>OW964839.1:4235659-6846909 GCA_943142095.1 Ophonus ardosiacus
TGTACCGTTTAATAGTTATAGGCCGACAAAGTGAAAAAAAACATGAGAGATTTCTAATCAAAATAAAACTTTCTATTTTGAAAACTAAAGGCCAAAGAATTTTTTAATTATTTTTCCCATAATTGGGGTGTCCGAATTAAGAGAAAATGATACTTTCTATTTAAATACAGGGTGATCGAATTTTTACTGCCCTACTGACTATTTGAAGTATCCATTTTTTGGTTTTTCCCTTTGTCTAACTGTAACAGCAGGGCCCGGCAATTGAAAATTCGTACATATATGTACAAATGTCCGTAGAATCGAATGCCGCAAACCGCGTCAAAAAATCTTGTACCGTTTAATAGTTATAGGCCGACAAAGTGAAAAAAACATGAGAGATTTCTAATCAAAATAAAACTTTCTATTTTGAAAACTAAAGGCCAAAGAATTTTTTTAATTATTTTTCCCATAATTAGGGTGTCCGAATTAAGGGAAAATGATACTTTCTATTTAAATACAGGGTGATCGAATTTTTACTACCCTACTGACTATTTGAAGTATCCATTTTTTGGTTTTTCCCTTTGTCTAACTGTAACAGCAGGGCCCGGCAATTGAAAATTCGTACATATATGTACAAATGTCCGTAGAATCGAATGCCGCAAACCGCGTCAAAAAATATTGTACCGTTTAATAGTTATAGGCCGACAAAGTGAAAAAAACATGAGAGATTTCTAATCAAAATACAACTTTCTATTTTGAAAACTAAAGGCCAAAGAATTTTTTAATTATTTTTCCCATAATTAGGGTGTCCGAATTAAGGGAAAATGATACTTTCTATTTAATACAGGGTGATCGAATTTTTACTACCCTACTGACTATTTGAAGTATCCATTTTTTGGTTTTTCGCTTTGTCTAACTGTAACAGCAAGGCCCGGCAATTGAAAATTCGTACGTATATGTACAAATGGCCGTAGAATCGAATGCCGCAAACCGCGTCAAAAAATCTTGTACCGTTTAATAGTTATAGGCCGACAAAGTGAAAAAAACATGAGAGATTTCTAATCAAAATAAAACTTTCTATTTTGAAAACTAAAGGCCAAAGAATTTTTTAATTATTTTTCCCATAATTAGGGTATCCGAATTAAGGGAAAATGATACTTTCTATTTAAATACAGGATGATCGAATTTTTACTGCCCTACTGACTATTTGAAGTATCCATTTTTTGGTTTTTCGCTTTGTCTAACTGTAACAGCAGGGCCCGGCAATTGAAAATTCGTACGTATATGTACAAATGGCCGTAGAATCGAATGCCGCAAACCGCGTCAAAAAATCTTGTACCGTTTAATAGTTATAGGCCGACAAAGTGAAAAAAACATGAGAGATTTCTAATCAAAATAAAACTTTCTATTTTGAAAACTAAAGGCCAAAGAATTTTTTAATTATTTTTTCCCATAATTAGGGTGTCCGAATTAAGGGAAAATGATACTTTCTATTTAAATACAGGGTGATCGAATTTTTACTACCCTACTGACTATTTGAAGTATCCATTTTTTGGTTTTTCGCTTTGTCTAACTGTAACAGCAAGGCCCGGCAATTGAAAATTCGTACGTATATGTACAAATGGCCGTAGAATCGAATGCCGCAAACCGCGTCAAAAAATCTTGTACCGTTTAATAGTTATAGGCCGACAAAGTGAAAAAAACATGAGAGATTTCTAATCAAAATAAAACTTTCTATTTTGAAAACTAAAGGCCAAAGAATTTTTTAATTATTTTTCCCATAATTAGGGTGTCCGAATTAAGGGAAAATGATACTTTCTATTTAAATACAGGATGATCGAATTTTTACTGCCCTACTGACTATTTGAAGTATCCATTTTTTGGTTTTTCGCTTTGTCTAACTGTAACAGCAGGGCCCGGCAATTGAAAATTCGTACGTATATGTACAAATGGCCGTAGAATCGAATGCCGCAAACCGCGTCAAAAAATCTTGTACCGTTTAATAGTTATAGGCCGACAAAGTGAAAAAAACATGAGAGATTTCTAATCAAAATAAAACTTTCTATTTTGAAAACTAAAGGCCAAAGAATTTTTTAATTATTTTTCCCATAATTAGGGTGTCCGAATTAAGGGAAAATGATACTTTCTATTTAAATACAGGGTGATCGAATTTTTACTACCCTACTGACTATTTGAAGTATCCATTTTTTGGTTTTTCGCTTTGTCTAACTGTAACAGCAAGGCCCGGCAATTGAAAATTCGTACGTATATGTACAAATGGCCGTAGAATCGAATGCCGCAAACCGCGTCAAAAAATCTTGTACCGTTTAATAGTTATAGGCCGACAAAGTGAAAAAAACATGAGAGATTTCTAATCAAAATAAAACTTTCTATTTTGAAAACTAAAGGCCAAAGAATTTTTTAATTATTTTTCCCATAATTAGGGTGTCCGAATTAAGGGAAAATGATACTTTCTATTTAAATACAGGGTGATCGAATTTTTACTACCCTACTGACTATTTGAAGTATCCATTTTTTGGTTTTTCGCTTTGTCTAACTGTAACAGCAAGGCCCGGCAATTGAAAATTCGTACGTATATGTACAAATGGCCGTAGAATCGAATGCCGCAAACCGCGTCAAAAAATCTTGTACCGTTTAATAGTTATAGGCCGACAAAGTGAAAAAAACATGAGAGATTTCTAATCAAAATAAAACTTTCTATTTTGAAAACTAAAGGCCAAAGAATTTTTTAATTATTTTTCCCATAATTAGGGTGTCCGAATTAAGGGAAAATGATACTTTCTATTTAAATACAGGGTGATCGAATTTTTACTACCCTACTGACTATTTGAAGTATCCATTTTTTGGTTTTTCGCTTTGTCTAACTGTAACAGCAAGGCCCGGCAATTGAAAATTCGTACGTATATGTACAAATGGCCGTAGAATCGAATGCCGCAAACCGCGTCAAAAAATCTTGTACCGTTTAATAGTTATAGGCCGACAAAGTGAAAAAAACATGAGAGATTTCTAATCAAAATAAAACTTTCTATTTTGAAAACTAAAGGCCAAAGAATTTTTTAATTATTTTTCCCATAATTGGGGTGTCCGAATTAAGAGAAAATGATACTTTCTATTTAAATACAGGGTGATCGAATTTTTACTGCCCTACTGACTATTTGAAGTATCCATTTTTTGGTTTTTCCCTTTGTCTAACTGTAACAGCAGGGCCCGGCAATTGAAAATTCGTACATATATGTACAAATGTCCGTAGAATCGAATGCCGCAAACCGCGTCAAAAAATCTTGTACCGTTTAATAGTTATAGGCCGACAAAGTGAAAAAAACATGAGAGATTTCTAATCAAAATAAAACTTTCTATTTTGAAAACTAAAGGCCAAAGAATTTTTTAATTATTTTTCCCATAATTAGGGTGTCCGAATTAAGGGAAAATGATACTTTCTATTTAAATACAGGGTGATCGAATTTTTACTACCCTACTGACTATTTGAAGTATCCATTTTTTGGTTTTTCCCTTTGTCTAACTGTAACAGCAGGGCCCGGCAATTGAAAATTCGTACATATATGTACAAATGTCCGTAGAATCGAATGCCGCAAACCGCGTCAAAAAATATTGTACCGTTTAATAGTTATAGGCCGACAAAGTGAAAAAAACATGAGAGATTTCTAATCAAAATACAACTTTCTATTTTGAAAACTAAAGGCCAAAGAATTTTTTAATTATTTTTCCCATAATTAGGGTGTCCGAATTAAGGGAAAATGATACTTTCTATTTAAATACAGGGTGATCGAATTTTTACTACCCTACTGACTATTTGAAGTATCCATTTTTTGGTTTTTCGCTTTGTCTAACTGTAACAGCAAGGCCCGGCAATTGAAAATTCGTACGTATATGTACAAATGGCCGTAGAATCGAATGCCGCAAACCGCGTCAAAAAATCTTGTACCGTTTAATAGTTATAGGCCGACAAAGTGAAAAAAACATGAGAGATTTCTAATCAAAATAAAACTTTCTATTTTGAAAACTAAAGGCCAAAGAATTTTTTAATTATTTTTCCCATAATTAGGGTATCCGAATTAAGGGAAAATGATACTTTCTATTTAAATACAGGATGATCGAATTTTTACTGCCCTACTGACTATTTGAAGTATCCATTTTTTGGTTTTTCGCTTTGTCTAACTGTAACAGCAGGGCCCGGCAATTGAAAATTCGTACGTATATGTACAAATGGCCGTAGAATCGAATGCCGCAAACCGCGTCAAAAAATCTTGTACCGTTTAATAGTTATAGGCCGACAAAGTGAAAAAAACATGAGAGATTTCTAATCAAAATAAAACTTTCTATTTTGAAAACTAAAGGCCAAAGAATTTTTTAATTATTTTTCCCATAATTGGGGTGTCCGAATTAAGAGAAAATGATACTTTCTATTTAAATACAGGGTGATCGAATTTTTACTGCCCTACTGACTATTTGAAGTATCCATTTTTTGGTTTTTCCCTTTGTCTAACTGTAACAGCAGGGCCCGGCAATTGAAAATTCGTACATATATGTACAAATGTCCGTAGAATCGAATGCCGCAAACCGCGTCAAAAAATCTTGTACCGTTTAATAGTTATAGGCCGACAAAGTGAAAAAAACATGAGAGATTTCTAATCAAAATAAAACTTTCTATTTTGAAAACTAAAGGCCAAAGAATTTTTTAATTATTTTTCCCATAATTAGGGTGTCCGAATTAAGGGAAAATGATACTTTCTATTTAAATACAGGGTGATCGAATTTTTACTACCCTACTGACTATTTGAAGTATCCATTTTTTGGTTTTTCCCTTTGTCTAACTGTAACAGCAGGGCCCGGCAATTGAAAATTCGTACATATATGTACAAATGTCCGTAGAATCGAATGCCGCAAACCGCGTCAAAAAATATTGTACCGTTTAATAGTTATAGGCCGACAAAGTGAAAAAAACATGAGAGATTTCTAATCAAAATACAACTTTCTATTTTGAAAACTAAAGGCCAAAGAATTTTTTAATTATTTTTCCCATAATTAGGGTGTCCGAATTAAGGGAAAATGATACTTTCTATTTAAATACAGGGTGATCGAATTTTTACTACCCTACTGACTATTTGAAGTATCCATTTTTTGGTTTTTCGCTTTGTCTAACTGTAACAGCAAGGCCCGGCAATTGAAAATTCGTACGTATATGTACAAATGGCCGTAGAATCGAATGCCGCAAACCGCGTCAAAAAATCTTGTACCGTTTAATAGTTATAGGCCGACAAAGTGAAAAAAACATGAGAGATTTCTAATCAAAATAAAACTTTCTATTTTGAAAACTAAAGGCCAAAGAATTTTTTAATTATTTTTCCCATAATTAGGGTATCCGAATTAAGGGAAAATGATACTTTCTATTTAAATACAGGATGATCGAATTTTTACTGCCCTACTGACTATTTGAAGTATCCATTTTTTGGTTTTTCGCTTTGTCTAACTGTAACAGCAGGGCCCGGCAATTGAAAATTCGTACGTATATGTACAAATGGCCGTAGAATCGAATGCCGCAAACCGCGTCAAAAAATCTTGTACCGTTTAATAGTTATAGGCCGACAAAGTGAAAAAAACATGAGAGATTTCTAATCAAAATAAAACTTTCTATTTTGAAAACTAAAGGCCAAAGAATTTTTTAATTATTTTTCCCATAATTAGGGTGTCCGAATTAAGGGAAAATGATACTTTCTATTTAAATACAGGGTGATCGAATTTTTACTACCCTACTGACTATTTGAAGTATCCATTTTTTGGTTTTTCGCTTTGTCTAACTGTAACAGCAAGGCCCGGCAATTGAAAATTCGTACGTGTATGTACAAATGGCCGTAGAATCGAATGCCGCAAACCGCGTCAAAAAATCTTGTACCGTTTAATAGTTATAGGCCGACAAAGTGAAAAAAACATGAGAGATTTCTAATCAAAATAAAACTTTCTATTTTGAAAACTAAAGGCCAAAGAATTTTTTAATTATTTTTACCATAATTAGGGTGTCCGAATTAAGGGAAAATGATACTTTCTATTTAAATACAGGGTGATCGAATTTTTACTACCCTACTGACTATTTGAAGTATCCATTTTTTGGTTTTTCGCTTTGTCTAACTGTAACAGCAAGGCCCGGCAATTGAAAATTCGTACGTATATGTACAAATGGCCGTAGAATCGAATGCCGCAAACCGCGTCAAAAAATCTTGTACCGTTTAATAGTTATAGGCCGACAAAGTGAAAAAAACATGAGAGATTTCTAATCAAAATAAAACTTTCTATTTTGAAAACTAAAGGCCAAAGAATTTTTTAATTATTTTTCCCATAATTAGGGTGTCCGAATTAAGGGAAAATGATACTTTCTATTTAAATACAGGGTGATCGAATTTTTACTACCCTACTGACTATTTGAAGTATCCATTTTTTGGTTTTTCGCTTTGTCTAACTGTAACAGCAAGGCCCGGCAATTGAAAATTCGTACGTATATGTACAAATGGCCGTAGAATCGAATGCCGCAAACCGCGTCAAAAAATCTTGTACCGTTTAATAGTTATAGGCCGACAAAGTGAAAAAAACATGAGAGATTTCTAATCAAAATAAAACTTTCTATTTTGAAAACTAAAGGCCATAGAATTTTTTAATTATTTTTCCCATAATTAGGGTGTCCGAATTAAGGGAAAATGATACTTTCTATTTAAATACAGGGTGATCGAATTTTTACTACCCTACTGACTATTTGAAGTATCCATTTTTTGGTTTTTCGCTTTGTCTAACTGTAACAGCAAGGCCCGGCAATTGAAAATTCGTACGTGTATGTACAAATGGCCGTAGAATCGAATGCCGCAAACCGCGTCAAAAAATCTTGTACCGTTTAATAGTTATAGGCCGACAAAGTGAAAAAAACATGAGAGATTTCTAATCAAAATAAAACTTTCTATTTTGAAAACTAAAGGCCAAAGAATTTTTTAATTATTTTTACCATAATTAGGGTGTCCGAATTAAGGGAAAATGATACTTTCTATTTAAATACAGGGTGATCGAATTTTTACTACCCTACTGACTATTTGAAGTATCCATTTTTTGGTTTTTCGCTTTGTCTAACTGTAACAGCAAGGCCCGGCAATTGAAAATTCGTACGTATATGTACAAATGGCCGTAGAATCGAATGCCGCAAACCGCGTCAAAAAATCTTGTACCGTTTAATAGTTATAGGCCGACAAAGTGAAAAAAACATGAGAGATTTCTAATCAAAATAAAACTTTCTATTTTGAAAACTAAAGGCCAAAGAATTTTTTAATTATTTTTCCCATAATTAGGGTGTCCGAATTAAGGGAAAATGATACTTTCTATTTAAATACAGGGTGATCGAATTTTTACTACCCTACTGACTATTTGAAGTATCCATTTTTTGGTTTTTCGCTTTGTCTAACTGTAACAGCAAGGCCCGGCAATTGAAAATTCGTACGTATATGTACAAATGGCCGTAGAATCGAATGCCGCAAACCGCGTCAAAAAATCTTGTACCGTTTAATAGTTATAGGCCGACAAAGTGAAAAAAGCATGAGAGATTTCTAATCAAAATAAAACTTTCTATTTTGAAAACTAAAGGCCAAAGAATTTTTTAATTATTTTTCCCATAATTAGGGTGTCCGAATTAAGGGAAAATGATACTTTCTATTTAAATACAGGGTGATCGAATTTTTACTACCCTACTGACTATTTGAAGTATCCATTTTTTGGTTTTTCGCTTTGTCTAACTGTAACAGCAAGGCCCGGCAATTGAAAATTCGTACGTATATGTACAAATGGCCGTAGAATCGAATGCCGCAAACCGCGTCAAAAAATCTTGTACCGTTTAATAGTTATAGGCCGACAAAGTGAAAAAAACATGAGAGATTTCTAATCAAAATAAAACTTTCTATTTTGAAAACTAAAGGCCAAAGAATTTTTTAATTATTTTTCCCATAATTAGGGTGTCCGAATTAAGGGAAAATGATACTTTCTATTTAAATACAGGATGATCGAATTTTTACTGCCCTACTGACTATTTGAAGTATCCATTTTTTGGTTTTTCGCTTTGTCTAACTGTAACAGCAGGGCCCGGCAATTGAAAATTCGTACGTATATGTACAAATGGCCGTAGAATCGAATGCCGCAAACCGCGTCAAAAAATCTTGTACCGTTTAATAGTTATAGGCCGACAAAGTGAAAAAAACATGAGAGATTTCTAATCAAAATAAAACTTTCTATTTTGAAAACTAAAGGCCAAAGAATTTTTTAATTATTTTTCCCATAATTAGGGTGTCCGAATTAAGGGAAAATGATACTTTCTATTTAAATACAGGGTGATCGAATTTTTACTACCCTACTGACTATTTGAAGTATCCATTTTTTGGTTTTTCGCTTTGTCTAACTGTAACAGCAAGGCCCGGCAATTGAAAATTCGTACGTATATGTACAAATGGCCGTAGAATCGAATGCCGCAAACCGCGTCAAAAAATCTTGTACCGTTTAATAGTTATAGGCCGACAAAGTGAAAAAAACATGAGAGATTTCTAATCAAAATAAAACTTTCTATTTTGAAAACTAAAGGCCAAAGAATTTTTTAATTATTTTTCCCATAATTAGGGTGTCCGAATTAAGGGAAAATGATACTTTCTATTTAAATACAGGGTGATCGAATTTTTACTACCCTACTGACTATTTGAAGTATCCATTTTTTGGTTTTTCGCTTTGTCTAACTGTAACAGCAAGGCCCGGCAATTGAAAATTCGTACGTATATGTACAAATGGCCGTAGAATCGAATGCCGCAAACCGCGTCAAAAAATCTTGTACCGTTTAATAGTTATAGGCCGACAAAGTGAAAAAAACATGAGAGATTTCTAATCAAAATAAAACTTTCTATTTTGAAAACTAAAGGCCAAAGAATTTTTTAATTATTTTTCCCATAATTAGGGTGTCCGAATTAAGGGAAAATGATACTTTCTATTTAAATACAGGGTGATCGAATTTTTACTGCCCTACTGACTATTTGAAGTATCTTGTACCGTTTAATAGTTATAGGCCGACAAAGTGAAAAAAACATGAGAGATTTCTAATCAAAATAAAACTTTCTATTTTGAAAACTAAAGGCCAAAGAATTTTTTAATTATTTTTCCCATAATTAGGGTGTCCGAATTAAGGGAAAATGATACTTTCTATTTAAATACAGGGTGATCGAATTTTTACTGCCCTACTGACTATTTGAAGTATCCATTTTTTGGTTTTTCGCTTTGACTAACTGTAACAGCAGGGCCCGGCAATTGAAAATTCGTACGTATATGTACAAATGGCCGTAGAATCGAACGCCGCAAACCGCGTCAAAAAATCTTGTACCGTTTAATAGTTATAGGCCGACAAAGTGAAAAAAACATGAGAGATTTCTAATCAAAATAAAACTTTCTATTTTGAAAACTAAAGGCCAAAGAATTTTTTAATTATTTTTCCCATAATTAGGGTGTCCGAATTAAGGGAAAATGATACTTTCTATTTAAATACAGGGTGATCGAATTTTTACTGCCCTACTGACTATTTGAAGTATCTTGTACCGTTTAATAGTTATAGGCCGACAAAGTGAAAAAAACATGAGAGATTTCTAATCAAAATAAAACTTTCTATTTTGAAAACTAAAGGCCAAAGAATTTTTTAATTATTTTTCCCATAATTAGGGTGTCCGAATTAAGGGAAAATGATACTTTCTATTTAAATACAGGGTGATCGAATTTTTACTACCCTACTGACTATTTGAAGTATCCATTTTTTGGTTTTTCGCTTTGTCTAACTGTAACAGCAAGGCCCGGCAATTGAAAATTCGTACGTATATGTACAAATGGCCGTAGAATCGAATGCCGCAAACCGCGTCAAAAAATCTTGTACCGTTTAATAGTTATAGGCCGACAAAGTGAAAAAAACATGAGAGATTTCTAATCAAAATAAAACTTTCTATTTTGAAAACTAAAGGCCAAAGAATTTTTTAATTATTTTTCCCATAATTAGGGTGTCCGAATTAAGGGAAAATGATACTTTCTATTTAAATACAGGGTGATCGAATTTTTACTGCCCTACTGACTATTTGAAGTATCTTGTACCGTTTAATAGTTATAGGCCGACAAAGTGAAAAAAACATGAGAGATTTCTAATCAAAATAAAACTTTCTATTTTGAAAACTAAAGGCCAAAGAATTTTTTAATTATTTTTCCCATAATTAGGGTGTCCGAATTAAGGGAAAATGATACTTTCTATTTAAATACAGGGTGATCGAATTTTTACTGCCCTACTGACTATTTGAAGTATCCATTTTTTGGTTTTTCGCTTTGACTAACTGTAACAGCAGGGCCCGGCAATTGAAAATTCGTACGTATATGTACAAATGGCCGTAGAATCGAACGCCGCAAACCGCGTCAAAAAATCTTGTACCGTTTAATAGTTATAGGCCGACAAAGTGAAAAAAACATGAGAGATTTCTAATCAAAATAAAACTTTCTATTTTGAAAACTAAAGGCCAAAGAATTTTTTAATTATTTTTCCCATAATTAGGGTGTCCGAATTAAGGGAAAATGATACTTTCTATTTAAATACAGGGTGATCGAATTTTTACTGCCCTACTGACTATTTGAAGTATCTTGTACCGTTTAATAGTTATAGGCCGACAAATTGAAAAAAACATGAGAGATATCTAATCAAAATAAAACTTTCTATTTTGAAAACTAAAGGCCAAAGAATTTTTTAATTATTTTTTCCATAATTAGGGTGTCCGAATTAAGGGAAAATGATACTTTCTATTTAAATACAGGGTGATCGAATTTTTACTACCCTACTGACTATTTGAAGTATCCATTTTTTGGTTTTTCGCTTTGTCTAACTGTAACAGCAGGGCCCGGCAATTGAAAATTCGTACGTATATGTACAAATGGCCGTAGAATCGAACGCCGCAAACCGCGTCAAAAAATCTTGTACCGTTTAATAGTTATAGGCCGACAAAGTGAAAAAAACATGAGAGATTTCTAATCAAAATAAAACTTTCTATTTTGAAAACTAAAGGCCAAAGAATTTTTTAATTATTTTTCCCATAATTAGGGTGTCCGAATTAAGGGAAAATGATACTTTCTATTTAAATACAGGGTGATCGAATTTTTACTGCCCTACTGACTATTTGAAGTATCTTGTACCGTTTAATAGTTATAGGCCGACAAATTGAAAAAAACATGAGAGATATCTAATCAAAATAAAACTTTCTATTTTGAAAACTAAAGGCCAAAGAATTTTTTAATTATTTTTTCCATAATTAGGGTGTCCGAATTAAGGGAAAATGATACTTTCTATTTAAATACAGGGTGATCGAATTTTTACTACCCTACTGACTATTTGAAGTATCCATTTTTTGGTTTTTCGCTTTGTCTAACTGTAACAGCAAGGCCCGGCAATTGAAAATTCGTACATATATGTACAAATGTCCGTAGAATCGAATGCCGCAAACCGCGTCAAAAAATCTTGTACCGTTTAATAGTTATAGGCCGACAAAGTGAAAAAAACATGAGAGATTTCTAATCAAAATAAAACTTTTTATTTTGAAAACTAAAGGCCAAAGAATTATTTAATTATTTTTCCCATAATTAGGGTGTCCGAATTAAGGGAAAATGATACTTTCTATTTAAATACAGGGTGATCGAATTTTTACTACCCTACTGACTATTTGAAGTATCCATTTTTTGGTTTTTCGCTTTGTCTAACTGTAACAGCAAGGCCCGGCAATTGAAAATTCGTACGTATATGTACAAATGGCCGTAGAATCGAATGCCGCAAACCGCGTCAAAAAATCTTGTACCGTTTAATAGTTATAGGCCGACAAAGTGAAAAAAGCATGAGAGATTTCTAATCAAAATAAAACTTTCTATTTTGAAAACTAAAGGCCAAAGAATTTTTTAATTATTTTTCCCATAATTAGGGTGTCCAAATTAAGGGAAAATGATACTTTCTATTTAAATACAGGGTGATCGAATTTTTACTACCCTACTGACTATTTGAAGTATCCATTTTTTTGTTTTTCGCTTTGTCTAACTGTAACAGCAAGGCCCGGCAATTGAAAATTCGTACGTATATGTACAAATGGCCGTAGAATCGAATGCCGCAAACCGCGTCAAAAAATCTTGTACCGTTTAATAGTTATAGGCCGACAAAGTGAAAAAAACATGAGAGATTTCTAATCAAAATAAAACTTTTTATTTTGAAAACTAAAGGCCAAAGAATTATTTAATTATTTTTCCCATAATTAGGGTGTCCGAATTAAGGGAAAATGATACTTTCTATTTAAATACAGGGTGATCGAATTTTTACTACCCTACTGACTATTTGAAGTATCCATTTTTTGGTTTTTCGCTTTGTCTAACTGTAACAGCAAGGCCCGGCAATTGAAAATTCGTACGTATATGTACAAATGGCCGTAGAATCGAATGCCGCAAACCGCGTCAAAAAATCTTGTACCGTTTAATAGTTATAGGCCGACAAAGTGAAAAAAGCATGAGAGATTTCTAATCAAAATAAAACTTTCTATTTTGAAAACTAAAGGCCAAAGAATTTTTTAATTATTTTTCCCATAATTAGGGTGTCCGAATTAAGGGAAAATGATACTTTCTATTTAAATACAGGGTGATCGAATTTTTACTACCCTACTGACTATTTGAAGTATCCATTTTTTTGTTTTTCGCTTTGTCTAACTGTAACAGCAAGGCCCGGCAATTGAAAATTCGTACGTATATGTACAAATGGCCGTAGAATCGAATGCCGCAAACCGCGTCAAAAAATCTTGTACCGTTTAATAGTTATAGGCCGACAAAGTGAAAAAAACATGAGAGATTTCTAATCAAAATAAAACTTTCTATTTTGAAAACTAAAGGCCAAAGAATTTTTTAATTATTTTTCCCATAATTAGGGTGTCCGAATTAAGGGAAAATGATACTTTCTATTTAAATACAGGGTGATCGAATTTTTACTACCCTACTGACTATTTGAAGTATCCATTTTTTGGTTTTTCGCTTTGTCTAACTGTAACAGCAAGGCCCGGCAATTGAAAATTCGTACGTATATGTACAAATGGCCGTAGAATCGAATGCCGCAAACCGCGTCAAAAAATCTTGTACCGTTTAATAGTTATAGGCCGACAAAGTGAAAAAAACATGAGAGATTTCTAATCAAAATAAAACTTTCTATTTTGAAAACTAAAGGCCAAAGAATTTTTTAATTATTTTTCCCATAATTAGGGTGTCCGAATTAAGGGAAAATGATACTTTCTATTTAAATACAGGGTGATCGAATTTTTACTGCCCTACTGACTATTTGAAGTATCTTGTACCGTTTAATAGTTATAGGCCGACAAATTGAAAAAAACATGAGAGATATCTAATCAAAATAAAACTTTCTATTTTGAAAACTAAAGGCCAAAGAATTTTTTAATTATTTTTTCCATAATTAGGGTGTCCGAATTAAGGGAAAATGATACTTTCTATTTAAATACAGGGTGATCGAATTTTTACTACCCTACTGACTATTTGAAGTATACATTTTTTGGTTTTTCGCTTTGTCTAACTGTAACAGCAAGGCCCGGCAATTGAAAATTCGTACGTATATGTACAAATGGCCGTAGAATCGAATGCCGCAAACCGCGTCAAAAAATTTTGTACCGTTTAATAGTTATAGGCCGACAAAGTGAAAAAAACATGAGAGATTTCTAATCAAAATAAAACTTTTTATTTTGAAAACTAAAGGCCAAAGAATTATTTAATTATTTTTCCCATAATTAGGGTGTCCGAATTAAGGGAAAATGATACTTTCTATTTAAATACAGGGTGATCGAATTTTTACTACCCTACTGACTATTTGAAGTATCCATTTTTTGGTTTTTCGCTTTGTCTAACTGTAACAGCAAGGCCCGGCAATTGAAAATTCGTACGTATATGTACAAATGGCCGTAGAATCGAATGCCGCAAACCGCGTCAAAAAATCTTGTACCGTTTAATAGTTATACAGCCTTATTCTGGTGTCCATGGTATTGAATACAATATTGTATAAAATACCATTATTGTTTTCAATACAATAATTTTCCGAAATGGTATTCCGGTAACCACTGGTTTCAATACAATGTTGTTTCCAATACAATAATTATATTCTATACGATATGGTATGAAATTAGTATTCAGGTAACCATTTATTATTAAAATGTCATTGTATACGAAGCAATTATCGTATAGATTCATGGTTTTGGTAAAGTCAAATTTTAGTTCGCGTTATGAACATTGTATAGTACAAAAGTTTTACTATTTCATGAAATAAACTCGGTAACAGTATTTTTTTGGAAAGTTTAATAAAATATTAGTAAGTAATAAAGAAATGATAATAATAAAATGGATAATAATGGTTTTATTTTAATTTTTGACATGCTCGAAAATGAAAGAAATCGGTAAGTTATTAATTAATAAAAATGTAATTTGTTATAAAAAATATTTTTATTTAGACATGATTTACGTATAAATAGAAGAGTTTTGCGTGATGCTAGCGATCCCTTAACACTTTCAGAGAATGTGTTCAGTAGCATCTTCAGGCTATCGCGTCAGTTTCTGATTTTATTATAGAATTGGATCCATTCTTTCCTACTCCGGAGCGTGAAGAAATTGCGAGACCTACAAATATAAAGATACTAAAAGCTTTACAATTTTATGGTCAAGGAATCTACCATCAGTTGGCCAAGATTTTAAAATTTCTATGAGTCAGGCGTCCGTCAGTCGCAGCATAAAAGAAGTGACACAAATTATTGTCGAACATCTGAGTTTTGTAGTACGTTTTGAGGCATCCCTGGGGTTAATTTTTCTTTTCGTAATAAACTGTTCTTATCGTAATAATATAAATAAATTTCTACTTGACTGGTAGTTGCAGAATTTGTAGATACTGATTAAAAACCCGTATTCAGGGACGCGACGATTATTGATATTACTTTTATACTCATTTATACTACTTGTAATTGTTGGATACGATAAATAAATAAATAAATTTGAAGTTGTCTTTTAGAAACCTTCTTTTGAGATGAACTCATGATTAGACTACACTATTACACACAAATTTCTCTTTGTGGATGTTTCACTTGACACAAACACTTTTGTCATTCTCTAACTTCAAAATGTAAGCAAATGCTAGGTTAAGTGTCAGTCAGTGTTACCAATTGTCGCATGAAATTCATCATATTTATTTAATAAAATTTATCAATATACAAATTAATATTTGCGTTATTTTACTTCAAATATCAATCCTGCGAATGTAAATGTACTAACATTGTAAAATTTATTTATTTAAATAAAATAATATAAAGATTTTATTACAATTTTCTATAGAGTGACATCACTGCAAACAGGTGAATACAATATTGTATTCATTACAATACCACTTTCATACGATTACAATGTGGACACCAGAATACCAAATCTATACGATGTCTTATAGAACATTGAAATCATTATTGTAAAGATTACAATATTGCTTCGGATACAATGGTCACCAGAATAAGGCCGATAGGCCGACAAAGTGAAAAAAGCATGAGAGATTTCTAATCAAAATAAAACTTTCTATTTTGAAAACTAAAGGCCAAAGAATTTTTTAATTATTTTTCCCATAATTAGGGTGTCCGAATTAAGGGAAAATGATACTTTCTATTTAAATACAGGGTGATCGAATTTTTACTACCCTACTGACTATTTGAAGTATCCATTTTTTGGTTTTTCGCTTTGTCTAACTGTAATAGCAAGGCCCGGCAATTGAAAATTCGTACGTATATGTACAAATGGCCGTAGAATCGAATGCCGCAAACCGCGTCAAAAAATCTTGTACCGTTTAATAGTTATAGGCCGACAAAGTGAAAAAAACATGAGAGATTTCTAATCAAAATAAAACTTTCTATTTTGAAAACTAAAGGCCAAAGAATTTTTTAATTATTTTTCCCATAATTAGGGTGTCCGCATTAAGGGAAAATGATACTTTCTATTTAAATACAGGGTGATCGAATTTTTACTGCCCTACTGACTATTTGAAGTATCTTGTACCGTTTAATAGTTATAGGCCGACAAATTGAAAAAAACATGAGAGATATCTAATCAAAATAAAACTTTCTATTTTGAAAACTAAAGGCCAAAGAATTTTTTAATTATTTTTTCCATAATTAGGGTGTCCGAATTAAGGGAAAATGATACTTTCTATTTAAATACAGGGTGATCGAATTTTTACTACCCTACTGACTATTTGAAGTATCCATTTTTTGGTTTTTCGCTTTGTCTAACTGTAACAGCAAGGCCCGGCAATTGAAAATTCGTACATATATGTACAAATGTCCGTAGAATCGAATGCCGCAAACCGCGTCAAAAAATATTGTACCGTTTAATAGTTATAGGCCGACAAAGTGAAAAAAACATGAGAGATTTCTAATCAAAATAAAACTTTCTATTTTGAAAACTAAAGGCCAAAGAATTTTTTAATTATTTTTCCCATAATTAGGGTGTCCGAATTAAGGGAAAATGATACTTTCTATTTAAATACAGGGTGATCGAATTTTTACTGCCCTACTGACTATTTGAAGTATCCATTTTTTGGTTTTTCGCTTTGACTAACTGTAACAGCAGGGCCCGGCAATTGAAAATTCGTACATATATGTACAAATGTCCGTAGAATCGAATGCCGCAAACCGCGTCAAAAAATATTGTACCGTTTAATAGTTATAGGCCGACAAAGTGAAAAAAACATGAGAGATTTCTAATCAAAATAAAACTTTCTATTTTGAAAACTAAAGGCCAAAGAATTTTTTAATTATTTTTCCCATAATTAGGGTGTCCGAATTAAGGGAAAATGATACTTTCTATTTAAACACAGGGTGATCGAATTTTTACTGCCCTACTGACTATTTGAAGTATCTTGTACCGTTTAATAGTTATAGGCCGACAAAGTGAAAAAAACATGAGAGATTTCTAATCAAAATAAAACTTTCTATTTTAAAAACTAAAGGCCAAAGAATTTTTTAATTATTTTTCCCATAATTAGGGTGTCCGAATTAAAGGAAAGTGATACTTTCTATTTAAATACAGGCTGATCGAATTTTTACTACCATACTGACTATTTGAAGTATCCATTTTTTGGTTTTTCGCTTTGTCTAACTGTAACAGCAAGGCCCGGCAATTGAAAATTCGTACATATATGTACAAATGTCCGTAAAATCGAATGCCGCAAACCGCGTCAAAAAATATTTTACCGTTTAATAGTTATAGGCCGACAAAGTGAAAAAAACATGAGAGATTTCTAATCAAAATAAAACTTTCTATTTTGAAAACTAAAGGCCAAAGAATTTTTTAATTATTTTTCCCATAATTAGGGTGTCCGAATTAAGGGAAAATGATACTTTCTATTTAAATAGAAAGTATTTAAATACAGGGTGATCGAATTTTTACTGCCCTACTGACTATTTGAAGTATCCATTTTTTGGTTTTTCGCTTAGTCTAACTGTAACAGCAAGGCCCGGCAATTGAAAATTCGTACATATATGTACAAATGTCCGTAGAATCGAATGCCGCAAACCGCGTCAAAAAATATTGTACCGTTTAATAGTTATAGGCCGACAAAGTGAAAAAAACGAGAGATTTCTAATCAAAATAAAACTTTCTATTTTGAAAACTAAAGGCCAAAGAATTTTTTAATTATTTTTCCCATAATTAGGGTGTCCGAATTAAGGGAAAATGATACTTTCTATTTATGTACAGGGTGATCGAATTTTTACTACCCTACTGACTATTTGAAGTATCCATTTTTTGGTTTTTCGCTTTGTCTAACTGTAACAGCAGGGCCCGGCAATTGAAAATTCGTACATATATGTACAAATGTCCGTAGAATCGAATGCCGCAAACCGCGTCAAAAAATATTTTACCGTTTAATAGTTATAGGCCGACAAAGTGAAAAAAACATGAGAGATTTCTAATCAAAATAAAACTTTCTATTTTGAAAACTAAAGGCCAAAGAATTTTTTAATTATTTTTCCCATAATTAGGGTGTCCGAATTAAGGGAAAATGATACTTTCTATTTAAACACAGGGTGATCGAATTTTTACTGCCCTACTGACTATTTGAAGTATCTTGTACCGTTTAATAGTTATAGGCCGACAAAGTGAAAAAAACATGAGAGATTTCTAATCAAAATAAAACTTTCTATTTTAAAAACTAAAGGCCAAAGAATTTTTTAATTATTTTTCCCATAATTAGGGTGTCCGAATTAAAGGAAAGTGATACTTTCTATTTAAATACAGGCTGATCGAATTTTTACTACCATACTGACTATTTGAAGTATCCATTTTTTGGTTTTTCGCTTTGTCTAACTGTAACAGCAAGGCCCGGCAATTGAAAATTCGTACATATATGTACAAATGTCCGTAAAATCGAATGCCGCAAACCGCGTCAAAAAATATTTTACCGTTTAATAGTTATAGGCCGACAAAGTGAAAAAAACATGAGAGATTTCTAATCAAAATAAAACTTTCTATTTTGAAAACTAAAGGCCAAAGAATTTTTTAATTATTTTTCCCATAATTAGGGTGTCCGAATTAAGGGAAAATGATACTTTCTATTTAAATACAGGGTGATCGAATTTTTACTGCCCTACTGACTATTTGAAGTATCCATTTTTTGGTTTTTCGCTTTGTCTAACTGTAACAGCAAGGCCCGGCAATTGAAAATTCGTACATATATGTACAAATGTCCGTAGAATCGAATGCCGCAAACCGCGTCAAAAAATATTGTACCGTTTAATAGTTATAGGCCGACAAAGTGAAAAAAACGAGAGATTTCTAATCAAAATAAAACTTTCTATTTTGAAAACTAAAGGCCAAAGAATTTTTTAATTATTTTTCCCATAATTAGGGTGTCCGAATTAAGGGAAAATGATACTTTCTATTTATGTACAGGGTGATCGAATTTTTACTACCCTACTGACTATTTGAAGTATCCATTTTTTGGTTTTTCGCTTTTTGTCTAACTGTAACAGCAGGGCCCGGCAATTGAAAATTCGTACATATATGTACAAATATCCGTAGAATCGAATGCCGCAAACCGCGTCAAAAAATCTTGTACCGTTTAATAGTTATAGGCCGACAAAGTGAAAAAAACATGAGAGATTTCTAATCAAAATTAAACTTTCTATTTTGAAAACTAAAACCCTGAGAATTTTTAGTTAATTTTTTTCCGCGTGGTCGGATTAAGAGGATATTAAAAATTGCCCCTGATATTATCATTATTACTGATAACTGTGTTGACACACCCACAAATTGTGAAATATTCGAACCGTGATGATTTATTTATTTATTATCAAAACAGAAAAAATGAATTAATTTAGCATGACTTACATTAGAAGATCTCAACTACTCGGCATCTCTGCAATCTCGTACTCAACTGCTCGGTATATCTGCAAACTCGTTTTCAATTACTCGGGAACTCTGCAATTTCTATTCACCTGCAAATTGACAAAAACATAAAAATTAAAGTGTTGTTTGCTACTGAATGCATTTTAATCGATTTCTAATAAATAAATTAGTTAAAAACATTTGTTATTATTCAAATTTTAGTTTGTTACCAATATGTTTGCTATGAAATATTTAATAATTTATAAAATTGTACACAAAGCTTAACTATAATTATGAAACATTTTATTCTCATACAAACACATTATCAACTTATATAATCATTAATAAAGTTGGGATATTATTTAAACTTACGATTGTTATTAATTTGCAACAGTAGATAACAATATTTCACTATTAACACAATAATATATCAACAATAAATGCATTTTTAGCAGCAAAATAAAATATATATTTGCTTGAAGACGACAGCTATACAAGTTACAAGTAAGAACATTACAGACGAACACAAACGAGTTTAATTTGGAATGCCGACCGTAATTATGCTTGATATTGTTAATTCAATGCAGATAGAAAATTTATTTACAAAATAAAAATTAAATAAAATAAGGGATGAACTATAAAATGCAATTATTCATGAATATTCGAACGTAAAATTTTATATCAGTAAAAATGATACTAAATTTAGTTACGGAAATACCTATGGGTTTTTTATTTATAATACAAATACACAAAGCTCAGATTCAATGATTTCTACTGAAAAGAAAATAATTCATTGTAACATAAAATAAAATTATTATTTCGAATGATATTTGTCTGTATGAGACAGAATATTGTTAGATAACAATAATTATTATAGTTGTAATTAAAGATTGAACTTGTGAAAAAATTAACACGTAATTTTTATAAGAAACAACGTATTTCCACTAAAAATAACTATTAATATAGTTGAAACATTGTTTAAACTTACGATTGTTATTAATTAAAACTAAATAATGTTTATTAAACTACAGATAAATTATCAAAAACAATATTTCCAATACTTTCATGCAGGTATTGTAACAAAATAACTAAAATTCGACTTACATATCAAAGGGACGCCACCAAAGTTTGGTTGTTTTCTTGCACTAAACAATCGATTCCCACAAAATTCTTATCACAAACGTTTAAAGAACACTTTATTTCACTTTTCCGCGTAAATTTTCTCAGCTTTTCCTAGTTTTTCCAGCACAAAATCATGAATTTGTAGCACTAAAAACATGTTGGGAATTTTCTCTTCGAGCACATGTATGAAGAAGCCGCGCGTGGGATTATGGGAGTTTTGCAGTGTGACGCGTGTGTATCGCTCCGCCGGGAACTATATGTTCGAAAAATACTGAAATAAAGAGAAATGTTGTTAAAATAACCCCGAAATGTTATATTAGTTTTCGTAAAATACAAAATAGATTATTAATGTATCTTTTACTGTTCATTAGTTATAGACCGGCAAAGTAAAAAAAACGTAAGAGATTTTTAATCAAAATAAAAATTTCTATTTGGAAACTAGAGCCCAGAGAATTTTTTTGTTATTTTTCCCGTAATCAGCATGCTTGAATTAAGAGAAAATGATACTTTCCATTTGAATACAGGCTGGTCGGATTTCTAGTAGACTACTGAATTGTTTAAAGTTACCATTTTTTTCATTTTTGCTTACTCTTACTATACTAGTTAGACACGGTTATTCAAAATTGGTAACCATATGTAGAAAAGTCCATAGAATCGAATGGCGCAACGCCCGTTACTGTATCTTTTACCATTCATTAGTTATAGTCCGTCAAAGTCAAAAAATATTGTTAATTTTGCTTTAAAAAAAAAAAAATCTATTTTAAAAACTAAGGCCTAGAGATTTTTTTCATTATTTTTCCCGTAATCAGCATGCTTGAATTAAGAGAAAATAATACTTTCCAATTAAATATAGGGTGGTCGGATTTTTAGTGGACTACTGAATTGTTTAAAGTTACCATTTTTTTATTTTTGCTTACTCTTACTATACTAGCTAAACACGGTTATTCAAAATTGGTAACCATATGTAGAAAAGTCCATAGAATCGAATAGCGCAACGCCCGTTACTGTATCTTTTACCATTCATTAGTTATAGTCCGTCAAAATCAAAAAATATTGTCAATTTTGCATTAAAAATAAAAATTTCTATTTTAGAAACTAAGGCCTAGAGATTTTTTTTATTATTTTTCCCTTAATCAACATGCTTGAATTATGAAAAAATAATACTTTTCATTTAAATACAGGGTGATCGGATTTTTAGTGGACTACTGAATTGTTTAAAGTTACCATTTTTTTCATTTTTGCTTACTCTTACTATACTAGTTAGACACGGTTATTCAAAATTGGTAACCATATGTAGAAAAGTCCATAGAATCGAATGGCGCAACGCCCGTTACTGTATCTTTTACCATTCATTAGTTATAGTCCGTCAAAGTCAAAAAATATTGTTAATTTTGCTTTAAAAAAAAAAAATCTATTTTAAAAACTAAGGCCTAGAGATTTTTTTCATTATTTTTCCCGTAATCAGCATGCTTGAATTAAGAGAAAATAATACTTTCCAATTAAATATAGGGTGGTCGGATTTTTAGTGGACTACTGAATTGTTTAAAGTTACCATTTTTTTATTTTTGCTTACTCTTACTATACTAGCTAAACACGGTTATTCAAAATTGGTAACCATATGTAGAAAAGTCCATAGAATCGAATAGCGCAACGCCCGTTACTGTATCTTTTACCATTCATTAGTTATAGTCCGTCAAAATCAAAAAATATTGTCAATTTTGCATTAAAAATAAAAATTTCTATTTTAGAAACTAAGGCCTAGAGATTTTTTTTATTATTTTTCCCTTAATCAACATGCTTGAATTATGAAAAAATAATACTTTTCATTTAAATACAGGGTGATCGGATTTTTAGTGGACTACTGTTTATTTGAACATTCCATTTTTTTGTTTTTCGCTTGGTCTAACTGTACCAGAAAAACACGACAATTAAAAATTGCCTCACATTTGTACAAAAGTCCATAGAAACGAATAGCGCAAAGCGCGTCAATGTATCTTTAACCGTTCATTAGTTATAGGTCGGCAAAGTGAAAAAACTATGGGAGATTTCTAATCAAAATAAAAATTTCTATTTTGGAAACTAAAACCCTGAAAATTTTTAGTTGATTTTTTTCCTGTAATCAGCGTGGTCGGATTAAGAGGATATTAAAAATTGCCCCTGATATTATCATCATTACTGATAACTGTGTTGATTGACACACCCACAAATTGTGAAATATTCGAACCGTGATGATTTATTTATTATCAAAAGAGAAAAATGAATTTATTTAGCATGACTTACATTAGAAGATCTCAGCTACTCGGCATCTCTGCGATCTCGTACTCAACTGCTCGGTATCTCTGCACACTCGTTTTCAATTACTCGGGAACTCGGCAATTTTCATTCACCTGCAAATTGACAAAAACATAAAAATTAAAGTGTTGTTTGCTACTGAATGCATTTTAATCGATTTCTAATAAATAAATTAGTTAAAAACATTTGTTATTATTCAAATTTTAGTTTGTTACCAATATGTTTGCTATGAAATATTTAATAGTTTATAAAATTGTACACAAAGCTTAACTAAAATTATGAAACATTTTATTCTCATACAAAGACATTATTAACTTATATAATAAAGTTGGGATGTTATTTAAACTTACGATTGTTATTAATTTGCAACAGTAGATAACAATATTTCACTATTAAAACAATAATATATCAACAATAAATGCATTTTTAACAGCAAAATAAAATAGATATTTGATTGAAGACGACAGCTATACAAGTTACAAGTAAGAACATTACAGACGAACACAAACGAGTTTAATTTGGAATGCCGACCGTAATTATGCTTGACTTTGTTAATTCAATGCAGATAGAAAATTTATTTACAAAATAAAAATTAAATAAAATACGGGATTTCTATTTTAGAAACTAAATCCCAGAAAATTTTTTCGTTACTTTTCCCGTAATCAGTATGACCGAATTAGGGGAAAATGATACTTTTTATTTAAATACAGGCTGATTGAATTTTTACTGTACTACAGACTATATGAAGTTTCTATTTTTTGTTTTTTGCTTTCTCTGACTGTACCAGCTGGGAACGACAATTGAAAACTCATACACATATGCACAAAGGTTCATACTTATAGAGACTTTTAAGAAAAAGTAGCACATGATCCAGTTTTTCTTTGAAAGTCTATTCGTTTGTCTCTCTTGCACTCGTGCCATTGTGTGAGAGAGAAAACTTTTCAAGTCACTTGAAAAGAAAAACTTGATCGTGTGATGCACGCTTAAGATTGCTTGACATAAGGGCGAATAAATTACTCATGATTTTTAAAACTATGATAATTGGATATTAAACTAAAGATAAGTTGTAAAAATCAATGTTCCAAATGCTTTCAAGTACATAAAGATTTAAAAAATTAGCATAATCACAGACGCCAAAGAGTAATTATTAAAATTACATAATATAATATACTTTATATTATTAATTATGGAAATAATTGAACAATTACAGTCGCTGGAGTCTCACAGAATCTATGCCTCCGTAAAACAAAGTATTAATTCCATTCTACATAACAATTTTAGGAAACATATCTTGCTATACGTCATTAGAACGACGAAATGTCTAATATTAATAAAAATTGGAGATAATTTGTATTAGTTATTACCTAAATCATATATTAACTAATTAAATTAAACCGGGTGGGCCAACTAATATGCGACGGGGCTCGTATTTATGCATAAACAAACGAAAAATAAATATGAAATAAATAACAATTTCGCTTACCTTTTGAGGTTAATCCAGGACCAGTGTAAAACGAACAGCATATAAAACTGGCAGCAAACAGCGTGTTAATATTGCAACAAAGTTCTCAGAAACTATTATCGGCTCGACATTGTTCGTAAACATCAATAAATATTCTTAAATTTGATCACTAATTTCACCAAATGTTATTCAACAACACAATATTTCTTCAAAACACACGTACACTTTCTCAATTTCATAATAAAATGTTATTAAAATTCGTAAACACTATTTAAATAATTATTAGTGTTGATAAACACCCAGTTACGTTCAATGAACATGAAATAACTTGGAATCTTGTGCAAAGTTACCACAACGTGAAACTAGATGGCGCCTTCGCGGAGCAGCGCGTAAAGTCACTAGATATATAAAGTACCGCAATTCATTGTACCAATGTGTTAGAGAGAGAAGAACGTTTTTTAGACACAATATGGCGGAATCAGGCCAATCAGGGTCACATCAGGATCTAGTTGTAGTTGGCTGTGCCTATAAAAGTCACTATATCTGGGGACTTTAGCGTCAATCCTGTCATCATGTCAAACGATCTGAAGAAAATTAACCTTAATTGTATTTATTTTTTATTTTCTTTATAATTTTGATCAGTTATGTTTTGTACTTATATGTACGCATATTATAAAAATTATGAACATAAAATCAATATTAATTACTTGCCTACATAGATTTATTTCACTGCCGATTATTATTTTTGTAATAACGCACTCGTTTCAAGATAATCCATTTTAAATTTGGCGCCGAAGCTCGACACAATATGGCGCCCAATTGCGGTACTTTATATATCTAGTGACTTTAGCAGCGCGACGTGGACACACCGCGAGCTGAATCTAGACTGAATCATGGAGTCGCTCGCGGAATTTACATAAGAGGACGTCTGTTGGAGAGAGATAGGAGATATCCAACGTCAGATTGATGATTGATGATTTGGAATTATCAATTAACATTAAATGATAAATAATCTTTATAAAAACATGCCATTTTATATGCTATTTATGAAAAAGTACTTAAAACATTTGTAGATTTTAGTATTTCCGAGAAATCGGCGAAAATTCAACGACTTGAAGTTGGAACTGTCAGCTGTTAACCAAGAATATTGTTAAAATGTTGATTATAGTTACTGGCTTTGTTTAAGCATTATTGTAATATGTTTTTGAATAAAAATGATCCTTATTATTCCTATTTTAATATTCCATGCTTGCTTTTACTGTAATTAATAATAAATTGTTGTATTTTGTCAGAGTTACATAATACCTGTACCAGTCATTTATGTATTTGTTTTAATAACATTGCAATATATTTTTATGAAAAAATAATGCTTATTATTCATATTATAATATTCTATAAACAATTTTTCATTATTTATTTATAAATTGTCAAAATTTGCAATGTTTTCATTGTAGATTTGGCTCCGGGAATAGGGGCACATATTGAACTATTTCATTAAATATTTCTATAATTTATTAGCAAAAAATTAATATTCAAACATTGTTTCACATATTTCCAATAACAATATTGCCCTAATTGTTCCATAAGTGTAATAATTTCATTCTAAATGTTATTGCAAAAACAGCTGATTCCAAGATGTGACTGTTTCAAAGTATATATCTTTAAAAATATAAAATATTTGGAACTATATATTGTTGTTAAATAGTCTCAAATACTTGTAAATTGTTGTACATTAACTTTTATTGATATATAAATAAAAATATGTACGCAAAATACAGTTTAAGATATGTACAAAATCTGATAAAATGATTCCAGAATCGTATGTTTAATCATCGTTCTTTTGGAAGAATATCATATATTTCTCGAATAATAAATTTATTTTCTTATCAATTTATATTATAACACATTCTACAAAAATATATAATTTGTTGTACATTAACCTTTATTACGTTGTTGGAAAATGTTTCATTTTAAATGATGAGTTATTTTTCTATTAAGAACTCTCATAAAAATGCAAATACATGGTTTAACTTTGAGACTATTCGTGATGAAGAAGAACCAAGTAGAATTAACACGTTTCAGGATCCCTAGAATACGATTTTACTAGTTTTACGATGATGTCTGCATGTGTGTCTGTGTGTGCGTGTCAAAATTTCTCTGACGATAACACCAACATTACAATTCTAAAAATCATAATTCTTTCGTATTCCTCTTCTTTACATCCATATGAACAGCTGATATGATTTTGGTTATAATTGGAGAACCGGAAGAACCCGTATTTGAAGTTTTTAAGTACCACAAAAAAATTAGTAAAACCATTTTTGAGTAGCGATATAAATACCATTGTTGATAAATGTTACATTAAAAAATGGACCATTCAAAATACATATATATACCAAATTTTATTAAAATATTTAAACAAATGGCCATTTAATTAAAAAATTCTTAAAGGTCGTTGACCCCAAAAAAATTTTGGTTTTAAATCGTATTTTACTAAGCTTAAACCACTCGTACAGTAATTCTGAAAATTTTTAAACTTGTATTAAAAAATACGTAGAATTTAATGGTAAAGTCGACAAGTTTGTATCTATACCCAGTTTTGGGTAGCAAATATCTACCCATTTAAGGGTTAAAGATACGATTCTAATTTTATCAAAAATCGATTCCTCGGGTCAAAATATACAAGTATACTAATTTTTGTTAATTTTCTGCAAAGGATATACTAAATATTTAAACTTGTATTTGCCCTAAATTTCCGGATTCTTGTCGGTGTCCGACGCGTAGCTTGCGCACTAAAAATTCAAAGATTTGCGGTAAAATTCAAAGTGTGTTTATTTGGAATTCCCTCAACAAAAAAAAATGAAAATTGGTACACTTATGTAAAAATATACGTAGAATCTGATAGTGAAGTCGAAAATTGTTTACCTTTACCCAGTTTTGGGTGGTGAATATCTACCCATTTAAGGGTTGAGAGTACGACTTTAATTTTAAGAAAAATCGATTCTTTGGGTCATAATACATATGTTTACTTATTTTTGTAAAAATATTGCAACAGATAATTCAGTAATATCAAAACAAAATTTTCAGACGTCATTGACTCTAAAAGTGTGTGATTCAGAACCTTATATTACTGTAGTACAATAATTCTGAAAATTGGTATACATGTATAAAAAAATATGTAGATTCGAATGGTGAAGTCGACAGGTTTGTATCTCTACCTAGTTTTGGGTAGCGTATATCTACCCATATAAGGGTTGAAGATAGGGGTTTAATTTTAGAAAAAATCGATTCTTCGTCTCAAAATACATATGTGTACTAATTTTTGTTAATTTTCTGCAAAGGATATACTAAATATTTGAACTTGTATTTGCCCTAAATTTCAGGAATCTTGTCGGCGTCTGACGCGTACCTTGCGCACTAAAAATTCAAAGATTTGCGGTAAAATTCAAAGTGTGTTTATTTGGAATTCCTTGAACAAAAAAATTTGAAAATTAGTACACTTATGTAACAATATACGTAGAATCTGATGGTGAAGTCGAAAATTGTTTATCTCTACCCAATTTTAGGTGGTAAATATCTACTTATGTAAGGGTTGAGGGTACGACTTTAATTTTACGAAAAATCGATTCTTTGGGTTATAATACATATGTTTACTAATTTTTGTTAAAATATTGCAACAGGTAATTTAGTAATATCAAAACAAAATTTTCAGAGGTCATTGACCCTAAAGGTGTGTGATTCAGAACCTTATATTATTGTAGTATAATAATTTTGAAAATTGGTATACATATATAAAAAAATATGTATATTCGAATGGTGTAGTCGACAGGTTTGTATCTCTACCCAGTTTTGGGTACTATATACCTAACCATTTAAGGGTTGAAGATAGGGGTTTACTTTTAACAAAAATGAATTCCATGATTTAAAATATATATGCATTGTAATTTTTATCAAAATATTTTGAATGGTCCAGTTTTAATTATTGTAACATTTATCAACAATGGTGTCTGAATCGCTACTCAAGAACGGTTTCAATAAATTATTCATGGTACTTAGACCAATTAAGCAATTGAAGACTGGGTTATTTATATAAGAAAGTACGTAGATTCTAATGGCATTATAGAAACAATTTCATCTCCACCCATTTTCGGGTCGTGAATTTATACTCATTTTTGGGTAACAAATGTGGATTTAATTTTATCAAAAATCGATTCCTCGGGTAAAAATACGTATGTATACCAATTTTCATTTAAATATTCCTCAGGATACAAAAGTTATTCAAATTTTCATGCACATGCAATGTGTAGCTAAAGTTAATATATATATATCAATATACAAATACAGTATTATGTAACTTTTAATTGTGAGTAAATATCTTCAAATAAACTTTTTTTAAAAATGAGAAATAAAGCCGTTATTTAATAATTTATGAATCAATAATTCCAATAAAATATTGGTATAGCCACCTATTGACAAGAATTATAAACACTGGCTGGACTTAGTGAATTTTATCTTATTCATTTTCAGAAATTATTATCTCAAAACTGGGGCGTTAAATAGAAAAAAGTTTCAAATAAAATTTTCTCAAAATATTCTATTTTAATTATTTATATAACAATCTTAATTATATAGTTTGTATTTTTAGAGATATAAATGTGTAAATAAATAGAAGATTCTTTCAAGAACTATACGTAAATAAAATAAATTATAAGTTAAAATATATTTAGAATTAAATAATAAATAGAGTTTGTTACAAAAATTATTTTTTTAAAAAATTTTGTTTGCGAGAAATAAATTGAAGTTAATTTTTATTCATTATCTCTGGAATTAAAACGAATATTAAAAAATTTTTCAACCAAACTGCCATTTATTTTTAATTACAAATATTTTTTCTTATGACAAACTTGGGCGAAATGTTATTAGTTTAGCCAAAAAATGGATTTTTTCAAATTCATTAATACCAAAACAATACTGCTACTGTACTCTATGATTATTATTATTAGATTATTATTATTAGATACATTATTAGATACAGTACCCAACGTATGAAACTTATGAACTATATTCTTTTGTTGTCCTGTAAGAAAGTACGTTAAACTTCTCATTTTAAATAAATTAATAATTAAAATATAGTTTAATACACAATTTTATGTTTATTATAATTAAAATATGCTTTTCTTTGTCAATTTTATTTGACGTTTGTTATATCTGCAGCAAGATGTCTCCACGTGTATTACAGCAAATCTGACCTTCATAAAATCCAGGACTGTAATTAAAAATTATTGGTTATAGAAAATGTTTAACAGTTTTTTGGGCCAAAATTTATATGTATTTCAACAAGGATAAGACAATAGTTTATAAAAAATACAAAATAAATGATCAAACTTGTTTATTTAAGAATATATACGGAAATATTGACTAGCAGAAAATTTCCTGAATACGTCTTGTGTGATAGCAACAAATTATTTATGGAATGCAAAATATGACTGGCGCTGGCGCTTAAATACCATAAAATGTACATTGGAATTTCTTCAAAATTTGACCACATACAATAATTTTTCAATTAAATATTGTTATTAAATGTAATTTGGAGGTTAAATAAATATAATATTGTACATATTATTCATTTTTTATTATAATAAATACCATATTTTGTTATATACATTATAGTGTGTACAGAATAAAAGTATTTCATTGTTTGTTAATATTATATACAATAATTGTTAACTATAACATATTGTAAACATTATGCTAATAATACAGTTTACAGAAATAAACATATAATACAAAATAAATAAAAATTATTATGTATAACACTGACATGGCATCTACATTTTTTTGTTTTCATTTTTCTTCACTAAATTTTCATAAAAAGTTAATGTGTTATACATCAGCAGATTCAGTATGAAGCACTGAGTAAAATTATAGTAAATACTTGTACTACAATATTCTTCGCTAGACAACTCCAAACATTTGTAATGTTTGCATTTAATAGGTTCTTGTAATCATCTCATTTGGAATTCTGTAGAAAAACTTATACAATGATAATAATAATGCTGTGTATTGATTATTATATACAAATATACATAGCGTAATATAATACATGTAATATTGTTATGTCCATTTGGTTTAAGAGGCATTGAAAGCTGTAACATCTTTACAAAAATCTATAAAATAACCAATTGTGTTGTTATTAAATTTGTAAAAATTATTGCCTGAAGCTCTATGTAAGAGCTAATAAACCTTGTTGTCTCTAAACCTGTTTCGCAAACCGGTTTTTCTAACTAGTTTCCGTTCAAATCGGTTTTTGTACTGGTTTTTATGAACAGTTTCTTCCCAAACCGGTTTTTCAAGTTCAATACTCGCTCAAAATCTGGTTTATTTTACTGAAAAACTGGTTTCATACCCTGAAATACAATTTATTTACATATCCATTGTTTAAACAAATGTTTACTAACCAAATATCACCTTGTAACAAAATAAAAACTGAATAAATTACTTTTGTTTTCAGTTCCAATTATGTACATTTGTTTATCCATTATTGTTGTCATCTGCCATTTGAGGTTATAAAAATTGTTATTAACAATTAATAAAATATTAGTTGTTATTAATTTCTGGTGCATAAAATTGACGAATATATTCAAAAAAATAATTAAACAAATTAAATTTCATAAATTTATTCATAAAAAAAACAATTTGACTTACTGCGCATGATCAGAATTATTGATTTTTCGATCGATCAATCTTACACATTCCAAACCATACCTGTCGGTGCAAAGTTTTTGCCATGTATTATTTATATGAGTATTTGGGGGCATTTAAAAAAACAGGCCCCCTAAAGAAGGCGTCTGCACTGGAAAAACTAAAGAATTTCAAGGTTGTGTGGGTGGATTTTACATATGGTGCCATCTGCCATAAAAAATTTAAACTAGGAAAACAAGTGTTACATTTTATTTGTATTTAAACCATTTTAAATAGTTTTCATATTATGGCTTAAACTATTCGTACAATAATTCTGAAAATTGGTACACTTGTAGTAAAAAGTACGTAGAATTTAGTGGTAAAGTCGACAGGTTTGTATCTCTATCCAGTTTTGGGCAGTATACATGTACCCATTTAAGAGTTTAAGATAGGGGTATAATTTTATTAAAAATCGATTTCTCGTGTCAAAATACATATGTATACCAATTTTTGATAATTTTCACTAAAGGATATACTAAATATTTGAACTTGTATTTGCCCTAAATTTCAGGAATCTTGCCGGCGTCTGACGCGTAGCTTGCGCACTGAAAATTCAAAGATTTGCGGTAAAATTCAAAGTGTGTTTATTTGGAATTCCTTTTAAAAAAAAATTTGAAATTCGGTATATTTATGTAAGGATATACGTAGAATCTGACGGTTGCATAATTGGAAAAAAATCATTTCCGGCTAAATGGTTTACTTGAGGACAAAATTTATTTGAAAGAAGTTTCTCAAAATTATATTCTAGGTGGGGTTAGTTTGAAACTTTTTTAAAAATTGTCACATTTTTGAAAACAGGATCTTTGAGTAATTTTAATTTAAAAGAAAATTTTTGGAAAAAAACTTTTTTGTTTATTATTATTAATAAACCAAATTTTAAGTACATATATAACTCGAGCCGTAGATTCCAAAAATCGATAAGCCAATTTTCTAACACCACCCGTTTTTGGGTAAAGGGCAGTCACCCCAAAAATTAATAGACCTACGGAGTCGACCTATCGATTTTTAGAATCTACGGATCAAGTTGTATATAAACCCAAAATTTGGTTGTGAAATTTTTATAAGTACAGCCCTGGCAATTTTTAAATGTAATTGCATAATTGGAATAAAAATCATTTCCGGCTAAACGGTACACTTGAGGACAAAATTTATTTGAAAAAAGTTTTTCAAAATTAAATTCTAGGTGGGGTTAGTCTGAAACTTTTTTTAAAATTCTTAAATTTTTGAAAACAGGATCTTTGAGTAATTTTAAATTAAAAGAAAAATTTTGAAAAAAAACTTTTTTGTTTATTATTATTAATTAACCAAATTTTGGATACATATATAACTCGAGCCGTAGATTCCAAAAATTAATAAGCCAATTTTCTAACACTACCCATTTCTGGGTAAAGAGCAGTCACCCCAAAAATTGGTAAACCTACGAAGTCGACTAATCGATTTTTGGAATCTACGGGTCGAGTTGCATATAAACCCAAAATTTGGTTGTCACATTTTTATAAGTACAGCCCTGGCGAATTTTTAAATGTAATTGCACAATTGGAAAAAAGTCATTTCCGGCTAAACGGTTTACTTGACGACAAAATTTATTTGAAAAAAGTTTCTCAGAATTAAATTCTAGTTGGGGTTAGTTTAAAACTTTTTTTAAAAATCTCACATTTTTGAAAACAGGATCTTTGAGTAATTTTAATTTAAAAGAAAATTTTTGAAAAAAAACTTTTTTGTTTATCATTATTAATTAACCAAATTTTGGATACATATATAACTCGAGCCGTAGATTCCAAAAATCGATAAGCCAATTTTCTAACACTACCCATTTTTGGGTAAAGGGCAGTCACTTCAAAAATTAATAGACCTACGAAGTCGACCTATCGATTTTTGGAATCTACGGATCAAGTTGTATATAAACCCAAAATTTGGTTGTGAAATTTTTATAAGTACAGCCCTGGCGAATTTTTAAATGTAATTGCATAATTGGAATAAAAATCATTTCCGGCTAAACGGTACACTTGAGGACAAAATTTATTTGTAAAAAGTTTCTCAAAATTAAATTCTAGGTGGGGTTAGTTTGAAACTTTTTTTAAAATTCTTACATTTTTGAAAACAGGATCTTTGAGTAATTTTAAATTAAAAGAAAATTTTTGAAAAAAAACTTTTTTGTTTATTATTATTAATTAACCAAATTTTGGATACATATATAACTCGAGCCGTAGATTCCAAAAATCGATAAGGCAATTTTCTAACACTACCCATTTTTGGGTAAAGGGCAGTCACCCTAAAAATTAATAGACCTACGAAGTCGACCTATTGATTTTTGGAATCTACGGATCAAGTTGTATATAAACCCAAAATCTGGTTGTGAAATTTTTATAAGTACAGCCCTGGCGAATTTTTAAATTTAATTGCATAATTGGAATAGAAATCATTTCCGGCTAAACGGTTCACTTGAGGACAAAATTTATTTAAAAAAAGTTTCTCAAAATTAAATTCTAGGTGGGGTTAGTTTGAAACTTTTTTTAAAATTCTTACATTTTGAAAACAGGATCTTTGAGTAATTTTAAATTAAAAGAAAATTTTTGAAAAAAAACTTTTTTGTTTATTATTATAAATTAATCAAATTTTGGGTACATATATAACTCGAGCCGTAGATTTCAAAAATCGATAAGCCAATTTTCTAACAATACCCATTTTTGGGTAAAGGGCAGTCACCCCAATAATTAATAAACCTACGAAGTCGACTTATCAATTTTACGAATCTACGGATCGAGTTGCATATAAACCCAAAATTTAGTTGTGAAATTTTTATAAGTATAGCCCTGGCGAATTTTTAAATGTAATTGCATAATTGGAATAAAAATCATTTTCGGCTAAACGGTTCACTTGAGGACAAAATTTATTTGAAAAAAGTTTCTCAAAATTAAATTCTAGGTGTGGTTAGTTTGAAACTTTTTTCAAAATTTTTACATTTTTGAAAACAGGATCTTTGAGTAATTTTAATTTAAAAGAAAATTTTTGGAAAAAAACTTTTTTGTTTATTATTATAAATTAATCAAATTTTGGGTACATATATAACTCGAGCTGTAGATTCCAAAAATCGATAATTTAATTTTCTAACAATACCCATTTTTGGGTAAAGGGCAGTCACCCCAATAATTAATAAACCTACGAAGTCGACTTATCAATTTTACGAATCTACGGATCGAGTTGCATATAAACCCAAAATTTAGTTGTGAAATTTTTATAAGTATAGCCCTGGAGAATTTTTAAATGTAATTGCATAATTGGAATAAAAATCATTTCCGGCTAAACGGTACACTTGAGGACAAAATTTATTTGTAAAAAGTTTCTCAAAATTAAATTCTAGGTGGGGTTAGTTTGAAACTTTTTTTAAAATTCTTACATTTTTGAAAACAGGATCTTTGAGTAATTTTAAATTAAAAGAAAATTTTTGAAAAAAAACTTTTTTGTTTATTATTATTAATTAACCAAATTTTGGATACATATATAACTCGAGCCGTAGATTCCAAAAATCGATAAGGCAATTTTCTAACACTACCCATTTTTGGGTAAAGGGCAGTCACCCTAAAAATTAATAGACCTACGAAGTCGACCTATTGATTTTTGGAATCTACGGATCAAGTTGTATATAAACCCAAAATCTGGTTGTGAAATTTTTATAAGTACAGCCCTGGCGAATTTTTAAATTTAATTGCATAATTGGAATAGAAATCATTTCCGGCTAAACGGTTCACTTGAGGACAAAATTTATTTAAAAAAAGTTTCTCAAAATTAAATTCTAGGTGGGGTTAGTTTGAAACTTTTTTTAAAATTCTTACATTTTGAAAACAGGATCTTTGAGTAATTTTAAATTAAAAGAAAATTTTTGAAAAAAAACTTTTTTATTTATTATTATAAATTAATCAAATTTTGGGTACATATATAACTCGAGCCGTAGATTTCAAAAATCGATAAGCCAATTTTCTAACAATACCCATTTTTGGGTAAAGGGCAGTCACCCCAATAATTAATAAACCTACGAAGTCGACTTATCAATTTTACGAATCTACGGATCGAGTTGCATATAAACCCAAAATTTAGTTGTGAAATTTTTATAAGTATAGCCCTGGCGAATTTTTAAATGTAATTGCATAATTGGAATAAAAATCATTTTCGGCTAAACGGTTCACTTGAGGACAAAATTTATTTGAAAAAAGTTTCTCAAAATTAAATTCTAGGTGTGGTTAGTTTGAAACTTTTTTCAAAATTTTTACATTTTTGAAAACAGGATCTTTGAGTAATTTTAATTTAAAAGAAAATTTTTGGAAAAAAACTTTTTTGTTTATTATTATAAATTAATCAAATTTTGGGTACATATATAACTCGAGCTGTAGATTCCAAAAATCGATAAGCCAATTTTCTAACACCACCCATTTTTGGGTAAAGAGCAGTCACCCCAAAAATTGGTAGACCTACGAAGTCGACTTATCGATTTTTGGAATCTACGGATCGAGTTGCATATAAACCCAAAATTTGGTTGTGAAATTTTTATAAGTACAGCCCTGGCGAATTTTTAAATGTAATTGCACAATTGGAAAAAACATCATTTCCGGCTAAACAGTTCACTTGAGAACAAAATTTATTTGAAAAAAGTTTCTCAAAATTTAATTCTAGGGGAGGTTAGTTTGAAACTTTTTTAAATATTCTCACATTTTTGAAAACAGGATCTTGGACTCATTTTAATTTGATTTACTGCGCATGATCAGAATTATTGATTTTTCGATCGACCGATCTTACACATTCCAAACCATACCTGTCGGTGCAAAGTTTTTGCCATGTGTTATTTATATGAGTATTTGGGGGCATTTAAAGAAACAGGCCCCCTAAAGAAGGCGTCTACACTGGAAAAACTAAAGAATTTCAAGGATGCGTGGGTGGATTTTACATATGGTGCCATCTGCCATAAAAAATTTAATCTAGGAAAACAGATGTCATATTTTATATGTATTTAAACCATTTTAAATAGTTTTCTTATTATGGCTTAAACCATTTGTACAATAATTCTGAAAATTGGTATACTTGTATTAAAATATCCGTAGAATTTTGTGGTAAAATTGACAGGTTTGTATCTCCACCCAGTTTTGGGTAGCATATATGTACCCACTTAAGGGTTTCAGATATGGTTTCAATTTTATCAAAAATCGATTCCTTGGGTCAAAATACATATGTATACCAGTTTTTATTGATTTTCTGCAAAAGATATACTAAATATTTGAACTTGTATTTGCCCTAAATTTCAGGAATCTTGCCGGCGTCTGACGCGTAGCTCGCGCACTAAAAATTCAAAAATTTTGCGGTAAAATTCAAATTGTGTTTATTTGGAATTCCTTGAACAAAAGAAATTGAAAATTGGTACACTTATGTAAGAATATACGTAGAATCTGATGGTGAAGTCGAAAATTATTTATCTCTACCCAATTTTGGGTGGTACGTATATCTACTCATTTAAGGGTTAAAGATAAAGGTTTAATTTTATAAAAAATCTATTCCTTGGGTAATTCCTTGCAGTAATTTTTATCAAAATATTTTGAATGGTCCATTTTGTTTATTTATTAAATGACATATTTGTACATTAACTTGTAAATAAATAATTATTAAGAATTGTTATTTAATACAATATTCTTATTAAAATTAATTTATAATAGAACAATAACTTTAAATAAATTTGTGAAAAAGGTCCTTATGTGTTGTATTAATCAATAAATCGATATTTTATAAATTATCTGGTATAAAATAATGATTCAGTAAAATATGTATTTAATACAAATGAAATCTTGAAACATGTAACGTTAATAACATTTATTAAACAATACAATTTTCAAAAATGATTGTATTATTGATTTAAACAAAAAAATCGATATATTTTTGTTTCATTAGCCCAAAACGATACTGGTAGTGACATCTGTGTCAATATCGTGGAACTAGTATTTATTTATTTATTTAATAAACAATCCAACAAATTTATTTAATTTTATTTTTTTGATTATATTTTTCAGTTTCATGTATTAGAAATTAATAACAACCAATGTTTTGTTAATTGTTAATAACAATTTTATAACCTTAAACGTCAAATGTCAGCTGATGGGCAATTGTTATAAACAAATGTACAACATGAGAAGAATGGGAAACAATAATAATTAAGACTTTTTGTTTTATTGCAAAGTTATAATTGGTAAGAAAACATTTGTTTAAACAATGGATATACGAACAATAATCGTATTTCAGGTGCAGGCAATCAGTTTTCAGGAAATGTATAAAATAAACCGGTTTTCGAGGAAGTATCGAAATGAAACCGGTCTGACATCAAATATTAAATTGAAAACCGGTTTCCAAAGCAAGTACTAGACTTGAAAAACTGGTTTTTAGATGAAAACCAGTTATAATAACGAGTTCTCATAACACTACAGAAGATCTGGCGAAGACAATACTTTACTAGTGCTTGTTTTGCACTTTAATTATTACAAATTTAATAACAACACTATTGGTTATTTTATAGATTTTTGCAAAGATGCTACAGCTTTCAGTGCCTCTTAAACCAAATGGACATAGCAATATTTCATGTATTATATTACGGTATGTATATTTGTATATAATAATCAATAAATAACATTATTATTAACATTGTATGTGTTTTTACAGAATGCCAAATGAGATGATTACAAGATCCTATTAAATACAAACATTACAAATGTTTGGAGTTGTCTAGCGATGAATATTGTTGTTTAAGGGATGAAATATCGCAGGACTAAACTCCGGGGGTTGTTTTTATGTAGACAAAGAATGTGGGACGAATCAAAGAAGACAAAACACAAACAGATGACATCAAACAACAAAATAATGATAAATAACCTTTAATAAGACTAGATGGATAATGTTAGTGTTACTTTAATATTTTAGTACAAGTATTTAGTATCATTTTACTCAATGCTTCACGCTGAATCTGCTGATGTATAATTTATTAACTTTTAATGAAAATTTTGTATTGAAAATTGTAACTGAAAAAAATGCAAGTATGTCAGATGAAATGTATGAGATATTAGCGATATATTATAGTTATAATTTATGAATTTTATATTTTTATACTCAGACTTTTGTGCTGAATCTTCTGATGTATAACACATTAACTTTTTATGAAAATTTAGTGAAGAAAAATAAAAACAAAAAATGTAGGTGCCATGTCAGTGTTATACATAATAATATTTATTTATTTTGTATTATATGTTTATTTCTGTAAACTGTATTATTAGCATAATGTTTACAATATGTTATAGTTAACAATTATTGTATACAATATTAATAAACAATGAAATACTTTTATTCTGTACACTCTATAATGTATATAACAAAATATGGTATTTATTATAATAAAAAATGAATAATATGTACAATATTATATTTATTTAACCTCCAAATTACATATAATAACAATATTTAATTGAAAAATTATTGTATGTGGTCAAATTTTGAAAAAATTCCCATTTACATTTTATGGTATTTAAGCGCCAGCGCCAGTCATATTTTGCATTCCATAAATAATTTGTTGCAATCACACAAGACGTATTCAGGAAATTTTCTGCTGGTCAATATTTCCGTATATATTCTTAAATAAACAAATTTAATTATTTATTTTGTATTTTTTATAAACTATTGTTTTATCCTTGTTGAAATATATATAAATTTTGGCCCAAAAAACTGTTAAACATGTTTTGTAGACAATAATTTTTAATTACAGTCCTGGATTTTATGAAGGTCAGATTTGCTGTAATACACGTGGAGACATCTTGCTGCAGATATAACAAACGTCAAATAAAATTGACAAAGAAAAGCATATTTTAATTATAATAAACATAAAATCGTGTATTAAACTATATTTTAATTATTAATTTATATAAAATTTATATATCAACGTATTTTCTTACAACACAATATTAAAATATAGTTCATAAGTTTCATCATAGAGTACAGCAGCAGTATTGTTTTGGTATTAACAATTTTGAGAAAATCCGTTTTTTGGCTAAACTAATAACATTTCGCCCAAGTTTGTCATAAGAAAAAAATATTTGCAATTAAAAATAAAAGGCAGTTTGGTTGAAACTTTTTTTTATATTCGTTTTAATTTCAGAGAATTAAAGTAATACAACATTCTAAATCACACACCTTTAGGGTCAATGACCTATGAAAATTTTGTTTTGTTATTACTGAATTACCTGTTGTAATATTTTAATAAAAATCCGTGGACTTGTGTATTATGACCCAAAGAATCGATTTTTCGTATAATTAAATTCACACCCTCAACCCTTAAATAAGTAGATACTTACCACCCAAAACTGGGTAGAGATAAACAATTTTCGACTTCCCCATCAGATTCTACGTATATTGTTACCTAAGTGTACCAATTTTCAAATTTTTTTATTAAAGGAATTCCAAATAAACACACTTTGAATTTTACCGTAAATCTTTGAATTTTCTGTGCGCAAGCTACGCGTCGGACGCCGACAAAATTCCTGAAATTTATGGCAAATACAAGTTCAAATATTTAGTATATCCTTCAGCGAAAATTAACAAAAATTAGTATACATATGTATTTTGACGCAAGGAATCGATTGAAAAAAAAATAAACCCTTATCTTCAACCCTTAAATGGGTAGATTTACGCTACCCAAAACTGGGTAAAGATACAAACCTGTCGACTTGATCATTAAATTCTACGAAGTTTTTTATGTAAGTTTGTTAATTTTCAGAATTATTGTACCAGTTGCTTAAGCCCAGTAAAAAAATATTTATGAAACCGTATTTATTAACATGAGCATGAAAACAAATAACTTTTGTGTTCTTAAGAATATTCAAATGAAAATTGGTGCACATATGTATTTTAGACCGAGGAATCGATTTTTGTTAAAATTAAATCCATATCCTTTACCCAAAAATGGGTGTTTATTTACCACCCGAAAATGGGTGGAGCTGGATATTTTTCTGTAGCACCATTAGATTCCACGAACTTTCTTATATAAAAAACCCAGTTTTCAAAATTTTTGCTTAATTGGTTTAAGTACCATAAATCAATTAGTAAAACCATTTTTGAGTAGCGATAATGTAAATATCATTGTTGATAAATGTTACAATTAAAACTGGACCACTCAAAAGAATTTGATAAAAATCACTGTACATATGAATTTTGACCCGAGGAATCAATTTTTAATAAAATTAAACCTCTATCTTCAACCCTTAAATGGGTAGATATATGCTACCCAAAACTGGGTAGAGATACAAACACGTCTGCTTCACCATTAGAATCTATATATTTTCTGTACATATATACCTACTTTCAGAATTATTGTACTATTGGTATAATTATAGTAATGAAACATTCCGAATCCTACACATTTAGGGTCAATGACCTCTGAAAATTTTATTTTGATATTACTAAATTATCTTTTGTAATATTTTAACAACAAATAGTAAATATGTGTACTATGACCCAAAGAATCTATTTTACGTAAAATTAAAGTCGTACCTTCAACCCTTAAATAGGTAGATATTCACCACCCATAACTGGGTTCAGATAAATAATTTTAGACTTTACCATCAGATTCTACGTATATTCTTACATAAGTGTACCAATTTTCATATTTTTTTGTTCAAGGAATTCCAAATAAACACACTTTGAATTTTACCGCAAATCTTTGAATTTTCAGTGTGCAAGCTACGCGTCAGACGCCGACAAGATTACTGAAATTTAGGGCAAGTACAAGTTCAAATATTTAGTATATCCTTTGCAGAAAATTAACAAAAATCAGTATACATATGTATTTTGACACGAGGAATCGCTTTTTGATAAAATTAAACCCCTATCTTTAACCCTTATATGGGTAGATAAATGCTACCCAAAACAAGGTGGAGATACAAACCTATCGACTTGATCATTAAATTCTACGATTTTTTTTATATAAGTTTTTTAATTTTCAGAATTATTGTACTAGTTGTTTAAGCCTAGTAAAAAAAACTAAAATGATGAAAACCGTATAAAGGAAACTTTTAATTTGTTCTCAACTATGTGCAATTTATTCAGAATTGCCGGAAATTGTTTTAAATTATTCTCAATTATTCTCTAAATTTTAATCAGAACTAAATATTTTCAACTTTTCAGCCACATTAATTACGTCTGCTTTGCTAGAATCATTTTTATTGATTTTATGATCTCAACCGATTTATTAGTTTAAATTTTTAAATACAGTTGTCAGCACATGTTAAATTCTTGTACAAAATTCTTAACATTCTTAGTAAGATTCCAGTGCAGACGCCTTGTTTAAGGGGCACGATTTTAATGTGTCCCCAATAACCTATATAGTTTATACATAACAAAAAATCTATACCGACACATATGGAATAGCAAAATTCAAAAAATCAATATGTGTCGGTATAGATTTTTTGTTATGATTATTAATCAAATGACAAATGGAAAACTTGCTAAATTTATCATTTTAAATAAATTAATAATTAAATCATAGTTTGATACACGATTTTATGTTTATTTTAATTAAAATATGCTTGTCTTTGTCAATTTTATTTGACGTTTGTTATATCTGCTGCAAGATGTCTCCACGTGTATTTCAGCAAATCTGACATTCAAGAATTCCAGGACTGTAATGAAAAATTATTGTCTACAGAACATATTTAACAGTTTTTTGGGCAAAAATATATATGTATTTCAACAAGGATAACACAATAGTTTACAAAAAATACAAAATAAATGATCAAACTTGTTTATTTAAGAATATATACGGATATATTGACTAGCAGAAAATTTCCTGAATACGTCTTGTGTGATAGCAACAAATTATTTATGGAATGCAAAATATGACTGGCGCTGGCGCTTAAATATCTTAAAATGTACATTGGAATTTCTTCAAAATTTGACCACATACAATAATTTTTCAATTAAATATTGTTATTATAAGTAGTTTAGAGGTTAAATAAATATAATATTGTACACATTATCCATTTTTTATTATAATACATACCATATTTTGTTATATACCGTACAGAATACAAGTATTTCATTGTTTATTAATATTATATACAATAATTGTTAACTATAACATATTGTAAACATTATGCTAATAATACAGTTTACAGAAATAAACACATAATACGAAATAAATAAATATTATTATTATGTATAACACTGACATGGCAGTTATATTTTTTTGTTTTCATTTTTCTTCACTAAATTTTCATAAAAAGTTAATGTTTTATACATCAGAAGATTCAGCACTAAATTCTGAGTATAAAAATATAAAATTCATAAATTATAATTATAATATATTGCTAATACATTATACATTTCATCTGGCATTCTTGGATTTTTTTCAGTTACAATTTTCAATACAAAATTTTCATTAAAAGTTAATAAATTATACATCAGCAGATTCAGCGTGAAGCACTGAGTAAAATTATACTAAATAGTTGTACTAAAATATTAATTTAACACTAACATTATCCATCTAGTCTTAATAAAGGTTATTTATCATTATTTTGTTGTTTGATGTCATCTGTTTGTGTTTTGTCTTCTTTGATTCGTCCCACATTCTTCGTCTACATAAAAATAACCCCTGGAGTTTAGTCCTGCGATATTTCATCTCTTAAACAACAATATTATTCGCCAGACAACTCCAAACAATTGTAATGTTTGCATTTAATAGGATCTTGTAATCATCTCATTTGGAATTCTATAAAAATAAAACTTGTACAATGGTAATAATAATGCTATGTATTGATTTTTATTTACTAATATACATACCGTAATAAAATACATGAAATATTGCTATGTCCATTTGGTTTAAGAGGCATTGAAACCTGTAGCATTTTTGCAAAAATCGATAAAATGAACCAAAAGTGTTATTAAATTTGTAAAAATTAAAGTACAAAACAAGCAGTAGTAAAGTGGCCTAGCTTAATTGTATGCTTTCAGAAAATAGCACAATTTAGAGTAGTTGGTATTGTCTTAGCCAGATCTTCTTTAGTGTTATGAGAACTCGTTATTTTAACGGGTTTCATCTAAAAACCAGTTTTTCAAGTCTAGTACTTGCTGTAAACCGGTTTTTAATTTAGTGTTTGATGTCACACCGGTTTAAATATTGATACTTCCTCGAAACCGGTTTATTACGTTACAACCGGTTAACATTAACTAGTTTTCGTCTGGAAACCTGTTTAAAGTTTAGTACTTAATCCCAAACCGGTTCGAGCTTAATATTTGATCCGAAACCGGTTTCAAGTGCGATTCTAGTTCACAAACCGGTTTGTTTTATATATTTACTAGAAACTAGTTGTCAGGATCTGAAATTTTATTTATTCGTATATCCATTGTTTAAACAAATGTTTTCTTATTAAATATAACTTTGCAATAAAACAAAAGTCTCAATTATTATTGTTTCCCGTTCTTCCCATGTTGTACATTTGTTATTAACAATTGCCCATCAGCTGTCATTTGACGTTTAAGGTTATAAAATTGTTATTAACAATTATAAAACATTGGTTGTTATTAATTTCTAATCCATGAAACTGAAAAATATAATCAAAAAAATATAATTAAATAAATTTGTTGGATTGTTTATTAAATAAATAATAAATAGTAGTTCCACGATATTGACACAGATGTCACTACCAATATCGTTTTGGGCTAGTGAAACAAATATATTATTTTTTTTGTTTAAATCAATAATACAACAATTTTTGAAAATTGTATTGTTTAATAAATATTACTAACGTTACATGTTTCAAGATTTCATTTGTATTAAATACATATTTTACTGAATCATTATTTTATACCAGATAATTTATAAAATATCGATTTATTCATTAGTACAAGACATAGGGATCTTTTTTACAAATTTATTTGAAGTTATTGTTCTAGTATAAATTTTAATAAGGATTAATTAATGTACAAATATGTCATTTAATAATAATAATAAAAACAAAATAAATCATTCAAAATATTTTGTTAAGAATTACTGCACATATATATTTTGACCCAAGGAATATATTTTTCATAAAATTATACCTTTATCTTCAACCCTTAAATGGGTAGACACTTACCACCCAAAATTGGGTAGAGCTAATCTATTTTCGACTTCACCATCAGATTCTGCGTATATCCTTACATAAATATACCGAATTTCAAATTTTTTTATTAATGGAATTCCTAATGAACACAGTTTGAATTTTACCGCAAATCTTTGAAATTTCTGTGAGCAAGCTACGCGTCTGTTGCCGGCAAGATTCCTGAAATTTGGGGTAAATACAAGATCAAATATTTAGTATATCCTTTGTAGAAAATTAACAAAAATTGGTACACATATGTATTTTGACATGATGAATCGATTTTTGATAAAATTGAAACCATATCTGAAACCCTTAAATGGATACATATATGCTACCCAAAACTGGGTGGAGATATAAACCTATCAACTTCATCGCTAAATTCTACGTATTTTTTAATATAAGTATATCAATTTTTAAAATTATTGTACGAATGGTTTAAGCCATAATAAGAAAACTATTTAAAATGGTTTAAATACAAATAAAATATGACACTTGTTTTCCTAGATTAAATTTTTTATGGCAGATGGCACCATATGTAAAATCCACCCACACAATCTTGAAATTCTTTAGTTTTTCCAGTGCAGACGCCTTCTTTAGGGAGCCTGTTTTTTAAATGCTCCCAAACACTTATATAAATAATACATGGCAAAAACTTTGTACCGACAGGCATGGTTTGGAATGTGTAAGATTGCTCGATCGAAAAATCAATAATATTGGTCATGCGCAGTAAATCAAATTAAAATGAGTTAAAGATCCTGTTTTCAAAAATGTGAGAATTTTAAAAAAAGTTTCAAACTAACCCCAACTAGAATTTAATTATGAGAAACTTTTTTCAAATAAATTTTGTTCTCAAGTTAACTGTTTAGCCGGAAATAATTTTTTTCCAATTGTATAATTACATTTAAAAATTCGCCAGGGCTGTACTTATAAAAATTTCTCAACCAAATTTTGGGTTTATATGCAACTTGACCCGTAGATTCCAAAAATCGATAAGTCGACTTCGTAGGTCTACCAATTTTTAAGGTGACTGCCCTTTACCCAAAAATGGGTGGTGTTAGAAAATTGGCTTATCGATTTTTGGAATCTACGGCTCGAGTTATATATGTACCCAAAATTTGGTAAATTAATAATAATAAACAAAAAAGTTTTTTTTTGAAAAATTTTCTTTTAAAATAAAATTACTCAAAGATCCTGTTTTCAAAAATGTAAGAATTTTAAAAAAAGTTTTAAACTAACCCCACCTAGAAATTAATTGTGAGAAACTTTTTTCAAATAAATTTTGTTCTCAAGTGAACTGTTTAGCCGGAAATCATTTTTGTTCCAATTGTGCAGTTACATTTAAAAATTTGCCAGGGCTGTACTTATAAAAATGTCTCAACCAAATTTTGGGTTTATATGCAACTTGACCCGTAGATTCCAAAAATCGATAAGTCGACTTCGTAGATCTACCAATTTTTAAGGTGACGGCCCTTACCCAAAAATGGGTGGTGTTAGAAAATTGGCTTATCGATTTTTGGAATCTACGGCTCGAGTTATATATGTACCCAAAATTTGGTAAATTAATAATAAACAAAAAAGTTTTTTTTGAAAAATTTTCTTTTAAAATAAAATTACTCAAAGATCCTGTTTTCAAAAATGTAAGAATTTTAAAAAAAGTTTCAAACTAACCCCACTTAGAATTCAATTGTGAGAAACTTTTTTCAAATAAATTTTGTTCTCAAGTGAACTGTTTAGCCGGAAATCATTTTTTTTTTCCAATTGTGAAGTTACATTTAAAAATTCGCCAGGGCTGTACTTATAAAAATGTCTCAACCAAATTTTGGGTTTATATGCAACTTGACCCGTAGATTTCAAAAATCGATAAGTCGACTTCGTAGGTCTACCAATTTTTAAGGTGACGACTCTTTACCCAAAAATGGGTGGTATTAGAAAATTGGCTTATCGATTTTTGGAATCTACGGCTCGAGTTATATATGTACCCAAAATTTGGTTAATTAATAATAATAAACAAAAAAGTTTTTTTTGAAAAATTTTCTTTTAAAATAAAATTACTCAAAGATCCTGTTTTCAAAAATGTAAGAATTTTAAAAAAAGTTTTAAACTAACCCCACCTAGAATTTAATTATGAGAAACTTTTTTTAAATAAATTTTGTTCTCAAGTGAACTGTTTAGCCGGAAATCATTTTTTTTCCAATTGTGCAGTTACATTTAAAAATTCGCCAGGGCTGTACTTATAAAAATGTCTCAACCAAATTTTGGGTTTATATGCAACTTGACCCGTAGATTCCAAAAATCGATAAGTCGACTTCGTAGGTCTACCAATTTTTAAGGTGACGGCCCTTTACCCAAAAATGGGTGGTGTTAAAAAATTAACTTATCGATTTTTGGAATCTACGGCTCGAGTTATATATGTACCCAAAATTTGGTAAATTAATAATAATAAACAAAAAAGTTTTTTTTGAAAAATTTTCTTTTAAAATAAAATTACTCAAAGATCCTGTTTTCAAAAATGTAAGAATTTTAAAAAAAGTTTCAAACTAACCCCACTTAGAATTCAATTGTGAGAAACTTTTTTCAAATAAATTTTGTTCTCAAGTGAACTGTTTAGCCGGTAAATCATTTTTTTTCCAATTGTGAAGTTACATTTAAAAATTCGCCAGGGCTGTACTTATAAAAATGTCTCAACCAAATTTTGGGTTTATATGCAACTTGACCCGTAGATTTCAAAAATCGATAAGTCGACTTCGTAGGTCTACCAATTTTTAAGGTGACGACTCTTTACCCAAAAATGGGTGGTGTTAGAAAATTGGCTTATCGATTTTTGGAATCTACGGCTCGAGTTATATATGTACCCAAAATTTGGTAAATTAATAATAATAAACAAAAAAGTTTTTTTTGAAAAATTTTCTTTTAAAATAAAATTACTCAAAGATCCTGTTTTCAAAAATGTAAGAATTTTAAAAAAAGTTTTAAACTAACCCCACCTAGAATTTAATTATGAGAAACTTTTTTCAAATAAATTTTGTTCTCAAGTGAACTGTTTAGCCGGAAATCATTTTTGTTCCAATTGTGCAGTTACATTTAAAAATTCGCCAGGGCTGTACTTATAAAAATGTCTCAACCAAATTTTGGGTTTATATGCAACTTGACCCGTAGATTCCAAAAATCGATAAGTCGACTTCGTAGGTCTACCAATTTTTAAGGTGACTGCCCTTTACCCAAAAATGGGTGGTGTTAGAAAACTAACTTATCGATTTTTGGAATCTACGGCTCGAGTTATATATGTACCCAAAATTTGGTAAATTAATAATAATAAACAAAAAAGTTTTTTTTGAAAAATTTTCTTTTAAAATAAAATTACTCAAAGATCCTGTTTTCAAAAATGTAAGAATTTTAAAAAAAGTTTCAAACTAACCCCACCTAGAATTTAATTGTGAGAAACTTTTTTCAAATAAATTTTGTTCTCAAGTGAACTGTTTAGCCGGAAATCATTTTTTTTCCAATTGTGCAGTTACATTTAAAAATTCGCCAGGGCTGTACTTATAAAAATGTCTCAACCAAATTTTGGGTTTATATGCAACTTGACCCGTAGATTCCAAAAATCGATAAGTCGACTTCGTAGGTCTACCAATTTTTAAGGTGACGGCCCTTACCCAAAAATGGGTGGTGTTAGAAAATTGGCTTATCGATTTTTGGAATCTACGGCTCGAGTTATATATGTACCCAAAATTTGGTAAATTAATAATAATAAACAAAAAAGTTTTTTTTGAAAAATTTTCTTTTAAAATAAAATTACTCAAAGATCCTGTTTTCAAAAATGTAAGAATTTTAAAAAAGTTTCAAACTAACCCCACTTAGAATTCAATTGTGAGAAACTTTTTTCAAATAAATTTTGTTCTCAAGTGAACTGTTTAGCCGGAAATCATTTTTTTTTCCAATTGTGAAGTTACATTTAAAAATTCGCCAGGGCTGTACTTATAAAAATGTCTCAACCAAATTTTGGGTTTATATGCAACTTGACCCGTAGATTTCAAAAATCGATAAGTCGACTTCGTAGGTCTACCAATTTTTAAGGTGACGACTCTTTACCCAAAAATGGGTGGTGTTAGAAAATTGGCTTATCGATTTTTGGAATCTACGGCTCGAGTTATATATGTACCCAAAATTTGGTTAATTAATAATAATAAACAAAAAAGTTTTTTTTGAAAAATTTTCTTTTAAAATAAAATTACTCAGAGATCCTGTTTTCAAAAATGTAAGAATTTTAAAAAAAGTTTTAAACTAACCCCACCTAGAATTTAATTATGAGAAACTTTTTTTAAATAAATTTTGTTCTCAAGTGAACTGTTTAGCCGGAAATCATTTTTTTTCCAATTGTGCAGTTACATTTAAAAATTCGCCAGGGCTGTACTTATAAAAATGTCTCAACCAAATTTTGGGTTTATATGCAACTTGACCCGTAGATTCCAAAAATCGATAAGTCGACTTCGTAGGTCTACCAATTTTTAAGGTGACGGCCCTTTACCCAAAAATGGGTGGTGTTAAAAAATTAACTTATCGATTTTTGGAATCTACGGCTCGAGTTATATATGTACCCAAAATTTGGTAAATTAATAATAATAAACAAAAAAGTTTTTTTTGAAAAATTTTCTTTTAAAATAAAATTACTCAAAGATCCTGTTTTCAAAAATGTAAGAATTTTAAAAAAAGTTTCAAACTAACCCCACTTAGAATTCAATTGTGAGAAACTTTTTTCAAATAAATTTTGTTCTCAAGTGAACTGTTTAGCCGGAAATCATTTTTTTTCCAATTGTGAAGTTACATTTAAAAATTCGCCAGGGCTGTACTTATAAAAATGTCTCAACCAAATTTTGGGTTTATATGCAACTTGACCCGTAGATTTCAAAAATCGATAAGTCGACTTCGTAGGTCTACCAATTTTTAAGGTGACGACTCTTTACCCAAAAATGGGTGGTGTTAGAAAATTGGCTTATCGATTTTTGGAATCTACGGCTCGAGTTATATATGTACCCAAAATTTGGTAAATTAATAATAATAAACAAAAAAGTTTTTTTTGAAAAATTTTCTTTTAAAATAAAATTACTCAAAGATCCTGTTTTCAAAAATGTAAGAATTTTAAAAAAAGTTTTAAACTAACCCCACCTAGAATTTAATTATGAGAAACTTTTTTCAAATAAATTTTGTTCTCAAGTGAACTGTTTAGCCGGAAATCATTTTTTTTCCAATTGTGCAGTTACATTTAAAAATTCGCCAGGGCTGTACTTATAAAAATGTCTCAACCAAATTTTGGGTTTATATGCAACTTGACCCGTAGATTCCAAAAATCGATAAGTCGACTTCGTAGGTCTACCAATTTTTAAGGTGACGGCCCTTTACCCAAAAATGGGTGGTGTTAAAAAATTAACTTATCGATTTTTGGAATCTACGGCTCGAGTTATATATGTACCCAAAATTTGGTAAATTAATAATAATAAACAAAAAAGTTTTTTTTGAAAAATTTTCTTTTAAAATAAAATTACTCAAAGATCCTGTTTTCAAAAATGTAAGAATTTTAAAAAAAGTTTCAAACTAACCCCACTTAGAATTCAATTGTGAGAAACTTTTTTCAAATAAATTTTGTTCTCAAGTGAACTGTTTAGCCGGTAAATCATTTTTTTTCCAATTGTGAAGTTACATTTAAAAATTCGCCAGGGCTGTACTTATAAAAATGTCTCAACCAAATTTTGGGTTTATATGCAACTTGACCCGTAGATTTCAAAAATCGATAAGTCGACTTCGTAGGTCTACCAATTTTTAAGGTGACGACTCTTTACCCAAAAATGGGTGGTGTTAGAAAATTGGCTTATCGATTTTTGGAATCTACGGCTCGAGTTATATATGTACCCAAAATTTGGTAAATTAATAATAATAAACAAAAAAGTTTTTTTTGAAAAATTTTCTTTTAAAATAAAATTACTCAAAGATCCTGTTTTCAAAAATGTAAGAATTTTAAAAAAAGTTTTAAACTAACCCCACCTAGAATTTAATTATGAGAAACTTTTTTCAAATAAATTTTGTTCTCAAGTGAACTGTTTAGCCGGAAATCATTTTTGTTCCAATTGTGCAGTTACATTTAAAAATTCGCCAGGGCTGTACTTATAAAAATGTCTCAACCAAATTTTGGGTTTATATGCAACTTGACCCGTAGATTCCAAAAATCGATAAGTCGACTTCGTAGGTCTACCAATTTTTAAGGTGACTGCCCTTTACCCAAAAATGGGTGGTGTTAGAAAACTAACTTATCGATTTTTGGAATCTACGGCTCGAGTTATATATGTACCCAAAATTTGGTAAATTAATAATAATAAACAAAAAAGTTTTTTTTGAAAAATTTTCTTTTAAAATAAAATTACTCAAAGATCCTGTTTTCAAAAATGTAAGAATTTTAAAAAAAGTTTCAAACTAACCCCACCTAGAATTTAATTGTGAGAAACTTTTTTCAAATAAATTTTGTTCTCAAGTGAACTGTTTAGCCGGAAATCATTTTTTTTCCAATTGTGCAGTTACATTTAAAAATTCGCCAGGGCTGTACTTATAAAAATGTCTCAACCAAATTTTGGGTTTATATGCAACTTGACCCGTAGATTCCAAAAATCGATAAGTCGACTTCGTAGGTCTACCAATTTTTAAGGTGACGGCCCTTACCCAAAAATGGGTGGTGTTAGAAAATTGGCTTATCGATTTTTGGAATCTACGGCTCGAGTTATATATGTACCCAAAATTTGGTAAATTAATAATAATAAACAAAAAAGTTTTTTTTGAAAAATTTTCTTTTAAAATAAAATTACTCAAAGATCCTGTTTTCAAAAATGTAAGAATTTTAAAAAAGTTTCAAACTAACCCCACTTAGAATTCAATTGTGAGAAACTTTTTTCAAATAAATTTTGTTCTCAAGTGAACTGTTTAGCCGGAAATCATTTTTTTTTCCAATTGTGAAGTTACATTTAAAAATTCGCCAGGGCTGTACTTATAAAAATGTCTCAACCAAATTTTGGGTTTATATGCAACTTGACCCGTAGATTTCAAAAATCGATAAGTCGACTTCGTAGGTCTACCAATTTTTAAGGTGACGACTCTTTACCCAAAAATGGGTGGTGTTAGAAAATTGGCTTATCGATTTTTGGAATCTACGGCTCGAGTTATATATGTACCCAAAATTTGGTTAATTAATAATAATAAACAAAAAAGTTTTTTTTGAAAAATTTTCTTTTAAAATAAAATTACTCAGAGATCCTGTTTTCAAAAATGTAAGAATTTTAAAAAAAGTTTTAAACTAACCCCACCTAGAATTTAATTATGAGAAACTTTTTTTAAATAAATTTTGTTCTCAAGTGAACTGTTTAGCCGGAAATCATTTTTTTTCCAATTGTGCAGTTACATTTAAAAATTCGCCAGGGCTGTACTTATAAAAATGTCTCAACCAAATTTTGGGTTTATATGCAACTTGACCCGTAGATTCCAAAAATCGATAAGTCGACTTCGTCTACCAATTTTTAAGGTGACGGCCCTTTACCCAAAAATGGGTGGTGTTAAAAAATTAACTTATCGATTTTTGGAATCTACGGCTCGAGTTATATATGTACCCAAAATTTGGTAAATTAATAATAATAAACAAAAAATTTTTTTTTGAAAAATTTTCTTTTAAAATAAAATTACTCAAAGATCCTGTTTTCAAAAATGTAAGAATTTTAAAAAAAGTTTCAAACTAACCCCACTTAGAATTCAATTGTGAGAAACTTTTTTCAAATAAATTTTGTTCTCAAGTGAACTGTTTAGCCGGAAATCATTTTTTTTCCAATTGTGAATTTACATTTAAAAATTCGCCAGGGCTGTACTTATAAAAATGTCTCAACCAAATTTTGGGTTTATATGCAACTTGACCCGTAGATTTCAAAAATCGATAAGTCGACTTCGTAGGTCTACCAATTTTTAAGGTGACGACTCTTTACCCAAAAATGGGTGGTGTTAGAAAATTGGCTTATCGATTTTTGGAATCTACGGCTCGAGTTATATATGTACCCAAAATTTGGTAAATTAATAATAATAAACAAAAAAGTTTTTTTTGAAAAATTTTCTTTTAAAATAAAATTACTCAAAGATCCTGTTTTCAAAAATGTAAGAATTTTAAAAAAAGTTTTAAACTAACCCCACCTAGAATTTAATTATGAGAAACTTTTTTCAAATAAATTTTGTTCTCAAGTGAACTGTTTAGCCGGAAATCATTTTTGTTCCAATTGTGCAGTTACATTTAAAAATTCGCCAGGGCTGTACTTATAAAAATGTCTCAACCAAATTTTGGGTTTATATGCAACTTGACCCGTAGATTCCAAAAATCGATAAGTCGACTTCGTAGGTCTACCAATTTTTAAGGTGACTGCCCTTTACCCAAAAATGGGTGGTGTTAGAAAATTGGCTTATCGATTTTTGGAATCTACGGCTCGAGTTATATATGTACCCAAAATTTGGTAAATTAATAATAATAAACAAAAAAGTTTTTTTTGAAAAATTTTCTTTTAAAATAAAATTACTCAAAGATCCTGTTTTCAAAAATGTAAGAATTTTAAAAAAAGTTTCAAACTAACCCCACTTAGAATTCAATTGTGAGAAACTTTTTTCAAATAAATTTTGTTCTCAAGTGAACTGTTTAGCCGGAAATCATTTTTGTTCCAATTGTGCAGTTATATTTAAAAATTCGCCAGGGCTGTACTTATAAAAATGTCTCAACCAAATTTTGGGTTTATATGCAACTTGACCCGTAGATTCCAAAAATTGATAAGTCGACTTCGTAGGTCTACCAATTTTTAAGGTGACGGCCCTTACCCAAAAATGGGTGGTGTTAGAAAATTGGCTTATCGATTTTTGGAATCTACGGCTCGAGTTATATATGTACCCAAAATTTGGTAAATTAATAATTATAAACAAAAAAGTTTTTTTTGAAAAATTTTCTTTTAAAATAAAATTACTCAAAGATCCTGTTTTCAAAAATGTAAGAATTTTAAAAAAAGTTTCAAACTAACCCCACTTAGAATTCAATTATGAGAAACTTTTTTCAAATAAATTTTGTTCTCAAGTGAACTGTTTAGCCGGAAATCATTTTTGTTCCAATTGTGCAGTTATATTTAAAAATTCGCCAGGGCTGTACTTATAAAAATGTCTCAACCAAATTTTGGGTTTATATGCAACTTGACCCGTAGATTCCAAAAATTGATAAGTCGACTTCGTAGGTCTACCAATTTTTAAGGTGACGGCCCTTACCCAAAAATGGGTGGTGTTAGAAAATTGGCTTATCGATTTTTGGAATCTACGGCTCGAGTTATATATGTACCCAAAATTTGGTAAATTAATAATAATAAACAAAAAAGTTTTTTTTGAAAAATTTTCTTTTAAAATAAAATTACTCAAAGATCCTGTTTTCAAAAATGTAAGAATTTTAAAAAAAGTTTCAAACTAACCCCACTTAGAATTCAATTGTGAGAAACTTTTTTCAAATAAATTTTGTTCTCAAGTGAACTGTTTAGCCGGAAATCATTTTTTTTCTAATTGTGAAGTTACATTTAAAAATTCGCCAGGGCTGTACTTATAAAAATGTCTCAACCAAATTTTGGGTTTATATGCAACTTGACCCGTAGATTCCAAAAATCGATAAGTCGACTTCGTAGGTCTACCAATTTTTAAGGTGACTGCCCTTTACCCAAAAATGGGTGGTGTTAGAAAATTGGCTTATCGATTTTTGGAATCTACGGCTCGAGTTATATATGTACCCAAAATTTGGTAAATTAATAATAATAAACAAAAAAATTTTTTTTGAAAAATTTTCTTTTAAAATAAAATTACTCAAAGATCCTGTTTTCAAAAATGTAAGAATTTTAAAAAAAGTTTTAAACTAACCCCACCTAGAATTTAATTATGAGAAACTTTTTTCAAATAAATTTTGTTCTCAAGTGAACTGTTTAGCCGGAAATCATTTTTTTTCCAATTGTGCAGTTACATTTAAAAATTCGCCAGGGCTGTACTTATAAAAATGTCTCAACCAAATTTTGGGTTTATATGCAACTTGACCCGTAGATTCCAAAAATCGATAAGTCGACTTCGTAGGTCTACCAATTTTTAAGGTGACTGCCCTTTACCCAAAAATGGGTGGTGTTAGAAAACTAACTTATCGATTTTTGGAATCTACGGCTCGAGTTATATATGTACCCAAAATTTGGTAAATTAATAATAATAAACAAAAAAGTTTTTTTTGAAAAATTTTCTTTTAAAATAAAATTACTCAAAGATCCTGTTTTCAAAAATGTAAGAATTTTAAAAAAAGTTTCAAACTAACCCCACTTAGAATTCAATTGTGAGAAACTTTTTTCAAATAAATTTTGTTCTCAAGTGAACTGTTTAGCCGGAAATCATTTTTGTTCCAATTGTGCAGTTACATTTAAAAATTCGCCAGGGCTGTACTTATAAAAATGTCTCAACCAAATTTTGGGTTTATATGCAACTTGACCCGTAGATTCCAAAAATCGATAAGTCGACTTCGTAGGTCTACCAATTTTTAAGGTGACTGCCCTTTATCCAAAAATGGGTGGTGTTAGAAAATTGGCTTATCGATTTTTGGAATCTACGGCTCGAGTTATATATGTACCCAAAATTTGGTAAATTAATAATAATAAACAAAAAAGTTTTTTTTGAAAAATTTTCTTTTAAAATAAAATTACTCAAAGATCCTGTTTTCAAAAATGTAAGAATTTTAAAAAAAGTTTCAAACTAACCCCACTTAGAATTCAATTGTGAGAAACTTTTTTCAAATAAATTTTGTTCTCAAGTGAACTGTTTAGCCGGAAATCATTTTTGTTCCAATTGTGCAGTTACATTTAAAAATTCGCCAGGGCTGTACTTATAAAAATGTCTCAACCAAATTTTGGGTTTATATGCAACTTGACCCGTAGATTCCAAAAATCGATAAGTCGACTTCGTAGGTCTACCAATTTTTAAGGTGACTGCCCTTTATCCAAAAATGGGTGGTGTTAGAAAATTGGCTTATCGATTTTTGGAATCTACGGCTCGAGTTATATATGTACCCAAAATTTGGTAAATTAATAATAATAAACAAAAAAGTTTTTTTTGAAAAATTTTCTTTTAAAATAAAATTACTCAAAGATCCTGTTTTCAAAAATGTAAGAATTTTAAAAAAAGTTTCAAACTAACCCCACTTAGAATTCAATTGTGAGAAACTTTTTTCAAATAAATTTTGTTCTCAAGTGAACTGTTTAGCCGGAAATCATTTTTGTTCCAATTGTGCAGTTATATTTAAAAATTCGCCAGGGCTGTACTTATAAAAATGTCTCAACCAAATTTTGGGTTTATATGCAACTTGACCCGTAGATTCCAAAAATTGATAAGTCGACTTCGTAGGTCTACCAATTTTTAAGGTGACGGCCCTTACCCAAAAATGGGTGGTGTTAGAAAATTGGCTTATCGATTTTTGGAATCTACGGCTCGAGTTATATATGTACCCAAAATTTGGTAAATTAATAATTATAAACAAAAAAGTTTTTTTTGAAAAATTTTCTTTTAAAATAAAATTACTCAAAGATCCTGTTTTCAAAAATGTAAGAATTTTAAAAAAAGTTTCAAACTAACCCCACTTAGAATTCAATTATGAGAAACTTTTTTCAAATAAATTTTGTTCTCAAGTGAACTGTTTAGCCGGAAATCATTTTTTTTCCAATTGCGCAGTTACATTTAAAAATTCGCCAGGGCTGTACTTATAAAAATGTCTCAACCAAATTTTGGGTTTATATGCAACTTGACCCGTAGATTCCAAAAATCGATAAGTCGACTTCATAGGTCTACCAATTTTTAAGGTGACTGCCCTTTACCCAAAAATGGGTGGTGTTAGAAAATTGGCTTATCGATTTTTGGAATCTACGGCTCGAGTTATATATGTACCCAAAATTTGGTTAATTAATAATAATAAACAAAAAAGTTTTTTTTGAAAAATTTTCTTTTAAAATAAAATTACTCAGAGATCCTGTTTTCAAAAATGTAAGAATTTTAAAAAAAGTTTTAAACTAACCCCACCTAGAATTTAATTATGAGAAACTTTTTTCAAATAAATTTTGTTCTCAAGTGAACTGTTTAGCCGGAAATCATTTTTTTTCCAATTGTGCAGTTACATTTAAAAATTCGCCAGGTCTGTACTTATAAAAATGTATCAACCAAATTTTGGGTTTATATGCAACTTGACCCGTAGATTCCAAAAATCGATAAGTCGACTTCGTAGGTCTACCAATTTTTAAGGTGACGGCCCTTACCCAAAAATGGGTGGTGTTAGAAAATTGGCTTATCGATTTTTGGAATCTACGGCTCGAGTTATATATGTACCCAAAATTTGGTAAATTAATAATAATAAACAAAAAAGTTTTTTTTGAAAAATTTTCTTTTAAAATAAAATTACTCAAAGATCCTGTTTTCAAAAATGTAAGAATTTTAAAAAAAGTTTCAAACTAACCCCACTTAGAATTCAATTGTGAGAAACTTTTTTCAAATAAATTTTGTTCTCAAGTGAACTGTTTAGCCGGAAATCATTTTTTTTCTAATTGTGAAGTTACATTTAAAAATTCGCCAGGGCTGTACTTATAAAAATGTCTCAACCAAATTTTGGGTTTATATGCAACTTGACCCGTAGATTCCAAAAATCGATAAGTCGACTTCGTAGGTCTACCAATTTTTAAGGTGACTGCCCTTTACCCAAAAATGGGTGGTGTTAGAAAATTGGCTTATCGATTTTTGGAATCTACGGCTCGAGTTATATATGTACCCAAAATTTGGTAAATTAATAATAATAAACAAAAAAATTTTTTTTGAAAAATTTTCTTTTAAAATAAAATTACTCAAAGATCCTGTTTTCAAAAATGTAAGAATTTTAAAAAAAGTTTTAAACTAACCCCACCTAGAATTTAATTATGAGAAACTTTTTTCAAATAAATTTTGTTCTCAAGTGAACTGTTTAGCCGGAAATCATTTTTTTTCCAATTGTGCAGTTACATTTAAAAATTCGCCAGGGCTGTACTTATAAAAATGTCTCAACCAAATTTTGGGTTTATATGCAACTTGACCCGTAGATTCCAAAAATCGATAAGTCGACTTCGTAGGTCTACCAATTTTTAAGGTGATGGCCCTTACCCAAAAATGGGTGGTGTTAGAAAATTGGCTTATCAATTTTTGGAATCTACGGCTCGAGTTATATATGTACCCAAAATTTGGTAAATTAATAATAATAAACAAAAAAGTTTTTTTTGAAAAATTTTCTTTTAAAATAAAATTACTCAAAGATCCTGTTTTCAAAAATGTAAGAATTTTAAAAAAAGTTTCAAACTAACCCCACTTAGAATTCAATTATGAGAATCTTTTTTCAAATAAATTTTGTTCTCAAGTGAACTGTTTAGCCGGAAATCATTTTTTTTCCAATTGCGCAGTTACATTTAAAAATTCGCCAGGGCTGTACTTATAAAAATGTCTCAACCAAATTTTGGGTTTATATGCAACTTGACCCGTAGATTCCAAAAATCGATAAGTCGACTTCATAGGTCTACCAATTTTTAAGGTGACTGCCCTTTACCCAAAAATGGGTGGTGTTAGAAAATTGGCTTATCGATTTTTGGAATCTACGGCTCGAGTTATATATGTACCCAAAATTTGGTAAATTAATAATAATAAACAAAAAAGTTTTTTTTGAAAAATTTTCTTTTAAAATAAAATTACTCAAAGATCCTGTTTTCAAAAATGTATGAATTTTAAAAAAAGTTTTAAACTAACCCCACCTAGAATTTAATTATGAGAAACTTTTTTCAAATAAATTTTGTTCTCAAGTGAACTGTTTAGCCGGAAATCATTTTTTTTCCAATTGTGCAGTTACATTTAAAAATTCGCCAGGGCTGTACTTATAAAAATGTATCAACCAAATTTTGGGTTTATATGCAACTTGACCCGTAGATTCCAAAAATCGATAAGTCGACTTCGTAGGTCTACCAATTTTTAAGGTGACGGCCCTTACCCAAAAATGGGTGGTGTTAGAAAATTGGCTTATCGATTTTTGGAATCTACGGCTCGAGTTATATATGTACCCAAAATTTGGTAAATTAATAATAATAAACAAAAAAGTTTTTTTTGAAAAATTTTCTTTTAAAATAAAATTACTCAAAGATCCTGTTTTCAAAAATGTAAGAATTTTAAAAAAAGTTTCAAACTAACCCCACTTAGAATTCAATTGTGAGAAACTTTTTTCAAATAAATTTTGTTCTCAAGTGAACTGTTTAGCCGGAAATCATTTTTTTTCTAATTGTGAAGTTACATTTAAAAATTCGCCAGGGCTGTACTTATAAAAATGTCTCAATCAAATTTTGGGTTTATATGCAACTTGACCCGTAGATTCCAAAAATCGATAAGTCGACTTCGTAGGTCTACCAATTTTTAAGGTGACGGCCCTTACCCAAAAATGGGTGGTGTTAGAAAATTGGCCAAAAGAGTTGAAATTTATTCCAAATCTTTTCTAATACATCCCTGAAAACAGATTTAAAATATCTTTCCCCATTTTGAAATTATAACTTTTTAAAGACAGGGCCGTCATAAAATAAAATTAACTAACAAAAACTTACAACTTTTATTTTGACATGGGTTAATAAAAAAATATATAAATCAAAAATGGGGCAGATATTTCAAAACTCTTTTCAGCGGTAGATAAGGAAAGATTTAATGTATATTTGGGCCCAATTTGATCTCTTTTGGGCTAGCGATAAAAATTTGGCAAAGCGGTAAACACGAAAAAAAAATTATAAATTTTTTTGTATCAAATTATACTTCAAACCTTTCCTAACCTATCCCTGAAAACATATTTAAAATATCTGTTCCCATTTTGAAATTATAACTTTTTAAAGACAGGGCCGTCATAAAATGAAATTAACTAACAAAAATTACTTTTATTTTGACATTGGTGGATAAAATAAAATATAAATCAAAAACGAAGGTAGATATTTCAATTCTGATTTCAGTGTTAGATAAAGGACGAATTAAAGTATATTTGAGCCAAATTTTAACTCTTTTGGTTAAGCGATAAAAAATTGGCAAAGTGGTAAATTGGATACAAAAAAATTTATAATTTTTTTTGTGTTTACCGCTTTGCCAAATTTTTACCGCTTGTCCAACAAAGTTAAAATTTAAGTCAATTATACTCCAAGCCTTTCCTAATCTATCTATGAAAACAGATTTGAAATATCTGTTTTCATTTTGAAATTATAATTTTTTAAAACAAAGCCGTCATAAAATAAAATTAATTAACAAAAAATTACAACTATTATTTTGACATGGATGGATAAAAAAAATATGTAAATCAAAAACAGGGGCAGATATTTCAATTCTGTTTTCAACACTAGATAAAGTAAGGATTGAAGTATATTTGAGCCAAATTTTAACCTATTTGGTTAAGCGATAAAAAATTGGCAAAGCGGTAAATTGGATACAAAAAATTTTATAATTTTTTTTGTGTTTACCGCTTTGCCAAATTTTTACCGCTTGTCTAACAAGGTTCAAATTAAGGTCAAATATACTCCATACCTTTCCTAATATATCTCTGAAAACAGATTTAAAATATCTGTTTTGGTTTTGAAATTATAACTTTTTAAAGACAGGGCCGTCATAAAATGAAATTAACTATAAAAAAATTACAACTTTTATTTTGACATGGGTGGATAAAAAAATATATAAATCAAAAACTGGGGCAGATATTTCAATTATGTTTTCAGCAGTAGATAAAGAAAGGATTAAAGTAAATTTGAGCTAAATTTCAACATTTTTGGTTAAGCCATAAAAAATGGGCAAAGCGGTAAATTTGATACAAAAAAAATTATATATTTTTTTGTGTTTACCGCTTTGTCAAATTTTTACCGCGTGACCAACAGGGTTGAAATTTGGGTCAACTATACTTCAATCCTTCCCTAATCTATTTCTGAAAACAGATTTAAAATATCTTTTTCTATTTTGAAATTATAACTATTTAAAGACAGGGCCGTCATAAAATAAAATTATATATAACAAACTTTTATTTTGACAGGGATGGATAAAAAAATATGTAAATCAACAACAAGAACAGATATTTTAAATCTGTTTTCAGCGTTAGATAAGGGAAAGATTGGAGTATATTTGACCCAAATTTCAACCCTTTCGGGCAAGCAGTAAAAATTTGGCAAAGCGGTAAATTTAATATACAAAATTTTATAATTTTGTTTTTGTGTTCACCGCTTTGCCAAATTTTTACCGCTTGTCCAAAAGGGTTGAAATTTGGGTCAAATATACTTCAAACCTTCCCTAATCTATCCCTGAAAACAGATTTAAAATAAAATATCTGACTTTTTTGATATTCCAAGTACGTGTGTATAAAGTCTGTAAGATATATGTAAAGAAATGAATATTAATAATTAATTACAAAATATCCGCATATATTTTTATTCTTTTTAATGTAATACATGATTTTTAAAGATGTTAGAGTATTATACTATTCCTGGGGCATAAGTTATATTTTAAAAAAATATTTTTTAACATTTATTGTGTCCTACAAAGTATTTTATTTTATATTTTTATATTTATTGAATAAAAATACGGTAATTAACTTCAATCAACAAGCTCGGGAACGTAGCAAAACCTGTCCGTTCTATTAAAACTATAGGCAAGCTAGCAGCGTGCGACCTGTTTCTGACTCATTTCCTTCCCAGCCTTCGTCCGTATCGCACGCTCTGTGTATGAGGTGTGCATGGTATTCCGACCCAGATCCACCTACGAGGGATGGAATCCAACCCCTACAGCTGAGCCCAGCAGTAGAGCACCAGGTATTCCTTGAGTAGAAGCAGTATTTCTCCCCAGCACGTGGAAAACGTTATCGTTTATATTGTAGTACAGGAAGCCCGCTCATATTCGTCACAATAAACTCAGCGAAAGTGTATACCTGCTACAAATAGGCTCGCCCTTAAAGCGAAAGTCTGTAGCTGTAAATATATACTAGTAGCTTTGTGGTTTGGGGCGAAAAATACTTGTAGTTGATATTGCAACTAAAGTATAACTATTATTATATTATTATTACTATATTATTATTATTATTGAGCGAAGCCCAACTGTAGTTCTTATATAAAAACCCTGGCCAGGTGGCTGCAGTTGGGTGGATCCGGGGGCGGCGATAACGCAGAGTACACGTGTACGTAAGCGAGAGAATGTAAATCTGCCTAAGCAGGGGGTACTTGGTGCGCGACCATCGCTCCACGGCAGTTACAGTCAAGTAAGGCCCTAGCGGCCGAAATAGGACTGGTGGTCGCGAAGCAGACGAACCGTTGGACAGCGGCCGAAAGTGGATCGAAGAACGGGACATGACGCACAACAAAATGGCTGACAATCTGGCACGGCCAGGTAAATATCGTTCCAAATAAAAATAAAGATGTAAATATTTGATTTTATATTGATAAATGTTTTGTTCAGGTTTCCACTGCGAGTTCGAGTTTGGAGTTGACTGCAGCCAAAAGGGCCTCAAGTACCAGGCAACACGGCCCCAAAACAACAGCCAAAAGAGCATCCGGTTCCAGTGAACACGGCCTCAAAACAACAACCAAAAGGGGCTCCACTTGCAGTCAACACGGCCACAAAACAACAACCAAAAGGGCCTCCACTTGCAGTCAACACGGCCCCAATACAACAACCAGAAGGGCCTCCACTCCCAATTAATCCAGCCCCAAAGCAACGGCGGTGAGAATAATTTTCTGTAGTCAAAATTTATTAATTGCAAATAGTTTATTAAAGTCTTTTATAATCTACAGACTTTAATCATCATTAAAATTGTTGTTCACATTGTTATTAATTTGTTAGAAATTTTTGGGAAAAAATAACAGCTAATTACTCGTACACCGTTAAAAATAGGGCCTTAATTGTTTTATATTTGAATTCTACAAAATTGAAATTGTATGTAACCATCAAAAAACTCGTAAAAACGAGTTTAAAAATGCATTAAATTCGAGTTGAAAAACTTACTTTTTCTCAAAAAATTAACAAACTTTAAGAGCGTACCACTCATACACAGTTAAGATAGGGCCTTAATAGATTTAAATTTAAAATATACAAGGGTTGAAATTATATGTAACCATTAAAATTGTTGTTGAAACGTAATTAAAAATGCATTAAATCCGGGTTCAAAGACTTGGTATTTTTTCTTAATAATTTTACAAAGTTTAGCAACTTACCACTCGTACACAGTTGAAAATAGGGCCTTAATTGTATCCTACAGGGTTGAAATTATATGTAATAATTAAAAAAATGGTTAAAACGCAATTAAAAAATGCATTAAATCCAGGTTTAATTTTTTTAAATTTTTTCCCAAAAATTTAACAATATTTAACACCATACCACTCATACACTGTTACAAATAGGGCCTTAATTGTTTCAAATTTGAACTCTACAGAGTTGAAATTATAAGTAACCATTAAAAAAGTGGTTGAAACGCAATTAAAAATGCTTTAAATCCGGATTCAAATACTTGAATTTTTTCTCAACAATTTTACAAAGTTTAAAGACATCACTTGTACTCAGTTGGAAATAGGGCCTTATTTGTTCCAAATTTGAACTCTGTAGTGATGAAATTATATGTAACAATTAAAAAAAGTGGTTAAAACGCAATTAAAAATGCATTAAATCCGGATTCAAATTCTTGAATTTTTTCTCAATTATTTTACAAACACGATTAAAATTGTATTAAATCCGGTTTTAAAAACATATTTTTTTCCCAAAAATTTGACAAAATTTAACGGTATACCACTTGTACACAGTTACAAATAGGTCCTTAATTATTTCAAATTTGATCTCTATAGGGGTGAAATTATATGTAACCATTAAACAAGTGATTAAGACACGATTATAATTGCATTAAATCCGGGTTTAAAAACTTGTAATTTTTTCCCAAAAATTTGACAAAATTTAACGGTATACCACTCGTACACAGTTACAAATAGGTCCTTAATTATTTCAAATATGAACTCTATAGGGGTGAAATTATTTGTGACCATTAAGCAAGTGATTAAAACACGATTAAAATTGCATTAAATCCGGGTTTAAAAACTTGTAATTTTCCCCCAAAAATTTGACAAATTTAACGGCATACCACTCGTACACAGTTACAAATAGGGCCTTAATTCTTCCAAAATCATATTCCCCCGATGTTTAAAATTCTTTTAACAATGATTAAAGTGCATTAAAGCCTTTTGATGATGATTAAAGTATTGTAGAATAAGTTTAAATTGTTGTTGACATTGTTACTGACTTATTAGTGTTTTTTCAGGGCATCAGCGTCATGTCCCGGGTTCCAGAGCAACGGGGTCCAGCGGCAGAGTATGAATGTTGTGTGTGAGGGCCCTCAGTGTGCATGGTGTGTGCTGTATGTTGCATTAATCATTAATCATTTTCCTTTCCTTCCTGGCTGGCCGGCCCCTCTGCCTAAGTGGAGGGACCTTGACGCGGTGGCAGAGCTTAACCATCCCCTAAATTGGGGGTGGGACCAACGACTCCACAAATCTTTCAATCATTTCAATGTTTTAAATGTTTTATGTATTCTTATGTTCACAGGAAAGAAAAACAACAAGAAGAAATAAATATATTGTATAATAAATAAAGCATTGTTAAATTAATATGTATTTATTTCCCTATCCTAAACCGCCCTAAAATAAGGCCCCTTCAGGGTAGAAAAGGGTCGGTGAACTACTAGCGGCACCATACCCCAATTTGGGGTGTGTGTCCATGCTAAATTGCTAAGCGGTTGCTGTCCGCGCTACGTAGTTCGCCGTAAGCAACCCGCATTATGCATATGTTAAGTGCGTCACGTGCTATTTAAATAAATATATTCTCCCTGCGTCATTTTACCCATTTCTCGGTGTGCCTATCTGCTTTGTACATGTCAAAATAGGCCTTCCGTATGTCGTGTGGGCCTCCCTAAATGTTATTTCATTTCTAGGGGCTCCTTCAACGTGTCTATTTGTTCCACCTTTTTCAATCCTATCTGTAAGGATATGTATTATTTTTATTAAAATAATAACAATAGAACTGTTAAACAATGTGTTGTAAAGTGTTTTTTGTATTTTTAATGTAGTCTGACTTTGAAGGGGCCTGAAACTCTATTTTAAAGCTGTATTGTTCATCATTTTCCGCTAGTGTTACAACAATCATTTCGCGTATAAATCTTGTGATATTTGTTGTAAAACTTTTGTAAATTCATCAAGGGCATATCCTTTGAGTATTATAACACTAAATGGTTCTTTCTCGCCCCGTTTATCAAAATAAAATAGAAGATTTCCTTTCAAAACGAACCCTAATCTTCTTTGACTACAAGAGTCGCCGATGCAGCAAATGCGCCCAAATTCTGTTCGTTATTTTAATTTTATATTTTTTTAACAATTTTACAGCTCAATAACATTGTAACAATCTAATAATTAATGATTTACAGCACTTCAGAACTTCTGCTGAGTATTGGTTATTTGGTTAAGGTTATAAATCAATACATACCAGTTAACAAAATAAGTATAAAAATTTATTTTATTACAAATACATGATATAATGTTATATATACTTAAATATTAATATTTTAGAGTTTAAATTATTATATTTTAATAATATATTTACTAATTCAATGTTTTTTCTTTACAGACTGGTGGCAACACTGACACAAGCCGATCTTCAATCCTACGCGCATGCAACGCTGACAGTTGAACAACACTACTCCGTGAAGTCGCGTTCGGTGTTTTGAAATATTAATATGTGCGGAAATATTGCAAGAACAATAGAAAATTTATGTGAAAATCAAAAATAAAGTGTTAATCTATCGTTTCTAATAATAATTTATACGGGAATCGCAATTTAAATGAGTGAAAATAATGAACTATGTGTGCCGTCTTTGGGAATCGTCGAAACAGCAAATGTAAGTGTGTATTAGTTGTTTATTTATATTTAAATAATTCTAAATGTACTTCAAACTATGAAAAACATTCCTTTCGTGGTAATTCTTATAATTTAAATTGTATTTCTCATGATTTCATACATTTTAAGGTGTTTAGAATATCTTATAAATGTGTTTGTATTTATTTCTCAAGCATAAATTCGATCACAAAATGGCAAATTTTGTATGTAAAACATACAAAAATGTCTATATTTTACGTTTAAATACATATATTGCTATTTAATATTGATTTTTCATATAAAATCCAAGATTTAATTTGTTGAAAACCGTCTCAAACTTGTTCGCTCCGTAGATTGTTGCGTGATTGCAAACTTTGGAAAAGTTCGTACGGTTTTATTTCTTTATATTGTAAAAATATTATTTTAATAGTGTATATTGTTGCAAATTAGCAACAATGGTAAGTTTAAACAATAGTTTAACTGTTTTAATAGTTATTTTTGCTGATAACATGTTTGTGTATTTTAAAATATTGTTTTTCTTTTTTCCAGGGGCGTACCGGAGCTGTTTCGGGGGTTGCTGTTTGCTGGTAGCCGAGCTGTGTTCATCAATGTAAGTCGTTATAATATGTGCCTCTCTTCACTGTCGCTTTTTTGCTATTTTTTTCAGCTTAACACAAAAGTAAATTCATTTTTCTTCTGAAAATATGGTTTATGTTGTTGAATTTAATTCAAATAATCATATTTTCTTCTATACTTCTTTTCCGAGGCACATTGTGAATGTCTATCTATGTTATTAACATCGGGCGTCGTTACTCGTTACAATATCGTAAATAAATCGGCGAAACTTATATAAATAATTAGCTTTTTTAATTTTTGAATTAGTTTAATTAAATATCCGTTCGTTCAGTGATAGGTTTCTTCCCCAAAAAATTGTATTTGTTTAAATTAATATTTAAACAAGTACAGTTTACAATACAGGGTTCCAGTGAAGTTTCCAAGGAGTGTAAAGGCTGGTTTAAGCCTTTGATTCTACAACAGGGCTTTTCTAAAGCTTTGTCTAAGGCTTTAACAACTTTAAGGCCAATATACAACCACCAGAAGGCAGCAAATAGTTATAATTATTTTAGTTATTAAAATCGCGATTAATTTTTTGCTAATATTACATTCAAATTAAATTCATTTGCATTTTAAAGTTAGGATAAAATATAATTAAAGTTTCGTCGATACTTTTTCGGGTTCGGATCGGTTTTCGCGATATTTAAGGACAGGGTAGCGTAGTTTTTATTTGGAGTGTCTACCCCATTTTTGAGTTCAGATTCAAAAGTGTTCAATAGGCTTACAGTAAAAATGTATTATATATTTATTATTGTTTAGAGTGGTTTGCTACTCTTATATTTCAGTTTTTATTAATGGGTCTTCCACTACACTAAAATATTAAAACTATGGGTCATTTATATTAAAATTTGTTCTTGAAACTGTATGATAGGGATTTTCAATGTTTAAAAAAATTATTAATTATTAAAATATTCTAGTTTTTAATGCCATTAACATCTACGTCACACATCCACTCTATTCCAAATTCTTATTACTTCAAGCCTTATTTGAAACTAAAAGATATGTTGAATGGCAGGCTGCCAGTGGCAATGAACAGAATATTGTATAATATACTTAATTTTTTTTTTTAAATCATTTTATTAAATTGTTTATTATCCATATATATTTCCAATTATTGACCACGAAAATTGTGCTCTATTCTAAATTCTTGTTAACTTCAAGCCTTCAGCTATCGCATTTTTATAAGTGAAAGATATGTTGAATGACGTAACTGCCAGTGGCAATCAAAACGTGAACTATTGTATTAAAAAATAAAAAATAGTGGAGGACCTCATTGTATAATTTATTTAAAGTCGTACACATATTTTAATATTTAAATTTATTTAATTTTGATTCAATAATTTTATTAATTTTATAGTAAATAATTAAAGAATGGACACTTCATTTAGAAACGAAACTACATTTATCAATGATCTATAGCACCGGTTGTAGATCGTAAATCATTAAAATTTTTCGCGATTTCAGGTAAAGAAAACATCAGTTGAAGAAAGAAGAACCCCCTTTCCCTGCATGCTTTTGCTTTTTTTTCAGTTTTCCTCTTTACTATCCAAGCAGCTCTTTCTAGTATGCCCCTGTTAGATTAAAATCAATTTCCCAAGAACGGCTGGGACCCATGTGGCAAACTTAGTCGTTCTTTTCGCTGCTCCCCTCTGGGATAGGGCAGTGGGGCCTCTGGGAAGGACGCCTGTACCCACACTATGGGCCGCCGGACTGAGTAACCCCCTGTACTGATTCCTAGTTTTTGAAGTAAATATAAATGCATGCATTTTCGTACCGTGCGAGCGTCTACCAGGCGTCGCCTTACGGGCACTCATCGCTGGCATGGAGAGTGCACCACAGAAGGCACTCTTGTGCCATTCAAACAGATACACTAAATTATAGTTAGATTTAATTAAATTTACAGTTAAAGTTTAAGTTTACAGTAGTATATCATTAGTTTACTTACGGTTAAATTTTCAATTTGCATTTTAAAAAGTAGTACCTATAATTGGTTTACCTGCATTTTAAAGTATTAGTCTAAATGATTACAATTAGTTTATTTGCATTTTAATGTTTTAGTTTTCAGTTTTAAAACATTACAATTAGTTTATTTATATTTTAAATTTTTAGATTACAGTTTTAGATATTTATAATTAGTTTACTTGCATTTTGAAGTATTAGTTTGCAGTCTTAAATGATTACAATTAGTTTATTTAAAGTTTTAAATAGTTTCAATAAGTTTGCGTGCATTTTAAAATATTAGTTTATAGTTTTAACTTATTAAATTGTAGTTACACACACTTGCTTTTGTATTAATTTTGCAAAAACACACATACACACAAAATAATATATCTATTAAAGTTAATAGATATATGAAGAAAATCCGTTTTTAGTATTCGCGTTAGCTTTTGAATAGTTTTATCCGTTCGTCGCCGCGATTTCGTCCGTGTATATTGTTGATTTCTTATGTATTTATGTATGTATATTATATATTTATGTATGTGTATTATGTATATGTATATTATGGTTAGGGCGTGAGCAGTTTCAACAGGGCCTCCTGAGCTAACTTTTCCCTTTCAGGTGCCGGGGCCGTTAGGCGGTGGGGCGTCTAGCGGTACTCGGCCCCTTTCCTTTCTCGCTGCAACTAAAGTTGTGGGCTTGAAAGAGCGTTAACTGGGCTTGGGTGCTTACTCACGAATGCTCCGGCTTCTTTGCACGATAAGCACTCAAGTTCCGGGGCCTGGTCTGCCACACTCGCGGTGGTGCGAACCTAGCCATTTCAATGGCAAGGAAGACCCTAGGGACGTACACACTTTACACAACTCAACACCGTCGTTGAGTACACATTGTCAGGTTCCCTGATTTTAATATGTATATGTATGTTTACTTTTCAGTTTTATCAGGAGGCCCACATCATCATTTATTTATTTATGTTTTTTATATGTATGTATTTACTTGTATTTCTTAGCTAAAATGTTAGGTAGGATGTATAAAAACAATAATTAATAATAAATTATCTAATTGCGGTAAAATATAACTTAAACTGCGTCGAAAACGTCGAAAATTTCAAATAAACTTCGAAAAAATAATGTACATTTTCTCTTTCAGGATTTCCACATCTTCATAAATAGTTGAAGACAAATATTAACGACATTTTTGTTACAGATTTCTGGACATCAAAAGTAGATTTTATATTTTCTTTCTAATAAAAAAATGTTTCGAAAACTAGGAGAAATAGGGACTCGTGGTGTTCATATTTGAATTCAGAAGGGACGTTTTCAAATGATAGTTAGTTTCAGAATTCCAGGACAGCTGAAACATATTTAAATACAACGTTTTCTTCATAAACTCTATCTACTGTTCGTATGTTGCGCTCTATATCCTACATTAAGAAATTAGTACACTACTTTTATGCTCTTAGTAAGTTAGTTTCAGAATTCCAGGACAGCTGAAACATATTTAAATACAACGTTTTCTTCATAAACTCTATCTACTGTTCGTATGTTGCGCTCTATATCCTACATTAAGAAATTAGTACACTACTTTTATGCTCTTAGTAGTGAATAGTGGAACGCAGCCAATTTTCAATAGTTCTGCGTTTTCCTGCAGGATGGCGCTAGGTGTTTAACAGTTGAAAATGTTATCTATCAGAATATTTGTTATGAAATTTTGTAAAATAAACATGAAGTAATAAACTTGTATTAAAAATACGTATATGATTTTCTTGTAGTACTAGACAAAATAAATTTTAGAGCTTCAAATAAAGTACCACTTCCGGTTTATCATATATAGTCAAAATCTAATATGTAATTTCAAATTACATATGAGTTTCAAATACATAAGTTGAAAAGTTTTGCATCATATTTTAATATATTTTTTCAATAAAATCTGTTCAGAGCTTCAAGTAAAGTACCACTTCCGGTTTATCATACATAGTCAAAATCGAATATGTTGTTTCAAATTACATATGAGTTTGAAATACAAAAGTTGAAAAGTTTTGCATCATATTTTAATATATTTTTTCAAGAAAATCTGTTCAGAGCTTCAAGTAATGTGCCACTTTCGGTTTATCATATATAGTCAAAATCGAATATGTTGTTTCAAATTACATATGAGTTTCAAATACAAAAGTTGAACAGTTTTGGATCATATTTGAATATATTTTTACAAGAAAATCTGTTCAGAGCTTCAAGTAAAGTACCACTTTCGGTTTATCATATATAGTCAAAATCGAATATGTTGTTTCAAATTATATATGAGTTCCAAATACAAAAGTTGAACAGTTCTGGATCATATTTTAATATATTTTTTCAAGAAAATCTGTTCAGAGCTTCAAGTAAAGTACCACTTCCGGTTGATCATATATAGTCGAAATTGCATATGTTGTTTCAAATTACATATGAATTTCAAATACAAAAATTGAAAAGTTTTGCGTCATATTTTAATATATTTTTTCAAGAAAATCTGTTCAGAGCTTCAAGTAAAGTACCACTTTCGGTTTATCATATATAGTCAAAATCTAATATGTAATTTCAAATTACATATGAGTTTCAAATACAAAAGTTGAACAGTTTTGGATCATATTTTAATATATTTTTACAAGAAAATCTGTTCAGAGCTTCAAGTAAAGTACCACTTTCGGTTTATCATATATAGTCAAAATCTAATATGTAATTTCAAATTACGTATGAGTTTCAAATACAAAAGTTGAACAGTTTTGGATCATATTTTAATATATTTTTTCAAGAAAATCTGTTCAGAGCTTCAAGTAAAGTACCACTTCCGGTTGATCATATATAGTCGAAATCGCATATGTTGTTTCAAATTACATATGAATTTCAAATACAGAAGTTGAACAGTTTTGGATCATATTTTAATATATTTTTGCAAGAAATCTGTTCAGAGCTTCAAGTAAAATACCACTTCCGGTTTATCATATATGGTCAAAATCATATATGTTGTTTCAAATTACATATGAATTTCAAATACAAAAGGTGAACAGTTTTGGATGATATTTTAATATATTTTTTCAAGAAAATCTGTTCAGAGCTTCAAGTAAAGTACCACTTCCGGTTGATCATATATAGTCTAAATCGCATATGTTGTTTCAAATTACATACGAGTTTCAAATACAAAAGATGAAAAGTTTTGCATCATATTTTAATATATTTTTTCAAGAAAATCTGTTCAGAGCTTCAAGTAAAGTACCACTTCCGGTTGATCATATATAGTCTAAATCGCAAATGTTGTTTCAAATTACATACGAGTTTCAAATACAAAAGTTGAAAAGTTTTGCATCATATTTTAATATATTTTTACAGGAAAGTCTGTTCAGAGCTTCAAGTAAAGTACCATTTCCGGTTGATCGTATATTGTCAAAATCATATATGATGTTTCAAATTACATATAAATTTCAAATACAAAAGTTGAACAGTTTTGGATCATATTTTAATATATTTTTACAAGAAAATCTGTTCAGAGCTTCAAGTAAAGTACCACTTCCGGTTTATCATATATAGTCAAAATCGCATATGTTGTTTCAAATTACATACGAGTTTCAAATACAAAAGATGAAAAGTTTTGCATCATATTTTAATATATTTTTTCAAGAAAATCTGTTCAGAGCTTCAAGTAAAGTACCACTTCCGGTTGATCATATATAGTCTAAATCGCAAATGTTGTTTCAAATTACATACGAGTTTCAAAAACAAAAGTTGAAAAGTTTTGCATCATATTTTAATATATTTTTACAGGAAAGTCTGTTCAGAGCTTCAAGTAAAGTACCATTTCCGGTTGATCATATATAGTCAAAATCTAATATGTAATTTCAAATTACATATGAGTTTCAAATACAAAAGTTGAAAAGTTTTGCATCATATTTTAATATATTTTTACAGGAAAGTCTGTTCAGAGCTTCAAGTAAAGTACCATTTCCGGTTGATCATATATAGTCAAAATCTAATATGTAATTTCAAATTACATATGAGTTTCAAATACAAAAGTTGAAAAGTTTTGCATCATATTTTAATATATTTTTTCAAGAAAATCTGTTCAGAGATTCAAGTAAAGTACCACTTTCGGTTTGTCAATTTTAGCAAAATCTTATGTTATATTTTACCGTTCCCGAGATATTAAATAGTTGTTTCACTTTTACCTATAAAAATACACTACCAGTATAATACACGGTGTTGTCACCCAGATATACTAGACATAACACTATGTTTCCCAATAAAACTTACAGTAAAAAGAAGAATTCATTAGAATGAAATAGTTATGTATTTCTATCTCTCTCTTACAAAAATCAAAATTTGGAAGTGAGTGTTCACTCCTGTCTTTATTATTCTGTGTCATGTTTTCTCTGTCTTACATTATACTTGTCTCTCTTACACAAACAAATAAGAACGCGTCGTTTAGTGATTGGCTTCGGGAACTTTTAAAGAAAATTGAGATTTTTGAATCATTATATTTGATTTTTTTTGACGAAACAATGGATGGCTTTTTTATATTGTAGGTGACACCTGATTTTTTTGCAATACCTCTCGCCAACTAATCAAAGTGTAAAAGTAATAGTAAATTTTTTACCAACATACCTCCCGCTTATTATAAATGGAGATAGAGAAACAGGGCCTCTCGAAAATTTATAATGTGAATACAGCAGCAGTACCTCTCGACAATTTAAAATTATATTAAAATGATTAAAGTTGTACATTGGCGTCATGAAAACAAGTAATTAAAATTACGTAAATTTATCCCCGATTAAAAATTATAATTTAATATTTTATTTATATATGGCATGTATTTTAGTTTATGGCCGTGCATATTTACAACATTTCAGCGATATTGTTACGTTCTGAAACACCAAATTGTCTGTTACATATTACAGCAAATGAATGCCATCTTGACGGCTCTGTTGTACAAAATGCTCGGACAATACTCGTTAATATAACACTTACCGAGGCTAAAGTTAAAGGTTTAAGATACGTAAAGCATAATTTAAAATCGTGTTTAGGAGAATTAAACTTTGCTGTAACCAAGTAGCTCAGGGACATCTTTTAGTCGAATCAATACGTATTTTAATAATTTTTAAATAGATTGTAATTATCAAATTGTAAAAATTACATATAGGTTTGTCTAAAACAAAAAACAAGTGCAGTAATCAATGAAGGTTTCTATTGTTTTGTGCAAGAGCGTAAAACCAAACATATTGACGATTTCTCCCCGCCAAAAAATAGGTCCAGTATTTATCAAAGAATTTCGCCCATTATTCCAAAAAAAATTTTTTCAATTTTATTTGTAACTATTATTATTATTATTATTATTATTATTATTATTGTTATTATTATTATTATTATTATTATTATTATAATTATTATTATTATTATCATATATAGTCAAAATCTAATATGTTATTTCAAATTATATATAAGTTTTAAATATAAAATTTGAAAAGTTTTGGATAAAATTTTAATATATTTTTTGAAGAAAATCTGTTCAGAGCTTTAAGTAAAATACCACTTCCGGTTTATCATATATAGTCAAAATCGAATATATTGTTTCAAATTACATATGAGTTTCAAATACAAAAGTTGAAAAGTTTTGGATCATATTTTAATATATTTCTTCAAGAAAATCTGTTCAGAGCTTCAAGTAAAGTACCACTTTCGGTTTATCATATATAGTCAAAATCGAATATGTTGTTTCAAATTATATATGAGTTTCAAATACAAAAGTTGAAAAGTTTTGGATCATATTTTAATATATTTCTTCAAGAAAATCTGTTCAGAGCTTCAAGTAAAGTACCACATTCGGTTTATCATATATAGTCAAAATCGCATATGTTGTTTCAAATTACATACGAGTTTCAAATACAAAAATTGAAAAATTTTGCGTCATATTTTAATATATTTCTTCAAGAAAATCTGTTCAGAGCTTCAAGTAAAGTACCACTTTCGGTTTATCATATATAGTCAAAATCGAATATGTTGTTTCAAATTATATATGAGTTTCAAATACAAAAATTGAAAAGTTTTGCGTCATATTTTAATATATTTTTTCAAGAAAATCTGTTCAGAGCTTCAAGTAAAGTACCACATTCGGTTTATCATATATAGTCAAAATCGCATATGTTGTTTCAAATTACATACGAGTTTCAAATACAAAAATTGAAAAATTTTGCGTCATATTTTAATATATTTCTTCGAGAAAATCTGTTCAGAGCTTCAAGTAAAGTACCACTTTCGGTTTATCATATATAGTCAAAATCGCATATGTTGTTTCAAATTACATACGAGTTTCAAATACAAAAATTGAAAAGTTTTGCGTCATATTTTAATATATTTTTTCAAGAAAATCTGTTCAGAGCTTCAAGTAAAGTACCACTTTCGGTTTATCATATATAGTCAAAATCGAATATGTTGTTTCAAATTATATATGAGTTTCAAATACAAAAATTGAAAAGTTTTGCGTCATATTTTAATATATTTTTTCAAGAAAATCTGTTCACAGCTTCAAGTAAAGTACCACTTCCGGTTTGTCAATTTTAGCAAAATCTTATGTTATATTTTACCGTTCCCGAGATATTAAATAGTTGTTTCACTTTTACCTATAAAAATACACTGTCTCCTAACTACCAGTATAATACACGGTGTTGTCACCCAGATATGCTACAGACATAACACTATGTTTCCCAATAAAACTACAGTAAAAAGAAGAATTCATTAGAATGAAATAGTTATATATTTCTATCTCTCTCTTACAAAAATCAAAATTTGGATGTGAGTGTTCACTCCTGTCTTTATTATTCTGTGTCATGTTTTCTCTGTCTTACATTATACTTGTCTCTCTCACACAAACAAATAAGAACGCGTCGTTTAGTGATTGGCTTCGGGAACTTTTAAAGAAAATTGAGATTTTTGGATCATTATATTTGATTTTTTTTGACGAAACAATGGATGGCTCTTTTATATTGTAGATGACACCTGATTTTTTTGCAATACCTCTCGCCAACTAATCAAAGTGTAAAAGTAATAGTAATTTTTTTACCAACATACCTCCCGCTTATTATAAATGGAGATAGAGAAACAGGGCCTCTCGACAATTTATAATGTGAATACAGCAGCAGTACCTCTCGACAATTTAAAATTATATTAAAATGATTAAAGTTGTACATTGGCGCCATGAAAACAAATAATTAAAATTACGTAAATTTATCTCCGATTAAAAATTATAATTTAATATTTTATTTATATATGGCATGTATTTTAGTTTATGGCCGTGCATATTTACAACATTTCAGCGATATTGTTACGTTCTGAAACACCAAATTGTCTGTTACACATTACAGCAAATGAATGCCATCTTGACGGCTCTGTTGTACAAAATGCTCGGACAATACTCGTTAATATAACACTTACCGAGGCTAAAGTTAAAGGTTTAAAATACGTAAAGCATAATTTAAAATCGTGTTTAGGAGAATTAAACTTTGCTGTAACCAAGTAGCTCAGGGACATCTTTTAGTCGAATCAATATGAATTTTAATAATTTTTAAATAGATTGTAATTCTCAAATTGTAAAAATTACATATAGGTTTGTCTAAAACAAAAAACAAGTGCAGCAATCAATGAAGGTTTCTATTGTTTTGTGCAAGAGCGTAAAACCAAACATATTGACGATTTCTCCGCGCCAAAAAAATAGGTCCAGTATTTATCAAAGAATTTCGCCCATTATTCCAAAAAAATTTATTTTCAATTTTATTTGTAACTATTATTATTATTATTATTATTGTTATTATTATTATAATTATTATTATTATTATCATATATAGTCAAAATCTAATATGTTATTTCAAATTATATATAAGTTTTAAATATAAAATTTGAAAAGTTTTGGATAAAATTTTAATATATTTTTTGAAGAAAATCTGTTCAGAGCTTTAAGTAAAATACCACTTCCGGTTTATCATATATAGTCAAAATCGAATATATTGTTTCAAATTACATATGAGTTTCAAATACAAAAGTTGAAAAGTTTTGGATCATATTTTAATATATTTCTTCAAGAAAATCTGTTCACAGCTTCAAGTGAAGTACCACTTCCGGTTTATCATATATAGTCAAAATCGAATATGTTGTTTCAAATTACATATGAGTTTCAAATACAAAATTTGAAAAATTTTGCGTCATATTTTAATATATTTCTTCAAGAAAATCTGTTCAGAGCTTCAAGTAAAGTACCACATTCGGTTTATCATATATAGTCAAAATCGCATATGTTGTTTCAAATTACATACGAGTTTCAAATACAAAAATTGAAAAATTTTGCGTCATATTTTAATATATTTCTTCAAGAAAATCTGTTCAGAGCTTCAAGTAAAGTACCACATTCGGTTTATCATATATAGTCAAAATCGCATATGTTGTTTCAAATTACATACGAGTTTCAAATACAAAAATTGAAAAGTTTTGCGTCATATTTCAATATATTTTTTCAAGAAAATCTGTTCAGAGCTTCAAGTAAAGTACCATATCCGGTTGATCATATATAGTCAAAATCGAATATGTTGTTTCAAATTATATATGAGTTTCAAATACAAAAATTGAAAAGTTTTGCGTAATATTTTAATATATTTCTTCAAGAAAATCTGTTCAGAGCTTCAAGTAAAGTACCACTTCCGGTTTATCATATATAGTCAAAATCGAATATGTTGTTTCAAATTATATATGAGTTTCAAATACAAAAGTTGAAAAGTTTTGCATCATATTTTAATATATTTCTTCAAGAAAATCTGTTCAGAGATTCAAGTAAAGTATCACTTTCGGTTTATCATATATAGTCAAAATCTAATATGTAATTTCAAATTACATATGAGTTTCAAATACAAAAGTTGAACAGTTTTGGATCATATTTTAATATATTTTTTCAAGAAAATCTGTTCAGAGCTTCAAGTAAAGTACCACTTCCGGTTTATCATATATAGTCAAAATCTAATATGTAATTTCAAATTATATATGAGTTTCAAATACAAAAGTTGAAAAGTTTTGCATCATATTTTAATATATTTCTTCAAGAAAATCTGTTCAGAGCTTCAAGTAAAGTACCACTTCCGCTTGATCATATATAGTCAAAATCGCATATGTTGTTTCAAATTACATACGAGTTTCAAATACAAAAATTGAAAAGTTTTGCGTCATATTTTAATATATTTTTTCAAGAAAATCTGTTCAGAGCTTCAAGTAAAGTACCACTTCCGGTTTATCATATATAGTCAAAATCGCATATGTTGTTTCAAATTACATACGAGTTTCAAATACAAAAATTGAAAAGTTTTGCGTCATATTTTAATATATTTTTTCAAGAAAATCTGTTCAGAGCTTCAAGTAAAGTACCACTTCCGGTGTATCATATGTTGTCAAAATCGAATGTGTTGTTTCAAATTATATATGAGTTCCAAATGCAAAATTTGAAAAATTTTGCGTCATATTTTAATATATTTCTTCAAGAAAATCTGTTCAGAGCTTCAAGTAAAGTACCACTTCCGGTTTGTCATATATAGTCAAAATCGCATATGTTGTTTCAAATTACATATGAGTTTCAAATACAAAATTTGAACAGTTTTGCATCATATTTTAATATATTTCTTCAAGAAAATCTGTTCAGAGATTCAAGTAAAGTACCACTTCCGGTTGATCATATATAGTCAAAATCGAATATGTTATTTCAAATTACATATGAGTTTCAAATACAAAAGTTGAAAAGTTTTGTATCATATTTTAATATATTTTTTCAAGAAAATCTGTTCACAGCTTCAAGTAAAGTACTACTTCCGGTTTGTCAATTTTAGCAAAATCTTATGTTATATTTTACCGTTCCCGAGATATTAAATAGTTGTGTCACTTATGTTTACCTATAAAAATACACTGTCTCCTAACTACCAATATAATACACGGTGTTGTCACCCAGATATGCTACAGACATAACACTATGTTTCCCAATAAAACTTACAGTAAAAAGAAGAATTCATTAGAATGAAATAATTATATATTTCTATCTCTCTCTTACAAAAATCAAAATTTGGATTTGAGTGTTCACTCCTGTCTTTATTATTCTGTGTCATCTTTTCTCTGTCTTACATTATACTTGTCTCTCTCACACAAACAAATAAGAACGCGTCGTTTAGTGATTGGCTTCGGGAACTTTTAAAGAAAATTGAAATTTTTGAATCATTATATTTGATTTTCTTTTGACGAAACAATGGATGGCTCTTTTATATTGTAGGTGACACCTGATTTTTTTGCAATACCTCTCGCCAGCCAATCAAAGTGTAAAAGTAATAGTAATTTTTTTACCAACATACCTCCTGCTTATTATAAATGGAGGTAGAGAAACAGGGCCTCTCGACAATTTAAAATGTGAATACAGCAGCAGTACCTCTCGACAATTTAAAATTATGTTAAAATGATTAAAGTTGTACATTGGCGCCATGAAAACAAATAATTAAAATTACGTAAATTTATCTCCGATTAAAAATTATAATTTAATATTTTATTTTTGTCTGCAGCACAAGCCTTTTGCCTGTTGTTACGTCATTACCAAGTATTAGATGACTAATTATTTTAAAAAATATAACTCCTAAAGTAGTAAACAGTCATTTACAATTTGTCTTTCATAGTGAAAGGATGGTTGTACTCTTCTGGTTTGCTGGACCGTGCTCGACCATTCCTTTATTTTTTTTTGTTTGTAATTCGTAGTATTGAATCTGTGGTAGTTACCTCTACCCTTAAAATAAATTGTAAAATTTTAGAATTAAATTCATTAAATTAAAGTGCGCCTAGACCAACCCAGGGCCCAGAAGGACAACGTGGGATACTCATATTTGCATAACGGTAGTTTATAAAATGTCCAGGTTTATCCTGAGACAAGGTATGTGGAAATAAACTTCCCAGCAAATTGAAAGTTTGTCAATTTTTAAAATATTTTAGGTCAATAACTTGGCATTTTCCTTAATCTAACAATTGTTGCTGTACCCGTAATGTAGGGTATATGGCAAAACAATACGATATAAATACAATACAATGAATTGTACAACAATTCAAATTTTAATAATTTAAAATACATTACTTGTACTAGTGTTATATAAAATAGCTAACATCTTTTATATTTTTTAAACTATTTAAAACTTACAATTTCAAAATTTATTTGCGAAGCATACATTACTATAATTGTCTCATAGATTGTTGACATGGATTTTTCCATTTATTTATTTAAATATTCAAACTATCAAGTAAAAAAATAAGGTAAATGACACACCCAACAATGGGTAATAAACAGTAATGGTATAATTATTTACTATTAAACAGGCTTGTATAAAATAAAATGTGATTTCAACTTTAAATAAATATAAAACTGAGTACAATGTGGCATATAAAGGAATGACAGTGTGTGAGTGATTGGTAAGCGAAATCTTGCTCTATAAAATTGCCCGGGAAATTTTATACTGTAAGACTAGCTTTAAGGTAGACATAAGTTAGCTTAGGATAAGTTAGTTATAAGATAGGGCGCCATACTTGTACTCAGTTTTTTTTTTTTCATATTAAACAATAAATAGTTATTTATTAATAAACAATTATTTGAATATATTTATATAATAATAACTTGGGAAAATCCTGTCTGCAAAATATGTTTCATTTTAAATTTTAATATTCAATAATACCAATTCATTCTTTTAATTAAAATATTTTTCTATATTTTTTACTGTTATTGTATGCCAATTAGTTTTGGGTTCAAATCCCGCACTCAACAATTGTGAAATAGAGGAAATGTTTAAGTATTTGACCCAATTTTCTGATAAATAATTTTCAATTTTTTTACAAATTCAGGATAACGTATTTAATATTTTTTTATTCAATTTTGACGTTTTAAACTGCCATTTTTAACTCCATAGCAACGTCTATAAGTAACTGTTTATTCGCTAGTGAATTAATAGTATTATGCAACGAGTGTTTTAATAGTCATTATACATGAGTTGCATACACTATTTTTTCTATGACTGTTCATAATAATTAAAAAAATAAACAACAAACCGTCAAAATTGAATAAATAACGATGATCGTAATGCATTTTTATTTTGTCAAAATTAAATTCGTAATGGTTGTTATTACTATTTTGTCAAACTAGATTAAAATATTGTACAAACTACGTGAGTTAAGAATATTTATTCATTCGAAGAAATTAACTAACTCGCCCTTACGGGCACGTGGGTTACACTTTCTTCTCATGAATAAACATTATCTTAGCTCACTTGGTGTATACATATCTATTAACAATTATATATTTTGCTATATTATATGCTTACGAAAACTTAAAATTTTAAAGTGTTACCTATTACAATTTTGCTGGGAAGTTGCTGTACATTGCAATGAATGTTCAATTATTAATAAATGAAAATATAAAAATAATTAAGAATGACAGGTGTGAGTGAGTGTGGATTGTATATATGGGTAAAACAAAAAAAAAAAAAGACAAAAAAAATACGAATAATAAGAAAACAAAAACCAATTTTTATTTATGAATGATCCCCTGAATGTTTTGTGTGATTGAGGTTTATTTAGTATTGATTAATATTTGATAAGAGACATAGTACTTCACCATTTTTATTCTAACAATAATATTTTGCAATATTATAAATCTTTGAAAAAAAATTTTGAATCTATTTCATTCAATTGAAATATAATTTTCTGGGTCTTTAGAGAAAAGATGTCACACCCAACTAGGGGTAAAGAACATTTAATACACAGATATTTTGCATTTATACAAATCTTAAAATTAAAATGAATTGAATAATAAGTAAAATAAAAACGTTCATTGCAGTACAGCCTAGTTAAGTTTAGTTTAAGGGGGCGCGTCGTCATCCTAACTTTAACTTGTAAATCTAACTTAAACTGTAACTTTCGTCCCGGGTGAATTTGCTCGCGTAACCCGGCATAAGGTCCGGGTCGCTAATTTTCGCATATCCCGGCATGAGGTCCGGATCGTTTCCGTTCCGTTGACATCGTATAGACCAGGATTCCATTGGACCTGGACATCATCGTCCTTCTAGACTCCGTGGGATATAATCGTCATTCTAACTTTAAATTTTAAATGGTAGATTTTATGCCGGCATGAGGTCCGGATTGTTTTAGTTTTTTTAAAATTATTATTAGCTCGTGTAATCCGGTATGAGGTCCGGATCGATTAGGCCAGGAACCCAGGACCTGGACAACGGGGGACAACGAGGGATCGAGAAAGGAGCCAGTCTTCAAGGCGAATTAAAGACGCGAATATATTCGGAATTTGTCGCGAACCGGGTACGGTAAATGTTGAATAAATTTTGATATTGATTTTATTTTTTGTTGTATCGGGAATATTTTTTTATAAACTGTAGTTTGGGGTTTGCAGGATTAATTTTTGCCATAAATTCGTTCGCGAAAATCGATTTATAATGATGGGGTGGGATTTTGGGATTGTTTATATTATATTATCTTATATTATATATGCTCGTATATAATATAAAAATGATATAATATATTTATTTTGTATGTTATGCTTTTTTCCTAGCGCACTGGGTATTTGGCGTGCCAGTATTTATACTGTGCAATGAATACTCATCAAATTCCGCCGAAAGTCTCTCGCGGGCATGAAAATGTTCGGTAGACTTTATACATGATAAAAAAAAGCTTTGTTGCAGATTGCTAAAATTAGTACCAGCAGCTAATTTCGTAATCACAATAAAGTTGTTTTTTATCGTGAGGTGAGCAACCCTCGTCCAAGAAAACTTACCCTCCGTAAGGATTGCACGGGGTCGGTTTTCGCGGAATGGGGAGGGCGCGGTCGTAGGTCCAAACACTGTATGGAATATGACGATGAGCAATAGTTTATCGGCGTATGCATATCAGTGGTTGGAACGCGCTTGGCCCCAGCAGGCCGCGTCCGTGAACAAGCCACAAATAGGTTCATTTCATCTCATTATCATTTTTGTTAGGGTTTCAGGCGCGGGCGATTCTATTTACAGTTAATATGAGATCGTTAGGATTTTGTAGGACACCCCAGTTGTGATTTAGACCGGGGTGGCTCTGTCCTCAACTCCTTTGAATCGCAGGAGGTTTGGACAGGGTTCCCTGCCCAAGTGGAGAGACCTTGTCGTGGTGGCAGGGCTTAACCATACCCAAATTAGGGATGGGACCAACGTCTCCACAAATTATCGAATAGGGTATTCCACTCAAATTTTTTATTATTTTAAATAAAACTTCATTCAGTTTTGAAGCAATTCAAAGTATTAAAAAATCTTAATTGTTCTTAGTTTAACAGTATTTTATTTTCGAGAAGTCAGTGTAACGTCACATTCCCCCTATACTTGTCTTTCTCACACACACTGCTCTGAGTACGCTACGAGAGAAAGATAACAATTGTATGACGTCAATTTCCCCTTTTAGCAAATGTGAAATATCTCGTAAAGTAATTATTTAAAAAAATGTTTTCATTGTTTTAACTGTTATTTATTGAGCCATGTACTTTAAGTTAAATTTGAAAATTTTCTTATTTTTTTGTTATGGTGGAATACCCTATTAATCTATGTCTGGTTAATATATTAACAAAATAATCATTTTGGCACATACTAATTCGATAATATTTATTTAAATGCAATTATTTTAATAAATGAACAAATAAAATATTATTTCTCGTATCCAAACCATACACGCGAAATGTAGTTTAAAAAAATCTAATGACCTCCCGCCAATTCCATGTTTAAAATAGCAATGAGCTTTAAGTAAATATCACTTCCGGTTGATCGTTTGTAAACAAAATCTAATTTGTTGTTCCAGTAAATAGAAAAGTTTTTAATACGAAATTTTGGATCATATTTTATGTTTTTCCTCAAAAATCTGTTAAGAACAAAGTCTTGGATCATATTTTAATAGATTTTAAGGAAAAATCGTCACACACACATTATTGTAAAAATAAATAAATACCCTAATTCGTGCTTATTCACTGAAAACTCACCATCGAATTTTTGAATCGAAAACGTTACCTTCCTTACCAATGGTATGGCGGGAGGTAAAAATACATAATATGTATAAAATAAACTTATACAAAAATTGTCAATTTAGTAATTTTTCCAGAAAATAGCACAGTTTAGAGCAGCTGATGTCCCTTTAGCCAGATCTTCTTTCGTGTATTCCTCTTCTAAGTTGGCGCACTTGAGCAGGTGGGTAATTATTTATTCTTGGCTACAATGACAAAGTGGGTTCTACTTGGTACCCCCAATTGTACCTATGTATGACATTTTCCTACTTGACTTCATGGGCGATTTAATATTTTCCAAATGGACCATTTCTGGTCATTATCTGGTGGTAGTTTTTCATCTTTTGCAAATAAATTAAAAAGAAAATTATAAGTTATTTAATAATTAATTTAATTCATGTAATTTGAAATAAAATATTAGATATCTGTATGAGGATTTTTGAATGTGTCTTTGCTTATGACACAAAAATAGGGGTTGGACACTTTAAATTTAAATATTAAAATTTATTTTATCTTTAAAATATACTAATTTTTATTTATTTTGAATGTTACAGGATTCCATGCAGTATGGCCGATACACCTTTCGAATGTACCTACATGAAACCTGATTTCTTCTAATATCATCGTTGGAGAATGAATCCCAAGCCGTGGAAAAGAATTTCCCGAAAAATATACACCCTTATGCCCTCCCCATAAACCCTATTTTAAAGGTATTTATGCCCATTGCCATTTACTTATCAATAAAACCAAATTAGTGCATGATATTTCTTGTATTATGTTATTATTTATGTATAATTTGTGGTAAAAATTGATGTTCACTGTTGTATGATGAATTTAAATTACAAATTATTATTTAAGAATCTAAATTAATCATTAATTTCAAATAAATACTCATCATCCGTTCAAAGTTGATAGGATTTAATCGTATTCGAGACCTCGCTGTATTTCCACCAATCACAAGCTTCGTTATTTTCTCCAATCACAATCGTTGTTCTCGCCACAGGTATCGAATCGTATCAGACGTCGTGATCGTTTCATCACTGCGTTACATTACATGTTATGCAAGCAGGTTGAAGTTAACAAGTGGTTTTATGTTTTTATGATTAAAATAAGTTATTTATGCGTTATATTTGTGAAATGGACCTGGAGCAATAGTATTCGAATGCTTAGCTGTAGTTTGAAAGGTAAATTACCTGATTTTCTAATAAATTTAAGGACAAATAATGAAGTAACTTTACCTACATCTTAAGTTTCTACATAAATTTGTATTTGTATATTGAATTCATCATAACCTAGCCTTAATACATATAATACATTGTTGCATTTAACATTCTTTTACATTAGTAAAGTATTAATACATTCTTATTCGACGCAGAATGCCTAACCTTGCTTTTTGAAGGTTGTACATGATTTGCATCTTTCAGTACCATAGTTTTAAGAATTTAAACGCAAAATCGTGTAGTGTAGACTTCTAGCTACAGTTTGAATGGCAAATTATTTAATTTTATAGTAAATTTAAGGACAAAAATCATATTGAAATATCTAATTACGCTACGTACATCTTCGAGTTCTAAATGTATATTTGTATAGGTATCAAATTCATCATTAAACAGCAGCTAATACATATTTTGAGTATTTTTAATCTTGCTTTTTGAATATCATATACAACTTCATCGAAATATCTTTATAGTGTTATGTAACGTAACGTTTATCTATAGTTGCGTGCCAAAGTTTTGAGCCAAACAGATTTTTCAACCATTATCATAAATTGTAAAGGTGATACAACAATCAAACAGATGCATTAATAAACATATGCATTTGTGCATAAAATAGTTTCCTATTATAAACCAGAAACTATATAGGTAAAGGCAATTATGTAATAACAAATAATTTGTCGTGCTGTGCAAAAATATTGTGCCAAAAATATTCGTATTTCAAAACAACTAAAAAATGTGTTCAATAATTTTTTATTTTGTTCTCCATATTTAAATAAGAGAATTAGTGACATTTATAATTAACAGTAATAGTGCGTAGTGTTAGTGTACTCGCGGTTTTATTAACATTGAAAATTACTCGATTATTTGAAATCAGTCATTTTCAAAGTTATGAAATGTTAACATTGATTGTTCTTGCTTTATACTATAGATTTTAATGTGTGTAATTTGGTGAAAAATATAACATAATATGTGATAGTGAATATGTGATAGTGAATATATCAATATTATATTATAATTGCTCTACTTTATTTCCTATTGATATTGTAACATATTGTAAATAGGGTTGTAAAAGTACACTGGGTTGGTACGTTGTACAGCTCCCACTCCTTAATAGTAGGTATAAAAGCAATTGTATTGTAAATATTCCTTCTCCTCATTCTTGTATTACGTGTTGTAGTTTGCGAATAAACGATTGTACATTGTAAGTAAAATTATTATTATTTCAATGTCATACAGATATTGATACAGTTTTTTTCTAAGACATAGTCACACAATAGCAGATAATATATTCAAATTAAACATATATTTGTTTAAAAAACTTTGTGTTAAATTTTTGATCTATTTTTAATTGTATCTCTGTATATAAATATTTGCATCACTATTATTTATTTGAACGTATTTACATAGGTATATTAAAGTAATATATATCTCGATAAGTCTTAGAAAAAAAATGTTATACATTATACTCGCAAAAATCTGTAATATTATGTAATAACTTATACGATACAACTTAATAAATATTTGGCGATATATATTTCATTATTTATTTATTTACAAGTTCTCATAGAATAATATCATTACAATATGTAACACAAATAAAATGTATTATATAAATAACCAATAAAAACAGTAAAAAATAATACAATTTCTCAATTCAAAAACCTATTTTCCTATCCTCAAAAATTGCATTCCAGGAATTCACCAAAATACGAACTAGATCATCAAAATGAGATCAGCAGGATATGAACGATTTACGGCCTATAGGTAAGCAACCAGCAAAAAACGTTTCGACAGCACCGCAAAGCGATCGCCGATCTGCACCCTGCATGAATAATATTAGCGCCTAAATTTCATCCTAGTGCACAGCAGATTACAAAAGCAAGTAGCCTACACGACAAAAATTCTAGCCAGCAAAATCCGAGCCACGAGCACCAGCAAGGCTTCTGGTCGACAAAATCGCAAAAATCGTGTAAAATCGACGTTTTAGAGCCGTAGCGGCCGAAATGTAGCACTTTACTGCCGTTACGAGCATTTTTGAGCTCTCAGACGAATTTTCAGCCGATCGCAAGGCATTTACCCACCAAAATTCAGAAATCCATCGATCGCAATAGTGTTGCTGACTTCTGGCTGACAAAATTTAAAAAGTCGTGTAGATTCGGCGATGTACAGCGTGTAGCAAGACTACTAGTCACGAAAACGAGAATTTGTGAGCTCTCTGGCCGAACGGAATGTATTCACCCACAAAAATTCAAATTTCTGACAATACGATAGACTGAAGTAAGGCCTGGTGAGCAAAACATGAATCTCAAGTCTCCCACCACAGATTTCTAGCTGTGTATAATACTGGCTGTCTGTTGAATTTACAGCCATTCGTGCAGCGGGAGCGGTGGCGTCCTACCGGATACTCTTTGTCGTGAAATTACGTAATCACGTCTATATCAAGCTATATACAGGTTTCTAGAAATTTTTTGCTGGCTAGCCCCCAGGAACCAGCGGAGCGATCCGATCCCAGCTCCCAGCAACCCGCCTAGCACCCACGTGCTCGCCTTCGGCTCGTAGCCTAGGCGCGCTCGTGGATGGCTAGGGCGGGTTGCTGGTAGCTAGGGTGGGATGCTCGGCTGGTTCCGGGTGGCTAGTAGGCGGGATTCGAACCTGGATCTTTAGGATGGGAGATTTTTGTAGGTCGTCGTTCTGGTTGTGGATCTATAGGCTGTGAAATGGTTTCTAAGCGGGATATGAACTTAGATCTTTGGATTGCAATTTTTTTGTTTTGGAAATAGGGTGTTAGAATGAAATATTATATTATTTTATCGGTATTTATTGGTCATATATATATTACATAATGGTGTACATAATGCATTGCTATATTTTGCAAAGATATTGTTTTAACACAGAGATATATGCGAATGACAATTATATACATAAATAAATGTATCTTGATCTGTAACACTTTGAAAAATGATATTTGATATAGGTTGTTTTTAATTATATATATATAAGAACATATGATATAAATTCTTTATTATGATTCGTTGAAATATACAAGTAGGCTAACATACATGATTGACAACAATCGATCGATTAATTGTTGAAAGAACTTTTATAAGGATCAATTGTTTTAACAAATAGAAATAATAGAAGACATTAATTATGTATAAGATGATCATATGTTTATTTATAACAGAAAATCCTTACAAAGTTTTTCCCTAACATTTTTTGGGTATTGAAAATATATTCTAAGTTTAAAATAATGTATTCTAAAACTTCAAAATTAATGTCTCTCTTGCTATAAACTTTTGGGATTCAAATTCGATTTCGCACATAGCTAAAAGATATATTTAAAATATGTAAACTAAAATTTAAACAAAATGAAAAGAAAATTTTGATGGTTTTTTAAATTTAATTGTTGAATGTGAAAATGAAGTTTAAAAAATTTTCAATCATGCAAACAGTATATAAAATATATTTGAACTATTTGAACTGTATTTGTTTTAAAGTGTATCAAACATGTAAATGTTAATATATTGATTAACTCTGTGGAATCGAAATATGAGGCCCAAAATTTTGTGATCTATATAAATAGGGATAATGTATCAATTTATCAGTTTTATATCTTAATTAATGCATTTCGAAATTTAAAATGTAATGTTTTTTTATTACGTCGAAACTCTTATTACGTCATTCTTACATGAGAGACAATTATTTTGTGATACAGTTTTAAATTAGAAGACTTGGTACATAGGTGATTTGAAAGTAAAATGTTTTTATCATCTTTTTCAACGGACGTAGAAAAAGTATGTGTGTAAAGTATCATTTTCCGCTCTAGATACACAAATAACTATTTTTCAATGTGCGAATATGTTATTAAGTGTATTTTAAATATAATAATACAAATTAGGTTTTTTCTTACTATGTTTTATTTAAAACGATCAGAGTATTAGATTACAATTCTATACTCGTATGTATGTAGGGGATGCAAATGATGGTACAGAGAAAAATAGAGCTAAGTCCCAATTACTTATATAGTTTCGAGATATTGAAATTTTAAAGTTTTAAATATGTACTATTGATTCATATATTGTGCATAATAACTTTAAAATTAAATACTTCAAGAACTAAGAGTGATAGCAAATTATCCTAATCTTATTTTTATTTGTTGGATTATTTTCTATAAGTAAACGAAATTTCAGCACTTTGGAATCGCTGAAAACATTTTCAGCAATGCTTGTTTCACAACAGGTATATCTATTGACAATAGCAATTTAAAAAAATGAGTATATGAAAAACTAAAAGAAAAAGCTACTTGCATTTTCAAAATTTAGTTGTAGAGAGTTATTTCGTGTATTTATACAAATTTTAAAAAGTTTTAAATCGCTGAAAATATTTTCAGTAATGTTTATTTCAAAACGTGTTCATGTTTATTAAAAATATCAACTTTGAAATTGAATATCACGAAAACTAAGAAAAATAGCGCCTCGTACTTTTTAAATTTGTATATATTAAGTAATTTTCTATATGTATAATTTTAAAATGTTTCAGTCACTGGAAAAGAAAATCAGTGATGTTTATTTTAAGACGTGTATATGTTTAATGAAAATAGTAACTTTAGAAATGAATATCACGAAAATTAAGAGATATAGCGACTTGTACTTTTCAAAGTGATATTAAGGAATTTATTTACTATATTGTAAACCTAATTTTAGAATATATGAATCGCTGAAAAAGTTTTCAGTAATGCTAGTTTCAAGACGAGTACATCTCTATTGAAAATAGTAAGTTTAAAAATAGCCATTTGTACTTTTCAAATTCGAATGTAGGAAATTATTTTGTAAATGTATAATTATTTTCCAAATGTATGAATCTCTGAAAATAATCAGTAATGTTTAGACTTAGCTCTTTCGTTTCTTGTACCCTTCAAATAATGTGTATGTATGTAATATGTGTATTAATGTATGAGAACCTAACGTAATACGCTTTGAGATGTTGAAATATAATTATGAAAATGAAAATGGGAATTGTATAATGATATGATTTTATTCTCTGTCATTTAAATATGCTTATATGTATGAGTGTTTTCGACATTTGTTTATAAAGTTTTTATTAGTAGAGCAGATGATTTTTCACGTTAAATGGTTATATAACATAAGTACTTTATAGGTGTGAGGTGGTTTTATTTATTTATTTACATAAATTTTATAAACATGACTTGGGGCGTACAAAATCCATGTTCGGGTTGTTTTGGGGTGCGATGCTCTGCAACAGAGTGACCATCTCCAATGCGGAAATCAGGATTCATGAACTGCAACTCTCTCGGGTACTTCTGCAGTATCGTCTGTTTAAGTGCACAGCTTATCTTTCTGCAACAATAGAAAATATACTCGAAAGTAACAAATATCAATTAGTGGTTAATGGTCATAGAAAATAACATGATTTTATTTGTAGATTATTAAGAATGATTTCAAGTATATATAATTATTCTTTAAAAAGATATATTAATGCCAAAGAAAGTGCGAGTTATTCAATATTACAAAAGAATGAATAAATATTTCAATAGATCAATTATAGATTTTAATGCATAATGTGTAAGATATTAAAGTATTTTAATAATGAGGTATAAGTTACGTAATTTGTCGCATTATCGTACACATTCATAATTACGCATATATGGAACAAAATATATGTAGTAAAATATATAGGACATACAATGATATGATATATTAAATTATCCACAAGATGAACACAATTCACGACAGATGTTTAACATTAGAAAACATTTTTTTTCAAATATCTTTGCTGTAAAAGTATATGGGGCTTTATACATAGTATTTACAGAATAAAATGTTAGAAGATTGTATATGGTAGAAATATTAAATAATTATTATCAATTAATGCAAACTATTTTCGATATAATATGAACAATTATTTAAAAATAGCTTATATCTTGTATCTATACTAGAATAATCTCTCCAAATTAATGGCTAATATATCAAATGAAAATACAACTATGTGTGAAGTATTATAAAAGCAAAAAAAAACTCACTTTGAATAAATGAAATCTATGGATATAACTCCCCAAGTCCTGCAGGTATTCTAACGTCCTCTCCAAGCACCAGGAAGTCGTCCTCGTGGTCACAGTACACCAGCGCACTACACACACGTCTTTACACTAGCATTGTAACAAACAAACTGAAAGAATTAATCCATGTAATAGTTAGGGTGTTAAATAATTTACCCCGTAGAAATACAAGTCAACAATTAAATAATAATGAGTCATTATAAATAATAATTGCTTCGTATGTATTATGTAATCAATTCACGGTGTTTTGAATTTTATGAATGTAGAAGAGGCGCGAAAAAATTTGAGTACGCAAAATACAAAATTACAATTTTTTTTTTATTGTAACATTTTATTAAATATGTGTGTTCTTTTCAGATGCAGCCGTGTGAAAAGACGACATCCTGGTGTTGCAGACATAGCGACTTGGAGTCCCGACATTGTAACCTGAAGCACTCAACAATGGTGAGTTACATTGTAGTAGATATTTTCTTGTAATCTCGCCCATGGGGATTAGCTGTTAAATTTACGTTTTGATGAAAAGTACTAAAATATAATTAAACAATATAATACTATATGTAGTAATCAAATAATATTACTACCAAGTTCATATCTCTACCCATTTTTGAATTATTACCCCAAAAGTCAATATACCCCATTTTCAGTAAAAACTTCAAAATTTTCAAAAATCTAATTTTCATGGATCTAGATACTTTTCAATGCGCTGATTCCAAATTTTGAAACCGCAGGTCGATATCTCTTTTCGTTCTCGAGATATTTAGATTCAAAGTTTTGCTCAAAACTGCCCATTTTTTGGCAATAACCCAAAAATGGGTCGAGATATGAATTTGGCGACAACACCATTCGATTCTACGGGCAAAATTACATAAGTACACCAGTTTTCAGAATTTTTGAACACCGCATGCAATCTCTAAAGCAAAATAACTGAAAATGGCCAAAAATCGCAAAAATCCTAAGGGGTACCCCTTACGATTTTTTCAGATTTTGACCATTTTCAAACTTTTATTCATTAAAAATGAACCGGTTGGTCAAAAATGATGAAAATTGGTATACTTATGTATTTTTGTCCGTAGAATCGAATGGTGATGTCGCCAAGTTCATATCTCGACCCATTTTTGGGTTATTACCCAAAAATGGGCAGTTTTGAGCAAAACTTTGAATGTAAATATCTCGAGAACGAAACGAGATATCGACCTGCGGTTTCAAAATTTGGAATCAGCGCATAGAGAAGTATCTAGATACATAAAAATTAGAATTTTGAAAATTTTGAAGTTTTTATCTAAATGTGGAGTATATTGACTTTTGAGGCAATAATTCAAAAATGGGTAGAGATATGAACTTGGTAGTAATTTTATTTGATTGTAAAGACAATGTTACGTAAGTTTACGCATTTTTAGAGTATTTAAACAAATGTATGAATTTTTAGAAAGAAAAGTATTGAAATATAAATGAATAAATGCTATAAAAAAGTTCCTTGGAAAAGATTCTATATACTTAATGTTTAGGAGGATAACTTTTATTTATTTATTTACATAAATCTTATAAATAAATATTGAGGGCACCATTACATGTTGGGGTGTCTTCAGTGTGATGCTCTGCAACAATATGATCATCTCTGACGCTGAAATCAGGATAGATATCTTTCTGCAACTCATTCACATCCTTCTACGGCTTGGCCAGGACTATAATTCATATCTGTTACATGTTTCTGTAACAATAGAAATATATTCGAATTAATATTCGGATTAATGGTTACAGATAATAATATGGATGGACTTAGAACTGTTTCAATCGTTTGTAATTATTAAAAATAAAATACCTAATATGAAAGTAAGTGTGAGAAATTTAATATTAAAAAGAATATTTAAATTTTTAATTATTTAAATATAAAATATTTGAAGTAAAATATATAGTACGTCCAATAATATATGATATGTGTATATGGTATTAACACTATGAATAATTCTAAATTAACTCAAATTCTTTTCCACACAACATCAATTATAATTCAAATATAAAGTATATATACACCCGAATAATCGTTAGAAATAATGGCTAATATATCCAATAACGGTTACTAAAAGTAGTTTAAAAATATAAAAAGAAATTTACTGTGAATAAATTATTTCCGTAAGTATAAGTCCAAATCGTGAAGATGCCCAAAAGTCCTCTCCAGGCACTAGGAAGTCGTCCTCGAAGGCACAGTACACGAGCACACCACACGTCTTTACACTAGCACTGTAACAAACAAACTGAAAGAATTAATCCATGTAATCGTTAGGGTGTTAAATAATTTACCCCGTAGAAATACAAGTCAACAATTTAATAATAATGCGTCATTATAAATAATATTTGCTTCTTATGTATTATGTAATTCGTTCACGGTGTTTTGAATTTTATGAATGTAGAAGTGGCGCGAAAAAATTTGAGTACACAAAATACAAAATTACCTTTTTTATTATAACATTTTATTAAATATGTGTCTTCTTTTCAGATGCAGCCGTGTGAAAAGCCGACATCCCGGTGTTGCAGACTTAGCGACTTGGAGTCCCGACATTGTAACCTGAAGCACTCAACAATGGTGAGTTACATTTTAGTAGATATTTCTTTTCATAAGGATTAGCTGCTAATACTATATGTAGTTCACTAAAAGTCCGACTATTTTCCCTTAATTCGTACACGCTGATTAAGGGAAAAATAATGAAAAAAATTTGTAGGCCTTAGTTTCCAAAATAGAAATTTTTATTTTTAATGCAAAATTGACAATATTTTTTGACTTTGACGGCCTATAACTAATGAATGGTAAAAGATACATTAACGGGCGTTGTGCCATTCGATTTTACGGACTTTTCTACATATGTTTACCAATTTTGAATAACCGTGTGTAGCTAGTATAGTAAGAGTAAGCAAAAATGAAAAAAATGGTAACTTTAAACAATTCAGTAGTCCACTAAAAATCCGACCACCCTGTAGAACTTTAAAATGAAATTGTTGAAAAACTAAGTGAAATAGTTGTTTTCTACAGCTATGTAATGTTGCAGGAATTCGAATTGCTGAAAAAAAATTCAGTCATGTTTGTTTCAATATAGCCAAATTATCTATTGTGTATACCATGATAAAAATAAAATAAATTGAAAACTAAGTGAGATAGCGATTTGCAGTTTTCAAATTTGGATTCCGGGGGTTGTTTCAAATATGTATACATAGTTTTAGAAATTTGAATTACCGGATACAGAGTTAAATTTCAGTAGGAAATATTTGAACCTAGCTTTTTGTTTTTCTGTACCTTTTAAATAGTATGTATGCATGGATGTATGGTATGTGAATTTCTTATATAATGAACTGTAAAATATATGACAATGAAGATATATGTGTTGCATAATGACATGAATTGATTATGTGCCAATTTTTCTTGCCATATATTAGTTATACGAGTACATAATGTTTAGGAGGATAATTTTTTTTTTATTTATTCACATAAATTTTATAAATAAGTCTTGAGGGGTACCAATACATGTTGGGGTGTCTTCAGGGTGACGCTCTACAACAATATGATCATCTCCAACGCTGAAATCAGGATAAATATCTTTCTGCAACTCACTGACATCCTTCTATGGCTTGGCCAGGACTGTAATTCATATCTGTTACATGTTTCTGTAACAATAAAAATATATTCTAAATAATATTTGGATTAGTGGTTACAGATAATAATATGGATGGACTTAGAACTGTTTCAATCGTTTGTAATTATTAAAAATAAAATACCTAATATGAAAGTAAGTGTGAGAAATTTAACATTAAAAAGAATATTTAAATTTTTAATTATTTAAATATAAAATATTTGTAGTAAAATATATAGTACGTCCAATAATATATGATATGTGTATATGGTATTAACACTATGAAAAATTCTAAATTAACTCAAATTCTTTTCCACACAACATCAATTATAATTCACCCGAAATAGTCGTTAAAAATAATGGCTAATATATCCAATAATGGTTACTCAAAGTAGTTTAAAAATATAAAAAGAAACTTACTATGAATAAATTATTTCCCTAAGTATAAGTCCAAGTCGTGAAGATGCCCAAAAGTCCTCTCCAGGCACTAGGAAGTCGTCCTCGAAGGCACAGTACACCAGCACACTACACACACGTCTTTACACTAGCACTGTAACAATGAAACTGACAAACTGACAAAATTGATCTATGTAACAGTTAAGCATTAGATAACAATAATAAAAAAAAATGGTAGTCAACAATCAAAAAATGAGTATAAATTATAGTTGATGTCTATGTATTACATAATTTTGTAGTCGCTCGTACAATTTTTTTGAAATTAATATTTGTAAACAAGGTCTATGGATTACCCGCGAAATATAATTAATGAACTTTAGGGTTGAAAGAAAGGATGCTACTTTTTAATTTTGAAAATGCAAAATGTTGATATTTGAGAATAAATGATCTATTTAAAAACGCAATTACAAAAAATCTTGTATGTAATACGTTGTGAAATGAGTGTTTTAGGCACTTGACGTGTTGTAGCACTCGCTTACCCTCGTGCGTATAAATTTCACGTCGTCATCATTTCGCAACTTATTACAAAAATAGTTATTAAAAACTAAGTGAGATAGCGAGTTGCAGTTTTCAAATTTGAATTCAAGGGGTGTTTTTCGATATGTACACTAAGTTTCAGGAATTCGAATTGCTGAAAAATAAAATTCTGTCATGTTTGTTTCAAGATAGGAAAATGTCTTTTGTGTATTCCATGATAAAAGTAAAATATTATAAAAACTAAGTGAGATAGCGACTTGCAGTTTTCAAATTTGAATTCAGGGGGTGTTTTTCGATATGTACGCTAAGTTTCAGGAATTCGAATTGCTGAACAATAAAATTCAGTGATGTTTGTTTCAAGATAGGAAAATGCCTTTTGTGTATACCATGATAAAAGTAAAATATTTTAAAAACTAAGTAAGATAGCGACTTGCAGATTTCAAATTTGAATTCAGGGGGTGTTTTTGTATATGTACGCTAAGTTTCAGGAATTCGAATTGCTGAAAAATAAAATTCTGTCATGTTTGTTTCAAGATAGGAAAATGTCTTTTGTGTATTCCATGATAAAAGTAAAATATTATAAAAACTAAGTGAGATAGCGACTTGCCGTTTTCAAATTTGAATTGAGGGGGTGTTTTTCGATATGTACACCAAGTTTCAGGAATTCGAATTGCTGAAAAATAAAATTCTGTCATCTTTGTTTCAAGATAGGAAAATGTCTTTTGTGTATACCATGATAAAAGTAAAATATTTTAAAAACCAAGTGAGATAGCGACTTGCAGTTTCCAAATTTGAATTCAGGGGCTGTTTTTCTATATGTACGCTAAGTTTCAGGAATTCGAATTACTGAAAAAAAGAATTCAGTGATGTTTGTTTCAAGATAGGAAAATGTCTCTTGTGCATACCATGATAAAAGTAAAATATTTTAAAAACTAAGTGAGATAGTGACTTTCAGTTTTCAAATTTGAATTCAGGGGGTGTTTTTCTATATGTACACCAAGTTTCAGGAATTCGAATTACTGAAAAAAAAATTCTGTCATGTTTGTTTTAAGATAGGAAAATGTCTCTTGTGCATACCATGATAAAAGTAAAATATTTTAAAAACTAATTGAGATAGCGACTTGCAGTTTTCAAATTTGAATTCAGGGGATGTTTTTCGATATGTACACTAAGATTCAGGAATTCAAATTACTGAAAAAAACAATTCTGTCATGTTTGTTTTAAGATAGGAAAATGTCTTTTGTGTATACCATGATAAAAGTAAAATATTTTAAAAACTGAGTGAGATAGCGACTTGCAGTTTTCAAATTTGAATTCAGAGGGATGTTTTCTGCATGTATACTAAGTTTCAGGAATTTGAATTGGAAATTCCAACTTTAGAGCTCAAATATCTGAAACTAAGTAAGATAGGAACTTGTACGTTTCAAATTTGATTTGCACATGCATCCTTGTATACATAAGCAACGTTTTAAAATTGTTGAAATGTTGACAAATACTTTTCTATAGAATATTTCAACATATTAATATGAATAGAAAAGTGGTATTATTAATACAAATACAAAGTGCAGATACAATAAATAAGTTATTACATTTATAATTTTATTAATAAATCATTTCTTTTTGCAGATCATCAAGTTTTCGACGTTCCAGTGGTAAGAGACGTAGACATCGCGACTTGGAGAACCCTTTCGTGTGTCTATAGTATCCTGGAGCTTCTCTCCGGACCTGGTGGACATGATTTCGTTGTCTGGATCAGGAAACCATCCCCTGCGGTATCGTGAAGTCGTGAACCGGTTCGCCTGATCTCCATACTTGAAATTCTATGAAATATAAATGTGAGAGTTAAACTGTATATTCCACTAAACTTTGTCATGCGTTATTTCACATTCTTGTTTATTACTCCTACATGGTTAAAGATAGCAACTTGCACAATGAAAATTTGGAATCTACATAAAATTCTCTGTACGATACGTCTGATTATAATTTTTAGCTTCGATTGGTTTAGGAGTTACGGGGCGTTAAAATACATGTATTTTCGTCAAATTTTCTCCGTACACTTGTTTCATATTTTCATTTATCACTACTACAAGAATAAAGATAGTAAATAGGGAAGAAAAAATTTATATTTTACATAAAATTCGTTATTGGCAGACACATTTGTTTTGTGTTTAATAACTTAGAAGAAATGTAAATGTAATATCAAAGGTTCATACTTACCTATGGTGAATTTTCATAATATATCATCCGCTGTTGTATCATCACTGTAATATATCATCATCGGCGATTTTCACAGATCAGAATACACTTTGTAGTAAATATTACGTAACACTTACTCCAATTAGAATAACTTGTATAACACTTGGTATTAGTAAAACACTTTTACGGACAATTATACACATTTTAATAATAGGAAAGACTTTTTTTTAAATATACAGCATCTGTATAGTAAACTAACTCACGACACAATATAATTTTGAATAAGGATTAAACAATGAACACTAACGGAAGGACAGAGTCTTATGCAACATTTTAAATAATATCTAAAATTATAAGAAGCAGAAATACGTTGTACAAGTTAAAATGAATTTTGAATATTTAGATTTTATTGTAAATAATAATATACATATGAACATTTAAATTTAGTGTACTATTAAATTATTAAATTTAGATTTTTTTTAAAGTTTAAACAAAACGACAATTATTTAAAGCTATTTAAATATTTTTTAAATATTTATAGAGTAAATCTAACACTTTTAAAATATATAGCGAATTATACGATGTAAATAGAGAACGATTTCAATAAAAATTTCAAACTTTTTCGTTGCTATATGGCACTACACGATTATTCACAAGCACACGATGTTCACATCACCAAAGACTGAAAGGAACTGAAGTCTTTATTGTAAAAACATAATATTAATATTATCACGTAATACCCCCACTCTAATTAAGTGTTTATTTACTATATCTTTTGTACTTTGGCGCTCAAAATAAACAATGTTTATGTTTGTTTACAAGTTCCGCGAAGGGCCTAGTACACCCAGCAATAGGATTCGGTGACTACAACACTGGATGATGATAATATATGACTTTTTATAAGAATAAATAAATAAAATAGTAGTTTTCTTACCTTTCCTATGTAATAACAAAAGGGACAGGGAAATATCTTAATATTTAAGGATTTTTCCGGATTTTCCTATGCTATCTTTTAGTATTAAGTTCTCTAGGTACGAAAATAACCATCCGATAGGAGTCCGCCCTTTTATAAAGGGCTAAGGGCTTATTTGAGCCCTTAGGGAAAATTTGACCACGGATTTCATTTATGCAGCTCCAAGTAGGTTTAACAACACTTGTCCGGATTTTCTAGCTCTTTTAGTTCAGGAATTAGCGCAGGCCCTTCGCCACAAACTTGAAGGGCAAATATATTGTAAACCAAAGGGTTTTCATCAATTCTGTGCAAGCCAATGGAAAGCGCGGGTTCGAATCCCCCCGATTCGCTATTTTCCGGCCCTTTACCCCTATAAATGGACTAATTTAAGTGTTAGTCCCTTTAAAAAACTTTAAGGGCCCATATCTCGAAAACGGCTGGGTTTTCAGCGTTTTCCTTAAAACGCTGTTCCTTAGGGGAATTCGAATGAGTAATATAGGGTCAAATTACATCATACCAAAGTTTGAAGGGCGTAGGGCAAAGTTTTTTACAATAAGGGTTTTTGAAAATTTTTGAACATTTTTGATTTTTTTTTGTTTACACCAAAATTTTATTATTTATTTTTTAAGCTCTATAAGCAATAAAATAACCATCCGTAGAACTCTTTCTCATTTTTGTTCCCCGGATACTATGGAAAATATTCGACTCAAAATGCGACACTTTTTAATTAAGAAATGCTTTATATCTCCTAAACTACAAAAGGTTGAAGAGCCGGACAATGTTTTTTAGACTAATTACGACCCGTAGAACACGAATCCGGTCTCACATTGAAAATATGAGAACTCTTTTCATTCCTGTTATCCGGATACCATCAAAAATTTTCGACTCAAAAACTAAGTAAAATTGAGTAAAATTGGGTTTAAAAAAAGTGTTGTAGCTCCAAAACTACAGAAGCTAGAAAGGCCGGACAGGGTTTTTTAGACTAATTACGACCCGTAGAACACGAATCCGGTCTCACATTGAAAATATGAGAACTCTTTTCATTCCTGTTATCCGGATACCATCAAAAATTTTCGATTCAAAAACTGAGTAAATTTTGGTCATTGACCCCAAAAATTGGGTTAAGAAAAGTGTTGTAGCTCGTAAACTACAGAAGTTAGAAGGGCCGGACAGGGTTTTTTATACTAATTACGACCCGTAGAACACGAATCCGGTCTCACATTGAAAATATGAGAACTCTTTTCATTCCTGTTATCCGGATACCATCAAAAATTTTCGATTCAAAAACTGAGTAAAATTGGGTTTAAAAAAAGTGTTGTAGCTCCAAAACTACAGAAGCTAGAAAGGCCGGACAGGGTTTTTTAGACTAATTACGACCCGTAGAACACGAATCCGGTCTCACATTGAAAATATGAGAACTCTTTTCATTCCTGTTATCCGGATACCATCAAAAATTTTCGATTCAAAAACTGAGTAAATTTTGGTCATTGACCCCAAAAATTGGGTTTAAAAAAAGTGTTGTAGCTCCAAAACTACAGAAGTTAGAAGGACCGGACAGGGTTTTTTATACTAATTACGACCCGTAGAACACGAATCCGGTCTCACATTGAAAATATGAGAACTCTTTTCATTCCTGTTATCCTGATACCATCAAAAATTTTCGACTCAAAAACTGAGTAAAATTGAGTTTAAAAAAAGTGTTATAGCTCCAAAACTATAAAAGCTAGAAGGGCCGTACTAGTTGTATTAGACTAATTACAATCCGTAGAACACGAATGAACATAAAAAAATTTCCCATGTCTTATTTCCCTTATAAATGTTACATAACTACATACTTCCCTGTCTCTTTGTTGTGGTACATCCCCCTGAAATAAATGACGGGTTGTTAAATAAAAATTGTATTGGTTTAAGAAATATTTATTGTTTATTATGGTCATAGCTTAAATTGTATGTATTCTTATTTGTATTTTATAAACAAATATGCTTAGGGATGTTTAAAAAATAGTCTGTATAAATTTTACTTGTATTTATTGTTTATTTGTACTTTACATTGTTGTATTTCATGTAACTGCCCTTAATGTACTTTGTAAATAAATAATATACTTACCCTTATCCTGAAAATTAGAAATAGGGATGTTTAAATAATAGTTTGTGTACATTTTACTTGTATTTATTGTTTATTTGCACTTTACATTGTTATATTTCATGTAACTACCCTTAATGTACTTTGTAGATAAATAATATACTTACCCTTATCCTGAAAAATTAGAAATAGGTATGTTTAAATTATAGTTTGTATACATTTTACTTGTATTTATTATTTATTTGTACTTTACATTGTTGTATTTCATGTAACTACCCTTAATGTACTTTGTAAATAAATAATATACTTACCCTTATCCTGAAAAATTAGAAATAGGGATGTTTAAATAATAGTTTGTATACATTTTACTTGTATTTATTGTTTATTTGTATTTTACATTGTTGTATTTCACGTAACTACCCTTAATGTACAATAATATTACACAATAAAATATAATTTAAGATATAAATTGTTTATTTTTTACCCCTTTGCTACCCCTACACGTATATAGTTCTTAGAATTGCCGCTAGAGGGCAGCACCTATTAGAAAGGGGTTTGCGCCTAAAATATAGGCAACCAGAAATACTACTCCGCTTTGAACAAACATACGTACATACATCATTTTAGGGTTATACCTAATGGGAATTTAACCCACAAAATATGAGACGTTTACTATGGGAATTTGAGTGGTGAAAATGGGACGAAAAGGCTCTAAAAAAGATGTATACCTATTGGGAATTTAAACCCAGTATTTTTCGTCCAATTTCACCTGTCAAAATATACATTTGACAGCTTTACCTGTCAAATGTATATTTTGACAGGTGAAATTGGACGAAAAATTTGATGAAAACTAGTGAGTTAAATTCCCAATCAAGTATACATCCGATTTTCAATGCAAAAACACCCAAAAATAAGCGTCCCATTTTCAGAGTAACAAATTCCCATTAGGTATACATCTTTTTAGTAAACGTGCCATATTCAGAGGGTTAAATTCCCATTAGGTATAACCGAAAATGATGTATGTACGTACGTATGTACACAAATGAAATTTTTTTGTTAAATTTTCCTCTAAGTTGGAACATTTATCGACCGGTGCTGCACCCTGATGGCCGTTTTAAAAACTACATACGTATAGGGACTTAGAAAAAAAAATCAATTTTTAAACATAATATATTTGTATTATATCAAAATTACAAGACTTTTTCTTATAAAAATTAAAGTTTATTGCTATTACAAGAGACGGTTTAACATTATAATAAATTGTTATTAGATTTGTTGACAAATTTAGTAACAATTATGAACAGAATTTAAACACAAAAGAAACGTAAAAGACACGTGTTTGTAAATTCTGTTCATAATTATTTCTCACTAAGTTTGTTTAACAAATTTGGTGACAATCTTTTAACGTTGTCAAACAGGCCTTAGTTGTAAGTTAGAAATGTGTTTCGGAAAGTAAAACTATCATTATTCTGATTGTAAATATTATAAACTATTCTACATCTTTATTTTGTAATAAAAGTAACTAATATTACAAAATAAAGATGTAGAATAGTTTATAATATTTACAATCAAATTGTAATGACAGATATACTTTGTAAAACACATTTCTAATTTACAACTAAGGCCTGTTTGACAACGTTAAAAGATTGTCACCAAATTTGTTAAACAAACTTAGTGAGAAATAATTATGAACAGAATTTACAAACACAAATGTCTTTTACGTTTCTTTTGTGTTATAATTCTGTTCACAATTGTTACTAAATTTGTCAACAAATCTAATAACAATTTATGACAGTGTCAAACATGATTTAGTTATAAAACTAAAATGTTTGTTCCCAAATAAAATTATCATTATTATAGTTGTATTATTTGTTGTTAATTATTTTGCATCTTTATTCTGTGGACTGAATAAAGATGCAATAGAATTGAACACAAATAATATAACCATAATTTTATTTGGTAACAAACATTTCAGTTTTATAACTAATACGAAACTCTACATTTATATTATTTAAGTTTTAGAGTAAAATGATACTATATTACGTAGAGTTTCGTTTACAATAGTAATTTAACAAATGAAATCTTGGTGGTCCCTAAATAAGATTCCTTGTTCCCATTTTTAAAGGTACAAAGATTTCTTATTCAGTTGAAGACCGTTTGACATTAAAATAAATTGTTATTAGATTTGTTGACAAATTTAGTAACAATTGTGAACAGAATTACAACACAAAAGAAACGTAGAAGATATTTGTGTTTGAAAATTCTGTTCATAATTATTTCCCAACTAAGTTTGTTAACAAATTTGGTGACAATTTTTTAACGTTACCAAACAGGCTTTAATTGTAAAATTGAAATGTTTGTTACCAAGTAAAATTATCATTATTTTGGTTGCAGATATTATAAACTATTTTGAATCTTTATTTTGTAATAAAAGTAACTTCTATTACAAAATAATTGATATTTACAATCAAAATAATGATAATTTTGCTCGGTAACAAACATTTCAATTTTACAACTAAAGCCTGTTTGACACGTTAAAAAATTGTCACCAAATTTGTTAACAAGAAATAATTATGAACAGAATATTTAAACACTAATTCCTTTTACGTTTCTTTTGTGTTATAATTCTGTTCACAATTGTTACTAAATTTGTCAACAAATCTAATAACAATTTATAATAGTGTCAAACATGATTTAGTTATAAAACTAAAACGTTTGTCACCAAATAAAATTGTCATTATTATAGTTGTATTATTTGTTGTTAATTATTTTGTATCTTTATTCTGTGGACTGAATAAAGATGCAATAGAATTGAACACAAATAATATAACCATAATTTTATTTGGTAACAAACATTTCAATTTTATAACTAATACGAAACTCTACATTTATATTATTTAAGTTTTAAAGTAAAATGATACTATATTGTAGAGTTTCGTTTACAATACTAATTTAACAAATGAAATCTTGGTGGTCCCTAAATAAGATTCCTTGTTCCCATTTTTAAAGGTACAAAGATTTCTTATTCAGTTGAAGACCGTTTCCGAAACTTCATATTAATATTATATATTTTGTTACCACCCAAACCTCCCACTTACCAAAATATATAATATTTATTAATACAAAGCTTCGTTTACAATACTTAAAATCTAACTTTGCCCTGACCGCGTCTAAATACTTAATAATAATTACAATTTTTACTAAAACTACCTACTTTACAACTAAAGGAACATGGGTATTAATTTAAAATAAACGCAATAAAAGTTTGTTTTATTGTACATAGATTTTAAACAAATGAAAAAGAAGCCATGGTCTGCGTCTCCAATCGGCACTGCAATCTTGACGATAGTGGCGGTGGGGAGTTCTTTTTAACCTAAAAACTATCTTAAAACTAAAAACGAAACCCTTTATTTAATAAATAGTATATATAAGGGAAACACCGCCCTCAAATACCAAACCCACGTTCCCTTATATATACCGTTTATTAAATACAGTTCCGTATACAATAATACTTACAATCTAACTTAAATTATTGTAGTTCCCCCCCCAAATGAAGTTAGTGAAGTGCGCAAAATAACCTATCTTACGTTAAGATATATTTCAATGAAAAACAAATCTAAAAAAGCCTATTTTACGTTAATAACGATTTCAAAGCAAGTCTAAAAATGTCAAGTTACGTTAATTTTTCTCTCTCTCTCTCTCGAAAAGCAAAAACAACCCTTCCTACTTATTTCTAAGCTATCTTATGTCTACGCGAACTATCTTATATCTAGATTAAACTAAGCTAAAGGCGTGTGAGAGAGAAAGAGTACGAGCTAAGCAAATGGTGAGAACGCCGTGGCGTCGAACGCCGTTGTTGGTTCTCACGGAAGTTTACGAGGGGGTTAAGCCGACCCCACGCGATGCCAAGCATTTACGGCCTACAAACCGAACTAGGTAGAGAGCACGGCAGCAGTCACATGTAACTACCTAGGGTGCACGCCAACCTACCTAGCTACTCCCGGAGACATTCGCCCGCGCCTCTCGCGGATACCCTACACCGAACGCGGTTATTAACCCGTGTGCTCAACAAAATTAATTCAAACAAAAACTTTACCTATTCGTTGCCATTACCATTAAATGATGATTATGTTGCCTCCGGATGAGGAGAGCACATACGACCATAAGAAAGCTTTCTGTGCCAACTATGGATTAATGTCCCTAGAAACATTCACACAAGTGTGAAGCGATCCACCATAACAACAGGATTCACATGACGGTGCGTTGCACATATCAGTCCACTCAATTATGGCTATCGCGCACGAACCCTACCTACCCAGCCCCTCTGACCGTGTGAAGTTAATTGAATAAGGAACCCGAACACCCCAACAAGTTTCGAATCTGTTACCTCCTTCCTGACTCACTCATCCATCCACCTGCAAGCATCCCCCGATACGTCCGGTATTTTCTTTTCCCAAGCACTCTCCCTAACTACCGTCTGGGTAAGCCACGCGTACGGTTACCGCTGCAACCGTAGACGCGCGATTTTAGGATGATCGCCACGGACTGCACTTCAAATTAATCAATTTATTATTTTTAATTTTTAAAGAAAACGCGTGTTTGCTCGACGGCGCGATGAGCCAAAGTTTAATTAAAACCTGAAAATACATTTCCAAGAACTTAAAACTATAGTATTCCTCACGTACGAATGGCATTGCACAAGTACAATTCGTTTTATAATCTGTGCTGACATCTAATAAGAAACTATCTTTTCCTGCATCAAAAAACACACATGAATTGATAAATCAACACTAAACACAAAAATGTTAAAACACCCGTCAATGTTTACGAACTATGTTGACAGTTTCAAATTATTTCCTAAATGTTGCCTTATGAACAGATTTTATAACCTGTGTGTCAAAAAAACTATTTCAATTACGTGTCTTTAACAAGCCTACACTTTATTGCGCGCAATGCCATCCTTACGTAAATAATACTAAAACTTATAAAGCTACTACTTTTTAATCTTCTAGATGTCCGATTCCTGAAAAATAAATGCTAATCATTTGTTCCCAGATATTGATTTTATTGATAAATAGTCGATATTTCAATTTCAAATTGTTTTGATTTTATAAGAACATTTATGAAAGTTATATTTCGTTTACTACAGTACTCAAAACTGAATTTGAGTTCAAGATAATATTTTGACATATACCTTTAACTATAAGTTCTCATGGTTGAGTATGAGAACAAAATAATAATTATGTATAGTAATATTCCCTAGACTATAAGTTCTCATGGCTAAGTATGAGAACAAGATGATAATTAGGCATATAGTCATATTCCTTTGACTATAAGTTCTCATGGTTGATCATAAGAACAAAATAATAATTATGCATAGTCATATTCCCTAGACTATAAGTTCTCATGGCTGTGTATGAGAACAAGATTATAATTAGACACATAGTCATATTCCTTTGACTATAACGTCTCATGGTTGAATATTTTATAAACGTTGCAATTATGAGAAAAATAAAGTTTCCTACCAGGTTCATCCATCGATGGCCGCCTACGTCGAAGATTTGTCTGGTGCTCAGCTATCCTTACAAGATCCTTAAAGTTGCAACTACAGCAGCTTTTGTAGTGTTAAAATCCAAAGCTCGAAAGTTGTATCCAAATTTTCCAAGTTTCTTGACGCACCAGACCAACCAAAGGTCCACCTATTAAATATTAATTATTAGTTTATAGTATTTTTGAAACCATTTAAAAAACTGTTGGAAAAAATTTCTTATGGCAAACGTGTGTTCATTACGGGAGACACTTGAGAAAAGTATCGCTTTTTACCTCTCGCTAAGAGAAATATTGGATTTATGATAAAATGATGTGCATGTATGTGTGTGTATGTAGTGTGTGTGTCTGTGTGTATGTGTGTGTGTCTGTGTGTATGTGTGTGTGTCTGTGTCTGTGTGTATGTGTGTGTCTGTGTGTATGTGTGTGTCTGTGTGTATGTGTGTGTCTGTGTATGTCTGTGTGTGTCTGTGTGTCTGTGTATGTGTGTCTCTGTGTGTATGTGTGTCTCTGTGTGTCTGTGTATGTCTGTGTGTATGTGTGTGTGTGTCTGTGTGTGTGTCTGTGTGTATGTGTGTGTCTGTGTGTGTCTGTGTGTGTCTGTGTGTGTCTGTATATGTCTCTGTGTGTATGTGTGTGTGTGTGTGTGTCTGTGTGTGTGTGTCTGTGTGTGTATGTGTGTGTGTCTGTGTGTGTATGTGTGTGTCTGTGTGTATCTGTGTGTATGTGTGTGTCTGTGCGTATGTGTGTCTGTGTGTATCTGTGTGTATTTGTGTGTGTGTATCTGTGTGTATTTGTGTGTGTGTGTCTGTGTGTCTGTCTGTCTGTCTGCCTGTGTGTGTGTGTGTGTCTGTGTGTGTGTGCATGTGTGTGTGTATGTGTGTATGTGTTTGTGTGTATATGTGTATACAGAATAATCTATTGCAATAAATCACACAGTCCAGACTACACTAGTTGTCAAATTCAATTGTTTGTAATTGATAGATAAATGTCAGTGTCAAAAATCAACAGTTTTACTAACATTAGTGAAAGCTTTTTCTAGGAAGTAAGTACATTTAATATTTCTTACTGAATTATTATCTAAATAATTAAAATCATAGGTAGGTATGTATATTAATAGTAATAGTTCTTAATATCCTTAAGAAATACTGCCAATTCCGTCAATGAATTGGAATCATCTTGAACATTTTAGAAAAGTAGAACAAGATTCCTTATAGAATGAAAGAATAGATATAATTATTTGTTTACACAAATATTAAATTCGATACTCATGTAACAAGATGAAAATTGCGAGAGGTATTGTGCTGAGCACAACAGATTTTTTTAAAGTGATTTATGTAATGTGAATGTGATATGTGTAATGAATCCACGTGTATAATGAGATATTATATCCAACAGTTTTTAAATGGTTTCAAATGTATTTAATATCTGCTTTAATTTGATATTTTTGAAAGAACATTTGATAAAAAATACTGCAAAGAAGGCAACCCTGTTACTATGATGTTAATATATGAATATACAGGGACTTTATTTTAACATGTAACATATGGTCAGTCACTTCCATGGTTACTCACTATTGTCAAAAAATGACAGCAATGTAATATTTGTCCATTTTAAAATGCAACATGCAAAATTTGTAGTTTCGTATTATCAAAACTAATTTCCAATAAATTAGCGTATATACGATTAACAAAAAAGCAAAACATGAGTGTTGCACATCTTAACAAACTTAAGCTTACAAAAATTCCTAACTTTCATGTAATAAATGTTTAAAAATACCCCCATTCACACTAAGGCAATATTCTAGTCGGTCATAATAAGAATTGACACCATTTGTGATGTGTTCTGGAGGTAACACCTGAGCTGCAATACTATTTATAATGTTACATTTTAAAATGGACAAATATTACATTGCTGTCAATTTTTGACAATAGTGAGTAACCATGGAAGTGATGAACCATAATGTTCCATTTTAAAATAAATTCTCTGTATCTCAAGTAACGTAAGATAAACATTCATATATTAACATTACAGTAACTGTGCACGACTTACTCTGTAATATGTTTTATCAAATGTCGTTTTGAAATATCAATAATAACTCATAAACCACTCAACAGTTGTAAATGAAATTTGGTATATACATGCACTATACCTCCCTAAATAATAATTTATATACAATATATTTCCACAGGAAGCGGTTTTTAAATTATTGAATAATTATAGTTGATGTTATCAAAACTACTTTCCGCGGTGGTCCTGTACCATTTATTCAATAACTCTTAAACCAAACAATAGAAATTAATGAAATTTTTTTTATATATCAGACACATGATTAAGTTCAAATTTGAAAGAATTTTGACCGTATCATTTGCGGAAACTATTTTAAATTGTTTCTGTCTAAAATTTATTCAGAATTGCTAGAAACTATTTCAAATTGTTCTCAACTTTCTAAAATTTATTCAGAATTGCCAGAAACTATTTTAAATTGTTCTCAACTATATAAAATTTATTCAGAACCACTGGAAACTATTTTAAATACTTCTCAACTATTTAAAATTCGTTCGACCAGTCAACATTTTTGACAAATAAATTATAAAACCTATCTAAAATTCTACAAATTTCTTTCGACTAGTTTAAAACATAGATTTTATACTTACAGAAACTGAATATGTTATTCAAGTATTCCGCCATTTAATATTGGTTTACATCGCCTTTATTAGTAATTTCAGATTTAATTCTATTAGATTTTACTGTGCGCACTTGATTTTTACGAAGTTGTTTTTCATTATACCAAAAGTAAAGGGTCTCGGTAGAAGCTAAATCTGGAATAGAAGATGACCCTTAAAATACCATTCGAACTATTATCACCAGTCATTTGGCCCACAGTTTTTTAAAGTTTTAAGTATATATTTAAAGTATCAGAAAGAATTTTCTAGAAATTTCTAATCATTTGTGTAGATTTTATTTGTATAATAGTATTTTTTGCAGAAATACACAATTTAGCAACATAAACTAACTATTATTATTAATTTGCAGCAATATGAAACACTAAATATATGTATTTTAATTTTAAAATATTATCTACTAAACGCAAAACATTGGAAGAAAATTACTACATGATTTTTATAGAAATTAACACTTTATCAACACAAATGATTATTAATATAGATGAAACATTGTTTAAACTTACTATTGATATTAATTTGCTACAATATAAAACACCAAATATATTTATTTTAACGTATTGTATCTTTAACTGTGCACGAGTGTCAGATGAAAATATGATATTCCACGCACTATAGAGATAGAACTGTTTCAGCTAATCATTCAACTTTAATAGTAATGGCTAGTAACTAGATTTGAACTAGTTAATTTTTATTCTACGATTCGACTCGTAGATTATAAAGTATTGTTGTATTGACAATAATATTAGCTGTTCCAACCAAATAAATACATTTAATAATGACCACAGAAATATAAAAGAGATAAAGATAAAAATATCCACTTACATTTGATGATTTCTTGATATCTGAACTGCTAGGTTTCTGTTCTCTGGTCCTTTAAAATTGTATCTCGACTCTGGATATCATTTCAAATTGTCTGGGATACTGCAGATTCATTGATTTCTACTGAAAAGAAAATAATTCATTGTAATATACCATAAAAATATCATTACAAATGACATTTGTATATTTGAGAAAGAATATTGATAGATAAAAATAATTAAGTTGTATAAACTATATAGTTGAAATATTGTTTAACCTTAACATTATTATTAATTTGCAACAATATGAAACCCCAAATATATGTCTTTTAAATGAATAAAACTACACTTACAAATTAAATACATCTTTTGTCAGTTTTAACCTTCAAAGTTTGCTGTAAATTTAGTTGAAAATGCGAATAGATACACCACTGACTAATCGATTTTCATAAAAAGATGAACAAATTCACAAATTTTCAAGATAATTAATAAAGTAATTCAACTTTTATGGATCAAAGTGCGTAGACGAAACGACAACAAACGAACAACGTGTTCAAAATGGCGATTTAGAAGCTTGTTGTACTACCCATCCTACATAACACTCGCCCTGATATCAGCGCCAAAATATTGAAACTAATTACCGATCCAGTTAAAAATAAATTCTAATAAGGGGAAAATAATACTTTCTATTTAAATACAGGCTGATCGAATTTTTACTGCCCTACTGACTATTTGAAGTATCCATTTTTTGGTTTTTCGCTTTGTCTAACTGTACCAGCAGGGCCCGGCAATTGAAAATTCGTACATATATGTACAAATGTCCGTAGAATCGAATGCCGCAAACCGCGTCAAAAAATCTAGTACCGTTTAATAGTTATAGGCCGACAAAGTGAAAAAAACATGAGAGATTTCTAATCAAAATAAAACTATCTATTTTGAAAACTAAAGGCCAAAGAATTTTTTAATTATTTTTCCCATAATAAGTGTGTCCGAATTAAGGGAAAATGATACTTTCTATTTAAATACAGGGTGATCGAATTTTTACTGCCCTACTGACTATTTGAAGTATCCATTTTTTTGTTTTTCGCTTTGTCTAAATGTACCAGCAGGGCCCGGCAATTGAAAATTCGTACATATATGTACAAATGTCCGTAGAATCGAATGCCGCAAACCGCGTCAAAAAATCTTGTACCGTTTAATAGTTATAGGCCGACAAAGTGAAAAAAACATGAGAGATTTCTAATCAAAATAAAACTTTCTATTTTGAAAACTAAAGGCCAAAGAATTTTTTTAATATTTTTCCCATAATTAGTGTGTCCGAATTAAGGGAAAATGATACTTTCTATTTAAATACAGGGTGATCGAATTTTTACTGCCCTACTGACTATTTGAAGTATCCATTTTTTGGTTTTTCGCTTTGTCTAACTGTACCAGCAGGGCCCAGCAATTGAAAATTCGTACATATATGTTCAAATGTCCGTAGAATCGAATGCCGCAAACCGCGTCAAAAAATCTTGTACCGTTTAATAGTTATAGGCCGACAAAGTGAAAAAAACATGAGAGATTTCTAATCAAAATAAAACTTTCTATTTTGAAAACTAAAGGCCAAAGAATTTTTTAATTATTTTTCCCATAATTAGTGTGTCCGAATTAAGGGAAAATGATACTTTCTATTTAAATACAGGGTGATCGAATTTTTACTGCCCTACTGACTATTTGAAGTATCCATTTTTTGGTTTTTCGCTTTGTCTAACTGTACCAGCAGGGCCCGGCAATTGAAAATTCGTACATATATGTACAAATGTCCGTAGAATCGAATGCCGCAAACCGCGTCAAAAAATCTTGTACCGTTTAATAGTTATAGGCCGACAAAGTGAAAAAAACATGAGAGATTTCTAATTAAAATAAAACTATCTATTTTGAAAACTAAAGGCCAAAGAATTTTTTAATTATTTTTCCCATAATAAGTGTGTCTGAATTAAGGGAAAATGATACTTTCTATTTAAATACAGGGTGATCGAATTTTTACTGCCCTACTGACTATTTGAAGTATCCAGTTTTTGGTTTTTCGCTTTGTCTAACTGTACCAGCAGGGCCCGGCAATTGAAAATTCCTACATATATGTACAAATGTCCGTAGAATCGAATGGCGCAAACCGCGTCAAAAAATCTTGTACCGTCTAATAGTTATAGGCCGACAAAGTGAAAAAAACATGAGAGATTTCTAATCAAAATAAAACTTTCTATTTTGAAAACTAAAGGCCAAAGAATTTTTTTAATATTTTTCCCATAATTAGTGTGTCCGAATTAAGGGAAAATGATACTTTCTATTTAAATACAGGGTGATCGAATTTTTACTGCCCTACTGACTATTTGAAGTATCCATTTTTTGGTTTTTCGCTTTGTCTAACTGTACCAGCAGGGCCCAGCAATTGAAAATTCGTACATATATGTACAAATGTCCGTAGAATCGAATGCGCAAACCGCGTCAAAAAATCTTGTACCGTTTAATAGTTATAGGCCGACAAAGTGAAAAAAACATGAGAGATTTCTAATCAAAATAAAACTTTCTATTTTGAAACCTAAAGGCCAAAGAATTTTTTAATTATTTTTCCCATAATCAGTGTGTCCGAATTAAGGGAAAATGATACTTTCTATTTAAATACAGGGTGATCGAATTTTTACTGCCCTACTGACTATTTGAAGTATCCATTTTTTGGTTTTTCGCTTTGTCTAACTGTACCAGCAGGGCCCGGCAATTGAAAATTCGTACATATATGTACAAATGTCCGTAGAATCGAATGCCGCAAACCGCGTCAAAAAATCTAGTACCGTTTAATAGTTATAGGCCGACAAAGTGAAAAAAACATGAGAGATTTCTAATCAAAATAAAACTATCTATTTTGAAAACTAAAGGCCAAAGAATTTTTTAATTATTTTTCCCATAATCAGTGTGTCCGAATTAAGGGAAAATGATACTTTCTATTTAAATACAGGGTGATCGAATTTTTACTGCCCTACTGACTATTTGAAGTATCCATTTTTTGGTTTCTCGCTTTGTCTAACTGTACCAGCAGGGCCCGGCAATTGAAAATTCCTACATATATGTACAAATGTCCGTAGAATCGAATGGCGCAAACCGCGTCAAAAAATCTTGTACCGTCTAATAGTTATAGGCCGACAAAGTGAAAAAAACATGAGAGATTTCTAATCAAAATAAAACTTTCTATTTTGAAAACTAAAGGCCAAAGAATTTTTTAATTATTTTTCCCATAATTAGTGTGTCCGAATTAAGGGAAAATGATACTTTCTATTTAAATACAGGGTGATCGAATTTTTACTGCCCTACTGACTATTTGAAGTATCCATTTTTTGGTTTTTCGCTTTGTCTAACTGTACCAGCAGGGCCCGGCAATTGAAAATTCGTACATATATGTACAAATGTCCGTAGAATCGAATGCCGCAAACCGCGTCAAAAAATCTAGTACCGTTTAATAGTTATAGGCCGACAAAGTGAAAAAAACATGAGAGATTTCTAATCAAAATAAAACTATCTATTTTGAAAACTAAAGGCCAAAGAATTTTTTAATTATTTTTCCCATAATCAGTGTGTCCGAATTAAGGGAAAATGATCCTTTCTATTTAAATACAGGGTGATCGAATTTTTACTGCCCTACTGACTATTTGAAGTATCCATTTTTTGGTTTTTCGCTTTGTCTAACTGTACCAGCAGGGCCCGGCAATTGAAAATTCGTACATATATGTACAAATGTCCGTAGAATCGAATGCCGCAAACCGCGTCAAAAAATCTTGTACCGTTTAATAGTTATAGGCCGACAAAGTGAAAAAAACATGAGAGATTTCTAATCAAAATAAAACTATCTATTTTGAAAACTAAAGGCCAAAGAATTTTTTAATTATTTTTCCCATAATCAGTGTGTCCGAATTAAGGGAAAATGATCCTTTCTATTTAAATACAGGGTGATCGAATTTTTACTGCCCTACTGACTATTTGAAGTATCCATTTTTTGGTTTTTCGCTTTGTCTAACTGTACCAGCAGGGCCCAGCAATTGAAAATTCGTACATATATGTACAAATGTCCGTAGAATCGAATGCCGCAAACCGCGTCAAAAAATCTAGTACCGTTTAATAGTTATAGGCCGACAAAGTGAAAAAATCATGAGAGATTTCTAATCAAAATAAAACTTCCTATTTTGAAAACTAAAGGCCAAAGAATTTTTTAATTATTTTTCCCATAATCAGTGTGTCCGAATTAAGGGAAAATGATCCTTTCTATTTAAATACAGGGTGATCGAATTTTTACTGCCCTACTGACTATTTGAAGTATCCATTTTTTGGTTTTTCGCTTTGTCTAACTGTACCAGCAGGGCCCGGCAATTGAAAATTCGTACATATATGTACAAATGTCCGTAGAATCGAATGCCGCAAACCGCGTCAAAAAATCTTGTACCGTTTAATAGTTATAGGCCGACAAAGTGAAAAAAACATGAGAGATTTCTAATCAAAATAAAACTTTCTATTTTGAAAACTAAAGGCCAAAGAATTTTTTTAATATTTTTCCCATAATTAGTGTGTCCGAATTAAGGGAAAATGATACTTTCTATTTAAATACAGGGTGATCGAATTTTTACTGCCCTACTGACTATTTGAAGTATCCATTTTTTGGTTTTTCGCTTTGTCTAACTGTACCAGCAGGGCCCGGCAATTGAAAATTTCTACATATATGTACAAATGTCCGTAGAATCGAATGCCGCAAACCGCGTCAAAAAATCTTGTACCGTTTAATAGTTATAGGCCGACAAAGTTGAAAAAACATGAGAGATTTCTAATCAAAATAAAACTTTCTATTTTGAAAACTAAAGGCCAAAGAATTTTTTTAATATTTTTCCCATAATTAGTGTGTCCGAATTAAGGGAAAATGATACTTTCTATTTAAATACAGGGTGATCGAATTTTTACTGCCCTACTGACTATTTGAAGTATCCATTTTTTGGTTTTTCGCTTTGTCTAACTGTACCAGCAGGGCCCAGCAATTGAAAATTCGTACATATATGTACAAATGTCCGTAGAATCGAATGCCGCAAACCGCGTCAAAAAATCTTGTACCGTTTAATAGTTATAGGCCGACAAAGTGAAAAAAACATGAGAGATTTCTAATCAAAATAAAACTATCTATTTTGAAAACTAAAGGCCAAAGAATTTTTTAATTATTTTTCCCATAATCAGTGTGTCCGAATTAAGGGAAAATGATACTTTCTATTTAAATACAGGGTGATCGAATTTTTACTGCCCTACTGACTATTTGAAGTATCCATTTTTTGGTTTTTCGCTTTGTCTAACTGTACCAGCAGGGCCCGGCAATTGAAAATTCGTACATATATGTACAAATGTCCGTAGAATCGAATGCCGCAAACCGCGTCAAAAAATCTTGTACCGTTTAATAGTTATAGGCCGACAAAGTGAAAAAAACATGAGAGATTTCTAATCAAAATAAAACTTTCTATTTTGAAAACTAAAGGCCAAAGAATTTTTTTAATATTTTTCCCATAATTAGTGTGTCCGAATTAAGGGAAAATGATACTTTCTATTTAAATACAGGGTGATCGAATTTTTACTGCCCTACTGACTATTTGAAGTATCCATTTTTTGGTTTTTCGCTTTGTCTAACTGTACCAGCAGGGCCCAGCAATTGAAAATTCGTACATATATGTACAAATGTCCGTAGAATCGAATGCCGCAAACCGCGTCAAAAAATCTTGTACCGTTTAATAGTTATAGGCCGACAAAGTGAAAAAAACATGAGAGATTTCTAATCAAAATAAAACTTTCTATTTTGAAAACTAAAGGCCAAAGAATTTTTTTAATATTTTTCCCATAATTAGTGTGTCCGAATTAAGGGAAAATGATACTTTCTATTTAAATACAGGGTGATCGAATTTTTACTGCCCTACTGACTATTTGAAGTATCCATTTTTTGGTTTTTCGCTTTGTCTAACTGTACCAGCAGGGCCCAGCAATTGAAAATTCGTACATATATGTACAAATGTCCGTAGAATCGAATGCCGCAAACCGCGTCAAAAAATCTTGTACCGTTTAATAGTTACTGACTATTTGAAGTATCCATTTTTTGGTTTTTCGCTTTGTCTAACTGTACCAGCAGGGCCCAGCAATTGAAAATTCGTACATATATGTACAAATGTCCGTAGAATCGAATGCCGCAAACCGCGTCAAAAAATCTTGTACCGTTTAATAGTTACTGACTATTTGAAGTATCCATTTTTTGGTTTTTCGCTTTGTCTAACTGTACCAGCAGGGCCCAGCAATTGAAAATTCGTACATATATGTACAAATGTCCGTAGAATCGAATGCCGCAAACCGCGTCAAAAAATCTTGTACCGTTTAATAGTTACTGACTATTTGAAGTATCCATTTTTTGGTTTTTCGCTTTGTCTAACTGTACCAGCAGGGCCCAGCAATTGAAAATTCGTACATATATGTACAAATGTCCGTAGAATCGAATGCCGCAAACCGCGTCAAAAAATCTTGTACCGTTTAATAGTTACTGACTATTTGAAGTATCCATTTTTTGGTTTTTCGCTTTGTCTAACTGTACCAGCAGGGCCCAGCAATTGAAAATTCGTACATATATGTACAAATGTCCGTAGAATCGAATGCCGCAAACCGCGTCAAAAAATCTTGTACCGTTTAATAGTTACTGACTATTTGAAGTATCCATTTTTTGGTTTTTCGCTTTGTCTAACTGTACCAGCAGGGCCCAGCAATTGAAAATTCGTACATATATGTACAAATGTCCGTAGAATCGAATGCCGCAAACCGCGTCAAAAAATCTTGTACCGTTTAATAGTTATAGGCCGACAAAGTGAAAAAAACATGAGAGATTTCTAATCAAAATAAAACTATCTATTTTGAAAACTAAAGGCCAAAGAATTTTTTAATTATTTTTCCCATAATCAGTGTGTCCGAATTAAGGGAAAATGATACTTTCTATTTAAATACAGGGTGATCGAATTTTTACTGCCCTACTGACTATTTGAAATATCCATTTTTTGGTTTTTCGCTTTGTCTAATTGCACTAACGGGGCCCGGCAATTGAAAATTCGTACATATATGTACAAATGTCCGTAGAATCGAATGGCGCAAACTGCGTCAACATATCTTTTACCGTTCATTAGTTATACGCCGACAAACTGAAAAACACATGAGAGATTTGTAATCAAAATAAAAAATTCTATTTTGGAAACTAAAGGCCAAAGAATTTTTTAATTATTTTTCCCATAATAAGTGTGTCCGAATTAAGGGAATATGATACTTTTCATTTAAATACAGGATGATCGAATTTTTACTGCCCTACAGACTATTAGAAGTACCCATTTTTTGGTTTTTTGCTTTCTCTGGCTATACCAGAGGGGCACGGCAATTGAAATTTTATACATGTATGCACAAATGTCCACAGAATTGAATGGCGCAAAACCGCGTCAACATATCTTTTACCGTTCATTAGTTATAGACCGACAAATTGAAAAAAAAACATGAGAGATTCCTAATCAAAATCAAAATTTCTATTTTGGAAACTAAAGGCCACAGAATTTTTTAATTATTTTTCCTATAATAAGTGTGTCCGAATTAAGGGAATATGATACTTTTCATTGAAATACAGGGTGATCGAATTTTTACTGCCCTACAGACTATTAGAAGTACCCATTTTTTGGTTTTTTGCTTTCTCTGACTGTACCAGCAGGGCACGGCAATTGAAATTTTGTACATACATGCACAAATGTCCATAGAATTGAATGGCGCAAACCGCGTCAACATATCTTTTACCTTTCCGTCATTTGTTTCATAGAAAAAAATTTCATTATAATCTAGTGATTTGTTGTTCATATACTTCTCTAGCCATATACTTCATATATAGCACCTTCTGCTTTTAGCTCGAGGGTTGGTCGAGGGTTGCTAAAGGGTGATTGAGCAGGGATGAAAAGATGGGCGCCAGTTATGTCGGGTTAAGAGAAGACACAATAACTCAAAAGAAGTTACAGTAAAATTTAAGTTTTATTAAAAAAATCGCTAAATAGTTTTTAAGATAAATTTTAATCGAATTATTAATTGCAATAAACAACCCAAAAAATATGGTCGTACACACGTGGTTGAAGACCTGATTCGGGGTTACAAAAGACGATGGATCCTAGAGATGAGTGGGCCGCTGGAGGGGGGAAACCTGTCGCACAGCGTCGTGGTACGTCCGGACAAACTGCCTCGCTGATGACGGCTACGATTTGCCAAGTCCGCCTCGCTGAATATGCCGACACGTTGTCCAGCTCTCGTCAGAGCAGGGTCACGTTGATGGTGACGTTAAAACTACGCAGGGCGGCATCCAAAGGCTCGTGGGGCTTAGGCGTAGTGGTGATTGCTCTAAGTCTTGTGAATGGCACTTTCAGGCAGCGAGTGGGTATAGCTTGCGGAAACGGTCTCTCGTCTCAATGTGAACTTTGCGGAGATGATTCCCCGCCCCAGCGATCCAAACAACTCAGGACCGGGACGTTGGAAAATCATAAAAAAAGACCATAAATTTTAGGCGTTGCTACAAAAGAATTTAGTAAAAAATGCCAAACTATTTGCCGAAATAATTTTCTTTTTAAAACTGTGTGTAGTGGACAGTGAGAGAAGAGATAGGGTTAGTAAAATGATTTGAGCTCTAGCTTTAAGAGAAGTTTCTTCTGAATAATAAATTGTTATATGATCCCAAAAAGACCTATTAAAGAATTTATATAAATTTCCCAAGCAATTTTAGCCAAAATTATAATTATTTACGCGGAAACACCCAAAAATCAAGTTGAACACTAAGATTTAAAAAAAACCGCGTAACGATTTTTTGAAATCGTTACAATATATACAGGGTGTCTCAATAAGCTTGCTCACTATTGGTAACTTTTTTATTTGAAGAGGTACGAAGTTGGTTAAATGAGCAAAATTGTGCCATTTTATTTTAGAAAATTGGTCATGTAGACAAATTAAAATTTGTGTCAGCGGTTCTCAAAATTTGGAACAATATATATATTTTTTAAATGGAACCATATATTTTTTATTATCTTATTGGAAAGAGTATTTTTTTCTCTTTCCAATAAGGTAATGTTGTTTATGTACAATTTTTTCAAATAAACGAGTTATTTACGGTTAAAAATTTAAATTTTGTAAACTATTTTATTAGTTTTTTAGTCAAATAAGCCATGGAAACAATTGATTCTTTGTTTGTTTGACATTTAATAATTTCTCCCGTAAATTTCTCTGTGTTTAATAATGTTTAATAACTTTACAAATGAAGAAAAGTTAGATATGATCGTGCTATATGGAAAGTTATATCTAGACACCAGTTACGTAGAACGGTCGGCTCTCTTTCCAAAAGTGTTTAAATGTGCGAAAGAAATAATGGCTTTCAATTTGAATATTTTCTTTGTTTTGTTATTACTGTAAAATAAATTAATAAAATAATAATTTTATAAAAGACAATTGTTTCCGTAGTTTACTTGACCTAAACTAATAAAAGATAATTTTTATCTTAAAAACGTAAATAACTCGTTTTTTTGAAAAAATTGTACATAAACAACATTACCTTATTGGAAAGAGAAAAAAAATACTTTCCAATGAGATAATAAAAAATATATGGTTCCATTTAAAAAATATATATTTTGTCCCAAATTTTGAGAACCGCTGACACAAATTTTATTAAAGTTCATTACAGAAAATGCAACTCAGTCAGCATTTTTTTAGCATCCTACATAAAATTCTATTAATATTAAATAAAATTAAAAATCTCCTCTCCTTTTCTATTGAATAAGATCATCTTACATTGAATGAGCATGAAGGATAATCCATTTCACTTTCTTGTATTATACTCTGTTGTTGAAGTGATATATCGTCTAAGAAAGTAGAAGGAGCTTTTCTAACTTTTTTATATAATATGTTTATTATCTTATTCAACGGGTTATTTTTGATAAGGTCGTTTAAATAATCTGTTTTGTTTCCCGCTTTATCAAAACAAAGATTATGCAATTGTTTAAAGGTAGAACAAGTTTTAGTTCCTGTCCCATATAATATCTTAGATAAAATTTCTGGTGTAAAAATTTTCTCCTCAGTCAAGAAATGACTTAAATAATTTTTTTTCCTAAAGCAATATTTGTGAAGATTTCTCAAAATAGAAGCAGCATTATTTCCTGCCATGGATAATATATTGGATAAACATTCCGACCTAAAACCTGCATCATGGAAATCATTCAAAAGCTGTGTTTTATTTCCGGCATTATCAAAACAAACGTCATGAAAATCTTTTAAAGCAGAACAAGCACTTGCTTCTGCTCCATGGAATATATTACACAAATTGCTCAGCGTGAAACTTTCTTTCTCACCTAAAAAGCGATTTAAATAGTGTTTTGTTTCTTTTGTAAAACAAAAATCATGAAATTGCTCTAAACTGTCTGCTGCTCCACTTAATATGTTGCATAAATCACATGGTCTAAAACCAGCTTTAAAGAAATCCTTCAGAAGTTTTGTTTTTTCTCCTTTCTCATTAAAACACAGACTATGTAGTTTTTTTAATATAGAAGAAATCTGAGCTCCTGCTCCACATAACATACAGGATAGGTTACGTGACCTAAAACCTGCCTTATAGAAATCATTTAAAAGCGCTGTTCTTTTTCCTTCGTCATTAAAACAAACATTATGCAGCTTTTTAAAAGCATCTTTAATTTTAATTCCTGCTCCACCTAGCATGCTCGATAAGTTACGCATCGTGAAACCCTTTTTACTATCTTTTTTTTCAGTAAAATTCCTTAAATACTGTGTTTTATTTCCTTGTTCATCAAACCAAATATCATATAAGTCTTTAAGAGCTTGAGCAGCACCATTTCCTGCTGCATGCAAAATACTAGATACAGTAGATAAATTTACTCCTTCTTTTTCTAGAATTTTTAAATATTTTGTTTTATTGCCTTTTTTATCAAACCAAAGATTATATAAGTCTTTAAAAGCTTGACCAGTACTATTTCCTGCCCCATGCAAGATACTAGATATATTAGCTAAATTTATTCCTTCTTTTTCTAGAGTTTTTAAACATTGCATCTTATTTCCTTGTTCATTAAACCAAAGATCATATAAGTTTTTAAAGGCTCCTGCAGCATAAGCTCCTGCTCCACCTAAGATACTGGACATACGAACTAGATCAACTCCATTTTCTTCTAATTTCGTTAAATATTGTGTTTTTCTTCCGTTTTGATCAAACCAAAGATTATATAAGTCTTTAAAGGCTCTTGCAGCATTAGATCCTGCTCCACTCAAGATACTGGACATACGAACCAGATCTACTCCATTTTCTGCCGGTTTTGTTAAATATTGTGTTGTATTTCCTTTTTTATCAAACCAAAGATCATATAAGTCTGTAAAAGCTTGTGCAGTACTATTTCCTGCTCGATGCAAGATACTAGACATACTAGCTAAATTTATTCCTTCTTTTTCTAGAGTTTTTAAACATTGCGTTCTATTTCCTTTTTCATCAAACCAAAGATCATATAAGTCTTTAAAGGCTCCCGCGGCATTTGCTCCTGCTCCACTTAAGATACTGGACATACGAACTAAATCAACTCCATTTTCTTCTAATTTTGTTAAATATTGTGTCTTTTTTCCGTTCTGATCAAACCAAAGATTATATAAGTCTTTAAAGGCTCGCGCAGCATTTGCTCCTGCTCCACCTAAGATACTGGACATACGAACCAGATCTACTCCATCTTCTGCTGGTTTTGTTAAAAACTGTGTTTTATTTCCTTTTTTATCAAACCAAAGGTCATACATTTCTTTAAAAGTTTTTGCAGCACTAGATCTTGTTCCATGTAAAATGCTTGATATGTTAACTAGGTTAATCCCGTTTTCTTCTAGAACTTTTAGACATTGTTTTTTATTTCCTTTTTTATCAAACCAAAGATCATATAAGTCTTTAAAAGCTCTTACAGCTTCATTTCCTGCTCCATGCAAAACACTAGACATATTAGATAGACTTATCTCATTTCTTTTTAGAACTTCTAGATATCTTTTTCCTTCTCCTTTAATTAAAAAATTTAAGAATTGATAAAATGAGGATGTTCCTTCTCTGCCAACTACACTTCTAGCAAATTTAGTTTCTTCATCAATATTTTTTTGAATTTTCTGATAACTAGTCCTATTATTTTTTATATCTCTCAAAAGCTTTTTCATTATTTCCTTTGTAATAGGGCCAAACTCATGAGATTCTAACCAACGTAATGCTATTTCATGTAATTCCTTATAATTATATGGAACTTTTTTAGATTCATTATCTTTTTCTACTGCACTTTTAATAATGCTGGTCAGCTCTTCTCTACTAGGCTGATTAATTGCGAATACTAATTTATCTAAAAATGCTTCTTTCATTTCTTCCTGAGAAAGTTTTCTTTCTTGTACCACTTTCTGTATAGCAGACGAACATTCTAATCGCTTTAAAAGTTCTTCTCTTGTTGTTTTATCTTGCGAAAATTGATAAAAACCACATCCTTGCATAACATCGTTTGTAAATAAAAAGTCTTTTAAAATGTCACATGCTTCCATATCTATACTATCAAATTTTAAAGGATAAAAACTTTTAGATCGCACTTTTTTTAATTCCTTTTCTTCTGTAAGATCTAGATCAGCATTAGTGTAGATAATAAAATATCTCATATCATTTTTTAACTCTTCAGCAAAAAGAGAAAAGTGCTTGTTAATAGAAAATGTATTCTTTCCTTTCTGCTTTCTAGATGGAAATAACTGACTATAACAAATATTACTATCTGTGTTATGAGCCTTTACGTAAGCAGTTTTATCTTTATAACTGATAGTAATGCCATTAGATGTGTCATAGCTTTTTTCTTTAAAACTTATGGAAAATATGTTTTTATGTAAGAACATGTCATGCAAGAAAAGCATTAATAAATTAAACTCATATATAATTTTAGGTATATAATTCTTAAGTTTTTTTGGAGCTATTAAATCACTTAATACTTCTTTTTGTAATGCTATATAATCGTATGGAACTTTATTTTCTTTTGTTATTTCACTTTTAACAATTCTATTCAGTTTTTCTCTATTGGGCTGATTAACTGCAAATATTAGTTTATCTAAAAATTCTTCTTTTATTCCGTTTTCGAACTCTTGAGAAAGTTTTCTTTCTTTTATTATTTTCTGCATTGCAGACGAAAACTCTAATCGCCTTAAAAGTTCTTTTCTTGTTATTTTATCTTGCGAAAATTGATAAAAACCATGCCCTTGCGTATTATCATTTGTAACCAAAAAGTCTTTCAAAATATCATATTTCTCCATATCTATGCTATCAAATTTAAATGGGTAAAAATTTTTAAATCTGCCTTTTTTTAATTCCTTTTCTTCCGTAAAATCTAGGCATGAATTAGTATAGATGATAAGATATTCTATATTATTTAATAAACTATCTGATTTAGATATTAGATGTTTAACAAAACTATCAAAGTAATCATTAATAAAAAAAAAGCTTCGTTTTTCTTTAGTGAATAACCTAGCATAACTAATGCTATTGTCTATATAATACTTGTCTACATTTTCAATTTGTATATGAATAGACTTCTCTTCGTAACGAAGAACAATATTACTAAACTTATCAATTTCCGAATCTTCAAATGCTAATGACAATGAAGGATATTTATGTTCACACATAGACTTTCTAAGTGAGCAAAACACCGACAAGTCTAATTGATACATAAGTCCAATCAAGTGATGAGGAATATATTGCTTAGTTTGACAAATATTATTCAATTCATTCTGTAAATCACTAGGGGATTCTGAATCTTCATTACTAGTAACATTTACATCCATGCGTAGCCTCTTTAATACTACATCATCTTTGTCTGCAATAGAACGCCCACGTTTCCTACTCGCTTTAAGATTTTCCATACCTGGACTCCTTAAATGACCACTTTGTTTATGGGAGGAACTTTCAATACTTTGTAATGGTGACACAGTCATTTTAAAAACTACAAGCGTAAGAAGCGTTCGTTTTTTTTTTCACTTGTTCTGTGCGAACTTTTTTATATGGTAATTTGACTATACGCTAAAAGCAGCTATATTGGCTTACTTTTGCTAAATTTACGTAAGAACTATTTTGCCTAACTTTGTTGAAAGAATTTAAATCTTCTATTTTTATAACCTTATTTTTACGCTGCTTGCTCTCACAAATATACGATATATTTTCTTTTTAAACAAAGTAAATATTTAAAATTTTTATGACACTGAGAAATTAAGGTATTGTCTGTAAATTCCAATAGATGACTACGATGATAAGGATAGCTTAGCTGTAAAAAAGGGTGTGATGTTAGAAATATTGCAATTTGCCAAAGAAGTTTGTTCAGATGAAGATTTTGAAGACTTGTGTCCGAATTAAAGGAATATGATACTTTTCATTTAAATACAGAGTGATCGAATTTTTACTGCCCTACAGACTATTTGAAGTATCCATTTTTTGGTTTTTTGCTCCCTCTGACTGTACCAGCGGGGCACGGCAATTGAAATTTTGTGCATATATGTACAAATGTCCATAGAATCGAATGGCGCAAGCATATATGTACAAATGTCCATAGAATCGAATGGCGCAAACAGCGTCAACATATCTTTTACCGTTCATTAGTTATAGGCCGACAAAGTGAAAAAAAAAACATTAAAGATTTGTAATCAAAATAAAAATTTCTATTTTGGAAACATAAAGCCAAAGAATTTTTTAATTATTTTTCCCATAATAAGTGTGTCCGAATTAAGGGAATATGATATAGTTTTCGTTTAAATACAGGTGATGGAATTTTTACTGCCCTACAGACTATTTGAAGTACCCATTTTTTGGTATTTTGCTTTCTCTGACTGTACCAGCGGGGCACGGCAATTGTATTTTGTGCCTTTATGTACAAATGTCCATAGAATTGAATGGCGCAAACCGCGTCAATATATCTTTTACCGTTCATTAGTTATAGGCCGACAAAGTGAAAAAAACATGAGAGATTTCTAATCAAGATAAATATTTCTATTTTGGAAACAAAAGTCCAAAGAATTTTTTAATAATTTTTCCCATGATAATTGTGTTCGAATTAAGGAAATATGATACTTTTCATTTAAATATAGGGTGATCGAATTTTTACTGCCCTACAGACTATTATTTGAAGTACCCATTTTTTGGTATTTTGCTTTCTCGGACTGTACCAGCGGGGCACGGCAATTGTATTTTGTGCCTATATGTACAAATGTCCATAGAATTGAATGGCGCAAACCGCGTCAACATATCTGTTACCGTTCATTAGTTATAGGCCGACAAAGTGAAAAAAACATGAGAGATTTCTAATCAAAATAAAAATTTCTATTTCGGAAACTAAAGGCCAAAGAATTTTTTAATTATTTTTCCCATAATAAGTGTGTTCGAATTAAGGGAATATGATACTTTTCATTTAAATATAGAGTGATCGAATTTTTACTGCCCTACAGACTATTTGCAGTACCCATTTTTTGGTATTTTGCTTTCTCGGACTGTACCAACGGGGGATGGCAATTGAAATTTTATGCATATATGTACAAATTTCCATAGAATTGAATGGCGCAAACCGCGTCAACATATCTGTTACCGTTCATTAGTTATAGGCCGACAAAGTGAAAAAAACATGAGAGATTTCTAATCAAGATAAAAAATTCTAATTTGGAAACTAAAGGCCAAAGAATTTTTTAATTATTTTTCCCATAATAAGTGTGTCCGAATTAAGGGAATATGATACTTTTCATTTAAATATAGGGTGATCGAGTTTTTACTGCCCTACAGACTATTATTTGAAGTACCCATTTTTTGGTATTTTGCTTTCTCTGACTGTACCAGAGGGGCACGGCAATTGTGCATATATGTACAAATATCCATAGAATCGAACGGCGCAAACCGCGTCAACAATCTTTTACCGTTCATTAGTTATAGGCCGACAAAGTGAAAAAAAACATTAGATTTGTAATCAAAATAAAAATTTCCATTTTGGAAACAAAAGGCCAAAGAATTTTTTAATTACTTTTCCCATAATAAGTGTGTCCGAATTAAAGGAATATGATACTTTTCAATTAAATACAGGGTGATCGAATTTTTACTGCCCTACAGACTATTTCAAGTACCCATTTTTTCGTTTTTTGTTTTCTCCGACTGTACCAGGGGGACACGGCAATTGTGCATATATGCACAAATATCCATAGAATTGAATGGCGCAAACCGCGTCAACATATCTTTTACCGTTCATTAGTTATAGGCCGACAAATTGAAAAAAACATGAGATTTCTATTCTATTCGAAGCGTGATGGTTTATTTATTATCAAAACAGAAAAATGAATTTATTTATCATGACTTACATTAGAAGATCTCAGCTACCCGACATCTCTGCAAACTCGTACTGAAATGCACGGTATCTCTGCAAACTCGTTTTTAATTACTCGGGAACTCGGCAATTTTCATTCACCTGCAAATTGACAAAAACATAAAAATTAAATTGATGTTTGCTACTGAATGCATTTTGTTCGATTTCTAATAAATAAATTACTGAAAAGCATTTATTATTCAAATTTTGGTTTGTTACCAATATGTTTGCTATGAAATATTTAATAATTTATAAAATTGTACACAAAGCTTAACAATAATTATGAAACATTTTATTCTCATACAAACACATTATCAACTTATACAACTATTAATAAAGTTGGGATATTATTTAAACCTACGATGGTTATTAATTTGCAACAGTAGTTAACAATATTTCACTATTAAAACAATAATGTATCAACAATAAATGCATTTTAGCAGCAAAATAAAATAGATATTTGCTTGAAGACGGCAGCTATAAAAGTTACAAGTAAAAACATTACAGACGAACACAAACGAGAGAAATAAAACAAAATAAGGGATGAACTTTAAAATACAATGGGGTCATACCACATTTTCCAATTTATTTTTTTTCTGGAAATATACTTAAAACCACTCACAGAAATATATATTTTATGTCACATAAGTTTTTAGTTTTACAGAAATAATTTTTTTAAGTTTATATTAAATTTCAAATGACGTCATGGTTTTGCGACCGTGACCGTAGTCTCTCCTATCGAATAAAAATGGAACTACGTTTGACGTTTATGTTATTTGACTTGAAAGCAAACGTGACAGCAAGTTACTTTGTATTCGTGCTTTTGTTTTTATTGTATATTGAATAATTTGATTATGGAAATTAATCTTGAGGTTTAGAAATACGAACAAAAACTTTATTTTTGCTTCTCAACGAGATGTTCTCGCAAGACGGCACAGAACAATATTATACAACCATGGTAATATCTAAATCACACATAATTTGTATTTATTAGAACATTTCGTTATTTGTACTTACATTTAAACAAAAACAACTTATTGCAAAGATATTTACTTTGAAAATGTTGGTTATGTTCGAAAAATGTGACATCTCTGCGCTGCGCTGACATTCATGTACAGTACGTGTACGAGTACATGTGTGCGTGACTATCAATGTATGTGTGTACAAAACCATGACGTCACAAAATAAGACTCAAAATGTTTAGAAAGAAAATCATGAATGAAAAGTATAAGAATATTACATATTTTTCATGTATACATGTATAAAATTATTTAATTTTTTTAATTATATAAAAAAAATCAATATATTTTTTTTTTGGTATGACCCCATTATTCATGAATATTCGAACGTAAAATTTTATATCAATAAAAATGATACCAAATTTAGTTACGGAAATACCTATAGGTTTTTAATTTATTTTACAAATATACAAAGCTCAGATTCACTGATTTCTACTGAAAAGAAAATAATTCATTGTAACATACAATAAAATTATTATTTCGAATGATATTTGTATGTACGAGACAGAATATTGTTAGATAACAATATTATTATAGTTGTAATTAAAGCTTGAACTTGTGAAAAAAATTACCACGTAATTTTTATATGAAACAACGTATTTCCAACAAAAATAACTATTAATATAGTTGAAACATTGTTTAAACTTACGATTGTTATTAATTAAAACTAAATAATGTATATTAAACTACAGATAAATTATCAAAAACAATATTTCCAATACTTTCAAGCAGGTATTGTAAGAAAATAACTTAAATTCTACTTACATATCAAAGGGACGCCACCAAAGTTTGGTTGTTTTCTTGCACTAAACAATCGATTCCCACAAAATTCTTATCACAAACTATTAAAGAACACTTTATTTCACTTTTCCGCGTAAATTTTCTCAGCTTTTCGTAGTTTTTCCAGCACAAAATCATGAATTTGTAGCACTAAAAACATGTTGGTAATTTTCTCTTCCAGCACATGCATGAAGATGCCGCGCGTGGGATTATGGGAGTTTTGCAGTGTGACGCGTGTGTATCGCTCCGCCGGGAACTATTTGTTCGAAAAATGCTGAAATGAAGAGAAATTTTGTTAAAATAGCCCCGAAATGTTATATTAGTTTTCGTGAAATACAAAATAGATTATAATAATATAGTTGTACCTAGCATTATTTAAACTTATTATTATTAATGTTTAACAATATGAAACCCCGAATATATGTACGTATTTTAAATGAATAATGTTACACTTACAAATCAATCAAGTACATCTTTTGCCCGTTTATGAAGTACTGTATCAGCGGGAAACGACAATTGGAAATAAGCCCAATATATCTTTTACCGCACATTAGTTCAATGTATCTTTTACCGTACATTATAGGCCGGCAAAGTAAAAAAAAAAAAACATGAGATTTCTAATCAAAATAAAAAATTATATTTTGAAAACTAAACCCTTGAGATTTTTACCTTCCGTCACCTTTAGGTAAGGAAGGTATTGTCTTTGGTCAAAAAAAGTTTTTAATAAATAAGCACGTTTTAGGGTCCCTACAATACGAATTTACTATTTTTAAGATGATGTCTGTATGTATGTACATATGTATGTATGTGTGTGTGTATGTGTGTGTGTATATGCGTGTCCGTGTGTGACAATTTTTTGAAGAGTTAATTAGATTTTGGTTATAATTGGTCCACCGGAAGTACCCTTATTTGAAGTTTTTAACAGTTTTTCTTAAAAAAACGAAGTTAAATATTATTTTTTGACATTTTGTTATTATATTTATTAAAGAAAATACTCTTCTCTATATGGTTCGATTATACATTTTCCTTCATATTCAATAGATGTAGATTTAAAGCATTATAAAGAAATTAATTTTCAAAAATTAGTCAGCTTTGCTATTTATCATGGAAACAGCTGCTCATTCAAAAAATTCTAATTGACAGATGTCTGTTGCAAGTGCAAAACCAAATATGGAAAGTATGGGATCAAAAATTAGTATGTCATAGTGTTCCTCGCAAGTGACATGCAGTGAAAGGCTAAAGAGAAGATGGAAGGACTGTATCGCAGAATACTTGAGAAAGGAAGGACTGTGTGAAGAAGATGCGTTGGACAGGAATGAGTGGAAGAGAAGAGGAAACAGCGACCCCTAATAAAACAGAGGAAAGCTGAAGCAAAAAGAATGAAGTGTCAAGTGCATTTTACGTAGTGTTTGTTTATATCATAATTTTATTGGATTTATAGAACCTTTTCAAATGAACTTTTGGTATGGAATTTGTAAAAAATAGTATGTGTTCGTGTTCGATGTTACATGATATTATATAAAAACTGTTCCACGGTACTTTTGGTATGGGATTTGTACAAAATACATCGAATTGACGGAAGGTCTTGTGCTGGCCACAACAGATTTTTTTTATTATTTTTCGGCGATTAAATTATTCATAATTTTTAAAACTATGATAATTTTATATTAAACTAAAGATAAGTTGTAAAAATCAATGTTCCAAATGCTTTCAAGTAGATAAAGATTAAAAAAAAATTGCATAATCACAGACGCCAAGAAGTAATTATTAAAATTACTTAATATAATATAATTTATATTATTAATTATGGAAATAACTGAACAATTAAAATCGCTGGAGTCTCACAGACTCTATGCCTCCACTGCAAAGTTAAATTTGTAAAACAAAGTATTAATTCCATTCTACATAACAATTTTAGAAAATATATCTTCCTATATGTCATTAGAACGACAAAATGTCTAATACTAATTATAATTGGCGATAATTTATATTAGTTATTACCTATATCATATATTAACTAAATAAAATTGAATTAAAGCAGATTGGCCAACTAATGTGCGACGGGGTTTATATTTATGCATAAACAAACAAAAAATAAATATGAAAAACATAATTTCACTTACCGTTGATGTTAATCTAGGAAGCAGCAAATAAAACTGGCAGCAACAGCGTGTGAAAATTGTTACACAGTTCTCAGCAACTATTATCGGCTCGGTATTGTTCGTAAACAACAACAACACAATTTCCTTCAAAACACAAGTACACTGTATTCATTATAAAATGTCATTAAAATATCGTAAACACTATTTAAATAATTATTTGTGTTGATAAATACCCAGTTACGTCTAATAAACACGAAATAACTTAGGATCATGTGCAAAATTGTCACAACGTGAACTAGTGATCTAGACTGAATCATGGCCAGTGTTGCCAACCTATTGAAGCAAAAATTCCCTTTATTTTATTAAAAAAATACCTTTTTCCCCTTTGATTAAAAGTAAATCAATATTTAGTAGAATTTCTTTTCAGACCAACGAGCTATAAAGCTTTCATAAGAAAACGTGTGTTGGAGAGAGATAGAAGATACCCAACTTTAGCTTGACGGATGATTTGGAATTATCAATTATTATTAAATAATAAATAATCTTTATAAAAACATGCCATTTTATATGCTATTCATGAAAAAGTACTTAAAACATTTGTAGATTTTCATATTTCCGAGAAATCGGCGAAAATTCAACGACTTGAAGTTGGAATGAACAGCTGTCATCAAAGAAAATTGTTAATTGTTGATTATTGTTATTGGCATTGTTTAAACATTATTGTAATATGTTTTTGAATGAAAATGTTCCTTATTAATCCTATTTTAATATTCCATGCCTGCTTTTACTGTAATTAATAACAAATTGTTGTAATATGTCAGGGTTACGTAGCACCTTTACTAATTATTTATGTATTTGTTTAAATAACTTTGCAATATATTTTTATCAAAAAATGATGCTTATTATTCATATTATAATATTCTATAAACAAATTTTCATTATTTATTCATAATATGTCAAAATTTGCAATGTTTTCATTGTAGATTTGGCTCCGGGAAAAGTACATATTGAACTATTTATTTAAATATTTCTGTAAAATATTAGTAATAAATCAATATTTAAACATTGTTTCATATATTTCCAATTAATATATTGCTCTAATTGTTACAGATATGTAATAATTTCATTCTAAATGTTATTGCAAAAACAGATGTTGCTGTTTCCAAGTATATCACATCATATTTCTTTAAAAATATAAAATATTGTGAACTATATTATTGCTAAATAGTCTCCAATACTTGTAAATTGTTGTACATTAACTTTTATTGATATATAAATTAAAAAATGTACGCAAAATATAGTTTAAAATATGTACAAAATCTGATAAAATGATTCCAGAATCTTATGTTTAATTATCGTTCATTTCGACGAATATCATATATTTCTTGAATAATAAACTAATTTTCTTATCAATTTATATCATAATACATTCTACAAATATATAGGATTTGATATTTGATAATAAATAGTACTTACCTTCAAATTGTAGTAGCTCATTCAAAAATCGTCACCTATATTTTAATTTAAAAAAATCTCATCAGTTCACATCATATTTATTCATACATACATGCAAAAAAATATATAAGTCCAGAATTTACAATCAAAAAATATGTTACTATCCTATTATCGATGGAAGACCTTTTTGATTGTTGTGACATCAATTTTCGGAAGACATTATTATTGTTATATTTTAAAATATTGCTAAATAAATGCAGGTAAAAAATGCTAAATAAATGTATAATAATGGAAATAATAATTATTAAAATACATTTCACTTGCTTTCTTTTAATACTTCTCTAAATTTATCTAAAAATATATCAGCATGATGTTCTTGGAAAATCAGCGCCGGTCGAAAACGAACTGAAGATTTGCCACAGCCTCCACCCTGTATTCCTAGAAGAAAAATAATAAGCACGGACCATAAATCGTCCATATCTAGAATATTTTATAAAGAAATCTACTATTTTGTGCAACTATTTTACTAAATCTTTGGTCACTGATATATTCTATCGTTTTCTTTGTAATTTATTTTTCTACAGTCTATATACGAAGTAGGCATTTGCGTTACATAGTTTATATCTCTACCCATTTTTGAATTATTGCCCCAAAAGTCAATATACCCAACATTTAGATAAAAACTTCAAAATTTTCAAAAATCTAATTTTTATGTATCTAGATACATCTCAATGCGCTGATTCCAAATTTTGAAACCGCAGGTCGATATCTCGTTTCGTTCTCGAGATATTTAGATTTAAAGTTTTGCTCAAAACTGCCCATTTTTGGGTATTAACCCAAAAATGGGCCGAGATATGAATTTGGCGACACTACCATTCAATTCTACGGATAAAAATACATAAGCATACCAATTTTCATAATTTCGCAAAAATCGTAAGGGGTACCCCTTAGGATTTTTTTACGATTTTGCCAATTTTCAAACTTTTATTCATAAAAAATGAACCGGTTGGTGAAAAATTATGAAAATTGGTATACTTATGTATTTTTGTCCGTAGAATCGAATAATGAAGTCGCCAAGTTCATATCACGACCCATTTTTGAATTATTGCCACAAAAGTCAATATGCCCCATTTTCAGATAAAAACTTCAAAATTTTCAAAAATCTAATTTTTATGTATCTAGATACATCTTAATGCACTGATTCCAAATTTTGAAACCGCAGGTCGATATCTCGTTTCGTTCTAGAGATATTTAGATTTAAAGTTTTGCTCAAAACTGCCCATTTTTGGGTATTAACCAAAAAATGGGCCGAGATATGAATTTGGCGACACCACCATTCGATTCTACGGACAAAAATACATAAGTATACCAATTTTCATAATTTTTGTCCAATCGGTTCAATTTTTATGAATAAAAGTTTGAAAACCCCTGAAAATGGCCAAAATCTGAAAAAATCGTAAGGGGTACCCCTTACGATTTTTGCGATTTTTGGACATTTTCAGTTATTTTGCTTTAGAGATCGTATGCGGTGTTCAAAAATTCTGAAAATTTGTGTACTTATGTAATTTTGCCCGTAGAATCGAATGGTGTTGTCGCTAAATTTATATCTCGGCCCATTTTTGGGTTATTACCCAAAAATGGGCAGTTTTGAGCAAAACTTTGAATCTAAATATCTCGGGAACGAAAAGAGATATCGACCTGCGGTTTCAAAATTTGGAATCAGCGCATTGAGAAGTATCTAGATACATAAAAATTAGATTTTTGAAAATTTTGAAGTTTTTATCTAAATTTGGGGTATATTGACTTTTGGGGCAATAATTCAAAAATGGGTAGAGATATAAACTTGGTAGTAATATTATTTGATTGTAAAGAGAATGTTACGTAAGTGTACGCATTTTTAAAGTATTAATTTTATTGGATTTATAGAATATTTTCCAATGAATTTTCTGTATGGAATTTGTAAAAAATTGTATTATGTTCGTATTACAATTTTAATGGATATATAGAATCTTTTCCAATTAACTTTTGGTATGGGATTTGTACAAAATACATCAAATTAACGGAAGGTCTTCTGCTGGCCACAACAGATTTTTTTTCAGGATTAACATAAAAGAAATCGAAAATTCTTACCTTTTTGTTTTAATGCTTTCAATAACGCATCTCTTTTCGCAGTAGTTGCAGTAGTAGTAGCTAAGAACGTCCCGCGTCCTCTTGTAGAATTTAACACATTTGGATATTCCTTTTCCAACTCTAAAAGGCCGCATTTGAGTCTTTGTCCAGTTTTCACCACATTGTCCAGAAGATTGTCACATTTGATAACTTCTAAAATCTTTTCCAGGAGTAAGACTTTTCCTGGATCGCCCATCCAGGTGTTGAAAACTCTATAAGGCTGAGTAGGTCTGAAAAGAAAATATATTGTAGCGTACGAGCTACCGACGCCACTAAGGGGATTCTATTCATATTTAATTTTTACCTCTCGCTAAGAGAGATATTGGAATCAGACTAAAAATCGCATATCTAGATTTTAGTGGATAAGCACGTTTTAAGGTCCCTATAATCCGATTATAACAATATGAAAATGGATAGTTAATTATCTTTTTCTTGAGTAAGTTTTATTTTACCTCGTATCAAGAGTGTGAAAGTATCCTCCCAGCTGCATTTTCTTACTAAAAGTCACCACATCCGGTGGACTCTTTAAATCGAAGTGCTCATGGCACCACATTTTTCCAGTACCCCCCTCCACCTGTTTGGACTTCATCCAGGAGCAAATAAGCATTGTTGCATTTCACAATTTGTTGCAATTGTTGAAAGAAATAGTTTGATGCTTCATTGTCGCCGCCTGTAACAGAGAGAAGTCAAAATGACCACTGATACGACCGTTTCGTGGCAACACCGCCGTCAAGATTTAATTTTGCACTGATTTTACTTCTAAGTTCTAATTTTAAATCAGCCAGCGTACTAAAGAAAACAGTCTTTATATTTTGTCATTATAATTTTTGTAAGTTTTATTTACCTTCTGATTGAATTGGTTCAACTATAACACCAGCAACGGGCATTCCTTTTTTGTTCCATTTGTCAAATAATTCTTCAACTATGCATAGACATCTTTTATCTTCTTCTGCATTCTCTCTCTCATGTTGGTCTAAAGGATACCTGTAATATACATGGCATTAAAAAAAAGAGAAGTTACGACATACCGTGTGTATTTTTTAACGTGAAACATTGGGTTTGTCATATCCATGGTAACTTGACATTTGATTGACAGCAATGTATTTGCCCGTTCCATTTAAAATGAAACAGGGAACGAATTTCACATTTGATAAGACGTCAATAGAGGTTAATTTTGTTTAAATAATTATGCCTGCATTCTAATTTAAAATTAGTTGTAGAAAAAATATAGTGTGCACCTTGTGCCCGAGTGGTTTTAAATGGAACGGGCAAATACATTGCTGTCGAATCAAATATCAAGTCGTAACCATGAATATGACAAACTCAATATTTCACGTTAAAATATACTCACGGTATATGAGCCCAAACTCTTAATAATTCAGCCGGTTAACATTTTCAACAAATTATAAAACCTGGATGGCTTAAGAGGTAATTAATCACATGCAGAGCCATCTATCAAAAAATCGCAGAAAAACACGTTATTTGTAACAGTTCTTCAGCATAAATTATGCTGAAGATGGCCACATATCAATAGCAGAAACGTCCGTGTATTGTAATGTAAAACCATATACCTATTAACTAATATATTGCTAATGCTTGTTATCTTTCCCATAAGAGTAGGTGAAGGAAACACTGTGAAATGGAAATATCATTTCTGCATAAGTCTATCTCTCAAAAACACCCAACCGGCAATTATACGCATGCTCGGAAATCTTGACTACTATTGGCTAACGCTGACAGCGTGGCTGGCCGGGCTGCATTCCAAAATCCTTCTCTTAGAGTACGAAATTATTCAAAGTCGTTTCAAAACTAATAACCTTACTCTCAGAGTTTACTCAACCTGTTCCAAAACAGCTAGAGTTTACTCCAAAGTGATGTTCTATTTACTCTACTAACGAGGAGGGTATAGAAATTACTCCACAATATTTTCAAACGTAGATGCTCACGATTCTCAACATATGAAAGTAATTTGCCTTCTTGAGGAAGAAAACATGCTTTTGGTTGAAAATAAACATAAGTAAATACGTTGGCGTGTATTACGAGCATACTTTTATAATAAAAGCGCTTTTATGGAGCGTACTTTCACATTATATTGAGGAGAGTGCTCCATAAAAGCGCTTTTATTATGGGCTTGACATTAATGTTGTAATTATAAGTAGTTTCAATTTTTTACTTCAACAAAACTCTCATTCGTTCCGAAACACAACACATCATACTCTACGCCAAAACTCGGTAGTCTTGGTTTTGGAACGCTGCCCTGGTGATGCAGCGAGCACATGGTTTGACTTTGACGTTTGTTTTCATTTCTGTTTGTAGTTGCACTTCAAAAGCATTTGCTTTGTGTTTCATACAGTAATTTATTGTCACCTAAATAAATTAATCCTGACCAGATTGTATTCCTATTATTTTTACAGTACAACAAAGTAAATTATTTAATTCAAATTTAGCACTAGAATATGTCAATGTTTTTTATTATTACCAATAATTATATTCAAGAATTTACATACAAAATAAATAGTAGGTACATTGTTTAATTTCTCAAATTTAAATTTAAAATTTCTCGCGCTAGTCGTCAATAAACAGAACTCTGTGATTCGCAAAAAGTGATCATGATTTCCTCGTTAGCCAATAGTAGTGAAGATTTCCGAGCATGCGCATAATTCGCGGTTGGGTGTTCGTGTGAGATAGACTTATGCAGAAATGATATTTCCATTTCACAGTGTTTCCTTCAAGAAAAGCAAAGGATCCGCAATATATTAGTTAATAGGTATATGAAAACAGGTTGTTGTATACAATGTAAACTAGCCGAATTATTATGAGTTTGGACTTTTAAAATGAAAGAACAGCATACTTATAGTCGGGAAAATCAGCCACTGGCCAAGCGAAAGCTGGAATATCCAACTTATGAATATCTTTGGAATGGGTAGCTGAAAGACTTCCCAAAGTTCGGCCATGAAAAGCGCCTTTGAAGGACATCATCGCTAAATGCGGAGAGCCTGGCGGATTGTTAAACATACAACTAGCTCTTTCTTCTTTGGTAAAATCCACTTTTTCTCCGCGTACATGTTTTCGATATGCTATGAAGATGTTTTTGAATGCGTTTTCGTTTGAGCACGATCCGCACATCATAGTTGTTATTTGGGGAAGACCTTTTGGTGCAACCTAAATAAATATTTTTAGGTGTTCACCCCGTATCACACTAGCGAGTTTCAAAGCGGTTGGCGGGTGCGGGTACGGGTGACGGTTCTTGCAATCATAATAAAATTTTATTGAAGTCTACAATTAAATAGATAAGCTCTGTTCGATGAGAAGTGCTTGAAGTGCAGAGCAGAATAGTGCAGTGCAGTGTAGTGTACACTAGTACAGTCTAATTCTTGTGGTTTCATAAAACACACTAGTGTATATTTGGGCAAGTTTGCTCAGCTGTGAGTAATCAAGCCATGCATAGCCAAAGGTGTAAAAGGTTAGGTTGTTTATAAACACAGTCATATCATAAAGCTGCAAAGAAGTGACTGCAGAAATGTCTATTTTAAAGAGCATAGTGTTTGAACTAATAAACGATTCTGACGAAGATCAATCATTACTTGATTTTTCATCAGATTCAGAGACAAAAATATTAATTAATTCTTTATATAACAAAACAAAGAGAATATATTATATCTGAATCCATTATTTTAATTTCTCAATGTGTAAAATTTTAGGTTAATAAACAGACGTGTAGATAGGATAGAATTAAAATGTCTACCAAACAACATTTTGCTACTCCCACTCCTACTCTGCACTTTCTACACCACCTCGCGAGTCAGGTCAGAAACGTGAGCAATAGTTCTTAAAATTTTTGTCATCGAACAGCCTGCCAGAAGCTGCCCGTTTCTCATAAAACATGTTAGTGTAAGAAAGTTAACACTAGGGCGGCCTAGTACATGTCATCGAACAAAGCTAATAATTAAAAAATCCCTAAATCTTAACTAAAAACGCTAAAACTAGATACGTATTTTGGCCATCATCAATAAACTTACGTCTAAGAACAAATCACTTTTGGATTAATGAACATGTTAACCATGCAAGAGGTCCAAAAACAAATCTAAATCGGCTGTTTTTACCTCCCGCTACCCTTGGTACGGGAGGTGTAGGGATTGTGCTAAAAATCACATATCGAGATTTTAGTAAATGACCACGTTTTAAGGTGTGTGTGTATGTGAATGTGTACATGTGTGTGTGTGTGTGTGTGTGTGTGTGTGTGTGTGTGTGTGTGTGTGTTGGCGCTCTAACTCAAATACTATCATTCAGAAAATTCTGAAACCTTGTATTTCTACCATTAGATTTTGGTGTAAATCAGATAACCGGAAATGGCATTTTACCTGAAGCTCATAATGGTTTTTCTTCAAAAAATACCATTAAATGGCATTTTTTCGGATTTTATGTCATTGTATTTGTGTGTGTGTGTTTGTGTGTGTGTGTGTGTTTATGTGTGTTTATGTGTGTGTGTGTGTGTGTTTATGTGTGTGTGTGTATGTGTTTGTGTGTATATGTGTATATAGAACAATCTATTGCAATAAATCGCACAGTCCAGACTACACTAGTTGTCAAATTCAAATGTTTGTAATTGACAGATAAATGTCAAGTGTCAAAAATGTGTGTGTGTGTGTGTGTGTGTGTGTGTTGGCGCTCTAATTCAAATATTATCATTCAGAAAATTCTGAAATCTTGTATTTCTACCATTAGATTTTGGTGTAAATCAGATAATCGGAAATGGCACTTTACCTGAAGCTCATAATGATTTTTCTTCAAAAAATACCATTAAATGACATTTTTTCGCATTTTATGTCATTATGAAAATTAAAGATAATTGAATTTTCTACAGGAATACATTAATACTTCTATATATTTTACAGATAAATTTAAAAGTAATTTTTTTTTTATTAATCCCGAAGCCTAAGATACGCACCATTCCTTTGTTACACAGTTCATATTCCAAATATTTCAAATGAATGTAACTGACAGGTAAATATCACTGTCAAAAAAATAATCACTTCAAATTAATAATAGTGACATTTTAAAAAGAAAATAGTAAATAAAGCAATAGTTAAATGCAATGGAACATAATACCGTTTGCAGCATTAGTAAAAACGTAGGTATGTATTTAAATTAATAAAAATTAAATAGCGGGAGGTTTTGTGTTGGCCACATCAGATTTTTTATGTTTTTGGACTTCTGGCATGGTTGACATGTTGAGTAATCCAAAACTGATCTATTCTTAGACTTAAGTTTATTGACAATGGCAACTTAGTTGCCAAAATACGTATCTAGTTTTAGCGTTTTTAGTTAATGTTTAGGGATTTTTTAATTATTATTTTATTCATCTTGACGTTCGTGAAAAACAATGGACAACACCCGCACCCGTAACCGCCAACCGCGACTATTATAATCGATGTTATTTCCATTTAGCACGCTCTAAATCTTACTTACCTCCATCAGAACACACTGTAATTTGGCCGGCCAATCAGCCCCGGGAAATACACCAAGAGCTGGTCGATTTATAAGAGTTCTCTAAATAAAATAACAGTTAATATACATAACGAAACATTCTGTTTTGTATTAATTACGAGGTTATGTTGAGAAGTGAACACTTTGAGAAGTTCTGGGTGGTTGTACCCAAGAGGCATTGATGAAATTTGGCAATAAACATCAAGAAGAACATTGCCATCCACATCTACGAGATAGTTTCCTATAGATTTGTCATAGTCGCAAAACATTTGGACTGTACCAGCTTGCTGAAAAAGACAAGTTATTTACATACTTTTAATAGGGCTGTTGCAAGAATTTTTATATGACTTCTAAGTATTAAATTTTAAAAGATATTGTTCTTTAAAGAGCCTCAAATTTGAAAATATCACGAAATATCCTTTAGATATTTTACAATTAATTTTTGAAATTTGGATCAAATTTTGAATAAGTCACGTGATCTGAAACAGAATGTGACGTCAGAGTACATACATCTTCAGTGGTCTAAGGTGTCAAGTGTATTGTCACAGTTGTCAAACAAGTGTCAAATTTTTAAATTGGTTCAAGTTGTATAATATGTAGGTAATAAAAAGTTCAAAATAAAATGAGTAATTTACGACATTGTATTGTGCCTTCTTACAAAAATACTGTTAGGAATAAAGCTACTATAGAGTTTATAAATTTGCCAAAAGATGCGAAGAAAAGAAAATTGAAGCTAGAAGCAATAGGTCGAAGAGCTGATAATTTGTCATAAAAATCGTGTCTTCATGTTTGTGAAGATCATTTCAACTTTCATCCACCTTGAAGATAACAGTATATTTTTGTTGCTTTACTTTATGTTCAGGGCAAACTTTACATCTACTATACAGTTATTTTTTCTCGACATAGATCTACATATCCTATAGCAGATTCAAAGTAAGAATCATGACCAGAACCTTAAAGTAAAATATATTATCAATTTATATAGTGCATTCAGTTTTTATATTTTATTTTGTCTCAAATCTTTAACACCCCTTATTTCGATAGCAGTAAAACAATCGTTCTCTGATATAAATTCAGCCACCATCCAGCTATCGACCTTCGGTAAATTGTCCTACTTATTTTGAGTGTAATTATTATTCATTTACAATGAGCAATGTCAGCGTCAAATGTCAAATTAAAAGATTTTTTATTAACATGTGACAAACTATAAGCCTACGTTTATTTATATAAATAATATGAATAAACGTAGAACGTAGGTGATGGAAATGTATGTACTTCTACGTCACAGGAGTGGGGGGTAGTTTTTCAGGACGCCAATCTTTTTATTTAATTATTTCCACAAATAACAAGAAATTATTAAAATAAAAATTATTATTAAGAAAGGAGGAAAGAAGGATTCAAGAAAAAAAGCTTTGATTTCTTTAAGCCTATGGCACACTTATCGATGAGCATCAGAGAGCATCGATGAGTTCATCGATGAAACAACAGTACGCATCCGTCATCGATAATTTTGTGTTTCATCAATGACAAATACATAAATTTTTTTCTCTGACGAAAAACAGAAAAGTTGGTAATATTACCAGTGAAATGTTCCTACACCGTCGGTTTTTAAATTGATATTTCCCTAGTTTATTGTTGTTTGACACAAGTCAAAGTGACATGAGGCACAAAAGATATGTGTGAAATGAGATACGTTCGTTTCATTGATGATCTTCGATGAAAATAGCAGCGCCGCTATTTTTCGTCAATGACGGGTGCGTTCTGTTGTTTCATCAATGAGTTCATCGATGCTCTCTGATGCTCATCGATAAGTGTGCCATAGGCTTTAGATAACATTTTTGACAATATCTCGTGCTAAATTAACATTTAATTAATTTCTTTCAAATTGCCAAGCCTACTCCGAGTTATTTTATTTTTTTTTTTTTGAACACACTGTACTACAAATATTTACGCTTATTTAATAACACATCAAAATTTTTAACACCATAAGAGGCCCTATTATTTCATATACAGACAATAAACCAATTTAATATGCAGGATACACTACCAATTGAGTGTCAATTGAAATAAATTATTATAAATGAGCCCTCAGCTATCTACTTACTTGAAGGCAGCTTAATTCTTCCAACAATTTTTTTGTCTTGGGTCCTGGGATTGCTGTTTTAACCTCAGGACATTTCGGTTCATTCGAAATATAAGATTTGAACCTTCTTTGAAGAGCCGCGCCTTAAAACAACAAATAATGTTCATTAGAATTGAACACATGAATTTATTTTTCTTTCAAAAATATGCAATTATATCTCATGATTCCAAATTTTGAAACTTCAGGTCGATATCTTGACCCAAAAATGGGTAAAGAGATATATTATTTTCTCTCCAACTTAAATATGCAATATTATATATAGGCCATCCAGCGAATCAAGCGGTTTACGTCATAAATACAATATCACTAGAAATAATGACGTCATATGTTAAAAAGTTTACATGAGCATGTAAAACGGATTAAAATCTGTGGGTTACCTTCATAAACCCAAATTTTTCTTAAAAAAACGTCCAGCGAAATCCAATTTTATTTAAAATATTCTGAACGATACTGCTTACGCTGTTATAAATACTTCATTCTTGTAGTATATGCAACAAACTATCTAGTATTATGTGAGATCCTTAAAAAAATACAGAAAACTGCATACCATACAATTTCTCACTGTTTCTATTCATTGCGTACAGCGTTTGCCACACGCTGTACATATAGATATAATTTTCAAATTATTACTAACAAATAGAACCAAATATTACCTCAATATTAGATTTCAGTGAAAGTAAAAACCCACCAATTTATTTTTCATTTTCAAAATAAGTCAATAAATTAACTACAAGCTTTTGAATTTGACATGACAGAGCATTTGACATTTTGACAATGAACAACGAAACAAAAACAAAATGAAATCACAATACACGTTGAAAAGTATAATATAGACATATAATATTTAGTAATATACGTGTTCAGAATTACCAATATTAAAAAAATTTAATCAAAAGTCATTTTGCAAAAAAATACAAAATTTTACTTAATAATAATATATCCAAATATAATTATTTCTATTAAAGGTGTCAAATACATGGTAATAATAAAAAAACCAATAAAATACCGTTAATAAAATATATTTTAAAAAATAAAGAAAATTTCAAAAATCCCTAAACGATGACGTAAACCGCTTGATTCGCTGGATGGCCTATATATATATATATACCATGAGTATTTTTTAACGTGAAACATTGGATTTGTAATCCATGGTTACGACTTGACATTTGATTGACAGCAAAGTATTTGGCCGTCCCATTTAAAATGAAACATAGGGAACGAATTTGACATTTGACAAGACGTCAGTGGAGGTTTTGTTTAAATAATTCTATCTGCTTTCTAAATTAAATTTAGTTGTAGAAAAAATATTGTGTGCACCTTGTTCCCGAGTGATTTTCTGACAATACTTAAATATAATACTTCTGTCAAATTCATTCCCTATGTTATGAGACAGTTAAATACATAGCTGTCAATCAAATGTCAAGTCGTAACTTATAGCGGTTATCTGTCATATTGACACGATGTCATTAGAGGTTAATTTTGTTTAAATAATTATACCTGTTTTCTAAAAATTAAATTTAGTTGTAGAAAAAATATTGTGTGCACCTTGTGCCCGAAATATGTTTAGTGCTCTTGAGTGGTTTTCTGACTTCGGTAAATTTCTTACAATATTTAAATTATAATACATCTGTCAAATTCGTTCCCTATGTTTCATTTTAAGTGGGACACGCAAATACATTGCTGTCAATCAAAAGTCGAATCGTAACTATGGATATGACAAACCCAATGTTTCACGTTAAAAAATACTCACGGTATATATATATTTCATGATTCCAAATTTTGATACTTCAGGTCGATATCTCTTACCCATTTTTGGGTCATAACCCAAAAAATGGATGAAGATACGAACCTAGCGATTTCGCTATTCGATTCTATGGACAAAATTACATACGTATATAAATTTTCATAAAAATTATCCTATTAGTTCAGCTTGTACAGCCCAAAAAACTGAAAACCCATAAAATTTCGAAACTTCAAACGACTGTAACTCGAGATCCGATGAAGTAAAAAAATCAGACGTAACATGAAAAGAAAGAGACTTTCATGCTGAATTTAGACTTTCATCGTCCGTTATTCTATTTTTAACCGTGTATGAGTGGTGCATGAAAATATGAAAAATGGACTAAATAATTTAATTACTTGATCGGATCTCGAGTTACAGCTGTTTGAAGTTACATGATTTTTCTTCAAAATTTTGTGTATTTTCAATAATACAAAATTTCGATGAAAAATAATAATATATGAATATATTGTTTACAAAATATTATTTGTATTTAAAATAATTGTTTTTAAATTACGTACAAATGCTTAGTTTATTTTTAATTTAATAAATAAATAAATCATTTATTTGTTTAAATTTTTAAGGTTAAACAATATATTGTTTGAAATTATTATTTATATTGTTTAAAAATCGTTGACAATAATAATTATTCTGTTATAAATTTTGTTATTAAATTTGTTTATAATCAAGTATTTTGTTATGTTTCATTAGTGCTACAATAATTCTGTTCATAATATTATTTGTTACCAAATTTGATAAATTATATCATTGTCAAAAGGCTTAATAAAATTCCTTAATTTATCATGGTCGTTATTATAAATTAAAATAAACAAATAATATAGTTATTTATTTATGGGGTAAACATTGAAAGTATTCATAATTTCATGACAAAAAAGTCTCCGTACGATAACCAAATAATAATCTGTATTCTGACAGGGGCTTTTATTTTAACCGGGATCTTATTTACCAATTTTTATTTTAACCGGGATCTTATTTACCAATTTTTATTTTGACGAGTAGCTCGCTATTTATAGGTTGAAGAAAAAAATGTGTCAGACAAGAGTTATAAAGAATTTTGTTTTCTACAAAATTCATAATAACTATTTTTGTCCTAATACGTAGTGGTAAACAGATATTTTGAAATATCTGATTATGCACGTCATTATTTCTCGATGGCGGCGCTATCTGAAGTGTGACAAGTCTATTTTTTGTTTTTATTATGACCCCTAAATATAAAACACCCAAAAATCAATAATACCCAACTTTTTGTAGGATAGTCTTATTTTTATACCCATTTACGGGGGGCTACTTTTTTTATGGGAGTGTTCATTATTTGTTAACAATTTATATCAAGCTAAAAATTTCATAATTTATCATATACATTTATTAAATATAAATTATAAGTACGAAAGTATTGATCAATTAATTGTAATTAATAAAAAATTAAGTGTTAATCGTTTAATCCCCGGTTTAATAAAGGGCTAACAAATTCGAATAAATTTTATTCATTTTGTGGCATTACTGTCAAAACTTCGACTGTCATTTGAAGGAATTTTATTTACTTTGAAACTAAAAATTTAAACGATTAATGTATTTTTATTAAAAAGCAAATCTTAACAATATTACGTTGATATATTTTTATCTATTTATGATTATGCACACACAGATTTTTATCACATCTGCAAATATCAATATCATTTTTTTACATTCAAAATTACAAGGTCCTACCCATATTCATCAACCTTGACTTTGAATTGAATCAAGCGTATCCTTATAGTGTTATATTCACACGAAGAATCTTAAAATAGAACATACATTTATGGATTTATTTAAATTTTTGTACGCAAGTACAGAAACAATTGTTTTAATCTTACAAATACAAAAATATGTAATACTGACCTTTAAAGTTTAAAATCAATAACAAACATTCTACGACCTTTCAAGATCATTGAAAATTCTCACAATTAATATGTAAAAGCAACAATTAAAATATTGATAACAACAATGAAACGAATTACTCACCATTGTTGAAGATATTCTTATTGGCTTGAATACTTTGCGTAATTTTTCCAAGAGATTTTGAGAACATTTTCGCTAGACTTTATAAACTTAACAATCAAACAGACACTCTTCTTTTGAAAAGAAAGAAAATTGATTCAGTTTTCAGCTTTTCAGTGGGTGTATATTTCAAACTAGTCCATTCAACAGTTCGGCAGCAACTGACTTGTGTTCTTGTTCTTGAGTATTGATATTGACCAGAACCAGAAACTTGTTCGCGCAGGCGTTGATGACGTAGGTAGATGATTTTGTTATAGAATATAATAATTATTGCAAAATATTAGTTTTATAAAATGAATCAATAACTGAAATTTGTGATATATCCATAATTTATATATAAATTAATTTAGAATCATACTGAAATGACATTTTAAAAAAGGTTTGAACTGTCAAACATTATTTGTTTTTGGAATTTTGTTATGTTTTTGTAAATAATAAAATAATTCATGTTCATTTTTTTGCCTTGCTGCCTGTGTTGACTGTTCGTCAAATTATGTTAGATTATTAACATATGATTTTAAATGATTTCTTTATAAATATTGTTATTCAAAAAACATTAATTCAATTTTCATTAGGTCGAACCGAACCTGAAACGAAACAACAAATTTTATTAATGCTAGAACCAGAACCGCAAACGAACCCATCTCTCAAAAAACAAATTAACCTGAACCGAACCCAGTTTTGGCGGGTTCGTAAAAAAATTCAAAATAATTTTGACTTACCTGCAGCGGTGACCCATCTAAAAGTAGGATGCGCGTATCATAGCTTCACTTATTTAATCGCCTATACAATAAAAATGTTTATAAATTAATAATAATTTAAGAAAAATATCTATCCATATTTCATCCATACTTACCAAAGCTTGACTTTCCGATCCCTTTTGTCGTCTTTGAAGCATAGGATAAGAATAACATTTATTTCGGCTACATTTTTATCTGTTTTTGTACAAAATTATTACAAATATATTTAGGCTAAATTTGCAAAAAAATTGCCGGCAAGTGATGCATCACTTTCCGCCAAAATTTTGCACGAAAGTCCGGTAAAAAATTCTATTTGAATATCAATAGAATTTCACAAAATATGTAAAATTAAATAAATAAATAAACTCTGATATATCTGTACCGTCGATATTGGATTCGAACCCGAGTCGCCAGGACCACAATTAGTTAATAAAGGACTCAGCCACGCGACTTCACAACAGAATGGGGATTTCCTCGATTTTTTTATGATATTGAGAAAAAAGTTAATATTTTGTGACGTAACAACTCCAAAATAAAGTAGAGTGAAAATATCGTCAAATAGAAGCGCGTTAACAGTGGCGTAACAATCAGCAATTTTTTTAAGATAAAAATGAAAAATATATATATTTCTTTGTTTGCTACGCCGCTGTAAATTTGGATTCTACGATGTTTTTTGATCAAAATTTCATCAAAAAGTTGTAAAAACGATGGTTGGAAAATAATGAAATCCGGGTTCAAATATGTTTCCAAATATTAAAAAAAGGATAAAAAAGTCTCATAATATTTTGGACACGGTTAAAGATACAAGCCGGAAACATGTAAATTTGGATTTTACGAAGTTTTTTGATCAAGATTTCATCAAAAAGTTGTAAAAACGATGGTTGCAAAATAATAAAATCCGGGTTTAAATATCCTACCAAACATTAAAAAAAGGACTGAAAAGTCTCATTATATTTTGGACACGGTTGAAGATACAAGCCGGTAACTTGTAAATTTGAATTCTATGAATTTTTTTGACGAAGATTCCATCAAAAAGTTGTAAAAACGATGGCTGGAAAGCACCGAAATCTGGGTTTAAATAATCTTATTATATTTTGGACACGAATAAAGATACGTGCCGGAAACTTGTAAATTTGGATTCTACGAAGTTTTTTGACCAAGATTTTATAAAAGTTATAAAAACGATGGCTGGAAAATAATGAATCCGGGTTTAAATATCCTTCTAAAAATTAAAAAAGGTCTGAAAAGTCTCATTATATTTTGGACACGGTTAAAGATTCAAGCCGGAAACTTGTAAATTTGGATTTTATAAAGTTTTTTGACGAAGATTTCATCAAAAAATTGTAAAAACGATGGCTGGAAAGCACCGAAATCTGGGTTCAAATAGTCTTATTATATTTTGGACACGATTAAAGATACGTGCCGGAAACTTGTAAATTTCAATTCTGCGAAGTTTTTTGCCCAAGAATTGTAAAAACACTGGCTGGAAAGTAACGAAATCCGGATTTAAATATCCTTCTAAACATTAAAAAGGGACTGAAAAGTCTCATTATATTTTGGACACGGTTGAAGATACATGTTGTAAACTTGTAAATTTGGATTCTACAGAGTTTTTTTTGACCAATATTTTGACAAAAGTTGTAAAACGATGGGTAGAAGACAATGAAATCAGGGTTAAATATCTTTCAAAGTCCCATTATATTTTGGACACGATTAAAGATACAAGCCAGAAACTTGTAAATTTGGATTCTACAAAGTTTTCATTAAAAAGTTGTAAAAATGATGGCTGGAAAACAATGAAATCCGGGTTTAATATTTTTCAAAATATTAAGAAAAGGATAAGAAAGTCTCATTATATTTTGGACACGGTTAAAAATACAAGCCGGAAACTTGTAAATTTGGATTGTACGAAGTTTTTTGAACAAGATTTCATTAAAAAGTTGTAAAAACGATGGCTGGAAAACAATGAAATCCGGATTTTAATATTTTTCAAAGTATTAAAAAAGGACAGGAATGTCTCATTATATTTTGGACACAGATAAAGATACAAGCCAGAAACTTGTAAATTTGGATTCTACAAAGTTTTTTGACCAAGATTCCATTAAAAAGTTGTAAAAACAACGACTGGAAAGCAACGATATTTATAGTTTTATTGCTATACCTAACAGAGTAATTTTTTCCTCAGAAGTGGGATTCTGTAATTCGTTCGCCATGAAAATTTTTCTGACCATATCCGTGACCTTGGAAATCCCCATTCACTAATAAAATATAAAGAAAAAGAAAGAAAACAGATGTAACTTATAAAATACGTAATATATTCAATGTAAGAGCACACATTAATGATATAAATACAATAATGGCACAACTATTCTATTTCTTTAAGTTACACTACACTTTGAACTTCGGTAAAAATTTTATTACAATTTAAAACATCGCACTAAACTGTCGCCTAAGAATTTTAGCGCTTATAACAAAAACTCTAAAGTCAGAGACAGAGAAAAATAATGTCTGCTTTGTACATTTCATAAATATTTAGTCAATCTGTACAATCACTGGATTCGATCCTTGATTTCTCGCGACGGTCCAACGCAATTTTGAACAAAATATATACAAAATTATATAACGAGGGCACCCTTTAATACTATAAACTGACTCAACATTCAGTTCACAATTTTTTCGAACGGAAAACGAAGAAAGTCTATTAGTTTCTTCACTTTAAAACCATTTTAACTAACGAGATCACCTATTTTCACCGAGGATCAGTTCAAACGAACTAAAATAGCAAAAATTTCACTTATTTAAACAATAATCAGTGATAGAAAATCTTAAAATTAAGAATCAAATTACATATTTATAAATATTTAATCATCGAATTTTTGGCTATTTTCGTTCGAAACCTTCTCGAACCGACCCTCAAAATAAATTGATAATGATTGCTATATATCTTAAGATTACGTTGTCATGTTTTCTAAAATTAATCGCCGCCCGGTTACTTGTTAGTCTCGAAGAGTTTTTCCCTAAGGAATTTAATTTTATTTACAAAATATGCTTCTAAACTCTCGGCGCACTTAAAAAACGGCGACTCTTTCGGATTATAATAACGACAATTGTCGAAAATTTTCGTCATGTCGCCGATAAAATCTGAAAGTTTGTTGTAAGTTCGATCGTTTATCCTTTGTTCGATCGTTTGTAGATCTAGAAGGAAGATATTGCATTAATATTCAATAAAAACTACGGCTGGAAAACAATGAAATATTTTTCAAAGTATTAAAAAAGAACAAAAAAAATCCCATTATATTTTGGACACGATTAAAGATGCATGACGGAAACTTGTAAATTTAGAACCTACAAAGTTTTTTGACCAAACTTTCATTTAAAAGTTGTAAAAATAATGGCTGGAAAACAATGAAATCCGGGTTTTAATCCCACTATATTTTGGACATGATTAAAGATACAAGCCGAAAACTTGTAAATTTGGATTCTATGTTGTAAAAACGATGACTGAAAAATAATGAAATCTGGGTTTTAATATTTTTTAAGTATAAAAAAAAATGGCAAGAAAGTACAATTATATTTTGGACACGGTTAAAGATACAAGCCAAAAGCTTGTAAATTTGGATTCTATGAAGTTTTTTGACCAGGATTTCATGAAAATGTTGTAAAACGATGGCTAGAAAACAATGAAATCTGGGTTTTAATATTTGTCAAGTATTAAAAAAAAGGACGAGAAAGTCTCACTCTATTTGGGACACAGTTAAAGATACAAGCCGGAAACTTGTAAATTTGTATTCTACGAAGTTTTTTTGACCAAGATTTCATTAAAAAGTTGTAAAAACGATGGCTGGAAAACAGTGAAATTTGGGATTAAATATTTTTCAATTAAAAAAAGGACAAGAACGTCTCATTATATTTTGGACAGGGTTAAAGATACAAGTCGGAAACTTGTAAATTTGGATTCTACGAAGTTTTTTGATCAAGATTTTATTAAAAAGTTGTAAAAACGGTGGTAGGAAAACAATGAAATCCGGGTTTTTATATTTTTTAAAGTATTAGAAAAAAGACAAGTCTCATTATATTTGGGACACGGTTAAAGATACAAGCCGGAAACTTGTAAATTTGGATTCTACGAAGTTTTTTTGACCAAGATTTCATTAAAAAGTTGTAAAAACGATGGCTGGAAAACAGTGAAATCTGGGATTAAATATTTTTCAATTAAAAAAAGGACAAGAACGTCTCATTATATTTATATATAAAGATACAAGTCGGAAACGTGTAAATTTAGATTGTACGAAGTTTTTTGAACAAGTTTTCATCAAAACGTTATAAAAACGATGGTTGGAAAATAATGAAATCCGGGTTTAAATATCTTTCCAAATATTACAAAAAGGATAAAAAAGTCTCATTATATTTTGGACACAGATAAAGATACAAGCCCGAAACGTGTAAATTTGGATTGTACGAAGTTTTTTGAACAAGTTTTCATCAAAAAGTTATAAAAACGATGGCTGGAAAATAATGAAATCTGGGTTTTAATATTTTTTAAGTATTAAAAAAATGGCAAGAAAGTCCAATTATATTTTAGACACAGTTAAAAATACAAGCCGGAAACTTGTAAATTTGGATTCTACGAACTTTTTTGTCCAAAATTTTATTAAAAAGTTGTACAAACGATGGCTGAAAAACAACGAAATCTGAGTTTAAATATTCTTCAATGTATTGAAAAAATGACAAAAAAGTCCCATTATATTTTGGACACAATTACAGATGGAAACTTATAAATTTGGATTTTACTAAGTTTTTTGAACAAGATTACAACAAATATTTGTAAAAACGATGGCTAGAAAACAATGAAATCTGGGTTTAAATATCATACAGTCTTAAAAAAGGACAAGTCTCATTATATTTTGGACATGATTAAAGATTCAAGCCGGAAATATAAATTTGGATTGCACGAATCTTCGACATTTTTTAAACAATATAACATAGAAAAATGTTAAAATGGCGGCTGAAAAGTATTAAAATTTAAATATGTCAAGAAAAATATTTACCCATAGGTTCTTTGATGACCTTGTAATAATCCGGAGCTTCTGTAGGATCTACAGGTTCCATAAACGGCCAGGCAGACTTATGACTCTAAAAAAACAACAAAAAAACAATTTTTAATATATTTCCACAAATCAGTGGAAATATCTCGTACCTGTATCTGTTTTATAAGTTTTTTCAGTCCCTCGAAATCTCGAGTGGCCAAATCTTTCATGTTGGCGAAATTCACGGACGAATTTCTCTGACAATTCGGACAAATATATTCGTCGATATTATCGGCTTCTGATTGTAATATACCGACACATCTACCGTGGAACCAATCTTGGCAACGATCACAACAAATATAGAACCTAAAAAGATTTCAGTAATAATTATTTTCAAACTAGTTCAATTTTAAACTTACTGAGATTCGTCGTAAGGTTGTCGGCAAAGACAATACAGCTCCTGAGTGTCCCTAGCATGTCTGCACTCCGTGCAGACAAACTCAGTCAAAGATTTGCTCATTTCTTCCGTGATTCCGACACAGTCACCATGGAACCAATTGTTACACAAATCACACCCAACGTAGAACTTTGTCTCGTCGTACGGCGTCCGGCAAAGGCAGTAAAGCTTCTCTTTTTTAATCGAGTTGCGGTTTGCGGTCGTTGGTGATGTAGCTTGGGAAGAAGAGACCTTTTGTTGCTTTTTGGGGCGACCGCTAACTTTGCTGGATTGTTGGATGATTGTGGTTGATGTTGGGACTGATTTGCGTTTTCCAGAACCGACGCGGACTTCGTCTTGTTTTGAACGTTCGGCTCTGGTACGGGTTGCTAGCTCGTTGGAGACTTCTTTCTGCATGGGGAAATGAAAGACGGAATTGTTAGATTTTGAAATAATTAATGCCTCAGAAGGGAGATTTTGCCTCAGAAGGGAGATTTTGCCTCAGAAGTGGGATTTTGCCTCAGAAAAAAAGGATGATAGTCTCATTATATTTTAGAAACGTTTTCATAATCAATCTTAAAAGACTTAAAATTAGTTTAAGACTTTAACTTTAATTAAAATAATGTTACAGTGCTCGCTAAAGTGCTAGTTATATTATGAAAACGAACTAAACTTTAAATTTAATTGCGTTAAAGTGAAAGTTTATACTGAAAACAGCCCTTAAAGAAATTTTATTCAATTTTGACGTTTTAAACTGTCATTATTAACTCCATAGCAATAACTATAAGTAACACTTTTTTCACTTGTGAATTAAATTCTTTTTAAATCATTTTCACAAAATTTTAATTCACTCTGCAACAAATAATGCATTTAAAATAACATCAAGAACGAAAATAACATTTACCATAATATTTATCAGACATTATCAGCCATTTTCATTATTTTTCACGTCACAAATGACAGACAATAAAGCATTTTAAATACATGACTTGACGTCTATCAGCCTACTAACTGATCAATTTTTTATTTTGTCAAAATTAAATATTATAATGGTTTTTATTAGTATTTCGTCAAAATTGAATAAAATATTGTACAAACCACGTGAGCTACGAATGTTTATTCACTCGAAGAAATTAACTCACTCGCCCTTACGGGCTCGTGAGCTAAACTTTCTTCTCATGAATAAACATTACCTTATCTCACTTGGTGTGTAAATATCTATTAATTAAAGTTTTATAGTGAGCCTTTTTATGAAAACACCTCATACAAAAAGTTTATAATATTGACATTGTTGTAATCAAATAAATTTTGCAATTTATGCTACAAAAATTGTATAACTTTATAAAAAAAACATTTGATTATAACAAATAATAGATTGATTGTTAACGATTATTACAAAAATTGAACGAATTTTTATTTATAAATACAACAATAAACGAAATTTCTTTCTTACGTTATGAGACATCCCCAATAAATTTCGATGCACTTTTTTTGTTACTTTTATTTTCCGAGAAACAGGTTGCACAAATTTTCTGCCGTTAATAAACATTTTACAACACTCCAGAAGACACAATATGTGAAAGATACATTTTACACACTTTTCAAAACAGAAATAATTAGTTTTAGCTCAAACTTTTCGATAATAAATAATTTTATATATAAAAATATTCAACAATGGATGTATTGTTAAATAAATGAATTATTATTGTTCAACAATAATATTTTGCTAAAAAGGTAACACGATAAGTTCGGAAGAGTAACCAAGAAAAAAATATGGCGCCTGACGATTCTCCCTTGTTCCATGTGATATAATGAAATATTATGTAATTTTTCTACAATATTATTAATTATCTGTGTTTAAAATAACAAATAAATAATTAAAACATTTAAATTCAAATAAATATTAATGTAATTTTTGTTTCTTTCTTCAACAAACCTGTTTTGTATCAAGTAAAATAAAACAAAATTCATACCCGAAATAAACCTGTAATATGATTATAAAATGGATCCACTTTATTAACAGAGTTACAACGTTTTGTACGGCCCATTTTATACTATTTCACAATTTTAAACACAGTATTAAATTTTGCACACTCACTATTATATTACATCAATTTCTAGAAGAGTAACTTTATTGAATAAGTAAAATAACGGAAAATGCATTTGCGCGCGAAGTTAGTTTTTATTGTTGTAATCAAATATATTTATTTTTAAATAATTTCTTTTTGTGTATTTTCCTGCAGGAATAATATTGTTTAGTGTAATAAATAATAAAGAAAATATGTTTAAATAATAATTAAATAAATATAGTGGAATGCATCGAAAGTTTTCATTGTTGTAATCAAATATATTCATTATTAAATAATTTCTTTTTATGTGTTTTCCAGCAGAAATTGATTAGTATAAATTATAAAAAATAGCTCTTTATGTAATAAGTTGCGAAATGATAGTGTTTTAGGCACGCGACGTGAAATATGTACACACAAGCGTAAGCGAGTAATACACCACGTCAAGTGCCCAAAACACTCATTTCACAATGTGTTCCATACAAGATTTTTTATAATAGCATTTTAAAACAAATTATTTATTCTCAAATATCAACATTTTGAATTTTTTTAAATTAAAAAGTAGCAGACGTCAGGTTCATCTATTCGTCGCTAAATGAAATACTTTTAAGCACTAGTGCTTAAAAGTAACATTTTACGTATTAAACTGACACTTTTACGTATTAAATTATCACTTTTACGCATTAAACTGTCATTTTTAAGTACTAATACTTAAAAGTATTTCATTTAACAACGAAAATGGCAATCAAAAAGTTGTTTAAAAACGCTAGTATAAATATATATTTATATAATAATTGCCATTGTTGTAAATAAATGTATAAATTGATAAACAATTATTTTTGTGTATTTTTATGAACAAATATGAAAGTTACCATTGTTGTACCTAATCTCATGTATTCATTATTTAATCATTTCTTTTCATGTATTTTCCAGTAGAAATTGTTTAGTACAATAAATAATGAAGAAAATATATTTAAATAATAATTGTCATTGTTGTAATAAAATGTATAAATTGATAAACAATTATTTTTGTATATTTTTACAAAGTACGGAAATTTTGAGAAATAAAACTTACTGAAACCGTTTTTATGAATTTTATTTTTTTTAGCTGATAATTATCTCGAAACGAGACTTATGCTGCCATCTTTCAGGACATTGGTCAACTATTAAATGTCGCAAATTTTCAGAAATAAGTAGTTTTATGAAGAAATAATAGTTTGCAGAATTATTTCAATTAAAAATACGTTAAAAAACAAATTTACAATTATATTTCAGTAGCTCTTTTCTTACTTATTTTTATCCAATCACAATTAAATCAAATATAAATCAACCAATTACAATAGACTAGAACATTTCTTCCAAGTTCGTACGATCAATGTTGCCAAAATTAGACTACAAAAACTATGGGAGAAGTACGGAAATTTTGAGAAATAATAAAATACTGTAACCATTTTTAATTGTTAAAACTATTATAATACGTTTCAATGAATTTTATTTAAATTTCAACTGTAATATTTTTGTTTATAATAAGTTATAAATAAGCTTTCTCAGCTGATAACTATCTTGAAACGAGACTTATGCTGCCATCTTTCAGGACGTTAGTGAACTTATGAAATGTCACAAATTTTCAGAAATAAGTAGTTTTATGAAGAAATAATAGTTTGCAGAATTATTTCAATTAAAAATACGTTAAAAAACAAACTTACAATTATATTTCAGTAGCTCTTTTCATACTTATTTTTATCCAATCACAATCAAATCATATATAAATCAACCAATTACAATGGACTTGTATATTTTTTCCAAGTCCGTACGATCAATGTTGCCAAAATTAGACAACAAAAACTATGGGAGAAGTACGAAAATTTTGAGAAATAAAAAAAACCGAAACCATTTTTAATTGTTAAAACTATTATAATACGTTTCTTTGAATTTTATTTATATTTCAAATGAAATATTTTTGTTTATAATAAGTTATAAATAAGCTTTCTCAGTTGATAATTATCTTGAAACGAAACTTATGCTGCCATCTTTCAAGACGTTGGTGAACTATGAAATGTCACAAATTTTCAGAAATAAGTAGTTTTATGACGAAATAATCGTTTGCAGTATTATTTCAATTAAAAATACGTTAAAAAACAAATTTACAATTATTTTTCAGTAGCTCTTTTCATACTTATTTTTATCCAATCACAATCAAATCATATATAAATCAACCAATTACAATGGACTTGTATATTTTTTCCAAGTCCGTACGATCAATGTTGCCAAAATTAGACAACAAAAACTATGGGAGAAGTACGGAAATTTTGAGAAATAAAACTTACTGAAACCATTTTTAATAATTGTTAAAACTATTATAATAAGTTTCTATGAATTTTATTTATATTTCAACTGTAATATTTTTGTTTATAATAAGTTATAAATAAGCTTTTTCAGTTGATAATTATCTTGTAACGAAACTTATGCTGCCATCTTTCAAGACATTGGTGAACTATGAAATGTCACAAAATTTCAGAAATAAATAGTTTTATGAAGAAATAATAGTTTGCAGAATTATTTCAATTAAAAATACGTTAAAAAACAAATTTACAATTATTTTTCAGTAGCTCTTTTCATATTTATTTTTATCCAATCCCAATCAAATCACATGTAAATCAACCAATTACAAAGGACTTGCACATTTTTTCCAAGTCCGTACAATCAATGTTGCCAAAATTAGACAACAAAAACTATGGGAGAAGTACGGAAATTTTGAGAAATAAAACTTACTGAAACCATTTTTAATTGTTAAAACTATTATAATAAGTTTCTATTAATTTTATTTATATTTCAACTGTAATATTTTTGTTTATAATAAGTTATAAATAAGCTTTTTCAGCTGATAATTATCTTGAAACGAGACATATGCTGCCATCTTTAAGGGCGTTGGTGAACTTATGATATGTCACAAATTTTCAGAAATAAGTAGTTTTATGAAGAAATAATAGTTTGCAGAATTATTTCAATTAAAAATACATTAAAAAACAATCTTACAATTATATTTCCGTATCTTTTTTCTTACTTATTTTTATCCAATCACAATCAAATCACATGTAAATCAACCAATTACAAAGGACTTGCACATTTTTTCCAAGTTGTTAAGATCAATGTTGCCAAAATTAGACAACAAAAACAATGGGAGAAGCACAGAAATTTTGAGAAATAAAACATACTGAAACAATCCTTAATTGTCAAAACTATTATAATACATTTCTATGAATTTTATTTGCATTTCAGCTGTAAAATGAATTTTTATTGTTGTAATCAAATGAATGAAGGTCAACTTCCGGTTGACCAATTATAACAAAAATCTAATCAGATCTTATGGATGTAAAGAAGAATTATAATATTTTAGAATTGAAGTATTGGAGTTATCGCCAGAGAAATTTTTGTCACACACTCATACACACACAAAATAGTAAATTTGTATTGTAGGGACCCTAAAACGTGCTTATTAAAAACTTTCAACCTAATTTTTTGACTAAAGACAATACCTTCCTTACCTAAATCTGACAAAAGGTAAAAATTAAAATGAAAAATGAACTTACCTGTATTTCAATTTGAAGTTCTTTCTCAAGTAAAGCCCTTTTCTTCAAGATATCCTTCTTCAGCATTTCTTTCTGGCGGAAAAGAGCAACTTGAAGTTTGGACCTTTGCGCCATTTTCTTCTTTTCTTCCGAATTGTCATTCCTCGGCTTCAAAGTTTTTGATTTTGGTGACGCAAGCTTTTCTTCCGGAATTTCCGGACTAAGAGAAAACAATACAGGGTGTCTCAATAAGCTTGCTCACTATTGGTAACTTTTTAATTTGAAGAGATACGAGGTTGGTTAAATGAGCAAAATTGTGCCATTTTATATTAGCAAATTGGTCATGTAGACAAAATAAAATTTGTGTCAGCGGTTCTCAAAATTTGGGACAATATATATATTTTTTAAATGGAACCATATATTTTTTATTATCTTATTGGAAAGAGTATTTTTTTCTCTTTCCAATAAGGTAATGTTGTTTATGTACAATTTTTTCAAATAAACGAGTTATTTACGGTTAAAAATTTAAATTTTGTAAACTATTTTATTAGTTTTTTAGTCAAGTAAGCCATGGAAACAATTGATTCTTTGTTTGTTTGACGTTTAATAATTTCTCCCGTAAAGTTCTCTGAGTTTAATAATGTTTAATAACTTTACAAATGAAGAAAAATTAGATATGATATTGCTATATGGAAAGTTATATCTAGACACCAGTTACGTAGAACGGTCGGCTCTCTTTCCAAAAGAGTTTAAATGTGCGAAAGAAATAATGGCTTTCAATTTGAATATTTTCTTTGTTTTGTTATTACTGTAAAATAAATTAATAAAATAATAATTTTATAAAAGACAATTGTTTCCATAGTTTACTTGACCTAAACTAATAAAAGATAATTTTTATTTTTAAACGTAAATAACTCGTTTATTTGAAAAAATCGTAAACAACATTACCTTATTGGAAAGAGAAAAAAATACTCTTTCTATAAGATAATAAAAAATATACAGTTCCATTTAAAAGAAATATATTCTGTCCCAAATTTTGGGAACCGCTGACACAATTTTTATTTTGTCTACATGACCAATTTTCTAATATAAAATGGCACAATTTTGCTAATTTAACCAACTTCGTATTTCTTCAAATAAAAAAGTTACCAATAGTGAGCAAGCTTATTGAGACACCCTGTATAGAAATTGTACCCATAAAAATATGGGCATAAAAAGTAGAAAATAAAGTTTTGTATAGAAATTGTACCCATAAAAATATGGGCATAAAAAGTAGAAAATAAAGTTTTGTAGTTTAAAATGGTTGAAAATTTGGAATCTATGGACTTTTTGAGCTATTTAAAATAAATAATCCTACCTGCTATCTTCCTTCTTGATTTCAGTCTTCGCAAGTTTCCTCTTGGGGGTTTCTAGCTGCCATTCGTCGTCTTTCGATGTAGACAACGTCCGTTTGTTCGAATTCGAATAAACTCTGTTAGTCGACGTACTGGTTCGACTAACTCTAGGCGCAAGATCTCTTGTAGGTGTTTCAGTTTGAGGTGTGGGAGGTTCTTGCTTCATTTGACGCTCCTGATATCGCTGGAGTTGAAGAAGCTTTTCTTCTATCTCAGGGTTGAGGTTTTCTTGCTTTAAGGCGTTTTTAATAGCTGGAAAGAAGAAATCAAAAAGGGAGAATGAAATATTTGAAGATTCCTTTGGATTTGATGGGGAAGATCAATATTTAAGATTGGTATATTTGTTCAATTGTTGTTTTGTATATTGAGAAATATTTCGGGTCTTAAGCCCTTTTAACAGTCAAATATTTTGTTAAAGACTCAATCACAGCTACGAAAATAAGAAATATAAATAAAATTATAAATAAATATTTATAAGAATCTATTGTTTATATCGTTATTTTTATTTTTCTGTATAATTTCATTTTTATTTTCGGAGCTGTGAATGAGGTTAATGAAATTCGTTACCAATGAAAAAGTTTGTTACGATATTTGAAAATTAAAAAATTTCAAAAATAAATTCATGTGAATTTAAATATTTGTAATTCGAGAACCAGCCATCGAAGAAAATTGCACGATACATGAAATGAAAGAGAATTTCATGCTAAATTCAAATTTACTACGTTTGTTATTGTATCTTTAACCGTGTCAGAGAGGCAGATGAAAATAAGAAAAATGAACTGATTTGAAAACTAACTAAATTTTTGAGATATTTTATGTGATTTTAAACATTCGTAACTCGAGACCCAGATATTGTAAAAATTGTACGATATATGAAATAATAGAGAATTTCTTGCTCAATTCACGCCCGTTATTGGAACTTTAACCGTGTTCGAGTGGCATGTGAAAATATAAAAATGAATCGATTTTGAAAATTAACTAAATATTAGAGATATTTTATGTGATTTTAAAAGTACGTAACTCGAGGCCCAGTCATCGTACGATACATAAAATAATAGAGAATTTCATGCTGAATTCAAATTTAACACGCCCGTTATTGTATCTTTAACCGTGTTCGTGTGGCAGATGAAAATATGAAAAATGAACCGATTTGAAAATTAGCTAAATATTAGAGAAATTTTATGTGATTTTAAACATCGTACAATACATGAAATGCAAGAGAATTTCATGCTGAATTCAAAATTTAAAAGCACGTTATTGTATCTTTAACCGTACCCGCGCGGCAGATGAAAATATGAAAAATGTACACAATTGAAAATTAAGTAATTTTTAAAGAAATTTCTTGTGATTTTAAGCATTCGTAAGTCGAAACTCAGTCATCGTAAAAAAATCGTACAATATATGAAAGGCAAGAGAATTTCATGCTGAATTCAAATTTTCAACGCCCGTTAATGTATCTTTAACCGTGCTAGAGTGACAGCTAAAAATATGAAAAATGAACCATTTTGAAAATTAACTAAACTTTCGAGATATTTCATGTGAATTTAAAATTTAAAAGCACGTTATTGTATCTTTAACCGTACCCGAGTGGCAGATGAAAATATGAAAAATGAACTAATATGAAAAAATTAACTAAATTTTAGAGAAATTTATTGATTTTAAATGTCTGTAACTCGAGACTCAGCAATCGTAAAAAAATCGTACAATACATGAAATGCAATTCAAATTTTCAACGCCCGTTAATGTATCTTTAACCGTGCTAGAGTGGCAGATGAAAATATGAAAAATGAACCATTTTGAAAATTAACTAAACTTTAGAGATATTTCATGTGAATTTAAAAGTCCGTAACTCGAGACGCTGCCATCGTAAAAAAATCGTACAATACATGAAATGCAAGAGAATTTCATGCTGAATTCAAAATTTAAAAGCACGTTATTGTATCTTTAACCGTATCCGAGTGGCAGATGAAAATATGAAAAATGAACTAATATGAAAAAATTAACTAAATTTTAGAGAAATTTTATTTGATTTTAAATGTCTGTAACTCGAGACTCAGCAATCGTAAAAAAAATCGTACAATACATGAAATGCAAGAGAATTTCATGCTGAATTCAAATTTTCAACGCCTGTTATTGTATCTTTAACCGTGCTAGAGTGGCAGATGAAAATATGAAAAATGAACCATTTTGAAAATTAACTAAACTTTAGAGATATTTCATGTGAATTTAAAAGTCCGTAACTCGAGACGATGCCATTGTAAAAAAAATCGTACAATACATGAAATGCAAGAGAATTTCATGCTGAATTCAAATTTTCCACGTCCGTTATTGTATCTTTAACCGTGCTAGAATGGCAGATGAAAATATAAAAAATGAACTAATATGAAAAAATTAACTAAATTTTAGAGAAATTTTATTTGATTTTAAATGTCTGTAACTCGAGACTCAGCAATCGTAAAAAAAATCGTACAATACATGAAATGCAAGAGAATTTCATGCTTAATTCAAATTTTCAACGCCCGTTAATGTATCTTTAACCGTGCTAGAGTGGCAGATGAAAATATAAAAAATGAAGTAATATGAAAAAATTAACTAAATTTTAGAGAAATTTTATTTGATTTTAAATGTCTGTAACTCGAAACTCAGCAATCGTAAAAAAAATCGTACGATATATGAAATGAAAGAGAATTTCATGCTTAATTCAAATTTTCAACGCCCGTTACTGTATCTTTAACCGTGTCCGTGTGGCAGATGAAAATATGAAAAAATGAACCAATTTACAATTTCGTATTTGATTAATAGATTTTAATCAAAAATGTTAGAATGTAAAATATTTGCAAGAATATTAATGAAATATTATTTAAATGGCGTTCACCCATCAAAAAAATTGCAACAATCATCAATGCTTGACCAGTACTGTCAAACATATTCAACAATTAATCAAATTTTAATAAAAATTGCAAGTAATTTATAAAAATTGAAAATTAAGTAATTTTTAAAAAAATACGAAATGAAAGGAAATTTCTTGTTGAATTCAAATTTTTTACGCACGTTATTGTATATTTAACCGTGTTCGAGTGGCCGATTAAAAATGAACCATAACTCGTTTATTAATAGGATTTTTTTCACCGGATTTTCACCAATATTTTTAGTTCTACTTTTCCAATAAGATGAAGTTATAAATATTGATCTTCCCCATAATTTAATTACTTACTTTGTTGTATATAGTCGGGCGTAATAACAAATTTATTGCCCTGTTTCTGTTCCGTTGTCGGGTTCTGTTGCGTAGTTTCTTCTTTAGTTTGTTGTCCATTGACAACAACTTGTCTTGTTTGGTTCAAAACTGATTCACCAGAACCCTATAATTTACCCCACATATAATTCTGTACTTATACCGATTAGTTTATTAGTAAAAATGATTTTTAATGCGTGTGAGTGGTTCGGGTTAGATGAAAAAGCGTCTTGATTAAAATTAATTTATTAAAAAAATAAATAATCGCATAAGTACAGAACATATAAAAAAGCAAAAAATTTTGTCAACATTTCGAGGTTTCCACGGTTAAAATACCTGAGTTGTGGTTGAAGATTGGACGACGACTTTTTTCTGGGCGGGGGTCGAACCTGGGGCTTGCCGCGCCTGCGATGGTTGCACGGGGGTCAGGGGAGGCGGTTGAGAACTTGTCGGTTGTTGAGGGTTTTCTGTTGTTGTTTCGTTTGTTGTTGAAGATGGCTGAACCGCTAAATATATTTTTGTTGGGCCTAAAACGCCTTGTTTGCCTGTTGAAGCTTGCGCTGTTTAAAAAAAAATATTGCAACAATATACACAACAATAATCACACTCTCATTTATGAGGGGTGTAAATTTGGGGTTATTTATCTTAATTTCTATTTCTCTGAAGTGAACATAAGAATATTGAAAATAAATTACATAAAGAATAACCTCTTAAAATAAGTTTATTTTATGTTAAAATAATTTATATTAAATTTATAGAATTTATTTAATTTGCATAATTCTTACTTTTGTCTGGACATAAAAATAGCAACTACATAATAAATGTCTTTATTTTCTCAATTTCAACGTTTATATCGTATAATTGTTTAAAAAACATAAATTAGTACTTCAAAATTATGGGTCGTAATAAGACTTTGACTAAAGAATTTCGCAATTTAATAATTAAATCATATGAAAATGGTACTTCGCGGAATAAAATGTCGAAGAACTTTAATTTGCATAAATCTACAATAGCACGAATAATAATCCATTTTCGAAGGAAGGGTAATATTGAGCCTTCTACAATTTCTAGTAGACAAAAAAATCATCAAACCGAAGCGACAGAATGATAAAACACATATCATTAAAAATCCGTTGTTATCATCAAAGAAAATTTTTGGCTTTCTACTAAGTAATGTTAAAGATAAAATATCTTCAAGACAGGGAAGAAGAATATTAGTTGCCGGAGAACTTTATAGTCGTCGGCCTGCAAAGAAACCACTTCTTTCGAAGAAGAACGTGAAGGCCCGATTATTTTTTTGCAGAAAATCATGTAAACTGGACAACTGACATGTGGAAAAGAGTATTATTTAGTGATGAACTAAGATTAATTGATAGAAATATAACAAAATTACTTGAATTCATGATAAAACGAGAAGTAATAAATTCTCGTGGTTCCGGTTATTACACTAAATATTAGAAAATTTAGTTTTTATATTCATTTTATAAAAGTTGCTATTTTTATTTTTATGTCCAAATAAAATATATTTTTTTGCACATAAATCAATTTTTAAGAATAAAAGAAGTATTTCGAACTTTCATTGTCTTTATTTTTTATGAGTTACACAAAGTTTCGATTGATAAAATCTCCAATTGTTATCAAGTGAATCAATTTTTGTTAATATAATGCAAATTATTTTAATGTAAATTATTAAACTTGGTTCCAGACACTAATACTGCAGTAATTTATTTCTGAAATCCCAGTTTTTACATTAGAGCAATTGAATTTTTTTTAAGTTGCTATCTTTATGGCCAATACTGTATGTATTATTTGATTTTCTCAAAATATGCAAGCATGCACTTAATATGCATTTTGCATATATTCAGAACTCGATTCGGGGTGGGCCTTAATATAAAAGTTGCACATACGAGGTCTGTGCGAAAAGTATCCGATCTTCCTCCATATCTTCGCGCCTGATAATTTTAGCGCCCTCTGCCGGGTACGAGTGCCAACTGTAAAGCTTCACGAATTCCCTAGATGCCGCAGTTTTGGTCGGATCGTCTTAGTTTACGTGCAGCATGCGTTTGTTTTACGTTTGTCGCATTTTGCTATTGTAAAAAATGACGGAAAGATCGGAACAACGAATTTGCATTAAATTTTGCTTAAAACTCGAAAAGAGTTGTGTGGAGACCATCGAAATGATGAAGACGACATTTGGGGACGTGTATGAGCAAAACACGAATAAAAGACTGGTATAAAAGGTTCAAAGATGGCCGCACATCTGTTGATAGTAACCCATGTTCTGGGCGGCCTTCAACGATAAATATCGAATGTGTGCAACTTGTGATCAATGAAGATCGTCGATTGACTGTGCGAGAACTAGAATATGATCTGGGAATACCGAAAACTAGTGTTTGGAAGATTTTAACTGAAAATTTGCAAATGGTTCGTATGTGTGCGAAATTCATTCCGAAATTGCTAACGGTGGAGCAGAAAAACCTTCGCTTTGAAATCGCTCAGGACAATTTGGAAATGGTCAATAATGATCGACTTTTGGCTGTTCCCAAGATTAAAAATGTCGCTCAAAGAACACTGATTCGACGACAAAGAAACAGTCGAAACTAATACGACGAATGCTCTAAAGGCAATACCAAAAAACGAGTTCCAAAACTGCTTCCAAAAGTAGAAAGGCCGTTGCAAGCGTATTCTTCAATCAAATGGGGACTACTTCGAAGGATGCCACCAACCTGATGACGCAGAATAACAGCAGCGGGGAAATATAAAAGGTCGGATACTTTTCGGACAGACCTCGTATATTCAGAATCGATTCGGGGTGGGCCTTAATATAAAAGTTGCACATATATTGTCATATGAAAATATGACTAATTTTAAATGATTTTGTATGTTTTCTTTCATAATTTTAATGAAAACTATTATCAATAAAATTTCTTACCTTTTAATAGTTGTTGTTTGACTTGTTGTTGCACAGCCGCCAACTGTTGCTGCGTGAAATCCGTCCCCTGAAGGCCTTGCAGAACAATACGCGGTCCTTGAGTTGTTTGAATAACTTGAGCAGTCACACACTTAATAACAGTTCCGGGCGGTTGGCCAGCCAAAAGAGACTGCTCTACCGCTGGATCCAAACCTGGTGTAGACTGTTGTTGTGTTGTAGGTTGTTGTTGGGGTTGTATTTGTTGTTGCACGGGCTGGGGGGATGGTTGGGGCTCTGGCTCGGCGATGGGTTGTTGTTGAAGCTGTTGTTGTTGAACGAGAACCTAAGAGGTTACACGTTGTATACGCGAAAAATATTTCGAGCAATTTTTCCTACCTGTTTCAAGGGGCTGGTCATAACATTTTGAGTAGTTAAACCTGGAGTGCCAATTGTGCTAGGCGTTAATTGAGCGACTACTTGAGCCTGATTGTTACCAGTTGGTCTTATTAAGACTTGTTGGCCGCCTATAGTTGCAACTTGCACTTTTCCTTGCACTATTTGTTGAGCTAAGTTTGGATTGCTCACTACTATTTGAGATGTGTTGAGTATTTGGCCAGTCGCTGTCACCATCTAGTAAGAAAACGACGAATTTGTAAAAATTATGAGGGAATTCAACCAAAATTACGATAAAACGTAATAACACAGACCGATTTTTCTCTCTTGATCCTCACATCATTCATTTATTAACCAGGCGGAGTAAATGTACAAAGTTCTAACTCGTCAATGGTTTATGGATTATTTTAGAGAAAAATACTTCAAATTAAAGTGGTCTACAATTAATTTTTCTATAACTGTTATTCTCGCTAAGAGAGGTATTGGATTCATGCTCAAATTCGCATATCCAGATTTTATTGAATAAGCACGATTTAAGGTCCCTAGAATCCGATTATAACATTTTTAAAATGATGTCTGTGTGTGTGTGTGTGTGGATGTGTGTATGTCTGGATGTTGTAGACACGATTCCTCAAAAACTATAAGACTTAAAAAATATTTAACTGCAGTTTCGTCAATCTGACATTCCTGGGAAGAGCTGAAAAGGTTTTGGTAACAATTGAACAACCGGAAGTAGTAGTTTCTTAGAAAAATTCTTCTAAATATAATTTTTTGGGAGTTTTTTTTATTAAATATTAAAGAACATAAAATTCTCTATCTAATATACTTAAAATTTTTATTATATCTTGTATAGATTTAGAGATAGAGACACTATAATTTATAGAGTAAACTAATCGCAGAGGCCAAGGCACTAAGGAAACCAGTTAACAAATTCCAATGTTTATAACATGACACATGTCATTGGCAAACATCAACAGTTTTAGTGACATTCTGATAGTTTCTTCTGGGAAGTATATTTAATCTTTCTTATTGTTTTATTAATTAAATATTTGAAATTATAGGTAAAATTGTGGTAAAATGCATATATCCATCAGAAATACCGTCAATCTGGTTAATGAATTGGAAGAATCTGTGACATTTAGAAACTTCCTCATACAATGAAAAATAGACATAATTAGAATTATATGTGTGCAAAAGACAAGTTAAATACAATAAAAAACAATATTTGAGTAAAGTTCTGTAATTTTTTGTTATAAAACGACGGTTCGAAAGCGAAGTGCGAGACAATACTTATATATCCTAATATGGAAATGGCGAGAGGTCTTGTGCTGGCCACAACAGATTTTTTTTCTCTAGAGTAATCCATAAACGATTGACAGTGCTAAAATACTGTTAGAAAAATAGTAACCATTTGATTCGAACTGTGACGTGAAGTTCAAGTGATCGTAATCGATGTTTTTTATAAACAATTCTACCTGTCCAGGTGTGGAAATAACTTGATTGCCGCCTACAACAATTTGCCCAGGGGCTAGTACTTGCCCCCCTGAGACAACTACGGTCGGGGCAGCGACTTTTTGGACAACCGGACTTCCTACGACTTGTTGTCGGATCATAACGGGTGTTGAGTTTTGAGATGATGCCACAGATGTTGAGACTTTAGGTGTAGTTGGTGTAGGTGTAATTGGTGTTGGTTTAGGTTGAACCTAAAGTAGATATTTAAGGTTTATGGCGGTGAAATCAAAATGGAAACAAGTATTTATGGCGAATAAAAATGAACATTGTATCTCGGACACAGTTAAAGATACGAGCCAGAAACTTGTAAATTTGGAATCTACGTAATTTTTTAACTCAGATTCAACCAAAAAGTTGTAAAAACAATGGCTGGAAAGCATTGAAATCTGGGTTCAAATATCGTTCTAAATATTAACAAAAGGAGTAAAATTGACCACTGTATCTCGGATGCAATTAAAGATACATGCCGGAAACTTGTAAATTTAGAATCTACGGAATTTTTTAACCCCGATTTTATTAAAAAGTTATAAAAACGATGGCTGGAATGCATTGAACTCTGGGTTCAAATATCGTCCTAAATATTAACAAAGGGAGTAAAATTGACATCTGTATCTCGGATGCAATTAAAGATACATGTCGGAAACTTGTAAATTTGGAATCTACAGAATTTTTTGACCCAGATTCAATCAAAAACTAGTAAAAGACTGGAAATCATCGAAATCTGAGTTCAAATATCGTTCTAAATATTAAAAATGGATTAAAATTGACCACTGTATCTCGAATGGAATTAAAGATACATGCCGGAAACTTGTAAATTTGGAATTTACAGAATTTTTTAATCCAGATTCAATCAAAAAATTGTAAAAACAATGGCTGGAAATCATCGAAATCTGAGTTCAAATATCATCCTAAATATTAACAAAAGGAGTAAAAATGGCCATTGTATCTCGGATGCAATTAAAGATACATACCGGAAACTTAAAAATTTGGAATTTATGGAATTTTTTAACTCAGATTCAATCAAAAAGTTGTAAAAACAATGGCTGGAAATTATTGAAATCTGGGTTCAAATTTCGTTCTAAATATTAACAAAAGGAGTAATATTGACCTTTGTATCTCGAATGCATTTAAAGATACGTGCCGGAAACTTGTAAATTTGGAATTTACAGAATTTTTTAATCCAGATTCAATCAAAAAGTTGTAAAAACTATGACTGGAAAACATTGAAATCTGGGTTCAAATATCGTCCTAAATATTAGCAAAAGGAGTAAAATTGACCACTGTATCTCGGATGCAATTAAAGATACGTACCGGAAACTTGTAAATTTGGAATCTACGGAATTTTTTAACCCCGATTCAATTAAAAAGTTATAAAAACGATGGCTGGAATGCATTGAACTATGGGTTCAAATATCGTCCTAAATATTAACAAAAGGAATAAAATTGACCACTGTATCTTTGATGCAATTAAAGATACATGCCAGAAACTTGCAAATTTGGAATCTACGGAATTTTTTAACCCACATTGAATCAAAAAGTTGTTAAAGCGATGACTGGAAAACATTGAAATCTGGGTTCAAATATCGTCCTAAATATTAACAAAAGGAGTAAAATTGACCATTGTATCTCGGATACAATTAAAGATACATGCCGGAAAATTGTAAATTTGGAATTTACGGAATTTTTTAACCCAGATTCAATCAAAAAGTTGTAAAAACAATGGATGGAAAACATTAAAATCTGGGTTCAAATATCATCCTAAATATTAACAAAAGGAGTAAAAATGGCCATTGTATCTCGAATGCAATTAAAGATACATGCCGGAAACTTGTAAATTTAGAATCTACGGAATTTTTAACCCCGATTCAATTAAAAAGTTATAAAAACGATGGCTGGAAATCATCGAAATCTGAGTTCAAATATCATCCTAAATATTAACAAAAGGAGTAAAAATGGCCATTGTATCTCTGATGCAATTAAAGATACATGCCGGAAACTTGTAAATTTGGAATCTACGGAATTTTTTAACCCGGATTCAATCAAAAAGTTGTAAAAAGAATGGCTGGAATTCATTGTAATCTGGGTTCAAATTTCTTCCAAAATATTAACAAAAGGTGTAAAATTGACCACTGTATCTTTGATGCAATTAAAGATACATTCCAGAAACTTGTAAATTTGGAATCTACGGAATTTTTTAATTAATTTTTCAATCAAAAAGTTATAAAAACGATGGCTGGAATGCATTGAACTCTAGGTTCAAATATCGTCCTAAATATTAACAAAAGGAGTAAAATTGATCACTGTATCTCGGATGCAATTAAAGATACACACCGGAAACTTGTAAATTTGGAATTTACGGAATTTTTTAACTGAAATTCAATCAAAAAGTTGTAAAACGATGACTGGAAATCATCGAAATCTGAGTTCAAATATCGTCCTAAATATTAACAAAAGGAGTAAAATTGACCACTGTATCTCGGATGCAATTAAAGATACATGCCGGAAAATTGTAAATTTGGAATCTACAGAATTTTTGACCCAGATTCAATCAAAAACTAGTAAAAACAGTGGTTGGAAAACATTGAAATATCAGTTCAAATATCTTCCTAAATATTAACAAAAGGAGTAAAATTGACCACTGTATCTCGGATGCAATTAAAGATATATGCCGAAAACTTGTAAATTTGGAATCTACGAAGTTTTTTTAATAAAATTTCACCAAAAAAAATTGTAAAAACATGTCTAGAACTGTTGAAATCTGGGTCCAAATATTTTTTGACGTAATTTGAGATTGTACCACCACATTTTACAAGGAAAATACATAAAAATAATGATATTTATTTTTGTTCTTACCGCGGGCTTGGGGTTTGGAGCAACCTTCGTCGTCTTCTGCGGACTTTGTATCGTTTTCTGCGGACTGGCACTCTGTGATTGTTGTGTAGTCTGCACTTGGTTAGTGCTTAAGACATGAAGTTTTCCGTCCGGCATTTGGACAAGTTGTTGTCCTGGCATTAAACCTCGGACTTGAATCTTGCCGTCTGGGCCCCTAAGAATTTGAACCCTTTGAGGGGCTTCTGCTTTTGGTGATTGAGATGGCACACCTAAATTAAAAATGTGTATAAATAAAAAAATAAATAAAATTGCTAGGGGCAAATTAGATTCAAAAAAATCTTACCAGCTTGTGGGGATCCCTGCTGAAGCTGCAAACTCTGCATTCCCTGCCCCCCTGCCTGTAACTTTATCAAACTTTGCTGGGGCGTAGCGCCTGTTTTTGGCAGGATACTAGTGGGCCCCGTTATCATTCTAGTTGTTCCATCAGCCCCTTTAGTCATAAATATTCGCCTTGTGCCTATAAATGTCTTGTTGGGCGTTCCATTGTTGTTCGCCGTCAACAATGACGTCAAAGTTGACTTGGCGTTTGACGCAATTGTTGAAGACGGAAGGACGACTTTGTTGACTATTTTTACTGAGCCATCGGGCTGTGTTACTGTAAAATAAATACAAAAATGATGCAAATTTTGCGTGAAATTTATCAATGTTTATTGGAATATGAATATTAAGTACCTTTCGGTTTAATTGGAGTATTTCCTGGTTTAGCTATTGGGCAAAAAAATTATTATTATATAGCAACCAGGATTACAGAACCGAAAAATTAATGAATTAATAAAAAAAAAAAGTTTTATAAATCAATAATGTATGTAATATATTTCATTGTTGTAATCAACGAAACAATGTTTTTAAAAATACAGTTTTCATTGTTGTAATCAACAGAAATGTTTTTTAAAAAATATTGCTGCACAAAAATTAATATATTTAACATAAAAATGTATTAGTTTTTAGTGTAAAATTGTTAAAATAATTAATTGAAAAATTTATTTTAAACACAATTTTTTTTCTCTGAATACAATATTAACAAAAAAAATAAAATAATAGTTCTATAAGAATATATAAACAGTACACACTATGAAAATTAAAAAATGACGTTATGCAAAAAAAAATAATTGTACCTTTTTTGTTTAAATCGAAGAAGAATAGTCTAATTTATCGTTCAATATGATTAACTTATTTTTATTTACATTTTTTGTTGTATAAAATTTCAAAGTAAATTTTTAAAAAGTTGCAAAAACCAGCCATGTTTTGACGTCACAGGTTCTGAACCTGAGTTCAGACATTTTATATGGACACAGAATTTTTAAAAGAAATTTATATAGACTATAAATTGAGGATCACATATCTAAATATGCTATAATATATTAACATAACATCGTTCTATTCATTTTTACCTCTCGCTTAGAGAGGTATTGGATTCATGCTAAAATTCGCATATCCAGATTTTATTGAATAAGCACGATTTAAGGTCCCTAGAATCCAATTATAACATTTTTAAAATGATGTCTGTGTGTGTGTGTGTGTGTGGATGTGTGTATGTCTGGATGTTGTAGACACGATTCCTCAAAAACCATAAAACTTAAAAAATATTTAACTGCCGTTTTCTCAATCTGACATTCCTGGGAAGAGCTGAAAAGGTTTTGGTAACAAATGAACAACCGGAAGTAGTAGTTTCTTAGAAAAATTCTTCTAAATATAATTTTTTGGGAATTTGTTTTATTAAATATTGAAGAACATAAAATTCTCCATCTAATACACTTAAAATTTTTATTATATCTTGTACAGATTTAGAGATAAAGACACCATAAATTTATAGAGTAATCTAATCGCAAAGGCTAAGACACTAAGGAAACCAGTAGACAAATTCCAATGTTTATAATATAGTTTGTAAATGACACATGTCAGTGTCAAAAATCAAAAGTTTTAGTGACAATCTGATAGCTTTTTCTGGGAAGTATATTTAATCTTTCTTATTGTTTTATTAATTAAATATTTGAAATTATAGGTAAAATTGTGGTAAAATTCATATATCCATCAGAAATACCGCCAATCTGGTTAATGAATTGGAAGAATCTCTGGCATTTAGAAACTTCCTCATACAATGAAAATAGATATAATTAGAATTATATGTGTGCAGAAGACATGTTAAATGCAATAAAAAACAATATTTGGGTAAAGTTTTGTTATAAAACGACGGTTCGAAAGCGAAGTGCAATACAATACTTATATAGCCTAATATGAAAATAGCGAGAGGTCTTGTGCTGGCCACAACAGATTTTTATAAATATAATTTTCATATGGCGTGAACTTATCTACACGTTACAGCAGCTGTTTCTTTTACTTTTGATTTGATTTTAGCCACTAGAAGATTATAAACGCATGTGAGACATTCGATATATTGTAAAATATTATTTTGATCTTTATTTTGGCACGAAACAACGTTTCATCGACACGTTTACTTTCATAAATTTCAGGTTATCTTTAAAACTCACTTTGACATTTAAAACTGTGACGTCACACGGCAAGGGACGAAGCGGGGGTCTACCAACGCCGTTTAAAAGAATGTCAATTTCAATTACAATTTTTTCATGATTAATATTGGATTTAAGGAAAAATAAAAAATACGAGTCTAATATTTTTCACTACTCTATTAAAGTTACAAAAAAGGCTACGAATTGCTTCAAAATTAAACGAACTTTCATAAAAAATAATAAAAAAAATTAGAGTGGAGGACCCTATTTCTAATCCTTGCGGAACTCCCTGAATCAGTATCCTACCTTTCATTTCATTGACGACCTTCACTACCCCTTGCCCCTTGAGCTCAAGGGCCCTTTTCTGCTGATGCGCAGCCCTCTGGAGTCTCAACTGCTGCTCCATCTTCTCTTTAATCTCCTCGGGTGTGGCCTTCCCCAAGGTAAGCTTCTGGGGCTCAACGTCCAGAGCCCTGGCGGGCGGGAGGTTACCCGTCCGACTCCTAGTGATAACTTGGGCATTAGCCTTCTCTACCCTGGAAAGCGGGGGGTTAGTCAGCATGCTAAGGGATGGCTTCTTAACGTGATAGATACGACATAAAATGTGAGGGCGTGAATTTACGTAGGCATAATAGTTTACGACATTGTAATTTTGTAAGTGATTGAGGGTTTACAGTCAGATTTAATGTACTAAAATTAAGGATCTTGAGGAAAGTTTTTGCAAAATTGTGACGCCCTAAGGTTCTTCAATTAGCTATAATACGAATAGAAATAATGACAATAACTAAGACGACGATCGACTGTTTGTTATATTATTGTTTTATAGTGAAAGAAAGACTGACATGACTTGACAAAAAACGATTTATGATTTAATATACTGCATAATTTTATTCGAATAAATGTTATTTAAAAAAAAAGTTCCTCACTTGAATTCTTTTTTCAAATCCCGGTTGAGCCCCCAAAATATGGGAAAATGATTCATTTCGTCACTACAAAATAAACAATTTACCACAAATATATCATCAACTTTAGTAATAAAATCCTAGTTGAATTTTGGATAAAGTATGGTAAATTAATGTGTATTTTTGCAAAATTGTAGCTCCCTAAGGTTCTTCAATAAACTACAATTTATCAACTATAGCGTCAAGACAATTCTACGTATAGTTGTTATTAATAATGTAATTTAGGGTCCTTAAAAAAGAACCATTATTAATAATGTAATGTAGGGTCCTTAAAAAGGAATCTTAATGTGTATTTTTGCAAAATTGTGGTGCCCTAAAATTCTTCAATAAGCTACAATTTATTAACTATAGCGTCAAGACAATTCTACGTATAGTTGTAATTAATAATGTAATTTAGGGTCCTTAAAAAGGAACCGTTATTAATAATGTAATGTAGGGTCCTTAAAAAGGAATTTTAATGCGTATTTTTGCAAAATTGTGGTGCCCTAAGGTTCTTCAATAAGCTACAATTTATTTACTATAGCGTCAAGACAATTCTACGTATAGTTGTTATTAATAATGTAATTTAGGATCCTTAAAAAGGAATCGTTATTAATAATGTAATATAGGGTCCATAAAAAGGAATCTTAATGCGTATTTTTGCAAAATTGTGGTGCCCTAAGGTTCTTCAATAAGCTGCAATATATCAACTATAGCGTCAAGACAATTCTAAGTATAGTTGTCATTAATAATGTAATTTAGGGTCCTTAAAAAGGAATCGTTATTAATAATGTAATATAGGGTCCTTAAAAAGGAATCTTAATGCGTCTTTCTGCAAAATTGTGGTGCCCTAAGGTTCTTCAATAACCTGCAATATATCAACTATAGCGTCAAGACAATTCTACGTATAGTTGCTACTAATAATGTAATTTAGGGTCCTTAAAAAGGTTCCTTTTTTAATAATGTAATGTAAGGTCCTTAAAAAGGAACCTTAATATGTATTTTTGTAAAATTATGGCGCCCTAAAGTTCTTGAATCAGCTAAAATGTTAATTTCAGTGGCACAACAGTTTCAGTCAAAACTTTTTATATAAGTAGCGTTTGCATATTTACAACAATATGTCCATAACTAATTATACTATTCAAGTGAAATTTAGAGTCTTTAAAATAAACCCTAATGTGTATTTATGTAAAATTAGAATGCCTTAAGATTCCTGAATTAGCTATAATATAAATTTTAGTTGAACATTGGACACAAGTATTGTAAGTTTATCAAACAATATGTCCGTAACTAATTGTATTAAAAAAGTAAAATTTAGGGTCCTTAAAAATGAATCCTAATGTGTATTTTTGCAAATGTAGGGCACCGTAAGGTTCTTCAATTAACTATAATATAATTATCAAATTCAGATGACCAATTTAGTTAAATCTTTGTCAAAGTATATTAAGTTTATCGAACAATATGTACATCACTAATTGGGCTAATGATGTAGGGTCCTTAAAGTAGGAACCTTACTGCGCATTTCTGTAAAATTGTGGTGCCTTAAAGCTCTTGAATCAGCTAAAATATATCAATTTTAGTGGCACAACAGTTCTGGTTGAACTTTGGTTACAAGTATCGTAAGTTTACTATCCAATATGTACATAATTAATTGTGCTATAATAATTAAATTAAGGATCCTTAAAAAAGAACCCTAATGCGTATTTTGGAGTCCTAACACAAGTATATAACTGATTATGCCTCTTTTTAAGGGTTCCTAAGAACCTTATAGACTGCAATATGTTAATTTCAGGGGCACAACAATTTTGGACAAAAGTATCATAAGTTTACGATCAAATATATCCAGAACAGTAAAACTAAGGATCCTTAAAGAAGGAACCCTAATTTGGTGTCCTAACGTACTTCAATAATGTTATTAGGTTTATTTTTGAACATAAGTAATGTAAATATGCACATAACTGATTATGCCACTTTTTAAGGGTTCCTAAGAACCTTAATGAAAATTTGGGCAAAACTGTAGATATTTAGGGTTCTTAATTTATAGCTAAGGTCCCTAAGACTTATTTTGGTGTCCCAAGGTTCTTCAATACGCTATAATACATAAAGTTAATTTTTTAATACAAGTAACGTAAATTTGCGATACAATATGTCCATAACTGGTTACGCCAGTTTTTCAAGGATCCATAAAAAGGAACCTTAATGTAAATTTGAGCAAAATTTAGGGTTCCTCAACTGGCTTCAAAATTCCAGATTAATTTTACGATGCAATGTCTATAACTAATTGTCGAATAGTAGTAAGATTTAGGGTCCTCAAAGAACCCTAATGTGTATTTGTTCAAAATTGAAGCGCCCTATAGTTCTTTAATCATTTATAATATATGAACTTCAATCGCATGATAGTTCTAGTTAAACTTTGAACAAAAATATTGTTAAGATTACGATACAAAATGTCCAAAATTGATTGTGCTACAGTAGCCAGATTTAAGACTCATAAAGACGGGACCTTATGGCCTTAAAATGACAATATTGCTTCGAAATAAAATGTCAAAATTTCGATGTGCATTTTTTTGTTTAAACGTAGATTAAAATTTAAGTATTGTTGAAGCAACTGGACATTGTGTATTTGTGCAAAATTACAGAGCCCCAAAATGTCGTAAACTTAAATGCCTTTTAATGTGTATCAATCGCGCAAAAAGCCATCCAAACAGCACATTAGTGCACGAAATAACATAGAAATAGCAACAATAAACATTTTGCAGTGTTTTGTACATAAAAAGTGTTTCATAAATGGTTAGTGTGTGTGTTGATTCGCACTGAAATCAAATATATACATCAAAATATCAACAGTGCGTTTTAAACAGTGCATAGAATTTAATCTAGTTATTAATGAGTCAATTACAATCAAACGGCCTTGAATTTTTAATGCGCATCATCAATTTGAATAAATTTATAAAAAGATTTTATTAGTAATACTTTGTACAACACGGCATTTAAATTCATAACAGAAGTTTTGAGTAAAATGATTAAAATATTACATTTTTATAAATGTGTCAAAAAATTATTCGGCAAAAATCAGCGCACAATTCCGTGTTATCCGAATATATACCGTGTTCTACAAATAATATTCGAAGTGTACCTATACAGTGTGTCCCATTTAGAAGTGCCACCATTGGGATCTCGAGAACTATAAGAGATACGATGTCGGTTAAATGGAACTTTTTGTGCGCCTTTGGGAGGCCATCTCAGATGTGCTTTTGTTTTTCCAAAAATTCTCATAGGGCACTAGATAATGACGAAAAACTGAATATTGTTGATTTTTTCTTTTTCAAATAACTTCTAAACTATTAGTAATTGAGAAAAACGTTTCAAATATAAAAGATAGATATTTTTATTAACTAACCAGTGGCGTACGAAATATATTTTTATATCCGTAAATTTTCGAGATATAACACAAACTTATATTTTTTTAAATAGAACCCATATCTGATTTTAGTCTCAAAAAAATCCATATTTCTTTCTCTTTTCAACGATGTAAGTGTTATTATGTTTTATATTTGTTTTGCCTTCAAATTTATTATTTTTTCCTTATTTTGTATTAAATTTATAATTATTTTGAAAATATTGGTAGATTTCTATTTGGAAATACTCCTTGTATTTAAATAATTTATTTCGTTAGAAAATTTTGCTCAAAATTCGTATCAAATTAATTTTTATAATATTTTTTATCAGGTCGCCCTTGGCTCATCATAGTGTAATTTGTAATTATGAGTCTAGAATGAAAATATTAAGTAATTAAGGTATAAAACAAATTATTTTGATCAAATACAATATAATTAATAAAAATAATAATGTTTTTTTGGAAAATAATAAAAAAATTCAGGAAAATAAGGAGAAAAATTAAATTTTAGGAGCAAAACAAATATAAAATATAATAACCCTTACAGCATTGAAAAGAGAAAAAAATAATATTTTTTTTGAGACTGAAATCAGATATGGGTTCCATTTAAAAAAATATAAGTTTGTGTTATATCTCGAAAATTTACTGATATAAAAATTTATTTCATACGCCACTGGTTAGCTAATAAAAATATCTATCTTATATATTTGAAACGTTTTTCTTAATTACTAATAGTTTAGACGTTATTTGAAAAAGAAAAAATCAACAATATTCAGTTTTTTGTCATTATCTAGTGCCCTATTAGAATTTTTTGAAAAACAAAAGCACGTCTGAGATGGCCTTCCAAAGGCGCACAAAAAGTTCCATTTAACCGACATCGTATCTCTTATAGTTCTCGAGATCCTATTGGTGGCACCTCTAAATGGGACACACTGTATATAATAATAAAATAATGTCAATAATTATTTTTTTCATGCGTATTAGTAGTGAATCTGAAGAAATAGTTAATAAAGCGATTCAACCAATAAAAGCAAAACTTACTTTTCGCCATATTGTTTGATCTCCCATAATTCTAACTTTTCTTCGTCGACCCATTCTTCGGTAAGTTGTGGTTCGGTACTTTGAGGACTTTCTGGCCTTTTTCTTTTTCTTAATCCACTGCGAATGGATGTAACTTCTGGAAATATAACGTGCACTAAAATATATTTCATTAACCTGAAAAGACTTCGGAACACTACATAAAATATGATATTGGTTTATGAAAAAATGATATAATAAAAATTGGGCGATACATGAAATGAAAGAGAATTTCACGCTGAATTCAAATTTTCAAGGCCAGTTATTGTATCTTTAATCATGTTAGAGTGGCAGATGAAAATATGAAAAATGAACCGATTTGAAAATTAACTAAATTTTACAGAAATTTTATTTGATTTTAAACGTTCGTAACTCGAAACCCAGCTATCGTAAAAAATCGTACGATACATGAAATGAAAGAGAATTTCAAGCTGAATTCAAATTTTCAACGCCAGTTATTGTATCTTTAACCATGTTAGAGTGGTAGATGAAAATATGAAAAATGAACCGATTTGAAAAACTAAATTTTAGAGGAATTTTATGTGATTTTAAAAGTCCGTAATTCGAGACTCAGCAAACGTAAAAAAATCGTACGATACCGGAAATGAAAGAGAATTTCATGATGAATTCAATTTTTCAATGCCCGTTATTGTATCTTTAACCGTGTCCGAGTGGCAGATGAAAAAAGAACCAATTTGAAATTTACTAAATTTTAGAGAAATTTCATGTAATTTTAATCGTGCGTAACTCGAGACCCAGAAATTGTTTTTAAAAAATCATACGATACATAAAATGAAGGAGAATTTCACGCAGAATTCAAATTTTCAACGCCCATTAATGTATCTTTAACCGTGCTAGAGTGGCAGATGAAAATATGAAAAATGAATCATTTTAAAAATTAACTAAAGTTTAGAGATATTTCATGTGAATTTAAAAGTGCGTAACTCGAGACGCTGACATCGTAAAAAAATCGTACGATACATGAAATGAAGGAGAATTTCACGGAGAATTCAAATTTTCAACGCCCGTTAATGTATCTTTAACCGTGCTAGTTTGGCAGGTGAAAATATGAAAAATGAACCATTTTAAAAATTAACTAAACTTTAGAGATATTTCATGTGAATTTAAAAATCCGTAAATCGAGACGCTGCCATCGTAAAATAATCGTACAATACATGAAATGAAAGAGAATTTCATCCTGAATCCAAATTTTCAACGCCCGTTATTGTATCTTTAACCGTGTCCGTGTGGCAGATGAAAATATGAAAAATTAACCAATTTGACAATTCCGTATTTGATCATTGGATTTTGATCAAAAATGTTAGAAAAGTGTAAAAAAAATTGCAAGAATATTAATGAAATATTATTTAAATGGCGTTCTCCCATCAAAAAAGTTACAACAATCATCAAAGCTTGATCAGTAATGTCAAATATATTTAACATTTAATCAAATTTTAATAAAAATTTGTAAGAAATTTATAAAATTTATAAAAAATTTCGTATTTAAAACTGTAAAATATTTGCAAGAATATTAATGAGATGTTATTTAAATGGCGTTCACCCATCAAATAAGTATCTACAATCACCAAAGCTTGAAAATTATACCGAAATATATTCAACATTTAATCAAATTTTGATAAAAATTGCAAGAAACCTGTAAAAAATTGCAAGAAAATAATTAAAATTACCGTAAATACTAAATTTTTTTGGCAAAACTAATCAAAATTTAACAAAAAAAAAACTTTAAGAAATATGCGAAACATTGCAAGAAAATCATCAAAATTTAACAAAAAACTGTAATAAAAATGAAATAATTAAAATTGACAAAAAAAGTAAGAAATTTGCGAAAAATTGTAGGACAATCATTAAAATTTATCAAAAAAATATAATAAAAGAAATTTTATATAAAAAAAAAATTTAACAAAAAAAAACTAAGAAATATGCGAAAATTGCAAGAAAACTATCGAAAATCCTCATAAACTCATTAAAATTCACAGAAAACTGGAAAAAATATACAAAAATTTCACAAAAATTATCAAAATTTAACAAAAACCTGTAATAAAATTGCAATAACAATAAAATCGTCAAAATTGATAAAAAAAAAACTAAGAAATAAGCGAAAAATTGCAGGAAAATCATTAACAACCCGATTTACAAAAAAGTTTAAACTAATCCTCATTTTTGGATTAGTGAATTCTATTCTACTCCGGTATTTAAAATTTAATTTTCATGATACCATCAATAAAGGTAGATACTAGGAATAGATTAGACCATATTTTAATATATAAACTGTCAAAATTAGAGTAGAATTCGCTAATCCAAAAATGAGGATTAGCTTAAACTTTTTTGTGAATCGGGCTGCAAAATTCAACAAAATAACTAAGATAATTGCGAAAAATTATTAAAATTTTAAAAAATAAGAAATATGCGAAAAATTACAAGAAAATAAATTAAAAACAGGGCATCGAACCCGCCAAAAACTGGGTTCGGTTTAGGTTCAGGTTAATTTGTTTTCTGAAAGATGGGTTCGGGTGCGGTTCTGGTTCAAGCATTAATAAAATTTGCGGTTTCGTTCGCGATTCAGGTTCGAAATAATGTAAAATGAGAGCCGGAATTTACGCAAAACGCAACAAGAAACGAACACAATTTTCACGAAAAGTCAGCCCAGACAGCAACGCAGACGCCTAAGACGTCGATTATCGGCTGTATTTACTTGTCGAACTAAAAATTAACCTGAACCGGAGTTAAACCCCGAACCTGAATTTTAATATTAAGTTCGGTTTCGACTCAGGTTCAATTAAAAATATATCTGAGGTTCGGTTCTCGGTTTGGGTTCCCTAAAATGTTACGGTTTGGTTCCGGTTTTGGTTCGGTTCAGGTTCGGGTTCGATGCCCTGATTAAAAATTATGAAAACTGCAATAAAATCATTAAAATTTAACAAAAACTGTAAAAAATATGTGAAAATTACAAGAAAATCATCACAAACCCCCAAAACATCATCAAAACCAACTCACCTCTGACAGTCTTCGGCAGCTCTAGCGGTATCACCACCTTCCTCCTCAAATACTGCGTCCTCTCCATAAACCTCCCCAAATGCCGATGCTTCAACATCTCCATCGTAATAATATCCGTATCCGTTGTAATCTGATGTTTCCCGTCGGTCGTCATTGGCTTCGCCTGCATATCATCCCACCGTAAACACGCCCAGAGGATCCTCAACTGCAGAGCGGCCGCTGCCAGGGACTTCAGATTCACCGTTCGGTACAACCAGCAGGTTTTGAAGAGCGGCCGGCAACACGGATACGGCCACACGGAGGGGTTTGGCTTGGCGAGGTTGTGGAAACCGGATACGGTCAGGCGGCCGGCGTGCCGCGCGAGCTTTTTGATGTCGTGGTGGGGGAGGATCATGATGGAGCGACAGCCCTTGCGGGTTTGGAATGTTGAGCAGAGGGGGTATTTGACCGGGATGCGCTTTTTTTTACGCTCCAAAGTCGTTATTTGCACTTTTTTTAAATAGATTTTGCCCCCAGTTGAAACTGTTGAGTATATACGGGCTGAACCGTCTTCAGCGTGTTCTGTTTTTATTGTTTTTTCTTCTCTTTTGACTGTTTTCAAACAAAATCTCCGGTTTTGCTGCCCCATATATGTTTTTGCATTTAATGTTTTGCTGTTGCCGTTAATTATTGTTTCTTCTTTGAATTCTTGTTTAATTTCTTCTTCAGTTTTGGGTTTTTTGGGGATGAAAACGTTGTTATCGTCCTCGCAATTTGTGGCGGTTGAAATGGCGGATTCTAAATTTTTTTGGATGGTATCTGTCGATACTGTTTGGGTTTTTGGGGCTGTTAATTTTTGCTCCAAAATGGACGGTTTTTTGGGGGTTAAACCGGGAATATTTGCAAGTTTTAACGAGTTAGAATTGTTGTTAAACTGTTGATTGGCTTTTCTTAACAGAAGGAATAATTCTTTGCGGACTTTTGCGCGTTGCATACAAAGAGGAGAGTAGCAATTGCAGTTTTGAGATGTTATAGTTCCCGGGTTTGAATTCGGACCGCTGGAATTGCAATTTTTGGAGTAACATTGATAATCTTTGCCGAGTTTTGTGATTGAATTGTATTGAATTTTCATCGATTGGATTTTTTTAGCAATTGCAGTTATCGCTTCGCGATTTGCTTGAGTGTTTTGCGATGAACTTGGAAGACACAATTTCCCGGAAATCATATTCGTTAACTGTTTTTCAAGTGTTATATTATCTGTTTCTATTTCATCGTCATTTTCTATTTCTACATTTGTGTCCTCGTCATCTTTTTGTGTTTCCTCCGATTTATTCGTAGACTAAAATAAAAAATACAATAAATATTTTGCACTGAAACTTCCAAAAAAATATGTAGCAATACTAACATCTTTTTTGTTTACCTGTTGACTGATTTTACGCTCTTCCAAGAGTTTTAAATGAGTCCTGCGCGTTAGGAAATCGTCCAAACGAGATTTTTTGGCGATTTTTGGATAAAGTAATCGACCTGGTGTTGTTAACGCTTTGGTTACGTCGATTTCCTCGAATTCGGTTATAGGAGGGACTACTTTTAAATGTTTTAAACCTGCTGGAACTAAAAAATGAGGGTTATTACTTTTCTAATTCCCTAGGACAGTTTTATAATCTCTGCTTAAAATTTTAACTATCAGTTAAATAAAATTGAAAAGAAATGAACTGTGAAATGACAAATTTATCATTGCTGTCAACAATCCGATGTGATATTATTTTATGACAGTTAAAATTTTAACCAGAGATTATAAAACTAGCCCTAAAATGGTTAAATATATTAATAGGGTTTTTTTTTTATATTTTATTATCAATTTCAGAAAAGTAAATTCAATTTCGGAAAATAAATTAAATTTCAGAAAAATAAATTCAATTTCGGAAAAGATATTTTGATATTTTTCTGAAATTAAAGTTCTTTTTCAGATATTGAAGTTACTTTTTCTGAAAATGCTGAAATTGAAATATATTTTCTGAAAATGAAGTTACTTTTTTGAGAATGAAGTTACTTTTTCTGAAATCGAAGTTACTTTTTCTAAAATTGAAGTTACTATTTCAAAAATTGTTTTTGGTTTTGTTGAAAGTGAAGTTACTTTGTCTGAAATTGAAGTTACATTATCTGAAACTGATTTTACTTTTTCTGAAATTGAAGTTCTTTCTTTTGAAATTGAAGTTAATTTTTCTGAAAATGAAGTTTATTTTTTCTGAAATTGAAGTTACTTTGTCTGAAATTGATTTTATTTTTGTCGAAAATGAAGTTACTTTATCTGAAATTGATTTTACTTTTTTTTAAAATGAAGCTACTTTTTCAAAAATTGTATTTAGTTCTTTTAAAAATGAAGTTACTTTTACTTTTCTGAAATGGAAGTTACTTCTTTTGAAATTGAAGTTAATTTTTCTGAAAATGAAGTTTATTTTTCCTGAAATTGAAGTTACCTTTTCAAAAATTGATTTTACTTTTTCTGAAAATGAAGTTACGTCTTCTGAAATTAATAAAACTGAATTTGCTTGTTCTGAAATTGAAATATATTTTCTGAAATTGAAGCTACTTCATTTGAAATTGAAGTTACTTTTTCTGAAACTGTATTTATTTTTTCTGTAATTAATAAAATTTAATTTGCTTGTTCTGAAATTGAATTAAATTTCCTGAAATTAAAATTATTTCATTCGAAATTGAATTTACTTTTTCTGAAAATTAAGTTACTTCATTTGAAATTGATTTTACTTTTTTTGAAAATGAAGCTATTTTTTCAAAAAATGTATTTAGTTCTTTTAAAAATGAAGTTACTTTTACTTTCTAAAATGGAAGTTACTTCTTTTGAAATTGTAGTCAATTTTTCTGAAAATGAAGTTTATTTTTCCTGAAATTGAAGTTACTTTTTCTGAAATCGATTTTACTTTTTCAGAAACTGATTTTATTCTAGAAATGAAATTACTTTTTCTGGAAATGAAGTTACTTTTTCTGAAAATGAAGTTACTTTTTCTGAAATTAATAAAACTTTATTTGCCTGTTCTGAAATTGAAATAAATTTCCTGAAATTAAAATTATTTCATTTGAAATTGAAGTTACTTTTTTTGAAAATGCTAAAATTGAATTTACTTTTTGCGAAATATAAATACATTTTCTGAAAATGAAGTTACTTTTTTCTGGAATTGAAGTTAAAAAAATATTTGTTATTTATTAAACCGCAATATTTATTTTAAAATTCGCTCATTTTGTTCTCAAACTATAAATTTCGCTAATAATCTATTTCAACATTTCAATTTTCAAACCCAAATTAAGTATTGAAAGTCACAGATACATAAAAATATTTTACTAAAAATTAGTAGTGCACTCTTTTTTTGTATTATTTCAAGAAAGTAATGTTTTGGAAGGTTTTAACTTCAAATTAGGGCTTGAAACTTACTGTCATCTCTGGCATTGTCATCCTTTTCTTCCTGGTCATCATTAGTAATAAACTTCTTTTTCAAATAGTTAAAAGTATTGGGATCAAGTGCCAACATCTTCATTCCTCCAGTATCTTGAATCTGCACCATAATCTTCTGCGGCCCGGCTGCTAATCCCACTTCTGAAAATTTCTGCTGCTTAAAATTCCTCGCTGAGGACAACCACAACCACCCTCCTTGCCCATGGACTCTGTATTCCTCTCCTTTTTGCTTCCAGACTTGATGTTTCAATCCTAAAGTGTATTTCACGTGATTGAAGCACCGATTTCGCTCTTCCTCCTCCTCCTTTTCTTTTTTCTCGCGTTTTTCTTGCTTCTTTCTTTCTTCGCGTTCGTTGGCAGTGACTCTGAAGAGTTTTATGTGGCCAAGTTGGTCGTGCCAAACGCTGGCGAAGACTACGGGTTTGATGCAAGCTTGAAGGACGATTAAGGCCCGGGCGAAGTCTTTTGGGTTGACGCAGGCGCCCACGGCGGTGAGCCAGGGTTTGCGGAGGAGGTGCCAGTTTGGGTGCATGAAGGGGGCTTGGATGGAGCCTTCCAGTTGGAGCATGGTCTGGCGTAGTGTGTTGATTAGGAGGGTTTTTGTTCCGTTTAAGGCTCCGATCCATTTGAACTCCGAAGCGGGTGTTAAGGAAAATTTGTGGGAAAGATATCTTTTTTTGTCTCGCTCTTCATTTCTTTGAGGCTTGTTCAAAGCAATAACATTAGATGTATATTGATTGATGTAGTTTTTATATTGATTGTCCATTCCTAGTTTGAACAAATAAGTTCCCGAAGCAATTTGAGATGTTTTGAGGCGAGTCATTCTTGGACTTTCGGTACCATCTGAACGTTCCATCCTTTCCATTTCATCTTTGGAGAGTATTGCACTAGTTTTCTTCCGCATTTCTTCTATATTAAACATCCTAGGAGTTAAACTCCCAGTTTTGGACCGAGTAACGATGTTTTTTCCATTGATTTTTTTCTCTTTTCCGTCGCAATCATATTCTATTTCCATTTCTTCGTCGAGAAGATCTGTTTCGCTGACGCTTTTTGTGGTTATTGTTGTTGTGGTTGTGGTGGTTATTGTTGCAGTGATTTCTGTGGTTGTGATGGTTTCTACAGTGGTTTCTAGGTCGGGAATGTCGGAGGATTCTTCGTGCATTTTGGCGACCATGTCTTCTGCGTTTTGACGCTCTTTTTCGCGCTCATCGCGAAGTTTCTTTTCTTCACGGTCTTTGCGATACTTTACGATCGCCGCTGGAAGGAAAATCATTATTAAAGGGAAATGTAATCAATTATTGTCAATTATTTTATCTTTATTTATTAGAATAGGGCTTTTTTGTAGTGAAATGTAGGCCATTTTAAGTTATGTTTGGAAAATAATGTCAGAGATGTTGACCGCGAACACGAACGAAATTTGGTACCAGCAAGATGGTGCAACAGCCCATACTGCAAGAATATCCATGGACTACATTAGAGGAATTTAAAAATGCAATTCGTCGTGAGATTCTACTTAATGATCAGCAAACATTGGAAAGAGTGTAAGAGAACTTCAAAGACAGAGCGAAAGATTGTACCGTTGAAGGCGTCAACATCTCTGAGACATTATTTTCCAAACATAATTTAAGTGGCATACATTTCACTACATTTTTATGTCAATAAATAATTTTTCATTTCAAAATTAACCGAATGATATTTATCCAAAAAAAAGCCGTTCCTCGTGGTCACCTGTATAAGATATATTTTTAAAAGTTCAACAATTTTTATGTAAAAAAATAAAATATCCCCAATCTAAAATTGTAGACAGCTGTGCTAAACAATGCGCCACGCTGACATTTAAAAATCTTTTCAAATTGCATAATAAAAAATCTGATGTGGCCAACACAAAACCTCCCGCTATTTAATTTTTATTAATTTAAATACATACCTACGGATTTACTAACGCTGCAAACTGTTCCATTGCATAAAATTATTGCTTTATTTACTATTTTCTTTTTAAAATGTCACTATTATTAATTTGAAGTGATAAGTTTTCTGACAGTGACATATACTGTCAGTTACATTAATTTGAAATATGAACTGTGTAACAAAGGAATTGTGTTTTTCTTAGGCTTCGGGACTTGTAAAAAAAAATATTTTTTAATTTATCTGTAAAATTTACAGAAAAAGTATTAATGTATTCCTGTAGAAAATTCAATAATCTTTAATTTTCATAACGACAAAATGCGAAATTATGAGCTTCAGGTAAAATGCCATTTCCGGTTATCCGATTTACACCAAAATCTAATGGCTTCTTTTCATATTAGAATAGGGTATAAATACAAGGTTTCAAAATGTTAAAATTGGATTCTAGGGACCTTAAAACGTGGTCAATTACTAAAATCTCGATATGTGATTTTTAGAACGATCCCTATTCCTCCCTTACCAAGGGTAGCGGGAGGTAAAAAGTGAAATAATTATTTATATGAAAATTAAAATTGTAAAAAAATACAATGAGATGATTAAAATATTACATTTTTACCTCCCGCTACATAGGGATCGTGTTAAAAATCACATATCGAGATTTTAGTAAATGACCACGTTTTAAGGTCCCTAGAATCCAATTTTAATATTTTCACGATGATGTCTGTATGTGTGTGTGTATGTATTTATGTATGTGTGTGTGTGTATGTGTGTATGTATGTGTATGGATTTTGTCTTCGCTCTAACTCAAATACTATCATTCAGAAAATTCTGAAACCTTGTATTTCTATTCTATTCTAATATAAAAAGAAGCCATTAGATTTTGGTGTAAATCGGATAACCGGAAATGGCTCTTTACCTGAAGCTCGTAATGTTTTTCTTCAAAAAATACCATTAAATGCCATTTTTCGCATTTTTTGTCATTATGAAAATTAAAGATTATTGAATTTTCTACAGGAATACATTAATACTTTTTCTATATTTAAAAATCAATTTTTTTTAAAAAATCCCGAAGCCTAAGATAAACACAATTCCTTTGTTACACAGTTCATATTTCAAATGAATGTAACTACAGGTGAATTTCACTGTCAAAAAACTTCACTTCAAATTAATAATAGTGACATTTTAGAAAAAAAAAAGTAAATAAAGCCATAGTTACATGCAATGGAACATAATATAGTTTGCAGCATTAGTAAATACGTAGGTATGTATTTAAATTAATAAAAATTAAATAGCGGGAGGTTTTGTGTTGGCCACATCAGAAAAAGTGAATTTCAATGCCTACCACTTTTAATAAAAATGTAATATTTTAATCATTCACCATTTATTTTTTAAAATAATGACATATAATTGTTTTTATACTGTTAAATAGCAAATTTCTTGTACTTTTCAAATATGAATAAATATATAGGATGTTCCATTTGAAAATTAAAAGTTACTATTAATTACACGAAAACCGGAAGTAACAATGTTGATCTACTTCCGCTATTATATAGAGGAGTTTAAATACTGTAATTTATGTTATCTAGTTAAAACAGTTAAATGTAATAATAAGCGAGATAATTACTGGCTAATTTATAGACGGACATCTTGTACATATTCTAGCGTAACTTTCATGCACGAGTACTCCATTATACACACATTCAACCGAGCATCTTTAAATATATAATATAAGAAATTTTCTTACAGTTTTCAGCGTCCAAATAAGTCTTCTTGTTGCCTTTGGCCAGATTTGTTATTTTCTCGGTCAACTCCATTTGCCGAATGATTTCATCTTTGTAATCGTTGATTTCTCGGAATAAGGCCGCTTCCATTTCGTCCTTATCCAAAATTTCCAGGAGTTCTTCCAGTTGACAGACAGTGGAGTAATACCAGATCTCTCCATCGTCGCTTTCACTACAGATAAAATTGGTTTTGCAAATTTTATAACAGCTATTTTTTTAAGAAATATCAATTACAAATTTAAAGGGGATTCCAGTCATACTGAATTTTTATATAAATAATATATGTATTTTTTTCCATATAACTGTGTTATTGAAGCAAATTTCTTTTCTATGTTTTATTACTTTTTTAGAACCCGAAATTTTTGTTATTGTTTTATTAATTAAATATTTAAAATTGTATGTAAAATGCATATATCCATCAGAAATACCGCCAATCTTGTTAATGATTTGGAAGAATCTCAGACATTTAGGAACTTCCTCATACAATGAAAAATAGATATAATTAGAATTATATATGTGCAGAAGACATGTTAAATACAATAAAAAACAATATTTGGGTAAAGTTTTGTAATTTGTATGTTATAAAACAATGGCTCGATAGTAAAGTGCAATACAATACTAATATAACATAAAATAGAAATGGCGAGAGGTATTGTGCTGGCCACACAAATTATTTTTTTTCTTCTATGAGGTCAAATTAAAAAAAAAAAATTAAAAATCGTGGAATCCCCCATTACTTAATATTTTTCTAAGTCTGTAATAAAAGTGTGAAAAAAAGTGCAAAAGTGTTTCATTTTTTAAAGAGGATTATGGAATGTGCCATACCTGGTTGTAAAGAAAGGTAATAGGATGTGAAATGGAGAGTGCACCACCAGATGGATTTGTAGGAATGGAAAAATATGACGATTTTCCCTGTGTCCGAGTGGTTCGGATTGTATACTTAAAAGAGGGTTGTTACAGTATTTGTTGTCCCTAATATATAAAACAAATTTATTAAACAAAATCACCGTGTACTTGAAGAGACTATATTTCTGAAATTGAAGTATATTTTCTGAAATTGAAATTTTTGAAATTGACGTTACTTTTCTAAAATTGAAATTACTTTTCCTGAAATTGTTGAAATGAAGTTTCTTTTTCTGAAATTAAAATTTTAGAAATTGAAGTTAACTTTTTTAAAATTGAAATTACTTTTCCTGAAATTGCTGAAATTGAAGTATATTTTCTGAAATTGAAGTTACTTTTTCTGAAAATGAACTTTATTTTTCTGAAATTGAAATTTTTGAAATTGAAATTACTTTTCTAAAATTGAAATTACTTTTCCTGAAATTGTTGAAATGAAGTTTCTTTTTCTGAAATTGAAATTTAAGAAATTGAAGTTATTTTTTTTAAAATTGAAATTACTTTTCCTGAAATTGCTGAAATTAAAGTATATTTTCTGAAATTGAAGTTACTTTTTTCTGAAAATGAAGTTACTTTTTCTGAAAATGAACTTTTTTTATGAAATTGAAATTTTTGATATTGAAGTTACTTTTCGTGAAATTGTTGAAATTGAAGTATATTTTCTGAAAATGAAGTTTCTTTTTCTGAAAATGTTTATATTTCCGAAAATGAAAATTTTTGAAATTGAAGTTTTTTTTAAAAATTGAAATTACTTTTCCTGAAATTGAAGTATATTTTCGCGTGTCTGGTCGCGAACCTGGGGAACCGGATTCGATCCCGACCGACGCCAAATATTTCCAATTTTAAATGGCATAAAAGTGACCACTATGGTGCACTCTCCACACCAACTATGAGTGCCCGTGAGGTGACGCCTGGTATGCGCCCACACGGTAAAATATATCATCATTACCGATGTCTACATGTGTTGTAGATACTGGCACACCCAGTAATGGGTAATATGCCGCGATGATATATTTATTTATTTATTATTTTTCTGAAAATGTTTATTTTTCTGAAATAGCTTTTTGAAATTGAAGTTACTTTTCCTGAAATTGCTAAAATTGAAGTTATTTTTCTAAATTTGAAGTTACTTTTCCTGAAATTAAAGTATATTTTCTGAAATTGAAGTTACTTTTTCTGAAAATGAAGTTACTTTTTTCAGAAAATGAAGTTTTGATATTTCAAAAGCTACTATGTTAGGGACAATAAATACTGTACAACCCTCGCATATATTAAATTAGGAATCTGCATATATCTTATATTTTTCATTTTTTACTCACACAAAAATCCTCCTGGCCAGAAACCAATACTTCCTTCCATGCCTGTCACACCCAAGGTGTTCTTGTCGGCAGAGAAGCCCCTGTTTTTCGACATCCAAAACGCAGTCAACAACACCGGAAACCCGGTGGGATCTGCAGATGCCGCACTGCCAGTCCTCTTCGGGCACGTCTTCCAAAGGGGGCTCCACGCATTCCAAGTGGAAGACTGCGGGGCATGTCTCGCAACATAGCAAGTCACCGAGTTTGTGACAGACGCGGCAGTGGTCGTCGTAGTGCATCGGAACTGGAATGGATACAGTTTGAAGATTTGAAGACAGGGTTTTTTAATATTAGACTTTTTGGAAGACCCAAATAAATTTTATCCCAAATTTTAACATGATCTAACAGCCCGATTCACAAAAAAGTTTAAGCTAATCCTCATTTTTGGATTAGTGAATTCTATTCTATTCCGGTATTTAAAATTTAATTTTCATGATATTATCAAAAAAGGTAAGTACTAGGAATATATTGGACTATATTTTAAGATATAAACTGTCAAAATTAGAGTACAATTAGCTTAAACTTTTTTGTGAATCGGGCTGTAAATGTTTTAGAAATGGTTAGACAAGGTTAAAATGAAAAGGAAATTTGAAATTAATGGTCATACATTAAAAATTGATTAACTAAATTCTAAGGGCCGTTTTCATAAACAAGCTCACTTTAAGACTTTAAATTAAAATTACTTTAGGGCTGTTTTCATAATAAACTTTATCTTCACTTTATGGGGTCCCGTGGCCGCGTGCCTGAGTGTCTGCTCGCGAACCTAGGGAACCGGGTTCGATCCTGACAGACGCCAAATATTTCCAATTTTAAATGGCACAAAAGTGGCCCCTGTGGTGCACTCTCCACGCCAGCTATGAGTGCCCGTGAGGTGACGCCTGGTAAGCGCCTACACGGTAAAATATATCGTCATCATTACCGATGTCTACATGGGTTGTAGATACTGGCACACCCAGAAATGGGTAATATGCCGTGATGATATATTTAAATTGAAATTAAAAGTAAATAAATAAATATATCATCACGGCATATTACCCATTTCTGGGTGTGCCAGTATCTACAACACATGTAGACATCGGTAATGATGACGATATATTTTACCGTGTGGGCGCTTACCAGGCGTCACCTCACGGGCACTCATAGCTGGCGTGGAGAGTGCACCACAGGGGTCACTTTTGTGCCATTTAAAATTGGAAATATTTGGCGTCAGTCGGGAACGAACCCGAAATTAAAAGTTATTTTCGTTTTCATAATATAACTTTAGCACTTTAACGAATACCGTAGCATTATATTAAAATAAAGAAAATCTTAGGCCCGGTATTTTCATCTCCAGTTAAACAGCCTGTTAATTTAACTGTCTGTTAAAAGAAAAATATAGCATCGATAATACAACATAAGTTGTAAAAATTACATGTGTCAATTTTTCGATGTCACATTGTTCTTTTAACCAAAAGTTAAGTTAATTGGTAGTTTAACAAGAGATGAAAATATCGGGCCTTAAAGTAATTTAAATTACGGCCGGTTTACTTTTAAAATTTGATCTAAAAGTGAAAAAAGTGTTTCATAATTTCACTTTAAGTTAAAGTTGTCAGTTCTTAAAGTCCTTTAAAATAAAGTCAACTGACAGTTCCCTTTAACTTAAAGTGAAATTATTAAACGCTTATTTTACTTTTAAAGTTTGATCTAAAAGTGAAAAAAGTGTTTCATAATTTTACTTTAAGTTAAAAGAACTGTTATTTTAAAAGACTTTAAACTGACAATTTTAACTTAAAGTGAAATTATGAAACGCTTTTTTCACTTTTAGATCAAACTTTAAACGTAAAGTGACTTTATATTTATTATGAAACCGGCCGTAAGACTTTAATTTAAAGTGTTGCTAGAGTGCTCGCTAAATTTATATTATGAAAACGAATACAACTTTAATTTTAATTGAAAGTGTTAAAGTGACGATAGAATTTATTATGAAAATGGACCTAAGGGCCGTTTTCATAAACAAAAGAAAAACAGCATCGAAATTATAATATAAATTGTAAAAATTACACATATGATCTATGGTTAACTGTTAGTTATAAGAAAAATATCGCATCGGAAAATTGACACATAATTTTTACAACTTATGCTTAATATCGATGCTATATTTTTCTTTTAACCGACAGTTTAACCAGAGTTAAAAATACCGAGCAAAATAGCCGTATTTTGTACAAAATTGTAAAGCCTGTTTTACATGTGTCAATTTTAAAAATTTGGCCACGTTCTAGCAATTGAATTTTAAAAATATTTGTATTACACCTGTCAATTTTAAAAATAGAGTATGTTCTATTTTAATTTAACGTTTTCTTGTAATTTTAATAACGCACCAACATGACAATTTAATTATATGACTGATGGACGTCAATGACTTTATATTTCAATACGAAGAAAACTCAGGTTTCATAAAAAAATTGGTCAATTTATTGCACATATTTAAGCTCAATTTTTAGAACTTTGCCAATTTCTTAAAATTAACAAATGTAAAACAGGCACAACAAAAGTTGCCACTCTCATTCAATCAACAAAAATATACGTTTTTTTGTAAATTTTTTACAGATTTGCAAATATGTAAGACTTACAAATTTGTTCAGAATAGAGCCATTAAATTCGACCATAATTTTATAAACAAAGAATTGTCTTGAAAAACAAGTACAATATTAAAATATTTTTCACAAAAATCTTGGCAACTGTATATTTAAATGTGTGGTACAGTAATAAGTTTTTAAAAAAATATGAATTGGACATATTCGAATAAAATAATTGGTGTAAAAAAATCCTGCTACGCCACCAGTTAATGGATATAATTATCAGTAAAGACGTTATAGTTATCGTTATTGCTTTGAGCAATTTTTAATCATAAATGGCACTTAGATCCCTTTAAATTTAAATTTTACAGTTTTTTGGCTCAGAAAACCTCAGTAAGTTGTTGAAACTATAGCTGGCAAACGTACAAAAAATAGTGTTGATAATTACTCAAAATTTGAGTCATACAGCATTTTTTTTTTTCTTACAAAAACAAAATTATACTTTTTTCAGAGTAAGAACTTACAAATTCTTAAATATAAATTTATGTACACAAAAACACATTCATTGATTCATTTACATGAATTTGTTTAAGAATCTGAAACATCTTACTCTGAAAAAAATATGTTTTGAGATTTCGAGTAATTGTTAATTATTTTAAGAAAAAATTTTTAAATCATCACGGCATATTAATGGGAAGTACAATAATGCTTAATAAAGTAAAAATAATTTATTAAAACAACTTGAGTAAAAATATATGTACATAATTTCTACACAAAATATTTTTTTTGTGAAATTTTACGGCATTTTTTATGTTTTTTCACCAAGATACACAACCCTCAATTGTTTCAAGTTTGTTTTCTACCGTAATTTGTTTCAGTTCTGTACCTAATGAAGAAATATTGTGAAACACAAACATTGCATCATATAAGTAACGCTAAATTTACAATTTTTTACCTTCGCTCAGTAAATCTTCTCTTACAGGGTTCGTGATCAAAAACTGGTCAGTCAGAAACTGTAAGACTTTTATCCTGTCTTCAATGCAAGTAAACGGATAGTCAGAGTTGTTAAGAAGGTTTAAAACATTACTGTCAAACGAATTGTCACTTTCAACGTAAGATCTCAGCACTTCTGGCCAAGTCATATAGTCTATAAGAAACAGGGAGACATTCACGCTATCTTTTTGGTCCAGCGGACCGAAATGGGTCTGCTGGGAATCCTCCTCCCGTAGCAGAGCTTTCAGCAGCATTATATGAATTTCTGCAAACAAGCTAGTTTGATCTTCGCACATTAACACCGCACAAAAGTCTTCAAGTCGGAACGGAGACAATCTGACTAAATTCCTGAAATGTCTGAGCACTTCATATACACATAACACAGGCATTATCATCTCTCGAGGAACCAGCAGGTCTTCAGAAGTCCGCGGTAGCTCAAGAAAAGGTATTTCCCGATTCTGCAGCCACAAAGGCTCGGGGCTTGGAGCGCGATTGGCACTTCCAGGTTTTCTGGGAGTTCCACTCAACGTACTGTAACTACTCAGGGAAAAGTCACTGTCACTTGTTGGATCTTCGCAGACTGAATTATCACTTTCGCTTTCGCTAAGCGCTAGGTCGTCATCGGGTTCGCTTTTGTTGTCACTGGAATCGTCGCCGAAATCCGAACCGTAGTGGTATTCAGAATCGTGGTATTCCACAGCTGAAGGATTGTAACCACGACGTTGGTAGGCAGAACCAGAATATCCGCCTCCTCTTCGGCCGGATCTGTGGCTTTCTCGTCCACGAATTCTTGTGCTGCTTCTCCTACTAGCATCGCTTCCATGTGGGGACGAAGCCCGGGATGCGTTTGGAGTACTTAACTGAGAATCTGAGCCTTTATTTAAATTTAATAGGTATTTTGGTTTTTTCAAGAGATGATACTGAAACTTTTTGGGTCTATCTCCTACTGCGATCTTCGGAGGTCGACCCCTTTTTTTCTGTCCTCTTGCCGACATCTTTACTTGTCAATCACAACTACACGTGGTGTCTATGAAAACAATCTTGTATACAAATACGAATGACACAACAGCTTTAAAAACGATTCCATGTTCGCTTCCGATCTTTGCGCCATTCTAAAGCTATAGTCACGTGACAAACAGCAAAATACTCATTTTAAACGTAAATATCGTGCACATATAAAATAAAACAGCGTTTGTAGTCACTGAAATTCGATATATAATCGAGGGATTATCGATAAATTACACTATAAAGACGCACTGAATACTCAACTGACGCGAATTGTACAGCGAAAAGTACGGCCGATGCACGAATGTAACAAGCGTTCCTATTGGCCGATCACATCGCCGCCATGACAACTTGGAAAAGTATTGTATTGAAAACGACACTGTCGTCAAACAAATGGATCACTTTTTCACTCACTAATCACTTGAACATAATTCCACACTTAAATTTAATAATTGTCACTATTTTCTGCAAGAAATACAGCACAAACTTCACTAATTACTAATACACCATTACGACCAATCACCGAGCTTGTATCGAAAAACAATCGAAGAGTCCTTGCCTTAGTAGCGGGAGAGGGCAGCATCATCATAATTATAACATTCGTTTTTTAATAATACTTTAACCAAAGAAAACTTCTACCATTATTAAAAATTATATTATTACATATGAGCCACGATTTCATACCAATTTTTAACGTTTAAGCTAATTTTAACACAAATCAATAAGCAACTTCATTACCGCTTCCGTTTTGGCGGAAACTTACTTCAAATATTCGCGCAATTTAAAACATCATGAAAAAATTATTCCAAACAAACATTATTAATTTACACCTTAAAAAAACAATCAGAAAAATATATTCCACGAAAAATACTTGCATTTAATACGAGTTTTTTAAACATAACAAAATTTACAAATCGGTTTTTAGGTTTTAAAAATTCGTTTGTGCTTCAAAAATTCTTTACTGATTTTTAATGTCATCTAAAGTATTTTTTGTAATGATTTTTATTAAAATTATAATGGCGGGACTTTCTTTTGATATCTTATTTTACCGATATGAGTCACCACCGGAAAATTGTTCATTGTCTGATGCGCGAACTTCGAAAAAATCTTGCGCATATCTCATTGCCGACTCGTCAATTACAAACAAAACTTCTCATTAAACTCTACTAAAACCTTACAGTCTTCATAAAACACACCGATTTTGTTGTAATTCATTGTAACTCGCATAAAAAATAAATAAAAGTCAAGTTTCTGAGGAATGTTTTTAGGTGAAGTCCTTTTTAACGTACGACACTGGTTACAGTAATGTCGGTGACTTACAATCGAAACGATAATTAATTAAACGAACGTGAATATTTCGTAAAAAAAAGTGTTGTATCTATGTAACATTTCTGGGCAATTTCAAAATGAACGGGCCGAGAAAAATGTACCAAACTCGACAAATCATTCGCCACGATAGTCCAATTGAAGTCCCCAAGTGCATGTATAAAATGAAAAATCTACTATCAGGTCACAAAATCCAGTCAAGTGATCACGTTTTGCCAGCCCAGAATTTGGACATTCGAGAGCAGGTTAACAATCTTTTAAAGGTTTCAATCATTATCAATTCTTTTTCAAGTTTGTTTTGTTGTGGCTTTAAAATAGAAAAATCGTACTTACGGAATTATTTTTCATATTTACAACAACTGATCTAAACACTTTGACTTTCTATCCTGTACTAATCAAAGAATGTCCTTAATGGTTGCTAGTAAATTTTATAATTCCTCTCATGACTAATTTTTTATTTAATCTTAACCATACTCATTTTTCAACATATGTGTGAATCTTATACGAAAATTGTGGCAAAATTAATAAATACGCATCATTTTACGAGAAAATCGAATGTGTGTTAATTATTTGTATTTTATTTTTAGAAATACGAAATGCATCCCGAAATGGCCGATTTACAAATACGACAGGAAAATATTTTAAAACAATTAGCCGAACTGAAAGACCAAATGATGTCTTTAAGAGCAACTTTAAAAATTACGACTGTAGAGAATAAAACAAATTTTACTTGTAATAACAGCTTGAGTTCCAGCTCAACTGTTTCCAAAGAAGTAAGTTATATTTTAATGTAATCTAGATAGCCATGAGGAAAACAATTTGAACATCGAAATTGATTGTCACTTGTTATATCCATGGCAAGCTTAGCTTGATTACATCAGCTAACCAAGAGAGAATACAATTGAACGTGAATTATTTATACTGTAAAATATATCATTTTTAGCCCAATTTTCTTGTATGCAAACCTCTGTATAAACTGTTAGTCTTTTATTTCGATTGTCACTTGTTATTTCCATGGCATGGTTGATTATATCAAATAGGCAAGAAAGAGAAGAATTGCACATAAAACTGCAATAAACTGTAAATTATGTAATTTTTGATTCATTTATTTTTTTGTATTCAAACCTCTGCAGAAACTGATATCTTTTATTTCGATCGTCACTTGTTATTTCCATGGCAGGGTTGATTTCATCAGCTAGCCATGAAAGAAAACAACTGAATATTGAAATTGTTTACAACAAAATTTCACTGTAAAATATATAAATTTTAATTCATTACTATCTTTTGTCAAAAAAATGCGAGTACCTATATTTGCTTTAATTCATTTATTTATTTTTTTATTCAAACCTCTGCAGAAACTGATAGTCTTTTATTTCGATTGTCACTTGTTATTTCCATGGCTAGGTTTATTTCATAAGCTAGCCATGAAAGAAAACAACTGAATATTGAAATTGTTTACAACAAAATTTCACTGTAAAATATATAATTTTTGATTTATTGCCCTCATCAAAAATTTTTCGAGTATATTAGCTTAAACTATTTTGTACTCAAACCTCTGCAGTAATTGCAATCTTTTATTTCGATTGTCACTTGTTATTTCCATGGCAAATCTGATTACATAAAAAAATCCCTAATCCTATATGAATATTTTGTTTCAAAGCACACTAAGATTGTGTTTAGTGTTAACAAATACTCGAAATCACTCATACAGCATTTATTAAAAAAAAACGACGTTTCGGTATACATTTATCCCTTTTTCAGAATATATAAGATTTTACAAATTCTTAAACATAATTTTGTTGTCGATTTTGGCGCGAACAGATGTGTACGTATTTTGCGAATTTTTGAACGAATATATTATTGAGACAACTATATGATTTTATGTTTAGGAATCTTGTAAGAATTTTCCCTGAAGAAGGAATAAATATATACCGAAACGTCCGTTTTGTAAAAATAAAATGCTGCAGTAAACTCAAGAAATATTTCTATATTTTTGTTCTTAATTTCAGGTTGATGAAATGGTAGATTTAGTTATAAATGCAAGTCCTTCTAATCCACCTTATTCGTTGGTAGTTCTTCAAAAATTATGGGCGAACAATTTACGCCTTATAATACAAATTCATTTGCACTCTACTGTCGTTAATGCCTCAAGAATAGCTCAAGAATTTATAGAACAAATAAAAAATGACGAATCAAACCATAGCCTGCCAAGATTATTAATTCGTCTTATTTGGAAAGACGGTAAGAAATAGTTATTTATGCAACAAGAATAAAAAGTATAGTCTTATTTTACGACTATACAGTGTCCCACACTCTATGTTCAGTATAGGGTCTTATGGAGTACCATGTTGCCAAATATACTTGCTGTTAGTCTACAAGATAGAAAGAGCAAAATATATGCCCAAAAAGAGATGAAATATTCTGGGTATTTCATTGAATGTATTTATGACTGGTGTATTTCAGTGTATATAAACAGGTGGGTGAAAAGAAAAAAAAAAATAATAAACTGACCAGTTTAACAATTTACAAAGTAATACAAACACAAAATATAAGTAGGGTATAAAAATATAACAAGCGTAGGTAAATGAAAATAATTAACATATAAACTTCAGTCAATTTAAAGTAAATAATATAAAACATTTTTGTACTTAATTGGACATTTGTCAACAGTATAAATTCCCTATGTTACATATTTCCATTCTACGAAAAGATAGAGCTACATAAAATAATTAACACTATATTTTCTACAGCGCATTTTTGTAACACTATACTTGCCGATTGGAGCAGATAGATATGATGAATTGAAATCCCTAATTTTTGTGTTCCTCCTACGATATGATTTTTTTTATGTTTTATGCTATTTATGTCGACATGATGAACTCATAAAGAGTTAAAATTATTAAGCATTATTTTTTTTAATTTATTTTATATCTTATTTGATAATTTACTAATATTTAGGCGTGATGAAAATACTGCATATAGTTCAAGTTTCTATTCTTTCTTTATAATCTTCCATTTGAATTTATAATATTTTAATCTCTAATTCATTTGATCAAGATTAGTATGCCGGGCGGTTTTAAAATATTGTATTGAAATTTTACTTATTACAGATACAAATAGCTTCAGCATGTTTTTTACACCCCGGTTCCAACGCAATTTTTCGCGTTCTTGTAAATAAAACTATTTAGAACTGCAGATAAATTTCGGGTGATTCCAATAAGCCCTTGGGTAAATAAGAGACCCTCATAAAACTTAAATTGTAGTGTTAACTAATTTTGGTATAGCAATGAAAATTTATGAATGTTTCAATATTACATTACATTGAAAAATTGGCAACATGGTACAGAAAACGTTCATAAGAATAACAATGGCTATCTCTGCTACACTGAAGATGTGTGGGACACTGTATAGGAAAGTTTGACTGGACGAGCCGCAGGCGAGTTCGTCAAATCCTATGAGTGAAATAAGACACTTTTTACTTCAGTTGCACAGAAATTTTTTTTACGTCTTATATAAAAGTGTGAAAAAAAGTGCCGTAACGTTTCATTATTTCACCCGTTTGTGTTAAAAAAGTTCACTTTTTTCACACTTTAATGTGTTAAAAAAGACATACTTTATAAATCCATTTTAATAAAAAAGGAGTACTTTTTTTAACAGACGTAAAAAAAGGATATTAATGTATAATTTTGTAAATAATTTTTATGTTTTGTGTTTAGTTGAAGGCAATATGGAGTTAATAACATCATCATCCTTAAATCTACCAATTTTCGGCGAAGTAAACATTTTACGATACTTATCTCGAATCGGCCCTTCGAATTGGAATTACGAAATTTTGAGCAACGCTACAGAAATAGATTCGGCTTTAGATATTTGCTATTTATTGGCGAGATCTCGAACGAAGACTGAACGATCAGGATTATTAGTTAACTTGAATGCCAGATTAGGAAAATCGAATTTTTTGTGCAGTAGAAGTGAACCAAGTATAGCTGATTTTGCAGCGATTTCGGCTATTAAACAAGTTATGAATCCCGCTGATATTAATGTAAATTTGACCAAATGGTTTCAGAGATGTGAACAGTGTTGCTAATTGTCAATAAAGTTTTAATATTTTAATTGTTGTTTCATTTATTTCCTCAAAATCGTAAAAAAATTATATGGCCAGTATATGTTTAAAATAGCAATGAGCTTTAAGTAAAATATCACTTCCGGGTGATCGTTTGTAAACAAAATCTAATTTGTTGTTCCAATAAATAAAAAAATTGTTGTGGCTAACACAAGACCTCTCGCCATTTCCATATTAGGCTATATAAGTACTTATTTGTGTTTAACATTTCTGGTGATACACAAAAATTCTAATTATTAATATATTTTCATATTTTTTAATTCATTCTATAATAAGTTTCCTACATATGTACCTACAATTTAAATATTTAATTAATAATAAAATAAGAAGTATTAAATGTACTTCCTAGAAAAAGCCCTCAGTAGTGTAAATGGATTTTTGACACTGACAACTCACATTTTTCTGTCAATTACAATTTTAATTTTTCAACTGGTTTCCATTGAGTTATTTGGGATACTAGATACATTACTCTAAAAATGCGTACACTTACGTAACATTGTCTTTACAAGCAAATAATATTACTACCAAGTTTATATATCTACCCATTTTTGAATTATTGCCCCAAAAGTCAATATTTAGATAAAAACTTCAAAATTTTCAAAAATCTAATTTTTATGTATCTAGATAGTTCTCAGTGCGCTGATTCCAAATTTTGAAACCGCAGGTCGATATCTCTTTTCGTTCTCGAGATATTTAGATTTAAAGTTTTGCTCAAAACTGCCCATTTTTGGGTGGTACCCCAAAAATGGGTCGATATATGAATTTGGCGACATCACCATTCGATTCTACGGGCAAAATTACATAAGTGTACCAATTTTCATAATTTTTGTCCAACCGGTTCATATTTTATGAATAAAAGTTTGAAAACCCCCGAAAATGACCAAAATCTGAAATAATCGTAAGGGGTACCCCTTAGATTTTTTTCGATTTTTGGCCATTTTCAGTTATTTTGCTTTAGAGATTGTATGCGGTGTTCAAAAATTATGAAAATTGGTATACTTATGTAATTTTGCCCGTAGAATCGAATGGTCGTGTCGCCAAATTCATATCTCGACCCATTTTTGGGTTATTACCCAAAAATGGGCAGTTTTGAGCAAAACTTTGAAGCTAAATATCTCGAGAACGAAAAAAGATATCGACCTGCGGTTTCAAAATCTGGAATCAGCGCATTGAGAAGTATCTGGATACATAAAAATTAGATTTTTGAAAATTTTGAAGTTTTTATCTAAATATGGGGTATATTGACTTTTGGGGCAATAATTCAAAAATGGGTAGAGATGTAAACTTGGTAGTAACATTATTTGCTTGTAACGGATTATTTTATATATTTATGAGTCTCTATCTCTAAATGTATAGAAGATATAATAAAAATGTTCAATGTACTTATACAATAAAATCTGGATATGCGATTTTTAGCATGAATCCAATACCTCTCTTAGCGAGAGGTAAAAAGTCCATAATACGAAATTTTGGATTATATTCTATTATAAATTATTAAAATTTCTTTCAGAATTTTTATTAATAATTGGAATAATACTACCTTTTTAGTTTTAGTTCTGTATTTTTATTTAATACCAACGTTTCGGCCGCATACACTGCTGCCTTCTTTAGGGGAAAGAAAATAAATGACAACATGAATTTCATTAACCGTGGTTTAAACTGGGGTTAATTCCATAAAGAAAATATTTGACATGAATTTATCAATTTTGTAACAAAAATTTTGTCTCAAAGCTCAGCTCAAAGCATCGAAGTTTGTTTACATTTACAAGTTTTGTTGTGCGCAAAATATGTAAAATTCTTCGGAAAATATGTGTTTTAAATATTAATTTGTTTATAAAACAATACATACATTAATATTCAACAATATTTGTTAATAATTGTGTAAAATATTGTCTATTTACAAGATTTTTTTGAAAACGTTGTTCGACGAACAATTTTCCAACCTAACTTTTCGGCTTTGCGATGTCTTTAGCCGACGAATTACTGGCAGATCTAGAAGAAAATGACCACGAAGACTTCGACGAGTCCTCCGAAGCAATCAAAACAGAAATCAAAGAAGAAAACATTGAAAATGAAGCTGAAATTCCTATGGAAGTTGATACAACTCAGATAACCTCAATTCGGGAACTCGCTCAACTCAGAGATTCAGAAGAATTAAAAAGTATTATGCAACAGATTGATAGTTACGGAGGGAAGATCAGAAAAGCTGAGGAAATAATAGGTCCAGTAGAAGCTGATCCCGAATATCAGCTAATTGTTGAGGCTAACAATATAGCAGCTGATATTGATAACGAAATTGGAGTTATACATCGATTTACCCGAGATAAATATCAAAAACGCTTTCCAGAATTGGAATCTTTAGTTGTAGGTCCGCTGGAGTATGTCTGGACTGTCAAAGAATTAGGAAATGATTTAGATCAAGCTAAAAATAATGAAACTTTGCAGCAGTTTTTAACACAAGCGACTATTATGGTTGTTTCTGTTACTGCTTCAACTACACAAGGGTAAGAAAAACATCCCCACCGTAACTTATAAGTGCAATTTATAAAGAAATCTACTTAGCTACAATACTTTATTTTTCAACAGAACTTCCCTCAACACTAACACACTTTCCCCAATGTTTCTTCAACTGTTTCATTCCGTGAACAAAATAATTTTTTGGAAGAATGCAAAATAACAGCACACATTAATTCTGATTCAAATCTTTTTCCCCAAAGAATTTTTTTCATATTTTTGAATACAAAGAAGTTACTAGGTGCTAAATCGGGGCTGTAAGGTGGATGGCATAGTTTTGTAAAACCGCATCCCCTGATAATGTCTTCAACTTTGCGCGCTTTGTGAACCTTGCAATTGTTATGCAACAATATTTTTTTTTACCTTTCGCTAAGAGAGGTATTGGAATCATGCTAAAATTCGCATATACAGATTTTAGTAGATAAGCACGTTTTAAGGTCTCTATAATCCGAATATGACATTTTTACTATGATGTCTGTCTGTGTGTGTGTGTGTGTGTATCTTGTATAGATTTGGAGATAAAGGCATTGTAATAAATAGAATAATTTAATGTAGTACATCGCAGAGGCTAAGGCACTAAGGAAACCAGTTGACAATTTCAAATGTTTATAACATAATTTGTAGATGACAAATGTCAGTCAGTGTCAAAAATCAACAGTTTTAGTGACATTCTAAAAGCTTTTTTTGGGAAATACATTTACTCTTTCTTAGTGTTTTATTAATTAAATATTTAAAATTGTTGGTAAAATGCATATATTCATCAAAAATACCGCCAATCTAATTAATGAATTGAAAGAATCTGTGACATTTAGGAACTTCCTCATACAATGAAAAATAGATATCATTAGAATTGTATGTGTGCAGAAGACATGCTAAATACAATAAAAACAATATTTGGGGAAGTTCTGGATTATTTTTGTTATAAAACGACGGTTTGATAGCGAAGTGCAATACAATACTTAAATTAAATAAAATGGAAATGGCGAGAGGTATTGTGCTGGCCACAACAGATAAAACGATTTGAATACAACTTACTATAATGTTACTCAAATCTAATAACAAAAAATTGCATCGTTCGTCTTTTGTTTCATAGCTATCTAGATTTTTTATAAACAGCCCTCATATCATTTAAACAAAAACCCATTTTATATTTCAGAACCCTGTTAACAGATTTCGAGCTAAAACAAATTGGCGAATCATGCGACATGGCAATAGAACTCAACAATTTCAAGCAAAAAATATTTGAATATGTCGAAAGCCGTATGGCCTTTATCGCCCCTAATATTTCTATAATTGTTGGGGCATCTACTGCAGCGAAAATTATGGGCGTCGCAGGTGGATTAACAAAGCTGTCTAAGATGCCGGCTTGTAATGTTCTAGTCCTAGGCCAACAAAAAAAGACGTTGTCTGGTTTTTCACAAGTTACGATGTTGCCGCATACTGGATTTATATATTATTCGGAAATTGTGCAAGACACACCACCGGTAAGTTGATTTTGGAATATTTGTAACTACAGACATCAAAAAAAAAAAAAAGAAAACTCTGTATTTTGCATTTGACAATGTTCATAGATAATTTTTTCACTAGTTATTATGGAACGAGTAAGGAAAAATTTGCTTTTCCTACGTGTTGTAAACAAGATTTTTTTACTACCGTTTGAAATAAGTAAAAAGCATTTGACTAGAGTCAAAAAAATTGACTGTCGGGTTCAGCAATAAACTATATATATACATGTCTCCATTCCAAAAGAGCGGCGCAAATAATGGCCTGTTTTGTATTCATTATTATTAGTGATGTGAGGATCCGCCAAAACATGGATCCGAGGTCCCGGATTTCAAAATATCCGGTTCCTCGGATATCCGATGTTCGGATATTGAAGCGGATATCCGTAAATTTAACTCAGATTTGGATTCGGATTCGATGTGTTGTTTACGGATCCGGATTTGTATATCCGAATTTTAATTCTGGATCCGATTCATCATTTTGAATGTAAAGGCAAACGTCTGGAAATGAGTTCAAATTCAAACCGTTACAGTGAGTCTGTTTATCTCTACAGCGGTCTGTAAACAGCAATAAATTTTATAATACCCCTCTAACATAGACAGGTAGCTGGTGCAAATACGAAAAGGATATTTCTTAGAATATTGAATTCTGTAGTTCTAAAATTTTAACATTCATTACAACAAATACTTCAAAGAAAACGAGATTAAGATTAAATTTGAGAAATAATGGTTACAGGTTCATTGCAAGTGTCGAAATACCTATTTATTTATATCGTGCACGTGTTTCACATAAAAGGGATTGTTTTTCCATGTCTAAAATCCGGTACTCATATTCGGATCCGGATCCAAAATCCAATACTCAGATTCGGATCCAAAATCCGATACTCAGATCCGGATCCAAACTCCAATACTCAGATCCGGATCCAAAATCCGATACTGAGATTTGGATCCGAGATCCGGATAGTTCAACATTCAATTATCCGGATATTTTTGGATCCGAAACCAAAACTATCCGGATCCGGATCCCACCACTAATTATTATAGAGCAAACAGTAAGCGATATGCCGCTTTGTCATTACGATATTTATAGTTTTATTGCTGGACTCCGACATAGTCAATTTTTTCTGACTACAGCACAGTTTTTTCTTAGTCAATCGTCTATAGATTATTTTGGTGAAAAATACTTCAAATAACAGTTATAGAAAAAATAATTCTACACATTTTTTATTTAAAGTATTTTTCTTTAAAATAATCTATAAATCATTGGCATTGACAAAGAAAAAAACAATGCTAGTCAATTGCTCGCTAATCACTCTTAATCATTTGTTCAAAATAACGATTATTATTCTTAATATTTACAATAAATAAAGCTGTTGAACTGTGTGCAGAAAATTAATACTTTTTTCGCACTGAAATGCTTCCTGACTGCGGAATTAGTTATTTATGTGACAAGTGTGTAAAGTAGTACTTTTTTGGTCGAGTGCGATATCAATATTTTTTACGTCTGCAATAAAAGCGAAAAAAAGTATCATAATGTTTCATTATTACAAAAAAGACATACTTTATAAATCCATTTTAATGAAAATATGTGTACTTTTTTAACAGTCGTAAAAAAAATTATTTTCCTAACTTACGAATATTGAATTGACTTTTGCAAATGGTAGTAAAAAAATAAAATTTCATTACAGTTAAAAAAAACATTCCGTCTATTTCTTATAGGATCTGCGTCGAAAGGCAGCTCGTTTGGTTGCTACAAAGTGTACGCTTGCCGCTAGGGTGGATGCTTGTCACGAAAGCACTGACGGCCATATTGGCAAAATGTTTAGGGATGAAATCATGAAAAAATTAGATAAATTACAAGAACCACCTCCGGTTAAATTCGTAAAACCTCTGCCAAAACCGATAGAAGCTAGCAGAAAAAAACGAGGCGGCAAACGAGTAAGAAAAATGAAAGAAAGATATGCTATGACGGAGTTCAGAAAACACGCCAACCGGATGAACTTTGGAGACGTAAGAATAAGAATACTTTTATTATTTATACCGAGAGTTTTTTTAATCAGTGAACATGGGCGTATATCATTACCATAATTACGTTTAAAATGATTTACAGCAATGTATTATCGCGTTTTTTTTTAAACTGGACATAGGACGTGACATTTAGTATATCTGTCAATGTCATCAAATTGTCATATTTCAAAATGTATACAGTTGAAGAAAAAGTTCAAATTGTGTGGTATAATTCTATACTCTGACATAAGCCTAAGGCAAGAAATAATTAATATAAATTATATTTTATCCCTATTTTTTAATTAATCAATATTTATTTTGTCACCATTGTAAATACAAATTTTTAAAAGGCCCCAAAGAAAAAAAAAACGTTTGGTGCAAGATCTGGTGGCATTGCAGGCCACTCCACTTCTCCACCACGTCCTATCCAGCGTTGGGGGAATACCTGGTGCAGATATAAGTGAAAATTTTGACGACTCCAATACCTGCAATTTTGTGAATTTACTTCCCGATTAATATAAAATGTCGCTTCATCCGTAAATAAAATTCGATCCAGTAATATTTCCCCACTATTAATTTTGTTCATCATATATTCGCAAAAGATATTTCTTCGTTCTATATCGTTGTGTAATAACTCTTGGTGATTTTGATATTTAAAACTCTTAAAATGTTCTTGTCTTAAAACCTTGTATACTAGTATTCTTAATTTCAGAAAAAAAAATTGTTGACAGGGTGTTGTCACTTTCAATTAATTGCATAATTTCTTGTTTCTTACTATTAACTACAGTACTTGGTCTGATTTTCTTCTTGTGCTGTTTATTGACGTATCCTTTAATTCTGTAGTTATTGTAAATTTTTCTTATAGTTGTTGGACTGGGTCGCTTATTAAAAGTTAATGCACATAAGTCAGAAACTTGTTGTAGACTCGTTATAATTACTCCAATTTACAATTTGAACTTTTCTTTAACTGTATACATTTTGAAGTATGACAATTTGATGACATTGACAGATATACTAATGTCCAGTTTTAAAAAAAACGCGATAATGCATTGCTGTCAATCATTTTAAATGTAACCATGTTCACTGATAAAAAAAACTCTCGGTATGTATTTATTCATTAAAATGCCTTACAGATTGAAGACGACGCTTATCAAGAAGATCTCGGGTACTCCCGCGGTACCATCGGCAAAACGGGAACCGGAAGGATCCGTTTACCTCAAGTCGACGAAAAAACCAAAGTCAGAATTTCTAAAACCCTGCAGAAGAACTTGCAGAAGCAACAGCAGATTTGGGGAGGAAGTACTACTGTTAAAAAGCAAGTTTCTGGTACTGCCTCAAGTGTGGCCTTTACCCCATTGCAAGGGTTGGAAATTGTTAACCCACAAGCAGCGGAAGTCAAAGTGGAAGAAGCGAACGCGAAGTATTTTTCGAATACGAGCGGGTTTTTGAAGTTGAAGAAAGATTAGTAAAATATGTAATATAAATGCATTTAGTTGTTTTTGTATTTAATTTAGTGTTTAATAAATATTTTCTAATAATAATTTATGAGTTATTAATATTATTTATTATTAAAATAGTTCTTTTATTTTCAAGTATTAGCGCAAATTTCGCAAGAATTGATATCTTAATTTAATTACCTAAATGATAATAATCATAAGCGCTATATTCTTATAAAATCGACGTTTATTGGGGTTTACAAACATTCAAAAACAATTTAGACCCTGAAAAAGATATAAGTATGTACCGAAACGTCCATTTTATACAAAAAATTTTACTAAAATCGCAAAATAAATTATGTAGAATGCACAAAAATCAGTTTTTTCCTTTTATTTTTAAGAAAATATTTTAAAAATCTGATGTGAACAGCACAAGACCTCCCGCCAATTCCATGCTTAAAATAGCAATGAGCTTTAAGTAATGTATTTGGTTGCTCCAATAAATACGAAATTTTGGATTATATTTTATTATTTTCCTCGAAAATCTGTTAAGAGCTTCAAGTTAAGTACCACTTCCAGTTTGTCATATATAATCAAAATATAATATGTTTCCAATTATATACAAGTTGTAAATATCAAATTTGAGAAGTTTTGGATCATATTTTTCAAGAAAATCTGTTCAGAGCTTCAAGTAAAGTACCACTTCCGGTGTATCAATTTTAGCAAAAATGTAATATGTTATTCTCATTAATATAAAAGTCTTAAATACCAAATTTGAAAAGTTTTGGATTATATTTTAATATAGTTTTTCATTCAAAACTGTTATGAGTTTCAAGTAAAGTACCACTTCCGGTTGTCCAATTTTACCTAAAATCTAATCAATTCTTTATATGAATGCAGAAAGCTTAAATACGGAAAATATAATTTTTTGGAAGTTTGGTATGAGTTACTGTGTACGAAAAAATCGTTGCACACAGACATTGTAAAAATAGTAAAAACGTGTTGTGGGGACCCTAATTCGTGCTTATTCACTATCGAATTTTTTGACTGAAAACATTACCTCCCTTAACTATGTATATAGATTGGCGGGAGGTAAAAATCTGCGAAGAAGACCCTTAAAGGGTACTACAAGTAAATTTATCATAAAATACAAATAAAAATGTTAGCAAGTCCAACAAACAATAACAAGTTCGACTTTTTGATGAATTGCTCCATTGGTTTAGAGCGAATCTCAAAGTTTATCTGTACGCGATTGACATCAAATGAAAATGACTTTAAACTTTAAAGAATAAAATATCTTATAAACTAAATGCATCTCCTTCAGAACTCAAAACGTGGTACAGATTTAAATTTGGTTAGCTAGCAGTCAATAAAAACAACCATAAAACAATAAAGAACTTATAAATATCTATTAAACTTTCTAATTTTTGAATATAAATCCAAAATGAATGATTTACTACAAGAAAATTACTCACCACTACATATTGTTTGTCTTCGACCAAGCGGCGTACGAATACATGCACACATTCACTATTCTTTACCCGATAAGAAGAAATACTAATTATTTTTATAAATATATAATAAAACCAGACAAAATTATATCAAAATGATCGCCAGACATTCATTAATCGATTAATATATAAATTATTAATGATACTAACATTTTAATCACTAAAAACTTTAATTAATTACGGAGCATAACAATACACTACAAACTTTTCTTCATTGTTGTTGAAACAATTGCCAGCGTTCAGCAGCCAATGAGAATGCAGTATCGCGCTTGACATCGAAACGGGTGATGTATTAGAATTATGTTTGTTATAGTTTATGATTATAATTTATTAAAAATACATTCTTAAACTTTAAAAACTGTCACAAACTTGTAAAACAATACCGGTCTATCTTTTAGTAGGTTATATACACTGTGGTCGAACGGTTAACAAGTGTTTTTCAAATGTAAGTACCATCTTCATTTATTATAAATTTACTATAGTTTCTGTATTTGTCAGCAACTTTTCATAAGATTACGGCAAATTCAAATTACATTTTATCTTTTTTGGTATAAAATATTTGACAAACCACCATATAAATAACAGTTTGAATGTTGAGATAACGAAACTTGTTTTGCCAAAATCTGTTCATAAAAATGTCTACCCGGTATTTCGATACCGAAAAATGGCCAAAATAGTCACTTTAATATGTAAGGAGTGAGAAATATTTGTTTTTAATAATTATTTGTTTAATATATATGGTTTGAACACTAAAGATAAAATAAATAACGGTCAAATGCCAAATCTTTTGCATATGATCGTTTTTATTGATTTTGTATCTCATATCTCTTTAATAGTTTAAATTTTTAAATACAGTTGTCAGCATGTCTGATTTTCTGTTCAATCTTTTTTGTAATTCCCAGTGCAGACGCCTTCTTTAAGGGGCATAATTTTAATGTGCCCCTTTTTGCTTGTATAGTTTACACTTGACCAAAAACTTGTGTCGACGGTCATGGAGATCGCTAGATCCAAAAATCAATAAAAATGATCATGCGCAGTAGATCAAAAATTAATTGTGGTATGTGAAATATGACAGGCGCTGGCGCCTAAATACCAGAAAATAAACATTGGAATTTCTTCAAAATTTGACTATGTACTATAATTTTTCAATTAAATATTATTTTTATATGTATTTTGGGAGTGTAGTAAATATTATATAATACATATTATCCATTTTTGGATACCTAAATTATTAAATAAATTATTTTATCAATATCTCATCTCATTATCTCTGAAATTAAAACGAAAATAAAAAAAAGTTTCAACAAGACTGCCTTTTATTTTTAATTCCAAATCTTTTTCCTTATGACAAACTTAGTTAAAATCTTATTAGTTTAGCCAAAAATTGAATTTTCTTGAATTTATTAATCCAAAACAATACTGCTGCTACAATCTGTGATGATAGTTGTGAACTATTTTTTAATGTTTTGTTGTAAAAAAGTACGTTGATGTATCGTGTAAATGGGAGAAAATCAATAAATTCGACAAATCAATTAACCAATCAAGTTCGAGAAAATGTGTATGGGATCTAGGCGGGAAGAAAATTGTTTAAACAAATGTCATTTGATTATCAACCAAAAACAGATGAAAAATTTGTTAAATTTATGATTTTATATAAATTAATCATTAAAATATCGATTGTTATACGATTTTAGGTTCATTATATTATAAAATATATATTTGTTGTTCATTTATTTATTGTTAGTTTCACAAGATGTCTCCACCTGTTTAACAGCTAAATCTGACCTTCATGAAAACCAGAACCGTAATTAATAATTATTGTTTTCAGAAAATGTTTAACAGTTTTTTTGGCTAAAATTTATATGTAATTCAACAAAGAAAAAACAATAGTTTATAAAAAATATAAAATAAATAATCAAACTTCTTTTTCATAGAAGATATACTGAAATATTGGCTAGCAGAAAATTTCCTGAATACGTCTCCGTGTGTTAGGAACAAATTATTTGTGGTATGCGAAATATGACAGGCGCTGGCGCCTAAATACCTTAAAATAAACATTGGAATATCTTCAAAATTTGACTACATACAATAACTTTTCAAGTAAATATTGTTATTATATGTAATTTAGAGGTTAAATAAATATAATATTGTACATATTATTCATATTTTATTATAATAAATACCATATTTAGTTATATACATTATAAGAGTGTACAGAACAAAAGTATTTCATTGTTTATTAATATTATAAACAATAATTCTTAACTTTAACTTAATGTAAACATTATACTAATAATACATTTTACAGAAATAATCATATAATACAAAATAAATAAAAATTATTATGTATAACACTGACATGGCATCTATACATTTTTGTCATCATTTTTCTTCGCTAAATTTTCATAAAAAGTTAATATGTTATATATCGGAAGATTCAGCATGAAATTTTGAGTATAAAAATAATAAAATTATATACTATAACTATAATATATTGCTAATACCTTATACATTTCATTTGTCATACTTGAATTTTTGTTCGATTACAGTTTTCAGTACAAAATTTTCATTAAAAGTTAATAAATTATACATCAGCAGATTCAGTGTGAAGCACTGAGTAAAATGATACTAAATACTTGTACTAAAATACTAAATTAACACTAAAATTAGTCATCTAGTCTTTGTTCAAGTTTTATTCATCATGCTTTGTTCTTTGATATGATCTGTTCGTGTTTTGTCTTCTTTGATTCGTCCCTCATTCTTCATCTACATAAAAACAACCCCTGCAATTCAATCCTGCGATATTTCATCCCTTAAACAACAGTATTCTTCGTTAAATAACTCCAAACATTTGTAATGTTTGCATTCAGATGTAATCTGCTAATTTGGAGTTCTGTAATAAAATATGTATACAATAATGATAATAATGCTATATAATGTTTATTATATACGAATATACATACCTTATAAATATAATACATAAAATATTGCTATGTCCATTTGGTTTAAGAGGCATTAAAAGCTGTAGCATCTTTGCAAAAATCTACATAATGAACCTATATTGTTGTTACTAAATTTGAAAGAATTGTTGCCCGATGCTCTACCCAAAGCTAATAAGCTTTATTCTCTAGAACAACCTGTTCGAATAACAGGTTTTTATAACTAGTTCTCATTAAAAACCCATCTAATATCTGTTTTTTATAACTTGTTCGCTTCTAAAAACCGGTTTAAGTTTAGTATACCAGGTTTTTATAATTATTTCTCATTAAAAACCGGTCTAATAACTAGTTTTTATAACTTGCTCGCTTCTAAAAACCGGTTTAAGTGTAGTACTCGCTCCAAAACTGGTTTATTTTATATCCATAACTATTGGAAACTGATTTGGAGTACCTGAAATATATTTAATTTGCATATCCATTGTTTAAACATATGTTTTCTTATCAAATATCCCCTTCTAGTCAAATAAAAACTAATTCAATTCGTTTTGTTTTCTGTTCCAATCATGTACATTTGTTTATCCATTATTGTTGTTAGTTGTCATTTGAAATTTGAGGTTATAGAAATTGTTATTAACAATTAATAAAATATTAGTTGTTATTAATTTCTAATGCATAAAAATGAAAAATATATTCAAAAAAATTAATAAACCAAATTAAAACACATGTTTAATAAATTTGTTAAAAAAATTAGTTCAGGATTTGTCTTCGAGATGGCGATACCAGTATTGTTTTCCAACTTGAAATTTATGGATTTTTTCGATAATACCAGCCGTTTTGAACAATATTTATTATAAATATTTACACGATACATCAATCTACTTTCTTGCAACAATACATAAAAATATAATTCATAAGTTTCATCATAGAGTACAGAAGCAGTATTATTTTGGTGTTAATATTTTTGAGAAAATCCATTTTTTGGCTAAATTAATAATATTTCGACGAAGTTTGTCATAAGGAAAAGTATTTGTAATTAAAAATAAAGGGTAGTCTTGTTGAAACTTTTTTTTATATTCGTTTTAATTTCAGGGATAATAAATATAAATAAAAATCAATTCTAAGTATATTTTAACTAACAATTTATTTTATTTATGTATAGTTCTTGAGGCAATGTTTTGAAGACAGGTGCTTTACTGTACATGAATTTAAATTTTTATTATTGTTTATATTTGGATAATATTGTTTAACTAATTTATTCATAGGTATTAGACTAGTAATAGAAATATTTTGAAAATGGGCACACTTATATTAGAGAGTACGTAGAATATAATGGCGCTATCGACAAATCTGTATCTCACCCTATTTTTGGGTAGCAAAAATCTACTTATTAATTAGCGGAAGGTACGGGTTTTTTTTTATTAAAAATCAATTCTATGGGTGAAAATACACATGTACACATTTTCATTAAAATATTTAAACAAATGGTCATTTTATTAATAAATTTTGAAAGGTCGTTGATCCCAAAAAAATGTGGTTTTCACCATTTTAAATCATTTTCTACTATGCTTAAACCACTCGTACAATAATTCTGAAAATTGGTAAACTTATATAAGAAAATACGCACAATTGAATGGTAAAGTCGACATGTTTGTATCTTGCCCCAGTTTTGGGTAGCAAATATCTACCCATTTAAGGGTTGAAGGTACGTTTTTAATTTTATGAAAAATCGATTCCTCGTGTCAAAATACATATGTATACCAATTTTTGTTGATATTGCCCGAAGGATATACTAAATATCTGAACTTGTATTTGCCCTAAATTTACAAAATAATGCCGGCGTCTGACGCGTCACTTGCGCACAAAAAATTCGTAGATTTGCGGTAAATGCAAAGTGAGTTTATTTGGAATTCCGTAAAGAAAAAAATTTGAAAATTGGTAGACTTATATAAAAATATATGTAGAATCTAATGGCGAAGTCTAAAATTATTTATCTCTACCCAGTTTTGGGTGGTGAGTATTTACTCATTTAAGGGTTGAGGGTACGACTTTAATTTTACGAAAAATCAATTCTTTGGGTCGTAATACATATGTTTACTAATTTTCGTTAAAATATTACGGCTGGTAATTTAATAATATCAAAACAAAATGTTCAGAGGTCGTTGACCCTAACTGTGTAGCATTCAGAATTCTGTTTTACTATAATTATACCAATAATACAATAATTCTGAAAATTGGTATACATGTTCAAAAAAGTATGTAGATTCGAATGGTGTAGTCGGCATGTTTGTATCTCTACCCAGTTTTGGGTAGCAAATATCTACCCATTTAAGGGTTGAAGGTACGATACTACTTTTATCAAAAATCGATTCCTCAGGTCAAAATATATATGAACCCAAATTTTTGTTAATTTTCTATAAAGGATATACTCAATATTTGAACTTGTATTTGCCCTAAATTTACAGAATTATGCCGGCGTCTGACGCGTAGCTTGCCGAAAATTCATAGATTTGCGGTAAATACAAATTGTGTTTACTTGGAATTCCTTCAACAAAAATTTTTGAAATTTGGTACACTTATGTAATATTTTACATAGAATCTGATGGAGAAGTCGAAAATTATTAATCTCTACCCAGTTTTGGGTGGGGAATATCTACCCATTTAAGGGTTGAGGGTACGACTTTAATTTTATGAAAAATCGATTCTTTGGGTCATAATACATATGTTTACTAATTTTTGTTAAAATATTACAACAGATAATTTAATAATATCAAAACAAAATATTCATAGGTTGTTGACTGAATGTGTAGCATTTAGAATTTTCTATTACTGTAATTATATTAATAGTACAATAAATCTGAAAATTGGTATACATGTACATAAAAATATGTAGATTCGAATGGTGCAGTCGACGATTTTATATCTCTACCCAGTTTTGGGTAGCATATTTCTGCCCATTTAAGGGTTGAAGATAGGGGTTTCATTTAATCAAAAATCGATTCCTTTGTTCAAAATACATATGTAAAGTAATTTCTATCAAAATATTTTGAATAGTCCAATTTGAATTGTAACATTTATCAACAATGATATTTATCGCTATAAGAACGGTTTTACTTATTTATTCATGGTACTTAAACCAATGAAGCAAAAATTATGAAAACTGGGTTATTTATACAAGAAAGTACGTAGAATCTAACGGCGCTATAGAAAAAATTCCATCTCCACCCATTTTCGGGTAGTAAATATATACCCATTTAAGGGTTGAAGGTACGTTTTTAATTTTATGAAAAATCGATTCCTCGTGTAAAAATACATATGTATACTAATTTTTGTTGATATTCCCCAAAGGATATACTAAATATCTGAACTTGTATTTGCCCTAAATTTACAAAATTATGCCGGCGTCTGACGCGTCGCTTGCCCACAAAAAATTCGTAGATTTGCGGTGAATGAAAAGTGTGTTTATTTGGAATTCCGTTAACAAAAAAATTTGAAAATTTGTAGACTTATATAAGAATATACGTAGAATCTAATGGCGAAGTCTAAAATTATTTATCTCTACCCAGTTTTGGGTGGTGAATATCTACCTATTTAAGGGTTGAGGGTACGACTTTAATTTTACGAAAAAACGATTCTTTGGGTGATAGTACCTATGTTTACTAATTTTTGTTAAAATATTACTTCAGATAATTTAATAATATCAAAACAAAATATTAAAAGGTCATTGACCCTATAGGGAGGGGAAGACAATTTTTTTTAAACAAATGTCAATTGATTATTAATCAAATGACAGTTGGAATATTTGTTAAATTTATGACTTTAAATAAATTAATCATTAAAATATTGATTGTTAAACGATTTTAAATTCATTATATTATAAAATATATATTTGTTGTTATTTCTATTTGCAATCATCGTTGTACAGATGTCTCCACCTGCTCTAAAACCCAATCTGACCTTCATGGAATACAGAACCGTAATTAGAAATTATTGTTTTCAGAAAATGTTTAACAGTTTTTTTGGTTAAAATTTATACGTATTTCAACAAAGAAAAGACAATGGTTTATAGAAAATATAAAATAAATGACCAAACTTCTTTTTTATAAAAGATATACTAAAATATTGGCTAGCAGAAAATTTCCTGAATACGTTTTGTGTGGTAGTAACAAATTATTTGTGGTATGCGAAATATGACAGGCGCTGGCGCCTAAATACCATAAAATAAACATTGGAATTTCTTCAAAATTTGACTATGTACAATAATTTTTCAATTAAATATTGTTATTATATGTAATTTGGAGGTTAAATAAATATAATATTGTACATATTATTCATTTTTTATTATATTAAATACCATATTTAGTTATATACATTATAAGAGTGTACAGAACAAAAGTATTTCATTGTTTATTAATATTATAAACAATAATTCTTAACTTTAACTTATTTTAAACATTACACTAATAATATAGTTTACAGAAATAATCATATAACACAAAATAAATAAAAATTATTATGTATAACACTGACATGGCATCTATACATTTTTGTCATCATTTTTCTTCGCTAAATTTTCATAAAAAGTTAATATGTTATACAACAGAAGATTCAGCATACAATTTAGAGTACAAAAATATTAAAATTATATACTATAACGATAATATATTGCTAATACCTTATACATTTCATTTATCATACTTGAATTTTTTTCGATTACAATTTTCAGTACAAAATTTTCGTTAAAAGTTAATAAATTATACATCAGCAGATTCAGTATGAAGCACTGAGTAAAATGATACTAAATACTTGTACTAAAATACTAAATTATCACTAAAATTAGTCATCTAGTCTTTGTTCAAGATCTTTCGTTATATTTGTTGTTCGAAGTCATCTTTTTGTGTTTTGTCTTCTTTGATACGTCCCACATTCTTCGTCTACATAAAACCAACCCCTGGAGTTTAATCCTGCGATATTTCATCCCTTAAACAACAGTATTCTTCGTTGGATAACTCCAAACATTTGTAATGTTTGCATTCAGATATAATCTGCTAATTTGGAATTCTGTAAAAAATATGTATACAATAATGATAATAATGCTATAAAATGATTATTATATACAAATATACATACCTTATAAATATAATACATAAAATATTGCTATGTCCATTTGGTTTAAGAGGCATTACAAGCTGTAGCATCTTTGTAAAAATCTCCATGGTGAACCTATATTGTTGTTACTAAATTTGAAAGAATTCTTGCCTGAAGCTCTACCCAAAGCTAATAAGCTTTGTTCTCTAGAACAACCTGTTCTAATAACAGGTTTTTATAACTAGTTCTCATTAAAAACTGGTCTAATGTCCGGTTTTTATAACTTGTTCGCTTCTAAAAACCGGTTTTTTAGGTTTAGTACTCGCTCCAAACTGGTTTAATTTATATCTACAACTATTTGAAACTGATTAGGAGCACCTGAAATATATTTAATTTGCATATCCATTGTTTAAACAAATGTTTTCTTACAAAATATCCTTTTTTTGTGTTTTGTTTTCTTTAATGCTTCTCAAAGACTTCGTTTACAATTTAGCAACCTTTTACAAAATTATCTGCGTCGTATGGATAATTTTGAGATATCTGCAGGTCGTCTTTACGGTCTCCAAGTATTTAGAACATGAAATAACTCAACGAGCAATTGAGTACTGTAATTCTGAAATTAAATGTATATTGATTATTATATGAACAAATACATCCCTTACTATTAAAATATATTAAATACCTGTATATGTATTCATGATTTGAGACAATATAAGATGTATTACTTCTTGTGTGATGTAGTAACAATTTTTTTACAAAATTAAGTAAATGTTTTATCCCATACTCTGCAAATGAATGAAAAAGTGTTGTCTCATATACAAACCTGCTTAATTAACCGGTTTTTGAAAGAAGTTCTCCCAAATAAGAACCTGTTTATGTAACCAGTTTTTGAAAGAAGTTCTCCCAAATAAGAACCTGGTTATATAACCAATTTTGGAAAGAAGTGTCCCATATAAGAACCTGTTTAAATAACCGGTTTTTGAAAAAGGTTGTCTCATATAAAAACCTGTTTATACTTTAAATAACCGGTTTTTCGTACCAGTTCCTCCCAAAAACTGGTTTAATAAAACTATAAACCCAGTACTGTCCAAACCGATTAAGTTTATTACTATTAAACTACTGAAAACTGGTTTACAGCATCTAAAAATTCATTTACTCGTATTTCCATTGTTTAAACAATTATTTCCTTAATAAATATAGCTAAAAAATAAAATAAAATATGAAAAATTGGACTTGTTTTTCTGTTGCTCCAATGTGCATTTGTTTATCATTACTGTCATTTGACATTTAAGGTTATAAATATTGTTTATATTTATAAACAAATTATTATTTATTATTAATTTTTAAAGCTGATTTTATTATAAATAAACTAAAAATAAATAATTTTACTACTTAAAAATCATCATTTATAAATTGTTAATAAAAATATTAGTTCAGGTTATTATCGTAGATGCCAGTACCGATATTGTTTTTTGTTAATCCAATGCAAAAGCAATGGATTTATTGGATTTTCTCAATTAAAAAATTAAATTGCCAAAATATATTTTAAACTATAATATATTTAAACTCTCTGAATATGTTAGTAAGCATAAAAATTATTATTAATATTTTTTTAAAAATCCCAGGTATATAGTACACATTTTTACCTGCAGATAGCAGTGGGGGTCTCATATTTCATTGCAAATTAAAAGAAAATCATTTCCCGGCTAAATAACGCCATTTTGAAAAATATTTATTTGAAGAAAATGACTCAAATTTAAAAATAATTGAGTGTTTATTTAAAACTTTTTTTGAAATTCTGTAATTTTTTGATAAACTATTATTGACAATCAGATGTTTTGTTAATTACCTCCCGCCAACGTATATACATAGGTAAGGGAGGTAATGTTATCGGTCAAGAAATGCGATAGTAAGTTTTTAGTAAATAAGCACGAATTAGGGACTCCACAACACGTTTTTACCATTTTTACAATGTTGTCTACCTGTCTGTGTTGCAATCAGACATGAAAATATCGGGCCCAAGACGATTAAATAATGCTTGACATTAAAATAGACTGTTATATAATAAAATAATTATGCAACGAGTGTATATTAATTGTTATTATAAATGAGTTACACTATTATACGACTAGTTATAATAATTAAAAAAATAAACTATAAACCGATAAATTGGTATTGGTAAAATTTAGATATGCGATTTTTAGCATGATTCCAATACCTCTCTTAGCGAGAGGTAAAAAGCGATAGCAGAGGCACAAGACTTGCAAGTTCACTCAGTTGTTCAAATGCTCTAAATATGCGTATTTACAATCAAACAATATTACTAGCAAGTTTATATCTCTATCAAGTCAATATACCCTATATTCAGGTAAAAACTTTAAAAATTTTCAAAAATCTAATTTTCATGTATCTAGATACTTCTCAGTGCGCTGATTCCAAATTTTGAAACCGCAGGTCGATATCTCTTTTCGTTCTCTAGATATTTTGATTTAAAGTTTTGGTCAAAACTGCCCATTTTTGGGTATTAACCCAAAAATGGGTCGAGATATGAATTTGGCGACACCACCATTCGATTCTACGTGAAAAATTACATAAGTACACCAATTTTCAGAATTTTTGAACACCGCATACAATCTCTAAAGCAAAATAACTGAAAATGGCCAAAAATCGCAAAAATCTAAGGTGTACCCCTTACGATTTTTTCAGATTTTGGTCATTTTCGGGGGTTTTCAAACTTTTATTCATAAAAAATGAACCGGTTGGACAAAAATTATGAAAATTGCTATACTTATGTATTTTTGACCGTAGAATCGAATGGTGATGTCACCAAATTCATACCTCGACCCATTTTTGAGTTAATACCCAAAAATGGGTAGTTTTGAGCAAAACTTTAAATCTAAATATCTCGAGAACGAAAAGAGATATCGACCTGCGGTTTTTATCTAAATGTGGGGTATATTGACTTTTGGGGCAATAATTCAAATCTAGGTAGAGATCTAGCCCAGAACTGAATGTCAGACTGAGGAATACATAGCTCCACTGGTCTTTAAGTCATATTTTTTGAGGAATCTTCATTTCAACATTCACACGTACACACACATACACACACACACATACACACACACCACAGACAGTTACACACACATCCACTCACGGACATCGTCGTAAAAATATTAAAATCGGATTGTAGAGTCCTTCAAACGTGCTTATTCACTAAAATCTGAGTATACTATTTTTAGAATGAATCTAATACCTCTCTTACCAAGAGAAAAAAGCGATAGCAGAAGCAGAAGACTTGCAAATAGTTAGAATTTGAAATTTAAAAAGTAAAAGCGTTTCTTAAACTTTGACAGTCCCTATCATCTAGTTTTAGTTTTATTCTGTGTGTTATTTTCTGAGTCATATTCCGAGTGTCCGGAATTTCCATTTGAATTTTCTTTGATTTTCCACGACGCATGCGCATCGAACTTGCGTAAAACACTGCGGAGTCGTTTGGGAAAACGTGGTAGTAAAAATACGCAAAACGTACGATGATTTTGCGACAAAATAAAGGATACCGGTTATAACAACAAAATATATTTTTGATTGCAAATTGTGGTGAAGTGTATGTGCATTTAAAATGAATAAAAAGGAGCTTGAATTAATTAAAACTTGTTCGTTCTGCGGGATTTACGAACAAGGTAAGAAATAAATAAATAATAATTTTTTTTGTTGCTTGGATACGGAATTAAATGTTGTTTATTTATTTATTCAATCTTCTTTAATAGAAAAATTATTTCACACATTATTTTAGTATATTGTTGTTGTTGATTACAACAATGTATATTCAAACAAATTATAGTATTTTCACTGATTATAATGAAAACTATAGTTGATTATTGATTGTTTAACAAATTTAACCCTTTCTAGTTAATAATTCTGTACAACCTTGAATATTTTTTGATCAATACTCATAATAGAAGGTTAGAATGACCAATGACAATGTTTTGGTCCTATGCCAATGTGTATTTAGTATCTATACGGACAACGGAAATATTTTATGTATTTTTAAATTCGTAAACAAAAATTGAGAACACTTATTTTTGAAATAAAGTAATTATCTTGTAATTTAGTCTATTTTTAATATAGAAATACATAAACATAACAATAAAATCCAATTTTCATGTATCTCGTACTTCCCAATGCACTGATTCCAAATCATGAAAAGGCAGGTCGATATCTCTTTTAGTTTTGGAAATATTCAACCTCAAATATTTTCTCAAAATTACCCATTTCTGGGCTAGATATCTACCTAGTTTTGAATTATTGTCCCAAAAGTCAATATACCCCATATTCAGATAAAAACTTTAAAATTTTCAAAAATCTAATTTTCATGTATCTAGATACTTCTCAGTGCACTGATTCCAAATTTTGAAACCGCAGGTCGATATCTCTTTTCATTCTAGAGATATGTAGATTCAAAGTTTTGCCCAAAACCGCCCATTTTTGGGTAATAACCCAAAAATGGGTCGAGATATGAATTTGGCGACAACACCATTCGTTTCTACGGGCAAAATTACATAAGTATACCAATTTTCATAATTTTTGACTAACCGGTTCATTTTTTATGAATAAAAGTTTGAAAACCCCTGAAAACGATCAAAATCTGAAAAAATCGTAAGGGGTATACCTTCGATTTTTGCGATTTTTGGCCATTTTCAGTTATTTTGCTTTAGAGATTGTATGCGGTGTTCAAAAATTATGAAAATTGGTGTACTTATGTAATTTTGCCCGTAGAATCGAATGGTGTTGTCGTCAAATTTATATCTCGACCCATTTTTGGGTTTTTACCCAAAAATGGGCAGATTTGAGCAAAACTTCGAATGTAAATATCTCGAGAACGAACAGAGATATCGACCTGCGGTTTCAAAATTTGGAATCAGCGCATTGAGAAGTATCTAGATACATTAGATTTTTGAAAATTTTAAAGTTTTTATCTAATTATGGGGTATATTGACTTTTTGGGGTAAAAACTTAAAAATGAGAACAGTTATGAACTTGGTGGTAATATTAGTAAATTTTACAGATAATACTATCTGTAACTATACCAATTTTTATGTGTGACAAAATTTCAATTATTTTTCTTTCTGTGTAACATACTGAAAACACTGTTTTGAAAATGCCACATTTCAATAATTTCACTCTTATTTAAAGAACTATAATCAGTTTTAAAATAATATTTTAACAAAAATCGTTCCTTAAACAAAAAAGTGAAATTATATATTTAAATTTGGTACCAACCATGTATTGAAGAATTTATCAAAATCAAGAAACACTAATAAAAATCCTTTTGTTACTGTAGCAACGAAATAACTTTTATTATTTCCTTTAATTATTATGAATAAATGGAGCGTGTTATACGCGTAAAACATTCTATAGTAAAAGTAAATGAATGATTCTTGGAATTATATATTTTTTTCAGACTGAGAAAAATGTTGATACATTCATATATTGTTATATGTTATAAATATTTGATATGAGTTAATTTTATTATAACAGATGTCATTCTATACAGGGCAGGACTTGCAACATTTATTTACCATTAAAATATTTTAAATGTACAGGGTGTTTTACAACTTATGCACCAAATGTTAACGGGTAATATAATTATCAAATTTTGTCAAAAAAATGTGCATTTTATTTGAAGGGAATATTACGGTTTACTATTGGATTTTTATACGTCTCAAATAAAAATGTATATAAATAACTAATATAATAAAATTTACATGAAGTAATGTTTGAGAACAAATTAAAATATTTGATATAGTTTTTGAAATAAAGTGCTACTACAAATAATGTTCACTCTATAGATGTACTGCACTAATTTTTGTGTTTTACCTCTCGCTAGGAGAGCTATTGGAATTATGATAAAAATCGCATATCCAGATTATAGTGAATAAGCACGTTTTAGGGTCCCTGTAATCCAATTATAACATTTTTACAGTATAGTCTATTTGAGAATGACTGGCAGTAATAAATCATTATTTGCAAGAGTAGTATTGGATTTTTGCCAGCAATGCGGCAAATAAAACTACCAGAAAAATCAGTTGTAACTACACTAGGATGGTCAAAATAAGCCGCACGCTTTGTACCTGGAACGAAACTTACTTGTCGAACAATAGAAATGCCGTCCGATAATCCCCGTCGGACTGTGTCATAGACGTAGATAGGATTTGTAGAGTGATCTGTTTATACATTTACTAAAAATAAAAGTTTTTAATATTTAAATATAACTTTCTCAGTCATTATTATTATATTGCATACATTTAATATTTACATACATACATTCAATATTTACATTTTTATTTGTTACATTCTAAAATTTTTACTTATTTCATGTGTGTTGTCAAGATATTGGTACCTGTCATATTTCTATTAAATATACATATTACATTACATATACTTGTATATTTATACATAAATTATTAAAAATCAGAATCTGATACCGAATTTAGTCATTTCGACCATCCCTGTGCAAACAATTATTGGCGCGCCACTGGAATGTCTTTGACAGAATGATTTATTACTGCCAGTCATTCTCAAATAGACTATAGTAGTTTCTTAAAAAAATCTTCTAAATATTATTGTTTGAAAATTTTTGTATTACAAATATTGAAGAACATGAAATTCTCCATCTAACAACACACTTAATTTTTTTATTATATCTTCTATAGATATAGAGATAAAGGAAATAAAATATATAGAAAAATATGTTGCAATAAATCGTACAGTCGAGTCTGCACCAAGAAAACCAGTTGTCAAAGTCATATATTTGTAATTGACATATAAATGTCAATGTCAAAAATCAACAGTTTTACTGATATTACTGAAAGCTTTTTCTGGGAAGTACATTTAATATTTCTTGAATTATTAATTAAATATTTAAAATTTTAGGTAGATATTTATATTAATAGTACTTATATCCTTAAGAAATACCCCCAATCCAGTCAATGAATTGGAACCATCTTAGAAGAGTAGGACAAGATTCCTTATAGAATAAAAGAATTATTTGTGTCTACAAGAAATCTTAAATTCGATACTTATGTAACAAAACGGAAATAGAGAGAGGTATTGTGCTGACCACAACAGATTTTTATTAATAGAAATTCGTTTGAAATCCAAAATACTATAAACTAAAATGTGATATTGGATATTATTTGTTAAATTTTAGTTAAATACAGTTCTGTTCTGTCTCAATAAACTGAACGTAAATTTGAACAAGTCGATTTTACTTTCGTCTGCCGGTCTGAAAATCATTTATTGGCATCTGCGATCTTCAAATTTACTTTCATTAATTTGAAGTTTCCTTTACAGCTTCTTTCTTTTTGCTTCTTTAACTTTCGATAAGTTCGTAATTTACATCTTAATGAAATAATAAGTCATAAACAAATTACAATATTCAACGAAAAATAAATAAAAAAAAATTATATACTTAACAATGGCCAGAATTTTGAGCATTTGTTATAAATTATTGTTAGATTAGTATTAAGTTGTTTTGTTTTTGATTTGTTTCAAAAAAAAAATGTACTTGCATTTGTTTTTAAGTCTATTTGATTAGTTATCAAAATAAAATAAAAATAAATATAAATATATCATCACGGCATATTACCCATTTCTGGGTGTGCCAATCTGCTTTATCGCAGTTATCGGTAATGAAGATGACATATTTGTACCGTGCGGGCGCTTACCAGGTGTCACCTCACGGGCACTCATTGCTGGCGTGGAGAGTGCACCACAGGGGTCACTTTTGTGTCATTTAAAATAAGAAATATTTGGCGTCGGTAGGGATCGAACCCGGTACCCCCAGGTTCGCGACCAGACACTCAGGCACGAGACCACGGGATTTCATTAGTTATCAAATTGAAATAATTAATATCTTTATTAAATTTTAATGTAAACATACTTTGTTATACATTGTTGAAAAGAGAAAAAAAAGTTCTATTTAATCATGTAAAAATCCAATATGGTGCCCATTTAAAATAAGAAAGTTGCTATTAATATATCGAAAACCGCCATATTGAATTTTATACAGACAACATTTTTAAGTTTGCCTTATTAAATAGTGTAACTTTTATATGAAACATTTTTTTATATCTCTTATAATTACGGAGTTATTTGACATTTTTAAAAATCGCGATTTTCAGTTTTTTTTTTAATAATTTTCAGATTGTTCGGAATTTTGAATGTTTCTTAACGGAACCTCGTAGCTCTTATAGTTTCCGAGATCCCAATGGTAGCCTAATCAATTTGGGGCACCCTGTATATATATATACAACTTCACGACTTACGACACCGTAACATATATCACAAATTACGCAGAGAGAGAAAAGTTTACTATTGAATGTATCTTTCTGAAAAAAAAATAATTTCACGTTATCGGCGTGGCCATGAAAAAGTTACTGTCTAATTAATGTTGGGACACCTAAGTTTCATACACTAGTGGTTCACTAATAATAGCAAGTATCATCTTAAAAGATGACTTATAATCATATAAACTGTCATACCAAATTTCATCCAAATCGAATAAAGCGTTCTGTTATTATAAGCAAATTTAATTTTTTTTTGAAGAACTTTGAAGCAGAATACTGGCTAAAAGGTACACTTTCGGTAGAAGCAAGTTTGGCTAAATCCTCAGGAATCTGTGGTTAAGCCATGTCCCCCTATTTAAGAGACACCCTGTATAGTTTGAGTTTTGGCTCGCGTATTGCGTAATGCGAATATTTTGGCCTAAGGATACATCGGCATCTTTACGATTTAATTATGTGTAGTCCAATTTATAATAATAAGTTAGTGTAAATAACATTTACAAAAAAAAAATATTGTAAATATCAAGAATACAATGTCTCTCTATAGAAGGTACATTTTAATCTTTATGTTTTACGGTGTTTCAAATTCAAATACGTTACAATGTATTCTTAAACGTTTCCACGCCACGACTAAAATTCCAATCATGCACGAAATTTCGACACCGAATTTATGTCTCAGAAATGTGAGAAGAATTTTAAAAGAATAGACCATTATACGGTATATTAGAAACTAGTCAACTGTGAAGAATTTATTATTATATAAGTTTCGTATCTTCTGTAACATTATCGTTCAGATATTTTGACATTCTATGATGTATTATGCTAATAATGCATCATAGAAGATTTGCATAAATATTTGTATTATCTAAAAATAAACATACAAAATATTTACGAACCAAATAACATGATATGTATAAATATATCATCACGAATTATACATACATACTTATTATTTTTACCTTCCGTCACCTTCACGTAAGGAAGTTATTGCCTTTGGTCAAATAATGAATAAGCACTTATTAGGGTCTCTAGAATACGATTTTACTAGTTTTACGATGATATCTGTATGTATGTGTGTGACAAAAATTTCTTCTACGATATCTCCTTAAATACAATTTTAAAAATTATAATTCTTTCGCATTCCTCTTCTTTACATCCATGTGAAGAGCTGATTAGATTTTGGTTATAATTGATCAACCAGAAGTTACCTTATTGAAGTTCTTAACAGTTTTTCTTGAAAAAAAAAACGCAGTTAAATATTTTTTGACATATTACAATATGAAAGAATAACTTATTGTCTATATATATATATATATATATAGTTATAGAATTATAAAGAAATTAATTTACATAAATCAGCCAGCTTTGCTATAATCATGGAAACAGCTGATATATTAAAAAAAAAAATTGACAGATGTCAGTGTCAAGTGCAATTTACATAATGTACGTTCGTGTTATAATTTTAATGAATTTATAGCATCTATTTGAAGGAACTTTCGGTATAGAATTTGTGGAAAATATTATATGTTTTTGTTACAATTTTACTGGATATATAGAATCTTTTCCAAGGAACTTTTGGTGTGGGATTTGTATAAAATTCATAGAATTGACGGAAGGTAATGTGCTGGACACATCAGATTTTTTATCACTCGCTAAGAGAGGGTATTGGAATCATGCAAAAAATCGCATATCCAGATTTTAGTGAATAAGCACGATTTAAAGTCCCTGCAATCCGATTTCAACATTTTTACGATGATGTGTGTGTGTGTGTGTGTGTGTGTGTGTGTGTGTGTGTGTGTGTGTGTGTACGTGTTTAACTATGAATTCCTCAATCTGACATTCCTGGGAAGAGCTGAAAAGGATTTGGTAACAAATGGACAACCGGAAGTAGTAGTTTCTTAGAATAATTCTTCTAAATATAATTTTTTGGAAATTTTTGTTTTTCAAATATTGGAGAATATACAATTCTACATCTAATACACTAAAAAAATTTATTATATATTGTACAGATTTAGAGATAAAGACACTATAATATATAGAATATTCTGATATAATACATCGCAGAGGCTAAACTACACTAAGGAAACCAGTTGACAAACTCAAATGTTTATAACATAGTTTGTAAATGACAGATATCAGTGTCAAAAATCAACAGTTTTAGTGATATTCTGAAAGCTTTTTCTGGGAAGTACATTTAATCTTTCTTAATTAAATTAAATTAAATATTTAACATGCATATATCCGTAAGAAATACCGCCAATCCTGTTAATGAATTGGAAGAATCTCTGACATTTAGGAAGTTGCTCATACAATGAAAAATAGATATAGTTAGAATTGTATGTGTACAGAAGACATGTTAAATACAATAAAAAAGAATATTTGGGTAAAGTTCTGTAACTTTTTTGTTATAAAACGACGGTTCGATAGCGAAGTGCAATACAATACTTATATAACATAAAATGGAAATGGCGAGAGGTATTGTGCTGGCCACAACAGATTTTTTATTTATTTACATAGATAGTATTTCATAGGACAGTTACTAGTAAACATATTTGTCATTAATATGAAGTTATAAGATAATTTTTGACCACGTTCATATGGCTTTTCAAAAGTCCACAAGGAGGTTAAAATTGTCCCGAATTTATTTATTCAAATAAAATCTAAAATGTCCATCATTTCCTGTATCAAAATGTAGATATTTTTTATCTTCCTGCATTTTTTTCTAATACGACACCTATGAAATTCCTGTCCAGTCAATGTCCTACCATTCAACCAGAATCAGAGATAGCTGTGCCATCAGAGTCGGGCAAACAGCAGAAGAACAGGTTCTTGTTTCTCGGGGTTACCACAACAACGCACGTGACAACTGCCGCGGAAAAAATGGCTAACTCAATGAAGAGAAACAATAAAAGAAAGAAATTACGTTTCATTTGGTGTTTGGTGCGATTCAAAACAATTTATTGCACTTTACGAATAAAACGGTTACATTTCTAAGGCTGTGTTCGATGTTGCACTTTTATCACCCTAATATCTAAATAATAAATTTATATGCCCTAAATAACATTATTTAGGATTTTACGAATTAGATGGGGTCCCGTGGCCGCGTGCCTAAGTGTCTGGTCGTGAACCTGAGGGAACCGGGTTCGATCCCGACAGACGCCAAATATTTCCAATTTTAAATGGCACAAAAGTGACCCCTGTGGTGCACTCTCCACACCAACTATGAGTGCCCGTGAGGTGACGCCTGGTAAGCGCCCACACGGTAAAATATATCGTCATCATTACCGATGTCTATATGTGTTGTAGATACTGGCACACCCAGAAATGGGTAATATGCCGTGATGATATATTTATTTTATTTATTTAGATTTTAGGGTTTTGCAAGAGCACACTATGCCTTGAAGTTGACGCGCACTAATTAAACAAATCATGTTTGTTGCTATAATTTGTGCAAAATGTCAAATTTACTGTAAAAGAATAGGTTCTTAGCTTCTATTTTATAAAATATAATATTAACATTTGATCTGAAGCATCAAAATAAATCGAATTATATAACTCATTTTTGTTTTTAAATATTGAAGAACATAAAATTCTTCATCTAGTACACTTAAAAAAAATTATTATATCTTATATATATTTAGAGATAAAGACACTGTAATATATAGAGTAATCTAATCGCAGAGGCTAAGGCACTAAGGAAACCAGTTGACAAATTCCAATTTTATAACATAATTTGTAAATGACATATGTCAGTGTCAAAAATCAACAGTTTTAGTGACATTCTTATAGCTTTTTCTGGGAAGTGTATTTAATCTTTCTTATTGTGTTATTAATTAAATCTTTGAAATTATAGGTAAAATCCATATATCCACCAGAAATACCGTCAATCTGGTTAATGAATTGGAAGAATATGTCACATTTAGGAATTTCCTCATACAATGAAAAATAGATATAATTAGAATTATATGTGTGCAGAAGACATGTTAAATACAATAAAAAACAATATTTGGGTAAAGTTCTGTAATTTTTTGTTATAAAACGACGGTTCGATAGCGAAGTGCAATACAATACTTATATAGCCTAATATGGAAATGGCGAGAGGTCTTGTGCTGGCCACAATATATTTTTATTTGAAGTATTTTTGTCTAAAATAATCTATAATCGATTGACAGGGATAAAACATTGCTAGTCAACTTCTCACAAATCATTCTTAATCACTTAATCATTCAATGTACCTAAATTCAAGTAGAAAAATATTACATAACGTCATAATATTTGTCTTATTTTCCTTGCATACTGAATCGTTGAAAGTGTGTAAAATTTATTGTGTTTATGTAAGAAATGTAAAATACAAATTAATAGATATGCGAAATAGAAATCTTCCCGGTTTATGGTGTATGGTTAAATACTAACAGCGTTATATAATTGTAATAGACATAAGCTGGGTTGGACATACGTACTGTGTAATTTCTCTATTGGAAAACATATAATTTTCAATTTAAAATTATCGTAAATTGTATAACTATGTATAACGGCGCCTGCATATATTATAGGATATTTTTGTTGGTGATAAGATTATAGAACATTAAATTAAAATGCCTTAAGATGATCCTATAACGGCGAGGCAATGGGGGATTCCACCATTTTTTTTTTTTTATAATTTCTTCTGAAAATAGGAAAACTAAGACTATTGATGAAAATCCGGTGAAACAATTCCTGTTAATAAGCGAGTTATAGTCTCCCGAATTTTGAAAAGATTGACGTGACGTCACGCATATGTGTATTTATATCAAACTGTTTTCATCATGGACCTAAATGTTCTTGAAATATATGCTATGTTAAGTTATATTTACATAAAATAAATGAATATTATAACACTGTATAAGTCTACATACTTTATAATTACAGGTGTATTTAAATTATTAAGTTCAATGCAAGAAATTTATGTTAAAATAAAATCTGTTTGAAAACTGCCGTACAGGAATGTTAGCCCCTCCTTTTGAATTTGAATTTCTTAACTTCCATTGGTAGTAACCCCTACCTCCTAACACGCTATTTGTTATGCATGTATAGGCGGTCTTTCGGTCGCCAATCAAAATATTATATATAGATTTCATATACGTGTCGAAGCGCTATAACAAAAAACCCCTTATTTCCGAAATATCCCAATTATCCTATTTCATTTTTTTATTAATATTCGTTATTCAGCATATACATTCGTATTTTTTTTACTATTTTCCTTTAATTCGATTGAGCTGGAATCCTTTATTATGTTCCCCGATATAATTTGAGCAAAATGTCAAACCTGGGGGAACCGGGTTCGATCCCGACAGGCGCCAAATATTTTCAATTTTAAATGGCACAAAAGTGACTCCTGTGGTGCACTCTCCACACCAGCTATGAGTGCCCGTGAGGTGACGCCTGGTAAGCGCCCACACGGTAAAATATGTCGTCATCATTACCGATGTCTACATGTGTTGTAGATACTGGCACACCCAGAAATGGGTAATATGCCGTGATGATATATATATATATATATATATATATATATATATATATATATATTTATTTTTATTTAAATATACTTCCCAGAAAAAACTATCAGAATGTCACTAAAACTGTTGATTTTTGACAATGACATATGTCATTTACAAACTATGTTATAAACAATTGAATTTGTCAAGTGGTTTCCTTAGTGCCTTAGCCTCTGCGATTAGATTATTCTATATATCATAGTGTCTTTATCTCTAAATCTATACAAGATATAATAAAATTTTTAAGTGTATTAGATGGAGAATTTTATGTTTTTCAATATTAGTAGTAACAAAAATTTTCAAAAAATAATATTTAGAAGATTTTTTTTTTTAATTACTACTTCCAGTTGTCCAATTGTTACCGAAACCTTTTTAGCTCTTCCCAGGTATACCAGATTGAGGAATTCATAGTTAAACAGATCTTAAGCCTTATAGTTTTTCTTTTTTTTATGGGGTCCCGTGGCCGCGTGCCTGAGTGTCTGGTCGCGAACCTGGGGGAACCGGGTTCGATCCCGACCGGCGCCAAATATTTCGAATTTTATAAGGCACACAAGTGACCCCTTTGGTGTACTCTCCACGCCAGCAATGAGTGCCTGTGAGGTGACGCCTGGTAAACGCCCGCACGGTACTAATATCATTACCGATATCTGCGACAAAGCAGATTGGCACACCTAGAAATAGGTAATATGCCGTGATGATATATTTATTTATTTATAGTTTTTGAGGAATCGTCCCTCCAACATCCAGACATACACACATACACACATACACACACACACATCATTTTAAAAATGTTATAATCGGATTATAGGGATTTTGCACTAAAATCTGGATATGCGAATTTTAGCATGATTCCAATAACTCTCTTAGCGAGAGGTAAAAAGAATGCCACACCTATTTACGGGTACCAAACCGTGATGATACTCTTATATCATCACCAAATATCATCCAATTTCACTCTCATTGAAAACAACAAGTTCACTTCTTTTTCCTAAGGTCAACCTCTTCGCTTCTTATTGGCTTCGGCTTTCGTACTGTTGCTTGAACCAGCACCAACATATATGTTCTTACTGGTTAGTACACTGCGTTCCTTGGCTGGGTGATGGTGTTAAAATTCTCTCTCCGTGTATGGTTTTAAATATGACTGAACTATAACATAAACTGTTTTTATTTTGGTGAATTAAAATTAGTGCCATGGCAACATTTGAGGACCTGCAATTTGATTGGTCGTCCCTATGTCAGGAGTGCACCGAATGCTGGACACAAGAAGGTAGAATTTTATTTTTTTGGAAATATTCGCCCCTTATTTTTTTTTCAATTTCTTCCTAAGTTATACCCATATTACTGTAATAGGTATCTTAAGAATTACAATGTTTGACGAAATAACACCGGAATTATTTGGTAATACCTGGAATTCCTGCTAAAATGTAATACCTAATATAAGTATATAATTTTTTCCCGAATTTTGGTGTATTGTACTACAAAATTTGTGTGCAAAGCACGTGTTTTCAACACAAGTTCAAACTTTATAAACACCTGTTTAAAATTGTTGAATATCGTGTTATATACAGGGTGTACGAATTTCTTCCAAAAAGTTATACCCAAATTAATTAATACGTTAAGAATTCCAATGTTTATTAACTCCCTGTAATTTCTGCTAAAATGTAATACCTAAACAGGATGGCTCTAAAATAGGGGAACATGGGTTAACCACAGATTCCTGAGGCTAAAATAAGACGATTTAACTAAACTTGCTTCTACTGGAAAGTGCACCGTTTAGCCAGTATTCTGTTTCAAAGTTCTTCGAAAAATAATAACAGAACGAATTATTAAAATATCTTTCAGAAATATTAATAATTGGAATAATACTACCTTGTTTTTAGTTTAAGTTCTGTATTTATTTAATATTAAAACCCAACGTTTCGGCACGAACTTTTCTTGTTACCTTGGCTACTTGTTGTTTTTGTTATTTCACATATTTATGTCAATGTTTTCCCCTGAAGAAGGCACCAGTTTATGGTGCCGAAACGTTGGGTTTTAATATTAAATAAATACAGAACTTAAACTAAAAACAAGGTAGTATTATTCCAATAACAGAACGCTTTATTGGATTTGGATGAAATTTAGTATGACAGTTCATATGGTTATAAGTCATCTTTTAAGATGATTCTTGTTATTATTAGTGAACCACTAGTGTACGAAACTTATGTGTCCCAACATTGATTAGACCGTACTTAACTTTTTAATGGCTACGCCGATAACGTGAAGTTATCCTGTATATAAATACATATATCATTTTTTCTCGAATTTTGGTATATTGTACTACAAAATTTGTGTACAAATCACGTGTTTTCATCACAAGTTCAAACTTTATTAAACACCTGTTTATAATTGTTGAATACTGTGTTTATACGGGGTGTTACAGAAATAAGTACAATTACAAGTACATTAAATTTAACCTGTGATAGAATTTGGCAAGAGCAACAATATTTCTTAGCAAATTTTTTTCGAAATCAATTTTTTGGAAAAAAAGATTTCCAATTTTGAGACATATACATGTGAAAAAGAAAAAAATCTGATGTGGCCAACACAAAACCTCCCGCTATTTAATTTTTATTAATTTAAATACATACTTACGTATTTAGTAATGCTTCAAACTATATTATGTTCCATTGCATATAAGTATTGCTTTATTTACGATTTTCTTTATTATTTAATATGTCACTATTATTAATTTGAAGTGATTAGTTTTTTGACAATGACGTTTACCTGTCAGTTACATTCATTTGAAAAATAAACTGTGTAACAAAGGAATTGTGTTTATCTTAGGCTTCGGGATTAAAAAAAGAAAAATGATTTTTAAATTAATCTGCAAAATATATAGAAAAAGTATTAATGTATAGCTGTACAAAATTCAATAATCTATAATTTTCCAATGACGTTAAATGCGAAAAAATGGCATTTATTTAATGGTATTTTTTTGAAGAAAAACCATTATGAGCTTCAAGTAAAGTACCATTTCCGTTTATCCGATTTACACCAAAATCTAATGGCTTCTATTCCTATTAGAATAGAGTAGAAATACAAGGTTTCAGAATTTTCTGAATGATAGTATTTGAGTTAGAGTGCAAACAAAATTTGTACACATACACACACACACACACACACATACACACACATACACACATACAGACATCATCGTGAAAATGATAAAATTGGGTTCTAGGGACCTTAAAACGTGGTCATTTACTAAAATCTCGATATGTGATTTTTAGCACGATCCCTATACCTCCCTTACCAAGGGTAGCGGGAGGTAAAAATCTGCTGTGGCCAGCACTGTCTATACCTCCCGCCAGTACTTCTGATGATACCGTAACTGGCGAAATTATACAATAAAGTAAAAATATACTTCTCTTGTAATTTAATGTAATTATTTCTGTTACACCTTGTATGTGTGTTTATAAATTTATATTTACAAATTTTGAACTGTCTCATACTGAAGTATATTTTACATATAATATTTTTAATTGTATGTTTAAATATTATTGATTGAAAGTATTGCTGTTACTAAGGCTAATAATTAAGCAACATCTTCACAGAATAATAATAACATACTGTTTGGTGTTATAATAGTTTTATTTATGCATATTTAACTACACATATATTGCACAGTTAAGTTTCTTATTTACATTTTTATCACATACTTGACTCATAAAAGTACAGCAAATATTTTTTTATAAGTTTTATATATATCACAAATAGATAATGTCATATATTTGAAATATTGCTATGTGTTGTTTATTATACATTAAATTTATAAATTATATCTACAAGGTGTCTTAGAACTAGTGTAAAAATGTTAATAGCGTATTCCAGAGATGATTTTGAGTTAAAAATGTTCTATGAACTTAGGTCCTATTCCAACAATGCAAAATTATCTGAAGTAAATATATTTTACGTCAATTTTTTATGAAATGTATGGGTTTAGAAAATTTATAGATTTCATAATTCTCTGATTCGTCAATGTCAGCTTACATTGGAGCTCATGGGGTTCATTTCGAATACTTATTATAAGAAATACAATATTTAATGTCCAACCGGTATCATCATCATAATAACCTTGCAACTAATACCCAAGGGCGTTATGAGTTGTTGTTAATGCTGTCAACAAAAGCATTTATAGCCTACCTACTTCGTAACTTTTCTTAAAATTTTCTGATCCGATATTTGTAGAATATTAAAATAAATCTGTTGTGGCTGGCACAAGACCTCTCGGCATTTCCATATTAGGCTATATAAATATTGTATTGCACTTTGCTATCGAACGGTCGATTTATAACAAAAAATTACAGAACTTTACCCAAATATTGTTTTTTATTGTATATAACATGTCTTCTACAAACATATAATATATAATTCTAATTATATCTATTTTTCATTGTATGAGGAAGTTCCTAAATGTCAGAGATTCTTCCAATTCATTAACCAGATTAGCGGTATTTCTGATGGATATATGCATTTTACCTATAATTACATGATTTTAAAAAAATGTTGTAATCGGATTCTAGGGACCTTAAATTGTAAATAGAGGTAAAAAATAGTAATATATTAAACGTTGAAGGCACCACGGGAGTTAAAAGGACAATTAATGTCCTTGTACCACCCTGGGTACCTTAATTACTATAATGTTTCCATATTTTGTTCTTTTGTTTTAAAAGGAGGCATCTTGATTATTATTTTTTAAATTGCTGGTATTTATAAAGCGTATCCCTTGTAATTTTGTATCCAAAAGGAATAGGGCCTATGTTTATAAGACATTTTTTACTCAAAATATTCTCAAGAATGCGCTATTAACTCTTTTTCTACACTAGTTCTGACATTCCCTGTATAATTGTTTATAAACTATAACTACTATTAATACACTCGATATTTTCTAAACAACTTGTGTTATGTATATTCTTTAAGGCTAAATGAAAGGTGTACATACCATACTTGGCTTACGTGAAATGAAAACGAATTTTGCAATGCCATTTACAATTAATAAAAATTGCATGTCCAAATATTCTAAAACACTATAAACTGTAGATGTTTTACTTAGATTATAGCTTAAGAACTACCTGCACCTATAAAATGCAAGCAAAATATACAAAAATAGCAGGAAAGGAAATTCGTGGAATTTTCATGTTTCAAGAAAAATATAATGATGACGATATATTTTACCGTGTGGGCGCTTACCAGGCGTCACCTCATGGGCCCTCATAGACGATGTGGAGAGTGCACCACAGGGGTCACTTTTGTGCCATTTAAAATTGGAAATATTTGGCGTCTGTCGGGAACGAACCCGGTTCCCCTAGGATCGCGACCAGACACTCAGGCACGCGGCCACGGGACCCCGTCATCATTACCGATGTCTACATGTATTGTAGATACTAGCACACCCAGAAATGGGTAATATGCCGTGATGATATATTTATTTATGAAAAATATATAAATAAAACACCATTTTTTGATTTGTTATTGTTATTTATTGGATCATATTTTTATTGTTCCAAAAGAAAAATGGTGGATGACAGCTTTTAAGAAGTAGAAGGAAAAATGGAGTCTTAAGATTAAATTATAACTAAAAATGAAAAATCCCTTAATCTTAACAATAACTTATAAATCAAATAACACTATTATATCATTATTCGGTAGCCCTAAAGATAAAATAGATAATAGTAAAAAATCCGTCGTTGATAAAATTGAATGCAAAGATTGTAATAAAGTTTACATCGGGCAAACTAAAAGACAAATTGAAACTCGGTTTAAAGAACATTTCTATCGTTTGGTAATCCTAATAAATCTAGCGTAGCACAACGTATGTTTATTAACAATAATAAAATTGACAATTCTTATATACAATTATTAAAACATGTTGATAATAATAGATATTAAATGCACACGAGAGTTTGATAATACATAAATTTAAAAATAAATTGATGAAAATGGTTCTCTTGAAATATATGCTATTTTAAGTTATATTTACATAAAATAAATGAATATTATAACACTGTATAAGTCTACATACTTTATAATTACAGGTGTATTTAAATTATTAAGTTTAATGCAAGAAATTTATATTAAAATAAAATCTGTTTGAAAACTGCAGTACAGGAATGTTAGCCCCTCCTTTCGAATTTGAATTTTTTAACTTCCATTGGTAGTAACCCCCACCTCCTAACACGCTATTTGTTATGCATGTATAGTCGGTCTTTCGGTCGCCAATCAAAATATATATAGATTTCATGTACGTGTCGAAGCGCTATAACAAAAAACCCCTTATTTCCGAAACATCTCAATTATATCATTTAATTTTTTTATTAATATTCGTTATTCAGCATATACATTCGTATTTTTTTACTATTTTCCTTTAATTCGATTGAGCTGGAATCCCCCATTGTATTATTGTTCAAGGGATTTTTAATAATAATACATATTTAGTAGAATAATATTCCAAAACAAATTTCTATTTCAATAACTTCTGAATTAATATTTAATACAACTGTAAATAGTTGTAAAGATACTGTTACTTAATATGTGTTCCAAATTTTTAGCCTACATAATACGAGCATATAATTACAATTAATAACAAAAATAATATTTAACTTTATGTTTGTGAACAAAAAAATCAAGCACTGATTAGTAAAGTTTGTATAGGGATGGATAACCCGCAATGTTATAGGTATATTTATTAATTTATGTATGTATTTATTTAGAACTTAAAAGTAACCGTATTTAAATATTGTCAAGGCCAATATTAATATTATTTGTTTACTACTAAACAGCAATCCTTAAATATTTAGATCAAGTTATTTGCTCTACTTTTTTTAGCAATAAATTTACAAACTAATTTCAGTATATTTCTTATACAGGTAGAGCTGTTCGATTACGACTTTTAAAAATCGATTATTGATTGTTCAAAATAATCGATTATTTTGATTAATCGGTTAATCAAATAATTGATTAATCAAAAATCACACAATTGATTGACAAAACTTTGATTAATCGATTATTTTGAAAATAAAAATCATTTGATCGATTAATTGAAATAATATTTACAATGAACTATTGGAATCATGCTAAAATTCGCACATCTACATTTTAGTGGATAAGCACGTTTTAAGGTCCCTATAATCCGATTATAACATTTTTACGATGATGTGTGTGTGTTGAAATCACGGTTTCTCAAATACTTTAAGAGTTAAAAAATATTTAACTGCAGTTGCCTCAATCTGACATACCTGGGAAGAGCTGATTAAATTTTGGTAACAATTGGACAACTGGAAGTAATAGTTTCTTTAAAAAAAGCTTTAAATATTATTTTTTGAAAATTTCTGTTATTACTATTATTGAAGAACATAAAATTCTACATCTAATACACTTAAAAAATTTATTATATCTTGTACCTACAGATTTAGAGATAAAAAGGCACTGTAATATATAGAATAATCTAATCGCAGAGGCTAAGGCACTAAGGAAACCAGTTGGCAAACTCAAATGTTTATAACATAGTAATGTTTATAACATAGTTTGTAAATGACAGATCAACAATTTTAGTGACATTCTGATAGCTTTTTCTGGGAAATGCATTTAATCTTCCTTATTGTTTTATTAATTAAATATTTAAAATTGTAGGTAAAATGCATATATCCATCAGAAATACTGCCTATCCAGTTAATGAATTGGAAGAATCTGTGACATTTAGGAACTTCCTCATACAATGAAAAATAGATATAATTAAAATTGTATGTGTGCAGAAGACATGTTAAATTCAATAAAAACAATATTTGGGCAAAGTTCTGTAATGTTTTTGTTATAAAACAACGGTTCGATAGCGAAGTGCAATACAATATTTATATAACATAAAATGGAAATGGCGAGAGGTATTGTGCTGGCCGCAACAGATTTTACAATAAATTTACTTCTAATGCAATTTAATATGAGATTTTTAAACCGGGCCTATGAGGCCCAAATTATGTGAAAGTATATATCGTGTTCTAGGGTTTTGACTCTACATGTGAGTAGGAGTATATAAAAAGAAAAAATTCGAAAGGAAACGTTTAGCCCTGGGCGTTAACCATCACTTTCTTTCACATCCTGACGTTAAGTTTAATAATTTGTCGATGACATATTACCTTTTCCTTTTGTTTTAATTAGTTTGTAAGGAACATTTTGGATGATACAAACAATAAAAATAGAAATTTATATGTATGACAAATATATTGTATTTATATTAATTTATTTATAGATTTGAATATTTTTTTTTGTCTTCTCCGGGATATTGTCAAAAATAATGATTTATTTCTTAATTCCATAAATTTAATTATCCCATTTCTTAATTTCGCCATATCCAGATACGTTGAGCCATCTTTAAATTATTAATCATATCTAATTAATTAATTAGAAGATTTTATATTCTTATTTACATATACCGTGAGTATTTTTTAACGTAAAACATTGGGTTTGTCATATCCTTGGTTGCGACTTGACATTTAATTGACAGCAATGTATTTGTCCGTTCCATTTAAAATGAAACATAGGGAACGAATTTGACATTTGAAAAGACGTCAATAGAGGTTAATTTTGTTTAAATAATTATACCTGCATTCTAAATTAAAATTAGTTGTAGAAAAAATATAGTGTGCACCTTGTTACAATATTTAAATATAATACTTCTGTCAAATTCATTCCCCATGTGTCATTTTAAATGAGACAGACTAATATATTGCTGTCAATCAAATGTCAAATCATAACTTATAGGAAAATTCAACGGTTATCTGTCATATTGACAAGATGTCATTAGAGGTTAATTTTGTTTAAACAATTATACCAGTTTTCTAAAAATTAAATTTAGATGTAGAAAAAATACTGTGTGCACCTTGTGCCCGAAATATTTTTGGGCTCTGGAGTGGTTTTCTGACTCCGCTAAATTTCTTACAATATTTAAATATAATACTTCTGTAAGATTTGTTCCCTATGTTTCATTTTAAATGGAACGGGCAAATACATTTCTGTCAATCAAATATCAAGTCGTAACCATGGATATGACAAACCCAATGGTTCACGTTAAAAAATACTCACGGTATGTTTTTAATAACAACTCATATATCTGCATGGGGTCCCGTGGCTGCGTGCCTGAGTGTCTGGTCGCGAACCCAGGGGAACCGGGTTCGATCCCGACAGAGGCCAAATATTTCCAATTTTAAATGGCACAAAAGTGACCCCTGTGGTGCACTCTCCACACCAGCTATGAGTGCCCGTGAGGTGACGCCTAGTAAGCGCCCACACGGTAAAATATATCGTCATCATTACCGATGTCTACATGTGTTGTAGAAACTGGCACACCCAGAAATGGGTAATATGCCGTGATGATATATTTATTTATTTATTTATATATCTGCATCTATTTTAGAGTTAGACACACCCACTATTGGGTTAAATTTTCAAAAATTACCTTTTACTTCTCCCTAAGAGAGGTATTGGATTCATGCTAAAAATCGTATATTCAAATTTTAGTAAATAAGCAAGTTTTAAGGTCATTAGAATCCGATGTTTACATTTTTACAATAATGTGTGTGTGTATTTGTGTGTGTGTGTGTGTGTGTGTGTGTGTGTGTGTGTGTGTGTGTGTGTGTGTGTGTGTGTGTGTGTGTGTGTGACTAAAGACCAATTTAACTACGTATTCCTTAATCTGACATAAATGGGAGGAGCTGAAAATGTTTTTATACTTTTATATACACTTAAAAATTTAATTTTGAACAGTAACATTGAAATATGTTATTATTTTAAAGCAGTCATGATCACATAGTACACCTGTGGAATACATAATTGATGTTTAAGGTTCTTTGTTACTAATTTGATTAACGCATCACGTACATACATATATACATACGTACACACTCAGGTGAACTAACGGAATTGTAGCAAAAATACAGTTCTTTCTTTAATACGCCTTATTACCCATTTTTGGGTAGTGTTTATGAATATGGGCATAATGCCCATATTCATAAACAATCGTAAAGTTTCAAAACGTTTCGTTATAATTTTTGACAAATAGAATCAAACTTGACAAATAAAATTTCGATTTATCTTTCAATGTCGACTGTTTTTATTGGATAAAAATTATAACGAACCGTTTAAAATTTTTACGAGTGTTTATGAATATATAAGTATTGTATTGCACTTCGCTTTCGAACCGTCGTTTTATAACAAAAAATTACAGATCTTTACTCAAATATTGTTTTTTATTGTATTTAACATGTCTTCTGCACACATATAATTCTAATTATATCTATTTTTCATTATATGAAGAAGTTTCTAAATTCAGAGATTCTTCCAATTCATTAACCAGAATGGCGGTATTTCTGATGGATATATGCATTTTCCCACAATTTTACCTATAATTTCAAATATTTAATTAATAAAACAATAAGAAAAGTTAAATATACTTCCCAGAAAAAGCTATAAGAATGTCACTAAAACTGCTGATATTTGACAATGACATGTGTCATGTTATAAACATTGGAATTTGTCAACTGGTTTCCTTAGTGCCTTGGCTTCTGCGATTAGTTTACTCTATAAATTATAGGGTCTTTATCTCTAAATCTATACAAGATATAATAATAATTTTACGTGTATTAGATGGAGAATTTTATATTTAGAAGATTTTTTTTAAGAAACTACTACTTTCGGTTGTTCAATTGTTACCAAAACCTTTTCAGCTCTTCCCAGGAATGTCAGATTGAAGAAACTGCAGTTAAATATTTTTTAAGTCTTATAGTTTTTGAGGAATCGTGACTACAACATCCAGACATACACACATACACACATATACACATCCACACACACACACACACACACACAGATATTATTTTAAAAATGTTATAATCGGATTGTAGGGACCTTAAATCGTGCTTATTCAATAAAATCTGGATATGCGAATTTTAGCATGAATCCAATACCTCTCTTAGCGAGAGGTAAAAATGACCTGACTACTAACTATACTAATTACTTTTGTTGTGATTTTCCAAGATATTTTCGCATTTATTAAATTAAATCTCACTTAAATTTCAAGATAATTCATAACAAAATTGTAACCATTTATTTTCAACCATTTAAACATTCTGTGAGCCTAGTAGTTGCTTGGTGGCAGTACCAACGTGTTTAAATTTGCAATTTTTATAAAAAAATTGAATAAAATAAAATATTAACAAAATCGTGAATTTATTCTTTTCACCGCTCGTTAATATTAGGGTGTAGCAAACTAGTACAAACCAACGTTCTATTTTTAGAATGTTACTTGTTAACTAGTTGCATTGTTGTTTAAAATTGAAATACATGGATTTATTTTATTTAGCGTACAAAATGTTTAATTATTTTATAACAAAAATTACTACGCGATGCATCGAGATTTTACGGGATTTTCTAACAATTTTTATATGTAAAATAAATTATATTAATTTATAAATGATCATTAGAAGGTTTCGTTTTTATTTTAAATAAATTATTGATTCAAAAAATAAATTATGAATTGGCGGCATTGGTTATTTTTACATTAATACAAAATTATTTTGTGATAATAACGTTAATTTCTTCTGTACCTTAAGGCAAGAAATTTCAAAACATATGTAAATATCTTGCGTCATACGCAAAAACTATAAAACTTTCCATTTCTCAAAATTGGTTTTAAACTTTATCTGGAGTAGACTATTAAGCCATAAAAGTTATATAAATGTCTTCAACGATTTAAACTTATGTTATACAGTGTAGAAAATAATGTATCATAATTAACTTTTATACATTAAATAATAGTTATTTAAACATGGACGTATCATAATTTTAAAATTAAACACGAATTTCTTTGACATAAGCGATATTTTATAGCCCGCGGGCCTCATTATAGCCCGCCGGGCTATAATGAAACGTCATACCAAATTATAACCTACAATATAAACAATTTAAACAGGCAACATGAAAAGTTTTTATTACAAATCGAAAATTTTTATATTCTTTAATGAAAAATGAAAATTAATTTTGTGATATTTATATGGGAAGCACGGAGATACACAAAAGAAAACTCAAATGACAGAACTAATAAACAAACAATAAACTGTTGTTCTCCGCTTTCATAGCAACACTAGATACTGGATGTACGAGGACAAATTTTTTTCGATACAATTTTTCTAACACTTATAATTTAAAAATTTTCATCCGTGCATAAAGTTTTTATGTACCACGAGCGTAACTTGCTTTTATGGCCTTTGACGAGTTTTTATCCCTCGGCTTACGCCTCGGGCTCAAAATCCCGCCGCAGGCCATAAAAGCCTCCTTACGCTCTTAATACATAAATAACTATTATACATTAATAAACAATAATAAATATCGACAATAATTTGTTTATTTGATCTATTTTATCACCTTTAGAAAAGGAAGGTACTGTCTTTGGTCAAAAAATTCGCTGGTGTTTTTAATGAATAAGCACGCTTTAGTGTCCGTAGAATACGATTTTACTAGTTTTACAATGATGTATGTACGATGTGTGTGTGACAAAAATTTCTCCGAAGATAACTCTAATACTACAATTATAAAAATTATAATTCTTTCATATTCCTCTTCTTTACATCCATATGAAGAGCTGATTAGATTTTGGTTATAATTGGTCCACCGGAAATTCCCTTATTTGACGTACTTAACATTTTTTCTTAAAAAAACGCAGTTAAATATAATTTTTTAACATTTTATCTAATTATCAATATGAAAAAATATCTTATTGGCTATACGGTGTGATTATACATTTTTCTTCATATTCAATAGATATGGAGTTAAAGAATTATAAAGAGATTAACTTTCATAAATCAGTCAGCTTTGCTATAATCATGAAAACAGTTTATATTTACTCGTATTTACTCAAATAATTTTAATTGACAGATGTCAGTGTCAATTTTATTGGATTTATAGAATCTTGTCTAAGGAACTTTTGTTATGAGATTTGTATAAAATACATAGAATTGACGGAAGGTAATGTGCTGGCCACATCAGATTGTTATTATTATTAAAATTTTCAAGGAGGTGCCCTTTCTACATCAGTTAATGTGCCAGTTTTTAATTTCCGCAGTAATTATCTGACTGCTTTGTTAGTTTGTTATTGTATATATAAAATAAGTAAATTTATTCCCTATGCTCCACTTAGAAAAATGTTTATTATAAAATATAATTATACATAATAAAATATTTTATGTAAGAAATATATCACTCACTAATATATTCCTACTTAAGAAAGTTGTTGAAATATATAAAAAATAGTGCGTTACACAAATGAAAAATTGTGCAGTACGTATTTTCACTATAATTTTTTACAAAATTTATATCATACATGTAAGGATGTCTATCTTGAAAACCAGTATGATAATTAGAGAAAATTTATAAATTTCGAACATCCAAATATACAAACTAAACTATGTATGTCTATATATTTACTTACTAATGATTTAATAACGAAAACTATACAACTTTAGAGAGTATGATTATGAAATACCACTTGTATAAGGTGTGTTTGAGCCTTGTTTACAATAAATGATTTATCAGATAATTTCAAATTAGAAATAGAAATCATTAATCAATACTTGATCGATTCCATTCAGCAAAATGATGTATTATAAAAGATTTTGTAATTATTTCGTCATTTTAAATCGTTTAAAATATATTAATATGAATACAGTATTCAAGTATAATTAATATGTTATAAATACAGGGTGTTATACTCTGTCTCATCAAAACTCAAAGGATTGCTATAAAAATATGTTGTGGCCAGCACAATACCTCTCGCCATTTTCATATTAGGCTATACCGTGAGTATTTTTTAACGTGAAACATTGGGTTTGTCATATCCATGGTTACTTGATATTTGTTTGACAGATGTATTTTCCCGTTCCATTTAAAATGAAACACAGGGAACGAATCTGACAGAAGTATTAAATTTAAATATTGTAAGAAATTTAGCGGAGTTAGAAAACCACTCGAGACACCAAACATATTTCGGGCACAAGGTGCACACAGTATTTTTTCTACATGTAAATTTAATTTTTAGAAAACAGGTATAATTATTTAAACAAAATTAACCTCTAATGACATTTTATCAATATGACAAACAACCGTTGAATTTTCCTATAAGTTATGATTTGACATTTTTGATTGACAGCACACACACACACACACACACACACAGACATCATTGTAAAAATGTTAAAATCGAATTCTAGTAAACTTAAAACGTGGTTATTCACTAAAATCTGATTTGAGTTCGTAATGACATAGCATTTGACAAAATAAAGTGTGGTGCCGTTATCATTAACGCATTTTTGGAGGCGTTCTACGAAGTTTGCTTTTTCCAATATCGGGGTCCCGTGGCCGCGTGCCTGAGTGTCTGGTCGCGAACCTGGGGAACCGGGTTCGATCCCGACCGACGCCAAATATTTCGAATTTTAAATGGCACAAAAGTGACCCCTGTGGTGCACTCTCCACACCAGCTATGAGTGCCCGTGAGGTGACGCGTGGTAAGCGCCCGCACGGTACAAATACGAGGGTCACTCCAAAATTGTTGAAATGCTGGGAAACAGTTGGCTTTGGAAAATTATTAGTGCACAAATGTCAAACTACAATTTATTTAAAATATCTGTCCAATAATAACATCTGGTTGAAGTGATTTATTGTGGTGGAATTCGAAGTGGAAATAAACTGCAACATGAAGTTAGGAAGAGAGCATTATCGCGCTATGAATTACTACGACTTTAAAATTGGATTACGTGAAGAACAGTGCGAGGAACGTCTATGATTGGCATTTGGAGATGAAGCTCCATCTCGAGCAACTATATTTCGCTGGTTTTCAGAATTCAAAAGAGGCCGTAATTTCTTGCGTGATGAGAAACACTCAGGGAGACCTTGTACAGCGGTAGTGCTAGAAAATGTAGCTGCCATCAGACAAATGATAAAGGATGACAATCGTGTCACCTATCAAACGATGGAAGATGCCCTTGGCATTGGATCCGCAGCAATAGCAAAAATTTTGCATGAAGAACTTCGTGTTAGAAAAATTGTTTGTCGTTGGGTGCCACACAACTTAACGAAAGAACAAAATAGTAGAGTGCTAGGAGGCCTGAAAAGTGTCATCCCGTGGGGGTTTTAAACGAAAAAGCTGGGACCTTCAGAATCTTGAAGCTTATGTCTCATATAGTGAAATCTCAAAGTCGTCAAAAAATCGTCCTGTGCCAAAGGGCACAAATCAAAATTTTGGAGTTATGTACAAGAGTCGATATAATATACAGTTCTATACCTACTGTCCAAATTTCATTAAAAAGTCTGTACAGGTTTTCCATTAAAATCAAATTTAATTTTTGATTTAACATGGACTCTTATGGGCCCAGCTTGAAGAAATCTGCTCGTATCTCTGTTCGACTAGCCGCAAAAATTGCATCTTTTTACAAGTTTTTAAAATTTCTCAACTAATATCTCCAAAAGTAAGAAGTAAATCAAAAAATGATATTTGAAAAAGTTTTAGCTCCATTTATTGTCATTGTAATAGTACTTGTTTCATAATTTTACTACAAACAGTTTTCTTGTAAAAGTAATTTTAAGGAAATGCCGCACTAATAACCTTGAAAGGAACTCCGTGTCGCTCGCTGCTTACCCCCCACATCGCGACCCGCGCGCGCACCTGTTGTCCTCAAACTGAAATCTAAGGAAATTATGATGATAAATAATCATTAATACTAAGGCAAAATAATATATTATTATTAATGCAAAATAATATGTCTGCGAAGCGTATATGCTATACTTTAATATTATTACAATTCATATAACAGAAACAACAAAACTCTATTTTAAATATACATACTAAAATATATTTGTAAAAATCATAAAAATGAAATTATTAATCACTGTCATCGCTTTCTTCTGAAGGTGGTTGCAAGATTTCTTTTTGGATGGGTGGTTTGACATTGTGGCAATTATTTTGACCCATACACCTACAGGACCCAATACAGGGTAATTTGTTTTTCTTACAACTGCACGACTTCATTCGACAATCTATAACGAAAATTAGTTTATATGTAATATAATATATGTATAGTATATGCATTTAAGATACCTTTTTTACATCCACATGTTGTTAATACAGTGATATTATCTGGAACTGATGGTATGGTTTGAAAAATCGGAATAATTTTATTGTCCACCATTTGCCAACCACAGTTTAAATAGTCTGGTAAATTTGGTAATGGTTCTAAAGAATTTAGCCAAACTTGGGTTTGATAATAAGCTCTTAAGCAGTGTTGTCTTAAACTGTCTTCTGTTGGCGGCAACTTATCTATTGTTCTTGAAGTAGCTAACAATCCTCGAAGGTGATTTAATGATGATATATTTTTATTTTTTGTATATAATTGAATTATAAATTTTTCTATATTTCTAAAATTATTTTCATTAAATTCATGTACTCCAAATTCTTCAAACAAGTGCAAATTTGTGAGATAAGTACTCCAACAAGTTTTCTTCCCCATATTAGAAATTTGACTTGTTGTATCACATCCTGTTAAAGCATGAAATGCTGGCAAAGTTGTAAGAATTTTTTGTTCAATATTAAGTTCATGAACAGGAATAAATCTCGTACTGTCTTTTTTACCAATTTTCATCCAAATTTCTTTTGTTAAAAATTCTCTGAAATGGCATAGTAGAACTAAGACATCTGTGTCAGAACAATCAATAATACATTTATTGTATCCATGTTTCTTAGCTGATAAAATATGTAACAAAATTCTAGTATCTGCCTCTTCATGATTAGCTGCCAATAATTCATCAGTAAGTTGGAAATTACTTCTATATTCTTCAATTTGAAAAAATCCACCGCTTGTGACAAATTCAAAGTTCTGAATTTTAGAAAGTTTTGTCACCTCACAGGATATAAAATTTGTTAATTGTTGTTTATTAAATGTAGAGTGTATAAATAAATTCCATTTTTGAGGTAATGGTACTGATGCTGAGTCAATAATTTTTTTAATCGACTCAGTTGATCCTCGCTTAATTCTAGTGGAGTCCTTAATCGAATTCTCTTTGTAATGGTCTAAAACTAAATCTATTCTTTTAGCAGCATATTTATTTTTAAATATTATAGAGGAAAATATTTGCAGGTAATCCCCAAATGTTTTTGAATTGACAGGCTTTCCCAGACGTTGTACTAATGACATGCCATCAATAATGTGACATATTTTATCATCTGCATTAAAATTTAACTTCTTTATTTTTGTGAAATTGTAGTTTTCAAGTATTTCTATTAAGGCACTTTTAGTGGAAGGAGTCGCTAAATCATTATTGGTTGCTAAAGACATCGGATAATCGGTTAATTCGTGCTTGAATATTTCCTGATAATCAATAGTCCTGCCCATTTCTTTTACGGCTAATAAACGTTGTAATAAAACTTGACTTTGCATATGTTTATTTTTTTCAATTTTTGAGTGTTTATCTGCTTTGATTTTGCACAATTTTATTTTTTTTAACGGTTTATAGAATGCTTCGCTGTCAATGATATCAACAAATTTTACAAATGCCTCTTCACCGATATTAAATGCATTTAATAGAAAATTTTCAGTTGGCTTATCGAATACCGAATTAGTTGTGACACATAATAGACTATCTTCATTTTGATGAAATACTTTGAATCTGATCAATTGTTCCTCTAAAGCAAGTACTGAATTTTCATCAAGAATCATTCTTTGAGGCCCAATTTCAATATTTTGGGTAAAAGGATTATTTTTGTTTTGTAAAGATGATAAGAACGTATCTATCATTAAACCAATTTGATTAAAACTTAAGTACCATTCATCCAGTTTAGTGCTATTTTTGGTTAAACCAACAATACCTCCAGCATCTTTCGATACCTTATTAATATGTTCTAAAGCTTGATCGACAGAAAGACCATTAAACGGACCAGATAATTTTTTAATGTTGAAATTTCCATCAGAAAATTCTTTATAAACTTCGACTGCATCTGTTGGCAAATTTAGCATGTCACTTAAATATACAGATGCCCATCTAGCGTAATTCATATGATCATATGCAAAAAACCAGGGAATCATATTTTTAAGGCTTTTTAAATATAAGTCCCAATTTCCAGATCTTTCACTGTACATGAACTGTAAGAGTATTTCTACTGATTGAAGATAAATGTTCCAATATTTAAAAGTTGGAGATTGGTCCTCTACAAATTCTGCAAAAATATCTTTCATTTGTTCTAAAGATGAAACAATTGAAATAAAATTTTGTTGCGGGTTTATTTTTTCTTTTACATTATTACAAAGCTGTATTGCCGTTAGCTTGACGAAATTAAGTGTGTGAATGTGATCACTTTGCGAATCTATTAACCATTTTTCAAAAATAGACATAAGAATTCTTAGTAAAGCTTCATAGGTCAGTTTGTGAGCTCGAATACCTTTGTTCCATTTTTTGCCAGACAAAATTGCCAAAATAGTTGATTCACCATAAAGATCGCTTTCTAACCATATATCTTTTAATCCAGAATTTTCCATATGCTGTCCGATAACTTTAAGAAAGTTTAGCATTATGTGAAAACCACCCAACCTTATTATGAAGTTACTGCATTCTTCGTGTTTTAGCCATTGAATTTCTTTTGCTTTATAATAAAGCGCTTGATCAAATGTGATGATAACGTAAGGTATATTTAGAGTTTCAGCAATTTTACTGCATCTTTTCATAACTGTCCATATTGTATCATAGTCTGAAGCCACATACGGTAGTAGTGGCAAATAGCCATATGTTGTCAATTCAGTGTCACCTTCAAATAATATTTTATGAAAACCTGACCATTGGGGGATCACAAGATTATCAAAAGACTTATTGGCTTTTCTGCAAAAAGTCCAAGCCATGTTATGTACCCGCATGTAGTGTTTATCAGGTAACATATCGAGAATAAGCTGCTTATTTTTAATGATAGGCATCGGCTTTGATGAAGTATTAATATTTAAGTGTCTTAAAAGATGAAAATTTTCGGGAATGTTTAATTTAATGTGATAAGGCAATAATGTAAATGTTTCATTTAAATCAACGGAAGATGCACCCTTCTGAAATGCAACCATTTGAGTTGCATGGAAGGTTGGACCTTTATCAAGTGTTTCTTCAAGAATGTCAATGTTGTCCGCAGCAAATTGAATAATTCTATTTGGCACCAATTGTGAAGGAATTACAGCAAAATCATTATTCACGTATTTCACAATTTCTTTTTGGGCAATAGTATTGCGCACGGACAATACGTCTTTATAGGATATTGAATGTCCACATTGATGCAACATTTCAATAATTTTTTTTGACCGAGTTTCTTGATGCACGGTCAGTCCTAAAGCAATTTGTTTTGGAGTAACTTTTTTAGTATTACTGTAGGCGAAAATTATATCTTGACATATAGATAATACATTTGTATCATTATTATCTCTAGATATTAGCATACGAATTAGCCAAAGCAATGTTTGCGGAATAGAGTCTTCATAATCACGAAGATTTAAATTCTTATACGTCGAAAAAGTAGGAATTTTATCTATTTCTAGTTGAATATCATTAATAATTTTATGTAAAATGGAATATTCAGAGTAACCCGTAAATAATGAATCTTCATATTTTGAAGTACTTTCAGCGTAAGTACGAAGGAACTCATCTTTATTTGTGAATTTTCTGCATATTAAAATACTGGGTTCATTTAACTTTTTTGATTCTATAGTTTCAATTTTATCGCCAAAATATTTTTTAACTTTATCAAGTATTTGTCGTTTTGAAAGATGCCCACCCAGCTCAGTGTATCTCTTAAAAATTGCTGCAACCGAAAAACCCTTATTTTTTTTAAATCCTTGTTGCAATTCCTGAATAATTTTTTGTTCAATTTTGTTTTCTAATACATCTTGTTCTTCATCAGACTTATGTAGCTTGGTTGCTTTCTCAAAATGTCTCCACGACTTTAAAAAACAATCTGAATGATATTTAATTTCGAAAGCAATGAGGTCGTTAGAACCGATTCTTCTCATGAGAGTTTCATTTGTGTGGGCAATCAATTTAATTTTTTTTTCAATATTTGTGGTAAGCACTTGCGATAATTTTTTTTTGTTAGACTTTTTTTGACAAAAAACACATTTCTTGTTATCAAAATTGCTTGTACGTAGCGAATTCTTCAAAGAAAATTGTATTGATTCACCAATTTCTTCTTCTGGTTGAGATAGTTTTGCATTATCGCTTCTTATCTTCATTAAATTAAAATTTCTTCTGCTTGTGTAACTTGCGTAACATGATTTATGCCAAACAAGTAAACTGATTTTACCCCTCGTAATGTCCAAAATTTTTTCAGACAATTCCTGATCTTTATCTTTCCTCAAATCTTCTCTAGCTTTGAAATATTTTCGTAAGGTGTCAAAAGATTTATCAGAACCCGATATTAATGTTCCAGTTGATTTATCACATAATAAACACTTTTTTTTTTAACATAATTGGATGTGGAACTCTTAGTGTAGATTCAATTTCACTTTCTGAAGTCGAACTCCCACTGTCCTTTTCCTCCATTTTTATGTTCTTAAAAGAGAATAATTTATCATAGGAATAATTATTTGTAATTTAATGTTAGGTTTTGTTTTCTTTTCCAAAATTGAATACAATTTAAACTTTTAAGAAAGTGTTGAAAAAAAGAACAGTTTAAAACTATTTTAAAATTATCACGAATAAGAAATTGAAAAAAATTTTGTTACCTTAAATACAAAAACTATTCAGTTGCTTTACACACCAACGATCTTCACTTCACAGTTCACACCAGTCTCTTCGACAAAGCACAATTTTGTGACTGGTAATAATATAATAATAAAAATAATATACAAAACTGATGAATGTGTCTACACAGCGCTTTCAGTTTGTGGACAACTGGTGCGCGCGCGGGTCGCGATGTGGGGGGTAAGCAGCGAGCGACACGGAGTTCCTTTCAAGGTTATTAGTGCGGCATTTCCTTAAAATTACTTTTACAAGAAAACTGTTTGTAGTAAAATTATGAAACAAGTACTATTACAATGACAATAAATGGAGCTAAAACTTTTTCAAATATCATTTTTTGATTTACTTCTTACTTTTGGAGATATTAGTTGAGAAATGTTAAAAACTTGTAAAAAGATGCAATTTTTGCGGCTAGTCGAACAGAGATACGAGCAGATTTCTTCAAGCTGGGCCCATAAGAGTCCATGTTAAATCAAAAATTAAATTTGATTTTAATGGAAAACCTGTACAGACTTTTTAATGAAATTTGGACAGTAGGTATAGAACTGTATATTATATCGACTCTTGTACATAACTCCAAAATTTTGATTTGTGCCCTTTGGCACAGGACGATTTTTTGACGACTTTGACATTTCACTATATGAGACATAAGCTTCAAGATTCTGAAGGTCCCAGCTTTTTCGTTTAAAACCCCCACGGGATTAATTTTTAAGCGTTTTATTCGGTCGCTAGCACTCTACTAAAAAGCCAAGCGTGTTACAATTAGTCGTGCCACTTTAAAATTGTTAAATAATGGCGGTCATCGTATTCTTTCTAAAATTGTAACTGGCGATGAAACTTACATACCCTTTTATGATGTTCCAACGCGTCAAGAAAGTAGGGTATGGGTGTTTGAAGATGACCCAACACCAGTTACCGTGAAAAAGCAACGTGCACTTAAAAAAGCTATGTACGCTGTATTTTTCAGAAGTACAGGTCTTGTGAAAGCAATTAGGTTAAAGGGACAGAAGACTGTTACTGCCAATTGGTACACACAAAAATGTCTACCTGAAATTCTTCGCAATGTGAAAATTAAGGGTTTAATGCTTCGCCATGATAATGCGTCCTCCCATACCATTGCGACAACTGTTAATTTTTTGAAAGAAAATGGTATTAATTTTTTAATTTGAAAAAACATTTACGTGGTCATCATTTTACGTCAGAAGAGGAAATTAACAACACCATAATGGAGTATTTTAATACGATTCCAGAAAATGAATGGCTCAAAGCTTTCCATCTCTGGAAAATTCGATTACAAAAGTGTATTGAAGCAGGGGGGGGGGACTACTTTGAACACCAGTAAAACTACATGCTTCTCCTTCAAATAATATTTCTGTATATCAATAATTTTGGCGTGACCTTCGTATGTCATCATCATTACCGATATCTGCGATAAAGCAGATTGTGGCACACTCAGAAATGAGTAATATGCCGTGATGATATATTTATTTATTATTTATTTAGGCGACTTCTACTTTTATCTGTATGAAAACAGAACTATCATATTTTGCATTCAAATTCAAAATATGAAAGATAACATGACGAAACACTTGTTTACATTACAAGTGTATGCTAATTTACTGTTTACTTCTCCCATAGACTATTCTGCACTGTAGATTTATCTAAATATTGTTATAACACTCTATTCTACTGTGTAAACAATTCTTTGGAACTTTATCTTGGTAAAGTGTGTTAAATAGACAGTAAACCTAGGATAAAATCATTGGAAATGAATGATGCATCAAAAAATTCCTACGCGGCCTCTTTACAATGCGTGATACTTCATTTACTATGATAATATGTATTTGTAGTCAGAGAAATTGTATGCATTTGTGAAAGGAAGTTACTGTCAAGTGTCTCAAAAATCCATTGTCTAAAGAGAAGAATTCCCAGAGTAGCACGTAGAGATAAAATTAAATTAGGAAAATGTATTCCCTAAAATTATACAAGCTCTAATTTCTTTTATAACGGGTGTTTCAAAATTAAATAGCGAAATAACTGAATCATGGTGCCAAGGTAAGCATTTTCAACAAATTTTGTAAATGCATCAAAAAGTTCTAGCAGATGTAATAAAATTTTAAGATACTGAATTTCAACATACCTCCAAATGTCAAACAAGTAATTTTTAATGACAGTAACAATTGTTTTACGGGTTTTCAAAAATTTTCTTCGCAATATTCTAAAATTCGTAACATCCGTGTGTTCGGTCTAATAATATTTTACTACCATTGTCATAAATAAGACGATAACATATCTTAGCTTACTCCTAAACAAGTTGTAAAGATTGACAACTCGTTACTGTCATTAAAAATTACTTGTTTGACATTTGGATAGACTGCTAAATTAAATTTATTTTAAAAATTTAGCAGTGCAGACACTCAGATTTTATTTTTTTCTGTGTGAACCGTAACAGATATCACAAATTACATAGAGAGAGAGAAAAGTTTACCTACTATTGAATGTATCTTTCTGAAGAAAAATAAATTTACGTTTTCGGCATTGCCATTAAAAAGTTACGGTCTAATTAATGTTGGGAGACCTAAGTTTCATACACTAGCGGTTTACTAATAATGACAAGTATCACCTTAGAAGATGACTTATAACCATATAAACTGTCATACCAAATTTCATCCAAATCGAATAAAGCGTCCGAATATTATAAGCAAAATTAATTTTTATTCGAAGAACTTTGAAGCAGAATTCTGGTGGAATCTGTGGTTAAGCCATGTCCCCCTATTTAAGAGACACCCTGTATATATATATATATATATATATATATATATATATATATATATATATATATATATATATATATATCCATCCCGTCCACTGCCTTCTTTTGGCATCTAATATAGTTCAAGGGTGTACCAATTCAGTATCTAATATTCTACCTACATAACGTATCTTAGCGGGAAATTGTGCGTAGATATTTAATAGTAAAGGCTTGACTTTAATCATAAACAACTGTAGAATCATTGAAATTAATGGGCTTCACAAGATCTTTCAACTGTGAAGAAATATAAACGCTTGAGAAATTGCGAGAATTCTTCAATTCTTCTTGTTGTTTTTTGTTTTATTCTTTGATGAAGGTGACACTAGAAGAATGCTACATCGTATGGAATAGTGACCACTTAATCCATCAAATTCTGGAATATGAGAGAGTTACACGGAATAAGACACATTTTTACCTTCCTTCACCTTTATTTTTTAATTAATAAGCACGTTTTAGGGGCCCTAGAATACAATTTTACTAGATTTACAATGATGTCTATGTATATATATATATGTGTGTGTGTGTGTGTTCGACGATAATTCCAATACTACAATTCTAAAAATTATAATTCTTTCGTATTCCTTTTCTTTACATTCATATAAGAGCTGATTAAATTTTGGTTATAATGGGGTATTCCACTCAATTTTTTTTATTATTTTAAATAAAACTTCATTCAGTTTTGAAGCAATTCATAGTATTAAAAAAATCTTAATTGTTCCTAGTTTAACAGTATTTCATTTTCGAAAAATCAGTGTAACATCACATTTCCTCTATATTTGTCTTTCTCACACACACTGCTCGAGTATGCTACGAGAGAACAATTGTATGACGTCAATTTTCCCTTTTAGCAAATGTGAAATATCTCGTAAAGCAATTATTTAAAAAATGTTTTCATTGTTTTAACTATTATTTATTGAGCCATACTTTATGTTAAATTGAAATTTTTTGAATTTTTTTGTTATGGTGGCATACCCCATTGGTCAACCGGAAGTCCCTCTTTTTGAAGTTTTAACAGTTTTTCTTGAAAAACGCAGTTAAATATCATTTTTTGGCATTTTATGTGATTATCAATATAAAAGAATATCTTATTGTCTATACGGTTTGATTATACATTTTTATTCATATTCAATAGTAATTTTTATAAGTTTTAATTGATAGCTGTCAATTTTGTGTCTAATTCAAAGTAATGATAGATTAATATGAAAGCTTCATATTCAATTACTCTTAGTTCCGGTGAATCCGATAATTAATAGTTTTAAAATGTGAAAATTATCGTTGAAATTAATTATTTTTTTTAATTATACATTGGTGGTCATAAATGTTAACACCTAAGGCGTACATTTAATGTATTATGGAAATGAATATTTTCCCATATGAATATTAATTTAATAATATGTTCTTAATGTTACCGAAAAGGAAATGTGGAAATACATACAACGTTTATCATTTACATAAGATAAGAATTGCCAATGTTTAAAAATTGCATGCCTACTTTTTACAAGACCTTCTGATTTTATCGATAAATTTTTATTTTGCACGATATTTTTTTTGCTTAGCAAGAAACACGAAAGCAAACTGCATGGTAAATCTCGACTCCGAAGGAGGAGGGGTTTTACCTAATGTCAGTTTGCCAGAGTGATTTTGCTTAAAAGCAAAAAAATGAGTGCTTAAAAATAAAAGTTTATCTGAGAAAATCTAAGAGGTCGGGTGGTATTTGGTGAGATAAATTCCAAAGACAACGCAAAATGAAACTTGACACATTAATTATCACACTGACAGTTATAAACAATAACAACTGTTTATTAATTTGGTGGCGGAAAATTATCGGGGTAATCAGTATAATACTGTTCCCATTGGTTGAATTTTCTAGTGTTTTGCATCATGATTGGTTAAAAACTAGTCGTTGGAATTTATCGAAGTAATACCCATATATTTCTTATAACACTTGGTATTACTATATTCCTGTTCTATCCTAAGTACCTATATAATATCAAAAATTCATGTGGTATTATTTAATACCTTTTAGTATACATGTTAATTTCAAATATGTATTTTAAGTGGTCGTTCTATTATATTTATGAATATGACTATTTTTCTAATACATTTACTTACAAGTAATGTTTTCGTGTTTATTTAAAAGTCTTACTCATTCTAGTTAAGTATCATTTAAATTTTCTGCTTTGTAATTGCTAGACTAATACAAAGTTCGAAATATACATACGTAGGTATGTCATCTCATATTTATTATACTTATATGCGTACAAATAAGTATGACTTACTATTCGAATATTATTATTGAGGCAAAGGCTGAAAGTCTTAAGGTATGGGCTATCCAGCGAATTAAGCGGTTTACATCATCGTTTAGGGATTTTTGAAATTTTCCTTATTTTTTTAAGTATATTTTATTAACGGTATTTTATTGGTTTTTTATTATTATTATGTATTTGACACCTTTAATAGAAATAATTATATTTGGATATATTATTATTAAGTAAAATTTTGTAAATTTTTGCAAAATGACGTTTGATTATATTTTTTTAATATTGGTAATTCTGAACATGTATATTACTAAATATTATATGTCTATATTATACTTTTCAACCTGTATTGTGATTTCATTTTGTTTTTGGTTTCGTTGTTCATTGACAAAATGTCAAATGCTCTGTCATGTCAAATTCAAGAGCTTGTAGTTAATTTATTGACTTATTTTGAAAATAAAAAATAGATTGGTGGCTCTTACTTTCATTGAATTGTAATATTGAGGTAATATTTCGTCCTATTTGTCGGTAATAATTTGAAAATTAAATCTATATGTACAGCGTGTGGCAAACGCTATACACAATGTATAGAAACAGTGAGAAATTGTATGGTATGCAGTATTCTGTATTTTTTTAAGGATCTCACATAATACTAGATAGTTTGTTGCAAATACTACAAGAATGCAGTATTTATAACGGCGTAAGCAGTATCGTTCAGAATATTTTAAATACAATCGGATTTCGATGGAAAAAAATGATACCAGACGTGTTATCTTTTTAAGAAAGATTTGGATTTATGAAGGCAACCCACAGATCATATTTTAATCCGTTTTACATGCTCATGTAAACTTTTTAACATATGACGTCATTGTTTTTAGTGATATTGTATTTATGACGTAAACCGCTTGATTCGCTGGATGGCCCATAGCTTCTTGCACAGAAAAAAAGATATTATTTTTAACGACCATCCTAATATACATACATACATTGTTATTAACTATGTTTTATTTTTGGTTACAGGTATGTACCATGTCTTTTTCATATCTACAAAAATGTAAGTGTATATTATCTGAATAAATTAGTACAAGTTCTTATAATATTCTGCCTTCTATAATAGTAAAAGGAAAAACTTGATATAGGTTTAAGAGAAAGGTTAATTTGTATTTAATTCTAAAACTTAATACTTTGAATGTTGCTTTTCGACACACCTTGAAAATGATATGTAAATTTGAAAAGTAATATTTTTATTTTCTAACTGTAAATACGTTTTAGAAATCTGAAGATGTTACATTTATGTTTTGCAAATATTTTAAATATATTTAAAAGCAATTAATTATAAGTAAAAATACAGTACTTTTACTTACCTACATACGTATTTAAATTTGCAAAATTACTCCAAAAAGCTTTTTTAAACTTTCTACAATTTGTCAAACCGAAATTAAATTTACAATTCATTAACAACACTCAATTAATTATAATAATTAAACAAAATATAAACAATATACTTAAAAAAGTATACACCGGGGAATTGAAATCCGTAATATAGGACATATAATGTTATATTTTTCATTTTACTGTAGTTTCTGACGTATTAATTTTATATAAACGTGTAAATAAAAAATCTGTTGTGGCCAGCACAAGACCTTCCGTTAATTTATTGTATTTTGTACAAATCCCATACCAAAAGTTCATTGGAAAAGATTCTATATATCCAGTAAAATTATCATATGAATATACATTATGTATACTCATATATAAATACTCTAAAAATGCGTACACTTACGTAATATTCTCTATACAATCAAATAATATTACTACCAAATTTATATCTCTACCGATTTTTGAATTATTGCCCCAAAAGTCAATATACCCTACATTTAGGTAAAAATTTCAAAATTTTCAAAAATCTAATTTTTATGTACCTAGATACTTCTCATTGCGCTGATTCCAAATTTTGAAACCGCAGGTCGATATCTCTTTTCGTTCTCGAGATATTTAGATTCAAAGTTTTGTTCAAAACTGCCCATTTTTGGGTAATAACCCAAAAATGGGTCGAGTTATGAATTTGGCGACAACACCATTCGATTCTACAGGCAAAATTACATAAGTACACCAATTTTCAGAATTTTTGAACACCGCATACAATCTCTAAAGCAAAATAACTGAAAATGGCCAAAAATCGCAAAAATCTTAAGGGGTACCCCTTACGATTTTTTCAGATTTTGGTCATTTTCAGAGGTTTTCAAACTTTTATTCATAAAAAATGAACCGGTTCGACAAAAATTATGAAAATTTATATACTTATGTATTTTTGTCCGTAGAATCGAATGGTGATGTCGCCAAATTCATATCTCGACCCATTTTTGGGTTATTACCCAAAAATGGGCAGTTTTGAGCAAAACTTTAAATCTAAATATCGCGAGAACGAAACGAGATATCGACCTGCGGTTTCAAAATTTGGAATCAGCGCATTGAGAAGTATCTAGATACATGAAAATTAGATTTTTGAAAATTTTGAAGTTTTTATCTAAATGTGGGGTATATTGATTTTTGGGGCAATAATTCAAAAATGGTTAGAGATATAAACTTGGTAGTAATATTATATGACTGTAAAGAGAATGTTACGTAAGTGTACGCATTTTTAGAGTATTTGAACTGTGTGAATTTTTAGAAATAATAGTATTGAAATAAAAATGGATAAATGCTATAAAAAAGTTCCTTACCTAATGATGACGGAAGGTACTCTAGAGTATAGTATATATTATATCTTGTAAAATAAACAAATTATTTAAATACGTAACGGTTTCAGATTGCAAGAAAATCATTCAATAATTCTTATCATTACAATGGATTAAGTAATTCAGCATGTAACAAACATAAATATCTCAACTATGACATATCATTACATACATGCACCCGAGCGTAACCATAGCAACAAAACAAAATAAAATCCGAGCAAATCATTGAAGAAAAACCGTTCAGATCTTTGCGTACACCGTGTTTTGTTCTAATTAGATGCTTCAGGGTTCGCATTAGAATGATAGTCAATTGTTACAGCAATCAGGACTTCATAGGTGAACGAGCATTAGATGTAATTGAAAAACAGTGGATTTCAAAATGTTGAAAATTTCGGTTTTACAAAATGTTCAACAAATCGTGTATACATAAGAATATTCTAACAAACTTTGGTATGTTTTTTGACCTGAGAAATTCATTGGTGATAGATTTACAATTACATAAGATTACTTGTTCAAAAATCATGGGTCTAGTAAAAAAAAAAATGGGATTTTTGAATAACTAGATTATATCTGCTATGTTGTGGATGTGTATGATGTCGCATTTTCGCATTTAGTATTTAGGATTTAGGTCTTCTTCACATAAATACAACTCCGAATGGCACACTAATAACATCCATTGGTTTGTATGGCAACACTTTAGAACAACAAAAATGAATTATACAATTCGATTCAATTTGATGCTTGAGAGTAAATGTTAATATTATATTTCATAAAATAGAAGCTAAGATGCTATTCTTTGACAGTAAATTTCAGGTTTTGCACAAAATAGCTGTGTCCAATGTTGCACTTTTATCACCCTAATATCTAAATCCTAAATTTATATGCCCTAAATAAAGTCGATATTTAGGATTTTAGGAATTAGATTTTAGAGTTTTGCAGGAGCACACTATGCCTTGAAGTTAACGCGCACTAATTAAACGAAAACCATGTTCATTGCTATAATTTGAGCAAAACGTCAAAGAATAGCTTCTTAGCTTCTATTTTATGAAATATAATATTAACATTTAACCTGAAGCATCAAATTAAATCGAATTGTATAATGCTATGAGTGCCCGTGAGGTGACGCCTGGTAAAAGTCCACACGGCAAAATATATTGTATTGTATATATGATGATATATTTATTTATGTCTTACTAGTACGTTATTGATTTATAACAACCTCAACATTACGTCCGTTATTGAATAAATAATGCCCTAGGGCGTATTAAGTTGCTATGGTAATGTTGACAACAAACTGAGGTTAATAATACTGATACTAACATAAAGTGCAGTTAAGATTAAATGTGTGAATTGTAGTCGTTTATAATCATATTTGTTTCATCACAAATACAAACCAGTATACTTCTTATTCTTAGCATTAACATTGCTCGTCTATATTGACAGAAAAATACCACAAGAAATATATTTTTTGTTTGAAAAAATTCTTTGTTTACAGAAACAAAATATTACCTAGATACCGAATTCACAGGCTACTTTGTAAGTTGTATTAAAATTTTGTGATTTATTATTTTTGTTTGATAAATTCTAGTCAGACAAAATGTTTATTAAGAATTTCTAGTAAGACATAAAACGTTGAAGGCACCACGGGTGTTAAACGACAATAATACCTTCGGTCAACGTACTCGCCTCGGGCCAGAGGCCCTCGACAGTACACTGTTGACCTCAGGCATTATTGTTCTTATAACAACCCTTGGTACCTTAATTACTATTTCAGAAAAAAAGCTAATTCTCATATTATTTGACTGTACTCGATATTTCTCAATAATTTCGTGGTATAGAAACATTATTCTTATCTGGAGTTGCTTCATTTTTACACTAACGCTGTGTCCGATGTTGCATTTTTATCACCCTAATATCTAAATTCTAAATTTATATGCCCTAAATAACGTTATTATTTAGGATCATAGAAATTAGATTTTAGGGTTTTGCACTAATTAAACGAAAACCATGTTCGTTGCTATATTTTGAGCAAAACATGAAAGAATAGCTCCTTAGCTTCTATTTTATGAAATATAATATTAACATTTAACCTGAAGCATCAAATTAAATCGAATTACAAATGTCAATACATGTGTTATAGATACTGACACACCCAGTAATGGGTAATATGCCGTGATGATATATTTATTTATTTTTGTTGTTCTAAAGTGTTGCCATATAAACCAATGGATATCAATTAGTGTGCCATTCGGAGTTGTATTTATGTGAAGAAGACTTAAATACTAAATGCCAAAATGCGATATCGGACACAGGACACAGTCTATACTGAGCTATTGATGAATCATCTCTATTATTTGTTAACACCAAATCTACATCATAGTCGAGAAATTTAGCCACATTTAAAACGGGTGGGGGGGGGGGGGCGGGGGGCGTGCCTAAGTGTCTGGTCGCGAACCTGGGGGAACCGGGTTCGATCCCAACAGACGCCAAATATTTCCAATTTTAAATGGCACAAAAGTGACCCCTGTGGTGCACTCTCCACACCAGCTATTAGTGCCCGTGAAGTGACGCCTGGTAAGCGCCCACACGGTAAAATATATCATCATTACCGATGTCTACATGTGTTGTAGATACTGGCACACCCAGTAATGGGTAATATGCCGTGATGATATATATATATATATATATATATATATATATATATAATATTTATTTATTTATTTATTTATTTATTTATTTAAAAAGGACTTAGGTGTAAGTTTGTTTAGAATGTAGATTGATTTGCAATCATTAGAAAGATAATTATAATTACTTGGGGCAATCCCATGCCCTTTAAATGTTATTTATTATCACCCACATATATTTTAAACTGATTGGAGTTAAAATGAAAGTGAACAGTTCACGTTTCCTGCAATTTTAATTGAAGACAATGTTCCCCATTTACTTTAGTTCATAAATAATGCATTTTTAAGATAAGTTGCTTTACTTTCTTACGTTTATTGGTAACAACATTTGTTTCTGATACTACAAGTACCTACCTGATAATTTTATGTTCAACATTTTGATTGGAGTAAAAGGAACAATTACTTTAATAAAGATTAATGCAAAAATAAATATAGATCAACGAGACTTATCTTGTTTTTAACATTGTCAGTGAAGTGTATGTCAGATTTTATGTTGTACGCAATATTGACAACTGTAGAGAATCGATATGACATCTGGTGACTAAATTTTAAACTAGTGCATGACGGTAGGTGCGAGCAAATGCAACATATTTTTGCATACATTTTTTAAAAGTATTTCTTTTATACGAAAATGAATGTTGCAAAACGCGGTAAAAGCAATATTATGTGTTGCGTATAGGGGTGTCATGAGTAGGGAAACTCATTTAAGTTTCCACATTTTTCCAAAAATAGGTAGAAATAAAGTGACTATAACTACAAATGCAAGCATTCAACAAATATTGCATAGATTTTAAGCTTGGAAGTATATTTTACGTTCTGGAAAACAAATTTCCACGTATATAAGAGTATGTTCGAGACATTTTAAAGAAAGTGGCTGGTAGCACAAGCCTTGTTTTAACTAAAACACTGTTTTAAAAATGTCAAATTCAAATTCCAATATTTAATTTCACCCTTATGCGTATAGAACGATATTTTTTAAATATTTGTTTGAATATAAACTATGTTCTGCTTTAAAATTATATTTTGATAAATTAGATATTATTTATTTTTATTATTAAATAATGAAATTTAACATTTCTTAAAACAGCGTTTTAGTTAAAGCAGGGTTTGTGCTACCAGCCAATGACTTTATTCTTCCAGGTATTATTATTAATAATTATATTTGAAACATATTTTTTTAGAAATTCCTTCTCAACGGAGAAATTTAAAAAAATGCTGTGCCATATTTATGACGACAGAGCACTTGCTTGAAGACAGAGTGATATTACATTTATAATTTCTTGATAACTATCAGTAATTCCACATAATATAATGTGATTCGCATTCAGAACTTCTTCGCCTGTTTACAAGATTAATATTTTAAATAAAGTAGTAAATGAACATTATATACAATCATACCTTCAACAATATTCCTAGAATGATCAGTAGCCTTTAGAAAGTCAAATATCTGAACAATACTTACAGGCCTATTCTACTAAAAAATTATGTATCGTTATGACTCGTTACCAGGCGATAAGTCGTTATGATAACGATTTTTGCCAAAATCCTATTCTGCTAATTTATTTATTGTTACGAATCGTTACATATCGTTCAATAACGACAAGTTCACATGCATCGTTGAAGTCGTAAAGTTTGACACACAGAATTTAAATGACTTGTAAGTCTTCTCCATATTTCTTCCAATTCCTCAATAGACAATTTATTAATTCTTAATGAACTATTATTTTCCAGTTCTTCAACATATACGTCATACTCTCTTCGAGTTGTCTTCGAAGCCCTTTTCTTTATATCCATTGTCAAATTCAATTAAATAAACAAACAATGAATCGATATGTCAAATTTAAATTGAAAAACAAGAAAATTTATTCTGTCAAAATATACATGAAGTTAGATATTATCGATAATTTATAACGATATGATTAGTAGAATAGGTTTTTGGCATTTGTCGTGATTAAAGTCGTTTAACCAAATGCTTAGCGACAGTCGTTCAGTAACGATATCGTTATAATTTTTTTTAGTAGAATAGGCCTGTTAGTTTCATTTTCAAGAAACACAAGCAAAATTGTATCATTATGACAGTGACAGATTGTACACCTACCGTCATGCATCCGCCATATTGAAAATGCTTGCAGCGCCTCTATCGGTTATTTCAGTTGAGAATAGGTACGGTACCTTCAATAAATAATGCGTCCCAAATATAACTAGGTTTATTGTACAAACCAGAAGTCCGTATTACAAAACTAAAAAATTCTCAAACTTTTTTGTGACTACTGCAATAAACAATAACAATAAACCCAACCTACACTCGAAAGACATACGTATGATTACTATATCTTCCGCAACACAATACATTAAGCATAACAATAAGGTTAATTGCGATATACTCCTATTCTATATCCCTGAATTGCTTAGTAGCAGTAAACAAGTTTGAATCACCTAGCAACATTCTATCTTCTTTCTTTCTTTTCTAACTTTATAGTGATTGTGTTTGTTGATTAAATCTCAGAAGAGACAGATAGAAGATAGAAAAATTGCAATAGATAGTAAGAAGAACATTAGACTTTCTACTAGAATGAAAGATAAAGATTAAGTATTATTTACTACTGAAGTTAGAGATAATAATTCTATATACTTTTTTGAATAAATGCGTGAGTCAGATTTCACGAAACTTTGTGTAAATATATAATACTATCCGCAGATTCTAATGGTGTAATAATAAATAAAAAAAATCTGTTGTATCCAGCACAATACCTCTCACCATTTCCGTTTTGTTATAAGTATCGAATTTAACATTTCTTGTACACACAAATAATTCTAATTATATCTATTCTTTCTTTCTATAAGGAATCTTGTTCTACTCTTCTAAAATGTTCAAGATGGTTCCAAATTATTGCCTGGATTGGCGGTATTTCTTGAGGATATATGTACTAAAACTGTTCATTTTTGACACTCTCATTTATGTAAGTCAGATGGAGGAATACGTAGTTAAACAGGTCTTAAGTATTATAGTTTTTGAGGAATCGTCCCTCCAACATCCACACACACACACACACACACACACACACACACACACACACACACACACACACACACACACACACACACACACACACACACACACACACATGGATACAGACATCATCGTAAAAATGTTATAATCGGATTCTAGTGACGTTAAAGCGTGCTTATTTACTAAAATCTGGATATGCGAATTTTAGCATGAATCCAATACCTCTCTTAGCGAGAGGTAAAAAGGTTATATTATTCCTAGTGTATTATGTGTTCTGAAAGATTTTTTAACATATTACCTCTCGCTAAGAGAGGTATTGGAATCATGCTAAAAATTGCATATCCAGATTTTAGTGGACAAGCACGTTTTAAGGTTCCTAGAATGCGATCATAAAATTTTGTACGATGATGTCCATGTGTGTGTGTGTGTGTGTGTGTGTGTGTGTGTGTGTGTGTGTGTGTGTGTGTGTGTGTGTGTGTGTGTGTGTGTGTGTGTGAATGTTGGAGCCACGGTTTCTCAAAAACAATAAGACTTTTTTAACCACAGTTTCCTCAATCTGACATTCCTGGGAAGAGCTGATTAGATTTTGGTAACAATTGGACAACCGGAAGTAATAGTTTCTTAAAAAAATCTTCTAAATATAATTTTTGGAAATTTTTGTTATTACAAATATTGAAGAATTAAAATTCTCCATCTAATACACTTAAAAATTTTATTATATCTTGTATAGATTCAGAGATAAAGACACCATTTTGTATATATAGAATAATCTAATGTTATACATCGAAGAGGCTAAGGCACTTAGGAAACCAGTTGACAAATTTAAATGCTTATAACATAATTTGTAAATGACAGACGTCAGTGTCAAAAATCAACAGTTTTAGTGACATTCTGAAAGCTTTTTCTGGGAAGTACATTTAATGTTATTGTTTTATTAATTAAATATTTAAAATTGTAGGAAAAATGCATATATCCATCAGAAATACCGCCAATCTTGTTAATGAATTGGAAGAATATCTGACATTTAGGAACTTCCTCATACAATGAAAAATAGATATAATTAGAATTGTATATGTGCAGAAGACATGTTAAATACAATAAAAACAACATTTGGGTAAAGTTCTGTAATTTTTTTGTTATAAAACGACGATTCGATAGCGAAGTGCAATACAATACTTATATAACATAAAATGAAAATGGCGAGAGGTACTGTGCTGGCCACAACAGATTTTTTAAAAATTGAGTTGTCACACCTATATTTATACACCATACCATCAGTTATGATTCTACGATTACGATTAAAATAAATCAACCTCCATCTAACACAAGTGTGCACGCTAGCCGTGATGATATATTTAATGTTACTTTCGGATCCTCTTCTATTTTTCCTCCTACTTTGAATTCTTCCTTTCACACATGTCTTACCGTAGAATCTGTACCATCCTTAGCAAAAGGAATTCGGTTACTAGGTCCAAAGTAATTTACATCGCCGTGTTTAAGAAGCGAAGGTATATAAACGCTAAGGCGGCACACAGTCTTCAGAAGTGGATGGATGCAGAACAAATCGTGATCGGAGAATCGTGCAGAAAGAGTAATACACTTGTAGGAAACGTACAGGATAAATATATCAAAATATGTAGGATAGTAACGTGAACATTGGTTTTAATTATTACTATAAATTAGATTGCAGCTTGAAAATTATTTACTTCGTTTGAAAATGAGTTGCTGTAATAAATAGTCCAAGAAACATATTCCAGTGGTGCGTCAATAATTGAAGAGGTCTTGGGAAATAAACAGAGTCCATTTTTACCTCTCGCTAAGAGAGGTATTGAATCAGGGAATCGAACCCGAACCTGAACCACAGGATATACATGACTAACATCCACAGAAGCGACACTGTTGTATGTATTGCCGTCCGTGTGCTCATGGCTATGTGTGCGTGAACTTAGACCAGGGAGGGGTAACGCCAGGAGAATGGGCGTACTCCAGTACGCCCGGCTGTGTCAGTGACGGAGTTACGGCGTTCTTGTGTAGGACAGTTCAGCGCAAGAATATTACAACTACCAGACTAGACTATTAGACATAATGCCGGGTGCTATATATTGTTGCGTAGAAGGCTTTAAAGGTTTAAGTTTTATAGTGTTAACATTGATTTTAACGAATAAGCACGTTTCAAGATCACTAGAATCCGATTTTAACATTTTTACAATGTCTATGTGTGTGTGGATGTGTATGTATGGATGTTGGATTCCTTAAAAACTATAAGACATAAGACCTGATTAACTATGAATTCCTCAATCTGACATTCCTGGGAAGAGCTGAAGTAAATGACCACGTTTTAAGGTCCCTAGAATCCAATTTTAACATTTTCACGATGATGTCTGTATGTGTGTGTGTTTGTGTGTGTATGTGTAAGGATTTTGTCTTCGCTCTAACTCAAATATTATCGGAAAAATACTACCTTTTTTTTAGTTTATGTTCTGTATTTATTAATTTTAACCCAACGTTTCGGCACCATAAACTGGTGCGTTCTTCAGGGGATACATTGACATAAATATGTTAAAAAACAATAATAACAAGTAACCAAGGTAACAAGAAATTTTCATAAATATTACCTTTTTTATATATACAATTTTCTAGACAATATATGCATGCCCGGCAAAAACATGGACGGCGAACATGCATCTTCTCAGGAAAAAATCTCCTTTTGCCAGAGGAAAAAAAAATAAATAAATAAAAAAAAATAAAATAAAATAAATAAATACAGAACATAAACTAAAAAATCTGTTGTGGCCAGCACAAGACCTTCCGTCAATTCCATGTATTTTGTACAAATCCCATACCAAAAGGTCCTTGGAACACGTTCTATATAATATCATGTAAAATCGAACACGAACACTTACTATTTTTTACAAATTCCATACCAAAAGTTCATTTAAAAAGGTTCTATAAATCCAATAAAATTATAACATAAACTACCTTCCATCTTCTCTTTGGCCTTTCTCTGCGTGTCACTTGCGAGCAACACTATGACATACCAATTTTAGATCCTATATACTTGCACTTGCAACTGACATCTGTCAATTAAATTTTTTTGAATAATTATGTCAGCTGTTTCCATGATAAATAACAAAGCTGACTAATTTTTGAAAATTAATTTCTTTATAATGCTTTAACTCTACATCTATTGAATATGAAGGAAAATGAATAATCAAACCATATAGAGAAGAGTATTTTCTTTAATAAATATAATAACAAAATGTCAAAAAATAATATTTAACTGCGTTTTTTTAAGAAAAACTGTTAAAAACTTCAAATAAGGGTACTTCCGGTGGATTAATTATAACCAAAATCTAATCAACTCTTCATATGGATGTAGCGAAGAGGAATACGAAAGAATTATAATTTTTAGAATTGTAGTATTGGAGTTATCGTCGGAGAAAAATTTGTCACACACGGACACACACACACACGGACACACACACACACGGACACACACACACACACACATACAGACATCATCTTAAAAATGGTATATTCGTATTGTAGGGACCCTAAAACGTGCTTATTCATTAAAAACTCACCACCGAATTTTTTGACCAAAGACAATACCTTCCTTACCTAAAGGTGACGGAAGGTAAAAAAAGGTAGTATTTTTCCAATTAAAATATGAGTTCTGAAAGATATTTTAATAATTCAAATATTATCATTCATAAAATTCTGAAACCTTGTATTTTTACCCTATTCTTATATGAAAAGAAGGCATTATATTTTGGTGTAAATCGGATAACCGGAAATTGCACTTTACCTGAAGCTCATAATGGTTTTTCTTCCAAAATACCATTAAATGCCATTTTTTCGCATTTTATGTCTCATAAAAATTAAAGATTATTGAATATTCTACAGGAATACATTAATACTTTTCTATATATTTTACAGATAAATTTAAAAATATTTTTTTTTAATAGTCGCGAAGTCTAAGATAAACACAATTCCTTTGTTACACAGTTCATATTTCAAATGAATGTAACTGACAGTAAATGTCACTGTCAAAAAACTAATCACTTGAAATTAATAATAGTGACATTTTAAAAAGAAAATACTAAATAAAGCAATAGAGAAGATTCCATTATATTTATGAATGAATAGGTATACAAGAATATAGTAAAATATATGGTTGCATTTTTTTGTGGGAATCATTTGATGATATCATTCACGTTCACTTTTCTAACTATAGTTTTTGCTGCTTTTACTTTTTATTGTGAAGAGCATACAATGAAAATTAGTAAAAGTTTTTATTGAGATTTTTTCGGATGTAATGTAATTAAGTGATGACTTTTTTGCATGGAAAGTCACATTCTTACAACTGGAATTCTTTTATAATGAGATTACAATGGTAATTTGGTCATTTATCTTTCTCTATCACATGTTATTTGACAGATGAAATTGATACTCTTTGATGTTAAATCTAATTTAATTTTTATTAATGATGTTCTTTAATAAATAGCTGTACTATGATTAGAGCAACACCTCTTAGTCATGAGTGCATTCGGGGTTCTGGGTTCAAATCCCAATATGGCATGGATGTTTGTGTACTCAGTAAATGGGATTTAATCGGGTTGAGTTTATTTTTTTTTTTTAAATAGAAAAAGAAACAGATTTTCTTTTAAAAAATGTATGTATGTGTAGTAGCCAAATAGGGCTGTTGCAAGAATTTTTATATGACTTCTAAGTATTAAATTTTAAAAGATATTGTTCTTTAAAGAGCCTCAAATTTGATTTGAGTCACGTGATCTGAAACAGAATGTGACGTCAGAGTACATATATCTTCAGCGGTTCTAATTGGTCCGTTTATAATGTAAAATTTTTTGTGTTTGGTGTCAAGTGTATTGTCAAAGTTGTCAAACAAAATAAAATGAGTAATTTACGATATTGTATTGTGCCTTCTTAAAAAATACTGTTAGGAACAAACCTACTATAGAGTTTATAAATTTGTCAAAAGATGAGATGAAAAGAAAATTGTGGCTAGAAGCAGTAGGTCGAAGAGCTGATAATGTCAGAAAAATGTTGTTTCATGTTTGTGAAGATCATTTCAACTTTCATCAACCTTCAAGATAACAGTATATTTTTGTTGCTTCACTTTACGTTCAGGGAAAACTTTACATCTACTGTACAGATATTTTTTCTCGACATAGATCTACATATCCTATAGAAGATTCAATGTAAGAATCATGACCAGAACCTTAAAGTAAAATATATTATCAATTTATATAGTAAATTCAGTTTTTATATTTTATTTTACCTCAAATCATTAACACCCCTTATTTCGGTAGAAGTAAAACAATCGTTCTCTGATATAAATTCAGCCACCATCCAGCTATCGACCTTCGGTTAATTGTCCGACTTAGCTTGAGTGTAATTATTATTCATTTAAAATGAGCAATGTCAGCGTCAAATGTCAAATTAAAAGATTTTTTATTAACATGTGACAAACCATAAGCCTACGTTTATTTATATAAATAATATGAATAAACGTAGGTGATGGATAGTTTGTAATGAATACTTCATTAGTGCGAGCAGTAGCGTTTCGCGCGAATCTCTTGTTTTACATCATTTTGAGGACTGCTATAGAATCGTCTTATATGAAGATATATGTATTTACATACAGAAGCTTTAAAATATAAATTAATATATTACTAAAATATAATAGCACTTTCATTTTACGGATGTAAATAATTGTTGGCCATCTATATCTGTCTGACTGTTTTAGATAGTGTTATGGCTGCAAGGTACATTTAAAACATTCTCCTACGCATTCAAATACGTACCAATATATCTAATAAAGCAAAGATATAATTTACCTATCTTAGATCTATCGATAAAAACATATACAGATATCGATAGAAAAGTGCAGATTATGATATAAGTGTTTTCACTCTTATAAAATTAAAACATTCTAAAAGCCAAGCCCAATGTTTTAGAAATGGTACATGGGCTATACCATTCCAGGCGCGGTTGAAACGTAAAACCATATATGGAACTACATAATTTTATGAACAAATGGTTGTGCATGTAATCAAAGTATTAAAATATTTTGACTTATACTCTGAACTTTAGGATTGTAAAAGGCTGGTTTATAATGAAATTAATTTACGAATTTACAATTTATAAATTGGAAAAATACTACCTTTTTTTACCTTCCGTCAAAAGGAAGGTATTGTTTTTGGTCAAAAAAATCGGTGGTGAGTTTTTAATGTATAAGCACGTTTTAGGGTCCCTACAATACGAGTGTACTATTTTTAAGATGATGTCTGTATGTGTGTATGTGTGTCCGTGTGTGTGTCTGTGTGTGTGTCTGTGTGTGTGTCTGTGTGTGTGTGTGTGTGTGACAAATTTTTCTCCGACGATAACTCTAAAACTACAATTCTAAAAATTATGATTCTTTCATATTCCTCTTCTTTACAAACATATGAAGAGCTGATTAGATTTTGGTTATAACTGGTCAACCGGAAGTACCCTTATTTGAAGTTTTTAACAGTTTTTCTTAAAAAAATGCAGTTAAATATTATTTTTTGACATTTTCTTATTATATTTATTAAAGAAAATACTCTTCTCTATGTGGTTTGATTATTCATTTTCCTTCATATTCAATAGATGTAGAGTTAAAGCATTACAAAGAAATTAATTTTCAAAAATTAGTCAGCTTTGTTATTTATCATGGAAACAGCTGACATAATTATTCAAAAGAATTTAATTGACAGATGTCAGTTGCAAGTGCAAAACCAAATATGGAAAAAAGTATGGGATCTAAAATTGGTATGTCATAGTGTTGCTCGCAAGTGACATGCAGAGAAAGGCCAAAGAGAAGATGGAAGGACATTACTTAGTGTAGTTTATGTTATAATTTTATTGGATTTATAGAACCTTTTCAAATGAACTTTTGGTATGAAATTTGTAAAAAATAGTATGTGTTTGTGTTCGATTTTACATGATAGTATATAGAATCTGTTCCAAGGACCTTTTGGTATGGGATTTGTACAAAATACATGGAATTGACGGAAGGTCTTGTGCTGGCCACAACAGATTTTTTAGTTTATGTTCTGTATTTATTAATTTTAACCCAACGTTTCGGCACCATAAACTGGTGCCTTCTTCAGGGGATACATTGACATAAATATGTTAAAAAATAATAATAACAAGTAACCAAGGTAACAAGAAATATTCATAAATGTTACCTTTTTATGTATACAATTTTCTAGACAATATATGCATGCCCGGAAATAACATGGACGGCGAACATGCATCTTCTCAGGAAAAAATCTCCTTTTGCCAGAGGAAAAACCGTCCCAAAAACTGGCAGAGAAGTGATCTGTATAACTCTGAGACGCTTTATCGGTAGCGAAATACCGCAGCCGTACTCTTTGTAAACAGATGTTAGAAAAAGTTTATAAAAATTGTATACATATTACAAATTACAACATATTTAATATTGGAAGCCATGCGCGACTAAGTTCTAATCCGTCACAATGATTGAGATTGATATTTCTTGTTTTATAAATCTCAATGGCTTCTCTAATTAATCTGTTGTTAAGTCGAGAAGGTCTTGCAATAATTTAAGTATCTTCAAATTGAATTTGGTGGAATTCTTCCAAGGCATGTTCTGCAACGGAGGATTTCTCAGGCTGGTTCAATCTGATCGATCGATGATGTTCGCTCAATCTTGTAGAGACAGTTCTACTAGTTTGGCCGATGTAAACTCTCCTGCAGACACATGGAATTCTGTAAATCCCTGATGATTGAAGAGGGATGACGTCTTTCACTTGTTTCAACATATGACGAAGTTTAACATATTAATATGAGTTCTGAAAGATATTTTAATGTATTTTATTTATAAAAGTAATTTGATTTTGTATTATTCTTTGCGAATCGATAAATTGAAAAATTGTAGATCGATGTAAAAACTACCAAAAACCCACTTGATCCCCCATTCAACTTGTAACTATGCTCAACCTTGCTTAACACTATTTGCGACAATAACAATATTACTACGAGTACGCATATAAGTTCGAGTACATAATATAAATACATTTTAACAATATTTATCTGTACGGATACAGTATTTTCTTATTTAGTTGACATTTACGATAATTATGCACCGTATTTTATATAGACAACAGTGGGAGTATATACAAAAATCTTGTATAACCACTTGTGTGAAATATTTCAAAAGATTGCGTAGGTATCCCAGCACGACAACAAGATATCCGTTAGGTATGCGAGATGCCAAGAAGTCAGATAGGAATAAATAAACAAACACGGTTTATAATGTTGTGATATGACCTACGATGAATGAAACTGACATATGTGGTGATTGGTATCCGAAGAATCTAGCTGTCATGGAGAGAGCACTAGTAGACACTATAAATCTCATTCTCCATTTTTTCTTCTCGCTAAGAGAGGTATTGGAATCATGCTAAAATTCGCATATTCAGATTTTAGTGGATAAGCACGTTTTAAGGTCCCTATAATCCGATTATAACAAATTATTAAAATATCTTTCAGAACTCATATTAAAGAGTACGGCTGCGGTATTTCGCTAGCGATAAAGCGTCTCTGAGTTATACAGATCACTTCTCTGCCAGTTTTTGGGACGGTTTTTCCTCTGGCAAAAGGAGATTTTTTCCTGAGAAGATGTATGTTCGCCGTCCAAGTTATTGCCGGGCATGCATATATTGTCTAGAAAATTGTATACATAGAAAAATGTAACATTTACGAACTTTTCTTGTTACCTTGGTTACTTGTTGTTTTTGTTATTTCACATATTTATGTCAATTTTTTTCCCCTGAAGAAGGCACCAGTTTATGGTGCCGAAACGTTGGGTTTTAATAATAAATAAATAAAGAACTTAAACTAAAAAAGGTAGTATTATTCCATTATAACATTTTTACGTTGATGTCCGTGTGTGTGTATGTGTGTGTGGATGTGTGGATGTTGGAACCACGGTTTCTCAATTACTATAAGACTTAAAAAATATTTAACTGCAGTTTCCTCAATCTGACATACCCGGGAAGAGCTGATTAGATTTTGGTAACAATTGGATAACCGGAAGTAATAGTTTCTTTAAAAAAAATCTTCTAAATATTATTTTTTGAAAACTTATGTTACCATTATTGAAGAACATAAAATTCTACATCTGATACATTTAAAATTTTTATTAAATCTTGTATAGATTTAGAGATAAAGGCACTGTAATATATAGAATAATCTAATCGCAGAGGCCAATGCACTAAATAAACCAGTTGACATATTCAAATGTTTATAACATAGTTTGTAAATGATAAATGTCCGTGTCAAAAATCAACAGTTTTAGTGACATTCTGAAAGCTTTTTTTGGGAAGTACATTTAATCTTTCTTATTGTCTTATTAATTAAATATTTAAAATTGTAGGTAAAATGCATATATCCATAAAAAATACCGCCAATCTTGCTAATGAATTGGAAGAATCTTAGACATTTAGGAACTTCCTCAGACAATGAAAAATAGATATAATTAGAATTGTTGTGTGCAAAAGACATGTTAAATACAATGAAACCAATATTTGGGTAAAGTTCTGTATTTTTTTTTGTTATAAAACGACGGTTCGATAGCGAAGTGGAATACAATACTTATATAACATAAAATGGAAATGACGAGAGGTATTGCCCTGGCCACAACAGGTTTTTCAATTATTGTAAATTCATAATAGATAAAGGTGGATTTATGCAGCCTACTTTTTATTTTACCTTTTCTTTTTCTTTTACTTTATAAAAGTTAAAGATGTGTTAATAAATGCATACTACTTTATGTGCACACTTTTAATTTTACTTTAAGAACTAAAGTTGACCAACTTTCAACTTAAGACCGTTAAAGTAAAAGAATTTCACAACTGCGCACGTGCACCAGTTCACGTGATAAACGTCAGCGTGTGCTGTATTTATTTGTTTTTGTGTAGGTAAGATTGCAAAAATTAGAAACTGGGTAAAGCTACAAGTAATACAGCAGATGCACAAATTATTACATTTGTATTCATTTTTACAGGTTATAATTATCTCTTTACATTTATGACAACTGATATGCCAGAAAAATCACATCTGCGCATGTGTACCGAAAGCTTTACAGTAGCTGCATAAAGTACCAAACTTAAAGTAAAAGTAAAAGCAAAAAAGAAAAGAAAAAGTAAAATAAAATGTAAGCTGCATAAATCCACCTTAAGTGACTGTGATTTTCAGATAGCTATTACCAATTTTTTAAGACCTAAATCCCTTTGAATATAAATATTCACTATACCTTTCTTATTTACTGTGAGATAATCTTAACAACTTTAACAGTAAACAACATTACAGTGTATGTTTAATATCTAGATAAATATAGATAACAACATATTGCAGATATCGTCAAGAATGTAGATGGTTAGATATTTCAATCATAAAGATTATAGATTTTCAATAACCATCGTGATTACTAAAACACATCATGCATTTTTATCTCTCTATTAAGCAGATGTTACAAAATTGCAATGTGCATTTTCCATTGGCGTACACGGGGAAAACTTCTAAGAAAATTCACTAATTACAGAGTGGAGAAAATAATTTTATCTACTGCCATGGAGCGAATAAAATTTCGCAAGTAATTTGCTAGTAAATAATTAAAGTATGGAAGACGTTCTCCCGTAAATTGCAAGGCATTTGAGAAATAAGGAAGATGCATATAAATGGTGATATATTACTATTTTATTAAAGAAAATGAAAGTTTATATAAAATTACTAATAACTATCTAAAATTCACACTCACTTATCTATTAAGAAATTATGTTATAATAATTGAAAAGTAGAGAATATGAGATTTATTGCATGAATGAGTGATGACTAGAGATGCACTCGATCTCGAGCTTTGGCCCGGCTCGGCCCGAAGCCCGCCTCGATTTCGAGTCGATCATCGAGCCGGGCCGAAGATATTTTTTATCGGGCCGAATCGGGCTAATCATTTTCAAAAATCGAGGCGAGTCGGACTTTTTATTTTGGCCCGGCCCGAAAATTCGAGCTTTTCGGGCCGGCCCTTATAATTCAATCAAATGCACAGTTTCCTTAATATTTTAATGAAAATGGATGAAGTTAAAAATGATCAAAATGATTTAATAACAACAAACTTCACATATTAATAAATAAAAATGTATTATTTTACTTCAAGATTTCAAGGTTATTCATTAAAGCATAATAATTATATTGTGATGTTGCTATTATAATTGTTATTACTCGTATACTTAAATAAAAGTGATTTTTGTTCCTACCATGATGATTTCTAGTCCTATTTTTGAGCAGAAACAAAGTTAGATAAAAAATCCTTTTGTAAATTATATTTTTACCTCTCGCTAAGAGAGGTATTGGATTCATGCTAAAAATCACATATCGAGATTTAAGTAAATAAGCACGATTTAAGGTCCATATAAACCGATTTTAACATTTTTACGATGATGTCTGTGTGTGTGTGTGGATGTGTGTATGTGTGTGTGTGTGTGTGTGTGTGTATGTGTGTGTATGTATGGATGTTGGAGGGACGATTCCTCAAAAACTATAAGACTTAAAAAATATTTAACTGTAGTTTCTTCAATCTGACATTCCTGGGAAGAGCTGAAAAGGTTTTGGTAAAAATTGAACAACCGGAAGTAGTAGTTTCTTAAAAAAATTCTTCTAAATATTATTTTTCGCAAATTTTTGATATTACGCCTTTTAAAGAACAAAATTCTACATCTGATACATTTAAATTTTTTATTTTATCTTCTATAAATTTAGAGATAAAGACACTATAATATATAGAATATCGGGATATAATAAGTCGAGTAGGCGAAACTACATTAAGGAAACCAGTTGACAAATTCAAATGTTTATAACATAATTTGTAAATGACAGATATCAGTGTCAAAAATCAAAAGGTTAGCTACATTCTGATAGCTTTTTCTGGGAAGTACATTTAATCTTTCTTATGGTTTTATTAATTAAATATTTAAAATTATAGGTAACCTGCATGTATCCATTAGAAATACCGCCAATCTTGTTAATGAATTGGAAGAATCTCTGACATAGGAACTTCCTCATACAATGGAAAGAAGATATAATTAGAATTGTATGTGTGCAGAAGACATGTTAAATACAATAAAATACAATATTTGGGTAAAGTTCTGTAATTTTTATGTTACAAAACGACGGTTCGGTAGCGAAGTGCAATACATTATTTATATAACATAAAATGGAAATGGCGAGAGGTCTTGTGCTGGCCACAACAGATTTTTTTTATATAAGATTTGTGAAAAAGTTGTTTAAATTTTCGAACGGCTTTGGTAAACAAAGTGTTAAATATACGTAGGTCTGTAATTTTTATAACAAACTTACACTAGAAGGGTCTCTTTTTTAACTACTTATGTTAACTAATGTTGAAAGTTATAAGAATGTAAAGGTTTTTTATAAGTTTGACACGAAAAAAGTTAAACATTTCGCTTTAGCATAAAAATCAACATCAACAAGCCCGGCCCGATTTCGAGTCAATTTTCGAGCCGGGCTAGCTAATTTTTTTATCGAGTCGATCTTCGAGTCGGGCCGGTAATTTTTATTTTCGGACCGAGTCGATCCTAACCTCAAAGCCCGGTCCGACCTGGCCCGAATGCATCTCTAGTGATGACTATATTAATGCTGTGTCCGATGTTGATGTTTCACTTTTATCACCCTAATATCTAAATCCTAAATTTATATGCCCTAAATCTAGTGATTATTCAGGATTTTAGGAATTAGTTTTTAGGGTTTTGCAGGAGCACAGTATGCCTTGAAGTTGACGCGCACTAATTAAACAAATCATGTTCGTTGCTACAATTTGTGCAAAACATCAAATTTACTGCCAAAGAATAGCTTTTTAGCTTCTATTTTATGAAATATAATATTAACATTTAATCTGAAGCATCAAATTAAATCGAATTGTATATTTCATTTTTACCTTCCTTCACCTTTAGGTAAGGAAGGTATTGTCTTTGGTCAAAAAATTCGGTGGTGAGTTTTTAATGAATAAGCACGTTTTAGGGTCCCTACAATACGAATTTACTATTTTTAAGATGATGTCTGTATGTATGTATGTATGTATGTATGTATGTGTGTGTGTGTGTGTGTGTGTGTGTGTGTGTGTGTGTGTGTGTGTGTGTATGTGTGTCCGTGTGTGACAAATTTTTCTCCGACGATAACTCCAATACTACAATTCTAAAAATTATAATTCTTTCATATTCCTCTTCTGTACATCCATATGAAGAGTTGATTAGATTTTGGTTATAATTGATCCACCGGAAGTACCCTTATTTGAAGTTTTTAACAGTTTTTCTTAAAAAAACGCAGTTAAATATTATTTTTCGACATTTTGTGATTATCAATATGAAAGAATATCTTATTCTCTATACGGTTTGATTATACAGTTTCGTTCATATTCAATAGATATAGAGTTATAGAGACATTAAGAGAGATTAACTTTCAAAAATTAGTCAGCTTTGTTAAAATTATGGAAACAACAGATATATTCAGAAAAATTAAATTGACAGATGTCAGTGTCAAATGCAAAACCAAAGTTGAAAGTATACGGTCAGAAAGTTATATGTGAATGTGATAGAGTGTCCCTCCAAAGAGAAGAAGATGGAAGGACTGTGTAGCAGAAGATTTGAGAGAGGAAGAATTGTGTGAAGAAGATGCGTTGCACAGGAATGATTAAAAGAGAAGAGTAAGAAACAGCGACCCCTAATAAAATAGGGAAAGGAACTTTCGGTATAGAATTTGTAAAAAATAGTGTGTTCGTGTTACAATTTTATAGGATATACAGAATCTTTTTCAAGGAACTTTTGGTATAGGATATATACAAAATACATCGAATTGACGGAAGGTTTTGTGCTGGCCACAACAGATTTTTTTTTTTCTTGATTTTGAAATTATATAAATAGTGTCCAAGAATTTTTAATTTACAATCTTCTTAAGTACTACATGCAGCTAGGGTCTTCTGAAGTTAGTAGCACTAAAAGTTGGCCGACATGTATGCCCTTACTCCTAAGTCCATTTTTAACTGGAAAGCTGGATAAAAGTCATTGGACTTAAGCTATCACTTAAGATTAAAACCTATCTAAAATATAATTCGAATTAAATTCTTCTCTAATGTCCTTTTCCTGTCATGCCATTCTTAGATCTTCACAAAAAGTTAAAAAGTAGCTCAAGAAAAAATCACTTTCAACGGCGAATCGCCAAATCAACCAAAGAAACAATTCCACCAACAATTGAAAGAGAAAGTCAGCATCTTCACGTCGACAGGCAAGTTTTTCGACAGATATCCGCTGATATCCGGTCAGGGATACCAACATTCGTCATATATAATGACGAAGATATCCAGATTTCCCGATAAGGATTGAGTTTTTGTTGTAAGAAAGTTGGTGTCTGTGGTGCTTTTGTCGATAATAAGTGAGGTATGCAATGTCAAGTTCAAAAAGAGAATGATATGATATAGATAGTCATGAATTTCAAAATTATTCATGCGAGAAAAAGACACACATTCATTTAGGAATAATAAACTAATAATACAATTCTTCTCTTTCTGTCATACAGAACAATATTTAATTTTTATGTTTCAGTTATTGTTATTTGTACTTTATAACCTCCAAATTTAGAAGATAAACAATAAAAGATAAAAATCTGATGTGGCCAGAACAAAACCCCCCACTATTTAATTTTTATTAATTTAAATACATATCTACGTATTTAGTAATGCTGCAATCTATATTATGTTCCATTGCATATAACTATTGTTTTATTTACGATTTTCTTTATTTAATATGTCTTTATTATTAATTTGAAGTGATTAGTTTTTTGACAATGACGTTTACCTGTCAGTTACATTCATTTGAAGAATGAACTGTGTAACAAAGGAATATTGTGTTTATCTTAGGCTTCAGGATTAAAAAAAAAATCTGTTGTGGCCAGCACAAGACCTTCCGTCAATTCGATGTATTTTGTACAAATCCCATACCAAAAAGTCCTTGGAACAGATTCTATATAATATCATGTAAAATCGAACACGAACACATACTATTTTTTACAAATTCTATACCAAAAGTTGATTTGAAAAGGTTCTATAAATCCAATAAAATTATAACATAAATATACACTAAGTAAAATGCACTAGACACTTTCTTCATTTCTTCTTTCCCCTATTTTATTAGGGGTCGCTGTTTCCTCTTCTCTTCCACTCATTCTTGTCCAACGCATCACACAGTCCTTTCTTTCTCAAGTCTTTTGCGATACAGTCCTTCCGTCTTCTCTTTGGCCTTTCTCTGCGTGTCACTTGCGAGGAACACTATGCCATATCAATTTTAGATACTATACGCTCCATATTTGGATTTGCACTTCCAACTGACATCTGTCAATTAGAATTTTTTAATATATCATCTGTTTCCATGATAAATAGCAAAGCAGACTTATTTTTCAAAATTAATTTCTTTATAACGCTTTAAATCTACATCTATTGATTATGAAGGAAAATGTATAATAAAACCATATAGAGAAGAGTATTTTCTTTAATATGTATAATAACAAAATGTTAAAAAATAATATTTAACTGCGTCTTTTTAGGAAAAACTGTTAAAAACTTCAAATAAGGGTACTTCCGGTGGAGTAATTATAACCAAAATCTAATCAACTCTTCATATGGTTGTATAGAAGAGGAATACGAAAGAATTATAATTTTTAGAAATGTAGTATTGGAGTTATCGTCGGAGAAAAATTTGTCACACACGGACACACACACACGGACACACACACACACACACACACACGGACACACACACACACACACACATACAGACATCATCTTAAAAATGGTATATTCGTATTGTAGGGACCCTAAAACGAATTTTTTGACCAAAGACAATACCTTCCTTACCTAAAGGTGACGGAAGATAAATTTTTTTAAATTTTATCTGTGAAATATATAGAAAAAGTATTAATGTAGACCTGTGTAGCAAGGTGAGCATGGTAAAATAACAAGTAATGAACTTTATTATAAACTTCTAAATTACAGTTTCAATAACTTCATTTTAACTCTGTTATCTTTGTAAGTCAAAATTCTGTTTAGAAATAATAATCATTATTCTATCATATATCTGTTTAGTCTAGATGTCAACCGCGTAGACATTTATTGTTTTGACAATTAACCATATAAGTTATTGCCTATGATACGTGCAGTCTTGTTATTTAGCTACGGATGCTACACCCTTGCACCCTTCATCAGATATGCCTGTTGAAGAGATAACCTTTTTGTTTTAAGGCAGTCGAGATTAAAGACTCAGACAGGACAGATATGTAGTCGGCGGTTTATTTTGGTGCGCGTACAAAATACAAAAATAGTTATTTACATTCGAGTGCGTGTAAGTTGTATTTTACAGCGCGACAGCTTTGTTTAAGGCACGAGCCCTTAAGGCGAGTGCCTTATTAGCTGGAGCGCTGTAAAATACTTCACGCACGAGAATTGTATCAAATTTTTTGGCCGACTATAATAAAAATCACTTTTTTTAATGAGATAGGTTGTACTTCTGAAAAGGGTTAGTTTAAAATACTGGGGTTAAGTCAATTTCCAAATTTGATTTTACTTGCCTTCATTAGAGTAATTCTTCTAGCGAAAATTTATTTGTAATAATAGAGGTTGTTTATGACTGATAATATATTTATTTGCTCATGTTTTCTTCGTAATAAATAATAGGTAGGTGTCGATATTTGACATTTCAGCAATGTTCGCCTCGCGTATTTGACAGGTATATCGATCGGTGACTATGTCGGTAACGGCGGATTTTTACAATAATGACAGATGTCGCTGCCGTGATTTTGGTTTATATAAATTAATTTTAAATATAGGAAATGTTAAAGTAAAAAAATAACTTATGTAGGTAGTACTTTTTTACATGAACTTTATTATAGTAAAGATGATTTCTTTTCTAAATGCCTATAAACGTCCAGTGTATTTTGATTATTTTACCGCATAGTTAGACAAGTTACAACACAGTAAGCGTAAAATGTAGGTTACACTTGCTGTGTATACAATTGTAAAGTTCCCATTACACTTCAGGAGGGCAAAAAGGTTTTTTTAATAATTTTTTGTAATATGTTATAACTTTCTTTCATTCAATCAACCCAAATAAACTAAAGTTGTATTTTTGTCAAAACTAATTCGATTTCTATGCCGGAAGAGTTGTAAACAATAACAAGAAAGAGAGATGAATTGTAAAAGGTCAGACGAGAAAGGAATTTGGGTCCATTAATTGACAAGACGTGATATTTGAACCACAAACAAGAGTATTGTTGTTACACCTGTAGAATTCTGTAGCAGAACTAATCGAAGTTAATTGCCTAATAGTTACGATCATGCAATACTACACTACCACAATGAGACTTAGATGGCATTTAAGATATTTAGTATATTTCCTCCTATAGAACATTAACACTCTATGTAATGTTGCTTTTACTTGTTTAGAAAGATAGTATTTGAGAATTACAGATCTGTTTGTAGTGTATATGTTTAATAATTAATCTGTATTATAAATCAAATAACAATATTAATCATTATTAGGTAACCCTAAAGATAAAATAGATAATAATAAAAAATCCGGCTTTTATAAAATTGAGTGTAAAGATTGTAGTAAAGTTACATCGGACAAACTAAAAGATAAATTGATACTCGGTTTAAAGAACATTTCTATTATTTAAAAACCGCTAACCCAAATAAATCTAGCGTAGCACAACATATGTTTATTAACAATCATAAAATTGACAATTCTAATATACAAATATTAAAACATGTTGATAATAATAGATATTTAGACGCACATGATAGTTTGATAATACATATATAAATTTACAGATAAATTGATGAACGCGGATCTAGATCCCATCCCAAATTCTAATTTATATGAGTTAATATAAAACATTTACTTTGTTCGATCCCGACAGGCGCCAAATATTTCCAATTTTAAATGGCACAAAAGTGACCCCTGTGGTGCACTCTCCACACCAGCTATGAGTGACGCCTGGTAAGCGCCCACACGGTAAAATATATCGTCATCATTACCGAAGTCTACATGTGTTGTAGATACTGGCACACCCAGTAATGGGTAATATGCCGTGATGATATATTTATTTTTATTTTATTTACTTTGTTTAATCTTAATAATTAAAAACTAAAATGGAGTCGTAAGGTAAAGTTATAACTAAAGAAAAAACCCAAAGAGTTGTTTTGACCTCTGGCATGGTTTACATGCTGAGTAATCTTAACTTCTCTTTTATTATTATGTAGTTTCTAGTGATGATGAGAACATAGTTCTCGAAATACCTAGGTATATAGTTTCTTAAAAAGTAAGGTTAAGGGATTTTTCTTTTTACCTCCCGCTACCCTAGCTAAGGGAAGTATAGGGATCGTGCTAAAAATCACAAATAGATATTGTAGTGAATAAGCACGTTTTGATGTCCCCAGAACCCGATTTTAACATTATTGCAATGATATCTGTGTTCCTGTGGACACGATTACTCAAATACTATCAATCAGATAATTTTGAAATTTTGTATATCCATTCTGTACTAATGTGGGAAGAGTTCTTTAGTTTTTAGAGTATATCGAATAACCGAAGTATCACTTATACAAGCTTTTAATAGTTTTTCTTGAAAATAATACATTGAATATAATTTTTCAGCAACTTTTACTAATAAAAATTGAATATAAAGGTACAATCTTCAATTCTACGATATTAGCATTTAGTAAATAACTTTAAATATAAATTTATAATATAATTTATTTTCATACATCATCTTGCCTATGCGTCAAACAAAAACAATATTTTAATAGCAATTAAATTAATAATGAAACCGTGTTAAGGAGAATAGTAATAATATGTGTATTTGAATCTAATAAAATTAAGGTTTGTAAAAATAATATATATATATATATATATATATATATATATATATATATATATATATATATATATATATATATAATATACGGCTCTGAAAAGACTTTGTGTCAAGATGCGAGTACTATTTTGATTTTTGTTTCTATTAGTTTTGTCAATATTTGTGAACCTGGAGGAACCGGGTTCGATCCCGACAGACGCCAAATATTTCCAATTTTAAATGGCACAAAAGTGACCCCTGTGGTGCACTCTCCACACCAGCTATGAGTGCCCGTGATGTGACGCCTGGTAAGCGCCCACACGGTAAAATATATCGTCATCATTACCGATGTCTACATGTGTTGTAGATACTGGCACACCCAAAAATGGCTAATATGCCGTGTTGATATATTTATTTATTTATTGTAAAATAAAGATTGTTATGTGTAAATATAAAAATATTTGAACATAATGATTGCTTGCTGTGGGCCACATCAGATTTTTTAGTTACACCTTTTAGTTTTTAATTTTTGTATTATGAAAATATTTAAAAATATTAATATAGGAAATTTCTGTTAAGTAGAAAGAAATAAACTTGGTTATTATAATTTCATCTGTATAAAATATCAAGTATCATAGTCACACCTTCTTCTCTTATGGAGAGAATGGAAGACTTCTATATGCAAAAAATTGAAAGAATTTACGTTTTCTAAGAAAATATTTATTCTATATCATTTATATTTACTTTCATAACTGTATAGCTAACATATTCAACAAAAAATTATTAGTATTTGTGTGGGTGTTGAAGGACATCTTCCTTATGCCTTTGCTTTTATTTATTTCGATAGAATTATTATTGAATACAAGATTTTCAAAGTTGAACTTCTGAACAGGGCAATGACATATAATAAGATTATTCCAAATGGTTATAGCTTGCAGTGTAGTCATTGCATAGGTACATACACACATACATAATGTACATACATATATGCAATAAGCCGATTACTGTATACAACGCTTTATAAAGTACTATTCGTACCAATGGTTTTTACTTGGATTACCTCCGGTTGTTCAATTGTTACCAAAACCTTTTCAGCTCTTCCCAGGAATGTCAGGGGCCTTAAATCGTGCTTATTCAATAAAATCTGGATATGCGAATTTTAGCATGAATCCAATACCTCTCTTAGCGAGAGGTAAAAATGTCATTAACTGTTTCTTATGACGAAAATTCAGAACTGGTACAACAACTGCCTCACAAGGTTTTTTTGAAAATTGATTCAGGTTTTCAGTTGCCAAATCGCACGATTCATATTATAAGTAATTCTTATTAATATAATAAACTATGTAATTGAAGATCGTGATAAGATTTACAATATGTAACGCTTGAGTTGTTAACAAACATATGAAACATAATACAACACAGATTTTACGGTTGGTTAGTGTTTAACGCCTATTTCTTGTAAATTTCTTAATTATCTAGTAATTGAGAAATAACATCACACTTGTGTTTCCATTTCCATGGTAACAGAGTGATTGTTTATGAAGACTTGTTAAGTTTTTATTGTTGAGAAAATTGGTGATTTCCTATTCAATTAAAAAATTATTACAAGGTAAAAATATCGGTGTAACAATTAAAAGAATTGTAAGACAAATTGGTGGTGCTCTCTCCAGAACAGCTTTAAGAATCTGTGACTAAAATCTGCGAACAGAAGCAGAAAAAGATAATAAGGGTATCAACCTTTATATTATACTTACTCTAATGTTATGGGGTCCCGTGACCGCGTGCCTGAGTGTCTGATCGCGAATCTGGGGAACCGGGTTCGATCCCGACCGACGCCAAATATTTCGAATTTTAACTGGCACAAAAGTGACCCCTGTGGTGCACTCTCCACGCCAACAATGAGTGCCCGTGAGATGAGGCCTGGTAAACGCCCGCGCGGTAAAATATATCGTCATCTTTACCGATGTCTACATGTGTTGTAGATACTGGCACTCCCAGAAATGGGTAATTTGCCGTGATGATATATTTATTTTATTTATTGAAAACTTATGTGACCATGTTATGGAAACTTACTTCTTAGAAAAATTCTTCTAAATATAATTTTTTGGGAGGTTTTTTTATGAAATATTGAAGAACATAAAATTCTCCATCTAATACACTTAAAATTTTTATTTTATCTTGTATAGATTTAGAGATAAAGACACTATAATTTATAGAGTTAACTAATCGCAGAGGCTACAGCACTAAGGAAACCAGTTGACAAATTCCAATGTTTATAACATAATTTGTAAATGACACATGTCAGTGTCAAAAATCAACAGTTTAATGCCCGTATTCACCAACATCAAATAAATCTTCGAATAGCTTATTCATTGAATAAGAGAAAAATATCGCATCGATACCATAACATAAATGAAGGTATTTATTCTAGCTGTCATATTTTGATGCGATATTTTTCTCTTATTCAATGAATAAGCTATTCGAAGATTTATTTGATGTTGGTGCATACGGGCATTAGTGATAGCTTTTACTGGGAAGTATATTTAATTTTTCTTATTGTTTTATTAACACGTTCACTGCCTATGACACATACGTTGTGTCATCTGGTATTTTGCGTGCTATGCCGATGGCATTATATACATTCTTCTATGCTTCAGTATCTCACAGGCAGTAGGAACTTACAGTTGCGCTCTTATAGGTACCTCAGGTACACTTTATACAGGTACATAGTTGGTTTTGGGTTTTGGGCACTCTGAGTTCTACAATGGACAATCAATTGCCGGGACCATCGGTGCAAAAGAAAGTACGTTCTTGTCGTGACAAAAAGCTTATATCAGATGCAGAATTACAGAACAAAAAATTTGGAGAAATATTAGAAAACCAAAAGCGATAATATAATATAATAATTATGTCGGGAGTAAATTGCCAGGACTAAATGCTGACATGCCAGTGAAAGGAAAACCATGAGCTGGTATAAAAAACTCATAATACATCTCACATTACTAATTTCTAGAGACCCATTACCAAAAATGTAATGACACAAGTGTTCTGTCATATGGCATAGTAAAAATAATTGTGATATAGTTAGTTTCCACAACTAAGACCCGGCATAAAAGGCAGTAACAGGGCAGATGCATATATCCATCAGAAATACCGCCAATCTGGTTAATGAATTGGAACAATCTCTGACATTTAGAAATTTCCTCATACAATGAAAAATAGATATAATTAGAATTAAATGTGTGCAGAAGACATGTTAAATACAATAAAAAACAATATTTGGGTAAAGTTTTGTAATATTTTGTTATAAAACGACGGTTCGAAAGCGAAGTGCAATACAATACTTATATAGCCTAATATGGAAATGGCGAGAGGTTTTGTGCTGGCCACAACAGATTTTTTTTACTCATTTTGGTCAATGTTATAGGTCTTTGTAGTTTGTTACACTTGTATGTCCCGAAGATATTTCTAGTAACCAACAAAACTATCCAAACTAATATCAAAACCATACTTTCTCTATTCTGAATTCTACTCCTTTGAGCCTATCCCTACAAATATCTCTAAACTTTTTATCTCCTTGTAAAGTGCAAAATCACTTGTTATTGCTGTGCGATGAATTATTTATTATCTGAGTCTAGTGGGCGTATTTTCTTGATTGGCAGCCAGACTGACCGGTCACGAGTCTCTGTAGGGCACACCTGATCTTTCTACAAGACTACAAGAAGTTCTAGTTTTGCCAGTGACAAGGAAAGTCACTTTAAACCGGTACAGATAGATTGAAAACGAAAGGTAGTTGATTAAGTTTTTTGTACTTTTATGGAGCAATAGTTCGTTAGACGTTCTTTGATGTGAAAAAAATAAGAGAGAATTTCTTTGTATTTAATGGTACATGCTGTCTGAAATGTTAACCGATGTTGGTATATGGATACCGAAACATAGTTCATTAGATTGTTTACAATTTTTACCTCTCGCTAAGATTTATGTAAAAATCTGTTGTGGCCAGCACAAGACCTTCCGTCAATTCGATGTATTTTGCACAAATCACATACCAAAAGGACCGTGGAACAGTTTCTATATATTATCATGTAAAATCGAACACGAACACATACTATTTTTTACAAATTTCATACCAAAAGTTCATTTGAAAAGGTTCTATAAATCCAATAAAATTATGACATAAACATACACTAAGAAAAATGTACTTGACACATTTTACTTTGTGCTTCAGCTTTCCCCTATTTTATTAGGGGTCGCTGTTTCCTCTTCTCTTCCACTCATTCGTATCCAACGCATCTTCTTCACACAGTCCTTCCTTTCTCAAGTCTTCTACGATACAGTCCTTCCATCTTCTTTTTAGCCTTTCACTGCATGTCACTTGAGAGGACCACTATGAAATACTAATTTTTCATCCCATACTTTCCATATTTGGTTTTGTACTTGCAACACACATCTGTCAATTAGAATTTTGAATGTATCAGCTGTTTCCATGATAAATAGCAAAGCTGACTAATTTTTGAAAATTAATATCTTTATAATGCTTTAACTCTACATCTATTGAATATGAAGGAAAATTAATAATCAAACCATATAGAGAAAAGTATTTTCTTTAATAAATATAATAATAAAATGTCAAAAAATAATATTTAACTGCAAATAAGGGTACTTCCGGTGGATCAATTATAACCAAAATCTAATCAACTCTTCATATGGATGTACAGAACAGGAATACGAAATTATAGTTTTTAGAATTATAGTATTGGAGTTATCACACGGACACACATACAAACACACACGGACACACACACACACATACATACAGACACCATCTTAAAAATAGTAAATTCGTATTTTAGGGACCCTAAAACGTGGTTATTCATTAAAAACTCACCACCGAATTTTTTGACCAAAGACAATACCTTCCTTACCTAAAGGTAACACTTTTAAATTGATGTGTGTGTGTGCGTGCGTGCGTGTGTGTGTGTGTGTGTGTGTGCGTGTGTGTGTGTACACCACAGTATCGTCCATTCATTTTTTTCCGAAAACCATGTGATATGCAACGTGTTATTTTAATGGTACAAGTTGTTGTAAAGATCTATAATCCTTTCTCCTCTTTTTCTTACGGCATTGATAATTAATTTCTTTCTTCAAATCAATTATATAAAGTAAAACAACGAACAAGATTCGAAGAAGATTAAATCCTCTCTCTAATTTAATATGTATTTGAATTAGTAAACATAAGAAATTGACGACTTCAGAGATTTAAGACCATAGTTAATGCTAGTATTTTACGACATAATCATAAATAGTTTTCTATACGATATACGCCCTTTCGCGTAGAGTTCTCAGGACTTAAATGCATGAACACACCCAGCGATATAATATTATAAGAAGATTGTTGCTTCAATTATAATGATAAACATAAAATATTGTTGATATATTTCCATGCGTACGCTTACGTAGCATTCTCTTTACAATCAAATAATATTACTACCAAGTTTATATCTCTACCCATTTTTGAATTATTGCCCCAAAAGTCAATATACCCCACATTTAGATAAAAACTTCAAAATTTTCAAAAATCTAATTTTTATGTATCTAGATACTTCTCAATGCGCTGATTCCAAATTGTGAAACCGCAGGTCGATATCTCATTTCGTTCTCGAGATATTTAGCTTCAAAGTTTTGCTCAAAACTGCCCATTTTTGGGTATTAACCCAAAAATGGGTCGAGATATGAATTTGGCGACATCACCATTCGATTCTACGGACTAAAATACATAAGTATAGCAATTTTCATAATTTTTGTCCAACCGGTTCATTTTTTAAGAATAAAAGCTTGAAAACCCCTGAAAATGGGCAAATTCTGAAAAAATCGTAAGGGGTACCCCTTAGGATTTTTGCGATTTTTGGCCATTTTCAGTTATTTTGCTTTAGAGATTGTATGCGGTGTTCAAAAATTCTGAAAATTGGTACACTTATGTAATTTTGCCCGTAGAATTGAATGGTCGCGTCGCCAAATTCATATCTTGACCCATTTTTGGGTTATTACCCAAAAATGGGCAGTTTTGAGCAAAACTTTAAATCTAAATATCTCGAGAACTAAACGAGATATCGACCTGCGGTTTCAAAATTTGGAATCAGCGCATTGAATAGTATCTGGATACATAAAAATTAGATTTTTGAAAATTATGAAGTTTTTTTCTAAATGTGGGGTATATTGACTTTTGGGGCAATAATTCAAAAATGGGTAGAGATATAAACTTGGTAGTAATATTATTTGATTGTAAAGAGATTGTTACGTAAGTGTACTTATTTTTAGAGTATTTATATATGAGTATTCATATTGTATATTCATGTGGATTTATAAATTATTTTCCAAGGAACTTTCTGTATGGAATTTGTAAAAAATTGTATTATGTTCGTGTTACAATTTTACTGGATATATAGAATCTTTTTCAATGAACTTTTGGTATGGGATTTGTACAAAATACATCAAATTAACGGAAGGTCTTGTGCTGGCCACAACAAAATTTTTCTTACTGATATCATTAGTCCTTTGCAAAATTTCAAAATTGTTTTTTGGTTTTCAAGCAAGATGTCAGACTAATAACAGGACTGGTAACAGGGCACTGTCAATTAAATAAACATTTGCATAGGTTGGGCCCCAAACAAGAACCAACATGCAGAGGATGTGGAGAAGAGGATGAAACCCCTGAACACTTAATATGTCACTGCGAAGCATTTATGGCAAGCAGACATAGTCTTTTGGAGCAAAGAAATTGCACACTGAGACACTAAAGGACATCAGTCTAAAGAAAATCTTGGAGTTCACAAAACATACAGGGCTCCTAGAATAGGAGGAAAACACGGAGGGTACAATAGACCAGAAAGGTCGCAGTACAGAGGCAAGAATGAACCACCTCCCGACAATAATAATAAATATTAATATACTGGAAATTTATACTGAAGTTCCTAGAAATAAGGGATAAGGAGTTTCGCACGATAAACACTTTTTCCTAGAATTCTTATTTATTTGCTCTCGTAGTTCAGTAGTACACTTCGTTCGCGTCTCTAACTGAGATATATAGTAGGGCACTTATCAATACTTTGTTTTCTAGACTGTAGTTAAATCATCTGCATATTTTTGAGCTCAGCAATTGACTCCTCTCTATAGGATCGCCTTAATAATTCTATCGTGGCCGTCCTAGCATCAATGTCTGAGAATTACGGAAGTATCATTAAAAATCAATAGATCAACAGATAATAATTGTCAATTACACATATTTATTTATGTATATGGGTCAATAATTCTTTAATAAGCCCTTTTATCGATATCCTACATCCGGAAGAAAATGATAACATGTTTCATACTTCATACATATTAAGTAAAGTAGAACATACAAACCGTATTCAACTCTTAATTAATTATTTTCATTTTAACGCGTTCTAATGCATTTGAAAACAAGTTTTACAGGACTATTTGGCGTGGTAAGAAAAACAAGGATTTTATCCGCCGATTTGTAACTACAGGTGAGACCTGCATTTATTATTATACTTCAGAATCAAAAGAACAGTCCAAATAATGGAAATATAGTGATTCTCTACCAATTATCAGATACGCTTTCGAAACTTAATAATGATTTCTGAATTAAAATATTATTTCTAGTTTAATAATTGGTAATACTTGCACAATACAATTCTTTAATTGTCTATACTGTCCATAGAATAACTGTTGATTGGCTAGAATAATTAGACCACCCAGAATTAATGATTAATTATCATTAATGTCAAAATAAAATAGCTCAAATATAGATACAAGATTAAGATACAAGATAATTTATAATTAACATAATATTTGTACTGTTTCAAATATTACAGTCATCATTAGAACTATAGAATTAGATTTAGATATTGATTAGTGCAGAGTATGGTTCATTGGTGATATATTTTTACGAAACAATATTTTTCAAGTCGGCTCATTTCGTCTATTTTGCTCTACCGCTCGGACATGGTTAAAGATACGATAACGGGTGATAAAAATTTGAATTCAGCATGAAATTCTCTATCATCTCATGTATGGCAAGATTTTTTACGAAGGCCGGGTCTCGAGATACGGACGCTCAAACTCACAAGATATTTCACTGAAAATTAAGTTAATTTTCAATTCGGCTCATTTTGCATATTTTGCTCTACCGCTTGGACACGGTTAAAGATACGATAACGGGCGATGAAAATTTGAATTCAGCATGAAATTCTCTATCATTTCATGTATGGCAAGATTTTTTCCGAAGGCTGGGTCTCGAGTTACGGACGCTCAAAGTCACAAGATATTTTACTGAAAATTCAGTTAATTTTCAATTCGGCTCATTTTGCATATTTTGCTCTACCGCTCGGACTCGGTTAAAGATACGATAACGGGCGATGAAAATTTGAATTCAGCATGAAATTCTCTATCATTTCATGTATGGCAAGATTTTTTACGAAGGTTGAGTCTCGAGTTACGGACGCTCAAATTCACAAGATATTTCAATGAAAATTCAGTTAATTTTCAATTCGGCTCATTGTGCATATTTTGCTCTACCGCTCGGACACGGTTAAAGATACGATAATGGGCGACGAAAATTTGAATTCAGCATGAAATTCTCTATCATTTTATGTATGGCACGATTTTTTACGAAGGCCTGGTCTCGAGATACGGATGCTTATTTACATCTGCCACTCAGCACAGTGAAAATAAAAATAATTCCAAAAATTTCCGTCTTTAAAAATGCCATAATTGTTTTCAACCACTCAGTCCCAGTGAATATAAAATTAGTTCCAAAAATATACGTCTTCAGAAAGAGGGCAGCACCTGTCACAATTTTTCTCAACCACTCAGGCACTGTGAAAATAAAAATAGTTCCAAAACTATCCGTCTTCAACAAGGGGGCAGCACCTGTCACAATTTTTTCAACCTCTCTGGCACAGTGAAAATAAAAGTAGTTCAAAAAATATCCGTTTTTAACAAGGGGGCAGCACCTGTCAATTTTTTTTCAACCACTCGGGCAAAATTAGTTCCAAAAATTTCCGTGTTCAAAAAGGGGGCAACATCTGTAACAATTTTGACAAGTGCTGCCCCTTTTTTGAAGTCGGATTTTGTTGGAACTATTTATATTTTCACTATACTGAGTGGTTAAAAAAAAATTGAAACAGGTGCTGCCCTATTTTCGACTACGGAAATTTTGAAACTACTTTTATTTTCACAGTGACTGAGTGGTTGAAAAAAAAATTGGGATAGGTGCTGCCCCCTTTTTGAAGACGGAAATTGTTGGAACTGTTTTTATTTTCACTATACTGAGTGGTTGAAAAAAATTATAACAGGTGCTGCCCTATCTTTAACTGTGTCCGAGTAATTAATCATTTTGTCCAACAATAACACGCTGAGTTATAATTTAGAGCTCCATTACTTGTGAACCAGTGGTTCTAAAAATGCACAGAACATGTATTCCGATATAAAATTTTCCGTAGATTCTAATTTTTGGTGTACTAGCGCCGTATCTTTAACCGTGTCCGAGTAATTAATTATTTTCTTCAACAATAACACGCTGAGTTACACTTTATAGCTCCATTACTTGTGAACCAGTGGTTCTAAAAATGCGCAAATATGTATTTCGGTAGGAAATTTTCCATAGATTTTAATTTTTAGTGTCCCAGCGCCGTATCTTTAACCGTGTCCGAGTAATTAATTATTTTCTTCAACAATAACACGCTGAGTTACAATTTACAGCTCCATTACTTGTGGACCAGTGGTTTTAAAAATGCACAAAAAATGTATTCCGATACAAAATTTCATGAAAATTTCAAATTTTCATGAATCGATGCTCTATCTCTTCTTCTTTAGAAGCTATGAAATTTTTTCTTCATCAAAAAGTAATAAACTATAAGAATGACCCTTTGAAGATTCTAAATCAGTGGCTGTAAAATTTGGAGGTGACATGTCCCGGTAGAAAATTTCATGCAAATTCCAAATTTTCATGAATCGATGCTCTATTTCTTACCCTTTAGGAGTTATGAATTTTTTTCTTCATCAATAAGTAATACACTATAAGAATGACCCTTTGAAGGTTCTAAACCAGTGGTTTTTAATCATGAAGGTGACAAGTTCTACATTGCCACAATTGATTTAGTGTTTGATTTAATACTGTATTATTTCAAAATGATGTACGAGCTCCTTCCCACATCATTTGGCCCAATCCGCTTAATTTAATTTTATTTAGTTAATATATGACACAAATAATAACTAACATAAATTATCACCAATTTTTATTAATATTACAGACATTTTGTCGTTTTACCGATATATCAAGATATGTTTCCTAAAATATTTTACTGTTTCAATGTAAAATGAAATAATACTTAGTTTTAGCAACAATTCAAAAAAACTGAAAAAAATAAATGAATTTAAGTCGTGAAATTGTAAGGTTTTATTAAATAAAATGTCTAAAAGATTTGCAGTAACAATTTACATTTAAAAGCGACGTTATTCAATATTGATAAATAATATGTAATTAATATATTAGATTTGTGTTAAAGTTGTACCATTAAATTTTTAATCTTGAGCTAAAAATTGAATTTAAAATTACGCTATAATGCTGAAAATCTACATTTTAAATAAAAAGTAAAGATTCATTTTAGTATTATTAAAAATGCTATTAGTTAAGTCAGCATAAATGAATTTTTAACAAGTGGGCCAACTGAAGTGGGAAGGGGCTCGTATTATGGGAAAGTTTCGTAACATTTATCACATAAGTGAATCAGAAATACAAAACTTGTCGCAATGAAATATGGCGAAGATTCTCAGAGATTTCAGCATGCATAAACGACGAAGCTGTTATTTGTTATTTATGATTTCCTTGTTGCTTGATAGTTATTTCATTTGTTTAACAAATATCATGCATTCTACACATATTTTACATATAGCAGCTTTGATAGATGGTGTTGCTTAATTTTAATAATTCAAGCATTTGAATGTAAAGAGATTTCATTATCATTTTTAATTTTTAAGCCAACAAATAAGGTTCGTATTATAAGCGTACTTTTATAATAAAAGCACTTTATAGCTTTATAATAGCACGCTGTTCATAAGTATATACAGGCAGAATGACCTCCCTTATTTGAAGGATTAATTGTAAGAAAACAGTTTTAGTGACATTATTGAAAGCTTTTTCTGGGAAGTATATTTAATGTTTTTTTATTGTTTAATTACTTAAATATTTAAAATTATAGGCAAAATGCATATATCCATAAGAAATACCGTCAATCTTGTCAACGAATTGGAAGAACTCTGACATTTAGGCACACACAGAATAACTTAGTTAAATGTTTTGTGTGCACAAGGAATGTAAATTTCTTACAAAACTACGTTTTGTAAGCGAAGTGCAATGCAATACCAATACTTATATATCAGATTTTTTAAATTACAGTCTTCAAATATATTACAAACATTTCCTTCTTGTACTTTTCCTTTTCGCAGTAAATTTCGCTGTCAATAGTAAATAATTACAGAGCATGAATACGTGTTAAAATCTAGTCGATGTTTAGTAAACATTTAAAAGGTAAACCATCTCTTTAGTGACACTGATGAATGGCCCAACGTTTCCGTTTAAATTACCTGTCAAATAACACACTAAACAATAGATGAAAGTTGACAAGAGAATAACCGAGAGTAAACTTTATGTAGAATGAAATAAAATATGGAATTAGCACGTTCTGAAATTCATGGGTGGTACAGTTTCTACAGTTTCTATTTCCATATATGAAGGCATAGAAATACCGACTCTTAAAAGACTAATAGGAGTAATTATTATTTCCCATAGTTCCTTTATGTTCCAATGACTATACTATTCATAAAATTATAATCCAATAAGAATGCGTGATTTTTTCCTAGTTAGGACGTATTACAGAGGATTATGCGTTTTACCTATAATTTTAAATATTTTATTAATAAAACAATAAATGTACTTCCCAGAAAAAGCTTTCAATAATGTACAAAAACTGTTGATTTTTATAACTGACATTCTGATATTTATTTGTTAATTACAAACTACGTTACAAACATTTGAATTTGTTAACTTGTTGCCTTGGTGTAATTTAGACTGTGCGATTTATTATATTAGATTATTCTTCTTTATCTCTAAATCTATAGAAGATATAATAATATAATATAAATGTTTTTATATAATATTCCTATTATTTCTATTCATAAACGCTGAAAAGTTCAACTTGTGCATTGACGTTTTTTTTCATTATTTTCTTTCTAAAAATTGTTCTATTTGCTTAGTAACTCTGAAAATTGGTACAGTTGTCTAGTTATATTCGAAGAATTAATTGATGATTTTTCCAAGCTGGTATCTCGACCCATTTTTACGTTACAGTTCTAAAAAGCCATAGGTAAGTACCCATTTTTGGTTAAAAACTTCAAAATTTTTTACACTACCTACTTGTACTTTTCAACGCGCTAATTCCAAATTTGGAAACCGTAGGTCGATATCTTTATCCGTTCCCGAAATATTTGCGTTCAAAGTTGATTCCCAAAAGCACCCATTTTTGATTATTACTCTAAAATGGGTAGAAATACTGACTTGCTGATATCACCATTCGATTCTACGGGCAAAATTACATAAGTATACCAATTTTCATAATCTTTAAACAATGTATACAATTTCCAGAAGAAAATAACTGAAAATGACCAAAATCTGAAAAAATCGCAAGGGATTTTGCGATTTTTGGCCATATTCAGTTATTTTACTATGAAAATTTTATACGTTGTTCAAAAATTTTGAAAATTGGCATTTACACTGCATTTCCACCTGTTTTGGGGTTATTATCCAAAAATGGGTATCTTTGGCCATGAGTTTAAATGCAAATATCTCTGAAACGAAAAAAGATAGCGACCTGCGGTTTCAAAATTTGAAATCAGAATGATAAATTCCAACGACTAGTTTTTAACCAATCATGATGCAAAACACTTAAAAATTCAACCAATGGGCACAGTATTATACTGATAAAACCCCGTTACCCCCATAATTTTCCGCTACCAAGTAAATAAACAGTTGTTATTGTTTATAACTGTCAGTGTGACAATTAATGTGTCAAGTTTCATTTTGCGTCTTTGGAATTTATCTCACCAAATACCACACGACCTCTCAGATTTTCTCAGATAAACTTTTATTTTTAAGCACTCATTTTTTTTTTGCTTTTAAGCAAAATCACTCAAGCAAACTGACATTAGGTAAAACTCCTCTTCCTTCGGAATCGGGATTTACCAAGCAGTTTGCTTTCGTGTTTGTTGCTAAGCAAAAAAAAAATCATGCAAAATAAAAATTTATCAATAAAATCAGGAGGTCTTGTGATATTACTTCTGATAAAATAAATATATCATCACGGCATATTACCCATTACTGGGTGTGCCAGTAGCTGCAATACATGTAGACATCGGTAATGATGACGATATATTTTTACCGTGTGGGCGCTTACCAGGCGTCACCACACGACGGGCACTCATAGCTGGCGTGGACAGTGCGCCACAGGGATCACTTTTGTGCGAATAAAAGTCTGCACTGACCGGGATCGAACCCGGGTCACCAGATTGGCAACCAGACACTGTACATAAAAATTGGATTTTTTAAATTTTGAACTTTTTACGCAAAAATAACTTTTGAGGTAACAACTGAAAGTGTTGTTTATCATTTCTTGTGGTTGTGTGCGATTGTTTTTCATTATGCCAGAGACATAATCCCTTAATTAGATGCATGATTTGTGTGTTTTTGAGAAAGGCTACGTTCTCATACTACTTGACGTCATTAAAGTGATCATATAGTCTTTGCTTTCGTTTTCTGCTGTACCTTATACTTAAGACAATCAAGGAAGACAATGTGAATAAGAGAAAGACAATTGTAGATGGTACATCGCAAAAACTATAAACTAAGATTTGCATTCTATCGCAAATGGAAATCTTGCAATTTCTACATACAACCAGGGAATCATACTTGAAATAAACATAAACAATTGTGGAAAGATACATGCAGGTGATATGGTGCGACAAAAATATTTGACACGTTGTAAGAAGAAGAGAAACATTGTTGAATGGTGGGTTAAAATTATTGGCAATCATATGTTTATCAGTATAATACTGTTCCCATTGGTTGAATTTTCAAGTGTTTTGCATCATGATTGGTTAAAAACTAGTCGTTGGAATTTATCACCCTAATATCTACATCCTAAATTTATATGCCCTAAATCTAGTGATTATTTAGGATTTTAGGAATTAGATTTTAGGGTTTTGCAGGAGCATACTATGCCTTGAAGTTGACGCGCACTAATTAAACAAATTATGTTCGTTGCTATAATTTGTGCAAAACGTCAAATTTACTGGCAAAGAATAACTAGTTAGCTTCTGTTTTATGAAATATAATATTAATATTTAAACTGAAACATCATTTTAAATCGAATTGTTATTTTAAAGTGTTGCCATACAAATCAATGGATGTCATTAAGCCTGATTTATAGATTGCGCAGAATAGAATGGAATAGAATAGAATAAGGAATGGAATAGAAATTTTTAAGACTATTTATAGATTGCACAGAATAGAAGACTTTGGAATAGAATGACGTCACTTTTACACAAAATTAACTATATTTATTGGTGATTTGAATAATGTCATTGCTTGTTTTTGCAATAAAATATAGTATTTCTCCAAAATAAATGTTGTCTATTGAAAGTTTTTACGTTAGCGGATGGGCCAAAAGCAACGAAGTCACAACAAGTCTCACGAATATTATCGAAGCAAGCCGAATGGAATAGAATAAGAAATAAAATTTGATAAAATATCCTATTCTATTCCATTCTATTCTATTCCATTCTGTGTAAGTATAAATGGTTCCATGCATTTACATTGGTTTATATTTCTATTCCCTGTGCTATTCTGTTCTATTCTATTCCATTCTGTTCTATGCAATCTATAAATCAGGCTTTAATATGCCATTCGGAGTTGTATTTATGTGAGGAAGACAAATACTACCTATAAATACCAAAATGTGACAAAACCTATGTATTTTTTACAAATCCCATACCGAAAGTTCTTTGGAAAAGATTCTATATATCCAATAAAATTATAACACGAACACATACTATGTAAATTGCACTTATCATTGAAATCTGCCATTTATAATTATTTGAATATATCAGTAGTTTCCATGGTTATATAGCTGATTTATGAAAGTTAATATTTTTATAATTCTTCAACTCTGTGTCTATTGAATATGAAGAAAAATGTATAATCAAACCGTATAGACAATAAGATATTCTTTCATATTGATAATCATATAAAATGTCAAAACATGATATTTAACTGCGTTGTTTTAAGAAAAATTGTTAAAAACCTTCAAATAAGGGAACTTCCGGTTAACCAAAATTTAATCGGCTCTTCATATGAATGTAAAGAAGAGAAATACGAAAGAATTATAATTTTTAGAATTGTAGTGTTGGAGTTAACGTTGGAGAAAATTTTCTCACAAACACATACAGACATCATCGTAAAATTAGTAAAAACGTATTCTAGGGATCCTAAAAACCACCTAATTTTTTGACCAATGACCAAACCTTTCTAAAGGTGGCGGAATGTAAAAAATATTTCAGTATTTCTTTTGTCTTTACGCCCATCCTAATATACATACATATATTGTTATTAACTATGTTTTATTTTTGGTTCCAGGTATGTTCCATGTCTTTTCCATATCTTCAGAAATGTAAGTTTATATTATCTGAATAAATTAGTACGAGTTTTTCTGCCTTCTATACACACACCTTTAGAAGAATTTTTTTAAGAAACTGCTACTTCCGGTTGTCCAATTGTTATCAAAACCTTTTCAGCTCTTCCCAATCATGTTAGATAGAGGAATACGTAGTTAAACAGGTCTTAAGTATTATAGTTTTTGAGGAATCGTCCTTCCAACATCCAGACACACATACACACACACACACACACACACACACACACACACACACTACCACATACAGGCATCATCATAAAAGTAGCAAAATTGTATTCTAGGGACTTTAAAACGTGCTTATTCATTAATTTTTTACCAAAGACAATACTTTCCTTTCCTAAAGGTGGCGGAAGGTAAAAATAAAAAAATAAACATTATTTATAAAATGAAGATGTATATTTACATTTATAAATAAATAAGTTATTAACAAAATTACATATTTTACACAATGCTTACAGCAAAACAGTTCATTAGATACTATCTTCCAATAATTATTTCTATAATTATATACCCTAAGAAAAACTGTTAAAAACTTCAAATAAGGGTACTTCCGGTGGATCAATTATAACCAAAATCTAATCAACTCTTCATATGAATGTACAGAAAAGGAATACGAAAGAATTATAATTTTTAGAATTGTAGTATTGGAGTTATCGTCGGGGAAAAATTTGTCACACACGGACATACACACACACACACACACACACACACACACACACACTACCACATACAGACATCATCGTAAAAGTAGTAAAATTGTATTCTAGGGACTTTAAGACGTGCTTATTCATTAATTTTTTACCAAAGACAATACTTTCCTTTCCTAAAGGTGATGGAAGGTAAAAATAAAAAATAAATATTATTTGTAAAATGAAGATATATATTGACATTTATAAATAAATAAGTTATTAACAAAATTACATATTTTACACAATGCTTACAGCAAAACAGTTCATTAGATACAATCTTCCAATAATTATTTCTATAATTATATACCCTACAGCAAAACGTATCACTTTTCCATATGTGTATAGTGAAACATTTTTGTTTAGATAATTGCAAATAACAATTATATTTTCAATCTTAAATAGCCTGCAGTTAGATTCACACATTAACATTTAAAATATATTATCTAGAAATAGAAAGCATTACTATATTAAGTACCTATAAAATTGCTATCTTATAAATGCAAACATATACTGTCAAATAGAAAAAGATAATCAATCAAGTGTCTGACGAGTAAAATGTCTTGTGATAGATACATTTTAAGTGGCTTCCTTTACAGAGAAACTGTATTTATAAAGCTTCATTCACAGCTAAGAAAATAAAAATAAAATTATACATAAAAATAAAAATAACGATAAAAATAATAGATTCTTATGAAAGTATTCACAGCTCTTGAAAATAAAATTAAACATAAGACATAAACACAAGGATTTACATATAGCATATACATATAACAACTGTCATTTGAGCTGTCAATTTATGTTCTGGATTTCAATTTAAATATAAATTTAAAAATCTGTTGTGACCAGCACAAGACCTCTCGCCATTTTCATATTAGGCTATATAAGTATTGTACATTTAATATTTTTGGTACACTCAACAAAAACACATATTTTCTTTATATATTTTTTAATTCATTCTATGAACATGTTCTCTCTTATTCTTCTAATGTTCGAGATTCTTCAAATTCATTGATGGGATTGACGATATTTCTGAAGGGTATATGTAATATACATATGTATCTACAATTATAAATATTTAATTAATAATAAAATAAGAAATATTAAATGTACTTCCCAGAAAAAGCCTACAGTAATGTAATCTAACTCTATAGAAGATTTAATAACAAAAATAAATATATCGGATAGAGATTTTTATATTCTTTAATATTTGTAATACCATAAATTTTCAAAAAATGTTTTTTTTAAAGAAACTATTACTTCTGGTTGTAAAACATTTTCAGTTCTTCCCATAAATGTCAGATTAAGGAATTCATAGTTAAACTGGTCTTAAGTCTTATAGATTTTGAGAAATCATCCACACGTGCACACACACATACACACACATCCACACACTCGCACACACACACACACACACATACACACACACACAGACATCATGGTAAAAATATTAAAATTGGTTTGTAGGGACCTTAAATCGTGAATCCAATACCTAAATTAAACAATCTTATGAAGTGTTCATATCTCTCGAAAATTAAATTAATCGTAATCGTAATCACAAGGATTTGCAAATGTTATAGTAATTTACGTAACAAGACCTGAAAGTGATATTTTATTGCGTGAGCAAACATATTCCAGAGCGAGCCGTAGGCGAGCTTTGGAAGCTTGTGAGCCCAGTATAGACACTTTCAGGTCATGTTGGGTACAATATTTTTTTGCGATCCTGAAAAAAAGAATAAAAAGGTATTATTTTATTTTTTACTGCGAGCAAATAAGAAATAAATAAGCAACTGATCTCCATGGAAACATTTAGCTTTACCGGTCCCTGGATCGGTAAAGAAGAATGTTCGCATATATAATTGTTCATATTGCTTTAAAACGTATGAAGTTGTTATTATTGCTTGTTAATTATAAATACATATATTAACTGACAGTTGATATTAATTTACGTTTTATTTTCGAAGCCGTGAACACCATCCATAAAGTCTTAATTATAATTTTATTTATATTCTTATTTCCGGAGCTGTGAATGAGCCTTTAGCAAAATTTTGATATTTGTATATCTAGAATAATGAATCTATTAGTCAATACACAAATACATTCTCAGGTGATCTACAAGAATTTGATGTTATCTAGAATATAAATGGGTTTCTGTTCTAGTAGAATAATTGTTATAAATTATCTAGATTCTAGATTAAGAATAGACATCTCGCTAGACATCTACAGAGAATGAAATACCAATGTATTTACTTGACATGAACATCTATGAGAGATTTTAATGAAATATATTTTTAATTATTTGACATTGTTATTGTATCTACGTACATATTTTTTTACATTAAACTGACAAATATATGTAAGTAATTTTTATGTAAATAAATGACGCATTTCTATTATTATATGTATGACTAAAGGAAAATTTTGAATGAATGAATATTATTTATAATAGCAATTCAGTATAATTTGACAATCATTAAAATATATATACATATAGATAATATTTGTTTTAATTTTAATACTTTTGCGAATTTTAAAGACCATGGATTTTTCACAAAAAAATTTCTTCGTTATTTAGTAACTGAATCATTCGCATGGTACTGAATTTTACAAAAATAACCATAAAAAATTATGTTATGGCCAGCACAAGACCTCTCGCCATTTCCATATTAGGCTATACATAAGTACATATTCCATTTAATATTTCTGGTACACACACAAATATTCTAATTACATCTATATCATTGTATAAATAAGTTTTCTCCTACTCTTCTAAATGTTCGAGATTCTTCAAATTCATTGACAAGATTGGTAGTATTTCTGATGGGTATATGTAATATAATAATAATACTTAGCTCTCTAGGCCGTGTAGGCCCATGGCTTCTCTTGCAATATTCTTCCACTGTATTCTGTCCAATGTGCTCTTTATTTCTAGTTTTTTTTTTTTTTTTTTGTTCCTGACACTTATAACTCTTTTTGCACTGATATGTAAAGTTTGTATCTATAATTATAAATATTTAATTAATAATAAAATAAGAAATATTAAATGTACTTCCCTGAAAAAGCCTTCAATAATATATTTGGATTTTTGACACAGACATTTTTCTGTCAATTACAATCATTTTAATTTTTCAACTGGTTTCCTTGGAGTTATTTGGGCTGTGAGATTCATTTCAAGGGTTATTTTATATATTTATGATTCTTTATCTCTAAATCTATAGAAGATATAATAAAAATGTTCAATGTATCGGATAGAGAATTTTATATGCTTTAATATTTGTAATAACATATATTTTCAAAAAAATAATATTTAGAAGATTTTTTTAAGAAACTACTACTCCAGGGTGGCCAATTGTTACCAAAACCTTTTCAGCTCTTCCCATTAATGTCAGATTAAGGAATACGTAGTTAAATTGGTCTTTAATCTTAAAGAATTTGAGAAACAGTCCCTCCAACATCCAAACACACACACATCCACACACACACACTCACAGACACACACACATTAATGTAAAAATGTTAAAATCGGATTCTAGTGGCCTCAAAACGTGTTTAATCACTAAAAAATCTGGTTATGCGATTTTTAACATGAATCCAACACCTCTGTTAGCGAGGGGTAAAAAAATTGGTAGTTAACTTTTAAGAAGTGGAAAACAGAGAAAAAAGAGCATTATTGTTAATTAATAATTGTAATTATAAAGAAGAAGTGCTCATTATAATCCTGCATATACTTTGTATATCATTGTTACAAGAATTTTTGTTCATTATATTCATACATCTTTACCATATACTATCGGCACCATATATAGCATAAATTAATCATAATCAACATCATATTACCACTTATTAAATCGCCATATACACTCATACATCTATTCAGATTTGTCTTATTAAATTTATCTCAGAGAATTTCACATCATTAGGTATGTATTAAAATTTATCAATTAATGACATTTACTATACAGGAAATGCAATTTTTTTTTGATGAATATCTATTTAGAAATTCACTTTTAAAATACAAATAGTTAAGAGCATGAAAGGATGCACAAATATATGAAAAATGATGAATGAAAGTAAATTTACTTTCTTCAATAAAGACAGTATCTTTCTGTAATTACGCACTCGTGAGATTAAGTCATTTTTCTGCCAAGGTTTTACGGACATTTTTCCATTGCGTAAAGAAGGAAGTTCTGGAAAAGATAGACTATTTCTAATCTGGATATGCGATTTTTAGCATGAATCCAATAACTCTCTTAACGAGAGGTAAAAATGAGAAATGAGCAGTACGTAGCATAATGAAATTTATTGTAAAATATTATATTATCAATGACAGCATCTAGCTTCTGTATTTATTCGTACTTAATTGCGTACCCACGCAAATTGACTAGGTTTATATATTAAATAAATTAGGTTTAAATAATTAACCATGTTTAAAATTTGATACTCTTGCTACAGAACAGATCGTGCATATAAAAACATTGACATTTTGATAGAAAGTCTAGTTCAAACTCTAAACTTGATACTTCAGACACACCTACAAATATATAAACATACCTATAAATTGACGCGTATTTCTTTACCATTAAATGAGTATGAGATACAAATCCAGAGAATTTCAAACTCTTTCGGTCATTTTTACCCCCACTACCCTATAAGTAATAATGAAACCTTGTTAAGGAGATGTAGTAGTAATATATTTGATTCTAATTATGGTTTGTAAAAATACTATATTTCCATTATACATAAATATTAGACTTAATATAGATGTGCATCATTAGCTTCCAAGGTACGGCTCTGATAATACTTTGTGTAAAGAAACGTGTACTATTTTAAATTTTTACCTCTCGCTAAGAGAGGTATTGCATTCATGCTAAAATTCGCATATCCAGATTTTATTGAATAAGCACGATTTAAGGTTCCTGGAATCCGATAACATTTTTAAAATGTCTGTGTGTGTGTGTGTGTGCGCGCGCGCGTTTGGATGTGTGTATGTATGTGTGTCTGGATGTTGGAGGGACGATTCCTCAAAAACTATAAGCCTTAAAAAATATTTAACTGCAGTTTCTTCAATCTGACATTCCTGGGAAGAGCTGAAAAGATTTTGGTAACAATTGAACAACCGGAAGTAGTAGTTTCTTAAAAAAATTCTTCTAAATATAATTTTTTGGGAGTTTTTTTTATTAAATATTGAAGAACATAAAATTCTCCATCTAATACACTTAAAATTTTTATTATATCTTGTATACATTTAGAGATAAAGACACTATAATTTATAGAGTAAACTAATCGCAGAGGCCAAGGCACTAGGGAAACCAGTTGACAAATTCCAATGTTTATAACATGACACATGTCATTGTCAAATATTAACAGTTTTAGTGACATTCTGATAGCTTTCTCTGGGAAGTATATTTAACTTTTCTTACTGTTTTATTAATTAAATATTTGAAATTATAGGCAAAATTGTGGTAAAATGCATATATTTATAGAAATACCACCAATCTGGTTAATGAATTGGAAGAATCTCTGACATTTACAAAAATCTGTTGTGGCCAGCACAAAACCTTCCGTCAATTCGATGTATTTTGTAAATATCCCATACCAAAAGTTCCTTGAAAAAGCTTCTATATATCCTGCAAAATTGTAACAAGAACACACTATTTTTTATAAATCAATAATGAAAGTTCCTTTGAAAAGATTCTAAAATCCAATACAATTATAATACGAATACGAACATATGTACATTATATATTGCACTTAACACTTCCTCCTTCTTTAACTTTTCCCTATTTTATTAGAAGTCGCTGTTTCTTACTCTTCTCTTCTACTCATTCCTGTCCAACGCATCTCATCACACAGTTCTTCCTCCCTCAAATCTTCTGTTATACAGTCCTTCCATCTTCTCTTTTGCCTTTCTCGTACTCCTGGCTTTAAGGTTTTGAGGATGTTGATTTCAAATAGCCCCACAAGAAGAAATCAGAAATCACAAGGTGGCCTTGTATTTATTTATTCATTCAATTGAATCTCAATTTAATTTCTATTTTTCTATAATTACTTTTACTTGAACACCTTTTACGGCGGTTAAAATCTCGGTGCCTTCATCAATAGATTGCCTGTCTACATCAAAGAGTTTGTAGGTGTAATAAAGAACTGAATTAAGACCATCAGATATTCTCTAGGTACCTTCGCTTTCAAAACAGGTGGCCTTTCTATTCAGATTGGCTGATAGTGAAAGATATAGACACCCGCACTCTGTTCTACAAAAATAGATAGTCATCGCTACATTTTTTTCTATGACAACAATCAAAAATATTGTAATTGTATAAGGCTGTGTCCTTTGTCGCATTTTGGCATTTAGTATTTAGGATTTAGGTCTTCTTCACATAAATACAACTCCGAATGGCACATTAATGACAACCATTGGTTTGTATGGCAACACTTCAGAACAACAAAAATGAATTATACAATTCGATTCAATTTAATGCTTGAGAGTAAATGTTAATATTATATTTCATAAATTAGAAGCTAAGAAGTTATTCTTTGACAGTAAATTTGACGTTTTGTACAAATTATAGTAACGAACATGATTTGTTTAATTAGTGCGCGTCAACTTCAAGGCATAGTGTGCTCCTATAAAACGCTAAAATTTAATTCCTAAAATACTAAATAATGGCATTATTTAGGGTATATAAATTTAGGATTTAGATATTAGGATGATAAAAGTGCAGCATCGGACGCAGCCTAAATATTGAAAAAGGATTTGTGATAAAATCATGGACCTTACTGGTATTTGAATCCAGGACACATACACACACACACACAAACATCATCGTAAAAATAGTAAACTCGTATTTTAGGGACCCCAAAACATGCTTGTTTATTATAAACCCACCGTTAATTTTTTTGACGTAAGACAATATCTTCCTTACCTAAGGTACGAAAGATAAAAATGTATTTTTTTGTAGTCTATAAATATTAAATAGGCATTTGCGCTCGCTTTTGTCAACGCAAAATGTCATTTTGCCTCTCATACGCGACAAAGAAGAAAAAGTAGTCGCTGTCCGAATTTATAACTATAAGTAGTTGAGAAATGTCATTTGTCTACATTCTTAATGGGAATGTTTAGTTAGGAACTAATGTCAATCTGATATATGACTGCTCTGTCGGTATATTACATAACCAATAAAAATACCTTACTGCTGTGTAAAAGAATACAGAAATAAAATAGCGCATTTATTTACAAAAACGAAAGTAAAAAATCTGTTGTGGCCAGCACAAAACCTTCCGTCAGTTCGATGTATTTTGTACAAATCCCATACCAAAAGGTCCTTGGAACAGATTCTATATAATATCATGTAAAATCGAACACGAACACATACTATTTTTTACAAATTCCATACCAAAAGTTCATTTGAAAAGGTTCTACAAATCCAATAAAATTATTACATAAACACAACACTAAGTAAAATGCACTTGACACTTCCTTCATTTCTTCTTCAGCTTTCCCCTATTTTATTAGGGGTCGCTGTTTCCTCTTCTCTTCCACTCATTCCTGTCCAACGCAGCTTCTTCGCACAGTCCTTTCTTTCTCAAGTCTTCTGCGATACAATCTTTCCATCTTCTCTTTGGCTTTTCTCTGCATGTCACTTGCGAAAATATCCTATTTTGCGCTCTTAATATACAAATAGCTGTTTTAGTTATCAAAACAACATATATTGGATATTTTTTAACCAGTTGGTAAAAATTAACCATTTTGTTTACAGTATAGTGTCTAATATCTAGTTGCACGATTATTTCCTTTGAGTGTTTTACAAATAATAAACTCATAAATTCACATATAAGTGAAGAACTGCTGAAGAACGATTAAAAACAATCTTAATGTATAAATCGAATAACTGTCAACTTGTACACTAATCTGACTATCACTATACACTCTACAATTATAAAATTAATCTTCTGCAATCAAAGAATAAAATTGTGTATAAGTAGAACGATGCCCCCAGATAGGAAAGGGTCCCATGCATTAATAAATCGTGGCATAGTTGATAAAGATATTTAAATTGACTCTTATTAGATGCAAGATGATATCAGTGACATATTTGGTACAGGTTTCTCCCCTTTTGGCGACGAATATACAAGCAAAAATCCCCTTGTTAGTGTGGAGAAAGTACTTAATAGAATTTACCTCTTATATAAAAATCTGGTGTGGCCAGCGCAAGACCTCTCGCCATTTCCATATTAGGCTATACCCAAATCATTCAAGCAGCCAATGCACGCCATCACTTAGTGTAAAAACCTTAATGCATTAAAATCACTAATAGTGAAAAATTAAATAAAATTTTAATCATTTTTAACCATCAAAAAGTATATAGCCTTATGATATTATTATTAAGATGAATAGTAGAGTTCATTACTTATCGTATATGACATGAATAATATATAAATAATGTAACATCAACGTCATATTATTCATTTAATTGTTGCTTTAGTTGGCAACATTGATAATTTGTATGTTCATACTGTCAAAGTTATTATTTGAAAAATATTTGTATCGTGTTTGAAACATTTTTGTGCGTTGTAAAGGTCTATTTATAATAAAGTAATGTTAAACGCAACGCAACGACGCAACGTGGCCATTAATGCAAACACAAAATCTGTGAATCTGCCAAAGGTAGCACTTCTAATCAATTAGAAGAATTCGGTATATTTCTTTGAAATTCGGCTCACTTTTATTTATTGCCTTTATATGGCATACATAAGTATAAATAAGGCTAGTATTATAAAATAATTTAAATAGAAATGGACAGTGACGAAAATATAGTATTTTAATATGTAGCTCTATTAACGCAGGAAAAAATGCTGGAACTTTGGTTCGGTTCGGTTTTCAGCTAAACTATTAATTTCAGGAGAAAATTGTATAAAACAAAAATTGTTCAGAATTAAAATTTAGGTAGGGTTTACTTGAAACTTTTTCCGATATATGCTTAAAATTTCTTGATTTTAAAAAGAAAACAAGCAGAGACTTAAGCTGTACTTAGCAATACTTTTAAGTATTGTCGGTTGCAACATTGTAGGCGTAGTACTTTGAGTACAACTTTCTACAGAATAAAATATAAAAATAAAGTTTTAACTTTTAATATTATCCATTTATTATTTACTTTATTTATTTTACAAACATATTGTACAAAATTTCTGTTTCAACAGCGACGTATCTATAATACTTTGTAAACTTAAGACAGAATATTACACAATACAGTAAATCAATAATAACATATGTGGGAAAACTAGTATACATAAGTATTTATTATCTTATATTATGAAATAGAGCCTACATATACATATATTACGTATAATGTACTTTTACACCTACATTTAGATATATTGTTTCCTCTGATTTAAATATCTGAAACTGCATTCCAACATTTTTGTACGCTAAGTCACATAGGTATGTGTATTGTTAACCAGTGGCGTAGGCGACTGTTTAGAAATGGGGGCACAATTTTTACTAGTCTTTGTCTCATGAAGATTACAAGGTTTTGCAAAATTACATTTTTCGCGAAGTCTGTCCTCTCTATTCTGTAAACTTTAAAAATGTGCGGATTTTTACCGCTCGCTAAGAGAGGTATTGGAATCATGCTAAAAATCGCATATCCAGATTTTAGGGGAGAAGCACGTTTTAAGGTCCTAACATTTTTACAATGATGTCTGTGTTTGTGTCAGTGTGTGCGTGTGTGTCTGTGTGTGCGTGTGTATGTGTGTGTGTGTGGATGTGTGGATGTGTGTGTGTGTGTGCGTGTGTGTATGTGTATGTGTGTGTGGATGTTGTAGACGCGGTTTACTAAAAAGTAGAGATGCACTCGATTTCGAGCTTTGGCCCGGCCCGGCCCGAAGCCCGCCTTGATTTCGAGTCGATCATCGAGCCGGGCCGAAGATATTTTTGATCGGGCCGAATCGAGCTAATCATTTTCAAAAATCGAGGCGAGTCGGACTTTTGATTTTGGCCCGGCCCGAAAATTCGAGCTTTTCGGGTCGACCCGAAAAATCTTATAGACAGTTTCCTTAATATTTTAATGAAAATGGATGAAGTTAAAAAGGATCAAAATGATTTAATAACAACACACTTCCATAATCTGTTGTGGTCAGCACAAAACCTTCCGTCAATTCGATGTATTTTGTATATATCCCATACCAGAAGTTCCTTGAAAAAGATTCTGTATATCCTATAAAATTGTAACACGAACACACTATTTTTTACAAATTCTATACCGAAAGTTCCTTTCCCTATTTTATTAGGGGTCGCTGTTTCTTACTCTTCTCTTTTAATCATTCATGTCCAATGCATCTTCTTCACACAATTCTTCCTCTCTCAAATCTTCTGCTACACATTCCTTCCATCTTCTGCTCTTTGGAGAGACACTCTATCACATTCACACATAACTTTCTGACCCTATACTTTCAACTTTGGTTTTGCATTTGACACTGACATCTGTCAATTAAATTTTTCTGTATATATCTGTTGTTTCCATAATTTTAACAAAGCTGACTAATTTTTGAAAGTTAGTCTCTCTTAATGTCTCTATAACTCTCTCTATATATATATATATATTGAATATGAACGAAACTATATAATCAAACCATATAGAGAATAAGATATTCTTTCATATTGATAATCACAAAATGTCGAAAAATAATATTTAACTGCGTTTTTTCAAGAAAAACTGTTAAAAACTTCAAATAAGGGTTCTTCCGGTGGATCAATTATAACCAAAATCTAATTAGCTCTTCATATGGATGTAAAGAAGAGGAATACGAAAGAATTATAATTTTTAGAATTGTAGTATTGGAGTTATCGTCGGAGAAAAATTTGTCACACACGGACACACACACACACACACATACAGACATCATCTTAAAAATAGTAAATTCGTATTCTAGTGACCCTAAAACGTGCTTATTCATTAAAAACTGCCCAACGAATTTTTTTACCAAAGACCTTCCTTACCTAAAGGTGACGGAAGGTAAAAATGTATTATTTTACTTCAAGAAATCAAGGTTATTCATTAAAGCATAATAATTATATTGTGATGTTGCTATTATTATCGTTATTACTCGTATATTACTTAAATAAAAGTGATTTTTATTCCTACCATAATGATTTCTTGTCCTATTTTTGAACAGAAACAAAGTTAGATATAAAATCCTTATGTAAATTACATTATATTTTTTTGTATAAGATTTGTGAAAAAGTTATTTAAATTCTTTGGTAAACAAAGTGTTAAATACTATACTCGTAGGTCTGTAATTTTTATAACGAACTTACACTAGAAGGGTCTTTTTCTTAACTACTTATGTTAACTAATGTTGAAAGTTATAAGAATGTAGTATAGTCTATTTGAGAATGACTGGCAGTAATAAATCATTATTTGCAAGAGTAGTATTGGATTTTTGCCAGCAATGCGGCAAATAAAACTACTAGAAAAATTAGTTGTAACTACACTAGGACGGTCAAAATAAGCCGCACGCTTTGTACCTGGAACGAAACTTACTTGTCGAACAATAGAAATGCCGTCCGATAATCCCCGTCGGACTGTCATAGACGTAGATAGGATTTGTAGAGTGATCTGTTTATACATTTAGTAAAAATAAAAGTTTTTAATATTTAAATATAACTTTCTCAGCCATTATTATTATATTGCATACATTTAATATTTACATACATACATTCAATATTTACATTTTTATTTGTTACATACTAAAATTTATACTTATTTCATGTGTGTTGTCAAGATATTGGTACCTGTCATATTTCTATTAAATATACATATTACATTACATATACTTATAGTTCTCTACCGAATTTAGTCATTTCGACTATCCCTGTGCAAACAATTATTGGCGCGCCATTGGAATGTCTTTGACAGAATGATTTATTACTGCCAGTCATTCTCAAATAGACTATAGTTTTTTATAAGTTTGACACGAAAAAAGTTAAACATTTCCCCTTAACATAAAAATTAACATTAGGAATGCCGGATGCACCCAAATTTCGGCTTTGGCTCGGCCCGGCCCTATTTCGAGTCAATTTTCGAGCCGGGCTAGCTAATTTTTTTGTCGAGTCGAGTCGGGCCTGTAATTTTTATTTTCGGGTCGAGTCGATCCAAACCTCAAAACCCGGCCCGGCCCGGCCCGAATGCATCTCTACTAAAAAAGTAGTATTATTCTAAAACGATAAAAGATAAAATAAAACTTAAACCATTTACTGATACTTGTCTTGTCAAACAAGAAAAAGTTCTATATGGAAGTAACAACATTACTATCAACATCAACTTACGAATAGCTATAGCCACCCTTACTTTCTCCTCTTGGAACGTGATCAACTCAACAACCCGATATCTTATTGCAAAATTCATGTAATTAATTGGTTAAACAATTATTTCTTCTACAATAATGAGACTGCTTTCCTTTACTTTACTTTATTTATTGAAAGCTAACCTTTCATTGATTGGATTTCTTTTTTACTTTACCGGAAATTGAAGAAATTCTTCAAGGAATTACTGACGTTGTACTTATTTTGATGGTCTAGATATTAATTTTTATATTAGTCGTGAAATGGAAATGCATTGGAAAGGATCTATGTGCCATTTTTATATTTTAACTATTTGGATTCTTTTTACTTTCCGTCCCCTTTAGGTAAGGAAGGTATTGTCTTTGGTCAAAAAATTCGGTGGTGAGTTTTTAATGAATAAGCACGTTTTAGGGTCCCTACAATACGAATTTACTATTTTTAAGATGATGTCTGTATGTATGTATGTGTGTGTGTATGTGTGTGTGTGTGTGTGTCCGTGTGTGTGTATGTATGTCCGTGTGTGACAAATTTTTCTCCGACGATAACTCGAATACTACAATTCTAAAAATTATAATTCTTTCGTATTCCTCTTCTGTACATCTATATGAAGAGTTGATTAGATTTTGGTTATAATTGATCCACCGGAAGTACCCTTATTTGAAGTTTTTAACAGTTTTTCTTAAAAAAACGCAGTTAAATATTATTTTTCGACATTTTGTGATTATCAATATGAAAGAATATCTTATTCTCTATACGGTTGGAATATACAGTTTCGTTCATATTCGATAGATATAGAGTTATAGAGACATTAAGAGAGATTAACTTTCAAAAATTAGTCAGCTTTGTTAAAATTATGGAAACAACAGATATATTCAGAAAAATTTAATTGACAGATGTCAGTGTCAAATGCAAAACCAAAGTTAAAAGTATAGGGTCAGAAAGTTATGTGTGAATGTGATAGAGTGTCCGTCCAAAGAGAAGAAGATGGAAGGACTGTGTAGCAGAAGATTTGATAGAGGAAGAATTGTGTGAAGAAGATGCGTTGGACAGGAATGATTAAAAGAGAAGAGTAAAAAACAGCGACTCCTAATAAAATAGGGAAAGGAACTTTCGGTATAGAATTTGTAAAAAATAATGTGTTCGTGTTACAATTTTATAGGATATACAGAATCTTTTTCAAGGAACTTTTGGTATGGGATATATACAAAATACATCGAATTGACGGTAGGTTTTGTGCTGGCCACAACAGATTTTTTTTCTTTTTTTTTGTCGTTACCACTGGAACCAAGGCCGGATTTGTAATAGTGGGGCTTCCCTTTCTATAAAATAAAATGCTGAGACCAACAAATTTATATTTCTACCTATTCTTGGGTTATGCCACCCATATTTGGGTAAATTTTACAAAATTTTAATTTTTGCTTAGATACATTTTTACCTTCCGTCACCTTTAGGTAAGGAAGGTATTGTCTTGTCAAAAAATTAGGTCAGTGGCGTAGCCAAGGGGAGGGTTTTCGGTTTTAAACCCTCCCCATTAATAATATTAATACATATTTTATTTTAATGAATAAGTGATCTATTTTATAAAATGTGTAAGTTTGACGCAAAATTGTGACTAACGAAAATAGAGTACAATATGTGTTAGTAGTTATTTTCTTTCTATACAACTTCCCCCTTCCCCCATATATATTCAATATTCCACCCCATTTGAAAATCCTGGCTACGCCACTGAATTAGGTGGTGAGTTTTTAATGAATAAGCACATTTTAGGGTCCCTAAAATACGATTTTACTAGTTTTACTGAGGTCTGTACAGGTGTGTGTATGTGTGTGTGTGTGTGTGTGTGTGTGTGTGTGTGTGTGTGTGTATTGCGAGAAAAATTTTTCAACGATAAATTCCAACGACTAGTTTTTAACCAATCATGATGCAAAACACTTGAAAATTCAACCAATGGGAACAGCATTATACTGATAAAACCCCGTTACCCCGATAAATTTTCGCTACCAAGTAAATAAACAGTTGTTATTGTTTATAACTGTCAATGTGACAATTAATGTGTCAAGTTTCATTTTCGTTGTCTTTGGAATTTATCTCACCAAATACCACACGACCTCTCAGATTTTCTCAGATAAACTTTTATTTTTAAGCACTCATTTTTTTTTGCTTTTAAGCAAAATCACTCAAGCAAACTGACATTAGGTAAAAACCCTCCTCCTTCGGAGTCGGGATTTACCATGCTGTTTGCTTTCGTGTTTGTTGCTAAGCAAAAAAAAATCGTGCAAAATAAAAAATTATCGATAAAATCAGGAGGTCTTGTGATATTACTTCTGATAACTCCAGTAATACAATTCTAAAATTTATAATTCTTTCGTATTCCTCTTCTTTACATCCATATGAAGTGTTTATTAGATTTTGGTTATAATTGGTCAACCGGAAGTTCCCTTATTTGAAGTTCTTAACTGTTCTTATTGAAAAAACACAGTTAAATATCATTTTTAGACATTTTATGTGATTATTAATATGAAAGTATATATTATTGTCTATACAGTTTGATTATACATTTTCCTTCATATTCAATAAATATAGAGTTAAAGAAATATAAAGAGATTAGCATTCATAAATCAGCTAGCTTTGCTATAATCATGGAAACGACTGATATATTCAAATAATTGTAATTGACAGATGTCAGTGTCAAATACAATTTATATAGTGTATGTTCGTGTAATAATTTTATTGGATTTATAGAATCTTTTCCAAGGAACTTTCGGTATGGAATTTGTAGAAAATAGTATATGTTCGTGTTACAATTTTACTGAATATATACAATCTTTTCCAAGGAACTTTTGGTATAAGATTTGTACAAAATACATAGAATTGGCGGAAGGTAATGTGCTGGCCACATCAGATTGTATAAACAAAATTGCTTGTAGTTAGTATGTACCATAAATAACCGGAATTCTTACTAAATAAGAAGTTAATAAACAGTTCTCTACAGACCGGAAATAGCTTAGGTGTTAATACTTCCGCTGACGTCACGAATAGATCAATAAAATTGATTACTAAATTATGAATGAGATGTCATTTACGTGATTATTTTTGTCTGTCTACGGACATTTTCCATTTCCTAGGAGAATAAATAAATAAATACTGGATGGCTATTAAAAATCGAATCCTGTTTGATGCTCCATAACTCTCTCGCAGAGAAAGGGTTCAAAAGTATTACTACCAAATTTCAAACATAAATAAAAAATAAATAAATATATCATCACGGCATATTACCCATTTCTGAGTGTGCCACAATCTGCTTTATCGCAGATATCGGTAATGATGATGATGACATATTTGTACCGTGCGAGCGCTTACCAGGCGTCACCTCACGGGCACTCATTGCTGGCGTGGAGAGTGCACCACAGGGGTCACTTTTGTGCCATTTAAAATTCGAAATATTTGGCGTCGGTCGGGATCGAACCCGGTTCCCCAGGTTCGCGACCAGACAATCAGGCACGCGGCCACGAGACTCCATATAAATAAATGTACAAATAAATAAATAAATACTGGGAGGCTATTAAAAAACGAAACCTTTTTGAAACTCCATAACTCTAAAATCTTTTCATACTGTATAATAAAAAAGTGAAACAATTATTTCTCGGAAAATTTTTATAATTTATTACAATTTATGCAATAAAAATAAAGTAATTAATTTTAAATAACGTACAGGATGTAATGTTTGCCCGACAATTTTTATTTCCCATGCTAAACGCCTGTGTCAAGGTTTGCTTGAGACACCAGGTATACAGGGTGTTAAAAAATAAGTGTCACAAATTATGAGGGTATATAGTACTGACCAAATTGAGTAAGAAATGCTTAATCAACATCTGTTTTTGAGAAAGAGGCCATTTTGTATTAGAATCGAAGAAAAACAGACAAAGATAGTGACTGATCAAAATTTTGTGTATATCAGTAAATAGACTATAAAAAAACAATAAAATTTTATATGAAACATTATTTGACTTAAAAAAAAAAACCAAAAACTCCTCTAAGATGTCAAACAAAAAGTCTTATTAAATTTGTAACTCTTATAGTTTTCAAGATAGCAGAGGTAAACCCAGTAAAAACTCATTTTTCACTGCTTAATATCTCGGAAACTATTGAAGATAGGACCCACTGGGTTACTCACCAAATTAAGGGTAACAATGATGACATAATAAATTAGGTTAAGATAAAAATTGACAATAATTTAGCAATTAGGAAGTATTTGAGAATTTACTAGAAAAGATGAAAATTATTTATGTTAGAACGTATAACTTGCTTTGAATATGTGAATATATGAATATTTTATAAACTTGTACAGGTTTACCTTTAATAAAAATGTCATATTTATTTATAAACAAATTATCTTTAAAGCAAATATAAATTTTTACTGTCGTAATGTTGACAAGTGAAATTATTATACACTAACATTTCAAGTAAGAAAATATCAGATGGTGCTTGAGAGCCGACCTTTTTTACACGCATTAAATAAATAATTTAAATTCGTGAAACAGATCTTTGTCAATAATAAATATTTTTTCTACTTCCGTGCGCGAAGTGAGTACTTCACCTATCAATTTTTATGTGTGAAGTTTGATTTTTTTTGCACACAGTGCGTGAAGTAACATTTTACGCACCATTCATTATTTTAAATAATACAAATTGAATTGTATTTTAATAAAACAAAGCTGTTAAACACCCGTAACGTTGGTAACCATGGTTACACAAGTCGGTAATACAGAGGCTTTATGTTAAAAGAATGACAATGTGAAGAAAAAAATATATTTTATTGCAAAGTTGTAGAAAAAGTATAGTATATAAAACGTGTGTAAAGCCTATTTTACATTCGGGTGGTTTGCAACACTCGCTTTTGGCTTCAGCATGAAATTTTCTTTATTTTCATGTCAGGCATGATTTTTTTACTTCATCGGATCTCGAGTTACAGACGTTTGAAGTTACATACAAATACACAAAATTTCGATGAATAATCAAGTAACTTCAAACGTCTGTAACTCGAGATCCGATGAAGTAAAAGAATCATGCCTGACATGAAAAGAAAGAGAATTTCATGCTGAATATAGACTTTCATCGTCCATTGGCCTATCTTTAACCGTGTATGAGCGGTGGACATGGTTCTGATAACTTAAAACAAAAGACAAAAGCCGATCGAGCTGTCAAACTTTTGACATTACTGCATTGCAGCCCTCGACGATACCTCTCATTTGATACCAAACACGACATGGTTCTGACAACTTTAAACAAAAAATCATGAAAAAATTAACTAAATTATTTATTTTTTATTTCATATTTTCATGCACCACTCAGACACGGTTAAAGATAGGCATGATTTTTTTACTTTTTTACTTTTACAAAAAATACAAAATGATTAATTTGTTAATATCAATCTTATGTATGCATCAGTGCTGTTTTCGTTAAGAGAAAGGCTTATAATTTTTTACATAAATTTTATGGTCAATTTTTAACCATCTTTCATCCGAATATCCGTAATTATCCTAAAAAAAAATGTTCACCTGTTTACGATTTAACTAATTAGTCGTCGACATGGTTTCTACACTAAACGTTCATTTTTTTCCTTTTACTAACGAATGATTGCGTTATTTTCTTCAATGAAATTAGTCTCCAGTCAGAGAAAACAAGCCGTTGATCATAAAATCGATTCTTCTTCTTATTACTTTTCGAGACATTTAAAGGTGATGTTTAAATGACATTTACGAAAGGACGAACACTGAACTGCACTACTAACTAGATTGCTGGAATATAATTAATTTTATTACTGGTCTATTTTTGTTTAGTATTTAGTACAGAGAGAATAGAATTAGTAATTAGTACTATTTACTAAATTTAGATGTAATTGACACCATATCGTTTCTATTTTAGTAACCTTCTCAAACGAATACCTGACTACTTAAAATTCTTTTATGTGCTTATCAGTATGAAAGAATATCTTATTGTTTTTATGGTCTAATTATTATGTCTACAACACATGTAGACATCGGTAATGATGACGATATATTTTACCGTGTGGGCGCTTACCAGGCGTCACCTTACGGGCACTCATAGCTGGTGTTTAGAGTGCACCACAGGGGTCACTTTTGTGCCATTTAAAATATTTGGCGCCTGTCGGGATCGAACCCGGTTCCCCCAGGTTCGCGACCAGACACTCAGGCACGCGGCCACGGGACCCATATAAATAACTATTATTCTAGTATATTGAAAATTGAAATCATGAACAATTATATATAAAATGAATATGATAAGCGTTATGTCTTGGAAATTTCTCAATGAAATATTAAGGAATGCAAGGTTACTTGCGACTGGCAGTAAGAATCTTGTTCTTGAGTTCTTGTTGATTGAAATGAAGGTTTTATAAAATTGCTCTTGAAATTTTACAGTAAGTATTAATAGTTTTAAATAAAATATGAGCCCAAACTCAAAATAATTTGTCTTGTTTATATTTTTAACAATCATAAAATCTACACAAATTATTTTGGCTATTTTAAATATAGATCTAAAACATTTTTGAATTATTGCCCCAAAAGTCAATATACCCCACATTTAGATAAAAACTTCAAAATTTTCAAAAATCTAATTTTTATGTATCTAGATACCTCTTAATGTGCTGATTACAAATTTTGAAACCGCAGGTCGATATCTCGTTCTCGAGATATTTAGATTTAAAGTTTTGCTCAATACTGCCCATTTTTGGGTATTAACCCAAAAATGGGTCGAGATATGAATTTGGCGACATCACCATTCGATTCTACGGACAAAAATACATAAGTATAGCAATTTTCATATTTTTTGTCCAACCGGTTCATTTTTTATGAATAAAAGTTTAAAAATGGCCAAAATCTGAAAAAATCGTAAGGGGTACCCCTTACGATTTTTGCGAATTTTGGCCATTTTCAGTTATTTTGCTTTAGAGATCGTATGCGGTGTTCAAAAATTCTGAAAATTGGTGTACTTATGTAATTTTGCCCGTAGAATCGAATGGTGTTGTCGCCAAATTCATATCTAGACCAATTTTTGGGTTAATACCAAAAAATGGGCAGTTTCGAGCAAAATTTTGAAGCTAAATATCTCGAGAACGAAAAGAGATATCGACCTGCGGTTTCAAAATTTGGAATCAGCGCATTGAGAAGTATCTAGAAACATAAAAATTAGATTTTTTTAAAATTTTGAAGTTTTTATCTAAATGTGGGGTATATTGACTTTTGGGGCAATAATTCAAAAATGGGTAGAGATATAAAGTTGGTATTAATATTATTTGATTGTAAAGACAATGTTACGTAAGTCTACGCATTTTTAGAGTATTTGAACAACTGTGCCAATTTTTAGAATTATTTATAGTTATTTGGGTTGTGAGATTTATACAACGGATTATTTTATATATTTATAATTCTCTATCTCCAAATCTGTAGAGGATATAATATAAGAATTTTATATTTTTTTAAGAAACTACTATTACTTCCGGTTTTCCAATTGTTACCAAAATCTTTTCAGCTCTTCCCATTAATGTCAGATTAAGGAATACGTAGTTAAATTGGTCTAGCGAGCGGTAAAAAGCGAAATACTTGAAGAATATATTCAGTTTTTGTAAATTTAAATTCTATATTTTAAACTAGTGCACTCTCCACACCAGCTATGAGTGCCCGTGAGGTGACGCCTGGTAAGCGCCCACACGGTAAAATATATCGTCATCATTACCGATGTCTACATGTGTTGTAGATACTGGCACACAAAGAAATGGGTAATATGCCGTGATGATATATTTATTTATTTTAAACTAGTAACTAGTCGAAATAAATTTATAGAAGTTTCTCACCATTTGTGTAGATTTTATAAGTCGTTGAAAATGAAAAACGGCCGAATTATTAACAATTTGGGCTCGTAGTATACATAACTTGCCCAATAATAGACAAACCAGTTTTGTTTTACACGTTTCGGACAGTTTTCAAAGTTTTCGAATGCATATTTAATACATTTAATCATAAACTATAGTAAAACAGTAACTCTAATATAGTATTTAAATTAAATTATCCGCGCGCTTCGTTGTCATGACAACGACGAGACTGCCTTCTCATTGGCTGCTTCGCGCCGGCAATTGTTTCAACAATCAAGAAGAAAAAATGTCAGTCTATTGTTGTGCTCCGTATTTAATCAAAGTTTTCAGTGAGTAAAATGTTAGTTTCATTAATAATTTATATATTAATCGATTAATGAATGTCTGACGATCGTTTTAATATAATTTTGTGTCGTTCTATTCTATATTTATATAAAAAACTATAAAAGTAACAATTTGTTGTTTACGGGTAAATACTGTGTATATTCCTCACGGGTAAATAGTGTGTGTATTCCTACGCCGCCCGGTCGAAAATAAATCATTTATTGGTAAGTTTTCTTTCACTAATTTTCTTGTAGTAAATCATTCATTTAGATTTAGAAAGGCGATGTAACCCAAAATTAAATGGCGGATTTGATTAACATATTCAGTTTTTGTAAGTTTAAAATTTATATTTTAAACTAGTCAAAAAAAATTGTAGGTATTTCTCACCATTTGCGTAAGTTTTATAGTATATTTGTTGAAAATGTTAACCGCCGAACTAATATAAATTTGGGTTTGTATAATATACTGATTTAATACCCATTTCTGGGTGTCTGAATCTATTGAAAGATTATTACAAATGTGACCCCATTTATTATTGCAAAAATGTCTAATCAACATTATCAAAGATAATATAAGTATACACATGTCACAATTAAAAGTAATCAATTGCATTATTAATCATTTAATTGTCAAACTTTGATCGATATATCGACCATGATTTCCAATAAAAGGTCAACTACTTGTTCCCTTGACTCCAGCCTTTTTTTGCTAAGTGTATTGTGGTGATTATCTTAACTTTTGAATGGGAATGTACTGTCTGATGACGCATACAGCTGGCAGGTGAAAAAAAGAGACAAACAATTAGAGAGAGATGGGAGATGTTGAATAAGAAACAAAAGTGGAGCGTTGTTTGAAGAGAAAGAAAAGTTTATTTGTATTGTATATAAGAAAACTTGTAATTAAATAATAATAACTCATTGATTTAGCCATTTTTGGGTGATTGATAAATGGATATTTAGGGACATTCGTAGCTGGAAAGGAGAGTGCTTTACAAACATAAATAATAAATTAAATAGTTGAAAATTTCTATAAGATATTAAGTCCCGATATCTGTACCATATTTGCTGTATAGCTACAATTTTTATCATTTTTATCTATATACAAAATAGGCATTTGCGCTCGCCAGCTATGAGTGCCCGTGAGGTGACGCCTAATAAGCGCCCACATGGTAAAATATATCGTCATCATTACCGATGTCTACATGTGTTGTAGATACTGGCACACCCAGAAATGGGTAATATGCCGTGATGATATATTTATTTTTATTTATTTAAATGTCATTTTACCGCTCACGGGCGACAAAGTAGAAAAAACGCCCGCTGTACGAAAGTAAAAAATGCTTAGATTAGATTGAAGCAAACGATAAATTAAAATTAAAAAATATAGTCTGTATTTATTGAATAGTACTTCAAGTACAAAGTGTACACTTTATTATTTTTTCTCAATCGATAATGCTCTATTTTGCACTCTTAATGCACAAATAGCTATTTTATAGTCTATTTACTAGCATAGACAAAATTTTGTTCGATCACTGTGTTCGTCAGTTTTTTTTTCGCTTCTAATATAAAATGATTTCATTTGAAGATCGGACCCATATTGATTAACCTTTTTAATTTATTTTGGTTAATACTATATACCCATAAAATTTGTGATATAGATTGAGAAACACCCTGTATACATCCTGTTTTATATCATCTATTAATTGTTCAATTAAATCATAATAGTATGTTCTTTGATCAAAATAAACAAATTAAAATTAAATTATACCTTCATATGTACATATATGGCATGTATTTTCTTCAAATTTGAAGGTTAATGTCAAATGTTGTCATGCAAGAAATACAAGTCAAAAATATGTGAAATTTAAAAAGTATTCTTTCAAAATGTACTGTTGATTTCTCTCTTACGTAATGTTTTTTATTATCCGAATAATTATTGATAAAAAGTAATAGCTTTTACAAGGATTTTCCTAATTATTATTATTAATTATTAAATAGATACATCTTAATTATAATAATTATTATTACTTAGTATGTGTGTTAAAGGATTTAAGCCAGTTTGTATATTATTTATCATGTTTACATTATATAATATTGTTGCTTAAAGAAATATCTTTATTTCCGTATATTATTACGTACATACTAAACTAGAACTAGAATATTTATTAAATATTATTTAACAAGTTTTTGCACATACATATACGTTCACTTTTATTGTGTATTGCGTTTATTATTTCATTGGTCAATTTAATAAATAATATTATTTACTCCTCATGTTAAACATTTATACAAATTACGAATGAAAGTTTATGTTTAAATTATTTTATAGATTTTTTTTCTTCCGTCACCTGTAGGTTCCCTTTTAAATTCAAATCATAAGACAAAGTTATAAAAAAATCTGTTGTGGACAGCACAATACATCTCGCCAATTTCATTTTATGTTCTATAAGTATTGTATTGCACTTCGCTATCGAACCGTCGTTTTATAACAAAAAAAAATACAGAACTCTACCCAAATATTGTTTTTATTGTATTTAACATGTCTTCTGCACACATACAATTCGAATTATATCTATTTTTCATTGTATGAAGAAGTTTCTAAATGTCAGAGATTCTTCCAATTCATTAACTAGATTGGCGGTATTTATGATGGATATATGCATTTTACCTATAATTTTAAATATTTAAGTAATAAAACAATAAGAAAGATTAAATGTACTTCCCAGAAAAAGCTTTCAGAATGTCACTAAAACTGTTGATTTTTGACACTGACATCTGTCGTTTACAAACTATGTTATAAACATTTGAATTTGTCAACTGGTTTCCTTAGTGTAGTTTAGCCTCTTCGATGTATTACATCTGATTATTCTATATTATTATAGTGTCTTTATCTCTAAATCTGTACAAGATATAATAAAATTTTTAAGTGTATTAGATGGAGAAGTTTATATTCTTCAATATTTGTAATAACAAAAATTTCCAAAAAATTATATTTAGAAGAATTTTTCTAAGAAAGTACTACTTCCGGTTGTCCGATTGTTACCAAAACCTTTTCAGCTCTTCCCAGGAATGTCGGATTGAGGAATTCATAGTTAAACAGGTCTTAAGTCTTATAGTTTTTGAAGAAACGTCCTTCCAACATCCACATATACACACGCACACACACACACACACACACACACACACACACACACACACACACACACACACACAGAGAGAGAGAGAGAGAGAGAGAGAGAGAGAGAGACATCATCGTAAAAATGTTATAATCGGATTCTAGGGACCTTAAATCGTACTTATTCATTGAAGTCTGGATATGCGATTTTTAGCATGAATCCAATACTTCTCTTAGCGAGAGGTAAAAAAAAAACAAATAATAAAATAATTTAAATGTCAACTTTTATTCGCTAGTAGTACAATACGGATTTTCGTGTTCACCTGTGTGCAAAAAGCTGTATATCTATTTTTAAAATAAGCTCCTTTCAGATGCTGTACCATACTAGTTTGTTTCATCGATTTAATAATTAAATACACGCATATTTTATTTAAAAACATGTAAAATACATTATATATATGTTATATTTTAAAAATAAACATGTAAAACTATAAAAATAATAGAGACATCGTGAAAAATACGAAATTAATTCATCAAAAATTTCCCCAGCCATCTACTGTTATTGATTCATCCCCTTTTGTGCGCCTGCGCAGTAGCGTTCAGCTGTTTGACAACACAGAACCCAGAAAAGCAGAAAATTACATCTGTCGCTTTAAACACGGCGTTAGAAAACATATTTTAACTAAATACATTGTTGTAATCAACGCATATTGTTGTAATCAACTAATAAATAGAGGGGATATACTCGCTTAGTCAAGTTTTGAGTCAGTATCGGTGCCTGACTTGTTCAACGCGGTCGAAGTCGTAAGCGTATGACTGTAAAACACTTAAAATGAATTAGTGAGAATTTATCAGTGCAAATTAGTAGAAATTAGTGAATTTATGGTGAAGGATGAGTGTTTTCCAAGGAATGTATAGTTTGGACCCTGAGGATGAATTCTGCCGTAAGGATATGCTTGAAGGTAAAAAATATTACATTTTAAGTCATTTTTGTAATGTATGGGTTTCGAAATTTCTCAGAGCTTGTAGCATGATGTCTTGCGTTAAAATACAAGTAAAATTTGTGTAAAAACATCCAAAATTTAATACTAATTTCACTAAAATTAACAATGTATCACTTTTTGGTATTTATTGACCATGAATATATCTGCCCTATACAAAAATATTTTGAAGAAAATGTCTCGATAGTTTCGATGTTTTACATACATTTTACTTGTATTTTATCTAAAAAAATATCAGTCTAGACTCTGAAAGGACCTGCAATATTTATTGAGAAGAAAATCAGTAGGCTGGGAAAACAAAACTTGCACTATCATTGTAAACAGTTATTCATTTGTCATTTGACATAAAGTTGCTTAAGTTAGTAGTTACAACTTAGTTAATTGTTTTAAGTGAGTAAAAATATTAAATTTTTGAAACTTTCAGTTACTTTTTGGACTTAAAAAATAACGGCGTTAATGTTTTTGTTTGAAGCAGAAATTAGTGCTACACTTCATGATTATTTTGAAAACGTTCAGCGTTCCAAAAAATGACGGAAAGATTTGTTATATTATTGTGAAAGAGAACTGTTTTGAACTATTTAAAATAAAATTTTAAAAAATATGTACCATGTACCTTATTCTCAATAATTATGCTTGACCTTGGTAAGTTTTTTCAAGATTATTTTACTTGTATTTTAATACGAAACCTCAGGCCATAACCTGTGAAAAAATATATAGGTAGATTATAATGGATTTGGAATACATTACCTCCCGCCTACTATAATTATTAAGGAAGACACAATTGTAAAAAAATATAATAGTTTTAAGGTCTTTATAAGTTTTTAAAATTGTCATGATACTTTTTAATAAAAATAATTATAGATCAATTAAAAATTATGCTTTCTCGAAAGTATTTTCGAAAATATAGATTTCAATAATTAGTTATTTAGGAATTTAAGTTATTTCGTACAAAATTATTTAAAAAATTAAAGGAGAAAATGAGCTATTTATATTTACAAGAATGCAAAGAAAGTTATCTACACATATAAAAAAATTATCAATAAATATTCGTTTATTCTATAATGTTTGACAGACAACCATGGAATGGACGTTAATAATTTTATTTTGTTTTTATTCTATTTTTTATAATCAAATTTCCGAGACAAACCATCAATGACTAATTTTATAAATAATATATTTATCCAATCGTGGCTTATAAAAATAAGGCTTTAGGGCCCTTTAAGACTTTAATTAAAATTACTTTAAGACTTTTTCTTGCTAAATGCTAAATTCCTCGTTAAAGTGCTAAAGTTGTATTATGAAAACGAACAACTTTAATTTTAATTTAAAGTGTTAAAACGAAGATAAAGTTTATTATGAAAATGACTCTTATTCTAACAAAAATTCAAATAAATAAAAATAAATATATCATCACGGCATATTACCCATTTCTGGGTGTGCCAGTATCTACAACACAAGTAGACATCGGTAATGATGACGATATATTTTACCATGTGGGCGTTTACCAGGCGTCACCTCACGGGCACTCATAGCTGGTGTGGAGAGTGCACCACAGGGGTCACTTTTGTGCCAATTAAAATTGGAAATATTAGGAGAATGTTTTATATCGCTGAAGCTCGCTGTCTATCGGTTACAGAAAAAAATGTTTTAGATCAAAGTTGTTGGAAATTTTATCTTTCACAAAACTGATACTAATTATTTTTGCTCTAATACTTACTAAGATTGATTATTTGCATTATTTTTCCAAGATGGCGATGCTTCCGGAAATGAACCAAGGTCGAATACTTCAATTTTTATTAAATCCTCTAAACATAAAACATATCCAAAAATCAAAAATACCCGATCTTTTGTGGAATAAATACTTATTTTTATACCCAGCAACTGGACTGTACAATATATTAATTTATAAAGGAGTATAAATATATTCTTTTTCAAACCGCCACAAAACTTTTATCGCAGCTGTACTATGACATATCGATTTCGAACCCTTACAAGTGTAACCCTTGTTACCCTTATTTATAGAAACGCATATTGCATACATAATTAGCTATGAATCATAGATACTTTCACTTTATCTATCTTGTATGTGTCACTACGTGTGTTTTGGAAAAAATGCGTATTACTTGTTGTTTAGAAGACATGCGCGTTGTTGCTATGGATACTAGGGATTCTGGAAAATTTATTATACTTATTCTAGTTAAGAATATTATACTTATTCTAGTTAAGAATGGACTTAGTGGCTCTTTGGAACCCGTTTTACACACTTAAAATTATGAGTTATTGGGTATAGTTTTGTTCGCGAAAGATAACTATTCAAGGTCATTTATAAGTCGATACTTGCAGATATAGTCGAAAAAATTGACTGTCTGGTTCAGCAATAAAACTATAAATGTCGTAAAAAACTTCATTATCAGCTTTAAGATTAAATTAAAAGTTAATTTCATATGTAAATTATCTGATGATATATCAATCAAAATTTATTTCATCTTATAATTATATTAACATATTAATTAGACTTCCAAAAACATCTATTTCTTTTTAAATTTATTTTTAATGTTTCTTAAGATGTGTACCAATGGGGCATTCCGAAATTTTTTAAAAATATTTTTTTACATTAGTACAGACCAGTAGGACTCTGAATATCTAATTTTGAGTAAGAAAATGTATGATCACATGAGATATGAATTTTAAAACATTTCATCGCATTTCAAATTTTCTTATCATGGCGCGTTTATGACGTCAACTCGATGGTGACATCTGCAACGAACTTCAGCGCCTAAATCCACATGTTCATGACAGCCATTTGCTTGTTTACATATGATTTTAGTAGCAGCGTGTATTTCGGTGTTTGTCCTGTGTTTGTTTATGGTAAAAATAGGAGTAATAATTATAAAGTGGACGAAATGTCAAAAAGAAATATATCCGCGCGTGTTAACTACTGGCACCATCTGTGTTTTTAAACGAAAATATTTACTTTGAAATGAGCAACAGATTATCAACTTGACGCCACAAATTTCAAGGATGTTTCTAGAGCTAAAAATTCCAATTTTGTAACATTAAATTATGAGTTAAAGCTTTTTATTAAACATGTTTTATGTTTTATTATATTTTTCTACTATATGAAGATGGAAACTATAGAAAAAAATCTGTTGTGGCCAGCACAAGACCTTCCGTCAATTCCATGTATTTTGTACAAATCCCATACCAAAAGGTCCTTGGAACAGATTCTATATACTATCATGTAAAATCGAACACGAACACATACTATTTTTTACAAATTCCATACCAAAAGTTCATTTGAAAAGGTTCTATAAATCCAATAAAATTATAACATAAACTACACTAAGTAATGTCCTTCCATCTTCTCTTTGGCCTTTCTCTGCGTGTCACTTACGAGCAACACTATGACATATCAATTTTAGATCCTATACTTTTTTCCATATTTGGTTTTGCACTTGCAACTGACATCTGTCAATTAAATTTTTTTGAGTAATTATGTCAGCTGTTTCCATGATAAATAACAAAGCTGACTAATTTTTGAAAATTAATTTCTTTGTAATGCTTTAACTCTACATCTATTGAATATGAAGGAAAATGAATAATCAAACCATATAGAGAAGAGTATTTTCTTTAATAAATATAATAAGAAAATGTCAAAAAATAATATTTAACTGCATTTTTTTAAGAAAAACTGTTAAAAACTTCAAATAAAGGTACTTCCGGTTGACCAATTATAACCAAAATCTAATCAGCTTTTCATATGGTTGTAAAAAAGAGGAATATGAAAGAATCATAATTTTTAGAATTGTAGTTTTGGAGTTATCTTCGGAGAAAAATTTGTCACACACACACACACGGACACACAGACACACACACAGACACACACACAGTCACACACACAGACACACACACAGTCACACACACAGACACACACACAGACACACACACGGACACACATACACACATACAGACATCATCTTAAAAATAGTACATTCGTATTGTCGGGACCCTAAAACGTGCTTATACATTAAAAACTCACAACCGAATTTTTTGACCAAAAACAATACCTTCCTTTTGACGGAAGGTAAAAATAGTCATCTTTCGTGAATCATTGGATCAATAAAAATCAATGATGACCTGATGACATATTTGTTTATATATCTCTAATATAAATATTAATATCTATGAAAGTTAATATAAAATCAGGATTAATAGTGATTGATTTATAATAAAAATTAATGTTATTTCTCTTTTATGCTAATTGTACAAAGAAAGCGTCCTCCACTGCATTTCTTTTCCTTCAAACTTTTTATCTATTTTACTCTATTCATTGGCAGATAATAACTTTCAGTTTTGCGTCCGGAATTCTATTTTCTAGACAATACCTTCACGTACTTTTCTACTAGAATTATAGAAATAGAAAAGACGGTAGAAATTTAAAAGAACTGTTTTTCTATTGTTATTGGAATTAATGAGACATTGATATATTGATCAGGTATTTATGATAAACATTTTTTGCATTTATGATAATAGCAAGCAATAAAAAAATTGTATAATTATTCAGATAACTGTAAATACTACCTATTATACCGATAAAAAAAGATAAAGTCGTTGTGATAAAAAAACAAATTATTACGACTTAATAAATAACAATAAAGACTTGTAATTGCAGATCGCTTTCAATTTAGATCAAGTTTAATAATAGCTATTTATGTAATAAGTTGCGAAGTAATAGTGTTTTAGGCACGCGATGTGAATTTTTTACGCACGAGCGTAAACGAGTAATACAACACGTCAAGTGCCTAAAACACTCATTTCGCAATATGTTACATACTTAAAAATGAACGAAAATGACAATCAAAAAGTTGTTGTTATAAAACGCTAGTATAAAAATCTGTTGTGTCCAGCACAAGACCTCTCGCCATTTCCATATTACGCTATATAAGTATTGAATTGCACTTCCCTTTCAAACCGTCATTTTAAAACAAAAAAATACAGAACTTTACCCAAATACTGTTTTTTATTGTATTTAACATGTCTTCTGCACACATATAATTCTAATTATATCTATTTTTCATTGTATGAGGAAGTTTCTAAATTTCAAAGATTCTTCCAATTCATTAACCAGATTAGCGGTATTTCTGATGGATATATGCATTTCACCTGTAATTTAAAATATTTAATTAATAAAACAATAAGAGAGATTAAATATACTTCCCAGAAAAAGCTGTCAGAATGTCACTAAAACTGTTGATTTTTGACACTGACATGTGTCATTTAAAAACTATGTTATAAACATTGGAATTTGTCAACTGGTTTCCTTAGTGCCTTGGCCTCTGTGATTAAATTACTCTATATATTATAGTGTCTTTATCTCTAAAATATATATAAAAGATATAATAAATATATTAAGTGTATTAAATAGACAGTTTTATGTTCTTCAATATTTAAGAAGAAAAATTTCCAAAAAATTATATTTAGAAGAATTTTTCTCAGAAACTACTACTTCCGGTTGTTCAATTGTTACCAAAACCTTTTCAGCCCTTCCCAGGGATGTCAGGTTGAAGAAACTGCAGTTAAATATTTTTTAAGTCTTATAGTTTTTGAGGAATCGTCCCTCCAACATCCATACATACATACATACACACACACACATCCACACACACACAGACATCATTTTAAAAATGTTATAATCGGATTCTAGGGACCTTAAATCGTGATTTTTCAATGAAATCTGGATATGCGAATTTTAGCATGAATCCAATACCTCTCTTAGCGAGAAGTAAAAAAATAAATTAAAAATCTGCTGTGGCCAGCACAATACCTCTCGCCATCTCCGTATCGAATTTCTTATACACACAAATAATAATTCTAATTAGGTGTATCTATTCTTTCATTTTATAAAGAAAGGAATCTTGCCCTACTATTCTAAAATATTTAAGATGGATCCAATTCATTGACGCGTATGTCTGTAAAATTGTTGATTTTTGACCCTAACATTTATCTGTCAATTACCAACATATGAATTTGACAACTGGTTTCCTTGGACTGTGCGATTTATTGTAACAGATTATTCCATATATTATATTTTCTTTATCTCTAAATCTATAGAAGATATGATAAAAATTTAAGTGTATTAGATAGAGTATTATGTTCTTCAATATTTGCAATAACAAAAAGTTTCAAAAAATAATATGTAACTACTACTTGCTATTGTCCATTTCTCATTGAGGAATATGTAGTTAAACAGGTCTTAAATTCTATGGTTTTTAAGGAATCGTCCTTCCAAACACACACACACATATACACATACACACACACACACACACATACACATACACACACACGTGCACACACACACATCCATATATACACACAAACATCTTTGTAAAAACTGATTGTAGGGACCTTAAAACGTGCTTATTCACTAAAATCTGAAAATGCTATTTTCAGCATGAATCCAATACCTCTCTTAGCGAGAGGTAAAAAGTCGTGGAGGACCCGATTGTCCAACATCGTTTACTTTGTGTAGATCATTACAAATCTATACCTCGAAGCTACTATTTTTCGTTTATTTTTGACTAGATATTTATATTGTCTGTTGATTTTCAAAGCTTACAGATAATTCATTTGAATAATTCTACTGACATCTCGATTGATGTTTAATCCCCAGGCGATATGAATAATTATAGGTATTTATAATAGTTTAAAATTTCAAAAATAGAAACCAATCGAATCAATAGAATGCTCGTTAGATTTCTTAAGCAATTTTATTCTATTCCTATAGTTGATATGATTGTTTTCAAGACGCACATTTTGATTATAGGTCGTTCACCTGATTTTCTAATCTAATACGTGACTCCAAACTAGTGATTTAGCTAGAAAAATGCTTCAAATACATTGTAGTTATAACACAGAGTTACTACAATTTAAAAGGCCTAGAAATCCATCTGTTTTGTAATACAGAGTGATCAAAAAGAACTAATTCAGTTGATCATAATAAAAAAAATCTGTTGTGGCCAGCACAAGACCTCTCGCCATTTCCATATTAGACTATATAATTCTAATTATATCTATTTTTCATTGTATGAGGGAGTTTCTAAATGTCACAAATTCTTCCAATTCATTAACCAGATTGGCGGTATTTCTAATGGATATATGCATATTACCTATAATTTCAAATATTTAATTAATAAAACAATAAGAATTAAATTAAATGTACTTCCCAGAAAAAGCTATCAAAATGTCACTAAAACTGTTGATATTTGACACTGAAATCTGTCATTTACAAATTATATTATAAACATTTGACTTTGTCAACTGGTTTCCTTAGTGTAGTTTCGCCTACTCGACTTGTTATATCCCGATATTCTATATATTATAGCGTCTTTATCTCTAAATTTATAGAAGATATAATAAAAAATTTAAATGTATCAGGTGTAGAATTTTGTTCTTCAAAATTAGTAATATCAAAAATTTTCAAAAATTAATATTTGGAAGAATTTCTTTTAAAAACTACTACTTCCGGTTGTTCAATTGTTACCAAAATCTTTTCAGCTCTTCCCAGGAATGTCAGATTGAGGAATCCATAGTTAAACAGTTCTTAAGTCTTATAGTTTTTGAGGAATCGTGTCTACAACATCCAGACATACACACATACACACATACACACATACACACATACACACATACACACATACACACACACACACACACACACAGACATCATTTTAAAAATGTTATAAACGGATTATAGGGAATCGTGCTTATTCACTAAAATCTGGGTATGCGAATTTTAGCATGAATCCAATACCTCTCTTAGCGAGAGGTAAAAAATCTGTTGTGGCCAGCACAAAACCTTCCGTCAATTCGATGTATTTTGTACAAATCCCATACCAAAAGGTCCTTGGAACAGATTCTATATAATATATATCTATATAAGTAAAATGCACTTGACATTTCTTCTTATTCTTCAGCTTCCCCTATTTTATTAGAGGTAGCTGTTTCCTCTTTCCTTCCACTCATCCCTGTCCAACACATCTTCTTGACACAGGCATTCCTTTCAGTCTTCTGCGATACAGTCCTTCCATCTTCTCTTTGGCCTTTCTCTGCGTGTCACTTGCGAGGAGCACTATGACATACCAATTTTGTGATCCTACACTTTCCATATTTGGTTTTGCATTTGCAACTGACATCTGTCAATTAGAATTTTTTTAATATATCAGCATCAGCTGTTTACATGATAAATAGCAAAGCTGACTAATTTTTGAAAATTAATTTCTTTATAATGCTTTAAATCTACATCTATTGAATATGAAGGAAAATGTATAATTAAACTGTATAGAGAAGAATATTTTCTTTAATATGTATAATAACAAAATGTCAAAAAACAATATTTAACTGCGTTTTTTTAAGAAAAACTGTTAAAAACTTCAAATAAGGGTACTTTCGGTGGATCAATTATAACCAAAATCTAATCAACTCTTCATATGGATGTACAGAAGAGAAATACGAAAGAATTATAATTTTTAGAATTGTAGTATTGGAGTTATCGTCGGAGAAAAATTTGTCACTCACGGACACACACACACACATACATATAGACATCATCTTAAAAATAGTAAATTCGTATTGTAGGGACCCTAAAACGTGCTTATTCATTAAAAACTCACCACCGAATTTTTTGACCAAAGACAATACCTTCCTTACCTAAAGGTGACGGAAGGTAATTATTTGAAATTGGTAACACTGATACAAAAAATTAAGTTCCTGTTGTTGATAGTGACACTCCCTATAAACAAAAAGATATTTTTAGTTTTGCAATGGCAGACAATATTTTAATTTTCGTATACAATATATCATATATGTATTCCCAAAATAATATAAATATAAATAACATACAGCGAACTGTAGTATCATATAACAACGTCAATTATATTGAGTTTATAGTACTGGACAATACATGAACATATGCACACACATACACATGTGCAATAGTAATTTGTAATGTCACATATTATGTATGTTTATTAGTTCATCCTTGAACGATTGTTTTAGCACTAAAATTCTAAGAATTTTTTCTCGTCTATAATATTAAGACATACCTAGCATTAATTTTTTCAAGAAAAGTAAGGTTACTTCCGGTGGTTAATTATAACCAAAACCAAAATCTAATCAACTCTTAATTTCGATGTGCAGAAGAGAAATATGAAAGAATTATAATTTTTAGGCCAGATATTTTCAACTCTGGTTAAACTATCGGTTAATTTAACTGTCGATTATAAGAACAATGTGGCATCGAAAATTTGACACATGTGTAATATTTTCAATTTAGGCTATGATATCGACAGACGCCAAATATTTCCAATTTTAAATGGCACAAAAGTGACCCCTGTGGTGCACTCTCCACACCAGCTATGAGTGCCCGTGAGGTGACGCCTGGTAAGCGCCCACACGGTAAAATATATCGTCATCATTACCGATGTCTACATGTGTTATAGATACTGGCACACCCAGTAATGGGTAATATGCCGTGATGATATATTTATATTTATTTATACAGTATGTCCCCGGATTGAGTTTACAAAAGGAAAAAAAATCTTATATTTGATTTTACGAAAAAATGCCAGAGGAAGAAAAATTTTTTGCACAGTTATTGCATTGAATCTAACGTCATTTTAGTTAGCTTTGAAATATTGACAAATGATTATTAATTCTAATTACAAATAAAAAAAAAAAATAATGAAAATCAAAATACTTTTTATTTTATTCAATTAACTCTTTTTTTTGTTTTAACGTTAACATTTCTTTAACTAATTCTCTCTATTTTAAATAATACCTATCTTCTTACTTTATGATAATAAGAATTACTTTTGACATTTAATCATTTGTCAATATTTCAAAGCTAACTAAAATGATGTTAAATTCAATGTAATAACTGTATTATTAGGAGGACAAGATACGAAAAAACGTTATAATAAAAGAACCTTGCATTAATTAAATTTTTAATAACTAAAACATACGTTTTAATTCAAGCAAAAATTTTTCTTCCCTTTGCATTTTTTCGTAAAATCAAAAATAAGATTCTTTTCCTTTTATAAACTCAATCCGGGGACACACTGTATATACAGGGTGTTAAAAAATAAGTGTCTCAAATGTTTATTTATTTTTCTTTTATCATCTCTAGTTCGAATTCTCTCTAAATCGAACAAATTCAAATTCCCCTTGCGAATTCTATTTATAGAGAGTCAACTGTATTTTGAAACCTGCCAAAATATGTCGTCAAATCATATCCAATAATCACGGGAATCTATGCAAATTAAATGCGTACCTATTAATTCCCTGAAATCATGTTCGTAATAGACACTGCAAGAAACCTAATATTAAAGATCTATTCTACGATCTATGATCCACCTGAATGGTGTTTAGTATAAAAACTGGTTGATCAACGAAGCGTTCATGCAAAACTCAATCAATAGACAAAATATCAGACGATCGGAGCTATCTTTTATTGGTCGACAGGTTTTTAACAATGATTATTTAACCGTCTCTAAACATCACGAAATACAATAAAACAAATGGCGACGATTATCATTGTTTACGCTTGCAAATGTCTAGAAGAATTTGTTTATTTTTATGTATCATTTTATTGTAAATTCTTGGGACTGAAATGCAAAATTATAGAGAAAGCACGTGAAATAAGTTTGAAGTCTTGACTGTTCAATTTTCATCGGAAATGAGCCAGAACCGTAATTATTTAAACAAACGTTTTCATAGCGTTTTGGTATACTGTTTAATAAAGTATATCTTTAATAATAATTAAAGTACGTATTTGAACAGGGCTGTAGCAATTTTTATATTGAAATTTGTGTAATATTTGGATAACCGGAAGTAGTAGTTTCTTAAAAAGAATCTTTTAAATATTATTTTTTGGAAATTTATCTGTATGATTAATGTATGAAAATGGCGAGAGGTATTGTGCTGGCCAAAACAGATTTTTTTTTTTTTTAGATATAAATAACGTAAACTGTCTTATTCACAATCATTATAGTAATATACCGATTCCTAACCTTTTGGAGATTGGGAAATACGTCATTCCTAACTTTAATGACAATCACGGGTTGGAAATAAAAGATTTCACTTCCATCTCTTGGAAATGTTTATATAGAGGTTGCCTAGCAATATTGCCATAGATCCCTAAAATTAAGTAGGCTAAACAAATTTGAAGAGAGCTGTCAAATATATTAATAAAATTGAAGGTTATAACTCAATGATTTATATTGAAAATTATTAATTTAAAATGAGGATATATTGAAAGATGTTTTCAGAACTCATTTTAATAAGATAACACAATATTAGGGTATAAGTTCTGTATTTTTTCAATAAATAATACAGAACTTATACCCAAATATTGTGTTATCTTATTAAAATGAGGATGATTGTGAATAAAATTGTATACATAACCTCGGTGGGAGTTTCATCACAGCCTCGCGCTTTATCTCACCTCGAGGCTTCTCCTCTCGGTAATATACATAAACCCTTGGCTGTAATGAAACATCTCCCACCTCGGATGTAATAGTTATTTATGTATTAAGATCGTTAGGAGGCTTTTATGGACCGCGGCGGGATTTTGAGCCCGAGGCGTAAGCCGAGGGATAAAAACTCGTCATTTGAGTTTTATTTTGTGTATCTCCGTGCTTTCCATATAAATACCACAAAATTAATTTTCATTTTTCATAAAAAAAAAATATTTCCAATTTTAAAATGGTACAAAAGTGTCCCCTGTGGTGCACTCTCCACACCAGCTATGAGTGCCCGTGAGGTGACGCCTGGTAAGCGCCCACACAGGAAAATATATCGTTATCATTACCGATGTCTACATATATTGTAGATAATGGCACACCCAGAAATGGGTATGCCGTGATGACATATTTATTTATTTTATATTTTTCATTAAAGAATATGAAAATTTTCGATTTGTAATAAAAACTTTTCATGTTGCCTGTTCAAAATTGTTTATATTCTGGGTTATAATTTGGTTTAACGCCTCATTATAGCCCGGCGGGCTATAATGAGGCTCGCGGGCTATAAAATGACGTTTATGTCAAAGAAATTCGTGTTAAATTGTCAAATTATAATACGTCCGTGCATAAATACTATTAGGTATGTATTTACATTTTTTAAAACATGAATGTTCATCTTAAACATAGGATGAACCAATATATAAATTATAATCTCCTTAAGTCTAAAACTAGTTTTTTTTTATGTTCATCCTATCATTAGTAATTTTTTGTTTGAAGTTTGACAGACTGAATTAAGCGGAAATGACGTATTATAATCATCTTTTAAGTCACGAAAGAAAAAAGAATAGTTATTTCCATAATTGAGGTAAAACACTAATTAAATATTCAAAGTTCTTTATCGTTGTTTTTGACAATATACGAGCCATTAAAAATTCGTGTAAAATTCATAATTTCGTGCTTAAAAATCGTTTTAACTTTGTGCTACTTCTAAAGAAATTATTAATGATTTCGTGTGTATGCCTTGTTGCCATGGCAATAAATTGTAAACAAACTTCTAGCCATTGCAAAAATTACAAAAAACAATGACTGTTAGTATGAACAACAGAGCAACGATTAAGGGTGATTAACGAGCAGTTGACTAGCTTTGTTTTTCCTCTGACATTCGTTTATAAATTTATAATTATATTTCTAAAATCAATTTGTCTATTTAATTGAGATAATTCCAATAATAATAAAAAAAAACTGTGTAGAATTTAATGAATCGGCAAAACAATTGCGTGCACAAGTCAGAAGATTCTAATTATACTCAGTAAAAGTTAGGCTTGAGTTTTTTGTGTTCCAATTTTTTCTCTAAACCTATTTTTTAATCGCTTATTTTGCTCTAGATTTACGTAATTGTTTTACTGTTAAATTTGTTATTGATAATAAATTTAAAAAGTACTCCCCACCAAATTAAAAACGTAAAAGCTTGTATAAGTGATACTTCCGGTTATCTGATTTATACTAAAAACTAATGAGCTCTTCCCACATTAGTATAGAATGCGAATATAAAATTTCAAAATTTTCTGAAGATTGATGGTATTTGAGTAATCGTGTCCACAGGATCTTTACAGACACACACACACACACATATATATGTGTGTATATATATATATATATATATATATATATATATATATTACATACACACAGACATCATTGTAAAAATATTAAAATCGGATTCTGGGGACATCAAAACGCACTTATTCACTAAAATCTCGATTATGTGATTTTTAGCACGATCCCTATACCTCCCTTATCTAGGGTAGCGGGAAGTAAAAATTGAAAAAGTGTAAGGCTAAATTATGATCATACTCTTTTCTTTCGTATATAGTTTGTATCAATAGTTCAATAGTGCGGACTTTCGCGTTTCGCGCGAATCTCAAGTTTTATATTTTTAGGATTATCTTATTCATATGACAAGTTTATATACCAATTTGCCAATTTATATACGAACTCCGCAACAACAATGTAGAATACTGTATATTCTGTTTTGTAACAGTTCGCAAAGTAGTAGTGGTGTCTTCCACGATATTGAACGATGACTCATCGTCAGCAGACTCAGAAAAAACCACAACTTGAAGAGGTTTTTCTTGTCTTTTTTCTTTACCAACACTTAGTGTGGTCGAACTAACTTCACAACGGTGTGAAGTCTTCACTAATGCGATATTTACCTCAAAAGAAAAAATTTGTATCTGAGAAGATTGTCAGAAATAACATTACAGCCCTTTGGAAATAATAATAATAATAAAAATAATATATTTACAATTTGTTGTATTGTAAGTAGTAGATTGCCTTGATTTAAATAAAAATACGAACTATTAAAGAAAATATAATTAAAATTTTATTGTCTAAAATTATATCTTGATACATATTTTAATTGTTTAACCTAGATATTACGAGTAGGTATGACAAATTATTATTGCTAATATGAATTATAATACAGAGTAGGTCGAAATAGCCTTGGTACCAAAGAAAACAATAAACGATAATATCAATATATCAATAATATAATAAACACTGTAATAATAGTGTAGATCGTATAGTTACGTATTTTTACTGCGAAAAACCAATAGACTTTTCCGTTTGTAAAATAAAGTAAAGTTAACGAAAATTTGACAATCTTGACCGCTTTTTATAAAATGGGTCATATTTTTACCTCCCGCCATAACGTAGGTAAAGGAGGTAATGTTTTCGGTCAAATAAATCGGTAGTGGGTTTTCAGTGAATAAGCACGAATTAGGTTCCCTACAACACGTTTTTGCAATTTTTACAATGATGTGTATATATATATATATATATACAGGGTGTCACCGAAATGGCCTTCTTCGATATCTTGCTTATTTTTCATATATACAGGATGTTGCATTACAGCTGGGCAAAAATTGTTTGTCTATTCTTAAATGGAACACCCTATATATTTTTATATATTTTGAATTGTATTATATTCCACTATACGATCATATAAAATTTGTTTTAGTTTTCCGCAGCGTTGCCAAGTTATTCTGTTTTTTCTCTAAAAAAAGATCTAAAACACGCACTGCTTTATAAAGGCATACTGAAGTTATTTTAATAGTAAAAATTAAGATTTTTTTTTCTGTTCAACTATAAACTATACTCTATGTTTTCGTATACTTTCTTTTACATATTATTATACAGGGTAGTAAATAAAGCGAATCAAATTTAATGAATTTCAAATGGCCATAACTTGTCATTTTCAAATGAAAGACCCTATATTTTATTATTCAGTTGTGTTCCTTTTTGTATTCTCTTTAAATGTTATTAAGGGTATACTATGCCTAAAACTAATAATTTCGGGGATTTTCACCATTTTTCTCTAAATTTATGTAGTCCATAAAAATTGTGTTTTTAATAAGAAACAATTGCAATAATGACAGTTGCATTAGCAGTAACCAATAAATAAAACTGGTTATTATTAATATTATTACGATTAAGGGCCAGTTTTACAATCTCTGATTAAAATTTTAACTGCTAGTTAAATAAACAAAATTGAAGCGAAATGAAATGTCAAATGACAAATTGATCATTGCTGTCAATAATCCAATTCAATATTGTTGATTTAACTTACAGATAAAATTCTTACCATAGATTGTAAAACTGGCCCTAAGTAAAATTAAATTGGAGGTTATGTGCTGGCCACATCAGATTTTTTAGAATTTCATTTGAAATATTGTGTTTTTGAAACAAATTTTAATGAACGATACTTTTTGGTTTAAGAAGGAAAGTATATTCATTCTATTTATTACTACAACAAGCTTACGCTTTACAACAAGCTTACGCTTTAAAACTCATTTAATATAGAATTCGTGGCCCGATTTCTTCCGTAAGACGAAGATTAATTCTGACTCGCCCGGTGAGTCTTTGACGAGTATTAAAATTTATTTTGCATATACTTTTTGAAAAATCCTTCCCCATAATTGTTTTCATTTTGGAGCTCCTACAGATTGTTGTATATCTTCTTGTAAGTAGCGCCCAAAAAGTTTCAATATAAAACTTAAAGTGAAAGCAAACTTTTGAACTAAAATAATGGTGTATGGTGCAATTTCGGAAACAGACAGTACGATGGACATGTTTGAGGTTTATATATAAAATCGATCCTCAAAACGTACCCGGGTGAGACAGATCTATTGAAATTTTTTAGGCGTTACTTTTACAAGAAAGGTGTAATAACTCAAAGCAATATGTATGCGTTTTTAATGCACAAAAACTGCTTTCTATATCATCACAAATTAATCATCAACTATCCGACTTTCAATAAATTTTTCTCACGATTCTCAGATTTTTCCAGATTGATAGGCTTGCTTATGGTGTAAAATACTATCCTATGGACTATTAATTGTTGCGATTTACTCGATTTCTCTAGTGACCTATGCCAGAGTTACGATTTTGTTTGATAAACTTAATAGAGATGATTCTACTTTTTCTATATGTTATAAATTATAAGGAAAAGGTCATGTTGATGAACATTGTTTAATCGATTACGATAATGGTATCATTAATAAATGTCGATTTCATTTGTTAGGAAAAATTCAATTTACCTTCATGTAACTTTTTTTACTCAGAATGACCCCCCCCCCCCCCCTCCCCCAACATATGATTTAATTTTAGCACTTCCATTACACATCACCCTGTATAAGTTGACAAGAATATAGGAAATTTTTACGAAGAAAAGTATGTTGACAAAACTTATTATGAGTCAATCATTTTCCCGGAATTGCGTCCATAAATTGTTTGTTTTGCTTTTTTAAATTTCTACACATATTCATCATATATTCTATGAAACTGTAGTTAAGATGCTGAGAAAGCCATGACAATTTTTTAGAAAATATTACATAGAATTTCTACTGGATGCTTCTTGTACTCGTATAGGAGCAAAAAAAATTTCTTGATTAATTTAAAAATTAATTTAATATGTGAATTATCTGATATATCAATCAAAATTTGTTTTATTTCATATTTATATTAACATATTAATGGATATTAATTTCTTTTTCTATTTTGCAATTGTAACAAAGCCATTACAGCACTCAAAATATGTCGTTAATAACTCATTCGAGTGATGTAGTAAACTGGTACAATTTATTTTTATAAAGTTGGTGGCTAAGAATTTCAAGAATATCAAATGTCAAATCTCGTTAAATAAACGAACACAAACGATTCTTAGGAATGTTATTATTATATAATTTTGAATTTAAAACTAGGAATAAGAAGAAAAGAATAAGAAAGAGAGTAGTAAAGTTATATATATATATATATATAGGTGCGCGCTTAAGACGATCCACCCTTAATAACTTTGAAACGAATTGTGATAGACATTCCCGGTTTACGCTAAATAGTTTAACATCTAGGGGGCACCACTCTCAACTTTTAAATCTTAAATGGCAATATACCCCTTGTGAGATATCAAATGAAATCCGGTGAAAAAAATCCTATTAATAAGCGAGTTATGGTCTCCCGAATTTTGAAAAGATTGACGTGACGTCTCATTTATGTGTTTTTTTATCAAACTGTTTTCATCATGGACCTAAATGTTCTTAAAATATATGCTATTTTAAGTTATATTTACATAAAAATAAATGAATATTATAACACTGTATAAGTCTACATACTTTATAATTACAGGTGTATTTAAATTATTAAGTTTAATGCAAGAAATTTATGTTAAAATAAAAACTGTTTGGAAACTGCAGTACAGGAATGTAGCCCCTTCTTTCGAATTTGAATTTCTTAACTTTCATTGGTAGTAATCCCCACCTCCTAACACGCTATTTGTAATGCATGTATAGGCGGTCTCTCGGTCGCCAATCAAAATATTTTCATATTAGTGTCGAAGCGCTATAACAAAAAACCCTTTATTTCCGAAATATCTCAATTATACCATTTCATTTTTTATTAATATTCGTTATTCAGCATATACATTCATATTTTTTTACTATTTTCCTTTAATTCGATTGAGCTGGAATCCCCCATTGTCTTATTATTTGACATTCGTTCTTTAATATACTATTTTAAATTTATTTTAATGTTTCTTATGATATGTGTGCCATATTTTCAGAAGCTTTTACCATTTCAAAATTCATTTGAAGAGTGTGAAACTTAAAGTAACAACAAGATTTTGCAATTTGCAGATTTGCGGTGTCCTAATATTGCAATAGAAAATAAACAACTTTTTTGCAAACATAAAAGTTTCTACCATATGTTTGTTATATAACTTTATTTCAAAATAGAGAAATATGGACATCACAATATTGCTAATAATATCAATTCATATATTTATACAGCGTGTTCGGTAAATTGCGATAACGACTACCAGGCGTCACCTCACGAACTTTCAAATCTGTACAACTGCCGTGGAACTAATTTTCTAAACCAAACTAATAATTATAAATATAGAATATTTATAACTATGTCCAGTCGGAACCATTCACTATCTAATATCTATATGTCTTGTAGATAGTAAATAGCTATGTTTAACTAACATGAGTTACACTTATCCATGTTTTGTTACATAATACTGATATCCTGAAGTAATGCACAAGGTTGTTGTTGTTATTTAGTTCGGTATAATGACACATTATCGATTATAATTGGCGCCACAGCGCACGCAAGTACCGGAAGATATACTCAAGAGTAGTTATTTTTTTTTTTTGTGAATGTATATATTTTTTCTCATGATTTTAAAATGAAAAATTTATTTTTGCCACAATCGTTACCAAAACTTATTATTATTCAACTTAAAATAGTGAGCAAAGTAGCATGTTGAATCACAAGTGAGCAAAGTAAATAACTTTCTTCGCAAGTGAGGAAAATACACAAGCCTATAATAATCTACGTCAGGAGAATTTCTGACCTAATAATTTTAGAGAAAAGTTTAAAAAAGTTGTGCAGAATTAAAATCAACACAATTTTTTTTTATTTTGCGAGAAAGATGCAAATTAAAATTCGCAATTTACAGCATATTTCAGAGTGCCATTGAATTACTGATATTTTATTTGGTTTTATTTGACATTTAACTTTTGACATATTATTATTATAATTAATTTCGATTGTTATAATAATATACCATTCATGAAATTTTGTGCTTTCTTTCTCTGTTTAATTATAGTTTTAATAATTATTTATTGACAAGAATAGAATTATGAGATGTGTCAAATAAAAAAAAATCTATTCTGGCCAGCACAATACCTCTCCCTATTTCCATTTTATGTTTTATAAGTATTGTATTGCACTCTGCTATCGAACCGTCGTTTTATAACAAAAAATTACAGAACTATACACAAATATTGTTTTTTATTGTATATTTCATTCAGTTGTTCAAATACTCTAAAAATACGTACACTTGCTTAACATTGTCTTTACAATCAAATAATATTACTACCAAGTTTATATCTCTACCCATTTTTGAATTATTGCCCCAAAAGTCAATATACCCCATATTTAAGATAAAAACTTCAAAATTTTCAAAAATCTAATTTTTACGTGTCTAGATACTTCTCAATGCGCTGATTCCAAATTTTGAAACCGCAGGTCTATATCTCGTTTCGTTCTCGAGATATTTAGACTCAAAGTTTTGCTCAAAACTGCCCATTTTTGGGTAGTAACCCAAAAATGGGTCGAGATATGAATTTGCCGACATCACCATTCGATTCTGCGGACAAAATTACATAAGTGTACCAATTTTCATAATTTTTGTCCAACCGGTTCATTTTTTATGAACAAAAGTTTGAAAATCCCTGAAAATGGCCAAAATCTGAAAAAATCGTAAGGGGTACACCTTAGATTTTTGCGATTTTTTGCCATTTTCAGTTATTTTGCTTTAGAGATTGTATGCGGTGTTTAAAAATTATGAAAATTGGTGTACTTATGTAATTTTGCCCGTAGAATCGAATGGTGTTGTCGCCAAATACATATCTCGACCCATTTTTGGGTTACTACCCAAAAATGGGCAGTTTTGAGCAAAACTTTGAATCTAAATATCTCGAGAACGAAAAGAGATATCGACCTGTGGTTTCAAAATTTGGAATCAGCGCGTTGAGAAGTATCTAGATACATACAAATTAGATTTTTCAAAATTTTGAAGTTTTTATCTAAATGTGGGGTACTTATATTGACTTTTGGGGCAATAATTCAAAAATGGGTAGAGCTATAAACTTGATAGTAATATTATTTGATTGTAAAGAGAATGTTACGTAAGTACACGTATACATAATGCATATACATGTGATAATTTTATTGGATTTATAGAATAATTTCCAAGGAACTTTCTGTATGGAATTTGCAAGAAATTGTACCATGTTTGTGTTACAATTTTAGAAGTATCTAGATACATAAAAATTATATTTTTGAAAATTTTAAAGTTTTTATTTTAAATATGGGGTATATTGCAAAAATTCAAAAATAGGTAGATATATAAACTTGGTAGTAATATTATTTGATTGTAAAGACAATATTATCAAATCGACCTTAACAACGTATGGAAATGTATATGAACTATTATTTAATTCATAAAATAAAATAGTAATTCTTATGATATTAACACATAAAAGTCGTAACATAAAAGCGTCGCGTTACTTCAAAATCTTTGTCTACACAAAGTGTACTCTAAACTCTAATTTTAAAAAGTGGTTATCTAAGATTTTAAATCATTCCGTAGTGATGTTATCTTCCGAATACAATTCTTTTACGTCTCACAGACACTAAGTATTAAAAAGTTGAATGTGTTCCCATGCAACTATGGTAATATTACTTTGTTGCGTGTTAGTTACAAAATAGTTTATTTTTAAAAAAGATTCTTTAATTTTTTGCTCAAGTAATTTCTTTTCTTCATATTGCACAGGTATATAAATATTTACTTTGAAACTTATTATAATTATTACTACAAGAAATTTCATACGACTACAAAAATAATACATAATTATTAAATTTTATTTGTAATTTGATGTTTTCAAGCGGTTACCCATTCAAATACTACCTGTACTGACCCTTGCTTTACTCTTTAGATTGATTATACCGTGAGTATTTTTTAACGTGAAACAATGGCTCGTACCACGATCACGGTTCTAACACCGGTGTTAGCTGGAACCGTGCTAACGATTTGACATAAAATATTTAGAATTTGAAGCCAAATGTATTGAATATGCCTGTCAGTAAATTTTCGGTTTAATCAGTATAGTGGCACCATTGATTTTTGTTTATAACCCTGAAGTATGTGTCAAGTCGTCGTCAAGGTTTAAACTAATACACCCAAACACCGCCATTTAAAACCGTGATCGTGGTACGAGCCATTGGGTTTGTCATATCCATGTTTACGATTTGATATTTAATTGACAGCAATATATTTACCCTTTCCATTTAAAATGAAACATAGGGAACGAATCTGACAGAAGTACCTATTATATTTAAATGTTGTAAGAAATTTATAGTCAGAAAACCACTCGAGAGCACTAAACATATTCCGGGCAAAGGTGCACACAATATTTTTTCTACATCTAAATTTAATTTTTAGAAAACAGGTATAATTATTTAAACAAAATTAACCTCTAATGACATCTTATCAATATGACAGATAACCGTTGAATTTTCCTATAAGTTATGATTTGACATTTGATTGACAGCAGTGTATTTGTCTGTCTCATTTGAAATGACACATGGGGAATGAATTTCACAGAAGTATTATATTTAAATATTGTTAGAAATTTAGCCGTCAGAAAACCACTCGGGCACAAGGTGCACACTATATTTTTTCTACAACTAATTTTAGTTTGGACTGCAGAATTATTTAAACAATATTAACCTCTATTGACGTCTTATCAAATGTCAAATTCGTTCCCTATGTTTCATTTTAAATGGAACGGGCAAATACATTGTTGTCAATCAAATGTCAAGTCGTAGTCATGGATATCACAAACCCAATGTTTCACGTTAAAATATCTGATGTGGACACCACATGACTTCCTTGTACGCCTGTTACACTATACATATTTTGTTAATAATTAAAATATGTATAATAACCAAAAAGTACATAATGTTTAAATTTACATATCTCGCTTATACAAAGAACTAATTTAATCATACTTGAAGTTTTCGACGCAAAATTCAATTCTCTAAAACTTTTATTTGAAGCATTTATTGTTAATTTCAAAATAACACCATTTTTTTCAAAGAAAACTGATAATAGCTTCAAGTAAAGCATCACTTCCGGTTAGACTATTTAACCAAAGTCTATTATGTTATTTCCATTGATATAAAAATATTATATACCAAATTTGAAAAGTTTTGGATTATATTTTAATAGTTTTTCATTAAAATCTACTATAGGCTTTAAGTAAAGTACCACTTCCGGGTAGACCATTTTTACTAAAATCTATTATGTTATTCCCATTGATATAAAAGTCTTATATATCAAATTTGAAAAGTTTTGGATTATATTATAATATAGTTTTCCATTAAAATCTATTATGGGCTTCAAGTAAAGTACCACTTCTGAAAGTTATGCAATGACCAAAAAGAGAGGTGCACAACTCGATGTTATAACAGTCCTAAATACAAAATTTTAACTTTCTACGGCTTCCCGTTTTTCAGTTATACGAGATACGTACGTACGTACAGACGTCACGACGAAATTAGTCAAAATGGATTCAGGGATGGTCAAAATGGATATTTCCGTTGAAATCTGGAAACCGAATTTTTTCGCGATTACAATACTTACTTTACTTCGTACAAGGAAGTAAAAATACTCACGGTATACGAGACTACGTACAGTGACGAAGGCTTGTATTAAAAGCGCATTTTAATAATAATAAAAGCGCATTTATGTTATAAAAGTGCTTTTATTATAAAAGTGCACTTGTAATACGAGCTACATCATTAGAATCAATATTATAAAGCATAGAAAATGTGTGGACCAGCAAAATTCTTCGATTTGTTAAGTAGGCTCTTCTCAGACCGTTATGTGTCAAATAAATTGAATGTAATGTCTTTGAACCTACATACTTACGTATTAACTAATGCAGCAAACTGTTTCATTGCATATAACTATTGCTTTATTTACTATTTTCTTTTTAAAATGTCACTATTATTAATTTGAAGTGATTAGTTTTTTGACAGTGGCATTCACCTGTCAGTTACATTCATTTGAAATATGAACTGTGTAACAAAGGAATTGTGTTTATCTTAGGCTTCGGGATGTATAAAAAAAAAAGATTTTTAAATTTATCTGTAAATTATATAAAAAAAAGTATTAATGTATTCCTATAGAAAAGTCAATAATCTTTAATTTTCATAATGACAAAATACGAAAAAATGGCATTTAATGGTATTTTTTGAAGAAAAACCATTATGAGCTTCAGGTAAAGTGCCATTTCCGGTTATCCGATTTACACCAAAATCTAATGGGATCTTTCCATATTAGAATAGGGTAGAAATACAAGGTTTCAGAATTTTCTGAATGATAGTATTTGAGTTAGAGTGCCAACAAAACCTGTACACATACACACACACACACACACACACACACACGCACGCACATACATACATACATACATACACACATACAGACATCATCGTGAAAATGTTAAAATTTGATTCTAGGGATCTTAAAACATGGTCATTTACTAAAATCTCGATATGTGATTTTTAGCACGATCCCTACACCTCCCTTACCAAGGGTAGCAGGAGGTAAAAAATTAAACTCGTGTCTTTCAGATTAAAAATAAATTAATGCATCACTGAGCTACATATGTACTATTATTTCTGTCTTTAATTACTAAATAGTAATCAAGATTTTTTTGCGGAAGTAATCTACTTAATAATTTTTAACAATTAATTCATTTAATATGTATCACTTGAATAAATAGATTAATGTTGATTAATCAAAATAATTAATAAAATAGACATATATAGTTCAGGTCATATGCTATATGTATAAGTATTACTTATATTTGAATACCGTAAAGTAATATATCATTTATAAGTAGCTTGTCAGCTGTTTGCATTTAAATTCAAAAAAACTAAATGCCATTTTTTACCTCTCGCTAAGAGAGGTATTGGATTCATGCTAAAAATATCATATCCAGATTTTATTGAATAAGCACGATTTAAGGTTCCTAGAATCCGATTATAACATTTTTAAAATGATGTCTGTGTGGATGTGTGTATGTGTGTCTGGATGTTCGAGGGATGATTCCTCAAAAACTATAAGACTTAAAAAATATTTAACTGCAGTTTCTTCAATCTGACATTCCTGGGAAGAGCTGAAAAGGTTTTGGTAACAATTGAACAACCGGAAGTAGTAGTTTCTTAGAAAAATTCTTCTAAATATATTTTTTTGGGAGTTTTTTTAATTAAATATTGAAGAACATAAAATTCTCCATCTAATACACTTAAAATTTTTATTATATCTTGTATAGATTTAGTGATAAAGACACTATAATATATAGAGTATTCTAATCGCAGAGGCTAAGGCACTAAGGAAACCAGTTGACAAATTCCAATGTTTATAACATGACACATGTCATTGTCAAATATCAACAGTTTTAGTGACATTCTGATAGCTTTTTCTGGAAAGTAAATAACTTTTTTTTTATTGTTTTATTAATTAAATATTTGAAATTATGGGTAAAATGCATATATCCATCAGAAATACTGCCAATCTGGTTAATGAATTGGAAGAATCTCTGACATTTATAAACTTCCTCATACAATAAAAAACAATATTTGAGTAAAGTTCTGTAATTTTTTGTTATAAAACGACGGTTCGAAAGCGAAGTGCAATACAATACTTATATAGCCTAATATGGAAATGGCGAGAGGTCTTGTGCAGGCCACAACAGATTTTTTTATTAAATAATTTAAGAATACTGTTAACAAAAATGAAAATATAAAGTGGGTCGTATTTCTTGCATTTAAGTGTCTTTTTATAAAAATTGTTGATAAACAATAATTCTATTGATAAAAATTGTCAAGGATACCTATGAACAATAGTTGATAACACAATGGAAAATTAAAATAATTTCTTGTTCTATGTCAACAAAACATACTGTTTATAATTAATAATAGTATAATTATTTTATCTTAACGACTATTTAGAAGATGTAGCATGAGAAAATATAAAGTATAATTAAGGATATGAGTAATTTTCGTAATTAATATTTTGGTAAACATAGTTTTTATATAAAACGTTAGATCTTTGCTAAGTAGTAGGTTCTCACATAATTTGTTTAACTTGTAAGAAAATAATTGAAAATTTCTCGTCTCAAAGTTCACAAGTTAAATAATATTGAATTTTTAAGTACGTATTTAGTGAAAAAAATAAGAAGTATTAAATCGTCTTATTTTAGCCTCAGGAATCTGTGGTTAAGCCATGTCCCCATATTTAAGAGACACCCTGTATGTTATTTTCAAAATTAAAATATGTGACTCAATATAAATATATTTAAATAATTAAATACGTATGAGGGATATAATATTAGTTTCGGAACATATTAATATTTATAATACCTACCTTAGTCATATATAGTTTCAAAATACCGTGAGTATTTTTTAACGTGAAACATTGAGTTTGTCATATCCATAGTTACGATTCAACTTTTGATTGACAGCAATGTATTTGCGTGTCCCACTTAAAATGAAACATAGGGAACGAATTTGACAGATGTATTATAATTCAAATATTGTAAGAAATTTACCCAAGTCAGTTATATTTAAATATTGTAAGAAATTTAGTGGAGTCAGAAAACCACTCGAGAGCACTAAACATATTTCGGGCACAAGGTGCACACAATATTTTTTCTACAACTAAATTTAATTTTTAGAAAACAGGTATAATTATTTAAACAAAATTAACCTCTAATGACATCGTGTCAATATGACAGATAATCGCTATAAGTTACGACTTGACTTTTGATTGACAGCTATGTATTTACCTGTCTTATTTATAACATAGGGAATGAATTTGACAGAAGTATTATATTTAAGTATTGTCAGAAAATCACTCGGGAACAAGGTGCACACAATATTTTTTCTACAACTAAATTTAATTTAGAAAGCAGGTAGAATTATTTAAACAAAAACTCCACTGACGTCTTGTCAAATGTCAAATTCGTTCCCTATGTTTCATCTTAAATGGGACAGGCAAATACATTGCTGTCAATCAAATGTCAAGTCGTAACCATGGATGACAAATCCAATGTTTCACGTTAAAAAATACTCACGGTATTTGTAATACAGTGAAAGCTATCTGATGGTCGCTGAAATTTTGTCCGTTTAATCATATCATTGGCTAAGTGGAATAAACACAAAAAAGAATAAGAAAATTTTGAATTCCTTAATAATAGTAGAAAGATGATAATTATTTTCACACATCTGTTATCTGACGTTAAACAAGAATGCAATCTTGTAGTTATACGGTTTATTACACCGTATATATTTCTCAAGACACCTCCACAGATGTTTAACTAAATATCTTAATGTTCTATTCGTACATAGTCACATTACAGCTAGATTCTTGATGTTAGTAACACCATAAATACGTTGCCTTTCATTAATGTTAGGTTAGGTTGGTTCTTGTTATGTTTTCGATCGAGTAATTATTTAACACATGGTAGATTTTCAAAAAAATACTACAATAATTATGTCGGCGTACCTTTTACCTGTAATCATGGGAGTGGCAAATATATAGGAATTTTACATGTTTACATGTTTATATAAAGGAACCACCTTGAAATTTATATACATTTATTAGTCTGTAAATAAACTGGTGTACATTGCCAAGGATATGTTGACAGATATGATTTGTTCCAATTTTATTTATAATGTACTTATTTACTTACTATATTCAACAGCATAAAGCCTCATTTTTACCGCTTGTCCTAATGCGTAAGAGATATAATTAATAACTAAGTGCAATGCATAAAAATGTTTTTGCCCTTCTGAAGTGTAATGGGTACTTTACAATTGTATACACAGCAAGTGTAACCTACATTTTACGCTTACTATGTTGTAACTTGTCTAACTATGCGGTAAAATAATCAAAATACACTGGACGTTTATGGGCATTTAGAAAAGAAATCATCTTTACTATAATAAAGTTCATGTAAAAATGTACTACCTACATAAGTTATTTTTTTACTTTAACATTTCCTATATTTAAAATTAATTTATATAAACCAAAATCACGGCAACGACATCTGTCATTATTGTAAAAATCCGCCGTTACCGACATAGTCACCGATCGATATACCTGTCAAATATCGACAAATATCAACACCTACCTATTATTTATTACGAAGAAAACATGAGCAAATAAATATAAGTATTCTAATGAAGGTAAGTAAAATCAAATTTGGAAATTGACTTAACCCCAGTATTTTAAACTAACCCTTTTCAGAAGTACAACCTATCTCATTAAAAAAAGTGATTTTCATTATCGTCGGCCAAAAAATTTGATACAATTCTTGTGCGTGAAGTATTTTACAGCGCTCCAGCTAATAAGGCACTCGCCTTAAGGGCTCGTGCCTTAAACAAAGCTGTCGCGCTGTAAAATACAACTTACACACACTTGAATGTAAATAACTATTATCATATGGCAACGTTTACTATGGTCATTTTTCATTCCAAATTTCATGATTTTTCAATTCCAAGTAAAATCCACACTCTTGGTGACAAAAAAAAAACATGTGAACTTAGAAAATCTTAAAATTTTGAATTAAAATTTATGACATTTGTAAGTTATGTACATGGTTACTAGCTGTCATTCTGGCATCTTTTGTGACTTGACTCACAAGATAGAAATGAAATAAATAATTATCCATAGCAACTATATGAAATGAACGAATAAGAAGTAACTTGTAAAATAGGAACTTAACCAAGATAACCTACAAATTGAAATATAAACAGTTTATATTTAACGAAATAACATATTATAAAATAGCAGACTTACATATTGGTAATTACGGTAAGAATAATTAGAATTAAAGTGATATGATATGGAAATGGTATCATAGTAAATTATGATAATACATTAAGAATTTTGCATTAAGCATTAAATCATTTAGTGGAAATGAGGCCTACGGTGTCCTATTTTTTGACAAATAGCTGATGTACCTCCACATCTTTGTTTCTTATTTTCTATTGAATAATTTGCAAGTTCTACTCGTAGTAATAGTAGGATGGTCAACCGGAAGTACTAGAACTGTTTCAAATTCAATGGAACAACGAACAATGGCCTTGTATTTCCGCCAAAACAATCGACAAATGATTAGGTTTTAAAATGAGCAATACTTTCGCACATAAAATGAAAACTGAATTAAGACGATCCTATAGCAATTCTCAAAATGATGTAAAACATGAGAGCCCGCAGTATTGAACTATTCATTACAAACTATACAAATTATGAAAGAAGAAAGTATGATCTACGAATTAATCGTACAGTTTTTGAATTTTTTTTTTCAATAGTTTTATGCAATGGAACAGTTTGCAGCGTTAGTAAATACGTAAGTATGTATTTAAATCAGGGCATCGAACCCGCCAAAAACAGGGTTCGGTTTAGGTTCAGGTTAATTTGTTTTTTGAAAGATGGGTTCGGGTGCGGTTCTGGTTCAAGCATTAATAAAATTTGCGGTTTTGTTCGCGGTTCAGGTTCGTAATAATGTAAAATGAGAGCCGGAATTTACGCAAAACGCAACAAGAAACGAACACAATTTTCACGAAAAGTCAGCCCAGACAGCAACGCAAACGCTTAAGACGTCGATTATCGGCTGTATTTACTTTTCGAACTAAAAATTAACCTGAACCGGAGTTGAACCCCGAACCTGAATTTTAATACTCGGTTCGGTTTCGACTCAGGTTTAATTAAAAATATATCTGTGGTTCGGTTCTCGGTTTGGGTCCCTAAAATGTTACGGTTTGGTTCCGGTTTTGGTTCGGTTCAGGTTTGGGTTCGATGCCCTGATTTAAATTAATAAAAATAGATAGTTAAGTGTGGCGAAGGAAGATTGTTGCGTAACTATTATTGTGGTCCGGATGGGGTTATTCGCTACCGAAAATCGGTCACTTTAATATGTTCTTATGTATGAATGCTATGATGATTGTGGACAAGGCGAAAGAAGAATGTTGTTAAAGAGTGAAGTGAGTCAGCTGAGCTCTTACTCTTACCCCTTTTCTTATTGTTACTATTGTTTCCGGGTATTTGCTAACCCTTTAAGTGGGAATCGCGTGATTTTATGTACGTATGTATGTAAAAATTAAATAGCGGGAGGTTTTGTGTTGACCACATCAGATTTTTAAAAATCAACATTAGGAATGCCGGATGCACCCAATTTCGAGCTTTGGCCCGGCCCGGTCCGATTTCGAGTCAGTTTTCGAGCCGGGCTAGCTAATTTTTTTGTCGAGTCGATCTTCGAGTCGGGCCGAATGCATCTCTGCCACAGACATCATTGTAAAAATGTTAAAATCAGATTTTGGGGACATTAAAACGTGCTTATTTACTCTCTATATGCGATTTTTAGCACGATCCCTATTCCTTCCTTAGCTAGGGTAGCGGGAGGTAAAAATATTACTTTACAACAATAATCCTCTACCTATTTTCCTCGCATCTGTTCGCATTTTTGTTGCGAATTCGTGACCAATTAGATATCCATGATTAACCCTGTTGTGTTATCTTTCTTATAAGTCCCGATCATCTTAACTGATGGTTGCTATAGTAACGGAACAGTCGCAAAACTAACGGAGAGAGAACATTTTTGCGAAATTCACGAACAAAGTTCCATAAAGATGAAGATAAGTTCATAAGATGAAACGGTTTGCAAGTTTACGATGTGTACGCTGCTAAACTATGTAAGTTTTTATATCAAAAGGTTACTTAGTAAATTATGATGAAAAGATTTTATTTGCTACAATGCAATATAGTTTATAGCTTATACAGTTCCTTAGCTATTACATTTTACAAGAGTAATTGTAGGAAGTTATAAGTTTAATTACTACAATATAGATATCGGTGAAACGATGTAAAATGTAAAGATATATTTTAATAATAATTATATTTAATACAGTTTACAATACAGAGTTTTAATGAAAACCTGCTACAAATTTATAGGTTATGTAGAAGATGCAAAATAGACTAACTTTTATTAATTAACTCATATCCAGAAATGCACAGTTTTCAATGGGGTCTTACCAATTTTATTTTTTTATCTTCCTTCACTTTTAGATAAGGAAGGTATTGTCTTTGGTCAAAAAATTTGGTGGTGAGTTTTTAATCAATAAGCACGTTTTAAAGTCCCTACAATACGATTTTACTAATTTTACGATTATGTCTGTATGCGTGCTTGAGTGTTCGTGTGTGACAAAAATTTCTCTGACCATAACTCCAATACTACAATTCTAAAAATTTGTTGTGGCCAGCACAAGACCTTTGTCGTATTCATCTTCTTTATATCCATATGAAAAACTGATTAGATTTTGGTTATAATTGATCAACCGGAAGTTCCTTTATTTAAAGTTCTTAACAGTTATTTTGAAAAATACGCAGTTAAATATCATTTTTTGTCATTTTATGTGATTATCAATATGAAAGAATATCTTATTGTCTATGCGATTTGATTATACATTTTCCTTCATATTCAATAGACATAGAATTAAAGAATTATAAAGAGATTAACTTTCCATAAATCAGCCAGTTTTGCTAAAATCATGGAATAATTCTAATTGACAGATGTCAGTGTCAAGTGCAATTTACATAGTGTATGTTCGTGTTATAATTTTATTGGATTGATAGAATCTTTTCCAAGGAACTTTGTAGAAAATAGTATTTGTTCGTGTTGCAGTTTTACTGGATATATAGAATCTTTTCTAATGAACTTTTGGTTATTTATAGATCACAAAAAAAAAACATATCTTACATTAATTCAATAATAGTTGAACATCTCTATGAAATTAAATAATTATTAATCGTATTAACAACAATGGAAACGATATATCAGCTATATTATCTAACTTGGTCGACTTATAGGACTCGTTGCTAAGTGACGTCAAAATTTGATGCCCTGAAACGTTATTAACAATATTATGAATGAATATTTTTGAAAAATATTGTATGATTTAATTAACTTAAAGTAACATTATGCTGTCTTTATCAAAGGAAAAATATATGCCATATATTGTTTTATTTCTATATTAAATAGTTAAATATAAATTTCGTTATCTGCCAAAATTTTTGAAAAGTTTACTGAGAATCAAAAAAAGAAGTAAATAGTAATGTAATAATTATTTAATTGAAGCATTTGATAAAGTATCTATCGAATATAAACTAGTTTCTTAAACTGGAATTCAATTTATTGCGAGATTTATATTACGACTTTTATATGTGTTAATATCATATGAATTACTATTTTATTTAAGGTCGCGTTGATAAATTCTTATAAGATTATAGGTTACTCGTACACATACAGAGTTGAGCAGAAAGGACGGACCTTTTTCAAAACGTCACAAAATTGATACTTTTTGCTAAAGAAATAATTTATTAACAGATTTGAGTTCGTAATGACATAGTATTTGACAAAAACAAGTATGGAAAACAACATCTTGTATGTGGTGTCCGTTATCATTAATGCATTTCTAGAGACGCCAAATATTTCCAATTTTAAATGGCACAAAAGTGGCTTCTGTGGTACACTCTCCACACCACCTATGAGTGCCCGTGAGGTGACGCCTGGTAAGCGCCCACACGGTACAATATATCGTCATCATTACCGATGTCTACATGTGTTGTAGATACTGGCACACCCAGAAATGGGTTTCCTCATTCGCTCTGGGGCGCGAGTTGTTAGACACCCTGTATTTATTTATTTCAAGCATCAAATTGAATCGAATTGTGTAATTAATTTTTGTTGTTCTAAAGTGTTGCCATACAAACCAATGGATATCGCTAATGTGCCATTCGGAGTTGTATTTATGTGAAGAAGACCTAAATCCTAAATACTAAATGCCAAAATGCGACATCGGACACAGTCGAAATCGCCCAAATTATACTAATCCAGGAAATGATTATTAAAGAAATCAGGTTTTCTAAACACGCCTTTAAATTTTTTCATGAGGAATTCATATTTAATTTTCTTATCTTTGTTGATCTTAACGTGTGTAATATAATCTGTTCAATCTCTCAAACTCAACAATAGACTCTACAATTACTCCTAAAAAGCCGTTTACATGGTTTTATATGAAAGTGATAGCTTTTTTCTAATTACATTAAAAGATTTGAAATTCAAATTAGTTTCGTCTAGCTATAGGACAATGTATTGTAGATAACAATCTGGGAAAGATGTAACAGTGAAATCGAAATTTAATTTTGTTTTCTATAAAATAGCTATAAGTCAAAAAGAAAGACATCGTGGGATCTTTTCACAAAAATATGAATCGGAAAGATATTAATATGTAACAATGTACATGTTAGATTCTTACATTTACATTATAATATGCTAATATGAATATTTGCGCATTTTTGTTTATAATTTCTCTGAGACTCGGAATGACTCTTTTTAGCGAGTTCATCTACTTTTTTATTGCCTAAAACTCCCTTAAACCCCGGTACCCACCAATGGCGCACACGAGTATTCGTGGTCGGTCCGCATTACAAGGTAAATAATATAAAATCTACATTTTTAAATTTTTCCGGTTAAAGGATATCCGGATTAGTGGAGGTTCGGAATAGCGAAGCTTTACTGTACATAGTTTCGAGTTACGTACAGATTATTGTATTTATGACATTATAATAACAGACTTACAAACAGAATTTGTATATAAAACGAATAGTACTTGAAGATCAAGTGAAATTTTTTAATACATATATTATTTACCAACGTATGTATGTTATTATTAAAGAAATATAACAAAACAATAAAACATACAAATTTCTTACCAAATATGCAAATTTCTACAAAATATTAGTTATTATTTAGAAAACTAGTCATGCATACATAATTTTACGTACATAGTTTCACAATGACAAATAAAAAATAAAATATACAGAAAAAATAATAATAGACATCTAAGTTAAGACTATGTTGCAATCTTATAAAACGCATTGACAAAATTGCTATCGCTTAACATAATACAATTTTTTACAAATTCCATACAGAAAGTTCCTTGGAAAATATTCTATAAATCCAATAAAATTATCACATAACATTCTCTTTACAATCAAATAATATTACTTCCAAGTTTATATCTCTACCCATTTTTGAATTATTGCCCCAAAAGTCAATATACCCCATATTTAGATAAAAACTTCAAAATTTAAAAAAATCTAATTTTTATGTATCTAGGTACTTCTCAATGCGCTGATTCCAAATTTTGAAACCGCAGGTCGATATCTCTTTTCGTTCTCGAGATATTTAGATTTAAAATTTTGCTCAAAACTGCCCAATTTTGGGTAATAACCCAAAAATGGGTCGAGATATGAATTTGGCGACACGACCATTCGATTCTACGGGCAAAATTACATAAGTGTACCAATTTTTAGAATTTTTGAACACCGCATACAATCTCTAAAGCAAAATAACTGAAAATGGCCAAAAATCACAAAAATCGTACGATTTTTTCAGATTTTGGCTATTTTCAGCGGTTTTCAAACTTTTATTCATAAAAAATGAACCGGGTGGACAAAAATTATGAAAATTGGTATATTTATGTATTTTTGCCCGTAGAATCGAATGATGAGGTCGCCAAATTCATATCTCGACCCATTTTTGGGTTAATACCCAAAAATGGGCAGTTTTGAGCAAAACTTTAAATATAAATATCTCGAGAACGAAACGAGATATCGACCTGCGGTTTCAAAATTTGGAATCAGCGCTATGAGAAGTATCTAAATACATATAAATTAGATTTTTGAAAATTTTGAAGTTTTTATCTAAATGTGGGGTATATTGACTTTTGGGGCAATAATTCAAAAATGGGTAGAGATATAAACTTGATAGTAATATTATTAGATTGTAAAGAGAATGTTACGTAAGTGTATGCATTTTTAGAGTATTTGAACAACTGTGTGAATTTTTAGAAATAAAAGTATTGAAATAAAAATGGATAAATGCTATTAAAAAAGTTCCTTGGAAAAGATTCTACATATCCAATAAGAACACATACTATTTTTTAAAAATTCCATACCAAAGGTTCCTTTGAAAAGATTTTTTTGACCAAAGACAAGACCTTTCTTACCTAAAGGTGGTGGAAGGTAAGAAAAGATCTTAAGTAGGTAATTATAATAAGATTTTAAATATTTCCTCACAATTATTTTTATTTAAATGTTACTGATACCTTTTTTAAAACAATTGCATTCGGAAATTAATAATTGTTTTAAAACGTCTTAATTGTGTACCAGTTAAAATACTGAGTATTGAATTAATGAGAGTTTATCTAACTGTACTTTAAATTTTATTACGAAACTATAAAAAATATATGTCGTTTCAAGTATTAAAGTTATCTCACGGTTTGCATGGGAATCTGTATATCCTGTTTAAAAACTGTAAAAAGCTATAACTAATAATGACAATTGTTCCTATACAGGGTGTTTCAAAAGCGAAAGAGTCTCTTTTGAGACAATTTATTAATTTCAACAATGGTGGATTCCACCATTTTTTCTTTTTTAATATCATCTGAAAATATTAGGAAAACTAAGACTATTGATGAAAATCCGGTGAAAAAATTCCTATTAATAAGCGAGTTATGGTCTCCCGAATTTTGAAAAGATTGACGTGACGTCACATTTATGTGTTTTTATATCAAACTGTTTTCATCATGGACCTAAATGTTCTTGAAATATATGCTATTTTAAGTTATATTTACATAAAAATAAATTAATATTATAACACTGTATAAGTCTACATACTTTATAATTACAGGTATATTTAAATTATTAAGTTTAATGCAAGAAATTTATGTTAAAATAAAAACTGTTTGGAAACTGTAGTACAGGAATGTTAGCCCCTCCTTTCGAATTTGAATTTCTTAACTTCCATTGGTAGTAATCCCCACCTCCTAACACGCTATTTGTTAAGCATGTATAGGCGGTCTTTCGGTCGCCAATCAAAATATTTCATATACGTGTCGAAGTGCTATAACAAAAAACCCATTATTTCCGAAATATCTCAATTATACCATTTCATTTTTTTATTAATATTCGTTATTCAGCATATACATTCGTATTTTTTTACTATTTTTCTTTAATTCGATTGAGCTGGAATCCCCCATTATTATGTTTAATTATTGTCAAAAGTATTACGAGCATTGTTGTTAAAGGAACTGTGAATAAAATTTTCAGCCTCCATGCTTGTTTTTTGAGGGATTAAGACGTGAAAAAAAGATATTTTCTTTTTTATTAAAAATTCACATTCCTCTCCATACATTCATCATCCAAGGTGCCAACCAAAAGAAAAATATACTAATCAACAATAGTAAAAAACATTCCCGATATTATTAAAAAAATCATCTTGTTCATTAGCGTCTAACAAATTCATGGCTATGAAAATAAAATTGTAACCTAAAATCTGAACTGATAACTGGTGAAACGGCAAATGACAAGCAGCGACAACATAAACTAGAGAGAAAATTACAAATTTTAAATCCAAATTTTTAAATGTAAATTGATAAATTAAATTCATTATAAACCAGCTTTAAAGACAGATTTGTTCAGAATTGGTAAATTTAAAAGAATTTATAATCTTTACTTTCAAATAGAAAAAAAAAAAAAATAAGTACTTATATGACTTACATAATTTATATCTTATACTGTTATACTTAATAGGAATCTAGTAGGTAATTATAATTGTAATTAAATGATACTATCATTTCAAAAAACTATTATAATATGTATTAAATAAATTATCATCTGACGTAAAGTTCATTATCTACATATAACAGTTAATACAGACTTAACTTATTAGAATAGGGTAAAAATACAAGGTTTCAGAATTTTCTGAATGATAGTATTTGAGTTAGAGTGCAAACAAAATTCGTACACATACACACATACACATACACACACACACACACACACACACACACACACACACACGCACACACATACAGACATCATCGTGAAAGAGTTAAAAATGGATTCTAGGGACCTTAAAACGTGGTCATTTACTAAAATCTCGATATTAGATTTTTAGCACGATCCCTATACCTCCCTTACCAAGGGTAGCGGGAGGTAAAAAGAAGAATATGATAGAATTATAATTGCTAGAATTGTAGTGTTGGAGTAATCGTCGGAGAAAATATTGTCACGCAGACACACACACACACACACACACACACACACACACACACACACACACTCACATACAGATATAATAGTAAAACTAGTTAAATTGTATTCTAGGGACCCTAAAACGTGTTTATTCATTAAAAACTCGAACCGAATTTTTTGACCAGACAGTACCTTCCTTACCTAAAGGTGACAGAATGTAAGAATTTGCCATATTTCGATCAAAATTAGTATATATATATATATATATATATATATATATTTTACAGTAATTATTAATTGTTAATTACAGGATATACATAAAACCATAGACCCACTTGTACAATTCTCAAGACTTTTAATTCTATTTATCCATTTCTTGCAGCTATTTGCTATTGGTGTGACATTAACGGTTATTCTTCACACGCATATTCGCTAAGCTGTATTGTGGAAGAATTTTTGTAAGTGTAGTTCTCTGATTTATCATTCGTCGTTTGTATTACATATCCATTTCGGTATGTATATGAATGGTGTATTGATTATAAACATGTATAGCGGCTTTTCTGAGTATTGCACACTTTGGAATGTAGACATACGCAGAATATATGTCCATTTAATATTTTTACCTCTCGCGAAGAGAGGTATTGGATTCATGAATTAAAAAAATTATTAATAATAATGTAATTAGAATTTTTGTGTGTGTATCAGAAATGTTAAATACCAATATGTATACATATACAGGTGTCTCAAGTCTCAATAAGCTTGCTTACTATAGGTAACTTTTTTATTTGAAGAGGTACGAGGTTGGTTAAATGAGGAAAATTGTGCCATTTTATATTAGAAAATTGGTCATGTAGACAATATTAAATTTGTGCCAGCGGTTCTCAAAATTTGGGACAATATATATATTTTTTTAAATGGAACCATATATTTTTTATTATCTTATTGGAAAGAGTATTTGTTTCTCTTTCCAATAAGGTAATGTTGTTTATGTACAATTTTTTCAAATAAACGAGTTTGTAAGTATTGTATTGCACTTCGTTTTCGTTCCGTCGTTTTATAACAAAAAGTTACATAACTTTACCCAAATATTGTTTTTTATTGCATTTATCATATCTTCTGCACACATATAATTCTAATTTAAGTGTATTAGAAACTACTACTTCCGGTTGTTCAGTTGTTACCAAAACCTTTTCAGCTCTTCACAGGAATGTAAAATTAAAAATTAGGTGTTTGACATTTGGATAGACTGCTAGATTAAATTTATTTAAAAAAAAAATCACGAGACACTAACTCAGGTTTTATTTTTTTCTGTCTGAACTGTAGCAGATATCACAAATTAAACAGAAAGAGAAAAGTTTACTATTGAATGTATCTTTCTGAAAAAAAATAATTTTTTATGTTATCGGCGTGGCCATTAAAAAATTAGGGTCTAATCTATGTTGGGACACCTAAGATTCATACATTAGTGGTTCACTAATAACAACAAGTATCACCTTAAAAGATGACATAACCATTTGAACTGTCATATCAAATTTCATCCAAATCGTATAAAGTGTTCTGTTATTATAAGCAAAATTATTTTTTTTCGAGGAACTTTGAAGCAGAATTCTGGCTAAATGGTACACTTTCAGGTAGAAGCAAGTTTAGTTAAATCGTCTTATTTTAGCCTTAGGAATCTGTGGTTAAGCCATGTCCCCCTAAATATAAAATTATTTATTTATTTATATAAAGTTTAGAGCGAGTTTAGAGTGTATATACTCTAATTTCTTTTGCAATAGCTTGCATTTTTCTATGGAAAAATAAATAAAGAATGTGTATTAAAAATGTTCAGTTCACGCAACAATATAATTAGTTCGGAATTGGGTTAGCGTTCAAATTATTCCCTTTTTAATTTTTAATATCGTGCAGAAGAGAATCTATGAGTAACGAACTAAAAAGCAACAGCATTATTATATCTTATATAACGAAAAACTGGTGAAATTTTCTTTGCAACAGACATTATACCGATAGAGAAGATATGCATCTGATTATAATATAAACTTACACTGTATGGGAAAATTTTACAAAAATTAATAGGAATTTATTTTGAAATTGATTTCATTAATTTTTTGAAGCATATTTTTATAAAATTCACATTGTTCCGCCTACAGGATTATGTATCAGAGATATTTTTACCTCCCGCTACCCTAGGTAAGGGAGGTATAGGGATCATGCTAAAAATCGGATATAGAGATTTTAGTGAATAAGCACGTTTTGAAGTCCCCAGAATCCGATTTTAACATTTTTACAATGATGTCTGTAGGTATGTATGTGTGTTCTATGCTAATGTGGGCAGAGCTCATTAGTTTTGAGTGTATATCGGATAACCGGAAGTATCATTTATACAAGCTTTTAACAGTTTTTCTTGTAAAAAATTCATTGAATATAATTTTTTAGCAACTTTTACCAATACAAATTGAATATAATGGCACAATCTTCAATTCTACTATAATAGCATTTAGTAAATAACTTGAAATAACTTTATATTATATTATAAAATAATTTATTTTTGTACATCACTTTGCCTCTGCGTCAAACAAAAACAATACTTTAATAACAAATTTGACATATTTAAACAAATGTCACTGTCACGCAGCAATTTTCATTAAAATTAATAATGAAACCGTGTTAAGAAGAATTTATTAGTTTAAATATGATTCTAATGTAATTAAGGTTTGTAAAAATAATATATTTTCCATCATACATAAATATTAGATATACAGGATAATTCGATTCAAGTTTGATGTTTGCAGCATTATATATCAAACAGCTCACAATAAGAACGTGATTTCAAAGTGTCAAATAATAATTTGCAACTACACATTTACGAAATGAATAATGTACGGCGAAGAATTTACACAGATTGCGTTTTAGAGCATAAGGAAGTTTGTGATGATTTTGACAATAATGTGTGTGTGACGATTTTTCCTTAAAATATATTAATGAAATGAAAACTTCGCAAAGTTGGTATTTAATACTCTTATATAATTTGAAACAACATATTAGATTTTGACTATATATGATAAACCGGATGTAGTACTTAATTTGAAGCTCTAACAGATTTTTCAGGAAAAACATAATAAAATATAATCCAAAATTTTGTATTACAAACTTTTCTATTTATTGGAACAACAAAGTAGATTTTGTTTACAAACGATCAATCGGAAGTGAAACTTTACTTAAAGCTCAATGCTATTTTAACACACATGGAATTGGCGGGAGGACATGTGCTGGCCACATCAGATTTTTTATTGTAGAATATCGCCATTTGCGTCCTTATCAGAAGTACTGGCGGGAGGTATAGTGCTGGCCACAACAGATTTTTATTATTTGGTACCATATTTGCTAAGTAGATGCTAAAAAATAATTAACAAAATTACCCATATAGTGTAAAAATGAATTTCAAGTCGTTTTATTGAAAGTTGAGTATAGTAATTTAGCTTAGATGTTGTTAATTAACAGTTAAAAGTAAAGCAGCATACAAGACCTAGTTAACACTTGAGTAAAAAAGATGGCAGGAATTTCAAGTGAAAATAATAGAAAAAATTCTACTTTTTCTTCAATTCACTTTGGTTTTTGTTCTACTACATTTCCACTACGGAAATTCTACTCTACTCATTACTTTATTATTTATTTGTTTCTGTTTATGAGAAGATTCTGGGCTTTCATATATCTATTACGAGAAAATACAAGGATAAGTGTAAATTCAATATAGGGTAATCGGCGAAAGTCGATAATTGTTTAATAAAATTGGTTAATTTTATTGAAGAACACGGTGAGGACGATTTTATCTTCTGGCAAGATATTGCGTCCTATCGCTATGCAAAACAAACTCAAAAATCTGTTGTGGCCAGCACAAGACATGAAACGGGTAATTATTAAGTATTACAAAACTTTAAGCAGATGCATTTTCTTTTATAAAAAAATCTGATGTGGCCTAGCAAAATACCTTCCGCCAATTCTGCGTATTTTGTACAAATGCCATTCCAAAAGTTCCTTGGAAAAGATTCTATATATCCAGTAAAATTGTAACACGAACATATAATATTTTCCACAAATTCCATAACGAGAGTTCCTTGGAAAAGATTCTATAAATAAAATAAATATATCATCACGGCATATTACCCATTTCTGGGTGTGCCAGTATCTACAACACATGTAGACATCGGTAATGATGATGATATATTTTACCGCGTGGGCGCTTACCAGGCGTCACACGGGCACTCATAGCTGGTGTGGAGAGTGCACCACAGGGGTCATTTTTGTGTCATTTAAAATTGGAAATATTTGGCGTCTGTCGGGATCGAACCCCATGCTTGAAAGTAAATGTTATTATATTTCATAAAATATAAGGCATCACCTCACAGGCACTCATAGCTGGTGTGGAGAGTGCACCACAGGGGTCATTTTTTGTGTCACAGGGGTCATATTCCCCCGGGTTCGCGACCAGACACTCAGGCACGCGGCCACGGGAAAAGATTCTATAAATCCAATAAAATTATAACACGAACAAAAACTATGTAAATTGCACTTAACACTAACATCTGTCAATTAGAATTATTTACATATATCGCGGTTTCCATGATTATAGCAAAGCTAGCTGATTTATGACAGTTAATCTCTTTATAATTCTTTAACTATATCTTTTGAATATAAAGGAAAATGTATAGTCACACCCGTATATAGACAATAAGATATTCTTTCATATTGATAATCACATATAATGTCAAAAAATTATATTTGACTGCGTTTTTTCAAGAAAAACTGTTAAGAACTTCAAATAAGGGAACATTATAACAAAAACCTAATCAGCTGTTCATATAGATGTAAAGAAGAGGAATACGAAAGAATTATAATCTTTAGAATTGGAATATTGCAGTTATCGTCGGAGAAAAATTTGTCCCACACGGACACACAAACACACGCACAAACACATGGACACACAGACATTATCATAAAACTAGTAAAATCGTATTGTAGGGACCCTAAAACTTGCTTATTCATTAAAAACTCACCACCGAATTTTTTGACCAAAGACAGAAGGTAAAAATGCTGAAATACCAAAATGCTTGGAGACACTATAATAATTATAAATAATTATATCATCACGGCATATTACCCATTTCTGGGTGTGCTAACCTGCTTTATCGCAGATATCGGTAATGATGCTGACATATTTGTACCGTGAGGGCGCTTACTAGGCGTCACCTCACGGGCACTCATTGCTGGCGTGGAGAGTGCACCACAGGGGTTACTTTTGTCATTTAAAATTCGAAATATTTGGCGTCGGTCGGGATCGAACCCGATACCTCCAGATTCGCGACCAGACACTCAGGCACGAGGCCACGAGACCCCATTAATAATTATTATAATCCATGTTTTGTATAATAGACTAATGAAAGATTTCCAAGGAAAATTAAAATGCTACTGTCTACAGGTCTGCAACAATATAATAGTTATGGTAATTATGTAGTGTACTTCTTAACGGATTAAAATAATACCTTTAATCTGGGACGCGCCACCATAAATTACCAAATTTTCTGTCTAAATCTTCTAATTCTGAGAAACTTAACTACGAGTAGTAATTAAGTAAATTTGACAAGTTAGAATTTTATACAAAAAGTGAAATAACTCACGGTCTGTGAATTTTAATTAATTATAAAAATTAAAAGTACTACATACATTATCAAAATATTTACATATAAATTGTACTTTCTCAATGCAGTTTGATTTAACAGTAACCTATATATTCTTATGAACTAAATATTTTCTTAATAACAGGTACATGGTTAAACGTTCATTAATTATTAATTATTAATTAGAATAAAGATTTAAATTGAACGTTTAACAAGAAAGTGTGAAACACTTAATTTAAGTACTAGATTATGAAGTGGACATCCCGAAATCTTATCGACTTTGAGTAATTTGTTTTAGATTAGCTGACCAGAAATTTCCAGGAAAATTACTGGAAGATATCAGCTGGTATTTTGCCACTAATATATAAGAAAATAATCTTATAACAAGCTTTACCTGTCTAAGCCAAGTTTACCTGAAAAAAAAAATCCAGGAGTTTTGCAAATTAATAGTTTAATACAGTTTCATATAATGAATAATATACTTAATTTGTGAGCTTGGGGCGTTGCCAAAATCAGTTTTTTGAGAATAGCTTCTTTCCAGTATCTCAGACAAAAAGTATAAACGAATGAAGTTGAAACTCGCCATTTTTTGTACAAAAAAGGATTCTTACATTTTTTTCCTAAGATGAACTGTCAAAGAGGTACTTTATAAAATATTTAACCAAAATTACAATTTATGAATGAAATTTAAATTACACAAAAAAAACCATAACAAAAAATAATAAAATGTATCCTTAAAGTAATACTTAATAAATAACGATTAAGATAAAAAGGAAACATTTTTTTAATAATTACTTTTCGAGATATTTGAATTTATTTCCAGGGCCACAGATGACGTCACTCTATTGGTATCTTTCTCGCGCAGCCTACCACAGAAACTGGTGTGAGAAAGATAGCTATAGGTTTCTTTAAAAATCAAATGCAGCTATACAAAAAACAATTATGACTTTTTGATACCACGAATTGCTCCAAATTAAACGAATTTTCATTTAAAAATATTTTTAAAAAAATGGTTTATGGCCCCATTAAGTAATATTTTGATGATTTTAAAATTATTTTTCTCAACATTTTCCTAATTTTTTTTATTTTTTCTCTATTTTTTATCAACCACTTCCACATGTATTAAATAGGTAATATTGTTTATTTTATTATCTCTCGCCAAGAGAGGAATTAGATTCATGCTAAAAATCGTATATTCAGATTACAATCAGATTTTTACACTTTTACGATGATATTTCTATGTATGTGATTTAAGACCTGTTTAATTATGGATTCCTCAATCTGATATTAATGAGAAGAACTGTTTAAGTTTTGGTAATAATAGTAGTTTCTTAAAAAATATTATATATATTTTTTTAATTCATGTATAGAGTACTTATAAAATTCTCTATCCGATACATCTAAATTTTTGATTATATCTTCTATAATTTTTAGATAAAGAAATATAAATATATGAAATAATCTGTTGTAATAAATCTCACAGTCCAAACAACTCCATATAAACCAGTTGAAAAATTGAAATGTTTGTAATTGACTGATAAATGTCAGTGTCAAAAATGCAAATATATTTCTGAAGGCTTTTTCTAGGAAATAAATTAAATATTTCTTATTTTATTATTAATTAAATATTTAAAATTATATACACATAATATGTATAATATAATACCATTTAGAAATACCGCCAATTTGATCAATGAAATGGAAGAAACTCGAACCTTTAGAACAGGAAGAGAAAAAAAATAGACGTAATTAGAATTTTTTGAGAGTACCAGATATGTTAGACACAATTCTTATGTAGCCTGATATAAATATGCGAGAGGTTTTGTGCTGGCCACAACAGATTTTTTTTAATCATGTTGAAGATCAGACATATGTTTTTTAAGCTTCTTTTCTATGTAATAGTTTGTAATATGTTCGTAATATTTGCCAGAAGTGAAGTAGGCGTTGATAAGATAAAATATCTATACATAGGTACAGATTACAAGATATGATAAAAAAGGTCAAAAAGTGTAAAATTCAACAGGAAAATATAAAATGTCAGTTATTGTAATTTTATTTTTTCATTGAAAAGTAATTTAAACTAATGTTTTTACTGCTACATTAACAACCTTCTTTTTTCTTCGTCTATGCTCTTTGGATAAAGTAATCTCTTGAACAGGCCCGTATTCAGTTAAAAACATAGTGGTCTAAACTGAAAATCTATCATACATAGTTTTATTTATTACCACTCGCTAAGAGAGGTATTGGATTCATACTAAAAATCGCATATCCAGATTTTAGTGAATAAACATGTTTTAAGGTCCATAGAATCCGATTTTAACATTTTTACAATGATGTATGTATGTATGTATGTATGTGTGTGTGTATGTGTGTGTGTGTGTGTGGATGTTGGAGGAATGGTTTCTCAAATTCTATAAGACTATAAAGACTAATTTAACTAACTAATCCTTAATCTGACATTAATGGGAAGATCAGAAAAGGTTTTGGTAACAATTGGACAACCGGAAATAAAAAAAATCTTCTAAATATAATTTGGAAATCTATATTATTCACAAATACTAAAGAATACAAAATTCTCTATCCGATATTTTGAACATTTTTATTATACCTTGTATAGATTTAAATAAAATAAATAAATAAATATATCATCACGGCATACTAATGATGACGATATATTTTACCGTGTGGGCGCTTACCAGGCGTCACCTCACGGGCACTCATAGCTGGTGTGGAGAGTGCACCACAGGGGTCACTTTTGTGCCATTTAAAATTGGAAATATTTGGCGTCTGTCGGGATCGAACCCGGTTCCCCCAGGTTCGCGACCACACACGCGATTTAGAGATAGAAAATTATATATATAAAATAATCCGTTGTAATGAATTTCACAGCTCAAATAACTCTATGGAAACCAGTAAAAAAATTAAAATGTTTGTATGTGACAGAAAAATGTCAATGTCAGAAAGACTTTTTCTGGGAAGTACATTTAATATTTGTTATTTTATTATTAATTAAATATTTAAAATTATAGATACATATATTACATATATGCATTAGAAATACAGCCAATCTCGTTAATAAATTTGAAGAATCTCGAATATTTAGAAGAGTGTAGGAGGAAAATTATTTATTGAATGAATTAAAAATATATAAAAATATATTAATAATAGATGTAATTAGAATTTTTGTTTGTGTACCAGAAATGTTACATACAATATGTACTTATATAGCCTAATATGAAAATGGCGAGAGGTATTGTGCTGGCCACAACAGATTTTTTTTTTTTTAATTTATTTATTTGTAGTTTATTAAACCCGTAATGCAAAATTTTTGAAAATTCGTATACGTATATAAGAAAATACGTCAAATCGATTGAAAATATTTTCAAAATTGTATCTCCACACACTTTTGGGTAGCAAGCTCCTACCCATAAATGGGTATGAGCTACAATTTTAATTTTACCACCAGTTGATTTTTCGGGTCAAAATACATGTATTCACCAGTTTCCATAACGATATACCTACTGGCATAACTTATACAGGGAATTTATTTTAACATGCAACATATGGCGAATCACTTCCATGGTTACTTACTATTGTCAAACAATGACAGCAATGTAATATTTGTCCATTTTAAAATGCAACATACAAAATTTGTAGTTTTGTATTATCGAAACTAATTTCCTATAAATTAGCCTACATACGATTAGCAAATAATCAAAACATGAATGTTGTACATCTTAAAAAAACTTTAGCTTACAAAAATTCATAACTTTCATGTAATAAATGTTAAAAAATACCCCCAATCACTCTGAGGCAATATTCTAGTCGGTCGTAATAAGAATTGACACCATTTGTGATGTGTTTTGGAGGTATCTCCTGTGCTGCAATACTATTTATAATGTTGCATTTTAAAATGGACAAATTTTACATTGCTGTCATTTTTTGACAATAGTGAGTAACCATGGAAGTGATGAACTATAATGTTGCATTTTAAAATAAATTCTCTGTATAAAATATTTGCAAAATATCTGTGATCTACAAAATTTTTAAATTCCCATGGAAATATTTTTCAATCCCCCCCTGTTTCCTCCACAACAATAACTCCTAGGTATGTTGCCATTCACCTGAGTACCCCCTCCATTTTAAATCAGTGCACATGCATTTGCTGCACTGTACTACCTGTACTCTGACTTCAGATATTGTCGTAGTCAGTCGCTCAGTTTCAGTTGCTTACAAAGTTGCTCGGTTGCTCATAGGCAGTAGATAGTACAACTCGCTTGAAAGCAATATCATAGTAGCTTGTGATAGTCAGTAGTCAGTGTTTGACTATATTATAGTCAATCAGAAGGGAGATTCATTGTATAGTCAGTCAATTGTGAATAGTGTACAAATTTAAAGAGTTCAGTTGAAGATATTTTGAAATATGAAATTGTGAAGTGTGTTTTGATTTTTGAGTGTGGTGATTAAAAATAAATGAAAATGAATGAAATTAAAAATGGTGATATCTCTCCTCAATTGAATTCGTTGGACTGCTGGGATTACAGTATAGAATTGGAGTGCTTAAGAGGACCCGAAGGTAAAAAAATATTAAATTTCAGAAAAAAATACTAATTCGACGTATGTCTGATCATTATTCAATTCAAAAGTCAAGTTGTCAAAATTGATCGTGACATGTAATTTTAAGGAGAAAAGATAATACAGAAATATATAGAATATTGCCATTCACCGTTTTCTAATTTATTTTTATTTCTAAAATAAGGATTCAAGAAAAAAAGCTTCGATTTCTTTAGTTAACATTTTTGACAATATCTCGTATCAAATTGACATACGTTTTTTTTTTTCATAGCCTACTCTGAGATAGGACTTTTTGAACATACTGTAATATAAATCAACATCTACTTGTATAAAATGTGCCTATATACAGGGATAGTTGAAAATATGTAGACGGCGATTTATTGTCGTTAATATTCCTTTAAGGAAATTATGTTCAATACAAAAGTTTTTTAAGAAATTTTGATCTACATTTGAGAATACTTGAATTTTTTTTTCTTCAATTTTTTTTGAGTTACGCTTGTCCGCGTATTAATTTTACTCTACCATTCGATAGAGTGTTTTTTTTTTCTCTTTACAACAGTATGTTTATTTTTTTTTTCAATTTATTTTAATAACATTTTTACAAGGAAAACACCGGTTCAAGTATTTACGAATAGTAGGTGCATCTAAGATAGACAAAAGCGAAGCGATAAACAAATTCGATCGATGTAATTTACTTAGTTATTAATTTGTTTTTAATGATAAGATTGTGACCGACAACTTTATTGGAAATAATTTTGTCTATCTTAGATGAACCTACTATTCGTAAATACTTGAACCGGTGTTTTTCCTTGTAAAAATGTTATTAAAATAAATTGAAAAACAAAAAAAAAATACTGTTGTAAAGAGAAAAAAACACTCTAAGGTTCCCATTTAAAAAAATTACGCGGACAAGCGTAACTCAAAAACAATTGAAGAAAAAAAATTCAAGTATTCTCAAATGTAGATCAAAATTTCCTAAAATGAATATTAACGATAATAAATCGCCGTCTCCATACTTTTAACTAACTCTGTATGTATGATTCATGTACACAAAGATTTGCTGTTATCAGTTATCTTATTCTTAACCGGTCACCAATCCAAGATCAAACTGTGATTATCACAGCTTGAGTCGTTTTATTATTACAAGACCTTCCAGCAATTTAGCACACCCAGTAATGGGTAAAAACCATGATGACATTTTTTTTTTTATTTTTAAATATTTTCTATTGTATTATTACTAAAATTTGGAAGGAACTTCAGTTGTTATGTGACAAATTTTGTTTGTATTTTAATTGTACAATTGTTTATTTCAATGTCATGGTTTCTATTGTATTCCCAATTTTCAATTATACATAGATTTTGAATATATGGAAAATACAATGAAATGTATGTATGTATTATGTAATACTGGAAAAATTTATAAGTATAAGCTGATATTCTTTAAATTATATTACTGTGTAGTACTTGTATTTTGTACTATACATTTTATTTACAAGAAATATGAATATATATTAAAAAAATCTGTTGTGGCCAGCACAAGACCTTCCGTCATTTCGATGTATTTTGTACAAATCCCATACCAAAAGGTCCTTGGAACAGATTCTATATATCATGTAAAATCGAACCCGAACACATACTATTTCTATTCTATAAATCCAATAAAATTATAACATAAACATACACTAAGTAAAATGCACTTGACACTTCTTCTTATTCTTCAGCTTCCCCTATTTTATTAGAGGTAGCTGTTTCCTCTTTTCTTCCACTCATTCCTGACCAACACATCTTCTTGACACAGGCATTCCTTTCAGTCTTCTGCGAAACAGTCCTTCCATATTCTCTTTGGCCTTTCTCTGCATGTCACTTGCGAGGAACAATATGACATACTAATTTTAGATCCTATACTTTCTATATTTGGTTTGGCACTTGCAACTGACATCTGTCAATATATCAGCATCAGCTGTTTCCATGATAAATAGCAAAGCTGACTAATTTTTGAAAATTAATTCCTTTATAATGCTTTAAATCTACAACTATTGAATATGAAGGAAAATGTATAATCAAACCGTATAGAAATGAGTATTTTCTTTAATATGTATAATAACAAAAAGTCAGAAAAACTGTTAAAAACTTCAAATAAGGGTACTTCCGGTGAATCTATTATAACCAAAATCTAATCAACTCTTCATATGGATGTACAGAAGAGGAATACGAAAGAATTATAATTTTTAGAATTGTTGTATTGGAGTTATCGTCGGAGAAAAATTTGTATCACACGGACACACATACACACGGACACACACATCGTCTTAAAAATGGTATATTCGTATTGTAGGGACCCTAAAACGTGGTTATTCATTAAACTCACCACCGAATTTATTGACCAAAGACAATACCTTCCCTACCTAAAGGTGACGGAAGGTAAAAATAATAAATGAAAATAGTTTGTATTTTGTTTACATGAAAATTTTTACTTCATTAAATTTAAAACTTTGTTTTTGCTCTTACCTCAGTTATAACAATATGTCTTGGCACTTAGAACCTTTTAAATGTAATGCCTCGATTATTGTTATAATTGTGGCTTAAATACTAATTAATCTTTCTAAAAATAATTCAAATACTTCTATAATTAGCAAGTTCATGAACAAAACCTATTCATGTAACAATGTCTTTGAACATTTGCCAATCGAAATTATACAGATATTTCTTTGGAATTGAAGTAGGTTTTATTTGTTTACGCTAAAAACGTGTATTAATTAATAAGAAAAAGAATTTCATGCTGAATTCACATTTTGAAACCGCGTTATCCCATTTTCAACCGTGAAAGAGTAGCGAATGAGAAAAAGTGATGAGTCGAATGGGGGATTACACCATTTTTTTTTTATAATTTCATCTGAAAATATTAGGAAAACTAAGACTATTGATGAAAATCCGGTGAAAAAATTCGTATTAATAAGCGAGTTATGGTCTCCCGAATTTTGAAAAGATTGACGTGACGTCACGCATATATGTTTTTATATCAAACTGTTTTCATCATGGACCTAAATGTTCTCGAAATATATGCTATTTTAAGTTATATTTACATAAAATAAATGAATATTATAACACTGTATAAGTCTACATACTTTATAATTACAGGTGTATTTAAATTATTAAATTTAATGCAAGAAATTTTTGTTAAAATAAAAACTGTTTGGAAACTGTAGAACAGGAATGTTAGCCCCTCCTTTCGAATTTGAATATCTTAACTTCCATTGGTAGTAATCCCCACCTCCTAGCACGCTATTTGCAATGCATTTATAGGCGGTTTCTAAATCGCCAATCAAAATATTTTCATATTAGTGTCGAAGCGCTGTAACAAAAAACCCTTTATTTCCGAAATATCTCAATTATACCATTTCATTTTTTTAATTAATATTCGTTATTCAGCATATACATTCGTATTTTTTTACTATTTTCCTTTAATTCGATTGAGCCGTAATCCCCCAACTTTTACAAATTTTTAGTAGCCTATAAACAAACCATGTGGTAGTATTTATGACAGGACTGTGTATATTATTCCTTTAAATTATGTCTGTACCAATCTGCTTTATCGCAGATATCGGTAATGATGATGACATATTTGTACCGTGCGGGCGTTTACCAGGCGTCACCTCATGGGCACTTATTGCTGGCGTGGAGAGTGCACCACAGGGATCACTTTTGTGCCATTTAAAATTCGAAATATTGGGCGTCGGTCGGGATCGAACCCGGTTCCCTAGGTTCGTGACCAGACACTCAGGCACGCTGCCACGGGACCCCATATTAAATTAGAGCAATAACTAATAACTTCATAAGTTCTTTGTGATAAAAATTTAAAAGCGTTGTTTATTATATTTGTGAAGTACGCAAACCATACTTTGTCAAATTACATTTTTGGAAATGTGCCATGTATGTATTTACAAACAATTTTATGTTATGAAAACAGTAATAACTTCAAACTTTGAGTTGTTATCGCAAATTTGACTATCAAATGTCGGTTCGTAGATTAATAGCATTGTTTACTAGATAAAAATAATAAATTGTTGCTTAGGTACTTAATTTTTATAGTATATGGCGCCTGTAAGATAAAACAAAACAATTTCATGCTTATTCATGGTACAACAATATAGATACTTTTACTGAAGAGTGAAGTATGAATGTACTTTCTTTTAAAATGGTTATATTGTCTGTAAAAATAACTATTGTTACAATAAAACATGTATTATATTAGTATTACATGCAATACATAAATGAATTAATTTATATTTACAAAAAAAATGCCTATATACGAGGTGTGGCAATTAAATAACGAGATTTATTTTTTCCTGGCTTTCCTGTAAATTTGGCAACATTGCAGGCTATGTCATATTAATTTGTCATCTTCCCTCCATCCACTGTTAAAATTTCAAGATAATTAGGCGAACCGTTCGGCAGTAGCCTTTGATTGAAGTTAACTACTTTCTCGTACTCCGCTGGAATAGAGAATTCCAACTCAATCGAATTAAAGGGAAATAGTAAAAAAAAATACGAATGTATATGCTGAATAACGAATATTAATAAAAAAATGAAATGGTATAATGAAATCAATATATTGAAAAAAAACTACCTTTTTTAGTTTATGTTCTGTATTTATTAATTTAAACCCAAAGTTTCGGCCCCATAAACTGGTGCCTTCTTCAGGGGATACATAACCAAGGTAACAAGAAATATTCATAAATGTTACCTTTTTTATGTATACAATTTTCTAGACAATATATGCATGCCCGGCAATAACATGGACGGCGAACATGCATCTTCTCGGGAAAAATATCTCCTTTTGCCAGAGGAAAAACCGTCCCAAAAACTGGCAGAGAAGTGATCTGTATAACTCAGAGACGCTTTATCGGTAGCGAAATAATAATAATAATATAATATATAATATTTTGATTGGCGACCGAAAGACCGCCTATACATGCATAATAAATAGCGTGTTAGGAGGTGGGGATTACTACTAATGGAAGTTAAGAAATTCAAATTCGAAAGGAGGAGCTAACATTCCTGTACTGCAGTTTTCAAACAGTTTTTATTTTAACATAAATTTCTTGCATTAAACTTAATAATTTAAATACACCTGTTATTATAAAGTATGTAGACTTATACAGTGTTATAATATTCATTTATTTTATGTAAATATAACTTAAAATAGCATATATTTCAAGAACATTTAGGTCCATGATAAAAACGTCACGTCAATCTTTTCAAAATTCGGGAGACCATAACTCGCTTATTACTAGGAATTTTTCGCCGGATTTTCATCAATAGTCTTAGTTTTCCTAATATTTTCAGATGAAATTATAAAAAAAAAATGGTGGAATCCCCCCATGTTAGTGTCAATATGAAATTCTGTGTGAAACTTAAAAAAATCCGCTACAGAAATGTACGAATTGTTGAAGAATGTTTATGGTCGTGAAGGTCTATCTTGTACTAGATTTAAAATTATTTCTAATTCAAAATAGTCTTTAATATTTTCTTTCGTTTTTCTAAGAAACCATTACTGTTATAACTTTATCTATATTTTTATGAATGCAAGCATTGAAATCCGTATTACACCGTAACATAAAATCAAGGTTTGTAGGTAAATTATTTGTGATATGGTCCGAATTTTAGATTGTGTGTTTTACTTTATAATTCGGCATAAAATTCCAACTGTATATTTTTCAATTCTTTAAAATATTTTTATTAATTTAGAACTAGATTAAAATTAATTTATCTAGTGCATAGAGTTCAAATTTTTACTTAAAATTCTATATTTGTACTTTGAGTGTTATTTTTATGTATTATGTTGATTTTTTTTCTGATACACGTAATAACCTTTGTACCATATGTATATATCAAATAATGAGAGTACACTCTAAATAAAAACAATAGGTAAATTTAAGCTAAAAGCATGCTACAAAATGTACTTTATTATTAAAGTTAGTATCTGTGTGTACATACTCAAGATAATGTTACATTTTTATGAATAATGTTCCAATAGATATTTATACACCAAGTGAAGATAATAAGAGCGAGTTAGTTAAATTCTTCAAGTGAGTAAACATTCTTATCTTACGGGGCTTATACAATATTTTATTCAATTTTGACGAAATAATAATAAAAACTATTATAATATTTAATTTTGACAAAATAAAAAAATAATCAGTTAGTAGGCTGTGCATGACAATCTTCGATGATAGACGTCAAGTCATCTATTTAAAAAGCATCACTGTCTGTCATTTGTGACGTGAAAAATAATGAAAATGGCTGATAATGTTTGATAAAATACTGTGGTGAGTTTCAATGGGGGATTACACCATTTTTTTTTTTATAATTTCATCTGAAAATATTAGGAAAACTAAGACTATTGATGAAAATCCGGTGAAAAATTCCTATTAATAAGCGAGTTATGGTCTCCCGAATTTCGAAAAGATTGACTTGACGTCACATTTATGTGTTTTTATATCAAACTGTTTTCATCATGGACCTAAATGTTCTTGAAATATATGCTATTTTAAATTATATTTACATAAAAATAAATGAATATTATAACACTGTATAAGTCTACATACTTTATAATTACAGATGTATTTAAATTATTAAGTTTAATGCAAGAAATTTATGTTAAAATAAAAACTGTTTGGAAACTGCAGTACGGGAATGTTAGCCCCTCCTTTCGAATTTGAATTTCAAACTTCCATTGGTAGTAATCCCCACCTCCTAACACGCTATTTGTAATGCATGTATAGGCGGTTTCTCGGTCGCCAATCAAAATATTTTCATATTAGTGTCGAAGCGCTATAACAAAAAACCCCTTATTTCCGAAATATCTCAATTATACCATTTCATTTTTTTATTAATATTCTTTATTCAGCATATACATTCGTATTTTTTTTTTACTATTTTCCTTTAATTCGATTGAGCTGTAATCCCCCATTCCATGGCTATCGCTACAATTGAGCAATATTTATACAATTTCAAATTAGATTTTACAAGTTACCAACCGTGCAAAATAAAACTGTTTAGTTATTTAGGCGTAGAATATAATTATCTACAACTTTTATTTGAAATATTTTTGTCAAAGAAAAATTGTTTTCCTATGTTAGACTATGACCAGATTTTTAATTAACACACTGTATATACTTCTTACTAGTATAAGATATCATGCCATAATAATTTATATAAACTTTTATTTTCAATGTTTTATTTTTTCGTTAATTACAATATCCTATAGCAACAATTATTTGTCTTACATGAAAATTGCATTAGTAAAACTATTATTACTTATCTAAGTACGTGATAGTTAACCGTACATATACTGTTCTAGCTCTTAAACGTTGTGGTTAAACGAAAAACGAAGTCGAATTACAAGTTTAGTATGTGTTCTGTGACGTAAGATATTATGTCCTACTTAAATGCCTGTTGTACGATAGAAATTTTCTATTATTATATAACATCTTTGATTTAATATCTTATCTACATATATGGATATGTGCAGGTTGAAAAAATCTGTTGTGGCCAGCACAAAACCACTCGCCATTTCCATATTAGGCTATATTATAAGTACATACTGTGAGTATTTTTTAACGTGAAACATTGGGTTTGTCATATCCATGGTTACGACTTGATATTTCATTAACAGCAATGTATTTGCCCGTTCCATTTAAAATGAAACATAGGGAACGAATCTGACAGGAGTATTATATTAAAATATTGTAAGAAATTTAGCGGAGTCAGAAAACCACTCGAGAGCACTAAACATATTTCGGGCACAAGGTGCACACAGTATTTTTTCTACATCTAAATTTAATTTTTAGAAAACATGTATAATTATTTAAACAAAATTAACCTCTAATGACATCTTGTCCTTATTTTCCTATAAGTTATGATTTGACATTTGATTGACAGCAATGTATTTGTCTGTCTCATTTAAAATGACACATGGGGAATGAATTTGACAGAAGTATTATATTTAAATATTGTAAGAAATTTAGCCGAGTCAGAAAACCACTCGGGCACAAGGTGCACACTATTTTTTCTGCAACTAATTTTAACTTAGAATGCAGGTATAATTATTTAAACAAAATTAACCTTTATTGACGTCTTATCAAATGTCAAATTCGTTCCCTATGTGTCATTTTAAATGGAACGGGCAAATACATTGCTGTCAATCAGATATCAAGTCGTAACCATGGATATGACAAACCCAATGTTTCACGTTAAAAAATACGGTATACAAACTTATGGACATGCATTGGTAAAATTTTCTTATGGCTATAATTTTTTCCCTGCCCTATTAAGTTTATGGAGTTTCGTGTCTTTGTCTATGGGCACTCAAAGCTGTTGTGGAGAGAGCACTATGAAAGTAAAGATAATCATTCAGGAACTCTTTAATAATTTATTAGGAAGTGATTGGGATTTGAGTCTATACTAAACAAACTGTTAATAATTGTAAATAAAATTCTTCTGAAAGTAAGAGTAAAATGGAAAAATAAATTAATTTTTATAAAGAGAGAATTGTTTTATATTAATTAATTTAATTCTACAATAATTAGCACTCATTGCAAACTTTAATAATTGGACTCGTTCATAAATTCCTTATATAAATATATGCATAACAGCCATAGCTGGTTGTATTATGTTGAAATATCTGTATCATTGTATTTCTACATAATTTGCACCTTGTATGTCTTCCGGATTTCCAAAATTAGAAATTTTGTTAATATTTCATGATATTATCTCTATACCTATAATTTGGCATTGTAAATTAATACTTTGTATTCATTACTTATTAATATTTCATGTTCTCTTCGAACCTAGCAACCGGCTAATGGGGTCCTCCACCATAACAAAAAAAATAATAAAATGTACGCTTTATATTTAAAGTTCTACTCAATAAATAACGATTAAGATAAAATCATTTTTACCTCCCGCTACCCTTGGTAAGGGAGCTATAGGGATCGTGCTAAAAATCTAATATCGAGATTTCAGTAAATGACCACGTTTTAAGGTCCATAGAATCTATTTTTAACATTTTCACGATGATGTCTGTATGTGTGTGTGTGTGTGTTTGTGTGTGTGTGTGTGTGTGTGTGTGTGTGTGTGTGTGTGTGTGTGTATATGTGTGTATGTGTACGAATTTTGTTTGAGGTATAGGGATCGTGCTAAAAATTACTTATCGAGATTTTAATAAATGACCACGTTTTAATGATGATGTCTGTATGTATGTGTATATGTGTGTGTGTGTTTGTGTGTGTGTGTGTTTGTGTGTGTGTGTATGTGTGTGTATGTGTGTATGTGTACGAATTTTGTTTGAGGTATAGGGATCGTGCTAAAAATTACTTATCGAGATTTTAGTAAATGACCACGTTTTAAGGTCCCTAGAATCCAATTTTAACATTTTCACGATGATGTATGTATGTATGTGTGTGTGTGTGTGTGCGTGTGTATGTGTATGGATTTTGTCTTCGCTCTAACTCAAATACTATCATTCAAAAAATTCTGAAACCTTGTATTTCTACCCTATTCTAATAGGAATAGAAGCCATTAGATTTTGGTGTAAATCGGATACACGGAAATGGTACTTTACTTGAAGCTCATAATGGTTTTTCTTCAAAAAATACCAATAAATGCCATTTTTTCGAATTTTATGTCTTATAAAAATTAAAGATTATTGAATTTTGTACAGGAATACATTAATACTTTTTCTGTATATTTTACAGATAAATTTAAAAATAATTTTTTTTATCAGTCGCGAAGCCTAAGATAAAAACTATTCCTTTGTTACACAGTTCATATTTCAAATGAATGTAACTGACAGTAAATGTCACTGTCAAAAAACTAATCACTTCAAATTAATAATAGTGACATTTTAAAAAGAAAATAGTAAATAAAGCAATAGTTTTCTGCAATGGAACAATTTGCAGCGTTAGTATATACGTAGGTAGGTATTTATTTAAATTAATAAAAATTAAATAGCGGGAGGTTTTGTGTTGGCCACATCAGATTTTTTATCTTTCGTCACCTTTAGGTAAGGAAGGTATTGTCTTTGGTCAAAAAATTCGACTGTGAGTTTTTAAAGAATAACCACGTTTTAGGGTCCCTAGAATACGATTTTACTAGTTTTACATTCATGTCTGTATGGGTATGTGTGTGTGTGTGTGTGTATGTGTGCGTGGCTGTATGACAAATTTTTATCCGACGATAACTCCAAAAATCTTTGACCTCGGAAAATTATGATTCTTTCGTATTCCTCTTCTTTACAACGATATGAAGAGCTGATTAGATTTTGGTTATAATTGATCCATCGGAAGTACCCCTATTTGAAGTTTGTAACAGTTTTTCTTAAAAAACGCAGTTAAATATTATTTTTCGACATTTTATGTGATTATCAATATGAAAGAATATCTTATTCTCTTAACGGTTTGATTATACATTTTCCTTTATATTAAATAGAATTATAGAGAAATTAACTTTCAAAAATCAGTCTGCTTTGCTAAAATTTTGAATACAGCAGATATATTCAAAAAATTCTAAGTGACAGATGTCAGTGTCAAGTGCAAAACCAAAGTAGAAAGTATAGAATCAGAAAGTGATATAAGTGTTTCAAGGAACTTTTGGTATGGGATTTGTACAAAATACATCGAATTGACGGAAGGTTTTGTGTTAACCCCAACTGATTTTTTAATAATTGTATATTGTATCAATAAAATGCAGTTAAACTAAAGACAATTAAGAATTTTTAAAACTACAAATTGCTTCAAAATTAATCGAACTTTTATTTAAAATAATTAAAATTAAGAGTGAATTTTTTATACTGCCAAGATTTTTGTCAGTCGTAGGGTTTTAAAATAAGGCTTTAATCCACAAAAGGTCAGGTAATTTTGATTTTTGAATATGTTTTATTTATAGTATAGTAATTAAAATTCTCAAGATCACGAGGAGGGCATATGCCCCATTGCCCCTCTGTAGTCGGCGCCGATGGTAGCTCGCCATCTATTGGCTAAAGAAAGAAATGTTCCAAACCAACTTATAAAAAAATATTATTTGACCGTTTTCGGAAGATGGTGGTGTTTCGGAAGTGCATCAAGGTCAATAACTTTTTTATTAGCATCTCTAAATATAAAATATTGATACACTCAAGCGCCATCTACTATTTTTTACGTGAAATGAAGTATAAACACTCATCTCATTGCGTTTAAAAACAATAATGATTGAAGTTGGAATAGAAAGAAAAGGGATTATAGCATAAGAAAAATCAGTGTGTAGCCTTTGCGAACGATATAGCCTTGGTAAAAAGATCAAGACAAGAGCTGTACAAAGATACTAAAAGGTTAGTGGAGAGTGCAAAGAAATATGGACTGTCCATAAACAATCCTCAGAATATAAATGGCAATAGAGAAAAATCAGACAGCAAAAGAACAGAATATAATATTTAAAATGGAAGATAAACTACACTCGTTTGAATATTTGGAAGTTACAATAAATAACTTTAATAAGGAAGATGAAGAGATAAACAATAGAATAGCCAGAGGAAATAAAGTTTATGGAATGCTTTTAAGAACATTATACTCCAAAAATGTATCAAGATCTACTAAAATATGGCAGTAATACAACCGACAGTCTTGTATGGATGTGAATTGAGGGTGCTAATAAAAACAATGAAACCAAACTAGACTTGTGGGAAAGAAAAATATTGAGAGGAATTTTTAGAAGGGTTAAAGAAAAAGACGGAACATGGAGAAGAAGATCCAATAGGGAAATACAAGAAATGTACGGTTTCCTATTTATCAGTAACTCGATTAGAACAAAAAGAACGAGATTGCTAAGGCATGTTTCACGGAAATAAAACGTGACGAACTGGACATAGACAGCTAAAGATAGGAAGAAATTGAAAGAAGAATGCCTGTAACGTTAATATATATACGTGTGGCAATTAATGCCCGGTTTCTCCACAGCAACTTAAGTTGTTGATTATTAAAGTGCTACTTAATTGTAAGTAGGCCTTATATCCCAAATGCGTTGCACCAGCAAATTTGAATGCGAACTTAACTTATGTCACAAATTACATTGGCAACAGTGTAATGCTGCTCTATGATTGATCAATTTGAAATTTAGCGATTCAAAATAAAATACCGTCTGTCAAACGTCAAAGCTGTCATTGTGTTTATCAGGGTTTATGTTTGTATTCATTCAATAATATTCGATATGGATTTACAGGTTTTTTCTAATATGACGACGTTAACGTCGTGGATGCTGTAAGGAAGTCGATATTTTCCAAAATAGTAGAACTCCGCGACAAATAAGTAACAGAAATGATTTGTTCCAAATAAACTATATTATTTATTTTTAATATTTTTATGTGGACCACTGCATGTCTATAAACGAAAGCCTTTTTCTTCGATGTCGTCTTCCTTGCATCAGTCTTCATATTTGCACACATTTTATTGCCAATGCTGCGGCAATTAATTTCCAGGTGTTATTTTTTGAATATTGGACAATATTGGACAATATTCAATATTCTCTTTAAATCTTTGTTTCTACAATCTCACAGAGAAATTTTCTTCTTTTTTGCTATAATTTATTCTTTTCTTTATCATATCATTCAATCTGCATTCAATTTTTATGCCGTAACAAACCAAAACGGAACAAATTTACCACCGATATGTCAACTGACATATGACACATAACCACATAAGTCACCGTTTTTGTCGACAATGTTCTAAAATCTGTGCCAGTTTTGGACTACGTATCTACCTAAAGTTAATAGTATGTTTATAATATGTAAAACTTTATAAACTTGTAATTATTCAGTCAATTACATTTTCGAAATGAGGCATCTCAAAAATTAATTGTTGAGAACCATTTAATTAATGGATTCTCATATTTGTTCTACAAAATTCTTTTTAATATATTCTTTCTTATAAATTGTAAAAGTACTATCACTAATTGAATACGAATTCTGCGAAAATCATATTTAATTGACTGCAAAATAGAAATTGTATTAATTATGTACTAAGTGTTAATTAATAATTTCTTTTATTTCAGATTTACAATTGGCAGCGGAACTAGGAAAAACGCTTTTGGAAAGAAATAAAGAACTTGAAACTAGCTTGAAACAACATCAGAATATTATAGAGGACCAAACGCAAGAGATAGAGGTAAGGAAAATAATCCTCTAAAACTTTTTTTCAAAATTTGTAAATATTGTATTTTAAACATAAACGCGTTGGAGTATTTTGATGAAATTAAATATACGTATGTATTATATCCCAATGAATCGATTTTTAAATAAAAAATGTGGCCACCACATGACCTCCCGCTAATTAGCATGTTTCACATTTTTTTAAAAGTATTTTAAATGAAAGTTTATACAGTAATTTTCATAGTAACAAAAAAATAATTTATGGTTATTTTCTTTAAAAACAATATCGGTTCTAAACAACTTATGATTTTTACATCTCTAATGCCCAGTTTTATAAACATCGAATAACTTGCTGACTTATTACTTTGAAAGTAAATTTAATCGATGAGTAAATAAAAATGTCTGTTTTATAAAATAAGTTGCAGAGTAAAATAAGTACTTGCAGAGTAAATATTTTATTCTAGTGATTTACCGACAGAGACATCGTTTATTATTATTCAAACGTCAAAATAAAGTGTCATATAAAGTGTCAGTTCTCATTAAAAATGGAAAAAAAGAGAGAATGGGGAAAGAATTATACTGAAATAGATAAAGTGAACATGTTAGAGATAACAAAAAAGAAATATATATTAGAATTATTGAAAACAAGCAGACAGACGTAGCAAGCGTCAAAAGCAAAAATAGTGCATGGGATGAGATTTGTAAAGAATTTAATGCAGTTTCACAAATAGGTCCCCGGAATAGTGTTCAAATGAAACTGTTATATGACACATTGTATTTATGTTAGCTTGGAGTAGTTGGGTTTTGTACAGGTGTTAATAAGTAATTTTTACAAGGGTATCCACTATTCCCTAACAAGTAACAATTACCAAATACTCCGTTTTCAAGCCTAGCTCTTATTAATGAATTGTTAAATATGGTGCTGTCGTGTGCGGAACCAGGCCATCTAGTAACAACATCCGTTATTTTTAGATTTGCTGAACATACCATTTGGCAATTCACAGAAAACCATCCTTTTCGGTTTCTATAAATTTCTGCGTTCCCTATAAAATAATTTTGACATGTGTCAAATTTATTCTACAGAATAAAATTTACTTCCTCGAAAATCAGTGGAGTAATTTATTCCATAGATTTATTTACTTAGCTAGTATTTTTATTCTTGCTTTATAAAACTAAAATCTTTGGAATAATCTATTTTACTTCGAGAATAAATTTTACTTTGCTAGTAATTTACTTATCCATCTTTTATAAAACTGGGCATTAAAATAGTAATTATCAACCTTAATTTTAGTTATTATTTTATTTATTTTTATTATAACTTTTAGCATTGAATTGCAGACGTATTATGAATATGAGCATATACTGTTCGCGATTACTATAACATTTTGGACAAATAAAACACTTTTTATTTCTCAAAAATATTATAATATGTTTATATTTATTTCATTTGAGTACGAATTATAATTTTCTTTTGTAATTAAGCCCCAAATAACCTTTTTCATATGTCAATTCATCCAGAAACGATAACTATGCTGCCATCTTACAGCAAGTATATGAAAACAAATATCAAAAGTTTGAGACATTAATTTCTTTCTAAAGTCATTGAAAAACTATCTGTATTATTTACAATGAATATTGAATAATTTTCTTGCATTGATTGTCCAAATTTATTACGATCTATTGTTATAATTTCTGTGCTTACACTTCTTCCATTGTTTTTGTTGTCTAATTTTGGCAACATTGATCGTACGGGCTTGGAAAGAATGTGCAAGTCCATTGTAATTGGTTGATTTATATATGATTTGATTGTGATTGGATAAAAATAAATATGAAAAGAGCTACTGAAAAATATTCGTAAATTTATTTTTTAATGTATTTTTCATTGAAATAATCCTGCAAACTATTATTTCTTCATAAAACCACTTATTTCTGTAAATTTGAGACAATTCATAGTTCACCAATGTCCTGAAAGATGGCAGCATAAGTCTCGTTTCAAGATAATTGTCAGCTGTAAAAGCTTATTTATTATTTATTATAAACAAAAACATTACAGTTAAAATACAAATAAAATTCATAGAAACGTATTATAATAGTTTTAACAATTAAGAGTGGTTTCAGTATGTTTTATTTCTCAAAATTTTCGTGTTTCTCCCATAGTTTTTGTTGTCTAATTTTGGTAAAAATGATCGTAGCGACTTGGAAATATTGAGCAAGTCCATTGTAATTGGTTACTTTATATATGATTTAATTGTGATTGGATAAAAATAAGTCTGAAAAGACTTACTGAAAAATAATTGTAAATTTGTTTTTTAATGTATTTTTCATTGAAATAATTCTGCAAACTATTATTTCTTCATAAAACTACTTCTTTCTGAGAATTTGTGGCGTTTCATAGTTCACTAATGTCCTGAAAGATGGCAGCATAAGTCTCGTTTCAAGATAATTATTAACTGAAAAAGCTTATTTCTAACTTATTATAAACAAAAATATTACAGTTGAAATACAAATAAAATTCATTGAATCGTATTGTAGTAGTTTTAACAATTAAGCATGGTTTCAGTATGTTTTATTTCTCAAAATTTTCGTGCTTCTCCCATTATTTTTGTTGTCCAATTTTGGGAACATTGATCGTGCGGACTTGGAGAAAATGTACGAGCCTTTGTAATTGGTTGATTTACATATGATTTGATTGTGATTGGTTAAAAATAAGTATGAAAAGAGTTACTGAAAAATAATTGTAAATTTGTTTTTTAATGTATTTTTCATTGATATAATACTGCAAACTATTATTTCGTCTAAAAACTACTTATTTCTGAAAATTTGTGGCATTTCATAGTTCACCAAAGTCCTGAAAGATGGCTGCATAAGTCTCGTTTCAAGAAAATTATCAACTGAAAAAATTTATTTATAACTTAATATGAACAAAAATATTACAGTTGAAATACAAATAAAATCCATAGAAACTTATTATAATAGTTTTAACAATTAAGGATGGTTTTAGTATTTTTTATTTCACAAAATTTCTGTGCTTTTACTTCCTCTTCTCCTGCTGTTATCTAATTTTGGCAACACTGATCTTAACGACTTCATAATTATATCAACTTAATTTTGATTGGTTCATATCATAAATATTATTTGTAGTGTAACATGGTTGAAAAAAGTATCAGTTGATTTAGTTTTTCTGACTGATTTACAAGTTATTAATTACATTTTAAAGCCAGTGTTTCTACAAAAACGTCCTATAAACATGTCTAATTACATATCAGGTAATTGATCATCAATGTTTATTTTTGTATTTCTAACATCCAGTAAATAATTTTCTAATATTTAAACATGATCGTGAGTTAAATTAAGTTACAGAAATCTATAAAAATAAGGTAGCTAGAAGGTTGTTCTTTTGATTTATATCAAATTTAAAAAAATCTGGTGTGGCCATCACATAACCTTCCGCCAATTCCATTTTTATAGTAGCAATGAGTTTTAAGTAAAGTATCACTTCCAGTTGATCGTTTGTAAACAAAATATAATTTGTGGTTTCAATAAATAAAAAAGTCTGTAATATGAAATTTTGGATTATATAGAGCGTTGACAAAATCCATACACACACACATACAGACAGACATGATCGTGAAAATGTTAAAATTGGATTCTTGGGTCCTTAAAGCGTGATCATACTAAAATCTCGCTATGCGATTTCTAGCACGATCTCTATATCTCCCTTAGCGGGAAGTAATAAGCAGTGATTGGTCAAAGTCAAGTAAAATTAAGGTATATAATTATTCTTTTAAGAGTTTGTAGCTCGAAAATATTGCGATTCCAGAAATGAGTTTATTAGTAAAAATTAGTTTATTTTACATTCTCTACATAATCTATAAATTTGTAATTGTAACACGCATTAATTACCATCCTGTTTTACTGTAAACAATATTTATATTAATGATATAGAATCGAATCAAAAGTAACATTCTTTTCTAGTACCTAACCAAACAAACGGTCGCCCTTCGAGAAGTGAACGATTCTCGTCTCAGAATCTACGAACAACTAGAAGTCTCAATCCACGATTTAGAACGAGCGAACCATCGTCTCACTCTCGATTCTGCGAGTGATAAAAAACAAATTAAATCACTATGTGCCAGTATTGATGCCTTGGAGTCCAAATGTGAAGAACTGCAAACTACAGTCGACCAACTCACCAGGGAATTAGATGGGTATAAAAGAAAATGCGAAAGGACGGAAGAGAAAGGGGTAAAGAAGACGGAAGTGTCGCGAGATAAACAGGTAGGAAGAATAATTCATAATTCTTTGATCAAAATAATGATCATTAGTATTAAGGATTATCTCTCTCAACCGTTTATGAATCATTTTAAGCAAAAATATTTCAAATAAATGTTATGGAGAAATTGATTCTACGCATCTTTTATTTGAAGCATTTTTCTCTAAAATAATCCATAAACGATTGACAGAGATAAATTCTGTTGTAACCAGCTCAATACGTCTCGCCATTTCCATTTATGTTATACTGGGTGTCTACTTGAAATCCGTAATATAGGAAATACGTTATTTTTTTCATTTTGCTGTAGTTTCTGACCTATTAATTTTAATTTTATAGAAAAGTTTTAAATAAAAAATTGTTCAGAATTAAAAACTAGACAATCATCCCAATTCTGTAAGGAAGTTGTTAAGTCTTATCAACGTTGCTAACAATTATAACCAATAAAAACAAATGTAAAGTCTGTCATTTTCATGTTTTATTCAGTGAATATGAGACTAAAATTAATCAAAATTTCATTTTATTTTACGAATTAAAATTCGCAATTTACAGCAAATTTCAAAGTGCCATTAAATTTGCGGTTTCAAAATTTTAAGTCATAATGATGAAAAATATATAAATACATAAAAATTGGATTTTTACAAATTTTGAACTTTACGCGAAATTTTTTTTGTTGTCTACTGTTGGTAACATTGGTCGTACCGACTCGGAAAGAATGTGCAAGTCCGTTGTAATTGGTTGATATATATGTGATTTGATCCTGATTGGGTAAAAATAAATATGAAAAGAGCTACTGAAAGATAATTGTCAGTTTCTTTTTTAATGTATTTTTAATTGAAATAATACTGCAAACTATTATTTCTTCATAAAACTACTTATTTCTGAAAATTTGAGACATTTCATGATTTATCAAAGTCCTGAAAGATGGCAGCATAAGTCTCGTTTCACGATAATTGTCAGCTGGAAAAAGCTTATTTATAACTTATTATAAACAAAAATATTACAGTTGAAATACAAATAAAATTCATAGAAACGTATTATAATAGTTTTAATAATTTAGGATGGTTTCACTATGTTTTATTTCTCAGAATTTCTGTGCTTTTACTTCCTCTTCTCCTATTGTTATCTAATTTTGGCAACACTGATCCAACTAATGTGATAGAAAAAAAAGTGTAACGGTAGAATTAGTTTTTCAAAGTGAGTTAAAAGTTTGAGTTTCTACAAAATCGTGCTATAAAAATGTCTAATTACATATCAGGTAATTGTTCATCAATGTTTATTTTTCTATTTCTTACCATTTAGTAAATAATTTTCTAATATTTAAACATTGATCCTAAGTTAAATTAAGTCACAGTAATCAGAAATTTATAAAAGTAAGGAAGCTAGAAAGTTTTTTTTTTATTATATCGGATTAAAAAATATGCTTAATAGCATCAAAAATTTATTTTATCTTGAAACTGCAACTTTTCCAAGCAATTTCTCAACAATGATAGCGGTGTCTCATAGTGTTTATGTTTTTAATAGATATCTTAAACATCAAAGAATGACATTCGTTTTTCAAACATGTGTTGATTTGTTGTCATATTAATATTTTCTTATCAGTTATGAATCTACTGCTAACCTCAATATACGCAAATGTATTCCAGTGTCAACTTTAAATTTAGTTCTACGACTTGTAATGGATATTATATATTTATTTAAGTCACATTTTGAATTGTGACCATCAGCGGATGAACTACCAATAGTGTATTCCGAAATTAAACCACGGTAAAAAGATACCAGCTTTCAGTAACCGTGATCCGAAAATATAACCAGTTACTGAAAAAGTAACCGCGGTTAGCGTGGTTCAATTTTGGAATACGCTATAATAAATAAAAATAATTTTGGAGCATTTATTGCCATTAAATAGCTCCGGCTACAAATTTACGACCCAGAAGTAACAAAAAAACCTCCCTGTAGGTACAATGCGACAGCACCCAAACCACCCCTCCCCGTCTCTCAACAACATCCACCTCGCCTATAAAACACTCCCAAAACGTGGTGGACAACCCCTTAATCCAAGACAGAGACACAGATCAACTTAGCGGCCTTGTGGCGCAGCTCAGAGATGCCACAACAAGAAGTGCTAGAGACCAGAGGAGGATAACGGAATTGGAGGAACAGATGGCAGCACTTGTGCAAGAAATTCAACAGCTGGAGATGCAGAGGGTGGAAGGGATCAAGAGGGATGAGGATATGAAGAGTATGCATGAGGAACTCAACACTCTTGATGAAGTCAGGTGAGAGGCAATTTTTTGAGGATTTTGGGAAAGTCATAATATACAGTTGCATCCAAAAGTTTTGACCAAACCATATGTATTTGTGCATAAAATATTTTCGAATTAATAAATTAAAAACTACATAAATAAACTTATGTGATTACAAAATAATTTATAATGTTCAAAAATATTGCGCCAGAAATATGCATACTTTAAAAGTAGTAAAAAATTTAATACATCTCGCCATTTTCATATTACGTTATATAAATATTGTATTTAACATTTTACCGGGTTCGATTCCGACTGACGCCAAATATTTCCAATTTTAAATAGTACAAAAGTGACTCCTGTGGTGCACTCTCCACGCCAGCTATGAGTGCCCGTGAGGTAACGCCTGGTAAGCGCCCACACGGTAAAATATATTGTCATCATTACCGATGTCTACATGTGTTGTAGATACTGGCACACCCAGAAATGGGTAATATGCCGTGATGATATATTTATTTATTTATTTTATATTTAACATTTCTGGTACACACAAAAAATTCCAATTATATCTATTCGTTATTTTGCAATTCATTCTATGAACAAGTTTCCTCGTACTCTTCTAAATGTTCGAGATTCTTCCAATTCATTGACGAGATTGGCGGTATTTCTGAAGGGTATATGATGAATTATATGTATAGCAAGCGCGTGTTTAGTTGATACTGATACCGTACATACTTTGGCTTATAAATGAATCCCCTTTCTTTTTATACCAATTTTAGATTTTTACGGAGTCTTTTCCTCGTTATAACAATAGCATATTATAATTACTATTACATTTCGACTTGTCCATGTACGAATTTTATGTTTTCCGCATTCAAGGACAGTGTCAACTTAACTTATATTTATAATTTTAAATATTTAATTAATGAGAAAATAAGAAATATTAAATGTACTTCCCAGAAAAGCCCTTAGTAATGTCTCTAAGTTTTTGACACTGACATTTATGTCAATTACAAACGTTTTAATTTTTCAACTGGTTTCCACGGGCTGTTTGATTCATTATACAATGTATTATTTTATATATTTATAACTCAGTCTATCTCTAATTCTATAGAAGATATAATAAAACTGTTCAATGTATTGAATAGAAAATTTTATATTCTTTAATATTTGTAATAACATGAATTCCCAAAAAATAATATTTAGAATATTTTTTTTAAGAAACTACTACTTCCGGTTGTCCAATTGTTACCATAACCTTTTCAGCTGTTCCCATTAATGTCAGATTAAGGAATACGTAGTTAAGTTGGTCTTTAATCTTATAGAATCATTTTTAAAATGTTAAAATCGGATTCTAGGGACCTTAAATCGTGCTTATTCACTAAAATCTAGATATACGATTATACAATGCATTATTTTATATATTTGTAATTTACTATCTTCAAATCTATAGCAGATATAATAAAAATGCTCAATATATTCGATAGAAAATTTTATATTTTTTAATTTTTGTAATAACATAAATTTCAAAAAAATAATATTTAGAAGATTTTTTTAAGAAACTACTACTTCTGGTTGTCCAATTGTTACCAAAACCTTTTCAGCTCTTCCCATTAATGTCAGATTAAGGAATACGTAGTTAAGTTGGTCTTTAATCTTATAGAATCATTTTAAAAATGTTAAAATCGGATTCTAGGATTCTAGGGACCCTAAATCGTGCTTATTCACTAAAATCTGGAAATACGATTATACAATGTATTATTTTATATATTTATAATTCTCTATCTTTAAATCTGTAGCAGATATAATTAAAATGCTCAATATATTTGATAGAAAATTTTATATTCTTTAATATTTATAATAACATAAATTTCCAAAAAATAATATTTAGAAGATTTTTTGTAAGAAACTACAACTTCCGGTTGTCTAATTGTTACCAAAACCTTTTCAGCTCTTCCCATTAATTTCAGGTTACGGAATACGTATTTCAGTTGGTCTTTAATCTTATAGAATCATTTTAAAAATGTTAAAATCGGATTCTAGGGACCTTAAATCGTGCTTATTCACTAAAATCTGGATATACGATTCTATCTTTAAATCTATAGAAGATATAGTAAAAATGTTCAATATATTGGATATAGAATTTTATATTCTTTAATATTTGCAATAACATAAATTTCCAAAAAATTATATTTAGAAGATTTTTTGTAAGAAACTTCTACTTCCGGTTGTCGAATTGTTACCAAAACCTCATAGTTAAACAGGATTTAAGTCTTATAGTTTTTGAGGAATCGTCCCTTCAACACACACACACACACATCATTGTAAAAATGTTAAAATCGGATTGTAGGGACCTTAAGACGTGCTTATCTACTAAAATCTGGATATGCGATTTTTAGCATGAATCCAATACCTCTCTCAGCCAGAGGAATATTCATTTTTCCCCCGGTTTTATAAAGGACAGAATAAATTTACTTCCAGAGCAAATTTATTTTAGTAACAAATTTAAATCAATTTTATTATTTTTATGGCTTGTATAACTGTCAAAAATTCGACTGTCATTTGACGGAATAAATTTTATTTACCCTAAAAGTAAATTTATCTGTCGTTTATAAAATCGGCCATAAAAGAAATGTGTATGGCTCAAAACTTTTGCACGCCACTGTATATATTTATTTCAACAATTTTAATTATTTAACCGTTTAAACATTGCACAACATTTTTAACTGTAATCAACCAAACAATTAAAAACATAATTAACTATTTAATCAAATTTACATAACTCCTCACCACAAATTCAGTCATTCATCACCATCCATTCAGTTTACACCTCTTGATATTCAACTCTTCATCTTTAGGCAAGGCCAACTGTGCTCCCGTTGCTTGCGCACGGTGGACGACCGTCTCGACGACCTCAGCGTCCTCGACACAGAAGAAGAAGACGACGACAATCTCAGTATGCTAGACGCTCTTGTCGGGGAGACAAGATACCGGTCGTCCATTTCGCTGGCCATACAGCAGGTGAGCCTAAACCACCTATCGAACTATCTCGGCTTTCTAAGCTTACGAGAGTATCTTTTATGATGTAAGTGTTTTTGTGTTTGTTGGAATGCAATGGGGAGTATGCTATAGCAGAATGCAATCGCAATGTAAGTCTTGAATAGCGGATAATGAATTAAGAGTTACCGATAAGGGTTTTGGAAAATGAGTTGACGAAATTATAGAAATGAAATGTTTGCTAAATTGTAATTATCAAATAATTGTTGGTAGTCTTTGTGATATATTTCCTGAAGATCCGTAGAAAAGAAAAAAGTGGGTAGTAAATTGCAGAAAAAAAATATTAGAGCCCAATTGAAAAGCTTTTGTGGTATTTATTTTTGGTTGGATTTTAGAACACGTGTATTCTCCCTTAAAATTCAATTTTTTTTGCAGTAATGTTTCGGTTTAACTAAAATTACAAAACACTAAAGTAAACTAAAAAACTAAAAAAGACGTTGGCGAAAAATTTAAAATAGTTTTTTACAGTTTTGAATAAAATTTAGCCAATTGAGAAGTATTTAAAATAATTTTTGGTAGTTCTGAATAAATTTTAGACATTTGCGAACAGTTTAAAATATTTTCCAGCAATTCTGAATAAATTTTAGACAATTGAGAAGTATTTAAAATAATTTCTGGCAGTTCTGAACAAAATTTACACAGTTCAGAAGTATTTAAAATAGAATCCGGCAATTCTAAATAAATTTTAGACTTTTGCGAACAGTTTAAAATATTTTCCGGCAATTCTGAATAAATTTTAGACAATTGAGAAGTATTTAAAATAGATTCCAGTAGTTCTGAACAAAATTTAAACAATTGAGAAGTATTTAAAATAGTTTCCGTCAGTTTTGAATAAATTTTAGACGTTGAGAAGTATTTAAAATTATTTCCGACAATTCTGAATAAATTTTAGACATTTGAGAAGTATTTAAAATAGTTTCCGGCAATTCTGAATAAATTTTAAACATTTGCGGACAATTTAAAATAGTTTCCGACAGTTTTGAATAATTTTAGAAAGTTGAAAAGTATTTAAAATAGTTTCTGGCAATTCTGATTAAATTTTAGACGTTGAGAAGTATTTAAAATAAATTGTAATAGTTTTGAATAAAACTTAAACAGTTGGGAAGTATTTAAAATAGTTTTCGCCAGTTTTGAATAAATTTTAGACGTTGAGAAGTATTTAAAATAAATTCCAGTAGTTGTGAACAAAATTTAAACAGTTGAGAAATATTTAAATAGTTTCCGGCAATTCTGAATAAATTTTAAACATTTGCGGACAATTTAAAATAGTTTCCGACAGTTTTGTATAATTTTAGACATTTGCGAACAATTTAAAATTGTTTCTGGTAATTCTGAATAAATTTTAGACGTTGAGAAGTAGTTAAAATAATTTCCGACAATTCTGAATAGACATTTTCGAACAATCTAAAATAGTTTCTGGTAATTCTGAATAAATTTTAGACATTTACGAACCGTTTCCAGCAGTTTTAAATAAATTTTAGACAATTGAGAAATATTTAAAAATAATTTCTAGCAGCTCTGAACAAAATTTATACAATTGAGAAGTATTTAAAATAATTTCTTTAAGTTCTGACCAAAATTTAGACATTTGAGAAGTATTTAAAATAGTTTTTGACAATCCTAAATAAAATTTAAACAGTTGAGAAATATTTAAAATAGATTCCGGTAGTTCTGAACAAAATTGTTTCTGGCATTTATTTTTCAAATTCATCCGGTTTTATAACAAATACATACAATTTTTCGAGTTATCCGAACCTGGTTTGATCATCTCATGTCCGGATAAACGAGTTTGCACTGTAGTTCATATTGTAAATAATATTTCACATACTTATACTCATTTGCTTTATTTTAAAATGCTTAAAATAAACTGCACTTTACTAAAATACCTAATGTGTTCGAGTGGTTTTTAAACTCATTTTATACTAATTTTCAGTTTTCTAGCATAAGTTATTAAGTCTTTTTTAAAATTGTTCAGCAAATACACAATACAATATTTAAATCAAAATTAAAATTTTAAAATCTGATGTGGCCAGCACATTATTTTCCATCAATTCTATGTATTGTGTACAAATCCCCTACCAAAAGTTCCTTGGAAAAGATTTTATATATCCAGTAAAATTGTAATACGAACATATACTAGACAGTTGAGAAGTATTTAAAATAGTTTCTGGCAATTCTGAACAAAATTTAGACAGTTAAGAAGTATTTAAAATAAAATCTAATCAGCTCTTCATAATATGAATGTAAAGAAGAGAAATATGGAAGAATTATAATTTTTAAAAATTTTAGACTTTTGCGAACAGTTTAAAATAGTTTCCGGCAGTTTTAAACAAATTTTGGACAATTGAGAAATATTTAAAATAATTTCTGGCAGTGCTGAACAAAATTTAAACAGTTGAGAACTATTTAAACAATTAAGAAGTATTTAAAATAGATTCCAGTAGTTCTGAACAAAATTTAGACCGTTAAGAAGTATTTAAAATAGTTTCTAGCAATTCTGAATAAATTTTAGACATGCAAACAGTTTAAAATAGTTCCCGGCAGTTTTGAATAAATTTTAGACAATTGATAAATATTTAAAATAAGTTCTGGAAATTCTGAACAAAATTTAAACAGTTGAGAAGTATTTAAAATATTTTTTGGCAACTCTGAATAAATTTTAGACAGTTGTGAAGTATTCAGAATAGTTTCTGGTAGTTCTGAACAAAATTTAAACAGTTGAGAAACATTTAAAATAGTTTCCAACAGTTTCTGGTAATTCTGAACAAAATTTAGACAGTTAAAAAGTATTTAAAATAGTTTCTGGCAATTCTGAACAAAATTTAGACAGTTAAGAAGTATTTAAAATAAAATCTAATCAGCTCTTCATAATATGAATGTAAAGAAGAGAAATATGAAAGAATTATAATTTTTAAAAATTTTAGACTTTTGCGAACAGTTTAAAATAGTTTCCGGCAGTTTTAAACAAATTTTGGAGAATTGAGAAATATTTAAAATAATTTCTGGCAGTGCTGAACAAAATTTAAACAGTTGAGAACTATTTAAAAGAGTTTCTGGCAATTCTGAATACATTTTAGACAATTAAGAAGTATTTAAAATAGATTCCAGTAGTTCTGAACAAAATTTAGACCGTTAAGAAGTATTTAAAATAGTTTCTAGCAATTCTGAATAAATTTTAGACATGCGAACAGTTTAAAATAGTTCCCGGCAGTTTTGAATAAATTTTAGACAATTGAGAAATATTTAAAATAAGTTCTGTAAATTCTGAACAAAATTTAAACAGTTGAGAAGTATTTAAAATATTTTTTGGCAACTCTGAATAAATTTTAGACAGTTGTGAAGTATTCAGAATAGTTTCCGGTAGTTCTGAACAAAATTTAAACAGTTGAGAAATATTTAAAATAGTTTCCAACAGTTTCTGGTAATTCTGAACAAAATTTAGACAGTTAAAAAGTATTTAAAACAGTTTGTGGCAATTCTGAATAAATTTCCACGGTTTAGAAGTATTTAAAATAGTTTCCGGCAAAATCAAATCAGCTCTTCTTATGAATGTAAAGAAGAGGAATACGAAAGAATTATAATTTTTAGAATTGTAGTATTCGAGTTATTGTCGGACAGACATCATCGTAAAACTCGTATTCTAGGGACCCTAAAACATGTTTATTTATTGAAAAAAAAACTCCACCGATTTTTTTGTCAATATCTTCTTTACCTACAGGTGACGGAAGATAAAATACACTATTTTCATCGAATAAAAATACAAAAAAAAAAAAACTCTTAATTTGTTATCCTATTTATTTATGTAGTAGCTTTGCATGTTAGCACAAAAAAAATCGCAAAACCTTATACAACAGGCCTAATATCAATCACCATCAATACTCTGCGATCAATAAATCGCTCATTAATCGATAATTGGTTCGTTTTATCGTAGGGTTACTGTGAGATCACTTCAGTCCTGCGTAGACTGCTGTCCATATTGTGGAAAGTTTCAGCTCCTACACTCTATACATTATTGCTTGAGTTTTGCTTATTTGTCAGAGAATATATATTGATTCCGTTTTTTTATTCGCCTAAACGTTTGCCATTACTTTTACTTTGTTTTATAATGACAAATGACAAAATACAGACACAGTACTGATGTAGGTTACATTGAAAAGAAAGAATTATGACTTATTTTTGTAATTTAATATTTTTAAAATATTATTTTGGCCCAATATATTGTACTTATTATGGTGCTTATTTATTTTTTATAGTACAAAAATTGTACTAAATATCGTACAAATTAATAATAGTTCAAATTAAAAAAAATAGAGCGACTTTGTAGGAACCAATAAAAAATAATACCCCATAATTTTAAAAATTGAATATATATATTCAAACTTTTTAAAATTTATATGCCCTAAATCTAGTGATTATTTAGGATTTTAAGAATTATATTTTAGGGTTTTTTAGGAGCACATTATGCCTTGAAGTTGACGCGCACTAATTAAACAAATCATGTTCGTTGCTATAATTTGTACAAAACGTCAAATTTACTGTCAAAGAATATCTTCTTAGCTTCTATTTTATGAAATATAATATTCATATTTACTCTCAAGCATCAAATTGAATCGGATTGTATAATTCATTTTTGTTGTTCTAAAGTGTTGCTATATAAACCAATGGATGTCATTAGCGTCCCATTCGGAGTTGTATTTATGTGAAGAAGACTTAAATCCTAAATAATAAATGCCGAAATGCTACATCGGACACAGCTTATATCGATGGCTTAAGTGCAAAACTTCGTAATCCACAAAATATTCAAAAATTCGATTTTGGCGCCAATTGAAGCATTTGTTTAGGGTATATTCCAAAAATAAAATATAATAACCAAAACTCATATACCTATTAACTAATATATTGCTAATGCTCGTATCTTTCCCATAAGAGTAGCTGAAGGAAACACTGTGAAATAGAAATATCATTTCTGCATAAGTCCATCTCTCACAAACACCCAACCGGCAATTATACGCATGCTCGGAAATCTTGACTACTATTGGCTAACGCTGATAGCGTCGCTGGCTGGGCTGCGTTCCAAAATCCTACTTTTAGAGTACGAAATTATTCAAAGTCGTTTCAAAACTAATAACCTTATTCTCAGAGTTTACTCAACCTGTTCCAAAACAGCCAGAGTTTACTCCAAAGTGATGTTCTACTTACTCTACTAACGAGGAGGGTATAGAAATTACTCCACAATATTTCAAACGTAGATGCTCACGATTCTCAACATATGAAAGTAATTTGCCTTCTTGAGGAAGAAAACATGCTTTTGGTTGAAAATAAACATAAGTAAATACTTTGGCGTGTATTACGAGCATACTTTTATAATAAAAGCGCTTTTATGGAGCGTACTTTCACATTATATTGAGGAGAGTGCTCCATAAAAGCGCTTTTATTACGGGCTTGACATTAATGTTGTAATTATAAGTAGTTTTGTTAGTTTTATAAAATTATTTTTAATTTAGTTTCAATTTTTTACTTCAACAAAACTCTCATTCGTTCCAAAACATCATAAACATCATACTCTACGCCAAAACTCTGTATTCTTGGTTTTGGAACGCTGCCCTGGTGATGCAGCGAGCACATGGTTTGATTTTGACGTTTGATTTCATTTCTGTTTGTAGTTGCACTTCGAAAACATTTGCTTTGTGTTTCATACAGTAATTTATTGTCACCTAAATACATTAATCCTGACCAGATTGTATTTCTATTATTTTTACAGTACAACAAAGTAAATTATTTAATTCAAATTTAGCACTAGAATATGTCAATGTTTTTTATTATTACTAATATTTATATTCAAGAATTTACATACAAAAAAAATAGTAGGTACATTGTTTAATTTCTCAAATTTAAATTTAAAATTTCTCGCGCTAGTCGTTAATAAACAGAACTCTGTGATTCGCAAAAAGGGATCATGATTTCCTCGTTAGCCAATAGTAGTCAAGGTTTCCAAGCATGCGCATAATTCGCGGTTGGGTGTTTGTGTGAGATAGACTTTGCAGAAATGATATTTCCATTTCACAGTGTTTCCTTCAAGAAAAGCAAAGGATCCGCAATATATTAGTTAATAGGTATATGTTTTACGCGCTAAAACAAAACGTAACAACAGCTGTGTTCAATGTCGCATTTTGGCATTTAGTATTTAGGATTTAGGTCTTCTTCACATAAATAAAACTCCGAATGGCACACTAGTGATATCCATTGGTTTGTATGGCAACACTTTAGAACAACAAAAATGAATTATACAATTCGATTCAATTTCATGCTTCAGATTAAATGTTAATATTATATTTCATAAAATAGAAGCTAAAAAGCTATTCTCTGACAGTAAATTTGACGTTTTGTACTAATTATAGCAACGAACATGTATTGTTTAATTAGTGCGCGTCAACTTCAAAGCATAATGTGCTCCTGCAAAACCCTACAATCTAATTCCTAAAATCCTAAATAATCATTAGATTTAGGACATACAAATTTAAGATTTAGATATTAGGGTGATAAAAGTGCAACTTCGGACACAGCTTAAGTCATACAGACTTGGTCAAACTATATAATTATTAATAATGTGCGTCTCAAAAATTCCACCGCGAACTTTATTTATGGGAATTATGAACGAAAAGTTTTATATTTTCTAATAATTTTTACATTAATATGTTTATAAATAACATTTATTTTTTTGCAACTATAATAATATTAATCCTTGCAATATTTTTTTCAATAGTTTTCAACATATTTTCAGTTGTATTTATTATTTATTTCTGTTAACTATAAAAATGGATCCTCCACTATTTTTAAAATGTTAATTAAAGAAAATCAGTCAAAATGCTCATTTATAATATACAATAATTTAAATACAAATACAGTAAAATACTTGTCTTCAAAGTTTAAATATTTTAAGACAGATGGCAGCACATGTCAAATCCACCCACACAATTCCTGAAATATTTTAGTTTTTCCAGTGCAGACGCCTTCTTTCAAGGGCTTGATTTTAAAGTGCCCCTAAATGCTCATATAAATAACACATGGCAAAAAAATTGTATCGACAGGCATGGAATGGAATTTGTGTGACGTCACTCGACCTAAAAATCAATAATAACGATCATGTGCAGTAGATTAAATGGAAAAATCAATAGATGAAGCAACGCGCGATAATATTACCCTGTAGCAGACTTGCAAAAACCAAAATTTTATTTTTAGATTGTTGCTTGTTGTTTCAAATTGAAATAAATTTGCTTTATTTCGCCTGGAAAATATTTTTGTAGAATTCATAAGCGAGATACGAGATTCAGCGGGATTTTTGAATGTAAAATAAATAATTAGTTCAGAAATGATTACTAGATGGTGTTAGGAGTGTTGAAATGGACATATATACACTAAACTTTATATACAGAGAAAAAGTCATTGAAAAGTCAAATATTTTAAAAACTAATAACTATTTTTAAACTTTGATAGTCCCTTTTATACAGTTTAAAGTTTAGTTTAAATATAAATGACCCATATTCTAATTATTTAATAAGATAAATATGATTTAAAATTATTATTTTATTGTTATAATATACAATATTTCTTCATAAAAATGCACAAAAATAATTGTTTACAATTTATACATTTAATTACAACATCGCCAATTATTATTTTTAATATATTTTCTTTATTATTTATTATCCTAAACAATTTCTACTGGAAAATAAATACATAAAAAGAAATTATTTAATAACGAATATACCGTGAGTATTTTTTAACGTGAAACATTGGGTTTGTCATATTCATGGTTACGACTTGACATTTGATTGACAGCAATGTATTTGCCCGTTCCATTTAAAATGAAACATAGGGAACGAATTTGACATTTCATAAGACGTCAATAGAGGTTAATTTTGTTTAAATAATTAAACCTGCATTCTAAATTAAAATTAGTTGTAGAAAAAGTATAGTGTGCACCTTGTGCCCGAGTGATTTTCTGACTCGGCTAAATTTCTTACAATATTTAAATATAATACTTCTGACAAATTCATTCCCCATGTGTCATTTTAAATGAGACAGACAAATACATCTGTCATATTGACAAGATGTTATTAGAGGTTAATTTTGTTTAAATATTTATACCTGTTTCTAAAAATTAAATTTGGATGTAGAAAAAATACTGTATGCACCTTGTGCCCGAAATATGTTTAGTGCTCTCGAGTGGTTTTCTGACTCCGCTAAATTTCTTACAATATTTAAATATAATACTTCTGTCAGATTCGTTCCCTATGTTTCATTTTAAATGGAACGGGCAAATACGTTGCTGTCAATCAAATATCAAGTCGTAAGCACGGATATGACAAACTCAATGTTTCACGTTAAAAAATATTCACGGTATTTGATTGCAACAATGGAAACTTTCATATTTCTTCAAAAAATACACAAAAATAATTGTTTATCAATTTATACATTTAATTACAACAATGACAATTTTTGAATATAAAATAAACGTAATTAATTCAAAAGTGATCAATATAATATAATATTATTAAAATAAATATCTAAAACTTATAAAGAATAAGTAAATAAAGTAAGAAACTGGAGAATTATTTTCTAATTTATCGAATTTTCGAATTATATTTAATTAAATTATTGTTTGGTCTACAAATTTGTTTCAAACAATTTGATATTCATTTACTTGGTGCAGTTGGCAAGCCTGTTTTGACAACTAGAACATAACTTTGCCAGGGCAAAATAAATATAAATAATCGCTTTCATACCGAATGATTATTAATTACAGTGTTTGCAGAAGTGGTTTCTATAATTTTTTTATTTATTTCATAATCAGAAACATCACTAAATCGGTGTTTTTCGTTCGTTTTATTTAAGTGTTGATAACTATCTGACAAAACAAAACTACGGAGATTATTCCCTGGAATAATCTCTAGGGCTTTATTCTCACTATAACAATGACAGGATTGGTTAAAACGCTGACACGTGACAGGTAATGAAACATTTCATTGGTTTTAAGAAATGTCAAAAATAAAAATAACAGCTTGATATGTCGAAAACTGCAGTAAAAATGCAATTAAAGCTTGAGAAACAAAACCAAAATTAAATATTCTTTCTTTTCAATGAATGCATGAACTTACAAATATATTGCGAATATATAGGAGGCCTTATATGCTATATATGTTATATATAAATAGTCTGTTATATTTATTATTGTTGTAGAAATGTACAGTTTTTGATAATATATTATTTTAGAGCATGTGTATTGACACTTGTTTTTTTCCATCACCATTTAGTAAGTAAAGTCGTTTAAATTAACATGCTAACCGACTTTAAACTTTGGACATAAATATTTTAATGTTTTAATGTAATATACAGTAGCAGACATAAAAAGAACGACTCAAAAAATATTTCGCCATATTTTAAATATTAAATATATTTTTAAACTTTTTATAATGTTAAAGTGATAATCATCAAATTTATAACGCCCGGTTTCATAATAAATATAAAGTCACTTTACTTTTAGAGTTTGATCTAAAAGTGAAAAAAGCATTTTACAATTTTACTTTAAGCTAAAGTTGTCAGTTTAAAGTCCTTTAAAATAAAGTCATCTGACAGTTCCTTTAACTTAAAGTGAAATTATAAATCGTTTTTTCACTTTTACAGCAAGCTTTAAAAGTAAAGTGACTTTATATTTATTGTAAAATCGGCCGTTAATTTCTTATATTTACTTTAAAAAAATCTGATGTGGCCAGCACATTATCTTCCGTCAATTCTATGTATTTTGTACAAATCCCATACCAAAAGTTTCTTGTAAAATATTCTATATATCCGGTAAAATTGTAACACGAACATATACTATTTTCTACAAATTCCATATCGAAAGTTCATTGGAAAAGATTCTATAAATCTACTACATTAAATAAATTGCACTTGACACTGACATCTGTCAATTAGAATTATTTGAATATATCAGCTGTTTCCATGATTATAGCAAAGCTGCTTGATTTATAAAAGTTAATTTCTTTATAATTATTTAACTCTGTATCTATTGAATATAAAGAAAAATGTATAATCAAACAGTTTAGGCAATAAAATATTCTTTCATATTGATAATTGTCAAAAAATGATATTTAACTGCGTTTTTTCAATAAAAACTGTTAAGAACTTCAAATAAGTAAACTTCCGGTTGACCAATTATAACCAAAATCTAATCAGCTTTTCATATGGATGTAAAAAAGAGGAATACGAAAGAATTATAATTTTTAGTCACATTATATAAAAAGTTTAAAAATATATTCAATATTGTAAATATGAGGGAATATTTTTTATAGATTTCTAGAAAGTTGCTCTATTTATATCCAATACTATAAGTGTGTTTTTGTTTTTTATGTATTATTAAGTTTCTTTTCAATTTACTAAAAGGTTTTTTATTTGAAATCAATCAAAATATATAAAAATGGCCGACACAATGACGTCATAAAGTACTATGAAAATTCGAAGGGCTTAAGTGCCATTTTTATTTATTTAGCACAATAATAACAAATGCAACTTATTCCTATTAATATTCTTAGGGCCGGTATTATAAATGTCCAGTTAAATTTAGTTCCATAGTAAATTTACTTAAATGAACAAATGCAACGCGAATTTTTGACAGCAATGATTTAAATGTAAGAACATTAAAATTGATTCGAATTTGTTCACTTTATTAAATTTAATGTGGAACTAAATTTAACTGGACATTTATAATACCTGCTCTTAATCATTTTGTTTAATACTAATCATTAATGATTCTTAAATCCAGAATATATGAGCCCAAACTAATAATAGTTCGACCGGTTTAAGTTTTCAACAAACAAATAATAAAATCTACGCAAATAAACATTTCTTTCGACTAATTTAAAATATAGATTTTAGACTCACAAAAACTGAATATGTTATTCAAATATTCCGCCATTTAATATCGGATTTACACCGCCGGTATTAGTAATACCAACTTTAATTTATTTTATCCCTAAACCCAGCAATGAATGAATGCAATGAAGTTGTTTTTCATTGTACCAAAAGTAAAGAAGCTAAATCTGGGCTATAAGATGGCTCTTAAAATCCCGGTTGAACTATTAACATCAGTCATTTGGTCCACAGTTTTCTAACGTTTTAAGTCTACAGGGTGTCTCAATAAGCTTGCTCACTATTGGTAACTTTTTTATTTGAAGAGATACGAGGTTGGTTAAATTAGCAAAATTGTGCCATTGTATATTAGAAAATTGGTTATGTAGACAAAATAAAAATTGTGTCAACGGTTCCCAAAATTTGGGACAGAATATATATTTTTTAAATAGAACTATATATTTTTTATTATCTTATTGGAAAGAGTATTTTTTTCTTTCTAATAAGATAATGTTGTTTATGTACAATTTTTTCAAATAAACGAGTTATTTACGTTTAAAGATAAAAATTATCTTTTATTAGTTTAGGTCAAGTATACTATGGAAACAATTGTTTTTTATAAAATTATTATTTTATTAATTTATTTTACAGTAATAACAAAACAATGAAAATATTCTAAATTGAAAGCCATTATTTCTTTCGCACATTTTAACTCTTTTGCAAAGAGAGCCGACCGTTCTACGTAACTGGTGTCTAGATATAACTTTCCATATAGCACGATCATATCTAACTTTTCTTCATTTGTAAAGTTATTAAACATTATTAAACACAGAGAACTTTACGGGAGAAATTATTAAACGTCAAACAACCAAAGAATCAATTGTTTCCATGACTTACTTGACTAAAAAACTAATAAAATAGTTTACAACATTTAAATTTTTAACCGTAAATAACTCGTTTATTTGAAAAAATTGTACTTAAACAACATTAACTTATTGGAAAGAAAAAAATACTCTTTCCAATAAGATAATAAAAAATATATTGTCCCAAATTTTGAGAACCGCTGACACAAATTTTATTTTGTCTACATGACCAATTTTCTAATATAAAATGGCACAATTTTGCTCATTTAACCAACCTCGTACCTCTTCAAATAAAAAAGTTACCAATAGTGAGCAAGCTTATTGAGACACCCTGTATATTTAAAGTAGTCGAAAGAATTTTGTAGAAATTTTCAATCATTTGTATAAATTTTATAATTTCACATTTTCTAAAAAGTATTTTAAATGAAAGTTTATGCAAAATTTATCACAGTAATAACAAAAAAATATAATAATTTATTCTTATTGTCTTAAATATTAAAATAAAAATATTGGCGCCTGAAATAGTCATGAAAAACAACCCCCCACTCCTGTGACGTCAGAGTACGTACAACACGTCATTTATAGCCAATAGGAAAACAGTTTACGTTATTTATATAAATAAAAGTAGGCGATAGTTTGTCACATGTTAAACTGTATGTACTCTGACGTCACATTCTATTTCAGATCATGTGACTTTTTGAAAGTCAGTTAATCTAAACGGTTTTATTGTAACAATTTATTACGTTTATATTAAAATAAAACCTTTTAGTTTATGTTTATATTAATCCAAACCAACGTTTCGGTAGCATATGTTGCCGTTTTCTTCAAGGTATAAACAAATCAAATCATGTTTTTATCCTGAAGAAGGCCACTTTATGCTGCCGAAACGTTGATTTGAATTGATATAAATAGAACTTAAATTAGAAGGTTGTTGTGTTTATATTTTACTACATTAAAAAAACGTTTATTAAATTAGTAAAAAATCTTCCAAAATTCATTATATTAAAATAAAACAACTTTTTAGTTTGTTTCTATTAATCCAAACCAACGTTTCGGTAGCATATAGCAACTTTCTTCAAGGTAAAAACAAATCGAATCATGTTTTTTTTTCCTGAAGAAGGCAACTTTATGCTGCCGAAACGTTTTTTGAATTAATATAAACAGAAATTAAACTATAAGCTTGTTTTATTTTAACGATTTATTACAAAATGGCCGGTTTTATAAACAACAGATAAATTTACTTCCAAAGTAAATAAAATTTAGTCCTTTAAATGACAGTCGAATATTTGACAGTAATGTTATAAGGGCCATTTTCATAATAATAAACTCTATCCTTACTTTAACATTTAAAATTAAAGTTGTATTCCACAAATTTCAATATTTAATTGTAAAATATGTAATGGATATTTCGTGATATTTTCAAATTTGAGGCTCTTTAAGGAACAATATCTTTTATAATTTAGTACTTAAAAGTCATATAAAAATCTTGCAACAGCCTTATTATGAATTTGGGCTCTTAAATAGCGACACAATAAAAAAAATCTATATTTTGATTGATTTCCACGATTTTTACGTTTTTTATGTTCTCTGTTTTGCAAAATGGCTTCAAAAACTAACACATAACCTGACAAGAACATGCATGACTTATAACTAACTCTTGACAATATTTTAGGACTCAACCACTCAATCAAACAACTTATATCGCGATTTGGTTGAAAAATACGAAGCCCTACTTGCCGTAAACCGTAACCACGTTCACCACAAACCATCAAACAACTGTTTATCTTTACAAGAAGAATTACAAATGTCTGGGGACTTTAATTCTCGCGGGAAAGACACAGATGAAGAAAGCGGTCATGGCGATTATAAAAATAAAGACAGGAAGAATTTTTCTCAAACTCCAACAGATTTTTCGGAGGCAGAAACTTCTAGTTCTGGATTTCAAGATGAGACTAGCAATAAATCTACTCAAACAGACGGGAGACCAGGTTCATTTTTATGCACAATTGCTGACGGGGACGACTGTAAATTCAGTATTTACGATGACGCAAGTCCGATAGACAGCCGTTTTAGAAACAGGCCAGAATACAGAGAATTGTTCAAAGAAATATTTACAGTTCTTAAAAAAGCCGCTGAAAATAAAGACGAAGGTGAAGAACTCCCTCTTTTGGACGACTGCACGCCTTGTAAAGTGCCCCCTGTAACTCCCGCCACTGAAGACTTCCCCGCCACTGACTTTACCGACGATAACCACTCCATAATATCCGTAACATCTGACGTTTCAACTAAATCAGAACCTCCAACAGTCGTCGAAAACATCCCAGAAATAAATCCGGAACCTAAAAATGTTACATCCGCTAAAACAGACGAGAAAGGTCCAGTTTTAACCCCGTACAAACGCGAGCCTTTAGAATATCTGTCAGTTTCCGTCAACGTGCGAAAAAAATCATCCTCAAAAAAGAAAAAATTCGCTGATAGATCCGATTCGCCTGTTTTGCCGCTAAGTCCGAGAATTAACTACTTGTCAGCCGGGCGCAAAAAGAAAGAAGCAAGACCCACAACAATCGTCGATAATAAAGAAGTTTGGAATGGATCTACGCTGCAGTTTTGGTCGTCTAACAATAACAGAAGTATTGCATCGCCAACTCCAAGTCAAAATAGCGGAAAATCTGTGCGGATTGATAAATCTTCTTGGGAGTTTAAACCATCCATGGCTTCCCAAGATTTGAACAAGCTCAAACGATTGGACTTATCTTATGCGGAAGTCCTGCGAAACGCTGATACGAAAAAAAGAGAAGTTTTCGCGAAATCTTCGAGGAGAAAGTAATGTAAGCTGTTTTTATTTTATGTATTTTACGTTCAGACTTGTAAATATTATTTTAATGTATGCCATTTTTTTATCCTAAGGATTTTTTTATTTTTTGTAACATTCCTGATGGATTTTATTTGCTGAACTTGCAGCTGTGCCAATGTATTTATAAAAAGCATTCATTAAAACCCCTCATTTTTCAAAATTTTACTAAGTTGTTTTAGTAGTTTTTTTTGGGATGACTTTTACGCAATTTTCAAACAATTATAAATAAATTTAAGATTATTGATAAGATACAAAGAAAATATGTACATTTTTTCATGAATTTTAAAAAGGTTACTGTCCTAAATGCTGATTTTTTTAAAAGAGGAACTGCAGAGTTTTTCGGGCGTGAGTTTTGTGCGTCAGAATTTTTAAACGATTTCGTGTTTGGGGCTGTAGATATTTTCTAATTAAAATATTAAATAACATTTAAAGAAAAAATGTACATTTTCTTCATAATTTTTAAAGAAATATCAATATATTATTACTTAATAAATTTTTAAGTATCTGAAATTTTTTAAAAGTTGTATAATACAGTATTAGTTGGGCTTGTACAATTTTTCAAATATCTGAAATAGTTTTTTAATAATTAAATTTTAGAATTCGGTTATCCGGTTTTTCAATGATTCATTCCATCACTAAATAATTGTTTCATTTTACACAAGGTAAAAAAAGCGTTTATTAAATTAGTAAAAAATATCTTTCAAAATTCATTATATTAAAATAAAACAAGTTTTTTTAGTTGTAAGTTTATGTTTATATTAATCCAAACCAACGTTTCGGTAGCATACATTGTAGTTTTCTGCAAGGTAAAAATAAATGTTATTCTGAAGAAAGCTGCAATGTATGCTGCCGAAACGTTGATTTGAAATAATTTAAACAAACTTAAACTAGAAGTTTTTTTTATTTTAACAATTTATTACATTAAAAAAAGCGTTTATTAAATTAGTAAAAAAAAATTCAAAATTTATTATATTAAAATAAAACGTTTTAGTTTATGTTTATATTAATCCAAACCAACGTTTCGGTAGCATACATTGCAGTTTTCTTCAAGATAAAAACATATGTTCTTATCCTGAAGAAAGCTGCAATGCGTGCTACCGAAACGTTTAAACTAGTAGGTTGTTTTATTTTAACAATTTATTACATTAAAAACGCTTTTATTTATTTAGTAAAAATCTTTCAAAATTTATTATATTAAAATAAAACGTTTTAGTTTATGTTTATATTAATTCAAACCAACGTTTCAGTATCATATATTTCAGCTTTCTTCAAGTTTAAAACATGAAATCATGTTTTATCCTGAAGAAGTCAACTTTATGCTGCCGAAACATTGGTTTGAATTAATATAAACAACTTGAACTAAAAGGTTTTATTTTAACAATTTGTTACATTTATGTTAAAATAAAACCTTTTAGTTTATATTAATCCATTTCAACGTTTCGGTAGCATATATTGCCGCTTTCTTCAAGGTAGAAACATGATTCAAATCATGTTTTTATCCTGAAGATGGCCACTTTATGCTGCCGAAACGTTGAATTGAATTAATATAAAAAAAACTTAACCTAAAAGGTTGTTGTGTTTTAACAGTTTACTACATTAAAAAAGCGTTTATTAAATTAGTAAAAAATCTTCCAAAATTCATTATATTAAAATTAAACAACTTTTTAGTTTATGTTTACATTAATCCAAACCAACGTTTCGGTAGCATATAGCAACTTTCTTCAAGGTAAAAACATAAATCAAATCGTGTTTTTATCCTGAAGGGCACTTTATGCTGCCGAAACGTTTGTTTGAATTAATATAAACAGAACTTGAACTATAAGCTTGTTTTATTTTAACAATTTATTACATAATGGTCGGTTTTATAAACGACAGATAAAAAATTTATTCCGTCAAATGACAGTCAATTTTTTGACAGTAATGTTATAAGGGCCATTTTCATAATAATAAACTCTGTCGTCACTTTAACATTTAAAATTAAAGTTGTATTCGTTTTTAAAATTTTAGCACTTTAACAAACTCTTGCATTACTAAATTAAAGATAAAGTCTTAAAGTAATTTTAATGTAAAGTCTTAAAGTGAACTTGTTTATAAAAACGGCCCTAAATGTCATAAAATGAATAAAATTGATTCGAATTTGTTAAGTTTGAATAAATTAACTTCCTTTATAAAATCGGGGGTAAAAATTAAAATACATATGATAATAAATACACAATTTTTAAGTCAGTTTTAACAAAAATACTTTAAGAAATTGTACTTTTAACATATCTATAATATGTTACAAATATATATTAGTAATAATATTTATATTACGAGGAAAACTATACCATATATTTGTCATTTTCGGGAAATATGTTTGAAAATTGTCGTATTGTCATTCATTGCACATATTTAAAAATTCTTGAATCATGAACTCACGATACAAAAACAGTGCACCTTAAGACTTAATATCTTAAAAGTGTGATTTGTAATTTTGGTATTGGATAGAAATCATAGGATAGACTCATATTTATTTAAAGAACATTCAATCATGTAAAATAAACATAAAATCCTATATAAAATACCTTTTAATTATCCCCATATTTTCATATATTAGTCCGTATCACCAGCGCACTTTTATAATAAAAGCAGTTTTATTATAAAAGTGCTCTCGTAATACGAACCAACTTTCATTATTTTATTAATGTCTTTGAATATTATTAAGTATATTCAAAGATATTTTTTGGTGCGAGTGTTACATACAGTAAATCCCGTACAACACGGTAGGTGCAATGCTTGGTTCCTTATAGCACGGTCACGTGTTATATGGGCAAAAATGAAATATTTAACAACACAATTTTATAATAAGTTGCACTAATACTAATTTATTAATAATAACTTGTTCAGTATAATTTAATAATTTTTGAAATAATCTTTAAAGAAATGGCAATATATTATTTAATGCATGCAAATATTAAAGCTATATTATTAGATTAGAAAATGATTGAAGCTATAAGAATTAAATTTACTTATATATATATGTCGCACTAATTGAAGACTCATACATATCTGCAATAATATAAATGGGTCCTAAAACAAAATGAAAATTCCAGGAAAATTCGCTTTGTTAATAACGTCGCAAAAGTTTTGAGAAAAAATCTGATGTGGCCAGCACATTATCTTCCGTCAGTTCTATGTATTTTGTACAAATCTCAAACCAAAAGATTCTATAAATCCAGTAAAATTGTGACACGAACAAATACTATTTTCTACAAATTCCATACTGAAAGATCTTTGGAAAATATTCTATAAATCCAATATTATGTAAATTACACTTGACACTGACATCTGTCAATTAGAATTATTTGAATATATCACCAGTTTTCATGGTTATAGCAAAGCTGGCTGATTTTTGAAAGTTAATCTCTTTAAAATTCTTTAACTTTATATCTATTGAATATGAAAGAAAATGTATAATTAATCCATATAAACAATAAGATATTCTTTCATATTGATAATCACAAAAATTTTAAAAATGATATTTAACTGCGTTTTTTTCAAGAAAAATTGTTAAGAACTTAAGTAAGGGAACTTCCGGTTGGCCAATTATAATCAAAATCTAATTAGTTCTTCATATGGATGTAAAGACGAAGAATACGAAAGAATTATAATTTTTAGAATTGGAGTTATCGTCGGAGAAATTTTTGTCACACATACACATACATAGATATCGTAAAACTAGTAAAATCGTATTCTAGGGACCCTAAAACGTGCTTATTCATTAAAAACACTACCGATTTTTTTGACCAAAGACAATACTGTCTTTGCCTGAAGGTGACGGAAAGTAAAAAAAAACTGCGTTGCATTAAAAATAATGGCGCCCTATCATTGTAGTAAAATTATATTTCTTAAGGGTACTTCCGGTTGACCAAATATAAACATAATCTAATCAGCTCTTCATATGAATGTAAAGAAGAGGAATGCGAAAGAATTTATAATTTTTAGAATTGGAGTTATCGTCGGAGAAAAATTTGTGGCACACACAAACATCATCGGAAAACTAGTAAAATCGTATTCTAGGGACCCTAAAAATGCTTATTCATTAAAAACTTACCTCCGAATTTTTTGTCCAAAGACAATTCTTTACCTGAAGATAACGGAAGGTAAAGAAAACTGCATCGCATTGAAGATAATGGTGTTCTATCATTGTTGTAAACTAGTAAAATCGTATTCTAAGGGCCATAAAACGTGCTTATTCATTTAAAAACTATCGAATTTTTTGAACAAAGACAATAGCTTCTTTACCTAAAGATGTCGGAAGCTAAAAAAAATTGTGTCTCATTGAATATAATGATGCCCTATCATTTTTGTAAACTAGTAAAATCATATTCTAGAGACCCTAAGACCTGCCTTTTTTTTATTACACACCACCAATTTTTTTGACCAAAGACACTATCTTACCTAAAAGTGACGGAAGGTAAAAACTGCTCGCATTGAAAATAATGACGCTCTATTAGTGTTATAAAATTAGATTTCTTATCTTCTTAATTTATAGGAACAAGCCCTTATGTTCAAGTTTCAATAAAATAATTCTTTCTATTTGATGAATAGGGTTTTATCTTTTTCTTAAAACTTTTGTTACATACGTATATGATCGTCCTGATTAAAACTTAGGGTCGTTTTCATAATAAATTTTATTTTCATTTTAACATTTTAAATTAAAATTAAAGATTTTTTCATAATAATTCTTTTACACTTTGGCGAGCACTACAGCATTATTTTAAAATAAAGATAAAAGTCTTACGGTCGGTTTCATAATAAATATAAAGTCATCTTAAATTAAAGTGGCCGCGTGCCTGAGTGTCTGGTCGCGAACCTGGGGGAACCGGGTTCGATTCCGAAAGACGCCAAATATTTCCAATTTTAAATGACACAAAAGTGACCCCTGTGGTGCACTCTCCACACCAGCTATGAGTGCCCGTGATGTGGCGCCTGGTAAGCGCCCACACGGTAAAATATATCGTCATCTTTACCGATGTCTACATGTGTTGTAGATACTGGCACACCCAGAAATGGGTAATATGCCGTGATGATATATTTATTTTAGTTGTGATTTTAAATGGGGTATTTCACTCATTTTTTTTATTATTGTAAATAAAACTTCATTCATTTTTGAAGCAATTCATAGTATTAGAAAATCTTAATTGTTCCTAGTTTAACAGTATTTTATTTTCGAGAAATCAGTGTAACGTCACATTTCCCCTATACTTGTCTTTCTCACACACACTGCTCTGTGTACGCTGCGAGAGAAAGATAGCAATTGTATGACGTCAATTTTCCCTTTTAGCAAATGTGAAATATCTCGTAAAGTAATTATTTAAAAAATGTTTTCATTGTTTTAACTATTATTTATTGAGCTATACTTTAAGATAAATGGAATTTTTTCTTATTTTTTTGTTATGGTGGAATACCCCATTCCATTAAAATAAAGTCATCTGACAGTTCCTTTAATTTAAAGTGAAATTATAAAACGCTTTCTTCACTTTAGATCAAACTTTAAAAGTAAAGTGACTTTATATTTATTATAAAACCGGCTGTTAAAGTGAAATTAAAGTCATATAGTGAGCCCGATTATAAAAACGGCCCTAATAGCTGCAATAAAACAAATCGATCTTGGAACAAAAAGAAAATATCTATTTTGCATTTTTTTATTTTTATTTGTGAAATAATACAAGAAAAATAGTGTTAACGAATATTTATTTGTACAAATACAATGTTTAAAATATTCTTAAAACACAAAGCATCAAAAAATTTATACAAGTTTAACTTCAAAATTTAAGTTTTATGAAACAAAACTTTATGTATCGTACTTATATCCGGCACGAGTTTATTCGCTGAATTCTTGCTCGAAACAATCTTTTTCGTCACGCCCGCCGAAGTCCTCAAAACGCTGAAACTTTCAAATTAAACATAGTCAATTTTCAAGTAATTATATTTACCTCTGAGTGGTTTTTGTGGGGCGAACAGCCGGAGCGGTTGGGTTGTTTACTGGACGTTTATTGACCAAAAGGCATTTCATTGGTTGGCCGTCAAGTTGACGGTTGTGGTACGTGTCAACTGCCTTTTGGGCGTCCTTGAGATTTTTGTAAATTACTTCGGCAGTACCTGGGCGCACTAAACGGGAGACTAGGAGCTCTCCTATGTCCTCAAATAATTCCTAAACATACATACGAAAAAATCACGCGTCGTCTACTCTTAATGGGTTAGCGCAAACCCGAAAACAATAATAGGGTTCTTTCCACTCTGAAACTTTCGCTCCTTTTGCTCAGTAAAAACCACATCCATACACTTACACACTGGACGGTCAGCAATCGAACACCCTCAACTTCGCCGACATATACAGGTGTCTCTTAAATAGGGGGACATGGCTTAACCACAGATTCCTGAGGCTAAAATAAGACGATTTAACCAAACTTGCTTCTACCGGAAAGTGTACCATTTAACCAGAAATCTCCTTCAAAGTTCATCGAAAAAAAATTATTTTGCTTATAATAACAGAACGTTTTAAACGATTTGGATGAAATTTGGTATGACAGTTTATATGGTTATAAGTCATCTTTTAAGGTGATACTTGTTATTATTAGTGAACCACTAGTGTATGAAACTTAGGTCTCCCAACATGAATTAGACCGTAACTTTTTAATCGCAATGCCGAAAACGTGAAATTATTTTTCTTCAGAAAGATACATTCAATAGTAAACTTTTCTCTATCTGTGTTATTTGTGATATCTGTTACGGTTCACACAGAAAAAAATAAAATCTGAGTGTCTGCACTGCTAAATTTTAAAAATAAATTTAATCTAGCAGTCTATCCAAATGTCAAACATGTAATTTTTAATGACATTAACAATTGTTTTACGAGTTGTCAAAAATTTTCTTCGCAATATTCTAAAATTAGTAACATCCGTTTGTTCGGCCTAATAATATTTTACTACCATTATTATAAATAAGACGATTACATATCTCAGCTTACTCCTAAACAAGTTGTGAAGATTGACAACTCGTTACTGTCATTAAAAATTACTTGTTTGACATTTGGATAGACTGCTAGATTAAATTTAATTTAAAAATTTAGCAGTGCAGACACTCAGATTTTATTTTTTTCTGTGCGAACCGTAACAGATATTACAAATTACACAGAGAGACAAAAGTTTACTATTGAATGTATCTTTCTGAAGAAAACTAATTTCATGTTTTCGGCGTTGCCATTAAAAAGTTACGGTCTAATTAATGTTGGGAGACCTAAGTTTCATACACTAGTGGTTCACTATTAATAACAAGTATCACCTTAAAAGATGACTTATAACCATATAAACTGTCATACCAAATTTCATCCAAATCGAATAAAGCGTCCGATTATTATAAGCAAAATTAATTTTTTTTCGAAGAACTTTGAAGCAGAATTCTGGCTAAATGGTACACTTTCAGGTAGAAGCAAGTTTGGTTAAATCGTCTTATTTTAGCCTCAGGAATCTGTGGTTAAGCCATGTCCCCCTATTTAAGAGACACCTGTATACGTTTTAGAGTCCACGCGCCCCGTCGATTTTTTCGGTCCTCATTTATTGCAACTTTAATTTATCTTGTGTGTTAGAAACTTTTCGGCGAAAATACAAAATACGGGTCTAATATTTTTAGGTACAGATTAACATATTAAAAAATCTGATGTGGCCAACACATGACCTCCCGCCAATTCCATGTTTAAAATAGCAGTGAGCTTTAAGTAAAGTATCCTTACCGGTTAATCGTTTGTAAATAAAATCTAATTTGTTGTCCAATAAATAGAAAAGTCTGTAATACGAAATTTTGGATTGTTTTATTGTTTTTCCTCAAAAATTTGTTAGAGCTCCAAATTAAGTACTACATCCGATTTATCATATATGGTTAAAATCTAATATGTTGTTTCAAATTATATATGAGTTTTAAATACCAAATTTGAGAAGTTTTGGATCATATTTTAATAGGCTTTAAGGAAAAATCGTCACACACGTACATTCTTATAAAAATCAGCATCATCTTCTAGGTGCTCTAAAACGCAATCTTTGTAAATTCTTCGCCGTACATAATCCATTTCGTAAATGTGTAGTTGTAAATTAATATTAATTCATAAAGCTGCAAAAATAGCAATTAGCAAATTTAAATCAGATCATCCTGTTCATCTAACATTTATGTATGATGGAAAATATGTTATTTTTACAAACCTTAATAAAATATTTTACTATTATATTCTTATTAACACGGTTTCCTTATTAATTTTAATATAATTGCTGCCTGTCAGTGACATTTGTTTAAATATGTCAAACCTGTCATTAAAATTATGATTTTGTTTGACGCATAGGCTAGGTGATACATGGAAATAAATTATATTATATATTCATATTTAAAGTTATTTAGAGTTATTTACTAAATGTTATTATCGTAGAAATGAAGATTAAACCATAATATTCAATTTTAATTAGTAAAAGTTGCTAAAAAAATATATTCAATGAATTTTTAACAAGAAAAACTGTTAAAAGCTTGTATAAATGATACTTCCGGTTATCCGATATACACTAAAAACTAATGAGCACTTCCCATATTAGTATAGAATGGGTATACAAAATTTCAAATTTTTCTGATTGATAGTATTTGAGTAATCGTGTCCACAAGATCCACACACACACACATACAAAAAAAAAAAAAAATAGTGGAGAGCCTCCCAATCCCCGCCCTTTTACAAAACAATCAATTCTCACCCTTATGTCATCTTGAGTCACAGTTCCCTGCAAATTCGACACCACTATCCTATGCCCCACAGGCACAACAACTTTCGTCTTAGCTTGAGCAAAAATCCCTTGACTTTGTTGAGCTACAGGCGGAGTATCCAATCTAGCATGAATTCCAGTTTTTCTCGGGGGAGATTCCTCCATTTCTTCTTCCGGGAACATGCTTGTAGCTTTAAAGCTACGGAGGGTGGGGTCTGCGTAACCCCATGAGTCATTTCTGGCGGTTACTTCCACGGAAGGGCGAGGAGGTTCACGCGGGCGCACCCACGAGTAGAGGTTTTGGGCGGGGGGGAAGGTGGGAAGAGAGAGGGGGATGTCGTTGTGGATGGTGCGTTTTATTACCGGCGGAGGCGCGTATGCTATAGATAATATAAAGAATAATAAATTCCTCGACTCTAGTATAGATTTTGAGTTATGAGGACAGTTTATAAAGAAATCTAGATAGCTATGAAACAAAAGACGAACAATAACAATTTTTTGTCGTCAGATTTGTGTAACATTTTTAAGTTCATACAATAAGTTGTATTACAATCGTATTATTTATTACAGTTTAGCGTAAAATTTTGGGTTAAAAAAAAAAATCTGTTGTGACCAGCACAATACCTCTCGCCATTTTAATATTAAGCTATATAAGTATTGTATTTAACATTTCTGGTAGACACAAAAAAATCTATTTTTCAATTCATTCTATGAACAAATTTCCTCCTATTCTTCTAAATGTTCGAGATTCTTCCAATTCATTGACGAGATTGGCGGTATTTTTAAAGAGTATATGATGAAATATATGTATAGCAAGCGTGTGTTTAGTTGACACTGATACTGTACATACTTTGGCTTATAAATAATTCCTATTTTTATAGTATATTATAATTACTATTACATCTCGACTTGTCCGAATTTTAGGTTTTGCGCATTAAAGAACAGTGTCAACTTAACGTACGGCAGCTATGTCTATAATTTTAAATATTTAATTAATAATAAAATAAGAAATATTAAATATACTTCCCAGAAAAAACCTTCAGTAATGTCTGGATTTTTGGCACTGACATTTAATTTTTCAACTGGTTTCCATGAAGTAATTTCGGGCTGTGAGATTAATTCCAATGGATTATTTTATATATTTATAATTCTCTAAATCTATAGAAGATATAACAAAAATGTTCAATATATTGGATAAAAAATTTTATATTCTTTAATATTTGTAACAAAATAAATTTCCAAATAATATTTAGAAGATTTTTTTTTAAAAACTACTACTTCCGGTTGTCCAATTGTTACCAAAACCTTTTCAGCTCTTCCCATGACTGTCAGATTGAGGAATTTACAGTTAAACACGTCTTAAGTCTTACAGTTTTTGAGGAATCGTCCCTCTAACACAGACACACACACACAGACATCATTGTAAAAATGTTAAAATCGGATTGTAGGGACCTTAAATCGTGCTTATTCACTAAAATCGGGATATGTGACTTTTAGCATAAATCCAATATCTCTCTTGGCGAGAGATAAAAATGAGTGCTATCCACCTTATAGCCCCAATTTAGAACCTATGACATCTTATTCAAAAATATTAAAAAATTCTTAGGGGAAGATTTGAATCAGACGAGGAGTTAATGTTAGATCTTTTAAAAAATATTTTTTGACGGAATGGTAATGATGAAGAAACGTTGGAAAAAGTGTTGTGTTGAAAAATAAAGTATTATTCAAGGTCAATGTGTCGTCTTTCATGGCTAGGTAGATTTCTTTATAAACTGCCCTATTTTTATAATTTGAAACTTACTTTCAGTTAAATTGTAACGTTCAGTGTTCAACGGATTCCGAAAAGTTGGTGCAGATCTTTGTATCTGTCGAATCATTTGACTTTTCGGAGGAGTAATTTTTCTTTGGTTCCTCGCTTGGTTCGAAATAAGACCTAATTCTTTGCGAATAGCTGTGTTCATATCTGGTGGAGCCTTATTTTTGTTAGACTTGTTAGTGCTTAAACTAATCTTACCATTACGATCTGTTTTTAATAAAATACTTGAACCTACGGGTCTAACTGTTTCATTTAACGTATTTGCTCCCTATAAAACGATATATTATATATTTTATCATGTGAAAATGTTTGTAAAACAACTTACAGATGAGCGTATCTGCCGTAACTTTAAGATTTTAGCTCTAGCATCAGTTTTCTTTGCCATTTGAGCTAAGCGGTCCCTAGCATCAACTAATTTCAATCTATTCTTTTGAATTATCTTTAATCTGGCATCGCCCTTTTTAATAACCCCCCTTGTTTTCGGGGAAGTAATATTCTTATCGACATTATTGAATTTGTGTCTACGAATGCTAAATAAAACGTAAATGATTGAAATTTAGATGTTTGGTTATATATACTTACTTTGGTTTTCCAGCCATATGTAGGCTTGTAACGTAATATTAAAAGCAAATCACTAATTAAATGTGTTACTCACGCACATAAATATTAATGAAAAAAGCTATTTTAAGCTTATAACTCAAAACAGATATTTGAGATGAGGCAACAGCCGATATGAAAGTTAGCTGTTAGCTAGCGTCACAGTTAGAAATCTGGGGACATTTTTCGAACTAAATTTAAAATAAAAATGAGAAAATACATTATTAATCTTTTACTTATAGTTAATATTCATTTTTATTAGTTTTACAATGTGTTTTGTTCAAATCTTAATATGAAATTTATTTACAAATATAAAATCTTGTTTTATACACATTTATACAGAGTATTTTCACAACAAAACAAGGTTTTAAAGCTGACACGGCTGAAATTCTGAACCTACTTTCACGGGTTGAACTTTACTGGAGGGACTTTGATTAAGAGGATTTTAATTTTAAATGAAACAAAAACCGTTTGACGTATCAATTCAGTTATTGCTTTATTTTAAAACTTGGACAATGCAATTATGTGTGGAACAATATATCATTCAAAAATCCACCACGGCTTTATTTACACTGGCGCAAACGATTGCTCCAATTTTTGAAAGAAATAAGGTCAGATGTCACCGCCATGCCATAAACCGCACCACACAGTGAGTTTTTCGGTATGCAACAGCATTTCATGTAACACTTGTGGGTTGGTCTCGTATCAATAACGGCAATTTTGTTTATTAACAAAGCAATTCATCAAAAATGCATCTTGTCTGAGAAGATTTTTGACTAAAATCATGATTATCTTCCAAGTGCTCAAGGGCCCAAATCCTTACGCCAAATTCTTCAAAATGAATTCTGAGAAAGCCCCAAATGTTGAAATCGACAAATTTTATTTTAAAAACAAGAAAACGAAAGTGGTACTTTACTTGAAGCTCTGAACACATTTTCGTGAAAAAATGTATCATGTAATCCAAAACTTCTCAAATTTGGTATTTAAAACTCGTTTATGATTGAGAACAACGATGTCTCAACTTGAAATTTAAATATTAAAATATATTTTTATCTTTATATAACCCTAATTTTTATTTCTCTGATTGTTACAGAGTTCTAAATGCCTAGATGTTCGGCTGATACACTACAATAATGCAAGATTTCATCTAGAATTTGGAGGGCTGGAGAGAATTCCCAAGACGCGGAGAAGAAATTCCCGGAAAGAATATGCCCTTATGCCCGCCCCATAAACCTTATCTTGAATATTTGTGCCCAAAGCCCTCTATTTGTAAGTAAAATCAAATTCATTCATAAAAATTCTTGTATTGTTATTATTTATATTCAATTTTTGATAAAAATTGATGTACACTGTTGTATGATGAATTTAAGTTACAAATTATTATTTAGGAATTGAAATTTATAAATATTTTAAAATAATTGGACTTCCGTTCAAAATTTAAAGGTTTTTTTGAGTTCTTGCTTTACATTCACCAATCACAGGCTTAGTAGCCAGTCACGTGACACCACCACCAACTAAACATTTGCATGTTCATGTTTGCAAGATGGCAGTTTGTTGTGTGTGAAAGTTAACGCGTGGTTTTAAGTTTTTGTGATTAAAACATTGTATTTGTGTGTTATATTTGTGAAATGGAACTGTAGCAGTTGAAATCGAATGCCTAGCTGTAGTTTTCAAGGTAAATTACTTAATTTTCTAATAAATTTAGGGACGAAAATCATATCGAAATGTCTCATGAAATGACGCTACCTACATTTTAAGTTGTAAATATGTATTTGTATATTGAATTCATCATAAATCAGCCATAATACGTATTATATATTGTTGCATTTCATATTTTTTTATGTTAGTAACGAGTTAACAAAATCTTATACCCAGAGTGTATAACCTTGCTTTTGAAGGTCATACGTAAATTGCAACTTTTTCAGCAAATCTTACGAACTTAAAACCTAAAAGCGTGTAGTGTGTCTTAATCTAGAAGTGTTATTTGTGTGTAAGTTTATATTTTCGAGAACTATGTAGCTGATTAAATGAAAATAGTGTATTTGTTTATTATATTTGTGAAATGGATCTGAAGCAGTTGAACTAGATACTAGATTGATTTAGTTACAGTTTGAAAGGTAAATTACTTTATTTTTTAATAAATTTAATGACGAACTTCGTATTGAAATATCTGATGACGCTACCTATATCTGAAAATTCTAAGTGTTTATTTGTATAGGTATCAATTCATCATAAAACATCAGCTAATACATTCTTATTTCTTATCATATACTCTCTTTAAATTTCTGCTAAAATATTGTTCTATACAGGGTGTTTCTAAACATGTCACAGATTTTAAGGGTACATAGTACTAACCAAATGAGTAAAAGAAGCTTAATCAACATAGGTCCTATCTTCAGTAGTTTCCTAGAATATTATAAAGCAAGGAAAAATAAGTTTTTACGGGATCTATCTCGAAAAATATTAGAGTTAGGTACGACTTCGATTAAATGAGACTTTTGTTTACCTTTGAGAGGTAATGTCAGATGTGTTTTTATCTTTAAAAAATGTGTTGTGGCCAGCACAAGACCTCTCGCCATTTCCATATTAGGCTATATAAGTACATTGCATTTAACATTTCTGGTAGACACAAGAAATTCTAATAACATCTATTATTAGGCATTTACGAAAATTCTACCGGTGAACTATTGCCGGTATATATCGGTAAACAGCTGTTAATCAGGTTACAGCTACCGGGGTAGATACTTTAAGAACGCAAGTGATAAACAGGGTAGATTTATAACCTATGAAAAGCAGTTGAAAGATGAAACATATTTGAAATTTAACGTAGTTAAACGTTATCTCGTCTCGTCTTTTGTATTATCTTCAACTTCGCTTGGCATCTCTACCTTTTTTGAGGTTAGATTCTTCATTTACCGGCCGAATTACTCGATCCACAAATCATGGGTCCGGTAGATGGATCTGGTAGATATGGTACAATTTTCGAATACGGTAACTATTAACCACTTGTGTTTTCGAACGCAGTCGGTAGGTGCGGTATATCTACCGGTAGAATTTTCGTAAATGCCTATTAATATATTTTTTAATTCATTCAAATTTTTTAACTGGTTTCCGTTGAGTTGTTTGGGCGGTGAGATTCATTACAACAGATTATTTTATGTTTATAATTAAATCTATAGAAAATATAATATTTTATATCCGTTAATTTTTGTAATAACATAAATTTCCTAAAAATAATATTTAGAAGATTTTTTTTAAGAAACTGCTACTTCCGGTTGTCCAATTGTTACAAAAATCTTTTCAGCTTTTACCATTAATGTCAGATTAAGTAATACAAAGTTAAATTGGTCTTTAGTTATAGTATTTGAGAAATCGTCCCTCCAACATCCAGACACACACAAACACACAGACAGACATCTTTGTAAAAATGTTAAAATCGGATTGTAGTGACCTTAAAAAGTGCTTATTCACTAACATCTGTATATGCTATTTTTAGCATGAATTCAATACCTCTCTTAGCTTCGGAAAAAAATCAAATAATTGTACTAAGGCCAGGCTTTTCCATCTGTTTACTTGAAAATTAAAATTTCACATCATATAATTGACATGTATATAATTTTATCAATATTGATGCAATATTTTCATTTTATTTGGTAGTTAAATGAATTGACCTTTATCCAGAGATGGAAAAACGGGGTCTAAATAAAATGTGGCGACCTTGACCAATATTTAATTTTCAAATAATTTCTTAACTATTAGACACTGAGACAAAAAATTTTCATATTAAATTTTATTCTATTTTTGTAGTCTACTTACTGGCATAGACAAATTTTGTTGGTTCACTATCTTTGTCAGTTTTTCTTCACTTTTAATACAAAATGACCTATTTCTCGGAAACAGTTGAAGATCAGACACATGTTGATTAAGTTTTTACTCATTTTGTTTAGTACTATACCCTTAAGACGATTTTATAGCGTCTAGGCAATTACTGCGTTCAAAAATATGCAGATGATTTAAGTACAGTCCAGAAGATACAGTAGTGATACGTCCCCTACTGTATATCTGAGGTAGAGAAGCGCAACAAAGTGAATGTAGTGCGTAGCTAAGATTGTACTATTGTAAGATTTATTGAAGCATTTAAATTTAGAAGGATCTAAGTGCCATTTTTATGTTATTATACAACAAGAAGCTATGTGCGTGTACTTGTTCATAAAGCCACAAGTGTAATAAGTGTAAAGTGTAATTAGGTGGTGAAAAATACAACTCAGTATGTGATAGTGCATATATCAGATTTATTTATTTATAGCTATTCCTGTATTATAAATATTATACATTATTTCTTATTGAAATGATAATTTTTTCTAAGACTTCTAGTTTAAAAACCTCGCTGTTAAAATAATGCTCTATTTTTAATTATATCTATATGTAAATTACATAACTATTATTTATTTCAACGTACATATTCATATTATTAAAAATCTATAGGTCTTAGTAAAAATTGTTATATGTTATATATTCGCAAAAATCTGCAATATTTTGTAACAAAGTGTCATATAGGTTAATATATACTTGATATATATTTCAATATTAATATACTCTAAATCATAGAATATCATTATTAATATGTAGGTAACAAAATGTATTATATAAGTGACCAATAAATACAGTAAAATGAATACAATTTCTCAATTCAAAAACCTATTTTCCCATCCTGAAAATTTGTATTCCAGCAACCTGCAATTCATCTAAATACGAACTAGATCATCAAAATGAGATCAGCAGGATATGAACGATTTACAGCCTATAGGTAAGCACCCAGCAAAATTCGATCCCAGAGCACCGCAAAGCGATCCACGGTACAACCGCCGATCTGCAACCTGCATAAAAAATTTTAACGCCAAAATTCCTACCTAGTGCACAGCAGATTACGTAAGCATGTAGCCTACGACAAAATTTCTAGCTAGCAAAATCCGAGCGGCGAGCACCAGCAAGGCTTCTGGTCGTCAAAAATCAAAAAATCGTGTAAAATCGACGTTTTAAGGTCGGAGCGGCCGAAAAGTAGCACTTTACTGCCGCTACGAGCATTTTTAGCTCTCGAGCAGATTTTCTGCCGATCGCAAGGCATTTACCCACCAAAATTTAAAAATTCACCGATCGAAATGCTATAGCAAGGCTTCTGGCCGTCAAAAATAAAAAATCGAGTAGAATCGGCGATGTACAGCCTCTGGCAAGGCTACTAGTCATGAAAACGAGAATTTTTTAACTCTCTCAGCCGAACGGAATGTATTCACCCGCAAAAATTCAAATATCTGATTGTTTGGAAGGCTATAGTAAGGCCTGGCGATCAAATCATGAATCACAGATCTCCCTCCACAGATTTCTAGCTGTGTATAATACTGGCTGTCTGATAAATTTACAGCCATTCGTGCAGCGGGAGTGGTGGCTTCCTACCGGACGGTCTGTAGCGTAAAATTACGTAATAACGGCTATATCTAGCTATATACAGGTTTTTAGAATATTTTTGCTGGCTGGCCACCAGGATCCGTACAGCTGGACCGCAGGCCAGCTGTACGGGCTGGTGGGGTGCTCGGCGGGTTGCTGGATGCTGGACGGGTTGCTGGGTGCTGAACGGGTTGCAGGGTGCTGGTAGCTAGTAGGCGGGAATCGAACCTGGATCTTTAGTTCGTAGGATTTTGTAGCTCGTCGTTCTGGTTTCAGATTGACGGGCTACAGGATCCTTCCTAGCTAGCGGGAAATGAACCTAGAGCTTTGGAATGCGATTTTTGATATTTGTATTGCAATGAAATAGTTCGTTATTTTAATAAGTATTTATTGGTCAGAGATATATTACATAATGATACAAATACATGAAATACATTATTATGTTTGTGAATTGTTATGTATTACAAAACGGTCGCAGTTTACAAATAGAAAGATGATATGATATGTGATCTAAATACGTCAAATTCGACTTTGAAAGAAGTCTATCTTATACATATATACGTAAGGGATGATAGTTTTGTTTATCAGAATATATAGTGAAATTTTTGATAAAGATAATTTTATTTTGACATGTACATTTTTATGTTAACATATACATATTGAACGAAATAATTACATAACAGCATACAAGTATATCATTTATTTACCTATGAATACGAAAATACTTTTCTAAATGATAACAATATATGGATGATTTACTAAAGTATAAAAGTAATTTTTTTTTTATAAAAGATAACATGATTTATTTATAACATACGTACGATTTACATTTTCTAATAAAGAAAATATTTATTAATAAATATAACAATGCAAATAAATACTATATTTTAATTATGCAGTATTTATTGATCAGAGGTATTAGATTACAAGTCATTATGCATACAATATCTTCGGGGATGAAACGATGGTACAGAAAAACTACATTTTTATAATTTCGTACTTAATCCTTAAATTTTATATCGTACAGATTGCTTTCCAAATTTGTTTTCAAATTTGGATTCAGGAGGTTGTTTAATATAAGTACGCTAAGTTTCAGGAATTCGAATTGCTGAAAAAATTCAGTCATGTTTGTTTCAAGATAGTTAAATGTCTATTTTGGGTATAGCAAGTTTAAAATAAAATTATTTATAAACTAAGTGAAATAACGACTTTCAGTTTTCAAATTTCAGAAGGTTGTTTAGTATAGGTACGCTAAGTTTCAGGAATTCGAATTGCTGAAAAAAATTTAGTTCTGTTTGTTTCAAGGTAGCTAAATGCCTATTTTGGGTATACCAAGTTTATAAAAAAATAATACAAAAACTAAGTAATAGAGCGATTTGCGGTTTTCAAATTTGGTTTCAGGAGGTTGTTTAGTATAGGTATGCTAAGTTTCAGGAATTCGAATTGCTGAAAAAAAATCAGTCATGTTTAATTCAAAATAGCTAAATGTCTATTTTGGGTATACCAAGTTTAAAATAAAATTATTTATAAACTAAGTGAAATAACGACTTTCAGTTTTCAAATTTGGTTTCAGGAGGTTGTTTAGTATAGGTACGCTAAGTTTCAGGAATTCGAATTGCTGAAAAAAATTTAGTTCTGTTTGTTTCAAGGTAGCTAAATGCTTATTTTGGGTATACCAAGTTTATAAAAAAATAATACAAAAATTAAGCGATAGAGCGATTTGCAGTTTTCAAGTTTGGTTTCAGGATGTTGTTTAGTATAGGTATGCTAAGTTTCAGGAATTCGAATTGCTGAAAAAAATTCAGTCATGTTTAATTCTAGATATCTAAATGTCTATTTTGGGTATAGCAAGTTTAAAATAAAATAACTCAAAAACTAAGTGAAATAGTGACTTGCGGTTTTCAAATTTGGTTTCAGTAGTTTATTTAGTAAAGGTACGCTAAGTTTCAGGAATTCGAATTGCTGAAAAAATTCAGTCATGTTTAATTCTAGATATCTAAATGTCTATTTTGGGTATAGCAAGTTTAAAATAAAATAACTCAAAAACTAAGTGAAATAGTGACTTGTGGTTTTCAAATTTGGTTTCAGTAGTTTATTTAGTATAGGTACGCTAAGTTTCAGGAATTCGAATTGCTGAAAAAAAATTCAGTCATGTTTAATTCTAGATATCTAAATGTCTATTTTGGGTATACCAAGTTTAAAATAAAATAACTCAAAAATTAAGTGAAATAGTGACTTGAGGTTTTCAAATTTGGTTGCAGTAGTTTACGTAGGTACGCTAAGTTTCAGGAATTCAAATTGCTGAAAAAAAATCAGTCAAGTGTCTATTTTGGGTATACCAAGTTAAAAAAAAAAATTCAAAAACTAACTGAAATAATGAGTTGCGGTTTTCAATTTTGGATACAGGGGGTTGTTTAGTATAATGTACTCTTAAGTTTCATGAATTCGGATTACTGAAAAAATTTAGTCATGTTTGTTTCAAGATAGCTAAATGTCTATATCGACTTGTTGTTTTCAAATTTCAGGAAGTTTAATATATGTACCATACGTTTCAGCAATTCGAATTACTGCAAAAAATCAGTCATGTTTGCTTCAAGATAACTGTCTATTTTGGGTATACCAAGTTTAAAATAAAATAACTCAAAAACTAAGTGAAATATCGACTTGCGGTTTTCATATTTGGATCCAGGGGGTTGTCTGCAATATGTACTAAGTTTCTGGAATTATAATTGCCGGATACGGAGTTTAATGTTCAGTACTTTGAGAAATTAGCTTTTTGTTTTTCTGTACCACTTTAAAAGTATGTACCTATGCAAGTATGTACGTAAATATGATGTGTGAATTTATTATGTAATATATGAGTGTATATACCTTAAAGTCTATGGAAACTGTAAAATATATGAAAATGAAGATATACGTATGTGTCGCATGGATGATATAATAATAATTTTATATACAAGTACTTAATGTTTGGAGGGTATGTTTTATTTATTTATTGACATAAATCTTATAAATACATAAATCTCGAGGGGGGCAAATACATGATGGGGTGTTCTGCAGTACTCTGCAACAGTGTGACATTTCCAACGCTGAATCAGGGTTCATGTTCTTCTGCAACTCGCTCACATCCTTCTACGGCTCGTGGAGGACTATAGTTCATTTCTCTTTTACATGGTTCTGTAACAATGAAACAATACTCGAAATTAACATTTGAATTACGGGTTATAGACAATAATATAAACGTAGAAATTTTTCAATAGTTTGTAATTATTAAAAAAAACTTTAATATGAAATAAAGTGCGAGAAGTGCAATAATGAAATAGCTATATATGTAATAAGTTGCGAAATGATAGTGTAGGGAAATTTGTACGCACGAACGTAAGCAAGTGATACAACACGTCAAGTGCCTAAAACACTCATTTCGCAATGTATTACATACAAGATTTTTTATAATAGCGTTTTAATAGAGATAATTCTCAAATATCAACATTTGAATTTTTCAAAATTAAAAAGGCAGATGTAAGGTTCATCTATTTGTTGCTTAATGAAAATTTACGCATTAAACTGTCACTTTTACGAATTAAACTGTCATTTTTAAGCACTAGTGCTTAAGCAATAGTGCTTTAAAGTATTTCATTTAGCAACGAAAATGACAATCAAAAAGATGTTGTTATAAAACGCTTGTATAAAAAAAATTAAATATTTCAATTAATTTTTGAATTATTGATTATATTACGCACGCACATTTAAACAAAGATTGTATTTATGAGACAAATTACGTAACTGATATACAATGGGGTATTCCACCATAACAAAAATTTAAAAAAAAATCAATTTAACTTAAAGTATGGCTCAATAAATAATAGTTAAAACAATGAAAACATTTTTTAAATAATTACTTTACGAGATATTTCACATTTGCTAAAAGGGGAAATTGACGTCATACAATTATCTTTATGTTGTAGCGTACTCAAAGCAGTGTGTATGAGAAAGACAAGTATAGGGGGATGTGACGTTACACTGATTTCTCGAAAATAAAATACTGTTAACCTAGGAACAATTACGGTTTTTTAATAAAATGAATTGCTTCAAAACTGAATGAAGTTTTATTTAAAATAATAAAAAAAATTGAGTGGAATACCCCATTAAATATATATTACGTACAATAATACACGATATTTGTATACGGTAGAAACACTAAATAATTCCAAATTATTTGAACTATTTTCTATTTTCTACTTCAAAATTATTATTAAATTATAATGTATAGCAGCACCAGAAGTACTCTGTGATATACTCAATAATGGGTACAAGTATAAAGTAGTTAAAAAACTTACAATGATTAAATTATTTCCCGAAGTATAACACCAAGTCCTGAAGATGTCCATATGTCCTCTCCAAGCACCAGGAAGTCGTCCTCGAAGGCACAATACACGAGCACACCCCACACACGTCTGTTCACTAGCACTGTAACAATAAAACTGACAATTAAACTATGTAACAGTTAGGCATTAGATAATATTAAAAATAGTAGTCAACAATTAAAATAATGGTTAACAAAAATTGTACTTGATGTCTATGTATTATATAACTTGTTGATCACCTTATACGATTTTTTAAATTTGTATTTGTAATAAGGACTGTGGATTAGCCGCGAATTATAAATGGTTATCTTTAGGGTTTACAGGGTGATATTCATAGCTGAAATTTTTCAGTTGTTTGTTTAAGGTCAAATACTTTTCTAAAGAAAATTTCAACTTTAGGGCTCATTTTCTTTGAAACTGAGCAAAATAGGAACTTGTACGTTTTAAATATAAATTTAACATGCATTTCTATATAAATAAACCGATTTCCAAAGTTGATGAAATGTTGAAAAAAAAAAAATCATTTATGATTAACAAAGACAAAAACTTTTCTATAGGAACTTTCAAATTTAGGGCTCAACGTCTCTGAATCTAAGCAAGATAGGGACTTGTACTTTTAAATATAAATTCAGCATGTAATTCTCTATAAACAAGTCAATTTTCAAGTTGGTGAAATGATGAAAAAAAATGTCATTTATACTTATTCAAATTCGAATTGCTGAAAAAAAATTCAGTCATGTTTAATTCTAGATATCTAAATGTCTATTTTGGGTATAGCAAGTTTAAAATAAAATAAATCAAAAACTAAGTGAAATGGCGACTTGCGGTTTTGAATTTTGGATTCAGGAGGTTGTTTAGTACAGGTACGCCAAGTTTCAGGAATTCGAATTGATGAAAAAAAATTCAGTTATGTTTGTTTCAAGATAGATAATATCTATTTAGGGTATACCAAGTTTAAAATAAAATAATTCAAACACTAAGTGAAATAGCGACTTGCGGGTTTCAAATTTGATTTAAGGAGATTGTTTAGTATAGGTACGCTAAGTTTCAGAAATTCGAATTGCTGAAAATATCAGGCATGTTGCATGTTTAATTCAAGATAGTTATATGTCTATTTTGGGTATACAAGTTTAAAATCAAATAATTCAAAAACTAAGTGAAATAACGACTTTTGGTTTTCAAATTTGTTTTCAGGAGATTGTTAAGTATATACACGCTAAGTTTCAGGAATTCGAATTGCTGAAAAAAAATTTAGTCAAGTGTCTATTTTGGGTATACCAAGTTTAAAATGAAAATAATTCAAATACTAACTGAAATAATGACTTGCGGTTTTCAGTTTCGGATTCAGGGGTTGTTTAGTATAATGTACGCTTAAGTTTCATGAATTCGGATTGCTGAAAAAATTTAGTCATGTTTGTTTCAAGATAGCTAAATGTCTGTATCGACTTGTGGTTTTCAAATTTGGTTTCAGGAAGTTTTTAATATATGTACCACACGTTTCAGCAATTCGAATTACTAAAAAAATCAGTCATATTTGCTTCAAGATAACTGTCTATTTTGGGTATACCAAGTTTAAAATAAAATAACTCAAAAACTAAGTGAAATATCGACTTGCGATTTTCAAATTTGGATTCAGGGAGTTGTTTGCAATATGTACTAAGTTTCTGGAATTATAATTGCCGGATACGGAGTTTAATGTTCAGTACTTTGAGAAATTAGCTTTTTGTTTTTCTGTACCACTTTAAAAGTATGTACCTATGCATGTATGTACGCAATATGATGTGTGAATTTATTATGTAATATATGAGTGTATATACCTTAAATTCTATGGAAACTGTAAAATAAATGAAAATGAAGATATACGTATGTGTCGCATGGATGATATAATAATTTTATATACAAGTACTTAATGTTTGGAAGGGTATGTTTTATTTATTTATTGACATAAATCTTATAAATACATAAATCTCGAGGGGGCAAATACATGATGGGGTGTTCTGCAGGGCTCTGCAACAGTGTGACATTTCCAACGCTGAAATCAGGATTCATGTTCTTCTGCAACTCGCTCACATCCTTCTACGGCTCGTACAGGACTATAGTTCATTTCTCTTTTACATGGTTCTGTAACAATGAAACAATACTCGAAATTAACATTTGAATTACGGGTTATAGACAGTAATATGAACGTAGAAATTTTTCAATAGTTTGTAATTATTAAAAAAAAAAAAAAAACTAATATGAAACAAAGTGCGAGAAGTGCAATAATGAAATAGGTATTTATGTAATAAGTTGCGAAATGATAGTGTAGGGAAATTTGTACGCACGAGAGTAAGCAAGTGATACAACACGTCAAGTGCCTAAAACACTCATTTCGCAATGTATTACATACAAGATTTTTTATAATAGCGTTTTAATAGAGATAATTCTCAAATATCAACAATTGGATTTTCAAAATTAAAAAGGCAGATGTAAGGTTCATCTATTTGTTGCTTAATGAAAATTTACACATTAAACTGTCACTTTTACGATTTAAACTGTCATTTTTAAGCACTAGTGCTTAAAAATGTTACTTTTAAGCAATAGTGCTTTAAAGTATTTCATTTAGCAACGAAAATGACAATCAAAAGCCGTTGTTATAAAACGCTTAAAAAAATTTAAATATTTCAATTAATTTTTGAATTATTGATTATATTACGCGCACATTTAAACAAATTGTATTTATGAGACATAAATTACGTAACTGATATACAATGGGGTATTCGACCATAACAAAAATTAAAAAAAAAAATCAATTTAACTTAAAGTATGGCTCAATAAATAATAGTTAAAACAATGAAAACATTTTTTAAATAATTACTTTACGAGATATTTCACATTTGCTAAAAGGGGAAATTGACGTCATACAATTATCTTTCTGTTTTAGCGTACTCAAAGCAGTGTGTATGAGAAAGACAAGTATAGGGGAATGTGACTTTACACTGATTTCTCGAAAATAAAATACTGTTAACCTAGGAACAATGAAGGTTTTTTAATACTATGAATTGCTTCAAAACTGAATGAAGTTTTATTTAAAATAATAAAAAAAATTGACTGGAATACCTCATTAAATATATATTACGTACAATAATACACGATATTTGTATACGGTAGAAACACTAAATAATTCCAAATTATTTGAAGTACCTATTTTCTATTTTCTACTTCAAAATTATTATTAAATTATAATGTATAGCAGCACCAGAAATACTCTGTGATATACTCAATAATGGGTACAACTATAAAGTAGTTAAAAAAAAACTTACAATGATTAAATTATTTCCCGAAGTATAACACCAAGTTCTGAAGATGTCCATATGTCCTCTCCAAGCACCAGGAAGTCGTCCTCGGAGGCACAATACACGAGCACACCCTACACACGTCTGTTCACTAGCACTGTAACAATAAAACTGACAATTAAACTGTGTAACAGTTAGGCATTAGATAATATTAAAAATAGTAGTCAACAATTAAAATAATGGTTAACAAAAATTGTACTTGATGTCTATGTATTATATAACTTGTTGATCACCTTATACGCTTTTTGAAATTTGTATTTGTAACGAGGACTGTGGATTAGCCGCGAATTATAAATGGTTATCTTTAGGGTTTACAGAGAGGGTGATATTCATAGCTGAAAATTTTCTAAAGAAAATTTCAACTTTAGGGCTAATTTTCTTTGAAACTGAGCAAAATAGTAACTGTACGTTTTGAATATAAATTTAACATGCATTTCTATATAAATAAACAGATTTCCAAAGCTGATGAAATGATAAAAAAAAAATATGATTCGAAGACAAAAATTTTCTATAGGGAATTTCAAATTTAGGGCTCAATGTCTCTGAACCTAAACAATATAGGGACTTTTACTTTTAAATATAAATTAAGTATGTAATTCTCTATAAACAAGTCAATTTTCCAAGTTGGTGAAATCATGAAAAAAACATCATTTATGCTTCTTCAATTTCGAATTGCTGAACAAAAATTCAGTCATGTTTGTTTCAAAATATAAAAAAACTCAAAAACTAAATGAATTAGCTACTTGCGGTTTTCTAATCTGGATTCAGACAAAAACTTTCTATGAATTACTAGTCAATAGTTATAGAAATTAATATGATCTTATTTGCAAATCATTAACAGCCCGATACACAAAAAAATTTAAGCTAATCCTCATTTTTGGATTAGTAAATTCTATTCTATTCCGGTATTTAAAATTTAATTTTCATGATATCAATAAAGGTAGATACTAGGAATAGATTAGACTATATTTTAAGATATAAACTGTCAAAATTAGAGTAGAATTCGGTAATCAAAAAATGAGGATTAGCTTAAACTTTTTTGTGAATCGGGCTGTAAAAGATCAATTAGTCATAATTATTAAAATATTATCTAAGTGCGAGAAATTCAATGATTAAAAAAAATATATATGAATCATTTTCTGCATTACTTATTGCATTGTATAATGTGTACAATATTAAAGTATATATTTAGAGGTACAAAGTACATATATAAAAATAAAAAAAAAATACATGTAGCCTAATAGTAAAGGTACAGCTACAACTTATTTTCAAACGAATGCAATTTTCATTTCAAGTTAGAATAAGTAAGAGTACTAACTAAAACTATACCATTTTTTATTTTAACATTTTATTAACTATGTGTTTTTTTTTTTTCAGATGCAGCAGTGTGAAAAGCCGAGATCCTGGTGTTGCAGACTTAGCGATTTGGAGTCCCGACATTGTAACCTGAAGATCTCAACAATGGTGAGTTTCTTTATAGTAGATATTTCTTGTAATCTCGCCCATGGGGATTAGCTGTTAAAGCTTCGTTTTGATGAAGACGATCCCTGTAAAATTAAATTAAACAATATAATTCTATTTGTGATTCACTAATAATCCTACTACCCTTTATTTAAATGAAAAGTATCATTTTCCCTTAATTGGGACACGCTGAATACGAGAAAAATAGTGAAGGCATTAGTTTCCAAAATAGTAATTTTTATTTTTAATGGAAATTGACATTTTTTTATTTTTGTTGGTCTAAAACTAATGAATGATACAAGATACATTGACGGGCGTTGCGTCATTCGATTCTGTGGACTATTCTACGTATATTTACCAATTTTTAATAATCGTGTTCAGCTAGTATAGTAAGAGTATACAAAAATGAAAAAAATAGTATCTATAAAGATTCAGTAGGCTACTAAAAATTTGACTATGTATTAAAATGAAAAGTATCATTTTCCCTTAATTCGGACATGCTGACTACGGGAAAAATATTGAAAAAATTCTGTGGGCCTTAGTTTCCAAAATAGAAATTTTTATTTTTAATGTAAATTGACAATATTTTTTGACTTTGACGGACTATAACTAATGAATGGTAAATGTTACATTGACGGGCATTGCGCCATTCTCCTCTATGGACTTTTCTACATACCGTGAGTATTTTTTAACGTGAAACATTGGGTTTGTATATCCATGGTTACGACTTGATATTTGATTGACAGCAATGTATTTGCCGTTCCATTTAAAATGAAACATAGGGAACGAATTTGACATTTGATAAGACGTCAATAGAGGTCAATTTTGTTTAAATAATTATACCTACATTCTAAATTAAAGTAGTTGTAGAAAAAATATAGTGTGCACCTTGTGCCCGAGTGGTTTTCTGACTCGGCTAAATTTCTTACAATATTTACAAAATACAAAATGTAAGTAGGATATAAAATTATAACAAGCATAGGTAAATGAAATGAATTAACATATAAACTCTAGTCAATTTAAAGTAAATAATATAAAACATTTTTGTACTTAATTGGCGGTTTTAAAATATTGTATTGAAATACCATGAGTATTTTTTAACGTCAAACATTGGGTGTGTCATATCCATGGTTACGACATTTGATTGACAGCAATGTATTTGCGTGTCCCATTTAAAATGAAACATAGGGAACGAATTTGACAGAAGAATTATATTTAAATATTGTAAGAAATTTAGCGGAATCAGAAAACCACTCGAGAACACTAAATATATTTCGGGCACAAAGTGCACACAGTATTTTTTCTACATCTAAATTTAATTTTAGAAAACAGGTATAATTATTTAAACAAAATTAACCTCTAATGACATCTTGTCAATATAACAGATAACCGTTTTTCCTATAAGTTATAATAATAATTTTGACATTTGATTGACAGCAATGTATTTGTCTGTTTCATTTAAAATGACACATGGGAAATGAATTTGACAGAAGTATTATATTTAAATATTGTAAGAAATTTAGCCGAGTCAGAAAACCACTCGGGCACAAGGTGCACACTATATTTTTTCTACAACTACTTTAATTTAGAATGTAGGTATAATTATTTAAACAAAATTGACCTCTATTGACGTCTTATCAAATGTCAAATTCGTTCCCTATGTTTCATTTTAAATGGAACGGGCAAATACATTGCTGTCAATCAAATGTCAAGTCGTAACTATGGATATGACAAACCCAATGTTTCACGTTAAAAAATACTCACGGTATATTTACCAATTTTGAATGATCGTGTTTAACTAGTATAGTAAGAGTAAGCAAAAATTTTAAGAAATGGTAACTTTCAAAAATTAGGAGCCCATTAAAAATCCAACCACCCTGTATTTAAATGAAAAGTATTATTTTCCCTTAATTCAGACACGTTGATTACGGGAAAAATATTGAAAAACTTCTCTAGGCCTTAGTTTCTAAAATAGATTTTTTTATTTTTAATGTAAATTGACAATATTTTTTGACTTTGACGGACTATAACTAATGAATGGTAAATGTTACATTGACGGCCGTTGCGCCGTTCGTTTCTATGGACTTTTCTACATATGTTTACCAATTTTGATTAATCGTGTCTAGCTAGTATAGTAAGAGTAATCAAAAAAAAAAAAAAAATGGTAACTTTAAATATTCAGTTGCCCATTAAAATCCGACCAACCTGTATTGCAATGAAAAGTGTCATCTTCCCTTAATTCAGACACACTGATTACGGGAAAAAAATTTGGAAAAATTCTCTAGGCCTTAGTTTCCAAAATAATTTTTTTTATATTTAAAGTAAATTGACAATATTTTTCGACTTTTACGGTCTATAACTAATAAATGGTTAAAGCTACATTGATAGGCTATGCACCATTCGATTCTATGGACTTTTATACATATTTGAATAATCACGTTCAGCTAATATAGTATGAGCAAGCAAAAATAAAACTACATATTTGTACAAATTTTCATTAGTCATAGCTAATTGTCTAATGTATATATCAAGTTTAAAATGAAATTATTGAAAAACTAAGTGAAACAATTGTTTTCTACAGGTACGTAATGTTGCAGGAATTCGAATTGCTGAAAAAAATTCAGTCCTGTTTGTTTCAAGACAGCTAAATGTTTTTGTGTATACCATGATAAAAATAAAATAAATTAAAAATTAAGTGAGATAGCGATTTGCAGTTTTCAAATTTGGATTCAGGTGGTTGCTTTAAATGTGTATACATAGTTTCAGAAATTTGAATCGCCGGATACGGAGTTAAATTTCAGTAAGAAATATTTTAACTTAGCTTTTTGTTTTTCTGTACCTTTTAAATAGTATGTATGCATGTATGTACGGTATGTGAATTTTTTATATAATGAACTGAAAAATATATGAAAATGGAGATATATGTGTTGCATAATGACATGAATTGATTATGTGCCAATTTTTCTTGGCATATATTAGTTATACGAGTACATAATGTTTAGGAGGATAACTTTTATTTATTTACATAAATTTTACAAATAAGTCTTGAGGAGCACCAAAACATGTTGGGGTGTCTTCAGTGTTATGCTCTGCAACAATATGATCATCTCCAACGCTGAAATTAGGATAGATGTCCTTCTGCAACTCACTCACATCCTTCTACGGCTCGGCCAGGACTGTAATTCATTTCTGTTACATGTTTCTGTAACAATAAAAGTATATTCGAAATAATATTTGGATTAGTGGTTACAGATAATATGGATGGATTTAGAACTGTTTGAATCCTTTGTAATTATTAAAAATAAAATACCTAATATGAAAGTAAGTGTGGGAAATTCAATATTGAAAAGAATATTTAAATTTTTAATTATTTAAATATGAAATATTTGTAGTAAAATATATGGTACATCCAATAATATATGATATTTGTGTATGGTAGTAATACTATAAATAACTCTAAATTAATTCAAATTCTTTTCCGTATATCAACAATATAATTCAAATATAAAGTATGTATACAGGGTGTATCAAGATAATGGAACAGTGCATTTTATTCATGTATGTGAAAAGATACAGAAAAAAGTGATTAGGATATTTTGTAGATAGAGGGGGACACATTTTAGCATAAACTTTATTATATTAAATCCAGTGGTACTCAAACTATAGGGCAATATTATATTTTTTTTAAATGGCATTATATATATTTTATTAACTCATCAAATAGAGAATTTTGTTCTGAATTCAACGATATAAGAATATCACACCCTTACATTGTGAAAAATTTGATAAAAATTAATTCAAATTTATTATTTCATTTTTACTTTAAGTAATCTGAGCAAACATTCAATCAATAAAACAAAATAAAATTTATTTTAGTTTTATTACATTCAAGTAAGCTACGATTTTGGCAATAAATTCAACTTTTAAAATAATTTTTTTGTTTTATTGATTGAATGTTTGCTTAGATTACTTAGATACAGTGGAAATGAAATACTAACTTTGAATAAATTTTTATCAAATTTTTCGCAATGTAAGGGTATGATATTATTATATCGTTGAATTCAGAACAAAATTCTCTATTTAATTAGTTAATAAAATATATATAATGCCATTTAAAAAATATAATATTGCCCTATAGTTTGAGTACCACTGGATTTATGATAATAAAGGTTATGCTGAAATGTGTCCCCCTCTATCCCTTACAAAATATCCTAATCACTTTTATCTTTATTTTTTCACATACACGAATAAACGGCACTGTTCCATTATCTTGATACACCCTGTATACCCGAAATAATCTTTAGAAATAGTGGCTGATATACCCAATAATGGTTACTAAAAGTAGTTTAAAAATATAAAAAAAAAACTTACTATGAATAAATTATTTCCCTCAGTATAAGTCCAAGTCTTGAAGACGTCCAAAAGTCCTCTCCAGGCACTAGGAAGTCGTCCTCGAAGGCACAGTACACGAGCACACCACACGTCTGTTCACTAGCACTGTAACAATGAAACTGACAAACTGACAAAATTGATCTATGTAACAGTTAGGCATTAGATAATAAAAAAATAATAAGCAACAATCAAAATAATGACTAGGTAATTATAAATTATGTTTGATGTCTATGTATTACATAATTTTGCAGTCGCTCGTAAGATTTTTTTAAAAGTAGTATTTGTAAACAAGGTCTATGGATTACACGCAAAATATAATTTATGAACTTTAGGGTTGATAGAAAGGGTGCTATTCAATCCTGAAAAAAAGTGAGATAGCGACTTGCAGTTTTCAAATTTGAATTCAGGGGGTGTTTTTCGATATCTACACTAAGTTTCAGGAATTCGAATTATTGAAAAAAAAATTCTGTCATATTTGTTTCAAGATAAGAAAATGCCTTTTGTGTATACCATGATAAAAGTAAAATAATTTAAAAACTAAGTGAGATAGCGACTTGCAGTTTTCAAATTTGAATTCAGGGGGTGTTTTTCGATATCTACACTAAGTTTCAGGAATTCGAATTACTGAAAAAAGAATTCTGTCATGTTTGTTTCAAGATAGGAAAATGCCTTTTGTGTATACCATGATAAAAGTAAAATAATTTAAAAACTAAGTGAGATAGCGACTTGCAGTTTTCAAATTTGAATTCAGGGGTTGTTTATCGATAGCTACACTAAGTTTCAGGAATTCGAATTACTGAAAAAAAAAATTCTGTCATATTTGTTTCAAGATAGGAAAATGCCTTTTGTGTATACCATGATAAAAGTAAAATAATTTAAAAACTAAGTGAGATAGCGACTTGCAGTTTTCAAATTTGAATTCAGGGGGTGTTTTTCGATATCTACACTAAGTTTCAGGAATTCGAATTATTGAAAAAAAAAATTCTGTCATATTTGTTTCAAGATAGGAAAATGCCTTTTGTGTATACCATGATAAAAGTAAAATAATTTAAAAACTAAGTGAGATAGCGACTTGCAGTTTTCAAATTTGAATTCAGGGGGTGTTTTTCGATATCTACACTAAGTTTCAGGAATTCGAATTACTGAAAAAAGTATTCTGTCATGTTTGTTTCAAGATAGGAAAATGCCTTTTGTGTATACCATGATAAAAGTAAAATAATTTTAAAACTAAGTGAGATAGCGACTTGCAGTTTTCAAATTTGAATTCAGGGGATGTTTTTCGATATCTACACTAAGTTTCAGGAATTCGAATTGCTGAAAAAAAATTCTGTCATGTTTGTTTCTAGATAGGAAAATGCCTTTTGTGTATACCATGATAAAAGTAAAATAATTTAAAAACTAAGTGAGATAGCGACTTGCAGTTTTCAAATTTGAATTCAGGGGTTGTTTTTCGATAGCTACACTAAGTTTCAGGAATTCGAATTACTGAAGAAAAAAATTCTGTCATATTTGTTTCAAGATAGGAAAATGCCTTTTGTGTATACCATGATAAAAGTAAAATAATTTTAAAACTAAGTGAGATAGCGACTTGCAGTTTTCAAATTTGAATTCAGGGGATGTTTTTTGATATCTACACTAAGTTTCAGGAATTCGAATTACTGAAAAAAAAAAATTCTGTCATATTTGTTTCAAGATAGAAAAATTTCTTATGTGTATACCATGATAAAAGTAAAATATTTTAAAAACTAAGTGAGATAGCGACTTGCAGTTTCCAAATTTGAATTCAGGGGTTTTTTCGACAGCTACACTAAGTTCCAGGAATTCGAATTACTGAAAAAAAAAAATTCTGTCATGTTTGTTTCAAGATAGGAAAATGCCTTTTGTGTATACCATGATAAAGTAAAATAATTCAAAATCTAAGTAAGATAGCGACTTGCAGTTTTCAAATTTGAATTCAGGAAGTGTTTTTCGATAGCTACACTAAGTTTTAGGAATTCGAATTTCTGAAAAAAAAATCTGTTATGTTTGTTTCATAAAAGTAAAATATTTTAAAAACTAAATGAGATAGCTACTTGCAGTTTTCAAATTTGAATTCAGGGAGTTGTTTTCTAAATGTACACTAAGTTTCATGAATTCGAATTAGAAATTTCAACTTTAGGGCTCAAAATTTCTGAAACTAAGTAAGATAGGAATTTGTACGTTTCAATTTTGTTTTGAGCATTCATCTCTGTATACGAGTACATAAGTTTTAAAATTGTTGAAATATTGACAAATACTTTTCTACAGGAAATTTCAACTTTAGATATTAATAGAGAAAAGCGGTATTAATAATACAGATAAATACAATTTGCACATACAATAAATATGTTATTACATTTATAATTTTATTAATAAATCATTTCTTTTTGCAGATGATCACGTTTTCGACATCCCAGTGGTAAGAGACGCAGACATCGCGACTTGGACAACCCGTTCGTGTGTCTACAGTATCCTGGGGCTTCTCTCCGGACCTGGTGGACATGATATCGTTGTTGGATCAGGAAACCATCTCCTGCGGTATCGTGAAGTCGTGAACCGGTACGCCTGATCTCCAGACTTAAATTCTGTAAAATATAAATATAAGTTAAACTGTATATTCCACTAAACTTTGTCATGCGTTGTTATTTTACATTTTTATTTATTACTCCTACATAATTAAAGATAGCAACTTGCGCCATAAAAATTTGGAATCTACATAAAATTCTCTTTAAGATACGTCCAATTATAATTTTTAACTTTGATTGGTTCAGGAGTTACAGGGCGTTAAAATAAATGTATTTTAGTCAAATTTTCTATGTACACTTGTTTCATATTTTCATTTATCACTACCACAAGAATAAAGATAGTAAATAGGGAAGTAAAAATTTATATTTTACATAAAATTCACTATTTGGATACGGCAGACATATTTGTTTTGTGTTGAACAACTTGGAAGAAATGTAAATGTAATATCAGAGGTTTATACTTACCTACGGCGAATTTTCATAATATATCATCCGCTGTTATATCATCACCGTAATATATCATCGGCGATTTTTACATATTCTAATACACTTTGTAGTAAATATTACGTAACAAGCACACCAATTAGAATACCTAACTTTTGTAACACTTGGTAATAGTAAGACAATAAAAGACACTTTTACGGACAATTTCACTTATTTTCATAATAGTAAAGACGGCATTTTTAAATATACACAAACCCTATAGTAAACTAACTCACAACACGACAATAAAATTTTGACTAAGGATTAAATAATAAACACTAACGGGAGGACAGAGACTTATGCAACATTTTAAATAATATCTAAAATTATAAGAAGCAGAAATGCGTTATATAAGTTACACTGAATTTTGAATATTTAGATTTTATTATAAATAATAATGTACATATGCACATTTAAATTTAGTGCACTATTAACTTATTAAATTTAGATTTCTTGTACAAAGTTTAAACAAAATGAGAATTATTTAAAGCTATTTAAATATTTTTTAAATATTTATAGAGTAAATCTAACACTTTTAAAATATATTGCAAACTATACGATGTATATAGAGAACGATTTCAATAAAAATTTCAAACTTTTTCGTTGCTATATGGCACTACACGATTATTCACAAGCACACGATGTTCACTTCACCAAAGACTGAAAGGAACTGAAGTCTTTATTGTAAAAACATAATATTAATATTATCACGTAATACCCCCACTCTAATTAAGTGTTTATTTTTTATATCTTTTGTACTTTGGCGCTCAAAATAAACAATGTTTATGTTTGTTTACAAGTTCTGCGAAGGGCCTAGTACACCCAGCAATAGGATACGGTGTCTACAACACTGGATGATGATAATATATGACTTTTTATAAGAATAAATAAATAAAATAGTAGTTTTCTTACCTTTCCTATGTAATCAAAAGGGACAGGGAAATATCTAAATATTTAAGGATTTTTCCGAATTTTTCTATGCTATCTTTTAGTATTAAGTTCTCTAGGTACGAAAATAACCATCCGATAGGCGTCCGCCCTTTTATAAAGGGCTAAGGGCTTATTTGAGCCCTTAGGGAAAATTTGACCACGGATTTCATTTATGCAGGTCCAAGTAAGGTTAGCAACACTTGTCCGGGTTTTCTAGCTCTTTTAGTTCAGGAATTAGCGCAGGCCCTTCGCCACAAATTTGAAGGGCAAATATATTGTAAACCAAAGGGTTTTCATCAATTCTGTGCAAGCCAATGGAAAGCGCGGGTTCGAATCCCCCCGATTCGCTATTTTCCGGCCCTTTAGCCCTATAAATGGACGAATTTAAGTGTTAGTCCCTTTAAAAAACTTTAAGGGCTCATATCTCGAAAACGGCTGGGTTTTCAGCGTTTTCCTTAAAACGCTGTTCCTTAGGGGAATTCGAATGAGTAATATAGGGTCAAACTACATCATACCAAAGTTTGAAGGGCGTAGGGCAAAGTTTTTTATAATAAGGGTTTTTGAAAATTTTTGAACAGTTTTGAATTTTTTTTTGTTTACACCAAAATTTTATTATTTATTTTTTAAGCTCTATAAGCAATAAAATAACCATCCGCAGAACTCTTTCTCATTTTTGTTCCCCGGATACTATGGAAAATATTCGACTCAAAATGCGACACTTTTTAATTAAGAAATGCTTTATATCTCCTAAACTACAAAAGGTTGAAGTGCCGGACAATGTTTTTTAGACTAATTACGACCCGTAGAACACGAATCCGGTCTCACATTGAAAATATGAGAACTCTTTTCATTCCTGTTATCCGGATACCATCAAAAATTTTCGACTCAAAAACTGAGTAAAATTGAGTAAAATCTGGTTTAAAAAAAGTGTTATAGCTCCAAAACTACAAAAGCTAGAAAGGCCGGACAGGGTTTTTTAGACTAATTACGACCCGTAGAACACGAATCCGGTCTCACATTGAAAATATGAGAACTCTTTTCATTCCTGTTATCCGGATACCATCAAAAAATTTCGACTCAAAAACTGAGTAAAATTGAGTAAAATTAGGTTTAAAAAAAGTGTTATAGCTCCAAAACTACAAAAGCTAGAAAGGCCGGACAGGGTTTTTTAGACTAATTACGACCCGTAGAACACGAATCCGGTCTCACATTGAAAATATGAGAACTCTTTTCATTCCTGTTATCCGGATACCAACAAAAAATTTCGACTCAAAAACTGAGTAAAATTGAGTAAAATTAGGTTTAAAAAAAGTGTTATAGCTCCAAAACTACAAAAGCTAGAAAGGCCGGACAGGGTTTTTTAGACTAATTACGACCCATAGAACACGAATCCGGTCTCACATTGAAAATATGAGAACTCTTTTCATTCCTGTTATCCGGATACCATCAAAAAATTTCGACTCAAAAACTGAGTAAAATAGAGTAAAATTAGTTTTAAAAAAAGTGTTATAGCTCCAAAACTACAAAAGCTAGAAAGGCCGGACAGGGTTTTTTAGACTAATTACGACCCGTAGAACACGAATCCGGTCTCACATTGAAAATATGAGAACTCTTTTCATTCCTGTTATCCGGATACCATCAAAAAATTTCGACTCAAAAACTGAGTAAAATTGAGTAAAATTAGGTTTAAAAAAAGTGTTATAGCTCCAAAACTACAAAAGCTAGAAAGGCCGGACAGGGTTTTTTAGACTAATTACGACCCGTAGAACACGAATCCGGTCTCACATTGAAAATATGAGAACTCTTTTCATTCCTGTTATCCGGATACCATCAAAAATTTTCGACTCAAAAACTGAGTAAAATTGGGTAAAATTTGGTTTAAAAAAGTGTTATAGCTCCAAAACTACAAAAGCTAGAAAGGCCGGACAGGGTTTTTTAGACTAATTACGACCCGTAGAACACGAATCCGGTCTTACATTGAAAATATGAGAACTCTTTTCATTCCTGTTATCCTGATACCATCAAAAATTTTCGATTCAAAAACTGAGTAAATTCAGGTCATTGACCCCAAAAATTGGGTTAAGAAAAGTGTTGTAGCTCGTAAACTACAGAAGTTAGAAGGGCCGGACAGGGTTTTTTATACTAATTACGACCCGAAGAACACGAATCCGTCGTCACAATCAAAATATGGGAACTCTTTTCATTCCTGTTATCCTGATACCATCAAAAATTTTCGACTCAAAACCTGGGTAAAGTTAAGTTAAGAAGAAAGTGTTATAGCTCCAAAACTATAAAAACTAGAAGGGCCGGACTAGTTCTATTAGACTAATTACAATCCATAGAACACGAATGAACATAAAAAAATTCCTATGTCTTATTTCCCTTATAAATGTTACGTAACTACATACTTCCCTGTCTCTTTGTTGTGGTACATCCCCCTGAAATAAAAATGTATTGGTTTAAGAAATATTTATTGTTTATTATGGTCATAGCTTAAATTGTATGTATTCTTATTTGTATTTTATAAACAAATATGCTTAGGGATGTTTAAATAATAGTCTGTATAAATTTTACTTGTATTTATTGTTTATTTGTACTTTACATTGTTGTATTTCATGTAACTACCCTTAATGTACTTTGTAAATAAATAATATACTTACCCTTATCCTGAAAAATTAGAAATAGGGATGTTTAAATAATAGTTTGTATACATTTTACTTGTATTTATTATTTATTTGCACTTTACATTGTTGTATTTCACGTAACTACCCTTAATGTACTTTGTAAATGAATAATATACTTACCCTTATCCTGAAAATTAGAAATAGGGATGTTTAAATAATAGTTTGTGTACATTTTACTTGTATTTATTGTTTATTTGCACTTTACATTGTTATATTTCATGTAACTACCCTTAATGTAATTTGTAAATAAATAATATACTTACCCTTATCCTGAAAAATTAGAAATAGGGATGTTTAAATAATAGTTTGTATACATTTTACTTGTATTTATTGTTTATTTGTACTTTACATTGTTGTATTTCACGTAACTACCCTTAATGTACTTTGTAAATAAATAATATACTTACCCTTACCCTGAAAAATTAGAAATAGGGATGTTTAAATAATAGTTTGTATACATTTTACTTGTATTTATTAATTATTTGTATTTTACATTGTTGTATTTCACTTAACTATCCCTAATGTACAATATTACACAATAAAATATAATTTAAGATATAAATTGTTTATTTTTTACCCTTTTGCTACCCCTACACGTATATAGTTCTTAGAATGGCCGCTAGAGGGCAGCACCTATTAGAAAGGGGCTTGCGCCTAAAATGTAGGCAACCAGAAATACTACTCCGCTTTGAACAAACATACGTACATACATCATTTTAGGGTTATACCTAATGGGAATTTAACCCACTAAATATGGGACGCTTACTATCGGAATTTAAGTTGGGGAAAATGGGACGAAAAGGCTCTAAAAAAGATGTATACCTATTGGGAATTTAAACCCAGTATTTTTCGTCCAATTTCACCTGTCAAAATATACATTTGACAGCTTTACCTGTCAAATGTATATTTTGACAGGTGAAATTGGACGAAAAATTTGATGAAAACTAGGGAGTTAAATTCCCAATCAAGTATACATCCGATTTTCAATGCAAAAACACCCAAAAATAAGCGTCCCATTTTAAGACTAACAAATTCCCACTAGGTATACATCTTTTTAGTAAACGTGCCATATTCAGAGGGTTAAATTCCCATTAGGTATAACCGAAAATGATGTATGTACGTACGTATGTACACAAATGAAATTTTTTTGTTAAATTTTCCTGTAAGTTGAAACATTTATCGACCGGTGCTGCACCCTGGTGGCCGTTTTAAAAACTACATACGTGTAGGGACTTAGAAAAAAAAATCAAGTTTTAAACATATATTTGTATTATATCAAAATTACAAGACTTTTTCTTATAAAAATTAAAGTTTATTGCTATTACAAGAGACTGTTTAACATTATAATAAATTTTTATTAGATTTGTTGACAAATTTAGTAACAATTGTGAACAGAATTATAACACAAAAGAAAAGTAAAAGACATTTGTGTTTAAAAATTCTGTTCATAATTATTTCTCACTAAGTTTGTTTAACAAATTTGGTGACAATCTTTTAACGTTGTCTAACAGGCTTTAGTTGTAAGTTAGAAATGTGTTTCAGAAAGTAAAACTATCATTATTCTGATTGTAAATATTATAAACTATTCTACATCTTTATTTTGTAATATAAGTTACTTTTATTACAAACTAAATATGTATAATAGTTTATAATATTTACAATCAAATTGTAATGACAGATATACGTTGTAAAACACATTTCTAATTTACAACTAAAGCCTGTTTGACAACGTTAAAAGATTGTCACCAAATTTGTTAAACAAACTTAGTGAGAAATAATTATGAACAGAATTTTCAAACACAAATGTCTTTTAAGTTTCTTTTGTGTTATAATTCTGTTCACAATTGTTACTAAATTTGTCAACAAATCTAATAACAATTTATAATAGTGTCAAACATGATTTAATTATAAAACTAAAATGTTTGTTCCCAAATAAAATTATCATTATTATAGTTGTATTATTTGTTGTTAATTATTTTGCATCTTTATTCTGTGGACTGAATAAAGATGCAATAGAATTGAACACAAATAATATAACCATAATTTTATTTGGTAACAAACATTTCAGTTTTATAACTAATACGAAACTCTACATTTTTATTATTTAAGTTTTGAAGTAAAATGATACTTTATTACGTAGAGTTTCGTTTACAATAGTAATTTAACAAATGAAATCTTGGTGGTCCCTAAATAAGATTCCTTGTTTCCATTTTTAAAGGTACAAAGATTACTTATTCAGTTCAAGACCGTTTGACATTAAAATAATTTGTTATTAGATTTGTTGACAAATTTAGTAACAATTGTGAACAGAATTACAACACAAAAGAAACGTAGAAGATATTTGTGTTTGAAAATTCTGTTCATAATTATTTCCCAACTAAGTTTGTTAACAAATTTGGTGACAATTTTTTAACGTTGCCAAACAGGCTTTAATTGTAAAATTGAAATGTTTGTTACCAAGTAAAATTATCATTATTTTGGTTGCAGATATTATAAACTATTTTGAATCTTTATTTTGTAATAAAACTTTTATTACAAAATAAAGATACAAAATAATTGATATTTACAATCAAAATAATGATAATTTAGCTCGGTAACAAACATTTCAATTTTACAACTAAAGCCTGTTTGGCAACGTTAAAAAATTGTCACCAAATTTGTTAACAAAAAATAATTATGAACAGAATATTTAAACATTAATTCCTTTTACGTTTCTTTTGTGTTATAATTCTGTTCACAATTGTTACTAAATTTGTCAACAAAACTAATAACAATTTATAAGTGTCAAACATGATTTAGTTATAAAACTAAAATGTTTGTCACCAAATAAAATTGTCATTATTATAGTTGTATTATTTGTTGTTAATTATTTTGTATCTTTATTCTGTGGACTGAATAAAGATGCAATAGAATTGAACACAAATAATATAACCATAATTTTATTTGGTAACAAACATTTCAGTTTTATAACTAATACGAAACTCTACATTTATATTATTTAAGTTTTAAAGTAAAATGATACTATATTGTAGAGTTTCGTTTACAATGCTAATTTAACAAATGAAATCTTGGTGGTCCCTAAATAAGATTCCTTGTTCTCATTTTTAAAGGTACAAAGATTTCTTATTCAGTTGAAGACCGTTTCCGAAACTTTATATTGATATTATATATTTTGTTACCACCCAAACCTCCCACTTACCAAAATATATAATATTTATTAATACAAAGCTTCGTTTACAATACTTAAAATCTAACTTTGGCCTGACCGCGTCTAAATACTTAATAATAATTACAATTTTTTACTAAAACTACCTACTTTACAACTAAAGGAACATGGGTATTAATTTAAAATAAACGCAATAAAAGTTTGTTTTATTGTACATACATTTTAAACAAATGAAGAAGAAGCCATGGTCTGCGTCTCCAATCGGCACTGCAATCTTGAAGATAGTGGCGGTGGGGAGTTTTTTTTTAACTTTAAAACTATCTTAGAACTAAAAACGAAACCCTTTATTTAATAAATAGTATATATAAGGGAAACACCGCCCTTAAATGCCAAACCCACGTTCCCTTATATATACCATTTATTAAATACAGTTTCGTGTACAATAATACTTATAATCTAACTTAAATTATTGTAGTTCCCCCCCCCCCCCCCCAATTTAATTTGTGAAGTGCGCAAAAAACCCTATCTTACGTTAAAGATCTATTTCAAAGAAAAACAAATCTAAAAAAGCCTATTTTACGTTAATAACGATTTCAAAGCAAGTCTAAAAATGTCAAGTTACGTTAATTTTTCTCTCTCTCTCGAAAAGCAAAAACAACCCTTCCTACTTATATCTAAGCTATCTTATGTCTACGCGAACTATCTTATATCTAGATTAAACTAAGCTAAAGGCGTGTGAGAGAGAAAGAGTACGAGCTAAGCAAATGGTGAGAACGCCGTGGCGTCGAACGCCGTTGTTGGTTCTCACGGAAGTTTACGAGGGGGTTAAGCCGACCCCACGCGATGCAGAGCATTTACGGCCTAATACTCGAACTAGGTAGAGAGCACGGCAGCAGTCACATGTAACTACCTAGGGTGCACGCCAACCTACCTAGCTACTCCCGGAGACATTCGCCCGCGCCTCTCGCGGATACCCTACACCGAACGCGGTTATTAACCCGTGTGCTCAACAAAGTTAATTCAAACAAAAACTTTACCTATTCGTTGCCATTACCATTAAATGATGATTACGTTGCCTCCGGATGAGGAGAGCACATAAGGCCATAAGAAAGCTTTCTGTGCCAACTATATGGATTAATGTCCCTAGAAACATTCACACAAGTGTGAAGCGATCCACCATAACAACAGGATTCACATGACGGTGCGTTGTACATATCAGTCCACTCAATTATGGCTATCGCGCACGAACCCTACCTACCCAGCCCCTCTGACCGTGTGAAGTTAATTGAATAAGGAACCCGAACAACCACATCAAAGTTTCGAATCTGTTACCTCCTTCCTGACTCACTCATCCATCCACCTGCAAGCATCCCCCGATACGTCCGGTATTTTCTTTTCCCAAGCACTCTCCCTAGCTACCGTCTGGGTAAGCCACGCGTACGGTTACCGCTGCAACCGTAGACGCACGATTTTAGGATGATCGCCACGGACTGCACTTCAAATTAATCAATTTATTTTTAATTTTTAAAGAAAACGCGTGTTTGCTCGACGGCGCGATGAGCCAAAGTTTAATTAAAACCTGAAAATACATTTCCAAGAACTTAAAACTATAGTATTCCTCACGTACGAATGGCATTGCACAAGTTCAATTCGCTTTATAATCTGTGCTGACATCTAATAAGAAACTATCTTTTCCTGCATCAAAATACGCACATGAATTGATAAATCAACACTAAACACAAAAATGTTAAAACACCCGTCAATGTTTACGAACTATGTTGACAGTTTCAAATTATTTCCTAAACGTTACCTTATGAACAGATTTTATAACCTGTGTGTCAAAAAAACTACTTCAATTACATGGCTTTAACAAGCCTACACTTTATTGCGCGCAATGCCATTCTTACGTAAATAATACTAAAACTTATAAAGCTACTACTTTTTAATCTTCTAGATGTCCGATTCCTGAAAAATAAATGCTAATCATTTGTTCCCACATATTTATTTTATTGATAAATAGTTGATATTTCAATTTCAAATTGTTTTGATTTTATAAGAACATTTATGAAAGTTATATTTCGTTTACGACAGTACTCAAAACTGAATTTGAGTTCAAGATAATATTTAGACATATACCTTTAACTATAAGTTCTCATGGTTGAGTATGAGAACAAAATAATAATTATGCATAGTCATATTCCCTAGGCTATAAGTTCTCATGGCTGAGTATGAGAACAAAATGATAATTAGGCATATAGTCATTCCTTTGACTATAAGTTCTCATGGTTGATCATAAGAACAAGATAATATTTTATAAACGTTACAATTATGAGAAAAATAAAGTTCCCTACCAGTACATCCATCAATGACCGCCTACGTTGAAGATTTGTCTGGTGCTCAGCTATCCTTACAAGATCTCCAAAGTTACAAACTAAAGCAGCTTTTGTAGTGTTAAAATCCAAAGCTCGAAAGCTGTATCCAAATTCTCCAAGTTTCTTGACGCACCAGACCAACCAAAGGTCCACCTATTAAATATTAATTATTAGTTTGTGGTGTTCTTGAAACCATTTATAAAACTGTTGGAAAAAAATTGTGTATGTGTGTGTGTGTATGTGTCTGTGTGTGTCTGTGTGTGTATGTGTCTGTGTTGTGTATGTGTCTGTGTTGTGTATGTGTCTGTGTTGTGTATGTGTTGTGTATGTGTCTGTGTTGTGTATGTGTCTGTGTTGTGTATGTGTCTGTGTTGTGTATGTGTCTGTGTGTGTATGTGTCTGTGTGTGTATGTGTCTGTGTGTGTATGTGTCTGTGTGTGTATGTGTCTGTGTGTGTATGTGTCTGTGTGTGTTTGTGTGTCTGTGTGTGTCTGTGTGTGTTTGTGTGTTTGTGTGTGTGTGTGTGTGTGTGTGTGTGTGTGTGTGTCTGTGTGTGTCTGTGTGTGTCTGTGTGTGTCTGTGTGTGTGTCTGTGTGTGTGTCTGTGTGTCTGTGTGTGTGTGTCTGTGTGTGTGTGTCTGTGTGTGTGTGTGTGTCTGTGTGTGTGTGTGTGTCTGTGTGTGTATGTATGTGTGTCTGTGTGTGCATGTATGTGTGTCTGTGTATGTATGTGTGTGTGTCTGTGTTTGTGTGTATATGTGTATATAGAATAATCTATTGCAATAAATCGCACAGTCCAGACTACACTAGTTGTCAAATTCAAATGTTTGTAATTGACAGATAAATGTCAGTGTCAAAAATCAACAGTTTTATTAACATTATTGAAAGCTTTTACTGGGAAGTAAGTACATTTAATATTTCTTATTGAATTCTTATCTAAATATTTAAAATCATAGATAGGTATTATATATTAATAGTAATAGTACTTATATCCTTAAGAAATACTGCCAATTCCGTCAATGAATTGGAACCATCTTGAACATTTTAGAAGAGTAGAACAAGATTCCTTATAGAATGAAAGAATAGATATAATTATTTGTGTGCACAAATATTAAATTCGATACTCATGTAACAAGATGAAAATTGCGAGAGGTATTGTGCTGACAACAACAGATTTTTTTAAAGTGATTTATGTAATGTGAATGTGGTAATGAATCCACGTGTATAATGAGATATTATATCCAACAGTTTTTAAATGGTTTCAAATGTATTTGATATTTGCTTTAATTTGATATTTTTGAAAGAACATTTGAAAAAATAGTGCAAAGAAGACAACCTTGTTACTATGATGTTAATAGAGAAAGCTTTCAACACCCGAATATTCAAAACCAGAATACTGAACACCCGAATATGCATACACAGAATCATTCAAATCCCGAATATTCAAGAACCGAATCATACATCACCAGAAAGCTCTTTGCCCGAATGATTCATAAACCGAATATGTGGGCGGTACGAGGGCGGGGCCAGGAGGAGCAAACGTTAGGTTATGTTTACGATGGTTAGCGATGGTTCTGCTGATATGCTTTCACGCAATATTCGGGAGTTCAATAATTCTGTGTATACCGTGAGTATTTTTTAACGTGAAACATTGGGTTTGTCATACCCATGATTACGACTTGATATTTGATTGACAACAATGTATTTGCCCGTTCCATTTAAAATGAAATATAGGGAACCAATTTGACACAAGTATTATATTTAAATATTGTAAGAAATTTAGCGGAGTCAGAAAACCACTCGAGAGCACTAACCATATTTCGGGCACAAGGTGCACACAATATTTTTTCTACATCTAAATTTAATTTTTAGAAAACAGGTATAATTATTTAATTAAAATTAACCTCTAATGACATCTTGTCAATATGACAGATAACCGTTGAATTTTCCTATAAGTTATGATTTGACATTTGATTGACAGCAATGTATTTGTCGGTCTCATTTAAAACGACACATGGGGAATGAATTTGACTGAAGTATTATATTTAAATATTGTAAGAAATTTAGCAGAGTCAGAGAACCACTCGTGCACAAGGTGCGCACTATATTTGTTCTACAACTAATTTTAATTTAGAATGCAGGTATAACTATTTAAACAAAATTAACCTCTATTGACGACTTATCAAATGTCAGATTCGTTCCCTATGTTTCATTTTAAATGGAACGGGCAAATACATTGCTGTCAATCAAATGTCAAGTCGTAACCATGGATATGACAAACCTAATGTTTCAAGTTAAAAAATACTCACGGTAGATATTCTGCCTTTGAATATTCTAGTTTTGAATATTTGGGCGTTGAGTATGCACCGATGTTAATATATGAATGTTTATCTCAAGCAACATAAGAAAAACATTCATATATTAACATTACAGTAACTGCGCACGACTTATTCTGCAATTATCAAATGTCCTTTTGAAATATCAAATTAAAATAGCTATTTATGTATTAAGGGCGTCATTTTATAACCCGCGGATCTCATTATAGCCCGCCGGGCTGTAATGAAACGTCAAACCAAATTATAACCTACAATATAAACAATTTAAACAGGCAACATGAAAAGTTTTTATTACAAATCGAAAAATTTTGTATTCTTTAATGAAAAATGAAAATTAATTTTGTGATATTTATACGGAAAGCACGGAGATACACAAAATAAAACTCAAATGACATAACTAATAAATAAACAATAAACTGTTGTTCTCCGCTTTCATAGCAACACTAGATAATGGATGTAAGAGGACAAAGTCTTTTCGATACAATTTTTCTAACACTCATAATTTGAAAATTTTCGTCCGTGCATAAAGTTGTGTATGTACCACGAGCGTAACTTGCTTTTATGGCCTTTGACGTGTTTTTATCCCTCGGCTTACGCCTCGGGCTCAAAATCCCACCGCAGGCCATAAAAGCCTCCTTACGCTCTTAATACATAAATAACTATAACGTCCGACTGGTATGTTATTATTACCATAACAACCCTGCTTTCAGGGCTGTTATATACCGAATAATTCCCTAGGGTGTTATAAAAATTTTTTCACTCATTTTACACCTAATGCGGCGTTATTGATAGATAAAAATAACGAAATAAACAAATCAGTATTGTAAACAAATAAGAATACTGCGTCTCCTAGTTACAGCATTTGAGAAACTATATTAATCTCTCTAATAGAAATCACAAAGACAAGACAAAAATCGATAAAAAATCTTTATTAAAATAATATATCGGTCGGACGTTAAACGTTGAACGCACCTCGGGTGTTAACACGTAAAGTGCCACAATAGAAATTTAAGTTTTAGGTCCCCTAGGGCCAAAAAAATTTATTTCATATTTTGGTTTTATTTTAATTTAAAATAGTTATATTAAAAAAAAAAATGTACAAAACGAAAAATTTTCACATTTTGATTATTCTTTTTTATGTCGACCAGCGTTAGTCCCCCACGGCCACAATGCTAATACTCAGCATAAATAATTTTAAAAAATGTTTACACCGAAACCAAATTAACTAACATTTTACTTGCTACCTACCAAATATATTTCCCTATAATTTACATTGAAATGTTGCACGAACGTGATGTGATCTGACTGCAAATAATTTTCGGTTCGTCGGAGTACATGTATCCCCCATGGCCACAACGGACCGTAAGGTAAATGGGGGACAACGTTGATCCCCCATGGCACTTTACGTGTTAAACGGACAATAACCCCTTCGGTCAACGTACACACCTCAGCCAGAGGCCCTCGGAAAGTACACTATTGACCTCAGGCGTTATTGTCCTTATAAAACCCTTGATACGTTAATTACTATAACGATTCGGATCGTTCGTAAGCCCATCCACTTGGGCGTGAGCACTGTTATCACGAAATGTTGACGTCACCTCTGACGTCATTCACCTAACAGCGTAAACTTTGAGCATTGTGAACACGATTCGGACCAACTGTTAGTGCGCTGTTGCTACTGAAAGCGTGATTCGGACCGCACCCTAATACTGCCGTCCTACGCAAGAAGGGCGTACATGTATTTTTCTAATTTTGAGACATTTACATTTTTCAAAAAATGTGTGCCATGATAGTATTTAATTATAGTTTCATGCAAATTTGCATATTTGTATAACTTACTACAATGTAACGAACTTAATAAGTTTTAAATTTTTAAATAATTATAATAAAAGGTAGATACGACTTTTAGACTAAAAATAACTACAGTGGCTCGTACCACGATCACGGTTTTAACTAAAACACTGTTTTAAGAAATATCAAATTCAAATTTGAAAATGTAATTTCACCCTTATGTTAGAAGATCGATTTATTTAAAAATATTTGTTTGAATACAAATTATGTTTTGCTTTAAAATCATATTTGGATAAATTTGATAGTTAGTCCCCCACGGGGACATTAAATAAAGAAATTTGACATTTCTTAAAACATAGTTTTAGTTAAAACCGTGATCGTTGTACGAGCCAGTGTGTTCAAAAAAAATCCTAATTCGGAGTAGGCTATGAACACAAAAACGTATGTCTGACCATTATTCAATTCAAATGTCGTTGTTAAAATAGATCGTGAAATGTAATTTTAAGGAGAAAATTCTTATTTATTTGTTTCTAAAAAAGGATTCAAGAAGAAAAGCTTTGATTTCTTTATTTAACATTTGTCCGTATCTCGTGCCAAATTGACATAATTAAATATTTTCAGCTATAATATCCCGAGGACAATGATAATTACGAAACTATGACAGTTACCGAAAGCGCGTTGCTTGGTAACAGCCCGACGCCGAAGGTGGTGTTACCTAAAAGCAACGTGCTTGAGGAAGTGTGATAAAATTATAAGTATTTATCAATGATCGAGGGGTATTCGGTGAAAAAAAAAAAAATGCAGTTTTACCATTAAATTTGTCTAAAATTTGTATTTGACAGAATTTTTTTGTCCAACATAGCCCAGTAGATGTCACTAATAGCTATGAACGTGAATGTGGCTATGAATATGTTCAGTGTGAAGTGTACAATTAGAATGAGACATCTTTGAGTGAGACCAAATAGAAGAAGATAAGATATATTAAAATCCATATATTCTCCACGTTTAGTTTTTTATTTAATACAGTATTTTTTGATGTGTTTTCTTCTATAATTTTGTTGATTAAATCATCATTTTCATTGACAGCGTGAAAATGACATTTTTAAATTAAAACAATTAATCTTTAATTAAATGTCAAAAAGTATTCGTATTTAGCAACTTAATGACAAGTGATAATTGTCTTAGGATAATTATCAGTGTAAGTTTGTTTTGATTGGTTACTTTCGCACACGTGGTCAGCAATAAAGAGATTTAATTGGATAATTTTTTAACCACAAAATTTTCAAATTAACATACTTTTTTCGTTCATAGCTTACTCCGAATTAGGATTTTTTTAATACACTGTACATTGATCTAAATAATAAAGACGTAATTGCAAATACTTATTAAATGAAGTACAATCAGAAAATAATCTTATTTAATATATGAAATAATTCAATAGGTATTTTCCCCTCGTCCTTTGCATATTTATTACTGTACTATTTGGCCTAAAATTTCATTCTGTTTGTGATAAGAATATGATTAAATTATACCAAATTTCCTGGATAAGTATCAAGTAAAAAAAGTCGTAGCTACAAATAAATGTAAGATACGACTTTATTGCTTTGTATTACACAATTATCTGTGTATATACGCCCATTTTCACAGCAGATTTATTCATGTTAGGAGAACACTTTCGCCCTGAAACCGTTGCCAAAAGATGGAGAGTTACGACTTTTATATATTCGGACAGTAGTCATTTTGACAAATTTTGTAGATACGGTACGCCTTTTTCTTGCTTAGGACGGCATAATATGTCACAAATATGAGTAAGATAAATATCAAAACTTACCTTTGATGATTTCTTGCTGCCTGAACCGCTGGGATTCTGTTTTCTGCTCCTTTAATTTCTAGCTCGACTCTGGATATCATTTCAAGTGTCTGCACACTACAAATTCACTTATTTCTGCTGTAGTATCGGTGGAAATGTGTTCTTTGTTCTTTTGGGGTTCTACTGAAAAGAAAATAATTCGTTGTAAAAGAAATGTATTATTTTGAATATTTCGCGGGTCTAATATCCGAGACACACTACAAAAATTAATAATCATTAACGGTTAGTTATAGTATGAGCACATGAAGTTGAAACTGATGACAGATGTCAAAATGGCGTCTATACCCAAATCATTCAAGCAGCCAATGCACGTCATTAATAAAAATTGAATAAAAGAAACTATATGTGTGACGTCATGTACTGCTACGTTTGCAGAGGTTTTAGAATCTTTATGAAAGGAGTTATACAGATTGCAATCTGTATTATCGACATGCTAATGAACTGTCTTGCATAGGACGGCATATTATGTCAGAAATATGAGAAAGATAAATATCAAAACTTACTTTTGATGATTTCTTGCTGTCCCAACCGCTAAATTTCTGTTGTCCGCTCCTTTATATTTCTGGTTCAACTCTGGATATCATTTTCAGATTCACTAATTCCTGCTACACAAATCGCTCCAAATATGATTTCAGATCTTTTTTGATTATACTGTACACTGTACATTATAATAGTACTTTTGTTTCAACTCTGAAAAGAAAATAATACATTGTAATTCATAATAAAATTATTAATCCATAATGAGGATTAGCTTAAACTTTTATGAAAATCGGGCTGTTGTACAGCTTATAACTTAATTATGAACAAGCTTAACTGTTAAAACTATAAACTACTTTTTATCAAAACATCATTTAATTTACCGAAAAATGTATTTGTATCTTTGCGTTCTTCTAGTCGGCCAGTGTTGTAGATACTGGCACACCCAGAAATGGGTAATATGCAGTGATGATATATTATTATTATATTATTAAGATTATAGAAACTGTACATAACTTACAATGCGCTATTTTTTATCAAATGTACTTTTGAAATATCAAATTTAAAACCATTTAAATAAATCTATTGCATAATAACCGCGTATTTTGCACCACTCTAACCGTTGAGTGGTTATACTACTTTTCAAATGTTTATTAACTCTAGTGCAAATATTTCACGCACTATCACTACACTAGTAGTAACTAGATTTGAACTAGTTAATTTTCATTCTACGATTCGACTCGTAGATTATAAATTTTTGTTTTATTACCAACAATATTAGCTGTTCCAACCAAACTAGTCTATATACAAAGTAGGCATTTGCGCTCGCTTTTGTCAGCGCAAAATGTCACTTTGCCGCTCATGCGCGACAAAGAAAAATCTGATGTGGTCAACACCAAACCTACCGCTATTTAATTTTTATTAATTTAAATACATACCTACATATTTACTAATGCTGCAAACTATTCCTTTGTTCCTTTGCATATAACATGTAACTATTGCTTTATCTACTATTTTCTTTTTAAAATGACACCGTTACTAATTTGAAATGATAGGTTCTTTGACAGTGATATTTACCTGTCAGTTACATTCATTTGAAATATGAACTGTGTAACAAAGAAATAGTTTACCTTAGGCTTCGGGATTAAAAAAAAAAGATTTTTAAATTTATCTGTAAAAATATTTTCATGACAAAATGCGAAAAAATGGCATTTAAATAGCTATCGTATCTTTAACCACACCAGAGTGGTAAATGAAAATATGCGAAATGAACTTATATGCAAAATTAACTAAATGATAGAGAATTTCATGCTGAATTCAAATTTTCCACGTCCGTTATTTGATCTTTAACTGTGTACAAGTGGTAGATAAAAATATGATATTACATGCATTAGAGAGGTAGACCTGTTTCAGGTAGTCATTCAACTTTAATAGTATTAGTAACTAGATTTGAACTAGTTAATTTTTATTCTACGATTCGACTCGTAGATTATAAAGTATTGTTGTATTGACAATAATATTAGCTGTTCCAACCAAATAAATAAATAAATAAATAAATACATGTAATAATGACAAAAAATACAAGTTAAATGAAACACGCTATTGTGAATTGGTCTTTTATATTAGTGTAAAGCTAAGTCAGTAACATTTAGATATAAATTAAGTATGAAATAATATAAGCTATAGGTCGTGCCAACTTTTAATGCTGACTCCAGAAGACCCTTGCTGCAGGTAGTCCTTAAGAAGGCTGTAAATTAAAAAAATCCTGGACCGTATTTGTACTTCTGCTATTTTTAAATCAAGAAAAAATTAAAAATAATTGTACAGTATGCTTTAAAAAATACTTATTCATAAACTGGGACTAGGAAATAATAGATATTTATATACCAAGTGAGCTAAGAATGTTTATTCAGTCAAAGAAATTAACTCACTCGCCCTTAAACATTCTTAGCTAATGTGGTTTATACAATATTTTACTCAATTTTGACGAAATAATAATAAAAACCACTATATTTAATTTTGACAAAATTAAAAACTAATCAGTTAGTAGGCTGTGCATGACAATCGTCGATGACACGTCAAGTCATCTATTTAAAAAGGTTTATTGTCTGTCAATTATGTCGTGAAAAATAATGAAAATGGATGTCTGATAAATACTGTGGTGAGTGTTATTTTAGTGCCTGTTGTTATTTTAAATGTATTATTTGTTGCAGTATTTTGTGAGTGATTTAAAAAAAATAATTCACTTGTGAATACAATGTTACTTATAGTTGTTACTATGGAGTTAATAATCACAGTTTAAAAAGTCAAAATTGAATAAAAATATAAACATTAACAAAAAAATATTTTAACTGACAATAAAAATGTGATTTGTAGTAAATATGGCCCTTTCCAATAAGTAGCAAAGGGAATAACCCATCGATTGGTAAGACAAGTCAATAACACTAAAAGTTGGCACGACCTACACTACTTTTTCTGCAACTATTTAGTAAATAATAATACGGAAATGTTGCTATAAAGTTAGTTAAAACGACCAATCTTGCACTAGTATGTCACAGAAATATAAAAGATAAAAATATCAAAACTTACATTTGATGATTTCTTGCTGCCTGAACCGCTGGGATTCTGTTCACTGCTCCTTTATTTTCTAACTCGACTCTGGATATCATTTCAAGTGTCTGCACACTACAAATTCGCTTATTTCTGCTGTAGTAATCGGTGGAAATGTGTTCTTTGTTCTTTTGGGGTTCTACTGAAGAGCAAATAATTCGTTATAAAAAAATGTATTATTTTGAATATTTCGTGGGTCTAATATCCGAGACACACTACAAAAATTAATAATCATTAACGGTTAATTACAGTATACGCACATGAAGTTGAAACTGATGACAGATGTCAAAATTGCGTCTATTAACAAACCAGAAAATATTGACCGTAGTATACACGGGCTAAGACTACAATACAATAAGTAGCACGTGCTTACTACAGTCAATAATTTCTGGGTTGTTAATAGACGCCATTTTGACATGTCATCAGTTTCAACTTCATGTGCGCATACTATAAGTAACCGTTAGTTGTCATTAGGCCGATATGAGGCAAATAACGGACGCGGCTGAAGTTTATAATCAGCCGAGTTCGTTATTTGCATATCGGCCGTGTGGCGTTCAAGTTTTTTTGTAATAACATAAAATTTAAACATTTACAGCCCGATTCACAAAAAAGTTTAAGCTAATCCTCATTTTTTGATTAATGAATTCTATTCTATTCCGGTATTTAAAATTTAATTTTCATGATATTATCAATAAAGGTAGATATTAGGAAGATTAGACTATATTTTAAGATATAAACTGTCAAAATTAGAGTAGAATTCGCTAATCAAAAAATGAGGATTAGCTTAAACTTTTTTGTAAATCGGGCTGTTAGGAATACTGAAATAATAAAATTCTTCTATTTCTGTTACACTAATTTATAAATTCTCCTGGACAACAGTCCATCAATATGCTGTTATTTTTCTAGGGGCACTTGATCCTTAATTGTAGGAGACTGTTATAAAAAATAACGGCCTAGGCCGTTATTTTTATCTTTTCACTTTTGTTTTTAGTTCTGTTATATCGTAGTAACAGTATGGTATTATGAAAATATCATTAATGTTTGTAATGTCTCTAGTATAAAATGACAATGTTCTAACTGCAAGTTTTTGGTAAAATTTTTATATATATTTATCTCATTCTGATATTAGTTTTTAAATATTGTCCATTTTCGAGATAATACATGGACAAAATTTGCGCCAAAAATTGAAACAAAAGTATAGGGACAAAGTTTTATCTGCGACATACTACAAATAGAAATACTTTAAAACAAGCAGTTCTTGAGCCAAAGAAACTAAGTGAAGAAATGAGTAATCTACATAAATTTGTTTACTAATATTACTACATGTTAAAACACTCACCAATATCATATGTGAATTCAGTTTTTGGGTAGGTATCAGCGGAAATACTGCCTCCACACCAATCTGCCCTGCTCCTCTCTCTTCAGCCCTTCATAATTCCATTCCTCCTTGATATCTGGTAACCTTCCAAATATTTCCCTTTCACAATTATCTGAATAAAATCCTCAAAATATGCCCAATCAATTTAGCTTTCTTCTTTCTTATTTCCTTCAAAATTATTCCCGCTTCTTCAATATTTCTCTACATCTTTCCAATCTTGACTCTCTCAAACAAATTTTCTTCAACCGTCGCCACAAAACATCTCAAAACTTTTCAAATACTTTTTCTCCTCTTCATAAAAAATACTAAATACATGTTTCACTTTTAAGTGACGAATTTTGTTACTAATGCTTCATATCGTAATGGAATTATCGTCTTCAGAGCAATTTTTCGAGATTTGAGTTGATTGTTTTTGTTCTCAATTGAGTATATCGTTAGCACAATATGGCACGATTGTTAGATATATTGAGTTGGTCACATATATTGTTTGCTGAGAGATTTTTTCGGACTGTTTCGTGGCAGACGTTTGCTGTTCATTTAGCGTTACCCAGGGGGCACGTGTGGAATTCTACCACGGACGCGAACAGCATTACCCCCCATTATAACTAGTTCTATTTATTCTTAATCACGTTCATTAACCCTGGATTGTTACCCATTTTAAATTATCTAATTGACGAACAAGTAATCTAATATATTAACAAATGCCAAAATGTACAAAGTTAAGGGCAGACGATATGTTCCTAATGGCTGATATTATGATGGAATTTTAAGATTTGTATTTAGAAAACTAATTTAAAATTTTATCTTTTCCTTTTACTTTGATCCAAAGTTAAACTAATTAGCTGCACTACAAATACAAGTACAATCCGAACGAAGCCATTTACTTTCTAAGACTTTGAAGTAAATTTAAACAATTTACCTTGTAAATAAAGATGGGCATTTTAGTTCTACTACGTATTTTTTCATTTGAAGTTGTTTAAAACACATCACAACATAAATATAATAAATAAACACACTACTAAATGCAAAACTAACAGCAGACGCCAAACTAACAAAAATCGGCCATTTTGTTCACAGCGTACAACGCTGGTACAACGTGGAAGGTGAAAGGAGTCGGTATTGCCAACCTTGTTTCATAAAAACAACTAACACAAATATTTTAAGTTTTATTTTAATGAAAAAATAATTAATAAATAAATGCAAATTAGTTCATGTTCCATTTTTTAATGAACAATTTTTTCCCTTTTCAATTTCTTTTCTCCAAGGCCAACTATTTCTCAAACTCACTCATATGACGTAATTAGGCCCAATCTTATCTCTTGATTAAAATTTTAAATACCAGTTAAATAAACAATATTAAATCGGATTATGGACAGTAATTATTTATTATGGCACAAATATGATCCCTGTGGAGCACTCGCCACGCCAGCAATGAGCGCCCGTACAGTACAAAAATGTAATCATCATTACCGATATGTGATAAAGCAGATTGGCACACCCAGAAATGGGTAATATGCCGTTATAATACATATTTTTTAAATTATAAATTTGTCATTTGAGAGCACATTTCGTTTCGGTTTTGTTTATATAACTGGTAGTTAAAATTTTAACCAGAGATAAGATTGGCCCTTAAAGATTTATATTGGTTCAATTTTGATTTAAAATTTTGTTTTCACTTTTGGAATACGACTTTCTTTTGATTAAAAAGTTCATGTAATTAATTACACAATACACGCAAGTATAATCCAGACAGGGCAATTACATTCCAAGACTAATTTTGAAGTAAAATTAAACAATTTACCTTGTAAATGCAGCTGGGAATTTTAGTTCTACTGTTCTATTTTCATTTGAAATGGTTTTAAACACATCACAATATAAATATAAACAGATACACTACTAAATACTGAACAAAAAATAGCAAACGAGAAACAACTAACAATTAGTCTGCCATTTTCTAAACAATCGCAACGTGGAGCAGTGTTGCCAACCTTGTTTCATATAATTTTCTTTTTCACAAAAATCCACACTTCATTTTTATTTAAATTAATTAATAAATGCGAAATAGTTCATGTTCTATTCCTTAAACTACAATTTTTTTTTTTTCTTTTCAACCCTAAACATTTGTAATATATGATCGAAGTCGAAATTTGACCTATAAACAATTCATTTATTGTAGTAATTACGACCAATTTCGATTATTATACGAAAAAATATATCCTGGGTTTTATTTTACATAAAATACTACAGCGTATGAGTGGTTTAGGTGACACTTTCCTTCCATAGTTCTAAATAATGAACCAGTAAACAATGAACAATAATTTGCTCTATATTTTTCCCGATTTTAATATGTAATATATTTATAAGTAAAAATAATAACCATATAGGCTATAAACAATTTATTTTTAATAGTACAGAAAATCTTAAAATGCTATAATATATTAATAAAATGCTATTAATATTAGTCAATATTATCGCTATTCAAATCACAGTATATCACCCAAATATTCCGATACTACCAAGAGAAATTGAGACGGAGAAAATTTAGAATAATTGCATGAGTAAATATTACAGTTTTATCTAAGTTTGTAAACCTCAGTACAACAATTATTTTATTTATATCCGTCTAATAATTGTTAGTTTGTTTGAAGATACACGGGCCCAAACTCATAATTTCACCAGTTTGCATTTACTTTAAAAAACTGTGGGCTAAGTTCCAAGACCCTACTCTAGAGCACGAAATTACTCAAAGTAGTTCCATAGTTAAAAACCTTACTCTCTCTTAATGTGTTCTAAAACAGCCAGAGTTTACTCTAAAGACACTCTACTTACCCTACTATTGAGGATGGTACAGAAATTACTCCACAAAATTGTCAAACACATTATTTTGGAAAATAAACATAAGCAAACACATTGGTTTGTATTACGAGCACACTTTTATAATAAAAGCGCTTTTATGGAGCATACTTTCATATTATATTATGAGGATAGTGCACATAAAAGCGCTTTTATTATAAAAGTGCGCTTGTAATACGGGCTTAACATGAATACACAATAGAATAGACAATACTCAAAGGAAAACGTGCAGGGCTTAAGGATACAATTTTTAACAGAATACTTGAATAACATATTCAGTTTTTGTAAGTTTAAAATCTATATTCGAAAGAAATTTGCAGAAATTTCTAATCATTTGCATAGATTTTATAATTTACTTCTTGAAAATGTTAACCGGCCGAACTAATATGAGTTTGAGCTCGTATTAAACTGACGTAATTTTATCAATCAGGATTGAATTAGCAGAAATTTAGAGTCATTCGTAGGCAGTTATTCATCTAAAAAATCACTGGGCGCATTATTGCTTGATCACATAATTATAGTATTGAACAAAAATATGGATACACCAATATATATTATAGAAATTTCTTTGAGATTGCAGTATATTTCGTTTCATTCGTGAACCACTCATTCGCTAAAATTGTGTAATGCATAATAATAGTTATTTATGATATAAGTGTTAAAAGTGACATTTTATGAGTGAGTGGGCAAGTTTGTGAAACGGGGCAAATCCGAGTGAAACAAACCCCACGAACGAAGTAAAATCACTTTTGACACGAATATCATACACTATTTTTCCTACAACCCTAGTTATGTATTAGTAAAAACTAAAAATTATAGAATGACATTTATGACAGGTCATGATTCTCTACTTCCAACAAAATTCTAACCTCTACTTCCAACAATACTGTTTTAAATTCCAATTCTTCAAGCGCCTTGCAAGGAATTACTATAAACAATTGTAATAATTGTACTATAACAATAAACGTTCCAAAATAATGTGTACTAATAATAAAATACCTTTAAAAATTATTTCAGTAGAAAAATAAATATAAAATGAAACTACATTTACTTATGAACACTAAATATAACTAGATTTAGTTATATTTTTAACACTAAATGTAGCTAGATTTAGTTCTTTTTTAACACTAGTGTTAAAAGTAAATTTGTTTTTTACTTTTGATCCGTTGTCAATGACAACGATTTAAAAGCATTCAATGTGTTATAAACTGTTATTTTTAACTCGCTAAGCAATCATTAAAAAGACTACTTTTAACAGTGGTCGTAGGAAAAAATATTTTGAGAGAAGAAAACAATAACTTGCGACCAATAAAATAATAATTTTCGGTGTACCCATATTTTTGAAAATGTACTACACGACAAATATGTTCATATTATTCGTCAAAATATACGTTTGTTGTCCAAAAGTTTACATATCTATAGTATTCTTCACGTAAGAACGACATTGCGCAATAATAATTCGTTTATATGTAGTTCAATTCGCTCTATAATCTGTGCTGACACCTATTAGGAAATTATCTTTTCTTGAAATCGTCATGTAATCTTCTACTTCCCTGCCGCCCGACAGGGTTGCCATATTAATTTACACAAACACATTTGACGTTTTAATATAAAATTTAATTATAAAATTAAAATAAATGATGTCCAGCATACAATTGTTTTAAATTCTTGTACAATTTTAAATCAGGCCCGGGAAACACGAATGGGGGATACCGGGATAGCATTTTTAGTTTTGCTTCCATACACTATAGGTACCGTGAGTATTTTTTAACGTGAAACATTGGGTTTGTCATATCCATGGTTACGATTCGACATTTGATTGACAGCAATGTATTTGCGTGTCCCATTTAAAATGAAACATAGGGAACGAATTTGACATTTGATAAGACGTCAGTAGAGGTTAATTTTGTTTAAATAATTATACCTGCTTTCTAGTGTACCTCGTGCTCGAGTGATTTTCTAACTTGACCAAATTTCTTGCAATATTTAAATACAATACTGTCAAATTCATTTCCTATGTTTTCAATGAGACAGGCAAATATATTACTGTCAATCAAATGTCCATTCGTAGTCGTAACTTATAGGAAAATTCAGCGGTTATCTGTCTTATTGACAAGACGTCATTAGAGGTTAATTTTGTTTAAATAATTATACCTGTTTTCTAAAAATTAAATTTAGTTGCAAAAAAAATATTGTGTGTCCGAAATATGTTTAGTGCTCTCGAGTGGTTTTCTGATTTAGGTAAATTTCTTACATAATATAATATATGTCAAATTCGTTCCCTATGTTTCATTTTAAATGGGACACGCAAATATATTGCTGTCAATCAAATGTCAAATCGTAACCATGGACATGACAAACCCAATGTTTCACGTTAAAAAATACTCACGGTATATGGCGACACCAGTATCATTAGTGTGTCATTTTTTTTTTCCTCTTTTGCGCGAATTTTGACATGTCATTTTCATTTGAAACAATTCTGACTGTCATTGTGATTATATTTTTTGTGTCTTATAAGTAATTTTCTGTGAAAAAAACTTGTTAATATTTAAGATGACACGAATAAAGTGTTGTGTACCAAATTATACTGCTACCGGTAAGTGAAAATATATTTTCATATAATTGTAAACAAGTAAAACATATTACAAAATCGTATTCTAGAAATAACAAACTCTAGGATTTCGACATCCTCGAACTCATCGGGATTTATTTGTCAAGTGATTGGAAGTTTTAAACATGGATGAACTGCTATTAGTATTGTATCTTTCCTAAATGAAATTAGTGTTTTCAAAAATGCATTATTTTTTACTCATTTTATGTAATCTGATTTGTAGTTGAAGAAGATTTTATTAAAATACAGTATATAAACAGATTCTACAACCTGTGTGGAAAAAAGAAACTACTTCAATTACGTATAGAATCATACGCTTTTTATCGCGCAATGCCATTCTCACGTGAAAAACACTGTACTACTAAATCCAAATAATCAAAATAAGAAAAATAAAATTCTTATCTCAATTTCTCGTGGGCGCGTCCCCGTTTATCCCGGCAGTGTGGAAGCGTCCTCTTTCAGCTCCCAACAGCGGTCCCAGTAGTTTTTCAAACGCTGCTCTGCATTGCCACAGAACTCCCGAAAATCTCGAAGAAGACGCATTTGGAATACGTCCAAACTTTGAGTTGTCCGCCATCTTCGGCTTATCATGTGGTTCCAAGACCATAGAAAGCCCATCTGCACATTAGAAATAAAAAAAAAATGGTTTAGAAGAAGGCCTACCTATCTATTAATTTGATTTAAAATTGCGTTTTAACTCTCGGGCTACGATTTTCAAGTGATTAAAAAGTTCACCTACTGAACCATACAAGTACGATCGAGAAGTCGCCATTACATTCCAAGATTAACTTTGAAGTAAAATTTACAATTTACCTTGTAGATTCAGCTGGGATTTTATAGTCTACTGCTTTATTTTCATTTTAAATTGTTTAAAACACACCACAATATAAATATAACAAATAAGTACACTACAAAATACAAAACAAATAGCAAACAAGAAACAAACAACAATTTAGTCTGCCATTTTCTAAACAATCGCAAAGTAGAACAGTACTGCCAACTTTGTTTCACATAATTTTCCTTTTAAGAAAAATGGGGCCCTACATTCTATTTTTTTTATTATTTTAAATGAAAATTTGTTTAATTTTGAAGCAATTCGTTGTATTAAAGAGTCTTAGGGCAGGTATTATAAACGTTCGGTTAAATTTAATTCCAAAGTAAATTTAATTAAATGAACTGCAACGCGAATTTTTGACAAATAAAATAAATATCATAACGTAGAAAATAATTCGAATTTGTTCACTTTATTAAATTTACTTTGAAACTAAATTTAAGTGGACCTTTATAATACCGGCCCTTATAGCCGAGGCAGATGACAAAAATTAATTATCATTAACGGATAAATATAGTATGCGCACGTGAATTTGAGACTATTGACAGATGTCAAAACTGTGCCTATTAACAAACCAGAAATATTGAATGTAGTAAGCTCGTGCTAATTATTGTATTGTACTCATACAGTACGAAAACAATAAGTAACACGTACTTACTACAGTCAATATTTTCTGGTTTGTTAATAGACGCATTTTTGTCATGTGTCAAAAGTCTCATATTCACGTGCGCATACTATATCTAACCGTTAATGATCATTAATTTTTGTCGTCTGTCTCGGGTATAAGTTATCTACTTTGCTAAAACAAATGCTAAAATGTATTATCTAAGGCCAAAGAACATTTGCTAAAGGCTGATGTATGATAAAATTCAAAGATTTATATTTAGAAAATTGATTTTAAATATTATTTTCTCTTTCGAAATTCGATTTACTTTGATTCAAAAGTTCAACTAATTTGCTACACACCAAATACAATCCGGACGACGCCATTATTTTCTAAGAGCCGAGATATCCACCTCTTAATAACTTTATTTGGTAAATAACAACTATGAATACAATTATCAACAATTATTGCCATAGAAAATGACTGAGGCTGTCTGATTTAATAAAGTTATTAGGAGGTGGTTATTTGGGGCCTAAGAAATATTAACGGATAAGCAAATCTAATATTCGTGCTAATATGTTAACAAAATGATAAAATGTATTATCCTTAAGGCTGAACAATATTTCTAAAGGCTGATATATGATGAAATTAATATATTTATTTTTAGAAAATTGATTTTAAAAGTTGTTTTCTCTTTCGGAATTCGATTTACTTTGATTCAAAAGTTAAACTAATTTGCTACTCAACATGTACAATCCAGACGACGCCATTACATAAAAGAAGTAAAATTAAACAATTTACCTTGCAGATTCAGCTGGGAATTTTAGTTCTACTGCTTTATTTTCTTTTGAAATAGTTTAAAACACATCACAATATAAATATAACAAATAAATACACAACTAAATACTAAACAAACAGCACACGATAAACGAACAACGCTTTACTCTGCCATTTTCTAGACCGCAACGTGGACGTGGAGCAGTATTGCCAACCTTGTTTCATATAATTTCCCTTTTCACAAAAATTATCACAAAAATCCGCGTGTAGTTTTTATTTAAATATTAATTAATAAATAAATGCAAATTAGTCTATATTCTATTCTTTAAACAACGATTTTTTTTTTCAACCCTAAAATTTGTAATGTTCGCTCGAGGTCGAAATTTGACTTTCAAATCTTTAAACAACTCGTTTATTGTAATAATTTCGACCTATTTCGAATATAATACGACAAATACTTCTTTAGAAAATATACTACGCGTACGGGTGGTTTAGGAGATTCCTTCCAAAGTTCTACATTCTAAATCAGTGGTTCTCAACTGGTACTTCGTATGCACTTCGAAAGTCTTACGCGAAACTTTTTGGCTATTTTAATGGACGGCTATTGCAATTATGCTTCACAAAAACTTTTAAATTCCATTTGTTATCAAATAAATTATTGATAGATAGTCAAAACCTCAATGGGGTCCTCCACCATAACGAAAAATAATAAAATGTACACTTTAAGATATAAAAAACATTTTTTTAATAAATACTTTGGGAGATATTTGACTTTGTTCTCAGTGTCACAGTGACGTCACAGTATTGCTATCTTTCTCGCGCAGCCTACTATAGAAATGGGAGCGTTTAGTAAGGAACTAATGGTGCTGTAGTTCCTGACACATTTATCCCTTTCAGATTTTTTGTTATCATTCAACTGTTAATCTGACATTTGTATATTATATAACCAAACAAAATGCCTTATTACTGTGCAAAGGAATGCAGAAATAAAATAGGGCCATTCATTTCCAAAAACCAAAACTTTAAAAATGCTTGTTTACATTTCACTTCACACGCGGTATGCTTTATACTGCATAAACGCGAACATGCGAATTAAAGGTTCGTTCACCAACTGAAATTTGTTTTAGTTTTATGACATTTAAATTTAACACAATTTGATAGTAAATTATGAGAGTATTCACAATGGATGGTAGTATGAACAAGTGATTAAGGGTGATTAGCTAGGAGATGACTAGCAGTGTTTTAGCGCAGTCCATCGTTTATGGATTATTTTAGAGAAAAATACTTCAAATAGCATTATAGAAAAATTAATTGTACACAACTTTCATTTGAAGTATTTTTCTCTAAAATAATCCATAAACGATTGACAGCGCTAAAACACTGCTAGTCATCTCCTAGCTAATCACCCCTAATCACTTGTTCATACTACCACCCTATACGTTTTGTAAATGGTGTCAATGTTCTTAAAAATCATAAAACTAAAACTAATTTCGATTTGTCAATGTGCCATAAAGGAAACATTTTTTTGTCATAACAGTGTATACACTGTCAACTTTCATAAATTATGTGAACAGTTGTGCTGCCATCTGCAAAAATTTGGTGTGAACGCTCCCCATTGGTACAAGAAAGATATGTAGCAATGATTTCGCTAAAAACCAAATGCAGTTTAACTAAAAACAATTATGACTTTTAAACACCACAAATTTCTTCAAAATTAAACCAACTTTCATTTAAAATAATAAAAAATAAGAGTGCAGGATTCTATTGGTGACTTAACGCACTTATAATAACTAGCCATGCAACTCTACAAATAAAATAATTTTAAAAAATCACTCACCCTTCTGCAATTATCATAATCATCCTTATTCTTCCCGCTAACATGCCTCGTAATATACGCTTCATGCGGACTCGGTACCACATCCGTATGCATCGGATACCTCCTATTTGTCTGCCCCCTTCTTTGGCTCACGCTAGTTTGTCGATTTCTTATCCTCGGCGCTAAACTAGGAATTAGAAGAAACGCCGCCCCTGTGCAATGGATGTACTGATGGTCATCCTGGCTCACTTGGGTCGGAGATTTTGTTGTGGATGGTTCAGTTACACAACTGATGAAACCAAAACGTAAAGCGATTGATTCTTGGAAGAGGAAGAGGCGGTCTGCCCAAGTGTCTTCCCGAAATTCTATAGGGGATAAAATTTATAGCTCGTATTACGAACCTAACAAAATTTCCTTACTATAGTCACTGTATATACATAATGTGGCCAATAGGGGGATCGATTTTGATAGGTCGGCGCGAAATTGACTGAATATGGCAGATATTATGCCAACCCCGAAAGTTGTTTAAATGCATTAAGTTCAGAAAAGTGACATTTTAATATATTATTTGTGTATTATATGTGAATTTAATATGCGATACACACTACAAAAATTAATAATCATTAACGGTTAGTTATAGTATGCGCACTCGAAGTTGAGACTGTTGACAGATGTCAAAATTGCAGCTAAATATTTATTCAACGAATAGTTTGACATTTGACATTTTTATTGTGCGTGTTATAATATAATTGTTCAGTGGCGATCAGAAGAATATTTACAAAAGGTACCAATCTAAAACGCATAATAGTTGTTATTTACATTTCCGTCAATATTAGAATCTCATCTTTATCATTGTTGACATCTTCTGATGAAGAAATTGTTATTCAGGCGAAAAAGGAATGACCCCTATAATCACATGATCATAATTTATAATCAATTAAAACAATGCGTTTAAGAAATTCTAAATATGATTCAGCATCATCTGGAGCCAATAAATGAAAGAAATATGCCAGTTCTTTTATGAAGAATATTTTTTTTTTGTGCAAAAATATTCCATTTTTTAATTTTTTCTTGTGACAACACATCGTCAGTTTTCTTATTTTCTATAATATACAAATATTCTTCCACTACAATTTTTTAAACGTTTTTTTTTTCTTCATGAAGGATTTTTTTGCTTCTTTCCCTCTTCTTATTTATATTTTCACTCATTTTCATTTGATTTCAATGACACAAATCAAAAAATTATTTCCGTTGACAGCGAACATGACAGTTTTGTCAGGGAGATGAACTTTTAGCTGTATACTCAATGCAAAATAATGGAAAGAAAAATAATATTCCGTGAATAACTATCTATTCAACGATTTTGGTTGGTGAAACGAAACTTTGACTAACTGATGAATAAAATTTGTTCGTCTGATAAATATTTGTAAATTTATTCGGCAATGGTGAAACCGGGCATAAATGATTTATTTATTTACATATTTTGATGTATAAAATCGTTTTAAAGTATATTTTTAAAAAGTTGCAAAAACCAACCATGTTGTGACGTCACAAGTTCTGAACTTCAGTTTAGACTCATTTCAAACAGACATTTTATATGGACACTAAATTTCTAAAAGAAAAATATATATGAACTATAAATTGAGGATTACATATCTAAATATGCTACAATATATTAATATAACATCGTTCTATTCATTTTTATAAATATAATTTTCATTTGACGTGAATTTATTCACATGTTACATATCAGTTGTTTCTTTCACTTTTCATTTGAGACTAGACGCTAGGTTATAAACGCACGTGAGACATTGAATATATTGCAAAATATTATTTTATTCTTTATTTTGGTAAGTTAATAACATACAATATTTACTAGCAAACGTATTTCATCGACTTGTTTACTTTCATAAATTTCAGGTTGTCTTTAAATGTCACTTCGACGTTTAAAACAGTGTGAAAAACAAATGGTCGTTGCTCCGAACTCGTGACGTCATTTGGCAAGGGACGAAGCGATGTCTTAGAAGCCGCATTTTAAAGAATGTCATTTTAAATTACAATTTTTTCATGATTATTGATCGATTTGAGGAAAAATAAAAATACGAGTCTATTATTCTTCACTACTCTATCGATTAAAGTTATAAAAAAAGTCGTACATGATTAATAAGAGATGTATTATACAAAAATATGTAATACCTTTATTCATAATTTAGTGGCGTATTTTTAAATAAATAATATTGCGTTTACAATTTATCAAATTTTGTTTAATTTTCATATATGTATTCAAATTTCGCGCGGTATTTTTGGCAGAATATGGCGGCTATTGGCCACACTATGTATATCCGGTCACTATATCCTTACCATCAAACAAAGACGTCCTGTTTTTCATCAGCGCATTAACCTCCAACGGAATAAAAATCGGTCCTCTAAGAGGATCACTCTTATTAGAATATGGCAGCGCCAACGGGTCATGAGGAATCGGCACCAATTGCAGGCTACAAGTCTGAGCTTTTCGTTGCCATCCGAATAAAAGCTCTGAGACAATCGACCCAGAAGCTGTCACCCATTGAACGACCAGTTCATGAGCTTGGTCAGGGCGGAAGACAGTTTGGTAGCGCGCGTGGCCCCATTCAATGCGGTCTGATTTGCCCGAAACGTCGATTTCTAAGTGGATGTGTTTGTAGAGAGGGTAGTCGGTGTCTAGTTCGCCCTGAAGGTAGCTACAAATCGAATATGTTGTTGCATATTTTTGTAAGATGGAGAAAATTTTATGAGGATTTGGGGCAAAAATTCTAGATTGAGTGACAATATTAATAAGGCCCTATACAATTTTTACCTTCCGTCACCTTTAGGTAAGGAAGGTACAGTGTGTTCAAAAATAATCCTAATTCGGAGTAGGCTATGAACAAAAAAACGTATGTCAATTTAAAAATATTTGACGATATTGTCAAAAATATTATCTAAAGAAATCAAAGCGTTTCTTCTAGAATCCTTATTTTAGAAATAGAAATAAATTAGAAAACGGTGAATGGCAATATTCTTGTATCCTGCTTTATTATATTTTCTCCTTAAAATTACATTTCACGATCAATTTTGACAATTTGACTTTTGAATTGAATAAAAGACAAACATACGTTTCGTTTTTGTCTTCATAGCCTACTCCGAATTAAGTTTCTTTCTGAACACACTGTATTGTCTTTGGTCAAAAAATTCGGTGGAGTTTTTAATGAATAAACACGTTTTAGGGTCCCTAGAATACGATTTTACTAGTTTTACGATGATGTGTGTGTGTGTGTAACAAATTTTTTTCCGACGATAACTCCAATACTACAATTTTAAAAATTATAATGGGGGATTCCACCATTTTTTTTTTTTATATAATTTCATCTGAAAATATTAGGAAAACTAAGACTATTGATGAAAATCCGGTGAAAAAACTCCTATTAATAAGCGTGTCTCCCGAATTCTGAAAAGATTGACGTGACGTCACATTTATGTGTTTTTATATCAAATTGTTTTCATCATGGACCTAAATGTTCTTGAAATCTATGCTATTTTAAGTTATATTTACATAAAAATAAATGAATATTATAACACTGTATAAGTCTACATACTTTATAATTACAGGTGTATTTAAATTATTAAGTTTAATGCAAGAAATTTATGTTAAAGGCCCTGGGTTCAAATCCCAGTGAGATCCACGAATTTTTCACAAATCTGTCTTCGTTGTTTATTACGTATTTAAAAATTGTCGAAATTTAAGTTTAAAATAGAAAAACATATTTAAGGTTTCAGAGTATATAAAGACACAAAATCTGATGTGGCCAACACAAAACCTCCCGCTATTTAATTTTTATTAATTTAAATACATACTTACGTATTTACTAACGCTGCAAACTGTTCCATTGCAGAAAACTATTGCTTTATTTACTATTTTCTTTTTAAAATGTCACTATTTAATTTGAAGTGATTAGTTTTTTGACAGTGACATTTACTGTCAGTTACATTCATTTGAAATATGTACTGTGTAACAAAGGAATTGTGTTTATATAAGGCTTCGCGACTAATAAAAAAAATTATTTTTAAATTTATCTGTAAAATATATAGAAAAAGTATTAATGTATACCTGTACAAAATTCAATAATCTTTAATTTTCATAACGACAAAATGCGAAAAAATGGCATTTAATGGTATTTTTTGAAGAAAAACCATTATGAGCTTCAGGTAAAGTGCCATTTCCGGTTATCCGATTTACACCAAAATCTAACGGCTTCTTTTCATATTAGAATAGGGTATAAATACAAGGTTTCAAAATTTTCTGAATGATAGTATTTGAGTTAGAGCAAAGACATAATCGTGAAAATGTTAAAATTGGATTCTAGGGACCTTAAAACGTGGTCATTTACTAAAATCTCGATATATGATTTTTAGCACGATCCCTTTACCTCCCTTACCAAGGGTAGCGGGAGGTAATATATCACAAAACTTAAAATTAAAAGGTTTGTCTCCTACCTAATGTTGATGGTGTCTCGTAAAAATTGTGGCACACTCTTTTCCCTGTCTTGGCTTACATTTGGAACAGTTACAGAATGTGTCTGCGTTAAATTTTTTGAAGAAAACGATTCTTCAACTGGCATTCTCGGTGGTCGAACTTCAACTTCAATCCACTCATTCTCAAAGCTTTGCAAATCGCCTAATGGTTGCAGATAATCATTTTGATCTATAAAACATATAGGTAACAATTTTGAATATATTTTCAATATTCCAATCCCACCTTTGTCAAACTGTACCATATGGTATAAATAAAATCCAAAGACAAACGGTTTGTCGAATTCTCCACTTGCGTGGCATATTAATTTTTCTCGTAACATGTTGTTCATTAAAGTTACGGCTTTATCTATAGTTCCCACACCTTCTAAACGGTTCATTAGCCAATGAACTGCGTCAGCAGATACAAAAGTGTAACTGGGAAGGCTGGGATGTGTTGTTAAAAAACCTACACCCATAACTGGGTGGCGCATGGCTTCCAGAATTTCTGGGTATGTGGAAGTTTCTTTCATTAATTCCGCACTAAAAAAATGTTTTTATGGGTGATATTAACGAATTAAGAAAAATTCAAACACTATTTTACGAGGTCTGTCCGAAAAGTATCCGACCTTCTTTTATATTTCCCCGCTGCTGTTATTCTGCGTCATCGGGCTGGTGGCATCCTTCGAAGTAGTCCCCATTTGATTGAAGAATACACTTCCAACGGCCTTTCTACTTTTGGAAGCAGTCTTGGAACTCGTTTTCTGGTATTGCCTTTAGAGAATTCGTCGTATTAGTTTCGACTGTTTCTTTGTCGTCGAATCGGTGTCCTTTGAGCGACATTTTTAATCTTGGGAACAGCCAAAAGTCGATCATTATTGACCATTTCCAAATTGCCCTGAACGATTTCAAAGCGAAGTTTTTCTGCTCCACCGTTAGTAATTTTGGAATAAATTTCGCACACACACAAACCATTTGCAAATTTTCAGATAAAATCTTCCAAACACTAGTTTCCGGTATTCCCAGATCATATTCTAGTTCTCGCACAGTCAATCGACGATCTTCATTGATCACAAGTTGCACACGTTCGATATTATCCGGTGTTTTTGTCGTCAAAGGCCGCCCAGAACGTGGTTTACTATCAACAGGTGTGCGGCCATCTTTGAACCGTTTATACCAGTCTTTTATTTGTGTTTTGCTCATACACTCGTCCCCCAAATGCCGTCTTCATCATTTTGATGGTCTCCACACAACTCTTTTCGAGTTTTAAGCAAAATTTAATGCAAATTCGTTGTTCCGATCTTTCCGTCATTTTTTTACGGCCTTTCTACTTTTGAAACTGGTTTTTTGGTATTGCCTTTAGAGCATTCGTCGTATTAGTTTCGACTGTTTCTTTGTCGTCGAATCGGTGTCCTTTGAGCGACATTTTTAATCTTGGGAACAGCCAAAAGTCGATCATTATTGACCATTTCCAAATTGTTCTGAGCGATTTCAAGAAGAAAGTTTTTCTGTTCCACCGTTAGCAATTTCGGAATGAATTTCGCACACACACGAACCATTTGCAAATTTTCAGTTAAAATCTTCCAAACACTAGTTTTCGGTATTCCCAGATCATATTCTAATTCTCGCACAGTCAATCGCCGATCTTCATTGATCACAAGTTGCACACGTTCGATATTATCCGGTGTTTTTGTCGTCGAAGGCCGCCCAATGGGTTACTATCAACAAATGGGCGGCCATCTTGAACCTTTTATTTGTTTTGCTCGTCCCCAAATGCCGTCTTCATCATTTCGATGGTCTCCACACAACTCTTTTCAAGTTTTAAGCAAAATTTAATGCAAATTCGTTGTTCCGATCTTTCCGTCATTTTTTACAACGTAAAAAAAAAACACACAAACGCACGTAAACTAAGGCGATCCGACCAAAACTGCGGCATCTAGGGAATTCGTGAAGCTTTACAGTTGGCACTCGTACCCGGCAGAGGGCGCGAAAATTGTAAGGCGCGAAGATATGAAGGTCGAATACTTTTCGGGCAGACCTCAAATTTATTTCACTTACTTTTCATCCAAACTGTTGTCATGATTTTGGCAATCCATATTCAAAGGCTGACTCGCTTCAGTAGCCGGCGAAACTCTTCCTCTTTCCATAACTTTTGAGCCGGACCTGTGTCAAAATATACATAGAATCTTCCTAAATGAAAATATTTATAAATAAACAAGATATCTTACTTTGATTTTGTCTTAAATTTGAAGTGCAATTTTATTGAACGTGAAGCCAAATCATATATTTAAAGCAATTGAAAAAGCCAAAAAGTGAAGAATTTACGGTTTGATACAGATGTATACAAACCTGACAAACGATGATGGCACATATTCAGGAATACGTGGAAGAACATGCTGCAAATACAAGCAAGTGATACAAAACAATAATAAGCATTTTTACTGCAACACCAATACAACAGAAATACTCAAAGATTACGAAATTATTAATAATTCTATTCTACTTTTAAACAAAATAAAATGAATTAGTCAAATTAATAACAGTTACAGTGTGTTCAAATATATATTTACTCATTGCTGGATAAAAATTTTAACGCAAACGCAACTTAAAAATTTTATAAGCGAGATATGAACTTTTGTAACCCGTGGCCGCGTGCCTAAGTGTCTGGTCGCGAACCTGGGGGAACCGCCAAATATTTCCAATTTTAAATGGCACAAAAGTGACCCCTGTGGTACACTCTCCACACCAGCTGAGTGCCGGTGAGGTGACGCCTGGTAAGCGCCCATACGGTAAAATATATCGTCATCATTACCGATGTCTACATGTGTTGTAGATACTGGCATACCCAGAAATGGGTAATATGCCGTGAAGATTTATTTATTTATTTATAACTTTCAGTCTATGAGGTCCCGTAGTCGTGTGCCTGAGTGTCTGGTCGCGAACCTGGGAAACCGGGTTCGATCCCAACCAACGCCAAATATTTCGAATTTAAAATGGCACAAAAGCAACCCCTGTGGTGCACTCTCCACGCCAGCAATGAGTGCCCGTGAGGTGACGCGTGGTAAGCGCCCGCAAGATACAAATATGTCATCATCATTACCAATATCTGCGATAAAACAGTTTGCCACACCTAGAAATGGGTAATATGCCGTGATGATACATTTATATATTTATAAATACCGGAATAGAATAGGATTCACTAATCCAAAAATGAAGATTAGCTTAAACTTTTTTGTGAATTGGGCTGTTAAAGTTTAGAATTTGGCGTGTGACTTAGAAAGTCCTCACCAGTGGTCGACAAAATGTTATTTTTACCTCTCGCTAAGAGAGGTATTGGATTCATGCTAAAAATCGCATATCCAGATTTAAGTGAATAAACATGTTTTATACCCGAGATACACTGCAAAAATTAATGATCATTAACCGTTAGTTATAGTATGCGCACGTGAAGTTGAGACTGATGTCAGATGTCAAAATTGCGTTTATTAACATACCAGAAAATATTGACTGTAGTAAGCACGTGATATTTATTGTATTGTCGGACAGTACAAAACAAAAAGCAGCACGTGCTTACTTCAGTCAATATTTTCTGGTTTGTTAATAAAAGCAATTTTGTCGTTATCAGTCTCAACTTAACGTGCGCATTCTATAACTAACCGTTAATAATCATTAATTTTTGTTGTCTCGAGTATTAAGGTCCATACAAGCTGAATAGGTTTTGATAACAAATGGACAACCGGAAGTAATAGTTTCTTTAAAACAATCTTCTAAATATTACTTTTTGAAAATTTTTGTTATTACAAATATTAAAGAACATAAAATTTTCCGTCTAATATACTTAAAATTTTTATTATATCTTCTATAGATTTAGAGATAAAGAAAATATAGTATATAGAATAATCTGTTGCAATAAATAGCACAGTCCAGACTACAAGAAAACCCGTTGTTAAATTCAAATGTTTGTAATTGACAGATAAATGTGAGTGTCAAAAATCAACACTTTCACTCACATTATCGAAAGCTTTTTCTGGGAAGTGCATTTAATATTTGTTATTGATTATTTAAATATTTAAAATTGTAGGTAGGTATGTATATTAATAGTACATATATCCTTAAAAAATACCCGTCAATGAATTGGAACCATCTTAGAACATTTTAGAAGAGTACGACTAGATTCCTTATAGAATAAAAGAATAGATATATTTAGAATTATTAGTGTGTACAAGGAATGTTAAATTCGATACTTATGTAACAAAACGGAAATGGCGAGAGGTATTGTGCTGGCCCTATATGAATTTATACGTTATATTCGTGAAAAAAATATTATTAAGCATAAATATCATAAATAAAATGCATTTTTCCCCTAATAAATTAAAGAACATTGAAACAGTTCGACCATTGTTTGACAATATTGCGACTATAAATTATGGCGGCGGATGGCGCTAGTATTGTCCATTTATAATTTCCCGGTAGGCGGGCGAATCTCGCTTTTAAAATCAGGCAACCAATCAAATTGTTTGGGACATGTTACATGTATCTGAACACACTGTAATGTTTATTTGTAAAAAACATATACAGCTCGATTCTTGAAAAAATTTAAGCTATTTCTCATTTTCGGATTAGTGAATTCTACTCTAATTTCCTATCTACCTTTTTTGATAATATTATAAAGATTAAATTTTAAATACCGGAAAAGAATAGAATTCGCTAATCAAAAAATGAGGATTAGTTTAAACTTTATTGAGAATCGGGCTGTTAAGAATAATTAAAGTTCAAAATAAATTTGTTTTAAATCCAAGTGAATTATTATAAATTTAAAAATAAGTTGACACTGTCATGTTACTGTACTATCTACTATCTCTCTCTGTCTGTGAGGATTTCTGCGAAACTACGTTAAACAAAAGAAAAAGTGAAACAAACAATACAAAATAAACTGCAAAGACACCAATCCCATGCCGGGCCGCAACCAAAGCTGAAACGTTATTAAACACGGCTAGCTAGATTCGAACCTGGGTCGAGGACGATCCGGAAGTCGATTGCTGCCTAAACGTTCTCTGAATGGAGAGTTGCCAACTACTGCGTTCTGGAAGAGCATAAAGTTTAACAAAAACATCGTACATTAAACATTGAAACATTATACAAGATTTACAAGAGTACTATGTTGAGAAATATAGAAAATATATACTATAAAAGATGAAATACTAAATAATAATATTTTAGTCTCTCGGTCATTTATCAGAGACTGGTCCGCTTAATCAGAACCACAGACGAGAATATTAAAAATTAGTTGCTTGACATTTGGATAGATTGCTAGATTAAATTTATTTTCAAAATTTCACGGTGCATTCACTCAGGTTTTAGTTTTTTCTGTGTGAACCGTAACAGATATCACAAATTACACAGAGAGAAAAGTATACTATTGAATGTATATTTCTGAAAAGAAAAATTTCACGTTACGGCGTGGCCATTAAAAAGTTACGGTCTAATCAATGTTGGGACACCTAAATTTCATACGCTAGTGATTCACTAATAATAACAAGTATCATCTTAAAAGATGACTCTCTTGCACTCATGTCATTGTGCGAGAGAAAAAACTTTTCAAGTCACTTGAAAAGAAAAACTTCATTGTGTAATCCACGCTTTACTTTTATAGATTACTGTAACATAATTTAACTCAGGATCCTGTTTAAATATTAGAAAATTATTTACTGGAAGTTAAGAAATAGAAAAATAAACATTAAAGAGCAATTACCTGATATGAATTTACACATTTTTATAGGTCGTTTTTGTAGAAACACTCAAACTTTAAAATGTATTAAATAACTTGTAACTCACTTTGAACAACTATCACCTGTGATACTTTTCTTTTCATCACATCAGTGTTGCCAAAATTAGATAACAATAGGAGAAGAGGAAGTAAAAGCACAGAAATTTTAAGAAATAGAAAATACTGAAACCATTATTAATTGTTAAAACTATTATAATACGTTTCTACGAATTTTGTTTGTATTTCAACTGTAATATTTTTGTTTATAATAAGTCATAAACAAGCTTTTTCAGCTGATAATTATCTTGAAACGAGACTTATACTGCCATCTTTAAGGGCGTTGGTAAACTATGAAATGTGTCAAATTTTCAGAAATAAGTAGTTTTATAAAGAAATAATAGTTTGTGGTATTATTTCAATTAAAAAAACATTAAAAAATGAATTCACAATTATATTTCAGTAGCTCTTTTCTTACTTATTTTTATCCAATCACAATCAAATCACATATAAATCAACCAATTACAATGGACTTGAACATTTTTTCCAAGTCCATACGATCAATTTTGCCAAAATTAGACAACAAAAACATGGAAGAAGCATAGAAATTTTGAGATATAAAACATTGGAACCATCCTTAATTATTAAAACTATTATAATACGTTTCTATGAATTTTATTTGTATTTCAACTGTAATATTTTTGTTTATAATAAGCCATAAACAAGCTTTTTCAGCTGATAATTATCTTGAAACGAGACTCATGCTGTCATCTTTCAGGACGTTGGTGAACTATGAAATGTCTCAAATTCTCAGAAATAAGTAGTTTTATGAAGAAATAATAGTTTGCAGTATTATTTTAATTAGAAATACATTAAAAAACAAACTTGCAATTATATTTCAGTAGCTCTTTTCCTATTTATTTTTATCCAATCACAATCAAATCACATATAAATCAACCAATTACAATGGACTTGAACTTTTTTTCCAAGTCCGTATGATCAATTTTGCCAAAATTAGACAACAAAAACATGGAAGAAGTATAGAAATTTTGAGATATAAAACATATTGGAAGCATCCTTAATTGTTAAAACTATTATCATACGTTTCTATGAATTTTATTTGTATTTCAACTGTAATATTTTTGTTTATAATAAGTCACAAACAAGCTTTTTCAGCTGATAATCATCTTGAAACAAAACTCATGCTGTCATCTTTCAGGACGTTGGTGAACTATGAAATGTCTCAAATTTTCAGAAATAAGTAGTTTTATGGAGAAATAATAGTTTGCAGTATTATTTTAATTAGAAATACATTAAAAAACAAACTTACAATTATCTTTCAGTAGCTTTTTTCATATTTATTTTTATCCTAGTCACAATCAAATCACTTATAAATCAACCAATTAATAGACTTGAACATTTTTTCCAAGTCCGTACGATCAATTTTGCTAAAATTAGACAACAAAAACTATGAGAAGCACAAAAATTTTAAGAAATAAAACATACTAAAACCATCTTTAATTGTTAAAACGAGACTGGGTGTGGAATTTCCTTTTCTCAAAGTTGATTTTTATGTCCTTTGTTATCTTTTTACTACATACTTTCAATTTCTTACCCTTTATTTTCCTGTTTAGATGATTATTTATTTCTATTTTTCTGTACATTTCTTGCACCGTTGTTATTTCAAATTTTTAACGTTCAGCTCACTTATTTTTTATGAAATAAGACCGCACTGGGATAATACACTAAAAACTTACTGAATAAAACTATTTCCCGATGTATTTTATAAAAAATATATGAAGAATTCAAATTTTATAACAGTCAACTTGCCATCTTTAATTTTAACCGTTATTTCTGTGCTTACACTTCCTCTTCTCCCAATATTTTTGTTTTATACTTTTGGCAACACTGATCTTACAGACCTGAGAAGATTGAGAAGTAGTATGAAGTTAATACTGATTGGCCCACTAATTTACAACTCAAATGTTATTGGATGAAATTTTCAACGGACAGGTCGATGTATTTAAATGTATCATAAAATATAATTCTTGGCTAATGAAAGTTTCTAAACGATAACTAATTGTTTATTAAATCAATAAAAGACAACGTTTTGGACATAATTATGACTATTTGCAGGTCAATAGTGAAAAAAAATTGTTATTAAAATGTTAAAAATGTCAAATTTAAGATTATCATCATCTTTAAAGTATATATTTTCGTTGAACAATATAAATATAATGTTTTTAGTAGTAAATGTGTTATAGTAGTAAAGTAAAGTAAAATAAAATAGTCTGTAGGTGTACCTGAGAAACGTTGCTCATGCTATAGCGCCTTGGAGCAGATGTTTGTGTGAGGAACGCAAGACTGGGAATGCTTGACAGCGACATCTACAACATGCAGGCTATGCTACACGCAACTCACAAGCGTATTATGCTATTCTACAGAGAGTTATTCGCTTTTAAAAACGCTGTGGTGACTACAATACATCTCATAAACCCGAAATAACCACAAAAACGTGTCTGATCATTATTTAACTCAAAAGTCAAGTTGTCAAAATTGATCGTGAAATGTAATTTTAAGAAGATAATAAATAAGAATATTGCCATTCACCGTTTTCCAATTTACTTCTATTTCTAAAATAAGGATTCGAGAAGAAAAGCTTTGATTTATTTAGATAACATTGACAGTCATCAGTCTCAACTTCACGTGCGCATACTATAACTAACCGTTAATGATCATTAATTTTTGTAGTATGTTTCGGATATAAAGAATTGTGTTTGTCTTTAAAACATACGCTCCGGAATTTATAAAATAGATTATCGCGAAAAAAATATATTTAAAGATATTTTTCGAAGAAAAACTATTCTGAGCTTCAAATAAAGTGCCACTTCCTGTTATCTGATTTACAGCAAAATCTAATGGCTTCTTTTCATATTAGAATAAGGTAGAAATACAAGGTTTCAGAATTTTCTGAATGATAGTATTTGAGTTAGACCGTTGACAAAATCAATACAGACATCATCGTGAAAATGTTAAAATCGGATTCTAGGGACCTTGAAACGTGGTCATTTACCAACATGTCGACATGCGATTTTTAGCACGATCCCTATACCTCCCTTACCAAGGGTAGCGGGAGGTAAAAAAGGTTTTATGAGCGCAACGTTTAGATTGTTTTTAATAAATAAGCGCTTTCTTTGGCTATAATTTATCGCTTGTATAAAAAATTTGAACAGAGAATGAATTTTGTTCAACACTAAAATTGAGTACTCGTTATGATTGAAATATTATTTAATTTAAATAGACACAATTATACTTTAAAATCTGCCAAAGAAAGTAAAATTGATTGTAGTTTGGGACACCGTGTATAAAAGTAAATAACCGTGTTATATGAGGTTTATTCAATGTATTGTATTGCCACAACTAAAATAAAAGTAAAATTATATGGCAGTAGCTGGTTAATAAAAAAGAAATTATTAAAAAAAATCTCATAAAAATTAAGCAAACATTACTTGCAAAAATAAAGAATAATAAATTAATATTTAAAATAAAATTTCATGCATAGGATATGTAAAACAACTAACACCATATCATATCAACAATATATACAAAATATAAAAACTTACCCGCGGTTTCTTCGCATTATTCGGTCTCTTAATTTTATTCACAACAGTTTCTATAAACTTTAGAAAACCTTCTACCATTGTGGTGTGGTCTGAAGCGGCCGGTGGTGTGTAAATATCACAATGGGGCGCTCCTTCGATGATTCTCTTCGTTGCTGGGTTGTTAAGAGGGAGAATGTATACTCGAAATCTCCAATATTTCACCGCTTCAACCTAGAAGATACAAATAAGTAAATATATAATCATTAACGGGCGATTCACAAAAAAGTTTAAGCAAATCTTCATTTTTGGATTAGCGAATTCTACTCTAATTTTGACAGTTTATAACTTAAAATATAGTCTAATCTATTCCTAGTATCTAGCTTTATTGATAATATCATGAAAATTAAATTTTAAATACCGGAATAGAATAGAATTCACTAATTCAAAAATGAGGATTAGTTTAACTTTTTTGTGAATCGGGCTGTAAAAGTTCGGCCGGTTTACATTTTCAACAAATTAAAAAACTTACGCAAATGGTAAAATTGTTACAAATTTCTTTCTAGTTTAAAATGTAGATTTTAAACTTACAAAAACGGAATATGTTATTCAAGTATTCCGCACACATATAGACATCGGTAATGATGACGATATATTTACCGTGTGGGCGCTTACCAGGCGTCACCTCACGGGCACTCATAGCTGGTGTGGAGAGTGCACCACAGGGGTCACTTTTGTGCCATTTAAAATTGGAAATATTTGGCGTCTGTCGGGAACGAACCCGGTTCCGGTATCTACATGTGTTGTAGATACTGGTACACCCAGAAATGGGTAATATGCCGTGATGATATATTATTATTATTATTTTAAGTATTCCGCCACTTAATATTGGGTTACAACGCCTTTTTTTTGTTATATTAACTGAATAAACGTTGTTTTCCATTTTCTTTAATTCGAACAAATTCAAATTCCCCTTGATAATGAGATTTATAGAGATTTTTATCACTAGTTATTTGGCCCACAGTTTTTACCTTCCGTCACTTTTAGATAAGAAAGGTCAAAAAACTTGGTAGTTTTTAATAAATAAACACGTAAAATTACATTCTTTCGTATTCGTCCAGAAGCGCGTGAAAGAATTATGAAATCTGATTGGCTCTGGACGTGATTCAAAACAATTCTTAGTGTATATTATTTTAAGGGACATGATACAGAACTATAAGTCTGTTTAAAGTACAAGAAGCACTGAATTTGATGTTCTTTCATGGTATAAATAAATACCGGGAAACCGAATTTGACTATCTATTTTTTTTTTTCAAAAAGTGGACTTGGTATATTCCAATAATCAGCCAACGATTTGTGCTAATTTCACAGAATTATTATGAATTCGGACTTATAAAAAGGATTTATTCTTACCAAAGCAAAGTCTGTGTCCCCTCTCGTACAAATATAATGGTCCAAATAATTCCAGTTATAATTCTCCAATTTTTCTGTTGTAAACGAAACCCACGATACTTCATAAGTATCATGATGGGGCGCGTGAAATCTATACCGATAATGTATATTAAAAGGTGGATATGGATGCCTAAAAAAATACATTTACAATAAATCCATTTTAGTAAAATTTTCAAAATCGCTGAAAATACTTTGGAGTTGGAGTGATTTACTTGTGAACCACTCATTCGCAAAAATGGGGGATTCCACAATTTTTGATTTTTTTACATGTTATAGTATTTTTAAATTCAGAAATTCCCTATTTTTTTTTTTTAATTCAGCCTCTTATGGAAGGAAAAAAATGTTAAATATTTGGTATCCAGCGTTTCCCGCCTTACGAAATAAACGACCCCATTGGTGGAGAAGAATGGCATTATATCGTGCTTTCTCTCTCAGCAGCTGTTGTTTTGGCTGCTGTTACCAGAGATCTTAAACCATTTGTCAATGTTGAGCGCCTAAAGTTATTTCTGCTTTATTATTAAATTATACTTCCATAATAAATAATATTCTACTGCCTTAATCAAATAATAATACAAAACTGGAAAGTAACGTTTAGTAATGTATCGTATATAACCACTATAAACATACACTCTAGTGGAACAGTTTGGCAATCACTGGTTTGTTGATGGGAACGCCCATTTACAGAGTCGGCCAATAAAAGAGGCCGGGTTTGGTAGCGATATCACGCCCGGGAAAATCCGCGCGTTTTGAAAGTGTGTTTATTTATAAATTATAATAAAACATATAGAACAGTTATATGGGAAGAAAAATTATATATTTTATTTATATAAAAATTCAACATGAGTGGAATCCCCTTTTTCATTACTAATTTAATGTCCTAACATTATATAAAAAGTTTGAAAATAAATATATTGAATATTTAAATTATAGGGGAGTATTTTTTATTGGTTTCTATTTATATCCGGTACTGTATTTTAAAGTTTTAGTCCTACCTTGGTCGATATCTCGTAACAGTTATCGTACTGCCCGTCAAAGAAATCTTATGAAATACTCTTCCAATAGAAAGAAGATATTCTTGAGTGTTTTCTGTGTCAATTCTGGGCCCTACAAGACCTTGATTTTTACCACAAGGTGTTGGAGGTTGCTCGGAGTTAGTTGGAAGGACTATTAATTGAAATCCTTGTGCCAAACGTTGAGATATTAACTCACGAAACACCTAAAATATATATCATTGTATCAATAACATGAAATATAATAGCCTGTATTACAAGCGCACTTTTATAATAAAAGCGCTTTTTTCACATTTTCTGATTCATTTTTCTTGGAAGGATAGGTAAAATTAAATACAGCCAAATTGTCTTTACAATCAAATAATATTACTGCCAAATTTATATCTCTACCCATTTTTGAATTATTGCCCCAAAAGTCAATATACCCCATATTTAGATAAAAACTTCAAAATTTTCAAAAATCTAATATTCATGTATCTAGATACGTCCCAATGTGCTGATTCCAAATTTTGAAACCGCAGGTCGATATCTCTTTTCGTTCTCGAGATATTTAGATTCAAAGTTTTGCTGAAAACTGCCCATTTTTGGGTAATAACCCAAAAATGGGTCGAGATATGAATTTGGCGACAACGCCATTCGATTCTACGGGCAAAATTATATAATTACACCAATTTTCATAATTTTTGAACACCACATACAATCTCTAAAGCAAAATAACTAAAAATGGCCAAAAATCGCAAAAATCCTAAGGGGTACCCCTTACGATTTTTTCAGATTTTGACCATTTTCAGGGGTTTTCAAACTTTTATTCATAAAAAATGAACCGGTTGGACAAAAATTATGAAAATTGGTATACTTATGTAATTTTGTCCGTAGAATCGAATGGTGATGTCGCCAAAGTCATATCTCGACCCATTTTTGGGTTATTACCCATAAATGGGCAGTTTTGAGCAAAACTTTAACTCTAAATATCTCGAGAACGAAAAGAGATATCGACCTGCGGTTTCAAAATTTGGAAGCAGCGCATGGAGAAGTATCTAGATACATAAAAATTAGATTTTTGAAAATTTTGAAGTTTTTATCTAAATATTGACTTTTGGGCAATAATTCAAATATGGGTAGATATATAAACTTGGTAGTAATATTATTTGCTTGTAAAGACAATGTTACATAAGTGTACGCATTTTTAGTGTAATGTATCTAGTAGCCCAAATAATTCAATGGAAAAAAAATTAGATTTTTGGAAATATTAAAGTTTTTATCTGAAAATGGGGTTTATTGACTTTTGGGGCAATAATTCAAAATATTTCATTAAAATTGTTATAAATTTAATATTTTCAAGAAATTCCAAAATACCGTGAGTATTTTTTAACGTGGTTACGACTCGACATTTGATTGACAGCAATATTTGCCTGTCCCATTTAAAATGAAACATAGAGAACGAATTTGACAGAAGTATTACCTATATTTGAATATTGTAAGAAATTTAGCCAAGTCAGAAAATCAGTCGGGCACAAGGTGCACACAATATTTTTTCTAAAACTAAATTTAATTTAGAAACCAAGTATAATTATTTTAAAAAATCGAATAACCTTTTTTTAAAAAATGGGCAACAATTTTGTACTTAAAGAATTAACTAATATTATCCTACCTCCCCAGTAGTCAACGGCTTTTTATAAATAGCCCTCTGCTGCGCAAAATCCGCATTAACATCATCTGGTAATAAATTGTAATCCGACACAACATAGTCATTTTGTAGTGCCCTTTCGTCGGGAAAATAATCTGTTGTTATCGGCAGACAAGCTGGTATGGTCAACGACTTCCAATCGACACCTAAAGTCATATATTATTACACCTGAAGATCTTCTTCGAGAGTGGAAAATCAGAAAGGAAACGAAAACGAAACGAATAAAGCGAAAGCCTCGTGCAGGAAGGGAAGAATTTGAGATGTGAAATATTTATATTAAATTATGTAATAGATGACATAATTTAATTTAGGAATATTACAACAAAAAATTGTTGAGAAATTTATATATTTTTCTCTCAAATTCAACCAAGAAACAAAACAGGAAGAAATGAAAAATATATTAAATGTTAATAAAAGATCATGCTATTTTTAGTCATATAAATAATCAAAAATAAAATACAATCTTTGTGATTTATAAAAAAATATTTATTAAAAGGTTAGTTTATAGACTAATGCCCATATTCATAAACACTCGTAAAGTTTTAAAACGGTTCGTTATAATTTTTGACAAATAGAATCAAACTTGACAAATAAAATTTCGATTTTTCTTTCAATGTCGACTGTTTTTATCGGATAAAAATTATAACGAACCGTTTAAAATTTTTACGAGTGTTTATGAATACGGGCTTAAGACACGTTTAAAGTTTACTACAGAAAAAAATCTATATATACAGGATGTTATTTAAAAAGTGAGCCATAATTGTTTAACATGGGAAATCAATTTTTCCTTGCGTAAATCTACCAATTTAATTTTAGACAAAAATAAATATATCATCACGGCATATTACCCATTTCTGGGTGTGCCAGTATCTACAACACATGTAGACATCGGTAATGATGACGATATATTTTACCGTGTGGGCGCTTACCAGGCGTCACCTCACGGGCACTCACAGCTGGCGTGGAGAGTGCACCACAGGGGTCACTTTTGTGCCATTTAAAATTGGAAATATTTGGCGTCATTCGGGACAAAAATGTTTCAAATAAATCTTATTTTACGTATTTAATGAGCTGTCCAATTGAAATTTTTTGAATATTGCTCATTTGTAGCGATATCCATGGAATTTAAACAAAATTACAAACAAATTCATATCGTTTGAATTGGCACAATTTCGGTTACAAAATAAAAATAAATAAAATCTGTGCGGTGATTGCGAAGTAGATTATACTAACAAAAGTATATTACATCCGAGATTGGAGATGTTTCATTATGGCCGATGTGTATTACCGAGAGGCAAAGCCTCGATGTGAGATAAAGCGCGAGGCTGTGATGAAACTCCCAGCGAAGTTATGTATACTATTTTATTCACAATAATCCTCATTTTAAATCAATCATTTTCAAAATAAATCAATGAGTTAATAACCTTTAATTTTATTAATATTTTTGACAGCTCTCTTAAAATTTGTTTATCCCACTTTATTATAAGGATCTACGACAATTTGATAAGCAACATCTACATGAAGATTTCCAACGTAAGAGATGGAAGTGAAATCTGTTATTTCCAACCCAAGAGATTGTCATTAAAGTTAGGAATGACGTATTTCCCAACTTCCGAAAAGTTAGGAATCGAAATATTACTATAATGATTGTGAATAAAATATTTTTAGGGAATTAGGTATACAATTTAATTATCTAATTTTTATTTGAAAATAGAATATCTAACAGTTCAAACGACATGCACTTTTTTGTAATTTTGTTTAAATTCCATGGCTATCACTACAAATAAGAAATATTTATAAAAATTTAAATTTTACAGGCTACTAAACATATAAAATATAATCTGATTAGTGATTTAGGTGTAGAATTTAATTCTCTACAACATTTATTTAAAACATTTTTGTCTTAAATTAAATGGGAAGTTTTGCGCAAAGAAAAACTAATTTCCCATGTTAAACGCCTATGGTCAGCTTTTTATTTAACACCCTGTATAATTCTAAAATCTATACAGAGGTGCACGCTAAATATTTAGTAAGTTTGACTATTACTACTTCTTTTTGCTGAATTCAATTTAAAAATGTTTTTCACGAACCATTTTTCTTGAAAGACGATCTCTACTTTCGCATACATACTTAAAATTTAAACCATATTTAAGAATCTAAAGTTCTGTGCAATAAAATAAGGTGCAACATATAAGTTTATAAAGTCAGTTTAAAAAAGTAAATCCATTTAAGTCTATAAAAATCAGTCTATATAAGTCAAAAAAGTCAATCTATATAAGTCAATAAGTCAGTTTATATAAGTCTATAAAAGTAAGTCTATATAAGTCAGTCTATAAAGTCAGTCTATAAAAGTCGGTCTATAAAAGTCAGTCTATATAAGCGAGTCAATACTTTGTTCACAAAGAGACATCCTTTCAAGAAAAAGGTCGCACAGATTAAAACCCGCTGAAAAGATTGTATAAAAAGTGATTAATTCTACTGTTACTGAGTGTTACACGTATTTAAAACGTTTTGCAAGGCATCTAATTACATATGTGTAGAGTGTAGTCCCACCTAAAATCAAAAGAAACCAAAAAGAGACCCATGTTGTTAAGAAGAACAGTGAATGATAAATTATTGTTCAAACCTATTATGACTTCATTAACTGCGTAGATGAGGTCGCGTCCGCCATCACAGAGTGAGCCATGGAAACAAAACAAATCATGAAGAACAGCCCACTGGATTGGGAAGGGCACAATGATCAGATATACTGCGGGAGGAGTCCCCAAGCTCGCTTCATCCAAATTTTTTTCGCGGATATTTTACTGATTGATGTTACTGTTTTTGTTAGGTTATATAGCTTTGAGTTAGTAGTAATAACTAACCGAAAATGATAAAACAATTGATATGAGACGTTAAGACTTTTGGCATATTTGACATGTTAAATAATCATAATTTTTCTTTATCCTCGAAGGCTGTCCGATGTCGCATTCACATAAATACAACTTCGAATGGCACACTAATGACATGCACTGGTTTGTATGGCAACACTTTAGAATAACAAAAATGAATTATACAATTCGATTCAATTTGATGCTTCAGATTAAATGTTAATATTATATTTCATAAAATATTAGCTAAGGAGCTGTTATTTAGCAGTAAATTTGACGTTTTGCAAAATTTATGGCAATGAATATGATTTGTTTAATTAGTGCGCCTTAATTTCAAGGCATAGTGTACTTCTGCAAAACCCTAAAATCTAATTCCTAAAATCCTAAATAATGACGTTGTTTAGGACATATAAATTTAGGATTTAGATATTAGGGTGATAAAAAGTGCAAATCAGACAGCCTTAATATGATTGGCAAATATGATACCTACACTTTAATTTTAACGAACAAAAGTTGGCCATTTTTGATCACTCTATTATAAAGAACTATTAAAAATTTAGTCACTTAAAAAGTGTCTTTGTAAGTTACCTTACAAGTATATTACACGATCAAGTTTTGCGTGAATTAAAATATCCAAATGTCAAAAATTAAGTTATACCTACATTAAATTGTCATTGAATTTTCAGCCATCAATATTTCAATTACTTCTCTACCCTATTCTGTCATTTTTCAGCTTAATATCAATCATTTATAACAACACTTGTACACATAAAAATATAAACACAAATGATATACAACAATTAGTTTGCAGCCAAAATTTATAAGGACTTTTAAGAAAAAGTAGCGCATATTACAATTCTTCGTTGAAAGTTTTTCGTTAAAAGTCTATCCTTCTGTCTTTCTTGTACTCACAACATTGTGTGAGAGAAAATTTTTCAAGTCACTTGAAATGTAAAACTTTATAGTGTAACGCACGCTTCAAATCCGTGATAGGGTATAGAATTTCTCTTTCTCAACGTTAATTTTTGTCCTTTGTCTTTTTATTACAAACTTCCAATTTCTTACCACTTTTATTTCCTATTGATTAGCTGATTATTTCTATTTTTCTGTTAACTTCTTGCACCGTTTTGTTATTTCAAATTTTTAACGTTCAGCTTACTTATTTTTTGTGAAATAAGGCCGCACTACGATAAAACACTAAAAACTTACTGAATAAAACTATTTCCCGATGTATTTTATAAAAAATATATGAAGAATTCAAATTTTATAACAATCAACTTGCCATCTTTAATTTTAACCGTTATTTCTGTGCTTATACTTCCTCTTCTCCCAACATTTTTGTTTTCTACTTTTGGCAACATTGATCTTAAAGACTTGAGAAGTAATTCGAAGTCAATTCTGATTGGCCGGCTAATTTACAACTTAAATATGATTGGATGAAAACACAAATCACATTTGACAATTACTTGATGGCAAAATCATACGTTAAAACATGGATTATTTATATTAAAACTAAATTTTAAAACTGTATGAAAGGAACGACCACAGTTGTAAAAAAGTTATTACTTTTTAAAATATTCGAACTATAATTCCAAATTTTTGCTAATTTCAAACATTCTACTATTGTCTTTTTCTAATCCAGAATTCATTTTCAAGTAAATAAATCTTAAAACTTTATGATAGGAATCTTCAAAGTTTAAAAAAAAGTTATTAGTTTTTAAAATATTTGAGTTTTCAATACTTCTAACACCATCTAGTGATCATTTCTGAACTACTTACATTTATTTATATTCAAAAATTGTTTTAAAAATCCCACTGAATCTTGTATCTCGCTTATTAATTCTATAAAAATATTTTCCTGGCGAAATAAAGCAAATTTATTTTAATTTGAAACAACAAGCAACAATCTAAAAACAGAATTTTGGTTTGTGCAAGTCTCCTACAGCTTAATATTATCGCGCGCTATTTTCATCTATTGATTTTTTTCAATTTGATCTTTGATCTACTGCGCATGCTCGTTATTATTGATTTTTCGATCGCGTGACGTCACACAATTCCATTCCATGCCTGTCGAAACAATTTTTTTGCCATGTGTTATTTATATGAGCATTTGGGGGCACTTTAAAATTCAAGCCCCTTAAAGAAGGCGTCTGCACTGGAAAAACTAAACTATTTCAGGAATTGCGTGGGTGGATTTGACATGTGCTGTCATCTGTCTTAAAAAATTTAAACTTTGAAGACAAGCGCTTACTGTATTTGTGTTATTGTTTATTATTATAAATGAGCGATTTGACTGATTTTCTATTGAGATGAAGTCTTTAAAAAACATTTAATAATTAACAGAAATAAATAATAAATATACGTCTATATTTTTATCATTTTCGGCTAGATATTTTTTTTAAAGTTAGGATAAAATGAGCTTGGAGAATTATTGCATACAACCCCATATAAAGCACAATTTAAATTAAAATATTAATAATATTGTCGTTAAATTGAAACAGCTCAAAATGTTATGAAAATTATTATAAGTTAATGAAAACATATAGAAAACTGAAAATTAAAAACACAAGTCTTCCTTCTTGCTGAAACAAATTATAAATGTTTTTTATCATTTTAAATCATTTCTTTAATCAGGATTCTTACCTTTATGATTTAATATTACAGGATTGGTTAATACGTTAAACCAAATCCTGTTAACTTGGCCAAACTCATTAGTCTAATTTATTAATTACACGAAGAAATAATTTGTAAATGACTTACCTGTTGTTAACGCTGGGGTCCATTCTTGTTCGCCTGTCACGCCCCAAATTAGGGTCAGGCTTTTGCCCAAATTGCTCGGATTGCTCATGGTAGAGTGGTTGGATGTTACATGGAGAAGACTTGGCCGTTTTTTGCAATCTATATTAGAAAAAAAAATAGATAAATTTAAATTTACATGCATTTAAATTTAAAAAATATATATTTTTATAATAAAAGTGTTTTAATGGTCTAAAAATATAATAATAGTATATATTTTTGTAATAAAAAATATATATAAAAAAATGTGCACCATAAAAGCGCTTTTGTTATAACAGTGCGCTCGAAATACGGGTGCAAGTTTTTAAATGGTATATTATTAAACGAAACAATACTGCAAGCTATTATTTCATCATAAAACTATTAATTTTCTATAAAAAAAAATCATATTTTGAACACCAGAGTAATTATTTTTGTGCTATTTGAAAATAGAACATACTTTTTTAATTTAACAAGGGAATCCAAATCGGATCGTTAAATTTATGGATAAAATGAAATAAATAAAACATAAAAATCTGATATGGCTAGCACAATACCTCTCGCCATTTCCATATTAGGCTATATAAGTACATATTGTATTGTAACATTTCTGGTACACAGTCAAAAATTCTAATTACATCTATTATTAATATATATTTTAATTCATTCTAGAAATAAATTTACTTCTACTCTTCTAAATGTTCGAGATTCTTCAAATTCACTGACGAGATTGACGATATTTCTGATGCGTATAGCCTTCAGTAATGTATCTGGATTTTTGACACATATTTTTCTGTCAATTACAAACATTTTAATTTTTCAACTGTTTTCCATGGAGTTATTTGAGCCGTGAGATTTATTACAACCGATTATTTTATATATTTATAATTCTCTATCTCTAAATCTATAGAAGATATAATAAAAATGTTCAATGTATCGGATGGAGAATTTTATATTCTTTAATTGTTTTAATAATATAAATTTCTAAGAAATAATATTTAAAAGATTTTTTTTTTTAAACTACTACTTCCGGTTGTCCAATTGTTACCAAAACCTTTTCGGCTCTTCCCATTAATGTCAGATTAAGGAATACGTAGTTAAATTGGTCTATAGTCTTATAAAATTTGAGAAACCGTCCCTAATAATAATAAAAATAATGAATTGACTTACATTCTTGTAGAGCAACTTGCGAAATGGACCTGGCGAGCTGACTTTGCGACACTGTTGAATGAGATTCGAACCCGGGCGACGGCGTAAATCCATTCGTAGACTCACTTGAAGAACTGCTAGACTGTGCCGGAATAGCTTGATAATGATGTTGTTGAATCAAAACGCCGGAAGGACCTACAAAAATAAACATTTCACCATTTAATTACATTAAAATTAATAATGAAACCGTGTTAAGGAAAATGTAGTAGCAATATATTTGACCCTAATAAAATTAAGTTTTGTAAAAATAATATATTTTCAATCATACATAAATATTAGATGACCTATTGATTTAAAATACTTTGTGTAAAGATACGAGTACTATTTTGAATTTTTTATAAGTATTTCTATTAGTGTTGTCAATATTTGTGAAATTTATTTTGTATATGATATATTTGTTAATAAATGTAATATAAAGATAGAAATATTTGAACATAATGATTGCTTTTTTATTATGAATTACTTACCTTTAGGAAAAATATGCGTCCATCTTCTTCGGTTAGACGTAAGTTTAATCGTTACATGCGAAGGATCAAACGGATTTATTAATGCCCGTCCTGGCCGCATAAGAGCCGAACCCAATCCCGCGGGAGGGGATCCGGCCGAACCCACTACAGCCCGATACGGGGACAACTCCCCGTCCAATGCTTCGTGAGACCACACACGAGATTTCGCTAAAAACAGAAATAAAATACATATTTTGCGGACCTTAAAGTTTTAGGTCGTATTTAAAGTATCGTTGAATTACGATTTATTATTTCAAAAAGTCACGCACGACTTTTTACCTTACGTCACCTTTAGGTAAGGAAGGTATTGTCTTTGGTCAAAAAATTCGTTGGTGAGTTTTTAATGAATAAGCACGTTTAATGGTCCCTAAAATATGTATTTGCTATTTTTAAGATGATGTCTGTGTATGTTCATGTTATAATTTTATTGGATTTATAGAACCTTTTCAAAGGAACTTTTGGTATGGAATTTGTAAAAAATAGTATGTTTTCGTATTATAATTTTATTGGATATATAGAATCTTTTCCAAGAAACTTTTTATAGCATTTATTCATTTTTATTTCAATACTTTTATTTCCAAAATTTCGCAGTTGTTCAAATTTACCCATTTTTGAATTATTGCACTAAAAGTCAATATACCCCCTATTTCGATAAAAACTTTTCCAAAAATCTAATTTTTATGTTTCTAGATACTTCTCAATGCGCTGATTCCAAATTTTGAATCCGCAGGTCGATATCTCTTTTCGTTCTCGAGATATTTAGATTTAAAGTTTTGCTTAAAACTGCCCATTTTTTGGTATTAACCCAAAAATGGGTCCAGATATGAATTTGGCGACAACACCATTCGATTCTACGGACAAAAATACATAAGTATAGCAATTTTCATAATATTTGTCCAACCGGTTCATTTTTTATGAATAAAAGTTTGAAAACCTCTAAAAATGGCCAAAATCTGAAAAAATCGTAAGGGGTACCCCTTAGGATTTTTGCGATTTTAGGCCATTTTTAGTTACTTTGCTTTAGAGGTTGTATGCGGAGTTCAAAAATTATGAAAATTGGTGTACTTATGTAATTTTGCCCGTAGAATCGAATGGTGATGTCGCCAAATTCATATCTCGACCCATTTTTGGGTTATTACCAAAAAATGGGCTGTTTTGAGCAAAACTTTGAATCTAAATATCTCGAGAACGAAAAGAGATATCGACCTGCGGTTTCAAAATTTGGAATCAACGCATTGAGAAGTATCTAGATACATAAAAATTAGATTTTTGAAAATTTTGAAGTTTTTATCTAAATGTGGGGTATATTGACTTTTGGGGCAATAATTCAAAAATGGGTAGAGATATAAACTTGGTGGTAACATTATTTGATTGTAAAGAGAATGTTTCGTAACTGTACGCATTTTTAGAGTTTTTTTTATATGAGTATACATAATGTATATTCATGTGATAATTTCATTGGATTTATAGAATCTTTTCCAATGAACTTTTGGTATACCATTTGTACAAAATACATCAAATTAACGGAAGGTCTTGTGCTGGCCACAACAGATTTTTTTACATGACTTATTATTAAATGCAAGTTTAACAAGACAATAGAACCATTTATGAAGTAATATATTTTGTTTTTATTCCTACCTTCACTATTTCCGGATTGAGGACTCGCCAAAGGACTCCTAGACACAGTGTTTGAAGCGGGAGGTATACTTATCGCCTGACTTCTGGGTGTGGTAGCTGCAATTGTACCTCCAATGTCAGTTGCATTACTATGGTGGATATCCGGATCAGACATTTTTCGCCTAAGATGACGATTATAAGCGTCGCGTAATTCTTCGCCTGTAATTGATGTTTTTTTGTGACGAGTTGACGTTCTTTGGAGACTCCTATATAAGAAGGAGATGTAAAAGTAACAAAAATAATGATGCTAAGGTTAAATTACAACTAAAGAAGTCTTTAAAAATTATTGTTAAGGTTAAGGGATTTTTCTTTCTCAATTATTGATAAAGCATAAATTTTTGACAAGAAATCGTTTCAAATATTTTTTGAAGTGTTAAAAATAAAAACTATTCTCACCTTGTGCCATGTACAGGCGGTAACTGAAAAACTTGTGCATCAAATGCATCGTAATCAAAAAACGAATTATGTATGCACTCATCTTCCGGTATTAACTTTGGTTTCGTACTGACTTCTTTACTCCTTTGTTGAGAATTTTGTCTTATGGGTGGTAATTTAATCCTAGGAATAAAATTAGAGTACGCTACTTTTTTATTCGTTGAATAAAAAGACAAATTTATCCAATGAGGCATTGAGTAATCGTCGGGTGCCTTTACATGTGTGTCTTTATTGTGGAACTGGAAAATTTGATGAATTAACATCAAAATAAAGAAGAAATTATTGTTCTTACTTTGAGTAAAGGCACGGCGTGGAGTGGTTGTTCTCCAACACAAACTAAATCGCTTCCAACACCGTTATCTATTATTCTTTGTTTGGTAACGTTTGTTAATTCGCGATCTACTTCGAAAACACCAACGCCGGGTGTTATAACTACACTCAGCTGGCCGGTTCGGTCGAAACTGCGGTCCAAATAATGTTTTTCAAACACTGAAAACATACACATGTTGTACAACCGTAGCATGAATGCCGTTTCACAATTAAAGGCCGATGAAAAAGTTTACTTAACGTTTTGTCGTAACGATTCACATTTAAATTGAGTAAACATCTTCCTCTTCTCCTGTTTTCGTTTTCTAATTTTGGGAACACTGATGTTAAAGACTTAAAAGGAATGTGCAAGTTCACTGTTTTCGTTTTCTAATTTTGGGAACATTGATGTTAAAGACTTGAGAGGAATGTTCGTTTCGTTTTCTAATTTTGGGAATATTGATATTAAAGACTTGAAAGGAATGTTCAAGTTCAGTTTTTGTTTTCTAATTTTGGGAACATTGATGTTAAAGACTTGAGAGGAATGTTCAAGTTCACTCTGATTGGTTGATTAATTTATAACTTTAATGTGAGTGGATGAAAAACAAGATGCAAATGAATTATTTGAATAAATAGCTGTTTCTTCGATCTGTAATTCGTGATAAAATTGAACAAAGTGAACTAGAAGAATCATGTTTCTTTGCTCGTTATTCATTGTCCTCATTATTAATTCACAATAAACACTCAATATACGAGGTGTGGCTGAAAATAACAAGATTGACAATGTATAAAATTACATAAAACAAATATTGCCACCTTCAATGTACTCTCCTCCCCGAACCCTACACCACCCGATGCGAATATTACATTGTTGGAAGCAATGCCTGCAGGCCTTTTTTGTTAGGTTGTTAATAAGCTCTGTCGCTTTTCTATAACTACATCTCGGCCCAAAATTTGGTGCCTTTTAACGCAGAATTACTATTTGGGAATAAAAGCAAGTCACATAGTACGGTTGATATACCAACACGGTGATTTCGTATTTCGTCAAAAATATCTTGCCGGACAGGGCGTTTTGTTCCGGCGCGTTGTTTTCATGGAGAATCCATCACATTTCAGCCGTTTTTCTTCTCACCTGTTCATGAAGGGTTATCAAAACCTTCTTGTAATATGCTTGGTTAACGAAATGCCCCTCAGGCACCCAATCCATGTGAACAATCACTCGCATTTCGAAAAAAACAATGTCAGTGCACGGCCGAGGCGCTAATCGTCTCCGATCTCTTTTCTTCCTTCTTTAAATCTTCTAAACTGCTCGAAAACTTGAGTATTAGATAGACCTTCATCACCATAAACATTCTTCAACAATTCGTACATTTCTGTAGCGGATTTTTTAAGTTTCACACATTGACACTAACATAATTCCGGCGGAGTACGAGAAAGTAACTTCAATCAAAGGCTACTGCCGAACGGTTTGCCTAATTATCTTGAAATTTTAACAGTGGATGGAGAGAAGATGACAAATTAATATGACATAGCCTGCAATGTTGCTAAATTTACAGGGAAGCCGTAAAAAATAAATCTCGTTATTTAATTGCCACACCTCGTATTTTAATCATTGAACTTAACGTTACCTAACTAATCACAATAAAGTCCCGCTTTTCCGTTTTGAAATTTAGAGATCCCTAGCTCATAGATAAATTTTAACTTTACTAAAAACTGGCCAATAAGTTTCAAGGTTGTTTCAGAGTTTCTTCTGCCGCCATAAAAGAACATATTTTTTGCTTAATTTTTGCTGCAATTACCAATAAATATTGGATTTAAATTTGAACAAAATGCAAAATAAAGAAATGTAACGACTATTTTTACAAACTTTAAACTTTAACTAAACTGTTGATGATCAATTTAAAATTATTCACAAGCGAAGCCAGATGGACCGCAATATACAATAAAAATTATTTTCTTACCGTTTAGTGACATATTCAGCACTTCTAAAAAATTCCCCTGAGCAGCTGTGCTATTTGTAGCTGCTGGGATACTCTGCCCTGGTCTGGAATGATATTGCAAAACCACGTTCAAATAATCAGAAAACAATCTTCTCAACTGCACTAAAATAACACTCCAATCATCGTATCTCTCATTTTGAACCGCTACTCGGTAAAAATCTTCGTAATATCGGCCTCGATAATCTTGTTGAAGACATTCTCTCATATAGTGAGGAAATTCTTCCAAACTTGAAGCAGCGTAAAACGTTCGAGAAAAGAGGACGATGGTGACTTCGTGGTTGCTGCCGTTTTTCTAGAAAAATATTTATTTGATGTAGAAAAATGTTTATATATAGTTGCAAAATCATTAAGAACACTAAATTCCAAAAAAATTAGGGCGCGAAAAGCAATAATTTTCGCGATTTTGGCATTTTTTCGGAAAAAAAGTAGGGTTAAATTCCTATAAATTCAAGATAACCATTCGAGTTTCGTCAAACTGTTCTGTGCATTAAAGCATTTTTTGAAATTTTGCAAGCGAAGAAGTAACATTTTCACAAATAAAGTCTTTAAAAATCTGGCTTTATATTTGCAAAAGAAACTAATATCTACTTCCGCATTTTTATATTTTAGCTAAAAAAAACATTGCAACAAGAATATTTAAATTTCAAAAAGAGGGGTGGGGGTGGATTCTAGAATGTAGTCATACTTACTTTCCACTTTTGAAATAAGTCTGCCAAGAATCCATTCACTGCTTTTTCGAAATATAAATCGCCATGAATATCAAAATCCCACATTTCTGAAGACATTTGTAGAAAGAGATATACCATTGATGTAGAAGAACGAAAGACTACCTATATTATATAAAAAAAAATTCGTTATATTATGTAATTTATAGCAGTAACAAGTAATGTGTAAAGTAGTACTTTTTTGGTCGAGTGCAATGTTTTACGCATGAGGTGCAGATAAAAATACAATTTACACACGAAAAGTGACATTTTACACATTGTTGTAGAAAAAATGTTGTTTTGAGTTTTTGAAAATTTTCTAGAAAACAGTGGTCCGTATCAAAATTTTGCAAGAATACAAAATTAAAGCTAGTAATTTTTCGTACAAAAAGGGTTTTTCCATTTTTTATTTCTCAAAGAGTTATGTTCAAAATACTTAAACCAGTATAACAATTTATGGAAGAAATTTAAACATCTTAAAAAATAAATATTAAGTTTTTAATAATAATTTGTATTTGTCATGGCAGCGAAAGAAGTTAATTATCGGGATTTTTAAATTTGTCAACGCTTTCCTACAAATTTAACCACCACTGTCACCCGGCCCGGTTAAAGATACAATAACACGGCTTGAAAATTTTAATTCAACATAAAAATCTTCTTCATATTATCACGCCTTTGTAAATATCTAATTTTCTACCCATCTCTAGGGATATTCTGTGGAGGATTTTACAGAATAATAAGTATAGCAAATGGACATAAGAATTTGGGGAAAAATATACAATTAAAAAATATAATCTTACCTTTGTGTCATCGGTGATAACTCCACAAGCAACTCTATCACCTAGAGACCACATTTCATAAACTTGGCATCGGACAGAATTTCCACAGAACTCCAACTTTTTATTCATATACACACACGTATTTGTCTGTAACACACCAAACATTAAAAACACACCTTTAAAAACAATAAATTGCTCCCTACCAAACTATTTTTCAATCTCCACATTTCTGACCGTCCCATATACTGATCTTTAAACGTTAATTCAACAGAATCTAAAGCTACATCAGCCGGAGACACTAATCGAACACAGACATTCGCGTATGTTCGAAGTCCGAAAGCTGTTGCAATGCTTTGTTCGACACTAATTGTGTCTCTGCCTTGTAGATCTTCTTTGAATGTTTTAATTTGTAGTAAAAGTCTGGGCCCGTCATCTTCAGGGTGGTAAATTTCAACTATGTCGCCTTCTCGAGCCCCCGGATAATCTTTGGGGTTGATTATTAAATCTTCCTCTGCACACACAAAATTTATTTACCCCGCGGATTAATGTAAACGGTTTTGCACTCACCGCTAAAGTTTTTTTGATGCACAATTAACCGAAACGACTTCATTTTTGTTGAATAATTTACAAAGAAATAGATAATAGACACATTGAACTATAAATTATTGGATAACAATATGAGAAAACAATAAAATTGAACAAAGAAATCTGATTTTAAATGATCTTTGGTTTTAGTCATTGTCAGTCAATTCTCAGCTGTGATATGTCAAACAAACATGTAGAAATCTTTACATTACAAAAGAGGGAGCACATGCTCTTTCAACTACAAAAGCGGGAGATACAAATTATATATGGAACAAATTCAACCAAATTTACTTGTAGACTATTAAAATGTTTGGAAATAAGAAATCTATCGATAAAGACAGAAAATCCTTCGAAGCAATTAGGAAATCTATCGAGGAACACAGACAATCCATCGAATCAAATAGGAAATCGGTCGAAGAAATTAGGAAATCCATCGATTTAAGTAGAAAATCTGCCGATAAAAATAAAAATGAACAAGAAACACGTCCAAGTGGTATACTAAAAAAAAAACCGCCATTTCCAGAACCAGAAGAAAGTACAACAGAAGTTAATGAAGAAAAGGAGAAGAAAAAACTGACTAAAGTCAACATGCTTCTCGACATAATAGGCCAACACCAGACACAGAGTACACAACAAGAAGAAGCGCCTGGGGCTGGATTAACTTTAAGCGCTAGAGAAAGTATAAAATCAAAAGCGTCTTTTATGAGCAATAACGGATTTGATAGTAAGCAAAGAGACACTTGCGCCCTTGGACCCTCGGCCGAAAGGGCGTTTATCTTCACAAATATACAGGGTGTTAAAAAACAAGGTCATATAGTTGTACAAAATTAAAAGCGCTATTTTCATATTTCTTATGTTGATTGTCAGTACTATTTATATACCCTCAAAATTTTTACTTTTTTAACACCCTGTATAAATCAGTTGAACAAGATAATAAAAAAAATCTTCACCTGTTTGCAGGTTCCCAAGAAGAAGAATTAATAAAAATAACTGAAGACGTAATTTCTATTGGAAGCAGACGAAATTCACGACCTTTCTCATTCGACAGTCGAGATTCCAAAAATGTTAGTTTTAAGGGGCAAAGAGAAACTTCAAAATTTAAAGAGGAAGAAGAAATGGTAAAAAATATAACTTCTTTAACCAGATTACGACCAAAATCAGTACCTGAAGACCGACACAGTACACGTTCAATATTACGTCACGACTCTATATCATCTGCAAGCTCAGACAAAGACAAAATTCGAAAGAAGACATCTTTTAGTGTACCTAAAGATCAAGAACATACCTCTGATGAAGAAATTGAAAGATTTCGAAAAAGAAGAGAATCTTTGGCTTACTTTCCCGAACTGCAGAAAATAGAAGCGAAAGAAGAAAGATTTTCTCTAAATACCCCTAAAAAAAGGACATCCGTTTTGAAGACAAGAAGTTCAAAAGACTCTATTGACTCACCATCTACTTCTGAAGATGGATCAACTGGATCAACTTCTCCATCAATTTCCAGCAGAATTGCGACTATTTTTGGCGTTAGCAAAACACGCTCGCATGATTTTTACAAGCAAAGATCGGAAAAAAATAGACTTAACCGACAGCAATTTTTGCTTCACTCGCTCGAAATTAAAAAAAAACTTAACGACGAAGATGAAGATGATGATGATGATGATGAATACAAGGATTTAGAAGAATTTGAAATGTACCTCACAAAAAGTGAAATAGCAATAGTAAGAATACACACCGGGTATTATATTGAGCAAATGAGAAAAGCTAAAAAGCCGAAATATACGTTTAAACAAAAAATTCTAGTGTTTATGATCGATGTTTTCTGTTGTGGGTGCCGTTGCATGAAAATTTCGTCGTAATTTTTTTTTTTATAATGACAATTATTTGTATTTTGATGTACACAAAGTTAATAAAATATAATTTAGAACACAATATTCCAACAAAATTATGTTTTTATGCAATTATTATTGAATTTTTCTGTGCTTACACTTCCTCTTCTCCTATTACTTTCGTTTTCTACTATTGGCAACATTGATCTTAGCGACTTGGAGAGAAGGTCACGTCAACTGTAATTGGTTGACGGATGTGTTGCTTTGACATGATTGGTTGGATTTAAAATACAAACATGACAAAGTTGATCAAAGCTGTTTCGGGCTTCATAATTTAAAAACTATTGGTTGGACAGTGTTCTACTATGAAAATTTAGAATCCTGAGACATTTTTACATAAGTATATGAAAATCCATGATGGACCCATTTTCACAAATTAAAAATGAGTGAAAAATGAATATTTTGGTTGAATATTAAGGGTGTTTAAGGCTTTATAACTCAAAAACTATGGGTTGGGCAGTATTCTACAATGAAAATTTTGATTCCGGGGACATTTTTACATAAGTATACGAAAAATTAGGTAAATTCATGATGGACCCATTTTCACAAATTAACAATGTGTGAAAAATGAACATGTCGGTTGATCATTATGGCTGTTTAGGGTAGCATAACTCAAAAACTATGGGTTGGACAGTATTCTACTATGAAAATTTAGAATCCTGGGACATTTTTACATAAGTTTATTAAAAATTATGTAAATCCATGATGGACCCATTTTCACAAATTAACAATGTGTGAAAAACTAACATTTCGGTTGTCATTATAGCTATTTAGGGTTTAATTTTAAAAAATAGCTTTGCATAACAAAACTTTTTTACTTTTATAATAAGAGAAATAGTAAATACTTTTTACACTAATGTTATGCACTATAATCCTTACCATTAAAAAAAAATGGGATCTTTTAGCCGCGTGCCTGAGTGTCTGGTCGTGAATCTGGGGAACCGGGTTCGATCCCGACCGAAGCCACATATTTCGAATTTGAAACGGCACAAAAGTGACTCCTGTGGTGCACTCTCCACGCCAGCAATGAGGGCCCGTGAAGTGACGCCTAGTAAACGCCCGCACGGTACAAATATGTCATCATCATTACCGATATCTGTAACAAAGCAGATTGGCACACCCAGAAATGGGTAATATGCCTTATTTTATTCAATAAAAATGTAATTTTGAGCGTTAATCCATTACCGATGTAGTTGTTCACTTATCACTTATTTAATACGAAACTTCTTTACGTATTTTAAAATTAAATTCCGAATTTATTTAATTTAATATTTAGTTTACACTGTCTTGTTGACGTTCGGTAATAGATATACACTACATAGTCACAAAATGATTGTGTACAGTCGATAACATGAAAGAAAACCGGTCTGAGGAATGTTAAGGATTAACAAAATTTCTGTAAAGCGGCACTATGATTAGAAATATTTTACTTTGACTTGTTACACGTGATACATGAACCGGTGCAACCAAGAGTAGTAGATTACATACTCTCCCTAACTAAATCGGTTTTCTTTCGTGTCACTGACTATTTCTAACTCGAAAAACGTTATAAATTATTTAAAAAAGGCTTCCGTGTTACCACTACAAGGTCCATAATAAACTGACGTCATCGTATTGAAAGACCTGAATATACGGGGTTATATAATCCTAACACCAATTAATTCTTTATTTTAATGAAATTATTTGTGATTACCACTTAAAATAAATAAATTTTATGTTTGTTTACAGGTACAATAAACTTTTGGAGTACACCCAGAATTAGGAGACGGCAAATATAAATGTTATACATATATTAAGACATGTATTTATGTATTTTAATAAATATGACAGAATTTATTCGTATTTATTGTATTTATTACACAATATACTCAAAAGGCCATCACTTATATACAATTATAAAGGTTTTAAAATTAAAAAATCAACTTTATTATGATAGTTTAAGCTCCATGTAAATAATAAAATAATTATCTGATGTAATTCGGCTCTTTTTAAAAACCTATTACGTAACAAAAGCCCTTGGGGAAATTCTGTAGCCACCAATCGAAAGGGCAGGTTTAAATCTACCCGATACACTATTTTTCCACCCTGTAGCCCTTCAAATAGATAAATTAAACAACCCCCACAAAATTGAAAGGCTCATATTTTGTAAACAGCTGGGTTTTCAGCGAAAAAAATTCATAACTTCTACAGGGTTAAAGATAGAGCATCGATTCATGAAAATTTGGAATCTACATGAAATTTTCTATCGGAATATGTTACCTCCCTGATTTGAAGCCACTGGTTTAGAATTTACAAAGGGCCTATCTTACTGTTTAATACTCCTTGATGAAGAAAAAAAATCATAACTTCTACAAGGTTAAAGATAGAGCATTAATTTAAGAAAATTTGGAATCTACATGAAATTTTCTATTAGAACATGTTACCTTCCTGATTTGAAACCACTGGTTTAGTATTTACAAAGGGCCAATCTTACTGTTCATTACTTCTTGACGAAGAAAAAAAATCATAACTTCTACAGGGTTAAAGACAGAGCATTAATTTAAGAAAAATTAGAATCTACATGAAATTTTCTATCTGAAGCTGTTTCCTCCAATGTTTAGAACCACAGGTTTGGAATCTACGTACCGATAAATTTCATGTAAATAAGGTCTTTCTAAAGAAAATAGTTCGTTACTCGGTTATAGCTAAAGATATAACGCTGACATACCAAAAAATAGTATCTACATAAAATTTCCTATCATAATATATTGGTCCCACATTTTAAAGACCACTGGTTTAGAAATTACATAGTGATAAAATACTAGTACTAGTTTTTTCCATACAAACTAATTATTATCTCAAAAAAGTTTAAAGATTACGACGTTGGGAGATCCAAAAATGGAATCTACGGAAAATTTCCTATAGGAATACATTTTTTTACATTTTTAGAACCACTGGTTGACAAGTTATTAAGCTATAAATTATAAATCAGCTTGTTATTGTTGAAGAAAATAATGAATTACACGGACACGGTTAAAGATATGAGGCTGGGACACCAAAAATTAGAATCTACGGAAAATTTCCTATCGGAAAACATTTTCTTACATTTTTAGAACCACTGGTTCACAAGTTATTAAGCTATAAATTATAAATTGGCCTGTTATTGTTGTAGAAAATAATTAATTACACGGACACGGTTAAAGATATGAGGCTGGGACACCAAAAATTAGAATCTACGGAAAATTTCCTATCAGAATACATTTTTTTACACGTTTAGAACCACTGGTTCACAAGTTATTAAGCTATAAATTATAAATTGGCCTGTTATTGTTGTAGAAAATAATTAATTACACGGACACGGTTAAAGATATGGGGCTGGGACACCAAAAATTAGAATCTACGGAAAATTTCCTATCAGAATACATTTTTTTACACGTTTAGAACCACTGGTTCACAAGTTATTAAGCTATAAATTATAAATGAGCCAGTTATTGTTGGAGAAAATAATTAATTACACGGACACGGTTAAAGATATGAAGCTGGGACACCAAAAATTAGAATCTACGGAAAAATTCCTATCAGAACACATTTTTTTTACATTTTTAGCACCACTGGTTCAGTTATAAATTAAACATTAATGTATTGCATATAAAATTTCTATTCAACCACTCAGACATAGTTAAAATATTAAAGAAATCATTTGATACGTATATAGTTCCAAATATTTCCGCCTCCAAAATGGGGGCAGCACCTATCAATACACAAACGCCCCAACAATAACATAAAGTTCTCAACCACTCAGGCACAGTTAAAATAAAAATAGTTTCAGAAATTCCCGTCTTCAAATAGAGGGCAGCACTTGTAATAATTTTTTTCAACCACTCAGACACAGTAAATATAAAAATAGTTCCAAAAATATCCGTCTTCAAAGAGAGGGCAGCACCTGTAATAATTTTTTTCAACCACTTAGGAACAGTGAAAATAAAAATAGTTTCAAAAATTTCCGTCTCCAAAAAGGGGGCAGCACTTGTCATAATGTTTCAACCACTCAGACACAAAGAAAATAAAAATAGTTCCAAAAATATCCGTCTTCAAAAAGGGGGCAGACTTGTCACAACTTTTAAACAGGTACTGCCCGTTTTTTGAATACGAAAATTTTTGGACCTATTTTTATTTTCACTGTGTCTGAGTGGTTGAACAAATTGTGACAAGTGCTGCCCCCTTTCTGAAAACGGAAATTTTTAGAACTATTTTCATTTTCACTATGTCTGAGTGGTTGAAAAAAATTATGACAAGTGCTGCCCCTTTTGGAAAACGGATATTTTTGGAAATATTTTTATCTTCACTGTGTCCCAGTGGTTGAAAAGAATTGTGACAAGTGCTGCTCCCTTTCTGAAAACGGATATTTTTGGAACTAGTTTTATTTTCACTGTCGCTGAGTGGTTGTAAAAATTGTGACAGGTGCTGCCCCCTTTTTGAAATCAGATATTACTGGAACTAATTTTATTTTCACTGTTTCTGAGTGGTTGTAAAAAATTGTGAAAGGTGCTGACCCCTTTCTGAAGACGGAAAGTTTTGGAACTACTTTTATTTTCACTGTGTCTGGGTGGCTGAAAAGAATTGTGAAAGGTGCTGCCCCTATTTAAAAACGGATACTTTTACAACTATTTTTATTTTCACAGTGGCTGAGTGATGGAAAAAAATTAACAGATGCTGCCCCTTTTTGAAAACTAATATTTTTGGAACTAGTTTTATTTTCACTGTGTCTGAGTGGTTGAAAAGAATTGTGACAGGTGCTGCCCCCTTTTCGAAATCAGATATTTCTGGAACTACTTTTATTTTCACTGTGTCCGTGTGGTAGAACAAAATATGCAAAATGAGCCGAATTGAAAATTAACTGAATTTTCACTAAAATATCAAGTGATTTTGAGAGTCCGTATCTCGAGACCCGGCCTTTGTAAAAAATCGTGCTATACTTGAAAAGATAGAGAATTTCATGCTGAATTCAAATTTTTATCGGACGTTAGTGTATATTTAACCGTGTCCGTATGGTAGAACAAAATATGTAAAATGAGCCGAATTGAAAATTAACTGAATTTTCGCTAAAATATCATGTGACTTTGAGAGTCCGTATCTCGAGACCCGGACTTTGTAAAAAATCGTGCCAAACATGAGATGATAGAGAATTTCATGCTGAATTCAAATCTTCAACGCCAGTTAGTGTATCTTTAACCGTGTCCGTGTAGTAGAACAAAATATGCAAAATGAGCCGAATTGAAAATTAACTGAATTTTCGCTAAAATATCATGTGACTTTGAGAGTCCGTATCTCTTGATCCAGCCTTTGTAAAAAATCGCGCCAAACTTGAAAAGATAGAGAATTTCATGCTGAATTCAAATTTTTATCGGACGTTAGTGTATCTTTAACCGTGTCCGTGTGGTAGAACAAAATATGTAAAATGAGCCGAATTGAAAATTAACAGAATTTTCAGTAAAATATCATGTGACTTTGAAAGTCCGTATCTCGAGACCCGGCCTTTGTAAAAAATCGTGCCAAACTTGAAAAGATAGAGAATTTCATGCTGAACTCAAATCTTCAACGCCCGTTATCGTATCTTTAACCGTGTCCGAGCGGTAGAGCAAAATATGCAAAATGAGCCGAATTGAAAATTAACTGAATTTTCACTAAAATATCATGTGAATTTGAGCGTCCGTATCTCGAGATCCGGACTTTGTAAAAAATCGTGCCAACCTTGAAAAGATAGAGAATTTCATGCTGAATTCAAATCTTCTACGCCCGTTAGTGTATCTGTAACCGTGTCCGAGCGGTAAAGCAAAATATGTAAAATGAGCCGAATTGAAAATTAACAGAATTTTCAGTAAAATATCATGTGAATTTGAAAGTCCGTATCTCGAGACCCGGCCTTTGTAAAAAATCGTGCCAACCTTGAAAAGATAGAGAATTTCATGCTGAATTCAAATCTTCTACGCCCGTTAGTGTATCTGTAACCGTGTCCGAGCGGTAAAGCAAAATATGCAAAATGAGCCGAATTGAAAATTAACAGAATTTTCAGTAAAATATCATGAGACTTTGAGAGTCCGTATCTCGAGAGCCGGCCTTTGTAAAAAATCGTGCCATACTTGAAAAGATAGAGAATTTCATGCTGAATTCAAATCTTTATCGGTCGTTAGCGTATCTTTAACCGTGTCCGAGCGGTAGAACAAAATATGCAAAATGAGCCGAATTGAAAATTAACTGAATTTTCACTAAAACATCATGTGACTTTGAGAGTCCGTATCTCGAGATCCGGACTTTGTAAAAAATCGTGCCAAAATTGAAATGATAGAGAATTTCATGCTGAATTCAAATCTTTATCGCCCGTTAGTGTATCTGTAACCGTGTCCGAGCGGTAGAGCAAAATATGCAAAATGAGCCGAATTGAAAATTAACTGAATTTTCACTAAAATATCAAGTGACTTTGAGTGTCCGTATCTCGAGACCCGGCCTTTGTAAAAAATCGTGCCATACTTGAAAAGATAGAGAATTTCATGCTGAATTCAAATCTTTATCGCCCGTTAGTGTATCTTTAACCGTGTCCGAGCGGTAGAGCAAAATATGCAAAATGAGCCGAATTGAAAATTAACTGAATTTTCGCTAAAATATCATGTGATTTTGAGAGTCCGTATCTCGAGACCCGGACTTTGTAAAAAATCGTGCCAAACATGAAATGATAGAGAATTTCATGCTGAATTCAAATCTTCAACGCGCGTTAGTGTATCTTTCACCGAGCCCGAGCGGTAGAGCATAATATGCAAAATGAGCCGAATTGAAAATTAACTGAATTTTCGCTAAAATATCATGTGACTTTGAGAGTCCGTATCTCGAGAGCCGGCCTTTGTAAAAAATCGTGCCAAACATGAAATGATAGAGAATTTCATGCTGAATTCAAATCTTCAACGCGCGTTAGTGTATCTGTAACCGTGTCCGAGCGGTAGAGCAAAATATGCAAAATGAGCCGAATTGAAAATTAACTGAATTTTCGCTAAAATATCATGTGATTTTGAGAGTCCGTATCTTGAGAGCCGGCCTTTGTAAAAAATCGTGCCAAACATGAAATGATAGAGAATTTCATGCTGAATTCAAATCTTCAACGCGCGTTAGTGTATCTTTAACCGAGCCCGAGCGGTAGAGCAAAATATGCCAAATGAGCCGAATTGAAAATTAACTGAATTTTCACTAAAATATCATGTGACTTTGAGAGTCTGTATCTCGAGATCCGGCCTTTGTAGAAAATCGTGCCAAACTTGAAATGCTAGAGAATTTCATGCTGAATTCAAATCTTCAACGCCCGTTAGTGTATCTTTAACCGTGTCCGAGCGGTAGAGCAAAATATGCAAAATGAGCCGAATTGAAAAATAACTGAATTTTCACTAAAATATCATGTGACTTTGAGTGTCCGTATCTCGAGACCCGGCCTTTGTAAAAAATCGTGCCAAACTTGAAAAGATAGAGAATTTCATGCTGAATTCAAATTTTTATCGGACGTTAGTGTATCTTTAACCGTGTCCGAGCGGTAGAGCAAAATATGCAAAATGAGCCGAATTGAAAATTAACAGAATTTTCAGTAAAATATCATGTGACTTTGAGTCCTTAATTCGAGAACCGGCCTTTATAAAAATCGTGCCATACTCGAAAAGATACGAGAATTTCACGCTGAATTCAAATCTTCATCGCCCGTTAGTGTATCTTTAACCGTATCCGTGTGGTAGAACAAAATATGTAAAATGTGCCGAATTGAAAATTAACTGAATTTTCAGTAAAATATCATGTGACTTTGAGAGTCCGTAACTCGAGACCCGGCCTTTGTAAAAAAATCGTGCCATACTCGAAAAGATAGAGAATTTCATGCTGAATTCAAATCTTCAACGCCCGTTAGTGTATCTTTAACCGTGTCCGAGTGGCAGGTAAAAATATATGAAATAAGCCATCATAAATAATTGTATGATATATGGAATTAAAGATAATTCATTTCCTACCTTTTCAGTTGTTTTTTCAGCTTCTCACAAATATTAGGGCATTACACTTTCTCTGGATACGGCATCAATTCTTTCTCACACATTTCAAACATGCAAAACGTAATACACAAAGAAATAACCGACCACTCACTTCCACTATCGAGAAATTACTGGTTGCTACAATATTGTTTATTGTAAATTTGAGTTATGATACATATAGCGACATCTACTTTCAAGAAAACCAAACAATTTGGTAATAGTAATACCTATTTTTACACGGTACATTCTTTCCACAAAGGCTCGTGTAAAAAAAATCATGAAAAAGCAACCATGATTTTTATTTCATAAATACGATTTGGCAAAATATGAAAGAAAACTGGCGATTTTCTAAACTGTGTTATTTCCAAATTATGTAAGATATAATCCGTGTAAAAATAGATTTGAGAGTATTGTTTCCCGCTTAAAATATTGTAAAGTTTTAGAGTTTCTACAAAAACGTCCTATAAAAATTACAAATTACTTTTGAGAATTAATATTTACTTGCCGTCGAATATGTATGGAGTGAAGATTTTTACACTGTTGCCAATTTATGGGCAATATTAAAAATACTGTTTTGAAGAAGCGGCAACACCGCAAGGCAAGAGACAAGGTGCGGAGAAGGGAAAAAGTTGAACATTAATCCATACTAATTTGACGACGAGTAACTATAGTTGACGACAAATAAATAAGAATTAGAGATTTCTACACTGTTGCCAATTTATGGGCAATGTTGAAAATACTAAGAAGAAGCGGCAAAACAGCTAGGGTGCAGAGAAGGGAAAAAGTTGAGCATCAGTCCATACTTAATTAACACTAGTCTATAGTGTGGTCAGAAAAAAACCTAATTCGGAGTAGGCTATGAACACAGAAACGTATGTCTGATCGTTATTCAATTCAAAACTCACGTTGTCAAAATTGATCGTGAAATGTAAATGAAAAGATAATGAAGGATACAGAATATTGCCATTCACAGTTTTCTAATTTATTTTTATTTGGAAAATAATGATACAAGAAAAAAAGTTTTAATTTCTTTAGATAACATTTTTGACAATATCTTTAACATTTAATTAAAAACTTTCAAATTGACATTCATTTTTTGTTCATAGCCTACTCCCAGTTAATTTTTTTTTTTTAACCCTAATATTTAAAACATGGAGTTACCTACCTTGTAATAATTAAATCGAACTGTGTGTCGTGAGGAAATAAAAGAATTCTGTAGAACTAAAATAGTAAATTTATTTGTATGGGCTTAATTAAAAAAGAAACAGTACATTTTTAAATAGTTTTGTTTTACATATTCACAAAGGATCAAAACTATAATATTCATCTTTACAACATAAATAATATGTATGTGCCAATCAGTCATATACACAGCACATTCGAGTGAAAATTCCGACTGATTAATTTGTTTCGCTGTTCGCTTTCGCGTCGCTTCACACTGTGTAACTGTTGGATGGTGTTTGTTATATGTTTACACATCAAGAGTATCCATACTAAATAATGAATAATTAATAATATATCGTACATTTTAACCCATGGCAGTACCTTAGTTTAAGATCGCGATCATTACTCTAAAGGGAAGAAATGTTGTACAAATATGTTGTAGCACATTTAGTTGCAATAGGTACAAGTGGATATTTATTATTTTTCAGGCGCGAAACCCATTTAGATCTAGCCTTATTTACGAATTAAATATTTCACATTTAATGTTAAAATTTTTGTATCACATTCTATCTTACACACTGATATTTTCAAATAGATAAATTCATAAATAAAGTATAGTTTGATCACATATCACCAAATTTGCAATAATCTTACATAGAAAATACGCTGACTATGCACGCTGTTCATTTTTAAGTGAGAGCATTTATGTATTTTTTATTTATTCATTCGTTAGAGAATTTAATTTTGAATACATCGGAGTTACCGTCAACTCTGAGCCCCCAGTTCTATGATATGGTCTGAAGAATTTTCAGGGCATAATCTTCCTGAGAGGCGATAGTCTACAGCCCGCGTGTTCGCCGGATTTGACCCCGTGCGACTTTTTTGTGGGATTTTTTTAAAATTTTGAATAAATCGGAGTTACAGTCAACTCTGAGCCCCCAGTTTTACGAAATATGTTCTGGAGAATTTTCAGGGCATGATCTCCCTGAGAGGCGATAATCTACAGTCCGCGTGTTCGCCGAATTTGACCCCGTGCGACTTTTTTATAATTTTGAATAAATCGGAGTTACCGTCAACTCTGAGCCCCCAGTTCTAGGAAATATGGCCTATGGAATTTTTAGGGCATGATCTCCCTGAGAGGCGATAGTCTACAGCCCGCGTGTTCGCCGGATTTGACCCCGTGCGACTTTTTTGTGGGATCTTTTTTATAATTTTGAATAAATCGGAGTTACCGTTAACTCTAAGCCCCCAGTTGTAGGAAATATGCTCTATAGAATTTTCGGGCGCATGATCTCCCTGAGAGGCGATAGGCTTCAGCCCGCGTGTTCGCCGGATTTGACCCCGTGCGACTTTTTTTTTTCTTGGATCTCAAAACTGAGGTTCTTTTTTATAATTTTGGACAGCCTGTACAGAGAGTGTTAATTAAAAATCTGGCCATAGGCTTAAACATGGGAAAACAGTTTTTCTTTGCGCAAAAGTCTCCAATAAATTTTAGATAAAACTGTTTCAAATAAAAGTTGTAGATAATTATATTCTACGCCAAAATCACTAAACAGATTTAATTTTGCACGTTTGGTAACCTGTAAAATCGAATTTGAAATTTGCGTCAAGATGTTTCCTAATTATATACTTTTAAATCTCTATGTTTCAATTAACAAAATTTATACAAAAAGTAAGTATGATTTTTTTTTAATATAAATAAATAAATATATCATCACGGCATATTACCCATTTCTGAGTGTGCCAGTATCTACAACACATGTAGACATCGGTAATGATGACGATATATTTTATTACCCTAAAAGAAGAATTAAATTCTCTAACGAATGAGGAAATAAAAAATATGTGTTCTCATTTAAAATAAAAAAGTTCGGTCGCATATTTTAAGAAATATTGGCCGAAAAAATTTTAAATTTATCTTGTGAAATAGAAATTATTTGCCCATTTAACAGGTATTTGTAGCTCTTATAGTTTTCGAGATATCAATGGCGGCCTCTTAAAAATGAACACCCTGTATATCGGTACATTAACCCTCTATTTGATAAAATAAACCAAAATTAGACCGCTCAAGCAAGAATTTTTGATTTGTCATGAACAAATTCCCAAATTCGTATCAATTTCTCTGTTCTTTTATTTGAAACATTTTTGCCTAAAATTGAGGACTTTTGCAAAAAGAAAAACTGTTTTTCTATGGCTAATTTTTAATTAACATCCTGTATATTGCAAAACGTGCCCCATAATTATGATGAATTTTTGCAGTGTCCTTAGTTGGAATTTGTGATTTGTTAAAAATTCTTTTATTTGAAACATTTTTGTCTAAAATTAATTGGGGACTTTTGCGCAAAGAAAAACTGTAACACCCTGTATATTGCGAAACGTGCCCCATAATTATTGCGATTTGAGCGACCAAACTATAAAAGATCTAAAATGGGCACAGAACGAATAAAATAAATAAAATTGGGATATAAGTACATTTATTTCTCTAAAATAATTGTACATATGAATCGAAATTAATTATAAACTGATGATTAATATCCACCAGTCCCACTTTTACACTGAAAATAATAAAAATGATACTTAAAATACCGCATATTTGCACAAATTAAAAAAAATCGTAAGCAAAACATGTCGTATATAGCAATGAAATTATACAATAACATCTACAAAAATCTTCAAAACTACTTAAAAATAATAGAAGTCGACAAATGTCCTCGAAATGATTATTAAATATCTGAAATGAACCACAATGTCCGTATACGCACTCATTTCAGTTACGCAAGTAAATCAAAAATCAAAGTGCACTCTTAAACGATTACATTATTATTTATTATTACTTTTTTTTAGATTTTTTCTTTTTTAATCATACTGGACTTGTTAATTTGTAACCTGCTCACTCACATAAAATATTAAATTGAAATTAGTGGTTTCTTCCCTTACCAATTCAACCCTGTTGAATTGTTTTTGCGAATTGATGCTGGTCCGCTGTCATGGGATTTAACGGTTTCCTACAACAGATTCACATATTTTATTTAAATTTGTCTGCCGGAGATCAACGAAATATTCACTTAACTACTTCCTAAATTATTAATTTTGAGTAGAAAGGGCCGAAAAGTTCCATTTCGCTGTTTTATTATAACTTCAACGATTGTAGCCATGATGAAACCAATATAACTGATTTTTTTATTTCTGTAACATAACGCAAATTAAACGAAAAATAATAATGTTGAGAAGAGTGTCTTACGAATAAAAATACAATTATCCTCTTCGGTAAATATATCCATTATTACAGAAATTATAATAGACCCTTGTGGTTTGTGGTGCACTCTTTGTTGCAGCAATGAGTGCCCGTAAAATATATTTATACATATACAGACACAAAAAAGTCTCCGTACGACAATTTAAATCTATTTTCGGAAAAATTGTCTCAAATCCAATATATTTAATATTTTTTTAATTCGAAATGAAAAAAATACAAATACGATACCCAAAACATTTACAGCCCGATTCACAAAAAAGTTTAAGCTAATCCTCATTTTTGGATTAGTGAATTCTATTCTATTCCGGTAAATAAAATTTAATTTTCATGATATTATCAATAAAGGTAGATACTAACAATAGATTAGACTATATTTTAAGTTATAAATTGTCAAAATTAGAGTAGAATTCGCTAATTAAAAAATGAGGATTAGCTTAAACTTTTTTGTTAATTGGACTGTTAAATAATAAACCATTTATTAATGTTTTATAAATAAATATTTTGATAGTTTCCTTTGGTTTTGGATTCATGCTAAAAACCGCATATCTAGATTTTAGTGAATAAGCACGTTTTAAGGTCTTTAGAAACCAATTTTGACATTTTTACAATGGTGTGTGTGTGTGTGTGGATGTTGGAGGGACGGTTTATCAAATTCTATTCTATCTAAGATTAAAGACTAATTGAACTGCGTATTCCTTAATCTGACATTAATGGGAAGAGCTGAAAAGGTTTTGGTAGCAATTGGACAACCGGAAGTAGTAGTTTCTTAAAAAAATCTTCTAAATATTATTTTTTTGGAAATTTGTTACTACTAATATTAAAGAATATAAAATTCTATATCCAATACATTAAACATTATTATTATTATACCTTCTATAGATTTAGAGATAGAGAAATATAAATATATAAAATAATCCATTGTATAATGAATCAAACAGCCCATAGAAACGAGTTGAAAAATTAAAATGTTTGTAACTGACATAAATGTGTGTCAAAAATCCAGAGACTTTTTCTGGGAAGTACATTTAATATTTCTTATTTTATCATTAATTAAATATTTAAAATGATAGATATAGCTGCCGCATGTTAAGTTGATACTGTCCTTGAATGCGGAAAAATTAAAATTAGTATTTGGACAAGTCGATATGTAATAGTAATTATAATATGCTATTGTTATAAGGAGGAAAAAACTCCGGCAACAACTAAAATTGTTATAAAATAAAGGGGATTCATTGATAAGCCAAAATATCAACTAAACACGCGCTTGCTATACATATACTTCATTATATACCCTTCAGAAATACCGCCAATCTCCTCCATGAATTGGAAGAATCTCGAACATTTAGAACAGTAGGAGGAAACTTGTTCATAGAACGAATAGATGTAATTAGAATAAATTTCTTGTGTGTACCAGAAATGTTAAATACAATACATATACCTCCTATATCCTAATATGAAAATGGCGAGAGATATTGTGCTGGCAGCAACAGATTTTTTTTTTTATAATAACATAATTCTTTTCATTTTGGATTAAAAAATATTAAATATATTGAGTTTTAAACAGCTATTTTTCCTAAAAATAGGTTGAAATTATTGCAGTACGAAGACTTTTGTATGACTGTAAATTAAATGAAGTTTTTGGTAAAAAAAAAATGACTATTTTCGAAATTTACGAATATTAGAAAACCATATATATTTATTTTACAAATATGTACAAAATAGCTTGCGTGGTGCATTTTCCACATTAGCTACAAATTAATTAACAATTGAAACAATTAAAAAAATGTTAAAAAAATTCGTACGTTTGAACGAACGAAAAAATTAAAAAAATACTAATTCGCAATAAAAGTGCGGATAAGAAAAAATAATCCAATACAGGCTGTCTCTAAAATAGGGGGACATGCTTAACCACAGATTCCTGAAGCTAAAATAAGACGATTTAACTAAACTTGCTTCTACTGGAAAGTGTACCATTTAGCCAGAATTCTGCTTCAAAGTTCTTCAAAAAAAATAATTTTGCTTATAATAACCGGACGATTTATTCGATTTGGATGAAATTTGATATGACAGTTCATATGGTTATAAATCATCTTTTAAGGTGATACTTGTCATTATTAGTGAACCACTAGTGTATGAAACTTAGGTGTCCCAACATTGATTAGACCGTAACTTTTTAATGGCGACGCCGATAAAGCAAAATAATTTTTTTCAGAAAGATACATTCAATAGTAAACTTATCTCTGTGTGTAATTTGTGATATCTGTTACGGTTCATACAGAAAAAAATAAAACCTGAATATCTGCACCGTTAAATTTTTAAAATAAATTTAATCTAGCAGTCTGTCCAAATGTCAAACATCTAATTTTTAATGACAGTAACGAGTTGTCAATCTTTTCAACTTATTTAGGTAATAAAATACTATTAGACCAAACAAACGGATGTTACTAGTTTTAGAATTTTTGACAACCCATAACAATTGTTAGTCATTAAAAATTATTTGTTTGACATTTGGACAGACTGCTAGATTAAATTTATTTTAAAAAATTCCCGGTGCAGATACTCACAACCCGATTCACAAAAAGTTTAAGCTAATCCTCATTTTTGGATTAGTGAATTCTATTCTATTCCGGTTTTTATAATTTTTCATGATTTTATCAATAAAGGTAGAGACTAAGAATAGATTAGACTATAGTGACTGTATATACATAATGTGGCCAATAGGGGGATCGATTTTGATTGGTCGGCGCGAATTGCCTAAATATGGCGGATATTATGCCAACAAATTGACATTTTCAGATTTGTTACGTGAATTGAAGGTAATTATATTATATTTACATTTTAGATAGTGCAAATAATTAAATTACACGTGTATTTGTATAATTATAACATAGTAATATATACATATTTTTTAACATCACATTATTTTTAGGTTAACTGTCAAAATTACTAAAAATATCTAATATTAAGGTATATATTTTAGATCTTCAAAAGGATTTAAAATGAAAATAAATATTTTGTTTCCATTTCATATGCTCTTTCATTAATTGTTTATCGAATTTTGTTTAGTTATCACATCATATGAATTCAAATTTCCCGCGCATTTTGCCTAAATATGGCGGCGGTTGGCCATACTATGTATATACAGTCACTATAGATTGGACTATATTTCAAGATATAAACTGTCAAAATTAGAGTAGAATTCGCTACTCAAAATATGAAGATTAGCTTAACCTGTTTTGTGAATCGGGCTGCTAGGTTTTATTTTTTGTGTATCCAAATGTCAAACAACTAATTTTTAATGACAGGAAGAATTATTTGGGTTGTCAAAAATTTCCTTCGCAATATTTTAAAACTAGTAACATCCGTTTGTTCGGCCTAATAATATTTTATTACCTATAAATTACTTATGTTAGTTTACTCCTAAACAAGTTGAGAAGATTGACAACTCGTTACTGTCATTAAAAATTAGATATTTGGCATTTTGACAGACTGTTAGACAAAATTTATTTAAAAAATTTAGCGGTGCAGACACTCAGGTTTTATTATTTTCTGTGTGAACCGTAACAAATATCACAAATTAAACAGAGAGAGAAAAGTTTACTATTGAATGTATCTTTCTTAAAAAAAATAATTTGACGTTATCGGCGTGGCCATTAAAAAGTTACGGTCTAATCAATGTTGGGACACCTAAATTTCATAGACTAGTGGTTCACTAATAATAACAAGTATCATCTTAAAAGATGATTTATAACCATATGAACTGTCATATCAAATTTCATCCAAATCGAATAAATCCGTCTGTTATTATAAGCAAAATTAATTATTTTCGAAGAATTTTGTAGCAGAATTCTGGCTAAATGGTAGACTTTCCGGTAGAAGCAAGTTTGGTTAAATCGTTTTATTTTAGCGTCAGAAATCTGTGGCTAAGCCATGTCCCCTATTTTAGAGACAGCTGTATCTATAGCTGAGTTCAATTTGTACAAGGGCAAGTCGAAACAAATAGAAATAAATTTTATTATTTATACAAAATGATACAAAAAACGTTTCGTTTGTAATTCCATCAACTCAGGGGGACAAAAATGGTCTCCAAATCGACAAATTGTCAATTAATAAATTGTTGATGTCAGGTCCGTATTCGGGGGGTGGTCAGGGCCGGATTGGGTTATTTTTTTGCGAATGCAGTGGAGGTTCTACCAGTGGCATTTCGAGATGTCGACGAGTCCTTCAAAAATCTTAACATTCTTTCGTCTCGCCAGCCTCCTGCAACGAGAGCCGATGCTTTATTTACTTTTTTTAATATTTTTGGTTCGTCCGCTTTTAATGTCTAACGGGTTGCAATTTGATTTTAAATTTAAAAAATCGGTGAAGTCAATTTTGTAGTCCTTTTGATGAATTTTTAGGGCGGCCAACAGTTTCACAGACAGAAATTCTCTGACATTTTTGTTCAATGGGGTCATTTCACATTTTCTGATTTATTTTTTTCTTGAAAAAATAGGTCAAATTAAACATGTATGTGTATGTTTTACATCTTACAAGTCTTTAGAATCAGAGATATGATTTTTTAAAAGTTGCGGTTAATTTAAAATATTTCAACGGCTGACGACACATATTCACGGATACGACAGTTGAACTCTACCGGTTTAATTTAGAACTATGATTATTTGGTTTGGTATTTATTTAAATAAATGGTTTATTTACTGTACTAGTACTTTTAAAGAAATAGAAAGTAATAATAATCTTCTCTCTTGTATATTTTGCTGTCAGCTGTCACACTTTTAGGTTAGGTTACTGTTTCATGCTGAGAAGCGCGTGTGTGTGAGAGAGAATTGTCTTTGTGTGAGTATGAATTTGTGTCGTCACAAATTTAGTCCGTGTTTAAAAGCGCGAAAGTTTATTAGCAAATTTATGAATGAAAAGTCGCATATTTCAAATTATTTTCTATTACTCTATTTATTAAATGAGATGGATTTCATGATTTTATAAAAAAAATCGACAATTATTTTTTTTTAAATGACCCCATTGTGAAATTAATGTTAATAGAAATTATAAAAATTGGATTAAATTTTAAAATTGTGTTTAATTGTTTTCTGTTACAGAACAAATACAATCTGATACAAAACGATAAAAAAGGTTTTATCAATGCAATGAGGGGTAGCAAGGAATTAAATAAAGGCACATGTTCATGATCTTGTTCTTTCATTTTTGGAAACAAACTATGATAATGCCCGTTCACAAATATTAATCTGTTCATAGGCTTAACAGATCGTCAATGTTTTTTACGTTGTGTTTGTTACAAATCAGAAATAGTAAAAAAACATTCCTGATATTATCAAAAAATAATTTTGTTCATTAGTGTTCAACAACCTAAAATTTGAACTTGAGAAACGTCAAAATATGACAAGTCACATGAGGGATTCTGATTGGTCAGATCCAGAATTTCAAAATTAAAAATTTTAAATTACGTTCATCATAAACCAGCCCAACTGTTGGTCACCCTGTATTTTCTACAATAGCCACTAATGTCTGTGGTCAATTGAGAATTGGTACACTCTCTACAGTTAAATATATTGTCAGATTGGCACACCCAGAAATGGGTAAATTCCAATTTTATTTATCGTAGCGTAGGAAGTCTGTCAAATATATACCGATTTATTATTTAGTGTAATTTTATAAGTGCATACAAATTAAGAAGTCACCCATCTTGATTTAATAATGACATGAAGCTATCAATAAGTGAAATTTTAATTTTTATACATATTTTTTTTAAATACGTTGATTTATTATCCACTGTTATAGGTAGAACCATCCATTTTTGATTAAGCGACTTAAAAAGCAGTTTGTAATAAAATAATTCAATAAAAAATAAAATGAGAATATAATTAGTATTTATTGTTCCAAATTTTAAAATATATAACAAAATTTATCTAACTGTAGAGCTGGCATACCCATTTTTATTTTAACTCCCTTTTGGAGTCTGGGTCCGAAATTCAATGTTTCATTTACAATTTTACTTGCATGATAATCCGGATTAGTCTATAGTCTTACTCAAGCAAACAATAATTACTTTTATCGCTTGTAAAAATCGAATCCCGCAGGATAATGATAATAATAATAAATAAATGAAAAGAAAACTGCACTTTGTATTAAAAAGTTGTTTTTCTTGCAAATGGAAACCTATCGGCGGAATAGATATTCGAAATCTTTCCGCATCCGCCGTGATGTTATAGAGGGGCGGGGGGAATCTCATAGCTTACCTGATTGCTGTGCGATGCCAGGAACGGTCTGATTGCTCTGGTTGCTCGTCCCTACATTGCTCCCCGTATCACCGTTCTTCTGTCTCAGCATCGTCCAGTCAAAGTAGTAATCATACTGGTGGTTCAAAGTGCGGAATAATATACGGAACAGTTGCCGTAGGTACATGTAATCGGGCGCTTCTTCAAACCTACAATATTTTACAAAATGAAGACTAGTTTTTGGAGTCTCAAATAATTTTTTAATGTTCTCTTTTCAATGCTTAGTTAGTTTTATTTTTATATGAGGGTGAACTGCTAAAGAATTTAAAACTTTTGACAAATTGTTATTGATTAAGAATCAAACCCAGAATTCCTTTATTTAGTAAACGAATGCTATTTTACAAACTTATATCACGAGGGTCATAGACAAAACTTGCACTATTATTTGAAACAGCTATTTATTTGCCACTTGAAATTAAGTTGCCGAAGGTAAATCAATTAGAACTTTTTTGAGGTATCGTAAGTGAAAATATAAAATTAACCAGAGTATTTTCGTAGCATGATCTACAATTTGACTGCTTTGACTGTTTCTAAGTCAGCCCAAAATTAATTTTACGACTTTGACAGTTTTTAAGTCCCCTAGAAATTAGTTTGTTAAACGTATTCCAAAAGAAAATTAGTTCAGAATTTTTAAGAAGAGGATATAATGGCATAGACTGGTAGTATTTACTCTTAATCAGGGGTGATTAAGCTATGACTAAAATAACAAATTCACTTGTTTTTTAATCATTCCAATGTATTTTTAAATGGTAGCCATGGTAATTAGTTTTTAGTGTACTATTGTTGAAGAAAACTACAGTGTGTTCAGAAAAAGAAAATCTAATTCGGAGTAGGCTATGAACACAGAAACGTATGTCTGATCGTTATTCAATGCAAAAGTCAAGTTGTCAAAAGATAAAAGATTCAGAATATTACTATTCACCGTTTTCTAATTAATTTCTTTATATAAAATAAGGATTGAAGAAAAAAAAAGCTTTGATTTTTTTAGATAACATTTTTGACAATATCTCGTGTCAAATTGACATTTTATTAAATACTTTCAAATTGACATACGTTTTTTTGTTCATAGCCTACTCTGAATTGACTATTTTCATCATACGAGGGGTCGTTTTTATATTACCGGACTAGGCATGAAAAGAAAAGATTAGAACAGCAACAAAAATTTGTTTTTCAATATAGACTCCTTGCTTTTGGATACAAGTATTACATCGTTTCAATAACATCTTTAATCCATTATAAAAATATTCCTTTGTTTTGTCCGCAAAATGCCTTTCAACAGCCGCTATAAATTCATTATCGTCCCTAATTTTCCCCATAGTGTTTTTTTGAGATTTAGAAAGAAAAATAGTCACAGGGGGGATTAGGTCTGGACTATAAGGCGGATGGTCAATTTCTACGAAGCTATATTCGGCAACGGCAGCATTTATGCACTATCGTGGAGCAACAGGACACCTTGCGTGACAACACAAAACTAATATTGCTGCAATTGTTTTATAAATTGCCACACACATATTATGAAAAAGTACATTAAAATTCAAACTGCCTAGTCCGGGAATATAAAAACGAATCCTCGTATTTAAAAATAATTACAATTCTAAAAAATATGAAATGTGTGTATTATTTAATTTTTGTGTAGGTTAGTACAAACCCGAAATGAATAGCAATGATAGCGTCTTACCTTAATCCGCGGCAATAGTTAAGATACGTGCAGAATTCAGCGGGGAACCCTTTGCAGAGCACCTCAACGGGCGTGGACATTTTCTTCTCGCTGATCTTCTCGTATTTCTGCTTTTTGGTAGCCGCCTTTAAACCTTGCCACGGCAGGCAGCCTCGGTTAAAGTACATCAGCACGTATCCGAGGGACTCCATATCATCGCGTCGGGACTGCTCGATGCCCAAATGTGCATTGATTGAGGCGTATCGCGCCGTTCCTAACAAGAAAAATAGTCAAAATTGTTTCAGTTCCAATCAGGGTTGTTGTTTTTTCCGGGTTTTTATGGATATTTGTGGGTTTTTCTATGCTATTCTTTTTATTTACTATACAAGGTGTTAAAAAATAAGTGTCACAAATTATGAGGTCATATAGTACTGACCAAAATAAGTAAAAAAAAAAGCTTAATCAACATTGGCTCGTAAAACTTTATAGAGTTATTTATACATAAAGATTTAGACTGTGTCCGATGTTGCACTTTTATCACCCTAATATCTAAATCCTAAATTTATATGCTCTAAATTTAGTGATTTAGGATTTTGCAGGAGCACATTATGCCTTGAAGTTGACGTGCACTAATTAATCGAATCATGTTCGTTGCTATAATTTATGCAAAACTAGGGTTTATGAATATGTTCAATTTAAGATATCCATTATTCTATTTCAGATATCTTAAATTGAATTAGAGATATCTAAAATTTAATTACTGATATCTTAAAATGAATTACAGATATCTGAAATTGAATTATGGATATGTTCAAATTTAGATATCTAAAATTGAATTAAAGATATTTTAAATTGTATTTAAGATATCTGAAATTCGATTTCAGATATCTGTAAATAATTTTAGATATCTAAAATTACATATAGGAAAGTATGTAAATTGAATTTGAGATATCTTTAATTGAATTTTAGATATCTAAAATTCATTTTCAGATATCTCGAATTGAATTTAAGATATCTTAAATGTAACCAAATTAGAGACATCTCAAATTAAATTATAGATATCTGAAATTATATTTAAGATATCTTTAATTCAATTAAGGATGTCACATTATTTAAAGTCAAGGAAAAAAGATGGAATAAAAAGTAAAACGGCGGTCCATACTTAAATGTAAAAAAATAATTTTTATTTTTGTATTTTTTTAATAAAAATGTTCTTTTGTCTGATGTATTTCTGCATTTTTGTTACTTCTGTTGCTAGTGTTAGATTTAAAAAATATATATTGGGGTTCCGGAATCCCGTGATCTAGGTTTTTTATCCCAGGACCTCGAAACGGGATCTCGATCCAGAAAATTGGAAACCCTATGCAAAACGTCAAATTTACTGTCAAAGAATAGCTTCTTAGCTTCTATTTTATGAAATATAATATTAACATTTAATCTGAAGCATCAAATTAAATCAAATTGTATAATTCATTTTTGTTATTCTAAAGTGTTGCCATAAAAATCAATGTATGTCATTAGTGTGCCATTCGGAGTTGTATTTATGTGAAGAAGACCTAAATCCTAAAATCTAACAGCCCGCTTCACAAAAAGGTTTAAACTAGTGGTGGGACCCGGATCAGAATAGTTTCGGTTTCGGATCCAAAAATATCCGGTTATCCGGATAATTGATTGTTGAACTATCCAGATCTGAGTATCGGATTTTGGATTCGGATCTGAGAATCGGATTTTGGATCCGGATCTGAGTATTGGATTTTGGATCCAAATCTGAGTATTGGATTTTGGATCCGGATCCGAATATGAGTATGAGTATCGGATTTTAGATATGGAATTTCAGAATCCACATCGGTTCTCGGATTCGAATATTCTCAGTATTGAACCAAATAAATCTGATTATGAAATAATCCACAATAAATTTTTGTTTGATATAGTTATTAGAATTGGATCCAGAATTAAAATTCGGATCCGGACCCGTAAACAAAACATCGAATCCAAATCCGAATTAAATTTACGGATATCCGCTTCAATATCCGAACGTCGGATATCCGAGGAACCGGATATTTTGAGATACGGGTACTCGGATCCAAGTTTTGCCGGATCCTCACAACACTAGTTTAAACTAATTCTCATTTTTGGATTAGCGAATTCTACTCTAATTTTGACAGTTTATAACTTCAAATATAGTCTAATCTATTCCTAGTATCTACCTTTATTGATAATATCATGAAAATTAAATTTTAAATACCGGAATAGAATAGAATTCACTAATCCAAAAATGAGGATTAGCTTAAACTATTTTGTGAATCGGGCAGTCAATGTCAAAATGCGGCATCGGACACAGCCTTACAAGAAGACTATCCTCTTAAATTTGAACCTGCAGAACGCAGTAAACAAAATATCGATCTCCCTCACCTGTAAGGTTCTTGTCTTCACGGTAAAGAATATGCTGACGTGTGCGTGTATCCCGGAACTTCTTGGCGAGGCCAAAGTCAATAAGGAAGAGCTTGTTGCAGTGACGCCCGATACCCATAAGGAAGTTATCAGGCTTGATGTCTCTGTGGATGAATGATTTGCAGTGGACATATTCCACGCGGTTGATCATCTGGTCCGCGAGCATCAACACGGTTTTGATTGTGAAACGGCGCGAACAGAAGTTGAAGAGGTCTTCCAGGGAAGGACCCAAGAGGTCCATGACCAGGACGTTGTATTCTCTTTCTTGGCCATAGTATCTAAAAGAAGAATATTATTATTTACTTATTTATTGAAAGGAATGTATACATTTTATTTTTGTGCAACTGCTATGGTTCTCCACCTTTATTTATTTATATGTATACCGTGAGTATTTTTACCTCTCGCTAAGAGAGGTATTGGATTCATGCTAAAATTCGCATATCCAGATTTTATTGAATAAGCACGATTTAAGGTCCCTACAATCCGATTATAACATTTTTAAAATGATGTCTGTGTGTGTGTGTGTGGATGTGTGTGTGTGTATGTATGTATGTCTGGATGTTGTAGTCACGATTCCTCAAAAACTATAAGACTTAAAAAATATTTAACTGCAGTTTCCTCAATCTGATATTCCTGGGAAGAGCTGAAAAGGTTTTGGTAATAATTGAACAACCGGAAGTAGTAGTTTCTTAGAAAAATTCTTCTAAATATAATTTTTTGGGAGTTTTTTTTATTAAATATTGAAGAACATAAAATTCTCCATCTAATACACTTAAAATTTTTATTATATCTTGTATAGATTTAGAGATAAAGACACTGTAATTTATAGAGTAAATTAATCGCAGAGGCCAAGGCACTAAGGAAACCAGATGACAAATTCCAATTTTTATAACATGACACATGTCATTGTCAAATATCAGCAGTTTTAGTGACATTCTAATATCTTTTTCTGGGAAGTATATTTAACTTTTCTTATTGTTTTATTAATTAAATATTTGAAATTATAGGAAAAATTGTGGGAAAATGCATATATCCATCAGAAATACGGCCAATCTGGTTAATGAATTGGAAGAATCTCTGAATTTAGAAACTTCCTCATATAATGAAAAATAGATATAATTAGAATTATATATGTGCAGAAGACATGTTAAATACAATAAAAAACAATATTTGAGTAAAGTTTTGTAAATTTTTGTTATAAAACGACGGTTCGAAAGCGAAGTGCAATACAATACTTATATATCCTAATATGGAAATGGCGAGAGGTCTTGTGCTGGCCACAACAGATTTTTTAACGTGATATATTGGGTTTGTCATATCCATGGTTACGACTTGACATTTAATTAACAGCAATGTATTTGCCCGTTCCATTTAAAATGAAACATAGGGAACGAATTTGACATTTGATAAGACGTCAGTAGAGGTTAATTTTGTTTAAATAATTATACAATATTTAAATATAATACTTCTGTCAAATTCATTCCCCATGTGTCATTTTAAATGAGACAGACAAAAACATTGCTGTCAATCAAATGTCAAATCATAACTTATAGGAAAATTCAACGATTAACTGTCATATTAACAAGATGTCATTAGAGGTTAATTTTGTCTAAATAATTATACCTGTTTTCTAAAAATTAAATTTAGATGTAGAAAAAATACTGTGTGCACCTTGTTCCCAAAATATGTTTAGTGCTCTCGAGTAGTTTTCTGACTCCGCTAAATTTCTTACAATATTTAAATATAATACTTCTGTCAAATTCATTCCCCATGTTACATTTTAAATGAGACAGGCAAATATATTGCTGTCAATCAAATGTCAAGTCGTAACTTATAGGAAAATTCAACGATTATCTGTCATATTGACAAGATGTCATTAGAGGTTAATTTTGTTTAAATAACTATACCGGTTTTCTAAAAATACATTGCTGTCAATTAAATGTCAAGTCGTAACCATGGATATGACAAACCCAATGTTTCGCGTTAAAAAATACTCACGGTATAAATGAATTTAAAAAATAATCTTTTTTAGAAATCCCGGTGCCTATGTTTTAAAGATAAACACAATTCCTTTGTTACACAGTTCATATTTCAAATGAATGTAACTGACAGATAAATGTCATTGCAAAAATCATTTCAAATTAGTAATGGTGCAATTTAAAAAAAAAAAAAAAGTAATTAAAGCAATAGTTATATGCATAGGATCTTGATATAGTTAATATGTAGGTAAGTACTTAAATTAATAAAAAATAAATAGCGGGAGGTATTGTGTTGACATCAAATTTTTAATTTTATTATCCGCAAGAGAAAAACTGAACTAATAATTATTTCATACACCGTATTTTATAGATTATTCTATTTATAGACCTTCAAAGAAAAGATTGAAAATTTTATTTCAGTATTGATACTGATTTAGGGCATCGATCTTTAGTAATATATGAAATTAAACGGTAATTTGATCTCGTATCTTCACTTAATGGGTATTTAACTTACAATTAACAGGTAATTTATTTTTCGTTTTATTGTTTGGTAATTTTCACTCATTGTTATTTGGGAATTTTTTTGTATACAAAGAGTATTAATTATGAAATATGACTAATTGTTTTATCATTATGAAACATTTAAACGTGGTATCTTTGTGTAAAAAAAAAAAAAAAAATTTGGTAAAAGATAAATTACCTTCCGTCAAGTTTATGTATTTTATACAAATCCCATACCAAAAGTTCCTTGAAAAAGATTCTATATATCCCTCGATATTTCCAGTAAAATTGTAACACGAACATATATACTATTTTCTACGAATTCCATATCGAAAGTTCCTTGGAAAAGATTTTATAAATCCAACAAAATTATAACACGAACATACGCTATATAAATTGCACTTGACACTGACATCTGTCAATTAAAATTATTTGAATATATCAGCTGTTTCTATGATTATAGCTCTATATTGGAAATGAAGGAAAATGTATAATCAAACCGTATATACGATAAGATATTCTTTTATATTGATAATCACATAAATTGTCAAAAAATGATATTTAACTGCGTTAAGAACATCAAATAAGGGAACTTCCGATTGACCAATTATAACCAAAATCTATTCATATGAATGTAAAGAAGTCATTGTCAGTATTTATTTAAACAATATTATTTGAATTTATTAAACGTAAACAAATATTATAGTTTTAGTTGATTGTATTATTTGTATTATTACAATATATTTTATTTTTAAATATGAAAAATATTTATATATAAAATATGTAAATAAAGAAAAACACATATATTGGAAGATTTTAAAAAAATCTAACTCGGAGTAGGCTATGAACAAAATAAACGTATGTCAATTTGAAAGTATTTAATTAAACGTCAATTTGCCATGAAATATTGTCAAAAATGTTATCTAAAGAAATCAAAGCTTTTCTTCTAGAATCCTTATTTTAGAAATAGAAATAAATTAGAAAACGATGAATGGCAATATTCTGTATCCTTCTTTTCTCCTTAAAATTACATTTCACGATCAATTTTAACAACTTGACTTTTGCATTGAATAATCAGACATGCGTTTCTGTGTTCATAGCCTACTCCGACCGAATTAGATTTTTTTTTAAAACACAGATAGAAATTATAGAACTACCTATAAACGAAATATTTTCTAAGTAGAAAATCTACTCATTTCGTACTAAGAATACATAATGTGTCTACTGTACAAATCCTGTATAAGTGCTGAGTATTGTTGTTTATTATGGCTTCTCAGACTTCCCAGAAATAGATTTGATGACTAGGATGATAAGTACTAAAGACATTTATGCAAACTCAACACTGGGTAATATTCAGACATATATTATCACTGTAAACTTGAGGATAATTGACGAAAGACTCTATTATTGTTTACGTAATTAGCAAAAATATTTGCAGAGAGATAAGGCATACAGATAAATATCATAATGACGAGAAGCAGTGGCGTAGCCAGGATTTTCAAATGGGGGTGGATACTGAAAATATGAGGGGAGTTCGTACTCACACATATTATAGGTACTCTATTTTCGATAGTAACAATTTTGCGTCAAACTTATACGTTTTTATGAAATAGATCATCTATTTATTAAAATAAAATATGTGTCAAACTTGTACGTTCTATGAAATAGATCATTTATTTATTAAAATAAAATATATATTAATATTACCAATGGGGAGGGTTCAAACCCGAAAACACCCCCCTTGGCTACGCCACTGACGAGAAGAAATACATAAATAGTTATACCAGCCTAAACTCATAATAGTTTGGCTGGTTTACATTTTCAACAAATAAATTATAAAACCGACGCAAATGGTCAAAATAACATAACACTATATATAGTAGCCGAAAAAATTTTGAGCAATTTCCAGCCATTTGTGTTGATTTAATAATTTGCTCAAAATGTAAACCGGCCGAATTATTAGGAGTTTAGGTTTGTGACTTTTGTGATCCGCGCATTAAGAAGTTTCTTAAAAGGCTTAAGGGCTGGGAAATAGAAATGTATTTATCCATGACCCAAAGTTAAGGCTATGATTTCGGCATTTTAACAACAGTATCCTTCTCTTTGTTTCACTATATTAGTGCCTCTAAGTCCATCAGTGTGAAATTAAGTGGTCGGCGACCGCTGAAGTCCGAGTGAAAAGACCAGCTACTCCGCGGTTCACGTTTTTTGCTCTAACGGTTCTCGCTGCAACTGAGCACCGTTGTTGATCACGATACTCAGCATCAGTTCATGTTCACTTAATGTATTCTTCTTAAAATGATGGATTGCAAGTCTAGTACGGTTGTAAGTGCTAATGACTTTGTTGTTATAAATAATTTAACAGGGATTTTATGATATATGGGCAGACATCAAATTGCAAACTTGAATATTATGGGTGTCCTTCACAATTTTTACCTTCCGTCACCTTTAGGTAAGGAAAGTATTGATTGTCTTTAATCAAAAAATCTGGTGTGGCCAACATAAAACCTCTCGCTATTTAATTTTTATTAAATTAAATACAAACCTACATATTTACTAATGCTGCAAACTATATTATGTTCCATTGCATATAACTATTGCTTTATTTCCTATTTTCTTTTTAAAATTTCACTATTATTATAAATACGTAACAAAGGAAATGTGTTTCGGGATTTATAATAAAGATTAATTTTTAAATTATTAGTAAAATATATACCGTGAGTATTGTTTAACGTGAAACATTGGGTTTGTCATATCCATGGTTACGACTTGATATTTGATTGACAGCAATATATTTGCCCATTCCATTTAAAATGAAACATAGGGAACGAATCTGACAGAAGTATTATATTTAAATATTGTAAGAAATTTAGCGGAGTCAGAAAACCACTCGAGAGAGAGAGCACTAAACATATTTCGGGCACAAAGTGCACACAGTATTTGTTCTACAAATTTAATTTTTAGAAAACAGATATAATTATTTAGACAAAATTAACCTCTAATGACATCTTGTTAATATGGCAGTTAACCGTTGAATTTTCCTATAAGTTGTGATTTGACATTTGATTGACAGCAATGTATTTGTCTGTCTCATTTAAAATAACACATGGGGAATGAATTTGACAGAAGTATTATATTTAAATATTGCAAGAAATTTAGCCGAGTCAGAAAACCACTTGGGCACAAAGTGCGCACTATATTTTTTCTACAACTAATTTTAATTTAGAATGCAGGTATAATGTATAATTATTTAAACAAAATTCACCTCTATTGACGTCTTATCAAATGTCAAATTCATTCCCTATATTTCATTTTAAATGTAACGCGCAAATACATTGCTGTCAATCAAATCTCAAGTCATAACCATGGATATGACAAACCTAATGTTTCACGTTAAAAATACTCACGGTAGAAAAAGTATTAATATACACCAGTAGAATATTCAATAATCTTTAATTTTCATGACATAAAATGGCATTTAATGATATTTCTTGAAGAAAAACCATTACGATCTTCAAGTAAAGTGCCATTTCCGGTTATCCGATTTACACCAAAATCTAACGGTTTCTTTACATTTTAGAATAAAGTCGAAATACAAGGTTTCAGAATTTTCTGAATGATAGTATTTGAGTTAGAGCGTGGTCAAAATCCATACACACACACACACACACACACACACACACACACACACACACACATACACACATGGACATCATCGCGAAAATGTTAAAATTGGATTCGAGAGACCTTAAAACATGAATATCTTATTGTCTATACAGTTTGATTATACATTTTCCTTCATATTCAGAAGATATAGAGTTAAAGAATTATAAACAGATTAACTTTCATAAATCAGCCAGCTTTGCTATAATCATGGAAACAGCTGATATATTCAAATAATTCTATTTGACAATGTCCGTGACAAGTGCAATTTACATAGTGTATGTTCGTGTTATAATTTTATTGGATTTATTGAATCTTTTCCAAAACTTTCAGTATGGGATTTGTAGAAAATAGTATATGTCCGTGTTACAAGTTTACTCTTTTCCAAGGAACTTTTGATATGGGATTTGTACAAAATACATAGAATTGACGTAGGTAATGTGCTGCCACATCAGATATTATTTATAAAAATATAAATAGAGCGTTACTCCAGCAAAGTAGTGGTCCCGGGTTCAAATCCCGGTGACTGACACAATCTTCTCACAATTTATTTCTAACATATAGACTGTTAGCCCTCCATCAATATAAATATGTCTTTGACCCCGTTATACAATTTAAATTTACCCTCTTTAATAATTTCATATTCCAATGTGAACCCCTTATAATAATTGGAACCATATTGATTATCAAACATTCATTTGTATATAAAGCATTTACGATATTTTCGTATCCAGTGGCGTGCCTGAACCCACTGAGCGTAGGTAGAAGGCGGGGATAGGGGTCACTAACCCACTACACCAGCCTCGTGTCTTGAGCGATGCAGTACATGTAAACTGTAAACCATTGTCGTATGTTCTTGCACCGTGTTCTGTAAGACGTTACATAAAGATTTCTAGTTGTTAAAGATGTATTTTATTTCATACGGATGTAAGAACTTATTGGAAAGGTCAAGCTGATGACAGTACAGTTAATTTTGAGAAGGGTGAACATAAATACTTGATTTGCAACGGTTGTGAAACAAAGGACAGGCAATGGAGAACTCAATTTTTTATAATTTCATTTGAAACTATAAGTAACTATTGATGAAAATCAGGTGAAAAAATTCTTATTAATAAGCGACTTACGGTCCCCCAAAATTTAAAAATGGATGTGACGTCACGAAAATATTTTCATATTCTATTTACAAAAAATAAATGAACATATGTACTTTATAATTGCAAGTGTATTTATACTACCGTGAGTATTTTTTAACGTAAAACATTGGGTTTGTCATATCCATAATTACGATTCGACTTTTGATTGACAGCAATGTATTTGCGTGTCCCACTTAAAATGAAACATAGGGCACGAATTTGACAGATGTATTATAATTTAAATATTGTAAGAAATTTACGCAAGTCAGAAAACCACTCAAGAGCACTAAACATATTTCGGGCACAAGGTGCACACAATATTTTTTCTACAACTAAATTTAATTTTTAGAAAACAGGTATAATTATTTAAACAAAATTAACCTCTAATGATATCGTGTCAATATGACAGATAACCGCTATAAGTTACGACTTGACATTTGATTGACAGCTATGTATTTACCTGTCTCATTTATAACATAGGGAATGAATTTGACAGAAGTATTATATCTAAGTATTGTCAGAAAATCACCCGGGAATAAGGTGCACACAATATTTTTTCTACAACTAAATTTCTTTTAGAAAGCAGGTAGAATTATTTAAACAAAACCTCCACTGACGTCTTGTCAAATGTCAAATTCGTTCCCTATGTTTCATTTTAAATGGGACAGGCAAATACATTGCTGTCAATCAAATGTCAAGTCGTAACCATGGATGACAAATCCAATGTTTCACGTTAAAAAATACTCACGGTATATTATGTGGCAAGTGTGTGAAGCTGAAATTTTTATATGAGGGCGGAGATTGCGACACGAGCCGAAGGCGAGTGTTGCAAACCACCCGAATGTAAAATAGGCTTCACACACTTGTTACATACTACACTTTTTTTACAACCTTGCAATAAAATTTATTTTTTCTTCACATTGTCATTCTTTAAACGTAAAGCCTCTGTATTATCGACTTGTGTAACCATGGTTACGAATGTAACGGGTGTTTAACAGCTTTGTTAATTTTTATATGAGGGCGGAGATTGCGACACGAGCCGAAGGCGAGTGCTGCAAACCACCCGAATGTAAAATAGGCTTCACACACGTGTTGCATACTATACTTTTTCTACGATCTTGCAATAAAATTTATTTTTTCTTCACACTGTCATTCTTTAAACGTAAAGCCTCTGTATTATCCACTTGTGTAACCATGGTTACCAACGTAACGGGTGTTTAACAGCTTTGTTTTATTAAAATACAAGTCAGTTTGTAATATTTAAAACAATGAACGGCTTATTCTCGTGTGCAAAAAATCAAACTTCACACATAAAAATTGATACGTGAAGTACTCACTTCACGCATGGGAGTAGAAAAAAATCATGTATGTAATACATTGCGAAATGAGTGTTTTAGGCACTTGGCGTATTGTATCACTCGCTTATGCTCGTGCGTACGAATTTCACGTCGCGTGCCTAAAACACTGTCATTTCGCAATTTAAGTAAAATTCACCCATATTCTGTAACACAATCGATAACTTTTATCGATCGATAATAAATTGTAGCCAATAATTACAGCAGACACTGAATAAAAAATGAAACTGACAGATGATACATTTATTTTATTTGTCAAAAATTATTATCGATCGATAAGTATTATCGACGGAGTTATAGAATAAATAAAAATAAATAAATATATCATCACGGCATATTACCCATTTCTGGGTGTGCCAGTATCTACAACACATGTAGACATCGGTAATGATGACGATATATTTTACCGTGTGGGACACTTCACGGGCACTCATAGCTGGTGTGGAGAGTGCACCACAGGGGTCACTTTTGTGCCATTTAAAATTGGAAATATTTGGCGTCTGTCGGGATCGAACCCGGTTCCCCCAGGTTCGCGGCCAGACACTTAGGCACGCGGCCACGGGACCCCATAGAAAGAATAAGAGTGATTATCATTAAATATTGTGGAATTTCTCATTTCCTGATGGGTTATGTTTAAATAATTAACCCTATTGATTATTTTCTAACAATAACTTATTTTTTGGCAACTTTTCCATTGAAATTCTAACACAAATATTGAGTTTCGTGTGTCGGAAGCTTTTTCCTCGTCTATTTGTTTCTTAGCCTTGTAGATTGTAAATGGCATTGGTGCCAACCTTGTATTTTTATTTCACTTGAAACTCAACTCTTTATTTAAATTAACTGCTGTTCATATTTTGCTGTCAGTGAATTATAATACCACCATTTAACAAAGTGAAAATAGATGTAAAATAGTAAACAGAGAGTGAAAACTTTATTCTGAATTGACTAATAAATAATTCAAGCTTACAACTTTGAGGGTAAAACATGAATGGGTGACTACTTGTAGTTTATAATATTATTAAGGCTGCGTCCGATGTCGCATTTTGGCATTTAGTTATTTAGATCTTCATAAATAAAACTCCGAATGGCATACTAATCACATACATTGGTTTGTATGGCAAAACTTTAGAACAACAAAAATGAATTATACAATTCGATTCAATTTGATGCTTGAGAGTAAATGTTAATATTGTATTTCATAAAATAGAAGCTAAGAAGCTATTCTTTAACAGTAAATTTGTCGTTTTGTTCAAATTATAGCAACGAACATGATTTGTTTAATTAGTGCTAGTCAACTTCAAGGCATAGTGTGCTCCTTGAAAACCTTAATATCAAATTGCTAAAATCCTAAATAATCACTGGGGTCCCGTGGCCGCGTGCCTGAGTGTCTGGTCGCGAACCTGTAGTGGTAGCACGCACTTTAGAATTCTATCATAGAAAGCAGGCGAATACGATTTTACTTTTACGAATCTTGATAGCATGCACTTTAGAATTCTATATTCGTTTTTTGTTTTGGAAATTATTGGATTTTATATTATTAAAATAAAAAAATATTGTGACAGTTGTATATAATAAATGTATAAATAGAATTGTGACAAAATAATGACGTTACTTTGACACTTTCGCCTCGAGTCGTACGCTTGCAGGCGAATATTTTGATACACGCATGCTACCAAATTTTCGCTTCATGGCGAAAAGCGAAAACAAATGCCTCTTTTGATAGAATTCTCAAGTTCGTGCTACCACTACTGGGGAACCGGGTTCGATCCCGACCGGCGCCAAATATTTCCAATTTTAAATGGCACAAAAGTGATCCCTGTGGTGCACTCTCCACACCAGCTATGAGTGCCCGTGAGGTGACGCTTGGTAAGCGCCCAGACGGAAAAATATATCGTCATCTTTACCGATGTCTACATGTGTTGTAGATACTGGCACACCCAGAAATGGGTAATATGCCGTGATGATATATTTATTTTATTTATTTATATCACTAGATTTAGGGCATATAAATACAGAATTTCGATATTAGCCTTAGAACAACAAAAATGAATTATATAATTCGATTCAATTTGATGCTTGAGAGTAAATATTTCATAAAATAGAAGGTAAGAAGCTATTCTTTGACAGTAAATTTGTCGTTTTGTACAAATTATAGCAACGAACATGATTTGTTTAATTAGTGCGCGTCAACTTCAAGGCATAGTGTGCTCCTGCAAAACCCTAAAATCTAATTCCTAAAATCCTAAATAATCACTAGATTTAGGGCATATAAATTTAGGATTTAGATATTAGGGTGATAAATTTCAACGACTAGTTTTTAACCAATCATGATGCAAAACAGTTGAAAATTCAACCAATGGGAACAGTATTATACTGATAAAACCCCGTTACCCCGATAATTTTCCGCTACCAAGTAAATAAACAGTTGTTATTGTTTATAACTGTCAGTGTGACAATTATTGTGTCAAATTTCATTTTGCGTTGTCTTTGGAATTTATCTCACCAAATACCACACGACCTCTCAGATTTTCTCAGATAAACTTTTATTTTTAAGCACTCATTTTTTTTTGCTTTTAAGCAAAATCACTCAAGCAAACTGACATTAGGTAAAACCCCTCCTCCTTCGGAGTCGGGATTTACCATGCAGTTTGCTTTCGTGTTTGTTGCTAAGCAAAAAAAAATTCGTGCAAAATAAAAATTTATTGATAAAATCAGGAGGTCTTGTGATATTACTTCTGATAAAAGTGCAACATCGGACACAGCTAAATTATGTTGCAAATTATCAAATTAATATTGCGAAATAAAGAAAAAGTCTCTAAATGAGTCACGCATTTCGAATATGAACTATTTTGGCAATACGAACAATAGGAAATAAAAATTTCTGCATTGAATAAACTTGCGAACAATACACTTTTGTAATTATTTGGCAATTGACCGTACGTAGGATCCGTAAAAAGTTGTATTATGTTAATGATTTTTTTTTTTTGTTGAATATGTAAAATACTGTTGCTATTTTTAGCACGTATGATTCATAAATATTTAAATTTAGAAAGGTTGCTAAATTTCTAAATCGACCCGAAAAAAAATATATATACCGTCCCAATTAAAAAAATCTGTTGTGGCTAACACAAGACCTCTCGCCATTTCCATATTAGGCTATATAAGTACATATTGTGTTTAACATTTCTGTTACATACACAAAAATTCAAATTATTAATATATTTTTTAATTCATTCTGTAATAAGTTTTCTCCCACTCTTTCTAAATGTTCGAGATTCTTCAAATTCATTGACGAGTTTGGCCGTATTTCTGATGTGTACATATGTATATATGTACCAATAATTTTAAATATTTAATCAATAATAAAATAATAAATATTAAATGTACTTCCCAGAAAAAGCCCTCAGTAATATAAATTGATTTTTGATACTGTCAACTCACATTTTTCTGTCAATTTCAAACATTTAAATTTTTCTACTGGTTTCCATGAGTTATTTGGGGTACTAGATACGTTACTCTTGTCTTTACAAGCAAATAATATTACTACCAAGTTTATATATCTACCCATTTTTGAATTATTGCCCCAAAAGTCAATATACCCCATATTTAGATAAAAACTTAAAAATTTTCAAAAATCTAATTTGTATGTATCTAGATACTTCTTAATGCTCTGATTCCAAATTTTGAAACAGCAGGTCGATATCTCTTTTCGTTCTCGAGATATTTACATTCAAAGTTTTGCTCAAAACTGCCCATTTTTGGGTAGTAACCCAAAAATGGGTCAAGATATGAATTTGGCGATACGACCATTCGATTCTACGAGCAAAATTATATAAGTGTACCAATTTTCATAATTTTTATCCAACCGGTTCATTTTTTATGAATAAAAGTTTGAAAACCCCTGAAAATGGCCAAAATCTGAAAAAATCGTAAGGGGTACCCCTTACGATTTTTGCAATTTTTTGCCATTTTCAGTTATTTTGCTTTAGAGATTGTATGCGGTGTTCAAAAATTATGAAAATTGGTGTACTTATGTAATTTTGCCCGTAGAATCGAATGGTGTTGTCGCCAAATTCATACCTCGACCCATTTTTGGGTTACTACCCATAAATGGGCAGTTTTGAGCAAAACTTTGAATCTAAATATCTCGAGAACGAAAAGAGATATCAACCTGCGGTTTCAAAATTTGGAATCAGCGCATTGAGAAGTATCTAGATACATAAAAATTAGATTTTTGAAAATTTTGAAGTTTTTATCTAAATATGGGGTATATTGACTTTTGGAGCAATAATTCAAAAATGGATAGAGATATAAACTTGGTAGTCATATTATTTGAATGTAAAGACAATGTTACGTAAGCGTACACATTTTTAGAGTATTTGAACAACTGTGTGAATTTTTAGAAATGAAAGAATTGAAATAAAAATGGATAAATGCTATAAAATATCTCTTATGGCCAGCACAAGACATTCCATTAATTCGATGTATTTTGTAAAATCCCATACTAAAGGTTCCTTGGAAAAGATTTTATATATCCTATAAAATTATAACACGAACACATACTATTTTACATAATTTATAGAATCTTTTCCAAGGAACTTTTGGTATGGGATTTGTACAAACGGAAGGTTTTGTGCTAGCCACAACAGATTTTTTACTTCTCTTATTATTGTACAAATTACTAATTTATCTTTTAAAACTAACATTATGTGAAATGAGAAGTATCTAGATACATAAAAATTAGATTTTTGAAAATTTTGAAGTTTTTATCTAAATATGAGGTATATTGACTTTTGGGGCAATAATTCAAAAATGGGTAGATATATAAATACCCTGTATAATAATTCTTTTAATATGTCGGTCATGCAGTTTTCCTTTCTGGAAAAGTAGCATACGAGTTGAACACTTGACAAGTTTCTCGATATTTCTCATTTTTAAACATAATCAGGATCAGAGAAATCCTTACATTTTTCATATTGATTTTGTATTAAATTTAGACAAGTTTAAGTCTGTTGTCAATCAAAAGAAAATATTATACATGCTCCATTTATTAAGGGAAGGTATTGCATGATAATATATGTATTTATACAATATGGTTGGGCAGTGCATTTGAACGAAGAGAAAGTAGTATTTCGCACTTAATTATAAATACACTAGGTTAACTAAAGCCAAGCCGAAGCATTGAAGTTGAGCCCACTCGACATTCGAACCACTATTGCTTTATTTATAGACTTCTGTTTATTATATTCAGTTTATCTCTGCGTTCAAATCAAACCAAATACAAATACAAGTCATTTCCTATTACATGAAAACTACATTCTTTATTTTCTATACAAGTTGACTTAACAAATAATTGGATTGTTTTCAAAAGTATATATTTTGCGACACTTCTTGATCAATGTTAGATGTAAGGAATTTTGTATGTCACCATACAACTTTAAGACTACAATTCTAAAAATAATAATTCTTTCGTTTTCATCATATTTACATCCATAAGAAGAGCTGATTAGATTTTAGTTATAATAGGCCCATAAACCATAACAAAAAATAATAAAATGTACACTTTATCCTTAAAGTACTACTCAATAAATAACGATTAAGATAAAAAAAAACATTTTTTTAATAATTACTTTGCGAGATATTTGAATTTATTTGCAGGAATACAGATGACGTCACACTATTGGTATCTTTCTCGCACAGCCTACTACAAAAACTGGTATGAGAAAGATAGCTACAGATTTCTTTAAAAAACAAATGCAGCTATACAAAAAACAATTATGACTTTTTGATACCACGAATTGCTTCGAAATTAAATGAACTTTCATTTAAATTTTTACCTCTCGTTAAGAGAGGTATTGGAATAAAAAATAAAAATAAATATATCATCACGGCATATTACCCATTTCTGGGTGTGCCAGTATCTACAACACATGTAGACATCGGTAATGATGATGATATATTTCACCGTGTGGGCGCTTACCAGGCGTCACCTCACGGGCACTCATAGCTGGTGTGAAGAGTGCACCACAGGGGTCACTTTTGTGCCATTTAAAATTGGAAATATTTGGAATCATGCTAAAAATCGCATATCCAGATTTTAATGAATAAGCACGTTTCAAGGAATCCTATTTTAACATTTTTACAATGATGTCTCTGTGTGTGTGTGTGTGTATGGCTGGATGTTGGAGGGACGATTCCTCAAAAACTATAAGACATAAGACTTGTTTAACTATGAATTCTTCAATCTGTCATTCCTGGGAAGAGCTGAAAAGGTTTTGGTAAGAACTGAACAACCGAAAGTGGTAGTTTTAAAAAAAAAATCTTCTAAATATTAATTTTTGAAAATTTTTGATATTATTAATTTTGAAGAACAAAATTCTATATCTGATACATTTAAATTTTTTATTATATTTTCTATAAATTTAGAGATAAAGGCGCTATAATATATTGAATATTGGGATATAATAAGTCGAGTAGGCGAAACTACACTTAGGAAACCAGTTGACAAATTCAAATGTCTATAAGATAGTTTGCAAATGACAAATATCAATGTCAGTATCAAAAATCAACAGTTTTGGTGACATTCTGATAGCTTTTTCTGGGAAGTACATTTAATCTTTCTTATTGTTTTATTAATTACATATTTGAAATTATAGGTAAAATGCATATATAAATCAGAAATACCGCCAATCTGGTTAATGAATTGGAAGAATCTGTGACGTTTAGGAACTTCCTCAAACAATGAAAAATATATATAATTAGAATTATGTGTGCAGAAGACATGTTAAATAGAATAAAAAACAATATTTGGGTAAAGTTCTGTAATATTTTGTTATAAAACGACGTTTCGATAGCAAAGTGCAATACAATACTTATATAGCCTAAAATGGCGAGAGGTCTTGTGCTGGCCACAACAGATTTTTTTTAAATGGTTTATGGGCCCATTCTAGTTTTATAGTTTAGGGGGCAATTAAGCTTTTTATGTCTGTCCCTCGATTTTTGGTGACGAGAACTACAATAGCATATCTGCAAATACTCGTAAAAGCAGATTGGCACAACCAGTAATACCAACATGACAAAGTGACAACAAGCAATAATGACATTTACATATTAATATATTTACAATGTGTTTTCCTATGCAATGCCATATATCCAATTACATTATAGCAGCTAATTTTCTCTTACCAAAATTAGCATATTTCCACGAATGGGCTACATGCAAAAAGTCATGTACGCACGCATATACGCCCGTAGCGTAGCTTCGCAAAAATTGATTTATACATTGCTAATGAAGTATTATAACTCCATCATAAACAATAATCAATTATTGATTCGGTTTTTTGATAAAGAATGGTGGAATCAACAAGTAGATAATAAACATGTTTTTAAAAAAGGATTATCATTAATTTTTTATCAGCAGCAACTTAATTTTTATTTGTTGATATTAATTTTCTATTATTTCTACATATCATAGATACTGAATTTAGTACATAATTAAATAAAAACATTATGCGTACGTGTACTTTTAAATGGACCGTTATCACAAGCATATAATTAGTGTACTAATATTTACAGAACTAAATAAACAAATACTGTTTAGAATACCATTTAATCATAATATAATTATAGTCAAATATTTCCAATTTTAAATTGCACAAAAGTGACCCCTGTGGTGCACTCTCCACGCCAGCTATGAGTGCCCGTGAGGTAACGCCTGGTAAGTGCCCACACGGTAAAATATATCGTCATCATTACCGATGTCTGCATATGTGTAGATAATGGCACACCCAGAAATGGGTAATATGCCGTGATGATATATTTATTTTTTATTTATAATTATAGTCAAGTTGAATAACAGTACTTGACATTGTTTTTGTAAAAATAATAGAGGGTTATACAGACATATTTTCAATTTTTGTGCTGTCATCTATTGACATTTTCTTTGAACTACATGTGAGTCAGCTGCTATAATACAAACAAATCGCTTTCATGATGACAGTTGAAACAAAATGGTGCAATATGAAAAAAAAAATCTGTTGTGGCCAGCACAATACCTCTCGCCATTTCAATTTTATGTTATATAAGTATTGTATTGCATTTCGCTATCGAACCATCGTTTTATAACAAAAAAAAATACAGAACTTTACTTAAATATTGTTTTTATTGTATTTAACATGTCTTCTGCACACATACAATTCTAATTACATCTATTTTTCATTATATGAGGAAGTTCCTAAATGTCAGAGATTCTTTCAATTCATTAACTAGATTGGCGGTATTTTACCAACAATTTTAAATATTTAATTAATGAAACAATAAGATTAAATGTACTTCGCAGAAAAAGCTTTCAGAATGTCACTAAAACTGTTGATTTTTGACACTGACATTTGTTATTTACAAACTATGTTATAAACATTACTGTTATAAACATTTGAATGAGGTATTCCACCATAACAAAATTTTAAAAAAAATCAATTTAACATAAAGTATGGCTCAATAAATAATAGTTTAAACAATAAAAACATTTTTTTAAATAATTACTTTACGAGATATTTCATATTTGCTAAAAGGGGAAATTAACGTCATACAATTGTTATCTTTCTCTCGTAGCGTACTCAGAGCAGTGTGTGTGAGAAAGACAAGTATAGGGGGAATGTGACGTTACACTGATTTCTCGAAAATAAAATACTGTTAAACTAGGAACATTAAATTTTTTTATACTATGAATTGCTTAAAAATTGAATGAAGTTTTATTTAAAATAATAAAAAAAAAATTGAGTGGAATACCCCTACTACATTAAATTATTCTATATTTCAGTGTCTTTATCTCTAAATCTATACAAGATATGTTTTAAGTGTATTAGATGGAGAATTTTATGTTCCTCAATATTTGTAATAACAAAAATTTCCAAAAAATAATATTTAGATGATTTTTTTAAAGAAACTATTACTTCCGGTTGTCCAATTGTTACCAAAATCTAATCAGCTCTTCCCAGGAATGTCAGATTGAGGAAACTGCAGTTAAATATTTTTTAAGTCTTATAGTATTTGAAAAACCGTGGTTCCAACATCCAAACATCCATATACACATACACACACACGGACATCGTCGTAAAAACGTTATAATCGGATTATAGGGACCTTAAAACGTGCTTATCCACTAAAATCTGGATATGGGAATTTTAGCATGATTCCAATACATCTCTTAGCGAGAGTTAAAAAGAATACCGTTTTCTAATTTATTTCTATTTCTAAAATAAGGATTCAAGATTTCTTTAGATAACAATTCTGACTATATCTTGTGTCAAATTGACATTTAATGAAATACTTTCAAATTGACATACGTTTTTTTTTTTTTGTTCATAGCCTAGTCCGAGTTAGGACTTTTTTTTGCATTTTAAAACCATCTATGTGTTAAAGCCTTTTGTAATAATAACAGTTTTTTTTATCTACTGCTAAATTTACTGATTTTCACAGAGGTATTTTCCGAACAACGACGTAGAAATTTATTGTCACTAAATTACAGTTTAGTTATTTTGTTTATTCTACAAAACTACTTGCTTTTCTTTGAAACATTAGTAAACAAACATAAGCAACAAATAATGTTAGTTACAGTTAGTTGTCCTTGGAGCAAAGTTTTGCTAGCAAGACATTTCTAGGCGAATTAAATTAAATTCACTCCATTAATTGTGATTCGAAGCTGATAGATCGGATAGTATAAATTTACTATTTAAAGCCGATAAGACAGGACAGTATGTAGTAAGAATCGGGTCACCAAACTGATTTCTACTTGACGATAACTGTTATTTTTTAAAGTGAAACTGCTAAGAAATATATTAGTCTGGCACACTTTTCCTTATCACTACTTATTAATAATATAAAATCTGATGTGGCCAACACAAAACCTCCCGCTATTTAATTTTTACATACATACATACGTACATAAAATCACGCGATTCCCACTTAGGGGGCTAGCAAATACCCGGAAACAATAGTAACAATAAGAAAAGGGATAAGAGTAAGAGCTCAGCTGACTCACTTCACTCTTTAACAACATTCTTCTTTCGCCTTGTCCACAATCATCATAGCATTCATACATAAGAACATATTAAAGTGACTGATTTTCGGTAGCGAATAACAGCATCCGGACCTCAATAATAGTTACGCAACAATCTTCCTTCGCCACACTTTCCTATCCATTTTTATTAATTTAAATACACACGTATTTACTAACGCTGCAAACTGTACCATTGCATAAAACTATTGATTTATTTAATATTTTCTTTTTAAAATGTTTATTATTAATTTGAAGTGATTAGTTTTTTGACAGTGACATTTACTGTAAGTTACATTCATTTGAAATATGAACTGTGTAACAAAGGAATTGTGTTTATCTTAGGCTTCGGGACTAATAAAAAAAATTATTTTTAAATTTATCTGCAAAATATATAGAAAAAGTATTAATGTATTCCAGTAGAAAATTCAATAATCATTAAATTTCATAAGACATAAAATGCGAAAAAATGACATTTAATGATATTTTTTGAAGAAAAACCATTATGAGCTTCAGGTAAAGTGCCATTTCCGGTTTTCCGATTTACACCAAAATCTAATGGCTTCTTTTCATATTAGAATAGGATAGAAATACAAGGTTTCAGAAATTTTTGAATGATAATATTTGAGTTAGAGCGAAGACAAAATCCCTACACATACACACACACATACATACATACATACGCACATACATACACACACACACATATACACACACACACATACACACATACAGACATCATCGTGAAAATGTTAAAATTGGATTCTAGGGACCTTAAAACGTGGTCATTTACTAAAATCTCGATACGTGATTTTTAGCACGATCCCTATACCTCCCTTACCAAGGGTAGCGGGAGGTAAAAATAATAGATTCTTATAAAATGCTATATTTCTTCAATTTTCTATACTTTTTTACGTCAGCCCATTAATAACTATATCATAACAATAACAACTAGTTATTCATAAATTGCGTTTTGGTTGAAGATACTACATATTCTCCTACTAAACTACAAGCTATTTATATCGTGCCAAGATAAATAAACATAAAAAAAATTCGCTAGTTTGCATATTTTGTACAAATATTTTCTTATTACTCTAACCTTGTAAACTGAAAAGTATTTATATTCCTTATCGCGAAAGTATCAGCTGTGTTTTGTTTTAATAATTAAAAATGTAGTTTTACGTTTACTGATTGCATTTTATAATGATTAAGGGATGTACAAGACAATAGACACTTACAAAATTGACGTCACTGCAAGAGAGAGATAGAAGATCATGCATCCAAACAAACCTCCCCTCGTTGTCTTGCGTCCCGTTCCTTGTTCCTATCTGTTATTGTGTTCGCATCTGTTATTCAGTGTTAAACCTAATTCTTTGTTGTGATTTGTACGTTGTGTTTAATAAAAATGAGTTTAAAACCAGAAGATGTGTCTGGGGCAACTTTTTTGTTTGATAACATTGAAGATCATTCGATTATTCAACTAAAACGATGGCTAGAGTATAGAGTTTACGGCTGATGACAGGTCTTTGTTTGGACGGGGTAACCATAGCAACTTTGATTTCTATGCTTTGCCGTTAGAGGCGCTCGTGCAAAGTGCAATTTTGTAAGTGTCTATTAAAAGTTATGTAATTGCATAATTGGAAAATGTATGTACACAGGATGCCTGTAAATAAATGGACGTTACTTTAAGATTCAATTTTGGACAATAAACAATTAAAAAGTTCATATAAACATACAGCCATACAAAAAGTTCTCCGTACGATACCTAAACAAAACATTTAAATAATAAACCATTTATTTATTTTTCATAAAGAAATATAATATTTGGATGGGTTTTCTTTGGTTTTTCCACCAGTAACTAAGCGATAAGTCATTGAATCTAACAAATTTTTGGTCACCGATGGCATTATATTCTACCGTTTTTTACCTCTCGCTAAGGGAGGTATTGGAATCATACTAAAATTCGCATATCCAGATTTTAGTGGATAAGCACGTTTTAAGGTCCCTAGAATCCGATTATAACATTTTTACGATGATGTGTGTGTGTGGATGTTAGAACCACGGTTTCTCAAATACTATAAGACTTAAAAAAATATATTAGCTGCAGTTTCCTCAATCTGACATACCTGGGAAGAGCTGATTAGATTTAGATAACAAATGGACAAGCGGAAGTACTAGTTTCGTAAAAAAATTCTAAATATTATTTTTTGAAAATTTCTGTTATTACTAATATTATTAAAGAATATAAAAATCTCTATTCGCTACATTTAAAAATTTTATTATATCTTCTATAGAGTTTGAGATATAAATATATAAAATAATACGTTGTAATGAATCTCACAGCCCATAGAAAACAAGTGGAAAAATTAAAATGTTTGTAATTAACAAATAAATGTCAGTGTCAAAACGCGAGAGACATTACTGAAGACTTTTTCTGGGAAGTAGATTTACTATATCTTATTTTACTATTAATTAAATATTTATAATTATAGATACATATATTACATATACCCTTCAGAAATACCACCAATCTCATCAATGAATTGGACGAATCTCGAACATTAGAAGAATAAGAGTGAATAGAATGAATTAAAAAATATATAAAAAAGATGTTTTTGTATGTACCAGAAATGTTAAATATGCACAATACTTATACAGCCTAATATGGAAATGGCGAGAGGTCTTGTGCTGGCCACAACAGATTTTCTTGTAATTAATTTTAGATTCTTTTTTGGTTTATATTAAGAATTTTCCGCACTTTCTCAATCTGGTTAAAGTTTGTAATAGTTTGTTTTATAAACACTTATTTATTTTTTTCATACTTCACCTTAACTTACTTTACGTTTTTAAATTTCGAAATTATTTAATTTCTTTAATGACAATGATTTCGCTACTTGGCCTATTTATTCTTTCATGTGTTCTAACCCGCACGAAACCAACCGGTATTGTGCAAAAAATAAATTTTCAAATAAAATCACAAATACAACAAAATTTTTGATGATTCATACTTCCAAAATTGAGATTACTTTCTCTCTGTGACCTAAATTAATGTATAGTTTGAAAATTTACTGTTTTCGTAATATTGTGGTGGAAATTTTATTGTTCTGACTAAGAAAAAAATCTGGAAAAATACGTAGTTTACTCCGAAGAAAAAATTTCATTCGAAATATTGCGTTATCTGTTCGTCACAGAAGTTATTGTTATGAATAATTTATCAAATAATCAATATATTAATACAGTTTATTGTTTGTTATTTTTAGATATACTACTGTATACTTAAACAAAAATAAACATCTACGTTCACTGTATAAAAATAAAAGTACTGTTTAATTTTTAAAAATGTATATAACACGCTTGTCTTTCAAAAATTCATATTGTTCAATATTTGGTTTCACATTTACTATTTTAAAATTTTGGATGTTTTTACTGTAATATATATTTTCATCTTCAATAGTAAAGGAAAAGGGCAAAGAGAAATTAGGATTACTCAACATGTCAACCATATCAAAAGTTTTAACAGCCCTTTTTTCACAGTGGTTAAGATTACTCAACATGTAAACCATGATTATAATCTTTATTAAACAAATTTAATGGACATTTAATGGGTATCAATAATTATGGTATTGAATTTCAACATGATTATGTTTTATATCAAATATTTTATTTTTATTTCATATATCACGGTTATCAGACTTTTATAAATTAATTGTACCATGAATAGCACATGACCCTGAATCTCATATAACACGAGATTATTAAAGTAATTTCTTTATAGCACGAATTTCATACAATACGAGTTTTGGTAACGATTTTAGTTTTTTAAACACTGTTCAATTAAAATAAACATCGTATAACACGTTTTTTGATGATTTCCATAAACTTGAAACATGTAATTTTCAATTTTTATATTGATTTTGAATTTCATACAACACGGATTTGTTCAAATATTTTAACACATTTCAGAGTTTACGAATCTTTTTTAAAAAATATTTTTATATTGATAATATATCTGCATCTTAACGGACATATATCAGACTCGAGGTCAAGGGTACTATAGCTAAAATGAAGAGTGCACCACAGGAGTTATTTTACACGAAAATTAATATAATACTGTATAAGTATGTATGCGACAAAATTTTTCAACAAAGGTTCTCGAACAAAGAAAAGCAAATAATAAAAACACAAACAAGAAAATAGTGTTCGTAGTTTGTTGCGCACTATGTAGCTGTTTACTTGAATTAATTATAGTAAAATATACCACATATATCAGCTGTTCCGTTAATGTTTTTATGATTGTAATAACAGAAACATAGCAGTTGCGACAAAGTTTCCTGTTTTATAAGTAATTAAAGATAAGGATTCGACTTACCTGATGTGTGGTATTCCAATACCTCCGTGTAAAACTTTGTACAATTTGCTTTCGTATAGAAGTTGTGGATGCTTGGCTCGAATGTGCTCTAATTTGACAGCAACTTCCTACGCACACAAAACTCTAATAAGATCGAAACTTTGTACGAAAATGATGGGAAATTAGCAATTTAAATGTATTTGACAGTTTCTGAACTCTAAAACACCTTGGTGTTGTGAAATATGTTGAAATACTGTTAATCTTTGCATCTATATCCTGATTGTTAACCTACTTTTTATTTAAAGCAAAATCAAAACTGCACAATTTAGAAATTGTGACAAAATTATTTGACAGGTGACATTATAAATGTAAAACACATAAAAATATGCATTCATTGAACATTTTATGAGAATATAAAGTCAGTGAAACATTATGGACGCCAGAAAGTTTTAGAACATGTCTCAACTGACTTCCTTCTGAACAGCTGGTTACATGAATCTTATCCAAGCACATGTTTAAAAGTAAAAACTTAAAAATTACGCTACTCACTTCGCCATTTGATATATTGATGCCCAAATATATGTCACCAAAAGAACCACTACCGATTTTTCTTGTTAACCGATATTTACCACAAACTATAAATTCAGTTTTAAAAGAAATTGCTAACGCCGACATTGTGTTCGTTTATATTTTATTGTAGTACTGTCATTAATTCACAATTTTGAGACGTCTTTTCAGTTGTGTTCCTCACAAAACTAGTCACTTGCTTATACGAGAAAACGCCATTTTATCATTCACTAATCCTTGTGTGACGTCATGAAATTTCTTTTGTTTTTCAATATAAAAGACGAATTGTGCACACTAATTTCAAACATACAATGGATTATTACAAACTGAAATTATTTTCAACACCAATAACTGAACAAAAACTGGATAAATTGTCCAAAATTTTACGTTGAGACACTGGCCACCAAACTTGTAATAAGAAGACTTCTGCCAGAGAGAAGTTTCACGGCAGATGGCTACCATGCAGTGTTGCCAACCGCCGGATATTGAAGTTATACTTATGAACACTCAAAATGGGGCATTCCAGCTTAATCGAATTAAAAGATAGTAGTAGCATGTATTTTTTTGTCATTTTATGTAGAAATTTACTGCTATATATCGTACAACTACCCGAATTATTTTATATGTACAATAATTTTCATAAGATTGGAAACACTGCTACCATGTGGCGCCAGGATTTTCATATCTCATTGCCATCTATCGCAATTTCATTTAATTTCCGAAAAAACTTAACCTAATTTGTGTTCTGAGAGTGACATAACAGAGCACAAAGTATCAAAATTTTTCAGTAATTTTATGGTTTTTAAATACATTTAATATGTCGCTTATAAGTAGAAATTTGTGTAGGGCATTTTTGCAGGTTTGTATTTCATTATTTTGTATAATATGTTAATTTATTGCGACGTTTATTTTAGGCACAGAATGTTGGAGTACGATCTATTTCCACCACTAATAAACTTAATTGCGTACGTATTTATTCTATAAAAAATAGTTTTATTCCTTATTATTAATTTTCTTCGCACAAACCGCTGCCACCTTGTTCATTAAAGGTTGTCGCACGGATTACTGCACTGTATAAAGAAATGGATGTTATAAAATTATGTATTCAGGGAGAGAAAGTTATGAATGTAGACGAGGCGAAAATATTGTTAAGAATGTGTGGCGAAAATTGGTTATTATACGACCGGAGTTGTGGGTTCGTACAAACCCACATTGTGCAACAAATATGGCTGATTTTATGAATGTGGATTAGATGAAAATAGTGGGCTTGGAGATGAATTTGTAACGTAGGGTATTTCCTGAATAATTTTATTTCGGGTTCGGATCAACCCACATTTTGATTTTGAAATAAAATAAATATATCATCACGGCATATTACCCATTTCTGGGTGTGCCAGTATCTACAACTCATGTAGACATCGGTAATGATGACGATATATTTTACCGTGTGGGCGCTTACCAGGCGTCACCTCACGGGCACTCATAGCTGGCGTGGAGAGTACACCACAGGGGTCACTTTTGGGCCATTTAAAATTGGAAATATTTGGCGTCAGTCGGGATCGAACCCGGTTCCCTCAGGTTCGCGACCAGACACTCAGGCACGCGGCCACGAGAAATAATAAAAAAATAAAATTAACCATTTGTATTATCATTTTCAATTAATTAAGACTTTAATTCATGTAAAGAGTTAAATATTTAAATTTGCACTTTGATTTATTTAAGAATATATATGCTGTAAGAAAATTAAGGTTAGGTAGATTAGTTTCTACATATATCTAGTTCTAGTTCTTAAACAGACAATATTTTATAACAGGTAGAAATTGAACGTCCAGACAGCCGGGTAGCCTGCACCTTAATCCCCGGCGATGGCGTGGGCCCCGAGCTCGTTTACTCAGTCCAAGAAGTTTTCAAAGCGGCTGGTGTACCCGTAGATTTCGAATCCTATTTCTTCTCTGAAGTCAACCCAACTCTTAGCGCTCCTTTGAAAGACGTCGCCGCTTCCATCACCAAAAACCGCGTTTGCCTTAAAGGCATTCTCGCCACGCCTGACTACAGCCACACAGGAGAACTCCAAACCCTGAATATGAAACTCCGCAACACGTTAGATCTCTACGCGAACGTAGTTCACGTTAAGTCGCTGCCTGGAGTGAAGAGCAGGCATCAGGATATTGATTGTGTTATTATTAGAGAGCAAACTGAAGGCGAGTACTCTGCTTTGGAGCATGAGAGTGTCAGAGGAGTGGTGGAGTGTTTGAAGATTGTAACGGCGGAGAAATCGAAGAAGATTGCGAAGTTTGCGTTTGATTATGCGACGAAGAATAAGAGGAAGAAGGTTACTGCTGTTCATAAGGCTAATATTATGAAGCTTGGGGATGGATTGTTCTTAAGGAGCTGCGAAGAAGTAAGAACGCTTTTTCTTCTATAATTAATAAATAAATGAATATATTACGGCTTATTTATTATTTTGGGAGTGATAGTCTGCATCTATTCGAAGGTTTCTGACGATATATCTGCAAGAATGCTCTCATTTCGTTTGTCTAAAAATAAATTTTCCTACTTTTATATAGTTTATCAAAATATTAATTTCTTTATCCAAGTTTGACTGTATATTTAAAATATCTGATGTGGACACCACATGACTTCCTTGTACGCCTGTTACATTATACATATTTTGTTAATAATTAAAATATGTATAATGACAGACCCAATCATAAAATTGCACGTATTTGACATTGACATTAAATTATTAATTTTTTTGTTATTTCTTGTCCTAATTCATAGCAAACTTAATTACAGAAACCAAAAAGTACATAATGTTTAAATTTACATATCTCGCATATACAAAGAACTAATTTAATCATACTTGAAGTTTACGACGCAAAATTCATTTCTCTAAAACTTTTATTTGAAGCATTTATTGTTAAATTCAAAATAACACCATTTTCTTCAAGAAAAACTGATAATAGCTTCAAGTAAAGTATCACTTCCGGTTAGACTATTTTAACCAAAGTCTATTATGTTATTTCCATTGATAGAAAAGTATTATATACCAAATTTGAAAAGTTTTGGATTATATTTTAATATAGTTTTCCGTTAAAATCTATTATAGGTTTCAAGTAAAGTACCACTTCCGGGTATACGATTTTAACTAAAATCTATTATGTTATTCCCATTGATATAAAAGTATTATATACCAAATTTGAAAAGTTTTGGATTATATTTTAATATAGTTTTTCATTAAAATCTACTATAGGCTTCAAGTAAAGTACCACTTCCGGGTAGACCATTTTTACTAAAATCTATTATGTTATTTCCATTGATATAAAAGTCTTATATACCAAATTTGAAAAGTTTTGGATTATATTATAATATAGTTTTCCATTAAAATCTATTATGGGCTTCAAGTAAAGTACCACTTCTAAAAGTTATGCAATGACCAAAAAGGGAGGTGCACAACTAGATGTTATAACAGTCCTAAATACAAAATTTTAACTTTCTACGGCTTCCCGTTTTTCAGTTATGCGAGATACGTACGTACGTACGTACATACGTACGTACAGACGTCACGACGAAATTAGCCAAAATGGATTCAGGGATGGTCAAAATGGATATTTCCGTTGAAATCTGGAAACCGAATTTTTTCGCGATTACAATACTTCCTTTACTTCGTACAAGGAAGTAAAAATTAGAATCCTAAATTTGACCTTGTTTATTTAAAACTTAACTTTCAGAATTTGATTTAGTGTATCTTAAAATAATCATTTCTGGAATTTGACTAAGGGCCAGTTTTACAATGTCTGGTTAAAATTTTAACTGCTAGTTAAATAAACAAAATTGTAGCGAAATATAGATCGTGTTAAAAAAAAAATTAATTCGGGGTAGGCTATGAATACATAATCGTATATCTGATCATTATTTAATTCGAAAGTCAAGTTGTCAAAATCGATCGTGAAATATAATTTGAAGGAGAAAAGATAATAAAGAAGGATACAGAATATTGCCATTCGCCGTTTTCTAAGATATTTCTATTTCTAAAATAAAGATTCAAGAAGAAAAGCTTTGATTTCTTTAGATAACATTTTATACAATATGTCGTGTCAAATTGACATTAATTAAATACAAATACTTTCAAATTGACATACGTTTTAACGTTTTTCTATTCATAGCCTACTCCGAGTTAGGGTTTTTTAAACACACTGTATAATTAATAAATAAATGAATATTTACGGAACCCAGTTTTCGGGATGATACACCGACGATATATCTGCAAGATATGCTTTCATTTCTTTTGTTTAACAATAAATTTTCCTATTTTTATGTAGTTTATCGAAATATTAATTTCTGGAAGTTTGTCTAAAAATTCATTACCCGAATTTGACTAAGTTTATTTAAAAAATTAACATCCTAAATTTGATCTTGTTTATTCAAATACTAACTTTCGGAATTTGATTTAGTGTATCTTAAAAAAAAATCATTTCTGGGATTTGACTAAGGGCCAATTTTACAATGTCTTGTTAAAATTTTAACTGCTAGTTAAATAAAAAAAATTGAAGGGAAATAACTTATCAAATGACAAATTGATCTTAGCTGTCAATAATCCGATTCAATATTGTTTGTTTATTTAACTTACAGTTAAAATTTTAACCAAAGATTGTAAAACTGACCCTAAGTTTACTAAATCAACAGTCTAAATTTGATTAAATTAACATTTTAAATTTGACTTATTTTATTTAAAAATTAACAATTCATTAGCGGAAATTGACCAAGTATTAAATTAACATCCTGAATTTAACCTTGTTTATTTAAATATTAAGTTTCGGAATTTGACTTATTTGACTAAGTTTACTAAATTAACATTCTGAATTTGACTAACTTTACTAAATTAATATTATTGACTAAGTTTATTTAAAAATTAACATCCTGAATTTGACTTTGTTTATTCAAATATTAACTTTATTTAGTGGATCTTACAAAAATCATTTCTAGAATTTGACTAAGTTTACTAAATTAACATCCTGAATTTGACAAAGTCAAAGTTTATTTAAAAATGAACATTCTTAATATGACCTTGTTTATCCAAATATTAATTTTCCGAATTTGACTTAGTTTATTTAAAAATAAACAATTCATTAGTGCAGTCTTATTATGTTTACTAAATTAACATCCTAAATTTGACTAAGTTTACTAAATTAAAATCCTGAATTTGACTTATTTACAAATTAACAATTCATTACCGAAATTTGACTAAGTTTATTTAAAAATTAACATCCTAAATTTGGCCTCATCTATTCAAATATTAACTTTCGGAATTCGATTTAGTGTATCTTAAAACATTATTTCTGGAATTTGACTAATGCCCATATTCATAAACACTCGTAACGTTTCAAAACGGTTCGTTATAATTTTTGACAAATAGAATCAAACTTGACAAATAAAATTTCGATTTTTCTTTCAATGTCGACTGTTTTTATTGGATAAAAATTATAACGAACCGTTTAAAATTTTTACGTGTGTTTATGAACACGGGCATAAGTTTATGAAACTAACATCCTGAATTTAATTAAGTTACTAAATTAACATCTTGAATTTGACTAACTTTACTAAATTATTATCCTGAATCTGATTAAGTGTATTTAAAAATTAACATCATAAATTTGACTAAGTTTGCTAAATTAATTTGGCTTTCGGAATGTGACTTACGACCGGTTTCTGGTTAAAATTTTAACTTCTAATTAAGTAAACAATATTGCATCGTTTTGTTGACAACAATGATAAATCTGTCATTTGACAGTTCATTTCGTTTCGATTTTGTTTATTTAACTCTTAGTTTGCTAAATGAATACCCTGAATTTGTCTAACTTTACTAAATTAACATTCTGAAGTTGACCAGGATTTGAACCCAGAATCTTCCGAAATTTTATTAGAATATTTCATTATTTAATAATTGAATCAGCCAGGTTCTAAATATTACAAAAATGACTGTATAAAAACAGTTTATAATATATATTTTTTCAAGATTGCCAAGTTATACCCAAAAATCGAATTCGAAAAGATGATAGTCGACAACTGCACCATGCAAATGGTCTCCAAGCCTCAACAATTCGACGTTATGGTCACTCCCAACTTATACGGTAACATCGTAGACAATTTAGCCTCTGGATTAGTCGGGGGAGCTGGTGTAGTTGCTGGTGCATCATATTCAGCCGATTGCGTTGTCTTCGAACCCGTAAGTTTCTTTTAATTTAGAATTTGGGTGGTACCTAGGATCTAGCCGTAGAAACATTGTCTATTTCCTTATTTTTTGTGTTTTTTAGGGCGCGCGTCATACTTTCTCCGAAGCCGTAGGCAAAAATGTAGCGAACCCAACAGCTATGTTACTCTGCTCTGCAAAACTCCTAGCTCATGTTAATTTACAAGCGTATAGTAACATGATCCGGAATGCTGTTAATAAGGTCCTTTCAGATGGGAAAGTACGTACCAAGGATATTGGAGGACAAAATAGTACGCAAGAGTTCACTTATGCTGTTATTTTTAACTTGGACCACAAAGCCTAAGTTTTAAACGTGATAGGTAAGATTTAAAATTAATTTTGGAGAGAATAATAATGACTTTTCTTTGTTTTTACAGAAATTAAATAGAAGTCGTCAGCCGAAGAAAATGTTTGAAATTAGTTAGGCTTTATTATTTATTTTTACTTATTTTTATCAACTGTTAATATGTATTTACAGAATTTGTAATATATGTCTAGTATTTCATTCTAGTGAACGAATTTAATTGTACAGATATAAACAGAATAAATAAATAAATAAGTTTTATCCTTATATGTTGTTTTTTGATGGATTTTAGGTACTTTTATTATTATTCAGAATTCTTTAGACCTATATCTATTGAATATGAAGAAAAATGTATAATCAATCCTTACAGACAATAAGATATTCTTTCATATTGATAATCACATAAAATGTCAAAAAATGATATTTAATTGCGTTTTTTCAAGAAAAACTGTTAAGAACTTCAAATAAGGGAACTTCCTGTTGACCAATTATAACCAAAATCTAATCAGCTCTTCATATAGATGCAAAGAAGAGGAATACGAGACAATTATAATTTTTAGAAATGTAGTATTGGTGTTATCGCCGGAGAAATTTTTGTCACACACATACAGATGTCACAAAACTAGTAAAATCGTATTCTAGGGAGTCTAAAACGTGCTTATTTTTTGACTAAAGACAATACCTTCCTGGTGACGGAAGTTAAAAAGATAATTAAAATGAACAATATCGTATGTTAATGGTAACGTACGTCGGTTTTTTCTACTTATGGCGGAGTGACGAACTTTCGCGCCAAAAGTTCAATAATTATTTAACTGCCCGATTCTGAACAAAACTGAAACTCTTACAGATCTGTAAATAATGAACAAAATCGCAACGAAACTAGCCACTCTTATGTATAATTTTATATTAATGATCAAAACTAGATGTGTTTTGTCAGATTTTTACAGATTTACAGATTTGTAAGACTTACAGATTTGTTCAAAATTGCCCTATTAGACGTTATTAAGCATAATTTCACGAAAATAAAAAACAGGGTATTTCTATTTTTAAATTCTTAACATAAAAAATTCAAAAAATTTGGGCGGGCCCATTAACCTTATCGCGACGTTTGTTATCCGACCAGTGGCGTTGGTAGAACGTACGCTACAATACTTTTGAAGAAAAATAAATAAAAAAATTTGTTGTGGCCAGCACAAGACCTCTCGCCATTTCCATATTAGGCTATATAAGTATTGAATTGCAATTTCCTTTCGAACTGTTGTTTTATAACAAAAAAAATACAGAACTTTACCCAAATACTGTTTTTTATTGTATTTAACATGTCTTCTGCACACATATAATTCTAATTATATTTATTTTTCATTGTATGAGGAAGTTTCTAAATGTGAGAGATTCTTCCAATTCATTAACCAGATTGGCGGTATTTCTGAAGGATATAAGCATTTTACCTATGATTTCAAATATTTAATTAATAAAACAATAAGAAAGATTAAATATATACTTCTCAGAAAAAGCTATCAGAATGTCACTAAAACTGTTGATTTTTGACACTGACATGTGTCATTTAAAAACTATGTTATAAACATTGGAATTTGTCAACTGGTTTCCTTAGTGACTTTAGAAGAATTTTTCTTAGAAACTATTACTTCCGGTTGTTCAATTGTTACCAAAACCTTTTCAGCTCTTCCCAGGAATGTCAGATTGAAGAATCCATAGTTAAACAATTTTTATCCAGACATACACACATCCACACACAATCGGATTCTAGGGATCTTAAATCGTGCTTATTCACTGAAATCTGGATATGTGAATTTTAGCATGAATCCAATACCTCTCTTAGCGAGAGGTAAAAATAAGGTAAGTAATAAGAGTTTTTCAAGCAGAATACCAACTTGTATTTTTCACGAACCGCCACTGTTCTCTAGAGGCTTTTTAATATAAATTACCAACAACATAAAATAGAAAAAATCTGATGTGGCCAACACAATACCTCCCGCTATTTAATTTTTATTAATTTAAATATATACCTAGATATTTATTAATGCTGTAAGTGTAAACTATATTAAGTTGCTTTGTATATAACTATTGCTTTATTTACTGTTTTCTTTTTTAAATGTCACCATTATTAATTTGAAATGATCAGTTTTTTGACAGTGACATTTATGTCAGTTATATTTGAAATATGAACTGTGTAACAAAGGAATTGTTTACCTTTAAAATATAGGCTCTGGGATTTATAAAAAAAGACTATTTTTTAAAATTTATCTGTAAATTATATAGAAAAAGTATTAATGTATACCTGTAGAAAATTCAATAATCTTTTTTTTTCATAATGACAAAATGCGAAAAAATGACATTTAATGGTATTTTTTGAAGAAAAACCATTATGAGCTTCAAATAAAGTGCCATTTCCGGTTATCCGATTTACACCAAAATCTAACGGTTTCTTTCCATATTAAAATAGGATAGAAATACAAGGTTTCAGAATTTTGTGAACGAAAAATGAAAATGGTTTCTGGGAGATAAAAATAAGGTAAGTAATAAGAGATTTCAAAATATGTGAACAGCAGAATATTTCTCGAGCCACCATTGCTTTCTAGAGGCTCTTTAATTTAAAATACAGACAATATACGAAAAACAAATCAAACTTATTGAAAGAAAGCCATTAATTAAGTTTCCTACGATACTGTATTGTTGTTACTATATCCATTTTTCTTACTATTACATAACTAAACACTACAATTTTTCCGCTTATCGTTCTACATGTTTTGCCAATTCGATTATACGTGGGGTAGCTTTGTATTTTAGGGCCGCCGGGCTTATATCGTACGGGTTTTCCTTTAAGTCTGATTCTAATTGCTGCGATCTCGGGGCAGGGACTGCGAGGGCTTTTACACGCTCCGTTACTAAAAAAGGGGCAAGGGGTTAGAAAATGGGGTTGGAATGCTGAGTGGGCCCCATTTGGGTGTGGAGCGAAAGGGATTTTACGGGGAAGTGACGGAAATTATTGTTGTTTATTGTACAAACGTTTAATAGTTATTTATTATACATACGGATTAATCCCGCGAGTTAAACATACATTTTTACCGCGAGTGTAATACAAACTGTTTATTCAATTTTGCCCTAATAAACCTCTCCGATTTGAGTCATACAGGCCTATTCTACTAAAAAAATATGTATCGTTATGACTCGTTACTAGGCGATAAGTCGTTATGATAACGATTTTTGCCAAAACCCTATTCTGTTAATTTATTTATAGTTACGAATCGTTACATATCGTTATTTCATATCGTTTAATAACGACAAGTTCACATGCATCGTTGAAGTCGTAAAGTTTGACATATTTTGAGAACAAAAGTAAAAATGACTGAAGAAGATATTTTGTTAATTGTAGCTGAGAAAGAGATTCTGCAAAGATGAGTATTTATTCACTTCAGTACACTAATTATATATATTATACTTTTTAGTATTAGACATTTTATTTATATCTGAGAAATATATTTAAAAATTTAGATTTAGATAATATTTAGTGGACGAAGGACTCCAGGCTGTTCTGCATGTTGATAAGGGTAGAAAAAAGAAAAATCCAAGGTTTTTTCGTTGCAGAATGTAAATAATAAATAAATAATTTTCAAATATACTCTGCAACGAAAAAACTTTTTCTTTTTTCTACCCTTAGATAATATTATTTAATATATTGATATATAATATAATATAGAATATAGATGCACTATCTATGTATTTAAAAATTATATATTTGTATAGGGATGTCAGATTATATAATCGTACACTGCGTGATACATCAGATCCTTTTACCCGGTCCCACGGAATTGAAATGACTTGTAAGTCTTCTCCATATTTCTTCATATTCTTCAGTGGACAATTTATTAATTCTTAATGAACTGTTATTTTCGAGTTCTTCAACATATATTTCATACTGTCTTTGAGTTGTCCTCGAAGCCCTTTTCTTTATATCCTTTGTCAAATTCAATTAAATAAACAAACAATGAATCGATATGTCAAATTTAAATTGAAAAACGTATAAAAATTTATTCTGTCAAAATATACATGAAGTTAGATATTATCGTTATAATCCTGATAACGATAATTTATAACGATATGATTAGTAGAATAGGTTTTTGGCATTTGTCGTTATTAAAGTCGTTTAACCAAATGCTTAGCGACAGTCGTTCAGTAACGATATCGTTATACATTTTTTTAGTAGAATAGGCCTGTAAGGCACTTTTATCATCCTAATTTCTACATCCTAAATTTATATGCCCTAAATCTAGTGATTATTTAGGATTTTAAGAATTAGATTTTAGGGTTTTGCAGGAGCACACTATCAGGCCTATTCTACTAAAAAAATATGTATCGTTATGACTCGTTACTAGGCAATAAGTCGTAATGATAACGATTTTTGCCAAAATCCTATTCTGTTAATTTATTTATCGTTACGGATCGTTACATATCGTTATTTCACATCGTTTAATAACGACAAGTTCACATGCATCGTTGAAGTCGTAAAGTTAGACATATTTTGAGAACAAAAACAAAAATGGCTGAAGAAGATATTTTGTTAATTGTAGCTGAGAAAGAGATTCTGCAAAGATGAGTATTTATTCACTTCTGTACACTAATTATATATATTATACTTTTTAGTATTAGACATTTTATTTATATTTCAGAAATATATTTAAAAATTTAGATTTAGATAATATTTAGTGGACGAAGGACTCCAGGCTGTTTTGCATGTTGATAAGGGTAGAAAAAAGAAAAATCCAAGGTTTTTTCGTTGCAGAATGTAAATAATAAATAAATAATTTTCAAATACATTCTGCAACGAAAAAATTCTACCCTTAGATAATATTATTTAATATATTGATATATAATATAATATAGAATATAGATGCATTATCTATGTATTTAAAATTTTTATATTTGTATAGGGATGTCAGAGTATATAATCGTACACTGCGTGATACATCAGATCCTTTTACCCGGTCCCACAGAATTTAAATGACTTGTATGTCTTCTCCATATTTCTTCCAATTCTTCAGTGGACAATTTATTAATTCTTAATGAACTGTTATTTTCCAGTTCTTCAACAAATATTTCATACTGTCTTTGAGTTGTCCTCGAAGCCCTTTTCTTTATATCCATTGCCAAATTCAATTAAATAAACAAACAATGAATCGATATGTCAAATTTAAATTGAAAAACATACAAAAATTTATTCTGTCAAAATATATATGAAGTTAGATATCATCGTTATAATCCTGATAACGATAATTTATAATGATATGATTAGTAGAATAGGTTTTTGGCATTTGTCGTTATTAAAGTCGTTTACCCAAATGCTTAGCGACAGTCGTTCAGTAACGACATCGTTATACATTTTTTTAGTAGAATAGGCCTGTAAGGCACTTTTATCACCCTAATTTCTGCATCCTAAATTTATATGCCCTAAATCTAGTGATTATTTAGGATTTTAAGAATTCGATTTTAGGGTTTTGCAGGAGCACCTATGTCTTGAAGTTCACGAGCACAAATTAAACAAATCATAATCGTTGCGATAATTCGTACAAAACGTCAAATAAGATTTTAAAAAATAAACTATAAACGTTGAAATGCCGAGACTTTTCATTATCTATTAGAATTATCAAACGAACATTAAATATGGCGCGAAGGTAAACCGTAAACGAAAAAAATAATTATAATATTGTAAAACAAATTTTTCATGAATAAAATGTGTATATATACAGGGTGTCTCAATAAGCTTGCTCACTATTGGTAACTTTTTTATTTGAAGAAATACGAGGTTGGTTCAATGAGCAAAATTGTGCCATTTTATATTAGAAAATTGGTCATGTAGACAAAATAAAATTTATGTCAGCGGTTCTCAAAATTTGGGACAATATATATATTTTTTAAATGGAACCATATATTTTTTATTATCTTATTGGAAAGAGTATTTTTTTCTCTTTCCAATAAGGTAATGTTGTTTATGTACAATTTTTTCAAATGAACGAGTTATTTACGGTTAAAAATTTAAATTTTGTAAACTATTTTATTAGTTTTTTAATCAAGTAAGCCATGGAAACAATTGATTCTTTGTTTGTTTGACATTTAATAATTTCTCCCGTAAAGTTCTCTGTGTTTAATAATGTTTAATAACTTTACAAATGAAGAAAATTTAGATATGATCGTACTATATGGAAAGTTATATCTAGACACCAGTTACGTAGAACGGTCGGCTCTCGTTCCAAAAGTGTTTAAATGTGCGAAAGAAATAATGGCTTTCAATTTGAATATTTTCTTTGTTTTGTTACTACTGTAAAATAAATTAATAAAATAATAATTTTATAAAAGACAATTGTTTCCATAGTTTACTTGACCTAAACTAATAATATATAATTTTTATTTTTAAACGTAAATAACTCGTTTATTTGAAAAAATTGTACATAAACAACATTACCTTGTTGGAAAGAGAAAAAAATACTCTTTCCAATAAGATAATAAAAAATATATAGTTCCATTTAAAAAATATATATTCTGTCCCAAATTTTGGGAACCACTGACACAATTTTTATTTTGTCTACATGACCAATTTTCTAATATAAAATGGCACAATTTTGCTAATTTAACCAACCTCGTATCTCTTCAAATAAAAAAAGTTACCAATAGTGAGCAAGCTTATTGAGACACCCTGTATATATGAAAATGTGTGAAATAAATGAATAAATTGACTCACTTTGATAGTTCAGGGCAGCTTTCGTTACTCCCGGATTGACCCACGGTTTTTCCAAGCGCCATTCGGGTACTTTTGCCAACTCCATAACCCGTTCTGTTATCTGGTATGTCAACGCATCTGGGTTTATCTATACACAAAAAAAAATAATACATTGTTATTATCCATCTTTTCAAAACTGTTTTATTTGCAGATATAATTTCGTAAAATAATTATTATAATAATTATTTTATTTTATGGGGTCCCGTGGCCGCGTGACTAAGTGTCTGGTCGCGAACCCGGGGGAACTGGGTTCGATCCCGACAGGCGCCAAATATTTCCAATTTTAAATGGCACAAAAGTGATCCCTGTGGTGCACTCTCCACGCCAGCTATAAGTGCCCGTGAGGTGACGCCTGGTAAGCGCCCACACGATAAAACATATCGTCATCATTACCGATGTCTACGTGTGTTGTAGATACTGGCACACCCAGAAATGGGTAATATGCCGTGATGATATATTTATTTTATTTTATTTTATTATTTATGAATTTCTATTTGCGCATATCATTGTTTTCTGTTTCTTTTCTTACTTATTTGTAGTTTTGGAAATATTATTTACAAATAGTTTAGCGTTAAATAGTTATTTTTTATTCATCCCAAATCGATTATTTTATTTTTGTCGTTATTTTAAAAATAAGAAAAATAAATTAAAAATTAATTATTATTTTATAAGTTTGAAGAATGTAAAATATTGATTTTTATTATTTTATTTATCGGGACCTTTAAATTAAAAAGCCCGGTACATAAACCTTAAATTATTATTATTAATTGTACATACCTCTAGATTTTTGATCATAGAATCTTGAGAAGGACGCTTGTACATGTATTTTGGTAAAGATATTTCGTTAATTCTTTGTATCATTAGTTCCAATTTCTTCCATTTGCGTTTCTGTAAAACAAATATTTATTATATCAACAATCGCGGTTTTGAAGGTCACGTAATGTAAAGACAGTAACGGCGGATTAAATAATTCATTATTATTATAAAAAAGTTTAGTTAACAAAGTTAAATTAATTCCATTCACCAATCACCCCCGGTTTTATAAACGGCAAAATAAATTTACTGCCCTAGTAAATTTATTCCATCTAACAAATTCGAATCAATTTTATTTATTTCAAAAGTTCTACTGTCATTTGAAGGAATAAATTTTATCTGTCGTTTATAAAACTGGCCATCATAGTTCTGTCTCACAACGTCTCTTTTGCCGCTATTACGTCAAAAAGCATTTCCTTAAAACTAGGGATGTTGCAAGAGTTTTTATATGACTTAAATAATAAATTTAAAAAAATAATGTTCTTTAAATAGCCTCAAGTTCGAAAATTTACAATTTCCGTTTCTGTAAAAAATATTTATTATAATAATCATCGCGATTTTGAAGGTCACGTAATGTAACGACAGTAATGGCGGGGTAAATAATTCATTATTATAATATCAATAAGACCATTCATCAAAATCATTCAGCTAATTATAAACTTGGAATGGGGGATTCCACCATTTTTTATATATATGTATATATAATTTCATCTGAAAATATTAGGAAAACTAAGACTATTTTGATGAAAATCCGGTGAAAAAATTCCTATTAATAAGCGAGTTATGATCTCCCGAATTTTGAAAAGTTTGACGTGACGTCATATTTATGTGTTTTTATATCAAACTGTTTTCATCATGGACCTAAATGTTCTTGAAATATATGCTATTTTAAGTTATATTTTCATAAAAGTAAATGAATATTATAACACTGTATAAGTCTACATACTTTATAATTACAAGTGTATTTAAATTATTAAATTTAATGCAAGAAATTTATGTTAAAATAAAAACTGTTTGAAAACTGCTGTACAGGAATGTTAGCCCCTCCTTTCGAATTTGAATTTCTTAACTTCCATTGGTAGTAACCCCCACCTCCTAACACGCTATTTGTTATGCATATATAGGCGGTCTTTCGGTTGCCAATCAAAATATTATATATTGAATTCATATTAGTGTCGAAGCGCTATAACAAAAAAACCCTTATTTCCGAAATATTTCAATTATACCATTTCATTTTTTTATTAATATTCGTTATTCAGCATATACATTCGTATTTTTTTACTATTTTCCTTTAAATCGATTGAGCTGGAATCCCCTATTTACCTATGTAAAATAAATCTGACTTACCTTAAGAGGTTTAGGCGGTACTTTAGGTTTAGGTTTAGCAATTTCATTCATCCTTTCTTTATCACCCACTTCATCAAAGATCTTACGTTTCGGTGGCACATACTTCTTGGCCCTACAATAAATATTGTTATTTTTATAACAAGTGCTATCAATGTAGAAAATACGGTCCAAACTCAAAATGCATTCAAATGACTATATATCGGTACATTAGAAAAATCAGAACGCGCAAGTAAAGATTTGTGCTGATTTGATGAGAAAAATAAACTAATATTATTATGTTTTATGTGATATTTTATACAAAATTAATTTAAAAATGTATTTTAAAGCTAACTAGTATTTCCTATTCCACCATTTTATCAATTTGAAGGTTATTAAATTGAAAAAAATGAATTACTTACTTTCTCTTTTGTTCTTCGATGTTCATGAGTGATTTGACGTTATGATAATAAATGGTATCCAAAGACATTTTGATTCTGTCCTTAATAAATTCGGTGTATTCTTTATTACCAGTTCCACGTTCTTTCAACAATGCCTTCAACACTCTGAAAAATATTTATGACAAAATGGAACAAATTATGTCTTGAAAGTTACCGCCAAAATTTTAAGAACAGCAATAAAATAATGTTAATATTTTCCATGGCTTTGACTTCAAATCTCATTGAAAATTTTGATAAGAAAACGCAAAGAAACAAATATACATTTTTCGGTCAATTAAAATAAATTTTGATAAAAAGTAGTTTATAGTTTTAAGCTTGCTCATAATTAAGTTTTAAGCTATACAACAGCCCGATTTTCAAAAAAGTTTAAGCTAATCCTCATTTATGGATTAGTGATTCTATCCCGATATTTAAAATTTAATCTTCAATTATCAAAACAGGTACAGATTGGCCATAAAGATAGCAACTTTTAAAAAATTTCTATTTCTCTGAAGTGAACATAAGAATATTAAAAATAAATTACATAAAGAATAACCTCTTAAAATAAGTTTATTTTATGTTAAAATAATTTATATTAAATTTATAGAATTTATTTAATTTGCATAATTCTTACTTTTGTCTGGACATAAAAATAGCGACTACATAATGAATGTCTTTATTTTCTCAATTTCAACGTTTATATCGTATAATTGTTTAAAAAATATAAATTAGTACTTCAAAATTATGGGTCGTAATAAGACTTTGACTGAAGAATTTCGCAATTTAATAATTAAATCATATGAAAATGGTACTTCGCGGAATAAAATGTCGAAGAACTTTAATTTGCATAAATCTACAATAGCACGAATAATAATCCATTTTCGAAGGAAGGGTAATATTGAGCCTTCTACAATTTCTAGTAGACAAAAAAAAAACATCAAACCGAAGCGACAGAATGATAAAACACATATCGTTAAAAATCCGTTGTTATCATCAAAGAAAATTTTAGGCTTTCTACTAAGTAAAAGTAATGTTAAAGATAAAATATCTTCAAGACAGGGAAGAAGAATATTAGTTGCCGGAGAACTTTATAGTCGTCGGCCTGCAAAGAAACCACTTCTTTCGAAGAAGAATGTGAATGTGAAGGCCCGATTATTTTTTTGCAGAAAATCATGTAAACTGGACAAATGACATGTGGAAAAGAGTATTATTTAGTGATGAACTAAGATTAATTGATAGAAATGTAATAACAAAATTACTTGAATTCATGATGAAACGAGAAGAAGTAATAAATTCTCGTGGTTCCGTTTATTACACTAAATATTAGAAAATTTAGTTTTTATATTAATTTTATAAAAGTTGCTATTTTTATTTTTATGTCTAAATAAAAAATATTTTTTTGCACATAAATCAATGTTTAAGAATAAAAGAAGTATTTCGAACTTTCATTGTCTTTATTTTTTTTGAGTTACACAAAGTTTCGATTGATAAAATCTCCAATTGTTATCAAATGAATCAATTTTTGTTAATATAATGCAACTTATTTTATTGTAAATTAAACTTGGTTCAAGACACTAATATTGCAGTAATTTATTTCTGAAATCCCAGTTTTTACATTAGAGCAATTGAATTTTTTTTAAGTTGTTATCTTTATTGCCAATACTGTAGATACTAGGAATAGATTAGACTATTTTTTATGATATAAACTGTCAAAATTAGAGTAGAATTCGCTAATCAAAAAATGAGGATTAGCTCAAACTTTTTCGACAATCGAGTTGCAAATAATTAGCTAAGGGTAATTAGCATGAAATTATTAGCTGTGTTTTAGCGTTTATGAATTATTTTAGACAAAAACAACTTCAAATAACACTTATAGAAATATGTTCACTGTACCACTTTATAATATTTATGTTCAGCTATAAATATAATTTAAAGTTATGTTATTATATGGAAATACCTTTACTTTAAATAAAAAAATAAAAACGTCCTCCATTATTATTAGAAATAATACTATTTAAGTCATGATGAATGAGTTTCACAAATAGTCCCAACTAATATGAATTAGGGCTCGTAAAAGCAAATTGGCACACCCGGAAATGAGGAATATGCCGTGATATTTATCTATTTATTTGTTAAAATGAATTTACCTTACTGTAGGTTTCGATAAATGGTCTATTCTTGCGGTACAGGTAGCTTCTAAAACTGATCTACTAATAGTTGTGGATGGTTCTATAGGTTCACTCCATTTAGTACATTTCTACGAAGAAAAGATATCAATGAATGTATAGAATACTATTAATACTATTAATAATAATAGAATTGTAGTAAAAATAAAGAATTCGTTTTAAATGCAAATTCTTACATCTTAAGCGGAGGATCGGAAGTCGGCCATTTTGAAAATAATAACTACGTACTACGTTAGTTTTAGTTGGGTAGAATGTCGCGATCTCGCGATGTACCTATGCCAAATTTCACAAAATGAGGACCGTTTTTATAATCAGGCCACACTTTAATTAAAATTACTTTAACGGTCGGTTTCATAATAAATATAAAGTCACTGTAGTTTTAAAGTTTGATCTAAAAGTCAACAAAGCGCAATTTCACTTTAAGTTAAAGGAACTGTCAGTTGACTTTATTTTAAAGGACTTTAAACTGATAAATTTAACTTGTGAAATTGTAAAACGCTTTTTTGACTTGTATAGATCAAATTTTGAAATTAAAGTGACTATATTTATTATGAAACTGGGCGTAAAACTTTATTTTAAAATAATTCTACCGTACTAGTTAAAGATATATTATGAAAACGAACATAACTTTGATTTTAATTTAAAGTGTTAAAGTGAAGATAAAGTTTATTATGACAACAGTCCTAAACTCAATAAAACAGTGGTTCTTATGGCAATATCTATTTTGTATAAAACTATAAGTCACAGATCTGTAAATCTGTAAATAATGAACAAAATTGCAACGAAAACTGCCACTTTTATGTATAATTTTATAATTTTATACCAACAAAAATAGATGTTTTTTGTCAGTTTTTTACCTCTCGCTAAGAGAGATATTGGATTCATGCTAAAATTCGCATATCCAGATTTTATTGAATAAGCACGATTTAAGGTCCCTAGAATCCGATTATAACATTTTAAAATTGATGTGTGTGGATGTGTGTATGTGTGTGTGTATGTGTGTGTGTGTGTGTATGTATGGATGTTGGAGGGACGATTCCTCAAAAACTATAAGACTTAAAAAATATTTAACTGCAGTTTCTTCAATCTGACATTCCTGGGAAGAGCTGAAAAGGTTTTGGTAACAATTGAACAACCGAAAGTAGTAGTTTTTTAAAAAAATTCTTCTAAATATAATTCTTTGGGAGTTTTTTTTATTAAATATTGAAGAACATAAAATTTTCCATCTAATACACTTAAAAATTTTATTATATCTTGTATAGATTTAGAGATAAAGACACTATAATTTATAGAGTAAACCAATTGCAGAGGCCAAGGCACTAAGGAAACCAGTTGACAAATTTCAATGTTTATAAAATGACACATGTCATTGTCAAATATCAACAATTTTAGTGACATTCTGATAGCTTTTTCTGAGAAGTGTATTTAACTTTTCTTATTGTTTTATTAATTAAATATTTGAAATTATAGGTAAAATTGTGGTAAAATGCATATATCCTTCAGAAATACCGCCAATCTGGTTAATGAATTGGAAGAATCTCTGACATTTAGAAACTTCCTCATGCAATGAAAAATAGATATAATTATATGTGTGCAGAAGACATGTTAAATACAATAAAAAACAATATTTGAGTAAAGTTCTGTAATTTTTTGTTATAAAACGAAGGTTCGAAAGCGAAGTGCAATACAATACTTATATAGCCTAAAATGGAAATGGCGAGAGGTCTTGTGCTGGCCACAACAGATTTTTTTTTACAGATTTACAGATCTGTAAGACTTTTTGAAAGAATACAAGACGGCCATTAATCTTTTACTAGTCACAGCTCTCTATAGTCAAAATTTAGATACCTATTCTAAGTTTATCAGATAAAATTGATCAAAAATATGCTTCTAATAATTAGGAATAGTGACATAAATCAAAATATATATTTTGAGAGATGGAGCTAATGTCGTTTCGTTTCGAACTAATGTAAGTAACTATTACATTCGAGAACTGTCTTCTTTAATTTAAGTTTTACGCAAAACTATTTTTTGCACTTGTGTCACTCTTCTCGCCGGGGTGCGATATCTCCCCGCTGTTTTAAAATTTGAAATTTACAAATTTCACTCATTCAACTTATTTTTGACCACCTCTCATACCCAAAAATTGGTGTGATACATTTTTAGTTTCAGTTATCGAAATTGGCAAAAAACTCGATTTGTCATCATCATTTTAGATTTTTTGCAATTTGGAATCATTTTCGGGGTTTTCAGATAATCTTTTGCGTTAATTTAAACACTATATTTAAAAATCATCATCTACCTTGTATTTATTAGGCACTGCAAGCATATCCAATCGTCTATTCTTGATGGGAGTTATGGGATGTCTAATGTAAAGATATTTAATTTGTTCTGGTACATATTTCTTGGTAACTTTATGTTTGAATGGTCGGGCCAATAACGTTTGATGACGTTTACGGAGTGATGGTTCTGAACCCATGTCTGAAATGAAAAATGGGGATGAATGATGAATTTACTTGAATTTGGAATGAAATGCCAAAATTTGTGTGAATGACAGAAAATTTTGATCATGAATGAAAAAGTTGATGAATGCGAGATTGCTTGATCAATTTTTTGAAAGATTCATCCATCACTCTGACCCGGTTAAAAATACGATACCGCGGTTTCAATATTTGAATTCCGTGTAAAATTTTCTTTCATATTATGTATTATACGATTTTTGCCGAGGTATTGGATTCATGCTAAAAATCGTATATCAAAATTATAGTGAATATGAATAAGCACGTTTTAAGGTCACTAGAATCCGATTTTAACATTTTTACAATGACTCCGCCAACATTTAACATTTAGAAGAGTTAAAAAGAAAACTTGTTCATAGAATGAATTGAAATATAAAAAATAGCTATAATTAGAACTTTTTCTATGTACCAGAAATCTTAAATACAATACTTACACAGCCCGATTAACAAAAAGGTTAAGCGAATCCTCATTTTTGGATTAGCGAATTCTACTCTAATTTTGACAGCTTATAACTTAAAATATAGTCTAATCTATTCCTAGTATCTACCTTTATTGATAATATCATGAAAATTAAATTTTAATCGGGCTGTTAGAGCCTAATTTGAAAATGGCGAGAGGTATTGTGCTGGTCGCAACAGATTATTTTTTTCATCTGTAATTTCAACACGTATTAATACGTAATATTGTTTATCTTTAATCGTGTGGAAATTTATATGAAAAATGAAATCTAAACATCAGATTTGAGATTTGCAAATCTTCAAAATTTTAAAGGAATTTCTTGTAAGTTTAAGTTTTTAGTAATTCGCGAACCACTCATCGGCAAAAATCGTATATTATATACATGTCATAAAGGAGAATTTCATGCTGAATTCAAATTTTCAAACCGCGTTATTGTATCTTTAACCGGGTCAGAGTGATGGATGAATTTACAGGAAAGCGTTGACAAAAATATTTAAAAATCATCGATAAATTACTTCTTTTGATGTCACGACGAATGTAAAATGTTATAAATAGTAAAACCTATTAGACCAAGTATTAAATACATAATATTGTTTAGTTTTTCAGTGGTTTAAATTTCTTTTATAAATTGTTATTCTGGTTAACTATTTTTTACATAACTCTTTGAATGTTTATCTTAGACAAAAAATGTAAGAATTGTCTTTGGTACAAAAAAATACGATTTTTAATTTTGTATTCTTGTAAAATTTTGGTACGAGCCACAGATTTTGAGAAAATGTGAAAAACCCAAAAAAAAAACAACCTCATCTTTTGTAAAACAAAGGTCTATTTTGTTTCTATTGACTGGTTTTTAAAGTTGCAAGTGAAAATATGGAATTAACCAAAAAGCATTTTTTCACATTTTGCAGCGAAAAATCGCTATACTTATCCGATTTGGTAAATTTGGCCAGTTTTTGAAAAAAATGCAAAATCATTCCAAAAGAATATTGATTGGGAGCTTTTTAAAAAATTGAGAGAAAGAAACGATAATAGATATTTACACACCAAGTGAGCTAAGGTAATGTTTATCCATGAGAAGTTTAGCTCACGAGGCCGAAGGGCGAGTGAGTTAAATTCTTCGAGTGAATAAACATTCTTAGCTCACGTGGTTTGTACAATATTTTATTCAATTTTGACGAAATAATAATAAAAACCATTATAATATTTAATTTTGACAAAATAAAAAATTGATCAATTAGTAGGCTAAGCATGACAATCGTCGCTTATAGACGTCAAGTAACATATTTAAAAAGCTTCATTGTCTGTCATTTATGTCGTAAAAAATAATGAAAAGGGCTGATAATGTCTGATAAATTATGTGGTAAGTGTTATTTTCGTTCTTGATGTTATTTTTAAATGCATTTTTTGTTGCAGAGTGCCAGAGTGAGTTAAAATTTTGTGAGAGTGATTTAAAAAAAAATTTAATTCACATGTGAAAAAAGTGTTACTTATAGTTGTTGCTATGGAGTTAATAATGACAGTTTAAAACATCAAAATTGAATAAAATGTATTATTGTTGAATAAATAAAAAAGTACGAACCATGTGTCCTCAATAATCCTAGCGAGATCAATTCATTAAAATAATTGTCCGTATTAATATCATAGATTATCATGCATCTCTTTTTAGAAGAACATAGTCTGATAAATATCGCGTAATGCAAAAAACCGGTGACATTTACGCTGATTGCCGTAAGTTTGGCGGGAGACACGTTCCATTGTGCGCAAGATCGCCGCTCCACCCATTAGACAAAGAAAGGACATTGGGGGTCGGGCAAAACTTCAAAGACGCGTTTTCATTGGTCACTTTAACCATGATATCTTTTATAATCTAGTAAGCAACCCTCTATAAATCACACATCAAGGCTCCTTTGTTTGTTATAACCTCATAACCATAAATAAATTATTGACATCTCAAAGTTTTGTTATTTTTTTGCTAGTTTTAGCAATGATAATATTAATTATGACTGTTAATGCAATTTGCATATTATAAACAGGTTAACAGTTGAATGTTCGACGTTCCCGATGCGCAATTGTTTAGCAGGGTTGGTAACCTTTATTCGCAACGCGGCAAAACGAACAAATGAAGTATCAGGAGAAAATAATGGGACAATTCACGAATATCCGTATTTAATTAACTGTATTTGGCAACGAAGCATTGTTGTTTCAATCATCTTTGTTCAACATACACAAAAACAACTATAGCTATCTTTGTTTCTTTCTACCGTATTCTGTCTGAAAGTTGGCTGCCTGTCTGGACGAGTCCATTTTCCTACGGTGAAATGTATGGCTTGTAACTGTTCGACAAATTACACGCAGAAAATTCAAAATTCTGCACGTATTTCAACCAATACGACTGTATCGTTACATAAGTGTTGATCGAGTTTAAGTTTTAGCAAGTGGTGAACATGTTATTGGGGCACGAATTTGGCTTAAACGATGTAATTGTTCTCGGCGCGATGTAAGTCTCCATTGCGCTACAACGAAAAACACGACATGGACCTGGCATTGTATACATTCGATACCGGCATGGAAATACAGTGAGAAAGTGTTGAAAATGTGATTTTTGTGCGAAATTTTGCGCCTAGACGATTTGTGTGCACAAAATGATTGTTGTGTTTATTTGCGTACTGCATTTTACAGCGTGTGTTTACATGTGTATGTCATTCTTGGAAATGTCATTTTAAAATTTTCGTACATGTTTTGTGACCTTGTGTAAATTGTAAAGTGAATATAAACACTTGAATATGGAGTTGATGGGTGATCGGGTTTATGCTGCTGAAAGGATTATGAAAAAACGAATGAGAAAGGTATGGAAATAAATAATTTTCTGCACACAAAACTGCACAAACTTCAGAAAACACAATAAATGTTATTTGAGTTTACCGTAAAACAATATTTGTTTACTTTTGTGCACCAAGGAGCACTTGATCAACTTAACCTTAAATATATTTGATCCAATTTTAGACAGTGTTAATGGAATACGTGTTACAAATTTATAGGATATGTAGGGGATGCAAAATGGACTAAGTTTTACCAATAAAATCATATCCGGAAATGAACCTTTTTCCAGCGACAGGCGTTTAAAAGAATAATCTACCTTAATTTTAGTTGGCTCTGACCTATCATTTCAATTGTTAATCTTGTTTATTTTAAATTTTAGCATTGAATTGTAGATGCAACAGTTCTTGATTATGTTAACAGGGTATTAATGTACAGCAGCTCAAGAAATTTAACCAAATCCTGGCGTTTTTTTGAGTGAATCTATCAAAATATGCTCCGAACCTCCAATCGTTGTAGTGAAGTTGCTGGCGATCATTATAATATGTATTACAAAAAAGTTCATAGCCAACTAAAAGTATGGTAGATATTACTTTTAAGAGTCTGTAGCTTGAAAACAGTGCCCTTCCAGAAATGAGTTTATTAGTAAAAGTTTGTCTATTTGTGCTAAAATGCCAGAAAAACCAATTCTAACCAAACTTTTAGAGGAAATTTAAAAAGTAACACTAGATGTGTTTTACAAGATTTCAGTCTTTGAATCAACCTCTTGATCATTTATCAGAGACTAGTCCACTAAACCAGAACCACAGACGCGTTTCGCTCTTATTGGAGCTCTGGGAGGCACTGACTAAGTTGAGTAGACCATCCAAATCATATCTTTTTGAATGGTTTATTATCCGTCCACCCAATTTAATCAGTGCCTTCTATAGACGTCAGTACATCATACTGATGAGCTCCAATAAGAGCGAAACGCGTCTGTGGTTCTAGTTGAGTGGGCCAGTTTCTGTTTTAATACATCACGACATGTTTCACAAGATTTCAGTCTTTGAATCAACCTCTTGATCATTTATCAGAGACTGGTCCACTTATCCGAAACCACAGACGCGTTTCGCTCTTTTTGGAGCTCTAGGAGGCACTGACTAGGTTGAGTGGACCATCCAAATATCTTTTTGGATGGTTTATTATCCGTCCACCCAATTTAATCAGTGCCTTCTATAGACGTCAGTACATCACACTGATGAGCTCCAATAAGAGCGAAACGCGTCTGTAGTTCTGGTTGAGTGGGCCAGTTTCTGTTTTAATATATCACGACATGTTTCACAAGATTTCAGTCTTTGAATCAACCTCTTGATCATTTATCAGAGACTGGTCCACTGAACCAGAACCACAGACGCGTTTCGCTCTTTTTGGAGCTCTGGGAGGCACTGTCTAAGTTGAGTGTACCATCCAAATCATATCTTTTTGGATGGTTCATTATCCGTCCACCCAATTTAATCAGTGCTTTCTATAGACGTCAGTACACCACACTGATGAGCTCCAATAAGAGCGAAACGCGTCTGTGGTTCTAGTTGAGTGGACTAGTTTCTGTTCTAATATATCACGACATGTTTCACAAGATTTCAGTCTTTGGATCAACCTCTTGATCATTTATCAGAGACTGGAACACTCATCCAAAACCACAGACGCGTTTCGCTCTTTTTGGAGCTCTAGGAGGCACTGACTTGGTTGAGTGGACCATCCAAACCATATCTTTTGGCGTCAGTACACTACACTGATGAGTTCCAAGAAGAGCGAAACGCGTCTGAGACTGTCCCACTCAACCAGAACCACAGACGCGTATCGCTTTTATTGGAAATCATTTCTTTTTGGTTGGTTTATTATCCGGCCACTCAAACTAGTCAGTGCCTCCTAGGGGCGTCAGTATACCACACTGATGATTTCCAAAAAGAGCGAAACGCGTCTGTAATTCTGGTTGAGTGGGACAGTCTCTGATAAATAACCGAGAACGTGTCCAGTATGATTTTTTTTATGTTAAAACCAGGGTATCGAACCCGAACCCAAACCGGAACCAAACCGTAACATTTTAGGGAACCCAAACCGAGAACCGAACCTCAGATACATTTTTAATTGAATCTGTGTCGAAACCGAACCCAGTATTAAAATTCAGGTTCGGGGTTCAACTCCGGTTCAGGTTAATTTTTAGTTCGAAAAGTAACTACAGCCGATAATCGACGTTTTAGGCGTCTGCGTTGTTATCTGGGCTGACTTTTCGTGAAAATTGTGTTCGTTTCTTGTTGCGTTTTGCGTAAATTCCGGCTCTCATTTTACATTATTTCGAACCTGAACCGCGAACAAAACCGCAAATTTGATTAATGCTTGAACCAGAACCGCACCCGAACCCATCTTTTAAAAAACAAATTAACCTGAACCTAAACCGAACCCAGTTTTTGGCGGGTTCGATGCCCTGATTAAAACAGTATCACCAAGTATTGAAATTGTATTTTGTACGTTTATTATTATTATTTCTGATTAAAGCTCGCGGTATTCTCAATAACACGGCACTGAAGAGTGCCAGTAAGAGCGATACGCGTCTGTGGTTCTGGTTGAGTGGGCCAGTCTCTGATAAATGACCGAGAGGTTGATTCGGAGACTGAAATCTTGTGAAACAGCTCAAGTGTTATTTTTTAATTATATTAGAACAGTAAACTTAGAGAGGTCCAAAAACAAATTTGAAAAACAGCAGATTTAGATTACTCAGTATGTCAACTATATCAGAGGTCCAAAACTGTTCTCGAGAGACCTCTGGTATGGTTGACATATTGAGTAATCTAAATCAGCTCTGTTTTTCAAATTTGTGATCTGTTCTTAGACGTAAATTTACTGATGATAACAACTTAGTTTCCGAAATACGTATCTAATTTTAGCGTTTTTAGTTAAGGTTTAGGGATTTTTTAATTATTATCTATTTAATCTGAGACTCCAATAAAGTTTTATTATTGAAATTATTTTAGGGAAAAGTCGAATACCTAGTGAAATGGAAAGGCTGGTCCCAAAAACACTCCACTTGGGAGCCAGAAGAAAACATCCTCGACGTTCGGTTAATCGACTCGTACGAGCAGAGCCAAAAAACCGAATCTTCCTCCAAGCGCGGGCCAAAAAGAAAAGACCGATTTCCAGAGCAGCAGCAGCAACAAGCCACCGAGACTGAAGACGAGGCCCCGACTGGAACTGATGTGGAGAGTGTGCAAGATGAGACAACCCAAGATAGGAATTCTCTTCCGCAGTTGGAGTTGGCTGTTAGAGCAGATGATGATGAGTCCCAAACGGGGTCGGTGGATGATGGAGATAGTTCACAACCCCCTGAATTAAATGTGGCTGATGTGGATAATTCTAGTAGTGATAGTAGCGAGGATCGGCCGTTGTTAAGTCGAACGGACTTTGCTGGTGAGTGGGAAAATTGTTAGTAAATATATCATCACTTAATTTGTGCCTAATGATTTAAAAGTCTGTACACCATAATCTCCGAAGAAATATGTAATGAGCCTGTTTCACATTTTTCAAAAACTATTTTAAATGAAAGTTTATGGAATGATTTTCTTAGTAATAATTTTTATTTTAATAATTTGTTGTTATTTGTGGAAATAATTAAATAAAAAGATTGGCGTCCTGAAAAACTACCCCCCACTCCTGTGACGTAGAAGCACATACATTACATCATTAATAGCCAATAGGAAAATAGTTTTTTCATTACCTACGTTTATTCATATTATTTATATAAATGAACGTAGGCTAAAGTTTGTCACATGTTAATAACAAAATCTTTTAATTTGACATTTGACGCTGACATTGCTCATTGTAAATGAATAATAAAGTAATAATGGCTAATTCAAATTACACTCAAGCTAAATCGGACAATTAACCGAAGGTCGATAGCTGGATGATGGCTGAATTTATATCAGAACGATTGTTTTACTGCTACCGAAATAAGGGGTGTTAAAGAGTTGAGGTAAAATAAAATATAAAAACTGAATTTATTATATAAATTGATAATATATTTTACTTTAAAGTTCTGGTCGTGATTTTTATTTGACACTTGTTTGACAACTTTGACAATACACTTGACACCTTAGAACCCTGAAGATGTATGTACTTTGACGTCACATTCTGTTTCTGATCACGTGACATTCAAAATTTTATCCAAATTTCAAAAATTAATTGTAAAATATTTAAGGGATATTTCGTGATATTTTCAAATTTGTGGCTCTTTAAAGAACAATATCTTTTCAAATTTAATACTTAGAAGTCATGTAAAAATTCTTGCAACAGCCCTATTCGTAGTATAAAATTATCTCAAAATATGTGCGAATTTCCTTGATATTATAATATTTTATTCCAACGATAATTCTTATTTTTGTAACAAGTGCGGAAAATTAGTGATTCTGAAACATTTTGTTTTACAATTTGTATGGAGTTTCAGAACCACGTTTTTCGAACTTGTCGCAAACATTTTTTAAATAATCAAGCTTTCACAGCCTGTAATAGTTATTCCACAATCGTCCACAAAAATAAGAAACATTATGAAATCTGTTCTAAATTTTTGAAATCATCTACTTCGACGACTATTTATGGTATTTTGAATCGTTCTGACAATTTTTTCAAGTCAACAAAACAAAAACGTCATGTGAGTTTGAAAACATTTATTTCTTCATTATGGCTTATCTGTCATTTTTAGCAAAAATAAATTAATAATCTTTTCGATTCAAAAAATCGATATTAGGGTCCCTACAACATGTTTTTACTATTTTTACAATGATGTCTGTCTGTCTGTCTGTGAGTATGTGTGACGATTTTTTTCGTCCACGATAACTCATATCAAACTTCCAAAAATTTCTATTTTCCGTATTTAAGCTTTCTGCATTCATATAAAGAGTTGATTAGATTTTGGGTAAAACTGGACAACCAGAATTACTTGAAGCCCATAACAATTTTTAATGAGAAACTATATAAAAACATAATCCAAAACTTTTCAGTTTTGGTATTTAAGACTTTTTATTTATATTAATGAGAATTTAAAAAAAAAAAAATTCACAGGAAACCGCTCATAGCAACTGTAGACACGTGTTTCGCTCTTATTAGAGCTCATCACTATTTCCAGTTAATGTCCATCTGTTAACAAGCTATGCTGTACTGATGAGCTCTAATAAGAGCGAAACACGTGTCTACACCTGCTATGAGCGGTTCCCTGTGAAATTTTTTTTTTTTAAATTTTGACAGCTTCACGCTCTTTTACAAAAATCTTTCATTAATGAGAATATTTTTGCTAAAATTGATAAACCGAATGACGTATTAGACTTTTGTATTAATTGGAACAACAAATTAGATTTTGTTTTCAAAGAATCAACTGGAAGTGGTACTTTACTTAAAGCTCATTGCTATTTTAAACATAGAATAAGCCGGTTTCACATTTTTATTTATTTTAAATGAAAGTTTATGCAATGTTTATCATAGTAATAACAAAAATAATAATTTATTATTATTTTCATAAATAAATAGGCGCCAGAAATAGTTACAAAAAACCTTAGAGTATAGAATAGGACTAGAGAGAACGTAAAGTACAGATGTGGACAGAGTTTTTGTCGCCATGAGACGGAAGGGGAATCTCGTGGCCGCCATCTTGGGACGATCAACGTTATAATGTATTTAAGCGCGCTTTCTTCAGTTTTGTTACAAAAATACAATAACGTAACAGAAATTGAAGCTATTTGTAATTAGCAAGCTTTAATTCAGTAAGAAATGTATTAAAATTAATTAAATTTAAATTTGGAAGAACCAAAAAATTGTAAAAATCTTCAATTTGAAGTGTATTGCGATTAAACTTTAATAAAATATTTTTTATAGAAATTAAACTGTTCGAATTTTATGACAATTGTAATGATTGAGATAGAAACTTACAAAAACTAGGTACCGAATAGGCAAATAATTTGAGGCTAGAAATTTCATATAAAAATATATATTTATGATGTTTACAATACAAATAAATACGAAGTACAAACATATTTATTACAAAAAATAAGTTAATATTTTTACATGAAATATGTAAAAAAATACAATAAATTATATGAACTAAACATTAATAATATGTATAAGTAAAATAATACTTACTTGTGAATTGTCATCGCTTTTTCCTTTTCTTTTTCTTGTTTTAAAGTTTTTACGGACATTCGGTTATTACAACCGAAGGCACAAGTCGTTGACATGTAATTACAAACGTTTCACATTCAAATAACACAAATTAAAATCGATTATTAACGTAAAATAATCAAATAACCAGAGAACGCTTATATACACTTGATCTTCCCAAGATGGCCGCCGTACAAACACAAGCTTACCCCGCATGACATCAGCTTTGAGTGTTTAGGCGCCCTCTATGTATATATATATTTTATAACTCTATGCAAAAAACAACCCCCCACTCCTGTGACGTCACATTACATACAACACGTCATTCGTTGCCAATAGGAAAACAATTGACGTTATTATATAAATAAAAGTAGGCGATGGTAAACAGTATGTACTCTGACGTCACATTCTGTTTCAGATCACGTGACATCAAAATATTACACATGCAATATTTAATTGTAAAGTATTTTATGCATGGACGTATCATAATTTGACAATTATACACGAATTTCTTTGACATAAACGTCATTTTATAGCCCGCGGGCCTCATTATACAATTTTTCTGACACTCATATTTGAAAATTTTCGTCCGTGCATTAAGTTTTGTATGTACCACGAGCGTAACTTGCTTTTATGGCCTTTGACGTGTTTTTATCCCTCGGCTTACGCCTCGGGCTCAAAATCACGCCGCAGGCCGTAAAAGCCTCCTTACGCTCTTAATACATAAATAACTATAATGGATACTCCGTGATATTTTCAAATTTGAGGCCCCTGAGGAACAATATCTTTTACAATTTAGTAATTAGAAATCATATAAAAATTCTTGTAACAGCGGATTATGTGCTGGCCACGTTAGATTTTTTTACTATTGAACTGTATTAAAGTAGATGTACGAGGGTCTTGGGTTCAAATCCCATTGAGGCCCAATTCATTGTTATTCCTTTAATTTAAATAAATTGTAAAATAGTAGGAGCTAAAAATTAATATTTTATTCTCGTGTAGGTACGAAGCGAAAAGCAGACGTCTTCCCCAAAGAATCCGGCAAAGTTGGCATCACCATCACCACCTCCGGCCCCACCAGCCCGCCCCCCAAACACCCCCGCTTATCCTCCCCCGCCCCCTCGCCGCCCTACAGCCCTCGCCTAAACGGCAGGCGCCCCTCTGCCTCCAGCAAGCCGCCAGAGACACCTCCCCAAACCGCTGAAGAGGTACCTACTTCAGCGGCTACGTCAATACCTAGTGCAGCGTCGCCGGCGGTTCTAACAGCGGCGGCGCCGAAATCGGCGTCGGATAAGCGGTTACCGTCCGATCCGACGCTGCCTAGTGAGGAGTGCCCGCCTGAGAGCAAGACGACGCCCAAAGAGGAAGTCAACGGACATGAAGAATGTAAGTTTTTAAATCTGTTGGGGCTAATACAAGACCTCTCTCCATTTCCATATTAGGCTATATAAGTACATATTGGCTGGTAGTGCGAGCTCGGTTATAATTAAAACGCGGTTTTAAAAAATGTCAAATTTCATTATTTAATAATAAAAATAAATAATATCAAAGTTATCAATATATGATTTTTAAGCAGAACATAGTTTGTATTCAAACAAATATTTTTTAAAAAATCGTTCTTTTAACATAAGGGTAAAATTAAATATTGAAATTTGAATTTGACATTTCTTAAAACAGCGTTTTAGTTAAAACCGACCTCGCATTACCAGCCATTGTGTTTAACATTTCTGGTACGTACACAAAAATTCTAATTATTAATATATTTTTATATTTTTTAATTCATTCTATAATAAGTTTCCTCCTACTCTTCTAAATGTTCGAGATTCTTCAAATTCATTGACGAGTTTGGCGGTATTTCTGATGTGTATATAATGTACTTATAATTTTAAATATTTAATTAATAATAAAATAAGAAATATTAAATGTACTTCCCGGAAAAAGCCTTCAGTAATGTAAATAGATTTTTGATACTGACATTTTTCAGTCAATTACAAACATTTTAATTTTTCAACTGGTTTTCATGAGTTATTTGGGATACATTACTCTAAAAATGCGTACACTTACATAACAAGGAAAAATAATATTACTACCAAGTTTATATCTCTACCCATTTTTGAATTATTGCCCGAAAAGTCAATATACCCCATATTTAGATAAAAACTTCAAAATTTTAAAAAATCTAATTTATATGTATTTAGATACTTTTTAATGCTTTGATTCCAAATTCTGAAACCGCAGGTCAATATCTCTTTTCGTTCTCGAGATATTTAGATTCAAAGTTTTGCTCAAAACTGCCCATTTTTGGGTAGTAACCCAAAAATGGGTCGAGATATGAATTTGGCGACACGACCATTCGATTCTACGGGCAAAATTACATAAGTTTACCAATTTTCATAATTTTTATCCAACCGGTTCATTTTTTATGAATAAAAGTTTAAAAACCCCTGAAAATAACCAAAATCTGAAAAAATCGTAAGGGGTACCCCTTAGATTTTTTACGATTTTTGGCCATTTTCAGTTATTTTGCTTTAGAGATTATATGCGGTGTTCAAAAATTATGAAAATTGGTGTACTTATGTATTTTTTCCCGTAGAATCGAATGGCGTTGTCGCCAAATTCATATCTCGACCCATTTTTGGGTTAATACCCAAAAATGGGCAGTTTTGCGCAAAACTTTGAATCTAAATATCTCGAGAACGAAACGAGATATCGACCTGCGGTTTCAAAATTTGGAATCAGCGCATTGAGAAGTATCTAGATACATAAAAATTAGATTTTTGTAAATTTTGAAGTTTTTATCTAAATATGGGGTATATTGACTTTTGGGGCAATAATTCAAAAGTAGGTAGAGATATAAACATTATTTGATTGTAACGGATTATTTTATATATTTATGAGTCTTTATCTCTAAATGTATAGAAGATATAATGAAAATGTTCAATGTATTGGATAAAAATAAAATTTAGAAGATTGTTTTTAAGAAACTACTACTTCCGGTTGTCCAATTGTTACCAAAACCTTTTCAGCTCTTCCCATTAATGTCATATTAAGGAATACGTAGTTAAATTGGTCTTTAGTCTTATAGAATTTGAGAAACCGTCCATCCAACATCCAACGCACACACACACACACACACACACACACACACACAAGATACAAACATATATGCGAACTATTTTCTGCTATTTCAGTATTATGTTTCTCTTAATCAAATTTTCAACGCTCGTTATTGTAAGAAATATGCATGGATAGGAATGTGTGGCGAAGGATGGTTGTTGCGTAACTATTATTGTGGTCCGGATGCGATTATTCGCTACCGAAAATCGGTCACATTAATATGTTCTTTGTATGAATGTTATGATGATTTTGGACAAGGCGAAAGAAGCATGTTTTTAAAGAGTTAAGTGATTCAGTGGAGCTCTTACTTTCATCCCTTTTCTTATTGTTTTCGGGTTTTTGCTAACCCAGTAAGTGGGAAACGCGTGATTTTATGTATGTATGCATATATGTATGTATGTATGTATGTTATTGTATCTTTAACCGTGTCCAAGTTTAATTTAATTATTTTCTTAGTGTCAACGGCTGCAGCAGTAACCGCCTCAACGACCCCCTCCTCCGCCCGCTTGTCCGTACCTGTCAACGGACATTGCGACAACAATAATTCCTCCGCGAAAGAAATCCAACTGACCAGTCCCGGGTCGGAATACTGGCTGGCCAGAAACCCGGTGGCTGACCAGGTCTTCATCACCGATGTTACCGTGAACCTCAAAACGGTTACAATCAGAGAGTGTAAAACGGAGAAGGGCTTCTTTAGAGAGAGGGACAACAATAGCAGTGATATCGTGTGACGGTAGAGTACAATGTAGCTTTAATTGTTGATTGTTGTATGGAGTTTGTTTATTAAAATGTTTTTTTGAACTGATTTGAAAGTTTTTTCAATAAGGAAGGGATAAATTTTTGTTTTCAACAAATGTTAGGAAGGAAGAAATGTTTTATTTAATGACAATCGTCGTGATAGTTGAAGTAAGTAATATTTGTTATTTATAAATCATTATAAAAATTTCAAATGGCCGTACGTCAAGCCCGGACCGATACATTAAAGTATATTTTAAATTAAATATGATATATTTATATTTTGAATTTAATGTTAATAAACGTGTAAATAAAAATGTAAAAATTTAAATGAAAGATGTAATAAGGAAAACTAGGGTGGAGGTTGCGACACGAGCTACAGCCGAGTGGTGCAATCACACGAGTGTACAAACGGCTTCACATATAACACATTACACTTTTTTTACTTTTATACTAAAATTTAAATCTTGTTTGTGCAACTTCGCATAAGAGTTTTAATTAGTTTCAGTTAAAAATTACTGTTTTTTAGTAAATATAAAGATTGGCCCGTATAAGAATATAATCTAAAAGCGCTTTTATTATAAAAGTGCGCTCGAAATACGAGCCACTAGTTTCATTAAAAAAAAAAAAAAAACGTTTTTAGACGTATTACTTTTATAATAAAGGCGCTTTTATGCCGGGCACTCCTCATAAGAATATAATAATAAAAACGCGCTACATAAAAGCGCTTTTATTAAAAAGTGCGCTCGTAATACGAGCCATTGGTTTCATTAAAAAAAAAAACGTTTTAGAATGTCAATTATCCGGATTTAAAACCGATATATTGTATAATAAAAGATCTTTTATGGAGTGCTTCGTCATAAGAGTATAAAGTAATAGCGCTTTTATTATAAAAGTGCACTCGTAATACGAGGCATTGGTTTCAATAATAAAAGTTTTTAGATTTAAAATGTCGATTAACCGGATTTAAAACCGATATATTGTATAATAAAAGATCTTTTATGGAGTGCACTCGTCATAAGAGTATAAAGTAAAAGCGCTTTTATTATAAAAGTGCACTCATAATACGAGGCACTGGTTTCATTAAAAAAAAGTTTTTAGATTTAAAATGTCGATTAACCGGATTTAAAACCAATATATTGAATAATAAAAGCTCTTTTATGGAGCGCACTCGTTATAAGAGTATAAAGTAAAAGAGCTTTTATTATAAAAGTGCGCTCTTAATACGATCCATTGTTTTAATTTTTTTTTAAACATACTTTTATGCCCATATTCGTATACACTTGTAAAATTTCAAAACGGTTCGTTATAATTTTTGACAAGTAAAATCAAACTTGACAAATAAAATTTCGATTTTTCTTTCAATGTCGACTGTTTTTATTGGATAAAAATATAACGAACCGTTTAAATTTTTTACGAGTGTTTATGAATACGGGCATTAGACTATTTTACTTTTATAATCAAAGCGTTTTTATGGAGCACACTCCTCATAAAAATATGTAAAAGCGCGCTCCATAAAAGCGCTTTTATTATAAAAGTGCGCTAGTAATACGGGTCATTGGTTTTATTAAAAAAAGAACACATTTTTAGAATTAAAATGTAGATTAACCGGTATTTATAACCGATTTATTGCCGTGATTAAAATATAATTTAATGTATCGCACCAACTTGCGAGTAAAGTGTTTTATAAGTTTTTGGGCGAATCCAAAATCGTACAATAATAACGTCCTTTCTTAGACATTTGATACAAATTTACAGATTATGCTGTTATGTCGATGTTACATTTTAATTTTTAACTGACTGTTAAATTAAAAGATAATTCAACTGGAGGTGAAATTGCATCGAACTAAAAATATATTACTGTCAAAGTTTCTATTTGCATTTTTTTGTTTAAACCTATAGTTTATTTCACGTAAAAAATAGTGTTGGTTTAGAGAGACCCATTATTTCTTCTCTTTGATTGGTCAAAATGCAAACCTAGTTCACAAAAAAGAAAAAATATCACCAATCATTTATCAAATAAAATCTACAGAATATCTGTTTCACATTTTTTTTAAGTATTTTAAATGAAAGTTTATGCGATATTTTTCAGAGTAATAAAAATAATTTGTTATTTTGGCGTTAGAAATAGTCATGAAAAACAACCCCCACTTCTGTGACGTCGGAGTATATACAACACGTCATTCATAGCCAATAGGGAAACATTTTACGTTATTTATATAAATTTCAATATTGTAAAATATCTATTGTATATTTCATGATTTTTTCAAATTTGAGGCTCTTTAAAGTTGAAAGTCATATAAAAAATCTTGCAACATGTTTTGTTATAATTTTTAATATTCAGGTCTTGTACATTTTTCCAGATAAAAATATTTATTATTGACAGTTTGATTTCACGAATTTAAATTATTTATTTAATGCCGTGTCTGGTCGCGAACCTGAGGAACCGGGTTCGATACCGACCGACGCCAAATATTTCAAATTTTAAATAGCACAAAAGTGACCCCTGTGGTGCACTCCACGCCAGCAATGAGTGCCCGCACGGTACAAATATGTCATCATTACCGATATCTGCGATAAAGCAGATTGTGGTACACTCAGAAATGGGTTTTATTTTATTTTTTTTATGTAAATCTACTATTTTCTTACGTGAAATGAAATATAGGTTAAAATGAAGCAACATCTATTACTTATTTCATCTATCAAACCGCATACAAAATCACAAACTACAATCTCAATATCTTGTCAATCTCTCAAAACCCAAATCAGTTGTAAGTTTCTATTCTCTCTACATAGTCTCCGTATTTATTTGTGCTACATTAGTTTATCGATTAAGTAACAGGGTAGCTTCTAGCGAGGCATTCTGACAGTTTTTAGACTGGTGCTATTACCTAGTACTTTTAATAAGTGGCAAACAAGCTTATGTTGGAATCTGCTTTAGTTGTGATACAGGACTACAGAATAAAATACTCTGGTGTACAGTACAGTACAGTTTGTTCATCTTAAGTTGTACTTATTAATGATCAAGTATTTGAAATTTGTATTTCATTCCAGTATGGCAAGGAGAACGTACATACGCATTAATTTATATTTTTTATTTATATTTAGTTTAAGGTAGTATAAGACACTCTTCTCAAGTGCCTATTTATTTTTACGAGTTTTATTTATTTTGTTTGTATGTATATACAATTAAATAGGGTTTCGTTTTAGTCATCAAATTTTACACTTTTTAATGATTTCTCCGCAATGTTTCCCAGATTTTTTTCTACCCAAAATTATAGCTATTTATGATAGTATTTTAAAAAAATCTGTTGTGGCCAGCACAAGACCTTCCGTCAATTCCATGTATTTTGTACAAATCCCATACCAAAAGGTCCTTGGAACAGATTCTATATACTATCATGTAAAATCGAACACGAACACATACTATTTTTTACAAATTCCATACCAAAAGTTCATTTGAAAAGGTTCTATAAATCCAATAAAATTATAACATAAACTACACTAAGTAATGTCCTTCCATCTTCTCTTTGGCCTTTCTCTGCGTGTCACTTGCGAGCAACACTATGACATACCAATTTTAGATCCTATACTTTTTTCTATATTTGGTTTTGCACTTGCAACTGACATCTGTCAATTAAATTTTTTTGAATAATTATGTCAGCTGTTTCCATGATAAATAACAAAACTGACTAATTTTTGAAAATTAATTTCTTTGTAATGCTTTAACTCTACATCTATTGAATATGAAGGAAAATGTATAATCAAACCATATAGAGAAGAGTATTTTCTTTAATAAATATAATAAGAAAATGTCAAAAAATAATATTTAACTGCATTTTTTTAAGAAAAACTGTTAAAAACTTCAAATAAGGGTACTTCCGGTTGACCAATTATAACCAAAATCTAATCAGCTCTTCATATGGTTGTAAAGAAGAGGAATATGAAAGAATCATATTTTTTAGAATTGTAGTTTTGGAGTTATCGTCGAAGAAAAATTTGTCACACACACACGGACACACATACAGACATCATCTTAAAAATAGTACATTCGTATTGTAGGGACCCTAAAACGTGCTTATACATTAAAAACTCACCACCGAATTTTTTGACCAAAAACAATACCTTTCTTTTGACGGAAGGTAAAAATCTAACGGCTGGTTTATGATGAATTTAATTTATAAATTTACATTTAGAAATTTTGATTTAAAATTTAGTTTTCTCTCTGGTTTGTTGGTTTCTAAAATTCTGATTTGTCATTGCTTGTTATTTGACGTTTCACCAGTTCAGATTTTAGGTTACAATTTTATTTTCATAGACATGAAATTGTTAGACGCCAATGAACAAGCTGATTTTTTAATAATATCAGGAATGTTTTTTTTTTACTATTGTTTATTTGTATAATAAAGAAATATAACATAAACTTAAAAAAAAAAAACGTAGATGGTTTGTTAGGCCTATGAACACATTGATTTATCAACGGGCAGTATTATAGTTTGTTTCTGAAAGAGAAATAACATATTTTTTTTATTTTTTCGTCTGAAAGTTTAACTTTGTATATAGTATTTGGTCTTTGTCCGATTTAAAAATTATTTGTAATAACAGAGAAATTAATTTTTGAAAGTTGTATCTGTTACTTGAATTCCTTTCTGATGACGTAGAATTCACGGAATGACTATTAGCGTCTTTTAAGCTAAAACAGTCCTTTGTCAAAAATATTTTGGCAACTTTGTAATACCTGTCAGTAAAAAGTGAGAGACCAAAGGAACAAATAAAGAAAAAAATATTTAATCAACCACATCTTATCAAGTTTGCTTGAAATCGTGTCGAAATGGATCCTTAAACTTATTAAAACACCCAAGTACAAAACAATTACATATTGTAGACCTTATAAATCACTGGCGAGAAGAGCACAGTTCTATTTCTTCAAAATAAATAAATTAACCTCTCTGTTACAGCGGAGTTACTTAGCACCTGTCTCCCAAACGTCAAAACTAATCATGCTATCTCTCTCTTGTCTCTTTCTAATGTCCGTGATTGTGACGTCACAGCTTTCAAGGACATTGTATAGAGGGCAAAAATAACAGTTTTCATAAATTAATTAAATGTATTAAGAAATTTATTTGAATGGATTCTAAATTCGTTTATTCTTCAAATAAACTCGTTTTTATTTTTTTACAATTCATTTGCTTTGTCGTACAAATTACGATGTTCGCAAATACTGCTTATTAACAAAAAATAAAATATCAATTTGTTCATGTGAATCCATTTTCAAAATACCAACAACTTACAAACAGAAAAGACAGCTGACGGATGAGGTAAAGTTATATCTTACCGCCATGTTTAATAGTTCTCTTTTGTGATTGGTCGAATATGAAATTTACATTTGGAAATATAAAATATAGTTATATTCCAAATCTAAATTTCTAAATCGTTCATAAACCGTCGTATGCGTTTTAAAATGAGTTTATTTTTAAAATCAAAATTATAAATTCCTATAAAAACCAGCCCTAACTCCTAGTAGGCTCGCATTTTAAATTATTTCTTTATAAAGACTGTTTTTCAAAAAACATTAAGATTAAAAAAATAATCATTATAAATCTTTGAAAAACATAGTTATAGAAAACCGACTTTGAAGTTAATATTACATAATCTTAAATTTAACATATGGGGTCCCGAGTGTCTGGTCGCTAACCTGGGGGAACCGGGTTCGATCCCGACAGACGCCAGATATTTCCAATTTTAAATTGCACAAAAGTGACCCCTGTGGTGCACTCTCCACACCAGCTATGAGTGCCCGTGAGGTGACGCCTGGTAAGCGCCCACACGGTAAAATATATCGTCATCATTACCGATGTCTACATGTGTTGTAGATACTGGCACACCCAGAAATGGGTAATATGCCGTGATGATATATTTATAACATATTACAAATTATACAAAATTTAAATTATGGTTTATAATAAATTCTTTCAAAAATTCACGACGTGTTAATTAAATTTTCATTAAGTCGAACCGAACCTGAACCCGGAACAAAACAGCAAATTTTATTAACGCTTGAACCAGAATCGCATACGAACCCATCTCTCAAAATTTAACCTGAACCGAACCCAGTTTTTGGCGGGTTCGATGACCTGGTGATAAAAAATTCTAGCCGTGATTATGTTAATTTCTATATAATAATGTATTATTTTCCGTGGAGAAATCATTAAAAAAAGTTCGTAGTTCCATCTTTGTTGATTAAAATTGTAAAGATTGTAAATACATTTCTGTAACTTATAAATGCATATATATGTGTTTGTTTGTACCGTTCCGAAGGAACGAAAAAGGCTTATATTTTACAAATTCAATATAGTAACTGTTACATTGTCTAAAATATTCATTCCCAATGCACAATTTGAATAAAAATTGTAGAATAGATCTCTACTATTTCTATTTGACGCTTTTTGTAGGTCACTATTTAGGAAACGGTGAATATTTTGGACAATACATTCAATTTTGTATATTTAGAAGGCAAGACAGATCAATGGAAATACTGTTGAGCTAAAAATGTAAATATGTACATTATAATAAATACTTTACTCATAATGAATGAAAATTATTTATTTATATATTTACAACATATTACAGCTAGACCCTATTGTTGCAAGAAATTTCCATCATTCTAAAAATGTAAGTATGTTAAATATTATTTTATTTATAACCGACTAAATTATTAAAAACTTTATGCTGAATAGGGGTTTCTGGTTCCACTAATTTTCAATTTTTTTATATGTTATTCTTCATGAAAATTTATATGTATTAGAATAAAGAAAACATTTTTATTATAACAGGTTTTGTGTAAAAAAAATTGTGAAAACAGTATTTTTCATATCTCGTTTTAACGGCTAATTTTTACCGCTACAAAGACTGCGTACGCTCCATATACCTATTAACTAATATATTGCTAATGCTCGTATCTTTCCCATAAGAGTAGCTGAAGGAAACACTGTGAAATGGAAATATCATTTCTGCATAAGTCTATCTCACACAAACGCCCAACTTCGAATTATGCGCAAGCTTGGAAACCTTGACTACTATTGGCTAACGCTGACAGCGTCGCTGGCTGGGCTGCGTTCCAAAATCCTACTCTTAAGAGTACGAAATTATCCAAAGTCGTTTCAAAACTAATAACCTTACTCTCAGAGTTTACTCAACCTGTTCCAAAACAGCCAGAATTTACTCCAAAGTGATGTTCTATTTACTCTACTAACGAGAAGGGTATAGAAATTACTCCACAATATTTTCAAACGTAGATGCTCACGATTCTCTACATATGGAAGTAATTTGCCTTCTTGAGGAAGAAAACATGCTTTTGGTTGAAAATAAACATAAGTAAATACGTTGTATTACGAGAATACTTTTATAATGAAAGCGATTTTATGGAGCGTATTTTCACATTATATTGAGGAGAGTGCTCCATAAAAGCGCTTTTATTACGGGCTTGACATTAATGTTGTAATTATGTAAGTAGTTTTGTTAGTTTTATAAAATTATTTTTAATTTAGCTTCAATTTTTTACTTCAACAAAACTCTCATTCGTTCCAAAACACAACACATCATACTCTACGCCAAAACTCGGTATTCTTGGTTTTGGAACGCTGCCCTGGTGATGCAGCGAGCACATGGTTTGATTTTGACGTTTGATTTCATTTCTGTTTGTAGTTGCACTTCGAAAGCATTTGCTTTGTGTTTCATACAGTAATTTATTGTCACCTAAATAAATTAATCCTGACCAGATTGTATTCCTATTATTTTTACAGTACAACAAAGTAAATTATTTAATTCAAATTTAGCACTAGAATATGACAATGTTTTTTATTATTACTAATATTTATATTCAAGAATTTACATACAAAATAAATAGTAGGTACATTGTTTAATTTCTCAAATTTAAATTTAAAATTTCTCGCGCTAGCCGTTAATAAACAGAACTCTGTGATTCGCAAAAAGTGATCATGATTTCCTCGTTAGCCAATAGTAGTCAAGGTTTCCAAGCATGCGCATAATTCGCGGTTGGGCGTTTGTGTGAGATAGACTTATGCAGAAATGATATTTCCATTTCACAGTGTTTCCTTCAAGAAAAGCAAAGGATCCGCAATATATTAGTTAATAGGTATATGCTAATAAACTTTAAAACCGTGCCGGACGTTTACGTCATAAATTTGACAGCGTTCCAAACGTAATAAAATGTTTTCATGCATTTAAAAAAAAATGGAAACATATTTAAACATTTAGTTAGTGTTTTCATGAATGTATTGTAATATGTTTTAGTGTACTAGTGTTACTTTTCATTATTTTGATAATGGTGGAAACCCCTATTCAAATTTTCTGACCGCGTTATCGTATTTATAACCGAGTCAGAGTGACAGATGAATTTATAGCAAAGCGTTGAAAAAATTGTTTAATAATCATTGATAATTTACTTCTTTTGTAAATTATTACAAATAGTATTAGACCAAGTATTAAATACAAAATATTGTTTATTTTTTTATTGATTTAAATTTCTTTTATTAGTTATTTTGGTTAACTATTTTTCAACATAACTTTTTAAGTAATTTCTAAGCAAAAAATGTACGAAAACTTTTTTGTACAGAAAATTACAAATTTTAATTTTACATTCTTGTAAAATTTGGATATTTTTCAACTTTGTACCAATTTTTTAAACAAGTTAAAATCGTTTCTCTCCCCTTTTTGTAAGACAGCTTTTTTTGTGACCTCTATTGTATAAAAAATACTACAAAATTTCGAAATAACTACTTTTAGAATAATAAAAATTTCTTTGGTCTTGTAACTAAAATATACAAATATAAAACACACGATATAAAATGCGGACATTGAACTGCTATAATGATTTTACGTACTAAAGCTAAATCACAATATTTAATAAATGTATTTATATTATATTGTATAATAAGCTATTTTTCACCCTCTGGTGTATATTTGTACATACGAAATGCAAGTTATTTGTTAGTAATAAAAATATTAAAACTTGTAATTTGTAATACTTGTTAGTAGATAAAAATCTAGATTAATTTGGAAATTATATGCATGAATACTTTATTATTGTTATACACGAAGAAAATTGAAATTTCAGCATTGTTAAAACATAATTATTATTATTAAAAAAGTGACTATTACAAATTACAACAAATATAAAAGGTACAATGTATTTCAACAAAATATATTACTAATAATAATATATGGACTAAACTTTGAATTTTTTACAAACAAAATTATTTTGTAAGACTGAAATCTCAAAATTCCTATTTATTTAAAAATATATATGTTGGTAATAATATTTGTTTTATGTTATATATAACTAGATAACGGTTATTGCACTATTATATATTAATCTGACGAGAAGCTATTTTTTTTGGGAAATATAGAAAATAGATTTAATTTTTTATACTGGAATTAAATCAGTTTTACAATTCGAAAAGTATGAGCTCCAATTTCATTTAAAAATGTATTCTTTTTGAGTTTATTTTTTAAAATCAATTATTTTTGAAGTTGTGGATTTATAATAAACAAATCTGTTGTGTTTGTTATTATTTATTGATCAGGGCGCTATTCAAAATGCACAAAACTAAGACTTGTTAATATTTGCTGCTAGAAATTAGTTTTTCAGCGATTCTGCAAATTTTACGAAATTAAAACACTTTGAGGCCTTCAGGAATAATTTTATAATATTTCAAAGGGTTTTAAATAAATTTCAGACCTTTGGAAATGATTTAAAACATTTTCAGACTATTCTCATTAAATTTAAAATAATTACCAATAATTTAAAAGTTTCAGGCATTTCTAAATTAATTTCAGACCTTTAAGAATAATTTAAAATATATTCGTGGAATCTAAACTTATTTGAAACAATTAGGAGCAATTTTTTAGTTTCAAAATGTTTCAGACATTTTTGAATACATTTCAGCCCATTGGGAATAATTTAAAACTCTTTCAGACATTTCTAAATGAATTTCAGACTTTTTTAAGAATGATTTACAATATAGTCAGGCAATCTAAACTTATTTGAAACAATTAGAAGCAAATTTTTAGTTTCAAAATGTTTCAGACATTTTTGAATAAATTTCAGACCATTGGGAATAATTTAAAACTCTTTCAGACATTTCTAAATAAATTTCAGACCTTTAAGAATAATTTAAAATATAATCAGACAATCTAAACTTATTTGAAACAATTAGGAGCAAATTTTTAGTTTCAAAATGTTTCAGACATTTTTGAATAAATTTCAGACCATTGGGAATAATTTAAAACTCTTTCAGACATTTCTAAATAAATTTCAGACCTTTAAGAATGATTTAAAATATATTCAGGCAATCTAAACTTATTTGAAACAATTAGGAGCAAATTTTTAGTTTCAAAATGTTTCAGACATTTTTGAATAAAATTCAGACCATTGGGAATAATTTAAAACACTTTCAGACATTTCTAAATAAATTTCAGACTTTTTAAAGAATGATTTACAATATAGTCAGGCAATCTAAACTTATTTGAAACAATTAGGAGCAAATTTTTAGTTTCAGACATTTTTGAATAAATTTCAGACTATTGGAAATAATTTAAACCATTTTCAGACATTTCTAAATAAATTTCAGACCTTTCAGAATAATTTATGCTGGGTTTATGCAGCATGTAATTTATGAAATTAAATTGAGCCATTGGATTAAGTAACTAAACTATAATAAGTTCGTTTATGCAATAAATTAAAATTCAGAATTTTATGTTTAACATTTCGTATAATCTAACTTTTATAAGTGAAATTGCGATACATTATATTTATAGAGGATAAAAAATAAAGGTAAACAATTTGTTGAATAAATTCAATTAAGATTTCGTCGCTCTTTTCTCCAAAAACTTTGTTATCATCGAACATTTTTATAGGTTAGGTGCGAAAATCTGTCATAAGTGCGCGAATGGCGCAGGCGCAAAACTAAGAAATTAAACTAAAAGTTGAAAATAGACAACTTCTTAATTTAGTTTCTTTAGTTTAATGGGGTATTCCACTCAATTTTTTATATTATTTTAAATAAAACTTCATTCAGTTTTGAAGCAATTCATAGTATTAAAAAATCTTAATTGTTCCTAGTTTAACAGTATTTTATTTTCGAGAAATCAGTGTAACGTCACATTTCCTCTATACTTGTCTTTCTCACACACACTGCCCTGAGTACGCTGCGAGAGAAGGATAACAATTGTATGACGTCAATTTTCCCTTTTAGCAAATGTGAAATATCTCGTAAAGTAATTATTTAAAAAATGTTTTCATTGTTTTAACTATTATTTATTGAGCCATACTTTATGTTAAATTGAAATTTTCTTAATTTTGTTGTTATGGTGGAATACCCCATTCTGCAGTTCAGTTTCATAAACGTTGTCATTGATAACAATGGTTTCTACTTGTTTAGTTTTACAATTTAATTTTTTAATTTAGTTGCCTGCATAAACCCAGCATTAATTTATATAAATAAGAAGAGAAGTAAACACTGTAGAATACATTTTTAAATGACTTTAAAACACAAAAATAAAACTTAAATTCAATATATTTTAAATATTTCCCAAAAATTTCGCTGTCTCCATCAAATTTCCGAAGCGTTCCCTATTTTTAAACAGTGATAGAAGGCGCCTCAGACAAACTATGCAAGCGATTGAACCTCCTACTCCTCAAATGCTCTATGCTGTCACTCAAAGTCGTTTGTTTGCTGAAGAAATCCACAATCGGTTGAGCGTTTAAAACAGACGCCAAGAACTGCTCGACTGTTATGTGCCACTGGGTGTGCGTGCTGTCGGAGCGATTCGGATTGCCGTTCTTGTCCGGAGGCTGTAAATTGATGATTTATTATTGAGTTCTTGAGTTTTGAGTGGAGAAGGACCGGGTTTTGATGGATGGAAGTGTTTCTTGGATGTTTAGGAGTTGTGGATGTCTTCGATGTTTATTTCTTGGATGAATGAAAGGATGAGTTATGATCTTCAAATGTGAGATTCTTGATTGTTTGGGTTTTGGATTTTTCAACAAGTTTACTTATAAATTAATGTAAGTATAATTCAAATTCTCAGTCATACAACAGTTATTCTTATATTTCTTCAGAGTTCTTATAGATTTTTAAATATATCACCAGAAGTTTTGCCATTTTTCTAATGATGTATTTTCTTCTAATTCTTCTGTAATAAGCGGTGTATACTTTGTGATAATAATTTATTCTAAATTTTTAATTGTGGCCAGCACATTAACTTCCGTTAATTCTATGTATTTTGTATAAATCCTATACCAAAAGTTCTTTGGAAAAGATTCTATATATCCAGTAAAATTGTAACACTAACATATACTATTTTCTACAAATTCCATACCGAAAGTTCCTTGGAAAATATTCTATAAATCCAATAAAAGTATAACACGAACATACACTATGTAAATTGCACTTGACACTGACATCTGTCAATTAAAATTATTTGAATACATCAGCTGTTTCCATAATTATAGCAAATTTCATTTATATTCTTTCATATAAATAATCATAAAAATGTGAAAAAATGATATTTAACTGCGTTTTTTCAAGAAAAACTGTTTAAACTTCAAATAAGGGAACTTCCGGTTGACCAATTATAACCAAAATCAAATCAGCTCTTCATATGGATGTAAAGAAGAGGAATACGAAAGAATTATAATTTTTAGAATTGTAGTATTGGAGTTATTGCCGGAGAAACTTTTGCCAGACAAATTCACAGACACATACACACATCGTAAAACTAGTAAAATCGTATTCTAGGGTCCTTAAAACGTGTTTATTCGTTAAAAACACCACCGAATTTTTTGACCACAGACAATACCTTCCGTACCTAAAAGTGACGGAAGGTAAAAATATTACATGTATAACGCGTATCTTCGTTTTTATTTTAAATACAACGGCACTCAAAAATTGTCGCACAAATTAAAAACTTTTAACTATATTACAACTTAGAATGTATGGGTCGATGTAAAGTTAAAAAATGTTTTAAATTAAAATAAAAGATGTAATTTTATAAGACCCGAAAATTATATAAAGTTTATAACGGTTATTAAATAAAATATTATTTGAATACTGCGCAGTAGTCAATATTAATGAAAAAGAGTAGGGATACCTTTTTCGTATGTGGGGAGAAATTTTTTAATCATTGTAAAAAAATAGACGAATGCGTCAGACATTATTATACAATAAGGTTTTACGTGAAATTTTACGATTGAAAATAAAAACATGGTTCTCAAAATACGTAAGGGGCGATAGCTCCTCAGCGGGAGTACGAAAATTAGTAATTATAGCAACAATGGCTAGCAAAGGTTCCGTCGACATTTTAAAACGACATTTTAAAAGCAAATTTTAAACAATGTGCCAAAAAATAGGGCCTTAACAGACAATTTTAATTTCGTGCATCAGAAAAATTCGACAAATAATTCGCTCTATAAGAGAATGCGTACTGTATGATATTAAAAATATGCTTAATCATCCCTCACAGTCTCCGCACTTTTATCAGATTGAGAAAGTGCGGAAAATACTTAAAATAAATAAGAATGTAAAGCAAAAAAGAATTTAAAATTAATTACAAGTAAAATAGCAGAATATAATGCCATCGGTGACAAAACATTTGGTGGATTCAATGACTCATTGCTTAGTTACTGGTGGAAAAACCAAAGGAAAACCCTCGAAATATCATATTTCTTTATGAAATATAAATAAATGGTTTATTATTTAAATGTTTTGGGTATCGTACGGAGACTTTTTTGTCATGAAATTATGAATACTTTCAATGTTTACCCCATAATACAAATAAATTAATTAAATTATTTGTTTATTTTATATTAATAATAACGTAATATACTGCGTTTTATTTTGGATTAAAAGGAAATTAAATATATTGGGTTTTAGACTGCTATTTTTCCTAAAATACATTAAAACTACTGTCGTACGGAGACTTTTTTGTATGACTGTATATGATTTTGAAAAGAAAGTAAATACTTTCGATGTCATCAACGCGTGGTGAACATAAATAGTTGGTGAAATAAATGTCCTATAAATAAATGGCAGTAATAGTAATATTTACAGTTCATCCAAATAAATAAATAACGTGTTAAGGCAACAAAATATAAATTCAAAAGAAGCATAAGTAAAAATATGTGAAAAAGAATTGCTACTAGCCTACTCGACTTACTACATCCCGATATTCTATATATTATAGCGTCTTTATCTCTACATTTATAAGAGATATAATAAAAATTTTAAATGTATCAGATGTAGAATTTTATGTTCTTCAATATTAGTAATTAAAAAATTTCAAAAAATATTTAGAAGATTTTTTTAGAAACTGCTACTTCTGGTTGTCCAATTGTTACCAAAACCTTTTCAGCTCTTCCCATGAATGTCAGATTGAGGAATTCATAGTTAAACAGGTCTTATGTCTTATAATTTTTTAGTAATCGTCCCTCCAACATCCACGCATTCATACACACATACATACATCCACACACGCACAGACATCACTGTAAAAATGTTAAAAACGGTTTATATGGACCTTAAATCGTGCTTATTCACTTAAATCTCGATATGTGATTTTTAGCATGAATCCAATACCTCTCTTAGCGAGAGGTAAAAATAAAGTTGGTACTCACCTCATCCAAAATTCCAGCTCCGCTTAATTGCGACGCAGCTGTAGCAGCCGCCACCAAACTATCTTCCGACTCGTCTCTCTCCACAAAAAACTGCTTCCCCACATCGCCCAGTTGCAACAACAAAGTCCCTAACCACAAAAACACACTTAACACACTTTTCCACCATTTTTCTCATATCCCTATTAACTAATATATTGCTAATGCTCGTATCTTTCCCATAAGAGTAGCTGAAGGAAACACTGTGAAATGGAAATATCATTTCTGCATAAGTCTATCTCACACAAACGCCCAACTTCGAATTATGCGCAAGCTTGGAAACCTTGACTACTATTGGCCAACGCTGACAGCGTCGCTGGCTGGGCTGCGTTCCAAAATCCTACTCTTAAGAGTACGAAATTATCCAAAGTCGTTTCAAAACTAATAACCTTACTCTCAGAGTTTACTCACCCTGTTCCAAAACAACCAGAATTTACTCCAAAGTGATGTTCTACTTACTCTACTAACGAGGAGGGTATAGAAATTACACCACAATATTTTCAAACGTAGATGCTCGCGATTCTCTACATATGGAAGTAATTTGCCTTCTTGAGGAAGAAAACATGCTTTTGGTTGAAAATAAACATAAGTAAATACGTTGGCGTGTATTACGAGAATACTTTTATAATGAAAGCGATTTTATGGAGCGTATTTTCACATTATATTGAGGAGAGTGCTCCATAAAAGCGCTTTTATTACGGGCTTGACATTAATGTTGTAATTATAAGTAGTTTTGTTAGTTTTATAAAATTATTTTTAATTTAGTTTCAATTTTTTACTTCAACAAAACTCTCACTCGTTCCAAAACACAACACATCATACTCTACGCCAAAACTCGATATTCTTGGTTTTGGAACGCAGCCCTGATGATGCAGCGAGCACATGGTTTGATTTTGACGTTTGATTTCATTTCTGTTTGTAGTTGCACTTCGAAAGCATTTGCTTTGTGTTTCATACAGTAATTTATTGTCACCTAAATAAATTAATCCTGACCAGATTGTATTCCTATTATTTTTACAGTACAACAAAGTAAATTATTTAATTTAAATTTAGCACTAGAATATGACAATGTTTTTTATTATTACTAATATTTATATTCAAGAATTTACATACAAAATAAATAGTAGGTACATTGTTTAATTTCTCAAATTTAAATTTAAAATTTCTCGCGCTAGCCGTTAATAAACAGAATTCTGTGATTCGCAAAAAGTGATCATGATTTCCTCGTTAGCCAATAGTAGTGAAGGTTTCCATGCTTGCGCATAATTCGCGGTTGGGTGTTTGTGTGAGATAGACTTATACAGAAATGATATTTCCATTTCACAGTGTTTCGTTCAAGAAAAGCAAAGGATCCGCAATATATTAGTTAATAGGTATATGATTTTTCTTTCTTCACTTACCGACAGTAGCAATGGCATGATACGTCTCTTGATCATCCGGCTGCGTCTGAAACATGTCGTACAACGTCTTCCAAAGCATGATGAAGTGCTTTTGGCTCATTCTTGGCACGCATTTGAGGTTGGTTTTGCTGTCTTTGCTTTTGATAAGAGAGCGGATGCTTCCCAGACTGCGTATTTCCCAAGAGGGTTCGCCCCCCGCTGGGTTATTGGGGGTTGAAGGGGTGAAACTTTCGCAAGATGCGGGGGTTTGGGGTTCGGAAGTGTTGTTGGACACGTCCAATAATCTAGGGGAAGAAATAAATATGCTAGCGGTTAAAAATACAAAACCAAAACATATTTTGGAATCTACTGAATTTTTTAACTAAGTTAACATCAACAAATTGTAAAAACAGTGGCTGGAAAACATGGAAATCTGGGTTCAAATATCGTCCTAAATATTAACAAAAGGAGTGAAAATGATCATTTTCTCTCAGTCGCAATTAAAGATACATGCCGAAAACTTGTAAATTTGAATTCTATGGAATTTTCTAACTACGATAACATCAAAAAGTTATAAAAACATTGGCTGGAAAATATTGAAATCTGGGCTAAAATATCGTCCTAAATATTAATAAAAAATGACCACTGTTATCTTGAATGCAATTAAAGATACATGCCGGAAACTTGTAACGGATTTTTCTGACCAAGATTCAATCAAAAAGTTTTTGAAACAACGGCAAAAAAATATTGACATCTGGGTCAAATATCGTTCTAAATATTAACAAAAGGAGTAAAAATGACCACTATTATTTTGACCAAGATTCAATCAAAAAGTTGTAAACACAGTGGCCGGAAAACATTGAAATCTCGGTTCAAATATAGTCTTAAATATTTAAAAAAAGGAACGGAAATGACCATTTTATCTCGGACGCAATTAAATATACATGTCGGAAATTTGTAAATTTGGAATTTACGGGTTTTTTTTGATCAAGATTGAATCGAAAAGTTGTAAAAACAGTAGCTGGAAAACACTGAAATCTGGGTTCAAATGTCGTCCTAAATATTAAAAAAAAAAGAGTGAAAATGACCATTTTATCTCGGACGCAATTAAAGATACATGCCGGAAACTTATAAATTTGGAATTTAAGGATTTTTTTTTGACCAAAACCCAATTAAAAAATTGTAAAAATAATGGCTGGAAAACATTGAAATCTGGGTTCAAATATCGTCATAAATATTAATAAAAGTAGTAGAAATGACTACTATTATCTTTAATGCAATTAAAGATATATGCCGGAAATTTATAACTTTGGATTTACGGATTTTTTTGACCAAGATTCCATCAAAAAGTTGTTAAAACAGTGGCTGGAAAACACTGAAATCTGGGTTCAAATATAGTCCTAAATATTAACAAAAAGAGTGAAAATATCCACTATTATCTTGGATGCAATTAAAGATACATGATGGGAACTTATAAATTTGAATTCTACGGAATTTTTCAACCAAGATAACATGAAAAAGTTGTTAAAACAATGGCTGGAAAACATTGAAATATGGGTTCAAATATTGCCCTAAATATTTAAAGGAGTGGAAATGATCATTTTATCTTGAACGCAATTAAAGATACATGCCGGAAACTTGTAAATATGAATTCTACGGAATTTTTTAACCAAGATAACATCAGAAAGTTTTTAAAAGAATGGCTAAAAAATATTTAAATCTGGGTTCCAATATCGTCCTAAATATTAACAAAAGGAGTGGAAATGATCATTTTATCTCGGACGCAATTATAGATACATAAATTTGGAATATAAGGATTTTTTGATCAAGATTCAGTCAAAAAGTTGTTGAAACAATGGATGGAAAACATTGAAATCTTGGTTCAAATATCGTTCTATATATTAACAAAAAGAGTGAAAATGACCATTTTATCTCGGACGCAATTATAGATATATGCCGGAATATAAATTTGGAATTTAAGGATTTTTTGACCAAGATTCCATCAAAAAGTTGTTGAAACAATGTCTGGAAAACATTGAAATCTGGGTTTAAATATTGTTCTATATATTAACAAAAAGAGTGAAAATGACCATTTTATCTCGGACGCAATTAAAGATACATGCCGGAAACATGTAAATTTGAGTTCTGTGAAATTTTTTAACCAAGATTCCATCAAAAAGTTGTTGAAACAATGTCTGGAAAACATTGAAATCTGGGTTTAAATATTGTTCTATATATTAACAAAAAGAGTGAAAATGACCATTTTATCTCGGACGCAATTAAAGATACATGCCGGAAACATGTAAATTTGAGTTCTGCGAAATTTTTTAACCAAGATAACAGCAAAAAGTTGTTAAAACAATGGCTGGAAAACATTGAAATTTGGGTTCAAATATGGTCCTAAATATTAACAAAAGGAGTGAAAATGATCAATTTAACTCAAACGCAAAAAAGATACATGCTGGAAACATGTAAATTTGAATTCTACGGAATTTTACAACCAAGATAACATCAAACAGTTGTTAAAACAATGGCTGGAAAACATTGAAATCTGGGTTCAAATGTCGCCCTAAATATTAAAAAAGGAGTAAAAATGACCGTTTTATCTCCGATGAAATTAATATAAACGTCGGAAACCTGTAAATTTAAATTCTCGACGTATGGTAGTATTAATTTTCTCTTGTTTTTTACTGTTTAGGGTTGCGAAATTTTAATAGTTTACACAACTAATAATAAACAACTTATACCCTGAATCTCATTTATTTATCCCTAATATTTTTTGGTGTTTTCAACAACCACTAATATCTATTTTTAAAAAATGACCGCCAAAATGACGAATTTCTTTTGGTCGCACCATCTCAACTGCCCTATCCCCACTCTTTCAACACCAACACATTCTTCATACACCAAATCATTCCTCACAAGAACCACATACACCTTATAAATAAAAATAACTAACCTTGAGCTGTATTCCATGCTGTCGAAAAAATCTGTCGCTTCGGCAGCAACTTCTGCCCCGGATTCCATTTGAGAGGGCGAATCAAAATCAGAATCGCATAACAACGGCGGTAAATGTATCATATACAATAATTTTAACCTTTGAGTTGGATCAGCTGTGCAAGTTAACCCTAAACATGTTACGAACTCTCTAAAATTTAGGTAGCCATCTTGGTTTTCGTCCATTAACTACAAAAACGACGAACATCATAAAAAAATCAAATATATTGTCCTTAAAGTTAAATTTTGAAGCAATGGGGTCCTATACCATAGTCATATTTTAACCATCTTAAATAAGAAGACGAAAATATACATAAATTAATGAGTATTAGTGAAAATTTTTTTTTTAAATATTGACTAGGTCACAAACTACAAGCTATTCAAGCTGATTACTAATTGGGTATGACGCGTTAGGTACTAAGAATTTGATTGGTCTCCTAATTTTAAAAAGGAGATTCGCGCGTCTTTAGCCGTCACCTTTAGAAGAATATGAAATGTCATGTTGTTCTATAACCTAACAAAACATTTAACAATTTTGTGTTTGATGAATTTGTTTAAGTATAACATCTAGTAATATTAACAATAATAATATATTTATAATTAAATCAATTTGTAATATAAATTAAATTAATAATAATATTAATTAATATTGAAACTTCAAAACAGCCAACACTAGCGCCATCCGTCGTCATACTTTGTGTAATAATATTGTCAAACTGTTTCAATGTTCTATAATTTATTAGGAAAAAAATGCTTATTATTTACATTATTTATACTTAATAATAATTTCTTCATGAATATAACGTATAAGTTTTTATATACAAATATTTCAGCTATGCAAACATGAAAAAAATTGTTCCCTCTATAACTAACAGTTTGTCCCATTGTTTCTCGATCACTTGTTAGTACCTGCTACGTCACGCACAAATTCTTAAACTTTAAAAATTCATATCTCGCTTATTACGTAAAATTTTTAAGTCGCGTTCGCACTAAAATTCTTATTTTATCCTGTTCTTACAGAAAAAAGAAAATGGTATAGGACCTCATTTCAATATTTTATAAGATGTTATGAACTTACCCTAAATATTCTGGTGGCCAAAAATTCCGCTTGGCACCCTTTGCCCCAAGGGCTTAGCGCCACAAAGGCAAGTCTAAAAAACTCAAAATCTATTTTATAAGCTTCATACGGCAGTAAAGTCGGGTCGTATTTTTCTGGCGTGGTTCTTTTTTGACTTATTTGTTCTTCTCGTACTAGCGCAATAAGATTTTGCAGATCTTCTGTATTGAAAAAGCCATCTTGGACTATACTGCGAACAGCATTTCGTTCTATGCCATCTTCTAATTGTTGAACGACTCGTAAACGATGTTTTAGTCGAAGACGTTCGATTTGTCGGGTTGTTAAGAAGCCATAGTTTGTGTACGCTTGGTAGATTAATGTTTGGACTGATATACTCTACACAGAATAAATAAATATATAAGGGCCCAAACTCATAATGATTCGGCTGGTTCACACTTTCAACAACAAATTATAAAATCTGTAAAAATATAACTAGAGAAAAATCCCTTTAACCTTAACAATAATCAAAATTTAACGGTAACTTATAAATCAAATAACACCATTAAATCATTATTAGGCAACCCTAAAGATAAAATAGATAATAATAAAAAATCCGGTGTTTATAAAATTGACTGTAAAGTTTATATCGGGCAAACAAAAAGACAAATTGATACTCGGTTTAAAGAACATTTCCATCATTTAAAAAGAGGTAATCCTGATAAATCTAGCGTAGCACAACATATGTTCATTAAAATCATAAAATTGACAATTCTAATATAAAATTATTGAAACAAGTTGATAATAATAGATATTTAGACGCACATGAGAGTTTGATAATACATAAATTTAAAGATAAATTGATGAACGCGGACCTAGGTCCCATCCCAAATTCTAAATTATATGAGTTAATATAAGACAGTTACTCTGTTTAATTTTAGTTACCTAATTAGGTATCCACTCACCTATGACTCCTGTCCCTATATAACCCGTGTTCTCTCCCTTATTCCTCAGAGCTGTTTTGACCTCTGGCATGGTTTACATGCTGAGTAATCTTAACTTCTCTGTTTTTACTTTGTAGTTTCTACTAATGATGAGAACTTAGTTCTCGAAATACGTATATAGTTTTTAAATTTATTGTTAAGGTTAAGGGGCTTTTATTTAGTTATAACTTTACTTTAAGACTCCATTTTAGTTTTATAATCTATAAAAATAGTTAGAAATTTCTACAAAATTCTTTCGGTTACTTTAAATATAAATTTAAAACTTTAAAAAACCCTGAGCCAAATGATTGGTGATAATAGTTCGACTGGTATTTTGAGAGTCATTTTCTATATAGTCCGGATTTAGATTCTACCGAGACACTTTATTTTTACCTGGGGAACCGGGTTCGATCCCGACCGACGCCAAATATTTCGAATTTTAAATGGCACAAAGGTGACCCCTGTGGTGCACTCTCCACGCCAGTAATGAGTGCCAGTGAGGTAACGTCTGGTAAACGCCCGCACGGTACAAATATGTCCTCATCATTACCGATATCTGTGACAAAGCAGATTGGCACTTTGGCACAATGAAAAGCAACTTTGTAAAAATTCAGTGCGTACACTAAAATTTACCTTGCAAGACATATGGGACAATACTCACAGGTTATTTGAATAAAATATTCAGTTTTTGTAAGTTTAAAATCTTTTAAATTAGTCGAAATTTGTAGAAATATCTCACCATTTGCATAGGTTTTATAATTTGATTGTTGAAAACGTAAATCGGCCGAACTATTATGAGTTTGGGCTCGTATAACATGACGGTTTTTTTATTTTACTGATTTTGGCATCAGATAACTTTTACAATGAACCAAAATGTCACTGTACTCTGATAATAATATAGCTCAATCTTTTAATAATTTGTTAAAATAAAACAGGACTTAATACTTTTCAACACATTTTACGAAAAGAATCACCGATTTTTAACGCCTATCAGCCCTAATGTTTTCTGGAATCTTTCGAATGATTCCATTAATGATAACGGTTACTTTCTCGTTCATTTCATCTTCATTGTATCATTTCTTACCGTTTTAAATACACACACCACTTTACCACGTTTTATATGTTTAAAATAGCAACACAAATAAAATGGCGTTGCATTTTACCCACCTCTCATAATTAACCAAGTTATCACGGAATTTTGAACATAATGCAGTCCAATCTTTTCATAATTTGTTCAAAATAAACAGTATTTAATATTTTTCAATACTTTTCAAGAAAAAAACACCGACTGTTAATCGCCCATCACCACAAATGTTTTCTATAAGTAACGGCGGTTAGTTTCCCGCTCATTTCAACTTCATTATATCATTTCCTACATTTTTAAATTAACAACACTATTTTGCTACGTTTTACCTTTTCTAATATCAACACAAATAAATTGGCAATGAATTTTACCCATTACTAGCTGAGTTATTGATAAAATGGCAACAAGTTGTTTGATTTGGCGTCATGGAAGTTTCCCGCCAACTCTCTCACAGCAATTAACCAAGTTATCACGGAATTTTGAACATAATATAGTCCAATCTTTTCATAATTTGTTCAAAACAAACCATATTTAATACCTTTCAACGCTTATCACAAAAAAATCACCGACTGTTAAACGTTTATCAACACAAATGTTTTCTGGAATCTTTCGAATGATTCTAATAGTGACAATGGTTACTTTCTCGCTTAATTCGCATTCATTAGATCATTTCTTACCATTTTAAATTTTAATTCACAGCACTAATTTGCCTTTTTTTCCTTATTAGTAAGATCAACACAGATTGGCGATAAATTTTACCCATTACTGGCCAAGTTTCTTGATTTTGGCGTCATGGAAGTTTCCCGCGAACTCTCTCACAATTAACCAAGTTATCACGGAATTTGGAACATAATTGTAACCCAATCTTTTCATAATTTGTTCAAAATAAACAGTATTTAATACTTTTGAGCATTTTTCTCAAAAAAATTACCGATTTTTAACTCTTATCAACACGATTATTTTCTAGAATCTTTCGAATGATTCCATTAGTAATAACTGTTATCTTCCCGCTTATTTCGTCTTCATTGTATCATTTCTTACCTTTTCAAATTCACAACACTATTTTGCAACATCAGTACAAATAAATAGGGATGAATTTCAACAACAGTGTCTTATTTTGCACAAAGTAATCGAGTTAACGCGAACTCTACATTTGGCGGGATTTGCAATCAACACGGCCATTTTAATGAAAACATTACCTTTGCCAACCGTAAAAAATAATTTCCCTGCAACTTTACGCGCGTTCGCGCGTTGTAGTTGTACAATTTTTGCGCGATCTGTTCTTATTTTTAATGTTTCCGATAGAATTTCGAAGATTCCAAGGCAGTAAGTTTTATTTTCTGATCAAGATTTGAATGCTCCGATAACAAAGGCAGTACATCGTACAAAAAGTCCACGAGCGGTGAGTGAATATATAATTTGTACATATCACCTTAGAAACACCATTAGAATAATTAGAAAATTATAAATAGGTACAGAATTATTTTCGACATTTCTCGCTTAATGTGTGTGCAGTTGAAATAACTAGTTCTAAATTATTTAACTTGGTTGTTTTATCTTAATTTTCATGAAAAATGGACATACAATCTTTGCGCTATAAGTTTAAACCATCGATATATTAACAACAAAAATTCATGGTCGCAAAATTCAAGATTTCATTTCAAATCGAGTGTAAATTCGACATTTAATGTTCCGATTCAACTTTTTATAAGTTTTCAAAAGAAGTACAAATAATATCAACATTATAAATGACGAAAGTATGATCGATTACAAATGAAGAAAAAAGTTAAATTAATCAGATTAATGGACGTATTATGGTAAGAATTGTCTTTAAATTTGTAAATAATGAATAAAGTCGCAACGAATTCCGTTACTCTGTAGTATAATTTTAAATTAATCACTAAAGTTGATGTGTTTTTGTCAGTTTTTTTTACAGATTTGTAGATCTATAAGATTTACAAATTTGTTATCAGTTTTCAAAAGAAATACAAATAATATCAACATTATAAAAGACGAAAAATTATTAACTATGATCGATTACAAATGACAGAAATTTGAACTCAACATAAATTAAAATTAATCAGATTAATGACCGTATTGTGCTCAAAATTGTGTCTTACAGATATTTAAGTCACAACGAATATTTCCATTATATTAATTATAAATTATTCGACAAAAGTTGCTGTCCTTTCGTCAGTTTTTACATATTTACAGATCTAAGACATAGTTTTGACCGTTAGGCCCAAATTTGTGTAAAATAAATTAAAATTTCACTTACTTTTGTCATATTTTCGCTGGGTTTATTCCTCAAAGCCCCCCTTCCTTCATCATTAAAAACACCTTCCAAATAATCTGCCAACAATTGCATGGCTTCTCCTTCATCTCTACATTGGAGCAACTTTTCTTGATTCCATTCCAAAATCGCGAGAGCGACTTGGAAAATAACTTTAGCGCCGTCGTAAAAAAAGCAATCTATAACATTTACCGCGCTTTCGTAAGGCATTACACTAAAACGGAAATAAATAATAAAATATCCTGAAAACAAGAAAAATATCCTCTGTTTTTTACCTAAGGAAAATTGTGAGAAACCATGATAAAGAGATCATTTTGATCATTCCTAATTGGTCTAATCTCGCGTGTAGATTTGGTAGATGTTCGCTAGTTAAATCATCTAGAACTCCTTGGTCTACAAGGGCCCCAACAACTCGAGTGTTGTAGTAATCTGGTAAAAGATTTTCGCAAAGACAAGCTAGTAACCAGAAGGCTTCTTCTTCGGAACAATAGACCAGGAGGACCGATGCGACTATGTTCATTGCTTGACAATATCCTAAGGGAAAAATTTACATAAAGTTTAAACTATATTTTACGCGCGCCAAAGCAAACAATGTCCCTAAAGGGGCGTAACCTCAGGACGCTACACACATTCGTGTCGTACGGTACACTAAGAGTAAAAAGTAGTTCTGAGGTTATGCATTGTACAATCAGTTAAATTTTTATAAACAAAATAGCTACATGTCGTTTTTCTTTAAAAAATACTGTCCAAAGAGTATTGACAAAGACTGTTTTCACAAAACTGACTTAATATTTCAAAAATAGTGTAGTCCAGTCACCGTAAATGATTTTGACAGTGTGTGTACATCCACAATCATAATTCTGTGGTTCTGATTGGATATATATTTACCGCTCAAATGTAGTTCACATTTTCTCCGAGGCAAATGTTTGCTTCGTGGAGCTGTATATGGTTATCGTAATACAAATATGAAATACTTGTACCCAAATCATTCAAGCAGACAATGCACGTCATTAATAAAAATTGAATAAAAGTAACTAGATGTGTGACGTCATGTACTGGTACGTTTGCAGAGGTTTTAGAATCTTTATGAAAAGAGTTATACAGATTGCAATCTGTATTATCGACATGGTCATGAACTGTCACATCTACAAAATTAATACTATATTTTCGTCACTGTCCATTTCTATTTAAATTATTTTATAATATTAACCTTATTTATACTTATGTAGGTATGCCATATGTATAAAGGCAATAAATAAAAGTGAGCCGAATTTCAAAGAAATATACCGAATTCTTCTGATTGATTAGAAGTGCTACCTTTGGCAGATTCACAGATTTTGTGTTTGCGTTAACGGTCACGTTGCGTTTAACATTACTTTATTATAAATAGGCCTTTACAACGCACAAAAATGTTTCAAACACGATACAAATATTTTTCAAATAATAACTTTGACAGTATGAACATACAAATTATCAATGTTGCCAACTATAGCAACAATTAAACGAATAATATGACGTTGATGTACATTATTTATATATTATTCATGTCATATACGATAAGTAATGAACTCTACTATTCATCTTAATAATAATTATATAAGGCTATACACTTTTTGACGGTTAAAAATGATTGCAATATTATTTCATTTTTCGCTATTAGTTATTTTAATGCATTAAGGTTTTCACACTAAGTGATGACGTGCATTGGCTGCTTGAATGATTTGGTATATGTATATTAATAATAATAGTACATATATCCTTAAGAAATACCGCCAATCCCGTCAATGAATTGGAACCATCTTGAACATTTTAGAAGAGTAGGACAAAATTCCTTATAGAATGATAGAATAGATATAATTAGAATTATTTGTGTGTTAAATTCGAAACTTGTGTAACAAAACGGAAATGACGAGAAGTTTTATCATTCCTTTTGATAATTTGATTGATATTTTTTCTTGTCCGACGAGTATTTTAATTTTTTTTCAAATTTTATTGGATTTAAATCCGGCGATTGGGGTGGTCAGGCAAAAATTTGGACTATTGTTGACCCAAAAATTATTTTACTACTTTCGAAATATGTTTAAGATCTCTGTTATTGATTGCTTACCTATTTGCGGATTTCGCCAAGCGTACGCACACAAAACCCTCCTCAAAACACTAATTCCTCTTTCCGACTGAAAGGCAGGATGTTCTGGTAACGACCGATGCAAATCTCGTTCAATTTCATCGTTTGCTGTTGATTGTTGCCCCAAAGCTTTATTTACTAACGTCCTGTATAAGCCTGGATTGGTGGCCATTTCATTTGCCGCCCCTTTAACAAAAACAAGAGTTTTTAATCCGTGTACAACCTTTGAATATACCGAGAGTTTTTTTTATCAGTGAACATGGGCGTATGTCATTACCATAGTTACATTTAAAATGATTGACAGCAATGTATTATCGCGTTTTTTACCTTCCGTCACCTTTAGGTAAGGAAGGTATTGTCTTTGGTCAAAAAATTCGGTGGTGAGTTTTTAATGAATAAGCACGTTTTAGGGTCCCTACAATACGAATTAACTATTTTTAAGATGATGTCTGTATGTATGTGTGTGTGTGTGTGTGTCCGTGTGTGTGTGTGTGTGTGTGTGTGTATGTGTGTCCGTGTGTGACAAATTTTTCTCCGACGATAACTCCAATACTATAATTCTAAAAAATATAATTCTTTCGTATTCCTCTTCTGTACATCCATATGAAGAGTTGATTAGATTTTGGTTATAACTGATCCACCGGAAGTACCCTTATTTGAAGTTTTCAACAGTTTTTCTTAAAAAAACCCAGTTAAATATTATTTTTTGACATTTTGTTTTTATATTTATTAAAGAAAATACTCTTCTCTATATGGTCTGATTATTTATTTTCCTTCATATTCAATAAATGTAGAGTTAAAGCATTATAAAGAAATTAATTTTCAAAAATTAGTCAGCTTTGTTATTTATCATGGAAACAGCTGACATAATTATTCAAAAAAATTTAATTGACAGATGTCAGTTGCAAGTGCAAAACCAAATATGGAAAAAAGTATAGGATCTAAAATTGGTATGTCATAGTGTTGCTCGCAAGTGACACGCAGAGAAAGGCCAAAGAGAAGATGGAAGGACATTACTTAGTGTAGCTTATGTTATAATTTTATTGGATTTATAGAACCTTCTAAAATGAACTTTTGGTATGGAATTTGTAAAAAATAGTATGTGTTCGTGTTCGATTTTACATGATATTATATAGAATATGTTCCAAGGACCTTTTTGTATGGGATTTGTACAAAATACAGCGAATTGACGGAAGGTCTTGTGCTGGCCACAACAGATTTTTTTAAAACTGGACATAGGACGTGACATTTAGTATATCTGTCAATGTCATCAAATTGCCATACTTCAAAATGTATACAGTTAAAGAAAAGTTCAAATTGTAAATTGGAGTAATTATAACGAGTCTACAACAAGTTTCTGACATGTGCATTAACTTTTAATAAGCGACCCAGTCCAACAACTATAAGAAAAATTTACAATGACTACAGAACTAAAAGATGCGTCAATAAACAGCACAAGAAGAAAATCAGACCAAGTACTGTAGTTAATAGTAAGAAACAAGAAATTATGCAATTAATTGAAAGTGACAACACTCTGTCAACATTTTTTTTTCTGAAATTAAGAATACTAGTACACAAGGTTTTAAGACAAGAACATTTTAAGAGTTTTAAATATCAAAATCATCAAGATTTATTACACAATGATATAGAACGCAGAAATATCTTTTGCGAAGATATGATGAACAAAATTAATAGTGGGGAAATATTACTGGATCGAATTTTATTTGCGGATGAAGCGACATTTTATATTAATCGGGAAGTAAATTCACAAAATTGCAGGTATTGGAGTCGTCAAAATTTTCACTTATATCTGCACCAGGTATTCCCCCAACGCTGGATAGGACGTGGTGGAGAAGTGGAGTGGCCTGCAATGCCACCAGATCTTGCACCAAACGATTTTTTTTTTCTTTGGGGCCATTTAAAAAATTGTATTTACAATGGTGACAAAATAAATATTGATCAATTAAAAAATAGGGAAAAAATATAATTTATATTAATTATTTCTTGCCATAGGCTTATGTCAGAGTATAGAATTATACCATACAATTTAAACTTTTTCTTCAACTTTATACATTTTGAAATATGACAATTTGATGACATTGACAGATATACTAAATGTCACGTCCTATGTCCAGTTTTTAAAAAAACGCGATAATACATTGCTGTCAATCATTTTAAATGTAACTATGGTAATCACATACGCCCATGTTCACTGATAAAAAAAACTCTCGGTATATAACTTACCAGAAAACGCCATCCACATGTCTCTTCTCAACCGATCAGGCACTCCCTGTAGAACGAGCTTCGCTATATCCGTGGTTCTGTACATAGAAATTCCCCGGCCGTATTCGTCAAAGTGTAACTCCCATTGTTTTTCTTTTGCCTCTTGTTTTGAAGAAACTTCTGGTATAGTTGACAGTTTAAATAGTGTCATAAGAGCTGGTTGTAAAGACCAATCGGCGGGAGGTGGTGTAGATGGATTTGTATTAAGAGTTAAACCGTCAAAACTGAAATAAACACGAAAATAAAGTACCTAAAAGAATAAATTATAGGTAGTTTGATGTTACTTACATAGGTGCTTTAGTTTTGGCCATCAAAGTAACTATTTTTTCGACTACAAAATCTCTATCGTGAACATTTCCTAAAAGAAAACTAGATTTTGAACTAACAGTTTTCGTTGTGATGTATATGGCTTTATCAGCTGATTGATTGTCAGCTTTTTCCAATAATTGAACATCTCTTAATGGAATAATCAGACTAACTTGTTGTTTTACCTATAAAAAATATTCACATTTTCTCAATTTCCTTCAAAATGGGTTAGCACAAACCCAAAATTCAATCATGCAGTCATCTTTCGCCTCGCCCACATTCATTTAAAAAAAAAAATAAGAAAATGAGTAGAAATGAAAGTTAATTAAATTGCGGAATCTTGTGATTTTAAAAATTTGTAACTCGATAATCAGTATCGTAAAAAAATCGTACGAAACATGAAATGAAAGAGAATTTCATGCTGAATTTAAATTTTCAATGCCCGTTATTGTATTTTTAACCGTGTCCAAGTGGCAGATGAAAATATGAGAAATGAACCGATAAGAAAAATAACTAAATTTTAGAAAATAATTATATGAAATTAATTGTCCGTAATTTTTGAAATGCTTATCGGAAAAAAATCGTACGATACATGAAATGAAAGAGAATTTCATGCTGAATTCAAATTTTTCACGCTCATCGTCATATCTTTAACCATGTATGAGTTGTAGATGAAAATATGCGAAATGAACCGATTAGAAAATTGACAAAATTTTGGAAAAAATTATAATGAAGTAATTCTTGAAATGCTTATCAGAAAAAAATCGTACGACACATGAAATAAAAGAGAATTTCATGATAAATTCAAATTTTCAACGCTCGTTATCATATCTTTAACCGTGTCTGTGTGGCAGTTGAAAATATGAGAAATGAATCAATTAGAAAATTAACTAAATTTTGGAAAATAGTTATTTATATTTAAACATCTGTAACTCTTGAAATGCGTATCAGAAAAAAATCGTACGAAACATAAAATGAAAGAGAATTTCATGCTGAATTCAAATTTTCCACGCTTGTTATTGTATTTTTAACCGTGTCTGTGTGACAGGTGAAAATATGAGAAACGAACCGATTGGAAAATTTAAAAAAAAAATTATTTATATTTAAACATCTGTAACTCTTGAAATGTTTATCAGAAAAAATTCGTATGACACATGAAATCAAAGAGAATTTCATGCTGAATTTAAATTTTCCACGCTTGTTATTGTGTTTTTAACCGTGTCTGTGTGGCAGATGAAAATATGAGAAATGAACCGATTAGAAAATGAAATTTTGGAAAATCATTATATAAAATTAATCGTCTGTAATTCTTAAAATGCTTATTAGAAAATAATCGTACGACACATGAAATGAAAGACAATTTCATGCTGAATTCAATTTTTCACGGCCGTTATTGTATCTTTAACCGTGTTCAAATGGCAGATACAAATATGAGAAATGAACCGATTAGAAAATTAACTAAATTTTAGAAAATAATTTTATGAAATTAATCGTCTGTAATTCTTAAAATGCGTGCCAGAAAAAAATCGTACGACACATGAAATGAAAGAGAATTTTCAACGCGTGTTGTCATATCTTTAACCGTGTGTGAGTAATAGATGAAAATATGAGAAATGAACCGATTAGAAAATTAACTAAATTTTGGAAAATAATTATACGAGATTAATTGTCTGTAATTCCTAAAATGCTTATCTGAAAAATATCGTACGACACGTGAAATGAAAGAGAATTTCATGCTGAATTCAAATTTTTCACGCTTGTTATTGTATTTTTAACCGTGTCTGTGTGGCAGATAAAAATATGATAAATGAACCAATTAGAAAATTAACTAAATTTTGGAAAAAAATTATATGAATTTGAAGATCTCCTTATTATCAGAAAAAAATCGTACAACATATGAAATGAAAGAGAATTTCATGCTGAATTCAAATTTTCAACTCCCATTATTGTATCGTTAACCGTGCATGAGTGGTAGATGAAAATATGCGAAATGAACCGATTTGAAAATTACCTAATGTAGGGTTTACTTTATAAAAAATATAGCATGCAAAAAAAAAAAATAAAGCTGAGACACTAACACTAACCCGACTATCGAAACACAGATAATTCTGCGATATAAAAAGCCGTCCCCAAACATGACGCTTATTATACGGCGTCCATAAAGTGCAGTCTATACTGCCGTCCAACTTTTCAGACGATGGAAGACGGAATATTAATCTGTAGGCTTCAGATTGAGCGCGAGCATCTAAGTCGCGTTTGAGGAATGATGGTTTTTTTGGAACATTTTTACTGTAAGAAAAACAGCGTTTTATCAATAATCACTTTATAGATTAGTCAATAGAAGTTACCTTAACTTGCTGAGAAGATCTCTATCTTCTGTGAATCCGCTTTTTTCATCGATTAATCTGCAAATAAAACAATTTTATACTCAATAATTGATCAAATAAATAATATTTCTTCTTACTGTTTCATGGCAAGATTAGCGAGTTGCTCCATAAGGGCAAAAGTTTCCGATTTTTTCAAAAACATGGAAAATTGATACTCTTTTTCTCGAGTAGCTATCCTGATAGAATCCGGAAATACAAGACTACTTGTTTTGTCTAATTCTGTTATATCGGCCCATCTTATACAAATTTTACTTTCTCGGCCCAAAATATAAGCGTGGAAACAGACGTAATTTACGGATAAGTATAGCCAACCTTGGCGAGGAAGTTTGCCCTTCCAGTAGCTAAAATAAAGAAGACGTAAAATAGTTATTTGTTAAATATGTGGATTAAATGAATGTTTGATGAGTCTTACTTCCGCGAGTTAAACATACATTTTAACCGCGAGTGTAATACAACTATTTATTCAATTTTGTCCTAATAAACTCTTCCGATCTGAGTTTAAGATTTTTATAATTGAAATCAAAATCTTGAAATGTCGCTAATCGTTTACGGGTATCTAATCGCTAACAGCCCGATTCACAAAAAAGTTTAAGCTAATCCTCATTTTTGGATTAGTGAATTCTATTCTATTCCGGTATTTAAAATTAAAATTTCATGATATTATCAATAAAGGTAGATACTAGGAATAGATTAGACTATATTTTAAGTTATAAACTGTCAAAATTAGAGTAGAATTCGCTAATCCAAAAATGAGGATTAGCTTAAACCTTTTTGTGAATCGGACTGTAAGTATTTTTTTATACGATGCCATAGTGATCTGTGGTAGTCATGGGTAGAGTTGTTTATAATAGACTTTGAAATAAATTATTCTGAAACTGTTTTTTAGAGGTTAACATCTCAATATGACATACAATATTTTATTCTAACAATCAAAGACATTACGTTATTAAAAAATGTAATATTCTTATTCTTCTTGGGGCGAAATAAGTAGGTATACGTTGAATATTTGAATTTATTCCAATAATTTTGGTTGACATTTTAAAACAGAAATAATAAATAAATATATCATCACGGCATATTACCCATTTCTGGGTGTGCCAATCTGCTTTATCGCAGATATCGGTAATGATGATAACATATTTGTACCGTGCGGGCGCTTACCAGGCGTCACCTCACGGGCACTCATAGCTGGTGTGGAGAGTGCACCACAGCAAAACAGCTAGTGAAATATTTTTTTTTTATATACAACCGGTAAATAATGTTAACTTTATTCTTATCAAAATCATAATTTATTGTGCTACATTATTTATCGAGGGAAATAAAGTACTCCCTAGGGAAATAAAGTGATTGAAGCCCTTTGTTAATTGATATTTATTAACGAATGAGGAATATTAACAATTATATTTATTTTGGCCGCGTGCCTGAGTGTCTGGTCGCGAACCTGGGGGAACCGAGTTCGATCCCGACAGACGCCAAATATTTCCAATTTTAAATGGCACAAAAGTGATTCCTGTGGTGCACTCTCCACACCAGCTGAGTGCCCGTGAGGTGACGCCTGGTAAGCGCCCACACGGTAAAATATATCGTCATCATTACCGATGTCTACATGTGTTGTAGATACTGGCACACCCAGAAATGGGTAATATGCCGTGATGATATATTTATTTTGGAATAAATATAATAAGATTTTTGTAAAATTAAATTTAAAATAAATAGTTTTTTCTTCGCTTATAGAAATGTGTTTCATTCTTATTAATTTCGCATGTTCTTTTGTTAAATAACAATTTTTTTCCCTTTGTATATAAAATATTGTATATAACGCGGGAGTAAAGTGTCATTATTTCCTTGATATATAATAGCTATTTTTGTTTTAAGAGTGTAAGGAGGCTTTTATGGCCTGCGGCGGGATTTTCAGCCCGAGGCGTAAACCGAGGGATAAAAACACGTCAAAGGCCATAAAAGCAAGTTACGCTCGTGGTACATACAAAACTTTATGCACGGACGAAAATTTTCAAATTATGAGCGTTAGAAAAATTGTATCGAAAAGAATTTGTCCTCGTACATCCAGTATCTAGTGTTGCTATGAAAGCGAAAAACAACAGTTTATTGTTTGTTTATTAGTTATGTCATTTGAGTTTTATTTTGTGTATCTTCGTGCTTTCCATATAAATATTACAAAATTAATTTTCATGTTTCATTAAAGAAGATAAAAATTTTCGATTTGTAATAAAAAAATTCATGTTGCCTGTTTAAATTGTTTATATTGTAGGTTATAATCTGGTTTGTTACATTATAGCCCGGCGGGCTATAATGAGGCCCGCGCCATAAAATGATGTTTATGGCAAAGAAATTCGTGTATAATTGTTAAATTATGATAAGTCCGTGCTTAAACTACTATTAAAACGCTAGCGAAATGATATTGTTTATAAAATAACAACTTTAATGGTCCATAATAATTATTTTGGTTTCTAATTTAATAACTTTACCTGCACGAATAGTAGTTGACTAATTTTTCATCATGAGGCATATTAAACAACCTCTGAAACTTATGAGAGGTATTTTTAAACGATTTTGTGTCCTCATCTGTAAGAAAACACCTTAAAATTATTTTAAAAACAAATGAAATATTTACAAACCATCTGCATCAAGTGTATCTTGTGTAGTTGCTAAAATTGATTGTATTTTGCAACAAACAAATTCCGTAATATCTTCCTCATTATCAAAAGATCTTAAAGTGTCTGTTACATTGTTGAAGAGCCATTCCCAGTCTTTTTTTATTTCGCCGTGCGTTAGAGAACACGCAATTTCTAAAAAATAGTTTCGTTTATCTTTTTTATTAAATTAGTATGTACAGCAAAAATTATTAAGTTTTAAGTGTTAGTTTTGTCTATTTTTGTGTAAAAATGCAATAGATTAACATACTGATAAAAATATTGATTATCACAAAAAGTTATGCGTAATATAGCAACAATTTTCATGGCTAACTCGATTGTTAGAAAGCTATGGAATGCATACGACATAAACAAAGCTTTGATAACATTTTTTTTGTGTACATACGATAATAAACTTCTGAAGACGGCGTCTGATGTAATATTCTATAAGGGGGCGGCTTCGTATCAAAAATACTATCCAAAGTTCCTACAAGAATAGAAGACAACCCTTTTGATTTTCCATGGCCTCTCCGATGCTGTAGGACAAAATATTGCGACGCCTCTTCTGTAACCCTGGTTACAAACAAAAGTAAAGAGAAAACAGTAATCAGTAATGTTTTGTTATGTCAGCTGATTGTGAAACAAGAATTTGGGTACATACCACAGTGCGTTGGCCAGCAACACTTCTTGAGGTTTAACCCACATACTTCTGCTGTTGTTACGAAGCCATTATCGTCATTTTATACGCCAAAAAGTTAGAAATATCTACACACACATGTTACTTTATCAGCAATGTGATAAAACTCGGCCGAGAACAGAGGGCTTGCAAGCAAATGTCACAACGCTTGGAGATATTGCCACTAGATGGCTATACTAGTTTTGTTTCAAGCGTTTCACTCTATTTTGGTGATTTTGGTTTCAAATATCTCAGCTCACAGACGGCAAATCTTTTTAAAAATTTGTATATATGTGTAAAAACTCATGAAAAATAACATATTTTAAGAAGTGAGACCAAATTTTAAAAAATCCGTTTCAAATCGACTTTGTATAAGTATTTATATGTTTACCCCTTTGTCAAATATGCCCTCTTAGTCCAACCAATTAAAAACTTCCCTTAAATATACTCCAAACCTTCCCACATTTACCCCTGAAAACAAATTTGAAATATCTTCCTTCACATTCGAGTTATAAATTTTTAAAATTTGATCAATACTTATAACATATTTTTTTTTTTTAAATGTATGAATTTTAAAAAAAGTTTCAAGCAAACCTTACCTAAAATGTAATTCTGGACAACTTTTTTCAAATAAGTTTTCTTCTTAAATGCACCATTCAGGTACAAATCATTTTTACATTTTCAAATTTATCCAAAACAATATTACTATAGCCATCTTACAGCAAATGACTAAACTATCAAATTTTTATTTATAAAATTAAGCCAAAATTAAAGGTATATATCTAATAGAAACATTTTAGAATATTTCAAAAGACATATTGAAAGTATTTACATTAGCTTAAAAACTCTATAATGATTAAAATAATTTAAAAGTCATGAGTTTGACGTTAAAGTTTTTAGCTCTTTTTAGGCCTTTAAAAATTATGAAAACACTTTTGAAATATCTGTTAAATTATTTAAAAACAATTCTGTAGCGTTTAAACTTTTAATTTTGCTTAATAAAGACAATTAAGTTTTTTTATAGTTCAACATATTGCTGTAAGATGGCTATAGTAGAATTGTTTTGGACAACATTGGCAAAAAAAATTATTTCCGGCTGAACTGTTCACCTAAGAACAAAATTTATTTTAAAAAAATTACTCGTAATTAAATTTTAAATAGGGTTTGTCTGAAACTTTTTTCTTGATTCATACATTTTTAAAATTTTATGTTACAAGTATAATTTATTAAATTATGATCTAAATAAAAATTCACAGTGCCTGTATTTATAACTATCAATTAACCAAATTTTGGGTATACGAAACCTAACTTGTAGATTCCAAAAATCATTATGTCGAGTTTGTTTCTTACCCCATTTTCGGGTCTGGTTTACCCTACCCAAAATTGGGTAGCCATATAATGCCGACATTTTGATTTTTAAAATTTGCTGGTTCAGTTATGAATACAATCAAAATTTGGCTAAATAATATTTATAAATATAGAAGCTGTAAATTTTAAAAATTTGATTAATAATTTTTTTGGGTTTATCGTTGTGCATCATTTTTTCCTTTTTTTAAGGGTTGAAATTTAAAATAAATATTCTTCAATCAGTCCTTTAACTACCTACTGTTTAAGATTTGAAATATTTTTCTCCATTTTGAAATTATGAATTTTTAAAGTCACCCCTATTGTTGTATATAAAACTTTTGTAATAATTATCAAAATTTATTAACTATATTAGCCATAAAATCGTGTATCAATCAATATTTGTTCAATTAATTTGTGTAAAATACATTAATTTGACAATTTCATCTAAATAATATTCAAATGACGTTTGTTTAAATATTTTTTAACCCGCGTAGATCCCATGCACATTTTTTTGAATCTGATTGGTCAATTGATTTATCGATATTATCGATTTTCTCCCATTTACACGATACAACAACGTACTTTTTTTACAACAAAACATTAAAAAATAGTTCATAACTTTCATCATAGAGTGTAGCAGCAGTATTGTTTTGCTTTAACAAATTCAAGAAAATCCATTTTTTGCCTGAACGAAAAAGATTTCGACTAAGTTTGTCATGAGAAAATAAAATTGTAATTAAAAATAAAGGGCAGTCTTGTTGAAACATTTTTTTATTTTTGCTTTAATTTCAGAGATAATGAATAAAACTAAAATCTATTTATTTCTTGCAAAAGAATTTTTTTTACAAAAAAATATTGTAACAAACTCTAATTATTTTTTAATTTTAAATGTTTTTTAAGCAATAATTTATTTTATTTGTATATAGTTCTTGAGAAAACGATTTATTTAACTAAGCATTTTTGTCTCTAAATATAAAAACTAAATCAATAATATTAATGAATGACTAATTAAAATGGACTATTCTGAGTAAGTTTTATTTGAAACTTTTTTCGATTTAACGCCCCAGTTTTGTGATAACAATTTTTGAAAATCAGTAAAAAATATACAGCAAACGTCATTGATACTTTATAGTTATTGTCAATAGATGGCTATAGCAATATTGTATTGGAATTATTGATTAACAAATCATTGATTTTCGGCTTTATTTTTAATTTTTCGAAAAAGTTTATTTGAAGAAAGTTACTCAGAATTAAAAGTTGTATAATATATTTTTGTACTAACATGTTTTATTTTATAATTTCTATGAATTGTTTCAAATTGCAATAAATACTTTTATCAATAAATAAGAACTTTGTGAAACTTAGCGCCTTTATGATTTTTTTGTGTTACAATAATTCTATTCATAATTATTTATTACCAAATTTGCTTTTTTTTAATCCTTTAAACAATATCTATGTGTATAGATGAAATAAATAAATAAAAATTATAATTAGATCTTACATTGTGCTGAACTTTTTCTGACTCCGGTCCTGTCGTCCATCATTATTTAGAATTTTCACTCTGAAAAATAAGAAATATTTTGATTAATAACAAAATAAATAAATATTAACTAGATGTCTTACATTTCAGTTCCAGTTTAACACTTTCCAACTGTTAAATTTTGATTAAAGTTTTTAGCGTTAAATTTTAATATTTCACTAACAAATTATACATTAACATAATTAGAAATCATTAAAGAATTGATTAACAATACTCTTGATATTGATTCTGACAATATTCTGCGAAAAATCACAAAAAAACGACAGAACGGTTCGATTGTCTTCCGCCATTTAAGCGCGAATGAGTGGCGTGGCGTGATGACAAAAGACGAAACGACCGTTGGTCATGGCAAGCTTCGATTCTAAATTCGCTAAAAATTAAAGTAGCCGTTGAAATTATTTTATATTTTCTTGAACAAATAATTGTTTATTTTAAAATAAATTTATGTAAAATCTTGTACAATACAATTAAAAAATTATTAAAATTAAACTATTCAAATTCAAATAAAAATTTATTAATATTTTATATTAAAATTGCATTTTTGTCAAAGAAAAACTGTTAATTCCGGGTGACCAATTACAACCAAAATCTAGTCAGCTCTCCATTTTTGAATTAATGTCCCAAAAGTCAATATACCCCATATTCAGATAAAAACTTCAAAATTTTCAAAAATCTAATTTTTATGTATCTAGATACTACTCAGTGCACTGAATCCAAATTTTAAAACCGCAGCTCGATATCTCTTTTCATTCTCGAGATATTTAGATTCAAAGTTTTGCTCAAAACAGCCCATTTTTGGGTAATAATCCAAAAATGGGTCGAGATATGAATTTGGAGATATCATCATTCGATTCTACGGGCAAAATTACATAAGTATACCAATTTTCATAATTTTTGAACACCGCATACAGTCTTTAAAGCAAAATAACTGAAAATAGCCAAAAATCGGAAAAATCGTAAGGGGTACCCCTTACGATTTTTTCAGATTTTGGCCATTTTCGGGGGTTTTCAAACTTTTATACATAAAAAATGAACCGGTTGGACAAAAATTATGAAAATTGGTACACTTATGTAATTTTGCCCGTAGAATCGAATGGTCGTGTCGTCAAATTCATATCTCGGCCCAATTTTGGGTAATTACCCAAAATTGGGCAGTTTTGAGCAAAACTTTGAATCTAAATATCTCGAGAACGAAAAGAGATATCAACCTGCGGTTTCAAAATTTAAAATCAGCGCATTGAGAAGTATCTAGATACATGAAAATTAGATTTTTGAAAATTTTAAAGTTTTTATCTGAATATGGGTTATATTGACTTTTGGGGCAATAATTCAAAACTAGGTAGAGATCTAGCCCAGAAATATGATTATAACAACAAAAGTTTTAGTTAACATTCTGAAAGCTTTTTCTGGGAAGTATATTTAATCTCTCTTATTGTATTATTAATTAAATATTTGAAATTATAGGTAAAATGCATATATCAATCAGAAATACCGCCAATCTGGTTAATGAATTGGAAGAATCTCTCACATTTAGTAACTTCCTCATACAATGAAAAATAGATATAATTAGAATTATATGTGTGCAGACGACATGTTAAATAAAATAAAAAAACAATATTTGGGTAAAGTTTTGTAATATTTTGTTATAAAACGACGGTTCGAAAGCGAAGTGCAATACAATACTTATATAGCCTAATATGGAAATGGCGAGAGGTACTGTGCTGGCTACAACAGATTTTTATGTCTGTATGTAATATAAATTCCCCATACTATAAATATAGTATGTCATTCTATTAATCTTAACTGTGCATTTCTAACCAGGGCATCGAACCCGCCAAAAATTGGGTTCGGTTTACGTTCAAGTTAATTTGTTTTTTGAAAAATGGGTTCGGGTGTGGTTCTGGTTCAAGCATTAATAAAATTTGCGGTTTTGTTCGGGGTTCAGGTTCGGTTCGACTTAATGAAAATTGAATTAAAGTTTTTATGAATGACAAACAAAAATAATTTAAAATGAAAAAATATTTTTAATATTTTTTTACATATTCAAACATTTAAATTTACCGCAATAAAAACAGTTCAATATAGTTATTTTATTTAAATATTAATTCTGTCTGTTGTCTGTTCATTCATTTGTTTCTCTGGTTTATTCTTGCATTAATATATTCGTACGCGTGATAGTGTCAGTCCTCAGTTCCCAATGTTTTTGTGACGTGAAATGATTGTTTTTGTTGCTATTTACGAACAATTTGAACGTTTTATTTATTATTATAAACTTTATCAAGTGTTTTATGTGTTATTTGTACTATATTTGTTTATTTAATAGTGAAATGTGGTTATGATCCGTGATCCGAAGCTTGCAGTCCAAGGAAAGAAGCAAAGGCAGACTTCGTAAAGGTTAGATATTGTATTTTGTTTTAAAATTTGTTTATTATAAATGTTTTCATAAAAATGACAATATTTCCATAGCTTATTTCATTTAAAACTACCGTGAGTATTTTTTAACATGAAACATTGGGTTTGTATATCCATGGTTACGACTTGATATTTGATTGACAGCAATGTATTTGCCCGTTCCATTTAAAATGAAACATAGGGAACGAATCTGACAGAAGTATTATATATAAATATTGTAAGAAATTTAGCGGAATCAGAAAACCACTCGAGAACACTAAACATATTTCTGGCACATGGTGCATACAGTATTTTTTCTACATCTAAATTAAATTTTTAGAAAACAGGTATAATTATTTAAACAAAATTAACCTCTAATGACATCTTGTCAATATGATCGATAACCGTTTTTCCTATAAGTTATAATTTGACATTTGATTGACAGCAATGTATTTGTCTGTCTCATTTAAAATGACACATGGGAAATGAATTTGACAGAAGTATTATATTTAAATATTGTAAGAAATTTAGCCGAGTCAGAAAACCACTCGGGCATAAGGTGCACACTATATTTTTTCTACAACTAATTTTAATTTAGAATGCAGGTATAATTATTTAAACAAAATTAACCTCTATTGACGTCTTATCAAATGTCAAATTCATTCCCTATGTTTCATTTTAAATGGAACGGGCAAATACATTGCTGTCAATCTAATGTCAAGTCGTAACTATGGATATGACAAACCCAATGTTTCACGTTAAAAAATACTCTCGGTATATATTTTTAATGCAAAAAAAGGTTAGGTTACATTGACACAAAAATACGTAGCAGTAGGTATACGATAATAGTTTAATGAATGTTTGGAGAGTCTATAATATATTTTGTTTTAATTCAGAATTAAAAGCATTATTTGGTATATTAAACATAAAAAATAGACAAACATACAATTATTTTATTTACTTATAGAGTAATTATTGAAAGTATTCATAATTTTATTACAACAAAATTCCGAACGATAATAAAAACATTAAAATTATAAACCAGGTTTTTTGAATGACTAACAAATAATAGTAATTAAGGTACCAAGGGTTGTTATAAGGACAATAATGCCTGAGGTCAACAGTGTACTGTCAAGGGCCTCTGGCCCGAGGCGAGTACGTTGACCGAAGGTATTATTGTCGTTTAACACCCGTGGTGCCTTCAACGTTTTATGTCTTACTAGAAATTCTTAATAAACATTTCGTCTGACTAGAATTTTTCAAACAAAAATAATAAATCACAAAATTTTAATACAACTTACAAAGTAGCCTGTGAATGCGGTATCTAGGTAATATTTTGTTTCTGTAAACAAAGCATTTATTCAAACAAAAATATATTTCTTGTGGTAGTTTTCGGTCAATATGGACGAGCAATGTTATTGCTAAGAATAAGAAGTATGCTGGTTTGTATTTGTGATGAAAAAAATTTGATTATAAACGACTACAATTCACAATGCTTCTTAACCTTAACTGCACTTTATGTTAGTATCAGTATTATTAACCTCAGTTTGTTGTCAACATTACCATAGCAACTTAATACGCCCTAGGGTATTATTTACTCAATAACAGACCTAATGTTGAGGTTGTTATAAAACAATAACATACTAGTAAGACATAAAAATAATTTAAAATGCAAGCCGCAATTTTCGAATTTTAATATCCGGTTTTGGTTCGGTTCAGGTTCGGGTTCGATGCCCTGTTTCTAACATTTCATTTCTCCTTAGTTGAAAAGTTGTGTGCATTATAGTTTATAGTTCTAATTTCGTCTGTTGTGTCGGTAGTTGTAGCTGGTCTGTCAGAGGCCAGCTGCGGCTTTTATCTGACGGCCAGTGATGTATTGGTGGCGTGGTGGTTTCCCATCCTTGTACGCCGGGCTGAGCGCCGACCAGCTCACTTTGACACTCATATGCAATTATCTAAATGACGCGTTTGATTTACACCCGCTTTCAACAGAATGACACATATATCTCCGGATAGTGAAGCGTTAATTTTCTGCCTCTAGATATCGCCTAAACGCATACGCAGACTGCAGAGCAGTGGCGCCCACGTCACATCAAAAACCATATTCTAAAATATTATAAATATGTTATATATAATGGATATGTCCACCAATTTTTGTAGATCATTTATAATAGCGTTTTTCATTTATATATTTAGCAGCGGGCCAAAAAATATTTAGATGGGCCACTAATCGGAAAGTTTTGTACTGCTACTTACATTTTTACTAGTGGTGGGATCCGGATCCGGATAGTTTCGGTTTCGGATCCAAAAATATCCGGATATCCAGATAATTGAATGTTGAACTATCCGGATCTCGGATCCAAATCTCAGTATCGGATTTTGGATCCGGATCTGAGTATCGGATTTTGGATCCGGATCTGAGTATCGGGTTTTGGATTTTAGATATGAAATTTCAGTATGCGCACCGGTTCTCGGATTCGAGTACCTATTCTCAGTATTGAACCAGATGATAATATTTGAATGTATATTATCATGGAGTCACAAAACCAAATAAATTTGATTATGAAATAATCCACTATACATTTTTGTTTGATGTAGTTAATAGCCGGTATATTTTCGATGTTAAACTTTTAGCATCCGCTAAGAATGAAATTCTTCGATTCCACAGAACTAGCAGGTAACAAAAACAATCCCTTTTATGTGAACAACACATCGAATCCGGATCCGAATGGGATATGGTACCCAAACTAGGATCCGGATCCAAATCAGGATCCGGATCCAAATCCGAATTAAATTTACGGATATCCGCTTCAATATCCGAACATCGGATATCCGAGGAACCGGATATTTTAAAATCCGGGTACTCGGATCCATGTTTTGTCGGATCTTCACAGCATTACTTTTTACCTCTCGCTAAGAGAGGTATTGGATTCAAGGTCCCTAGAATCCATTTTTAAAATGATGTGTGTGTGTGTGTGTGTGTGTGTATGGATGTATGGATGTTGTAGACACGATTCCTCAAAAACTATAAGATTTAAAAAAATATTTAACTGCAGTTTCCTCAATCTGACATTCCTGGGAAGAGCTGAAAAGGTTTTGATAACAATTGAACAACCGGAAGTAGTAGTTTTTAGAAAAATTCTTCTAAATATAATCTTTTGGGAGTTTTTTTTATTAAATATTGAAGAACATAAAATTCTCCATCTAATACACTTAAAATTTTTATTATATCTTGTATAGATTTAGAGTTAAAGACACTATAATTTATAGAGTAAACTAATCGCAGAGGCTAAGGCACTAAGGAAACCAGTTGACAAATTCCAATGTTTATAACATAGTTTGTAAATGACACATGTCAGTGTCAAAAATTAACAGTTTTAGTGACATTCTGATAGCTTTTTCTGGGAAGTATATTTAATATTTCTTATTGTTTTATTAATTAAATATTTGAAATTATAGGTAAAATTGTGGTAAAATGCATATATCCATCAGAAATACCGCCAATCTGGTTAATGAATTGGAAGAATCTCTGACATTTAAAACTTCCTCATACAATGAAAAATAGATATAATTAGAATTATATGTGTGCAGAAGGCATGTTAAATACAATAAAAAACAATATTTGGGTAAAGTTTTGTAATATTTTTTTATAAAACGACGGTTCGAAAGCGAAGTGCAATACAATACTTATATAGCCTAATATGGAAATGGCGAGAGGTCTTGTGCTGGCCACAACAAATTTTTTATTAAAAAATCCTAGGAATAAGAGCTGATTAGATTTTGGCAACGATTGGACAACCGGAAGTAATACTTTCTTTAAAAAAATGTTCTAAATTGTATTTTTTGAAAATGTCTGTTATTACTAATATTAAAGAATATAAAAATCTCTATCCGATAAATATATAAAATAATAAAATGAAGTGGAAAAATTAAAATGTTTGTAATTGACAGATAAATGTGTGTCAAAAAGCCAGAGACATTATTGAAGACTTTTTCTGGGAAGTACATTTAATATATATTTCTTATTTTATTATTAATTAAATATTTATAATTATATATACATATATTACATATACCCTTCAGAAATCCCGCCAATCTCATCAATGAATTGGAAGAATCTCGAACATTTAGAAGAGTACGGTGATATTTGTTCTTAAAATAAATTGAACAGTAAAGAATAGATGTAATTAAAATATTTTGTATGTATCAGCCTAATATAAAATTGGCGAGAGGTATTGTGCTGGCCACAACAGATTGTTTTCTACTTTTTCCTCGCCCCGAAAATGAGAACAGAGTTACTACACTAAAATCTAACACAACATTTATAATTGTGTCCCAGTATATTTGATTTTTTGATTGTATAATTAATGAGCCCCATTTGGACGTCACTGCCCGCTCTATGTGTCTCTGTCTATCTGTTTCATCTGATCGTCAGCTGTTCTTCCATGTCGCCAATACGAAGCAACCACGTAAATCTTTCCAATGGACATGTGTTGCCCCGAGTTGTATAACTGCCTAAGTACCCACAGAATTAGATTGACCGACGACCACCGTCCCGACGAAAGGCGTCACGACGCTAAATGTTATGAGTTCGCAGCGATTTATTCACAAAGAAGACGGAATTAGTGGAGGACAGTAAAAATGTAGATCATCACAAATTAATATGTTAAGTCTTCTATTAATAATTTTAATATGACAAATATTTTTTACTCTTCTGTAAGCAAAAGTAGAAATTATTGTTATTTCGACAGTAGAGCGTCGAAAATACGGACTAATTGGTGCCAGTTCCAATTCGGATTATCGATCACCCAATACAAGGAGCTATTGTAATAGTTATTTACATTCGAGTGCGTGTAAGTTGTATTTTACAGCGCGACAGCTTTGTTTAAGGCACGAGCTCTTAAGGCGAGTGCCTTATTAGCTGGAGCGCTGTAAAATACTTCACGCACGAGAATTGTATCAAATTTTTTGGCCGACGATAATGAAAATCACTTTTTTAAATGAGATAGGTTATACTTCTGAAAAGGGTTAGTTTAAAATATTGGGGTTAAGTCAATTTCCAAATTTGATTTTACTTACCTTTATTAGATTACTTCTTCTAGCGCAAATTTATTTGTAATAATAGACGTTGTTTATGACTGATAATATATTTATTTGCTCATGTTTTCGTCGTAATAAATAATAGGTAGGTGTCGATATTTGACATTTCAGCAATGTTCGCCTCGCGTATTTGACAGATATATCGATCGGTGACTATGTCGGTAACGGCGGATTTTCACAATAATGACAGATGTCGCTGCTGTGATTTTGGTTTATATAAATTAATTTTAAATATAGGGAATGTTGAAGTAAAAAAATAACTTAAATAGGTAGTACTTTTTTACATGAACTTTATTATAGTAAAGATGATTTCTTTTCTAAATGCCCATAAACGTTCAGTGTATTTTGATTATTTTACCGCATAGTTAGACAAGTTACAACACAGTAAGCGTAAAATGTAGGTTACACTTGCTGTGTATACAATTGTAAAGTTCCCATTACACTTCAGGAGGGCAAAAAATTATTTTTCATTAAAGAATATAAAAATTTTCGATTTGTAATAAAAACTTTTCATGTTGCCTGTTTAAATTGTTTATATTGTAGGTTATAATTTGGTTTGACGTTTCATTATAGCCCGCGGGCTTTATGTCAAAGAAATTCATGTATAATTGTCAAATTATGATACGTCCGTGCATAAATAACTATTACATTTCTTATTATATTATTTTCTATTAAAATATAAGTCAATGTCAATTAAGAATCGCTCTTGCATAAAATATATCATTTGCCAAGAGCAGAACAGTTTTTATCTTAGAATTGCAAGCAGGGTAATAAATTCATAATAATATTCTAATATATAAAAGTGATAGTTGTAAAATATGCATGTATATATAATGATGAGTCTTATTACAGATTAATAATTAAGTAAGTCGGAGTAAATAAAAAGCAGAACACGTTTTTATGAATAAACTTAATCAAGTTAAAATGAAACCAGCCTGACGGTGGACAAGATTTACGACAATGAAGACATAAATAACTTGAAACTATATTATAAATTCTTCAAAAAACATCGGGGATAATAAAAATAGGAGAAAAAGTGTAAAGTAGCTAAATATAGCTGGCAGGACAGTCAAGTGCAGTCCGTGAATTCGTTGTTTAATTAAAAATTTCTGAATTATGTCTCCTGGACATATAAACATGGGATTTTATTAGCGGTCGGCGCATCTCTAAATAACAACGATTGGTTTATTGCAATTACTTCCAGAACGTATTGGTATGTAAAGTAATGACACACGTAGATACGGCGACCAAGAAATCGGACCCTATACTATAAGATCAGAACCGTATTACACATATTTACCTACAGTAAAATAAATAATTATGACTATATGGAATTTATTCATTGCTGGGTGTGCCATCTGGTTTATCCTTTTTACAGATTTCCATAATGGAAATATGCTATAGAGTGTATGTAAAATTCATATTCTTATGTCTGAAATAAGACGATTTAATTATACCATGGTCACGACTAAAATCTAGATGTAACAAGACTAAATTCAGCAGCATTATTATAAAGAATGTCTCACAACTCGCGCCCCAGATGAAACGGACACTTGCCGACGACAATAGGTTGCCAACAAATAGAAGAAAATAGTTTGCGGCTGCTTGCATAACGGAGTTACAAGACTTTTTAATCCACCAATCCCGGAAGGATATCTTGAGGTGTGATGATATTATTACAAAATAAAACTGGTTGCTAGGTACTAGTGAGTTACAAAATTTGTTTGACTCACTGTAATTTTGACACTTTAGAGTTGACTTTTCACTGTCAACAAATTTAGGTTAGCGAAGGTGTCATCCGAGATCATCATTTATATCGTACAGTGCAACGTGTTGTAGCAGTTGTGTAAAATGTGTTAAACGAAAATATTATTGTCCACATTCTCCGAAAATTTGCCTTTTTTTATTCACCTTGTCAAATTTAATTTGACACTGACATTTTTCGAAAACTACAGTCGCCCACACATTTTAAAGAAGATTTGATTATTTGTATAAAACCATAGTAACGTAAAATTACGGCAAACACACGTTAAAGGTATAGGTCTCTGATTAGTGAATTTAAGACGTCTTTTCTCTAATATCTTTTAAGCTAGATTTTTTTTCTTCGAAATTACACATCCGAGTGCGGTCTCGTGTTTCCTCATTCGCTCTGGGGCGCGAGTTGTGAGACACCCTGTATTTGACATTTAGAAACACAGCCAATATTTTTGGCTACAACCCTTGCCCCCTAGTTAAAGTCATCTACAAGTCATAAATATTTCAAAATTCCAACTAAAGAGAAATCGTTCTTAAAATTTTATTCGGAAAATAACAATGAGACACCCTAACTGTCATGTCACCGCGGGACGCGTTCTATCTATTGGAGATTTTCTGTTAACTCGGATGAGACCTGGGTTTGAGGCTAGAAGGAGGTTACGTCACATGAAGTTGAGACTAATGACAGATGTTTGCTGTACTGTAGAAGTACAATACAATAAGTAGCACGTGCTAACTAGTCAGTATTTTGTGGTCTGTTAATAAATGCAATTTTAACATGTCATTCACGTGCACATACTATAATTAACCGTTAATGATCATTAATTTTTGTAGTGACATTAGCTTTGTTCGATGACATGTACTAGGCCGCCCTAGTGTTAACTTTCTTGCACTAACATGTTTTATGAGAAACGGGCAGCTTCTGGCAGGCTGTTCGATGACAAAAATTTTAAGAACTAGTGCTCACTTTTCTGACCTGACTCGCGAGGTAGTGTACAAAGTGCAGACTAGGAGTGGGGGTAGCTAAATGTTGTTCGGTAGACATTTTAATTCTATCCTATCTACACATCTGTTTATTTAACCTAAAATTTTGTTTTGCTATATAAAGAATTAATTAATATATCTGTCTCTGAATCTGATGAAGAATCAAGTGATGATTGATCTTCGCCAGAATCGTTTATTAGTTCACTATGCTCTTTAAAACAGACATTTCTGCAGTCACTTTTTTGCAGCTTTATGATATGACTGTGTTTATAAACAACCTAACCTTTTACACCTTTGGCTATGCTTGGCTTGATTACTCACAGCTGAGCAAACTTGCCCAAATATACACTAGTGTGTTTTATGAAACCACAAGAATTAGACTGAACTAGTGTACACTACACTGCACTGCACTATTCTGCTCTACACTTCAAGCACTTCTCATCGAACAGAGCTATTTATTTGTTATTGTTATTACAGTTACATACATTTGAAATCTGAACCTTGTAACTAAAAATTTGAGTTTATCTTTAAAACATGGACTCCGGGATTTATAAATAAATAATAATTAAATATATCATCACGGCATATTACCCATTTCTGAGTATTCCACAATCTGCTTTATCGCAGATGTTGGTAATGATGATGACATATTTGTATCGTGAGGACGCTTACCAGGCATCACCTCACGGGCACTCATTGCTGGCGTGGAGAGTGCACCAGAGATGTCACCTTTGTGTCATTTAAAATTAGAAATATTTGGCGCCGGTTGGGATCGAATCCGGTTCCCCCAGGTTTGCGACCAGACATTCAGGCATGAGTCCCGGGATTTATAAAATAGATTATTTTATATATTTATCTGTAAAACACATAGAAAAAGAATGAATGTATACCTGTAGAACATTAAGTAATGTTTCATTCTTATAATAACATAAATTGCGAAAAAATTATAATATTTAAAGGTATTTTTTGACGAAAAACTATTTTAAGCTTTAAGTAAAGTTCCATTTCCGGTTATCTGATTTACACCAAAATCTAATGGCTTCAAGTTTAAGAATTTTCTTAATGATAGTATTTGGGTTACAGCATTGGCAAAATCCATACACACACATACAGACATCATCGTATAAATGTTAAAATCGGATTCTAAGGAGCTTAATACGTGGTCATTTCCTAAAATCTCTATATGCGATTTTTAGCATGGTCTCTATACCTCACTTACCAAGGGTAGCGAAAGGTAAAAAGTAGATATCCGGTGTAGGCGTGTAGGTACTTGTTTTTAGACAATTTTACTTTTATTTTAAAGATGTAGTCATTGTAAATATCTATGGATTTTATTTCTCGAAGCATTACAGATTATAACTATTTTTATATCCGTTCAAAATACTTTTAAAAATGTAGAGCAAACTACCAGCTAATATATGGCTGAGGAAGTGTCTCTTTTTTTCAAAAACATTATGAACGATTTATTGCAATGTTCTTGTTGTAATCAATTATAGTTCTGGTGAACAGATTTTACACTCGTTGCAATACTTCAACTTCAGTTTAACAATGTGGGTGGACCTAATTTTTAACTAGTAGGCGTACAGATTTTCAAAAATATTTGTAAGTAGTTTATAGATAAATTTGAATGAGCTCTTCATTAGTAAAATTTGAGCATGTTTGAAATTTAATTATATCTGTAGCTTAATGCAAAAACAACTAATGTATGTTTCTGACCAAAACACATTTTTACATATATGATCGTAGACCAAAAAATAAAATACCCGTATTTTTTTAAATTGATTAATTATTCGTAGTTTTCGAGAAAATAATTATTAAAACTTTGGAGCAGGGATCTGTGACGTCAGTAGGGTAGAATGATAGAAGACAGTTAGACTGAGATAGATATATTGCGGTAGGCGAAAGTGACAGCAGCTGTCACGTTCGCCATTCCATAACCTATCACAACATATCTATCTCAGTCTAACTGTCTTCTTCTACCATTCTACCCTACTGACGTCACAGATCCCTTCTCCAAAACATTAAATTGCTAATAACAATATTATTACAAACGAATGTTTAGTTTTTATTATTATAATGAGAAGCTATAGAGGTTTGTTTTGTATATTATGACTTATATATTGAAATTCGATTATGGTCACATACCGCCATCGACCTTTAAACTAATGGACCAAGTGTCTCCTATTCTTTTATTGTTAGAATAATGTTCCAACATAAAAGGATAGAAATATATATTCTGTCCTTCAACAATACGGAAGTTCTCAGTATACTGCGCATACGTTCGTACTCATTATACATCTTTTTCAGCCATATGTAAACCTCTATACATCGCTCTCTATCACTAAATAGTTGTCAAAATCTACATTTGACGTTTCGTAACTGTCTATTATTTGCTTTTTTGGAGAACATTTACAATTATTTATGTCAATATATACGTGTATGTGTTGCGAAGTGTTATGCGACAAAATAATGGGGAAACGGAGTATTTCATATAATCAGCAGTACGTACGTGGTACAGCTGTATCATTTCATGTATAAGGACTTATTAATTATTACTTGTCCCCTATAATATAATATGTATGTAATATATTGTATTAAAAATATATAATGAATCTAATTATGTACAAAAAAAAATTAAATCTCTACTCTTAGCGATTACGCACCACGTATAACAACTTAGGGACAAATCAAATTCATTTTCCAGCGTTTTCTTAACTTCCGTACTGTTGAAGGATAGAGATACTGTGTCTGCACCGTTATGGCGGGACAAATGTTTTGCTCGTGCGCTGCATCTATTAGTTTAAAGGTCGATGCATACCCCATTGTGTAATCGGCTAAACAAACCCTATAATTTTATACTGGGTGATCGAAAAATAGCTGAATGTCGCGGGACCACTTTTTACTTCTCGCTAAGAGAGGTATTGGATTCATCTAAAAATCGCATATCCAGATTTTGGTGGATAAGCACTATATAATTTTTACGATGATGTCCGTGTGTATGTGTGTGTGTGTGTGTGTATGTGTGGATGTTGAAACCACGATTTCTCAAATACTATAAGACTTAAAAAATATTTAATTGCAGTTTCCTCAATCTGACATTCCTGGGAAAAGCTAATTAGATTTGATTTTGGTAACAATTGGACAACCGGAACTAATAGTTTCTTTTAAAAAATCTTCTAAATATTATTTTTTGACGGTGCTGCCACCAATAGAGCCATAGGCAGTCCATTAAACAAAATTCGTACTTGGATCATACAGTCCCGTGGCCGCGTGCCTGAGTGTCTGGTCGCGAACCTGGGGGATCCGGGTTCGATCCCGACAAACACCAAATATTTCCAATTTTAAATGGCACAAAAGTGACCCCTGTGGTGCACTCTCCACGCCTGCTATGAGTGCCCGTGAGGTGACGCCTGGTAAGCGCCCACACGGTAAACTATATCGTCATCATTACCGATGTCTACATGTGTTGTAGATACTGGCACACCCAGAAATGGGTAAAATGCCGTGATGATATATTTATTTTATTTATTTATTTATCATACAATCTACCATCTTATTCGATAATATTATCGCTATCTGTATACTTATATACATTTTTGTTTATTTGTGTATAATAAAGTGTGAATGTTTATGGGCCGGTGCAGCTCACAAGTCACGTCACAGGTAAGGTGATAAATTCTCGGAGCCGGTCCTGTACACGCATGGAGGCGCTCAGCATACGTTAGCACTAATTGAAACGGCTCATTAAAATACCAGCCAACCACTCTGCACTTCCACGGGATTTCGGGAATCTTATACATACCGCCAAGATTTACTAACGTACGAACAAAACGTCTAATTCACTTTAAAAAACGCTAATCAGCCAGATAAAATAAAAAGTATTAGGAAAACTGCAAAGCAGCTCGTTTTTCAAATTTGGACTCGTGCGATAACAGATTGCCTTATGAAACTTGATTTTTAAGGTACTATCAGGTGCTGCATTAATTTTTTCTTTCCTTCATATGTTATCTGTATTTTTTATTTTCTTTCATATTTTATTCATGCGAAAATTTTTTGGTTAAAAAATCATCTAATTGAATCCCTTTATTGCTGACGACGTGTGCGAAAGTAACCAATCAAAACAAACTTGCACTGATAAATATCCTAAGACAATTATCACTTATGTCAATAAGTTGCTAAGTAACGAACAGTTTTTGACATATAATTAAAGATTAATTGTTTTAATTTAAAAATGATGATTTAAACAACAAAATTATAGAAGAAAACACATCAAAAAATACTGTATTAAATAAACAACTAAATGTAGAGAATATTTATGGACTTTTGTATGTTTTATCTTCTTCTCTTTGGTCTCACTCAAGAGGACTCATTCTCATTGCATACTTCACACTGAACATATTCATAGGCACATTCACGTTCATAGGTACTAGTGACATCTACTGGGCTATGTTAGACACAAAAATTCTGTCAAATACAAATTTTAGGCAAATTTAATGTTAAAACTGCAAAAAATTTTCTCACCGAATACCCCTCGATCATTGATAAATACTTATAATTTTATCACACTTCCTCAAGCACGTTGATTTTAGGTGACACCACCTCCGCCTTCGGCGTCGGGCTGTTACCAAGCAACACGCTTTCGGTAACTGTCATAAAATTATTTCGTAATTATCAATGTCCTCGGGATATTATAGCTGAAAATTGTCTCTGAAAATATAATATTTAAATTGCCGCCATTCCTGTCGCCTGATGACATCAGCAAGTTACTAACCAATGAGGGAGTGGTTTACATTTGCCGCCGACAGAATTTAAACCAATGACAATTGTCAGTTAGATACTAGTTCTATCCATATTACTGATTTTTATATATTATAAAGAGTCAAACATGTAGAAAAGAGTTATATATATATATATATATATATATATATATATATATATATATATATATATATCGATATATTTATTTTCCTTATTTATATTCCCTTTAACATATTTTCTCTTACATTTCTCCATCTCACTCTTAATAAAATATAACATCTTGTTCTATTATCCAATCATTCCATCTTTGTCTGCTTCATAATCATGTGTATTTGAGAGCGAGATAGAGCGAAAGACGCATCGCATGGTATTGATTGATTGATTTATGGCAGTGCGTGATCTATTTGACAAATTAATTGGTTGGTATAGCGGCTGGAAATGGATGCAATATGGCTGCCAGGAGAGAATAGAATGGATGAATCATGTCTCGGTTGGTGATGAACAGATGTACGTTTCAAATACTTGATGGACTGCCGATTAATTTAAACCGCAAGACTGCGAAATACGAAATAAAAATATACGAACGTTTATCATTTCTACGAGCTAATATAGGAGTATATGATGGCAAATAGACAATGCTGGTATGAAGTACATTGAAAAATACAAATACAAAATACTATAAGTATCGAGTACACACAAATCACAAATAATTCTAATTCTATCTATTATTTTATTCTATAAGGAATCTTGTCCTACTCTTCTAAAATGTTCAAGGCGGTTCCAATTCATTGACGGGATTGGCGGTATTTCTTAAGGATATATTATGTACTATTACTATTAATATACATACCTACCTATACCGTGAGTATTTTTTAACGTGAAACATAGGATTTGTCATATCCATGGTAACGACTGGACATTTGATTGACAGCAATGTATTTGCCCGTTCCATTTAAAATGAAACATAGGAAACGAATTTTATATTTGATAAGACGTCATTAGAGGTTAATTTTGTTTAAATAATTATACCTGCATCCTAAATTAAAATTAGTTGTAGAAAAAATATGGTGTGCACCTTGTGCCCGAGTGGTTTTCTGACTCGGCTAAATTTCTTACAATATTTAAATATAATACTTCTGTCAAATTCATTCCCCATGTGCCATTTTAAATGATACAGACAAATACATTGCTGTCAATCAAATGTCAAATCATAACATATAGGAATATGCAACGGTTATCTGTCATATTGACAAGATGTCGTTAGAGGTTAATTTTATTTAAATAATTATACCTGTTTTCTAGAAACTAATTTAGATGTAGAAAAAATACTGTGTGCACCTTGTGCCCGAAATATGTTTAATGCTCTCGAGTGGTTTTCTGATTCCGCTAAATTTCTTACAATATTTAAATATAATACTTCTGTCAGATTCGTTCCCTATGTTTCATTTTAAATGGAACGGGCAAATACATTGCTGTCAATCAAATATCAAGTTGTAGCCATGGATATGGCAAACTCAATGTTTCACGTTAAAAAATACAAAATACTCACGGTATACAATTTTAAATATTTATTTACTAATTCAATAAGAAATATTAAATGTACTTCCTAGAAAAAGCTTTCAGTATTGTCAATAAAACTATTGATTTTTGACTGACATTTATCTGTGAATTACAAACATTTGAATTTGACAACTGGTTTCCTTGGTGGACTGTGCGATTTATTACAACAGATTTTCCATATATTATATTTTCTTTATCTATAAATCTATAGAAGATATAATAAAAATTTTAAGTGTATTCGATGTAGAATATTATGATTATATTCTTCAATATTTACAATAACACAATTTTTCAAAAAATAATATTTAAAAGAATTTATAAAAAACTACTACTTCCGGTTGTCCAATTGTTATCGTCGTTTTATAAAAAAATATTACAGAACTTTACCCAAATATTGTTTTTTATTGTATTTAAAATGTCTTCTGCACACATATGATTCTAATTATATCTATTTTTCATTGTATGAGGAAGTTTCTAAATGTCAGAGATTCTTCCAATTCATTCATCAGAATGTCATTAAAACTGTTGATTTTTGACATGTGTCATTTACATACTATGTTATAAACATTGGAATGGCGAATTTTATGTTCTCAATATTTAATAAAAAAAACTCCCAAAAAATTATATTTACAAGAATTTTTGTAAGAAACTACTACTTTCGGTTGTTCAATTGTTACCAAAACCTTTCCAGCTCTTCCCAGGAATGTCAGATTGAGGAAACTACAGTTAAATATTTTTTAAGTCTTATAGTTTTTGAGGAATCGTCCCTCCAACATCCATACATACATACAAACACACACACACACACATACATAACATCCACATACACACACAGACATCATTTTAAAAATGTTATATCGGATTTTAGGGACCTTAAATCGTGCTTATTCAATAAAATCTGGATATGCGAATTTTAGCATGAATCCAATACCTCTCTTAGCGAGAGGTAAAAAGTAGTGCTGTGAGGATTCGGCAAAACTTGGATCCGAGTACCCGGATCTCAAAATATCCGGTTCCTCGGATATCCGATGTTCGGATATTGATGCGGATATCCGTAAATTTAATTCGGATTTGGATCCGGATCCAGTTTTGAGTCCGGATCCCTTTTGGATTCGGATCTGGACTTGGATCTGGATCCGGGTTCGATGTTTTGTTTGCGGATCCGGATCCGAATTTTAATTCTGGATCCAATTCTATTAACTATATCAAACAAAAATTTATAATGGATTATTTCATAATCAGATTTATTTGGTTTTGAAACTCCATGATATACATTCAAATATTATCATCGGGTTCAATACTGAGAATATTCGAATCCGAGAACCGATGTGGATTCTGAAATTCCATATCTAAAATCTGATACTCATACTCATATTCGGATCCGGATCCAAAATCCAATACTCAGATTTGGATCCAAAATCCGATTCTCAGATCCGGATCCAAAATCCGATACTCAGATCAGGATCCAAAATCCGATACTCAGATCCGGATAGTTCAACAATCAATTGTCCGGATATCCGGATATTTTTGGATCCGAAACCGAAACTATCCGGATCCGGATCCCACCACTAGTAAAAAGTATGAATGCATACCTGTAGAAAATTTAATAATCTTTAATTCTTATAACACTTGCATACTTTCCTTTAAAATACTTTTTAAAAAATGTGAAACCAGCTCATTATTTTATTTTTGTGACTGATGTTAAATATCCCTAATAACAATTATACTTTGTAAACTCGAACAAGACAAAGAATGCAGATATTTTAAAATTCAGGAGACCGAATTCGAACACGAATTGTTCAATCCACAATTCACTATTTTCTCTACAAATCATTAAATTTGAAAGACATATCTCATAATAATAATAAGTATGTATACGTATTCTTCCGCGATTGTGCCTCTGCCTACCTGGCTGTAGAGTCCGTGCCCCGGGCCCCGGGGGGCAAAGGGGGCCCATGATCAATCACCGCGAGCCGCGCCACCTGTACACGGGCCCGATCATACAAATTGCCTCATTTCAGATACGAACAACAGGGCTGCAAGACAGACACTCGCTCCAAGACGGCTCTGACATATTTATAGCTTTTCGCGCGCAACCTACAACTATTCTTTCCAGGGAAAGATGGAATGGCAAGGCAATGGCGTGGCGTGGCGTGGCGTAGTGTAGCGTGGCATATAACACAACACGTGGGATTTAAATTAGTTTATATGCAGAGGGATTCCTCAAGATCAATATGATTGGAAGGAGGGAGGAGATACAGTTCGGTCACATCTTAAAATCACAGTTAACATTTTCTGTTGACCGTTTATTTATAGATTATGTTATTGTTTAGAAAATCATTCATTAATGACCATTACTAATGCATGATTTTTTATTAATAAACGATTTTATGTTCTACTGCGTCATAATCACTTGGCTTATGGTTGCATTTAGTGTCCATAATGTGGCATTTTATTGGACTAGTACATTTACTTTATTTTATTGGACAGAACTATCACTGTCAAAAAATCTGTTGTGGCCAGCACAAGACCTCCCGCCATTTCCATATTAGGCTATATAAGTATTGTATTGCACTTTCCTTTCAAACCATCGTTTTATAACAAAAAAATCTGTTGTGGCCAGCACAAAACCTTCCGTCAATTCGATGTATTTCGTACATATCCCATACCAAAAGTTCCTTGAAAAAGATGCTGTATATCCTGTAAAATTTTAACACCAACACACTATTTTTTACAAATTCCATACCGAAAGTTCCTTTCCCTATTTTATTAGGGGTCGCTGTTTCTTACTCTTCTCTTTTTACTCATTCCTGTCCAACGCATCTTCTTCACATAATTCTTCCTCTCTCATATCTACACAGTCCTTCCATTTCTCTTTGGCCTTTCTTGTACTTCTGGCATTGAAAATTCCAATCTTGAGGCGAGTCTGCAACTGCATGTCACTTGCGAGGGACACTCTATCACATTCACATATAACTTTCTGACCCTATACTTTCAACTTTGGTTTTGCATTTGACACTGACATCTGTCAATTAAAAATTTTTGAATTATCTGCTGTTTCCATAATTTTAGCAAGGCTGACTAATTTTTGAAAGTTAATCTCTCTTAATGTCTCTATAATTCTATATGTATTGAATCTGAAGGAAAATGTACAATCAAACCGTATAGAGAATATGATATTCTTTCATATTGATAATCACAAAATGTCAAAAAACAATATTTAACTCTTCTTCAACTCTTCATATGGATGTACAGAAGAGGATTACGAAAGAATTATAATTTTTAGAATTGTAGTATTAGAGTTATCGTCGGAGAAAAATTTGTCACACACGGACATACATACACACACACACACACACACACACACACACGGACACACACACACACATACAGACATCATCTTAAAAATAGTAAATTCGTATAGTAGGGACCCTAAAACGTGCTTATTCATTAAAAACTTACCACCGAATTTTTTGACCAAAGACAATACCTTCCGTCACCTTTAGGTAAGGAAGGTATTGTCTTTGGTCAAAAATACAGAACTTTACCCAAATACTGTTTTTTGTTGTATTTAACATGTCTTCTGCACACATATAATTCTAATTATATCTATTTTTCATTTTATGAGGAAGTTTCTAAATGCCAGAGATTCTTCCAATTCATTAACCAGATTGGCGGTATTTCTGATGGATATATGCATTTTACCTATAATTTCAAATATTTAATTAATAAAACAATAAGAAAGATTAAATATACTTCACAGAAAAGATTGAGTCTTATGGTTTTTGAGGAATCGTGTCTACAGCATCCAGACATACACACATACACACAAACACATATACACACATCAACACTTACACACACAGACATCATTTAAAAAATGTTATAATCGGATTCTAGGGACCTTAAATCGTGCTTATTCAATAAAATCTAAATATACGAATTTTAGCATGAATCCAATACCTCTCTTAGCGAGAGGTAAAAATGTCACAAAAAATGAAATTTTTATTTACATGAAATAACAAATACGTATTTATAGCCTAATATAAAATTGGCGAGAGGAATTGTGCTGGCCACAACAGATTTTTGATCTCAGCAATTGCTTCGTCGCTATAAGACCATCTTAAGACATTATTCCTAAACACCGATTTGGATGGTATATTTATTAATTACTACTTTCTCTATTTAATTCTACTCTTTTATTTCTTGCACTTGTTTCTTCTCGAGGTAGCACGGGGTGAAATATGTCTCATTACGGCTGCATCCAAGGAATGTATGCTTATGCTACGATCGGTCGCTATGCTGTGTCTACTGTATGTCTGTGAGTATGTGGCCCGGGATCCGTACTCTGCAATGTCTACTACACCGCTCAACGACCGCCCATTACACACACTTTATGTGGAGTATTTACATGTGCCATAAACTACATCTCACAGACACTGCAAATGTGGATAGAGTATAAAATGCGGAAAGTGAAGCCAACGTGATTGTGATAAGCTACAGCTTATAGTGTTATACGAGGGTCACGCCAAAATTATTGAGATACAGAAATATTATTTGAAGGAGAAGCATGTAGTTTTACTGGTGTTCAAAGTAGTCCCCCCCCTGCTTCAATACACTTTTGTAATCGAATTTTCCAGAGATGGAAAGCTTTGAGCCATTCATTTTCTGCAATCGTATTAAAATACTTCATTATGGTGTTGTTAATATCCTCTTAAGATCAGGAGAATACGGTGGATGCTCAATGATTTTAATACCATTTTCTTTAAAAAATTAACAGTTGTCGCAGCGGTATGGGAGGACGCATTATCATGGTGAAGCATTAAACCCTTAATTTTCACACTGCGAAGAACTTCAGGTAGACATTTTTGTGTGTACCAATTGGCAGTAACAGTCTTCTGTCCCTGTAACTTAATTGCTTTCACAAGACCTGTACTTCTGAAAAATACAGCGTACATAACTTATTTTAGTGCACGTTGTTTTTTCACGGTAACTGGTGTTGGGTCATCTTCAAACACACATACCCTACTTTCTTGACGCGTTGGAACATCATAAAAGGGTATGTAAGTTTCATCGCCAGTTACAATTTTAGAAACAATACTATGACCGCCATTATTTAACAATTTTAAAGTGGCGCGACTATTGTAACACGCTTGGCTTTTTGTTCTTCCGTTAAGTTGTGTGGCACCCAACGAGAAACAATTTTTCTCTTATTTGAAGTTTTTAACAGTTTTTCCTAAAAAAACGCAGTTGAATATTATTTTTTGACATTTTGTTATTATACATATTAAAGAAAATACTCTTCTCTATATGGTTTGATTATACATTTTCCTTCATAATCAATAGATGTAGATTTAAAGCGTTATAAAGAAATTAATTTTGAAAAATTAGTCAGCTTTACTATTTACCATGGAAACATGATATATTCAAAAAATTCTAATTGACAGATGTCAGTTGGAAGTGCAAAACCAAATATGGAAGGTATAGGATCTAAAATTGATATGTCATAGTGTTCCTCGCAAGTGACACGCAGAGAAAGGCCAAAGAGAAGATGGAAGGACTGTATCGCAAAAAACTTGAGAAAGGAAGGACTTTGTGAAGAAAATGCGTTGGACAGGAATGAATGAAAGAGAAGAGGAAACAGCGACTCCTAATAAAATAGGGGATAGCTGAAGAAGAAATGAAGGAAGTGTCTACTGCATTTTACTTAGTGTATATTCATGTTATAATTTTATTGGATTTTTAGAACCTTTTCGAATGAACTTTTGGTATAGAATTTGTAAAAAATAATATGTGTAGAATCTATTCCAAGGACCTTTTGGGATGGGATTTGTACAAAATACATCGAATTGACGGAAGGTCTTGTGCTGGCCACAACAGATTTTTCGTTTATAGTTCATGGTTATTTCTTATTCTTTCTTTCCATCCATTGTCAGTAAGATCTGTGGCGTGTAGTTTATCTGGTGGTTGATTAAACCTTCTCTGGTCTGGTCCTTGGATTCCTCGGACACTCGCGAGGGCAGGATGAGACAAGATGGCCTGCTGATAGCAAAAACTGCCCATGCGGTACTTTTCTTTGGATACAGATTCGCTTTTCGTCTGCCGTTCGTTTTCTCTTAACAGAGATGCGTCGTGATCTCGTGATGTTATACGCGGTGATCTTAGAACATTGCACCAACGTAAATTAAATATTGAACAAATGGATATATTGCTGTCAAAATTTCAGTTTGAATTTTTTGTTTAAACGTAGATTAAAATTTAAGTCTTGTTGGTGCAACTGGGCATAAGTATTCAAAAATCTGTTGTGGCCAGCACAAGACCTCTCGCCGTTTCCATATTAGGCTATATAAATATTGAATTGCAGTTCCCTTTCAAACCGTCGTTTTATAACAAAAAAATACAGAACTTTACCCAAATACTGTTTTTTATTGTATTTAACATGTCTTCTGCACATATATAATTCTAATTATATCTATTTTACATTGTATGAGGAAGTTTCTAAATGTCAGAGATTCTTCCAATTCATTAACCAGATTGGCGATATTTCTGATGGATATATACATTTTACCTATAATTTCAAATATTTAATTAATAAAACAATAAGAAAGATTTAATATACTTCTCAGAAAAAACTGCCAGAATGTTGATTTTTGACACTGACATGTGTCATTTAAAAACTATGTTATAAACATTGGAATTTGTCAACTGGTTTCCTTAGTGCCTTGGTCTCTGCGATTAAATTACTCTATATATTATAGTGTCTTTATCTCTAAATCTATACAAGATTAATAAAATTTTTGAGTATTAGATGGAGAATTTTATGTTCTTCAATATTTAATAACAAAAATTTCCAAAAAATTATATTTAGAAGAATTTTTCTCAGAAACTACTACTTCCGGTTGTTCAATTGTTACCAAAACCTTTTCAGCTCTTTCCAGGAATGTCAGATTGAGGAATCCATAGTTAAACAATTCTTAAGTCTTATGGTTTTTGAGGAATCGTGTCTACAACATCCAGACATACACACAAACACACATCGACACACACACACACACACACACACACACACATCCACACATACACACATATCATTGTAATAGTGTTGAACCAGTTGACAAATTCCAATGTTTATAACATGACACATGTCATTGTCAAATATCAACATTTTTAGTGACATTCTGATAGCTTTTTCTGGGAAGCATATTTAATTTTTCTTATTGTTTTTTTTTATTAATTAAATATTTGAAATTATAGGTAAAATACATATATCCATTAGAAATACCGCCAATCTGGTTAATGAATTGGAACAATCTCTGACATGAAAATGATATAAAATAGATATAATTAGAATTATATGTAGTAGAGTAAAGTTCTGTAATTTTTTGTTATAAAACGACGGTTCGAAACCGAAGTACAATACTTATACATCTTAATATGGAAATGGCGAGAGGTCTTGTGCTGGCCACAACAGATTTTTTTAGGCTATATTGGAGTACTGACGCCTCTAGGAGTCACTGACATTGAGTCGGCTGAATGAGCGGGTGATAAACATTACAAAAAGATAAGATGTTTGCAGAAGCATGTAGCTACATACACGCCGTGAATGACCGAGAGGTTTATTCAGAGCGTTATTTTTTTAAATATCTTACTACAAGCCATATTAACAGAGTAACACATTTCCTTATTGTGTTCTCCCTCCCTGTTGTCCAGCCCCCCCTCTCCTCTGTCTTCAGCGACGCCGACGCCATCTAGGACTCGCGACAGCGTCGGCCGCGTCTCCTGATGGCGCGTATATCATCACGTTGACACACTCGCACAATAACTCACTTGCTTTACTACCGAAATAGACAACAACTGTACTCTACAGCTTGCTGCAGGGCTCCGGGTTGGCCGAGGGAGCGGGGGGTGAAAATCAGAGGGGTAGGGAACAGGGAAGGACTGAGAAGGAAGGGTAAAAAATGGATTGAGAATGATATACAAGATGAAGAGGATAATTTGAATAAAATCTCGAGAAATGTAAAAGATACGAAGTTGGTTAATTGAAACAAAGTTGCTCTATTAGTAGGCTATTTTAAAGGTGTATGAGGGGTCGCTTTTATATTCCCGGACTAGGCATGAAAAGAAAAGATTAAAAAAGCAACAAAAATTTATTTTTCAATATAGGCCCTTTGCTTTTGGATACAAGTAGTACATTGTTTCTATAACATCTTTAATCCATTATCCAATCTGTTGTGGCCAGCACAATACCTCTCGCCATTTCATTTTTATTAATTTAAATACATACCTACGTTTTTACTAATGCTGCAAACTATATTATGTTCCATTGCATATAACTATTGCTTTATTTACTATTTTCTTTTTAAAATGTCACTATTATTAATTTGTAGGATTATTTTTTTGGCAGTGATATTTACCTGTCAATTATATTCATTTGAAATATGAACTGTGTAACAAAGGAATTCGGGATTTACAAAAAAAAAGATTTTTAAATTTATCTGTAAAATATATAGAACAAGTATTAATGTATTCATGTAGAAAATTCAATAATCTTTAATTTTCATAATGACAAAATGCGAAAAAATGGCATTTAATGGTATTTTTTGAAGAAAAACCATTATGAGCTTCAGGTAAAGTGCCATTTCCGGTTATCCAATTTACACCAAAATCTAATGGGATCTTTCAATATTAGAATAGGGTACAAATACAAGGGTTCAGAATTTTCTGAATGATAGTATTTGAGTTAGAGCGTCAACATAATTATTACACACACACACACACACACACACACACACATACACACATACGGACATCATCGTGAAAATGTTAAAATTGGATTCTAGGGACCTTAAAACGTGGTCATTTACTAAAATTGGACAACAGGCAGTAGTAGTTTCTTAAAAAAAATCGTTTAAAGATTTTTTTGGAAATTTATATTATTACAAATATCAAAGAATATAAAATTCTCTATCCGATACATTGAACATTTTAATTATATCTTCTACAGATTTAGAGATAGAGAATTATAAATATATATAATAATCCGTTGTAATAAATCTCACAGCCTAAATAGCTCCATAGAAACCAGTTGAAAAATTAAGATGTTTGTACAGACAGAAATATGTCAGTGTCAAAAATTCATATTTCTTATTTTATTATTAATTAAATAATTAAAAAATATATGCATGTGTTACATGCACTCATAAGAAATTCTGCCAATCTCCAATAGAAGAGTAGGAGAAAACTTATTTATAGAAAAAATTAAAAAATATATTAATATTAGATGTAATTAGAATTTTTGTGTGTGTACCAGAAATGTTAAATAAAATATGTATTTAAAATGGAAATGGCGAGAGGTCTTGTGCTGGCCACAACAGATTTTTTTATTAGTCATATTTTATCTAAAATTAATTAAAAACATTTATTTACTTCTACAACAAAATAAAATATTATACAATAACACACTTTAATTTCTAGCGAATTTAGAATCGAAGCATGTCATAACCAATTAATTACTGTCCAGTTCGTTCAGTTCCTGGTTCAGTTGTTTGTTTATATTGATAGTGCAGACGTTATTAGTTAAATATCTCTGCCGTTTTTTATAATTTTTTAGTGAAATTTTGGCAAAATAAATATCGGGAGTGTTATTAATTGTTTTGTTAATGATTCCTGATTGTTTTGATATATAATTTGTTTGGGACTCATTAAAATTTAACGCGAAAATGTTTATTCAAAGTTTTAATTGTTTTTAAGGTTAGAAGACTGGGATTGGAATTAAATGTAAGATATTACTTGTTAATATTTATTTATTTTATTGTTAATAAGATTATATTTATAAGTAAAATAGTTTGATTTTTAGTAGTACATGAAGCTAAAACAATTATTTGTGATATAAATAGTTACATTAGCAATATTGTTACAATATTTTCAATTGTAAATATATGATCAATAATTATTTTGTATTTTTTGTTTCAGTGTGTTGAAGAATTTAGAATACGGAGAACAGGGACGTATCCAGCCCAAAGTGCAACTCAAAGTAAGTTAATTTTTTCGTTATTGCATGTTTTATTTGTTTCTTGTTGCTGTATATGTATAATTATTATTCATTTGTTACCGAAAACTAATAATTTTAAATATTGTTTATTTTATATTACAACGTATAAACATTTTAAAATATTCTTATGGCATATAACATTATCTGTTTCATTTTTGCACTATATTATTGCATATAAATATTGTTTAAAGCATTTTTACATAATTAAAAATCTGATGTGGCTAACACAAGACCTCTCGCCATTTCCATATTAGGCTGTATAAGTCCATATTGTGTTTAACATTTCTGGTACATTCACAAAAATTTTAATTATTAATATATTTTTATATTTTTTAATTCATTCTATGATAAGTTTCCTCCTACTCTTCTAAATGTTCGAGATTCTTCAAATTCACTGACGAGTTAGGCGGTATTTCTGATGTGTATATATGTATATATGTATGTACCTATAATTTTAAATAAATTTAATTAATAATAAAATAAGAAATATTAAATGTACTTCCCAGAAAAAGCCTTCAGTAATGTAAATGGATTTTTGACACTGACAACTCACATTTTTCTATCAATTACAAACATGTCAATTTTTCAACGGGTTTCCATGGAGTTATTTGGGCTACTAGATACATTACTCTAAAAATGCGTATACTTACGTAACATTGTCTTTACAAGCAAATAATATTACTACCAAGTTTATATCTCTACCCATTTTTCAATTATTGCCCCAAAAGCCAATATACCCCAAATTTAGATAAAAACTTCAAAATTTTCAAAAATCTAATTTTTATGTATCTAGATACTTCTCAATGTGCTGATTTCAAATTTTGAAACCGCAGGTCGATATCTCTTTTCGTTCTCGAGATATTTATATTTAAAGTTTTCCTCAAAACTGCCCATTTTTGGGTAGTAACCCAAAAATGGGCCGAGATATGAATTTGGCGACACGACCATTCGATTCTACAGGCAAAATTACATAAGTATACCAATTTTCATAATTTTTGTCCAACCGGTTCATTTTTTATGAATAAAAGTTTGAAAACCTCCGAAAATGGCCAAAATCTGAAAAAATCGTAAGGGGTACCCCTTACGATTTTTGCGATTTTCGGCCATTTTCAGTTATTTTGCTTTAGAGATTGTATGCGGTGTTCAAAAATTATAAAGATTGGTGTACTTATGTAATTTTTCCCGTAGAATCGAATGGTCAAGTCGCCAAATTCATATCTCGACCCATTTTTGGGTTGCTACCCAAAAATGGGCAGTTTTGTGCAAAACTTTGAATCTAAATATCTCGAAAACGAAACGAGATATCGACCTGCGGTTTCAAAATTTGGAATCAGCGCATTAAGAAGTATCTAGATACATAAAAATTAGATTTTTGAAAATTTTGAAATATTTATCTAAATGTGGAGTATATTGACTTTTGGGGCAATAATTCAAAAATGGATAGAGATATAAAGTTGGTAGGAATATTATTTGATTGTAAAGATAATGTTACGCAAGTGTACCCATTTTTAGAGTATTTTTGAACAACTGAGTGACTTTTTAGAAATAAAAGTAATATAGTTTGTAAATGACCGAACCAAAACCGGAACCAAACCGTAACATTTTAGGGAACCCAAACCAAGAACCGAACCTCAGATATTTTTAATTGAACCTGAGTCGAAACCGAACCGAGTATCAAAATTCAGGTTCGGGGTTCAACTGCGGTTCAGGTTAATTTTTAGTTCGAAAAGTAAATACAGCCGATAATCGACGTCTTGGGCGTCTGCGTTGCTGTCTGGGCTGACTTTTCGTGAAAATTGTGTTCGTTTCTTGTTGCGTCTTGCATAAATTCCGGATCTCATTTTACATTATTTCGAACCTGAACCGCGAACAAAACCGCAAATTTTATTAATGCTTGAACCAGAACCGCACTCAAACCCATCTTTCAAAAAAACAAATTAATCTGAACCTAAACCGTACCTAGTTTTTGGCGGGTTCGATGCCCTGAAAAATAGATATAATTAGAATTGTATGTGTGCAGAAGATATGTTAAATACAATAAAAAACAATATTTGAGTAAAGTTCTGTAATATTTTTGTTTAAAACGACTGTTCAACAGCGAAGTGCAATACACAAACTCTTCGTCTTTTATGTACAACATCTCCAACCCCGTTGCATATTAACCCACCCTCGTTAACCCATAAATAACCATCCCCCTTGCACCCCAGTTGTGTGCATGTCTGTTCTTTATTCGTCTGCGTCTAGCTGGTATAGATAGGATTGAAGAATGGTTGATGGTTGACAGTTTTAATGGTTTCGTTCAGAGCCTCAGAGCTGTTTTATTGCTATCCAGAGGGTTGGGAATTGGATGGTTGGCGCTGTTATAGCTTTCAGCCTAAGACTATGGAAAGAGAAAAGCTTACACTTTTACACGAATTATTTTTATAATAATAATAATACATCATCACGGAGTTTTAACCATTGATGGGTGTACCAGTTTGCTTTCTAGCAGATATCGGTAACAGTATTTATTATCCATATAAAACAAATTTCTTTTTCAACATAATCAACGTGGACTTAAAGACACTTAATTCCACTTGTATTCTATACCCAAATCATTCAAGCAGCCAATGCACGTCATCACTTAGTGTAAAAACCTTAATGCATTAAAATCACTAATAGTGAAAAATGAAATAAAATTTCAATCATTTTTAACCGTCAAAAAGTGTATAGCTTTATATAATTATTATTAGGATGAATAGTACAGTTCATTACTTATCGTATATGACATGAATAACATATAAATAATGTACACCAACGTCATATTATTCGTTTAATTGTTACTATAGTTGGCAACATTGATAAATTGTATGTTCATACTGTCAAAGTTATTATTTGAAAAATATTTGTATCGTGTTTGAAACATTTTTGTGCGCTATAAAGGCCTATTAATAATAATGTTAAACGACGCAACGTGGCCGTTAAGGCAAACACAAAATCTGTGAATCTGCCAAAGGTAACACTTCTAATCAATCAGAAAAATTCGGTATATTTGATTGAAATCTGTATAACTCCTTTCATAAAGATTCTAAAACCTCTGCAAACGTAGCAGTACATGACGTCACACATCTAGTTACTTTTATTCAATTTTTATTAATGATGTGCATTGGCTGCTTGAATGATTTTGCCAGAATTCTGTTTCAAAGTTCTTCGAAAAAAAAAAAAAAATTAATTTTGATTATAATAATCGGACGCTTTATTCGATTTGGATGAAATTTGGTATGACAGTTCATATGGTTACAAATCATCTTTTAAGATGATACTTGTTCTTATTAGTGAACCACTAGTGTATGAAACTTAGGTGTCCCAACATTGATTAGACCGTAACTTTTTAATGACCACACCGATAACGTGATGTATGACAGTTAAGATTGACAACTCGTTACTGTTATTAAAAATTACTTGTTTGACATTTAGATAGACTGCTAGATTAAATTTATTTTTAAAATTTAGCAGTGCAGACACTCAGATTTCATTTTTTTTCTGTATGAACCGTAACAAATATCACAAATTGCACACAGAGAGAAAAGTTTACTATTGAATGTATCTTCACGTTTTCGGCATTGCCATTAAAAAGTTACGGTCTAATTAATGTTGGGACACCTAAGTTTCATACACTAGTGGTTCACTAATAATAAGTATCACCTTAAAAGATGACTTATAACCATATAAACTGTCATACCAAATTTCATCCAAATCGAATAAAGCGTCCGATTATTATAAGCAAAATTAATTTTTTTTCGAAGAACTTTGACGCAGAATTCTGGCTAAATGGTACACTTTCCGATAGAAACAAGTTTGGTTAAATCGACTTATTTTAGCCTCAGGAATCTGTGGTTAAGCCATGTTCCCCTATTTAAGAGACACCTGTATATATTTAAATATATAATAAAATAAGAAATATTAAATGTACTTCCCAGAAAAGATCTTCAGTGTTCTCTGGTGTTTTGACACTGACATTTATTTGTTACGTAATTACAAACATTTTAATTTTTCCACTTGTTTTCCATGGGGTGCGAGATTCATTACAGCATATTATTTTACATATTTATATTTCTCTATCTCTAACTCTATAGAAGATATAATAAATTTTTTAAATGTATCGGAAAGAGATTTTTATATTCTTTAATAATTGTAATATCATAAATTTTCAAAAAATAATATTTAGATTTTTTTTTAAGTAACTTATACTTCCGGTTGTTCAATTGTTAATCGCAGTTAAACATGTCTTAAGTCTTATAGTATTCGAGAAACCGTGGTTCCAACATCCATACACACATACACACACACGGACACACGTAAAAATGCTATAATCGGATTCTAGGGACCTTAAAACGTACTTATCCATTCAACACTGGATATGAGATTTTTAGCATGAATCCAATACATCTCTTAGTGGGAGGTAAAAATAACAAACCACTATAATATAGCATGTTACAATGTTACGTAACTTTTCATCTGATATATTTTCGATTCAAAAGTTCCACAACTCACGAATTGACAATTCTTTTTGTCAGCCATCGAAACAAATCTCTTCTTTTGCGACACAATCAAAAATCTCAATCAAGTCTGCCAAAAATGATAAGCTATCACTATGTAGATTGCGAATCCTCTGTCTGAATCCTGCGCTCTTGTAAATCACCGGCATCGAGTTGGCGTTGACTCCGCAGTGTTTTGTTTCGCGTTCGCAGGAATGGCGCCCAGATTAAACAACAGAACAGCAACAGCCTTTGTGCGGAGGTGGTATTATCTGTTATAAATTTTTAGTATTAACTGCTGCATGTAAGGTTTTTTTATTGTGAACTCGTAGTCATTGTGCGCTGTGCAGGTATTTTATGTTTTATACTTTTTCTGAATCTATGCAAATGAAACTACAGTGATGAAATGGATATTTAAAGTTTTTAAACTAAAACTGAAACGGCGTGGTATAGAAATGTAGATAATTAATTTTTCAAACTACAGCCGAAAGTTTGCGCGATCTGATTTAATTAAATTCAATTCGGATTGGTGGAGGTATTGTTTTATTTTGTTCAATGAAAACTGTACAATACATGCACTATTTTTGACAACTGGTAAATAAAATAAATAACAATTTAATACAACAGCCTTGCGAAGAAACGAGTATACTGCGTATACTTACCAAAACCTAAGGGATCGCCATAAAACTTTGGAACGCCCCTCTCTTAAGTTGAGAAAGAAACCCAAATGTCCATCCCTCATAAATAAGACTGAGAAAGCTGTTGGACTCTTATAACAAAAATATTACAACCTTAACACTTCATGTCCATATTTATTTGCTAGTAAGTCTGTAATGTGCTACTTTTGAAAATTATGGTCCTTAAGACGATCCTATAGTGACGAAGCAATTGCTGAGCTCAAAAATCTGTTGTGGCCAGCACAAGACCTCTCGCTATTTCCATATTAGGCTATATAAGTATTGTACATATTTGACATTTCTGATTCACACAAAAACAAATATCTTCTTTATATATTTTTGTTTTCGTAAATAATTAAGAGCATTGCCGTTCGCTCAGCGAAATAAGTTTTGTAGCTAGTATGACACTAGTGCAGACAAACTTCTTACGTTCCCCAACTACTTTTAAGATATGCTAAGTTTATTTCTCTCTGTCTTCTTTTATATGTGTTTGTCCTTGTTTAAAGTATAAGGGGAAAACTCAGCCCGTGTTGTGAATCAAATTGTTGGAGTGAGAGAAAAGATGTGTGTTGTAGAGGGGGAACATATTCTCCTAACACTTTCTCCTCCATAGTCTATCGTTCCGATTTCTGAAATAAGCGGCAAAAAGGGGTTTAGTAGAAATCAAATCACAGCTAAACTAAAAGAGATAATTTAGATTTTTTTTCACCCAAACTTTTTTTGTATAAAGTACAGTTTTCATGTTAAAAATAAATTTTAAAATAGCCATTTTCCTGATGTTTTTTGAACTAAATTTAAATGCAACAGAAATTAATAATTATACAAAATAATTGGTCAGCCCCATGCATTGATCTATCTACTATACAATGGTATCAAGTTTGACGTTATAACTTAATATTTGCGAGTGTAGTTTGATTTCTACTAAAGTGCTGTTAATGTAGCACCGGCAATCGCCTTAAGAAGTCCGGACAATTTGAAAGTCCGGGCGGAATCAAAACAAGAGCCTAGAAATCCGGACATGTCCGGACAAATCCGGACGTTTGGTAACCCTATCTTTGAGCATATTATCCTGCAGTTTCTGAGTGCAGGATTTGATCCCTACTTTCTCTCTTTCAAACAAAACTTGGCAACCGCTGTTCTATCTTCAGGTAATGAAAGGATCAGCCACCTTTGCGAACGTGAGTGGCATGTCTGCAGTAATCAATACAAATAGAGTCGTTAGCATAATTCGGCAGTAATGTGAGCGCTAACGTGGCGGTGCCGTCAATGTCACCAGCTTCAGTCTTTACCTCTACTGCCTTTCCATAACCACATAGACAACGACAGAGAGGCAGTAGCAGTAGAAAGTCTAGACCTACGGAGCATTGAACGCATACAACGTGAAATGTGACAGAAAAGGATGGAAATATTAAGACTTATGAGTGTTCACAACGTGAAACTAAATTCTGGATACGCCAGGTCCATCCTGGAAGAGTATAAGGGACAAAATACTACAACCGGCCTTGCAACTGGACACGGTGTTGACTAAAGACGCATAACGCCCCATTCAGATAGAGCTTAGTGCAGGGATGGCGAACCTTTACGTATCAACGTGCCATTTTTCTAAAGAAATGTTTAATGAGGTCATAGACGTGCCATCAAATAAATAATAATAATACTATCAACTCAAAACTCTTTATTTACTATAAAAAAAATAGGAACATTTTGCCTGTTGTTGCAGATTAGATGACAAATAACAGATGTTAGGGTTGTAAGATGTTACTTTTAGCAGAATGCATGCTGAACTGGAGTCATCTGTCAAACGGTTTCTAACCGAGTCTTTAATGTTATTCATCTCTGAAAATAATGACTCGCAGGCATAGGTTGATGAAAATATTGTTAAAATAGCATGAGCCAGCTTCTTCAAACAATTAAATGTGTCTGGTAACGCATTCCATGTTTCCAAAATTTTGTTATTAGCATTTTCACTTGTCAATCTTTATGTTTCAATTAATTCTAACTCTTTCCTTGTTTCAATAAATTTATGAATCCATATTGAACTAGACTGGATATCAATCAGATGCATTTCAAATTCTTCAATTTCCAACCAATCGAATTGGGACAAATTCAGATTATCAAATGACGTCACATCAGGGCATATAATAAACTTGAGTATTTCCGATAATTCTTTGAACTGAGAAAATCTCGCTGAAAATTCATTCATTGAAGAATCAATCACAGAAATAAATTCTTCAGTAACTTGGTCTTCGTCTGGTTTCTCATGTATTTCTAATGCATCTAGTGCATCATAATGAATTTTGTGATCAGTGACGTGCCCAAAATATCGTGTCGCGTGCCATTTATGGCACGCGTGCCAATGGTTCGCCATCCCTGGCTTAGTGCAGTTGTAGCGTAGTTGTGTTGTACTGCAGAAAGATAGTCTAGGGACAGTAAACGCAAGCATCCACATTCAGACTTTCGTGGTAGTGCAGTTGTATTACAGTGCAGAAGCTTGCAAGGTTCAAACTTCTGTACTGTACTACCAACGTTGCGATGCAACGACCAAGCGAATAAATATATCATCGCGGCATATTATCCATATGTCTGGGTGTGCCAATCTGCTTTATTGCAGATATCGGTAATGATGATGACATATTTGTACCGTGCGGGCGCTTACCAGGCGTCACCTCACGGGCACTTATTGCTGGCGTGGAGAGTGCACCACAGGGGTCACTTTTGTGCCATTTAAAATTCGAAATATTTGGTGTCGGTTGGGATCGAACTCGGTTCCTCAGATTCACGACCAGACACTCAGGCACGCAGCCACGGGACCCCATAACGTCCAAGCAAAAGGAGGCATATTATTTGAATCTGTAGGTAATATAAAAATCGGAAATGTCATTATAATCTATGTGACTTCTTTTTGATTGTTGAGTAACGATAATCGACTGGAGATTGATGTGGGAGAAAAGAAAATATTCGGAACTGCAGTTTGTACGCTTTTATTGATTTCAAACCAACCTTTTGATCATAACTATGATTCTCTTCAGGGTTAAATCATAAATACATAATTTAAAGATTGATAACAAAAGAAATGTTTGAAAAAAAAAATACCTATTGAACGGTTTTCAACGGAATTAATGACCCACAATTCCCCTTCGAAATATTCGAACATTCATGGTTAGTTTCTGAAATTGCTTTTTTAAGTTTTAGTTATTATTATGGATGTAATTTGACAATCAAGCGACAATAGTGACAAGATGGATATTCGATCGATATAAAATTTAATGTAAATATTGTCATGCCAACTTATAGAATAAAAATAAACTACAATTATTTCAAATAATTTCAAATTCCGTGAAAGGAATAGAGATTGACAAGAAATACATTAATATATACTTTTCTTAATATTAGTATTTTTCTTTCTTTCTTTCTTCTTTCTACAAGTTATATTTCTTTTTATAAAGTTTTTTTCAGGTCGATGATGCAAGTCTTCTGCTTTTTCATTTTCACCATAGCAGTATGTAATTAATAAGTATTGCTGATGCATTTATTATATTCCAAATAGTAAATAGTATTTCCCTTTTGTGGTATAAAAGCTTGTACAACATATAAACTTGCATATCCATATATTGTCATCAAGACTCAGTAAAACAACAATATCCATACATCTCCAATTAGAAGTGAAACAAATTACATATACATTACAGCTCTAACTATCCTGTAGCTCGTGTATTCTGTAGCCGCTGTACATTGTATATGTAATAACTGTTGCGCCTTGCGCAGGACTCTATCTCTATCCTATCCGGAGATGTCTTCGGAGACCCAGACACCTCAGTTGTCCGGCAAGGGACGCACACAGACTAACCCCTGAACAGCTATGCGTCAAAATAACTCTAATTTATCACCATCTGAGTAATTATCATTGATATAAGCCGTGAGACACTCACAAGGGACGAGAAAATATGTGGGGATAACGGGTAAAGAATGTGGAGGAAAATATTTATCCTGGTGCAGTCAGTCTTCATTTTTACCTCCCGCTACCCTTGGTACACACCGATTTTTCACACTTAATCGTTAAGTCATAGTTTGATGTTCGTATATTAGATATACGTATCGTATGTTTATCTCTGTCTTACTTATGGTTTCCTACTATCTGTCTTCGATACGTATATCTAATATAGAGATGCACTCGATTTCGAGTCGATCATCGAGCCGGGCCGAAGATATTTTTTAACGGGCCGAATCGGACTAATCATTTTCAAAAATCGAGGCTAATCGGATTTTTGATTTTGGCCCGGCCCGAAAATTCGAGTTTTTCGGCCCGAAAAGCCGGCCCGGCCCAAAAATCTTGTAGTTCAATCAAATGCACAGTTTCCTTAATATTTTAATGAAAATGGATGAAGTTAAAAAGGATCAAAATGATTTAATAACAACACACTTCAAGAGTTCAAGGTTATTCATTAAAGCATAATAATTATATTGTGATGTTGCTATTATTATTGTTATTACTCGTATACTTAAATAAAAGTGATTTTTGTTCCTACCATAATGATTTCTTGTCCCATTTTTGAGCAGAAACAAAGTTAGATAAAAAATCCTTATGTAAATTAAAATTATATTTTTTTATATAAGATTTGTGAAAAAGTTGTTTAAATTCTTTGGTAAACAAAGTGTTAGATACTCGTAGGTCTGTAATTTTTATAACAAACTCACACTAGAAGGGTCTCTTTTTTAATTACTTATGTTATCTAATGTTGAAATTTATAAGAATGTAGAGGTTTTTTATAAGTTTGACACGAAAAAAGTTAAACATTTCGCCTTAAGGGAGGTATAGGAATCAATATTGTGTCTTCTGGATATATTTGAGCACAGCAAATACCTCCTTGCTATATAACCGTCTTAACAGCAGCAATATTCTTTTTGATAACAGCTTTTTGGTGCCGAACAGAATTCATTTTTCATTAATTAAAAATCTGTTATGACTAGCGCAATACCTCTCGCTCTGTCCATTTTATGTTGTAAAAGTATTGGATTACCCTTCGCTATCAAAACGTCGTTTTATAATAAACAATTGTAGAACTTTACCCGAATATTGTTATATTTTGTATTTAACATTTTTTGTGCTATTCTTTCACTCTATGAGGAAGTTCCTAACTGTCAAAGATTCTTCCAATTCATTGACAAGATTGGTGGTATTTCTCATGTATACAGGGTGTTAAAAAATAAGTGTCCCAAATTATGAGGATATATAGTACTGGCCAAAATGAGTAAAAAAAGTTTAATCAACATGGGTTCGATCTTTAATAGTTTCCGAGATAAAAGGCAATAAAAATGAGTTTTTTCGGTGTTTACCTCTGCTATCTCGAAAACTGTAAGAGTTACGACTTTGATTAAATGAGACATTTTGTTTACCTTTCAGAGTTCATCTTAGGTGTTTTTGTTTTTTTAAAAAAAAAAAAAAATAATTGTACTAAGACAAAAGTTGTGGCGACCTTTGCCAATATTTAGTTTTCAAATAACTTCGTAAATATTAGAAAGTGAAAAAATGTTTCTTATAAAATGTTATTGTTTTTTTTATAGTCCATTTACTGGCAAATACAACATTTTGTTCGACCACTCTCTTAAGCAATTTTTCTTTGATTCTAATACAAAATGGGCTCTTTCTCAAAAACAGTTGAAGATCGGACCCATGTTGATTAAACTTTTTTTACTCATTTTGACCAGTACTATATGCCCTCATAATTTGTTACACTTATTTTTTAACACCCTGTATATGAATTTTACTTATAATTTTAAATATTTAATTAATAAAATAATTAAAAAAAAAACAACTATGTTACAAACATTTGAATTTGTCAATTGGTTTCCTTAGCGTAGTTTGGACTGTGTGATTTATTATATCAGTTTATTCTATATATTACAATCTTTATCTCTAAATCTATAGAAGAAATAAAAAAAAAAATTATCAGATTTAGAATTTAATGATATTTATTATTTGTAATGACATAAATTTTAAAAAAATAATATTTAGAAGATCTCTTTTAGGACACTACTACTACTTTCGGTTGTTCATTTGTTACCAAAATGTTATCATATGTACCAAATTTCATCCAAATCGAATAAAGCGTTCTGTTTTTATAAGAAAAATTATTTTTTTTTTTCGAACTTTGAAGTAGAATACTACGAGTATACTGGCTAAATGGTACACTTTCCGGTAGAAGCAAGTTAGTTAAATCGTCTTGTTTTAGCCTCAGGAATCTGTGGTTAAACCATGTACCTATCTTTTAGAGACATCCTGTATGTTGTAAGTTGTAAGTCATATAGTATTTGAGAAATTGGACATCATTTTAAAAATGTGATACTCGGATTCTAAGGATTTTAAAACGTGCTTATTCACTACAATATGGATATGTGATGAATCCAATACCTCTCTTAGCGAGAGGTAACAAAAAGTAAATCTTAACTTTTTTTACACTCAGCACCTTTTTTGAAATCATATGTATATCATCTCTTAATTTTCAACTAACCCTTCTTCTCTCTGTCGTATTCCACTCTGATTTCTCTGCAATTGCTCCCGGCAGGTTCCATCCTGTTCTTGCATGTTTTGTCTGGTTGGCTACTGCGTAGTGTCCGGCCGAAGACAGGAGGAGGAGCTAGCATCCGGCACCGATTTATCCGCGACCGTGAGTTGGAGTCGCGACATTGCGACTTGATGTAGCACCTGTCGCACTAAGACCATTGTTCTCTTAAGCTGATATGGGAACTAGAGATAAACAATATGGTTTTATGGGAGCACCACAGAAAGAAAGCGGAATACTTTAAGTAGGGAGAGCAGAATAAGGAATGGAGATAATGACAATGATTACGAAATTAAATAAATAAATACGCTTTTGCCCAGTTTTATAAAAGATGGATAAGTAAATTACTAGCAAAGTAAAATTTATTCTCGAAGTAAAATAGTTTAATCCAGAGATTTTCGTTTTATAAAGCAAGAATAAAAATACTAGTTAAGTAAATCTATGGAATAAATTACTCCACTGATTTTCGAGGAAGTAAATTTTATTCTGTAGAATAAATTTGACACATGTCAAAATTAATTATTTTATAGGGAACGCAGAAATTTATAGAAACCGAAAAGGATGGTTTTCTGTGAATTGCCAAATGGTATGTTCAACAAATCTAAAAATAACGGATGTTGTTACTAGATGGCCTGGTTCCGCACACGACAGCAACATATTTAACAATTCATTAATAAGAGCTAGGCTTGAAAACAGAGAATTTGGTAATTGCTACTTGTTAGGGGATGGTGGATACCCTTGTAAAAATTACTTATGTACCTGTACAAAACCCAACTACTCCAAGCTAACATAAATACAATGTGTCATATAACAGTTTCATTTGAACACTATTCCGGGGACCTATTTGTGAAATTGTATTAAATTCTTTACAAATCTCATCCCACGCACTATTTTTGCTTTTGACGCTTGCTACGTCTTTCTGCTTGTTTTCAATAATTCTAATATATATTTCTTTTTTGTTATCTCTAACATGTTCACTTTATCTATTTCAGTATAATTCTTTCCCCATTCTCTCTTTTTTCCATTTTTAATGAGAACTGACACTTTATGACACTTTATTTTGACGTTTGAATAATAATAATAAACGATGTCTCTGTCGGTAAATGACTAGAATAAAATATTTACTCTGCAAGTACTTATTTTACTCTGCAACTTAATTCAAAGTAATAACTCAGCAAGTTATTCGATGTTTATAAAACTGGGCATTAACCGTGTTATGTTTATTATTAAATAAGGGATCTATGGTGTAGTTATTATTTACTTGGTGTAACTAAGGCTGTGTCCGATGTTGCACTTTTATCACCCTAATATCTAAATCCTAAATTTATATGCCCTAAATCTAGTGATTATTTAGGATTTTAGGAATTAGATTTTAGGGTTTTGCAGGAGCACACCATGCTTTGAAGTTGACGCTCACTAATTAAACAAATCATGTTTGTTGCTATAATTTGTACAAAATGTCAAATTTACTGCCAAAGAATAGCTTCTTAGCTTCTATTTCAGAAAATATAATATTAATATTTAATTTGAAACAGTGAATTAAATCGAATTGTATAATTCATTTTTGTTGTTCTAAAGTGTTGCCATCGAGGTTGTTATATAAATCAATGGATATCACTAGGTGCCATTCGGACACTCCGTGAGCTGAGCTAGCCATAAATAATAATAAAAATTATTTACAAAACAGAATATTTATAAAAATTCTTTCTTCTTGATTATGTATTTGTTGAAATATTTATTTACTAATTTATATTCATGTCTTCTCGTTTAAATATCCATATTTAGGTGTGTCGACTATTTTTCGAATTAGATGGATGGTTACTATGACATTCCAGTTTACAATTTGTTTTTGGAAAGTCCAAGAAATACATCACTACAAGGTGGAATGTTTGTTGACATTTGTAAAGGTCGTCAGCTGTCCAGCAGACCAGCTGCTTTTTTACGACCAATCTTAATTAATTTGTTATTTATTCTACCGAGTAACCATGATATTTTTGGTGATTATACATATTTTTAAGAAAATATCTAGAAAGCATAGTAATTTACAATGGTAATACGAGTATATTTAAAAAAAAAAAATCTGTTGTGGCCAGCACAATACCTCTCGCCATTTCCATTTTATGTTATACAAGTATTGTATTGGACTTCGCTATCGAACCGTCGTTTTATAACAAAAAAATTACAGAACTTTACCCAAATATTGTTTTTTTATTGTATTTAACATGTCTTCTGCACACATACAATTCTAATTATATCTATTTTTCATTGTGTGAGGAAGTTCCTAAATGTCAGAGATTCTTCTAACTTCTAATTCATTAACAAGACTGGCGGTATTTCTGATGGATATATGCATTTTACCTACAATTTTATGTATTTAATTAACAAAACAATAAAAAATATTAAATGTACTTCCCACAAAAAGTTTTCAGAATGTTACTAAAACTATGTTATAAACATTATTATGTTATAAACATTTGAATTTGTCAACTGGTTTCCTTAGTGCCTTAGCCTCTGCGATGTATTTCGTTAGATTATTCTACATATTATAGTGTTTTTTGTCTCTAAATGTATACAAGATCTAATAAAAATTTTAAGTGTATTAGATGGAGAATTTTATGTTCTTCAATATTTGTAATGACACAAATTTTCAAAAAATAATATTTAGAAGATTTTTTTAAAGAAACAATTACTTCCGGTTGTCCAATTGTTACCAAAATCTAATCAGCTCTTCCCAGAAATGTTAGATTGGGGAAACTGCAGTTAAATATTTTTTTAAGCCTTATAGTATTTGAGAAACCGTGGTTCCAACATCCACACACACATATACACACACATCATCGTAAAAATGTTATAATCGGATTGTCGGGACCTTAAATCGTGCTTATCTACTAAAATTTGGATATGCGACTTTTAGCATGATTCCATTACCTCTCTTAGCGAGAGGTAAAAATGTTGCAAAACTAGTGCTATATAAAGTCATCTTTCGTGAATCAGACCATCTTTGTTCAATCAAATTTTATAGACCATTTCCGAGAACATTTTGACGCTGCCACGTATGTACACTTTCATATTAATTTCTCCAATATTTTTCCATATTCTTCCATTCGTACTCTCCATATTTTCTATGTCTTCCTTACCCTGCCATTGGTCTTGTGTCTATATCAACCCGGACTTTGCCAGAGTTCTGGCCGGACCGCCGGAGCCGTGCTGACGGATGGCCTGCGTCGCTGTGGCCCAACCGACGCCGACGTCGTTGCTGACAGATTTACAACCGGATCGTGACGCAGTCCAAGCCAAGCGTCCGAGCGCCCATTCACCAAAACGGGGTGGAAGAGGAAAGAAGGAGGAAGAGTTGGTTGGAGATTTTTTGGTGAAAGTTAGGGAAGGATATTTGTTTATTTTTATAATAAAATAAATACCGTTCGTCAAAAACATAACCGATTATTTAAAGATGTATTATATGGCAGAAATGAAATGGCAGAAGACTTACGTTATCAAAAAATATCCCTAAAGTAACATTAACATTTAACATTTTTATTTTATCTTCTATATATTTAGAGATAGAGAATTATTAATATATAAAATAATGCCTTGTAATGAATTTCTCAACCCAAACAACTCCATGAATACCAATTGAAAACTTAAAATGTAAGTAATTGACAGAAAATGTCAGTGTCAAAAATCCATATACATTACTGAACGCTTTTTCTGGGAAGTACATTTAATATTTAAAATTATATACATATATTACATATCAGTCCAAAAAGACTTACAGGTGTTAGGTACAAAAAACTGGAAAGGAAGAGTACAGGAAAAAAGACAGTGTAAGAAGACAGGGGCCTGGAGAGCTGAGTGTTATTATTATATTACATATATGCATCACAAATACCGCCAATCTCGTCAATGAATTTGAAGAATCTAGAACATTTAGGGCCGGTCTTATAAAAATATTTAATCAACAGTTAAAATTTAGTTAGCTACTAAACTAATTTAACTGAAGATTTGGGTATTATAAAAGTTTAATGACAAGTAAATAGACCTATTAAAGTAACTGCGGAATTTCATGCTATTAGATTTAAATCAGTTGTTAAAGAAACGTCAAACTGTATTTTTTTTTTGTTATGTTTATTTTAAAACAATTGAAATAGGGAACTATTTACTTTTTAAATATTTTTTTAAGAAATGTATGTGTCGAGTATGTCATCTTTAGAGTCTGTATCATCAGTGTCCTCGGATTCATAAACAAATAATGATGATGCATTTATAGAGGTAGGCTACCAAAATTGTTCCGAAACAGTACAAATCCATATGAAATATATGATGACAATGGCTCGTACCACGATCACGGTTTTAACTAAAACACTGTTTTAAGAAATGTCGAATTTCATTATTAAATGATGATAATAAATACTATAAAATTTATCAAAATATGATTTTAAAGCAGAACATAGTTTGTACTCAAACAAATATTTTTAAATAAATTGTTCTTCTAACATAAGGGTGAAATTACATTTTGAAATTTGAATTTTACATTTCTTAAAACAGCGTTTTTGTTAAAACCATGATCGTGGTACGAGCCATGAGTTTAAAAAGAGATTTCGATTGTCAAAACAATATTGGGACAGATTGAAGGAAATATAAGACCACTAACATTAAGAAATATGTCAATTTCCGCAATGAATCAGCTAGTAATAACCTTACGATTTTACGCAACCGGGTCGTTCCAAATTGTATGAAAATAATTTTCAACAATATCTATTATATTTAATTTAAATTATATATCTTCACGTATACTCAAATAATTATAATATCTAATAGGTTATATTTTTCAATGTCAATATGATTTTTCCCACAATCACGTTTCTTTTCCAACTGTCAAATCAACTGATTTATGTTTATAACGAATGTGAATATAGAAACTTTTCACAAAACCACAAACACACTGCTAAAATTTAATTAAATCCCTCGTTAGTTATTTGATAGTGAGATTAGTTTTATAATATCCATTTCTTTTTTAAAGGTCCATTTAATTTACTTGTGCAGTAACTAACTAAGGATTAATTTATTGTTTATAAGACCGGCCCTTAGAAGAGTAGGAGGAAACTTATTTATGGAAAAAAATGTAAAAATATGTTGATAATAGATAGATGTAATTAGGATTTTTCTGTATGTACCAGAAATGTTAAATATAATATGTAGCCTAATACGGAAATGGCGAGAGGTCTTGTGCTGGCCACAACAGTTTTTTAAAATTACACATCCCCTGAAAATACAGCTTGTACACATTCATTGGGGCATTATTTCTGTCGTTGCCATTAGAGTGACAATGTATCCGATATACAAATATAAAACTTTTGGATGGGCTAAACCTGAAAATCAAATCCCTGTCAATTAAGCCGTCTCTCATATCGAATCGGAAAGCATATATGACGCTCAGTGATTTTTGTTAGCGTTCCGTGCCAATTTTAATTACATTTGTTACCCTGTACAGTTCGGTTTGTGACTAAGAGCGTATACGTGTTAAAATAATACACAGGACATCTCGCAGGACATCGACACACAATTGGCAGACGTCAGGGGATGGTGACAGGATGTAGGAATTAATTTCTTCGGTAAAAATACGTTTTATTGTATTGGAAAACTGTATAAAAATTTAAGGTATAGACTGAAGAAATTTGAAGTATATTTTGTATAAGTTGTTTCATTCTGATGTTCTAATTGGTTGGTTTCGTCCTTTTAATAAAGTAATAAACCATACTCCTTTTTGAGGTACCTACTGTTCTCCTTTAAACAAGGGTCACGCTAGAATTATTGAGATTAAGAATTGTGGTTCATATGGTGTCTCTTAAATAGGAGGGCATGGCTTAACCCACAGATTCCTGAGGCTAAAATAAGACGATTTAACCAAACTTGCTTTTACCGGAAAGTGTACCATTTAACCAAAATTTTGCATCAAATTTCTTCGAAAAAAAAATTAATTTTGCTTATAATAACAGAACGCTTTATTCGATTTGGATGAAATTTAGTATGACAGTTTATATGATTATAAGTCATCTTTTAAGGTGATACTTGTTATTATTAGTGAATCACTAGTGTATGAAACTTAGGTGTCCCAACATTTATTGACCGTAACTTATTAGTGGCCACGCAGATTACGTGAAATTATTTTTCTTCAGAGAGATACATTCAATAGTAAACTTTTCTCTCTCTCTGTATAATTTGTGATATCTGTTACGGTTTGATTTTACTTACCTTCATTAGAGTACTTCTTCTGGCGAAAATTTATTTGTAATAATAGACGTTGTTTAAGACTGATAATATATTTATTTGCTCATGTTTTCTTCGTAATAAATAATAGGTAGGTGTCGATATTTGACATTTCAGCAATGTTCGCCTCGCGTATTTGACAGGTATATCGATCGGTGACTATGTCGGTAACGGCGGATTTTTACAATAATGACAGATGTCGCTGCCGTGATTTTGGTTTATATAAATTAATTTTAAATATAGGAAATGTTAAAGTAAAAAAATAACTTATGTAGGTAGTACTTTTTTACATGAACTTTATTATAGTAAAGACGATTTCTTTTCTAAATGCCCATAAACGTCCAGTGTATTTTAATTATTTTACCGCATAGTACCGCTTATTATGTGCGAATGTAAGACGTAAACGTCACTGTCAAAAAACTAATCATTTCAAATTAATAATGGTGCCATTTTAAAAAGAAAATAGTAAATAAAGCAATAGTTATATGCAATGGAACATAATATAGTTTGCAACATTAGTAAATATGTAGGTACGTATTTAAATTAATAAAAATTAAATAGCGGTAGGCATTGTGTTGGCCACATCAGATTTTAACTCTTGTCACGCAAATAATTCTTTATAACAAAAGAGGTACTATTCAAAGTTTCAAAGATTTACTGTAATTTTATAATTAGTATCTATTAAATACATATGTTGTAAATTTTCAATAAAAAATTATTGATTATAAGTGATTCTTATAAAATACGACTTTTGAGCGTTGTAAACAAAATTCTTCAATTAGTTTTTCATTAACCTTTCATGGGAGTCGGAGACCTCCTGTTGTACAGTTATTTACTCAGAACCCAATTAAATTAAAACAAACGTCAATGCGATTATTTATAGGCGACAGAGAAAAAAACTAAAGATTCATTAGCTAACTGGCTCACGAGTTACTTATATTAGTCCCGTAACTTCAGATTAACCAATAACGTCTTACACGCTTTAATCAATCCAGCAATATCGCAAAAATCACACGACGAGGAATAGAGGGAGGGGCATAGCAGTAGGCACGAGATTTTTCTTTGGGGGCATCAAAATAATGGAGCCCTCCACCATAAAAAAGTCTGTTGTGGCCAGCACAAGACCTTCTATCAATTCAATGTATTTTGTACAAATCCCATACCAAAAGTTCATTGGAAAAGATTCTATATATCATGTAACATTGTAACACGAACATATACTATTTTTTATAAATGCCATACGAAGAGGTCCTTTGAAAAGATTCTATAAATCCGACAAAAATTATAACTTGACCACACACTATGTAAATTGCACTTAGGGGTCGCTGTTTCTTACTCTTCTCTTCTACTCATTCCTGTCCAACGCTTCTTCACACAGTTCTTCCTGACTCAAGTCTACTGCGATACAGTCCTTCCATCTTCCAATCATGAGGCGAGGCTGCAACTGCATGTCACTTGCGAAGAACATTATGACTTATACCACTTTCTGATCTTATATACTCCATCTTTGGTTTTGCACTTGACAATGACATCTGTCAATTAGAATTTTTTGAATACATCAGCTGTTTCCTTGATAAATAGCAAAGCTGACTGATTTTTGAAAGTTAATCTCTTTATAATTCTTTAACTCTATATCTATTGAATATGAAGGAAAATGTATAATCAAATCGTATATTATTATTATTATTATTATTATTATTATTATTATTATTATTATTATTATTATTATTATTATTATTATTATTATTATTATTATTATTATTATTATTATTATTATTATTTAATACCTAACCCAACAGGCAATAACCCAATTACTGGGTAGGGAAAATCATGTACCTAAAAGTGGTTAACCAATTGTTTTATATCTTTAGTATTGCAGCAAAAAATATCTAAACAATGTTCAATAATACTATAACAATCAATCATTTGATGTATAGGGGCTTTAGTTGAGCAATTTGATTTACCGCTCTTTAAATAAAATGTTTTCGTGAAACGTGAGGACAATCTAGGAACATGAAAATTTAGTTTATTAAGTAAATAAGCACAATCTATATTGTTATTTACTATATTATTTAGCAAAATAACAGCATGAATACTTCGTCTATGTTGTAGAAAATTAAGTTTAAATTTCTCAAGCATCATTCCTTGTGATGTACCTCTAGCGGGATATGTGCCTTCCGTTAGGAATATAGCAGATTTTAAAAATCGACGCTGAACTTTCTCAATATATAGGTAGAGAAGAGCATTTTCTTTAATATTTATAAAATATATAATATTTAACTGCGTTTTTTTAAGAAAAACTGTTAGAAACTTCAAATAAGAGTACTTCCGGTGGATCAATTATTACCAAAATCTAATTAGCTCTTCATATGGAAGTAAAGAAGAGGAATACGAAATAATTATAATATTTACAATTACAATACACGGACACACACAGACACACATACAGACGAAATGTTTTTAGGTTATATTTTTGACATTTGCGTTTGTTTTATGCTTGTAAGATTATGCAAAGAAACCAAATGCGTGATTCAAATAAGACAATATTATATCTCGTTCACAACGGAAAGGAGATGGTTATAGATGCAGATGATTTTTATTATCTTTATGACCTCCATATCAGATTCTTCATTGTTCAATGAAGAATCTGATGATTGCAATAGAGCGACGGTTCTTTTAACTAGTATACAACTTTCCATATCTGTTAATTGGAGGTTAACTGTTAGTTAATATTTAAGGTTAGGAGATTCATCGCACTTTTCAGCAACCCGTTTCTTTATTCCTATTCATCGTGACGTCATTTTCAATTTCTGATGAAATTCAGGGCGTAAATAGTTGTATAAAAAAACTCGCCCTATATATTAAAAAAACACCATACTGATGAGCTCCAACAAGAGCGAAACGCGTCTGTGGTTACTAGCTGAACACGGCCGGCGTCTGATGATGGACGAAAGGTTGATTCAGACACTGAAATGGCGATTGTAGAAAAAAGTTTTGATGGAAGAATAAAATAAAATTTAGTTTTTTCAAAAAATAAAAATAATTTCCTCCTCCTACGGCACTGGTGTGGCTGGTGTAAGACACATGACGATCCGACAGAGACAGAGTCTGTGTGATAGATAATTTATGAAACGAGCTATCGGAGTAAAATATTATACGACACGCGGACATACGATCCTGTACCCGTCACGAATTAAATATTATTATTAATTTTTATAACGTGATTTAGTGGACGGCCGCAGATACTCTACCATATTTGAGCTGAGCCTTTGAATAATTATGAGAAATTCTTTCAAATTCAACGTTATTAATTGTCGTCTTAGCCATAGACATTTTAACGGGATTGATTAACGACTACATCTGATTTTTGTTCAGTATGTACGAGAAATGGACAGATACGAGTATGTGACCTGTATTTTAATAGCTATACTATGTTAAATCATACCTATAATACTATAAACATATATCATATATTTTCCTATAGATGTGTTATGCAACTATATATTGTCAAATTTGTTAATGTTAACAAATAGCTGTTCTAGAAATTATGAAAATATTCAGTACATTTGAAACAAATTACAAAATCTAATTAAGATGATCCTATAGCACAAAATAATGTAAAACATGAGATTTTCGCGAAGTGCTACAGTCCACACTATTGGACTATTCATTACAAACCATACATATTTTAAAAAAAGAAAGTGTGATCTATAAATTTAACTGTAAACTTTTCGAAAATTTTCTTTAGGGGCCAAGTTATGACTACCTGAAAAATAGCTGTTTTTTGATAGCTATCATCAGTCCTATGTAAAATTTCAAGATTTATTTTATACTCAAATTCCTAGGAATATAGGCTGAGGAGTTTCGCGCGATAAATACTATTTTCTAGAATTCTTATAAAACTAAAATGGAGTCTTAAGGTAAAGTTATAACTAAAGAAAAAACCCCTTAACCTTTACAATAAAACACGGGTTATATAGGGGCAGGAGTCAAAGGTGAGTGGATACCTAATTGGGTAACTAAGATTAAACAAAGTAACTGTCTTATATTAACTCATATAATTTAGAATTTGGGATGGGACCTAGGTCCGCGTTCATTAATTTATCTTTAAATTTATGTATTATCAAACTCTCGTGTGCGTTTAAATATCTATTATTATCAACTTGTTTCAATAATTTTATATTAGAATTGTCAATTTTATGATTATTAATAAACATATGTTGTGTTACACTAGATTTATCAGGATTACCGCTTTTTAAATGATAGAAATGTTCTTTAAATCGAGTATCAATTTGTCTTTTAGTTTGCCCAATATAAACTTTATTACAATCTTTACAGTCAATTTTATAAACACCGGATTTTTTATTATTATCTATTTTATCTTTACGGTTACCTAATAATGATTTAATGGTGTTATTTGATTTATAAGTTACCGTTAAATTTTGATTTTTAAAAATTTTATTTGAACCTTTGGTGGCATTATCATATGGTAATGTTATATATTTATTATTATTTTTATTATTAGTTGGCGTTAAAGTTGTAAAATCTATTACGGATTGACGATTTTAAAAGTTATGGATTAGTTTATCTATAATTTTAACCGGGAATCCATTATATTTAGCTATTTCTTTAACATATTTCAATTCATTTTCAAAATGTGTTTTGTTTAACGGAAATTTTGTGAGTCTATTAATTAAAAAATTAAATGCTGCTAATTTATGTTGCCAAAAATGATTCGAATCAGCTGTTATAAATCGATTAGTATTCGTTGGTTTCCTATATATGTCAAATTATTGTTAAGGTTAAGCCTAGCCGCATTTTCAAAATGTTATTTTTTCGAGATTTATGTTATTACAAAAACTTGAAGATTATTAAATTTGCTACAAGTATGCTTTAATACATTTTCTATATATTTTATAAATATTTTCATTCTATTAAAGAATTTTTATAACTATACTTAAAGGGACCTTCATAAATAAAATTTACCCTCATTGTAATGGTTACTGTTTGCTAACAACAATGATATTTGCTTTCTGGTGTATAAAAATTCACAAAAAAGATATTCTCAATATAATTAAAATATGCCCTCAATGTTTTTCACAGCAGTACGACTATACGTACCCTCATACGCACACGAACTAATATGAATATAAAATGATTTTATTATCCAAACAAGTACATTTGAAACCCCGTTTGTTACAATTTCGTCCACTTATTTGTTCATTAATTAATGCAACAACAGAAAAAGAAATAAGACAACAGTTTTTAAAAGCTCAATAAAAACTAGAAAAAATGATATTAGGTTGCGCGGTACATGAATTTTCAATCCGGATGATTAGAGAATCGTTGTGTGCCCGCCAAATGCAAAACTATGAACAAAAGAACAAGCATTGTGCATTACCGATTTACAAACGAAACTAGGATGTGTCACAAGCTACACGATAATGACAGGGGATGTAATAATCACATAGAACACGAACCTGTCGACAGTGATGGTCGTACAGCTTTTATATTTATGGTACGAGATGTTCGGATTATTGTAACAAGTCTAACTCTCACAGAATATAAACTAAATTTATCTACGGCTAATAAATAATATGTATATTTAATATACCTATAGAATATTTAATTTTTGCCATATACAGCATGTCTCACAACTCGTGCCCAAAAGCGAATGAGGAAACACGAGACTGCACTCGGATGTGTAATTTCGAAGAAAAAAATCTGTTGTGGCCAGCACAAGACCTCTCGCCATTTCCATATTAGGCTATATAAGTATTGTATTGCACTTCACTTTCGAACCGCCGTTTTATAACAAAATCTTACTGAACATTACCCAAATATTGTTTCTTACTATATTTAGCATGTCTTCTGCACACATATAATTCAATTATATCTATTTTTCATTGTATGAGGAAATTTCTAAATGTCAAATATTGTTCCAATTCATTAACCAGATTGGCGGTATTTCTGATAGATATATGCATTTTACCACAATTTTACCTATAATTTCAAATATTTAATTAATAAAACAATAAGAAAAGTTAAATATACTTCCCAGAAAAAGCTATCAGAATGTCACTAAAACTGTTGATATTTGACAATGACATGTGTCATGTTATAAACATTGGAATTTGTTAACTGGTTTCCTTAGTGCCTTGGCCTCTGCGATTAGTTGTTTACTCTATAAATTATAGAGTTTTTATCTCTAAATCTATACAAGATATAAACAAAAATTTAAGTGTATTAGATGGAGAATTTTATGTTCTTCAATATTTAATAACAAAAACTCCCAAAAAATTATATTTAGAAGATTTTTTCTAAAAAACTACTACTTCCGGGTGTTCAATTGTTACCAAAACCTTTTCAGCTCTTCCCAGGAATGTCAGATTGAGGAAACTGCAGTTAATTATTTTTTAAGTCTTATAGTTTTGGAGGAATCGTGACTACAACATCCAGACATACATACATACATACACACACACACACACATACGTCCACACACACACACACACAGACATCATTTTAAAAATGTTATAATCGGATTCTAGGGACCTTAAATCGTGCTTATTCAATAAAATCTGGATATGCGAATTTTAGCATGAATCCAATACCTCTCTTAGCGAGAGGTAAAAAGATATGGCTTAAAAGATATTAGAGAAAGACGTCTTAAAATTTACCAATCAGAGACCTACACCTTGTTGAACACCAGTTGAAACAAATTTAGTTAAATCGTCTTATTTTAGCCTCAGGAATCTGTGGTTAAGCCATGTCCCCATCTTTTAGAGACACCTGTATTATTTGGATACGAAAAAAAAAAATCCCTGTGGAATTTATATATGACAATACAGAGTGTCTCACAACTCGCGCCCCAGACGGCTGCTTGCATAACGGAGTTACAAAACTTTTTAATCCACCAATCCCGGAAGGATATCTTGAGGTGTGATGATATTATTACAAAATAAAACTGGTTGCTAGGTTTTAAAAATACTACTAGTGAGTTACAAAATTTGTTTGACTTACTGTAATTTTGACACTTTAGAGTTGACTTTTCACTGTCAACAAATTTAGTTTAGCGAAGGTGTCATCCGAGATCATCATTTATATCGTACAGTGCAACGTGTTGTAGCAGCTGTGTAAAATGTGTTAAACGAAAATATTATTGTCTACATTCTCCGAAAATTATAATAATTTCTAAGTAATCAGCGGCTGAATACATGGTAAGAATTTGCCTTTTTTACCTTCCGTCATCTTTAGGTAAGGAAGGTATTGTCTTTGGTCAAAAAATTCGGTGATGAGTTTTTAATGAATAAGCACGTTTTAGGGTCCCTACAATACGAATTTACTATTTTTAAGATTATGTCTGTATGTAAGTGTGTGTGTGTGTGTGTGTGTATGTGTGTGTATGTGTGTGTGTGTGTCTGTGTCCGTGTGTGACAAATTTTTCTCCGACGATAACTCCAATACTATAATTATAAAAATTATAATTCTTTCGTATTCCTCTTCTGTACATCCATATGAAGAGTTGATTAGATTTTGGTTATAATTGATCCACCGGAAGTATCCTTATTTGAAGTTTTTAACAGTTTTTCTTGAAAAAACGCAGTTAAATATTATTTTTCAACATTTTGTGATTATCAATATGAAAGAACATCTTATTCTCTATACGGTTTGATTATACATTTTCCTTCATATTCAATAGATGTAGATTTAAAGCATTATAAAGAAATTAAATTTCAAAAATTAGTCAGCTTTGTTATTTATCATGGAAACAGCTGATAGCAGCTGATACATTCAAAAAATTCTAATTGACAGATGTCTGTTGCAAGTAAAAAACCAAATATGGAAAGTATAGGATCAAACATTGGTATGTCATTGTGTTCCTCGCAAGTGACATGCAGTGAAAGGCCAAAGAGAAGATCGAAGGACTGTATCGCAGAAGACTTGAGAGAAAAAGAACTGTGTGAAGAAAATACGTTGGACAAAAATGAGTGGAAGAGAAGAGGAAACAGCAACCCCTAATAAAATAGGGGAAAGCTGAAGCAAAAAGAATGAAGTGTCAAGTGCATTTTACTTAGTGTATGTTTATGTGATAATTTTATTGGATAGAACCTTTCAAATAAACTTTTGGTATGGAATTTGTAAAAAATAGTATGTGTTCGTGTTCGATTTTACATGATACTATATAGAAACTGTTCCAAGGTCCTTTTGGTATGGGATTTGTACAAAATACATCAAATTGACGGAAGGTCTTGTGCTGGCCACAACAGATTTTTTTATATGATTTACAGTTCATGGAATACGCTATTTTTTCTTCTTTATAAGCCGATATTCCTCTGTCAGTGGCCGACTTGATCTATCTAATCGCTCTGTGACATTATTCCCAAACAATCCCACTAGATATAGTAGAGCCTTGGGTTTCAATCCCACTAAGATACATAAATTTTTCACAAATCCTTCTTTGTTATTAATATTAATGTTCGTATTAATATAAGTTCTACATATAAATCATAAGATGTTCGTCTTGTAACTCCTCAAATATTTGGTATATTAATGCAATAAATAACCGGTTCCACAATTTCCCAATTTCCTTTGACAATGTATTCAAATTAAAGCCTCCTCATCCTCATGTCTGCCGAAGTAATAGCCTTGGTTCCTCATCTCATCGCCTGCAATAGTTTCTAATTATGAGGCGGAGACAAAGGGCCCAGCCGTCTGACAATAACATAGTGTTAATCACGATAAAAGGACGGGACAGAAACTGGCGATTGTAAATCTTTCAGATTAAATAAAAACTAAATAGCTCCGTCCGCACTCCTTAGGATAAGAAGGACGACGGATTAGGCGGATGTGGCGCCGACTGCCGACTGAAGATGAATTATTTATACCAAATAATTTATGTGATAGATGGGGGTTTATCAGGAATTTATTGACTCAAGGAGGGATTATTAAGTGGGACATGTCGTTAACTTAACCATTATTATATTTCAGTAAATTTTAGGAACTTTATTTCCAATAATTTTGTGATTTAAACCTTCTACTGGTGACGTGAAATAGTAATTTACGTAACAAGACCTGAAAGTGATACAAGCTTCCAAAGCTCGCCTACGGCTCGCTCTGGAATATGCTTGCTCACCCGGTATAGACACTTTCAGGTCATGTTGGGTACAATATTTTTTTTGATATCCTGAAAAAAGAATAAAAAAGTTTTATTTTTTTTTTACTGCGAGCAAATAAGAAATAAATAAGCAACTGATCTCCATGGAAACATTTAGCTTTACCGGTCCCGGGATCGGTAAAGTACTTTCCGATCCCTTATAGACAACTTTCCGAGATAGCTCAGCAAAGAAGGACTTTCCGGTCTAAATAGTGATCAGAAAGAGCTCATTTTCTGGGCGATCGCGAAAAAATTTTTGTTACATAACTGTTGACGTGATGTCATTTTGTTTCCAATATTTTATCTAATTATTGCACAGCTCCTGCCAACAAATTGTTATTGTTTACTTTAAATGTGGAGGTATGTCTATTCCAAAAGTCGTCTTGTCCGCTTAACCATAAATTGAGTAAATTAGAAAAAACTCTAATGTGGCCTTACATCATTATGCGAGCAATACAGCGGCATCATTATTATAAAATCTTTTGTAGCCAGCACAAGACCTTCCGTCAATTCTATATATTTTGTACAAATCCTATACCAAAAGTTCCTTGGAAAAGATTCTATATATCCAATAAAATTGTACAACGAACATAACTATTTTCTACAAATTCTATACCGAAAGTTCCTTGAAAAAGATTTTATAAATCCAATAAAATTATAACACTAAGTACACTATATAAATTGCACTTGACGCTAACATCTATCAATTAAAATTATTTGAATATATCAGCTGTTTCCATGATTATAGCAAAGCTGGCTGATTTATGAAAGTTAATTTCTTTATAATTCTTTAACTCTATGGGCCGGTTTTATAAAGATATTTAATCTCTACTTAAAATTTACTTCCACTGTAAATTTAATGGAATGAAAAAACGTAACTCTTTTGTTTTATAGCAATGATTTAAATCTATTAAATATGAAGTAAAATATGTAATCAAACCGTATGGACAATAAGATATTCTTTCATATTGATAATAAATAAATTAAAAAATGTCAAAAAATGATATTTAACTGAGTTTTCTCAAGAGAAACTGTTAAGAACTTCAAATAAGGGAGCTTCCGGTTGACCAATTACAACCAAAATCTAATCAGCTCTTCATATGGATGTAAAGAAGAGGAATACGGAAGAATTATAATTTTTGGACTTGTAGTGTTGGAGTTATCATCGGAGACACACAGACACATTTAGACATCGTAAAACTAGTAAATCGTATTCTAGTGACCCTAAAACGTGCTTATTCATAAAAAGTCACTACCGATTTTTTTAACCTAAAACAATACCTTCCTTTATCTAAAGGTGACCGAAGGTAAAAATAACGGCTCGTTTTCCAAACAATTCCTTTGTTACACAGTTCATATTTCAAATGTATGTAACTGACAGATAAATGTCACTATCAAAAAACTAATCACTTCAAATTAATAATGGTGACATCTTAAGAAGAAAATAGTAAATAAAGCAAAAGTTATATGCAAAAGAACTTAATTTTCTCTGAATTCAGTGATATAATATTTTTGTAAGTAATGCAGCAGCATCATTATTAAAAAATCATCAAAGAAATAGATAAAATTCTAATTTCACGTTCCATAAGAAAATTAAGGTAACTAATGTACTAATAAATATCATTTTACACCTGACATTTTAGGGGTTTTATGAATACCGCTACCTTATTAATGATTCATCCCCTATATGTCAGAAACCAGAAACTTGTCACTTAGAGTGTGAAATTAGGGAAAGAACAATAATAATTATTAAATATTCCATGAGGGCTGTTTAACATCTGGTAATCGACTCTCATCCTTCGTTCGGTGACGTAGAGACGCCGGTCGTCGCAGCGTCCTACCAACCAACCGCCGCTAATAATTTATAAATTATGCGGCAATATGGTGTAGATAGCGAAGCCCGCATTAAACACCGTAAACCCAACGCGTAGAAGGGGAAGGTGCCGTCACCAATTAACCGAAGTGCCAGGAGATGCTTCTCGACATCGCGAAGTTTGGCGTCGGAATTTTTAAATAGAGAGATAAAATAAATACAGGTGTCTCTAGAAAAAAGGGATATGGCTTAACCACATATTCCTGACGCTAAAATAAGACGATTTAGCTCAACTATCTATACCGGAAAGTGTACTATTCTGCTTCAAAGTTCTTCGAGAAAAAAAATTAATTTTGCTTATAATAACAGAACGCTTTATTAGATTTGGATGAAATTTGGTATGACAGTTCATATGGTTATAAGTCATCTTTTAAGATGATACTTGTTATTATTAGTGAATCACTAGTGTATGAAACTTAGTTGTCCCAACATTGATTAGACCGTAACTTTTTAATAGAAACGCCGATAACGTAAAATTATTATTATTTTTTTTTTTTCAGAAAGATACATTCAGTAGTAAACTTTTCTCTCTCTAAGTAATTTGTAATATCTGTTACTGTTCATACAGAAAAAAATATAACCTGAGGGACTGCATCGTGAAATTTTTAAAATATTTTTTTTTTCTAGCAGTCTCTCCAAATTCCAAACATCTATACTTGCCCTCAAATAAATATGGACTGAAGATTTCTACACTGTTTCTAATTCCATTGATCATTTTAAAAATGCTAAGTTATGAAGTAGCGGCAACACCGCATGACAAGGGACAGGGTGAGGAGAAGGGAAAAAATTGAGCATCAGTACATATTTATTTGACGGCGAGTATAATTTTTAATGACATTAACGAGTTGTTAATCTTCACAACTTGTTTAGGATTAAGCTAACATATTTAATCGTCTTATTTGTAATAATGATAGTAAAATAATATTAGGACGAACAAACGGATGTTACTAGTTTTAGAATATTGCAAAGGAAATTTTTGACAACCCATAAACAATTGTTACTGTCATTAAAAATTAGTCGTTTGACATTTAGATAGATTGCTAGATTAAATTTATTTTAAAAAATTCACGGTACAGACACTCATCAGGGTATACCCAATTCATTCAAGCAGCCAATGCACGTCATCACTTAGTGTAAAAACTTTAATGCATTAAAATCACTAATAGTGAAAAATGAAATAAAATTTCAATCATTTTTAACCGTCAAAAAGTGTATAGCCTTATATAATAATTATTAAGATGAATAGTAGAGTTCATTACTTATCGTATATGACATGAATAATATATAAATAATGTACATCAACGTCATATTATTCGTTTAATTATTGCTATAGTTGGCAACATTGATAATTTGTATGTTCATACTGTCAAAGTTATTATTTGAAAAATATTTGTATCGTGTTTGAAATATTTTTGTGCGTTGTAAAGGTCTATTTATAATAAAGTAATGTTAAACGTAATGCAACGACACAACGTGACCGTTAACGCAAACACAAAATCTGTGAATCTGCCAAAGGTAGCACTTCTAATCAATCAGAAGAATTTGGTATATTTCTTTGAAATTCGGCTCACTTTTATTTATTGCCTTTATATGGCATACATAAGTATAAATAAGGTTAGTATTATAAAATAATTTAAATAGAAATGGACAGTGACGAAAATATAGTATTTATTTTGTAGATGTAACAGTTCATGAACATGTTGATAATATAGATTGCAATCTGTCCAAATGGTACACTTTCTGGTAAAGGTAAGTCTTATTTTAGCCTCAGGAATCTGTGGTTAAGCCATGTCCCCCTATTTTAGAGACACCTGTAGTTATAGCAGCAAATATGTTTCACATATTTTTGGTTTTTTAACCGTATACTTGCAAGAAATTACTGCATATAGGTATTTGCCGCTGATAACAGGAAATGCCCTAGGTGCATTGTATTTTGTATTTTGATTCAGCTTTGTCTTCGGACTCGGACGAATCAGCAGTTTCATAAATTCGAGAGTTTAGAATAATACAATTATTTACTGTTAAAGACATCCTATTAAACTTTGAACTAAGTTTTAATTGTTTTAAATAGGTAGAAAATAATTACTATTTTCCAAATTAAATTAATTAAATTTTGTTAAAAATTATAACACTCCTCAATATCCATTTTAAAATTTCTACTGTCTACAATTCCCATAATAACTATCTACATTCCTATCTAGTTCTATGTAGAATCCCTTCGATCTATAACAAATTGATCACCATAGCAATCACCCACACGCGATTGTTCTGATCGTAAATCAAAGCCAACTATAAATAATTGCAGCTCAATAATAAATACACGTAATTAAGACGCCAGGATAGTTTGTTGATAAGGGGTACAGAGAGGCGAGGGGAAGGAGTGGACTGCAGAATACACGCCGAGTAGCCGCAAGACATAAGGATGATGGCTTTATCAGAATAATGGACGAAGGAGGAGTAAATGTAACACGAGAATGCAAAGGTGGAAGATTTAAGATGATTATGGAATTATTGTTCATTGGTAAAAATAGTTTTGGCGTACAAAAATCTCGTCTAATTATGTGTCCGTCAAATGAATTTTTTTTTAATGGCTAATGGTGTCCCGTGGCCGCGTTTTTTGCAAAAATCTTTACAAAACTGAGTTGCGTAAAGGATATTACACAACTGACAATTGATACAAAAAGAAACAAGAATATATCAATAATGATTTATTTAATATCATTTTATGAATTATTGACTGCACATATTCAATTCCTCTACATCAGAAGGAAGATCTGCACACCGATTTTTCACACTTGACCGTTACATCATAGTTTGATGTTCGTATATTAGATATACGTATCGTATGTTTATCTCCGCCTTACTTATGGTTTCTTACATTCTGTCTTCGATACGTATATCTAATATACGCACATCAAACTATGACGTAACATCCAAGTGTGAAAAATCGGAGTGTACATCGGTTTTAATACACATTCAGACCTTATTTTTAATGATAATACGGTGATGATACGCATGCACTGACATAAGCATTAACGAGCATTAAATTCATTCATTTTCACGGCAACATTTTGCTAAATTGATTTTGAAATATGCATGTATAATGAGCTGAACTTAGAATTTTGTGTATTTTTATATTATTTTAGCGAAATTAGATAAAGTTTTATACATAATGCGTTACGTTCATTAAAACAGTGGTGTAAAATAGAAATTGTTTGTTAATTTAACCGACCTAGTAGCTTTTATAAGTAGTTTTGAAGATACCAATAGTGGATAGAATAGCATGAACACCCTGTATATAATATTTACCAAGATCTCCCTATGTGCTAAATGAAAGTAAATTTTAATTTAGTTCTTGTCTGATGCTTGAGGGTGAACTGAGACTGCTTTCATAGGATGAAGTGAGTGTTCTGGTTTTCTTCAACACTTTGCATATCACATTATTAAGGCAATATCTGCACCATGTCTATCTTAACGATATTTCCGATCCGTAAACCCTTTTAAATTATTACTCTGTCTTATTACGTTACATATTACATGTATTTCATAACAATATACTCTCATTCAATACTTATTCATAAAAGAAACAGACTGCAGAGTAAATAAAATATAAATGGAGTCCCAATTTTTAAGGTGATGTCACTAATAGAAGTACATGTACTAGATAACTCGTCCGCCTTATTGGAGTCAAAATGAATGTTGTAAATTGTGAAATAATAATGGATTTTAGAAGTTTATGTAGCGACTTTTTTTTCATACTTAAAAATAACTTCCATATTTGTCATGTTATGTTTATTTAAAATAATTTTTCTTCATACATATTTAAATAAAATAACAACAACAATAATTATATTTTACGTGAAGTATGTTTGCTAATTTCAATTGCTTTGTTGCTATGGATAGTTTCATATTTGTTCACTTTTTACTTCTCGCTAAGAGAGCTATTGGAATCATGCTAAAATTCGCATATCCAGATTTTAATGGATAAGCACGTTTTAAGGTCCCTATAATCCGATTATAACATTTTTACGATGATGTCCGTATGTGTGTGTGTATGTGTGTGTGTGTGTGGATGTTGGAGCCACGGTTTTTCAAATACTATAAGACTTAAAAAATATTTAACTGTAGTTTCCTCAATCTGACAATCCTGGGAAGAGCTGATTAGATTTTGGTAACAATTGGACAACTGGAAGCAATAGTTTATTTAAAAAAATCTTCTAAATATAATTTTTTGAAAAATTTTGTTATTACACATATTGAAGAACATAAAATTCTCCATTTAATACACTTAATTTTTTTATTATATCTTGTATAGATTTAGAGATAAAAGACACTATAATATATAGAGTAATCTAATCGCAGAGACTAAGGCACTAAGGAAACCACTTGACAAATTCAAATGTTTATGACCTAGTTTGTAAATGACACATGTCATTGTCAAAAATCAACAGTTTTAGTGACATTCTTAAAGCTTTTTCTGGAAAGTACATTTAATCTTTGTTATTGTTTTATTAATTAAATTTTTAAAATTGTATGTAAAATGCATATATTTATCAAAATTACCGCCAATCTTGTTTATGAATTGGAAGAATCTTTGACATTTATTCCTTATACAATCAAAAATAGATATAATTAGAATTATCTGTGTGCAGAAGACATGTTAGATACAATAAAAAGCAATATTTGGGTAAAGGTCTGTAATTTTTTTTGTTATAAAACGACGGTTTGATAGCGGAGTGCAATACAATACTTATATAACCTAAAATGGAAGTGGGGAGAGGTATTGTGCTGGCCACAACAGATTTTTTTATAAACATTCAAGTGAAAATATTCGCGTTTTGACGTTTAAATATAAAATAGATAGGTATGCAATTTTATATTCTCCTTATGTGCAATTATATCAGAATTTGATGTATATGATATGTCAAGGAATCAATGGAATACAATATGAACTTTTATTATCATTTTAATTCTAAGTATTCTTACCTTCATTACCACTATGTAAATCTGCTATTTTGTAGTATGTTATTTCGATAAATATAAACTATTTATATTTCAATTCATAGATTATCAATTTAAATTTGACAGCTATTGGAGGTTTTTAGTAACTTTATTCTTAGGTTATCTAGTGTATTTATAGTGCAGCAAGTTACTTCTTATTCGTTCATTTTATACATATAGTTGCTACGGATATTTATTTATTACCTCGGGAATCAAGTCACAAAAGTTGCCATTTTTAGGACTTTGAAGAAAATAATAATTTATTTAGTTGCTATAAATAGAACCTGGTTCCCCTAGGTTCGCGACCAGACACTTAGGCACGCGGCCACGGGACCCGACAGACGCCAAATATTTCCAATTTTAAAAGGCACAAAAGTGACCCCTGTAGTGCACTCTCCACACCAGCTATGAGTGCCCGTGAGGTGACGCCTGGTAAGCGCCCACACGGTAAAATATATCGTCATCACACCCAGAAATTTATATAGATCTAAATATCGTTTGTATTTTATAAAAGAATTCAATAAAAAATGTTTTAGTTATTAGTTGCAACTTTTAGTTCTCAATTTTGTAGAATATAATAGTGTTCCAATTCTTCTCTCCCGTTTGTAGAGCTTCGCCCCTCTCCTGGTGCGCTAATTTCTCCCGGTTCTTAGGGCCATAAATTAATAATTTATAAAAACGTTGAGTCGGGGCACATGGTTGAATGGTTCTATTTCAATGCTGAATACAAATAATGCACTTTTGATATATGTGCACTGCGAGGCCGTGGTAATGACGAGCGTTAATCATGTTTCACTTCTCTCGCTCTCTTCTTCTCTCTCTAAAACTATGCTCCTCTCTCTCCTTCACCTGCGAATTCCCTCACATACACATCCAATCAGATCATGGCACAGGAAATGAGAAATAAATATCAGGAGGTTTCAGAGGAGTAGACGAATAAGAATATAAATTTGAGGTTACTTCAGAGGGATTTCGTAGAAGATTCTGGGTTTAAATCTTGGTGAATTCCATGAATTTTTCACAAAATATTTCTTCGTATTTAAAAATCTGCTGTGGCTAGCGCAATACCTTTCGCCATTTTCATGTTATGTTATATAAGTATTGTATTGCACTTCGCTATCGAACCGTCGTTTTATAACAAAAAAATTACAGAACTTTACCCAAATATTGTTTTTATTGTATGTAACATGTCTTCTGCACACATATAATTCTAATTATAATATCAGAGATTCTCCCAATTCATTAACAAGATTGGCGGTATTTCTGATGGATATATGCATTTTACCTATAATTTTAAATATTTAATTAGTGAAACAATAAGAAAGATTAAATGTACTTCCCAGAAAAAGATTTCAGCATGTCAATATAAAACTGTTGATTTTTGACACTGACATCTGCAATTTACAAACTATGTTATAAACATTTGAATTTGTCAACTGGTTTCCTTAGTGCCTTAGCCTCTGCGATTAGATTACTCTATTTATTATAGTGTCTTTATCTCTAAATTTATACAAGATATAATAAAAATTTTAGGTGTATTAAATGGAAAATTTTATGTTCTTCAATATTTAATAACAAACATTTGCAAAAAAGTACATTTAGAAGAATTTATCTAAGAAACTACTACTTCCGATTGTTCAATTGTTACCAAAACCTTTTCAGCTCTTCCCAGGAATGTCATATTGAAGAATCCATAGTAAAACAGTTCTTACGTCTTATAGTTTTTGAGGAATCGTCCCTCCGACACTGACAACTGTCATTTCCGAACTGTTATAAACATTACTATGTTATAAACATTTGAATTTGTCAACTGGTTTCCTTATAGCCGAGACAGACGACAAAAATGAATGATCATTAACGGTTAGATGTAGTATGCGCACGTGAACTTTAGACTATTGACAGATGTCAAAATTGTGTCTATTAACAAACCAGAAAATATTGACTGTAGTAAGTACGTGACTTACTACAGTCAATATTTTCTGGTTTGTTAATAGACGCAATTTTGACATCTGTCAATAGTCTTAAGTTCACGATTAATTTTTGTCGTCTGTCTCGGGTATTAGGGCTGGTTTTTCAATCTCTTGTTAAAATCTAGTGAAGAAAACAATATTGCATCGATTTGTTGACAGCAATGATAAATCTGTTATTTGACAGTTAATTTTGTTTCATTTTGTTTATTTAACTCTTGGTTAAAATTTTAACCCGATATTGAAAAACCGGCCCTTAGTGTAATTTAGTCTCTTGCGATATATTACATTCAATTATTCTATATATTATAGTGTCTATTTCTAAATCTATACACGATATAACAAATTTTATAAGTGTATTAGATGGAGAATTTTATGTTCTTCGATATTTGTAATAACAAAAATTTTCAAAAAAATTATATTTAGTAGATTTTTCTAAGATACCACTACTTTCGGTTGTCCAATTGTTACCAAAACCTTTTCAGCTCTTCCTATGACTGTCAGATTGTGGAATACGTAGTTAAAAAGGTCTTAAGTATTATAGTTTTTGAGGAAACGTCCTTCCAACATCCACACGCACACACACACACACACACACACACACACACACACACACACACACACACGCACACAGAGACAGAGAAACATCATCGTAAAAATGTTAAAATCGGATTCTAAGGACCTTGAAACGTGTTTATTCACTAAAATCTGGATATGCGATTTTTGCAAGTGTTAAAAACAATTAATTCACCAACAATAACAAATTGCAACCCGGATCTTTATAATTCGTCCATCAAATCAAACAATTGTTCGCTAATAAATAACAGCGTGATCTCATCTGTGATTCGTGCTCTCTGGAAACGCCATAAATAACAGAAATAAATAACAAGCCGTCACTGCCTACTACAATATTCTCATTGTCCATCTCAACAAAAGACTCGCGCTATAAATAATAAAAACCGCCTAATGACAAATGCAACGCGTTGCTATCACTCCATCTAAACTCAATTAATACTTGTCCGGTGAGCACTCCTACGCCACTATGAAATTATCATGTAAGAATGATAAGCTACACCCACGCCAAGATGCGTATAGGAATGTGAAAAATTGAAGACGAAACCGACGTGAACGAGGAACGGTTATCAAAAAGGCTTTAAGGGGTTATCCATAGATTAATTGAAAGGTTTTTCTGGTTTGATGCTTTGCGAATGTTGGGGAAATTTTGAGATAAACAAGACTTATTGTTCTTCAACTTTGGACAATGACATTATAACATAAGTTTTTGGAAAAAAAAAATAATGGAGGATACTGTGTTTTAAGGTAAATATAAAAGATATAAAAAAGTTAGTAGGTAGGTAAGTAGGTTTTTAATTAATTTTTCTCAATTACTACTTAACTTGAATAGAGAACCGAGATATAATATAAACATACTGCATTAAACTATAATCTTTTCTTTCCTTGATAGTCAGAACTATTGAAGCTCATTGCATGTAGAGTTGGGCTAATTACTATAGAACTATGTATTGTCAGGTATATATGGGCAATAATACATGCATTAATATAATATAAATTTCACATTTCTATTGACCTGTTATCGGCGTCCTCTTCTTCACACGCACACGAGCTCGCCATCATCGGACATCTCCTCTAGGACGCGTTTCCCTAAGTGTTATAAATACACCTTGTCATTCTAATCACAACAATTAATACAGGTCGTGCATTATTATCTAATAACATAGACAGGAGGGGGGAAAGGTATTAGGTCCGTCCCAGACCTGTGAGAGCTTAGCTTACGGCCATAAGTAGGTCCCAGACCTATCATGGACCTCAGCCTCTCACTTATCGGTGTTTCACCACTAGGTACTCTAGCCACCTTCACATGTCCCAGACATGTATGAGAGCTTAGCATAAGATCACCAGGTCCCAGACCTCTAGTGAATCTCAGCCTCCCACTTATCGGTGTTTTACCACTAGGTACTCTAGCCACCTTCACATGTCCCAGACATGTATGAGAGCTTAGCATAAGATCACCAGGTCCCAGACCTCTAGTGAATCTCAGCCTCCCACTTATCGGTGTTTTACCACTAGGTACACTAGCCACCGGGAGCACACGACTCCATGGACCCAGGGTTGTCCCAGACAACCCTTCGGATAAGGAAATACACACGTTTGCGGCCACAAACAAATAATACAAATGTATACTTCACATATACCATGCATATCAAATACACGAACAGTGTATAAGCATATCAATCAAACATCTGTTGATTTGCACTCGATCGTCATACCTGTACAATAATTAGAATGACTGTGAGCCTAATAACTCACCTTTCATTACAGCAAACTGCTCGTCTTATTGACACACACATCTGCATAGGACACTGGTCACAACAAACTGACCTAGTCAACCAGCCTCCAAGGGTTGGAGGGATCGAGCGTTGTTTATTTTTCTAGGAATGTGTTTATACTTTGGAAAGTCAAGTGCTTTCTGCCTGCATCTCAAACCAGCGGCACGCAGCCGAAAAGTGAATCTTACAAATATAATAAAACTTTCTAATGCCCGTATTTATAGTCAGTACTTCGCCTCAACTCGTACTTGAGTATGCCTTGAGTACCAGATTTTGTTTCAGAGTCGCTACTTGTTTCTTCACTCGTACTTCGATCGAAGATTTACTTGAAGCGAATTCCGAACAACCTTGACTAATGCTAAAATAATGATTGATGTTTTTTTAAAAAAATAGGTAACCAACGAAATAATTGTGAATTCGGCCATTAGAGTTCCAAACGATATAAAAGTAAATAAGAGCTGTAGTTCTATCCACTGAATAAAATCTTAGTATATCATGATAACTTTTAAGTATTCTCCTGTAAGACAAAGCATGGCAGCCCACATCTTTCACTCCTGTTGTTCTCCTGCTGGAGATCCATCATGGTTTCTCAGCTGGACGTTGTGTGTGTGATTACAGAACAAGCTGAGATTTATCTCCACACGCGCCGCGTTTGATCGCCAAGTGATATACATGCTACAAGCATGAGATGTAGCCGTTACCAAACACTTTACTAACACACTATAACTAAACTCTTCTTATACGAGCGTATAACTATAAAAAAGTTTAGGAAACATATTGCTGCTTGCAGTAAAAGATGGAAAAGAAAATGTTCAAATTCCAGGGGATACATTTGTGGCTCCATCAATGTACTTTTCATATAATTATTAACGAGATCAGTCGCTCTACGATGTAAAAATATGGGATTTTAGTATGAACAAGTGATTAAAGGTGATTAGCTAGGAGATGACTAGCAGTGTTTTAACGCTGTCAATCGTTTATGGATTATTTAATAATACTTTAAATAGCAGTTAAAGAAAAATTAATTGTACACAACGTTTATTTGAAGTATTTTTTTCTAAAATAATCCATAAACGATTGACAGCGCTAAAACACTGCATCTAAAACATCTCCTAGCTAAACACCCTTAATCACTTCTTCATACTACCACCCATGGAATTTAATTAAATTGTAAATATATAAAAATAACGAACGAATCTGTATGACTAATTTTTACCTTCCGTAACCTTTAGGTAAGGAAGGTATTATCTTTGGTCAAAAAAATCGGTGGTGAATTTTTAATGAATAATAAGCACGTTTTAGGGTCCCTACAATACGAATTTACTATTTTTAAGATGATGTCTGTATGCATGCATGCATGCATGTGTGTGTGTGTGTGTGTGTGTGTGTGTGTGTGTGTGTCTGTGTGTGACAAATTTTTCTCCGACGATAACTCCAATACTACAATTTTAAAAATTATAATTGTTTCGTATTCCTCTTCTTTACATCCATATGAAAAGCTGATTAGATTTTGGTTATAATTGATCCACCGGAAGTACCCCTATTTGAAGTTTTTAACAGTTTTTCTTGAAAAAACGCAGTTAAACATCATTTTTCGACATTTTGTCAATATGAAAGAATATCTTATTCTCTATACGGTTTGATTATACATTTTCCTTCATATTCAATAGTTACAGAGTTTTAGAGATATTAAGAGATATTAACTTTCAAAAATTAGTCAGCTTTGCTAAAATTATGGAAACAGCAGGTATTCAAAAAAATTTAATTGACAGATGTCAGTGTCAAATGCAAAACCAAAGTGACTTGCAGTTGCGCCTCGCCTCAAAATTTGAATTTTCAATGCCGGAAGTACGAGAAAGGTTAAAGAGAAGATGGAAGGACGGTGTAGCAGAAGATTTGAGAGAGGAAGAATTGCGTGAAGAAGATGTGTTGGACAGGAATGAGTAAGAAACAGCGACCATATTAAAATAAGGAAAGGAACTTTCGGTACAAAATTTGTAAAAATAGTGTGTTTGGGTTACAATTTTATAGAATATACAGAATCTTTTTTAAGGAACTGTAGGTATGGGATATATACAAAATACATCGAATTGACGGAAGGTTTTGTGCTGGCCACAACAGATTTTTATTTTTTATTTATAAACAATTGTTGTTGATGTATATATTTTGTCGTATTTTTCACCTTCCGTCACCTTTAGGTAAGGAAGGTATTGTCTTTGGTAAAAAAATTCGGTATTGAGTTTTTAATGAATACGCACGTTTTAGGGTCCTTAGAATATCATTTTACTAGTTTTACGATGATGTCTGTATTTATATCCATATGACGAGCTGATTAGAATTTTGTTATAATTGATCAATTGGTAGTTTCCCTATTTGAAGTTCTTAACAGTTTTTCTTGTAGTTAAATATCATTTTTATTAGTCATTATTATCTATAAGGTTTAATTATACATTTTTCTTCATATTCAGTAGATATAGAGTTAAAGAATTATAAAGAGATTAACTTTCATAAAATCAGTCATGCAAACAGCTGATATATTTAAATAATTCTAATTGACAGAAGTCAGTGTCAAGTGCAATTTATATAGTATATCTTAGTGTTATAATTTTATTGGATTTATAGAATCTTTTCCAAGGAACTTCTGGTTAATACCTCTCTTAGCGAGAGGTAAAAAGGCCTGCAAACATTGCTTCCAACAATGGAATATTCGCATGGGGCGGTGTAGGGTACGGGGAGGAGAGTATATTGAGGGTGACAATATTTGTTTTGCTCAATTTTATAAATAGTTAATGTCCTACCTAAGATCAATCCCCGTTATTTCACTAACACACCTCGTGTTACTATAATGATGAATAAAAGTACATATTTAAATGGCAGAGCGACTTATGGATTGCCTGTACATTCTCTCCCGTCTGTTCTCCTCGATTTGGATCTCACCAACGCCTCGCTTATCAAAAATATGCAGTTGCCTGCCGTAAATCTTAATGACGAGAGCAGAGAACTGTGCAGAGCTATTGCACTGGCAACGCCAAGGCACACACCACTACCTCATGCCAAATAACCAAATGAAATATCACCATTGTAAATTTCAAAGAACACTAGAGGTGACGGCTGGAGTTCCTGCCGCCTCAACTCCAATCAACCAATAGCAGGAATCATACAGAACAGATACATACAGAGCAGGAATAGAAGAATTGTTATTAAATGCAATTCGGGTCCCAACTCATAATAATTCGGCCGGTTTCTTTTTTTACCTACCGTTACCTTTAGGTAAGGAAGGTATTGTCTTTGGTCAAAAAATTCGGTGGTGAGTTTTTAATGAATAAGCACGTTTTACGGTCCCTACAACACGAATTTACTATTTTTAAGGTGATGTCTGTATGTGTGTGTGTGTGTGTGTGTGTGTGTGTGTGTGTGTGTGTGTGTGTGTGTGTGTGTGTGTGTGTGTGTGACAAATTTTTCTCCCACGATAACTCCAATACTACAATTCTAAAAATTATAATTCTTTCGTATTCCTCTTCTGTACATCCATATGAAGAGTTGATTAGATTTTGGTTATAATTGATCCACCGGAAGTACCCTTATTTGAAGTTTTTAACAGTTTTTCTTAAAAAGCGCAGTTAAATATTATTTTTTGACATTTTGTTATAATACATATTAAAGAAAATACTCTTCTCTATACGGTTTGATTATACATTTTCCTTCATATTCAATAGCTGTAGATTTAAAGCTTTATAAAGAAAATAATTTTCAAAAATTAGTCAGCTTTGCTATTTATCATGGAAACAGCTGATAATTTAAAAAAAATTTAATTGACAGATGTCAGTTGCAAGTGCAAAACCAAATATGGAAAGTATAGGATCTAAAATTGGTATGTCATAGTGCTCCTCGCAAGTGACATGCAGAGAAAGGCCAAAGAGAAGATGGAAGGACTGTATCGCAGAAGACTTGAGAAAGGAAGGAATGTGTAAAGAAGATGCGTTGGACAGGAATGAGTAGAAGAGAAGAGGAAACAGCGACCCGTAATAAAATGGGGGAAAGCTGAAGAATAAATGAAGGAAGTGTCAAGTGCATTTTACCAGGGCATCGAACCCGAACCTGAACCGAACCAAAACCGGAACCAAACCGTAATATTTTAGGGAACCCAAACCGAGAACCGAACCTCAGATATATTTTTAATTGAACCTGAGTCGAAACCGAACCGAATATTAAAATCAGGTTCGGGGTTTAGGTTAATTCTTAGTTCAAAAAGTAATTACAGCCGATAATCGACGTCTTAGGCGTCTGCGATGCTGTCTAGGCTGACTTTTCGTGAAAATTGTGTTCGTTTCTTGTTGCTTTTTGCGTAAATTCCGGCTCTCATTTTACATTATTTCGAACCTGAACCGCGAACAAAAGCGCAAATTTTATTAATGCTTGAACCAGAACCGCACCCGAAGCCATCTTTCAAAAAACAAATTAACCTGAACCTAAACCGAACTCAGTTTTTGGCGGGTTCGATGCCCTGCATTTTACTTAGTGTACGTTTGTTATAATTTTATTGGATTTATAGAACCTTTTCAAATGAACTTTTGGTATGGAATTTGTAAAAAATAGTATGTGGTTCGTGTTCGATTTTACATGATATTATATAGAATATGTTCCAAGGACCTTTTGGTATGGGATTTGTATAAAATACATCGAATTGACGGAAGGTCTTGTGCTGGCTACAACAGATTTTTTTAGTTGAAAATGTAAGCCGGCCATATTAAGAAGTTGATGCTCGTATACTTATATAGGTAAAACCTCAAAGACAGATGTTCGATTTTTATGTACCATGTCAAACAGTTGATAATTTTCCATAAAATGCTAAACTAATTGGTAAGCGGCGCTCGGTGGTTCAAATGATGTCCCGTTGAGGCATGAAATTGTTGACGAACCACTGAGTATGTGAGGAATATACAGCGTGCGATGAACCAGCACCTCAGATCTCGCCACCTTGGCATCTGATCTCACTCACTATATACACCAGCGGTACTCAAAATTGAGAAATATACAAAACTATAAAGGAAATTTCAACAATGAATCAACAAGAAGAATTTTACAGTAGTCCCAAAAGACAGTGGCCAAGAATAAGGGTCTTTCTTTTCTTTAGAGCACTTGCAGTATCCTCAGTCCATTGCGTCGAATTTTGGATTGTTGTTTCATTTTCACTTTTTCGTTTCGTCAAACGTTATTATTCGGCGCCGAAAATACTTCGGATTATGCCTTAACTTCAGGGCATCGAACCCGTCAAAAACTGGGTTCGGTTTAGGTTCAGGTTAATTTGTTTTTTGAAAGATGGGTTCGGGTGCGGTTCAGGTTCAAGCATTAATAAAATTTGCGGTTTTGTTCGCGGTTCAGGTTCGAAATAATATAAAATGAGAGCCGGAATTTACGCAAAACACAACAAGAAACGAACACAATTTTCACGAAAAGTCAGCCCAGACAGCAACGCAGACGCCTAAGACGTCGATTATCGGCTGTATTTACTTTTTGAACTAAAAATTAACCTGAACAGGAGTTGAACCCCGAACCTGAATTTTAATACTCGGTTCGGTTTCGACTCAGGTTCAATTAAAAATATATCTGAGGGTCGGTTCTCGGTTCGGGTTCTCTAAAATGTTACGGTTTGGTTCCGGTTTTGTTTCGGTTCAGGTTCGGGTTCGATGCCCTGCTTAACTTCGCCAAATTGTGTCGGTTCCGGTGGCTCAATGGTTACAGCAACGCCTCTTAGTCATGAATGTGCTCGGGGTTCTGGGTTCAAATCCCACTAAGGCATGGATGTTTGTGTATGTGAACCTACTCCGTAATTGGGATTTAATCCTGTTCAGAGGTTTTCAGTAAAAAAAAGTGATTGCTGAAAGTCGTTCCCGTTCACGTTTGTGGTCCACACCCACAGTCAACAAGAACGATGATGTGCGGAAGAGTATAGCGGGCAAAATGAGACGGTACGGTCATATAATGGGAAGAATAAACGAAGACTCCGAAGTGAGCAAAGATTTTCATCATCCACACGAGACGATGGGTCGACCCAAATGCAAGTCAGTTTTTCTCCAGAAGTTAAATTAGTTCGAGTTAAAAAGAGACGGGCATGTAGATATGCGAGCCTTCTAGTAATTAACCCGAACCTTCCAAGTATCAATATCAATAATAGATTAAGCCAATATACTTGTTTTGCGGACAGTTATACGGTACAATTTTTGAAAGAAGTCCGATCAAGACCATCTACGAATTGCATCTATGAATTAAGATTTTATGCTGTCAAATTTAGTAGTGTGGTTTACATAGTTTTTATGAGGTGCACAAGATATTATGTACCCTCATAAAACGAAGTAAAAGACACTATTAAATTTGACAGCACAAAATCTTAATTCATAGATACAATTCGTAGATAGCCTTGATCGGACTTCTTTCAAAAATTTTACTGTACATTGGCCTGAAATAGGAATATCCGAAGATGAGTCCTCGCAGTGGCAGGGCGACGCTTCAGGCTTAGTTCTAGTTGACGCCTTAGACCGAAACAAATTGACTACGTAAATATATAATGATATGAGAATAAATAGAAGAAGAACGTCAATCTTAACGATTTTTCGATCAGTAACTCTGTAAGAAGTGATGATAATTTGAATATAATATGATTGACCGTGTATGGTCTGCTTTAGGGCTGGTTTATGATGAATTTAATTTATAAATATAAATTCTAAATCTGACCAATAAGTATTTTTTTATGGGGTCCCGTGGCCGCGTGCCTGAGTGTCTGGTCGCGAATCTGGAGGAACCGGGTTCGATCCCGACTGACACCAAATATTTCCAATTTTAAATGGCGCAAAAGTGACCCCTGTGGTGCACTCTCCACACCAGCTATGAGTGCCCGTGAGATAATGCCTGGTAAGCGCCCACACGGTAAAATATATCGTCATCATTACCGATGTCTACATGTGTTGTAGATACTGGCACACCCAGAAGTGGGTAATATGCCGTGATGATATATTTATTTATTTAACAAAAGAAAGAACAAAGTATCAATTTGTTCCTGTGAATCCATCAACTCACAAACAGAAAAGACAGCTGACGGATGAAGCAAAGTTATACCTTACCGCTATGTTTAATAGTTTCTCTTGCTATTGGTCTACTTTGAAATTTGTAAATCGGTCATAAATCATCGTATGCGTTTTGAGTGAGTTTATATTTTATAATCTAAATTATAAATTTGTAAATTCTTAAATTTAATTCATCATAAACTAGCTCGAGAGAGAGAGGGGTCCCCTGGCCGCGTGCCTGAGTGTCTGGTCGCGAACCCGGGGGAACCGGGTTCGATCTCGACAGACGCCAAATATTTCCAATTTTAAATGGCGCAAAAGTGACCCCTGTGGTGTACTCTCCACACCAGCTATGAGTGCCCGTGAGGTGACGCCTGGTAAGCGCCCACACGGTAAAATATATCGTCAGCATTACCGATATCTACATATGTGTAGATAATGGCACACCCAGAAATGGGTAATATGCCGTGATGATATATTTATTTATATAAACCAGCTCTTTACTAGTACAGTTTAAAACGTAATTCTTTTGATAAAAGTTTCCCGATCTCTGCTTTACTCGGACAAGCCTGCCCGCTGTGCCGAGACGAGATTGACCACAAACAAGTCTATATGTATCGGAGAAATATCACCCGAGTCGCGTGATAACTTACCGACCCTCTTACTCCTCTTCTTCACCGCGCCTCGTAATTAATTGTTATTTATTCACGTGCCCAACGCATACATCCAGAATCAATCAGACGCGGAGGCAATTATCAGACCCCAAAGATACTAAGAGGGGCAGGGGGAAGGGGGAGGTAAAAAGATGGAAGGGTTATTTGTTTTGGAGGGAAAAGATGGATAAATAGAAGACTAATTGTCTTTAAATAGGATTCAAGTAAGAGGAAAGGCTGCTTGACGGGATGTATTGATAAGAGAATAAATTTTTGGATTGCAGAATTTATTAAATAAATTTTTATGACTGCAATCCAGAAATAATTCATTTCCTCAGGATTCAAATAGTTAATTATTATTCTTTTAACACGGCTATTAATGTAGATGATGATTTACTTGTAACATACTAAAAATTTATGCTCAAACACCTAGAAATAGAGGCTGAGGAGTTTTGCGCGATAAAACTTTTGTTACATTCTTCAGTACCTATACCCGAGACAGACGACAAAAATTAATGATCATTAACGGTTAGATATAGTATCCGCACGTGAACTTGAGACTATTGACAGACGTCAAAATAGCGTCTATGTGCAAACCAGAAAATATTGACTGTAGTAAGTACGTGTTACTTATTGTTTAGTACTGTTTGAGTACAATACAATAAGTAGCACGAATTTACTGGTTTGTTAATAAATGCAATTTTGACATCTGTCAATAGTCTCAAGTTCACGTGCGCATACTATATCTAACCGTTAATGATCATTAATTTTTGTCGTCTGTCTCGCCTATAATAGTTATTAACGTCATTAGGCCGATGTGAGGCAAATAACGGACGCGACTGAGGTTTATAATCAGTCGAGTTCGTTATTTGTATATCGGCCGTGTGGCGTTCAAGATTTTTTGTAATAAACATAAAATTTAAACATTTAAGAATAATAAATTTCTTCTCTTTCTGCAATACTGAACAACTTTTTTGGTTAATTTATAAATTCTCCTAGACAACAGTCCATCAATATGCTGTTATTTTTTTAGGAACACCTGATCCTTAATTGTAGGCTTAGGCCGTCATTTCTATCTTTTCATTTTTGTTTTTAGTCCTATGATATGTCATAATAACAGTATGGTATTTCGAAATAGTTATTTTCGTAACAAGTTATGTAAAATATCAAATATCATGCGAGTGTAAATTGACGCACGACGCGTAGCGGAGTGCAGGTCAATATACACGAGCTAAGATATTTGTATTTCATACAAGTTATGAACATTATTTTTTAGATGAGCATAAATAAATTTTACTTTTTTTACAAAACTGAAATTTAGGTTCAAACGTACGGACAGCTGACAAATGAATAATTTATACATATAGCTACAAAATAATGACACAGTAACCTAGCAACCATGTCAACTATTACGATATGAAATATATCGTAACACTAATGTGATAAGTTCAACTTTCAGTGTTAGGATACTACGTTGATATGTCATACTTATCACAATGGTCGTCTAAAAAAACTTTTGTTACATTCTTAAGTTATTAACGTCATTAGGCCGGTATGAAACAAATAACGGACGCGACTGAAGTTTATAAATTTATAATCAGTCGAGGTCGTTGAAATGGCTATGAAGAAATAAAAATATTATCTAATACATAGCTATCAATTACAATTAATCATTGCTTATTATTTTATTTTTTATTTTAAATATATATTTTTGAGGGGGAACATTAATTGTTATTACCTAATACCAGTCATTTACTCTGACTAATTCAGCCATTTATAGTGTTGTGTTTTAAATGTGCGGACGTGTGTATGGTGTGCTGGTGTACTGAGACTCTAAAGACGACATCTTGGTGCAAGGAAATGATTTCTAATGCACTTACAAGACTTGGAAACCTACCTGGGAATTTTATTCTTCAAGGTGAGATTGTTTATTGTATTTTTATGGTATTTTCGACTTAATACCCAAATCTGGGTATAGTATTAGTTGCTACCGATGAATATACTAATCAAACATATGCACAATATTTATTAATCTTAATTATTTATTTTATTTCGTTCATTTGTTTGTATTATAATATTGGTTAGGAGGCCATTTTAGTTATCTACTGTTTATCTGGAAGAAAATCGTAGATCACTAGATATAGACAAAAAGTAAATTTTGCAATTTTAATTTCATAAATTCACAGTGAAAAATTATTAGTATAACCAGTGGAAAGAGCTTAAAAAGTGCCCTAACGAAGTTTAAACCAAAATGTAGTATGTCATATTTGGGAATTATTTTTAAAAATAAAAATCTGTTGTGGCTAGCACAGTACCTCTCGCTATTTCTGTTCTGTTACATAAGTATCGAATTTAATATTTCTTCTACGCACAAATCTAATTATATTCTTTCATTCTATAACGAATCTTCTCGTACTCTTTAATATGGTTCCAATTTATTGTCGGATTGGCGGTATTTTTTAAAGATAATGTAGATACTCTTAGAATTAATGTAGATACCTACCTAAAATTTTAAATATTTAATTAAAAATTCAATAAGCCCAGAAAAAGCTTTCAGTAAAACTGTTGATTTTTAACACTAACATTTATCTCGTCAGTTACAAACATTTGAATTTGACAAGTGGTTTCCTTGGTGTAGGACTGTGCGATTTATTGCAACAGATTATTCTATATATTTTCTTTATCTCTAAATTTATAGAAGATATAATAATTTTTTTTAAGTGTATTATGGAAAATTTTATGTTTTTCAATATTTGTAATAACAAATTTTTTTAAAAAATAATATTTAGTAGAATTTTTTAAAAACTACTACTTTCGGTTATTCAGTTGTTATCAAAACCTTTTCAGCTCTTTCCATTAATGTCAGATTGAGGAATACGTAGTTAAACAGGTCTTAAGTAATATAGTTTTTGAGGAATCGTCCCTCCAACATCCATTATGTAGGTAATAGATTCTTATATGTATATTTTACGGCGTATTACCAAATTTAGGGTATATATTTTATATTTACATTTTTATATTGTTATTTCATATTATTACGTAATTTATAAATACCTCTTTAAGAAATTATTATTTTTATTTCGTATTGTAGTCGAACGTATTATGTAAATTGTATAAAAAAAAATAAAATTTTATAATAAATATTCGTAATACATTTGAATATGAAGAAATATAAATTTTTAGTGAAAATAGAAAATATTATATTAGATTATTTTGAATTTTCTGTATTCCGTTTGATACACAAATCATATTTAGTTATAAATGTTTAAAAAAAAAAAATAATATATTCAGTTATTCATAATAGAAATATTTTCATTATATTTTCCGTTATACAGTAGGTAACATATTTCATTAAAAAATTTATATTCATAGTACTGGTCATATTATACCGTGAGTACTTTTTAACGTGAAACATTGGGTTTGTCATGTCCATGGTTACGATTTGACATTTGATTGACAGCAATGTATTTGCTTGTCCCATTTAAAATGAAACATAGGGAACGAATTTGACAGATGTATTAATTAATTAATTAAACATATTTCGGTCACACAATATTTTTTTTGCAACTAAATTTAATTTTTAGAAAACAGGTATAATTATTTAAACAAAATTAACCTCTAATGACGTCTGTCAATATGACAGATAACCGCTGAATTTTCCTATAAGTTACGACTTGACATTTGATTGACAGTAATATATTTGCCTGTCTCATTGAAAACATAGGGAATGAATTTGACAGAGTATTATATTTAAATATTGTAAGAAATTTGGCCAAGTTAGAAAATCACTCGAGCACAAGGTACACTAAATTTAATTTAGAAAGCAGGTATAAATATTTCAACAAAATTAACTTCTACTGACGTCTTATCAAATGTCAAATTCGTTCCCTATGTTTCATTTTAAATGAGACGCGCAAATACATTGCTGTCAATCAAATGTAAAATCGTAACCATGGATATGAAAAACCCAATGTTTCACGTTAAAAAATACTCACGGTAGTCAAAATTGTAAGTCTAAGGCCCGGTCTTTTCATCTCCGGTTAAACAGCCTGTTAATTTAACTGTCAGTTAAAAGAAAAACACAACATTGATATCATAGCTTAAATTGTAAAAAATACACATGTGTCAATTTTTTGATGCCTCATTTGTCTTATAACCGACAGTTAACTTAACCGGCTGTTTAATCAGAGATGAAAATCTTTTGCAGCCCGATTCACAAAAAGGTTTAAGCTAATCCTCATTTTTGGATTAACGAATTCTACTCTAATTTTGACAGTTTATAACTTAAAATATAGTCTAATCTATTCCTAGTATCCACCTTTATTGAAAATATCATGAAAATTAAATTTTAAATACCAGGAGTGGGATCACGTAAAAGTGAAAACGATATTGCGATTATCGAGAAGTGAAAACGACATTCGTTTCCTTAGTGATCACGTAAAATTAGTCACTCACTACGTTTTCAACTTCGGTTATTTCCGTAAAGTGACTACGTTTTGTGAAAACGATATCGTTTACAGACTAATGTTTTTGTATTAAATAGTAGTTTTGACAGATAATTTATATGAATGTCATTAAAATTTTTAATCTAATGTCAAAAAGTATTATTCTCGCCCATCGTTTTTATTTCGTTATAATAGCAATGCTGTAAGAATTGAAGAAGGATACAAGTTAAATTATCACTTAGTTACAGATGCCATGTATCATCTAATTTATGAAGTAAACAAAAATATTTCTAAATATAAAATTAAAACTTCAAGAGAACTTGTGAGATTGCAAGTATACAAGATTGTTATTTTAAAGTAATCTAGTTTTTATTAAGTTTTGTATTTCAAGTAAATAAAGTATGGGCCACATTTAAATAACGGCGCACAACTTTCGACGAGCTGCAGAAAATGATCAATTCACAAATTTTAATTTTATGTAAAAACTACAAAATATTAATCACAAAACACAAGCTAGAATCGTTATATTTGATGTTTCGCAGAATACAATATTATTAAAATTTTCTTTCTTGGATTTATTCTTGTAATCAATCAAAATATGCTTTGTTGTAATCAACACTTTTACAGTTATTGGAATATCAATATTGCCCGAAAATATTTCTTTTGGGTAGTTCTTACACTAAATTTTAATAGTAAATCAGGGAAATTTCAGTAGAAATAAGAAAATATCTAATCACCAACATTTCTATTTTCTATCATAGATTTCAAAAGAGTAAAAATATATAGTAAATCATAAGCATTTGGTTCTTCGCAACATGCTTAGGTAATAAAATATTCATGAATTTTTTTCTTAGATTCATTCTTGTAAACAATTTTCATTTTATAATTATCGTATTTTATCACAATTATTTCATTTTCGCCTTACTAAATAAAATAATAAAATATACCTTTCAAATTTAAAATATTAATTTATTTTTAAATCATTTATAATGACATTTCTTTCATTCATTCCAAAACGTCAAATTCAACTCACTGCTCACTACATTCTTTTACCTAAGTGCAAGTAAATAAGAAAAGGATATACGTATACCCAAATGTATAAAATAAAAAGAGACGTAAGAAACGACTATCGTTTTCACATGCTTTGAGAGTGTCGACTAGAATTCACATTTTTTTCAGTCTAAAACGATATCGTTTTCGGTTTTCACTATTTACGTGATCGCATTTTCACTTGTCGACAGTCGCAATATCGTTTTCACAGTTACGTGATCCCACTCCAGAATAGAATAGAATTCACTAATCCGAAAATGAGGATTAGCTTAAACTTTTTTGTGAATCGGGCTGTTGTTGATTAATATAAAATTATACATACGAGTAAGCGTGGGAGATTTCTTTGCGATTTTCTTCAATATTAACAGATTTAACACTTACAATTTTGAGCATAATACCGCAATACGCTTTATTTATTGTTCTTTGTTTTCATAAACTATATTCAAGTATTTTATTTTAATAAACGATATTTTTTCCAATATTGAAATACTTTGTTATAGAATCATTGCCTCATCGAAAAATCCACTGTCCAGCTGCTGAAGACCTGGTGAATTCATTTGTTCAGCGTTGGAGATGGTGCCATTGTTGCAGTGCATCCGGTGTCCACTTCAAGACTTTTGGCGTGCCTGAGGAAGAATTTCCGGAAGAAAATGCATTCTTGTACTCTCTTGTATATGTCTTAGTTTACTCTATGTATAATATAATAAAAATGATTCGTTTTTACATATATTTGTACTTGTCCTTTAGTATATAGTTGGTCGAAAATTTAATTGCATTTCATAATCACTTTTATTAATAATATTATTAAAATATCTTTCAGAACTCATATTAATAATATTTTTTATAGGCAATGAATCTGACAAATCTGATCAATATATATAATACAATTTAAAATCTGATGTGGCCAACACAAAACCTCCCGCTATTTAATTTTTATTAATTTAAATACATACTTACGTACTTAGTAATGCTTCAAACTATATTATGTTCCATTGCATATAACTATTGCTTTATTTACGATTTTCTCTATTATTTAATATGTCACTATTATTAATTTGAAGTGATTAGTTTTTTGACAATGACGTTTACCTGTCAGTTACATTCATTTGAAAAATGAACTGTGTAACAAAGGAATTGTGTTTATCTTAGCCTTCGGGATTAAAAAAAGAAACATGATTTTTAAATTAATTTGTAAAATATATAGAAAAAGCATTAATGTATACCTGTACAAAATTCAATAATCTATAATATTCATAATGATAAAATGCGAAAAAAATGGAATTTAATGGTATTTTTTGAAGAAAAACCATTATGAGCTTCAAGTAAAGTACCATTTCCGTTTATCCGATTTACACCAAAATCTAATGGCTTCTATTCCTATTAGAATAGGGTAGAAATACAAGGTTTCAGAATTTTCTGTATGATAGTATTTTATTTAGAGTGCAAACAAAATTTGTACACATATACACATACACACACACACACACACACACACACACACACACACACACACACACACACACACACACACACACACACACACACACACACACATACACACATACAGACATCATCGTGAAAATGTTAAAATTGGATTCTAGGGACCTTAAATTGTGGTCATTTACTAAAATCTCGATTTGTGATTTTTAGCACGATCCCTATACCTCCCTTACAAAGGGTAACGGGAGGTAAAAAATCTGTTGTGGCCAGCACAAGGCCTCTCGCCATTTCCTTATTTGGCTACATATTTAACATTTCTGGTACACACACAAAAACACATAATCTTCTTTATACATACATTTCTATATTTTTTAATTAATTCTATGAACAAATTTCCTCTTATTCTTCTAATGTTCGAGATTCTTCCAATTCATGATGAGATTGGAGATATTTCTGAAGGGTATATGTAATATATGTATCTATAATTATAAATATTTAATTAATAATAAAAAATATTAAATGTGCTTCCCAGAAAAAGTCATTTATCAGTCAATTATAAACATTTTAATTTTCCCACTTGTTTTTCATGGGCTGCGCGAGGTACATTTATAACTTATTATTTTATATATTTACATGTCTCTATCTTTAATTCCATAAAAGAAATAATAAATATTTTAAATGTATCGGATAAAGATTTTTATATTCTTTAATATTAGTTATTGTTACCAAATATAATCAGCTCTTCCCAGGAATGTCAGATTGAGGAAACTGCAGTTAAATATTTTTTAAGTCTTATAGTATTTGAGAAACCTTGGTTCCAACATCCACACATCCACACACACATACACACACACGGACATTATAAAAATGTTATAATCGGATTACAGGGACTTTAAAATCTGTATATGCGATTTTTAGCATGATTCCAATACCTCTCTTAACGAGAGGTAAAAATGATTCGTTTTCACATATACATGTATTTGTACTTTGTTCTTTAGTATATACAAAAATTTTGTTCTTAGTAATAGTCGAAAATTTAGATGCATTTCATAATCATTTTTATTTATTATATTGTTAAAAAAATAAAAAAAATCTGTTGTGGCCAACACAAGACCTCTCGCCATTTCCATATTAATCTGGATATGCGATTTTTAGCATTAATCAAATACCTCTCTTAACAAGAGGCAAAAATGAATAGTAAATACGTGAGAACATATACATACAGACATTCAAACATGTATTATATAACAAATAAGATTTGTATTCCTTGGCAAATTATTAGGTTTATTTTATGAACGTTTTTGAGATTAAATTTTTTATCAATTTTGTTTATAACACATACCTACATTATTTTGAACTTCTTTTACACAATTATTGTAATACCAATTAAATCATTTAGCAGAAAACATACATATATAAAGAAGTGCATTATAATGGACTTAGGATGTTCCCTGTCATTCTGCGACAAATATAATATATTCAACTGTTTTTATGCAGTTTCGATTCAACGATTCAATTATTTAAATAAATAAATAAATATATCATCACGGCATATTACCCATTTATGGGTGTACCATTATCTATAACACATGTAGACATCGGTAATGATGACGATATATTTTACCGTGTGGGCGCTTACCAGGCGTCACCTCACGGGCTCTCATAGCTGGCGTGGAGAGTGCACCACAGGGGTCACTTTTATGCCATTTAAAATTCGAAATATTTGGCGTCTGTCGGGATCGAACCCGGTTGCCCCAGGTTCGCGACCAGACACTTAGACACGCGGCCACGGGACCCCATAAATAATTAATAATATTAAAATAATAATAATAATATTAAGAATTAATTAAATACGAATACATATTTTCGTACAACCATGCGTAAAGTTACCCATTCTTTGCAATGTGTAAAGTATCACTTTTAAAACATTAGTGCGTGAAATAGTTATTTTCGTAACAAGTTATGAAAAATACCAAATATCATGCGAGTGTAAATTGACGCACGACGCGTAGCGGAGTGCAAGTCAATACACACGAGCTAAGTTATGAACATTATTTTTTAGACGAGCTTAAATTAATTAAATTTTTTTACAAAACTGAAATTTAGGTTCAAACGTACGGACAGCTGACAAATGAATAATGTATACATATAGTCAGAAAATAATGACATAGTAACTTAGCAACCGTGTCAACTATTACGATATGAAATATATCGTAACACTAATGTTATAAGTTCAACTTTCAGTGTTAGGATACTACGTGGATATGTCATACTTATCACAATAGTCGTCTAAAAAGTACTTTTCAAGCACTAGGGCATGAAAAGTAAATACGTTGCTAGGCAACATGCCTATTCAGTTAATTTACTTGTCAATGGGGTATTCCACTCAATTTTTTTTATTATTTTAAATAAAACTTCTTTCAGTTTTGAAGCCATTCATAGTGTTATGAAATCTTAATTGTTCCTAGTTTAACAGTATTTTATTTTTGAGAAATCAGTGTAACGTCACCTTCCCCCTATACTTGTCTTTCTCACACACACTGCTCTGAGTACGCTACAAGAGAAAGATAACAATTGTATGACGTCAATTTTCCCTTTTAGCAAATGTGAATTATATCGTTAAGTAATTATTTGAAAAAACGTTTTCATTGTTTTAGCTATTATTTATTGAGCCATACTTCAAGTTAAATTGATTTTTTTTAATTTTTTTGTTATGGTGGAATACTCCATTAACACTCACCTTATGCATGTAGTGTGTACTCACACTCAATAGTATTAGAAATAGCACTAATATTTCGGTTGAAAAAAAAGTCGTATGTAAATAGTATTTTTTATCTCGTACTAATTAATTGATAAAGCATCGCACTCGACCAAAAAGTACTACTTTACACACTTGTCACAAAAATAACTATTTCCTATCGTTATAAAATTCTTCATTAAATTATTATAATTGTTACAGAATACACAATGATGCTGAAGAAAAAAGGCCAAAAAGACATTTTCATCTTGAAGACTTCAGACCCAACTTCCTGAATCCCTGATGTCGATATCTTGAAGGACGTCTTAGAGAAGAAGAAGAAGATGACCGCCTTCCAAACATTACCCAAAGGTGCCCCCTTATATTTTTTTATTATGTGTGTAAAATAATAAAGATATTGATATATTGAATCTTTTTTTTATATTGATAACTCTTAAATAAATAATGCCCTGTTGCATCGCTGACCCTTAGATTTTAAGTGTTCCTTAAATTGACGAAACGTCAAATGTGTAATTGAATATCGCTGTCAAAATAACGATTTGCGTTTTTTATTTTTGTTTGTCTAACTTAAAATTTAAGTGTCAAGAGTGCAACTGGGCATAAATGTTTTTTTTTTTAAATGTAACAAGTGGTTAAGCATAAAATAATTGACATAATACTTTACCATTTATCATTTATATTAGGTAGGTCGTTTGTGTTTGTTAAAAAGCTAAATAAATTTACCTTTATTTATAAAGTTAATGAACTTTTCTTCTATACTCAGAATGTGAATATCGCAACTACAAAATGATACATACATACATACATACATCATATGCAGTGTGTTCAAAAAAATTCCTAACTCTAAGTAGGCTATGAAGAAAAAAACATGTCAATTTGAAAGTATTTAATTAAATGTCAATTTGACACGAGATATTGTTAAAAATATCTAAAGAAATCAAAGCTTTTCTTCTTGAATCCTTATTTTAGAAATAGAAATAAATTAGAAAACGGTGAATGGCAATATTTTGTATTCTTCTTTATTATCTTTTCTCCTTGAAATTACATTTCATGATCAATTTTGACATCTTGTCTTTTGAATTGAATAATGATCAGACATACGTGTTCATGGCCTACTCGGAATTAGGTTTTTTTCTGAACACACTGTATTTGTTTAGGAATGTAAAGTCCCGATTTAAACTCATTAAATATCTTGATAGAAAAATTACTTCAAAAAGTATTTTTTTTATTACATCTTATCAACATATTTTTCTTTATTTGGGTATAGTATCAACAACTATGTATATTTATTAATAAACGAAAATTTAATATAAAAATCTGATAGTTATTAACTTGCCTACTGAGTTCATTGTATAGTAAACACTTAGAAAAAAAAAAAAAAAAATTATCATGAAAATCAAGCTGATACTGCCACAAACATATAGAAGATGGGTCACCGTTAAAACTGTTACATATTTCGTGTTATAAATGTTATGTTAGATATCTTGTAAAAGTTCTAAGTATATTCTTTATCGTAAATACTTTATTAAAATTTTCATTTGTAACTAAGAAAATATGTAACAAGAAACTTTTCACCCAAAACTACAGCAAACACATTGTAATAATACACATAATATGTAATTGTGTCAATACTTTATTGTAATATGTTACACATGTACATGTTTTACAACAATACAATAAACAAACTCTGAAACTCACACTATTTTTTACTACAATACCCTATAAGAAAATATAGAATAGCATAAATCCTAGAGCAAATCTAACTTCAAATTCGTATTGTACACGACGAAAATGATACAATAAAACTTTTCCCGATTTTCTAGCATCAAAAATAACTTCATTAGTGTACAAAACGAACTTTGAAAGTGCTCTAAATAAATGCACTGCATTACATAAATCGCGACAATCAAAACAATGCATATCATTATAAATAAATTACTAATCGTAATACCATTCAAGAAATTAGTTCCATTAAATATATTACATAATACAAGCGACCAAATCCCAGCGAGCTACGAGCTAGCCCAGCATCCCAGCTATTCACGAGCGCAGCAACCGAGCGGTCCACCAGCTAGCCCACCAGCAGAACCGCACCACCCGTAGCCCAGCCTGCGGTCTGGGCTACGGATCTGGTGGCCAGCCAGCCAGCAGCCAAAAATCAGCTGAAAACCTGTATATAGCTACATATAGGCGTGATTACGTAATAATACGGAGAAGACCGTCCGGTTCAGATCCACCTCTCACGCTGAATGGCTGTAAATTCACAAGACAGTCAGTATATAGCTAGAAATCTTGATAGAAGGGGTATGACTGACGATTCGGCGTACAAAAGCCTTGCTATAGCCTTTCGATCGATGGATTTTTAAATTTTGGTGGGTGAATGCCTTGGGATTGACTGAATATCTGTCAGAGAGCTTAAAAATGCTCGATTCTTGAATAGTAGCCTTGCCATATGCTGTACATCGCCGATTCTATATGATTTTTAAATTCTGACGGCCAGAAGCCTTGCTGTAGCGTTTCGAGCGATGGATTTTTAAATTTTGCTGGGTAAATGCCTTGCGATCGGCTCAAAATCTGAAAAATAGCTAAAAAATGCTCGTAGCGGCAGTAAAGTGCTACTTTTCGGCCGTTGCGGCCTTAAAACGTCGTTTTTACGCGATTTTTAGATTTTTGTCGACCAGAAGCCTTGCTGGAGCTCGCCGCTCGGATTTTGCTAGCTAGAAATTTCGTCGTACGCTGCTTGCTTACGTAATCTGTTGTGCGTCATGGATCTGAAATTTGATTCTGGTGCTCTCTAGGTGTTACGTAACGTTCGAGGTGCTGTAATTAAAATGAGGATTGCAATTGGAGCATATAAAACGGAGTTTGAAATAAGAGATTATGTAACTTTCAATATGGTTTATTTTTGGTTTATATAATACATTGCACTTATGCTAATTACTTATACTATGCATTTGAATATATGCAAAATAGATCTATTTATGATTGATATGTAGATCTTCCTAGATTTTTGAGCTGAAAATAATGTAACAAATGAGACAATAATTAATTTTAACAATGTATTTATTCAGAATACAATATACATGATTTACAATCGCTCATATTGGTAACAATATTATATATCTATTGATTTTGTGAATAAAATAAATCAGTTCACAACTTATGTAATATGGTATTTAATTAGCAACAAGTTATTTTTGGAAATACGATTATTCAAATGATTGAGGGATGAAAAATAGTGTACCGGATAGATTTTAATACGCGCTTTCGATTGGCGTACACAGAATTACGTAAAATGATATAGTTTGTGAATACCTCTAAATATCGTGGCGAAAGGACAAAGATTATATTAATTATTATAAAAATTAGAATGAAAAAAATGATTTTCCGTTAATCATATGTGCTGTATTAATTTTGTTGCTAATTATACACTTTTCTGACTTAAATAATAATGCATATTTTATTAGAACATGATTTACAATCACTCGTATTTATAACAATAATAATTATAACAATGCATCGTAACAATATGTACAAAATGAATATTTCTGTTGGTCATTATGACTGTTTAGGGTGCATTAACTAAAAACTAAGGGTTGGACATTATTCTGCTGTGTAAATATGGAATTCTGAGACATTTTTACATAGGTATATCAAAAATTAGGAATATCCATGATGGACCCATTTTCACAAATTATTAATGTGTGAAAAGTGAACATTTCGGTCATCATTATGGCTGTTTAGGGTGGCATAACTCAAAAACTAAGGGTTGGACATTATTTTACTACGCAAATTTGGAATCCTGAGACATTTTTACATAAATATTTAAAAAATTAGGTAAATCCATGATGGACCCATTTTCACAAATTAATAATGTTTGAAAAATGAACATTTCGGTTGATCGTTATGGTTGTTCAGGGTGGTATAGCTCAAAAACTAAGGGTTGGACATTATTCTACTATGTTAATTTAGAATCCTGAGACATTTTTACATATGTATACTAAAAATTAAGTAAATTTATGATGGACCCATTTTCACAAATTATTAATGTGTAAAAAACGAACATTTCGCTCATCATTATGGCTGTTTAGGGTGGCACAGCTTAAAAACTAAGGGTTGGACAGTATTCTACTATGAAAATTTGGAATCCTGAGATATTTTTATATAAGTACACTAAAAATTAGGTAAATCTATGATGGACCCATTTTCACAAATTATTAATGTGTGAAAAATGAACATTTCAGTCATCATTATGGCTGTTTAGGGTGGCATAGCTCAAAAACTAAGGGTTGGACATTATTTTACTATAAAAATTTGGAATCCTGGGACATTTTTATATATGTATACTAAAAATTAAGTAAATTTATGATGGACCCATTTTCACAACTTATTAATGTGTAAAAAATGAACATTTCGGTCATGATTATGGCTGTTTAGGGTGGCATAACTCAAAAACTAAAGGTTGGACATTATTCTACTATGTGAATTTCGAATCCTGAGACATTTTTACATAAATATTCAAAAAATTAGATAAATCCATGAAGACCCATTTTCACAAATTAATAATGTTTGAAAAATGAACATTTCGGTCATCATTATGGCTGTTTAGGGTGGCATAGCTCAAAAACTAAGGGTTGGACATTATTCTGCTATGTAAATTTGGAATCCTGAGACATTTTTACATAAATATTCAAAAAATTAGGTAAATCCATGATTGACCCATTTTCACAAATTAATAATGTATGAAAAATGAACATTCCAGTTGATCATTATGGCTGTTAAAGTAGCGTAACTCAAAAACTAAGGGTTGGACATTATTCTACTATGCAAATTTGGAATCCTGGGATATTTTTACATAAGTACACTAAAAATTAGGTAAATCTATGATAGACCCATTTTCACAAATTATTAATGTGTGAAAAATGAACATTTCGGTCATCATTATGGCTGTTTAGGGTGGCACAGCTCAAAAACTAAGGGTTGGACATTATTCTACTATGTAAATTTGGAATCCTGAGACATTTTTGTATATGTATACTAAAAATTAATTAAATTTATGATGGACCCATTTTCGCAAATTATTAATGTGTGAAAAATGAACATTTCGATTATCATTATGGCTGTTTAGGGTGGCATAGCTCAAAAACTAAGGGTTGGACATTATTCTACTATGTTAATTTGGAATCCTGAGACATTTTTACATATGTATACTAAAAATTAAGTAAATTTATGATGGACCCATTTTCAATTTTTAGAATGACAAAAAAATGATTTTCCGTTAATCATATGTGCTGTATTAATTTTGTTGCTAATTATACACTTTTCTGACTTAAATAATAATGTATATTTTATTAGAACATGATTTACAATCACTCGTATTTATAACAATAATAATTATAACAATGCATCGTAATAATATGTACAAAATGAATATTTCTGTTGGTCATTATGACTGTTTAGGGTGCAATAACTAAAAACTAAGGGTTGGACATTATTCTGCTGTGTAAATTTGGAATTCTGAGACATTTTTACATAGGTATATCAAAAATGAGGAATATCCATGATGGACCCATTTTCACAAATTATTAATGTGTGAAAAGTGAACATTTCGGTCATCATTATGGCTGTTTAGGGTGGCACAGCTCAAAAACTAAGGGTTGGCCAGTATTCTACTATGAAAATTTGGAATCCTGAGACATTTTTACATATGTGTACTAAAAATTAAGTAAATTTATGATGGACCCATTTTCACAAATTAATAATGTGTGAAAAGTGAACATTTCAGTCATCATTATGACTGTTAAGAGTAGAGTAACTCAAAAACTAAGGGTTGGACATTATTCTACTACGCCAATTTGGAATCCTGGGATATTTTTACATAATTACACTAAAAATTAGGTAAATCTATGATGGACCCACTTTCACAAATTATTAATGTGTGAAAAATGAACATTTCGGTCATCAGTATGGCTGTTTAGGGTGGCATAACTCAAAAACTAAGGGTTGGACATTATATAACTATAAAAATTTAGAATCCTGGGACATTTTTATATATGTATACTAAAAATTAGGTAAATCCATGATGGACACCCATTTTCACAAATTAATAATGTATGAAAAATGAACATTTCAGTTGATCATTATGGCTGTTAAAATAGCACAACTCAAAAACTAAGGGTTGGACATTGTTCTACTACGCAAATTTGGAATCCTGGGATATTTTTACATAAGTACACTAAAAATTATGTAAATCTATGATGGACCCATTTTCACAAATTAATAATGTTTAAAAAATGAACATTTCGGTTGATCATTATGGTTGTTTAGGGTGCTCTAGCTCAAAAACTAGGAGTTGGACATTATTCTACTATGTTAATTTGGAATTCTGAGACATTTTTACATATGTATACTAAAAATTAAGTAAATTTATGATGGACCAATTTTCACAAATTATTAATGTGTGAAAAATGAACATTTCAGTAATCATTATGGCTGTTTAGGGTGGCATAGCTCAAAAACTAAGGGTTGGACATTATTTTACTATAAAAATTTGGAATCCTGGGACATTTTTATGTATGTATACTAAAAATTAGGTAAATCCATGATGTACCCATTTTCACAAATTAACAATGTTTGAAAAATGAAAATTTAAAATTCTGGGTCAATTCCACATAGGTATATTAAAATTTATTTTTCTATTTGAAGATATGTATGATATGTAATATCTATTTGTAATTGTATCGTATGTATGTATAGGATAATACGCATTTCATAAACATATATGAATTGTACGATGCATAGTTTATATTATACCATATTATTATACATTTCTTATTGCATCTAACATGTGCTTATAAGTAAAAAAAAATTCAATGAGTCTTATACTCATTGAAAATTATGATCTAACTTATTAAGTACTAGGTTTTGTTTTATTTATACATATTTTATTAATAAATATAAAGTAAGGGATACAAATACTTCTTGGCGGATTATGGGGGATGGCCAGGGCGTAGTCTCTCCCGGAAATTCTTCCTCGGGTCTCGGGAAATCTCCAACTCGTCACGAAGGACCGTATTGTCTAGATGCGGCATCTATGATCACAACAAAATTATTGTTGCATTTCTTATGTTATGAAGTATTATGTAAAACAAAAGAAAAGCGAAGAAATTTAGTCAGAAAATTTAAATATTTGTTTTAGTTTTTCATGTGTAAAATGTGAGATACTTAATGTTTAAATAACTTTAAAATATTTTAAAATATAATGAAAGGTATATCAAAAATGAGTAATACATTTTATACTCGTATGATTTAAATTGCGTGATACATTTAAAATAAAACATGAACAATTATTTAATATAATCTATGCCCCATATAGTTTTAAGAAATAATGTTTGCTGTAACCATTAATAGCTACTATACCCAACAAAACGTAATGTGAACAAAATAAAATAATTACCAAATAAAACTCAAGGTACACCTCCATATCCTACAGGTATCTTGTAGACCGTTCCAAGCACCAGGAAGTCGTCTTCGAAGGCACTCTTCACTAGCACACCACACACACACGTCTTTGCACTAGGACAGAAACAATAAAACTGAATAAATTATTAAATTCATTCTTGTAATAACTAGGCATTAGATAACAATGAGTAATTATATTCCCAAAAAAATAAAATAATGAGCAACGATAAATTATAATTGGTGTCTATGTGTTACGTAACTTTCAACTGAGGGATGATTGTAAGGGTGATATCTTGAAAATTGGATTGATATATGAATAATCATACATAAAATTTAATGTGCTTTAATTTGATATGAAATAACCCCATATTATTTGAATATTATGTACAGATATTTTGCAAAGTATAAATAGGGTTACCATATTCAAATTGTGGGTTTATGAATGGATTAAATTATCTATAACTATTTTTTAGTATGCGTATAGATAAATAATAGCTATTTATGTAATAAGTTGAGAAATGATTATGAACTGAGAATAGAAATATAAACCAATGTAAATGCATGGAACCATTTATACTTGCACAGAATGGAATAGAATAGAATGGAATAGAATAGGATACAACCAAATTTTATTTCTTATTCTATTCCATTCCATTTTATTCCATTCGGCGTGCTTCGATAATATTCGTGAGACTTGTTGTAACTTTTGGCCCACCCCCTAACGTAAAAACTTTCTGTAGACAACATTTATTTTGCAGAAATACTATATTTTATTGCAAAAACAAGCAATGACATTATTCAAATCACCAATAAATATAGTTAATATAGTTATGGGGTCCCGTGGCCGCGTGCCTAAGTGTCTGGTCGCGAACCTGGGGGAACCGGGTCCGATCCCGACAGACACCAAATATTTCCAGTTTTAAATGGCACAAAAATGACCCCTGTGGTGCACTCTCCACGCCAGCTATGAGTGCCCGTGAGGTGACGCCTGGTAAGCGCCCAAACGGTAAAATATATCGTCATCATTACCGATGTCTACATGTGTTGTAGATACTGGCACACCCAGAAATGGGTAATGTGCCGTGATCATATATTTATTTATTTTATTTAATAAATATAGTTAATTTAGTGCAAAAGTGACGTCATTCTATTCCAAGTCTTCTATTCTATGCAATCTATAAATGGTTTTAAAAATTTCTATTCCTATTCTATTCCATTCCTTATTCTATTCTATTCCATTCTATTCTGTGCAATCTATAAATCAGGCTTTAGGCACGCGACGTGAAACTTGTACGCGCGAGCGTAAGCGAGTGATGCAACACGTCAAGTGCCTAAAACACTTATTTCGCAATATATTACATACAAGATTTTTTATAATAGCGTTTTAAAACAGATCATTTATTCTCAAGTATCAACATTTTGAATTTTTCAAAATTAAAAAATAGGCAGATGTCAGGTTCATCTATTCGTCGCTAAATGAAATACATTGAAGCACTAGTGTTTAAAAGTAGCATTATACACAATAAACTGTCACTTTTACGCATTAAACTGTCACTTGTACACATTAAACTGTCATTTTTAAGCACTAGTGCTTAAATGTATTTCATTTAGCAACGAAAATGGCAATCAAAAAGTTGTTAAAAAACGGTAGTACAAAAATATAATTTTCCGACGACCACTGTGAAAAGTACATAAATTCACACGCTAAACTATTACTGAAAGTTGGTCATTGCAAATCACTACCAAAGCTGTGTGAAATGAAAGCTCGTTAGCCAATCAGATGCGTCCGCAATTGTGGGTTATGATTTTATCACACACTGCGATAACTGAGCGAACTAACCTAAAAAATTGTATGTAACAATTTGACAGTTGCAAATAATTTACTAAATTTACACGGATTAAGAAGGCTGGACACTGATTTATCAGATTTTAACAAAATTTTTGGTGAATTCTGATAGTAATGATGTTAACATAATCTGTTTTCATATTTTTATGTAAATTTTATTTTGTTTTATTTTTTGTGGTCGTCGGAAAAATATCGTGTACTCACGTGATTAAACCACTCGCCTTCGGCTCGTGACTCAAACTTCACGTTCGTGTGAAATATCCAACTTTCAGCACTAGTTATACAATATACTATTATATTGATGTATGTGTAAGTGTCCCATGTACGAAATAAATGAATAAATGTTTAAGATCTACCCCTAAAGCTATGCCACTCAAAATTTCAGGAAAAGTATAAAAAAAATAGTTAAAAATATTTGGAATTTAAGTTTTTAGGACCGTCATAATCAATTTGTTTTTGCTCTAAGGGAAAAATATGTAAATGAACATCCTTTTCAATTATACATAATTCTTTTCCTATCAGAGATTATATGTTAATATTTTTCATCATTTCTGTAAATTATATGTATATAAACGTGCACTACCTATATGATAAAAAACTTAACGTAATTAATAATTATATTATATTTTGTTAATTCAAACAGCTGTTCTTTGTAAAAATGGCGATTTAGAAATTCGATAAGTGATACAGTGATAAAGTGATACAAAATGAACAATAATTTATGTGTAATAGGGTTCAATGACTTTCAATTTGATAAAATATAGTTCAGAATGTCTAATAGTTGTTCTACAATTGTTATTGTGATTGTTTTTATTAAAATAAACATAAAAAACAGATACATAGTTTATTTACAATGCATTGGCAACACGTGTTTTGTTGATCAGGGAAACAGAAGACCAAGGAGCTACACGGGGCAGGTCTGCTGATGTCTAGAAGCGATGAGCTGTATTCTGGAAGCAGTGGACACGCAGAAATCGTGACCTGGACGACCCATCCATCATCCAGGGTTAGTGGTTTTTATCGAAATTTTCTTAGCATCTGGTCCATGGTATCATTATCTTGGATATTTATTTGTATTAGTCCTGTGAAAATTAATATATGTTACTAATGTCACTAAAAATAAATTCCTTGGGCTTAATTTTCAAAATAGAATTTTTTATTTTCAATGAGAACTCACTAGATTTTTTCACTTTGGCGAACTATAGCTACTGAATGGTAAAGAATAAAGACATGGACGTTGCACCAGTAGATTCTATGGACTTTTCTACATGTGTATACCAATTTTCAATTTTTGTGTGTAGCTGATACAATAATACCAAGTAAAAAACCAAAAAATGGTACCTTCAATTAATCACTAACCCACTTAAAAATTCGACCACCCTGTATTTAAATGGAAAGTATCATTTTCTCTTAATTCAGACACGCTGATTACGGGAAAAATATTGAAAAAATTCTCTAGGCCTTTGTTTCTAAAATAAAAATTTGTATTTTTAAAGAAAACCCACTAGATTTTTTACTTTGGCGGACTATAGCTAATAAATGGTCAAAGACAGAAACATGGGCGTTGCGCCAGTCGATTCTATAGACTTTTCTACATACGTATACCAATTTTCAATTTTTGTGTGTAGCTGATACAATAATATCAAGTAAAAAACAAAAAAATGGAACCTTCAATTACTCATTAGTCCACTTAAAAATCCGACCACCCTGTATTTAAATGAAAAGTATTATTTTACCCTAATTCAAACCCGCTGATTACGGGAAAAATATTGAAAAAATTCTCTAGGCCTTTGTTTCTAAAATAGAAATTTTTATTTTTAATGAAAACCCACTAGATTTTTTACTTTGGCGGACTATAGCTAATAAATGGTCAAAGACAGAAACATGGGCGTTTCGCCAGTCAATTCTATAGACTTTTCTACATATGTATACCAATTTTCAATTTTCGTGTATAGCTGATACAATAATACCAAGTAAAAAACCAAAAAATGGAACCTTCAATTACTCATTAGTCCACTTAAAAATCCGACCACCCTGTATTTAAATGAAAAGTATTATTTTTCCCTACTTCAAATCCGCTGATTACGGGAAAAATAAGTAAAAAAATATCTAGGCCTTAGTTTCCAAAATAGAAATTTTTATTTTTAATGAAAACTGACTAGATTTTTTGACTTTGGCGGACTATAGCTAATGAATAGTAAATGATAGAGGCATGAATGTTACGCCAGTCGATTCTACAGACTTTTCTACATATGTGTACCAATTTTCAATTTTTGTGTGTAGCTGATACAAGAAAACGAAGTAAAAAACCAAAAAATGGTACCTTCAATTAATCACTAACTCACTTAAAAATCCGACCATCCTGTATTTAAATGGAAAGTATCATTTTCTCTTAATTCAGACAAGCTGATTACGGGAAAAATATTAGTAGTAGTATAGTAAGAGTAAGCAAAAATATAAAAAATGGTAACTTTAGACATTTAGTAGCCCACTAAAAATCTGACCACCCTGTATTTAAATGAAAAGTATTATTTTTCCTTAATTCGGACACGCTGATTACGGGAAAAATATCGAAAAAATTCTCTAGGCCTTAGGTTCCAAAATATAAATGTTTATTTTTAATGACAATTGACAATATTTTTTGACTTTGACGGTCTGTAACTAATGAATGGTAAAAGATAATTGATGGATGTTGCGCCATTAGATTCTATGGACTTTTCTACTTATGCCTACCAATTTTGAAAAATCATATCGAGTTAGTATAGTAAGATTAAGCAAAAATATAAAAAATGGTAACTTTAGACATTTTATAGCCCACTAAAAATCCGACCAGCCTGTATTTAAATGAAAAGTATTATTTTCCCTTAATTCGGACACGCTGATTACGGGAAAAATATTGTAAAAATTCTCTAGGTCTTAGTTCCCAAAATAGAAATTTTTATTTTTAATGGAAATTGACAATATTTTTTGACTTTGACGGTCTGTAACTAATGAATGGTAAAAGATACATTGACGGGCGTTGCGCCCTTCGATTCTATGAACTTTTCAACATATGCACACTAATTTTAATTTTTTGTGTGTAGTTGATACAATTATACCAAGTAAAAAACCAAAAAATGCGGTAACTTCAAACAAAAAATATGTAGGCCTTAGTTTCTAAAATAGAAATTTTTATTTTCAAAGGAAACTCACAAGATTTTTTTTGACTTTGGTGGACTATATCTAATTAATGGTAAACGATAGAGGTATGAGCATTGCACCAATCGATTCTGTGGACTTTTATACATATGTATACCTATTTTTAAAGTCTAGCTCATACAGTATTTCAAAGCAAAAAAAAAAAAGAATTTTACCTTTAAATATTCAGTAGTCCACTAAGAACTCGACCAGTTGTATTGTAATAAAAATTGCTAAGCTTCACAATGCACATTTTTTCACAAACACCCCATGTTAACAACACCAAAGTCCGTAAGGAACTGAAGTCTTCGTTATAAAAATATAATATTAATATTATAACGTAACAACTAACACGAATTAAGTGTTAATTGATTACATGTTTTATATTTTGGCGCTCAAAATAAACAATGTTTATGTTTGTTTTCAGGTTCCCTGAAGGGCCGTACTACACCCAAAACTAAGGTGCGGTAACTACAACACTGGACGAAGATAATAGATGATTTTTTTTATAAGAATAAATAAAAAAAGTAGTTTATTTACCTTTCCTTTCCCTTTTATGGGGTCCCGTGGCCGCTTGCCCGAGTGTCTGGTCGCGAACCTGGGGGAACCGGGTTCGATCCCGATAGACGCCAAATATTTCCAATTTTAAATGGCACAAAAGTGACCCCTGTGGTGCACTCTCCACACTAGCTATGAGTGCCCGTGAGGTGACGCCTGGTAAGCGCCCACACGGTAAAATATATCGTCATCATTACCGATGTCTACATGTGTTGTAGATACTGGCACACCCAGAAATGGGTAATATGCCGTGGTGATATATGTATTTATTTATTTATTTACCTTTCCTATGTAATAAAACAGGGATATCTAGTAATAACTAAGAATTTTTCTGAATCCTTTTCTTTGGAGACAGAGACTTATGCAACATTTTAAATATCTAAAATTATAATAAGTAGAAAAACGTTGTATAAGTTAAAAATAAATTTTGAATATTTAGAATTTATTGCACATAATAATGTATGTATGAACATTTAAATTTAGTGCACTATTAACTTATTAAATTTAGATTTCTTTAAATTAATTTAAAGAAATTGAAAATTATTTAAAAATAATTTTAAGAAAGTTATAGGGTAAATCTAACAAATTTAAAATATATAGCGAACTATAGCATGTAATAGAGGACGATTGCAATAAAAATTTCAAAGTTTTTCGTTTGCTATATACACTACACGATTATTCACAAGCACACCATATTCACTTCACCAAAGCCTGAAAGGAACTGAAGTCTTTATTTCAAAAACATAATATTAATATTATCACGTAATACCCCCACTGTAATTAAATGTTTATTTATTATATCTTTTGTACTTTGCCGCTCAAAATAAGCAATGTTTATGTTTGTTTACAGGTTCCGCAAAGGGCCTAGTACACCCAGCAATAGGATGCGGTAACTAGTACACTGGTTGAAGATAATATATGATTATTTATAAGAATAAATAAATAAAAGAGTAGTTTTTTACCTTTCCTATGTAATAACAAAAGAGACAGGAAAATATCCTAATATTTAATGATTTTTCCGAATTTTCCTATTCTATCTTTTAGTTTTAAGTTCTCTAGGTACGAAAATAACCATCCGATAGGAGTCCGCCCTTTTCCAAAAGGCCAAGGGCTTATTTCGGCCCTTAGGGAAAATCTGAGCACTGATTTCAATTTTGCAGATCCAAGTAAGTTGAACAACACTTGTCCGGCTTTTTTTAGCTTTTTTAGTTCAGGAATTAGCGCAAGCCCTTCGCCACAATCTTGAAGGGCAAATATATTGTAAACCAAAGGGTTTTCATCAATTCTGTGCAAGCCAATGAAAAGAGCGGGTTTAAATCTATCCGATACTTTATTTTCCAACCCTTTAGCCCTATAAATTAATGAATTTAAGTGGTAGTCCCTTTAAAAAACTTTAAGGGCTCATATCTCGAAAACGGCTGGGTTTTCAGCGTTTTCCTTAAAACGCTGTTCCTTAGGGGAATTCGAATGAGTAATATAGGGTCAAATTACATCATACCAAAGTTTGAAGGGCGTAGGGCAAAGTTTTTTATAATAAGGGTTTTTGAAAATTTTTGAACATTTTTTGATTTTTTTTGTTTACACCAAAATTTTATTATTTATTTTTTAAGCTCTATAAGCAATAAAATAACCATCCGTAGAACTCTCTCATTTTTGTTCCTCGGATACTATGGAAAATTTTCGACTCAAAATGCGACACTTTTTAATTAAGAAATGCTTTATATCTCCTAAACTACAAAAGATAGAAAGGCCGGACAATGTTTTTTAGACCAATAACGACCCGTAGAACACGAATCCGGTCTCACATTTAAAATACGAGAACTCTATTCATTCCTGTTATCCTGATACCATCAAAAATTTTCGACTCAAAAACTGAGTAAAATTGAGTAAAATTGGGTTTAAAAAAAGTGTTATAGCTCCAAAACTACAAAAGCTAGAAAGGCCGGACAGGGTTTTTTAGACTAATTACGACCCGTAGAACACGAATCCGGTCTCACATTTAAAATATTAGAACTCTTTTCATTCCTGTTATCCTGATACCATCAAAAATTTTCGACTCAAAAACTGAGTAAATTCAGGTCATTGACCCCAAAAATTGGGTTAAGAAAAGTGTTGTAGCTCGTAAACTACAGAAGTTAGAAGGGCCGGACAGGGTTTTTAGACTAATTACGACCCGTAGAACACGAATCCGTCGTCACATTTAAAATATGAGAACTCTTTTCATTCCTGTTATCCTGATACCATCAAAAATTTTCGACTCAAAAACTGAGTAAAATTGATTTTAAAAAAAGCGTTATAGCTTCAAAACTATAAAAGCTAGAAGGGCCGTACTAGTTCTATTAGACTAATTACAATCCGTAGAACACGAATGAACATAAAAAATTCCCATGTCTTATTTCCCTTATAAATGTTACATAACTACATACTTCCCTGTCTCTTTGTTGGGGGTACATCCCCCTGAAATAAATGACGGGTTGTTAAATAAAAATGTATTGGTTTAAGAAATATTTATTGTTTATTATGGTCATAGCTTAAATTGTATATATTCTTATTTGTATTTTATAAACAAATATGCTTAGGGATGTTTAAATAATAGTCTGTATAAATTTTACTTGTATTATTGTTTATTTGTACTTTACATTGTTGTATTTCACGTAACTACCCTTAATGTACTTTGTAAATAAATAATATACTTACCCTTATCCTGAAAATTAGAAATAGGGATGTTTAAATAATAGTTTGTGTACATTTTACTTGTATTTATTGTTTATTTGCACTTTACATTGTTGTATTTCATGTAACTACCCTTAATGTACTTTGTAAATAAATAATATACTTACCCTTATCCTGAAAAATTAGATAAAATATTACACATATTTCATTATTTATGCAGATCGAAGTAGGTTTAACAACACTTGTCCGGATTTTCTACCTCTTTTAGTTCAGGAATTAGCGCAGTCCTTTCGCCACAATCTTGAAGGGCAAATATATTGTAAACCAAAGGGTTTTTATCAATTCTGTGCAAGCCAGTGGAAAGCGCGGATTCGAATCCCTCCGATTCGCTATTTTCCGGCCCTTTAGCCCTATAAATTAACGAATTTAAGTGGTAGTCCCTTTAAAAAACTTTAAGGGCTCATATCTCGAAAACGGCTGGGTTTTCAGCGTTTTCCTTAAAACGCTGTTCCTTAGGGGAATTCGAATGAGTAATATAGGGTCAAACTACATTATACCAAAGTTTCAAGGGCGTAGGGCAAGGTTTTTCTAATAAGGGTTTTTGAAAATATTCGAACATTTTTTTGATTGTTTTTTTGTTTACACCATAATTTTATAATTTGTTTTTAAAGCTCTATAAACAATAAAATAATCATCCGAAGCAGACCAGCCTTTTTTTAAAGATCTATTACGTAATAAAAGCCCTTAGGGACATTCTGTGGCAACCAATGGAAAGGGCGTGTTTAAATCGACCCAATAAGCTATTTTGCAGCTCTTTAGCCCTTCAAATAGCCAAATTAAATCAAAACAACCCCTGAAAAACTTTAAGGGCTCATATCTCGAAAACGGCTGGGTTTTCAGCGTTTTCCTTAAAACGCCGTTCCTTAGGGGAATTCGAATGAGTAATATAGGGTCAAACTACATTATACCAAAGTTTCAAGGGCGTAGGGCAAGGTTTTTTAATTAAGGGTTTTTGAAAATTTTCGAACAATTTTTGATATTTTTTATTTACACCATAATTCTAGAATTTGTCTTATATAGTCCATAGGTGGTACTTTTTTAGTATTAGCGTAGTTTCTGTATGTTATTTTGTGTAAATTATGTAGTTTAAAATAAATAAATCAGTTATATTAAAAAAAAAAAATTGTATCTAAAAATATTGTGCATTTTCATGTAAAAGGATTAAAAAATAAATACATGTATCATAAAAATTTAAACTTTTATTTTCTTTAAAAAAACCTTATTTATTCATTTTCAGATGTTATAAACAGTAAGTATATTTGATATCCTACACACTAGAGTTTGCAATACACCACATATCATCCATTAAACCAGACCTGGTTTTTGACAGTTTTGTATCAGGATCTCAGAAAAGAAAGGAGCACTCTCCCAATAATTCCCGCTAAAAATTTGGAGCGAAATTCAAAGTGAGTGCTTCTACAATTTCTGTTATCCTGATACAATTGTCAAAACATAGTTCCAACTTTCAGTTTTGTGAAACCATATGTATAAATAATTTATGTATGTACGTATGTTTACATCCGTTGGTGTGTGTATGTGACACATCCTATACTTTGAAAAAAAAGGTAAGTCGACAGGTGCTGCCCTCTGAGCGGCAGTTTTAGGAACTACACTCTTATAGGGACCACAGGGATTGTTTTTTAAAACATATTTTTTAATGCAAATGTAATACATAGGTACTGGTATAATAAGGGTTGTAAAATTTATTAGTAAACTTACCGTGTACTGTAGACTATCTATATCTGAAAATTGTAATTGGGTTTTGAGAGAAAATATTATGTAACTTTAACTATTGTTTATTTTTCATTTATATATTACATTGCACTTATTTTAAGACATAAAGTATTTCATTTATAAACTTATCTATACTACACAGCTAAATATTATGCAACAATACAAATACAACAATACATATTTTACAACATTAAAAAAATAAGCAATTCATCTAGTTTAAGTAACAACAATAACTACAACAATTATCTTTTAAAATGACAGAAAACTTCTTGGTTTTTATTATAAGTTTTAGGAAGGGGACATTAAAAATATCTGCGGGTAAATATACAGGGCCTAACGACATAATTATTGTTAATTTTGACAAATCAATTCTTCAATATCATCTTGATACAGTCGGGAAATGAACCCAGGACTTAGAAGACTCCAGGAGTCGTCACAAAGGACATGGATGCCTCCAGGTATCTTCCGTAGTTCTCCAAAGACGTGGGATGCAAGGGCGAGTATATGTGCCGCTCTGAAAAATAAGAAACACAATTAGTACAGTTTTTAATAATTATTGGTCCTAGGCACTGTGCCTAGTGAAGAAAATAAATTCTAATTCCTAAACGGTAACAGACAGAATGATGAATCAAGAAAATTTGGAATCTACATAAAATTTTCTATTATAACATGTCACCATTATGTTTTGAAACCACTGGTTTAGAGTTTAGAAAGGGACTTATATTACTATTTATTACTTCTTGATGAAGAAAAAAATCTATAACTTCCAAAGGGTTAAAGATAGAGTATCGATTTATAAAAATTTGAAATCAACATGAAATTTTCTATCTGAACATGTTCCCGCCAATGTTTAGAACCACTGGTTTGGAATCTATGTACCGATAAATTTGTTGTATACGGTCTTTCCAAAGAAAATAATTCGTTACTCGGTTGTAGTTGAAGTTACAACGCTGGCATACTAAAAAATGGAATCTATGTAAAATTTCCTATCAGAATATGTCTGCCCCACATTTTTAAGACCACAGGTTTAGAAGATACACAACGATAAATTACTTTTACTAGTTTTTTATCTACAAAATAATTATCTCAAGAAAGACTAAAGATACGGCCCTGTAACATCAAAAAATGGAATTTACAGAAAATTTCATATAAGAATACGTTAACTGCACACTTTTAATACTACTGGTTTACAAGTTTTCAAACTGTAAATTACTAGTCAGAGTGTTATTAAGGGAGAAAAAAATTATTACTCGGACACGGTTAAAGATACGACTCTTGGATACATAAACTTGGAATCTACGGGAATTTTTCTATAGGAATACATTTTCTCAGTAGTTTTAGAACCACTGGATCACAAGTTATGGACGTGTAAATTATAACTAAGCGTGTTATTGTTGAAGAAAATAATTTATTACACGGACACGGTTAAAGATACGTAGATGGGACACCAAGATTTGAAATCTGTGGAAATTTTGTTATAGGAAAATGTTTATCGTGCATTTTTAGAACTACTGGTTCACAAGTTATGCAGCTGTAAATTATATCTTAACGTGTTGTTGCTGAAGAAAATGATTTATTACACGGACACGGTTAAAGATACGACGCTCGGATAACAAGATTTGGACTCTACGGAAAATTTTCTATGGGAATACATTTTTTGTGCAGTTTTAGAACCACTGGTTCACAAGTTACGGAGAAGTAAATTATAACTTAGCGTGTTATAGTTGAAGAAAATAATTTATTACACGGACACGGTTAAAGATACGTAGATGGGACACCAAGATTTGGAATCTACGGAAATTTTTTTATAGGAAAATATTTATTTTGCATTTTTAGAACCACTGCTTCACAAGTTATGTAGCTGTAAATTATATCTTAACGTGTTATTGTTGAAGAAAATGATTTATTACACGGACACGGTTAAAGATACGACGCTCGGATACCAAGATTTGGAATCTACGAAAAATTTTCTATAGGAATACATTTTTGTGCAGTTTTAGAACCACTGGTTCACAAGTTATGGAGAAGTAAATTATAACTTAGCGTGATATTGTTGACGAAAATAATTTATTACACGGACACGGTTAAAGATACGTAGATGGGACACCAAGATTTGAAATCTGTGGAATTTTTTTTATAGGAAAATAATTATCTTCCATTTTTAGAACCACTGGTTCACAAGTTATGAAGCTGTAAATTATATCTTTACGTGTTATTGCTGAAGAAAATGATTTATTACACGGACACGGTTAAAGATACAACGCTCGGATACCAAGATTTGGAATCTACGGAAAATTTTCTATGAGAATACATTTTTTGTGCAGTTTTAGAACCACTGGTTCACAAGTTACGGAGAAGTAAATTATAACTTAGCGTGTTATTGTTGAAGAAAATAATTTATTACACGGACACGGTTAAAGATACAAAGATGGGACACCAAGATTTGGAATCTATGGAGTTTTTTCTATAGGAAAATATTTATTTTGTATTTTTAGAACCACTGGTTCACAAGTTATGTAGCTGTAAATTATATCTTAACGTGGTACTGCTGAAGAAAATGATTTATTACACGGACACGGTTAAAGATATGAAGCTGTAATAACAAAAATTGGAATCTACGAAAAATTTCCTATCGGAATACATTTTTTATACATTTTTAGAACCACTGGTTTACAAGTTATTAAGCTGTAAATTATAACTTAACGTGTTATTGCTGAAGCAAATGATTTATTACACGGACACGGTAAAAGATATGATGCAGATACATAAAAAATTGTAATCTACGGACAATTTTCTATCGGAATACATTTTTTTTACATTTTTAGAACCACTGGTTCAATTATAAAGTTTACATTGTATATAAAATTTCATTTCAACCACTCAGACACAATTAAAACATAAAAATATCATTTGGTACGTATACAGTTCCAAATTTTTCTGCTTACAAAATGGGGCAGCACCTGCCGACTTACCTTTTTTTAAGTGTTTAATATGTGACTAAAGCACGAACAATAACATTCAGTTCAACCACTCAGACAAAGTGAAAATAAAACTAGTTCCGAAAATTCCGTCTTCAAAAAGAGGGCAGCACCTGTCACAATTTTTGTCAACCACTCAGACTCACTGAAAATAATAATAGTTCCAAAAATTTTCGTCTTCAAAAAGGGGGCAGCACCTGTCACAATTTTTGTCAACCACTCAGACGCACTGAAAATAATAATAGTTCCAAAAATTTTCGTCTTGAAAAAAGGGGCAGCACCTGTCACAATTTTTGTCAACCACTCGGTTTCACGGAAAATAAAAATAGTTCCAAAAATGTTCGTCTTCAAAAAAAGGGTAGCACCTGTAACAATTTTGACAAGTGCTGCCCCTTTTTGAAAACGGAAATTTTTGGAACTATTTTTATTTTCAGTGAAACCGAGTGGTTGAAAAGAATTGTGACAGGTGCTGCCCCCTTTTTGAAAACGGAAATTTTTGGAACTATTTTTATTTTTAGTGAAACCGAGTGGTTGACAAAAATTGTGACAGGTGCTGCCCCCTTTTTGAAGACGTAAATTTTCGAAACTATTTTTATTTTCACTGTACCTGAGTGGTTGACAAAAATTGTGACAGGTGCTGCCCTCTTTTTGAAAATAGAAATTTTTGGAACTATTTTTATTTTCAGTGAGCCTGAGTGGTTGACAAAAATTGTGACAGGTGCTGCCCTCTTCTTGAAGACGTAAATTTAAGGAACTATTTTTATTTTCACGGTGCCTGAGTGGTTGAATAAAATTGTAAAATAATTTAAATTTAAATATCTTCTAAACCAGTGGTTCTAAAAATGTGAGAAAAACAAGTCTGATTGAAAATTTAACGTAGATTCCAAATCTTGCTGTTGCAGAGTCGTATTTTGAACCGTGACTGAGTAATTAAATATTTTCTCCCAAAAAACATGGTAAGACTTACTTTGACGCTAAATATTTCCTAAACCAGTGGTTCTAAAAATGTGTAAAAAACAAAACTGATACAAAATTTAACGAAGATTCCATATTTTATTGTTTCAAACCCGTATCTTTAACCGTGACCGAGTAATTAAATATTTTCTTCCAAAAAAATGGTAAAACATAATTTGACGCTAAATATCTCCTAAACCAGTGGTTCTAAAAATGTGGGAAGAACAAGTCTGATAGAAAATTTAACGTAGATTCCAAATCTTGCTGTTGCAGAGTCGTATTTTTAACCGTGACTGAGTAATTAAATATTTTCTCCCAAAAAACATGGTAAGACTTACTTTGACGCTAAATATTTCCTAAACCAGTGGTTCTAAAAATGTATAAAAAACAAAACTGATACAAAATTTAACGTAGATTCCATATTTCTTAATTTTAGACTCGTATCTTTAACCGTGACCGAGTAATTAAATATTTTCTCCCAAAAAACATGGTAAAACATAATTTGACGCTAAATATCTCCTAAACCAGTGGTTCTAAAAATGTGGGAGGAACATGCCCGATAGAAAATTTAACGTAGATTCCAAATCTTGCTGTTGCAGACTCATATCTTTAACCGTAACCGAGTAATTAAATATTTTTTCCCAAAAAACATGGTAAAACATAATTTGACGCTAAATATCTCCTAAACCAGTGGTTCTAAAAATGTGGAAGGAACATGTCCGATAGAAAATTTAACGTAAATTCCAAATCTTGCTGTTGCAGACTCATATCTTTAACCGTGACCGAGTAATTTAATATTTTCTCCCAAAAAACATGGTAAAACATAATTTGACGCTAAATATCTCCTAAACCAGTGGTTCTAAAAATGTGGGAAAGACATGTCTGATAGAAAATTTAACGTAGATTCCAAATCTTGCTGTTGCAGACTCATATCTTTAACCGTGACCGAGTAATTAAATATTTTCTCCCAAAAAACATGATAAAACATAATTTGACGCTAAATATCTCCTAAACCAGTGGTTCTAAAAATGTGGGAGGAACATGTCCGATAGAAAATTTAACGTAGATTCCAAATCTTGCTGTTGCAGACTCATATCTTTAACCGTGACCGAGTAATTAAATATTTTCTCCCAAAAAACATGGTAAGACTTACTTTGACGCTAAATATTTCCTAAACCAGTGGTTCTAAATCCCTAGATCCAGATTCAAAGACCAGGTAGAAGAAGACCTAAAAAAAACTAGGGATTAGAAACTGGAAGGCCAAGGCGAGGAATAGGAAGGACTGGAAGCTGATCCTAGAACAGGCCAAGACCCACCAAGGGTTGTAGCGCCAAAGATGATGATGAGTGGTTCTAAAAATGTATAAAAAACAAAACTGATACAAAATTTAACGTAGATTCCATATTTCTTAATTTTAGACTCGTATCTTTAACCGTGACCGAGTAATTAAATATTTTCTCCCAAAAAACATGGTAAAACATAATTTGACGCTAAATATCTCCTAAACCAGTGGTTCTAAAAATGTGGGAGGAACATGTCCGATAGAAAATTTAACGTAGATTCCAAATCTTGCTGTTGCAGACTCATATCTTTAACCGTGACCGAGTAATTAAATATTTTTTCCCAAAAAACATGATAAAACATAATTTGACGCTAAATATCTCCTAAACCAGTGGTTCTAAAAATGTGGGAGGAACATGTCCGATAGAAAATTTAACGTAGATTCCAAATCTTGCTGTTGCAGACTCATATCTTTAACCGTGATCGAGTAATTAAATATTTTCTCCCAAAAAACATGGTAAAACATAATTTGACGCTAAATATCTCCTAAACCAGTGGTTCTAAAAATGTGGGAGGAACATGTCCGATAGAAAATTTAACGTAGATTCCAAATCTTGCTGTTGCAGACTCATATCTTTAACCGTGACCGAGTAATTAAATATTTTCTCCCAAAAAACATGGTAAAACATAATTTGACGCTAAATATCTCTAAACCAGTGGTTCTAAAAATGTGGGAAAGACATGTCTGATAGAAAATTTAACGTAGATTCCAAATCTTGCTGTTGTAGAGTCGTATTTTTAACCGTGACTGAGTAATTAAATATTTTCTCCCAAAAAACATGGTAAAACTTACTTTGACGCTAAATATTTCCTAAACCAGTGGTTCTAAAAATGTGGGAGGAACATGTCCGATAGTTTCTTCCAAAAAACATCGTAAAACTTACTTTGACGCTAAATTTCTCCTAAACCTGTGGTTCTAAAAATGTGGAAAAAACAAATCTGATAGAAAATTTGACGTAGATTCCATATTTTCTTGTTTTAGAGTCGTATCTTTAACCGTGACCGAGTCATTAAGTATTTCTTTCAGAAGACATGGTAAAACGTAATTTGACGCTAAATATCTCCTGAACCAGTAGTTCTAAAAATGTGGAAAAAGCATGTCTGATAGAAAATTTAACGTAGATTCCATATTTTCTTGTTTTAGACTTGTATCTTTAACCGTAACCGAGTAATTAAATATATTCTTTCACAAAACTTGGTAAAACATACTTTGTAGCTAAATATCTTCTAAACCAGTGGTTCTAAAAATGTGGGAAAAACAACTGATAGAAAATTTAATGTGCGTTGTATTTTGATTTGATACAAGCTGCCTGAAAGATTCCCAGATTTGAAGTATAGTCTATAGAAGTACAGAGTGTAAAAGCCTGGAGCCAAGCCTCTTTTTAACTTGATGATTCAGCGCTGGGATCAAAAAGACTGCGCTATGATAGCGTAGCGAAAAATACCCCTTACGTTTCACCATGCTGCTATAAACTTCCAGGGTTGCTATGGAAACGAACGCTACGGTATCATAGCGAAGTTTTGGGATCACACCCCAGAACCGTTAGGCACAAAAAATGACGATAGAATCATTTGAGTTTCAGTTCTATTTCATGTTACAGGAATGCTTCTCTGTTCTCTTATTGAAGATATTACAGGTGAGGAAAGATGTTTATTAAAGAGTGACTTAAGACTTCATTAAACATCAGCAGACCGCAGTTCTCGGTACAGACGTTCAGATATTCAGACGTTCTGTGCCTGCTACGATCAGGAATTAATGCTTATTAATATCCTACTATGTCATATTATTTTTCTCATCGCCGGACAACTTGCCGCTTACTTGCCGTCGATGGCATTTCGTACCGAACTAATTCGAACCGTGCTAAATCAACTAAAAGCATATTTTTTAGATTTTGCATTTATAATGAAGTCATTACGATACACAATTCAATGATTTTTTTTTACAAGAAAAACTGTTAAAAGCTTGTGTAAGTGATACTTCCGGTTATTCGATACACTAAAAACTAATGAGCTCTTCCCATATTAGTATAGAATGGGTTTACAAATTTTCAAAATTTTCTTAGTGATAGTATTTGAGTAATCGTGTTCACACGACACACACACACACACACACACACACACACACACACACATATACATACATACATATATGCAGACATCATTGTAAAAATATTAAAATCGGATTCCGGAGACATCAAAACGTGCTTATGCACTAAAATCTCTATATGCGATTTTTAGCACGATCCCTATACCTCCCTTACCTAGAGTAGCGGGAGGTAAAAATGACGTCACTTAACATTTCATTAAGACTACATTACACGATGAAGTTTTTTAAAAAAATCTGTTGTGGCCACCACAAGACCTTCCGTCAATTCGATGTATTTTGCACAAATCCCATACCAAAAGGACCGTGGAACAGTTTCTATATAATATCATGTAAAATCGAACACGAACACATACTATTTTTTACAAATTTCGTACCAAAAGTTCATTTGAAAATATGACATAAACATACTCTAAGAAAAATGCACTTGACACATTTTACTTTCTGCTTCAGCTTTCCCCTATTTTATTGGGGGTCGCTGTTTCCACCACTATAAAATACTAATTTTTCATCCCATACTTTCCATATTTGGTTTTGCACTTGCAACACACATCTGTCAATTAGAATTTTGAATGTATCAGCTGTTCCCATGATGAATAGCAAAGCTGACTAATTTTTGAAAATTAATTTCTTTATAATGCTACATCTATTGAATATGAAGGAAAATGAATAATCAAACCACATAGAGAAGAGTATTTTCTTTCATAAATATAATAACAAAATGTCAAAAAATAATATTTAACTGCGTTTTTTTAAGAAAAACTGTTAAAAACTTCAAATAAGGGTACTTCCGGTGAATCAATTATAACCAAAATCTAATCAACTCTTCATATGGTTGTACAGAAGAGGAATACGAAAGAATTATAATTTTTGGAATTATAGTATTGGAATTATCGTCGGAGAAAAATTTGTCACACACGGACACACATACACACACACATACACACGGATACACACACACACACACACACACACACACATACATACAGACATCATCTTAAAAATAGTAAATTCGTATTGTAGGGACCCTAAAATGTGCTTATTCATTAGAAACTCACCACCGAATTTTTTGACCAAAGACAATACCTTCCTTACCTAAAGGGGACGGAAGGTAAAAACGGCGAAAATACTTGTAGTTTATTCAATTAACTTTTTATCTGAAATTAGAATTAATAATCATTTGTCAATATTTCAAAGCTAACTAAAATCATGTAAGATTCAATGTAATAACTGTATTATTAGGAGGACAAAATACGAAAAAACGTTATAATAAAAGAACCTTACATTAATTAAAAGTCTGAATAACTGAAACATGCGTTTTAATTCAAGCAAAAATTTTTCTTCCCTTGAAAAACTCAATCCGGAGACATACTGTATATAGATTAATATGGAAATGGCGAGAGGTCTTGTGCTAACCACAACAGGTTTTCTTTTCAAGTGACTTGAAAAGTTTTCATGAGTGCAAGAGAGACAAATAAATAGGCTTTTCACGAAAAACTTTTAAAGAAAAACTGGAATATGCGCAACTTTTTCTTAAAAGTCCCTATAAGTTTGACTGTCAAGTAGATTTTGGCGATATTTACGTCAGTCAATTGACATCTGTCATCATTTTGTTATTTTTGAATATTTCTGTCACATTGTCTTGACTAAAAATGAGTGTCATTGAAAAAGAAGTCCAACTAATACAGTTAATGGAACAATGTAGATATATTTATGATAAAAAAGTGTCGATTTTTTGCCCTACGAAGTACATGAACCGGACAGCGTAATGTAAAGTTTAATGCAAAGTCATAATGTTAATGCTAAGGTAAATGCATAAGTTTCCAGCTTACATAAACCAGCCTTTAGGATTTAGGATGAATCAGAACGTCCTAGTATAGCTACCGACCCTTAGTGTGCCTTGGTTGGTTATCATATGGTTGACCGCGGACATGGATGGATTTATGCATTAATTACGTAAATAAAACGGTGAATTTATGATCTGGTGTCGGGTGATGAATCAGTGTCTTGTAGAGGATGTTGAGGTCACCTGCTCCGTACGAACCACGTACTAGTGCTCAAGTACATGCATACACACACACACGCTGTGTGCATACGTCAACATAAAGGTGTGAGGAAGAGGACTGGATAATCAGTGAGGAAGAGGAAGATGGGAAATTCATTTAAATAAATGTAGCATAAAGGTTTCCAAAAATTTTAAAGGTCGCGGTGGAATTATTGAGAATAGGTCACATTCATATTTTTATCTCTCGCTAACAGAGGTATTGGATTCATTCTAAAAATCGCATATCAAGATTTTAGTGAATAAGCACGTTTTAAGATCACTAGAATTCGATTTTACCTCTTTTACAATGAGTGTCTGGTCGCGAACCTGGGGGAACCGGGTTAGATCCGACAGACGCCAAATATTTCCAATTTTAAATGGCACAAAAGTGACCCCTGTGGTGCATTCTCCACACCAGCTATGAGTGCCCGTGAGGTGACGCCTGGTAAGCGCCCACATGGTAAAATATATCGTCATCATTACCGATGTCTACATGTGTTGTAGATACTGGCACACCCAGAAATGGGTAATATGCCGTGATGATATATTTATTTATTTTATTTATTTACAATGATGTCTGTCTGCCTGTCTGTTCTCTCTCTCTCTCTCTGTGTGTGTGTGTGTGTGTGTGTGCGTGCATGCGTGTGTGTGCGTTCGCGTGTGTGTGTGTATTCCTTAATCTGTCATGAATAGGAAGAACTGAAAAGGTTTTAGTAACAACAGGACAACCGGAAGTAGTAGTTTCTTCAAAAAAATCAATGTGTATATGTGTGTATGTATGTGTGTATGTATGTCTGGATGTTGGAGGGACGATTCCTCAAAAAGTATGACTTAAAAAATATTTAACTGCAGTTTCCTCAATCTGACATTCCTGGGAAGAGCTGAAAAGGTTTTGGTAACAACTGAACAACAGGAAGTAGTAGTTTCTTAGAAAAATTCTTCTAAATATAATTTTTTGGAAATTTTTGTTATTAAATATTGAAGAACATAAAATTCTCCATCTAATACACTTAAAATTTTTATTATATCTTGTATAGATTTAGAGATAAAGACACTATAATTTATAGAGTAAACTAATCGCAGAGGCCAAGGCACTAAGGAAACCAGTTGACAAATTCCAATGTTTATAACATAGTTTGTAAAAGACACATGTCAGTGTCAAAAATCGACAGTTTTAGTGACATTCTGATACCTTTTTCTGGGAAGTATATTTAATCTTTCTTATTGTTTTATTAATTAAATATTTGAAATTATAGGTAAAATTGTGGTAAAATGCATATATCCATCAGAAATACCGCCAATCTGGTTAATGAATTGGAAGAATCTCTGACATTTAGAAACTTCCTCATACAATGAAAAATAGATATAATTAGAATTATATGTGTGCAAAAGACATGTTAAATATAATCAAAAACAATATTTGGGTAAAGTTCTGTAATATTTTTTTTGTCTTGTGCTGGCCACAACAGATTTTTTATTATCTTTTCTTCTTAAAATTACATATCACGATCAATTTTGACAACTTGACTTTTAAATTGAATAATGATCCGACATACGTTTCTGTGTTCATAGCATACTCCGAATTAGGTTTTTTTCTGAACACAGTATTAATTACAACTGTAGCATTCATATAAATTCATTTGCGATGCATTGTACGCTGTATGCAGTAGGTACGTAGTATATACTCGTGTATATATGCAGTGTAGGTGATAATAAGGGCATGTAAGACTAGTCCGTATTATAAATCTCGTTTGGGTAGTGCAAGTGGTAGTTTAGGGCGGTGACAGGTTTCTCCACCAAGCAGCGGAGCAGAGCAGAACGGAGCAGATATACGGTGATAGCTAATGGCGAAGTTTTAATGCTCGTTAACTTGCAACTTTATTACCTTAATATACGAGTATCGGAATAGCAAACACACTACAGACAAATTCATAAGTAAATTCATGCAACAAAGTGCACAATGCGACATGTTTACATAGCCCCCGTTTTTCATATTAATACCAGAGATAAATTCTACTTCAAACTGTCCCACTAAGGAGAAATGACACTAAGAACTACTTCAGAATCAAACCAAACTACAATATGGTACTCCAGTACTTATACATTGTTGTAACAGTCACGATATACTCGTATACACAAATTAAAATCTTACCGTTCAAAGAGTACGATCAAAATTATTTTAATAGGTATTTTTTTTCCACATAATAAGTCAAAGTTACGTTAGTTTAGTCATTTATCATACTCTTATTTTCTTCTTAAACTTAAATTGAAGCTGAATAATCAGTTTTAAGATTTTCTGTTAAATGTCAAATAACTTCATTATTTTGTTACAACGATAACTAGATTTGTCTATGTGTGTAAACAAAAGTTTTTTGCTGTTGCCAGTGAAAAAATCTGATGTGGTCAACACAAAACCTCCCGCTATTTAATTTTTACATACATACATACATACATAAAATCACACGTTTCCCACTTAGTGGGTTAGCAAAAACCCGGAAACAATAGTAACAATAAGAAAAGGGATAAGAGTAAGAGCTCAGCTGACTCACTTCACTCTTTAACAACATTCTTCTTTCGCCTTGTCCACAATCATCATAACATTCATACATAAGAACATATTAAAGTGACCGATTTTCGGTAGCGAATAACCGAATCTAGACCACAATAATAGTTACGCAACGATCATCCTTCAACACCTTTCCTATCCATTTTTATTAATTTAAATACATACTATTGATTTATTTACTATTTTCTTTTTAAAATGTCACTATTATTAATTTAAAGTGATTAGTTTTTTGACAGTGATATTTACTGTCAGTTACATTCATTTAAAATATGAACTGTGTAACAAAGGAATTGTGTTTATCTTAGGTTTCGAGACTAATAAAAAAAATTATTTTTAAATTTATCTGTAAAATTGATTTCGATTTTTATTGTTTGCTAGTGATATTATCCAACATTTGTAGATTGGGTAGAACAACTTTTACTAAGCTGTTTTTTTTTTCTCTAAACGCACGGACTCTATACACACTTTAATATTTAACTGCGTTTTTTCAATAAAAACTGTTAAGAACTTCAAATAAATGTACTTCCGATTGTTCAATTATAACCAAAATCTAATCAGATCTTTATATGGATCTAAAGAAGAGGATACGAAAGAATTAAATTTTAGAATTGTAGTATTGGAGTTATTGTGTTACACACACACATACACACATACAGACAACATCGTAAATCTAGGAAAATCATATTCTTGGGCCATGAAACGTGTTTATTCATTAAAAACTCACCACCCAATTTTTTGACCAAAGACAATACCGTCCTTACCTAAAGGTGACAGAAAGTAAAAACCTTAGAATCTAAGATCAATCTCGTCATTTTATTGACATGCCTCATATTATCTCAAATTCAGAATAATGGAGTTTGGTTGTTTTAGTCAGAAGCTCCTCATTTAATTTCTTTTTAATTTCATTATAAATTCTAAACCTGTTTAGATATTTATTTACGAATGAGCAAATGATTTAACGAATTAGCTGTCCACTATAAACAACTAGAGGAATTCCTGAAAGTATGCCAACAATGTCGCAGTCTGCTGCCTGTCTCTCCGTAAAAAACAACACAAATTTACATAAGTCACCGTGTCATTCTATTCTACCGGACTCTGGGTAGAATGAAGTGAACACTACTCGTATAGTTTGTATGAAATAGCTCCAACTTTCATAATGAAGTCGATACATACACTTAAACCTCATTTCCACCGAAAGTATTAATGGTTAATGCATAATGATTAGTGCATAAGGCTTATTGCATTATGACAATTTACTAGGATACCATTTCCAGCTACTTTGTTAAGTGACTAATTCAACAGAAATGTCACAATTTTTTCTCTTATTATTTGTTGCAGCAGCAATTCATTTTTACCTTCCGCTACCTTAGGTAAGGGAGGTACCTACCGTGAGTATTTTTAACGTAAAACATTGGGTTTATCATATCCATGGTTACGACTTGATATTTGATTGACAGTAATGTATTTGCCCGTTCCATTTAAAATGAAACATAGGGAACGAATCGGACAGAAGTATTATATTTAAATATTGTAAGAAATTTAGCCGAGTCAGAAAACCACTCGGGCACAAGGTGCACACTATAGTTTTTCTACAACTAATTTTAATTTAGAATGCAGGTATAATTATATAATCAAAATTAACCTCTATTGACGTCTTATCAAATGTCAAATTCGTTCATGTTTCACTTTAAATGGAACGGGCAAATACATTGCTGTTAATCAAATGCCAATTCGTAACCATGATATGATTTTGACATTATGTTATTATATTTATTAAAGAAAATACTCTTCTCTATATGGTTTGATTATTCATTTTCCTTCATATTCAATAGATGTACAGTTAAAGCATTATAAAGAAATTAATTTTCAAAAATTAGTCAGCTTTGCTATTTATCATGGAAACAGCTGATACATTCAAAATTCTAATTGACAGATGTGTGTTGCAAGTGCGAAACCAAATATGGAAAGTATGAGATGAAAAATTAGTATTTCATAGTGGTCCTCTCAAGTGACATGCAGTGAAAGGCTAAAAAGAAGATGGAAGGACTGTATCGCAGAAGACTTGAGAAAGGAAGGACTGTGTGAAGAAGATGCGTTGGACAGGAATGAGTGGAAGAGAAGAGGAAACAGCGACCCCTAATAAAATAGGGGAAAGCTGAAGCAGAAAGTAAAATGTGTCAAGTGCATTTTTCTTAGTGTATGTCATAATTTTATTGGATTTATAGAACCTTTTCAAATGAACTTTTGGTATGAAATTTGTAAAAAATAGTATGTGTTCGTGTTCGATTTTACATGATATTATATAGAAACTGTTCCACGGTCCTTTTGGTATGGGATTTGTGCAAAATACATCGAATTGACGGAAGGTCTTGTGCTGGCCACAACAGATTTTTTTAAATATACAAATAAACGATTTTACTAATTTTACGATGATGTCTGTGTGTATGTGTGTGTGTGTGTGTGTGTGTGTGTGTGTGTGTGTGTGTGTGTGTGTGTGTGTGTGTGTGTGTGACAAATTTGTCAAACAGCATAAGTTTTATTTTAATATCAAGTTTAGTATCTAATTCTAAGTTTAAAGATAAGGGTTGTTCTGGCAAAGGTCGTTTTATCTCTGGTCAAAATCCACTACTGCAGAGCTTAGAAGAGACGGACGCGCCAACAGACATCGTGAATTATAGCTCCGAGAAACTAAAAAGATTTTTGGTCAGTTTGGAAACAATAAATCTTTACTATCGTCATAGCGTTTTAGTTGGTTTGGACCTTTGAATAAACGCACTAAGAATGATTAATATCAAAAGAACTGGAATTTATTTTTGTATTTGACCAAAATATTACTTGATTTACATAGATTCTTACAAAAGGAACAAAAAATATAACTGCATTCATAGAATAGTTTTGAAATAGTTATGTCTCATATAGATCTCTGAGATTTATTATTTATCGTGACAATAGTCACTTCAAAATTTAAATACAACTAATAATAATTCACTGTACCAATCTTTACTTCTACTTATTAAAAGTTTCTAACCAATTTTCTTTTAAAATACTTTTAAATTAATTTTTCGGAGAATTAGAAACTGTCAAATTGATTTCTGGCGATTTAAAAACTGCTAAAACTGTTAAATAACAACTAGGAGTCCAAAAAGCTGTCAAAAAATAAAAAAATCCAAAAATGCTTTCTGGTTAATTCAATAATTTTACGCACAACCGTCAATAATTGTTTAAAATGATAGTCGCAACAAAAAAAATATGTTGTGGCCAGCACAATACCTCTCGCCATTTCAGTTTTGCTACATAAGTATCGAATTTAGCGGTTTAATTTAAACTTAGGTGAAATTTCACTAAAATTTTAAACATCTGCAAATCAGCTTAGTGTTCATTTTTTCTTCTGAAATTTGGACACGATTAAAGATAAACATTTAATTCTAAATTATATGAGTTAATATAAGACAGTTACTCTGTTTAATCTTAGTTACCCAATTAGGTATCCACTCACCTATGACTCCTGTCCCTATATAACCCGTGTTCTCTCCCTTATTCCTCAGAGCTGTTTTGACCTCTGGCATGGTTTACATGCTGAGTAATCTTAACTTCTCTGTTTTTACTTTGTAGTTTCTACTGATGATGAGAACTTAGTTCTCGAAATACGTATATAGTTTTTAAATTTATTGTTAAGGTTAAAGGGTTTTTTCTTTAGTTATAACTTTACCTTAAGACTCCATTTTAGTTTTATACGTGCTGAAATTTTAGAAGAAAAAATGAAAACTAAGCAGATTTGCAGATGTTTAAAATTTTAGTGAAATTTCATATAAGTTTAAATTGTTAATAATTCGTTAACCGCTCATCGGAGCAAAAATCGTTTAACATGAAATGAAGGAGAATTCCAAACTGAATTAAAATTTTTAAACCGCGGTACCGTATCTTTAACCGGGTCAGAGTGGTTGACGAATTTGTCAAAAAGCGCTGACAAAAATTATTTAAAAATCATCGATAATTTACTTCTTTTGATGCCACTACAAATGTAAACTATTACAAATAACAAAATCTATTAGACTAAGTATTAAAAAATTAATATTGTATATATTTTGAGTGATTAAATCTTCTTTCATAAATTGTTGTTCTGGTTACCTATTTTTGAGCATAACTCTTTGAGAGTTCATCCTAAGTAAAAAATGCAAAAACCCTTTTTGTACAAAAAGTAACGAGCTTTAAATTTGTATTTTTGTAAAATTTTGATACGGGCCACTGTTTTCGAGATAATAGCGAAAAACCGAGCCTCCCCAAGGTCACAAATTTGAATTTATCATCTCTGTCTACCTTTTGTAGGGTAAAAACCTCTATTGACTGGACTATGTACTCATATTTTATATAAGTTTACTAAAGTCAAGCTGGAATAAGCAAGACTAGAACTAGGATGGGCGACAAAAAAAATAAAATCTTTTGGAATGTACTTACATAGTTCGATACAATTCAGCTTTTCTTGTGGCGTACTCTCCACCGTAGTGACTGCGAAGTGAAGTCTGGTAGATGTTCCTTAAGGCACTTACAATTACAAATAATATCATTATTACAGAAACCTGTATAAAGCAGCAATTTATGTTTAAATATATTATTAACCAAACAGATGAATCTAGTGGTTCACTCCCCACTACAGCTGGGAGTCCCTTTTAGGATCAAAAATATTATTATTAGGGATATTTCTTATTCAGTCAATAACTAATCAATACATCAAAAGACATTTATCTTGTTAGTCGTCATGGTGGAAATCTTCCAGCCCCATATGGGCAGGAACCAAAAAAGCGTCCATAGCCCAAGCATCTGCAGGAAGTTCATTATCTTCCCGAGCCATCCCCAACAGTTCTGCTGCTTCTAACATCCTGTGGGAAGAACCAGGAAGCAGGCCTGGAGATAACGCTGGAGAAGGGGGCGATCTGAAACTACGAAAACACAAAAAAATGTTAATTAAGTATTAAGGACAGTAAGTTAACAAAAAATTTCTCTTTCTTTATCATTCCATACCTGTCAATCTCTTTGCCGCTCTCATCTTCCGTAGCATCGTAAAGCCCCAGGAGTCTTGAAGCCGCAGTCTTTGCAGAAGCGGCGTCAAAGCGATCGGAATGTTCGTGCACCAGGTGTGCATGGAAGTCTTTAGCGAAGTTACTAGCAAACGGATTCTCTGGAGAAGGACACCAGGTGCAAGTGTAGATGTATTTTCCTGGATGCTTGTTCGTTAGGAGGATGTGTTTTCGAAGGTTCTCCTGAGATAAGGGAAAGAAGAAGGCTAAAATAGTATTTTTGTATACTGGTCGATTCTAAAAATTCACTCAGTTGATCAAATACTCTAAAAATGCGTACACTTACGTAACATTGTCTTTACAATCAAATAATAATACTACTGTTTATATCACTGCCCATTTTTGAATTATTGCCCCAAAAGTCAATATACCCCATATTTAGATAAAAACTTAACCCAAAAATGGGAGGAGATATGAATTTGGCGACAACACCATTCGATTCTACGGACAAAACAATAATATTACTACCAAGTTTATATCTCTACCCACTTTTGAATTATTGCCCCAAAAGTCAATATACCCCATATTTAGATAAAAACTTCAAAATTTACAAAAATCTAATTTTTATGTATCTAGATACTTCTTTATGCGCTGATTCCAAATTTTAAAACCGCAGGTCCATATCTCATTTCGTTCTCGAGATATTTAGATTTAAAGTTTTGCTTAAAACTGCCCATTTTTGGGTAATAACCCAAAAATGAGCCGAGATATGAATTTGGCGACAACACCATTCGATTCTACAGACAAAAATACATAAGTATAGCAATTTTCATAATTTTTGTCCAACCGGTTCATTTTTTATGAATAAAAGTTTGAAAACGCCTAAAAATGGCCAAAATCTGAAAAAATCGTAAGGGGTACCCCTTAGGATTTTTGCGATTTTTGGCCATTTTCAGTTATTTTGCTTTAGAGATTGTATGCGGTGTTCAAAAATTTTGAAAATTGGTATACTTGTGTAATTTTGTCCGTAGAATCGAATGGCATTGTCCCGAAATCCATATCTCGACCCATTTTTGGGTTATTACCCAAAAATGGGCAGTTTTGAACAAGATTTTGAATGTAAATATCTCGAAAACGAAAAGAGATATCGACCTGCGGTTTCAAAATCTGGAATCAGCGCATTGAGAAGTATCTAGATACATAAAAATTAGATTTTTGAAAATTTTGAAGTTTTTATCTACATGTGGGGTATATTGACTTTTGAGGCAATAATTCAAAAATGGGTAGAGATATAAACTTGGTAGTAATATTATTTAATTGCAAAGACAATATTACGCAAGTGTTCGCATTTTTAGAGTATTTGTATGGGGTCCCGTGGCCGCGTGCCTGGTCGCGAACCTGGGGGAACCGGGTTCGATCCCGACAGACGCCAAATATTTCCAATTTTAAATGGCATAAAAGTGACCCCTGTGGTGCACTCTCCACACCAGCTATGAGTGCCCGTGAGGTGACGCCTGGTAAGCGCCCACACGGTAAAATATATCGTCATCATTACCGATGTCTACATGTGTTGTAGATAGTGGCACACCCAGAAATGGGTAATATGCCGTGATGATATATTTATTTATTTTATTTGAACAAATGGTAGTAAATGTGTATAAATTCAGCCGCTGATTACTTAGAAATGATTATATTATTTTCGTTTAACACATTTTACACAGCTGCTACAACACGTTGCACTGTACGATATAAATGATGATCTTGGATGACACCTTCGCTAACCTAAATTTGTTGACAGTGAAAAGTCAACTCTAAAGTGTCAAAATTACAGTAAGTCAAACAAATTTTGTAACTCACTAGCAGTATTTTTAAAACCTAGCAACCAGTTTTATTTTGTAATAATATCATCACACCTCAAGATATCCTTCCGGGATTGGTGGATTAAAAAGTCTTGTAACTTATGTAAGCAGCCGCAAATTATTTTCTTCTATTTGTTGGCAACCTATTGTCGTCGGCAAGTGTCAGTTTCGTCTGGGGCGCGAGTTGTGAGACACCCTGTATAATAAAAATTAACAGCAACACATGCCTATTTTATTTCATATTTTTTTTTAGGATAGAGTCCAACTCTGTATAAAACTTGAGAAACCAATTATAGTGTTTACATTTTTATTTATGGCAATTAGAATTTAAGGTAACTTTGTGAACGTAAGTGAGGGGTTTGTAAACGGTTTGTTATAATCCCTCGACTTTTGGTGACTTGTACTATATGTACAAGAAGAAGAACTACTAAAACGCTATGAAAATATATTTATTTATTTATCTTATTGACAGTAGGTATTCTGAAGACTATAGATACCGACATCTTAACACTGAGAAGGGGCTATAAAACGGTTTACGATTCACAGGCGATGAGTTACTACCAACTACGGTGTTCAGTGTTCAATCTACGAACATGGCTATACCTTGTATGTTTGTGTAATAAGGTACAGGAAACTGACACTACTGACAGTAAGAATATGGGAGTTCAGCACGTTCCTTATTAAAGGGAAAATGAGGGAAGTGATGTAGATATGGCAGGTTTCAAACACGAAGGAATATGAGAATTGTGGTAGAAGAAAATTAATATTTACGAGAAATGGAATAGTAATTTCTATATTAATCTATGGTTAAAGCCTCATTTCCAGCAGATGTTTTAATGCTTAATTCATAATGATTAGTGTATAAGGCTTAATGCATTATGACAATTTACTAGGATACCATTTTCAGCTATTTTGTTTAGTGACTAATTCAACAGAAATGCAATCCTTTTACCTCTCGCTAAGAGAGGTATTACATTCATGCTAAAAATCGCATATCCAGATTTTAGTGAATAAGCACGATTTAAGGTCCCTAGAATCCGATTATACCATTTTTAAAATGATCTCTCTCTCTCTCTCTGTGTGTGTGTGTGTGTGTGTGTGTGTGTGTGTGTGTGTGTTTGTGTGTGTGTGTGTGGATGTGTGTATGTGTGTGTGTGTATGTCTGGATGTTGTAGACACGATTCCTCAAAAACTATAAGACTTAAGAACTGTTTAACTATGGATTCCTCAATCTGACATTCCTGGGAAGAGCTGAAAGGTTTTTGTTAACAATTGAGCAACCGGAAGTAGTAGTTTTTGAGAAAAAAATTTCTAAATATATAATAAAAAACCTATACATCTGCGTATTTCTTTCTTGTGTTTAGTCTCTGTTTAGCGTATCATCCATTGTTACTCATGTTCATTTTACCTGTTTGTCTATTGTTTTCATTGTTGTAAGTTAATATATACACTTTGCTCCCGAGTTTATAGGATATTAATCCTCAACTCGTTCCCTTAAATAATAATAATAAATAAATAAATATAATTTTCTGCAAATTTTTGTTATTAAATATTAAAGAACATAAAATTCTCCATCTAATACACTTAAAAAATTTATTATATCTGGTATAGATTTGAAGATAAAGACACTATAATATATAGAGTAATTTAATCGCAGAGGCTAAGGCACTAAGGAAACCATTTGACAAATTCCAATGTTTGACATGTCAGTGTCAAAATCAACAGTTTTAGTGACATTCTGATAGCTTTTTCTGGGAAGTATATTTTTAATCTTTCTTATTGTTTTATTAATTAAATATTTGAAATTATTTGTAAAATACATATATCTATCAGAAATACCGCCAATCTGGTTAATGAATCTGAAAAATCTCTCACATATAGGAACTTCCCCATAAAATGAAAAATAGTTATAATTAGAATTATATGTGTGCAGAAGACATGTTAAATACAATAAAAAACAGTATTTGGGTGCAAAGTTCTGTAATATTTTGTTATAAAACGACGGTTCGAAAGCGAAGTGCAATACAATACTTAAATAGCCTAATCTGGAAATGGTGAGAGGTCTTGTGCTGGCCACAACAGATTTTTTTTATATGTTATGTACATAATTTTCTATACGAAAACAATAATGCTTCTTGAGCGCAAAATTTGTAAACAATTCTTTTTTCCTAGGATTATAGCTCAAATGCAGCTGTAGAGACGTGTTTCGCTCTTATTAGAGCTCATCAGTACAGCATAGCTAGTTAACTAGCGAAACTCGTGTCTACAGCTGCATTTGAGCGATAACCCTAGGAAAAAAGAATTGTTTATAATTTTCTGTATTTGTACCCATACCGAAAAATTAAAAATTTAATAATTATAAAATAGACTAACAGTTGACAGTTCAGGTTAAAAGTTTGCAATCTTTTGTTATTACGCATTGCTCTTAGTTCTTAAGTAGTAATCCTTATGCAAAGCTGGAAATGGTAGTAAATGTTGCCACATGATAAACATTTTAACGCATTGCGCTTAGTTATTAATTATAGCCCTTACGCATTACGACAATCGATGGAAATGAGACTTTAGTAAAAAATTTCGTAATTTAAGGAACAAGTGATTCTAAACATTTACTTACCAAATTGTTGCAAGTGTGGGAACAATGCGGACACTTGTACGGTTTGGCGCCAGTATGTAGTCTCTGATGTCGTTTTAAATGTGACCTTACTCTAGCAGCAAAAGGACAAAAAGGGCACATGTATTTCTTCGAAGCATCGCCTTCATGAACCTTCATATGCCTGGAAGAAATTCATTAACAAATTTCAATACGTTATAACGTATGTGATAAAAGTTTTGAGAGAAATTTTACGCTCCAAATTTTATTACAACATAATCTAATCTAGTTAGTTGTTACTGGAGATAATAAATACACAATAGTTGTTTAAATTGCCAAAAGATGTTATACAACAGCATGAACTTGTTAGCGTTTTGGGTTCAAAATATTGAACAGACAACTATTACCGTACTACCTATATATTAATTTACCCAAAAAGTGGAGTTCTAGAAAATAGTGTTCAATAGGCGAAACTCCTCAGCCTCTGTTTCTAGGAATTTCAGTTTAAATTTTTAGTATGTTATTTACATAAAACCAATGGAAATATGTTCCAAACAAAATTTTGATACCTATCAGCTATCAAAAATATTTGTTTTTCAAGTAGCCATAACTTGGCCCAGAAAAAAAATTTCAAAAATTGGGCGGTTAATTTGTAGATCATACTTCTTTCATAATATGTACAGGGTGTTATGTACGTAAACGTTCAACGCTTAACCCATGGTAGAACTGACCCCAAAGATAGTAAATCTGGCAATAATTTTTGTTTAATCTATACGTAGAGATTTTTGGATAAATGCTTCATTTATTTCAACATAGTCAAAATTTACAAATTTCACAACTGCGACGTTTCGATTTTGTTTAGAACCATTTTCAAGCTAACAAAAAATTATTTATTTGTTGAATACATGTAAATTATAATGTACAATTATCAAACATAACAATAAATAAATTATTAAAACATTTGAAAAGATTACATTTTAATTATAAACGATTTTGTAATTTTATTTCTTAAAAATCAATAGCTTGAAAATGGTTCTAAAGAGAACCGAAACGTCGCAGTTGTGAAATTTGTAAATTTTGACTATGTTGAAATAAATGAAGCATTTATCCAAAAACCTCTTCGTATAGAAATTTTTTTTAATTGCTTCCAAAAATAGAATCAAATTTTTGTTTAACATACTTTCTACAAGAACTAAAGGCCTTTAAAACTGACTAATCACGTCCTAGTTCAAAACTTTATAAAAAAGTAAAAATCAATGTGTTCTCTGGAAAAAGTATTGATTGTCAATCTGACGTTAAATATTTTTTTTTGCATAGATGTACAATTTATAAATTTTTTTTTTGATATTCTCAAAATACCATTTACCTCCACCAACCAAGAGTATGCAGACGTGCATATGGTTTATGGCGAGACATTACAAAATAGTCGTGCTGCTGTAAGAAGGTATTTCCAAATAGACGTCAATGATTTTATATGCCATTTGTGATAGGTATCACATTTTTTACCTTCCGTCACCTTTAGGTAAGGAAGGTATTGTCTTTGGTCAAAAAATTCGGTGGTGAGTTTTTAATGAATAAGCACGTTTTAGGGTCCCTACAATACGAATTTACTATTTTTAAGATGATGTCTGTATGTATGTGTGTGTGTGTCCGTGTGTGTGTGTGTATGTGTGTCCGTGTGTGACAAATTTTTCTCCGACGATAACTCCAATACTATAATTCTAAAAATTATAATTCTTTCGTATTCCTCTTCTGCACATCCATATGAAGAGTTGATTAGATTTTGGTTACAATTGATCCACCGGAAGTACCCTTATTTGAAGTTTTTAACAGTTTTTCTTAAAAAAACGCAGTTAAATATTATTTTTTGACATTTTGTTTTTATATTTATTAAAGAAAATACTCTTCTCTATATGGTTTGATTATTCATTTTCCTTCATATTCAATAGATGTAGAGTTAAAGCATTATAAAGAAATTAATTTTCAAAAATTAGTCAGCTTTGTTATTTATCATGGAAACAGCTGACATAATTATTCAAAAAAATTTAATTGACAGATGTCAGTTGCAAGTGCAAAACCAAATATGGAAAAAAGTATAGGATCTAAAATTGGTATGTCATAGTGTTGCTCGCAAGTGACACGCAGAGAAAGGCCAAAGAGAAGATGGAAGGACATTACTTAGCGTAGCTTATGTTATAATTTTATTGGATTTATAGAACCTTTTCAAATGAACTTTTGGTATGGAATTTGTAAAAAATAGTATGTGTTCGTGTTCGATTTTACATGATATTATATAGAATCTGTTCCAAGGACCTTTTGGTATGGGATTTGTACAAAATACATGGAATTGACGGAAGGTCTTGTGCTGGCCACAACAGATTTTTCTAGAGAATACATTGATTTTTACTTTTTTATAAAGTTTTGAATTATGACGTGATTGATCAGTTTTAAAGGCCTCTAGTTCTTGTGGAAAGTATGTTAAACAAAAATTATTACCAGATTTACTATCTATGGGGTCAGTTCTAGTATAGTTTGTGAATAATAGTGAGGAGTGTAGCGTTTCGCGCGAATCTCACGTTTTACGTCATTTTGAGGACTGCTATAGCCTTAAAAGATAAGTATCCTAATGATTAGTATTAGAGTACAATAAGTACCACTCTGATTTGCATTCATGATAATGTAGATATCTATTTAGTAATCTGGGGCCCAAATTTCGCAAGCCGAGCCTTGTCGGTTTGTAGCGTAGGAGAACGATAAATTAGGCAAACACCGGACCTCGTGTGTACCTAATTGACAGGCGAACTGGATCTACCGTAGGCTTTTACTGAAACACGGGTAATTAAATACACTTATCTAGCCCAGCATCGCCATAAAATAAAACTCCGCGCTTATCCAATGTCGTGACCGTATGAGATTCACTTCTTACCAGCGAAACCATCGATACATAGACGGAGAACTGAGAGTTTGAACTCAGGGAGAATGCTTTGCGAAACAATAATGCTAAATGGTGCTGCTTTTAAGATTATATTTGTTCTGGAGATATCTAGCCGTGTATGTGGTCTATACAATCACTGGTACAACACTACCGTGTACGTGTATATTTGAGACTGGTGACCTTCAACAGGCTCGCTTTACGCAACCTTTGATTATTTATTTTGATATCAATGTTAATACTATAAAACTTAAATCTTTAAAGCCTTTTACGCAACAATATATAGCACCCGGCATTATGTCTAATGGTCTAGTCTGATAGTAGTAATATTCTTGCGCTGAACTGTCGTCACTCCGTCACTGGCAGAGCCGGGCGTACTGGAGTACGCCCATACGCCTTTCGTTACCACTCTCTGGTCTAAGTTCACGCACACATAGCCATGAGCACACGGACGGCAATACATACAACAGTGTCGCTTCTCTCGACGTTAGTCATGTATATTCTGTGATACAGTCAAGCCAATTAATACTTGGATAAGTAAACGTCTGGATCCCCAAATATAAATTTCAACTTCGATCAATCACAAGAGTGAACTATTAAACATGGCGGTAAGGTATAACTTTGCTTCATCCGTCAACTGTCCTTCCTGTTTGTGAGTTGTTAACATTTTGAAGATGGACATTTTTAACGAAACGTATCGGTACATCAACTGTATCTAATACCATATAACTTTCTTTTATTCACAGAATTTAAATCTGCTTTAAGAAGAACCAAATTTATGTCCGAGATACAGTTAAGGCTGATTTATAATGAATTTCATTTACGAATGAACAATGTATAATTTATTGAAGAAGAGGTGGAGGGACCAACCGTTGATGGTTTAAAGGTGAAAAGAAAAGGTATAAATGGTCCACGTGTATTGTAAAATTCGTTATTATGGACGTTTCGGGTTTAGAGTAAGCCTATCTTCAGAAATCGTTGAGTATACAGTAATTATTAAAATTTATTACAAAATTATTAAAGTTGTATTAGATACGATGATCTATATGAACTACGTCGATAACAATTTTAAATACAGCATTTCAACAAACTTCCAAATCAATTTGAAGTTGGTGAAATACTGTATTTAAATTTTTATCGATATTATTATTATAATATTTAAAATTCAACCTTATTCTATAACTCAGTCGATAATACTTATCGATCGATAATAATTTTTGACAAATAGAAACAAATGTATCATTTGTCAGTTTCATTTTTTATTTAGTGTCTGCTGTAATTATTGGCTACAATTTATTATCGATTGATAAAAGTTATCGATTGTGTTACAGAAAATGGTGATTGTAGGTAAAATGCATATATCCATCAGAAATACCGCCAATCTTGTTAATGAATTGGAAGAAGCCCTGACATTTAGGAATTTCCTCATACAATGAAAAATAGATATAATACGAATTGTATGTGTGCATAAGATATGTTAAATACGATAAAAACAATATTTGGGTAAAGTTCTGTATTTTTTTTGTTATAAAACGACGGTTCGATAGCGAAGTGCAATACAATACTTATATAACATAAAATGTAAATGGCGAGAAGTATTGTGCTGGCCACAACAGATTTTTTTATCTTTAAAAATGAATACCTACTGATGTACCTACTTCAAATGTTCTAATTATTCTGTTATTGTATTTCAATTTAATTTTAGTTTCAGCATTACTGACTCCTGTTCCGTATCTCCGCCTATGTGCAATGTTTCTGCTTATGTTCTCTTTAGGTCCTCAAGTACATACAGAGAGATGTGGGGGAGTATAGTACACGTTGTTTACACGAAAACATGAGTGCAACTTAAACGAAACATTTATTTTTACACAAACAAAGCTTTATGGAAACAAATATACAATTTTTAAAATTGTTCTCTTCATTTTTAAACTATTAACTTAGAAATCCTTCAACAATTTTGGCACAATATGTAAATGTATTAATGTAAAAGTAATAGGACGCCAATTTTAATGTGTAATCAAAATATAGAGGGAATTTATTTTAACATGCAACATATGGTCAATCACTTCCATGGTTACACACTACTGTCAAAAAGTGACAGCAATATTTGTCCATTTTAAAATGCAACACACAAAATTTGTAGTTTTGTATTATTAAAACTAATTTCCAATAAATTAGTCTACATACAATTAACAAAAAATCAAAACTTGAATGTTGCACATCTTAACAAACTTTAGCTTACAGAAATTCATAATTTTCATGTAATAAATGTTAAAAATACCCCCATTCACACTACGGCAATATCCTAGTCGGTCGTAATAAGAACTGACACCATTTTTTTTTTTTTTATACCCAACAGACTGCTGTCCAATTCTAGGGTAAGAAGAAAAGATAAATATTACAAGTAAAATAAGTATATAAATTTAAGTAAGATAGGTTATAGAGTTTTTTATGTTTTTTATACTGTCATGAAAAATATCAACATACAATTCAATCTGATGGTAACATTGTTGCATATTATTTATAGGCGATTTAATTAGAATATTTGATCGAGGAGTTTTTACATAGAATGTACTGGTATGTCGGGCTGATAATCTCGGTACTCGAAACGAAATGTTGTTCAAAATGAGGGGACAGTCTATGTTATTATTAATAATTTTTTGTAGTAAAATAACAGAATTAATAGGTCGCCTTTGATGAAGGTAATTCAAGTTAAACGATTTTAACAATAATTCCTGTGATATACCTCTTGGCGGGTAACTTCCATTTATGATATACATACCATATTTTAAAAATTTTCTTTGAACCCCTTCGAGAGAATCACTATTTTTGTTATAAATAGGATTCCAAATTACCAAGCAGTATTCTAAGTGAGGTCGCACAAGAGATATAAATAACAATTTTAGAACTGAAATATCATCGAAAAATTGAGCGTTTCTGATTATTAATCCCAGATTCTTATATGCGGAACCGATTGCTTGCTTTATGTTGTCAGTAAAAAGTAATTTAGGGTCAAAAACAACGCCTAGGTCTTTAAATAAATAAGGTCTATGTAGAATAATATTGTTAAGAGCGTAATTGAAGGTGATTGCATTGGATTTTCTATGAAAGCTCATCACATTGCATTTGTTGACATTTAATAATAGATTATTATTAACACACCAGTTATGAATATTGTTTAAATTTTCTTGTATATTTTCACAATCAGAAATAGATGATATAGTACAGAAGAGTATTTGTGATGTGTTTTGGAAGTATCTCCTGTGCTGTAATACCATTTATAATGTTGCATTTTAAAATGGACATTTTTTTGACAATAGTGAGTAATCATGGAAGTGATGAACCATAATATTGCATTTTAAAATAAATTCTCTGTATTTAGTTTTGTAACAGGCAAAGATATTCAGATTTTGCTTTTCTACTTTCAACTCTTATAAATCACAAAATCGTAGCCATCACATCAGTAAAATAAACCGTTAATGAACCTAGAGTTGTAAAATCACGAATGCAGATATAAAGAGCATTAAGCAATCACTATTACCATCTATGCAATGGATTGAAACCTATAGTGATTAAGATAGCAATCAGATCTTACGCAAACACATTCTAAAGACATCAGAATCCGTACCATTTTTAAGGTAAGGACTCCATGTTGAAATGAGAAGAATGTTTCTAACCTTTTTAGTTGAGATTTGGTCCTGGTTCGATGGTCGCAATGGGGACACTGAAATGGCTTGACGTCAGTGTGTGTTAGGGCATGGTTACGGAGTTCAGCTTCAGAACGTGCTTGGTAAACGCAATTTTGGTGGTGGCAACTGTAATCTTTGCCTATATGCGTGCAGTAGTGTTGTTGAAGGGTAAATCTGTAACAAACAAATGAAGACAACAATATTAGATATATAAATTTAAGTATTTGAAGGCAGCATAGTTTGTATTACAAAAATATAGGTACACTAGCTGATTGGTAAATATTAATATATACATATTGCCTCCATTATAAAAATGAGAGTTAAAAAAATCTGATGTGGCCAGCCCGTAACCTCCCGCTGGGTATTTAACCTCGCAGCAAGCAATCATTATGTTCAAATATTTTTACATTCACTCATAACAATTTTTATTTTACATTTAACAAATATATCATACACAAAATAAATTTCACAAATATTGACAAAACTAATAGAATCATTGAACAAAAATCAAAATAGTACTCGCATCTTGACACAAAGTCTTTTCAAACTCGTATTCTGGAAGACAATGAAGCAAATCAATAGTAATTCTAATATTTATGTACGATTGAAAATATATTATTTTTACTAACCTTAATTTTATTAGATTCAAATACATATATTATTACTACATTCTTCTTAACATGGTTTCATTATTAATTTTAATATAATTTCAACCTGACAGTGACATTTGTTTAAATATGTCAAAATTGTTATTGAAATATTGTTTTTGTTTGAAGCATAGGCAAAATGATACATGAAAATAAATTATATTGTAAATTTATATTTAAAGTTATTTAGAGCTATTTAATAAATGCTGTTATCGTAGAATTGAAGATTGTACCATTATATTTCATTATTATTAGAAAAAGTTTCTGAAAAATTATATTCAATGTATTTTTATTATATTATATATTATATATAATTAATTAAAAATTACTTGTTTGACATTTGGATAGACCGCTAGATTAAATTTATTTTAAAAATTTAGCAGTGCAGACACTCGGATTTTATTTTTTTCTGTGTGAACCGTAACAGATACGGTCTAATTAATGTTGGGAGACCTAAGTTTCATACACTAGTGGTTCACTATTAATAACAAGTATCACCTTAAAAGATGACTTATAACCATATAAACTGTCATACCAAATTTCATCCAAATCGAATAAAGCGTCCGATTATTATAAGCAAAATTAATTTTTTTTCAAAGAACTTTGAAGCAGAATTCTGGCTAAACGGTACACTTTCCGGTAGAAGCAAGTTTGGTTAAATCGTCTTATTTTAGCCTCAGGAATCTGTGGTTAAGCCATGTCCCCCTATTTAAGAGACACCCTGTATATGTCTGCATACTCTTGATTTGTGGGGGTAAATGACATTTTGAGAATACCAAAAAGCAGAACATAAATTATACGTCTATGCAAAAAATCTTGAACTATGACGTAATTGGTCAGTTTTAAAGACCTCCAGGTCTTGTAGGAAACAAAAATTATTGCCAGATTTACTATTTATGGGGTCAGTTCTACCATAGGTTAAGCGTTGTACTCTTATTTACATAACACTCTGTATAGAATCTTTTCCAAGGAACTTTTGGTAAAGGTTTTGTACAAAATACATAGAATTTTCAGATTTTTTAATCGTTTGTTACGAGTTCCATTAAATTTTGCATTTTTTATGGCGCCCAGGTCCGTATTATAACATCACCTCTAGCCCTAACCCTCTCTTACAACTTATTAGTTTGACAAAAAGCAGTCTTTGTCTGTTGTTCATCTTGTACTCCACTCCATCTCCACATCTCCCATACTTCTCTCTATTCTGTTCTGTGCCAGTCCCTCGGCCATCACATAACTAAGAACGGCTGTGTTGGCAGATTTATCTGTTGGCTGGTGACGCCCCGGACCGTTTCAGCTAGCTAGAGCTCTGGCGTGGCGTCCCCGTCCAAACGCATTCATCCTCGGCTTTTTGTTCCACGGCTTGAGAACGAGAACTGACTGATTCATCGCCGCACACCCATTATACATGACTTATTGCTTATTGATGTATTAAAGAACACAAATATCGGATAGGATGCGAAGGAGGAGCTATGGGTTTAATTAGTTTTTTGAAAAAGATGCAATGTTTTCACAAGGTTGATTGTATAATAATACGATGAAAACTGGGATTAGATTTTTGGTACCTCTCGCTAAAGGCTGGTTTATGTAAGCTGTAAACAAATGCGTACTGCGGTATATGTAGCTATAACTTTAACCTCAGCATTATGCCGTTAACCTAGAATATGACAATTTTTAAATTTTAAGTCATAATGTTAATGTCGATGAATCAGAAGAGTATATGTTCGTGGACGACAACTTGATTCTGGCGATCTTTACAACAGACAGTTGACATGTCATCATTTTGTTATTTTTGAATATTTCTGTCACATTGTCCTGACTAAAAATCTGTTGTGGCCAGCACAAGACCTCTCGCCATTTCCATATTAGGCTATATAAATATTGTATTGCACTTTGGTATCGAACGGTCGTTTTATAACAAAATAATACAGAACTTTACCCAAATATTGTTTTTTATTGTATTTAACATGTCTTCTGCACACATAATTCTATCTATTTTTCATTGTATGAGGAAGTTTCTAAATGTCACAGATTCTTCCAATTCATTAACCAGATTGGCGGTATTTCTGATGGATATATGCATATTACAAATATTTAATTAATAAGACAATAAGAAAGATTAAATGTACTTCCCAGAAAAAGCCATCAAAATGTCATTAAAACTGTTGATTTTTGACACTGAAATCTGTTATTTACAAATTATGTTATAAACATTTGAATTTCTCAACTGGTTTCCTTAGTGTAGTTTCGCCTACTCGACTTGTTATATCCCGATATTCTATATATTATAGCGTCTTTATCTCTAAATTTATAGAAGATATAATAAAAATTTAAATGTATCAGGTGTTGAATTTTGTTCTTCAAAATTAGTAATATCAAAAATTTTGAAAAAATAATATATGGAAGAATTTCTTTTAAAAACTACTTCTTCCGGTTGTTCAATTGTTACCAAAACCTTTTCAGCTCTTCCCAGGAATGTCAGATTGAGGAATTCATAGTTAAACAGGTCTTATGTTTTATAGTTTTTGCGTAATCGTCCCTCCAACATCCACACATACAAACATACATACACACATATACACATTTAAACACACACCCAGACATCATCGTAAAAATGTTAAAATCGGTTTATATGGACCTTAAATCGTGCTTATTCACTTAAATCTGGAGATGTGATTTTTAGCATGAATCCAATACCTCTCTTAGCGAGAGGTAACAAAAAGTGTTTGTCGATATTTTGATAGATTTAACAATTTAACTAACATTTTGTTTCGATACGATATTGTCAATTTAACTAACATTTAAAATGTAATATATTGCAACTGTTTATTAAAAAAATATAAAAGCTAAGGGCCGGTTTTTCAATCTCTGGTTAAAATTTTAACTTCTAGTTAAGTAAACAATATTGCATCGTTTTGTTGATACCAATGATAAATCATTTGACAGTTCATTTCGTTTCAATTTTGTTTATTTAACTCTTAGTTAAAATTTTAACCTGATATTGAAAAATCGGCCCTAAGTAAATTGTTCAACAACGATCCTGCGTTTGAATTTTCTATTATTTCGTATAAATTTCAAAAGTTTCTAATACTGAACCACGTCTCATCAAGATTTTAATTTTTAAAACACTCCCGCGTTTGAGATGTTAAATCCCAAAATTCAGGTAACCCATCCAAGACCAAACTGCTTTTACTCCAGCTTGACATTGTCAATGTTGCATTAATCTTCAACTTACATATTCTCAGTTACTGCCCATTACCATTAACATATTAATCGTTCAATTAACATTTGTGTGTGAAAAATTCATTGTCCTGTCTTTCTGCAATTCTTTCTTGTGTTGTAGAGGCGTCTGATTCTCTGGTTGTTTATTTTTCGCGCCGCCATGGAAACGATTCTTGTGTCCACATTGTCCCGCATGCTAATCAATAGGGTCCGCGCGATTTATCGCTCAAGACTAAAAGATTTGTTTGGGAAGAGCTGACGAACACGGTTAACACTTCTTTAATTAACTACAAATGAACTACAAACTTTCAAACGGCATTGTTGAAATTTTTATGAGGGAAGACACTTTGGATTTTAATTATATACAATTAGGATTTTGGAGAATTTGATATACATACGAGGTGTGTTCAAAAAATATCGCGAATTTTGTGTTTTTTCAAAAATTATTTATTTATTCATGAATATCTATTTTGTCCCCTTCAAAGTAATCCCCATGAGATATTATACACTTGTGCCAACGGTTTTTCCAATCTTCAAAGCACTTCAAAAAATCATTTTTTTTTTATCTTGTTCAGCTCCTCCTTCGATGCCGTCTTTATCTCGTCAAGCGTAGCGTAACGTCGTCCTTTCATGGGCCTCTTCAGTTTAGGGAACAAGAAAAAGTCACAGGGGGCCAGATCTGGGGAATACGGTGGCTGCGGCATCATTAGTGTGTTGTTTTTGCCTAAAAAGTCGCGCACAAGCAACGATGTGTGAGCAGGGGCGTTATCGTGGTGCAAAAGCCAATTTTTGTTCTTCCACAAATCCGGGCGTTTCTGGCGGATTGCTTCGCGCAAATTGCGCATAACTTGCAGGTAATATTCCTTATTGACCGTTCTACCCTGTGGCAAGAACTCATGATGCACCACGCCCCTGCAATCGAAGAAAACTGTCAGCAAAACTTTCACATTCGACCGAACTTGGCGCGCTTTTTTCGGTCTTGGTTCGTGCGGCAGCTTCCATTGAGATGATTGAACTTTGGTTTCCACGTCATAACCATAAACCCACGATTCGTCACCAGTTATGACCCTCTGGAGCAAATTTGGGTCGTCGCGGACAGAATCCAACATCTCATTAGCAATGTTCATGCGATGCTGTTTTTGGTCGCAATTGAGCAATTTTGGTACAAATTTCGCGGCGACCCGTCTCATGCCCAAATCATTGATAAAAATCGAATGGCACGAGCCAATCGATATGTTTAGGTCCTCAGCAACTTCTCTAACGGTGATTCGACGATTGGCCAATATCATTTTCTCCACTTCATTAATTTTTTCGTCTGTTGTTGAAGTGCTCGGGCGTCCGGCACGCTTTTCGTCGTTCACATCTTCTCGGCCTTCTGAGAACATTTTGTACCACCGATAAACGTTGCTTTGGTCCAAGGTAGCTTCTCCGTATGCCACAGTCAACATTCGGAATGCATCCGCGCACTTAATTTCGTTTTTCACACAAAATTTGATACAGGTTCTTTGTTCCATTTTTTTGAATAGGTAAAAATCGAAGACGATCCAAAACACGTGCAAGCAAAGCAGCTGTCAACAATTAAGTGAACATTCAAAATGGCCGAGCTTGTCGACATAAGTGAGAGACATGAGTACCAACATAAAGCCACAAAAAGATCGAAATTCGAATATACGTAACCCGCGAAAATTCAAAATTCGCGATAGTTTTTGAACACACCTCGTAAATATATTGCACTATATTTCGAAATGGTTAATATATGAGGTGTGGTAATTAATTAACCAGATTTATTCCCTGTAAATTTAGCAACATTGCAGGCTGTCATATTAATTTTTCATCTTCCCTTCATCCACTGTTAAAATTTCAAGATAATAAGGCAAACCGTTCGGCAGTAGCCTTTGATTGAAGTAAACTACTTTCGCGTGCTTCGCCGGAATTATGTTAGTGGAACTTAAAAACGATTTGTTGAAGAATGTTTATGGTGATGAGGTTCTATCTAGTATTAAAGTTTTCGAGCAGTTTAGAAGATTTAAAGAAGGAAGACGGAGACGATTAGCGCCTCGGCCGCGCACTGACATTGTTTTTTCGAAATGCGAGTGATTGTTCACATGGATTGGGTGCCTGAGGGGCATTTCGTTAACCAAGCATATTCCAAGAAGGTTTCATGCAGGGGTTGAAATGTGATGGATTCTCCATGAAGACAACGCGCTGGAACAAAACGCCCTGTCCGGCAAGACTTTTGACGAAATACAAAATCACCGTGTTGGTACATCAACCGTACTTACTTGACCTAGTGCAATGTGACTTGCTTTTATTCCCAAATTATAATTCTGCGTTAAAAGTAATGGTGGGATCCGGATCCGAATAGTTTCGGTTTCGGATCCAAAAATATACGGATATCCAGATAATTGAATGTTGAACTATCCGGATCTCGGATCCAAATCTCAGTATCGGATTTTGGATCCGGATCTGAGTATCGGGTTTTGGATCCGGATCTGAGTATCGGGTTTAGGATCCGAATCTGAGTATCGGGTTTTGGATTCGGATCCGAATATGAGTACGAGTATTGGATTTTAGATATGGAATTTCAGTATGCGCATCGGACCTCGGATTCGAGTACCTATTCTCAGTATTGAACCAGATGATAATATTTGAATGTATATTATCATGGAGTCACAAAACCAAATAAATTTGATTATGAAATAGTCCACTATACATTTTTGTTTGATGTAGTTAATAGGCGGTATATTTTCGATGTTAAACTTTTAGCATCCGCTAAGAAGGAAATTCTTCGATTCCACAGAACTACAAGTAGGTAACAAAAACAATCCCTTTTATGTGAAACACATGCACGATATAAATAAATATGTATTTCGACACCTGCAATGAACCTGTAACCATTATTTCTCAAATTTAATCTTAATTTCGTTTTCTTTGAAGTATTTGTTACATTGAATGTTAAAATTTTAGAACTACAGAATTTTCAATATTCTAAGAAATATCCTTCTTGTATTTGCACCAACTACCTGGCTATTTTAGATGGGTATTATAAAATTTATTGCTGATTACAGACCGCTGTCTCTACAACCGTCTATATTCAAATGTTTGCCTTTATATTCAAAATGATGAAACGGATCCAGAATTAAAATTCGGATCCGGATCCGTGAACAACACATCGAATCCGGACCCGAATGGGATATGGTACCCAAACCAGGATCCGGATCCAAATCCGGATCCAAATCCGAATTAAATTTACGGATATTCGCTTCAATATCCGAACATTGGATATCCGAGGGACCGGATATTTTAAAATCCGGGTACTCGGATCCATGTTTTGCCGGATCTTCACAACACTAGTTAAAAGGCACCAAATTCGGGGTCGAGATGTACTTATAGAAAAAGCGGCAGAGCTATTGAACAACCTAACAAAAAAGGCCTGCAGGCATTGCTTCCAACAATGGAGTATTCGCATCGGGTGGTGTGGGGTTCGGGGAGGAGAGTACATTGAAGGTGGCAATATTTGTTTTGTGTAATTTTATACATTGTCAATGTTTTAAGATCAATTTTGTTATTTAATTGCCACATCTCGTAGGACTGGTGAGGAGTGCGTAAATAATGGATTTCATGGTTTTTTACGCACTCGTTTTCAATTATAACAGAGTTGTTTATGTGGTGAGCGTTGAACCGGATACCATTAAACACTAGGACATGCTTACTAATTAACTGGACAACCCTTTAAATTCTTAATGACTGGGCAATACTTCTTACTACAGTCTGCAGCCTACTAAAATACAAGAACAGTAAATTTCCAGAAACAGAAAAGAAAATTAAAATATAACTACTCGTATAATAGGCCAAGCACTAGGTAGTTTTTCATGGTAAAAAAATCTGTTGTGGCCAGCACAATACCTCTCGCCATTTCCGTTTTGTTACATAAGTTTTGAATTTAACATTTCTTAAACACACAAATAATTCTAATTATGTCAATGAATGCCCGTGAGGTGACGTCTAGTAAATGCCCGCACGGTACAAATAGGTCATCATCATTACTGATATCTGTGACAAAGCAGACTGGCACACCCAAAAACGGGTACTATGCCTTAATTATTATTTATTCACTATTTCATTCTATATATTCACTCTTTTAAAATGTACAAGATGGTTCCAATGTGATTGGCGGTATTTCTTAAGGAAATTTCTGTACTATTTACTATTAATATATGTATGTACCTACAATTTTAAATATTTAATTAATAAATAATTAAAAAAGAAATATTAAATGTACTTCTCCTCAGAAAAAGCATTCATGATATAATTATGAAACTTCTTTCATCCTTGGACTGCATTTTTATTTATACTAATTGCATCCTCCGCTCGTACGAAATTGATCTGAGTTCTGAGTCCCAGCCTCCTTCAGAGTAGCAATCTTTCTATAAATTCTTCGAACGATCACAATAACTCGTACATTTTATTACGCAAAGTGACAGATCCGAAGATATTTGTTCTGTCCTCTCAGATTCGGTGCGGTGTGGATCTCGGTATCAGGCTCGCATTTCACCTGACAAACTTATTCGCATAATCCGAAAACCAGTTTACCTACACCGAACGAGAGGATATCCTACCGATAGTATAGGAATGAGAGAGACAGCATGGCGCTTAATAGTGGTCATTACTAGCTATTTATGAGAGAGGAGAGGAATTCTGAATTAGAGTACAAAAAGTAATGAGGAATCAAGTAACAATGTATATTTTAACCTTTTTACCTCCCGCTATCTAGAGATGCATTCGATTTCGAGCTTTGGCCCGGCCTGGCCCGAAGCCCGGCTCGATTTCGAGTCGATCGGACTTTTGATTTTGGCCTGGCCCGAAAATTCGTGCATTTCGGGCCGGCCCGAAAAATCTTATAGTTCAATCAAATGGACAGTTTCTTTAATATTTTAATGAAAATGGATGAAGTTAAAACTTCACATATTAATAAATAAAAATGAATTATTTTACTTCAAGAATTCAAGGTTATTCATTAAAGCATAATAATTATATTGTGATGTTGCTATTATTGTTGTTATTATTATTTGTATACTTAAATAAAAGTGATTTTTGTTCCTACTATAATGATTTCTTGTCCTATTTTTGAGCAGAAACAAAGTTAGATAAAAAACTCTTAAATTATATTTTTTTATATAAGATTGTGAAAAAGTTGTTTAAATTCTACACTAGAAGGGTCTCTTTTTTAACTACTCATGTTAACTAACGTTGAAAGTTGTAAGAATGTAGAGGTTTTTTATAAGTTTGACACGTAAAAAGTTAAACATTTCGCCTTAACATAAAAATCAACATTAGGAATGCCGGATGCACCCAATTTCGAGCTTTGGCCCGGCCCGGCCCGGTTTCGAGTCAATTTTCGAGCCGAGCGAGAGGTAAAAATATTAAAACTAGATACGTATTTCGGCAACCAATGTGCCATCATTAGTAAACTTACGATTAAGAACAGATCAGTTTTGGATTACTCAACATGTCAACATTGCCAGAGGCCCAAAAACAAGTCTGAAAAACAGAGCAGATTTGTGAATTTATTTTTCGCGTTTTCGTTTTAGTTTGCTTTGGTTTCTTGTGGGCGTAGAGACGTCGGCTCGGCTTGGCTCGGTGCTGTGCTGACCGCGTCTCCTCCGTCAGTCGCAAGACAACGAAACTTTGGCCATTCATCGTGAACGCAATTATCGTATATTCTATCAGTATGACACCTTAAATTGCGCGATCATGCAAAGTAGATGTCAGTCGACTGAGCTTTTGCAAATCGCACCGCTTAACTCTGTTTCTCCTTCATAAATATACATTCAGCGAACGAGCAAAGCATCGACTTCGAGTTCGAGACGAGAAGGGCTCCGGCGAGCCAACTGTGTAGTCCTACTAATCACGGGAATTTATACGCAACACTATTACAAAAACATTCACATACTTAAATCATAAGCGAGAGTAAACTTATTAACTTATTACAGAACAGAAACAACAAAGAAAGAAAGAAGATAAGAGTGGAAGAGAAGTCAATGAATAAATTAAAACGTGATAATAGGCACTAAGGAAACCAGTTGACAAATTCTAATGTTTATAACATAGTTTTTAAACGACACATGTCAGTGTCAAAAATCAACTGTTTCAGTAACATTCTGACAGCTTTGTCTGGGAAGTATATTTAATCTTTCTTATTGTTTTATTAATTAAATATTTGAAATTATAGGTAAAATGCTTATATCCATCAGAAATACCGCCAATCTGGTTAATGAATTGGAACAATCTCTGACATTTAGAAACCTCCTCATACAATGAAAAATAAATATAATTAGAATTATATGTGTGCAGAAGACATGTTAAATACAATAAAAAACAGTATTTGGGTAACGTTCTGTATTTTTTTGTTATAAAACGACGGTTCGATTCAATACTTGTATAGCCTAATATGGAAATGGCGAGAGGTCTTGTGCTGAGATTTTTTATTTTGAACTTTTTACGCAAAAATGACTTTTGAGGGAATAATTGAAAGTGTTGTTATTTCTTGTGGACACAAAAATATTTGGTACATACATACAGAGAGTTTTTTTTATCAGTGAACATGGACGTATGTCATTACCATAGTTACATTTAAAATGATTGACAGCAATGTATTATCGCGTTTTTTTTTTAAACTGGACATAGGATGTGACATTTAGTATATCTGTCAATGTCATCAAATTGACATATTTCAAAATGTATACAGTTGAAGAAAAAGTTCAAATTGTATGGTATAATTCTATATTCTGACATAAGCCTAAGGCAAGAAATAATTAATATAAATTATATTTTATCCCTATTTTTTAATTGATCAATATTTATTTTGTCACCATTGTAAATACAATTTTTTAAATGGCCCCAAAGAAAAAAAAATCGTTTGGTGCAAGATCTGGTGGCATTGCAGGCCACTCCACTTCTCCACCACGTCCTATCCAGCGTTGGGGTAATACCTGGTGTGGATATAAGTGAAAATTTTGACGACTCCAATACCTGCAATTTTGTGAATTTACTTCCCGATTAATATAAAATGTCGCTTAATCCGTAAATAAAATTCGATCCAGTAATATTTCCCCACTATTAATTTTGTTCATCATATCTTCGCAAAAGATATTTCTTTGTTCTATATCGTTGTGTAATAACTCTTGGTGATTTTGGTATTTAAAACTCTTAAAATGTTCTTGCCTTAAAACCTTGTATACTAGTATTCTTAATTTCAGAAAAAAAATTGTTGACAGGGTGTTGTCACTTTCAATTAATTGCATAATTTCTTGTTTCTTACTATTAACTACAGTACTTGGTCTGATTTTCTTCTTGTGCTGTTTATTGATGCAGCCTTTAGTTCTGTAGTCATTGTAAATTTTTCTTATAGTTGTTGGACTGGGTCGCTTATTAAAAGTTAATGCACATAAGACAGAAACTTGTTGTAGACTTGTTATAATTACTCCAATTTACAATTTGAACTTTTCTTTAACTGTATACATTTTGAAGTATGACAATTTGATGACATTGACAGATATACTAAATGTCACGTCCTATGTCCAGTTTTTAAAAAAACGCGATAATACATTGCTGTCAATCATTTTAAATGTAACTATGGTAATGACATACGCCCATGTTCACTGATAAAAAAAACTTTCGGTATATGATTTCCCTATACCTTTATTATTAGATCTATAGAGTCAAGTAATGGTGAACACGGGTAGAAGTCGGATGGGTGACCAAACCACAACTGGTTAAAAAGGTCTACAACGACTCTAACATTTTCAATTCAACATATGAAGATCTCCATCTGCCATAAAGATATTTCACAATTCCACGTTGCGAAAAGAGAGTCTTGGTGTCTGTATGTTTTTGATTTATCTATAAGAATATAGCCGGAGCACTCTGATAATAAGGAAAGCGGGAAGCTAGAACGTATATCAGTCATATTTATTTATTTCTCCGGTCCAAGCCAAGCCAAGCCAGGCCGGGTAATAAGTAAAGGTGCGCAGAGCAGAGATGGAAAGATGTGGTTCTGTTAGCACGTTGTGTTCCGATAGCAGAGCATTTGGTTAGCGTCTTCTGCGTCATTATCTGCAACCAGCTAAGCGTGTCGCTCACTTCGGCCACTCGCAACAAGGACGAAGAATGTTAAAACACTTTATAGATATAGATAAAGCTGTGTTTGAAACTTTTAAATTCGAAGGGATCTATGCTCAAATCGGTTAAGCAGACGATGCACATCATCACTTAGTATAAAAATCTTAATGCATTAAAATCACTAATAGCGAAAAATGAAATAAAATTTCAATCATTATTAACCGTCAAAAAGCGTATAGCCTTATATAATTATTACTAAGATGAATACTTATCATATATGACGTGAATAATATATAAATAATGTACATCTACTTCTTATTATTCGATTATTTGTTGCTACACTTAGCAACATCGATAATTTGTATGTTTATACTGTCAAAGTTATTATTTGACAATCTGAAAAACACAGACCATATACACTATTTTAGATTGGAAACATGTTAAGCATCGATACCACATCAATGTCGCCATCTGGTGTATGGAAGCAAAAGTAAATATAAAACTCGGTCGGTATTATCATTACCTACAATTAATATTGGTATATTCAGTTTATTAATTACCCCTAATTTGTAGTTAAAGCATTTTTTTCACAAAATACTATCATTGCGTAGTATTTTATGAAAAATCTATTTCAACTACAAATCAGTCTTACAAGGATTACATAAAATGAGTAAAAAATAATGCATTTTTGAAAACACTGTAATTTCATTTAGGAAAGATACAATACTTAATAGCAGTTCATCCATGTTTAAAACTTCCAACCACTTGACAAATAAATTCCGATAATTTCGAGACTGTCGAAATCTATAGTTTGTTATTCCTAGAATACGATTTTGTAATATGTTCTACTGGTATAAAATAATACAATTATATAAAAATATATTTTCACTTTCCGGTAGCAGTACAATTTGGTACACAACACTTTATTCTTGTCTTCTTAAATATTAACAAGTTTTTTCACACAAAATAACTACTTATAATACAAAAAATATATTCACAATGACATTCAGAATTGTTTCAAATGAATATGACAAATGTCAAAATTCGCGCAAAAAAAAAATGAAATAAATGACACACTAATGATACTGGTGTCGCCATATCTAGTGTATGGAAGCAAAACTAAAAATGCTATCCCGGTATCCCCCATTTGCGTTTCCCGGGCCTGCTGAAAAATATTTGTATCATGTTTGAAACATTTTTATGCGTTGTAAAAGTCTATTTATAATAAAGTAACGTTAAATGCAACGCATCGACGTAACATGACCGTTAACGCAAACACAAAACCTGTGATTTATAATAAACGCTAAAGATAGCACTTCTAACCAATCAGAAGAATTCGTTATATTTCTTTGAAATTCGGCTCACTTTTATTTATTGTCTTTATATGACATACATAAGTATAAATAAGGTTAGTATTATAAAATAATTTAAATAGAAATGGACAGTGACGAAAATATAGTATTTATTTTGTAGATGTAACAGTTCATGAACATGTCGATAATACAGATTTTTATAGTAAAACTGAAACTCTAAATTTTGATTGGCTAGCGGTATAGCAGTAGATAGAAAGATGAGAGTTGGTCATCTTCTGTGTTACTTCATTATAAATAGGCTACTAGGTTATTGTAGTTCTATAAAAGTTTGAAATAAGATTATATGCAATCGGTATAACTTTTTTCATAAAGATTCTAGAACGTATGTAAACGTACCAGTACATGACGTCACACATCTAGTTACTTTTATTAAATTTTTATTAATGACGTGCACCGGCAATTAGTAATTTAGAATAGTAGGACAAGATTTCTTACAGAATGAAAGAAAAGAAATAATTAGAATTATTTGTGTGTACAAGAAATGTTAAATTCGATACTTCTGTAAAAAAAACGGAAATGGCGAGAGGTATTGTGCTGGCCACAACAGATTATTTTTTTTTCATTGTTACAATAACTAAATATAGCATCACGGCTTACCACCCACTTCTGGGTGTCCTAGTATGCTCCTATTCGCAAATTTTAGTAATGACTACATATTGCAACACAAAAAATGATTGAAATTCAACTTACATACCAAAAAATTCTAGCGTGACCCAAGTATCATTATTACCTCCCGCTAAGGGAGGTATAGGGATCGTGTTAAAAATCACATAGGTAACGAGATTTTAGTAAATGACCACGTTTTAAGGTCCCTAGAATCTAATTTTAACATTTTCACGATGATGTCTGTATGTATGTATGTATGTGTGTGTGTGTGTGTGTGTGTGTGTGTGTGTGTATGTATGTGTGTGTATGTGTGTGTGTGATCGTGTGTATGTATGTATGTATGTATGTGTGTATGTGTATGGATTTTGTCTTCGCTCTAACTCAAATACTATTATTCAGAAAATTCTGAAACTGTGTATTTCTACCCTATTCTAATATGAAAAGAAACCATTAGATTTTGGTGTAAATCGGATAACCGGAAATGGCACTTTACCTGTAGCTCATAATGGTTTTCCTTCAGAAAATACCATTAAATGCCATTTTTTCACATTTTATGTCATTATGAAAATTAAAGATTATTGAATTTTCTACAGGAATATATATTTTACAGATAATTCCGAAGCCTAAGATAAACACAATTCCTTTGTTACACAGTTCATATTTCAAATGAATGTAAATGACAGATCAATGTTATTGTCAAAAAACTTATCACTTCAAATTAATAATAGTGACAAAGAAAATAGTAAATAAAGCATTAGTTATATGCAATGGAACATAATATAGTTTGTAGCATTAGTAAATACGTAGGTATGTATTTAAATTAATAAAAATTAAATAGCGGGAGGTTTTGTGTTGGCCACAACAATTTTTTTTTTGAGTTTTTAACCTGTACTTGTTACATTTGATGAGTAACCAGGCCCAACAACCAAAAGACCAGGACAAATGGTCAACTTACGATTTGAAAAATATTCTTTACGGATGTCCGATTCGAGTGAGGCCGAATCGGAAAGTCCCCCGCCGGTGTGCGTCAAGCGTTGATGAGTTAGTGCCGTGATATTTAGCCCGGATGGAAGAAAAGAAGCCAACTTCCACAATGTTCTCTCCATCTCTTCTCCGCGCCGGTCGAAGGTGGTAATTACTATTTATCACTCTCAGGAAAGTATATCGAATCATGCCAATCTATAGCCATTGGGAGCGGTAGCAAAGAAGAGAACACAAGGGGGAAGGGAGAATTTTTAAGCCGGAGGAGGGAATTTATTGCATACTTTTAAGCCCGAGCGGCCGTAAATTTGAAGCGCTGGCTGTAATGTATCTGCGACCAGTCACTCAGTGATACATTGCTGTCGCCCGCCAGCAGAGGGTGCTGATGTGTCATCTGCAGAAGAAGAAGAACGCCAAGAAAAAGGAAACCATATTTTATAAGTTTTGCTCAAGATTGCGGTGTTGTAATCAGGAAATACATTGTTGTAATCAAACAAAAATGTATTAATTGTTGCTATTTGCCGGCTCCGGTGGCTCAGTGGTTAGAGCAATGCCTCTTAGTCATGAGTGCGCTCGGGGTTCTGGGTTCGAATCCCACTAAGGCATAGATGTTTGTGTATGTAAACCTACCCTGTAATAGGGATTTAATCCTGTTGGGAGGTTTAAAAAAAATATGTGAACTAGAAATTCTATACATTTTCAACTACAATTTCAGAAAAATCTGTTGTAGCCTGCACAATACCTCTCGCCATTTCCATATTAGGCTATATACCGAGAGTTTTTTTTATCAGTGAACATGGGCGTATGTCATTACCATAGTTACATTTAAAATGATTGACAGCAATGTGTTATCGCGTTTTTTTTAAAACTGGACATAGGACGTGACATTTAGTATATCTGTCAATGTCATCAAATTGTCATATTTCAAAATGTATACAGTTGAAGAAAAAGTTCAAATTGTATGGTATAATTCTATACACTGACATAAGCCTAAGGAAAGAAATAATTAATATAAATTATATTTTATCCCTATTTTTTAATTGATTAATATTAATTTTGTCACCATTGTAAATACAATTTTTTAAATGGCCCCAAAGAAAAAAAAATCGTTTGGTGCAAGATCTGGTGGCATTGCAGGCCACTCCACTTCTCCACCACGTCTTATCCATAGCGTTGGGGGAATACCTGGTGCAGATATAAGTGAAAATTTTGACGACTCCAATACCTGCAATTTTGAGAATTTACTTCCCGATTAATATAAAATGTCGCTTCATCCGTAAATAAAATTCGATCCAGTAATATTTCCCCGCTATTAATTTTGTTCATCATATCTTCGCAAAAGATATTTCTTCGTTCTATATCGTTGTTTAATAACTCTTGGTGATTTTGATATTTAAAACTCTTAAAATGTTCTTGTCTTAAAACCTTGTATACTAGTATTCTTAATTTCAGAAAAAAAATTGTTGACAGGGTGTTGTCACTTTCAATTAATTGCATAATTTCTTGTTTCTTTCTATTAACTACAGTACTTGGTCTGATTTTCTTCTTGTGCTGTTTATTGACGTATCCTTTATTTCTGTAGTCATTGTAAATTTTTCTTATAGTTGTTGGACTGGGTCGTTTATTAAAAGTTAATGCACATAAGTCAGAAACTTGTTGTAGACTCGTTATAATTACTCCAATTTACAATTTGAACTTTTCTTTAACTGTATACATTTTGAAGTATGACAATTTGATGACATTGACAGATATACGAAATGTCACGTCCTATGTCCAGTTTTAAAATAAACGCGATAATGCATTGCTGTCAATCATTTTAAATGTAACTATGGTAATGACATACGCCCATGTTCACTGATAAAAAAAAACTCTCGGTAAGTACATTTTTGGTACACACAAAAGAATTCTTTAATAACAATTGTTGTACTTCCTTCTATAAATAAGTTTCCTCCTACTCTTCTAAATGTTCGAGATTCTTCAAATTCATATTTCTGATGCGTATGTGATATACCGTGAGTATTTTTTAACGTGAAACATTGGGTTTGCCATATCCATGGCTACGACTATGAATTTGACAGAAGTATTATACAGGGTGTTCTGAAAATGGGTGAAAAGCTTCAGGTAGAACGATTCTTTGATTAATTCTGAGTCGATAATCCTAATGCAAAAAAATTGTACGGCCCTTCGTAAAGCCGCACGAGGCCATCAAACTTGTAAATGTGCAACTAGAACTAAGCGATTTTTTAAAAATCTTTTACGTAATATCATTGCTCTTCACATTTCAGAAGAATTGTGTAAAATTTGATGTACGTAGCTAAACTTTTGATATCAAATCTTAAAATTTTAACTCTTCTAAAGTAGAATTTTTTATATTTGAATACGTACGACAACCATGCATAAAACAGTTTTTTGTTTGAAACAGAAATTATAAATAATTTGTCAAATTTTGACGTTTATCAGTTGATGTTTGATTTTATAATTTATTTCTTTTTGTATGGTGAATGAAACATTGGATAATTAGAATGTATACCTTTAAGGATTACGCTGATATGTTTATGATACATGAATTTTGCAACGGGAATACGAACTTGGCAAAAGAAGAATATGAAGCACGATACCCAAATCGGTGGCATCCATGTTCGAACACATTTGGAAAATTAGATCAGCGACTTCGCGAATCTTATTAATGACTATTATAATTATTCAATTTCCAATTTGAATTTCCACTGAGTGTACCTATGTCAAAATAATGTTGACATAAAATTCATACTGATTTGCATAGCTACCTGATAACTACTATAACAGTTTGATTCGGTGTTGCCAAATTTATATTTCTTTTAAGTAGCTCGTGTGACTTTACGAAGGGCCGTACATTTTTTTTGCATTAGGATTATCGACTCAGAATTAATCAAATAATCGTTCTACCTGAAGCTTTTCACCCATTTTCAGAACACCCTGTATATAAATATTGTAAGAAATATAGCCAAGTTAGAAAATCACTCGGGCACAAGGTGCACACTATATTTTTTCTACAACTAAATTTAATTTAGGAAGCATGTATAATTATTTAAACAGAATTAACCTCATATGTCAAATTCGTTCCCTATGTTTCATTTTTTCGTTTTTTGCAAGAACTTTTTGTGTGAAATTTGTACAAAATATATATTATTGACGGAAGATAATGTGCTGGTTATATCAGATTTTTTTATATAAAATTAAATTCTGTAATTGAATTAAGTTTCACAATGAACAAAAGAGCTTAATCAACATGGTTTCGATCTACAATATTATGATTTTACCTTTTACCACACCGAAAACAAATTGAGAGATAATCCGTAACCACTTTAAAATCGAGTCCTGATCTGGTGGCCATTCGATTTTATTTTTATGCAAATGACTTTATTCATAAATTTGTTTTTCTTTTTCGAAGTTTAACACATAATTTTGAAAACAGTTCAAAAGTTAAAACCATTTTAACTTTTTACGGAATAAATTATTACATTTTTATAAATATGCACAACAAACAACATCGATCCAAATTGTCCTCGATTCGATAAGACTTCAGTTACCATAGCAAACAGTTTCATAAATTTTCCTTTACATATTGATAGACTTTTTAAGCTTTCAACTTTCAACACAACGAAGATTTTCTCATTAACTCAAAACTTCTCTTCCTTTTCACTAGATATACAATTCATACTTTTTCTACAATTAAACAATTGTAATAGTTATTTACATTTGAGTGCATGTAAGTTGTATTTTACAGCGTGACAGCTTTGTTTAAGGCACGAGCCCTTAAGGCGAGTGCCTTATTGGCTGGAGCGCTGTAAAATACGTCACGCACGAGAATTGTATCAAATTTTTTGGCCGACGATAATGAAAATCACTTTTTTCAATGAGATAGGTTATACTTCTGAAAAGGGTTAGTTTAAAATACTGGGGTTAAGTCAATTTCCAAATTTGATTTTACTTACCTTCATTAGAGTACTTCTTCTAGCGAAAATTTCTTTGTAATAATAGACGTTGTTTATGACTGATAATATATTTATTTGCTCGTTTGCTTCGTAATAAATAATAGGTAGGTGTCGATATTTGACATTTCAGCAATGTTCGCCTAGCGTATTTGACAGGTATATCGATCGGTGACTATGTCGGTAACGACGGATTTTTACAATAATGACAGATGTCGCTGCCGTGATTTTGGTTTATATAAATTAATTTTAAATATAGGAAATGTTAAAGTAAACTTATGTAGGTAGTACTTTTTTACATGAACTTTTTTATAGTAAAGATGATTTTTTTTCTAAATACCCATAAACGCCTAGTGTATTTCGATTATTTTACCGCATAGTTAGACAAGTTACAACACAGTAAGCGTAAAATGTAGGTTACACTTGCTGTGTATACAATTGTAACCTACATTTTACGCTTACTGTGTTGTAACTTGTCTAACTATGCGGTAAAATAATCGAAATACACTAGGCGTTTATGGGTATTTAGAAAAAAAATCATCTTTACTATAAAAAAGTTCATGTAAAAAAGTACTACCTACATAAGTTTACTTTAACATTTCCTATATTTAAAATTAATTTATATAAACCAAAATCACGGCAGCGACATCTGTCATTATTGTAAAAATACGCCGTTACCGACATAGTCACCGATCGATATACCTGTCAAATACGCGAGGCGAAATTGTTCACAGCTCTCGAAAATAAAATTAAACATAAGACATAAACACAAGGATTTGCAAATGTTAAATATTTTACACAAAAATAAGCACATACATAACAACTGTCATTTGAGCTGTCAATTTGCATTCTGGCAGAAGGATTTCAATTTAAATATTTTTTTAAAAAGTTGTCTCAAGACAAAGATTCGCATATATGATTGCGTACAGTGCTTTAAAAGGTAAGTAATTGTTATTATTGCTTGTTAATTATGAATATATTAAATGACAGTTGATGTTGATTTAAGTTTTATTTTCGAAGTTGTGAACACCAACCACAAAATCTTATTTATAATTTTATTTATATTTCTTATTTTCATAGCTGTGAATGAGCCTTTACGGTAGGTAAAATGTATGAGTTGAATCTGTCGGGAAGCAATGTGCTGGCCACATCAGATTTCAGTTTTCGTGATGTTTGTGGAGGGAAGAGGGCCGGTCCGGAATGAGTGTGTATCATAAAGCATGCATTCGTGTCATTATAGGCTGTTATTAACGTAGAAGTTATTGATAACTTCTGTGCCGTGGCCGTGCCGATCCGTCTCAATAAATTATGATGAGAGTTGTGTTTGTGTATCTCCGGTCTCTGTTCAGTGTTCAGGCCTAAAGAACAAAGAACCAGCCAGCATTGTCAAGATTTGATTTACACACCAGATAACCAATTTAATTAAACAGGGGATACTTTTATACGGAATCAACTTACATCATTCACGCCTTACGCATTTATTTCGTTACAGAAAAAACTATTCTTAAACCGATATACAGGTGTTAAAAAATAAGTGTCACAAATTTTGAAGGCATATAGTACTGATCAAAATGAGTAAAAAAAGCTTAATTAACATTGGTCCGATCTTTATCTTTTTTTGAGAAAGAGGCCATTTTGTATTAGAATCGAAGAAAAACAGACAAAGCTAGTAACTAAACAAAAATTTTTCTATGTCGGTAAATAGACCAAAAAAAACAATAAAATTTTATATGAAACATTTTTTTCAATTCCTAATAGTTACAAAGTTATTTGAAAACTAAATATTGGCCAATATCGCCACAACATTTGTCTTAGTACAATTATTCGATTTTTTTTTTTTTGAAAAACAAAAACACATCTAAGATGACCTTTGAAAGGCAAAACAAAATGTCTCATTTAATCAAAATCGTAACTCTTACAGTTTTCGAGATAGCAGAGGTAAACCCCGAAAAAACTCATTTTTCACTATCTTATATCTCGGAATCGGAAACTATTGAAGATCGGACCATGTTGATTGAGATTTTTTTAGTAATTTTGGTCAGTACTATATCTATACCCTCATAAAGTGTCTTTATTTCTAAATCTATACAAGATATAATACAAATTTTAAGTGTATTAGATGGAGAATTTTATGTTCTTCAATATTTCTAATAACAAAAATTTTCGAAAAAATATATTTTTCTAAGAAACTACTACTTCCGGTTGTCCAATTGTTACCAAAACCTTTTCAGCTCTTCTCAGGAATGTCAGATTGAGGAATTCATAGTTAAACAGGTCTTAAGTCTTATAGTTTTTGAGGAATCGTCTCTTCAACACACATACACACACACACACACACACACACACACAGAGAGAGAGAGAGAGAGAGAGAAAGAGAGAGAGAGAATCATAGTAAAAATGTTGAAATCGGATTGTAGGGACCTTAAATCGTGTTTATTCACTAAAATCTGGATATGTGATTTTTAGCATGAATCCAATACCTCTCTTAGCGAAGTGATGCCGCGAGATCTCGCATTTTCGAGATCTCGTCTCGAATTTCTCGAATTTTCGAGGCAAGATTAATCTTATTCTCGTCTCGATATTTCGAGACGAGACGAGAGTAATGCTCTCGAGAGTAGAAATTCGAGATCTCGATTATACCAATTTTTTTACATAAATATTTCTATTTAAAATAAACAAAATAACAAACTAGTTGTCGGTTAAATAAATATTTTATTTGCCTCTTCATTTATATTCATATTTATTTATTAATTTTAGATTTATTGCGTTATAGTAAAAAGAAAAGGCACATAAGTGACATCTGTAGTATACTCTTCACGCAGGCCTTAAGTACCCGCATGATACGAATATATAATCATAATTACCAATATTAGCGTACAAAGCAAATTGCTACACCCAACAACGGGTAATAAAGCCATGATATTATAGAGTACCTATTTTTTACTTACCATTCAAACACCAGACTTAGTAAAATAATGTTTTAATCAATGGTATCCGTTTATTAAATTCATGTCGCTTGTAATGTTAATTTATTTATTATTTAAATAAAATAAATAAATATATCATCACGGCATATTACCCATTTCTGGGTGTGCCAGTATCTACAACACATGTAGACATCGGTAATAATGACGATATATTTTACCGTGTGGGCGCTTACCAGGCGTCACCTCACGGGCACTCATAGCTGGTGTAGAGAGTGCACCACAGGGGTCACTTTTGTGGCATTTATTATTTCTAATTATAAATTCGAGAAAGTCGATACTCTCGAGTCAAGATCGAGAGAAAGTAAGAAAGAATATGACGAGAGGAGAGGCAGAGAAATCTCATCTCGAAAATCTCGTCATAGCTCGTCTCGCGACATCACTACTTAGCGAGAGGTAAAAATTGAGCGTAAGTTTATATTTATTCGGCGGCGAGTATAGTAGGTAATAGAATTTGGAACGTAATTTTTTCTCAAAACTTTTGTTACGTACGCTAGAACAAAACACTTGGCAGGACAATGACAAGATGAAATAGGACCAGTATAGGATGAACACCCAAAATAAGGGTGTGGAATAATAATATATTCATATACATGTATAAAATCTGCGTATCGTATCTGCGTCAGGATGGCGTTGGTGGTGGTGGTAATGATTTCGCATCGAGCTAAAAACTAACAGAGCTAACAGAGGGTAAGTCTTCGCGTAATATTTAGCTTGTCGTTATCGGCGTCATATATTTCAACTAAGCCGGCAATTATTACCGACAAGAACAAAATTCTCCCCGGCCGCCATTAGTGCGAGAGAGACGGCAGATGCGCGGAGCCGTATATATAAATACACATTTTAGATACAGTTTCATTTACAATAAATTCCACGAGTCTGTTATTACCATTGCTGGTAATATTCGCGATGCCTTCGATATAAATAATCGCTGAATGAGCTAACGTCCTTCCACCCAGTGGAAAAGAGAGGAGAGAAGAGAGGAAAGGAGAGGAGAGCAACAGGGAGGGAGATGCGAGAGTATGTTAATATCTAAAGATGGGAAACAAAAATATAGATATGGTGAAAATTAATAGGCAGAAGACTTACTACCGTATAAAATGAAATATAACATATTTTTAATTACAGAAAAAAAATTCTAGTATGAAAAAACGTATATATTATTGAAATTTACAAGAATTCTAAGTCAATCTCTATTCCTTTTATGGAATATAAAATTATTTGAAATAATTGTAGTTGATTTTTATACCAAACGGTGGCATGACAATTAAATTTTATATTGATTGAATATTGAACCTGTCCCTATGGACCTATTAAATTTTTATGACTCTGTGACGTCATTTTAGATGTGCCATCTAGCGATTTTTTTCTGAATCGCTAGGTAGGTGACACCATGTTGCCAAATAACGAAAGATAAATTTAAAAAATTTTTACTTGTTAAAAATTATGAAGAAAATGACAAAAAATATATGTGTTACAAACAGAAATATATCTAATAAAAAAAATATATATGTTTTGTAAAATGTATGTTTAATTAGAGATTATAATATCAGTTCTTTAAAAAAAATCATTTGACAACTATGCTATTTACTGTCACTTTTCGATTGTTCTGGTATACGGAACAAAACAATTTTTATCATAAAAAGCAAAGCATAATAAGTTCTCAAGTTTGAAGTACAGATATGCAGGAACATATAAGAACAAGAAAATAATTTCGTAAATATTGTACAGTATGTAATACATACATCATCACAATTGTTGGCGTACCACATATTCCCTAAGGATCTGAATAAGACAAAGCATTGGGGTAACGAATTGAAAATTGATACAGAATTATTGAAAAAAACTTTATAAATATCTTATGTGGTTTTGCACATTTCTTTTGACTACGATAACAGTTGGCTTTAACGCACACAACTGTATCGCTTTCTTCTAATATTTTGATGTCGTGTATATAACCTTCTTTAGCTTATATCTTCTTTTCTGATTTCTATTTGTTCTTCCTCTCTTTTTGAAGTATTCATCGCAAGTACTATACCTAAATTGAGTCAGTTTTATTAAATTTATTGTACATGTATTTGCTGCCATTTTTTAAATTCAAATGTTTTACACTTTGTCACCCACCTGCGCTAAAATTCAACTGCGCACTATGCACATCTGACTTTTATTAATATCTCTCTCTTTTAATTTAATAGGTCCATTGTCACTTGGTTAAGTATATGTGACTTGTACTACATTATTACTTGATTGTTTTAATAAGTAATAATACATCCATAATAACGTCTAAAGCTATAGAAAAGCAATTTTAGAAACTAACAATGAATGTCGATCGGGATCGAACCCGGTTCCCCTGTTCGCGACTAGACACTTTGACACGCGCGCCAAATATTTCGAATTTAAAATGGCACAAAAGTGACCCCTGTGGTGCACTCTCCACGCCAGCAATGAGTGCCCGTGAGGTGATGCCTGGTAAGCGCCCGCACGGTACAAATATGTCATCATCATTACCGATATCTGCGATAAAGCAGATTGTGGCACACTCAGAAATGGGTAATATGCCGTGATGGTATATATTTATATTTATAACAATCGAAATGGAATTGTCCAAAGGTGGACCATTTTTTCAAATATTTCTTTTGTTATCAATCTTTAATTAAATTATACATTTTTAGAGAGCAACAGATGCCCTGCAAATAAGCAAATCTTGACAAGCAGATATGGAGCCCGTGTCAGAATGACAGCTAGTAATCATGTACATAAATTTTAATTCAAAATTTCAAGATTTTCACGAGGTTTCTTTATCACCAAGAGTCAAGACAGAGGATTTTACTTGGCGAGTTTAATAAACCACATAAAATTGGAAAATCATGAAATTTGGAATGAAAAATTATGATGTATGTCATTTATATTACTAGCTGTCATTCTGTCACGGGTTCCCATATCTGCTTGTCAAGAAAGACCAACAAAGACACATGACTACTCGCGACTTATAAATTAGTATCCCATGTAAACTTAGTACTATATGACGTCATTACTTTAGGGTTAGGGATATTTTTTGTTGACGTAAGTCTTCTGCCATACAATAGGCGTGTTTCTTCGGACTGTGATTCGTGATAAAATTGAACAAGTGAACATGATCAAAAAGAAAATTGTTTCTTCGTTAGTTATTCGTTATCCCCACTCTTTCATTTTGTGATCACAACACGCCATTCCCCTTTCCCTTCTGAATCAGTCAGCAAGCAATGAAATATTGGAATGTGCAAATTTATGTCTACATCAGAATCATACGAACTACTAAAACTTGAGTCAGTAGATTCAACATTCATTATTGGTTTCGATTTTTCCAAAATTAGATCCTGCAGGTACAAAAAAAGTTAAAGAATCTTGTTTTCATATTTTACTTCACATTCCATAACAAAAATATTACTTCTGCTTCAGCACAATCCATCTTTAAACTATTTTCGATTTGGGTATTACTTCTTCAATCAAAACAGCTGATTTATCATTTGACGTTTCCCACTAGTTTGTTCGACGTTGTGTAGGTTTGCGTCAAGCGAGTTAATTTTGTTGTTTCTTTGGAATTAAATATAACCAGGATTCGAAGAAATCATTATTGAACAAATCATTATTTAGAAAATTATAATCACAGTCCGAAGAAACACGCCTAATGATTGTTCGTTTCTCATCTTGCCTCATTTCTTGTTAACAAAAACTAAGCACCCAACTTTTTTCCCAGATCCATTTTCATATTTTCATCTCCTTTCAAGTTTCATTAGGTTGTTGATTAAACCTCTTGTATTATGGCTCTGCGCTGTGTAAAAGTTTGGTGTTTGGTGTCGCGGTATTTATGCATATTACATGCGCCTGTGTCCTGTGTCGCATCGCATCGTAACGTAACAAAGCTCGACTGCCGATGTTTCTTTACACTTTGCAAACGCCCAACAACAAACTGCACTTGTGGTGTAAACTTAACCTGAACGCCAAGTGTTTAATTAACGGACGATGGGTTCATTATAAATACAAGACAAAGAATGAGTTTTTTGGAATGGGAGTGTGGGAGGAGATAGCTAAAAAAAATTGATTTCTATCAAGGAAACGATGGTTAACACTTTTAGGTTTAGGAGATAAGATTAAGATATCAAAAATCTGTTGTGGCCAGCACAGGACCTCTTGCCATTTCCTTATTAGGCGTTATAACATTTCTGGTACACACAAAAACACATATCTTTACATTTTTTTATATTTTTAAATTAATTCTATGAAGAATTTTCCTCTTCTTCCAATGTTCGAGATTCTTCCAATTCATTATGAAATTGGCGGTATTTCTGAAGAGTATATGTAATGTACATACGCATCTATAATTATAAATATTATATGTCTATTATAAACATTTCAATTTTTACACTTCTTTTCCATAGGCTGCGATATACATTCCAACATATTACTTTATATATTTATATTTCTTTATTTCTAAGATAAAATAAAAATTTTAAAATGTATCGAATGGCTTCTTTTCGTATTAGAATAAGGTAGAAACACAAGGTTTCAGAATTTACTGAATGATAGTATTTGAGTTAGAGCGAAGACAAAATTCATACACATACACACACACACACACACACACACACACACACACACACACACACACACATACATACATACATACACACATACAGAAAACATCGTGAAAATGTTAAAAATGGATTCTAGGGACCTTAAAACGTGGTCATTTACTAAAATCTCGATGTGATTTTTAGCACGATCCCTATACCTCCCTTACCAAGGGTAGCGGGAGGTAAAAATTACAGAACTTTACACAAATATTGTTTTTCTTTTTATAGTATGTAACATGTATTGTGCAAACAAAATTCTAATTTTATCTTTTTTCATTGTATGAGGAAGTTCCTAAATGTTAGAAATTCTTCACGTATATCCTTATGGCTTATGGATATATGCATTTTTAACTGTAATTTTAAATATTTAATTATTACAACAAAACAATATGAAAAATTAAAAGAAAAAGCTGTCAGAATCTAAATCTAAATTTGCTGATTTTTGACTCTGTCATTATATACTATGTTACAAACATTTGAATTTGTCAACTGGTTTCCTTGGTGTAGCCTGTGCGATTCAATACATGCGATTATTCTACACTCGTATATTACAGTATCCTTCTAGGAGACATAAAAAAATTTTAAATGTCTCTGATGTAGAATATTATGTTCTTAATATTAGTAATAAAATAAATTTTCAAAAAATAACATTTAGAAGAATTTTTTAAAGAACCTACTGCTTCCGGTTGTCCAATTGTTACCAAAACCTTTTCAGCTCTTCCCATAAATGTCAGATTGAGGAATTCATAGTTAAACTGGTCTTAAGTCTTATAGTTTTTGAGAAATCGTCTTTCCAACATCCACACGTATACATACAACAATGCCTGACAAAAATGAATTTAATAAAATTATAACAATAAAATTTGCATAAGTTATAGATTAACAAATTTTCATACATAAAATGTCAAACATTTATATATCTTTTTGTTCAAATAATATGGCTATTACTATTAATCTGAATAGGGAGCAACACTGTATATACTGATTTTTCATGTTAATGTCTTATGTACACTTTGAAAAAAAAAAAATACCCAGTATAAGTAACAGACATATTAATATAAAAATAATATAATCATCATATCAAGTAAAATATTGTTAAAATTATTTCTTCAATGAACTTATTACTGCTTAAACCTAACTTCCACGCCCAATAATGGGTGCAAGACATGATGCTATATTTATTTATCAATCATATCTTACATAAACTTATATAAAAAACATTTATTTGCAACAGAAAATAAAATAAATTTCCACCGGCAACTTCAATTTTTAGCGAATTTGGAATCGAAGCTTGCCATGACCAACGGTCGTTTTGTCTTTTGTTATCACGCCACGCGTTCGCGCTTAAAATGGAGTTAGACGGTTGACTCGCTCGGTCGTTTTTTGTGATTTTTTCGCGATATAGTGATAGAAACAATATTGAGAGTATTACTAATCGATTCCTTGATAAATTCTGATTGTGTTGATATATAATTTGTTAGTGAAATGTTAAAATTTAACGGAAAAAACTTTGTTCAAAATTTGTTCGTTGGAAAGCCATAGGACTCGAGTTGAAATGTAAGGCATTTTGTTAATATTTATTTATTTTGTTAGTAATTAATATATTTGGCATTTTTCAGAGTGATGGACTTTGGAGGACAGGACCGGAGTCAGCCCAAAGTCAGCGCAAAGTAAGATTATTTTTTTGTTATAAATTTTATATATTTGTGTATAACTATTTATTTTTTATATATTCTATAAATTATTTTATTCATTTTTGACGTTTTAAACTGTCATTATTACCTTCATAGCAACAAGTACAAGTAACATTTTATTCACATGTGAATTAAAAAAAATTAAATCACTCTGATGACATTTTAACTCACTCTGCAACAAAAAAGGAATTTAAAAATAACAACAACGAAAATAACACTCACGACATTATTTATCAGACATTATCAGCCCTTTTCATTATTTTTTACAACATATATGACAGACAATATAGTATATTATGTGGCAAGTGTGTGAAGCTGAAATTTTTACATGAGGGTGGAGATTGCGACTCGAGCCGAAGGCGAGTGTTGCAAACCACCCGAATGTAAAATAGGCTTCACACACGTGTTACATACTATACAATAAAATATATTTTTTCTTCACATTGTCATTCTTTTAACGTAAAGCCTCTGTATTATCGACTTGTGTAACCATGGTTACTAACGTTACGGGTGTTTAACAGCTTTGTTTTATTAAAATACTATTTAGTTTGTAATATTTAAAATAATGAACACATAAAAATTGATACGTGAAGTAATCACTTCACTCATGGGAGTAGAACAAAGCTTTTTAAAGATATGATTTGACGCCTATCAGCGACGATTGTCATGCTCAGCCTACTAACTGATCAGTTTTTTATTTTGTCAAAATTAAATATTATAATGGTTTTTATTATTATTTCGTCAAAATTGAATAAAATATTGTAAAAATCACGTGGGCTAAGAATATTTATTCAATCGAAGAAATTAGCTAAACTTTCTTCTCAAACAGTAACTTTTTGGGCATGTAATAGTGCCTCGTGAATCAAATTTGGATTTTTCTCACTCCATCTGTTGCAATTTTGCTTATAACATATCCAGATAGGTGGAAATGTGCTTCAGAGAAGATTTTGCTTGAAAAGTCAGCATCAACTTCCTTGTGCTCTAAAACGCAACGTGTGTAAATTCTTTGCTGTATATGATCCATTTCGAAAATGTGCAGTTGTAAACTAATATTTGACACTTAAAAAACACGTACTTATTGACAACTGTTTAATTTACAGTGCTGCGAACATAGGAAACTCAAATTTGATCACCCATTATGATAGGCGTGTTTCTTCAGACTATGATTCGTGATAAAATTGAACAAAGTGACCATGACCAAAAAGAAAATTGTTTCTTCGTTCGTTATTCGTTATCCCCACTTTTTCATTTTGTGATCACAACACGCCATTCCCCTTTCCCTTCTGAATCAATCTTTTCGCTTGATCACTGTGATTGAAATAACAAAAGATTTGAAATGGCGGAAAAGCAAGCAATGAAATATTGGAATGTGCAAATTTATGTCTACATCAGAATCATCCGAACTACTAGAATTTGAGTCAGTAGATTCAACATTCAATATTGGTTTCGATTTTTCTAATATTAGATCTTGCAAGTACAAAAAAAGTTAAAGAAACTTGTTTTCATATTTTATTTTACTGTTACAGCTGATTTATCATTTGACGTTTGCCGCTAGTTCGTTCAACGTTGTGTAGGTTTCGCGTCGATCGAGTTAATTTTGTTGTTTCTTTGGAACTAAATTTAATCATGATTCGATGGAATCATTATTGAACAAATCATTATTTAGAAAATCATAATCACAGTCCGAAGAAACACGCCTGATATTTGCACAATAGCATTGAACGTATTCTTTGTAGCAGGAGGGGTACCTAATGAGTAGTACGCTATATATGTCTGTCTGGAGTCGAGAATCGGAGTTCACGTTTCGCGTTCACGTGGCTTATCGCCATCTGAGCGCGTGTGTGTTTGGGCGTGCGTATTTTAACTACGGAGACACATCTGTAATTTAGCGAGCAACTCGCGCCTACCTTTTTAAATGTGACCGCAATAAACGTAAATTTCCTAACGTCATAACCCAACAAGAGTGTTTGCTCTGTTGGCACTGTTATGCTCCGTACACATCGTTCGTTATAAATAAATAAATACGTCCCTGTATCAGTTCAGTCGGGAGGATTTTCTCAGATGAGGGCATAGGGCACGACTGGGTAATTTATATATTTTTATTGCCAGATAAAGGAATTTATTAGCACCGGTCTCAATTTGCACACTATGGAAATGAGAACGAAAACTCACAAAAACAGATAAATACCTACAGATACAGATGCTGTGCTCTCTCGATGTTTACTCTCCAGTTTAAATCTTGAATTACATCCTCGCAATAATAATTTTAATTTATTTATTTGTTGAACAAATCGCACTGCCTCATATAAACGCACATACACATTTATAGCCTGTGAGGTGCTTTCTCTTATTTAAAAGTGAGATTTTGAGGAAAAACTATGGATAAATTAACTGAACATCATCATTTCAGTGGAACAAACACGAACTCCGCGCCAAGTCAATTGGCCAACTGTTTGAAAATAGTATTTCCTGCGTCAATTTGGAAACATTGCAGGCTATGTCATATTAATTAGTCATTTTAAAAATTCAGTATGATTTTTACCTTCCGTCACCTTTAGGTAAGGGAGGTATTGTCTTTGGTCAAAAAATTCGGTGGTGAGTTTTTTATGAATAAGCACGTTTTAAGGTCCCTACAATACGATTTTACTGGTTTTACGATGATGTCTGTATGTATGTGTGTGTGTGTGTGTGTGTGTGTGTGTGTGTGTGTGTGTGTGTGTGTGTGTGTGACAAATTTTTCTCCGACGATAACTCCAAAACTACAATACACACATACACACATACACATACAGACATCATCGTGAAAATGTTAAAAATGGATTCTAGGGACCTTAAAACGTGGTCATTTACTAAAATCTCGATATAAGATTTTTAGCACAATCCCTATACCTCCCTTACCAAGGGTAGCGGGAGGTAAAAATTATGATTCTTTCGTATTCCTCTTCCTTTCAACCCTATAAAGAGCTGATTTTGGTTATAATTGGTCAACCGGAAATATCCTTATTTGAAGTTCTTAACAGTTTTTCTTGAAAAATCGCAGTTAAATATCATTTTCGACATTTTATGTGATTATCAATAGAAAGAATATCTTATTCTCTATACGGTTCGATTATACATTTTCCTTCATATTCAATAGATATAGAGAGATTAACTTTCAAAAATCAGTCAGCTTTGCAAAAATTATGAAAACATCATATATATATATATATATATATATATATATATATATATATATATATATATATATATATATATATATACAAAAAATTGACAGATGTCAGTGGCAAGTGCAAAACCAAAGTGGAAAGTATATGATCTGAAAGTGATATAAGTGACAGTGTCCCTCGCCAGTGACTTACATTTGCGGCCTCGCCTCAAGATAGGAACTTATAATGCCAGGAGTTCGAGAAAGGCAAAAGAGAAGATGGAAGAACTGTATAACAGAAGATTTGAGGGAGGAAGAAATGTATCATGAAGATGCGTTGGACAGGAATGAGTAAAAGAGAAGAGCAAGAAATATCTTCTAATAAAATAGGGAAAAGTTGAAGAAGGCGGAAATGTTAAGTGCAGTATATAATGTACATACGTTCGTATTCGTATTATAATTGTATTGGATTTTAGAATCTTTTCAAAGGAACTTTCAGTATGGATTTGTAAAAAATAGTGTGTTATTCTTATAATTTTGCAGGATATATAGAATCTTTTTCAAGGAACTTTTGGTATAGGATATGTACAAAATACATCGAATTGACGGAAGGTTTTGTGCTGGCCACAACAGATTTTTTTTTAATACGGTCCATTTCTTAGCCTTCAAGTTCGAAAAATTTATGAATCCTGACACTAAGTTATCCAACCCTCTATAAAAGATTGTAAACGCTGCATACGTCAGGTCTAGAACTGTCAACTTTGAATTTCGACTATTTTAATTTTTTCTAATATTCTTCCACCCTCTCTGAATCTTCCCCCTCTCTTCATCTCTGCCTAATCCTCTCGCCAGGAGAGTGGTGCATATTTTTGCCTATAAATCTCTGGTCCCGTGAACAAATGGCTCATATTTCGTATTTAAACGTCGCACACTCCGTAATTAGAGAATTGTGGTTAGGGAGAGAGTTACAGCAGGCCCTGAAGAGATGTTTATAGTAATTGTCCTGTGGATATGCGATGTGGACTGCAGGATTGCATAGCAGGACCAAGGATAACGAATAGTGTCAACTACAGGTCATTTGCGAGCAGAATTATACACCGGGAGATATATGTCAGGAGATTTAAATTTTTTTAATGAGGCAGGTAGCAGTTTATGTGGTCTCTTCAAGATATATTGTTTCTAATAAACAGAAACATACCAAAGACTTTAATTATTCTTTAGATGTATAGTTTTTTTTTTTTTTGGATTTTTATCCCTATACTAACATGTGTAACATAAATTTTCGGGAAAAATTTGAAATGGACGATACAAAGTGACTATTAAATACCGAGATTTTTTTCGGGCTTCTCTGTAAATATGGCAACATTGCAGGTTATGTCATATTAATTCGTCATCTTCCCTCCATCCACTGTTAAAATTTCAACATAATTAGGCAAACCGTTCGGCAGTAGCCCTTGATTGAAGTTAATTACTTTCTAGTACTCCGTCGGAATTGTGTGTGTGTGTGTGTGTGTGAATTATAATTCTTTCGTATTCCTCTTCTGTACATCCATATGAAGAGTTGATTAGATTTTGGTTATAATCGATCCACCGGAAGTACCCTTTTTTGAAGTTTTTAACAGTTTTTCTTAAAAAAACGCAGTTAAATATTATTTTTTGGCATTTTGTTATTATATATATTAAAGAAAATACTCTTCTCTATACGGTTTAATTATACATTTTCCTTCATATTCAATAGATGTAAATTTAAAGCATTATAAAGAAATTAATTTTCAAAAATTAGTCAGCTTTGCAATTTATCATGGAAACAGCTGACATAATTATTCAAAAAAAAATTAATTGACAGATGTCAGTTGCAAGTGCAAAACCAAATATGGAAAGTCTAGGATCTAAAATTGGTATGTCATATCGTTACTCGCAAGTGACATGTAGAGAAAGACCAAAGAGAAGATGGAAGGACATTACCTAGTGTAGTTTGTTATACTTTTATTGGATTTAAAGAACCTTTTCAAATGAACTTTTAGTATGGAATTTGTTAAAAATAGTGTGTTCGTGTTTGATTTTACATGATATTATATAGAATCTGTTCCAAGGACCTTTTGGTATGGGATTTGTACAAAATACATCGAATTGACGGAAGGTCTTGTGCTGGCCACAACGGATTTTTTTCTCATTAATCCAACACTCATTCTCCTACACTCGTTCTATTTCTACATACTGATTGCCCCATGGCATACTATAACCTATAATGCTATACGTATAGCTGAAGGCGTGTGTGAGTCCAAAACCATCTCATGACATCCGTATGCATATAGATGTAGGAGAATTGGTCGTAAAACGGCTCGTACGTATCTTTATGCGTCGTAATTCCGCGCCAAGTACGTGCCGACTTGTCGAGTGATTGTTTAAGTGCTGCCGACTAAATTATTCACTCTAATGTGCCTAATTTACCTCCCGAACGCGATACACACTCTATGCATGGGGTTGACGATGAGTTTTGGATGGAGTGTAGGGTACTAAAAGAATTATCGGGCCGAAGGGTTCATAGTAACATTAGATGGAGAGTCAAATCTTGCAAGCAATAACTACAAATTGAATAACATGTGTTACTTAAGTTTTTGGAAAACAGTTGTTTACTTACCCAGGTAGGGAAGTTCGTCTTTTAATGACGAATATGGAAAATAACCATAATGAGTCATAAAAAGGAACTTGAATGACGAGATAGGTATTAAATATTTTCTCCAACACTATTTTGGAAACTACACATTCCACAACTAATGTTGGAATCAATATCATTAAAAAAAACCGTGTGGAATAATTCCGCACACCGTTTGGAATAATTCCGCACGGCTTTCGACCAATCAGATTCTGTTTAGCTGCATATTAGCTCGGTATATCAAATATCTTGGTTCGGTTACTATGGTTACGACTCTTTGTTTTATTATTATTTATTTCTGAATTAGCGTCTGACGTTTTGAAGTTTTTAACCGTTTTGGAGTTTTCTGTTAACTTTTACAGGTTTTTGGAGAACTTTAGAGCAGTAAGTTTATATAAATAATAATACATTACTTAGAAATTTAACTAAATAACATTTTATAGAAAAATTTCAAGTGGTAATGAAGATATAGATATGGAATGTACGCCATTAGAAATAAGGGATCTGCTGTCCTTTCTGTTTGTGAGTTGTTGACAATTTGAAGATCGATTCACAAGAATAAAATGATATTTTGTTTTTTGTTAATAATCAGAATTCGCGAACATCGTAATTTGTATGACAAAAAAATTTCATTGCATCGAGAGACAGCAAAGAATTAAATACATGCACACTCATACAAGTATATATGAAGAATTGTTCATGATTTTGTTATTTCAGTTTCAGAAACAATCTTAAAAATTACCCATACCACAAAATAAAAGACCATACTTAATTTTTGCATTACACATAATTTAAGATAGGAATAAGTAAATATTTATATTATTTTTATTTGAAAATCTATTTATAAATAAAATATACTGCAATAGAGCCAAATTCTGATTGATATATTACCAAAATATATCATCTAAATATACCAACGTATGACAGTAAATCATAGTTATGAGTTTTAAAAATACTCCTAACTATTTAAAATGTTTTCTGTATTTATTTGTCTAGCTCTAGATTTAAATATATCAAAAACAGACATTTTTACATAAGTAAATGAGCCGGTTTCACATTTTTTAAAAAGATTTTGAATGAAAGTTTTTGCAATACTTTTCATAAAACTTAAAAATAATAATAATTTATTATTATTTTCGTAAATAATTATATATTGGTACCAGAAATAGTCTTGAAAACAACCCCTACTCCTGTGATGTCGGAGTATGTACATTACGTCATTCATAGCCAATAGGAAAACAGTTTACGTTATTTATGTAAATAAAAGTAGGCAGTTATTTGTCACAAGTTAAACTGTATGTATTGGGACGTCATATTCTGTTTCAGAACCCATATTTTTCAAACATTAATAATTGTGAAATATCTCATGATTTTCCGGGATAATTTCAAATTTGAGGCTATTTAATGAATATTATTTTTTAAAATTTAATATTTAGAAGACAAAAATTCTTATAAACAGTCCTATTACGATATTTATAATTTTATTGCTATACCCGTCAGAATGAATTTTTCTGACTATAAATGGTTGCATTATAGATATTTATACACAAGTGAACATTTTATTCAATTTTGACGAAATAATAAAAAGCATTATAATATTTACTAATCAGTTAGTAGGGTGGCCGCGTGGCTGAGTGTCTGGTAGCGAATCTGGGGAACCGGGTTCGATTCCGACACGCGCCAAAAATTTCCAATTTTAATTGGCACAAAAGTGACCCCTGTGGTGCACTCTCCACATCAGCTATGAGTGCCCGTGAGGTGACGCCTGGTAAGCGCCCACACGGTAAAATATATCGTCATCATTACCGATGTCTACATGTGTTGTAGATATTGGCACACCCAGAAATAGGTAATATGCCGTGATGATATATTTATTTATTTATTTATTCAGTTAGTAGGCTGTGCATGACAATCGTCGATGATAGACGTCAAGTCATCTATTTAAAAAGCATTATTGTCTGTCATTTGTGTCATGAAAAATAATGAAAATGGCTGATAATGTCTGATAAATACTGTGATGAGTGTTATTTTCGTGCCTGATGTTATTTTAAATGCATTATTTGTTGCAGAGTGAGATAAAACAAATTGTGAGAGTGATTTAAAAAAAAATCATTCACTTATGAATAAGTCGCTATGGAGTTAATAATGACTGTTTAAAACGTCAAAATTGAATAATAGATATTTGCACACCAAGTGAGCTAAGGTAATGTTTATTCATGAGAAGAAAATGTAGCTGAATTTCTTCGAGTGAATAAACATTCTTAGCTCACGTGGTTGGTACAATATTTTGTTCAATTTTGACGAAATAATAAAAACACAATACAATACAATATTTACTTTTGACAAAATAAATAACTAATCAATTAGTAGGCTGAGCATGACAGTCGTCGCTGACAGACGTCAAAACATCTATTTAAAATGCTTTATTGTCTGCCATTTGTGCCGTGAAAAATAATGAAAATGGCTGATAATGTCTGATAAATATTATGATAAGTTTTTGTAAGTATTTGTTGCAGAGAGAGTTAAAAGTTTGTGAGAGTGATTTAAAAAATTTGAATTCACTTGTGAATAAAATGTTACTTATAGTTGTTGCTATGGAGTTAATAATGACAGTTTAAAACGTCAAAATTGAATAAAAATATATAAAAATTGGAAATTTAAAAACACTTACTGCTTAAGAAAGCTCTTCCCGCATTCTGCACACAAGAACTTCTTCTTCCTCAGGGCCGTATCCTCTTCGTTCTTGTCTTGATTTTGACGCGTATCCGGTAATCTGAAAGATCAAAGTATATTCACTTTTTATCAGCCTCATAATTCATGTCATACGTAAACTATATATTACTCTATAACTTATCACATGATATGTTTCTCGTATGTTGCAAGACGCATATAAATTGCTTAAAAAGTAGTCCACTTAAACCGTAAATGTGAAACAGAAATATTTAGATATTAATTATTATGGAATGTTGAAATTGGCGCCTTGGTTCCAATAAAAAACTGGAATTTTATTAAGTGACAGAGGACGAATTTTGAAATGATTTAACGAGTCTGAAAAATTGTGGCAAGTATTAAAGACGTAAATTAATTTATAGTTTGTTAATTGGTGGGTTTGGAATATTAGATTTTGATTTATTGATGATTATAGAATAGAAAAAGAAAGTTATTTTTCAGACATAACTTTTTTGTCAAATAAAATAGCATAAGAGTAGACAAAATAATTATATTTATAGTAGTTAGTTCATAAAATTATTCGTACACTTTAAAACTGTTGTGGCCAGCACAATACCTCTCGCCATATTGTTTTATAATAAAAAAAAAATTAAGAACTTTACCTAAATATTGTAAGATTAAAATAAATAAAATTCTAATTATATCTATTTTTTTCATTGTATGAGGAAGTTCCTATATGTCAGAGATTCTTCCAATTCAGTAACAAGTTTGGCCATATTTCATATGGATATATGCATTTTACCTATAATTTTAAATATTTAATTAATAAAACAATAAGATTAAATGCATTTCCCAGAAAAAGATTTGAGAATGTTACTAAAACTGTTGATTTTTGACAATGACATTTTCTGTCGTTATAAACTATGTTACAAACATTAGAATTTGTCAAGTGGTTTTCGAGGTGTTCGATTTTTACATCCGATTATTCTATACCGTGAGTATTTTTTAACGTGAAACATTGGGTTTGTCATATCCATGGTTACTTGACATTTGATTGACAGCAATGTATTTGCCCGTTCCATTTAAAATGAAACATAGGGAACGAATTTGACATTTGATAAGACGTCAATAGTTTAAATAATTATACCTGCATTCTAATTTAAAATTAGTTGTAGAAAAAATATAGTGTGCACCTTGTGCCCGAGTGGTTGTCTAAATTTCTTTCAATATTTAAACATAATACTTCTGTCAAATGTATCATTTTAAATGAGACAAATACATTGCAGTCAATCAAATGTCAAATCATAACTTATAGGGTTATCTGTCATATTGACAAGATGTCATTAGAGGTTAATATTGTTTAAATAATTTTACCTGTTTTCTAAAAATTAAATTTAGATGTAGAAAAATACTGTGTGCACCTTGTGCCCGAAATATGTTTAGTACTCTCGAGTGGTTTTCTAAATCATTTTAAATGGAACGGGCAAATACATTGCTGTCAATCAAATATCAAGTCGTAACCATGGATATGACAAACTCAATGTTTCACGTTAAAAAATACTCACGGTATATTACAGTGTTTTAATCTCTAACGGTGCGATTCTGTAATTTTCTATACCACACTATAGAACTGCAACTTTCAACAAAAGCGCATCATTTTTAATGTCAAACGATAATAAATATGTTAGTAAACAAAAATTGTTGCGATTTTGTTCACTTTTACATTTCTATAGCGTTATAGAACATTACATAATCGCACCATAAAAATTAAAATTTTTAAATATCTCAGATATAGAATTTTATGTTGGTATAAAATATTTAGAAGAATTTTTTAAAGAAACTACTACTTCCGGTCGTTCAATTGTTACCATAACCTTTTCAGCTCTTCCCTTGAATGTCAGATTGAGAAATTTATACCCACACACATCATTGTAAAAATGTTAAAATTAGCCTCAAATCGTGCTTATTCACTAAAATCTGGGTATGGGATTTTAAGCATGAATCCAGTACCTCTCCTAGCGAGAGCTAAAAAGGTTTCTAGAAAAGAAATTCATTTAAAAAATTAATTATATTCTTCTTTTATTACTTCAGAATCAAATATACTCAACAAATTTTAACAAATGTTTAGTTTACTTTCTTAATTTGTGATAACAAATTATATGCAATAATTGACAACATTATTCGAACACTTGTTTATTGTTAAATGCCCCGAATTTGGAATAGAGATATTTTCTCGGCCGAGAGTAAATTTAATTTATTTGGATCAAATAGTAAGCTTATCGTTTGTTTCTATGTAGTCTCATAGATTATTTCATCGTCAGTCAGTACATACATACATACATACATAAAATCACGCGTTTCCCACTTAGTGGGTTAGCAAAAACCCGAAAATAATAAGAAAAGGGATGAAAGCAAGAGCTCCACAGAATCACTTAACTCTTTAAAAACATTCTTCTTCCGCCTTGCCCAAAATCATCATAACATTCATTCAAGAACATATTATTGTGACCGATTTTCGGTAGCGAATAACTGCATCCGGACCACAATAATAGTTACGCAACAATCATCTTTCGCTACACATTCCTATCCATTACAATAATTGTACAACTGACAGTGTTCAGAAAAAACATAGTTCGTAGTAGGTTATGAACACTGAAACGTATGTCTGGTTATTATTCAATTCAAAAGTCAAGTTGTCAAAATTGATCGTGAAATGCAATTTTAAGAAGAAAAGATAATAAAGAAGGATACAGAATATTGCTATTAATCGTTTTCTGATTTATTTCTATTTCCAAAATAAGAATTCAATAAGATTTCTTAAGATAACATTTTTGACAATATCTCGTATCAAATTGGCATTAAATTAAATACTTTCTAATTGGCATACGTTTTTTTGTTCATAGTTTACTCTGAATTAGGATTTTTTTTTAACACTTTGTATGTCTCATAGACTATCGTCGGTTAATTCATGTATTACAATAATTGTATGTCAGAACTTTACGGTTAAAACATAAAAAGAAAAACACTTTGATCATCACCTGAACCACTCGTAGTACGTAGATACACTATAGTCTAACGAGCACACTCTATACACTTCGAAATCTAAAACAATACTGAGCGGAATACAGACGAATTTAAACAAAAAAATTATGTAACGAACGTGTACGTAGCAGTCAATTAGGTACTTATTAATTTTATTCCGTGAATATAAAATAAAAATAAATTTTAATATTTTATTTTATTGTATTACGTGAATATTATTTACTATTTATCAAATGAATAATGATACCTGGGTCACGCTAGAATTTTTGGAAAGTATGTAAGTCAAATTTAAATCATTTCTTGTGATGCCAAATATTTCGAATTTTAAATGGCACAAAAGTGACCCCTGTGGTGCACTCTCCACGCCAGTAATGAGTGCCCGTGAGGTGACGCCTGGTAAGCGCCCGCATGGTACAAATATGTCATCATCATTACCGATATCTGCGATAAAGCAGATTGGCACACCTAGAAATGGGTAATATGCCGTGATGATATATTTATTTATTTTATTTATTTTGTGATGCAATATATATATGTAGTTATTAACAAAATTTGCGAATAGGAGCAAACTGGAACACCCTGAAATGAGTAGTGAGCCGTGATGATATATTTAGTTATTGTAACAATGAAGAAAAAAATGCGTTGTGGCTAGCACAATACCTCTCGCCCATTCCATTTTGTTACATAACGAATTTAACATTTCTTGTACACACAAATAATTCTAGTTATATTTATTCTTTCATTTTATAAGGAATCTTGTCCTACTCTTCTAAAATGTTCAAGATGGTTCCAATTTATTTCTTAAGGATATATGTACTATTACTATCTATTAATATACATACCTACCTACCTACAATTTTAAATATTTAATTAATAATTCAGTAATAATTATTAAATATGCTTCCCGGAAAAAAGCTTTCATTAATGTTAGTAAAATTGTTGATTTTTCACACTGACATTTATCTGTCAATTACAAACATTTGAATTTGACAACTAGTTTCCTTGGTGTACGATTTATTGCAACAGATTATTCTATTGTATTTTATTTTTTTATCCCTAAATCTATAGAAGACATATGTAATAAGTTTTTTATGTGTTTTAGATTGAGAATTTTTTATTCTTCAATATTAGTAATAAAAATTTTCAAAAATAATATTTAGAAGACTTTTTAAAATAATTAATTGTAATCCTACCTGTAGTTTATAAACAAAGAAATGACCTTAAAGGATCAAGGAGAAATTTTAAATAAATGAAGAAAGAAATTATGTAAAATTCAATGATACCCTGACCTCCTCATATCTAGTGATCCTTTAAGGCCATTTCTATATTTATAAAGATTTTTTTAAGAAACTACTACTTCCGGTTGTCTAATTGTTATCGAAAACTTTTCAGCTCTTGATTGAGGAATATATAGTTAAACAGATCTTTAATATTATAGTTTTTCAGAAATCGTCCTTCCAACATCCAGACACACACACACACACACACTCTCTCTCTCTCTCTCTCTCTCTCTCACACACACACACACACACACACACACACACGCAGACATCGTTGTAAAAATGTTATAATCGGATTCCAGGGACTTTAAAACGTACTTATTCACTAAAATCTGGATATGCGACTTTTAGCATGAATCCAATACCTTTCTTAGCGAGAGGTAAAAAAATAAAACTTACCTTTGTTGAACATTTGGTAAGGGATCATCAGGATCTTCTTCAATATCTTCAAACCTCTTGTTATAATCTTCAGAATGCTTCGTCTTCATATGGTCCACCAAATTACTTTTTCTTGTATATCCCGAATTGCATTTGTCACATTTAAATGGCCGTTCATTGGCATGCTGTCTCACATGACATCTGTAATATATAAAAAAAAAACATACCATTATTAAACTATGTTGGAAAAAGGAGAATCAAAACTTTTTGGTCGCGAATCTGGGGAACCGGTTTCGATCCCGACCAACGCCAAATATTTCGTATTTTAAATAGCACAAAAGTGACACCTATGGTGTATTCCCCACTCCAGCAGTGAGTGCCTGTGAGGTGACGCCTAGTAAGCGCCCGCACGGTACAAATATGTTATCATCATTACCGATATCTGTGATATTATTTACCTTAAAGAGCTTCTTCGGAAGATCTTCTCGCAAACCGGACACTTATACATCTCGATCTTCTTCCTCTTGCGGTCTTCCTCTTCAAATTTCTTCTTTCCTTTACCACTTGGGAGCATAACAGGAATAGGATCTGTGTGTAAAGCAGTGTGAAACAAAGAATCTGCTTGAGAATTGGTTTTGTATGCGCATATATCGCATTGAAAAAGACAAGAGGTTGTTAAAGAAGAAGTAGAAGGAAATGAGCAAGACTTGGATTTTATATGTTGAGTTACTTCTTGGGATAGAGTGAATTTTTGGCCACACTGTAGACAACTGAAAATAAAGAATCATAATATACATACAAGAGGTTGCGGATTTTAAAAACTTTTTGAAAATATAGGACAATTTACTTTGTTTTATATTAAATACGAGGTCTGTCCGAAAAGTATCCGACCTTACTTCATATCTTCGCGCCTGACAATTTTAGCGCCCTCTGCCGGGTTCGACTGTCAACTGTAAAGCTTCACGAATCACGAATTCCCTAGATGCCGCAGTTTTGGTCGGATTAGTTTACGTGCAGCATGCGTTTGTTTGCAAAGTGTTTTTCACGTTTGTCGCATTTTGCTATTGTAAAAAATGACGGAAAGATCGGAACAACGAATTTGCATTAAATTTTGCTTAAAACTCGAAAAGAGTTGTGTGGAGACCACCGAAATGATGAAGACGGCATTTGGGGACGAGTGTATGAGCAAAACACAAATAAAAGACTGGTATAAACGGTTCAAAGATGGCCGCACATCTGTTGATAGTAACCTGATGACAAAAACACCGGATAATATCGAACGTGTGCAACTTGTGATCAATGAAGATCGTGTGAGAGAACTAGAATATGATGTGGAAATACCGAAAACTAGTGTTTGGAAGATTTTAACTGAAAATTTGCAAATGGTTCGTGTGTGTGCGAGATTCATTCCGAAATTGCTAACGGTGAAGCAGAAAAACCTTCGCCTTGAAATAGCTCAGGACAATTTGGAAATCCCATCGACTTTTGGCTGTTCCCAAGATTAAAAATGTCGTTCAAAGGACACCGTAAGAAACAGTCGTAACTAATACGAGAAATGCTCTAAAGGCAAAACCAAAAAACGAGTTCGAAGACTGCTTCCAAAAGTAGAAAGGCCGTTGGAAGAGTATTCTTCAATCAAATGGGGACTACTTCGAAGGATGCCACCAGCCCGATGACGCAGAATAACAGCAGCGGGGAAATATAAAAGAAGGTCGGATACTTTTACCTTATAAAACTCCTTACAGTGTAAAAAACAAATGCTTTATACACACCTGTAAAAATGTTCCGGGTGTTCCTTTTGCAGATGCTGTTTCCATGACAAAACATTAGAAAAACTTTCATAACAATAAGAACAAGTTTTTGAAAGATCTCTGCTGTTATCTCCAACATTATTTTTTTCTAGTACTGCATATTTGTGTTCCGGTGTTTTCCTGTGCATTTTTGATTCCATTTCCGTGTTAAAAGTTAATTCGCAAGTCGAACAAAAGTAGAAATTTTTGTCGTGCATTCTTAAAATATGTTTTTGAAGAGCTTTGTATGATTTTAGTATTAAGTCACAATGTGGACAGTAATATTTCGATTGATATTTATCAGTACTAGTTGTGCATAATTGATGATTTTCTTTGAAACAGTGTTTGCGTAATTCTGCATTATACCGAAAACTTTTTTTGCAAGTTTCACATCTTGTAGGGATTATTTTTTTGATAATAATTGGTACAGATCTGTTTATGACTGATATAACTTCTTTGTGACTTTCTGACAATAAGTGTTGTTGCATTATATCGTTGTATTTTGTTTCGTATTTGCAAAAAATGCACAGAAAAAATCCAGAAGATGATTCGGCGATGAGTGTATGGTCTTCAGATCGCCAATGGTGTAGAAATTGATTCTCTCCGTTACAGTAGAATCGACAGGCACTACATTGAAATGGTGATTGTAACACTACGCCTAAAATATGGTCCAGTACCATTTGGTGGGAGATATGTTTAAAATTAGTTCTTCTTCTGCAATGGTAATGACTTATTAAATGTTTTCCCATTAAATAATTCAAGACTTTTGATTTGCAAACTTCGCATCGAATATATGTATGTTTCTTTATTCTTTTCTTAGTTTCTTTCTTCTTTTCGGTCCATAATATTTCTGGCTTTTTTATTTTTCTCTTCCCAGGATCTCGTTTGACTGTTTTCTGGTTCAAATAATCATGTGGCGTTTCAAATTCACGTTCGTGAATGGTTCGCTTATAATGTAATTCTGATTTAAGATGTCTTTCGTAGACTATTTTGGAAGCTAGTCGACGATTACAAGGTCCACACCAGTATTGGACCATACCACTGCTTTTGCGTAAAGGAGTTTCCTGTAAATAGGGTCAAATACAAAGAAATAGTAAACCTCAATAATTATAACGTAGCAAGTTTTGTTAAGACGATCATATAGCGATGAGGCAATGACAGATTCCACGATTTTTGACTTTTTACCTTCCGTCACCTTTAGGTAAGGAAGGTATTGTCTTTGGTCAAAAAATTCGGTGGTGAGTTTTTAATGAATAAGCACGTTTTAGGGTCCCTACAATACGAATATACCATTTTTAAGATGATGTCTGTATGTGTGTGTGTGTGTGTCCGTGTGTGTGTGTGTGTCCGTGTGTGTGTGTGTCCGTGTGTGACAAATTTTTCTCCGACGATAACTCCAATACTACAATTCCAAAAATTATAATTCTTTCGTATTCCTCTTCTGTACATCCATATGAAGAGTTGATTAGATTTTGGTTATAATTGATCCACCGGAAGTACCCTTATTTGAAGTTTTTAACAGTTTTTCTTAAAAAAACGCAGTTAAATATTATTTTTTGACATTTTGTTATTATATATATTAAAGAAAATACTCTTCTCTATACAGTTTGATTATACATTTTCCTTCATATTCAATAGATGTAAATTTAAAGCATTATAAAGAAATTAATTTTCAAAAATTAGTCAGCTTTGTTATTTATCATGGAAACAGCTGACATAATTATTCAAAAAAAATTAATTGACAGATGTCAGTTGCAAGTGCAAAACCAAATATGGAAAAAGTATAGGATCTAAAATTGGTATGTCATAGTGTTGCTCGCAAGTGACACGCAGAGAAAGGCCAAAGAGAAGATGGAAGGACATTAATTAGTGTAGTTTATGTTATAATTTTATTGGATTTATAGAACCTTTTCAAATGAACTTTTGGTATGGAATTTGTAAAAAATAGTATGTGTTTTTACATGATATTATATAGAATCTGTTCCAAGGAGCTTTTGGTATGGGATTTGTACAAAATACATGGAATTGACGGAAGGTCTTGTGCTGGCCACAACAGATTTTTTATATGTTATAGTATTTTTAAATTAAGAAATATCCTAATTATACATTTTTACAATTCGGTTTGGAAGAAAAAATCTGTTGTGGCCAGCACAATACCTCTCGCCATTTCCATTTTATGTTATATAAGTATTGTATTGCACTTCGCTATCGAAGCGTCGTTTTATAACAAAAAAAACATTACAAAACTTTACTCAAATATTGTTTTTTATTGTATTTAACATGTCTTCTGCTTCTGCACACATACAATTGTAATTATATCTATTTTTCATTATATGAGGAAGTTTCTAAATGTTCTTCCAATTCATTAACAAGATTCGCGGTATTTCTTACAGATACATGCATTTTACCTATAATTTTAAATATTAACAGCCCGATTCATAAAAAAGTTTAAGCTAATCCTCATTTTTGGATTAATGAATTCTATTCTATTCTGGTAATTAAAATTTAATTTCATGTTATAGAGGTAGATACTAGGAATAAATTAGACTATATTTTAAGTTATAAACTGCCAAAGTTAGAGTAGAATTCGCTAATCCAAAAATGAGGATTAGCTTAAACTTTTTTGTGAATCGGGCTGTTAATTAATAAAACAATAAGAAAGATTAAATGTACTTCCTAGAAAAAGCTTTTAGAATGTCCCCTAAAACTGTTGATTTTTGATATTGACATCTGTCATTTACAAACTATGTTACAAACATTTGAATTTGTCAACTGGTTTCCTTAGTGTAGTTTAGCCTCTGCGATGTATTACATCCGATTATTCTATATATTATAATGTCTTTATCTCTAAATCTATACAAGATATAATAATTTTTTTAAGTGTATTAGATGGAGAATTTTATGTACTACAATATTTGTAATAACAAAAATTTCCAAAAAAGTATATTTAGAAGAATTTTTCTAAGAAACTACTACTTCCGGTTGTCCAATTGTTACCAAAACCTTGTCAGCGCTTCCCAGGAATGTCAGATTGAGAAATTCATAGTTAAACAGGTCTTAAGTCTTATAGTTTTTGAGGAATCGTCCCTCCAACATCCAGCCATACATACACACACACACACACATCATTTTAAAAATGTTATAACTGGATTCACTAAAATCTGTGGTGGAACTCTGCTCTATTGCGATGCGATAGTATGACGTCAAGCTAGCAGCGTATGTTTTGGTACTCTACTCAACGGTCGCAATCCACTTCGGGTGTTTTCGATATAATGCGATAATTTCAATCTCACTGAATCACTTTTACGGATTTTTCCCGTTAGTTTGAAGTTATCGCTGGTATTTTTAATGAGAAAAGTGTCATCTATCAACAAATAATTATTTAGGTTATATTTATTTCGAGGTAATTGAGTAATTATACTTTTTAATCCATTACATGACTAATTTTTACCTCTCGTTAAGAGAGGTATTGGAATCATGCTAAAATTCGCCTATTCAGATTTTAGTGAATAAGCACGTTTTAAGGTCCACGGTTTCTCAAATACTGTAAGACTTAAAAAATATTTAACTGCGGTTTCCTCAATCTGACATTCCTGGAAAGAGCTGATTAAATTTTGGTAACAATTGGACAACCGGGAGTACTAGTTTCTTAAAAAAATTCTAAATATTATTTTTGGCATTAATAATATTAAAGAATATAAAAATCTCTATCCGATATATTTAGATAGAGAGATAGAGAGAAATATATAAAATAATAAGTTGTAAATTAGTCCGCAACCCATGGAAAACAAGTGGAAAAATTAAAATGTTTGTAATTGACAGATAAATGTGAGTGTCAAAAAGCCAGGGGCATTACTGAGCAAATACATTACTAAAGACTTTTTCTGGCAAGTACATTTAATATTTCTTATTTTATTATTAATTAAATATGTATAATTATAGATACATATATTAGGTAGGTATATCCTTCAGAAATACCGCGTCTCATCAATGAATTGGAAGAATCTCGAACATTAGAAGAATAATAGTGAATAGAATGAATTACAAAATATAAAATATATAAAGAAATGTTAAATATGTACAATACTTATATAGCCTAATATGGAAATGGCGTTCATACTTAGAGTCAAATTTTTTGTTTAAATAATATTGCTCTAGCTTGTAATATAGGAAAAACAATTTATAAAATTATCAATATAGCATATACATAATTAAATTTGTTTTAGTGCCTTATATTTTTTATTTATTTATTTATGTACAATATATATATATATAATAGATTCTTGTTAAATAAATACAGTATTTGTAATAGTTATTTATTATTTAAAAGTACTCTCACGTCTTCGCAATTCCAGATTTTATTTTTATCATGAAACACTCACCTTCTCTCTCTGACTAATGCATATTCGCATTACTTTGTAAAGGATAGAGCACATTGCGATCGCTTCGAAACTGTCGCTTTCAGAGGGGTAAGGGGAACGAACAGCAGCGATGGAAAAGATATAGCAGAGTACCAAAATCGCAATTCTACGTCACTTTTACGTCATACTATCGCTACGCTAGAGAGCAGAGTTCCACCACTGGTTATGCGAACTTTAGCATGAATCCAATACCTCTTTTAGCGAGAGGTAAAAATATACCGGTTGTCCAATTGTTACCAAAACCTTTTTATCTCTTCCCATGAATGTCAAATTGAGGAATACGTAGTTAAACAGTTCTTAAGTATTATAGTTTTTGAAGAAACGGTCTTCCAACATCCACACACACACAAACATCATCGCAACAATTATGGGCGTACGTACGCACATGGAATAGGTCGGACGGTCTGCATAGGAAAAGAGTATGGGAAAAAAATAAGCAATATGAAGGCGAAATATTAAAAAAATTTAGCCAGGACCCTCGTAAGCTTATTTTTAAATAGTCATATTCTATGAAAAATGTGTTTTCTAATAAATAAATGTTTTACTATTTGACTCTGTTGCTTTGCCCCACCCTACTCAAAATCCTAGCTACGCCCTTGGTAATAATGTTAAAATCGGATTTTAGGGACCTTAAAACGTGCTTATTCTTTAAAAATTAGATATGCGATTTTTAGCATGAATCCAATACCTTTCTTAATGTGAGGTAAAAAGTGTATGGTTAATTTGTAAATCATAATTTCTTCTTTCATAATTTGTATATTGGAAAAATACTACCTTTTTTTAGTTTATGTTCTGTATTTATTAATTTAAACTCAACGTTTCGGCACCATAAACTGGTGCCTTCTTCAGGGGATACATTGACATTAATTTTTTAATTAACAAAAATAACAAGTAACCAAGGTAACAAGAAATATTCATAAATGTTACCTTTTTTATGTATACAATTTTCTAGACAATGTATGCATGCCCGGCAAAAACATGGACGGCGAACATGCATCTTCTCAGGAAAAAATCTCCTTTTGCCAGAGGAAAAACCGTCCCAAAAACTGGCAGAGAAGTGATCTGTATAACTCAGAGACGCTTTATCGGTAACGAAATACCGCAGCCGTACTCTTTATAAACAGATGTTAGATAAAGAAGAACATGAAGATTTCGTTTTCACCATATGTTAAACTTCGACATATGTTGAAACAAGTGAAAGACGTCATCCCTCTTCAATCATCAGGGATTTACAGAATTCCATATGTCTGCGGGAGAGTTTACATCGGCCAGACTGGTAGAACTGTCTCTACGAGATTGAACGAACATCATCGATCGATCAGATTGAACCAGCCTGAGAAATCGTCCGTTGCAGAACATGCCTTGGAAGAATTCCACCAAATAAAGTTTGAAGATACGAAAATTATTGCAAGACCTTCTCGACTTAACAACAGATTAATTAGAGAAGCCATTGAGATTTATAAAACAAGAAATATCAATCTCAATCATTGTGACGGATTAGAACTTAGTCGCGCATGGCTGCCAATATTAAATATGTTGTAATTTGTAATATGTATACAATTTTTATAAACTTTTCTAACATCTGTTTATAAAGAGTACGGCTGCGGTATTTCGCTACCGATAAAGCGTCTCTGAGTTATACAGATCACTTCTCTGCCAGTTTTTGGGACGGTTTTTCCTCTGGCAAAAGGAGATTTTTACCTGAGAAGATGCATGTTCGCCGTCCTTGTTATTGCCGGGCATGCATACATTGTCTAGAAAATTGTATACATAAAAAAGGTAACATTTATGAATATTTCTTGTTACCTTGGTTACTTGTTATTTTTGTTAATTAAAAAATTAATGTCAATGTATCCCCTGAAGAAGGCACCAGTTTATGGTGCCGAAACGTTGGGTTTAAATTAATAAATACAGAAGATAAACTAAAAAAGGTAGTATTTTTCCAATTAATAATATGAGTTCTGAAAGATATTTTAATAATAATTTGTATAGTTTGTAATGAATAGTTCAATAGTGCGGACTATAGCGTTTCGCGCAAATCTCATGTTTTACATCATTTTGAAGACTGCTATAGGGTCGTCTTAGAAGAAAAATATAGAACTTTGCAGAGAGAAAAGATAAAAAAAAGCTTTCATACCTCTACTGACAAATTCTTCAACCCTGGAATCCACTTCCCCTTGGTATGGTCCGGAGGTGGTGCATTCTTATCTTCTTCATCTTCAAGAGGTTTCCACCAATCATCTTCGTGGGTGCTTGGTGGCCTTAACCACTGTATAGGACTACTGGGTTTCCATTTGCCTCCCGTATGGGTCCTAGGAGGAGCGTTATGATCAAGGAAGTCCTCTTCAAAAGAGGACGAGGAGGAGGAACTTGAAGATTCATCGTGATAAGGGAGGGGATGCTCGTCTTTTTTTATATGGCCACTGATGTTGTCCACGGCTTTGATGAGATTCGTTTGGGGGTCTTCTGTGTCGAATTCTCGAAGTTGGTGACCACCTGGGGGGAAGAAAATAGTGGGGAGTGCATCACATGAACAGCAGGCCGGTAAAATAATTAAAAGCCATTCTTCAGAAGACAGATGGAGACTCTGTCTCCTAGTTTACGGATGGAGAATAGAGTTAAGAAAAACTGGGGTGGATGTATTTGATCTACCAAATAAAAGAATTTGCATTATAATTGCATTATATTTTAAAATCTCTGTGCTCGAACAAATCTAAATAAAAGTAACAAAGGAGCAACAATCAATATACAGGGTGTCTCAGGACGAGCTTACGCTATCTATATTTTCAATACTATTTAATATAATTTAACGAAATTTGGTATCTAGGGGTTATCCAACATGCCCGTTTCAACTAAAATATTTTCAAAGCAGTAGCAGTTCCGGTTTGACCGGAAATTGACCTCAACTTTCTTATTTTAAATAGAATACGCTATTTTTTATTTTACCATTGAATGCAGCGGAAAATTTTACATATGAAACAATAAAAACATTTTACTCATAATCAACTACTTCCGGCGTTATTCAACTTTTTTTGATTTTTTGTCTGAAATCCGGCACATTTTCAAAACCCTGTATCTCGGGAACGAGATCGAATTTTTATAATCTGAAAAAAGCCTTTTATAAAGGAGACTTTAAGCTACATTATCATAAAAGAATCATCGATTATTTATAAAAATGTGACGGGTACGTTACACCAAAATTACAGTTGACAAACTTCAAAAAAGACAATTTTTTTAAATGGAACCTCCCCCTTTTTATTACATAAATGTGTTCTACGACAAAAAATAAGGGTACTGTATGTAACATGCCCTATGTTGAAAGTTGATAGAATTTCAGTAAATTTTCTTGATTGTCTATTATCTTAGATTTTGAAATTTTCACTTTAAACTGGCCGCGTGTTTTATAGTTAAACAGAAGTCTTCTTATTACATCTGGTGTTGGGCGTGGTTTCTGAGGATATCTTTCCACGAATGTGTCGCACGTTCACCCCATTACTTTTTGACATTCACCATAAATAACCAATAAATTATTACTTATCCGTATAAATAAAATAATTATACCCAGATTACATGTTTTTCTAATTTACAGTCACAGGTTTAATTTTTTTCTGTGTGAAGTTAGGGTCTAACCAATGTTGGGACACCTAAGTTTCATACACTAGTGGTTCACTAATAATAACAAGTATCATCTTAAAGATGACTTGTAACCATATAAACTGTCTTACCAAATTTCATCTAAATCGAATAATGTGTTCTGTTATTATAAGCAAAATTAATTTTTTTTTTCGAAGAACTTTGAAGCAGAATACTGGTATACTTTTCAGTAAAGGTAAATTCAGTTAAATCGTCTTTTTTTGGCCTCAGGAATCTGTGGTTAAGCCATGTCCCCCTATTTTTAGATACACCCTATATAACAAAAGTTGTTGAAATTTAATTTCTATGAGGTGAAATGCCAAAATCTTTAAATAAATAAAAATTTTGTCACTAAATATCGAGACCTTACCTATCCAATCACTGGCTCTTGTTATATTGGCAATCTTGCTCCTTGTCAACACCCCCTTCCCCGAAGTCCCCGCGCTGGTCCCAGCAATCCCACTCGATGTGGGAGTCTTCTTCGAGCTGCTCTGCAACTCTAGAAGGCTGAAGAAGTCGTCAGCTTTTAGAGCGAAGTCTTGCTCATCAGGAGGAATCAAGGGACTCAAAGTTCGGGGCTTGGAAGTGGATGCTCCGCAACCGGACTTCCGGTGGGCCACATAGGCATCCAGACCGGAAATGGTCAGGTGGCATTTTAGGCAGATGTGCGTGTCGTCGTCGTCTTCAATCATCTAGAACAGAAGAGAAAATTTTGGTGCTTTATATCGCAGAGCGTCATATTTTGTGCTCATCACGATTTAAAATATACTGGTTATGCCATTTGTCATGTTTTTCATTGTTTCTGATGGTCCGCTTGATACGTGTTTCCTTGAATAATCCGCTAGATGCGCTACGTGAGAACGACCCTACCACAGCAAACTATTTTTACATAAAAATATAAAAAATGAAATGCATAATGAATTTATTTTTAATATAAATTTATATATTTAATGGAAACCTGAATCAATACATTGTTAGAATTTAAAATTGGAAAAACTAAATAAATTGATAGAACCGTACGCTTCTAGATTTCCATTCGGTAATAATATCTTCTTCCCGAAAATGTTTTCGACAAACATCATTCAATCTTAATTCGCGATCATCTCTACTAATTGCACATTGCCATTTTTTAAAAAGTGATATATCGAGTGGAGCAGCAAACAGAGATTCTTTTTCAGTGAATTTCTTGTTACCGGTTTCACATCCAGGAATGAAACATTTTCTATTTAATTTTCTTTTCATTTTGCATTAATTGCAATATCTTTCAACAAAATATTTATTTTACATTACATATAATACAAATATGTACTTCAAAACCTGTTTTATTTACCTTTCTATAAGATATAGCATGTAATATTTTCAAAAATGACATGCAAATGACAGGTGCCAATTGGGTTGTTCTCACGTTGCGCCTCTAGCGGAAAAACAAGGAAACACGTATCGCTTTGGACCCTCGTTTTGTACAGAGTGGCACAACCAGTATATTTTAAATCGTGGTGCTAATGTATGTTTCAGAATTTTTGGCACAAATTTCATCATTTTTACGTTCCGTTACCTTTATGTAAGGAAGGTATTGTATAAGCACATTTTAGGACCCCTACTATACAAATTTACTAGCTTTACGATGATGTCTGCATGTTTGTGTGTGTGTCCGTGTGTGACAAATTTTTCGCAAACGATAACTCCACAACCATAATTCTAAAAATTATGATTCTTTCTTATTCCTCTTCTTTACATCCATATGAAGAGCTGATTAGATTTTGGTTATAATTGGTCAACCGGAAGTTCCCTTATTTGAAGTTTTCAACAGTTTTTCTTAAAAAAACGCAGTTAAATATAATTTTTTAACATTTTATGTTTATCAACATGAATTTTGGTACAGAGATAGATTGGAACTTGGAGAAGGACACAGGCTATCTTTTCTCGCGAAAATAAAATTTGAAGGGGTGAAATAAGGGATGAAAGTTTGTATGGAGAACCCATCATTTTTCAAGTTAGGTATATAATAGTTATTTATGTATTAAGAGCGTAAGGAGGCTTTTATGGCCTGCGGCGGGATTTTGAGCCCGAGGCGTAAGCCGAGGGATAAAAACACGTCAAAGGCCATAAAAGCAAGTTACGCTCGTGGTACATACAAAACTTTATACACGGACGAAAATTTTCAAATTATGAGTGTATCGAAAAGAATTTGTTCTCGTACATCCAGTATCTAGTGTTGCTATGAAAGCGGAGAACAACAATTTATTGTTTGTTTATTAGTTATATCATTTGAGTTTAATTTTGTGTATCTCCGTGCTTTCCATATAAATATCACAAAATTAATTTTCATTTTTTATTAAAGAATATAAAAAAAATCGATTTGTAATAAAAACTTTTCATGTTGCCTATTTAAATTGCTTATATTGTAGGTTATAATTTGGTTTGACGTTTCATTATAGCCCGGCGGGCTATAATGATTCCCGTGGGCTATAAAATGACGTTTATGTCAAAGAAATTCGTGTATAATTGTCAAATTATGATACGTCCGTGCATAAAAATTCTTATTTTTGCTTTTGGTAAGAAATAAAGAGTGTTTTAGCTTTTTAGAAATATCATCCCTCAAGGCGGTACAATAGGGGATGATTTCAATTATTTTTTACCTGTCTATAGTTAAGTTTTAACCGTAGGCAGATTTTCGATATTTGTCAGAGAGATAGCTTGCATCATATGTACATAAGTAAAAGTACCCGAGACATGTTTAGAAAAGGGCGCTGTTAGGTACGGTGCGGGGATCGGGTGGGCAGTGGGCGGAGCCTGTTACATGTACGATGCGAGACAGGTTGCCGGCTCCCTACGCAGCGCATGTCTCCGAAGTAAATGTGAAATATTACTGGTACACGTGTAGCTAATTGTTATTCTAGCTTTACCCGTGCGAAGCCGGGGCGGGTCAGCTAGTACTTAATAATTACTTAATTGTTTCATAAGCAACAAAATAGTGAACTTAAATTAAATAATAATCCTATAGTTTTCTTCCTAAACTAATCTTATTATTAGTAGAAGATGCCTCTTGAGAATTTGATAACAATCGTCAATGTTTCTTCCCCTAACTACTAAATAGCCTAAACACCTTTCATTCACGATACGCCCCTTCTGCATCGTTGCATTATTGATTCAACTGTCCTTACTAAGGGCTGTTGCAATAAATCGCAACTGCAACAATTAGATAAGGATCAACGTGCAGTCATAGTCATCCCTTAAGGATGACATTGGGTTGATGAAGTGCAAATGTTCACGCAAAGTTGATGAAATTAACGGAAAAAGAATAAGTTAGGATATATATCAGAGGGTTGATGGAATAATGACAATGAATAGGCCATTAGATAGATATATGATTGTGGATACATGCCAGAAGCAGATATGTCGCTGCTTTAAATGTTTTTACCTCTCGCTAAGAGGTATTGGAATATTGCTAAAAATCACATATCCAGATTTTAATGAATAAGCACGTTTCAAAGCCACTAGAATCAGATTTTAACATTTTTACAATGATGTGTGTGTGTGTGTGTATGTGTGTGTGACTTAAAAAATATTTAACTGCAGTTTCCTCAATCTGACATTCCTGGGAAGAGCTGAAAAGGTTTTGGTAACAAATGAACAACCGGAAGTAGTAGTTTTTTAGAATTTTTTTACCAAATATAATTTTTTGGGAGTTTTTTTTTAAATATTCTCCATCTAATACACTTAAAAATTTTATTATATCTTGTATAGATTTAGAGATAAAGACACTATAATTTATAGAGTAAACTAATCGCAGAGGCCAAGGCACTAAGGAAACCAGTTGACAAATTCCAATGTTTATAACATGACACATGTCATTGTCAAATATCAACAGTTTTATGACATTCTGATAGCTTTTTCTGGGAAGTATATTTAACTTTTCTTATTGTTTTATTAATTAAATATTTGAAATTATAGGTAAAATTGTGGTAAAATGCATATATCCATCAGAAATACCGCCAATCTGGTTACTGAATTGGAAGAATCTCTGACATTTAGAAACTTCCTCATACAATGAAAAATAGATATAATTGGAATTATATGTGTGTAGAAGACATGTTAAATACAATAAAAAACAATATTTGGGTAAAGTTCTGTAATTTTTTGTTATAAAACGACGGTTCGAAAGCGAAGTGCAATACAATACTTATATAGCCTAATATGGAAATGGCGAGAGGTCAGATTTTTTCTGTAGTGGTAGCATGCACTTTAGAATTCTATCATAAAAAGCAGGCGAATTCGATTTTACTTTTACGAATCTTGGTAGCATGAGCATACACTTTAGAATTCTATATTCTCTTTTTGTTCCGGAAGTTTTTTGGATTTTATACTATTAAAATAAAAAATATTATGACAGTTGTATAAAATAAATGTATAAATTATATATAAATTGGCTTTGAGTAGAATTGTGGTAAAATAATGACGTTACTTTGACACTTTCGCCTCGAGTCGTACGCTTGCAGGCGAATATTTTGAGACACGCATGCTACCATATTTTCGCTTAATGGCGAAAAGCGAAAACAAATGCCTCATTTGATAGAATTCTAAACTTCACACTCCACAAATCCCTTTTTCAAAATTATATTAGGTTGCTATGACTTTGAGACTTTCATAATTTCTCTCCACCCTATTCGACCTATAACAGAAAAATTGTCATCCCTTTCTTATTCTCTATCCTCTCCTCTTTATCTTCTTCCATTCTTCAGGTCGGAGATAGGAAGATTGACACGTGTCAATGGATTACCTCCCCTCTTGCCCCTCTAGGAGCATCATGCAGCATTCTTCTGTTATACCCCTTCCCTTTGGGTTATCTGTCTATCTACCCCCTGTTTCCTCCCACCCCCGCATCGGTACACAGCAGCCGCGTAAAGAGAACGACAGAGGACAAGCCAGGATTTCACATATAGAGGGGGAGGGGGTGGCAACTCTGCAAGGCAGTGGCGTTCGTCGAGAAGGAGTAAATAGGGATGCAAATTTTTGATTTGGGTGGAGCAGTTTTTGAACAGATTCAACGATCTCGCATAGACTTTGGGTCAATGTAATGGATCCATGGCTCATCAATAATTAACATACGACTTAGAAATGTGTGTCCAAAATCTAATGATAGGAGTCCGCAGAAATTTGCGCCTTGTAGAAGAACACGGACCTCTCTATTTAATTTAAGTTTATAATTAGTTGCTAATGAAACTGTTAATTATTTTTTCTACAGTCGCTATAGAAAGTAGCCATTTGCGCTCTCTTTTGTCAACGCAAAATGTCACTTTGCCGCTCATGCGCGACAAAGTGGAAAAAACGCTCGCTGTCCAAATTTCTAAGTATACAATGTTGAGAAATGTCACTTGTCTACATTCTTAATGAAAATGTTTAGTTAATAGCACTGTAATTACACATTTATCACGTTCATAAGTCAATTTGACATATGTTCTGTCGGTATTTAACATAACCTAATAAAATGCCACACTGCTGTGAAAAGGAAATAGGGCATTCATTTACAAAAACGAAAGTATAAAATGCTTAGATTAGATTGAATAAAAACTCAAGAAGAATGGAAAATAACGATAAAATAAAACTAAATATAAAATAAATTGTGTGAACAGTTATGTTTAGTAATAGGAATGATTGTACACAGATGGCGGTATGATAGTTGCGAGTCGTACTGACATCTGATCTCTAGTTAACTCTTTATTTTGATTACAATAAAGTTATTAGTTATTTCGTTACTTAAATAATTGCGAGAAGTCAGTCAATGCACATACATGTCTATATAACCACAAATTCCTTGAAATATTTGTTAATTTTTTCAGTGTGACAGGCGTGACAACTAACCACACATTTTGCTATAAAAACTCATCAAATCATCACAAATCCTTACTTCCACGCTCTAATTTTGTTTTTTTTTTTATGGAATAGATGGCTAATGTAACGATATAATCATTTAAAAGCCTTTTTAAGTTTAAACCGTATCTTTTGTATTAGCCAATCGTTATTTATTGAGCAGTACTGTAAGTATAAAGTGTACATTTTATTATTTTTTGTTATGGTGGAGGACCCCATTGTGGCGACTGTAGAAAAAATCTTGTGTGTGTTTCGAGCGCAAATGGACATTGTCGATTTCGAGAGAATGCAACAACCTCTCAATCGACAATGTCGCATTTTGCGCTCTTAATACACAAATAGCTATTTTGCTTCAGCACAATCCAGATTTAAACTATTTTCGATTTGGGTATTAATTCAATCAAAACAACTGATTTATTATTTGACGTTTGCCGCTAGTTCGTTCGACGTTGTGTAGATTTCGCGTCGATCGAGTTGCTGTTGTTTCTTCGGAATTAAATTTAATCATGAATCGAAGGAATCATTGAACAAATCACTATTTAGAAAATCATAATCACAGTCCGAAGAAACACGCCTAAAGTCACTATAATATGGGCTGTAGCGTTTCGCGCGAATCTCTTGTTTCACATCATTTTGAGGGTTGCTATAGGATAGTCTTAAGCTGAATCAATTGAGTCAAATCCGTTCTACGTACTGACACCCACCCACACCTTCTCTATCTACATCGCCCGGTATGTGCCCCTTTTTCCATCCCTCTCGCGCCACCCCTGCCGTGTGCTCGGCTACAGAAAAGCTATTAAGGTGCGTAATAGGGGCCAGTGGTAAGAGCAGCGCGCAGACACCGCATCGATTAGACATAACATCGCCATCCCATCGCCATCGCCGCCGTCACGACAACCGAGCGTCCAAAGCGTCGTGGTGCTACACTGCACAACGGGCGCGAGGGGGGGGGGGGGGAATCGGGCATCGCAGGGTGCATGTGTGACGAGGTGAGATGGAGATGAAGTGGGGTAGGGGGATGAAGATGGTATGGAATAGTGGAAGAATGTTAAGACGATCCTGTAGCGATGAGGCACTTGCAGCGCTTAAAAATATGTAGATGATTTAACTACAGTTCAAAAGACACACTATTGATACGTACCCTACTGTATATCTGAGGTAGAGAAGCGTAATGAAATGAAGGTAGCGAGTACCTAGGACTGCACTACTGAACTATGAGAACAAATTAATAAGAATTCTAGAAAATAGGTTATATCGCGCGAAACTCCTCATCCTCTTTCTAGGAATTTGATTATAAACTTTTAGTATGTTATTAACATAAAACTAATGAACAATATGTTCCAAACGAAATTTTAAAATTTTGCAAATGACTAATGATATCAACTATCAAAACTAGTGGTTTTTCAACTTGACCCCTAAAACAAATTTCAAAAAGTGTACAGTTAATTTGTGGATCATACTTTCTTCTTTCATAGTATGTATAGTTTGTAGTGAATAGTTCAATATTGCGAGTTGTAGCGATTCAACACCATTTTGAAAACTGCTATAGAATTGTCTTAATTGTTGGAAGATGTAACTGAAAACTGGAAATATATATGTAAAAGACACTTGGTGAAAAATTTGAGATATCGATCTAAATTTTTATCAGCATAAAAGTGATTTCTGTGATACCTTCTTCACACACACATACACACACACGCACACACACACACAGGCACACATACAGGTATCATCTTAAAAATAGTAAAATTGTCTAGTAGGGACCCTAAAACGTGCTTATTCGTTAAAAACTCAACACAGAATTTTTTGACTAAAGACAATACCTTCTTTACCTAAAGGTGACGGAAGGTAGAAAATCTAATGTGACCAACACATTACCTTCCGTCAATTCTATGTATTTTGTACAAATCCATACCAAAAATTCTTTGGAAACAGTTCTATATATTCACTAAAATTGTAACACAAATATATACTATTTTCTACAAATTCCATACTGAGAGTTCCTTGAAAAGATTGGATAAATCCAATAAAATTATAACACGAACTTACACTATGTAAATTACACTTGATACGCCAATTATATTCAATATATACATAGAATATAAGGTGACTTGTTTATGAAATGAATTTTAATTCATTAGCTCTGTAACTATTCAGTATGAAGGAAAATGTATAATCAAGTCATATAGACAATAAAATATTCTTTCATATTATTAATCACAATAAAAAGTTCCTAAATGTCAGAAATTCTTCCAATTCATTAACAAGATTGGCGGTATTTCTGATGAATATGTGCATATTACCTATAATTTTAAATATTTAATTAATAAAACAATAAGAAAGATTGAATGTACTTCCCAGAAAAAGCTTTCAGTTATGTTACTAAAACTCTTCATTTTTGACACTGACATCTGTCATTCACAAACTATGTTATAAACATTTAAATTTGCCAACTAGGTTCCTTAGTGTAGTTTAGTCTCCGTGATTTATTACATTCGATTATTCTATATATTATAGTGCGTCTTTATCTCTAAATCTATAGAAGATATAATAAAATTTTAAGTGTATTAGATGGAGAATTTTATGTTCTTCGATATTTATAATAACAAAAATTTCCAAAAAATATTTACAAGAATTTTTCTAAGAAACTACTACCATGAATGTCAGATTGAGCAATACAGGTCTTAAGTATTATAGTTTTGATGAAACGTCCTTCCAACATCCACACACATACACACACACACATCCACACACACAAAGACATCAAGGTAAAAATGTTAAAATCGGACTGTAGTGACCTTAAAACGTGTTTATTTACTAAAATCCGGATATGCGATTTTTAGCATAAATCCAATACGTCTCTTAGCGAGAGGTATCGAAAAAACACTCTGATGCCCGGTTGCAGAAATGTTCATCAATTCCTTGATCAATCAACGGTTCATTAAAACGAACAAACGATTTTTTAACAGCAATAATTTAAATGTCATAAGAAAAAGTAAACTGATTCGAATTTGTTCATTTTGATGGTCCACTGACTGAATAAGGAGTTGATGAACGTTTCGGCAACCGGGCATCAGTGTTCACTTTAAAAATAAAAATGTTTTATTAATGTATTTTTATGAAAAAGGTAAACGTTGTTAAATAATTTCATTGGTAATACAAATAAAAATATTAAATTCTCTATGCCTCTCTTGACAGTTTTTGTTGAAGATCCACAAAGTTCACCACCCGTCATTTCCAAGAAAATCATTACCACCCTCCCCGATTGATTCTCCCAATTACAATCCATCCTTATTGTTTGACAGGAAAGAGTTTGAGTTGGCGAAAAACATTCCACCTAACCTATAGATACGAGTGTAATACCCCGTGCCATTTTAGCGGTGTGGCCCGGTCATATCATCAGCTGTCGAGAAGAAAGTAATCTTGTTGTGTTTTTGGGATGTTGCGTTCTCGAGGGATGATGGATCCATTACTTTGGCGCGTCAGCCGACCACTAATTAGTGGCTAAGCCAAGCACTGGACGGCATTAATTGAAGATGATTGAACGGAGTCCGCGACCGAAGTCGGAGTCTCACGAGGAGTCGTTTCTTCCATATGGCTACAGCGCACACTTCGCCAAACGAATATGTAATTGTGTGATTGATTCACAAGGTGGACCGATCTCATTCATCAACATATTTTTATTTATTTGATGGAATTAGTGATGGAAATGATAATATAATATACCTGGGGAGATTTGTTTATGGGATGTAAAGTCAAGCAAGGATGGATGCTGTTGAGAAATCGATGGAGAACCACCATGGAATGGTTATTTTTTAAAGTATACATTTCATTTCTTACAATTTTTTCTCAAAAATTCTAACTATGGGCCATCCAGCGAATCAAGTGGTTTACGTCATAAATACAATATCACTAGAAACTAGGGCTAGGACTTCGAACTGGGTATTTAGTTACATGGGAAATACCCACCCACCCGGACCAAATGGAATACGGGTCGGAGCCGATTCTTCACCCATAAGACCCGTGAGACCCAGAAGAACCACAGACCCATATTACCCGTAAGAACCACAGACCCATATTACCCGTAAGAACCGTATTGCCCTTAACGTTATATATTTATATATTACTAACTTATAAAACTATTGTATTATGTGAAGTGTTTAATCAAATAAATTAACTAAATTAAATAAAATTATTTTTCAACGGTAAGATTATGTAAACAAATAGCAATGTAATAACACATTTTACGGGTGATATGGTTCTTACGGGTAATATGGGTCTCTGGTTCTTACGGGTAATACGGGTCTGTGGTTCTTATGGGTAATACGGGTCTTATGGGTGTAGATCGGTTCCGACCCGTATTCACTGAAATACGGGTGGGCGGGTGGTCTTTTGGATCCACTGGTATTCCGAGCACTACTAGAAACAATGACGTCATATGTTAAAAAGTTTATATGAGCATGTAAAACGGATTAATATATGATCTGTGGGTCGCCTTCATAAATCCAAATCTTAAAAAGGTAACACGTCTGGTAGGTATAATTTTTTTACAGCGAAATCCAATTTTATTTAAAATATTCTGAACGATACTGCTTACGCCTTCTTACAATTTCTCACTGTTTCTGTACATTGCGTATAGCGTTTGCCACACGCTGTACATATAGATTTAATTTTCAAATTATTACTGACAAATAGAACGAAATATTACCTCAATATTACAATTCAGTGAAAGTAAGAGCCCACCAATCTATTTTTCATTTTCAAAATAAGTCAATAAATTAACTACAAGCTCTTGAATTTGGCACGACAGAGCATTTGGCATTTTTTCAATGAACAATTAAACCAAAAACAAAATGCAATCACAATACAGGTTGAAAAGTATAATATAGACATATAATATTTAGTAATATATAATAATAATAATAATAATAATAATAATAATAATAATAATAATAATAATAATAATAATAAAACCAATAAAATAAGAAAATTTCAAAAATCCCTAAACGATGACGTAAACCGCTTGATAGCCCATAGATACATATTTCTATTTCTCGCTAAGAGAGGTATTGGATTCATGCGAAAAATTGTATATCCAGATCCAGATTTTAGTGAATAAGCACAATTTAAGGTCCCTACAAACCGATTTTAACATTTTTACGATGATGTGTGTGTATATGTGTGTGTGTGGATGTGTGTATGTGTAGATGTTGGAAGAACGTTTATAATACTTAAGACGTATTTAACTATTTATTCCTCTATTTGACATTCATCGGAAGAGCTGAAAAGGTTTTGGTAACAATTAAACTACCGAAAGTAGTAATTTCTTAGAAAAAATCTTCTAAATATTAGTTTTGGGAAATTTTTGTAATTACAGATAAAAAAAACATAAAATTCTACATTTAATACACTTAAAATTTTTATTATATCTTCTATAGATTTAGATATAAAGACACTATAATATATGAATAGAATAATCGGATGTAATAAATCGCAGAGGCTACACTACATTAAGAAAACCAGTTTTTTTTAAAAAAAAAACTCTCAACAGGATTAAATCCTAATTACTGATTAGGTTCACAAACGAAACATCCATGCCTTAGTGGGATTCAAACCCAGAACCCCGAGCACACTTATGACTAAAAGGCGTTGCTCTAACAATTGAGCCTCCGGAACCGACAAATGACAATTCAAATGTTTATAACATAGTTTATAAATGACAGATGTCAGTGTCAAAAATCAACAGTTTTAGTGACATCCTGAAATCTTTTTCTGGGAAGTACATTTAATCTTTCTTATTGTTTTATTAATGAAATATTTAAAATTATAGGTAAAATGCATATATTCATCACAAATACCGCCAATCTTGTTAATGAATTGGAATAATCTCTGACTTTTAGGAACTTATACAATGAAAAATAGATATAATTAGAATTATATGTGTGCAGAAGACAAGTTAAATACAACAAAAAACATTATTTGGGTAAAGTTCTGCATTTTTTTTTGTTAAAAAACGACGGTTCGATAGCGAAGTGCAATACAATACTTATATAGCCTAATATGGAAATGGCGAGAGGTCTTGTGCTGGCCACAACAGTTTTTTAATTATTCAACCATGTAATCATTTTATATTCTAATATATTCTTTGGTATAACTAATACGAGGTGTGTTCAAAAAATATCGCGAATTTTGTGTTTTTTCAAAAATTATTTATTTATTCATGAATATCTATTTTGTCCCCTTCAAAGTAATCCCCATGAGATATTATACACTTGTGCCAACGGTTTTTCCAATCTTCAAAGCACTTCAAAAAATCATTTTTTTTATCTTGTTCAGCTCCTCCTTCGATGCCGTCTTTATCTCGTCAAGCGTAGCGTAACGTCGTCCTTTCATAGGCCTCTTCAGTTTAGGGAACAAGAAAAAGTCACAGGGGGCCAGATCTGGGGAATACGGTGGCTGCGGCATCATTAGTGTGTTTTTGGCTAAAAAGTCGCGCACAAGCAACGATGTGTGAGCAGGCGACCCGTCTCATGCCCAAATCATTGATAAAAATCGAATGGCACGAGCCAATCGATATGTTTAGGTCCTCAGCAACTTCTCTAACGGTGATTCGACGATTGGCCAATATCATTTTCTCCACTTCATTAATTTTTTCGTCTGTTGTTGAAGTGCTCGGGCGTCCGGCACGCTTTTCGTCGTTCACATCTTCTCGGCCTTCTGAGAACATTTTGTACCACCGATAAACGTTGCTTTGGTCCAAGGTAGCTTCTCCGTATGCCACAGTCAACATTCGGAATGCATCCGCGCACTTAATTTCGTTTTTCACACAAAATTTGATACAGGTTCTTTGTTCCATTTTTTTGAATAGGTAAAAATCGAAGACGATCCAAAACACGTGCAAGCAAAGCAGCTGTCAACAATTAAGTGAACATTCAAAATGGCCGAGCTTGTCGACATAAGTGAGAGACATGAGTACCAACATAAAGCCACAAAAAGATCAAAATTCGAATATACGTAACCCGCGAAAATTCAAAATTCGCGATAGTTTTTGAACACACCTCGTATGTTAAGAAATCTTTATCTACACCTTCTTAATATGAATTTTATGAATCAAACTTGAATCTTGGACATCCCAATGTGTCACTATATCCACAGAACCAACATTTTGTTATTACTCTAATTTTCCTGTATAGTCCGTCATTATCTCTTCTTATTAATCCATTCCCGTGTTAAATCTGACGTCACATTCACAGTCTTGGTTACATCTCGTCAGCTTGAACGTTGCATGTTGTGTTGTCTTGCAGTGGACAGAGGTGAGCGACATCGATCGCAAGCTCGCGGCACTCGTTATTCGGACGACACCCTCAGCCTCGGCCTCAGACTCCTCCGCAACCCACCCCCGCATCCCAAGTCTTGTCCGTCATCCACGAGACGAATACAGAATACAGACACCGATCTACATACGGTCTGGTCGCGAACCTGGGGAACCGAGTTCGATCCCGACCGACGCCAAATATTTCCAATTTTAAATGGCACAAAACTGAACCCTGTGGTGCACTCTCTACACCAGCTATGAGTGCCCGTGAGGTGACGCCTGGTAAGCGTCCCGGTACAAATATGTCATCATCATTACCGATGTCTACATGTGTTGTAGATATTAGCTCACTCAGTAATTTATTTATTTATTTATTTATTTATTTTTGTTATTTGGGAAACCAACAGATAAATCTATTTACAGGTTTCCTCGGTATACATATACTATTACAATTTGAAAAATTACAAACACATAAATTTAGCACAAAAGTAAAACAAAAGAAAAATATCGCTTGAAATTTTACAAATACAATACAAACAATAAACATTGAACATAATTATACATCATTTATATAAGTCTTTTTTAAATTGAAATAAAGATGAACAAAAAGGATCTAAGTGCTGAAAATTATCGTTATAGCATTGCATAAATCTTTGCACAGGAGAGTTCTTATAATTATTAGAATTGTAATTTTTTTGTATAAAATAAATGCTTGTTGCGCACTACTACATTTGGTATATGAAAATTAAAGTTAACAAGAATGTCAGGACAATTAACATGATTATTTAAAATTTTATATAAGAAAATCATGTCAGCATTAGATCTTCTTTTCTCGAGGGTTAACATATTTAAAGTGCTTAATGAAAGTTCATAATTACTTTCATTTAGACCAAATTTAAACTTAAGCAGTGAAATAAACTTTTTCTGAACAGATTCTAATCTAGTAATATTACTGGCATACGACGGGCTCCAAACTTGAGAAGCATATTCGACAATAGGACGTACTAAGGTATTAAATAATAAAATAAATGAATTAATGTTATTGAAACGATTAAGTGACCTGTATATAAATCCTAATGTTTTGTATGCTTTTCTAGCTATGGTATCCGTATGTTCGTTAAATAATAATTTGGGATCAAATAAAACACCCAAATCTTTAATTGTTGTTTTTCTTTCTAAAGTACAATTATTCAACCTGTAAGAGAAATTGAATATATTTTCATTTCTTAAAAAAGATACCACACAACATTTATCTATGTTTAAATGCAAGTCAATATCAGTACAGAATTGTTGTAAATTAAGCAGTTCGCACACACACACACACATAAAGACATCATCGTAAAACTAGTATACTCGTATTCTAGGAACCCTAAAACGTGCTTATTCGTGAAAAACTCACCACCGAATTTTTTTACCTAAAGGTAACTGAAGGTAAAAATCAAGTCAATATCATCTTGAAGATTATAAATTCAGCAACATATAATTTATAGTTTAGTCAATAAGTTTATAAAAAAGAGTTGGTAAATAGGTACTGAAAACGCAAGGAGAAAATAAAAAGTATTTTGGTGTTTTGTTCATCTTGCAATAGTCGTAATTTTTTATCGTCATGAGTGTACTACGTGAGTAAAGGTCATGAATGTTTGTCAGACGAATAAGACGGCTCAGAATGACAAAGTTGCGACCATTAACATAAAATGTCAATCGGGTTCTTATGACGCCGATTGTACTTCAACTGTCCCAAGTTTCTGACCGGATAACGACTACGAATACTCATAGAGATAGAGAATTGCACTTTGAAAAGATTCATTTCGTAAAAAATCTATTTGTTATTTAAATGAAGCGGTTAATTTTAAGAGCTATCATACTTATATGAAAAACTATTATTTATTCTACTCTAATTGAAAAAATTTCTGCCTGCAGAGAGCAGCACTAGACTGAATATATCCAGGGTGTGTCTGAAAAATGAGGACATGGCTTAACCACAGATTCCTGGGCCCAAAATAAGACGATTTAGCTAAACTTACTTTTACCGGAATGTGTACCATTTAGACAGTATTCTGCTTCAAATTTCTTCGAAAAAAATAAATTAATTAGCTTATAATAACAGAACGCTTTATTCGATTTGGATGACAATTCACATGGTTATGTCATCTTTTAAGATGATATTTGTTATTAATAATAAACCACTAGTGTATGAAACTTAGGTGTCCCAATATTGATTAGGAAACATTACTAACACCACAACATTTGAAGAGGGCACTCATTGTTGGCATGAAGAATGCACCACCAAAATAAAACGATATATTTTTACTTCTCGAGAAGTATTGGATTCATGCTAAAAATCGCATATCCTGATTTTAGTGAAGAAGCTTCGTTATAAGGACCCTAGAATTTTTGCAATAATTTTGTCACACAAACTTTCAATTGCTTGTAGTTTTCGAACGAATTAATATTTAAACATTTTTTTTTCTCATTAATACTCATACAAGAATAACGCGATAACAATTTTCATTTAAGACTTTAATTTCTAAAAATTCACTTAGTTGTTCAAATGCTCTAAATATGGGTACACTTACGTAACATTGTCTTTACAACCAAATAATATTACTAGCAAGTTTATATCTCTATCCATTTCTCCCAAAAGTCAATATACTACAATATTCAGATAAAAACTTTAAAATTTTCAAAAATCTAATTTATATGTATCTAGATACTTTTCAGTGCACTGATTCCAAATTTTGAAACCGTAGGTCGATATCTCTTTTCGTTCTCGAGATATTTAGTTTCAAAGTTTTGCTCAAAACTGCCCATTTTTGGGTATTAACCCAAAAATGGGCCGAGATACGAATTTGGCGACACCACCAATCGATTCTACGGATAAAAATACATAAGTATACCAATTTTCATAATTTTTGACTAACCGGTTAATTTTTTATGAATAAAAGTTTGAAAACGACCAAAATCTGAAAAAATCCTAAGGGGTACCCCTTACGATTTTTTCAAATTTTGGCCATTTTCAGTTATTTTGCTTTAGAGATTGTATGCGCTGTTCAAAAATTATGAAAATTGGTACACATATGTAATTTTGTCCGTGGAATCGATTGGTGTTGTCGCCAAATTCATATTTCGACCCATTTTTGGGTTATTACCCAAAAATGGGCAGTTTTGAGCAAAACTTTAAATCTAAATATCTCGAGAACGAAAAGAGATATCGACCTGCGGTTTCAAAATTTGGAATCAGCGCAATGAGAAGTATCTAGATACATATAAATTAGATTTTTGAAAATTTTAAAGTTTTTATCTGATTATGGAGTATATTGACTTTTGGGGCAATAATTCAATATTAGGTAAAGATCTAGCCCAGAAATGGGTAATTTTGAGAAAATATTTGAGGTTGAATATCTCCAAAAGTAAAAGAGATATCAACCTGCGTTTTCATGATTTGGAACAGTAACGAGTTGTCAATCTTCACAACTTGTTTAGGAGTAAGATGAGATATGTAATCGTCTTGTTAATAATAATGGTAGTAAAATACTATTAGACCGAACAAACGGATGTTACTAATTTTAGAATATTGCGAATAAAATTTTTGACTACCCGTAAAACAATTGTTACTGTCATTAAAAATTACTTGTTTGACATTTGGATAGACTGCTAGATTAAATTTATTTTAAAAATTTAGCAGTGCAGACACTCAGATTTTATTTTTTTCTGTGTGAACCGTAACAGATATCACAAATAACACAGAGAGAGAAAAGTTTACTATTGAATGTATCTTTGTGAAGAAAAAAAATTTCACGTTTTCGGCATTGCCATTAAAAAGTTACGGTCTAATTAATGTTGGTACACCTAAGTTTCATACACTAGTGGTTCACTAATAATAACAAGTATCACAGTAAAAGATGACTTATAACCATATAAACTGTCATACCAAATTACATCCAAATCGAATAAAGCGCCCGATGATTATAAGCAAAATTAATTTTTTTTCGAAGAACTTTGAAGCAGAATTCTGGCTAAATGGTACACTTTCCGGTAGAAGCAAGTTTGGTTAAATCGTCTTATTTTAGCCTCAGGAATCTATGGTTAAGCCATGTCCCCCTATATAAGAGACACCCATAGTAAATATTGTATAAGATATTTTGTTATGTTCATATTGAGATCATCCTTGTAAATTTGTTGTGCTGCATCCAACTCAAACAGAACACGTTGCTTATCTAGTAGGGGGCCCGTGAGTTAATTTCTCAGATTGATTTACGTCACATAACGACATTCTCCTGTCGTCGTAAAGCGCTGATATATTATCACTACCAGACGGAATTATACCTACACGCACACATTTGAACACTATTTTAAAATCTTGATACATTATGAATACATTAACAACATCACAGCCACAGATATATAGATGGCGGTGGGATGGCACTCATTTTGTTTTTATCATTACTATTTTCGAGCCGAACAACTTGATTTATACTTTTTTAATTTATTCAGCTCTTCTACATTCTTGGATTTCCGAGACGTAGACGGATAATAAATAATAAGTAAGAGTTTAATAAGAAAATGTTAATGGAACAGAAAATGAAGAAATGATTGAACGGGCAATAATAATAAAATTTTATTAAAAAGAAACATGTTTAGAGATTTAGTAACAAATACAAACAATATCTGACGTAAATATAGCGATACTGTAGGAATATATAAAAAATACTCCCCATAATATGAAGGTGACATACTTATAAAACCTTATAGAGGTTAATTAATTCAAAAATACGAGGTGTGGCAATTAAATAACGAGATTTATTTTTTTCCGGCTTCCCTGTAAATTTGGCAACATTGCAGGTTATGTCATATTCATTTGTCATCTTCCCTCCATCCACTGTTAAAATTTCAAGATAATTAGGCAAACCGTTAGACAGTAGCCTTTGATTGAAGTTAAATACTTTCTCGTGCTTCGCCGGAATTATGTTAGTGTCACTATGAAATTCTCTGTAAATTTGCTACAGAAATATACGAATTGTTGAAGAATGTTTATGGTGATGGGGTCTATCTAGTACTCAAGTTTTCGAGAAGTTTAGAAAATTTAAAGAAGGAAGGACATTGTTTTTTTAGAAATGCGAGTGATTGTTCACATGGATTGGGTGCCTGAGGGGCATTTCGTTAACCAAGCATATTACAAGAAGGTTTTGATAAACCTTCATGCATGGGTGAGAAGAAAAAGGGCTGAAATGTGATGGATTCTCCATGAAGACAACGCGCCGGAACAAAATGCCCTGTCCGGCAAAACATTTTTGACGAAATACAAAATCACCTTGTTGGTACATCAACCATACTCACTTGACCTGGTGCCATGTGACTTGCTTTTATTCCCAAATTGTAATTCTGCGTTAAAAGGCATCAAATTCGGGGCCGAGATGTAGTTATAGAAAAGCGACAGAGCTTATGAATAACCTAATAAAAAAGGCCTGCAGGTATTGCTTCCAACAATGGAATATTCGCATCGGGCGGTGTAGGGTTCGGGGAGGAGAGTACATTGAAGGTGGCAATATTTGTTTTGTGAAATTTTATACATTAGCTTTGTTCGATGACATGTACTAGGCCGCTCTAGTGTTAACTTTCTTACACTAATATGTTTTATGAGAAACGGGCAGCTTCTGGCAGGCTGTTCGATGAAAAAAATTTTAAGAACTAGTGTTCACGTTTCTGACCTGACTCGCGAGGTGGTGTAGAAAGTGCAGACTAGGAGTGGGGGTAACTAAATGTTGTTCGGTAGACATTTTAATTCTATCCATCTACACATCTGTTTATTAACCTAAAATTTTACACATTGAGAAATTAAAATAATGGATTCAGATATAGTATATTCTCTTTGTTTTGTTATATAAAGAATTAATTGATATATCTGTCTCTGAATCTGATGAAGAATCAAGCGATGATTGATCTTTGTCAGAATCGTTTATTAGTTCAAACACTATACTCTTTAAAACAGACATTTCTGCAGTCATTTCTTTGCAGCTTTATGATATGACTGTGTTTATAAACAACCTAACCTTTTACACCTTTGGTTACGCTTGGCTTGATTACTCACAGCTGAGCAAACTTGCCCAAATATACACTAGTGTGTTTTATGAAACCACAAGAATTAGACTGAACTAGTGTACACTACACTACACTGCACTATTCTGCTCTGCACTTCAAGCACTTCTCATCGAACAGAGCTATTGTCAATGTTCTAAGATCAATCACCTCGTATTTATAGGAAACTGAATGTCACACTTGATGTTTTACAGGTAAACTTGAAATACATATTTTTTAAATTTCATCCAAATTTGTTTATTAATTTGTGGCGTCTGCGTTTAACTCATTATTTTCTGGCGGAAGTTTTTATGAAGCGTGGGCTACGACTGAGCCTCAGAAACATCAACATCAAATATCAGGCGTCCATAGCACGCTGAAATAAATCCTCATTTCCACAGGGGCCTCGTTTTCGCCAAATAAATCTTAATACCCCCCTCCTCCCAGCAGTCAGCGACTGAGCGGTCTATGATATTCCAAAGAACCAGCCAGCCAACAGGGCAGGGTTCGGATACTTACAAAACGACCCACGATAAATTGACGCGTAACAATTCATTCAAGGTGGGGGAAATTTAGGCAGCACCTGAACGAATATTTAGGCATTTTTTAAAAATTTCCAGTTTTGGTATTTCGCGAAAGTTATCAAATATGCAAATTTATTTTGGGTTTTTTTATGAAGTTTTGTGATCGCGTTTCTGAGTGTAGTCGCAAATCTGCAGACTCGATCCCAATTAACGACAAAATTATATCTAAGCGACTGTTATCATTACTGATATCTGTATACAAAGTAGATTGGCACACCCAGCAATTGGTAATATGACATGATGATATACAGGGTGTCTCACAAATAGGGGGACATGGCTTAACCACAGATTCCTGAGGCTAAAATAAGACAATTTAACCAAACTTGCTTCTACCGGAAAGTATATCATTTAGCCAGTATTCTGCTTCAAAGTTCTTCGAAAAAAAAATTGCTTATAATAACCGGACGCTTTATTCAATTTGGATGAAATTTGGTATGGCAGTTTATATGGTTATAAGTCATCTTTTAAGGTGATACTTGGTATTATTAGTGAACTAATAGTGTATGAACATAACGTTTAATGGCCAAGCCGATAACGTGAAATTATTTTTTTGTCAGAAAGATACATTCAATAGCAAACTTTTCTCTCTCTGTGTGATTTGTGATATCTGTTACGGTTCACACAGAAAATAATCAAACCTGAGTAACTGCACAGTGAATTTTTAAAAATAAATTTAATCTAGTAGTCTTTCCAAATGTCAAACAATTAATTGTTAATGACAGTAACAATTGTTTATGGGTTGTCAAAAATTTTCTTCGCAATATTCTAAAATTAGTAACATCCGTTTGTTTGGCCTAATAATATTTGACTACCATTATTGTAAATAAGACGATTAGATTTCTTAGCTTACTCTTAAACAAGTTGTGAAAATTGACAACTCGTTACTGTCATTAAAAATTATGTTTGGCATTTAAACAGACTGCTAGATAAAATTTATTTTAAAAATTTAGCGGTGCAGACACTCACATTTTAGTTTTTTCTGTGTGAACCGTAATAGATATCACAAATTACACAGAGAGAAAAAAGTTTGTTATTGAATGTATCTATCTGAAAAAAAATATTTACGTTATAGTCTTGGCCATTTAAAAGGTACAGTCTAATCAATGTTGGAACACCTAAGTTTCATACACTAGTGGTTCACTAATAATAGCAAGATGACTTATAACTAGTGCTGTGAAGATCCGACAAAACATGGATCCGAGTACCCGGATTTTAAAATATCCGGTTCCTCGGATATCCGATGTTCGGATATTGAAGCGGATATCCGTAAATTTAATTCGGATTTGGATCCGGATCCAAATCAGGATCCGGATCCTAGTTTGGGTACCATATCCCATTCGGGTCCGGATTCGATGTGTTGTTCACGGATCCGGATCCGAATTTTAATTCTGGATTCGTTTCATCATTTTGAATGTAAAGGCAAACATTTGAATGTAGACGGTTGTAGAGACAGCGGTCTGTAATCAACAAAAAATTTTATAATACCCCTCTAAAATAGCCAGATAGTTGGTGCAAATTTTTCTTAGAATATTGAAAATTCTGTAGTTCTAAAATATTAACATTCAATATAACAAATACTTCAAAGAAAACGAAATATACCATAGAAGGGATTGTTTTTGTTACCTACTTATAGTTCTGTGGAATCGAGGAATTTCCTTCTTAGCGGATGCTAAAAGTTTAACATCGAAAATATACCGACTATTAACTACATCAAACAAAAATGTATAGTGGATTATTTCATAATCAAATTTATTTGGTTTTGTGACTCCATGATAATATACATTCAAATATTATCATCTGGTTCAATACTGAGAATAGGTACTCGAATCCGAGAACCGATGCGCATACTGAAATTCCATATGTAAAATCCAAAACTCGATACTCAGATCCGGATCCAAAATCCGATACTGAGATTTGGATCCGAGATCCGGATAGTTCAACATTCAATTATCCGGATATTTTTGGATCCGAAACCGAAACTATCCGGATCCGGATCCCACCACTACTTATAACCATATAACTAGCATACCAAATTTCATCCAAATCGAATAAAGCGTCCGGTTATTATAAGCAAAATTATTATTTTTCCAAGAACTTTGAAGCAGAATACTGGCTAAATGGTTTTTCCGGTAGAAGAAAGTTTAGTTAAATCGTCTTATTTTAGCATCAGGAATCTGTGGTTATGCTATGTTCCCCTTATTTTAGAGACACCTATATATACTGTGCTGTAAACATTTTCAAGTGTGACATTCAGGACCATATTTATTAAAATTTGAAGCGTAAACTTTTCTCAAAACTTTTGTTCCACACATTATTTTCTTTTGATCTATTAGTCCCACCCTCCTCTCCGATCCATTTCCTGTACGTTGGTGCGTTAAGACCCCATAAATAAAAATGATTTGATGGCGTAATGAAGCAATTAATGTAGATGCTTATCTCCAGAATTCAGATTCGATTCTCTATCAGTTACCGGTAATTAACTGTAATTTGTCTGATTAAACACATTACACCTGCGTTATTGCTCCCGCAGCCAATCAGAGAAAAAGAGAGATTCGAACAGAACTCATTTAGATCGGAATTAAAAATCTATCTTACGATGTATAAGATTGTAATAGGAATAATATAAGATAATGTCTTTATAAGCGTACGATCGAAACGATATGGATATTATATTAGAAGGATATCTAAATACTATATTAGTGTATAGTATAAAAGAAGAAACATATTGAATGGGTATACAACTTATACGATAGGAGAATCTAGTTGTAGTAATATTAATATTTATATCTTTTTCTTGTAAAATGCTTGGGGCAAGATTTTGTTTATATAATTAGAAACAAAGCAGAGAAATAAGGCAGTGAGGTTATCCACTATAATAAATTAAAAAATCTGATGTGGCCAACACATGACCTCCCTCCAATTCCATGTTTAAAATAGCAATGAGCTTTAAGTAAAGTTTAACTTCCGATTGATCTTTTGTAAACAAAATTTACTTTATTGTTCCGATATATAGAAAAGTTTGTAATACGAAATTTGAATTATATTTTGTTTTTCCTGAAAAATCTGTTAGAGCTTCAAATTAAGTACTACATCCGGTTTATCATATATAGTCAAAATCTAATATGATGTTTGTAATTAATAAGAGTATTAAATACCAACTTTCCGAAGTTTTGGATCATTAATACATTTTAAGGGAAAAATCGTCACACACACACATTATTGTCAAGATCATCACCAACTTCCTTATGCTCTAAAAGGCAATATATGTAAATTCTTCGCCGTACATTATTCATTTCGTAAATGTGTAACTATTATTTGACACTTTGAAATCACGTTCTTATTGAGAGCTGTTTGATATATAATCCTGCAAACATCAAACTTAAATCGAATTATCCTGTACATCTAATATTTATGTATGATGGAAAATATATAATTTTTACAAACCTTAATATCATTAGAATCGTAATTAAACTACTAAATTCTTCTTAATATGGTTTCATTTTTAATTTTAATGAAAACTGCTTCAGTGACAGTGACATTTGTTTAAATATGTCAAATTTGTTATTAAAGTATTGTTTTTGTTTGACGCAGAGGCAAAGTGATGTACAAAAATAAATTATTTTATAATATAATATAAAGTTATTTCAAGTTATTTTCTAAATGCTATTATCATAGAATTGAAGATTGTGCCATTATATTCAATTTGTATTGGTAAAACTTGCTAAAAAATTATATTCAATGAATTTTTTACAAGAAAAACTGTTAAAAGCTTGTATAAATGATACTTCCGGTTATCCGATATACACTCAAAACTAATGAGCTCTTCCCACATTAGCATAGAATGGATATACAAAATTTCAAATTTTTCTGATTGATAGTATTTGAGTAATCGTGTCCACATGATCCACACACACAGACACACAAACACACACATACATACCTACAGACATCATTGTAAAAATGTTAAAATCGGATTCTGGGGACATCAAAACGTGCTTATTCACTAAAATCTCTATATCCGATTTTTAGCACGATCCCTATACCTCCCTTACCTAGGGTAGCGGGAGGTAAAAATCTGTTGTGGCCAGCACAAGACCTCTCGCCATTTCCATATTAGGCTATGTAAGTATTGTATTGCACTTCGCTTTCGAACCGTCGTTTTATAACAAAAAATTACAAAACTTTACCCAAATATTGTTTTTTATTGTATTTAACATGTCTTCTGCACTCATATAATTCTAATTATATCTATTTTTCATTGTATGAGGAAGTTTCTAAATGTGAGAGATTCTTCCAATTCATTAACCAAATGGGGGATTCCAGCTCAATCGAATTAAAGGAAAATAGTAAAAAAATACGAATGTATATGCTGAATAACGAATATTAATAAAAAAAATTAAATGGTATAATTGAGATATTTCGGAAATAAGGAGTTTTTTGTTAATAAATATATTTTGATTGACGACCGAAAGACCGCCTATACATGCATAACAAATAGCGTGTTAGGAGGTGGGGGTTACTACCAATGGAAGTTAAGAAATTCAAATTCGAAAGGAGGGGCTAACATTCCTGTTTCCAAACAGTTTTTATTTTAACATAAATTTCTTGCATTAAACTTAATAATTTAAATACACCTGTAATTATAAAGTATGTAGACTTATACAGTGTTATAATATTCATAACTTAAAATAAACATATATTTCAAGAACATTTAGATCCATGATGAAAACAGTTTGATATAAAAACACATAAATGTGACGTCACGTCAATCTTTTCAAAATTCGGGAGACCATAACTCGCTTATTAATAGGAATTTTTTCACCGGATTTTCATCAATAGGCTTAGTTTCCCTAATATTTTGAGATGAAATTATAAGAAAAACTTCCCAGAAAAAGCTATCAGAATGTAACTAAAACTGTTGATTTTTGACACTGACATATGTCATTTATAAACTATGTTATAAACATTGGAATTTGTCAACTGGTTTCCTTAGTGCCTTAGCCTCTGCGATTAGATTACTCTATATATTACAATGTCTTTATCTCTAAATCTATACAAGATAATAATAAAAATTTTAAGTGTATTATATAGAGGGAGAATTTTATGTTCTACAATATTTAATAAAAAAACTTTCAAAAAATTATATTTAGAAGAATTTTTCTATGAAACTACTACTTCCGGTTGTTCAGTTGTTACCAAAACCTTTTCAGCTCTTCCCAGGAATGTCAGATTGAGGAAACTGCAGTTAAATATTTCATTAATAAAATAATAAGAAAGATTAAATATACTTCCCAGAAAAAGCTATCAGAATGTCACTAAAACTGTTGATTTTTGTTACTGACATGTGTCATTTACAAACTATGTTATAAACATTGGAATTTGTCAACTGGTTTCCTTAGTGTTTTAACCTACATCTATACAAGATATAAAAAAAAATTAAGTGTATTAGATGAAGAATTTTATGTTCTTCAATATATAATAACAAAAATTTCTAACATATTATATTTAGAAGAATTTTTCTAAGAAACTGCTACTTCCGGTTGTTCATTTGTTACAAAAACCTTTTCAGCTCTTCCCAGGAATGTCACATTGAGGAATCCATAGTTAAACAGTTCTTAAGTCTTATAGTTTTTGAGGAATCGTGACTACAACATCCAGACATACACACACACACACACACACACACACACACACACACACACACACACACACATCCACACACACAGACATCGGATTGCTTATTCACTAAAATCTGGATATGAGATTTTTAGCATGAATCCAATATCTCTCTTAGCGAAAGGTAAAAATTGTTCAAATTTGTCCCAAAACTTATGGGACATACATTACATCCGATATAAATTTTCCAAATATTATTAATAAAAATTATAACAATTAAGAAAACCCAAACTACTTCTATTCCAATGACATTACTATTAATTCTTCATCTTAGTTCTTAGATTAACCATTAAACTCTAACACTACTTCTTCTTCAGGTGTATAGAAACCGGTTCCCAGTTCTCCACTGCAAGATCACTGGGCAATAAACGGTGTATCAATGCTACAGATGTAATAACAAATTAAAGCAATCGGTGGCGCGGTGGAGCAGTGGCGGATCCGCAGTGGCAACTATAAATGGTAAGTGTAAGAGTGGCTGATAGTGTAAGATATATGTACGCCTACAACACGGAGAAAAGGAATAGTGAAGAATGGGATATGAAAAATAAAGATAGGAAAAGGTAATTAATAATTTTGGATGTAACGCGTTGTAGTGTTACTTACTGCGTTTATTGTTGTTTTGAGAGGCAAATATTAACCACCACCTTTTTTACCTTTCGCTAAGAGAGGTATTGGATTCATGCTAAAATTCGCATATCCAGATTTTATTGAATAAGCACGATTTAAGGTCCCTACAATCCGATTATAACATTTTTAAAATGATGTCTGTGTGTGTGTGTGTGTGTGGATGTGTGTATGTGTGTGTGTGTGTGTGTGTGTGTGTATGTATGTATGTCTGGATGTTGTAGTCGCGATTCCTCAAAAACTATAAGACTTAAAAAATATTTAACTGCAGTTTCCTCAATCTGACATTCCTGGGAAGAGCTGAAAAGGTTTTGGTAACAATTGAACAACCGGAAGTAGTAGTTTCTTAGAAAAATTCTTCTAAATATAAGTTTTTAGGAGTTTTTTTTTTTATTAAATATTGAAGAACATAAAATTCTCCATCTAATACACTTAAAAAAATTTATTATATCTTGTATAGATTTAGAGATAAAGACTCTATAATTTACAGTAAACTAATCGCAGTTTTAGTGACATTCTGATAGCTTTTTCAGGGAAGTATATTTAACTTTTCTTATTGTTTTATTAATTAAATATTTGAAATTATAGGTAAAATTGTAGTAAAATGCATATATCCATCAGAAATACCGCCAATCTGGTTAACGAATTGGAACAATCTTTGACATTTAGAAACTTCCTCATACAATGAAAAATAGATATAATTAGAATTATATGTGTGCAAAAGACATGTTAAATATAATAAAAAACAATATTTGGGTAATGTTTTGTAAGATTTTGTTATAAAATGACGGTTCGAAAGCGAAGTACAATACAATACTTATATAGCCTAATATGGAAATGGCGAGAGGTCTTGTGCTGGCCACAACAGATTTTTTTATATTACATAAATATTTCTAATTAAAATAAACAAAATAACAAAATAGTTGTCGGTATGTATATGCATTTTACCTATAATTTCAAATATTTAATTAATAAAACAATAAGAAAGATTAAATAGACTTCCCAGAAAAAGCTATCAGAATGTCACTAAAACTGTCCATTTTTGACACTGACAAACTATGTATGTTATAAACATTGGAATTTGTCAACTGGTTTCCTTAGTGCCTTAGCCTATGCGATTAGATTACTCTATATAATATAGTGTTATTATCTCTAAATCTATACAAGATATACCTAACAAAAATTTTAAGTGTATTAGATGGAGAATTTTATGTTCTTCAATATTTAATAACAAAAATTTCTAACATATTATATTTAGAAGAATTTGTCTAAGAAACTACTACTTCCGGTTGTTCATTTGTTACCAAAACCTTTTCAGCTCTTCCCAGGAATGTCAGGTTGAGGAATCCATAGTTAAACAGTTCTTAAGTCTTACAGTTTTTGAGGAATCGTCCCTACAACATCCAGACCTAACACACACACAAACACACACACATACACACAGACATCATTTTAAAAATGTTGTAATCGGATTTTAGGGACCTTAAATCGTGCTTATTCACTAAAATCTGGATATGCGAATTTAGCGAGAGGTAAAAATAGTACAATCGAGATCTCGAATTTCTACTCTCGTTTCGAGCAAACCTCGAGGACATTATCTCGTCTCGTCTCGAAATATCGAGAAAAGAATAATATTAATCTCGTCTCGAAAATTCGACAAATTCGAGACGAGATCACGAAAATGCGAGATCTCTCGGCATCACTATTCCCTTTTCCCTTCCACATATCTTTCTTTCCACATCTGTTCCCCCTTATGCCGGTCCCGCGTATCTCCATCTCCATTCCACTATCCGTGTCACTTTTGACAGATTTATGGCAAGTTTTGTGTAGTCTTAATATGACTTATGGACAGGAACAAATATAATCCCGATGCGTAATTTAGTCTGCTGGTTGAAGAGACGACGTGAGACACGGCTGGGCCTCTGACGGCCACAAAGAAGCTGCCACCGTAAATCAAACCAACTGACAACATTGATTCATACGCTAACGGACAACGGATTACGGATTTTTAACGCCAGACGAATATTCTTAAATATGAGCGAGACGCACAAGACTTATATAGATGGGTATCAGATATGGAAATCATAGACGCAGATCAGTTCATGATGTTTTACCTTCCGTAAAAGGAAGGTATTGTCTTTGGTCAAAAAATTCGTTGGTGAGTTTTTAATGAATTAGCACGTTTTTTTACTATTTTTAAGATGATGTCTGTATGTGTGTGTGTGTGTGTGTGTGTGTGTGTGTGTGTGTGTGTGTGTGTGTGTGTGTGTGTGTGTGTGTGTCCGTGTGTATGTCCGTGTGTGTGTCCGTGTGTGTGTCCGTGTGTGACAAATTTTTCTCCGACGATAATTCCAATACTACAATTCTAAAAATTATAATTCTTTCGTATTCCTCTTCTTTACATCCATATGAAGAGCTGATTAGATTTTGGTTATAATTGATCCACCGGAAGTACCCTGATTTGAAGTTTTTAACAGTTTTTCTTGAAAAAACGCAGTTAAATATTATTTTTCGACATTTTGTGATTATCAGTATGAAAGAATATCTTATTCTCTATACGGTTTGATTATACAGTTTCGTTCATATTCAATAGATATAGAGTTATAAAGACATTAAGAGAGATTAACTTTCAAAAATTAGTCAGCTTTGTTAAAATTGTGGAAACAACAGACATATTCAGAAAAATTTAATTGACAGATGTCAGTGTCAAAGTATAGGGTCAGAAAGTTATGTGTGAATGTGATATAGTGTGCCTCCAAAGAGAAGAAGATGGAAGGACTGTGTAGCAGAAGATTTGAGAGAGAAAGAATTGTGTGAAGAAGATGCGTTAGACAGGAATGATTAAAAGAGAAGAGTAAGAAACAGCGACCCCTAATAAAATAGGGAAAGGAACTTTCGGTATAGAATTTGTAAAAAATAGTGTGTTCGTGTTACAATTTTATAGGATATACAGAATCTTTTTCAAGGAACTTTTGGTATGGGATATATATAAAATATATCGAATTGACGGAAGGTTTTGTGCTGGCCACAACAGATTTTTTCCATAGCTCTGTCTAGGAACGTGTTCATGTTATGTACCTAATATGAAGACGTGGTTGGAAGTTCCTATTACAAAAAATTTCAGCACCACTTATAATTTTTCCTTTATTTTACAAAATTTACTTATTTTCTGCATGATTTTTAGTTCTTTTTAATTAGTCTTTTGTGGAAAATTCAAAAATTGTAGAAAATAACTCTTAAATAGGGGGACATGACTTAACCACAGATTCCTGAGGCTAAAATAAGACGATTTAACTAAATTTGCTTCTACCGGAAAGTGTACCAATAACGGAACACTTTATTCGATTTGGATGAAATTTGGTATGACAGTTCATATAAGTTATCTTTTAAGATGATAATAGGGCTGTTGCAAGAATTTTTATATGACTTCTAAGTATTAAATTTGAAAAGATATTGTTCTTTAAAGAGCCTCAAATTTGAAAATATCACGAAATATCCTTTAGATATTTTACAATTAATTTTTGAAATTTGGATAAAATTTTGAATGTCACGTGATCTGAAACAGAATGTGACGTCAGAGTACATACATCTTCACCGGTTCTAAGGTGTCAAATGTATTGTCAAAGTTGTCAAACAAGTGTCAAATAAGAATCACGACCAGAACTTTAAAGTAAAATATATTATCAATTTATATAATAAATTCAATTTTTATATTTTATTTTACCTCAACTCTTTAACACCCCTTATTTCGGTAGCAGTAAAACAATCGTTCTGATATAAATTCAGCCATCATCCAGCTATCGACCTTCGATTTAGCTTGAGTGTAATTTGAATTAGCCATTATTACTTTATTATTCATTTACAATGAGCAATGTCAGCGTCAAATGTCAAATTAAAAGATTTTGTTATTAACATGTGACAAACTTTAGCCTACGTTTATTTATATAAATAATATGAATACACGTAGGTGATGGAAAAACTATTTTCCTATTGGCTATTAATGACGTAATGTATGTACTACTACGTCACAGGAGTGGGGGGTAGTTTTTCAGGACGTTAATCTTTTTATTTAATTATTTCCACAAATAACAACAAATTATTAAAATAAAAATGATTACTAAGAAAATCATTCCATAAACTTTCATTTAAAATAGTTTTTGAAAAATGTGAAACAGGCAATGAACTACAATGAGTAGTATTGGAGTTATTGTTGGAGAAAAATTTGTCACACACGGACACACATACACACACACACACACACACACACACACACACACACGAACACACACACACACACACGGACACATTATATTTTATTTTACCTCAACTCCAAGTGTTATTATCTGTAAATCTATACAAGATATAATAAAAATTTTAAGTGTATTAGATGGAGAATTTTATGTTCTTCAATATTTAATAACAAAAAGTTCTAACATATTATATTTAGAAGAATTTTTCTAAGAAACTACTACTTCCGATTGTTCAATTGTTACCAAAACCTTTTCAGCTCTTTCCAGGAATGTCAGATTGAGGAATCCATAGTTAAACAGTTCTTAAGTCTTATAGTTTTTGAGGAATCGTGTCTACAACATCCAGACATCCACACATACACACACAGACATCATTTTAAAAATGTTATAATCGGATTCTAGGGACCCTAAATCGTGCTTATTCACTAAAATCTGGATATGAGAATTTTAGCATGAATCCAATACCTTTCTTAGCGAGAGGTAAAAAAATGATTTCAAAAGTTTTAAAAAAGTGTTGGATAAAACAAAACGTTAATAATAATAATAATAATAATAATAATAATAATTTTTAAAAAAATAGCCACTCGTCTTACGGACACGGGCATCGTGGCAAAATTTTTTTTTCATGATTAATATGTTACATTCTGCACCCATATAATACATAATTATTAACTTAAATACAAGTTTTACTTTTATGAATTCGAAATTTGTAGAAAGAAATTTCAAAATCTAATTTTTTATTAGCCAACAAATATTTAAATTTAATTACTTAATATATATGAAAAAGCAACATATATTATTTCGTCAAGAAATCACAAATTAATAAACAGTCCACCATTATAAAACCATGGCACACCATTACATTTCAAAAATATTAATTATCCACCATCCCAATTATTTAAATCAATTCTTTTACTGCCATGTAACCTCCTAATATTCTCTCTATCATAAAGTGTCACTTTATTTAGTGTTTATTTGACATTACACGTATTATCATAGAGCATTCTCTAAGCTCCGCCTTACTCATCAAGTGGGCTGGGCGACGCGGCAAGTAGTGCCGCGCACGATCAAAATGCGTACTAATGCTAGCCTCCAACGAGGTGCGGAGGCAGAGAAATTAATAAAAATATGAGTTTTCAGCCGTTTAAAAGCGCAGGGATAGTGTAAAATGGTTGGAAAAATGTTTAGGGATATTTGTTTGATGATTTTTAGTGATATTTTGAATATTTGGTGCGAGAAAAGTACGGACACTTGAAGCTATATTAAGGTCATTGCTCGCGATAAAATTCTCACTAATATTTTTATATTTATACGTATAAAAAGATACACAAATACATATATACATTATATATAACCTATTTCAATATATTATAGTCAAATCAATATATAATTCAGTGGTTTTATTTTTAAGTTTGACGTTTTATCTTTTGAGGTTAACTCAGTTTCAAACAAAATATCTACTGTATTTTAATATCTACAGCATATATTATAAAAAATAACATAATAATACAACTTAAATTACTTACATTTATATGGTTATGACTAGAGGAATTATGTGTAGCAATTTATGAACAAAAATCTTGAAGTCACTTTCATCCAAGCACCGTAGTTTCACGCACACTACTATACCAGAGGTTTCCAAACGGTGGTATATCAAAATGGTGCCGTTATGGTTTTATTTGGTATTTTTACATGTTTTGATATATAATAACGGCTTATTACCTATTTCTGAGTGTGTCAATATGTTTTTATTCTCAGATTCAGGAAATGTATTTTAAATAAAAGTTTGTGCAATATTTTTTAGTAGTAATATAACAAAAGATTGAGAATAAATTGAAAATAATTTGTCATTTGGCAACAAGTTTGTGGAAGAAACTGGAGAATTATTTTCTAATTTATCGAACTCTTTAATTAGATTATTTTTTACCTCTCGCTAAGAGAGGTAGGTATTGGATTCATGCTAAAATTCGCATATCCAGATTTCAGTGAATAAGCACGATTTAAGGTCCCTAGAATCCGATTATAACATTTTTAAAATGTTGTCTGTGTGTGTGGGGATGTGTGTATGTGTGTTTGTCTGGATGTTGTAGACACGATTCCCCAAAATCCATAAGACTTAAAAATTGTTTAACTATGGATTCCTCAATCTGACATTCCTGGGAAAAGCTGAAAAGGTTTTGGTAACAATTGAACAACCGGAAGTAGTAGTTTCTGAGAAAAATTCTTTTAAATATAAATTTTTGGAAATTTTTATTATTAAATATTGAAAAACAAAATATTCTCCATCTAATACACTTAAAATTTTTATTATATCTTATATAGATTTAGAGATAAAGACACTATAATATATAGAGTAATTTAATCACAGAGGCTAAGGCACTAAGGAAACCAGTTGACAAATTCCAATGTTTATAACATAGTTTTTAAATGACACATGTCACTGTCAAAAATCAACAGTTTTAGTGACATTCTGATAGCTTTTTCTGGGAAGTATATATTTAATCTTTCTTATTGTTTTATTAATTAAATATTTGAAATTATAGGTAAAATGCTTATATCCATCAGAAATACCGCGAATTTGGTTAATGAATTGGAAAAATCTCTAACATTTAGAAACTTCCTCATACAATGAAAAATAGATATAATTAGAATTATATGTGCGCAGAAGTCATGTTAAATACAATAAAAAACAGTATTTGGGTAAAGTTCTGTATTTTTTTATTATAAAACGACGGTTCGAAAGGGAAGTGCAATTCAATACTTATATAGCCTAATATGGAAATGGCGAGATGTCTTGTGCTGGCCACAACAGATTTTTTATCTACAAATATGTTTCAAACAACAGAAAGAGCTACTGTCTTGCTATTGTGTCGCCATCTACTGTCGTAATTAACTAGCTTACTGCATACTGAGTGATTATTAATTACGGTGTTTCTAAGTTATATACTGTGAAAAATAATTTAAAATTAATATTATTTTGAAATAATAGTCTATACTTAAGCAATTCTTTGTACATATAATTCAGCATTAATTGCAGTTATATTTTTTTATAAATTGATGCATTAATAAATGATACTTATTTATTGTTGTATTTATGACAAAACGTAGAATTTTCAATAATTTATTTTATTGAGAATTTTCCCATATACAAGTATTACTTAAAGAGGAATTATATATTATATTTTTTCATATATGTATATCATAAAATGTACCTATAAATATATATGTTCACATTATTTATTGTGTTTTAAACAAAAATATAACATTTCCTATTTTAAAATGAAAAAATATGTTGTAATTCATTATGTCGTATATGTAACAAATAATTTATTATTGCTTATAATAAATATGTTTAAGTATTGATATACTTAAGTTGACGAAGTATAAATTTAAAATGCTTATTATCTATTATAGTTGAAACGTTTTTATCAGTGTATATATTTTAAAGTGAATTATTATTATTATTGGAGATAATATATTAATACACAATGTATTAAAAAAAAATAATATATATAGAAAAACTATAGAATATTAATAATATACAGGGTGGTTGATTTTTCATTGTCCCGCTTATATCTTCTGAAATATTAAAGATACAAGAAAAAGTTATATAGAAAAGTTATTTGATACAACCTGGTCTATAATTTAGCATAAACAATTTTTTTCCAAGGCCTACCAATTTTCCAGAAAAATATTTAATTTTGATTTTTTAAATGGAACAGCCTGTATATTTTTACGGAATAAAATTCTAAATAAATTTTTCGTTATAATGATGTGTAACAAGTAAAGGTTTACCTTTAAATTATGTCTAATAAAGCAAATAGAAATACGACAAAAGTAGGCTGTGATATTCTATTGTTTATACCAGTAACATATGTCACAGATTGCTACTTGATATTTAAATAAAAGTATTAATAATTTTGTAAATCATCAATGCTAGTAATTCAATTATTTGCTTTATTAGACATAATTTTATTCAAAGGAAAACCCCTACGTAGCCAATGTTCATGTGTGACAGAAGTTACAGGTATAAACAATAGAATATCATAGCCTACTTTTATCATATTTCTATTTGCTTTATAGGACATAATTTAAAGATAAATACTTACTTGTTACACATCATTGTAAAGAGAAATTTATTAAGAATCTTATTCTGTCAAAATATACAGGCTGTTCCATTTAAAAAATTAAAGTTAAACATTTTTCCAAAAAATTGGTAGGCCTTGGAAAAAATTGTTTACGCTAAATTATAGATCAAGTTGTATTAAACAACTTTTGTACATAACTTTTTTTTGTATCTTTAATATTTCAGAAGATATAAGGTGGACAATAAAAAATCACCCATCCTGTATATAATATAAATCCGAACATGCATTTTTCTTAAAAATTGTTATCTAAGGTTATACAAATATTATAGTACCGAATTCAGAATAAAATTCTCTATCTAATAAGTAAATTAAAAATATATAGTCCCATTTAAATTAACAACGTTGGTCTCCACAGTTTGAAAACAACGGGGTTGAAATAGTTATTTACATTCGAGTGCGTGTAAGTTGTATTTTACAGCGCGACAGCTTTGTTTTGTATTAGCTGGAGCGCTGTAAAATACTTCACGCACGAGAATTGTATCAAATTTTTTGACCGACGATAACGAAAATCACTTTTTTTAATGAGATAGGTTATACTTCTGAAAAAGGTTAGTTTAAAATACTGGGGTTAAGTCAATTTCCAAATTTGATTTTACTTACCTTCATTAGAGTACTTCTTCTAGCGAAAATTTATTTGTAATAATAGACGTTGTTTATGACTGATAATATATTTATTTGTTCATGATTTCTTCGTAATAAATAATACGTAGGTGTCGATATTTGACATTTCAGAAATTTTCGCCTCGCGTATTTGACAGGTATATCGATCGGTGACTATGTCGGTAACGGCGAATTTTTACAATAATGACAGTTGTCGCTGCCGTGATTTTGGTTTATATAAATTAATTTTAAATATAGGAAATGTTAAAGTAAAAAAATAACTTAAGTAGGTAGTACTTTTTTACATGAACTTTATTATAGTAAAGATGATTTCTTTTCTAAATGCCTATAAACGTCCAGTGTATTTTGATTATTTTACCGCATAGTTAGACAAGTTACAACACAGTAAGCGTAAAATGTAGGTTACACTTGCTGTGTATACAATTGCAAAGTTCCCATTACACTTCAGGAGGGCAAAAATAAAATTAACACACCTTTATATTTTGATATTTACGAGTTTAATTTTTGATAGATAATTTCAATATTTTGTGTACTAAATACCTAGTCTTATAGGTACTCTTATAAAAATATTAAAATACGTCTCTGTATTTTTATATACCGTGAGTATTTTTTAACGTGAAACATTGGATTTCTCATATGCATGGTTACGACTTGACATTTGATTGACAACAATGTATTTGCCCGTTCCATTTAAAATGAACCATTGGGAACGAATTTGACATTTGATAAGACGTCAATAGAGGTTAATTTTGTTTAATTATACCTGCATTCTAAATTAAAATTAGTTTTAGAAAAAATATAGTGTGCACCTTGTGCCCGAGTGGTTTTCTGACTCGGCTAAATTTCTTACAATATTTAAATATAATACTTCTGTCAAATTCATTCCCCATGTGTCATTTTAAATGAGACAGACAAATACATTGCTGTCAATCAAATGTCAAATTATAATTTATAGGAATATTCAACGCTTATTTGTCATATTGACAAGATGTCATTAGAGGTTAATTTTGTTTAAATAATTATACATGTTTTCTAAAAATTAAATTTAGATATAGAAAAAATACTGTGTGCACCTTGTGCCCGAAATATGTTTAGTGCTTTCGAGTGGTTTTCTGACTCCGCTAAATTTCTTACAATATTTAAATATAATACTTCTGTCAGATTCGTTCCCTATGTTTCATTTTAAATGGAACGGGCAAATACATTACTGTCAATCAAATATCAAGTCGTAACCATGGATATGACAAACCCAATGTTTCACGTTAAAAAAATCTCTTGGGTTGGAAATAACAGATTTCACTTCCATCTCTTGGGTTGGAAATGTTTATGTAGGGGTTGCCTAGCAACATTGCCATAGATCCCTATATTTAAGTAGGCTAAACAAATTTTTAGAGAGCTGTCAAAAATATTAATAAAATTAAAGGTTATAATTCAATGATTTATTTTGAACATTATTGTTTTAAAATGAGGATGATTGTGAATAAAATAGTATACATAACCTCGGTGGGAATTTCATCACAGCCTCGCGTTTTATCTCGCCTCTCGATAATATACATAAGCCCTCGGCTGTAATGAAACATCTCCCACCTCGGATGTAATGTACCTATACTATGCAACCATTCCTATGAGATTTTTAGTCAGTACAATGAGCCTGTTTCACATTTTTCAAAATCTATTTTAAATGAAAGTTTATGGAATGATTTTCTTAGTAGTAATTTTTATTTTAATAATTTGTTGTTATTTGTGGAAATAATTAAATAAAAAGATTGGCGTCCTGAAAAACTACCCCCCACTCCTGTGACGTAGAAGCACATACATTACATCATTAATAGCCAATAGGAAAATAGTTTTTCCATCACCTACGTTTATTCATATTATTTATATAAATAAACGTAGGCTAAAGTTTGTCACATGTTAACAACAAAATCTTTTAATTTGACATTTGACGCTGACATTGTTCATTGTAAATGAATAATAAAGTAATAATGGCTAATTCAAATTACACTCAAGCTAAATCGGACAATTAACCGAAGGTCGATAGCTGGATGATGGCTGAATTTATATCAGAACGATTGTTTTACTGCTACCGAAATAAGGGGTGTTAAAGAGTTGAGGTAAAATAAAATATAAAAACTGAATTTATTATTAAATTGATAATATATTTTACTTTAAAGTTCTGGTCGTGATTCTTATTTGACAACTTTGACAATACACTTGACACCTTAGAACCGCTGAAGATGTATGTACTCTGACGTCACATTCTGTTTCAGATCATGTGACTTATTCAAAATTTTATCCAAATTTCAAAAATTAATTGCAAAATATCTAAAGGATATTTCGTGATATTTTCAAATTTGAGGCTCTTTAAAGAACAATATCTTTTCAAATTTAATACTTAGAAGTCATATAAAAATTCTTGCAACAGCCCTATTATAAACCATTAAAAATATGTTTTTATTAATAAATTCAATTGTTTATAACACATACGTCTTAAAAAGTAGGAATGATAGTATTAATTCGATCAACAATGCTGTGCCCAACAATGCCCAACAATTCACTCCCTTCCACCAATCCCTCAACATTCTCCTCTCTAAGCCCCGCCTTTAGCTCCGCCCACCTGTCACCCACACCCGCTCTCTGACGAACAGTTGACAGTCGCGCTACTAGCGCCACGGCGAGCGGCGTCGCAGGAACGCAGGAGTTCGCGCGAGAGCAGGAGAGGAGCGGAGAGAGAGCTTTGCCGCTCAGGAGAGGGGGAAAGCGAGAAGCGATCCGCTGCTGTCACTCAGTCAGTCAGTGCACGTCAGGCGTCTAGCATCGACGCTGTTCGGCAAGATTCGGACGGGATAAGTGGGGATAGAACCGGTAAACGACAGACATTTGATAGGTGCATAATACAACAAATTGTTTAAACAATAGAACACGGGAAAAGGACAGTGATAGTGACGCAAAAATAACGGATAAATAAGTTTAAGAACAGGCACCTAATTTGGCGCGAAATTCAAACAAAAACTCGCTAAAAAATTGTGTATACTACTAGTGCAATAATACTATAAATATTCATAAAGTGCCAGTGATTCAAATATACAAAAGTGTGCTTCCCAAAACTATTAACAACCCGAAAACAATTTTCTTCTGTACCATCTTCCTTCAGCGCCAACCCGGATCCTGAAAGGATGCGTCTGACTTAGTGCCCTGTGCAGGAGTCGACCAGCAGGTTCAGAATGCCTCGCAGGAAACAGGACTGCCCAAAACGCATGAAATGTAAGTAGGACCTTTGGACCATGTGAAAACCACGTGCCGAGAGCGTGTCGATGTTTGTTTACGGCTTTACGGAGCGGGGAGGGGTCGGCAGGATCCAGCAGGATCGCGGCAGGATTATTCCAAGGGGGGAATCTTCGCGAGAAACTACACGATATAAAACATGGCATATTTTTTATTGTAAAACTGGAAGAATATTTTGGGAGGCCAATGAAATTTGCAGGAAAAAGACGCTATTTGATTATAAAATTGTAGGAAACTGATTTCTAGCAGGAAAATAACTAATATATAAATATGAAAAGCAGGACTGGTCTCTAGGGTAAACATGGATAAATGTGTTAAAGTTAAAATTTCTACAAATATTTGAATATATTTCGATAATTGCGTGAATTTTTGGTAGGAAAAATTGGTAAAATATAAATCGTTACAGCAGGACAGTTTGGTAGAGTAAACACGAATAACCATGGGTAAACTGCAAATTTTTATAGAGATACAAATATATTACACTATTTGATTATAAAATTGTAAGAAACTTTTACGTGAAAAACTGATTTTTGGCAGGAAAAATGTGTAAAAATAATTCGTTAAAGCAATTTTTTTATTGAGATGTGAATATATTACATTATCTGATAATAAAATTATAGGAAACTTTTAAGTGAAAAACTTAAAAAAAGGTAGTATTTTTCCAATTAATAATATGAGTTCTGAAAGATATTTTAATAATTTGAAAAACTTATTTCTGGCAGGATAAAATGGGTAAAAATAATTCGTTAAAGGAAATTTTTATAGATTTGTGAATATATTACACTATTTGATTATAAAATTGTAGAAAACTTTTGCGTGAAAAATTGATTTCTAGCAGGAAAAAATGGGTAAAAATAATTCGTTAAAGCAAATTTTTATAGAGTTGTGAATATATTGAACTATTTGATTATAAAATTGTAAAAAACGTTTACGTGAAAAATTGATTTCTAGCGGGATAAAATGGGTAAAAATAATTCGTTAAAGCAAATTTTTATAGATTTGTGAATATATTACACTATTTGATTATAAAATTGTAAAAAACTTTTACGTGAAAAACTTATTTCTGGCAGGATAAAATGGGTAAAAATAATTCGTTAAACAAATTTTTATAGATTTGTAAATATATATTACTATATTTGATTATAAAATTGTAAAAAACTTTTACGTGAAAAACTTATTTCTGGCAGGATAAAATGGATAAAAATAATTCGTTAAAGCAAATTTTTGTAGAGATGTGAACATACTACACTATTTGATTATAAAATTGTAGGAAACTTTTGAATCAAAAACTGATTTCTAGCAGGAAAAATGGGTAAATATAATTCGATAAAGCAGGATTGTTTTTTCAGAGACAACACGGTTAAATATGGGTAAAGTGAAAATTTATATAAGTGAACAACAAATGTTCTGGCAGGAAATTTAGAAAAAAATATGTGATGTGGGGTAAATAATTTTTTAACAAGAAATCTTATTGGAAATAATGTAATAAATTATTTGATAATATTTACAAAATTGTTTTGTTGTGCAACTTATAAATTTGTATAAAATATACAGAAAATTATTTATAAATGAATGTGATTTGTGATAATAAATAAACAAGTAAAAAATTAAATAAATATGCCAAAAGACATTACTGTTTTAATTTAATATTATTTTCAATATTTTTTTAAAAAAGTAAAATAAAGGATAATATAACAAAAATATGTTGTGGCCAATATATTATTTTTCCCCATGTAGTTATTACTTATTTAAATAAATATATATTTAAAAAAAACTGCCAAAAGTTTTTTTTTACTTATGTACAATTAAATTTTTATTAATTCACTTTTTTTGTGTTTTGTTGCAAATACGATTATATAAAAATTGCATTATTGATTTTATAATTCATATTTCTAATATTTCCTTTTCAAAACCTTTCAATTATTAATATAAAATGATTGAAATATCTTTCAGAACTTGACATAAAAATGTGTCAATTTCCCCTGAAGAAGGCACCAGTTTATTGTGCCGAAACGTTGGGTTTTAATAATAAATAAATACAATAAATAAATACAGAACTTAAACTAAAAAAGGTAGTATTATTCCAATTATTAATATAAAATGATTTTTTGACAGTGACATATATATGTCAATTACATACATTTGACTATCTGTGTAACCACGGAGTTTTGTTTATTTTGAAACATAGGTTACTGGATTTAAAAATGAGTTATTTTATAAAATAATCATATATTTGTACACTTTTTGCCATATAATTGATACCTATATCAATCAAATTTAGTAAATTACTTATTTGTACCGTAGAAATAGTTTACTGGGTCTACGAACTTACGGGCACCCATATTTATTGTCATTTTGTGTGAAATTTATGTAATTATTTTCAGAATTATAATACATAAATATACTTGTAACTTTATACAAATCAAATTTTTTTTTAGATACATAAATATATGTACCTATGTTAAATGTATTACTTTTTTATTGAAATGAGTAAAAATACAAGTAAAGCATGTGTAAACTTCTGTAAAACTTTTATTAATTTTTTTATAATATTATAAAAATATGTATTTAGCAAACCAATAAAATTAGGTGCCAAAAAATTACTCATTTTCACTATTAAATAATTAAAAGAAACGGTACTTATTTGTAAGTTCTTTCCAGCGAATTTGTCTGACAAAAATATCTCGTTGGATAAATACCTCGTTAAATACAAATAAAAATAGTTTACAAACATGTGAAATTCTTGCTTATCTTATCCTCCAATAAGAAATTATGTTGGCGCCATTTTTCAAAAAAAAGAAAACGATATGAAACACGTATAATTTACGTAAACATAAAATAAACATCAATAAATTTGGAAAAATAAAAATTAAAAATTTTCAAACTTAATGAAAATTGCTATTTATAAGTTTGATGATATAGCCAGCACAATACCTCCCCCCATTTAATTTTGATGAATATATCCTCGCGGAATAATACCCATTGCTGGGTGTGCCAATCTGTTTTGTACATAAATATCGGTAATGATGATGATATATTCGTACTGTTCGGTTATTTCCCAGGCGTCACCTCACGGGCACTCATTGCTGGCGTGGAGACTGCACCACAGAGATCACTTGCCATTTAAAATTCGAAATAATTTTTGGCTAATAATGCATATAACTTTTGTTACAATTTTAAATGTATTATCAATATTTTCTTACCCGGAATCTTACTGTTATTAAATCAAATTTATTTTGTGACATTAATTTCTTGTCATTTACAAATATGAAAATTGATTTATTGATTATGTATTTTATAAATTCATATTTTATATATATATTTTTTTTTTGTACCATTATTAATTTGATATTATTAATTTTTTGACATCTGTCAGTTACATTCATTTGAGTATCTGAACTGTAACCAAGGAGTTTTGTTTATAATTAACCCTGCAGTTGTAGTCAGCAATTTTAACTATTCGTTTATTTCTGTAATAATTCGAATATTTTCTTGTTTATTATTATACTTACCTTATACTTTAATGTATCTTAAATTAAGTATTGTAAATCAAAATACTATGAGTTTTTTTTATTAAATATTGAAGAACATAAAATTCTCCATCTAATACACTTAAAAAATTTATTATATCTTGTATAGATTTAGAGATAAAGACACTATAATTTATAGATTAAACTAATCGCTGAGGCTAAGGTACTAAGGAAACCAGTTGACAAATTCCAATGTTTATAACATGACACATATCATTGTCAAATATCAACAGTTTTAGTGACATTCTGATTCTGGGAAGTATATTTAACTTTTCTTATTGTTTTATTAATTAAATATTTGAAATTATAGGTAAAATTGTGGTAAAAAATATCCATCAGAAATACCGCCAATCTGGTTAATGAATTGGAAGAATCTCTGACATTTAGAAACTTCCTCATACAATGAAAAATAGATATAATTAGAATTATATGTGTGCAGAAGACATGTTAAATACAATATTTGAGTAAAGTTCTGTAATTTTTTGATATAAAACGACGGTTCAAAAGCGAAGTGCAATACAATACTTATATAGCCTAATACGGAAATGGCGAGAGGTCTTGTGCTGGCCACAACAAAATTTTTTATTCGGGTTTTAGGGACTTTTTGTTTATATAGCATGATCCTTATCTCTCTTATCTTCGGTCTTCAGTGGTGAGGGATAAAAATGGATAAAAGTAACAAATGCCGATAGGTAACAAATGAACAAAATCAACAGTACATATCATTGTAGTAGTGAAAAAATACAAAACGGTTAGAAAGAATTTGATGTTTATAGTACAAAATGCAGTTAGGTTAAAAATATATGGACAGAGTTATTTTTAGTGATACTTTAGTAAATTTTTCTGCAAATAACACGGTGTTTTGGCTTTTGGCGGATGTGAAATTATCTGGAAACTTTAACTAAATATATGTTAAAGGGGTAATTGAAGGGAAATGTTGTGCAATTTAGATGAAGATTGTAAGAAGGTTATATTTATTTTATTGCAAGTTTACATGATTTTTAAACGTTTAGGTATAAAAATAATAATTATACTATGTTTAAAATTTCTATAATTATTGTGTATTTAGGAATCCATTTATGTTCTAAATAATATTTTTTCTACAGTCACTATAGAAAGTAGCCATTTGCGCTCTCTTTTGTCAACGCAAAATGTCACTTTGCCGCTCATGCGCGACAAAGTAGTAAAAACGCTCGCTGTCCAAATTTCTAAGTATACAATGTTGAGAAATGTCACTTGTCTACATTGTTAATGAAAATGTTTAGTTAGGAACTAATGGCACTGTAATTACACATTTATCACGTTCACAAGTCAATTTGACATATGTTCTGTCGGTATTTAACATAACCTAACAAAATGCCACACTGCTGTGAAAATAAAATAGGGCATTCATTTACAAAAAACGAAAGTATAAAATGCTTAGATTAGATTGAATAAAAACTCAAGAAGAATGGAAAATAACGATAAAATAAAATTAAATATAAAATAAATTGTGTGAACAGTTATGTTTAGTAATAGGAATGATTGTACACAGATGGCGGTAGGATAGTTGCGAGTCGTACTGACATCTGATCTCTAGTTAACTATTTATTTTGATTACAATAAAGTTATTAGTTATTTCGTTACTTAAATAATTGCGAGAAGTCAGTCAATGCACATACATGTCTATATAATCACAAATTCCTTGAAATATTTGTTACTTTTTTCAGTGTGACAGGCGTGACAATTAACCACACATTTTGCTACAAAAACTCATCAAATCATCACAAATCCTTGCTTCCACGCTCTAATTTTGTTATTTTTTTTTTATGGAATAGATGGCTAATGTAACGATATTATCATTTAAAAAACCTTTTTAAGTTTAAACCGTATCTTTTGTATTAGCCAATCGTTATTTATTGAGCAGTACTGTAAGTATAAAGTGTACATTTTATTATTTTTTGTTATGGTGGAGGACCCCATTGTGGTGACTGTAGAAAAAATCTTGTGTGTGTTTCGAGCGCAAATGGACATTGTCGATTTCGAGAGAATGCCGCGCTCCTTCGTCGCGCGGCAACAACCTCTCAATCGACAATGTCGCATTTTGCGCTCTTAATACACAAATAGCTATTTTGTTGTCAAATCTGAATCTGTTGGACAATAGTTATTAACGTCATTAGGCGATATGAGGTAAATAACGGACGCGGATGAAGTTTATAATCAACCGAATTCGTTGTTTGAAAATCGGCTGTGTGATTTTCAAGATTTAAACATTTAGGAATAATAAAATTCTTCTCTTTCTGTCATGCTGAACAACTTTTTTGTCAATAATTAATAATACCGCTACCGATAAAGCGTCTCTAAGTTACACAGATCACTTCTCTGCCAGTTTTTGGGACGGTTTTTCCTCTGGCAAAAGGAGAGTTTTCCTGAGAAGATTCATATTCGCCGTCCAAGTTATTGCCGGGCATGCATATATTGTCTAGAAAATTGTATACATAAAAAAGGTAACATTTACGTACTTTTCATGTTACCTTGGTTACTTGTTTTTGTTTTTACCTTCCGTAAAAGGAAGGTATTGTCTTTGGTCAAAAAAATCGTTGGTGAGGTTTTAATGAATACGCACGTTTTAGGGCCCCTAGAATACGAATTTACTATTTTTAAGATGATGTCTATATGTGTGTGTGTGTGTGTGTGTGTGTGTGTGTGTCCGTGTGTGGCAAATTTTTCTCCGACGATAACTCCAATACTACAATTCTAAAAATTATAATTCTTTCGTATTCCTCTTCTTTACATCCATATGAAGAGCTGATTAGATTTTGGTTATAATTGATCCACCGGAAGTACCCTTATTTGAAGTTTTTAACAGTTATTCTTGAAAAAACGCAGTTAAATATTATTTTTCGACATTTTGTGATTATCAATATGAAAGAATATCTTATTCTCTATACGGTTTGATTATACAGTTTCGTTCATATTCAATAGATTAGAGTTATAGAGACATTAAGAGAGATTCACTTTCAAAAATTAGCCAGCTTTATAAAAATTATGGAAACAACAGATATATTCAGAAAAATTTATTTGACAGATGTCAGTGTCAAATGCAAAACCGAAGTTGAAAGTATAGGGTCAGAAAGTTATGTGTGAATGTGATAGAGTGTCCCTCCAAAGAGAAGAAGATGGAAGGACTGTGTAGCAGAAGATTTGAGAGAGGAAGAATTGTGTGAAGAAGATGCGTTGGACAGGAATGATTAAAAGAGAAGAGTAAGAAACAGCGACCCCTAATAAAATAGGGAAAGGAACTTTCGGTATAGAATTTGTAAAAAATAGTGTATTCGTGTAACAATTTTATAGGATATACAGAATCATTTTCAAGGAACTTTTGGTATGGGATATATACAAAATACATCAAATTGACGAAAGGTTTTGTGCTGGCCACAACAGATTTTTTCTCATATGCCAATTTCTCCTGAAGAAGGCACCAGTTTATGGTGCCGAAACGTTGGGTTTTAATAATAAAAAAATACAGAACTTAAACTAAAAAGGTAGTATTATTCCAATGGGCTACTTGCGTACCTTTTTTTTATTTAATATTTTTGAAGAGCAGGTACAAACTTGCTACCCATATTTTTTCTTTTGGCAAAATATTTATTAATTAGCCAGAAAAAAATAATGAAATTTGATTATTTGAATTCCCGCCATGTATGACGTAGAATTACGCCGCACCAATGAATGGTCGTAAAGCCATAGCGTTTGTTTGTACGGATAATGTAGATCTCCTGTTTGACGTTTCAACAATAGTTTGGAGGTTAGTATTTTAGTTTGTCTTTTTGGTATCGATATTTTAAATTACATGTAACTACCTATGTGTTTATTTGTGAAGTAATTAATATATTTGAGAGCCCAGAGAGAGAAAAAAATGAACTAATGTCAAATTCAAATTAAAATTTTTGTCGCACGCATGCTATCTATACGTTACATTTTTAAACATATGGTTTCCTTTTCCATTTTAATATAATGACGTCACAGAAAATTTTCTTTCTTAATTTACTAAAAAACAAATAATTTTTTAAAAATAAAATTTATATTTTTACATATGTTTTCAACATAACATTACGTATATAGTGATAGAAATCGGATTTTCAATACCACGCAAGTAGCCCATTATTAATATGAGTTCTGAAAGATATTTTAATAACTTTTTTGTTGATTTATAAAGTCTCCTTGACAACGGTCCATCACGGTGCTGTTATTTTTCTAAAAAAATACCGGCCGAAGTTCGTTATTTTTATCTTTTCACTTTTGTTTTTAGTCCTGTTTTATCATGTAACAGTATGGTAATTAGGAAAAAATAACGGTTGACTTTCAGAGGAAGCCCCACAATCTTTGATATAAACTTTGCTATCGAATACGTTGCGTTGATAGGCATACCCAAATATCTATACCTTACCCGGGAATCAAACCCAGGACCCTTGGGGTCATAAGTCACCTATTTTACCCCCTACACCTCAGGATATCTCTCTAAAAACCCCAAACAACTACAATACATCCTATTATCTTCATCCTTAATCCATTCACACTCCGTGCATACCCCCCCCCCCTCGCCCCCCGGTCCGTCGCGGGGTTGTCGTTTGCCCGGGCATTGCAGACGTCTTTTGACCTGGCTTGCATTGCTTTGAGCTGCTGCCACAGACTGATCGATCCCGTGCCTGTGACGGGCGGACGGACAGCTCTCTACGGAACGCCACGCCGTGGCATGAGCGGAGAGGAGAGCAGACGCGAAAGGAGAGAGTGCAGGACACTTGTGATGAGGTGAGGATTGACAATGAGCAGGAGTACTGGAGTAGCGAAGTATGAAGGGGTGGGGGAAGGCCAGTGGAGGGGGGTGCAGAAGTGGGATGAGGAACGGTCGTATCTTGTAATCTGTTTGAGGGAACGATTGGTGACTTGTTAATAATATTTTGTATTGGTAGATTTGATCAGTGGTGGACTAACTTCTTCGGAGGCCCGGGGCGGCCGCTCTAATGTCTGGCCCCTTACATTGGGACCCATACAGTGTTTAAATAATTCAGGAAAAAATTATGTGCCAGATACTATACAGGGTGTCTCTTAAATAGGGGGACATGGCTTAACCACAGATTCCTGAGGCTAAAATAAGACGATTTAACCAAACTTGCTTCTACCGGAAAGTGTACCATTTAGCCAGAAATCTGCTTCAAAGTTCTTCGAAAAAAAATTAATTTTGCTTATAATAATCGGACGCTTTATTCGATTTGGATGAAATTTGGTATGACAGTTTATATGGTTATAAGTCATCTTTTAAGGTGATACTTGTTATTATTAGTGAACCACTAGTGTATGAAACTTAGGTCTCCCAACATTAATTAGATCGTAACTTTTTAATGGCAATGCCGAAAATGTGAAATTATTTTTCTTTAGAAAGATGCATTCAATAGTAAACTTTTCTCTCTCTGTGTAATTTGTGATATCTGTTACGGTTCACCCAGAAAAAAATAAAATCTGAATGTCTGCACTGCTAAATTTTTAAAATAAATTTAATCTAACATAATGATTTTTTATCTAACTTTGTTTCTACTCAAAATAAGACAAGAAATTATTATGATAGAAACAAAAATCACTTTTATTTATGTATACGCGTAGTAACAATAGTAATAATAACAACATCACAATAGCATTATTATGCTTTTTTTACCTCCCGCTACTCTTGGTAAGCCGGTAAGGGAGGTATAAGGATCGTGCTAAAAATCACATATCGAGATTTTAGTAAATGATTGCGTTTTAAGGTCCCTAGAATCCAATTTTAACATTTTCACGATGATGTCTGTGTATGAATTTTGTCTTCGCTCTAACTCAAATACTATCATTCAGAAAATTCTGAAACCTTGTATTTCTACTCTATTCTAATACGAAAAGAAGCCACTAGATTTTGGTGTAAATCGGATAAACGGAAATGGCACTTTACCTGAAGCTCATAATGGTTTTTCTTCAAAGAATACCATTAAATGCCATTTTTTCGCATTTTATGTCATTTCTATATATTTTACAGATAAATTTAAAAATCGTTTTTCTTTTTTTAATCCCGAAGCCTAAGATAAACAAAATTCCTTTGTTACACAGTTTATTTTTCAAATGAATGTAACTGACAGGTGAACGTCATTGTCAAAAAATTAATCACTTCAAATTAATAATAATGACATATTAAATAATAAAGAAAATCGTAAATAAAGCAATAGTTATATGCAATGGAACATAATATAGTTTGTAGCATTAGTAAATACTTAGGTATGTATTTAAATTAATAAAAATTAAATAGCGGGAGGTTTTGTGTTGGCCACATCAAATTTTTATTTGTTAAGATGTGAAGTATGATGTTATTAAATCATTGTTATCCTTTTTAACTCCATACATTTCATTAAAATATTAAGGAATTCCGACTCGTCTCAACTTTTACCAATGATTAGCCCGATTCGGTTCGATAAAAATATCGATGATCGACTCGAAATCGAAGCGGGCTTCGGGCCGGGCCAAAGCTCGAAATCGAGTGCATCTCTAGGTGGGAATGAGGTTTAATGTCATCAAATTTAGGGAAATTCAGTAAATATGTATTGATAAATACAATGACAGCTTTGGCATTAAATTTCTAATTGATCAGCATAGTTCCCGTTAAAGTTTTGGAATCTTAAGACAACCCTTTTCTCCTCTTTGTGATATTACCACTACTTATTTTCTAAAAGTCATCATACATTAGGTCCGAAATTCTTCCATATATCTTTCACACACATCTCTGACCAGTTCCTGCTGAAGTAGTAGGATCCTTTGGGTCATACAGCTCCTGCTTCTCCATCCCCCCTCCCCCACCCCTTGGCCATGACGTTCGCGCTGACAATAGCCACAAATCACTGCCTTGGCGGCGTCGCTATCTCCCCCTGCTTGCCCCGCACTACCCCTGGTGCTGCTCGTGCTTTATGACGTCTGTTCATCACGTCATCATAAATTAGAAACCCGAATCTCATTCGGGACGCTTTATTTGTTGCCGAGTCGGGCTCCAAGCAGAGCACAGGCCAGTGTGTGCTTTGATTAAGCCCCGGCCTTTTTTCAAACCCTGTCACACAAATGTGAAATATAAGTTTGGCAAGGAAATGCTCTAGATTTATTAGCAGACGAGAGGAGAGGAGAGGGCGGGGAATAAGTGATAACGCATGGTTAAATACTTATATGGGCTTATCTATGGACTGGGAGTGTGGTACTCTCTTCCCAAGGTTCAATGGGGTACAAGGAAAAATTTGAATGAATTTAGAATAAGATTTGTTTGGTTATGGTACTGTTGAAGACTTATCCAAGTGATTATCAGAATTAACATTGTGACAAAAACAGCATAACTTATGTATAAAGGTCTCTAAAATAGGGGGACATGGCTAAACCACAGATTCCTGAGGCTAAAATAAGACGATTTAACTAAACTTACTTTTACCGGAAAGTGTACCATTTAGCCAGAATTCTGCTTCAAAGTTCTTTGAAAAAAAAAAATTAATTTTGCTTAAAATAACAGAACGCTTTATTCGATTTGGATGAAATTTGGTATAACAGTATATATGGTTATGTCATCTTTTAAGATGATACTTGTTATTATTAGTGAACTACTAGTGTATGAAACTTAGCTGTCCCAACATTGATTAGACCGTAACTTTTTAATGGCCGATAATGTGTTACGGTTCACACAGAAAAAGATCTGTTGTGGCCAACATAAGACCTCTCGCTATTTCCATATTAGGCTATATAAGTATTGTACTGCACTTCGATTTCGAACCGTCGTTTTATAACAAAATATTACAGAACTTTACCCAAATATTGTTTTTTATTGTATTTAACATGTCTTCTGCACACATATAATTCTGATTATATATATTTTTCATTGTATGAGGAAGTTTCTAAATGTCAGAGATTGTTCCAATTAATTAACCAGATTGGTGGTATTTCTGATGGATATATGCATTTTACCACAATTTTACCTATAATTTCAAATATTTAATTAATAAAACAATAAGAAAAATTAAATATACTTCCCAGAAAAAGTGTGTCATGTTATAAACATTGGAATTTGTCAACTGGTTTCTTTAGTACCTTAGCCTCTGCGATTAGTGTACTCTATAAATTATAGTGTCTTTATCTCTAAATATATGCAAGATATAATAAAAATTTTAAGTGTATTAGATGGAGAATTTTATGTTCTTCAATATTTAATAAAAAATAAAACTCCCAAAAAATTATATTTAGAAGAATTTTTCTAAGAAACTACTACTTCTAGTTGTTCAATTGTTACCAAAACCTTTTCAGCTCTTCCCAGGAATGTAAGATTGAGGAAACTGCAGTTAAATATTTTTTAAGTCTTATATTTTTTGAGGAATGGTGTCTACAACATCCAGACATACACACACATACACATATACACACATCCACACACACACTCACACACACACACAGACATCATTTTAAAAATGTAATCGGATTCTAGGGACCTTAAATCGTGCTTATTTAATAAAATCTGGATATGCGAATTTTAGCATGAATCCAATACCTCTCTTAGCGAGAGGTAAAAATTGAGTGGAATACCCCATTGTGCAAGTGTTTATTGGATCAGTTAGGACTACTAAAATTACTTCCACGACATTTTGATAGGCTACGAGAAAATCATTGCACTATAGCAGATTGGCACACCCAGTAATGGGTAATACGTCGTGATGATACATTTATTTATTATCAAAATAGAATATGTTGAAACAAGAATAGCAATAATTCTGTACAAAACAAAACTGCACTTTGCATTTATTTATTTGTTTTTTGAATTCTAGAAAAACTTCGTTATTGTCAAACGCCTTCCGATAAATAAATATTTATTCGCGGTGTTATTTGAGGCGTAGAATTTATTGAAAGTAAGAAATATTAGAGCTGCAGAAAAGTATTTTTTATCTGTAATTTATGAAGTAATTTAGCTCGGTTCGTCGGAGCTAATAATTCATTTTTATGGGCACAAATGACACGGTGGAGATATAGAATCGAACTTAGCCAGGTAGAAATGGGACAAGAAAGACGAACACTAAAAGAGGGAGAAGAAAAAATGATGAAATTGTAAATAAATTCTAGGGTAGCCTGTAATTTCACAACATCAACGATACCTGGTCAAAATTGAATGAGCGAAATGGATTTTTTTTATTTTTACATAAATATAGTAATATTGGTTTTGAAATTCCATTAAATGTGCAACTGCTATGGATATATGTGGACCATTAATGGCATCTGGTGTTTCCAGGAGGTAACCCATCCAAGTAATAACAGTGCTCCTTTTTCTTTATTTCTAAAAACGTATTTTGTCTTTATTTTCGAAATTTCCGCTTCATTTCGCCTTGAATATCTTCCTCTGAAGCTGTTTCTTACCTTCCATTACTTTTAGGTAAGGAAGGTATTGTCTTTGGTCAAAAAATTCGGTGGTGAGTTTTCACCTCCCGCTACCCTTGGTAAGGGAGGTATAGGGATCGTGCTAAAAATCTTATATCGAGATTTTAGTAAATGATCACAGATAAATTTAAAAATAATTTTTTTTATTAGTCGCGAAGCCTAAGATAAACACAATTCCATTGTTACACAGTTCATATTTCAAATGAATGTAACTAACAGTAAATGTCACTGTCAAAAAACTAGTCAAATTAATAATAGTGACATTTTAAAAAGAAAATAGTAAATAAAGCAATAGTTTTCTGCAATGGAACAGTTTGCAGCGTTATACGTATGTATTTAAATTAATAAAAATTAAATAGCGGGAGGTTTTGTGTTGGCCACATCAGATTTTTTATGAATAATTTTACGATGATGTGTATGTGTATGTATGTGTGTATGTGTGTGTGTATGTGTGTGTTTGTATTTGGTCAAAAAAATCTATTGCGAGTTTTTTATGAATAATTTTACAATGATTTTTTTGTCGATAACTCCAACACTACAATTCTGAAAATTATAATTCTTTCGTATTCCTTTTCTTTACATTCATATGAAGAGCTGATTAGAGTTTGGTTATAATTGAACAACCAGAAGTACCTTTATTTTAAGATCTTAACAGTTTTTATTGAAAAAAACGCAGTTAAATATCATGAAAGAACATTTGATTGAGTTAAAGAACTTTAAAAACATTAAGGGCCAGTTTTACAATCTTTGGTCAAAATTTTAACTATCAGTTAAAAAACAATATCGAATATAATTATTGACAGCAATGATTTTGTCATTCGATGGTTCATTTCGTTTCAATTTTGTTTATTTAACTGACAGTTAAAATCTTAACTAGAGATTGTAAAACTGGCCCTAACTTTCATAAATCAGCCAGCTTTGGTATAATCATGAAAACAGCTGATATATTCAAATAATTCTAATTGACATATGTCAGTGTCAAATGCAGTTTACATAGTGTGTGTTTGTGTAATAATTTTATTGAATTTATAGAATCTTTCCCAACGAACTTTTGGTATGGAATTTGTACAAAATAGTACATGTTTGTGTTTCAGTTTTGCTGGATATATAGAATCTTTTTTAAGGTTTTTTGGTATGAGATTTCTACAAAACACATAGAATTGTAAATAATTTTATATCAAATATAAATGAAAAGTATTTGTTTAATTTTTGTTATGCACCTATTTGAAAACATTACTCATTGTTATTTAGTCTTCTATAGTTTAATTGTCGCCGTGTATTTTTATTAAATTATACAAATATTTTAATCATATAATAAGAATGCAATAACAAGAACAAGATATACATTTCTTATCTATGAGATTATATTTTAAAAATACATTTTGCAAGCATGAATACCACAGCTGGTAAGCGTCCTCAACTGTAGATACCATCATTACTAAGAGTATATTGACACACCCAAAAAATGGAAATAAACTTCAAACAATCACGCCATAGTTCAAAATTTTGTAAAAAAATAATCAATGCGTTCTCTAGAAAAAATGTCACACCTGTCACAAATGACATATAAGATCTTTGACGTCGCAGCATATTTAAATTTTTATAATGAAAAACTACATATTTATGAGCACTAATTAGAATTAAGTAGCCTAACAAATAAATAAAACAGATGAGTATAAAATAATTCACAATATTTTTTATTGTTGAAATGTCTAGAAAGCATACATGCATACATAACGTTTAACGTTAGTTTTGACAATCAATATTTTTTCCAGAGAACACATTGATTTTACTTTTTACAAAATTTTAAACTATGACGAGATTGGTCAGTTTTAAGGCCTCCAGTTCTTGTAGAAAGCATGTTTAACAAAATTTATTACCAGATTTGTACAGTTGTACCCAAATCTGCCAGGTGATGCACGTCATTAATAAAAATTGAATAAAAGTAAATAGATGTATGACGTCATGTAATGGTACGTTTACATAGGTTTTAGAATCTTTATGAAAGGAGTTACACAGTTGCAATCTGTATTATCGACATGTTAATGAACTGTCACATCTACAAAATAAATACTATATTTTTGTCACTGTCCATTTCTATTTAAATTATTTTATAATACTAACCTTATTTATACTTATGCATGCCATAAAAAGACAATAAATAAAACTGAGCCGAATTTCAAAGAAATATACCGAATTCTTCTGATTGGTTAGAAGTGCAACCTTTGGCAGATTCACAGATTTTGTGTTTGCGTTAACGGTCACGTTGCGTCGTTGCGTTGCGTTTACCATTACTTTATTATAAATGGGCCTTTACAACGCACAAAAATGTTTCAAACACGATTCAAATTATCAATGTTGCCAACTATAATAACAAATAAGCGAATAATATGAAGTAGACGTACATTATTTATATATTATTAATGTCATGTACGATAAGTAATGAAATCTACTATTCATCTTAATAATAATTATATAAGGCCATACATTTTTTGACGGTTAAAAATGATTGAAATTTTATTTCATTTTTCAGTATTAGTGATTTTAATGCGTTAAGGTTTTTACACTAAGTGATGACGTGCATCGGCTGCTTGAACGATTTGGGTATATTCTGACATATAAAATGACAAGCATTTGTTTATTTTTTTGTTCAAAATTGGCACGGCTACTGCTATTAATAGAAAAATGAATAAATTTTGAAATTAATTTATGGACCTAAAATATATATAAGCTGTTTTTGGCGATACATTGGTTCAAAAACGGTTTGAACCGAAACGTCATCTATTTTGAACCAGTTGCATAAATGACGTCATAAGTCCGTACTACGCTAAAATGAAATGTTTTGAACCACGGACATTTGTCATTTTAAGTTTCTAGCCTTAAAAATTAAAATGAACTGCTGTAATAGTAACATCAGAGTAAGTATGTTTTATTTGTATTTAACGGCAAATTATTTTCCATTTCAACATTTACTAGTTTATTCGGTTTATTAATGATCATTTTGGTACCTTAAATAATATTAACCTAAAAACAAACTGTTTTGAACCGGCTGACAAAACGGTTTGAACACGGTTTAACCGCTTGCGTCAGTGACGTCACCGTTGCAACGCTAAAATGTAATGGTTTGAACCGGGTTAAACCGTTTTTGAACCAGTGTATCGCCAAAAAACACCTATAATTTCCACGTATTTGGTATTTTCAGATGGGGAATTTTTTTCTTTGTATTGAAACCACAACCATTGTCGTAAGTTAAAACGGCGGGCAATAGTCTAGTTTAGTACCTAGTAGTTTATTGAAAAAAATCACCTTGTATGTATTTAAGGGCGCGTATTAAGTGTAACTTGTCTGTAGTACGTATGTGTGAATATATTTAATCCCGTCCTGGCTCCGTCTTGACTCGCCGTAGCCGCTGCCGTTCTCTGTCACACGCCCATTATACTTAACCTATCTGGGCTGGAAGAATTATTACGGTCAGGTTTGCGCGCTCGTCTATCTGGCAACTATATATCTAGGAACTAGACGTTTTCGATGGCGTACTCGTTGATTTACGCCTTCTTTGTTACGCCATTACGACGTGGTGAACGCGGCCAACGCGAAGGCCTTATCACACCACCCTACCTACCCCACACTCGGCTAAATTTACTTATTTCCAACCGGCACTGCAACGCCAAGGGGAGGAATTTCACTCCAAGTCAAATACAACAATAGTGCTAAATTTCTTTGAGTTTTTAACTGCACATCTTGTAGACTGTACCTATAACTAGTGATTTAATTTGCCAAGTAGCTTGTCTTGAAATAAAAAAATCTGTTGTGCACAATACCTCTCGCCAATTTCATATTATACTCGTCGTCAAATGATTATGGACTGATGTTCAACTTTTATCCCTTTCCGCACCCTGTCCCTTGTCCAGCGGTGTTGCCGCATTTAAAACAAATTAAAAATGTTAATCCATACTAATATAATAAATGCGAAAGTAACTCTGTTTGTCTGTCTGTCTGTTACGTTTTCACGCCTAAACCGCTAAACCAATTTTGATGAATTTTGGTATAGAGATAGATTGGACGTTGGAGACGGACATAGGCTACTTTTTATCGCGAAAATAAAACTTAAAGGGGTGAAATAGGGATGAAAGTTTGTACCGCTCTATTAGTACAGTTGCACAAGTGAATAATGAATTGAAAGTCACTGACGCATGATGAGTAATTCTTTGGTTAATTGGACAATGAAATTTTTGTCATTGGCGTGTAGCGCAAGATAAAACTTTCGTGAAAAAAATTGAATTATCAAAATTTAATAATCAAAATGAATCGAAAGCATAAGCAAGGTTCTACAATAAATATTTCACAAAGTACAGTAAAAAGGATTCTTGCTGAAAACAAAAAGAAATTTAAATAATTCAGAATCAAAATTATCAAGCTTTAAAACTTAATATTTCCGATTTTAAATGGCACAAAAGTGACCCCTGTGGTGCACTCTCCACGCCAGCTATGAGTGCCCGTGAGGTGACGCCTGGTAAGCGCCCACACGGTAAAATATATCATTAACATTACCGATGTCTACATGTGATGTAGATACTGGCACACCCAGAAATGGGTAATATGCCGTGATGATATATTTATTTATTTATTTTATTTAAAACTTAGTAAAAGTTTATTATCAAAAATGTATAAACAAAACAATATATACGACCCTACAAAACTAAAGTAACTCATATTCTGGTACCTGGTTTTTATGGATAAAATAATTTTTGTATTTTCTTATTTTTAATTTTGTTTTATGTCCACCTATACTATATAATTGAAATTTAAATAGAGTTTTGTTAATTTTGCAGAAAGTAGAGTTCTTAATAGAGAATAACATTTTTCACTAAAATTAAATTTTCTTAAAAAATCCTTTTCAGGACTCGAGCCGTGGACACGTTGGATCGTAGTATGATCACGGTTTTAACTAAAACGCTGTTTTAAGAAATGTCAAATTTCATTATTTAATAGCACTAATAAATAATATCAAATTTATCAAAATATGATTTTAAAGCAGAACATGGTTTGTATTCAAACAAATATTTTTAAAAAAATCTGTTGTGGCCAGCACAAGACCTCTCGCCATTTCCATATTAGGCTATATAAGTATTGTATTGCACTTCGCTATCGAACCGTCGTTTTATAATAAAATAACAAATAACATACAGAACTTTATCCAAATATTGTTTTTTATTGTATTTAACATGTCTTCTGCACACATATAATTCTAATTATATCTATTTTTCATTGTATGAGGAAGTTTCTAAATGTCACAGATTCTTCCAATTCATTAACCAGATTGGCGATATTTCTGATGGATATTATGCATATTACCTATAATTTCAAATAATTAATTAAAAAAACAATAAGAAAGATTAAAAAAATGTACTTCCCAGAAAAAGCTATCAAAATGTCACTAAAACTGTTTTGATTTTTGACACTGAAATCTGTCATTTACAAATTATGTTATAAACATTTGAATTTGTCAACTGGTTTCCTTAGTGTAGTTTCGCCTACTCGACTTGTTATATCCCGATATTCTATATATTATAGCGTCTTTATCTCTAAATTTATAGAAGATATTATAATAAAAAATTTAAATGTATCAGGTGTAGGAATTTTGTTCTTCAAAATTAGTAATATCAAAAATGTTCATAAATTAATATTTGGAAGATTTTCTTTTAAAAACTACTACTTCCGGTTGTTTAATTGTTACCAAAATCTTTTCAGCTCTTCCCAGGAATGTCAGATTGAGGAATTCATAGTTAAACAGGTCGTATGTCTTATAGTTTTTGAGGAATCGTCCGTCCAACATCCAGCCATACACACACACACACACACATACACACACACACACACACACACACATCATTGTAAAAATGTTAAAATCGGATTTTAGTGACCTTGAAACGTGCTTATTCATTAAAATCTGGATACGTGATTTTTAGCATGATTCCAATACCTCTCTTAGGGTGAAATTAAATATTTAAATTTGAATTTGACATTTCTAAAAACAGTGTTTTAGTTAAAACCGTGATCATACTACGAGCCAATGGCGCAAAATTTTGTATATATTCTGAAGTGCATCAAACGACACACGCGTCACTTTGCGGCTTCGCTAACCTAACCCAACGTTGTACGAATGCCAAGTGCTCACATTCATACACTGAGTGCATCTGTGAGTAATCTTCCCAGATTACGGCGTTTGCCTAACAAATATTAGACATTTGAGGCGGCCCGTCTATTTATACAGACGCCGCTGTAACACAGCACAGCGAAGCAAGTTCACGGTCTTCCTCTGCCTCTACCGCTTATCGGTCGTCACTTTATTGTTCCCCATGTCTACTTACGTATTTAATGGAGAATAACCCGGCAATAAACACTCACTAAAACCAACTATGGCTTTTTAATAACGCCGTAAACAGACACAAAGAATTTTCAAATTATCAAATGGGAAATTATGGCTGCGTCCGATGTAGCACTTTTATAAGCATAATATCTAAATCCTAAATTTATATGCCCTAAATCTAGTGACTATTTAGGATTTTAGGAATTAGATATTAGGGTTTTGCAGGAGCACACTATGCCTTGAAGTTGACGCGCACTAATTAAACAAATCATATTCGTTGCTATAATTTATACAAAACGTCAAATTTGCTGTCAAAGAATAACTTCTTAACTTCTATTTTGTTAATATTTACTCTTAAGCATCAAATTGAATCGAATTGTATAATTCATTTTTGTTGTTTTAAAGTGTTGCCATACAAACCAGTGGATGTCAATAGTGTGCCATTCGTAGTTGTATTTATGTGAAGAAGACCTAAATCCTAAATACTAAATGCCAAAATGCGCCATTGGACATAGCCAAAATAATTTGGGATTTGATTTCTGGGTGTCGTTGAAAATAACAGGTTGTAACATTTCTTTGTCAAAAGTAATGCTTTGCAGAACACTCTCTTCAGTAGCTATGAATTCCGTGAGAGAAAGGAAGTGTCGTGTTTGTATGTGTGACAAAATTTTCTCCGACGATAACTCCCAACTACAATTCTAAAAATTATAATTCTTTCGTGTTCCTCTTCTTTACATTCACATGAAGAGCTGATTAGATTTTGGTCATCATAACTGCTTAACCAGAAGTTCCCTTATTTGAAGTTTTCTTGAAAAAACGCAGTTAATTTTTTTCACTTTTTATGTTTTTATCAATATCACTAAATAAATAAATATATCATCACGGCATATTACCCATTACTGTGTGTGCCACATCTACAACACTAGTAGTTGCACGTACTTTAGAATTCTATCAAAAGAGGCATTTGTTTTCGCTTTTCGCCACGAAGCGAAAATTTGGTAGCATGCGTGTGTCAAAATATTCGCATGCAAGCGTACGACTCGAGGCGAAAGTGTCACAGTAACGTCATTATTTTGCCACAATTCTATTCAAAGCCAATTTATATATTTATTATATACAACTTTCATATTATTTTTTTTCCGAATCAAAAAGCGAATATAGAATTCTAAAGTGCATGCTACCAAGATTCGTAAAAGTAAAATCGTATTCGCCTGCTTTCTATGATAGAATTCTAAAGTGCGTGCTACCACTACACATGTAGACATCGGTAATGATGACGATATATTTTACCGTGTGGGCGCTTCCCAGGAGTCCTCACGGGCACTCATAGTTGGTATGGAGAGTGCACCACAGGGGTCACTTGTGGGTGTTTAAAAGTCTGCACTGGCCGGGTTCGAACCCGGATCACCAGTTTGGTAACCAGACACTATACCCACACGGCCACGCGACCCCATATCAATATGAAAGAATACGGTTTGATTTTACATTTTCCTTCATATTGAAGAATTATAAAGAGATTAACTTTCATAAATTATCCAGCTTTGCTATAATCATGGAAACAGCTGATATATTCGATGTCATTGTCAAGTGCAATTTACATAGTGTATGTTCATGTTATGATTTTATTATATTTATAGAATCTTTTCCAAGGAACTTTTGGTATGGGATTTGTACAAAATACATATAATTAACGGAAAGAAAGAAGTACCAGGAAAAGATTTTTAAAAAGCCCGTGTACATGATATGAAAAATGAATTGCTGTAGAGATGCATTCGGGCGGGCCGGGCCGGGCTTTGAGGTTTGGATCGACTCGGCTCGAAAATAAAAATTACCGGGCCGACTCGACAAAAAAATTAGCTAGCCCGGCTCGAAAATTGACTCGAAATCGGGCCGGGCTTCGGGCCGGGCCAGGCCAAAGCTCGAAATTGGGTGCATTCTGCATTCCTAATGTTGATTTTTATGTTAAGGCAAAATGTTTAACTTTTTTCGTGTCAAACTTATAAAAAACCTCTACATTCTTATAACTTTCAACATTAGTTAACATAAGTAGTAAAAAAAGAGACTCTTCTAGTGTAAGTTTGTTCTAAAAATTACTGACCTACGAGTATTTAACACTTTGTTTACCAAAGAATTTAAACAACTTTTTCACAAATCTTATATAAAAAATAGAATTTTAATTTACATAAGGATTTTTTATCTAACTTTGTTTCTGTTCAAAAATAGGACAAGAAACCATTATGGTAGGAACAAAAATCACTTTTATTTAAATATACGAGTAATAACAATAATAATAGCAACATCACAATATAATTATTATGCTTTAATGAATAACCTTGAATTCTTGAAGTAAAATAATACATTTTTATTTATTAATATGTGAACTGTGTTGTTATTAAATCATTTTGATCCTTTTTAACTTAATCCATTTTCATTAAAATATTAAGGAAACTGTGCTTTTGAATGAACTATAAGATTTTTTGGGCTGGCCCGAAAAGCTCGAATTTTCGGGCCGGGCCAAAATCAAAAGTCCGACTCGCCTCGATTTTTGAAAATGAGTAGCCCGATTCGCCCCGATAAAAAATATCTTTGGCCCGGCTCGATGATCGACTCGAAATCGAGGCGGGCTTCGGGCCGGGCCGGGCCAAAGCTCGAAATCGAGTGCATCTCTAAATTGCTGCAAGTTGGTACCATTGTCAAGTAGAATTTTTGGCGAGATTTATCTTGTTCATTAGCATCTAACAAATTTATGGCTATGAAAATAAAATTGTAACCTAAAATCTGAACTGATAACTGGTGAAACGTTAACTGATAAGCAGTTACAAGTTACGTGATAGATACTGATTTGTCAGATCCAGTATTTCAAAATCGAAGATAAGCCAGGGAAAAAATTGTAAATTTAAAATCAAAATTTTTCTAAATGTAAAATTATAAATTAAATTCATCATAAACCAGTCTTAACTCTATCTCATCAAATGGAGTCCATTATTGAACAATTTCCAAATTTTTTTGGACCCCGCGTAATCCATTTAACAATTAATAGTAAATAAAAATTTGAGGCGCCTAATTTGGAGTTTGTCTTAGTTCAAAACCAACATCCGGTTTTGATGATCAACTGCATATTAATGAAATGCATTTTCCAAAATCTAAACTCCTCTGAAATTCCCCGTTTTTAAACCGGCGTTCCTTGGGGTAGTTTTACAACCGTCTGTTTAGCATACGTACATATCACATATGGGAAGTGAAGGCACACGACGCTCGAGCGAGAGTCAGATTGTCGGCTTATGGTCCACAATCTCCAGACCGCAATAAAATCAAATGATGTTTCGTCACAGGTCTCCGAGGTAATAAACAAACATGGAGATACAATGTCAACACTCCCACACAAGTATAGGGCCGGCAGAAGGCAGGTTTATGGCGGAAGGAAGTGGACAGATTAAAATTCCGGATGTGGAAAGTTTGACTTGGCGGAATTTAAATTATGGCGGGGGACTAAATGCAGTATTTGTTCTGTTTATCACCTAACTTCTCAGCAATTTGTTCTTACTAGAGTTCGGAAAAATGCAGTAAAATTTCTGATGTGGCTAGCGCATTACCTTTCGTTAATTCTATATATTTTGTACAAATCCCATACTAAAAATTCCTTGGACAAGATTCTATGGCTATGTCTGATGTCGCATTTTGACATTTAGATTTTAAGATTTAGGTCTTCTTCATATAAATACAATTCCGAATAGCACAATAATGACATCCATTGGTGGGATCCGAATCCGGATAGTTTCGGTTTCGGATCCAAAAATATCCGGATATCCGGATAATTGATTGTTGAACTATCCGGATCTGAGTATCGAATTTTGGATCCGGATCTGAGAATCGGATTTTGAATCCAAATCTGAGTATTGGATTTTGGATCCGGATCCGAATATGAGTATGAGTATCAGAATCCACATCGGTTCTCGGATTCGAATATTCTCAGTATTGAACCCGATGATAATATTTGAATGTGTAAGTATTATCATGGAGTTTCAAAACCAAATAAATCTGATTATGAAATAATCCACAATAAATTTTTGTTTGATATAGTTAATAGAATTGGATCCAGAATTAAAATTCGGATCCGGATCCGTAAACAAAACATCGAATCCGGATCCAGATCCGAATCCAAAAGGGATCCGGACTCAAATCTGGATCCGGATCCAAATCCGAATTAAATTTACGGATATCCGCTTCAATATCTGAACATCGGATATCCGAGGAACCGGATATTTTGAGATTCGGGTACTCGGATCCAAGTTTTGCCGGATCCTCACAGAACAGTTTGTATGGTAACACTTTAGAATATTAGAATAACAAAAATGAATTATACAATTCGATTTAATTTGATCCTTCAGATTAAATATTAATATTATATTTCATAAAAGAGAAGGTAAGAATCTATTCTTTGATAGTAAATTTGACGTTTTGTACAAATTATAGCAATGAACATGGTTTGTTTAATTAGTGCGCGTCAACTTCAAGACATAGTGTGCTCCTGCAAAACCCTAAACTCTAATTACTAAAATGCTAAATAATGATATTATTTAGGGCATACAAATATAGGATTCAGATTTTTGGGTGATAAAAGTGCAACATCAGACACAGTCTATATATCCAGTAAAATTATAACACGAACATATACTATTTTCTGCAAATTTCATGCCGAGTGTTCCTTTGAAAAGATTCTATATATCCAGTAAAATTATAACACAAACATACACTATGTAATTTGCACTTGACACTGACATCTGTCAATTAGAATTATTTGAATATATCAGCTATTTGCATGATTATAGGAAGGCTGATTGCTGATTTATGAAAGTTTTTTTTTATATAATTTTTTAATTCTATATCTATTGAATATGACAGAAAATGTATAATCAACCCATATAGACAATAAGATATTCTTTCATATTGATAATCATATAAAATGTCAAAAAATTATATTTAATTGCGTTTTTTCAAGAAAAACTGTTAAGAATTTCAAATAAGGGAAATTCCGGTTGACCATTTGTAACCAAAATCTAATCGGCTCTTCATATAGATGTAAAGAAGAGGAATATGAAAGAATTATAATTTTTAGAATTATACACACATCAAACATCGTAAAACTGGTAAAATCATATTCTAAGGACCCTGAAACGTGCTTATTCATTAAAAACTACTACCTTCGGTAGTCCAATTTTTACCAAGGCCTTTTCAGCTCTACCCATTAATGTCAGATTAAGGAATACGTAGTTAAATTGGTCCTTCCACCATACATACACACACATACACTCACACGCACACACACAGACATCATCGTAAACCTAGTAAAATCGTATTTTAAGAACCCTAAAACGTGCTTGTTCATTAAAAACTCACAACCGAATTTTTTGACCAAAGACAATACCTTCCTTACCTAATGATGACGGAAGGTAAAAAGAACCCTAAACGAGAGAGAGACATTTTAAAAATATTATAATCGGATTCTACAGACCTTAAATCGTGCTTATTCAATAAAATCTCTCTAAGCGAGAGGTAAAAATGTATTGCACCGTTTACTAAGTTATACTTAAGGTACACTTACTTTAAGCCTCGATTTCTGTGGCTAGAGGTGCACGTAACCTTTAAGGTCAACTTTGACAATGAATATGATTGATTTCTGTGATGATGATTTTAATTTTAATTGAAGTTTTACGAACTCTAGCTTATCACAAGCAAGATCAAAATAATTTTTACCTTCCGTCACTTTTAGGTAAAGAAGGTATTGTCTTTGATCAAAAAATTCGGTGCCGTTTTAGAGTCCCTACTATAGGAATTTACTAATTTTAAGATGATGTCTGTATGTGTGTCCGTGTGTGACAATTTTTTCTCCGACGATAACTCCAATACTACAATTCTAAAAATTATAATTCTTTCATATTCCTCTTCTTTACATCCATATGAATAGCTGATTAGATTTTGGTTATAATTGATCCATGCGAACCGGAAGTACTCTTATTTAAAGTTTTTAACAGTTTTTCTCAAAAACCCAGTTAAATATTATGACATTTTATGTTATTATAAATATTACAGAAAATGCTCTTCTCTATACGGTTTGATTATACATTTTCCTTAATATTCAATAGATATAGAGTTAAAGAATGAGGTCATGCACGACTTTTTTTTATAATTTTAATCGATAGAGTAGTGAAAAATAATAGACCCGTATTTTTTATTTTCCCTCAAATCGATCTTTAATCATGAAAAAATTGTAATTGAAAATGACATTCTTTAAAATGCGGCTGAAGACCCCCGCTTCGTCCCTTGTCCAATGACGTCACAGAGTGAGAAGCACGGCCATTTTGATTTTCACATTGTCTTAAACGTCAAAGTGACATTTAAAGATAACCTAAAATTTATGAAAGTAAACATGTCGATGGAACGTTGTTTTGTGCCAAAATAAAGAATAAAATAATATTCTGGAATATATTCAATGTTTCATATGCGTTTATAACCTCCTACCGTCTAATTCAAAGATTCAAAAGTGAAAGAAACATCTGATGTAACGTAGATAATTTCACGCCAAATGAAAATTATATTTATAAAAATAACGATATTATATTAATATAAAATAGCATATTTAGATATGTAATCCTCAATTTATAGTTAATATATATATTTTTCTTTTAGAAATTATGTGTCCATATAAAATGTCTGTTTGAAATGAGTCTGAACTTCGTTCGTAACGTTGTGACGACAAAACATGGCTGGTTTTTGCAACTTTTTAAAAATACCATACTTTAAAACGATTTTATACAACAAAAAATATAAGAAAAATTAATTTAATCATACTGATCAATGAATTAGACTATCCTTTTTCGATTTAAACAGAAAAAAGGTACAATTATTTTTTTTGCATGACCTCATTATAAAGAGATTAACTTTCAAAAATCAGTTGGCTTTGCTATTTATCATGGAAACAGTTGATTTATTCAAAAAATTCTAATTGATTGATGTCAGTGAAAACCAAAGTTGGAAAGTATAGGATCAGAGAGTGGTATGTCATAGTGTTTCTCGCAAGTGATATGCAACTGATGATCATGTATTAATAAATATAAATAAACAATTTTTAATGATAATAACAGCTTCTCGATTTCTTCTATCGTGCTATAAGACTAATAAACCTTGAAAAACCAAAAAGTTTCCGCCGTAAAACAATTATGTAAACATAAAAGTTTGTATTGGAGTTAATTATCACCGACCTGTAATCATCTGTCATAAAAGCAGCTGCCTTCAATCACGATTATCTCCCGACTGGGACTTGGATAAATAAAACAATACATAGTACGGGGTAGGCCATTGGCCACAACGTTTGTAACGGTCCACTGCATTGGACGATAGTTTATTTAAAAATTAGGCATAAATTGTTGATTGGAAAAGTAGAAAAACAATTATTAATGGAACATTATAGGTTAGATAATTTAGTGGTATAGTGTCGTATTAATAGGATCTCGAATTCGATAATATTTAAGAAATACATCGGTTATAGAAACAAATTTACTGCGTTTAGGGTTCTTTTTACCTTCCGTCACCTTTAGGTAAGGAAGGTATTGTCTTTGGTCAAAAAATTCGGTTGTGAGTTTTTAATGAACGAGCACGTTTTAGGGTTCCTAAAATACGATTTTACTAGTTTTACGATGATGTCTGTATGTGTGTGTGTGCGTGTGTGTGTGTGTGTGTGTGTGTGTGTGTGGATGTGTGTATGTGTGTGTGTGTATGTATGTATGTATGTATGTATGTATGACTGGATGTTGTAGTCACGATTCCTCAAAAACTCTAAAGACACTATAATTTATAGAGTAAATTAATCGCAGAGGCCAAGGCACTAAGGAAATCAGTTGACAAATTCCAATGTTTATAACATGACACATGTCATTGTCAAATATCAACATTTTTAGTGACATTCTGATAGCTTTTTCTGGGAAGTATATTTAATTTTTCTTATTGTTTTATTAATTAAATATTAGAAATTATAGGTAAAATTGTGGTAAAATGCATATATCCATCAGAAATACCGCCAATCTGGTTAATGAATTGGAAAGAAACTCTGACATTTAGAAACTTCTTCATACAATGAAAAATAGATATAATTAGAATTATATGTGTGCAGAAGACATGTTAAATACAATAAAAAACAATATTTGGGTAAAGTTCTGTAATATTTTGTTATAAAACGACGGTTCGAAAGCGAAGTGCAATACAATACTTATACCGTGAGTATTTTTTAACGTGAAGCATTGGGTTTGTCGTATCCATGGGTACAACTTGACATTTGATTGACAGCAATGTATTTGCCTGTCCCATTTATAATGAAACATAAGGAACGAATTTGACATTTGACGAGACGTCATTACAGGTTAATTTTGTTTAAATAATTGTACCTGTTTTCTAAATTAAATTTAGTTTTAGAAAAAATATTGTGTGCACCTTGTGCACTAGTGATTTTCTGACTTCGCTATATTTCTTACAATATTTAAATATCATGCTTCTGCCAAATTCATTCCTTAAGTTTTATTTTAAATGAGACAGGCAAATATACATTACTGTCAATCAAATGTCACATTGACAAGATGTCATTAGAGGTTAATTTTGTTTAAATAATTATACATGTTTTCTAGAAATTAAATTTAGTTGTACAAACAGTATTGTGTGAACCTTGTGCCCAAAATATGTTTAGTGCGCTGGAGTGGTTTTCTGACTCGGCTAAATTTCTTACAATATTTAAATATAATACTTCTGTCAAATTCGTTCCCTATATTTCATATTAAATGGGACACGCAAATACATTGCTGTCAATCAAATGTAATAACCATGGATCTGACACCCCCAATGTTTTACGTTAAAAAATACTAACGGTATAACCTAATATGGAAATGGCGAGAGGTCTTGTGCTGGCCTCAACAGATTTTTAAAATTTAAGTTCTACTTAGTGTTAAGTTATAATTAAGTATATGCGGTGCAAAACGGCCTTTAGGATCCTAAAGTTCGAGTTCAGTTTTAGGTCCGTGGTTCTAACTAACTTTTGCAACTTATTTCAAAAGTTAAAATAACATAGTAAATTTTGTTTTCTATGGCCTACCTGATTTCGCTTATTAGCTTATTAAAAATTCTTCCAATCTTCTGCTCCAGAACCTACCTTCACTTATACAAACTGTGGCTCCTTTCTGACCATCCGTCCGCCATAAAACCTTTTTATGGGCCAATAATGGCACATTGGGAATGCTACAGTGTAGTTAAGATGGATAATTTTCAACCGGTTTAAATCATCAAAGCGGCCGAGAATTGTCAGATGATATGCACCTTGCATCTTGTGCAGCGCACTCTGCAATATCTGCTGTTGCTGATCGCCGGGAAATTGCAGCGATTTTCTAGATTGATCGATGATTGAAGGAGCGTGGGACTCAAGGACGGCTTTATAGGATTTTTAACCCCGTAAAAGAGCAATTTAACACCGAGAGAGCAGAGAAGAGCAAGAAGATGAAGTTACTAAATTACTAAGTTGTGTTGCTTTATTAATCCATATCATTATGTATTATATTTTGATTTTGAGATAAGTAGATGATACTTTTAAAAGTATACAAACATCTGCCTTTTGCTCTTCAAACGGATTTCGACAGATTAAATAATGGGGTATTCCACCATAACAACAAAATTAAGAAAATTTCAATTTAACATAAAATATGGCTCAATAAATAATAGTTAAAACAATGAAAACATTTTTTAAATAATTACTTTACGAGTTATTTCACATTTACTAAAAGGGAAAATTGACGTCATATAATTGTTATCCTTCTCTCGCAGCGTACTCAGAGCAGTGTGTATGAGAAAGACAAGTATAGAGGAAATGTGACGTTACACTGATTTCTCGAAAATAAAATGAATGAAGTTTTATTTAAAATAATAAAAAAAATTGAGTGGAATACCCCATTATTTAATAACTAATGATCTATCTTTTTACCTCCTGCTACCCTAGGTCTGGGAGGTATAGGGATCGTGCTAAAAATCGCGTATAGCGATTTTAGTGAATAAGCACATTTGATGACCCCAGAATCCAATTTTAACATTTTTACAATGATGTCTGTAGGTATGTATGTGTGCGTGTCTCAGTGTGTGGATCGTGTGGATACGAGAAAAACTCCTCCCCGAACCCTACACCACCCGATGCGAATATTCTATTGTTGGCAGGCATTCAAATTGACACAGTTGTTCAAATACTTTAAAAATGCGTACACTTACGTAACATTCTCTTTACAATCAAATAATATTACTACCAAGTTTATATCTCTACCCATTTTTGAATTATTGCCCCAAAAGTCAATATACCCCATATTTAGATAAAAACTTGAAAATTTACAAAAATCTAATTTTTATGTAGCTACATACTTCTCAATGCGCTGATTCCAAATTTTGAAACCGCAGGTCGATATCGTGTTTCGTTCTCGAGATATTTAGATTTAAAGTTTTGCTCAAAACTGCCCATTTTTGGGTAGTAACCCAAAAATGGGTCGAGATATGAATTTGGCGACCTCGCCATTCGATTCTACGGACAAAAATACATAAGTATAGCAATTTTCATAATATTTGTCCAACCGGTTCATTTTTTATGAACAAAAGTTTGTAAACCTTTGAAAATTGCCAAAATCTGAAAAAATCTTAAGGGGTACCCCTTACGATTTTTGCGATTTTTGGTCGTTTTCAGTTATTTTGCTTTAGAGATTGTATGCGGTGTTCAAAAATTCTGAAAATTGGTGTACTTATGTAATTTTGCCCGTAGAATCGGATGGTGTTGTCGCCAAATTCATATCTCGACCCATTTTTGGGTTATTACCCAAAAATGGGAAGTTTTGGGCAAAACTTTGAATCCTAATATCTCGAGAACGAAAAGAGATATCGAGCTGCAGTTTCAAAATTTGGAATCAGCGCATTGAGAAGTATCTAGATACATAAAAATTTGATTTTTTAAAATTTTGAAGTTTTTATCTAAATGTGGGGTATATTGACTTTTTGGGCAATATTTCAAAAATGGGTAGAGATATAAACTTGGTAGTAATATTATTGGATTGTAAAGATACTGTTACGTAAGTGTACGCATTTTTAGAGTATTTATATATGAATATACATAATGTATATTCATGTTATAATTTTGTTGGATTTATAGAATATTTTCCACTGAACTTTCTGTATGGAATTTGTAAAAAAATGTATTTTGTTCGTGTTACAATTTTACTGGATATATAGAATCTTTTCCAATGAACTTTTGGTATGGGATTTGTACAAAATACATCAAATTAACGGAAGGTTTTGTGCTGGCCACAACAGATTTTTTAAAATTGATTTCTAACAAGCATAATATGGAAATGGCGGGAGGCCTTGTGCTGGCCACAGCCGACTTTTTTAAATTGATTTCGAACAACGATACATCCCCAATAAAGTTCAAAGCCTGATCTTATTCATCAGCTCACCTATTTTTGTAGAGGGTGACTTTTTCCATCGTAAGGGATGTTTTTCGGTCTGCAATTCTTGTATTGTCGGATTCCTAGTCTTGAAAGCAAACAGTAACAATTGAAAGCAAATTGAAATTAATGGATTTGGGAAGATGTTAGTGGATGTTTTTGGATCCTTAGCTTGTAAGTGGCTGTATTTCCGCCTGTTGGGGTTCTTTTGTTATTCGAGTGTGTGAAATCAGGGGGTGAATTAGAAAGATATTAAGGATGGTCATTTTTCTAAGCAAATAGGGGAAATTATTAACTGTCATCTTCCGATTGGACAATAATATTTCAACAGCAGTTGCAGGCTAACTAATTTTTGTAGAAATAAAGTTGAAATGTAATACTTAATGTATTGTAATACCAGCGAGTAATACCATACGTTTTGGCACAAGTTTCAATAATTTCTTTTCTAATAAAAAATGCATTTACTTAAATTTTTACCTCTCGCTAAGAGAGGTATTGCAATCATGCTAAAATTTTAGTGGATAAGCACGTTTTAAGGTCCCTATAATTCGATTATAACATTTTTACGATTGGACAACCGGAAGTAATAATTTCTTTAAAAAAATCTTCTAGATATTATTTTTTGAAAATTTCTGTTATTACTATTATTGAAGAACATAAAATTCTACATCTGAGACATTAAAAATTTTATTATATCTTGTATAGATTTAGAGATAAAGGCACTGTAATATATAGAATAATCTAATCACAGAGGAAACCAGTTGACAAATTCAAATGTTTATAACATAGTTTGTAAATGACAGATATCAGTATCAAAATCAACAGTTTTAGTGACATTAATAATAATAATAATAATAATAATAATAATAAATCATCACGGCTTATTACCCATTTTTGGGTGTGCCAGTATCTACAACACATGTAGACATCGGTAATGACATTAGTGACATTCTGAAAGCTTTTCCTGGGAAGTACATTTAATCCATGATAAATAGCAAAGCTGACTAATTTTTGAAAATTAATTTCTTTATAATGCTTTAAATCTACATATATTGAATATGTAGGAAAATGTATAATCAAACTGTATAGAGAAGAATATTTTCTTTAATATATATAATAACAAAATGTCACAAAACAATATTTAACTGCGTTTTTTTAAGAAAAATTGTTAAAAACTTCAAATAAGGGTACTTCCGGTGGATCAATTATAACCAAAATCTAATCAACTCTTCATATGGTTGTACAGAAGAGGAATACGAAAGAATTATAAATTTTAGAATTGTTGTATTGGAGTTATCGTCGGAGAAAAATTTGTCACACACGGACACACACACACACACGCGGACACACACACACACGCGGACACACACACACACACACACACACGGACACATACACACGGACACACACACACACGGACACACACACACACACACACACATATACAGACATCATCTTAAAAATAGCAAATTCGTATTGTAGGGACCCTAAAACGTGCTTATTCATTAAAAATTCACCAACGAATTTTTTGACCAAAGACAATACCTTCCTTACCTAAAGGTGACGGAAAGTAAAAAATAACTATTTTATTACAAAAATAAATTGTTGAAATTTGTGCAAAAATTCCACACTATCCTTTTAACTATATTTTGATTCTTCGGGAGCCACTGTTGACGTATTTAATTATTATGCATTCTTTCGAGCGGCGTTCTCTTCTTCTGCCCGTCAGCTCCCATTAAGATAATTCGGCGCCGACCTAGCCGAGGCCTTGTGGCTGAACGTTAACGTCTAACGTTACATTTACACAGGATGGTGTTAATTACGTTAATGATCACACTGGTATTTATGAAGCTCAACAATCAAATCACATACGATGGGTTTTTTGTCGGAGTCAACAAGAATTAGAAAATGGGGCTAAAGGTGGTTCTAAATTTAAAGTTTTGGGATGGTTGGGTAGTTTCTAAATTCTTGAGGGGAATAACAGAAAAAATCTGTTGTGATTACTAACGCAGTTAAATATCATTTTCAATATTTTATGTGATTATCAATAGAAAGATTATCTTATTCTCTATATGGTTCAATCATATATTTTCCTTCATATTCAATAGATATAGAGTTATAGAGAGATTAACTTTCAAAAATCAGTCAGCTTTGCAAAAATTATGAAAACATCCGATATATTCAAAAAATTATAATTGATAGATGTCAGTGTCAAGTGCAAAACCAAAATGGAAAGTATATGATCTGAAAGTGATATAAGTGACAGTGTCCTTCGCCAGTGATTTGCATTTGCGGCCTCGCCTCAAGATAGGAACTTATAATGCCAGGAGTACGAGAAAAAGCAAAAGAGAAGATGGAAGGACTGTATAACAGAAGATTTGAGGGAGGAAGAAATGTATCATGAAGATGCGTTACACAGGAATGAGTGATACGTTCGTATTCGTATTATAATTGTATTGGATTTTAGAATCTTTTCAAAGGAACTTTCAGTATGGATTTGTAAAAAATAGTGTGTTCTTGTTACAATTTTGCAGGATATATAGAATCTATTACAAGGAACTTTTGGTATGGCATATTTACAAAATACATCGAATTGACGGAAGGTTTTGTGCTGGCCACAACAGATTTTTTAATATTTGTAATAACATAAATTTCCTATAAATAATATTTAGAAGATTTTTTTAAGAAACTACTACTTCCGGTTGTCCAATTGTTACCAAAGCCTTTTCGGCTCTTCCCATTAATGTCAGATTAAGGAATACGTAGGTAAATTGGTCTTTAGTCTTATGGAATTTGAGAAACCGTCCCGCCAACACACACACACACACACACACAGACATATACACACAGTTTTACTAAACTGTTTATCATCTTTGAAAGTACATTCATATTTACAATATTTGAACTATGGTTGTTGTCGCCAAAAGCTCTTCACTTAATTCAGTGACATATTCGGGACCAATGAACAGCAATTACAAATGATCCTACTCTTACTCATGTTAAAAGTGTCACTTACTAAAGAATTAAAACGTATCTGAATAAATTTTTGAAGTGGGAAATTTGTGTTCACATCCGTTCGGCGTTAAAAATTCTAGAGCTGTCAGTATGTGTCGGATGCTTCGGCTTTTAACTTACCGAAAAATATGCACCACTTTATATGTGTCAAATCCTTCCGATACACACACTTTACCTTTTCTATCTACAAGCTTATATTAGCTATGAAAGTATACTCATATACTTATACATATAGTATATGCATATATTATGGTTTTTTTTTAAAGAAATAATTAATTGGGAAACAATAATAGCTTGGGAACCAATTTGAAATTAATAGGTAGAGAACAATAATTAGTGATATATATTTTTTATGTTTCCTGAAATGATACACGAAATATGGTTAATAATATCCGTTCTTTTGCCTGAGTATCTGGTCGCGAACCTGGGGAACCGGGTTCGATCCCGACCGACGCCAAATATTTCGAATTTTAAATGGCACAAAAGTGACCCCTGTGCTGCACTCTCCACGCCAGCGATGAGTGCCCTTGAGGTGACGCTTAGTAAGCGCCCGCACGGTACAAATATGCAAAGCAGATTGTGGCACACTCAGAAATGGGTAATATGCCGTTATTTTATATATTTATTTCTTTTACCTCTCGCTATCCAGATTTTAATGGATAAGCACGTTTTAAGGTTCCTAGAATCCGATTATAACATTTTTGCGATGATGTCCGTGCGTGTGTGTGTGTGTGTGTGTTTATGTGTGTATATGTTGGAACCACGGTTTATCAAATACTATAAGATTTCAGGGATGGTTAACTATGGATTCCTCAATCTGACATTCCTGAGAAAAGCTGATTAGATTTTGGTAACAATTGGACAACCGGAAGTACTAGTTTCTCAAAAAACATCTAAATATTATTTTTTGAAAATTTATGTTATTCGCAAGTATTAAAGAATATAAAAATCTCTGTCCGATACATTTAAAAAAATTAATTATATCTTCTATAGAGTTAGAGATAGATAAATATATGTAAAATAATAGGTATGCTGTAATGAATCTCGTACCCTATGGAAAACAAGTGGAAAAATTAAAATGTTTGTAATTCACAAGTAAATGTCAGTGTCAAAACACCAGAGACATTTTCTGGGAAGTATATTTAATTTAATTAAATATTTATAATTATGGATACACATATGCTGTTTAGGAATACCAACAATTTCATCAATGAATTGGAAGAATCTCGAACATTAAAAGAATAAGAGGAAATTTGTTCCTAGAATGAATTAAAAAATATAAAAAATGTGTTTCTGTGGGTATCAGAAATGTTAAATATGTACAATACTTATATAGCCTAATATGGAAATGGCGAGAAGTCTTGTGCTAGCCACAACAGATTTTTTTTAAATTGTGTTGAAGTTATCGTCGGAGTAATTCCTGTCACACACACACACACACACACACACATATATCATCGTTAAACTTGTAAATTCGTATAGTAGGAACCTTAAAACGTGCTTATTCATTAAAAATACCACAGATTTTTTGACCAAAGACAATACTTTCCTTACCTAAAGTTGACGGAAGGTAAAAACACCAGGTATGTAACACATAATAATAATAATAGATATTTACACACCAAGTGAGCTAAGGTAATGTTTATTCATGAGAAGAAAGATTAGTGAATAAACATTCTTAGCTCACGTGGTTCGTACAATATTTTATTCAATTTTGACGAAATAATAATAAAAACCATTATAATATTTTATTCAATTTTGACGTTTTAAACTGTCATTATTAACTCTATAGCAACAACTATAAGTAACACTTTTTTCACATGTGAATTAAAATTTTTTATATCACTCTCACAAAATTTTAATTCACTCTGCAACAAATAATGCATTTAAAATAACATCAAGAACGAAAATAACACTCACCAGATTATTTATCAGATATTGTCAGCCCTTTTCATTATTTTTCACGGCACAAATGACAGACAATAAAGCATTTTTAATATATGCCTACTAACTGATCAGTTTTTCATTTTGTCAAAATTAAATATTATAATAGTTTTTATTAATATTTCGTCAAAATTGAATAAAATATTGTACAAACCACTACCCTTACGGGCTCGTGAGCTAAACTTTCTTCTCATGAATAAACATTACCTTAGCTCACTTGGTGTGTAAATATCTATAATTTTGACAAAATAAAAAACTGAGCAGTTAGTAGGCTGAGCATGACAATCGTCCCTGATAAATGTCAAATCATTTATTTAAAATGCTTTATTGTCTGTCATTTGTATCATGAAAAATAATGAAAATGGCTGATAATATCTGATAAATAATGTGGTGAGTGTTATTTTTGTTCTAGATGTTATTTTTAAATGTATTTTTTGTTGCAAAGTGAGTTAAGATTTTGTGAGAGTGATTTAAATTTTTTTAATTCACTTGTGAATAAAATGTTACTTGTAGTTGTTGCTAAGGAGTTAGTAACGACAGAATGACAGTTCGAAACGTCAAAATTGAATAAAATCATAATTGTTTATGGCAGATATTAGTAAATTGGTCGTATTTAAACTTAGATATAAGGCCATCAACTTAAATGCATCATAATAAGAAAATATGTTATTTAGTGAGTAAAACACGCTGTAAAATAGTAATACTGTGTGTTTAATACATATTTGAATATTTTTAGACCGCTTGCTTTGGTTGGAATAAAAGTAATGAAAATGAATGTCATATATTAAGAAAGTAATGACGCTAATAAATTTGTCACGACCTGGCGCCATTGTGTTTCCTTCAAAATTAATATATGTTCTATAATTTTAACTGTAAAATATATCTCGCTAAAATTGTAAAATTTATTATAATTTTATGATATAGTACGGCGGATTAAAAATATGTCTGAGGCGTAATTTATATCTTCGGAGACCACGGCTACGTTTCTTAAATACCTCGGCTGCGATGCGATTTATTTGAATATGTCAACCGACCAGTTTAGAAAACAATTATGAAAACGCGGATAATGTTTTGAGAGAGTTAATATCGGGCCATCACCATAAATATATCTACAGCCACTCAGGTAACTTGAGATGTTTTCAAGGAATGTTATGTTTCCATATAGGTCCAACGGATTTATGGATTTTTGTCATCATGTATCCACACATTCGAATAATTTCAAATTGTGTAAATATTTCCATATTTATCTGATGTACAACAGTGTTAAAGAATAATTAATATTTTATTTTTAAACATTTTTAACTATATTACGCACGGATGCAGGAGAGTAGAAATACTAGGCGAGCAGTGTTAGGAGCTGAAGGAGGAAAGAAAAGAAGAGAGGGACCGAAGAAAAAATGGGCAAATGTTATAAAATAATTACAAATAAATATATTATCACGGCATATTAGCCATTTCTGGGTGTGCCAGTATCTACAACACATGTAGACATCGGTAGTGATGACGATATATTTTACCGTGTGGGCGCTTACCAGACGTCACCTCACGGGCACTCATAGCTGGTGTGGAGAGTGCACCACAGAGGCCACTTTTGTGCCATTTAAAATTGAAAATATTTGGGAACCCGGTTCCCCCAGGTTCACGACCAGACACTCAGGCACGCGGCCACAGGACCCCATAAAAAAATAATTACAAAGATATTAAAGATTTAATATATAAGATTACGAGTTGTGGCTACAAAATAACAAGATTGATCTTAGATCTTAGAATATTGCCACCTTCAATGTACTCTTCTCCTCGAACCCTACAACGCCCGATTCGAATATTCCATTGTTGGAAGCAATGCCTGCAGGCATTCAAATTCACACAGTTGTTCAAATACTCTAAAAATGCGTACACTTACGTAACATTCTCTTTACAATCGAATAATATTACTTCCAGGTTTATATCTCTACCCATTTTTGAATTATTGCCCCAAAAGTCAATATACCCCACATTTAGATAAAAACTTCAAAATTTTCAAAAATCTAATTTTTATGTATCTAGATACTTCTCAATGCGCTGATTCCAAATTTTGAAACCGCAGGTCGATATCTCATTTCGTTCTCGAGATATTTAGATTTAAAGTTTTGCTCAAAACTGCCCATTTTTGGGTATTAACCCAAAAATGGGTCGAGATATGAATTTGGCGACATCACCATTCGATTCTACGGACAAAAATACATAAGTTTAGAAATTTTCATAATATTTGTCCAACCGGTTCATTTTTTATGAATAAAAGTTTGAAAATGGCCAAAATCTGAAAAAATCGTAAGGGGTACCCCTTACGATTTTTGCGATTTTTGGTCATTTTCAGTTATTTTGCTTTAGAGATTGTATGCGGTGTTCAAAAATTTTGAAAATTGGCGTACTTATGTAATTTTGCCCGTAGAATTGAATGGTGTTGTCGCCAAATTCATATATCGACCCATTTTTGGGTTATTACCCAAAAATGGGCAGTTTTGAGCAAAACTTTGAGTCTAAATATCTCGAGAACGAAAAGAGATATCGACCTGCGGTTTCAAAATTTGGAATCAGCGCATTGAGAAGTATCTAGATACATAAAAATTAGATTTTTGAAAATTTTGAAGTTTTTATCTAAATGTGGGGTATATTGACTTTTGGGGCAATAATTCAAAAATGGGTAGAGATACAAACTTGGTGTACGCATTTTTAGGGTATTTATGTATGAGTATAGGTACATAATGTATATTCATGTGATAATTTTATTGAATTTATAGAATCTTTTTCAAAGAACTTTTGGTATGGGATTTGTACAGAATACATCAAATTAACGGAAGGTCTTGTGCTGGCCACAACAGATTTTTTTCTGAAAATATTGACATTGTTTTTTCTTGAATTAAACCAAATGACAATTATTTAAACTTAGACCAAATGCTTGTAAATAAACCTTAACAGCCCGATTCACAAAAAAGTTTAAGTTAATCTTCATTTTTGGATTAGCGAATTCTACTCTAATTTTGACAGTTCATATCTTAAAATATAGTCTAATCTATTCCTAGTATCTACGTTTATTGATAATATCATGAAAATTAAATTTTAAATACGGAATAGAATAGAATTCACTAATCAAAAAATGAGGATTAGCTTAAACATTTATGTGAATCGGGCTGTAAGAAACTAGAAACAATCATTAGATCATCAGCTTATCTATTTCACAATCACGACTACAAAAGTTGAAAGTAAAACTCCTCCATTTCAAGCAAGCGGCACATTAACCTGGTTACCATAACCATAACCTGTTCCTCTACAAACGAGCATCAAGTCCGCTTCTGTTACCTTCCACTTCATTTTTGCATGTCACGTGCATGATTCACGAACATGTTGCCTGCTAAGAGGAGAACACAGTATCCTAGCAACACCGATTAATGAGACAATCAACTTTGATAGATTTATTGTTCAAATTTCTTCTTTCTGGAATTTTGTTTTTGTTGGAAGAAAACTTGTTTCTCGTCAGAAATGTAGTTAATGGCTGATTAGTAAACTAAATGGAGTTAGATGGACGAAACATGATAATATTTAGATGTTTATTGGATGACTACTGTGAGCTTTCGTTCTGGGCTAATCTTTGGTTTTTAATTTTGAGATAAATACAGAGTGTCTCACAACTCGCACCCTAGACGAAACTGACACAATAGGTTGCAAACAAATAGAAGAAAATAATTTGCGGCTGCTTGCATAACGGAGTTACAAGACTTTTTAATCCACCAATCCCGGAAGGATATCTTGAGGTGTGATGATATTATTACAAAATAAAACTGGTTGCTAGGTTTTATAAATACTACTAGTGAGTTATAAAATTTGTTTGACTTACTGTCACTTGTGAGTTGACTCTTCACTGTCAACAAATTTAGGTTAGCGAAGGTGTCATCCGAGATCATCATTTATATCGTACAGTGCAACGTGTTGTAGCAGTAGTGTAAAATGTGTTAAACGAAAATATTATTGTCATTTGAATTCTTTGAGATTAAAAAACAAATGGTGGTTTTTATTATAATGCAATTTAATTTGACACTGACATTTTTCGAAAACTACAGTCGCCGACACATTTTAAAGAAGATTTGATTTGTATAAAACCCTAGTTACGTAAAATTACGGCAAACTCACATTAAAGGTGTAGGTCTCTGATTGGTCAATTTTAAGACGTCTTTTCTCTAATATCTTTTAAGCTAGATTTTTTTTTCTTCGAAATTACACATCCGAGTGCGGTCTCGTGTTTCCTCATTCGCTCTGGGGCGCGAGTTGTGAGACAACCTGTATACAATTGAAAAGTCATTTTGTAAATTTTAATTTACTCTAAAAACAACATAAAATTGGAATACTACCTTTTTACTTTATGTACTGTATTTTTTATTAAAACCCAACGTTTCGGGACCATAAACTGGTGCCTTCTTCTGGGGAAATTGACATAAAATGCAAAAAATAACAAGTAACCAAGGTAACATGAGAAGTACGTAAATGTTACCTTTTTACTTTCCGTCACCTTTAGGTAAGGAAGATATTGTCTTTGGTCAAAAAATTCGGTGGTGCTTTTAATGAATAAGCACGTTTTAGGGTCCTTAGAATTCGAATTTATTATTTTTAAGATGATGTCTGTATGTGTCTGTGTGTGTCCGTGTGTGACAAATTTTCTCCGACGATAACTCCAATGCTACAATTCTAAAATTTATAATTCTTTCGTACTCCTCGTCCATACATCCATATGAAGAGCTGATTAGATTTTGGTTATAATTGATCCACCGGAAATACCTTTATTTGAAGTTTTTAACAGTGTTTCTTAAAAAAATGCAGTTAAGTATTATTTTTTGACTTTGTTATCATAAATATTAAAGAAAATGCCCTTCTCTATACGGTTTTATTATAGATTTTCCTTCGTAAAATAAATAAAATATAAATATATCATCCCATTTCTGGGTGTGCCAGTATCTAGAACACATGTAGACATCGGTAATGATGACGATATATTTTATCGTGTGGGCGCTTACCAGTCGTCACCTCACGGGCACTCATAGCTGGTGTGGAGATTGCACCACAGGGGTCACTTTTGTGCCATTTAAAATTGGAAATATTTGGCGTCTATCGGGATCGAGGAAGAGGAAGAATTGTGTGAAGAAGATGCGTTGGACAAGAATGATTAAAAGAGAAGAGTAAGAAACAGCGACCCCTAATAAAATAGGGAAAGGAACTTTCGGTATAGAATTTGTAAAAAAATATGTGTTCGTGTTACAATTTTATAGGATATACAGAATCTTTTTCAAGGAACTTTTGGCATGGGATATATACAAAATACATCGAATTGACGGAAGGTTTTGTGCTGGCCACAACAGATTTTTTTTACTAATTTTTGTCAATATTATATGCCCTTAAATTTTTTTACACTTTCTTTATAATAACCTGTAGGTATTTATCTCTATTTTCTTCTAGATTATTTTCTTAATAGCTATAGGAACATATCCTATTTCTTTCTGGTGAAAACAGACTTCATTTTTCGTTTAAATTCTTTATAAATTTTGGCCAAAAAATTCGCTTTTAAAAGCAGACAAATAAATACCAATACCACAGTAACAAATACAATCGGTTGTATTTGTTTGATTTGTAAAAGCGCTGAAAATAATAGTATATAAAGACTGCATCCCTCAACACTTATAAGCGTTAACTCTACGTGGCAGCCAACATCATGCGCTTAATTCCCTCCCGTATAATCGACGCCAGGCGTCGTCTTGTTTATTCCTCCTCATCAGAGCCGTCGTTTCTCGCGTCTACATAGCCATCACAAGCAATTACTCGCGTCATAAAAGTGGAATATACTTATTCAAATAGACCCGCCACTTTGCACCGCAGCCTTCATCCAATTACAATCATGCACCTAGTGACGTCACCGCTAATGTCAGCCAACACCGTTGGGAGGGGGGGGGGGGGCGGTTTGACTGCGGAGGTAAGGACTTGGCCCCTGTACGCTATCCAGAAATGTACGTAGTCAGGTCATAAGTTCTGTCCCAAGATTAAAGTAAGACTAGATAAAACAAATGAGATCAATACACAACATTTTATTAGAATATGAAACTCTAATGTACTATGAATATGTCAAGCTACATTTTACTCGAAATGACCTCCAGGTGCTTATACACAGGCTTTTAATCTTCGAGGCCAGTCATCTATGGCAGTACGTACCATATTCCTATCAATATTGACCACTGCTTTTACCAAAGACGCCTTTAACTGCTCCAAATTTCTGTGGCTTGAAGAACAGATTTTTTCCTCTAAATAAGACCAGATTTTATAGTCCACGGGATTTAGGTCTGGACTTGATGAGGGCCAATCGTCATGTCTAATAAAGTCGATATTTTGGCGATAAAAAGTCCTGTTGAAAAACTCAGTGCTCATTTTTAAACTTTACAATTCCCTCTAAAATGTCTTCTTGATAAACTTTAGCTCCAGTTTTGACGCCTTTTTGACAAAAATGAACTTGTGTGGCCCCCAGATATGAAACACCCAACCAAACCATCACAGATGCCGGGTGATGACCTCGTTGAACAACAGGAACCTTTTCAGCAGCATCAAAACTGCTATCATTTTGCTTATTTAAATGTTCTTCGATTGTAAAAGTTTTCTCATCTGTGAAAAGAATTTTTCGATGCTTGTTATCTGCGTACCGATGAAGAAGCAGGTTTGCTCTCTCTTACCTATTTTTTTTTAAACGTGATGCAAGAAGATGGCCCTTTTTTCTACGGTAAGCATGAAGTTTGAGGTCCTCATTAATAACTCGCTTCAAAGAATCCCTTGACAAATGCATCTGCAAAGCCATCAATTTCTGTTTTCGTCTAGGATTTCGGCGAATACGAGCTTCAACAGCTTTTATGACTGCTGGTGTTCGAATAGTGCGAGGTCGACCAGAGCGTGGTTTGTCAGCAACAGAAGAGACTTCAGTGTATCGCTTAATGGTACGATAAACAAATTTCCGTGTGATTTCTAAATTTTTCAATAATTTAAAAATCGTTGTTACTGAATGCCCTCACCTGTGCAAAGTAATTATGGCAACACGATCTTCTTTTTTACTCCACTCCATTATTATTTAACAACTTATCAAAGAACTGTTGATACTTTTGTATTCAACACTGATAACATAGCTTCATTTTTGTTTTCAACGGTTACTTAGATCATATAAAAACAATAAAAGTTTGGGACAGAACTTATGACTTGACTACGTATAGACATCAGTGGCTAAAACAAATACTGACAATGACAAGAAGCTTGTACAAGTAAACAATGTTGCCATCGACAGCAGCAACAATTGTTGAAAGTTGCATTGAATCTGGCAACATTGTTTTCGTTTTTTCTCTATTATCTCCCATTTTTGAGTAGCAAGTTGTGGACAAAACACCATCGAGTTTATAACCAACTATCACTTGGCGACACGTGGAAGAATAGCGCTGTAATTGTACAAGTTGTCAACCGAACCAAACCTGAACATTATCTGCCGTGTGTCAAAGAGTACGAACGAATGGCGAATGGCAATAGCGTAGCGCCTGAATGTAGAGTGTGCGTTATCAACCCAGAACAAAAAGCGCAGCGCTGTTGTTCGCTTGTCTTCTACCTGCACTTGTTTTATACACCGCAGCTATGAACCTTGTCAATAAATTGATTTCGTTCGATTAGTGTTGCGCGCGCAAGTTTACACCTTTTTTACACAACGCGATTTTTCAATGCATGCACAAATACATACGTAATACGGACACAAGTTATTCACAAGCGTTTGTACAACAAATTGGAATTCAGAGGGAAAATATTTAATGCTTGACACCGTCGTTTTATAACAAAAAATTACAGAACTTTACTCAAATATTGTTTTTTATTGTATTTAACATGTCTTCTGCACACATATAATTCTAATTATATCTATTTTTCATTGTATAAGGAAGTTCCTATATGTGAGAGATTCTTCCAATTCCTTAACAAGATTGGCGGTATTTCGGATGGCTATATGCATTTTACTTTAATTAAATACACTTTCCAGAGAAAGCTATCAGAATGTCACTAAAACTGTTGATTTTTGACACTGACATGTGTCATTTACAAACTTTGTTATAAACAAGAATTCTTCGGACTTTCAGTCAATTAATAAAATTTATTCACGCCGACGTTTCGACTATACAATAGTCTTCTTCAGGGCTAGAATGGTCAGTTGAAAAAAGGAAACCACATGTGGATAACAGAACATACAGCACGGACAATTAAAAAAAATAAATAAATAAATATGAATAAATAAATAAATAGTTAAAACCAACATATCACAGAGAGAAAATCGTCTAAAAATGAAAAACTTGTCTTGGATGAGTGCAATACATATGGAACTACAAATAACTAAACTCCGAAGAACTCTTACTTTCCTGTATCTACCTCCATCCTAACCCAGTCGAATATTGATTTTTCAACTTTGTTATAATCATTGGAATTTGTCAACTGGTTTCCTTAGTGCTTCAGCCTCTACGATTAGGTTACGCTATATATTATAATGTCTTTATTTCTAAATATATACAAGATATAATAAAAAAATTTAAGTGTATTAGATGGAGAATTTTATGTTCTTCAATATTTAATAACAAAAATTTGCAAAAAATTATATTTAGAAGAATTTTTCTAAGAAACTACTACTTCCGGTTGTTTCAGCTCTTCCCAGGAATGTCAGATTGAGGAATCCATACGTAACAGTTCTTAAGTCTTATAGTTTTTGAGGAATCGTTCCTCCAACATCCAGACATACACACACACACACACACACACACACACACACACACACACACACACACACAGAGAGAGAGAGAGAGAGAGAGAGAGAGAGAGAGACATCATTTTAAAAATGTTATAATCGGATTGTAGGGACCTTAAATCGTGCTTATTCACTAAAATCTGGATATGCGAATTTTAGCATGAATCCAATAACTCTCTTAGCGAGAGGTAAAAAAAATCTGTTGTGGCCAGCACAATACTTCTCGCCAATTTCATATTAGGCTATAAATATTATATTTAATATTTCTGGTACACACAAAATAATTTAATTACATCTACTCTTTATGTTTCAATTCATTCTATGATCGAACATTTAGAAGCGTAGGAGGAAATTCTACGCTTCTAAATGTTCGAGATTCTTCCAATTCATTGACGAGATTGGCGGGATCTACATAAACATTTCCAACTCAAGATATGGAAGTGAAATATCAAATATGTTATTTCCAACTCAAGAGATTGTCATTAAAGTTAGGAATGACGTATTTCTTAACTTCCAAAAGGTTAATAATCGGTGTATTACTATAGATCAATCCAGAACAAATGAATTTCGTGAGGGGCAGCTGTCAGAAATAAATTTCATACATAATTTACTCAATGATGGAGCCATGGAAAAATTTATTGTATCAAAATCAAAATTTTTCGATATTTATCATTAAATATATAATTAAATAATTTATAAAAATATTCAAAAGTGAGGTTAAAATCGCTCTTGTGGAGGGCAGGTGACGTCATTCTGAAATAGTGTATAATGATTGTGAATAAAATTATATGAATTAAATTATTTTTTCTCTATTTCATCACATTCTTATATAGTATGCCATTCCACAAATCAAATCTAAATATGTGTAGGAGAGTAAAATAAATCATTACACCTTTGGTTATGTAGTATGAAGGTAACAAGTGAACAGCGAGATGTGCGATAAATTTACACTAACTCCAGTGGGCGTTGGTGTGGATAAAACAAATGAATGATTAATAATGGACACAGAACTTTCTAAAAACGTTGTTTATCACACGTATAACTCACTACAAATTCTAAGAAACGAAGATGTTTAACAATTGACTATAAATTTTGCATATGTTTCTTTGAGAAGAACATGGGTATCATTTTTATATTAATATAGCAATAATTTCTGCTGATCTGAGATGTTTATCAGATCTTTATAATATAATTGGATACAAGAATTATTATAAATTCTTAGAACATGGGTAAATTTTGTAATCGAGCCTTAACAAAAACCAATCTATTTTTGTTTATTAATATAAAACTATATATTAGTGTGGCAACTTTCGTTGCGATTTTGTTAATTTATGTACAGATTTACAGATCTGTAAGACTTACAGGCATAAACTAAAAAACTCTGTTGTGGCCAGCACGAGACCTCTCGCCATTTCCATAATAGGCTATATAAGTACATATTGTATTTAACATTTCTGGTACACACACAAAAATTCTAATTACATGTATTATTAACACAGGGTGTCTCTTAAATAGGGAGACATGGCTTATTTATTTTTAACAACACGTATTTACTTCTTGACGTAGATTTGGAAAAAAATGTGTAAAAATAAAATTGTTCGCCTTAGAAAATAAAACATAAACAAAATAACAAAAAAACTATCGAATTATATCTCTTAAATAAAAAAAAAAACCAAAACAACCTATAAGAGTAAGTTTTTTGTACGAAAAAATTGGTGTTTCAAATAGTACTTTATATTATCAAAACTATCTCCCAAACCATTTAACCATAACGATTAAAATAATGAGGATATATACCCTAAACCTTCCTCTGTCGAATACGGGATGTTTCATTACGATATCTTTAATAACTTTCAAAATATTTAAGAAAATCTCATAGGCCAGCAAATTACTTTCATTCATATTAAATTAAATACCGAGATTTATTTTTTTCCGTATGTCGTATTCAGGGTAAGAAAAGTATGCAGATTGCATATTTTATAGTTTTAAGGGCGTATCTTTACCCATTTTTTTGGTACGAAATGCACCATCTCAAATTTTCCCTCCACTTCGACTTGTGTGCAATATATTACATTTTTTTAAATTATTTCGGAACTAATAAACCGATTTGAATAAAATCTGGTATACAGGGTAAGAAAAGTATGCAGATTGCATATTTTATAGTATTAAGGGCGTATCTTTACCCAATTTTTTGGTACGAGATGCACCATCTCAAATTTTTCCCTCCATTTCGACTAGTGTGCAATATTTTACATTTTTTAAAATTATTTAGGAACTAATGGACCGATTTGAATAAAATTTGGTATACAGGGTAAGAAAAGTATGCAGATTGCATATTTTATAGTTTTAAGGGCGTATCTTTACCCATTTTTTTTGGTACGAGATGCACCATCTCAAATTTTTCCCTCCATTTCGACTTGTGTGCAATATTTTACATGGCTTAAAAAAAATAACTTGCTTCTACCGGAAACTGTACCATTTAGCCAGAATTCTGCTTTAAAGTTCTTCGAAAAAAAATTAATTTTGTTTGTAATAACAGAACGCTTTATACGATTTGGATGAAATTTGGTATGACAGTTCATATGGTTATAAGTCATCTTTTATTATTAGTGAACCACTAGTGTATAAAACTTAGGTGTCCCAACATTGATTAGACCGTAACTTTATAATGGCCATCCCGATAACATAAAATGTCTATATAATATATCTAACATAATGTTCTGTTTTTTCTAGGTAAGTCCATGCTTCATAATCCTCTTTTGTTCAATAACAATTGGTAAGTTCTTATTCAAATAGAAGTACTTATATAATATTTTATGAATGCCATTTTCTTGCAACTGCTTATTTTGGCAAAAAATTTGATTGAGACGTTCTCCAGTCAAATTGATACATTTTCATCGTGTGCATTAATAATTCATTTGTTCCGAGTATTGGCCTGCAATTCTTAAATATTTCTGCTAAGTCGTAAAAACAATAAAAGTTGTCTGGACTTAAATAATTCGTTCTTCGAATTACTTTGGTTAGACCCCTTCGTGCCAGTGGAAGTTGTATGTCTATGAGATTCTACCAAACTTAAATAATGTTTGGTAATGATTTAGAAGTGAATCATTTATTATAGAAGCATTTTAACGTTTAGATTCAAGTGTACTTTCTCATGATTTTTAATATTTAAGAAGGCTTTGCTTTGCTGAGGTTTGTATTTTGTGATTTGAAAGACACCACCAACTGGGATAGTAAAAATAGTGTAAATCAAAATAGAAAATAATGATATATAATCCTTTTGTCTATTGCAGAAATAGAATTTAGACATTATTTTTTAAGTTATTGAGACCTCTCGCCATTTCCATATTAGTCTATATAAGTAATGTATTGCACTTCGCTTTCGAACCGTCGTTTTATAACAAAAAATTACAGAACTTTACTCAAATATTGTTTTTTATTGTATTTAATACGTCTTCTGCACACATATAATTCTAACTACATCTATTTTTCATTGTATGAGGTAATTTCTAAATGTCAGATATTCTTCCAATTCATTAACCAGATTGGCGGTATTTCTGATGGATATGTGCATTTTACCACAATTTTACCTACAATTTCAAATATTTAATTAATAAAACAATAAGAAAAATTAAATATTCTTCCCAGAAAAAGCTATCAGAATGTCACTAAAACTGTTGATTTTTAACACTGACATGTGTCATTTACAAATCATGTTATAAACATTGGAATTTGTCAACTGGTTTCCTTAATGCCGTAGCCTCTGCGATTAGTTCACTCTATAAATTATAGTGTCTTTATCTCTAAATCTATACAAGATATAATAAAAATTTTAAGTGTATTAGATGGAGAATTTTATGTTCTTCAATATTAAATAAAAAAACCTCCCAAAACTTATATTTTGAAGAATTTTTCTAAGAAACTACTACTTCCGGTTGTCTAATTGTTACCAAAACCTTTTCAGCTCTTCCCAGGAATGTCAGATTGAGGAAACTGCAGTTAAATATTTTTTAAGTCTTATAGTTTTTGAGGAATCGTGTCTACAACATCCAGACATACACACACACACACACACACATACACACACACACAAACACACACACACATCATTTTAAAAATGTTATAATCGGATTCTAAGGATCTTAAATCGTGTTTATTCAATAAAATCTGGATATGCGAATTTTAGCATAAATCCAATACCTCTCTTAGCGAGAGGTAAAAAAAGGTACGCAAGTAGCCCTGTGTAAGTGTCTATTGTAAGGGATGGAATAATAAATTATTATTTGGTTGCTGGTGAGTTCTATTGTTAATTTTGTGTAATATTTCTGTGACAAAAATTTTTAGTTTAAAAATACAGATCCTTCAGACATTGAAATCCAGTTGATTTCAATTAATTAAAAACCTTCTCTTCTCTTTTTGTGAAGAGTTATAATTTCTTCTCGTCGGCTCGTAAGAGTCGGACTATAAAATAAAATAAATGTCCCAGGTAAATTTCCAGATATAGCTTTCGGACCCGAAATGAATTGAAATGAAGACTGGTATCGCTGGTGATTCTACTAATTACAATATTTAAATTTATGCATCCGCTGGATGTTTTCCACTTATTATAAATCTGTCTACGCTTGGCACCTGTCTACATAAATGGTTAAACAGTCTGAGAAAATCAAACTGTGTAGGATCAAAACACCCCACTTTACGACGGCCATACTATACACTGATTATAGATATAGTTCACTAACTTGAAGTCATAATCTGGGGTTTTTACTTCCCTAGCAACAGAATGTAACAACATGATAGTAAGAAATGTATTTAGTAGAATTTTATTTGTCTCCGAATCTCCGTAAAATTACGAAATCAACCATATACTTGAAATACATTTTTATTGGAGAAATAAATTACAAAAACAAAAACGTATAAGAAAATTATGAATAATTAACTTGGTAAGCCGATATAAAGTAGGATGTGGAAATATAAATAAATAAATTACCCATTTCTGAATGTGCCACAATCTGCTTTATCGCAGATATCGGTAATGGTGATGACATATTTGTACCGTGCGGGCGTTTACTAGGCGTCAGCTCAAGGGCACTCATTGCTGGCGTGCAGAGTGCACCACAGGGGTCACTTTTGTGCCATTTAAAATTTGAAATATTTGGCGTCGATCGGGATCGAACCCGGTTTCCCACGTTCGCGACCAGGCGCTCAGGCACGCGGCTACGGGACCCCATAAAAAAGTTTGCGTACAATTATCGTCTTTTGTTTTTTTAAATAAAATTTTATTTACCAATTTCAGGAGCATTTTGTCGCTACCTACTATTTTAAAGAAACCCCATATTTAGATAAAAACTTCAAAATTTTCAAAAATATAATTTTTATGTATCTAGATACTTCTTAATGCTCTGATTCCAAATTTTGAAACCGCAGGTCGATATCTCTTTTCCTTCTCGAGATATTTAGATTCAAAGTTTTGCTCAAAACTGTCCATTTTTGGGTAGTAACCCAAAAATGGGTCGAGATGTGAATTTAGCGACACGAGCATTTGATTCTACGGGCAAAATTACGTAAGTGTACCAATTTTCATAATTTTTGTCCATCCAGTTCTTTTTTTATGAATAAAAGTTTGAAAACCCCCAAAAATGGCATTAATCTGAAAAAATCGTAAGGGGTACACCTTAGATTTTTGCGATTTTTGGTCATTTTCAGTTATTTTGCTTTAGAGATTGTATGCGGTGTTCAAAAATTATGAAAATTTGTGTACTTATGCATTTTTGCCCGTAGAATCGAATGGTGTTGTCGCCAAATTCATATCTCGACCCATTTTTGGGTTATTACCCAAAAATGGGCAGTTTTGGGCAAAACTTTGAATCTAAATAACTCGAGAACTAAAAGAGATATCGCCCTGCGGTTTCAAAATTTGGAATCAGCGCAATGAAAAGTATCTAGATACAAAATTAGATTTTTGAAAATTTTGTAGTTTTTATCTAAATATGGGGTATATTGACTTTTGGGGCAATAATTCAAAAGTAGGTAGAGATATAAACTTGGTAGTAACATTATTTGATTGTAACGGATTATTTTATATATTTGAGTCTCTATCTCTAAATGTATGGAAGATATAATAAAAATGTTCAAGTATTGGATAGAGAATCCTATGATCTTTAATAGCTATTTCTTAACGCTAGTACGCATATCAACTATCTAATTTCATCCTCTACTTTCTAATCCCATTTTCCCGACTTTCTCTTAACTTCTTCAACTTTCCTCCCTCTTCTACCCTCTTTCCTACCCCCCCACCCCTCAATCGGTTGTTCCATCCCTTGACGGACAGCAGACATGGTGTCACGCTCTGGATAAATGTTAATACCCCAATATGCAGTATATCTCCATTCTGGGCGACCCGAACCGATTACTACCCCGTCCAACCCCGAGGGACGCGGGGGTGCGGATCTGGGGACGTGAGGAGGGTTCGTTAACATCGTCGTTGAAAGTTGGTGACTCTGGTCTCTTGGTAGTTAACGAAAATAGGAGACCGGAGGTAAATAGTTACAGGATTGGGAAGATATACTTAAAATCTGATGAGGCCACCATAAAACTTCAAGTTATTTCTGTTTTGTTACACAAGTACCGAATTTAACATTTCTTGTACAGAATAGATTATTCTATATATTATATTTTCTTTATCTCTGTATCTATAAAAGTATAATAAAAATTTTAAGTGTATTAAATGGAGAATTTATAATAATAATAATAATAATAATATTTTTTCAACTATCACGTTATAGCCCAAATACTTTATTTTTACTTTTTACATTTACAATTTTTGCATTACATATATTATAAAGTATTTTAAAGACACACACAAACATCCAAGCCCCTGGTGGGAATCGAACCCACGACCATGGAGAATTTTATGTTCTTCAATATTTGTAATAACAAAAATTTTCAAAAAAATAATATTCAGAAGATTTTTTAAGAAACTTCCGGTTATCCAGTTGTTACCAAAATCTTTTCAGCTCTTCCCATTAATATCAGATTTTGGAATATGTAGTTAAATAGATCTTAAGTTATACACATACACACACACACACACACATTCACACACACAATCATCCACATGTACACACAAATACATCAACGTAAAAATGTTATAATCGGATTATAGGGACTTTAAAATAGGTATGCTTATTCACTAAAATCTGGATATGCAATTTTTAGCATAAATCCAATACTTCTCTTATCTAGAGGTAAAAATATTATGTGGCCAGCACAATACCTCTCGCCATTTAATTTTTAAATTAAACTGATCCTTACTTACTTTTGATTTGATGAACAGGTAAAAATATTGTTAATAATTAAAATATGGAGTCGCGTACCTTAGCGCTAAAGTGTTTAAATTTCATGGGAATTAAAGATTAACTGTGTATGTGTATATGTGTGTATGTGTGTGTGTGTGAATATTTCAGAATGGCCGGTTAAAATTAATGAAATTATTGACACCAATCAATAACACGCCACATGAAATGCGTATAATATATTGATATTTTGTAGTAGTTAACTGAATTCATAATGAATTATTTACATAATTAGATATTTATAAGTACTCCAAAATATATCAGTATTAATAATGTCCATACATGGTTAGTGTATTCTCTATAACTGTCAGTCAACATTCAAAATAACCACCAGATCAAATTACCCAATAGTTGTGCATATATTCATAAATAATTCAGCAGACAGACCATCAGCTAACTAACCGAAACTATCCAGACAGGGAAACACTATTAAAAATAATTATTATATATTTCATTAAAATAATATTATTTTTATTTATAAATAATTTTGCTCACAATCGGGCTTAGGGATAATGAAAAGGCAGAAGACTTACGTCATCGACCTGAAAAACCTTATAAAATGAAATATAACTTGTACAAATTATTTATTTTTTAATGCAGACGAAAAAAATTTGATGTGGCCAACACAAAACCTCCCGCTATTTAATTTTTATTAATTTAAATACATACATACGTACATAAAATCACTAAGGGGGTTAGCAAATACCCGGAAACAATAGTAACAATAAGAAAAGGGATAAGAGTAAGAGCTCAGCTTTAACAACATTCTTCTTTCGCCTTGTCCACAATCATCACAGCATTCATACATAAGAACATATTAAAGTGCCCGATTTTCGGTAGCGAATAACCCCATCCGGACCACAATAATAGTTACGCAACAATCTTCCTTCGCCACACTTTCCTAACCATTTTTATTAATTTAAATACATACTTACGTATTTACTAACGTTACAAACTGTTCCATTGCATAAAACTATTGATTTATATACTATTTTCTTTTTAAAATGTCACTATTATTAATTTGAAGTGATTAATTTTTTGACAGTGACATTTACTGTAAGTTACATTCATTTGAAATATGAACTGTATAACAAAGGAATTGTGTTTATCTTAGGCTTCGGGACTAATAAAAAAAATTATTTTTAAATTTTTCTGCAAAATATATAGAAAAAGTATTAATGTATTCCTGTAGAAAATTCAATAATCATAATTCATAAAATGCGAAAAAATGGCATTTAATGATATTTTTTGAAAAAAAACCATTATGAGCTTCAGGTAAAGTGCCATTTCCGGTTATCCGATTTACACCAAAATCTAATGGCTTCTTTTCATAGTAGAATGGGATAGAAATACAAGGTTTCAAAATTTTCTGAATATATACATACATACATACATACATACATACATACATACATACACACACACACACACACACACACACACACACACACACACACACACACACACACACACGCACATACACACATACAGACATCATCGTGAAAATGTTAAAAATTGATTCTAGGGTCCTTAAAACGTGGTCATTTACTAACTCGATATGCGATTTTTAGCACGATCCCTATACCTCCCTTACCAAGGGTAGCGGGAGGTAAAAATAATATGTCTGAATAAATTATTAAGAAAGACAAACTGAGTCAGTGTTAAAATGCACACATTATTTAATTTTTCTTTAAATTTCGTCTGTTATATCTTTGTGAAAGGCAAAAACGGTGAAAGAATCCGGCTTATTGCGATGTAAACGTTTAAGTGTTGAGTACGGTGTTTACCTTTACCTCTTGTGTGTCAGTGTAAGTATATGTTAGCTGTTAATAGCTTGTAATACATGTGCGCTATTGAGACGATAACGTATCGTACGTAATTATACTTTATTATCGCCACCGCGCCATAACTACCGCTAAACAATTATTGCCTATGCCTTTACTATACTGTAGTCACCTTTACACTAGCACGAACGGAATAATAACAGCACAAAATTTTACCGTAAATTAATGAGTGCCCGTGAGATGACGCATGGTAAGCACCCGCACGGTACGAATATGTCATCGTCATTACCGATATCTGTACAAAGCAGATTGACACACCCAAAAATGGGTAATATGCCGTAATGTTATATCTATTTATGTATTTATTTATTTATTTATTTTTGGCGTCAATTTTTACCTCTCGCTAAGAGAGGTATTGGAATCATGCTAAAATTCACATATCCAGATTTTAGTGGATAAGCACGTTTTAAGGTCCCTATATTCCGATTATAACATTTTTACGATGATGTTCATGTGTGTGTATGTGTGTGTGGATGTTGGAACCACGGTTTCTCAAATACTATAAAACATAAAAAATATTTAACTGCAGTTTCCTCAAGCTGACCTTCTTGGGAAGAGCTGATTAGATTTTGGTTACAATTGGACAACCAGAAGTAATAGCTTCTTTAAAAAAGATCTTCTAAATATTATTTTTTGAAAATTTCTGTTATTACTATTATTGAAGAACACACAATTCTACATCTGATACATTTAAAATTTTTATTATATCTTGTATAGATTTAGAGATAAAGGCACTGTAATATTCAAATGTTTATAACATAGTTTGTAAATGACAAATGTCAGTGTCAAAAATCAACAGTTGTAGTGACATTCTGAAAGCTTTTTCTGGGAAGTACATTTAATCTTTCTTATTGTTTTATTAACTAAATATTTAAATTTGTAGGGAAAATGCATATATCCATAAGAAATACCGTCAATCTTGCTAATGAATTGGAAGAATCTCTGATATTTAGGAACTTCCTTATACAATGAAAAATAGATATCATTAGAATTGTATATGTGCAGAAGACATGTTAAATACAATAAAAAACAATATTTGGGTAAAGTTCTGTAATTTTTTTTGTTACAAAACGACAGTTCGATAGCGAAGTATAATACAGTAGGTAGTTATATAACATAAAATGGAAATCGCGAGAGGTATTGTGCAGATTTTTATATCTCGCTAAGGCATTGAATTTATGCTAAAAATCGCATATCCAGATTTTAGTGAATAAGCACGATTTAAGGTTCCTACAAACAGATATTAACATTTTTACGATGATGTGTGTGTGTGTGTGTGTGTGTGTGTGTGTGTGTGTGTGTGTGTGTGTGTGTGTGTACGGGGGTTTAAGCTGTTTAACTATTTATTGCGATCCTTTGGGGTTCGAGGAGACAGAGTATTCCTATATTTGATTTCAGAATCTATAAGTTTCGGTACCAAAATCGTGATTTGGCACTAGAATCTAGAACCGGACTAATTTTAGTAGAGATGCACTCGACTTCGAGCTTTGGCCCGGCCCGGCCCGAAGCCCGCCTCGATTTCGAGTAGAAGGGTCTCTCTTTTAACTACTTATGTTAACTAATGTTGAAAGTTATACGAATGTAGAGGTTTTTTATAAGTTCGACACGAAAAAAGTTAAACATTTTGCTTTAACATAAAAATCAACATTAGGAATGCCGGATGCACCCAATTTCGAGCTTTGGCCCGGCCCGGCCTGAAGCCCGGCCCGATTTCGAGTCAATTTTCGAACCGGGCTAGCTAATTTTTTTGTCGAGTCGATCTTTGAGTCGGGCCGGTAATTTTTATTTTCGGGCCGAGTCGATCCAAACCTCAAAGCCCGGCCCGGCCCGCCCGAATGCATCTCTAAATTTTAGAACCTAAATCTTATCTAAGTTATATTTCAATTTGCACATTGAGTATATGAAAAAATCTTCTTTAAAAATGCTAGGGTTTATTATACGTTCTTGTAAACCGTTTCATAATTTGTTTACTCTGCAGCGTTTATTTAATTCGTTAGTAAGATCAAAATTGGAATATTGTATGCAAATATGGAATCCTATTTACAACAAATATGTAGTTCAAATCGAATCAATACAGAAACGATTTGCTAAATATTGTTATTATAGGAAGCATAATTATTATCCCAGTTTTGATGTTAACTATAATGTACTTTTAACTGAAGTAAATCTTATTTCTCTTTTTAATCGTCGAAAAATACAGTCCTGTTTATTTTTGTACAAACTGTTAAACAATGAGTTCAATGACAGCTATCTTCTAAGCCAGCTTCCATTAAATGTACCACGTCAAACATCGAGAAATAAGACTACTTTTCGTTGCAATATAGCAAGAACAAATTATGAAACGAAATCACCATTATGGCAAATGTGTACTATATTTAATGAAATACCTAGCGAAATGGATGTATTTGCGCAGCCACTTCATGTATTTAAACGAGATTTGATGAAATACTTTATATCGCTAGATGCTTAATTTATCTCATAGTTTAATTAATGTTAAAAAACTCATTTTATTTAATATGTATGTAATTGTTTATTATATGTAGTTTTATTTAGGGTAATTTTTTATGTACTATTTGCAGGGTATTTTTTTGTATATTCTTTTATAATCGTCCTGTAATTGGAACTTTATAGTTCTGTAGGATAGATTGTTGAATAAATAAATAAATAAATAAATAAATCTATTTGGAACTGATTTTTATCTAGTGTAGGTGTAATATTCTAAAAATTATTTATCTTTAGGGTGAAAAAGGAATTTACATTAGGACTTTCTGTACAAAATATTATATTCACTGGATGACTGTCTCGTAGAAAACAATAAAATTCCCAATGCCAAAATTCTTGGACACACACATCCGTTGGGCTAGTATTATCTTGGAACCCCTGGATATCGTGCTCCAATTAGGTCCGCGTTCACCCATCCATGTTCTCCCTGCTCTCACCCCAACTTTACACTACACATCCTCAACATCCTTTAACCTTTATTCACAGTCTTTCACCATCTTAGCAATGTTTGCAATCCTCGCAATTCTTCCGATCCCCTATTGCATCTCACGTCGGCATGCGCGCCTCACCTCCTGAGCGATAAATCAGTCCTTTCGTCTCCTCTCTTCTTTTCTTCTTACGTGTTTGGCCGGTGGTTGTGTCGTCTGTCCGCGTGACAGACCAACACGCGTGACATCCATCACGTTGGGAGTTGGGCGGGGACTACAGACAGCCAAGGCGAACAGGTACACCGATAGAGATGTTGCAGAAAAACTCCAACATTGGGAAACACACAAGAAGAGATGAAGTAAAAAGATGAGGACAAAAGTTGTAAGGTGGATGGAGGTGGACGCAAAGTGTAAAAACAATTAAGAGGAATGAAAGGAGATGCAAAATATGGAGAAATTGAAAGTTGAAATTAGAATGGATACACTACAGCTATTAAAGAGTTGTTACATATTTAATGATGGTTCAAAGCAAAAATCAGGAGAGAATGGAGTGAGGGTACTTGATTTAAGTTACCAAATGAAGGAATCTATAGTTCCAATATATTTCAAATAGCGATATACACAATAAACTTTTACACTCGAATAAACTTAAATAAAAGTCTCAAATGAGCAATAATCAACAATTCAGACAGCTAATCCAATATGCCTTCAGTAGCTAATAGAAGCACAACTCTTTCAAGAGGCTCTCTGTCCTGATTTACGGATGGTTCAAAACTGGACCACAGAATAGACATATACAGAAGCGACACTCCTTGTCTACACCATTGTTGTTGCGATTTGATGTTTATGACCTTGAACTTTAAATTTGTTGGCAAATTTACGCGCGAAATTTAAATTGTTTTAAATGGTAAAAGAAACATTAGAACACAAAAGTACTAAAATTTTAATTTTATTAACGAATTAAGAAAAAATCATAAAATAAACACATAATTATGTTTTTATTGAACAAATACGTGAATTTTACAAATTAAATACAATGCAGAATTTTCTATATCTTAGACGTGGGAAACACAAACGTCAGATTCAATGAATATGTCCCAAATATCCTTCTCCATCAAATCTTCTCTTCCTCAGGCCTTGAGCCACATTTTACACCTATATTTATTAAGTGAATATACATTTTGCATGATATGGCAGTCGTTTTGCATTACTTATGTTTATGGATCTTTCGGAAACGAAAAAAACTTACATTTCGCTTTCTCAATTTTTTAAATCTCCTTATACAGTTTTTATATGTACAAACAAGTCCTCCCGATTCTACCTTCTTCGTTTTTTCCATTTAATTAGAAACTAACACCACTTCTAAAATTCACAAATGGTTCACAAAATGATATATGTCAAAAGTGAGAAGACAGTTCCTCCAGAATATGTGAAATATAATGATTTTCTTTATGATAACAATTTTTCCTATCGTTTGTTGAAAAAATAACATGTTTGTTCTTATTAGAAATCAATTTGTGTTTCTCAATATATTTTTATTATTGACCCCAACAGAAAATGTTCTCGTAAAGAACAAAGAATCGTAAGATACGAAGAAATGTCGAAACAATCCGATTTTATCCGATTAGCCCTTTAAATTTGTTGGCATACTCTTTCTCTCTCTAATTTTCGTTTCTCTCTCTGACTGTCGCTTCTGTATGAATGTCTATTCTGTGACTGGACCCCAGTAGTGGTAGCACGCACTTTAGAATTCTATCAAATGAGGCATTTGTTTTCGCTTTTCGCCACGAAGCGAAAATTTGGTAGCATGCGTGTGTCAAAATATTCGCCTGTAAGAGTACGACTTGAGGCGAAAGTGTCAAAGTAAAGTCATTATTTACAATACTTACATAGCTTATGGGGTCCCGTGGCCACGTTCTTGAGTGTCTGGTCGCGAACCTTGGGGAACCGGGTTTGATCCCGACCGACGCTAAATATTTCGAATTTTAAATGGCACAAAAGTGACCCCTGTGGTGCACTCTCCACGCCAGCAATGTGTGCCCGTCAGGTGACGCCTGGTAAACGCCCGCACGGTACAAATATGTCATCATCATTACCGATATCTGCGATAAAGCAGATTGTGGCACACTCAGAATTGGGTAATATGCCGTGATGATATATTTATATTTATTTGTTTACATAGCTTAATATGAAAATGGCGAGAGGTATTGTGCTGCCCACAACAGATTTGAAAAATTGAAAACAAGCTCAATTTTCGCTTCATTCATTGCAGAAGATCCCAAAATGTTTATTTGTAACAAAGCGACAGTTTTACGTAGTCCATCTAGTGTTTCTCTAAATTTAGAGCGGAGCGGGTGTTTGGACTGGAATAAAGAGAGACAGATACAGAGCGACAGTTCACATGCTGGAGACGACAAACTGATGCCATCACATTCACATCACATATTATACACACACAATCATTCACGTTCCACGCCGTAAATCCGTCAGCCGATCGTCAATTCGTCACCAGGACCAAGGACGCTACCAAATGTTTCCTGTTATGAACGCTCACAAATTCTCCACAAAAATGTTCCAGAAAGATGACAGAGAAATCTGAGAAATATATATCGAAGTATTTAATTGTAAAGAGATACATATCTTATTATTAACTCTCTGCAAAAAATTCTCTTTAATATCATGCATTACTAACAACTTAAACTCACATGAAATTACGTAAAAATGTTTATCATATGGCAATATTTCCTACTATTTTCAGCTTTGCACAAGGCTTAATGCGGACTAACAGCTCGATTCACAAAATCCTCATTTTTGGATTAGCTAATTCTACTCTAATTTTGACAGTTTATAACTTAAAATATAGTCTAATCTATTCCTAGTATCTACCTTTATTGATAATATCATGAAAATAAAATTTTAAATACCGGAATAGAACAGAATTCACTAATCCAAAAATGAGGATTAGCTTAAACTTTTCTGTGAATCGGGTTGGATGAGCTAGGCTTAAGAACAAAAGATTGCAGACTTCTAACCTGAACTGTCAACTGTCGGTCTATTTTATAATTATTATATTTTTAATTTTTCGCTTTGGATACATATACAGAAAATTATGTCTATAACATATTAAAAAATCGGTTGTGGCTAGCACAATACCTCTCGCAATATCCATTTTATGTTATATAAGTAATGATTTGCACTTCGCTATCGAACCGTCGTTTTGTAACAAAAAAATTACAGAACTTTACCCAAATATTGTTTTTATTGTATATAACATGTCTTCTGCAGACATACAATTCTAATTATATCTATTTTTCATTGTATGAGGAAGTTCCTAAATATCAGAGATTCTTCCAATTCATTAACAAGATTGGCGATATTTCTAATGGATATAAGCGACAGATGCCAAATATTTCCAATTTTAAATGGCACAAAAGTGACCCCTGTGGTGCACTCTCCACACCAGCTATGAGTGCTCGTGAGGTGACGCCTGGTAGGCGCCCACACGGTAATATATATCGTCATCATTACCGATGTCTACATGTGTTGTAGATACTGGCACTCCCAGAAATGGGTAATATGCTGTGATGATATATATATATGCATTTTACCTATAATTTTAAATATTTTATTAATAAAACAATAAGAAAGATTAAATGTACTTCCCAGAAAAAGCTTTCAGAATGTTACTAAAACTGTTGATTTTTGACACTGACATCTGCCATTTACAAACTATGTTATAAACAATACTATGTTATAAACATTTGAACTAGTTTCCCTAGTGCCTTAGCCTCTGCGATGAACTACATTATACAGGGAATTTATTTTAACATGCAACATATGGTCAATCACTTCCATGGTTACTCACTATTGTCAAAAAATGACAGCAATGTAATATTTCTCCATTTTAAAATGCAACATACAAAATTTGTAGTTTTGTATTATCAACAACTACATACGATTAACAAAAAAATCAAAATATGAATGTTGCACATCTTAACAAACTTTAGCGTACAAAACTTCATCTTTCAAATGTTTAAAAAAAAACACCCCCATTCATACTAAGGCAATATTCTAGTCGGTCGTAATAAGAATTGACACCATTTGTAATGTGTTTTGGAGGTATCTCCTGTGCTGCAATACTATTTATAATGTTGCATTTTAAAATGGACAAATAATACATTGCTGTCATTTTTTGACAATAGTGAGTAACCATGGAAGTGATCAACCATAATGTTGCATTTTAAAATAAATTCTCTGTATATACATTATTCTATATATTACAGTGCCTTTATCTCTAAATCTATACAAGATATAATACATTTTTTATGTGTATTAGATGGAGAATCTTATGTTCTTCAATATTTGTAATAACAAAAATTTTCAAAAAATTATATTTAGAAGATTTTTTTAAAGAAACTATTACTTCCGGTTGTCCAATTGTTACTAAAATCTAATCAACTCTTCCCAGGAATATCAGATTGAGGAAACTGCAGTTAAATATTTTTTATGTCTTATATTATTTGAGAAACCGTGGTTCCAACATCCACACATAGACACACACACACACACACACACACACACACACACACATACACACACATACACACACGGACATCATCGTAAAATTTTATAATCGGAATATAGAGACCTTAAAACGTGCTTATCCACTAAAATCTGGATATGCAAATTTTAGCATGATTCCAATACCTCTCTTACAACCGAATTCACCATCCCTGAATCAAATTTGATTTTCTGATCAACAAAATTTGACACTGTTGCTTTGTTAAAACTGTTGATCTCCAAGGTAAACCAGAACTTGATTTACAGATCAGTGTTGATCAGAAAATCAAGACTTGATTAACGATTGGTGAATTCGGCCGTTAGCGAGAGATAAAAGTGAGAAAGTACTCTAGGTTGACAATATTGCTTGCGCATAACAAGAAAATACGAATTTAGTGCGTGTGTTTGTTGAAATTTGACAGGAGAGTGACAAGCGATATGATATAAATTTAACATTTGATATATCACAATGGTGAAAATTGAGAACTGGGCCCCTAGATTCCTAGAACAATCATTCCCATACACACTCTCCTTTATATTAGTAATAATTCAACCCGGTGAACGTCGCCGTTAAAAAGCCAAGAATGTTCTTATTGGTATTCGGGCTGGAAATAATTTGAAACCTCCTAAATCAGATTGAGCAGCAAGCAATAAATCCACCGTCCTGAAACCTCGTCGTTCACAAACGAAAGAAAAAACATCAGCAGCCATATCTCCCTAGCAGTCTGGCCCGAGAGCCGAGATATCAGCCTTTGCCTGTGACTGGCAACTGCTGTGGACTTTGTACATAAAATCATTTAAAATATGCCCACGCGTCCTCGTATAAATAACAAACATGTCACACTGTATTGTCAGCCAGAAGGCCTCCACTCACACACGAATATTCAGTCGCGAGATTTTGATAATTGTCATACTAAATCAACAAATACTATAAAATGATGATATGCTGCTGGGGTCATTCAGATTCGTAAGATTTTTAAGCTATTTATAACATAAAATTAGTGAACCTTAAGCGTGTTTCTTTGGACTGTGATTCGTGATAAAATTGAGCAAAGTGAACATAATCAAAAAGAAAATTGTTTCTTCGTTCGTTACTCGTTGTCCCTACTCTTTCATTCTGCAACACTTGTAGACATCGGTAATGATGACGATATATTTTACCGTGTGGGCGCTTACCAGGCGTCACCTCACGGGCACTCATAGCTGGTGTGGAGAGTGCACCACAGGGGTGCCATTTAAAATTGAAATATTTGGCGTCTGTCGGGATCGAACCCGGTTCCTCAGGTTCGCGACCAGACACTCAGGCACGCGGCAACGGGACCCTACTGTTTATAGGCGTGTTTCTTCGGACTGTGATTCGTGATAAAATTGAACAAAGTGAACATGATCAAAATAGCTATTTGTGTATTAAGAGCGCAAAATGCGACTTGTCGATTGAGAGGATCCTCCTTCGTCGCGCGGCATTCTCTCGAAATCGACAATGTCCATTTGCGCTCGAAACACACACAAGATATTGTCTACGGTCACTACAATGGGGTCCTCCACCATAAGGCTATATAAGTAATTATTGTATTGCACTTCGCTATCGAACCGTCAATTTATAACAAAATATTACAGAACTTTACCCAAATATTGTTTGTTATTGTATTTAACATGTCTTCTGCACACATGTAATTCTAATTATATATATTTTTCATTGTATGAGGAAGTTTCTAAATGACAGAGATTCTTCCAATTCATTAACCAGATTGGCGGTATTTCTGATGGATATATGCATTTTACCACAATTTTACCTATAATTTCAAATATTTAATTAATAAAACAATAAGAAAAGTAAAATATACTTCCCAGAAAAAGCTATCAGAATGTCACTAAAACTGTTGATATTTGACAATGACATGTGTCATGTTATATTGGAATTTGTCAACTGGTTTCCTTAGTGCCTTGGCCTCTGCGATTAGTTTACTCTATAAATTATAGTGTCTTTATCTCTAAATCTATACAAGATATAATAAAAATTTTGCTTTTGTATTAGATGGAGAATTTTATGTTCTTCAATCTTTAATAAAAAAAAAAACTCCCAAAAAATTATATTTAGAAGATTTTTTTAAAAAAACTACTACTTCCGGTTGTTCAATTGTTACCAAAACTTTTTCAGCTCTTCCCAGGAATGTCAGATTAAAGAAACTGCAGTTAAATATTTTTTAAGTCTTATAGTTTTTGAGGAATCACACACACACACACACACACACACACACACACACAGACATCATTTTTAAAATGTTATATTTGGATTCTAGGGACTTTAAATGCTTATTCACTAAAATCTGGATATGCGAATTTTAGTATGAATCCAATACCTCTCTTAGCGAGAAGTAAAAATGTGAAAACACCTCATTCTGTATACAATATAATATTTGCCGCATAGTCGAATAATTAGTCCGATTAGAAACGCTCAGCAATAAATATCAATCCCTGAGTAAAATCTACTTTGAAAGTCCAACACAATCTACTCTATCGACCATGCGATTGTTCTCTCGCTATCTCTTTCGCACTCATTGTCGCGTAGGTGTATGAATCACCTTGTTTCATTTCTATTTTGTGTTGGATCTGTGCGTGTGTCAGTCTCGTCAATCATTCTGCTCGTTGTTTGTGACGGATTCGATCGCTCCCCGTTGTCCCCCCGCACCCCCGAAGCGCCCGTGGAACACGGGGGAGGTATACAGAGTGCGCCGAGTTCATTAAGGGGGTAATTATTGGGTATTTATGACCAGGTCTTCGATTAGATTGAAGATGATTTTAGATGATTCATAGACAAATAAATCTTCAGAAAGTGGTTTTGTATTTTAGTAGAAAATGGAGGAATAATTTAATATTGTAATCTAGGGATCGATTTTTTCGACCAAAAGCCAATACCTTTATAGGTACTTAAAGGCGACGGAAGGCAAAAAATAAGTAAAATTATTTTTTTGTAGAACTTTGAAGTAAAATTTTGCATGGCTCAAGGTGTACTTTATATAGGTAAAATTAGTTAAATCGTCTTATTTTAAACCCAGGAATATGTGGTTAAGACATGTCTCTTTACTTCAGAGCCATCTTGTATTTCAATTGGAACACATTGTTCATTGGGTTTGTTTTTGTGTTAATAACATATTAAAATTCTGTTGTGGCCAGCACAAGACCTCTCGCCATTTCCATTTTATGTTATAAAAGTATTGTATTGCACTTCGTATCGAATCGTCGTTTTATAACAAAAAAATTACAAAACTTTACCCAAATACTGTTTTTTGTTGTATTTAACATGTCTTCTGCACACATACAATTCTAATTATATCTATTTTTCACTGTATGAGGAAGTTTCTAAATGTCAGAGATTCTTCCAATTCATTAACAAGATTGGCGGTATTTCTAATGGACATATGCATGTTACCTATAATTTTAAATATTTCATTAATAAAACAATAAGAGAGATTAAATGTGCTTCCCAGAAAAAGCTTTCAAAATGTAACTAAAACTTTTGATTTTTGACACTGACATTTGTTATTTACAAATTATGTTATAAACATTTGAATTTGTCAACTGATTTCCTTCTATACATTATAGTGTCTTTATCTCTAAATTTTTAGAAGAATAAAAATTTTAAATGTATCAGATGTAGAATTTTATGTTCTCCAATATTAGTAATAAAAAAAAATTCAAAAAATAATAATTAGAAGATTTTTTTAAGGAACTACTACTTCCGGTTGTCCCATTGTTACCAAAACCTTTTCAGCTCTTCCCATGAATGTCAGATTGAGGAATTCATAGTTAAACTGGTTTTATGTCATAGTTTTTGAGTAATCATCCCTCTATCATCCACACATACACACACACACACACAAACACACACACACACCCACACACACACACACACAGACACACAGAGACATCATCTTAAAAATGTTAAAATCGGTTTATATGGACCTTAAATCGTGCTTATTCACTTAAATCTCGGTATGTGATTTTTAGCATGAATCCAATACCTTTTAGCGAGAGGTAAAAATTATACTCAAATTCCTAGAAATAGAGGCTGAGGAGTTTCGCGCGATAAATACTATTTTCTGCAATTCTTATTAATTTGAGCTGATAGTTAGTTTTAGTTACGCGCTACCTTCACTTCGTTGCGCTTCTCTACCTCAGATATACAGTAGGGGACGTATCAATACTGTGTCTTCTGGGCTGTAATTGAATCATCTGCATATTTTTGAGCAGAGCAAAGAGTAAAGTATCTATAATGGATATTTTGTGATATTTTCAAATTTGAGCCTATTTTAAGAACAATATTTTTTAAAATTCAGTACTTTGAAGGTGTGTATGGGCCATCCAGCGAATCAAGCGGTTTACGTCATTAATACAATATCACTAGAAACAATGACGTCATATGTTAAAAAGTTTACATGAGCATGTAAAACGGATTAAAATATGATCTGTGGGTCGCTTTAATAAATCCAAATCTTTCTTAAAAAGGTAACACGTCTGGTATAATTTTTTTTACAGCGAAATCCAATTTTATTTAAAATAATCTTAACGATACTGCTTACGCCTTAAAAAATGCAGAATACTACATACCATACAATTTCTCACTGTTTCTTTACATTGCGTATAGCGTTTATTATTACTGAGAAATAGATCGAAATATTACCTCAATATTACAATACAGTGAAAGTAAGAGCCCACCAATCTATTTTTCATTTGCAAAATAAGTCAATAAATTAACTACAAGCTCTTGAATTTGACATGACAGAGCATTTGACAATTTGTCAATGAACAACGAAACCAAAAACAAAATAGGTTGAAAAGTATAATATAGACATATAATATTTAGTAATATACATGTTCAGAATAACCAATATTAAAAAAATATAGTCAAACGTCATTTTGCAAAAATTTACAAAATTTTACTTAATAATAATATATCCAAATATAATTACTTCTATTAAAGATGTCAAATACATAATAATAATAAAAAAACCAATAAAATACCGTTAATAAAATATATTTAAAAAAATAAAGAATATTTCAAAAATCCCAAAACGATGACGTAAACCGCTTGAGTCGCTGGATAGCCCATATACAAAAATTGTTGCACTAGCCCTCTTATTATTAAAACCAAATCTGGATCTTGTATTTCCAAATCAACAATCACCAATTTCCACTTTCCACTTATTGTTGTACCATTGTACCCTTTCCCAAACAATGTCACCCCTTCCCGTGGGAAATGAAGTTATTGACACCGATCCACATGTCGATGACGTCACGACATGTCTCACTTTATTATGAGTAATAGATATGTGTCTTCATGCAATGATGAGTAATGTCACTCAACTAGCCATGGCGACTGTCTGTCAATGTTGATGTCTCCCCGGTCGTAAAAACATCCAGTGGTTCCCAATAGTTAGATATATAGTCGGAGGAACATACACCACAACTAGAATGTGTAGTTTATGTTGGTACATCATGTACACTTAACTAGCTAGCTGAAATATACAGGTGTATATGAGATAGATGTGTTTTTGGAATTACAGATGATGTGAAAATATTTATCATCTTTTTATGGAGTCTAATGGCCATGTTTGGGCGCGAATCTGGGGACCCGGGTGACTCCCGTGGTGCAATCGCTACACCAGGAATGAGTGCCCGTGAGGTGACGCCTGGTAAACACCCACACAGCACGAATATGTCATCATTAAATAAATTAATAAACACCCATATTTTTAAGTTTTAAGAGGTTAAAGCTACTTTGTAATAATGTATATGAGATAGATGTGTTTTTGGAATTGCAAATGATGTGGATATATTTATCATCTTTTTATGGAGTCTAATGGTCATGTTTGGGCGCGAATCTGGGGACCCGGGTGACTCCCGTGGTGCAATCGCTACACCAGGAATGAGTGCCCGTGAGGTAACGCCTGGTAAACACCCACACAGCACGAATATGTCATCATTAAATAAATTAATAAACACCCATATTTTTAAGTTTTAAGAGGTTAAAGCTACTTTGTAATAATGTATATGAGATAGATGTGTTTTTGGAATTGCAGATGATGTGGATATATTTATCATCTTTTTATGGAGTCTAATGGTCATGTTTGGGCGCGAATCTGGGGACCCGGGTGACTCCCGTGGTGCAATCGCTACACCAGGAATGAGTGCCCGTGAGGTGACGCCTGGTAAACACCCACACGGCACGAATATGTCATCATTAAATAAATTAATAAACACCCATATTTTTAAGTTTTAAGAGGTTAAAGCTACTTTGTAATAATGTATATGAGATAGATGTGTTTTTGGAATTGCAGATGATGTGGATATATTTATCATCTTTTTATGGAGTCTAATGGTCATGTTTGGGCGCGAATCTGGGGACTGGTGACTCCCGTGGTGCAATCGCTACACCAGGAATGAGTGCCCGTGAGGTGACGCCTGGTAAACACCCACACGGCAAGAATATGTCATCATTAAATAAATTAATAAACACCCATATTTTTAAGTTTTAAGAGGTTAAAGCTACTTTGTAATAATGTATATGAGATAGATGTGTTTTTGGAATTACAGATGATGTGGATATATTTATCATCTTTTTATGGAGTCTAATGGTCATGTTTGGGCGCGAATCTGGGGACCCGGGTGACTCCCGTGGTGCAATCGCTACACCAGGAATGAGTGCCCGTGAGGTGACGCCTGGTAAACACCCACACAACACGAATATGTCATCATTAAATAAATTAATAAACACCCATATTTTTAAGTTTTAAGAGGTTAAAGCTACTTTGTAATAATGTATATGAGATAGATGTGTTTTTGGAATTGCAGATGATGTGGATATATTTATCATCTTTTTATGGAGTCTAATGGCCATGTTTGGGCGCGAATCTGGGGACCCGGGTGACTCCCGTGGTGCAATCGCTACACTAGGATGAGTGCCCGTGAGGTGACGCCTGGTAAACACCCACACGGCACGAATATGTCATCATTAAATAAATTAACACCCATATTTTTAAGTTTTAAGAGGTTAAAGCTACTTCGTAGTAATAAAGAGTATAGTAGTAGTTTCTTAGAAAAATTCTTCTAAATATAATTTTTTGGGAGTTTTTTTTATTAAATATTGAAGAACATAAAATTCTCCATCTAATACACTTAAAATTTTTATTATATCTTGTACAGATTTATAGATAAAGACACTATAATTTATAGAGTAAACTAATCGCATCAGAGGCCAAGGCACTAAGGAAACCAGTTGACGAATTCCAATGTTTATAACATAACACATGTCATTGTCAAATATCAACATTTTTAGTGACATTCGGATAGCTTTTTCTGGGAAGTATATTTAATTTTTCTTATTATTTTATTAATTAAATATTTGAAATTATAGGTAAAATTGTGGTAAAATGCATATATCCATCAGAAATACCGCCAATCTGGTTAATGAATTGGAACTATCTCTGACATGAAAATGATATAAAATAGATATAATTAGAATTATATGTTAAATGCAATGTTAAATACAATAAAAAACAATATTTGGGTAAATTTCTGTAATATTTTGTTATAAAACGACGGTGCGAAGTGCAATACAATACAATACATATTGAGGTCTTGTGCTGGCCACAACAGATTTTTAAACTATAAGGCGGGAACTTTTAAAATGGGCATCCTGTATTTGCAGTATGAATCTGAACTCTGTAACTAAGGAATTGTATTTATTTAAAAAAATTAATAGGCTCCGGGATATATAATATAGATTATTTTATATATTATCTACAAAATATATAGAAAAAGTATGAATGCATACCTGTAGAAAATTTAATAATCTTTAATTCTTGTATCACGAAAAAATTACATTTCCGGTTATCTAATTTATACCAAAATGTAATGGCTTCTTTCTGTATTGGAATAAGGTAGAAATACATGGTTTTAGAATTTTCCGAATGATAGTATTTGATTTCTATATATTCATTGAATTTGTCTGTCACACATGGTAGCCTGTATTGTGAGTTGAAACAAATTGCAGAAATAATATCGCAAGCCATCTGCTCAGTGCTAATAACCTAGCGCCATATGTTTATCTTCTTTAACATAGGAGCATGGCTTAACGTAGCACGCACGTCATGTGGTACAGCTATAGTGTAGCATATAATGTATTTGTTTATATGCTTACGTATCACTATGATAGAGAATAGTGTGAAATAATAGTGTACTTGAATAAGATAGAGAATGAACAGTGAAGCATTGCATCAGGTCAGCAGGAGATAATAGCAAAATACAAAGGATAGGAATAAATTGTGAAAAGATCATGTCAGCCACCGGGATTTGAACCCAGGACCACTGCCTTGCCGGGGCAACGTTCTACCAACTGAGCTATGGCGGACTCTGTCACAATGGCTGAAATAATCTTCCAATCTGGGATCTGCTATGTATCTGGGTTCAAATCCCGATGGCTGACATGAACTTTTCACAATTTATTTCTAACATATAGACTGTTAACTCTACTTTGATATATACAAAGGATAGGATTGTGATTTGTATAAAAAGAATGAGGAATTTAACTATTACTTTTTAATGCCTTAAATTTTCTACTTTCAATTCTTTATTAGGTTTTCTAGTAACGTAAGTTTAATATATACTGGGTGTATACTTTTATTTCCGAACATAGGAAATTCAATGTTAAAATTTTGATTCGGCGATATCTCCTTACCTATTAATATTAGTACAAAAGTGTTCAGAATAAAAAACTGCATTGAGTGAGTACCAAGTTTGTTGTTCAATTGTTTTTATGTATAAGTTAGAAGAAAAAGAAAATACACGATTTAAGGCAATTATCAGAGTGCCATGAAAAAGAAAACAATAATTGATATTTCTTGTCTCTGGCATATCTGACAGATTTAACATTTCTTTTTATTTTATTATTATTAGAATAATGGGAAGAAGAGTTAAACAAGAAGAATAATCACAAATTTAGAAAAGAAATCATCATAAAGTTCATGTAAAAAAGTACTACCTACTTAAGTTATTTTTTTACTTTAACATTTCCTATATTTAAAATTAATTTATATAAACCAAAATCACGGCAGCGACATCTGTCATTATTGTAAAAATCCGCCGTTACCGACATAGTCACCGATCGATTTACCTGTCAAATTCGCGCGGCGAACATTGCTGAAATGTCAAATATCGACACCTACCTATTATTTACTACGAAGAAAAGATGAGCAAATAAATATATTATCAGTCATAAACAACGTCTATTATTACAAATCAATTTTCGCTAGAAGAAGTACTCTAATGAAGGTAAGTAAAATCAAATTTGGAAATTGACTTAACCCCAGTATTTTAAACTAACCCTTTTCATAAGTACAACCTATCTCATTAAAAAAAGTAATTTTCATTATCGTCGGCCAAAAAATTTGATACAATTCTCGTGCGTGAAGTATTTTACAGCGCTCCAGCTAATAAGGCACTCGCCTTAAGGGCTCGTGCCTTAAACAAAGCTGTCGCGCTGTAAAATACAACTTACACGCACTCGAATGTAAATAACTATTATAGGCTTCAAACTTAAGTACATTAAAACCAATTTATAACTCCTGAAGAAGGCAAATGAGTTGCCGATTTTAAAATCAATCATCACTGACTGCAATCCAGGACTTTTATTTAAAATATCCCAAACATCCATCCAGTCAAGCTCTTAATTAAACTATTTAAATGATATTTTTTTGTCGTGGATTAAACACATCACTTGATTGAACTGCTTCGCCTGTTTGTTATATACGACCTAGCTGTAGCTAGCTGGTGACTGAGTCACCTTGAGGTTGTTTGTGTGACAGAGAGCCGGCTGTATTTTGATTTATGACTGACAGGTTTTGTGCGACGGCCAACAGCAGGCGATTCCACGAAGCGAATGGAAAATAGATCGACACATGATTGATATCGGCTTACATTAACGCGCCCGGGAATTAATTAATAAATAATTCACTCGCCAGACGGACGCGAGGCGATGGACACTTGACGCACATATACTCATTTAATACGTTTACCAAATTAAAATTTATAGACTTGATGTTGTACACGTCAAAAAATGTTTTATTAGTATTTCGTAAGTGTGTTGTACAAATAACTGCTATTTACTAATGGACAAGTAGAAAAATATACGAGTCAAATTGTATATTTAGCTGTATTCTTTTTACCTTCCGCTACCCTTGGTAAGGAAAGTACAGGGATCGTGCTAAAAATTGCATATCGAGATTTTGGTAAATAACCATGTTTTAAGATCCCTAAAATCCGATTTTAACATTTTCATGATGATGTTTGTATGTATGTATGTATGTGTGTGTTTGTGTGTGTGTGTGTGTGTGTGTGTGTGTGTGTGTGACACTTGTCTTGACATTGTCCACCTTTGTAATATTTAAATATTATAAAAAATTTAGCAGTCAGAAAACCACTTGAGAGCACTAAACATATTTCGCGCACAAGGTGCACACAGTATTTTTTCTACATCTAAATTTAATTTTTAGAAAACAGGTATAATTAATTAAACAAAATTAACCTCTAATGACATCTTGTCAATATGACAGATAACCGTTGAATTTTCCCATCGACCTTTAAACTAATGGACCAAGTGTTTCCTATTCTTTCATTGTTAGAATAATGCTCCAACATAAAAGGATAGAAATATATATTCTGTCCTTCAACAACACGGAAGTTCTCAGTTAAAGTATACTGCGCATGCGTTCGTACTCATTGTACATCTTTTTCAGCCATATGTAAACCTCTATACATCGCTCTTTATCACTAAATAGTTGTCAAAATCTATTTGACGTTTCGTTACTGTTTGTGTATTATTTTACTTTTTTGGAGAACATTTACAATTATTTCTGTCAACATATACGAATATGTGTTGTGAGGTGCATATGCGACAAAATAATGGGAAAACGGTGTATTTTGTGCAGTCAGCAGTACGTACGCCGTTTAGCTGTGTCATTTCATATGTAAGTTCTTATTAATTATTACTTGTTCCCTATAATATGATATGTGTATACAATATATTGTATTAAAAATATATAATGAAAGTAATTATGCACAAAAAAAATAAATATATACTCTTAGCGATTATGCACCAAGTATAACAAGTTAGGGACAAATCAAATTTTTATTTTGCCTCGTTTTCTTAACTTCCGTACTGATGAAGGATAGAGATACTGTGTCTGCACCGTTATGGCGGGACAAGTGTTTTGCTCGTACGCTGCGTCTATTAGTTTAAAGGTCGATGAATTTTCCTATAAGTTATAATTTGACATTTGATTGACAGCAATGTATTTGTCTATCTCATTTAAAATGACACATGGGGAATGAATTTGACAGAGGTGTTATATTTAAATATTGTAAAAAATTTAGCCGAGTCAGAAAACCACTCGGGCACAAAGTGAACACTATATTTTTTCTACAACTAATTTTAATTTAGAATGCAGGTATAATTATTTAAACAAAATTAACCTATATTGACGTCTTATCAAATGTCAAATTCGTTCCCTATGTTTCATTTTAAATGGAACGGGCAAATACATTGCTGTTAATCAAATGTCAAGTCGTAACCACGGATATGACAAACCCAATGTTTCACGTTAAAAAATACTCACGGTATAGTTTGCAGCATTAGTAAATATGTAGATATGTATTCAAATTAATACAAATTAAATAGCGGGAGGTATTGTGTTGGCCACATCAGATTTTTTAACTTTTGATAGTTGGATCCACCACTATACTTGTGGGACGAAGGAGCAATCAAAACGTTATTTCCCATTTTCAAATATAGTTTTATGAACTCGTTGACATCTGGTAAACGCCTTCATCGGTACAAAGCAATAAGCCAATTGTGACGAAACTTTTAATTATAATTTTTCAAAGATTTCAACCGTTTCTTAAAATAAATTTCATCATTTTTATTGTGATTGTAAACCGAAGTGTATAATTTGGCCCATAAATTAATTAAAATTAATTACAGTCCTGTGTGATGACGTCACTGATGTAGAAGGAGTGCCAAGTGTCCTCAAACTCATATCAAAATTAAAATAAACCCAGGCCTGTGAATTTTCCTAACAACTGGTTGTCAAAGGAAATATATGTACCTGCGTCGTCGTAAAACTGTCAATCACGTATAATTTATTACTGTGTCCAATAAAAAACATTTTGTAAATCGAAGCGTGCTAAGGTTTCTCACAAACAATTGCGCATAAATTATAGTTGGGTGTTTTGACGTCGTTCTAATTATTTCTGCTGTGACATGCGTGCCAATTCTGAAATCAGGAGTGCGTTGATATAAGCGTTAGGCGATTGTTTGCGACGCATTTTGACACCTGAACCACGGTTGTAAATCTTGCACAATGGAATTTAATAAAGGTGTAAATTCTAGCCAATCGGAACGGGAGGCAGTTTACCCAGAAAGCTCAATGAACTGAAATCGCTACACCAATTTACAAAACAGTTCGCAAGAAGTGCATGGTTTTGTTTTAGAAACATTTTTGGGTAAAAATCATACTAGGATTCCGGATTTCAAAAAGATTCATCTAAGTTCAATATAGTGATGTAAAGGTGTTGCATTAACATTATTTCAAATTCTTACTGACCTTAGACTTTCTGCTATCGCTTTTTACCTCTCGCTAAGATGAGAATAGGGTCCTCCACCGTAGTAACAAATTAGAACAAGGGTCAGTTATATTAAAACTAGACTTTAAAACTGTATATTAAGGACTATCAAAGTTAAAAATAGTTATTAGTTCCTAAAATAATCGAGTTTTTATTACCATTTCCTCATCTCTATATGTACGTCACACATTATTCTATTCCAAATTCTTACTACTCTCAAACCTTCTGCTATCGCTTTTTGAAATACGGAATCCATTTGCAAGTATATAAATGCAGAAAATAACAACAATAAAACAACAGAAATACCTAAACCAAATAATACTAGTTTAAATTTATGATGCCATGACAGATTACAAGCGTTGGTGTGAAAGTAAAAGACATGTTGAATGACATAGGCTATCAGTGGTAATCAAATCTTGGACTATAATATACACGTAATATTTTTATTAATTATGACATTAAATACTTATTATCCACCCATATTTCCAATTATTGACCACAGGGGTTATTTTAACATATTTATACATTTTATAAGTGCTGAAAAAAATAAATTTATGTGACTTCAATTATTAGCGAAATCCACTGTTTGAGAACAAAATCATCTCTATATCTACGTCACAGAATATTATAAAAATTATTACGGCTTAACGAATAACAATAAAGACTTTTTAAAATTACATATCACTTTCAGTTTGGATTAAGTTTTGTAAAAAAATATAAAAAAAATATAATGGAGGACCCTATTTACAGAAATCCCATTATCGTCTTGGAAGAAAAATAAAATTATAATTATAATAATCCCAAGTAATAAATAATGTTTAATATTTAAATTCTTGAAAATAATTTACAAAACAATAAGTCAAAATCAAAACAAACATATAAATATCGCATTCTAAGGAAAATTTTGATAAATTCCTAATTTTTCAAAGATAACAACAATAATATCATATATACATACGAGTATATGGTTAAGTTTTATATGTTTGATCGTAAAGTAATCTAAAAAAGGAACCATAGTTTATATTCACAATTAATCGCTATTTAAATCATTTTATTGATTTATATTTATAACATTAATGTCGATTATAAAACATGGTTTTTTTGCCAGGCATAAATACTTGTTTTAATTAGTCTATTCGATTAGCTATTAAATTGTAACACCGGATTAGGACGTTTTTTTAGTTTGTAATAGCAGAAAACGACATGATGCTAATAGTGACAAGTAAAAGAGAAAATGATAACGATAATTTCTAAGAAAACTGGCTTCGTCTATTTCCAGTTGAACAACAAAAACTCAATTATTTTATTATTAAATTATGACCAGCACAACATCTCTCGTCATTTCCATTTTGTTACATAAATATCGAATTTAACATTTCTTGTTTTCACAAATAATTGTATCACCTTACGGACACACATTGCTGGCGTGGAGAGTGCACCACAGGGGTCACTATTGTGCCATTTAAAATTCAAAATATTTGGCGTCGGCCACACAAAATGTCAAAAATGATATTTTTGCCCTCCTGAAGTGTAAGTTGTAACTTATCTAATTATGCGGTAAAATAATCAAAATACACTGGACGTTTATGGGCATTTAGAAAAGAAATCATCTTTACTATAATAAAGTTCATGTAAAAAAGTACTACCTACTTAAGTTATTTTTTTACTTTAACATTTCCTATATTTAAAACTAATTTATATAAACCAAAATCACGGCAGCGACATCTGTCATTATTGTAAAAATCCGCCGTTACCGACATAGTCACCGATCGATATACTTGTCAAATACGCGAGGCGAACATTGCTGAAATGTCAAATATCGACACCTACCTATTATTTATTACGAAGAAAACATGTGCAAATAAATATATTATCAGTCATAAACAACGTCTATTATTACAAATAAATTTTCGCTAGAAATAGTCTAATGAAGGTAAGTAAAATCGAATTTGGAAATTGACTTAACCCCAGTATTTTAAACTAACCCTTTTCAGAAGTACTACCTATTTCATTAAAAAAAGTGATTTTCATTATCGTCGGCTAAAAAATTTGATACAATTCTCGTGCGTGAAGTATGTTACAGCGCTCCAGCTAATAAGGCACTCGCTTTAAGGGCTCATGCCTTAAACAAAGCTGTCGCGCTGTAAAATACAACTTACACGCAGTCGAATGTAAATAACTATTACAATAAATATAAATATATCATCATGATAATGACATATTTGTACCGTGCCGGAGTTTACCCGGCGTCACCTCACGGGCACTCATTGCTGGCGTGGAGAGTGCACCACAGGGGTCACTTTTATACCATTGAAAATTCGAAATATTTGGCGTCGGCTACACAAAATGTTAAAAAATGATATTTAACTTTGTCAAGAAAAACTTCAAATAAGGGAACTTCCGGTTGACCAATTATAACCAAAATCTAATCAGCTCTTCATTTGGATGTAAAGAAGAGGAATATGAAAGAAATATAATTATATAACATATACACGGATATCATTATAAAAATGTTATAATCGAATATTAGGGATTATTTACTAAAATCTGAATATGCTATTTTTACCATTAATCCAACACCTCTCTTAGCGAGAGGTAAAAAGTAAATCTATAAAAGATACTGTGGTGTTTTGAAGATGGAATTTGCCAGTATCCAATGTCCACTACCACTAACCATCTTGTTTCATTTAAAATACGATCGTGTACCGCGTCGTCTTTAAACGCCTCGCTCTCGCCGGTTGTCGGGAGGTTGTAAACACCGCGCGACGTGTTCCGGGCGTCGTGACGCCAGAGGCGGAGGCGTCAGGTAACTAGACGCTCGGCGTCTCGCCGGACTCGTAATGTGCAGGAGTTACGACTGAAGAGGTGATGACTAAGGAGAAAATACAAGAGGGGTAGCATAAGATGGTTTTGTATGTTGGTATGGATTGTACAACACGTTGGTAGAAATTATGAAAGAATATTTAGTCTGAACAATTTACCTAAAAATATTCAGTTGCTTGTAGTTTTTTTTACCTTCCGTCACCTTTGGGTAAGGAAGGTATTGTCTTTGGTCAAAAAATTCGGTGGTGAGTTTTTAATGAATAAGCACGTTTTAGGGTCCCTACAATACGAATTTACTATTGTTAAGATGATGTCTGTATGTATGTATGTATGTATGTATGTATGTATGTATGTATGTATGTATGTATGTATATATATATATGTGTGTGTGTGTGTGTGTCCGTGTGTGTGTGTCCGTGTGTGTGTGTGTCCGTGTGTGTGTGTGTCCGTGTGTGTGTGTGTCCGTGTATGTGTCCGTGTGTGTGTGTGTGTGTGTGTGTATGTGTGTATGTGTGTGACAAATTTTTCTCCGACGATATCTCCAATACTATAATTCTAAAAATATAATTCTTTCGTATTCCTCTTCTGTACATCTATATGAAGAGTTGATTAGATTTTGATTATAATTGATCCACCGGAAGTACCCTTATTTGAAGTTTTTAACAGTTTTTCTTAAAAAAACGCAGTTAAATATTATATTTTGACATTTTGTTATTATATTTATTAAAGAAAATACTCTTCTCTATATGGTTTGATTAAGCATTATAAAGAAATTAATTTTCAAAAATTAGTCAGCTTTGCTATTTATCATGGAAACAGCAGACATAATTATTCAAAAAAAATTAATTGCCAGATGTCAGTTGCAAGTGCAAAACCAAATATGGAAAAAAGTATAGGATCTAAAATTGGTATGTCATAGTGTTGCTCGCAAGTGACACGCAGAGAAAGGCCAAAGAGAAGATGGAAGGACATTACTTAGTGTAGTTTATGTTTTAATTTTATTGGATTTATAGAACCTTTTCAAATGAACTTTTGATATGGAATTTGTAAAAAATAGTATGTGTTCTTGTTCGATTTTACATGCTATTATATAGAATCTGTTCCAAGGACCTTTTGGTATGGGATTTGTACAAAATACATGGAATTGACGGAAGGTCTTGTGCTGGCCACAACAGATTTTTTTGATATTTAGGCTTATTTTTTCATATAAATACAACTCTGAATGGCACACTAGTGATATCCATTGGTTTGTATGGCAACACTTTTACATGTTAATATTGTATTTCATAAAATAGAAACTAAAAAGCTATTCTTTGACAGCAAATTTGATGTTTTGTACAAATTATAGCAACGAACACGATTTGTTTAATTAGTGCGCGTCAACTTCAAGGCATAGTGTGCTCCTGCAAAACCCTAAAATCTAATTCCTAAAATCCTAAATAATCACTAGATTTAGGGCATATAAATTTAGGATTTAGATATTAGGGTGATCGTCGGACACAGCCTCAGTAACTTTTCGATTTGATATATTATTTTATTTTGTCCATCATCATTGAAGTCCCCGGTGAAGTTGTTGATAAAAATCTCATCGAAATTCCAGCATTTATTTGTAAAAAGTCTTGTTGGCCGTTCGGTTGGAATTTCTCTGAGTATTTTTCAAGTTCGTGTTAACCTTCACCGGTTCGATTATTCATCAAGTTGGTATTCAAATGAGACTCAGTCGCTCGGAGAAGAAATCATTTAACATTTTGACATTTGATTGCAGTTAAGTTATGACCGACATAAAACCAACTGCAATAAAATAAATATTAAAGGCGTACGTAATTTATTTACTAAAACAGCGCCGCAGCGGTTCAAAACAAATAAATCCTCCATCTTTGTTACAAAATCGTTGATTACCACGAGAAAGTTACCGAAAGAAAAGATTGGAGTAGCTGTTGACAGTTAACAGTTCTCTAAAATGGGAAGCCAATTTTTACCTTCCGTCACCTTTAGGTAAGGAAGGTATTGTCTTTGGTCAAAAAATTCGGTAGTGAGTTTTTAATGAATAAGCACGTTTTAGGGTCCCTACAATACGAATTTACTATTTTTAAGATGATGTCTGTATGTATGTATGTGTATGTGTGTGTGTGTGTGTGTGTCCGTGTCTGTGTATGTGTGTCCGTGTCTGTGTATGTGTGTCCGTGTGTGATAAATTTTTCTCCGACGATAACTCCAATACTACAATTCTAAAAATTATAATTCTTTCGTATTCCTCTTCTGTACATCCATATGAAGAGTTGATTAGATTTTGGTTATAATCGATCCACCGGAAGTACCCTTTTTTGAAGTTTTTAACAGTTTTTCTTAAAAAAACGCAGTTAAATATTATTTTTTGACATTATGTTATTATATATATTAAAGAAAATACTCTTCTCTATACGGCTTAATTATACATTTTCCTTCATATTCAATAGATGTAAATTTAAAGCTTTATAAAGAAATTAATTTTCAAAAATTAGTCAGCTTTGCAATTTATCATGGAAACAGCTGACATAATTATTCAAAAAAAATTAATTGACAGATGTCAGTTGTAAGTGCAAAACCAAATATGGAAAGTATAGGATCTAAAATTGGTATGTCATATTGTTACTCGCAAGTGACATGCAGAGAAAGGTCAAAGAGAAGATAGAAGGACATTACTTAGTGTAGTTTATGTTATAATTTTATTGGATTTAAAGAACCTTTTCAAATGAACTTTTAGTATGGAATTTGTAAAAAATAGTATTTGTTCGTGTTCGATTTTACATGATATTATATAGAATCTGTTCCAAGGACCTTTTGGTATGGGATTTTTACAAAGTACATCGAATTGACGGAAGGTCTTGTGCTGGCCACAACGGATTTTTTAGTATTATAATAACAAATTAGAAAGCACAATACCTCTCGCCATTTCCATTTTATGTTATACAGGTGTCTCTTAAATAAGGGGACATGGCATAACCACAGATACCTGAGGCTAAAATAAGACGATTTAACCAAACTTGCTTCTACCGGAGAGTGTACCATTTAGCCAGAATTCTGCTTCAAAGTTCTTCGAAAAAAAGTTAATTTTGCTTATAATAATCAGATGCTTTATTGGATTTGGATAAAATTTGGTATGACAGTTTATATGGTTATAAGTCATCTTTTAAGGTGACACTTATTATTAGTGAACCACTAGTGTATGAAAGTTAGGTCTCCCAACATTAATTAGACCGTAACTTTTTAATGGAAATGCCGAATACGTGAAATTATTTTTCTTCAGAAAGATACATTCAATAGTAAACTTTTGTCTCTCTGTGAAATTTGTGATATCTGTTACGGTTCACACAGAAAAAAATAAAATCTGAGTGTCTGCACTGCTAAATTTTTAAAATAAAATTTAATCTAGCAGTCTATCTAAATGCCAAACAAGTAATTTTTAATGACATAGCAGTTACATTACGGAGAAAGTGGTATAATAATAAACATCCCAGCAAACAGCAGATGATGACAAAGTTGATACATTTTATATACAATATCAGTGCAGTTAACTACCGTATACTCTATTCTCTAACGGTGTAACAGTAACGTATGACATATGTTGTCTATTTACGACTAAATTGTTCAGATAACTTTTCTACATAAATATAAAGTTTTATTATAATTACAAGTATCTTAAATGCTGACAGAAGCAAGGTTTCTTTGCATATCTCTTCAAGAATGTTAAATATTTTATAGAAAAGTTTATTTTCTTGCACTGAACTCGATAATAAAAGTCGAAAGGCTAGCAAGGAACACTATGGTGTATGTTTCTCAACGTTACATAAGTCTTAACAGTTATGGTATTTGAGTAAGAACTTACCAAAATTAGTAGCAGTATTATTAGGAGTATAAGAATGGTACACTGGTACACTTACCTAGGGCAAAAAGAAAAATATATTAGAAATTTCAAATAAATTTATGGAAAATTAACACGTGTAGCAAAAGTTTTGAGAATAGTATATTGTGTTATTAGGAGTAAAAGTGATTATTTGTTGTTGTTTGTTTCCACGACGAGTGGTAGCGAGTCGGACAATTGCATTCTAGGCACACTATAACACTTTTACTCCGAATGACACATTATATTTTTTCTTCAAACATACGTATTTAAATAAAATAATTACAACTTGACGTTACAATAATTATAAATATTTTACGTGAAGGACGTTTGATGATTTCAATTGCTCTGTTGCTATGGATATTTTCGTACTTATTCACTTTTTGTTATAAACATTCAAGTGAAAATTTTCACGTTTTGAAATTTAAATAAAAACTATGCAATTTTATATTCTCCTTATGTGCAATTGTATCAGAATTTGAAGTTTTGCCATGTACGGCCCTTGAAGTTGTTCAACTGGATGGAAATTCAACAATATTGCTGAAGGATATGATATGTTGAAAAATCGCTGAGAAACAATATGAACTTTTCTTATCACTTTAATTCTAATTATATATGAATAGAATGAATTAGCACAATACCTCTCGCCATTTCCATTTTATGTTATATAAGTATTGTATTGCACTTCGCTATCGAACCGTCGTTTTATAACAAAAAAATTACAGAACTTTACCCAAATATTGTTTTTATTGTATTTAACATGTCTTCTGCACACATACAATTCGAATTATATATATTTTGTATGAGGAAGTTCCTAAATATCAGAGATTCTTCCAATTCATTAACTAGATTGGCGGTATTTATGTTGGATATATGCATTTTACCTACAATTTTAAATATTTAATTAATAAAACAATATGATTAAATGTACTTCTCAGAAAAAGCTTTTAGAATGTTACTAAAACTGTTGATTTTTGGCACTGACATCTGCCATTTACAAACTATGTTATAAACATTTGAATTTGTCATCTGGTTTCCTTAGTACCTTAGCCTCTGCGATGTACTACATATATTACAGTGCCTTTGTCTCTAAATCTATACAAGATATAATAAAATTTTGAAGTGTATTAGATGGTACTTCCGGTTGTCCAATTGTTGCCAAAATCCAATCAGCTCTTCCCGGGGATGTTAGATTGAGGAAACTGCAGTTAAATATTTTTTAAGTCTTATAGTAATTGAGAAACCGTGGTTCCAACACACACACACACACCCATGCGAACATCATCGTAAAAATGTTATAATCGGATTATAGGGACCTTAAAACGTGCTTATCCACTAAAATCTGGATATGCGAATTTTAGCATGATTCCAATACCTCTCTTAGCGAGAATAAAAAATATATAAATAATTAAATATATCATCACGACATATTACCCATTTCTGAGTGTGTCACAATCTGCTTTATCGCAGATATCGGTAATGATGATATTGATGATGACATATTTGTACCGTGCGGGCGCTTACCAGGCGTCACCTCACGGGTACTCATTGCTTGCGTGGAGAGTGCACCACAGGGGTTACTTTTGTGCCATTTAAAATTCGAAATATTTGGCGTCGGTCGGGATCGAACCCGGTTCCCCAGATTCGCGACCAGACACTCACGCACGCGGCCACGGGAAAATATAAAAATGTAAAAAATATGAAAACATATAAAGAAGATATGTGTTTTTGTGTGTATCAGAAATGTCAAATCCGTGAGTATTTTTTAACGTGAAACATTGGGTTTATCATATCCATGGTTACGAGTTGACATTTGATTGACAGCAATGTATTTGCCCGTTCCATTTAAAATGAAACATAGGGAACGAATTTGATATTTGATAAGATGTCAATTGAGGTTAATTATGTTTAAATAATTATAGCTGCATTCTAAATTAAAATTAATTGTAGAAAAAATATAGTATGCACCTTGTGCCCGAGTGGTTTTCTGACTCGGCTAAATTTCTTACAATATTTAAATATAATACTTCTGTCAAATTCATTCCCCATGTGTCATTTTAAATTAAACAGACAAATAAATTGCTGTCAATCAAATGTCAAATCATAATTATTTTGTTTAAATAATTATACCTGTTTTCTAAAAATTAAATTTAGATGTAGAAAAAATACTGTGTGCACCTTGTGCCCGAAATATGTTTAGTGCTCTCGAGTGGTTTTCTGTCTCCGCTAAATTTCTTACAATATTTAAACATAGTACTTCTGTCAGATTCGTTCCCTATATTTTAAATGGAACGGGCAAATACATTGCTGTCAATCAAATATCAAGTCGTAACCAAGGATATGACAAACTCATTGTTTCACGTTAAAAAATACTCACGGTATGCACAATACTTATATAGCCTAATATGGAAATGGCGGGAGGTCTTGTGCTGGCCACAACAGATTTTTTTCAAACCCTTAACTATAAAACATCTTATCCATTAAAACCGTATTGGAATTACACTCTTCTTTTAATTGTTCCACACCCTCATTATCAAATTATAAACAAACATCGTTCATCGTTCCTATATGAATGAACAGTAACACCACTCACGCTCTCTCGTTCGAATTTGGGGTAGATGTTTATTCTCTAGTGTTCTTTTTGTGAAATCGTTATTTAACTGGGCTGAATGAGTGTGCACAATGCCGCAGTCGCCCTCGCTCAACAGGTAGTTCAGCGAAGACAAAAAATACATTTGTGTCGAGTCGAGCCACGCGAACGCCGACACCAGTCGGCCCACGAGCACACTGTTACCAATATAACAGAAAGAGTTAATAGAGTTAAAGTTGGAGGACTCCAGGCTAAAGGGAAAAGGCCTTACTCCTAGTATTATTATAGGTGGTTCTAGAGAGTAAAATACAGGGTGTCTCTTAAATAGGGGGACATGGCTTAACCACAGATTCCTGAGGCTAAAATAAGACGATTTAATCAAACTTGCTTCTACCGGAAAGTGTACCATTCAATTTGGTATGACAGTTTATATGATTATGTCATCTTTTAAGGTGATACTTGTTATTATTAGTGAACCACTAGTGTATGAAACTTAGGTCTCCCAACATAAATTAGACCGTAACTTTTTAATGGCAATGCCGAAAACGTGAAATAATTTTTCTTCAGAAAAATACATTCAATAGTAAACTTTTCTCTCTCCGTGTAATTTGTGATATTTGTTACGGTTCACCCAGAAAAAAATAAAATCTGAGTGTCTTCACTGCTAAATTTTTAAAATAAATTTAATCTAGCAGTCTATCCAAATGTCAAATAAGTAATTTTTAATGACAGTAACAATTGTTTTACGCGTTGTCAAAAATTTTCTTCGCAAATATTCTAAAATTAGTAATATCCGTTTGTTCGACCTAATAATATTTTACTACCATTATTATAAATAAGACGATTACATATCTCAGCTTACTTCTAAACAAGTTGTGAAGATTGACAACTCGTTACTGTCATTAAAAATTACTTGTTTGACATTTGGATAGACTGCTAGATTAAATTTATTTTTAAAATTTAGCAGTACAGACACTCAGATTTTATTTTTTTCTGTGTGAACCGTAACAGATATCACAAGTTACTCAGAAAGAGAAAAGTTTACTAATGAATGTATCTTTCCAAAGAAAAATAATTTCACGTTTTCGGCATTGCCATTAAAAAGTTACGGTCTAATTAATGTTGGGAGACCTAAGTTTCATACACTAGTGGTTCACTAATAATAACAAGTATCACCTTAAAAGATGACTTATAACCATATAAACTATCATACCAAATTTCATCCAAATCGAATAAAGCGTCCGATTATTATAAGCAAAATTATTTTTTTTTTCGAAGAACTTTGAAGCGGTAGAAGCAAGTTTTGTTAAATCGTTTTATTTTAGCCTCAGGAATCTGTGGTTAAGCCATGTCCCTCTATTTAAGAGACATTCTGTATATAGTATATATTACTAAAAATCATGTTCTTTATAATATCATGGCGTTTATTTTACATTCATATCAATATCAGATCAATTAATGTATCCCATTTTTTCTAACTGTCCCGATTCGGCCCATTTTCTTCTTCCCAATATCTCGCTTCTTAATCACCGTATCGAGTCCCATGTATACAAGTATCATGCTTGATGTTTTGTTTCTCCAGCTGTTTATTTTTACTTAAGTCGCGTCCGCGACCTTGAGCTGCTGGTCGCTGATTGGCTAATCCGTGGAGCCGCTGGCCTGCGATTGGCGGATGGGTGGGGCCACGTGATCAACACGGACGCGATTGTTTCAAGATTAACGATACGATTGACACAAAAATCCCGCGCTTGAAATGTTACTCACGCGGTACTAAGCAACACTTACGATAAGTTTATTGGCTTTGTCTAAAGTAGTGGCTAAGCGAGAATAATAAGTGAAATTAAGTCAATGTTTATAAAGATTTCTTTGTACAGTTCAAGTGTTAAAAGATTAGTGTTAAAATAATTGAACAAATAGCACTAAAGTATCCCCTATAAGGAAGAACATACGAGCCCAGACTCATAATAGTTTAGTCGGCTTATATTTTTAAGCAATTATAAAACCCACACAAACGGTACGGTGATAAATTTCTACAAAATTCTATGGGCTACTTTAAATATATAAGGCTTGTACAGTTGTACAAATTTAACACCATTTTAAAAAATCTGTTGTGGCCAGCACAAGACCTTCCGTCAATTCCATGTATTTTGTACAAATCCCATACCAATAGGTCCTTGGAACGAATTCTATATAATATCATGTAACAACACATACTATTTTTTACAAATTCCATGCCAAAAGTTCATTTGAAAAGGTTCTATAAATCCAATAAAATTATAACATAAACTACACTAAGTAATGTCCTTCCATCTTCTCTTTGGCCTTTCTCTGCGTGTCACTTACGAGCAACATTATGACATACCAATTTTAGATCCTATACTTTTTTCCATATTTGGTTTTGCACTTGCAACTGACATCTGTCAATTAAATTTTTTTAAATAATTATGTCAGCTGTTTCCATGATAAATAACAAAGCTGACTAATTTTTGAAAATTAATTTCTTTATAATGCTTTAACTCTACATCAATTGAATATGAAGGAAAATGAATAATCAAACCATATAGAGAAGAGTATTTTCTTTAATATATATAATAACAAAATGTCAAAAAATAATATTTAACTGCGTTTTTTTAAGAAAAACTGTTAAAAACTTCAAATAAGGGTACTTCCGGTGGATCAATTATAACCAAAATCTAATCAACTCTTCATATGGATGTACAGAAGAGGAATACGAAAGAATTATAATTTTTAGAATTATAGTATTGGAGTTATCGTCGGAGAAAAATTTGTCACACACGGACACACATACACACACACGCACACACACACACACACACACACGGACACACACACACACACATACATACATACATACATACATACATACAGACATCATCTTAAAAATTGTAAATTCGTATTCCTAAAACGTGCTTTTTCATTAAAAACTCACCACCGAATTTGTTGACCAAAGACAATACCTTCCTTACCTAAAGGTGACGGAAGGTAAAAAACTCGGTGTCTTTATTGCAGATGAAGTTCTGAAATGCTGCCATAATAGCTTCGTCGGTTTTAAAATTTCTTCTGCCAGTTAAATAAACAATATTAAATCGGATTATTGACATCAATAATAAATTTGTCATTTGACATTTCGTTTCGGTTTTGTTTATTTAACTGGTAGTTAAATTTTTAATTACTTAGGGCCAAACTTACCATCTCTGGTTCAAATCTTAACTACCAGTTAAATGAACAAAATCGAAACGAAATGAACTGTCAAATGAAAAATTTGCTGTCAATAATCCGATTTAATATTGTTTATTTAACTGGTAGTTAATATTTTAACCAGAGATGGTAAAATTGGGCCTTAGAAGTGGTAAGATTGGGCTTAATACAGCCTAATTGGAAATGGCGAAAGGTATTGTGATGGCAACAACAGATTTTTTTACCTTCCGTCACCTTTAGGTAAGGAAGGTAATGTCTTTGGTCAAAAAATTTGGTGATGGGTTTTTAATGAATAAGCACGTTTTAGGGTCTCTACAATACGAATTTACTATTTTTAAGATGATGTCTGTCTGTATGTATGCATGTGTGTGTGTGTGTGTGTGTGTGTGTGTGTGTGTATGTGTGTCCGTGTGTGACAAATTTTTCTCCGACGATAACTCCAATACAACAATTCTAAAAATTATAATTCTTTCGTATTCCTCTTCTGTACATTCATATGAAGAGTTGATTAGATTTTGGTTATAATTGATCCACCGGAAGTACCCTTATTTGAAGTTTTTAAGTTTTTCTTAAAAAAACTCAGTTAAATATTGTTTTTTGACATTTTGTTATTATACATATTAAAAAAAATATTCTCCTCTATACAGTTTGATTATACATTTTCCTTCATATTCAATAGATGTAGATTTAAAGCATTCTAAAGAAATTAATTTTCAAAAATTGGCCAGCTTTGCTATTTATCATGGAAACAGCTGATGCTGATATATTAAAAAAAATCTAAGTGCAAAATCAAATATGGAAAGTGTAGGATCACAAAATTGGTATGTCATAGTGCTCCTCGCAAGTGACACGCAGAGAAAGGCCAAAGAGAAGATGGAAGGACTGTATCGCAGAAGACTGAAAGGAATGCATGTGTCAAGAAGATGTGTTGGACAGGAATGAGTGGAAGAAAAGAGGAAACAGCTACCTCTAATAAAATAGGGGAAGCTGAAGAATAAGAAGAAGTGTCAAGTGCATTTTACTTAGTGTATGTTTATGTTATAATTTTATTGGATTTATAGAATAGAAATAGTATGTGTTCGTGTTTGATTTTACATGATATTATATAGAATCTGTTCCAAGGACCTTTTGGTATGGGATTTGTACAAAATACATCGAATTGACGGAAGGTTTTGTGCTGGCCACAACAGATTTTTTTTGTGTATATATTTAGAACCACTTTATGGGGTGGCCGATTAAAATTCGACTTAACCCCTTTTAAGGTTCCCCTAATAAATATATTTTATACATTCAAAAATAAAAGTTTCATCACTAATCTCTAGTGCTGTGAAGATCCGACAAAACATGGATCCGAGTACCCGGATTTTAAAATATCCGGTTCCTCGGATATCCGATGTTCGGATATTGAAGCGGATATCCGTAAATTTAATTCGGATTTGGATCCGGATCCTAGTTTGGGTACCATATCCCATTCGGGTCCGGATTCGATGTGTTGTTCACGGATCCGGATCCGAATTTTAATTCTGGATCCGTTTCATCATTTTGAATGTAAAGGCAAACATTTGAATGTAGACGGTTGTAGAGACAGCGGTCTGTAATCAGCAATAAATTTTATAATACCCCTCTAAAATAGCCAGATAGTTAGTGCAAATTTTTCTTAGAATATTGAAAATTTTGTAGTTCTAAAATTTTAACATTCAATATAACAAATACTTCAAAGAAAACGAAATATAACATAAAAGGGATTGTTTTTGTTATCTACTTATAGTTCTGTGGAATCGAGGAATCTCCTTCTTAGCGGATGCTAAAAGTTTAACATCGAAAATATACCAACTATTAACTATATCAAACAAAAATGTATAGTGGAATATTTCATAATCAAATTTATTTGGTTTTGTGACTCCATGATAATATATACATTCAAATATTATCATCTGGTTCAATACTGAGAATAGGTACTCGAATCCGAGAACCGATGCGCATACTGAAATTCCATATCTAAAATCCGATACTCATACTCATATTCGGATCCGAATCCAAAATCCAATACTCAGATTCGGATCCAAAACCCGATACTCAGATCCGGATCCAAAATCCGATACTGAGATTTGGATCCGAGATCCGGATAGTTCAACATTCAATTATCTGGATATCCGGATATTTTTGGATCCGAAACCGAAACTATCCGGATCCGGATCCCACCACTACTAATCTCCCTTATATTTTCGTTTCTTCGACGATTTAACTCTTGCCTCGTCTCTATTTCTGTCCCTATCTTCTAAACAACTAGGTGTTTCTTTTTTCAACACCGCTCATCATGTAGTTAGGTTAAGATTGACACAGACAGTGCGTAGGTCTTCTTGATTTATTCCGCGACAGTCGCACGACATCTGCGTGGGTGGGAGAAATATTTCAACTTCCAGATTGTTGTGTGCGAGTTGTTATCAACCGAGTAGGGACACATCAAGATCAGAGGAGAGGAGACAAAAGCGTCAGGCGTGGGTGGATGCAGAAAAGAATTATTAAAAATTTGCTAATATTATGCTTGTATACAGGGAATTTATTTTAACATGCAACATATGGCGAATCACTTCCATGGTTACTCACTATTGTCAAAAAATGACAGCAATGTAATATTTGTCCATTTTAAAATGCAACATACAAAATTTGTAGTTTTGTATTATCAAAACTAATTTCCAATAAATTAGCCTACAGACGATTAACAAATAATCAAAACATGAATGTTGTACATCTTAACAAACTTTAGTTTACAAAAATTTATAACTTTCATGTAATAAATGATAAAAAAATACCCCCAATCACTCTGAGGCAATATTCTAGTCGGTCGTCATAAGAATTGACACCATTTGTGATGTGTTTTGGAAGTATCTCCTGTGCTGCAATACTATTTATAATGTTGCATTTTAAAATGGACAAATATTACATTGCTGTCATTTTTTGACAATAGTGAGTAACCATGGAAGTGATGAACTATAATGTTGCATTTTAAAATAAATTCTCTGTAGATATAGATAGTGGATGTCTCATCGCTATTACTAGAAACAGTAAAATCAGAGGATGAACACGACTTATATCCGCCATATTTATTCGGTTTATCACAACAAGGATAAAAATCTGTTGTGGCCCGCAGAATACCTCTCGCCAAGAATTGTATTGTACTTCGCTGTCGAAACGTCGTTTTATAACAAAAAATTACAGATCTTTATCCAAATATTGTTTTTTATTGTATTTAACATGTCTTCTGCGCACATACAATTCTAATTATATCTATTTTTCATTGTATGAGAAAGTTCCTAATTGTCAGAGATTCTTCCAATTCATTAGCAAGATTGGCGTTATTTCTGATGGGTATATGCATTTTACCTACAATTTTAAATATTTAATTAATAAAACAATAAGAAAGATTAAATGTATTTCTCAGAATGTCACTAAAACTGTTGATTTTTGATACTGTCATATACATTTGAATTTGTCAACTGGTTTCCTTAGTGACTTAGCCTCTGCGATTATATTATTTTATATATTACAGCGCCTTTATCTCTAAATCTATACAAGATATAATAAAAAATTTAAACGTATCAGATGTAGAATTTTATGTTCTTCAACAATAGTATTTAGTATTACTTCCGGTTGTCCAATTGTTACCAAAATCTAATCAGCTCTTCCCAGGAATGTCAGATTGAGGAAACTGCAGTTAAATATTTTTTAAGTCTTATAGTATTTGAGAAACCGTGGTTCCAACACCCACACATACACACACACACACTAAAACTTGCTTATCCATTAAAATCTGGATTGTGGAGTTTGCCACAATCTGCTGTATCAATAAAAATTATGACATATTTGTACCGTGCGGATGCTTACCAGGCGTCACCTCACGGGCACTCATTGCTGGCGTGGAGAGTGGTAAAAAATATGGCGAGAGGTCTTCTGCTGGCAACAACAGATTTTTTTTCAAACCCTTAACTATTTTTTTTAGCATGATTCCAATACCTCTCTTAGCAATAGGTAAAAATGGTAAAATAAATACACATTGTACCACGTTTAAAATAAGAAAGTTAAGGGCTATTTTTCGTGCCATATTGTTGGAAAATATTTTTACCTATAACCGATTTATAAATATATATTAAAATATTGCTCGTAAAATATAATATCTACAAAGAAAGATTTGTAGAAGAAACGATTGCAAAATGAAGATAAAATCAAAAACACATATTCATGCAATAAATTCAATTTTCATATGAATCATAAACTTAATAAAATGTCAAATAAATTTAACATAACAATAAGTAATTAACATCGATTTCTAAACATAAATTAAATTCTTTCTAAAAATGGGTACGATACTATTTGTGTCCAATCGTAAATCAATCAGTTCTTATTTCAAAATCGTTTCCATTATAATTCCTTAAGAACATTCACCATGGATTCTTAAGTTCGTATGGAAACCTTAGAAATTGCGCAGTAGTAATAGTTAAGACGATACTATATACAATAAAACATAATCCAAAATTTCGTATAACAGACTTTTCTATTTATTGGACAACAAATTAGATTTTATTTACAAACGATCAACTGGAAGTGATACTTTACTTAAAGCTCACTGCTGTTTTAAACATGGAATTGGCGGGAGGTTATGTGCTGGCCACATCAAATTTTTTTTAAAAGGTTCGGAAACCGTAATTGCATCACCCCATAGCTGTTTTTCAGGTAGTCATAACTTGATCTCTAAAAAAATTTGTTGTGGCCAGCACAAGACCTTCCGTCAATTCGATGTATTTTGCACAAATCCCATACCAATAGGACCGTGGAACAGTTTCTATATAATGTCATGTAAAATCGAACACGAACACATACTATTTTTTCAAAAGTTCATTTGAAAAGGTTCTATATCCAATAAAATTATGACATAAACATACACTAAGTAAAATGTACTTGACACATTTTACTTTCTGCTTCAGCTTTCCCCTATTTTATTAGGGGTCGCTGTTTTCTCTCCTCTTCCACTCATTCCTGTCCAACGCATCTTCTTCACACATCCCTTCCTTTCTCAAGTTTTCTGCGATACAGTCCTTCCATCTTCTTTTTAGCCTTTCACTGCATGTCACTTGATAGGACCACTATGAAATACTAATTTTTCATCCCATACTTTCCATTTTTGGTTTTGCACTTGCAACACACATCTGTCAATTAGAATTGTGAATGTATCAGCTGTTTCCATGATAAATAGCAAAGCTGACTAATTTTTGAAAATTAATTTCTTTATAATGCTTTAACTCTACATCTATTGAATATGAAGGAAAATGAATAATCAAACCATATAGAGAAGAGTATTTTCTTTGATAAATATAGTAACAAATTGTTAAAAAATAATATTTAACTGCGTTTTTTAAAGAAAAACTGTTAAAAACAAATAAGTAGATCAATTATAACCAAAATCTAATCAACTCTTCATATGGATGTACAGAAGAGGAATACGAAAGAATTATAATTTTTAGAATTATAGTATTGGAGTTATCGTCGGAGAAAAATTTGTCACACACACACACACACACACACACACACACACACACACACACACACACACACATACATACATACATACATACATACATACATACATACAGACAACATCTTAAAAATAGTAAATTTGTATTGTAGGGATCCTAAAACGTGTTTATTCATTAAAAACTCACCACCGAATTTTTTGACCAAAGACAATACTTTCCTTACCTAAAGGTGACGGAAGGTAAAAAATGTTCAAAAAGTGTAGGGTTAATTTGAAGATCATACATTCTTTTTACCTTCCGTCACCTTTAGGTAAGGAAGGTATTGTCTTTGGTCAAAAAATTCGGTGGTGAGTTTTTAATGAATAAGCACGTTTTAGGGTCCCTACAATACAAATTTACTACTTTTAAGATGATGTCTGTATGTATGTATGTATGTATGTGTGTGTGCGTGTGTGTGTATGTGTGTCCGTGTGTGACAAATTTTTCTCCGACGATAACTCCAATACTACAATTCTAAAAAATATAATTCTTTCGTATTCCTCTTCTGTACATCCATATGAAGAGTTGATTAGATTTTGGTTATAATTGATCCACCGGAAGTACCCTTATTTGAAGTTTTTAACAGTTTTTCTTAAAAAAACGCAGTTAAATATTATTTTTTAACATTTTGTTGTGTTATATTAAAGAAAATACTCTTCTCTATACAGTTTGATTATACATTTTCCTTCATATTCAATAGATGTAAATTTAAAGCATTATAAAGAAATTAATTTTCAAAAATTAGTCAGCTTTGTTATCTATCATGGAAACAGCTGACATAATTATTCAAAAAAATTTAATTGACAGATGTCAGTTGCAAGTGCAAAACCAAATATGGAAAAAAGTATAGTATCTAAAATTGGTATGTCATAGTGTTGCTCGCAAGTGACACGCAGAAAGAGAAGATGGAAGGACATTACTTAGTGTAGTTTATGTTATAATTTTATTGGATTTATAGAACCTTTTAAAATGAACTTTTGGTATGGAATTTGTAAAAAATAGTATGTGTTCGTGTTCGATTTTACATGATATTGTAAAGAATCTGTTCCAAGGACCTTTTGGTATGGGATTTGTACAAAATACATGGAATTGACGGAAGGTCTTGTGCTGGCCACAACAGATTTTTTCATAATATGTATAGTTTGGAAAGAATAGTTAAATAGTGCGGGCTGTAGCATTTCTCGCGAATCTCTTGTTTTACACCATTTAGAGGACTGCTACAGGCCAGCACATATGGAACCTTAGAAGTTGCGTAGTCGTAACATTTAAAACCATCACTTGTTTATTTACAGCATTTGCTACAAACGTTCTGGATTTACTCCACCTCGTCATCCCATCAATCTGTTGTTGAAACAAATAGCAAACGCTGGCGATGGCGGGAAATTGATGTCTCCGCGAACTGAATCCATCGCCATCGGCTAAAATAGCCGAGATGGCGCGCGGATCGTCGCTATAAATAGCGAACGTGGGCTACTCATATTTATGTCGGTCAATGGCACAAAAATCGCACAAACTTACACTGGATTGTTCTAGAACGGCATGCCAAACACAAGTTAAACAATTTCAGGAAGATTCATTCGGGGAATGGGGTATTCCACCGTAACAAAAAAAATTAAAAAAATTCAATTTAACATAAAGTATGGCTCAATAAATAATAGTTAAAACAATGAACACATTTTTTAAATAATTACTTTACGAAATATTTCACATTTGCTAAAAGGGAAAATTGACGTCATACAATTGTTATCTTTCTCTTGTAGCGTACTCAGAGCAGTGTGTGTGAGAAAGACAAGTATAGAGGAAATGTGACGTTACACTGATTTCTCGAAAATAAAATACTGTTAAACTAGGAACAATTAAGATTTTTTAATACTATGAATTGCTTCAAAACTGAATGAAGTTTTATTTAAATAATAAAAAAAATTGAGTGGAATACCCCATTAGTGGTTGTTGTACTTGCTTAGTAAGACGGAAATAGTGGGGTCAAATCCCAGAGAAATGAAAATAGCTGCATTAAAACAGTTTGTCAATAAATAGATTGCCGCTGACTTAAAGTTCTTATTCACATAAATCGTTACTTTAAAGAACTGATTAGGGTTTTTAAAGAACAGTTAAGTAGCTTTGATTTTTCTCTGTTGATCGATTATTATTATTATTGGATGAGTGTCTGGTCGCGAACCTGGGGGAACCGGGTTCGATCCCGACCGACGCCAAATATTTCGAATTTTAAATGGCACAAAAGTGACCCCTGTGGTGCACTCCACGCCAGCAATGAGTGCCCGTGAGGTGACGCCTGGTAAGCGCCCGCACGGTACAAATATGTCATCATCATTACCGATATCTGCGATAAAGCAGATTGGCACACCCAGAAATGGGTAATATGCCGTGATGATATATTTATTTATTATTTATTTATTTATTAAAACAGTTTGTCAATAAATAATAGCCGCTTACTTAAAGTTCTTATTCACATAGAGCGTTACTTTAAACAACTGATTAAGGTTTTTAACGAACTGTTAAGTAGCTTTGATTTTTCTCTGTCAATCGATTATAGATTTCTTTAGAGAAAAATACTTCAAATACCAGTTATACAAAAATTAATTCTATATAATTTTAGCTCTTGCTAATCCCCGGTTTTATAAAGGACTGAATAAATTTACTTCCATAGTAAATTTATTTATATTAACAAATTCGACTCATTTTTACCTTCCGTCACCTTTAGGTAAGGAAGGTATTTTCTTTGGTCAAAAAATTCGATGGGGAGTTTTAAATGAATAAGCACGTTTTAATGTCACTACAATACGATTTTACTGGTTTTACGATGATGTCTGTATGTATGTATGTATGTATGTATGTATGTATGTGTGTGTGTGTATGTGTGTGTGTGTGTGTGTGTGTGCGTGTCCGTGTGTGTGTGACAAATTTTTCTACGACGATAACTCCAAAACTACAATTCTAAAAATTATGATTCTTTCATATTCCTCTTCTTTACAACCATATGAAGAGCTGATTAGATTTTGGTTATAATTGATCAACCGGAAGTACCTTTATTTGAAATTCTTAACAGTTTTTCTTGAAAAAACGCAGTTAAATATCATTTTCGATATTTTATGTGATTATCAATAGAAAGATTATCTTATTCTCTATATGGTTCGATTATACATTTTCCTTCATATTCAGTAGATATAGAGTTATAGAGAGATTAAGAGAGGTTAACTTTCAAAAATCAGTCAGTTTTGTAAAAATTATGGAAACAGCAGATATATTCAAAAAATTCTAATTGACAGATGTCAGTGTCAAGTGCAAGACCAAAGTGGAAAGTATGTGATCTGAAAGTGATATAAGTGACAGAGTGTCCCTCGCCAGTGACTTGCATTTGCGGCCTCGGCTCAAGATAGGAACTTATAATGCCAGAAGTACGAGAAAGGCAAAAGAGAAGATGGAAGGACTGTATAGCAGAAGATTTGAGAGAGGAAGAACTGTGTCACGAAGGTGCTTTGGACAGGAATGACTAAAAGAGAAGAGTAAGAAACAGCGACTTCTAATAAAATAGGGAAAAGTTGAAGCAGGAGGAAGTGTTAAGTGCAATATATAATGTACATACATTTTAGAATCTTTTCAAAGGAACTTTCAGTATGGATATGTAAAAAATAGTGTGTTCTTGTTACAATTATACAGGATATATAGAATCTTTTTCAAGGAACTTTTGGTATGGGATATGTACAAAATACATCGAATCGACGGAAGGTCTTGTGCTGGCCACAACAGATTTTTTTACCTTATTGTTAGACGGCGTTTATCAGACGTCACAACGAGTAAAAAATTGGAAATTATAAACAGGAAAATTATTCAAACATCGTCGGAAACAAAATTTAATTGGCCATTCTCATAATAGAAACCGTGATGTCACTCTATATAATTCTAGAACTATTACAATTTTTTCTCACGATTTCCTGCACCAATTTTCTTAATTCAAATCAATCATCTCAAAGCCTCCCAAGATGCGAGCAAATAAAACTTGTTTCATGATAAAAAGTTCCGCTTTTTTATGGCGTATAGTTCTTGGAATTATCAATAATAAATAATAAATAAATTCTAGAAAATTCTGATAGTATAACATTTTTATTACGGCTGGAATTATATAAATATGAATAAATTACGAGCGTAGCTGCATATGAGAACGTGATTATTTCCTAGCGATATAGAGATGTTCGAGAGGTGGTTTATTTACGAGCAAGGAGTAGGTGGAGTAAATTTAATTCTGTCATTTTACGATGGCATAAATATTTCATATTTTGTTCCTGTACTTTTACTATTGTATAAGAGATTTTTAATACAACAAAGATGTATTTCAACGGTTTATTATACCTAAATTGAGATGTCATTGATGGAGTGATGAACGTCAACTTTACGATAATTGATTCTTTCTTGTAAGGTGAAGTGGGGTAAGTGCAGACTGGTTTTTGTAAAGTTGGGATTTAAACCTGTGTATTTTCAGTCTAGTTGTCAGTATCAAACGCTTACCGAAACATTACTGTTTAATTAATAATAACTAGGGTTTTAATTTTCCTTGTAAATTTTAATTTTGAAAGTATATTGTACAAAATATCAACAACTCTGCACTTTCCTCAAAAATGGGGCAAGAGCGTAACGTTGAGTTAAAAATACTTGTTTCATATGCACCGGGGCAAGAGCAGAATTATTGACAAGTGTACATCTCACGTGATTGTTTCGCACTGGTTGATTTAAGCGAAGACAACGTTCAGTCATGCGCGACATCTGAATAGCTCATATTAACTTGTAGTTCATTACTATATACTATACAGTGTCCCACACTCTATGTTCAGTATAGGGTTTTATGGAGTACCATGTTGCCATATTTACCTGCTGTAAATCTGCAAGATCTAAACAGGTGGATGAAAAGAAAAAAAATTAAATTAAATAATGAACTGGTCATTTTAATAATTTACAAAAAATATAAAATAATACAAATACAAAATGTAATTAGGATATAAAATTATAACAAGCGTAGGTAAATGAAATGAATTAACATATAAACTCTAGTCAATTTAAAGTAAATAATATAATACATTTTTGTACTTAATTGGACATTTTACAATCGTCGTCAACAATATAAATTCCCTATGTTACATATTTCTATTCTACGAAAAGATATAAAATTAATACATATACGAGTACAAAATATAGATGTAAAATAGCATAGGTGCGAAGAAAAAAATGAAATTGAATAACACACTTGTCAGTTTAATAATACATATTTTTTATTTGATTTATATCTTCTTATTTGATAATTTACTAATATTTAAGCTTGATAGAAATACTGCATATATTTTACATAGTTCATAAGTCTTTATTCTTTCTTTGTAATCTCCAATTTGAATTTATAATATTTTAAAATTCTAATTTCTAATGCATTTAATCAAGATTAGTATGCTGGGCGGTTTTAAAATATTGTATTGAAATATTACTTATTACAGGTACAGATAGCCCTGTATATAAAACTCTTTAGACAAATATTGGGTGTATACAATAAGCCCTTGGGTAAATAAGAGACCCTCATAAAACTTAAATTGTACAGTGTTAACTAATTTTGGTATAGCAATGAAAAGTTATGAATGTTTCAATTCTACCTTACATTGAAAAATTGGCAACATGGTACAAAAAAACCTCCATAAGAATAGCATTGGCTATCTCTGCCACACTCTATCTTCATTGTAGCAGGGATGGCCAATGTTATTCGTATGGACGTTTTCTGTACCATGTTGCCAATTATTCAATGTAATGTAATATTGAAACATTCATATATTTTCATTGCTCTACCAAAATTAGTTAACACTGTACAATTTAAGTTTTATGAGGGTCTCTTATTTACCCAAGGGCTTATTGTGTTTGTATTCACTAGAAATTTGTCTGCAGTTCTAAATAGTTTTATATACAGGGCCGCGAAAAGATGCGTTGGAACCGGGGTGAAGCTATTTGTACCGCCCGGCATACTAATCTTGATCAAATGCATTAGAGATTAGAATATTCAAATATTATAAATTCAAACTGAAAATTATAAGGAAAGAATAAAGACTTATGAACTATGTAAATATATGCAGTATTCCTCTTTATACCCTACTTATATATTTTGTGTTTTTATTATTTTATATTTTGTGTAAATTATTAAACAGGGTCTGTTTAACAGACCAGTTTATTATTTATTTTTTTTTTTCTTTTCACCCACCTGTTTAGATACACTGAAAGTATACCAGTTATAAATACATTCAATGAAGTACAGTAAAATTTTTGAAAGAAGTCCGATGAAGGCCATCTACGAATTGTATCTATGAATTAAGATTTTGTGCTGTCAAATTTAGTAGTGTCTTTTACTTAGTTTTTATGAGGGTACATAATATCTTGTGTACCTCATAAAAACTATGTAAACGACACTACTAAATTTGACAGCATAAAATCTTAATTCATAGATGCAATTCGTAGATGGTCTTGATTGGACTTCTTTCAAAAATTTTACTGTACCCAGAATATTTAATCTCTTTTTGGGCATCTATTTTATAGAATTATAGCAGGTAAATATGGCAACATGGTACTCCATAAGGCCCTATATTACATAGAGTGTGGGACACTGACTATCATTGTCAGTTTGTCTTCGCTTTTTCATTTATCTTGGAAACATTTGAAGATCAGACATTAGAACTATGTTGATTAAGCTTCTCATTTATGTCATTACTATATTCCCTTAATTTTTTTACACTTTTTTTGAAACAGCTTGTATGAAAGGTACAACAAGTGTGTAAATGCAGAAGGGATGTACTTTAAAAGGAAATTAATATAAAAATGTTGTACCTTTTATCAATTTTATTGACCAATTCTGAAAATATTTTGATGCTACCTCATTTATACAAATAAACTTTAATAATTCTTTACGAAAATTCTTCAAGTCGTTTTCCTTTTCACTTATTTCTTCTCTGACGTTGCTCTCCTCCACTTCTTGGAAGTAAAGCGAAGACTTGAAGCCCGTGTGAGAGTGTATGGTCCAAGAGCCCAAGACAAGCGTGTCCGGTGCTAATGCGTGAACAAAGTAAATATTCGTAAACAGCAGCGTAAATCTACCTGAGTGACCGCCGTGACATTGGCGGGAACCGAGTAGCCGAACTGTGACCAGTTGGACTGTAAATCACAACGACCTGGGATCAAATTCTGGCGCGAAGGAATAAGGTCATTTAGGTAGGGCATAGGCGGGTTGGGCATTTTGAGCGACAGAAAATGCTTTGGCGTTCTTGGAGAAGAATCAGTTTTGGCATTTGATAAAAGTATCGAACCCGCCAAAAACTGGGTTCGGTTTAGGTTCAGGTTAATTTGTTTTTTGAGAGATGGGTTTTTGTCCTCCTGGACTGTAAACATAACAATCACACATCGTTGTTGTCTATGGTTGTTGTGATTTTACACTTGCGTTGACTTTACGCCACCAAATAATAGATATTTACACACCAAGTGAGCTAAGATAATGTTTATTCATATGTTAATTTCTTCCAGTGAATAAACATTCTTAGCTCACGTGGTTTGTACAATATTTTATTAAATTTTGACGAAATAAAAAACTGATCAGTTAGTAGGTTGAGCATGACAATCGTTGCTGATAGACGTCAAATCATCTATTTAAAATACTTTATTGTCTGTCATTTGTGTCGTAAAAAATAATAAAAATGGCTGATAATGTCTGATAAGTAATGTGGTGAGTGTTATTTTCGTACCTGGTGTTATTTTAAATGCATTATTTCTTGCAGAAAAAGTTAAAATTTTGTGAAAAATATGTAAAAAAATTTAATTCACTGATGTATAAAGTGTTACTTGTAGGTAGTTGTTGCTATGGAGTTAATAATGACAGTTTAAAACGTCAAAATTGAATAAAGTAATAAACACCCATATTTTTACGTCTCGCTAAGAGAGGTATTGGAATCATGCTAAAAATCACATATCCAGATTTTAGTGGATAAGCACGTTTTAAAGTCCCTATAATCCGATTATAACATTTTTACGATAATGTCCGTGAGTGTGTGTATGTGTGTGTAGATGTGTGGATGTTGGAACCACGGTTTCTCAAATGCTATAAGACTTAAAAAATATTTAACTGTAGTGTCCTCAATCTGACATTCCTGGAAAGAGCTGATTAGATTTTGGTAACAATTGAACAACTGGAAATAATAGTTTCTTTAAAAAATTCTTCTAAATATTATTTTTTGAAACTTTCTGTTATTACTAATATTAAAGAGTATAAAATCCTACAATAGACATATTTCAAATTTTTATTATATCTTCTATAAATTTAGCGAATAATCGGATGTAATAAATCGCACAGGCTAAACTACACCAAGGAAACCAGTTGACAAATTCACATGTGTACAACATAGTTTATGAATGACAGATAAATGTCAGTGTTAAAATTTAAAATTATAGGTAAAATGCATATATCCGTAAGAAATACCGCCAATCTTGTTAATGAATTGGAAGAATCTCAGACATTTAGGAACTTCCTCATACAATGTAAAAATAGATATAATTAGAATACGATTCATTTAAAAAAAAATTTATATCTCCTATGGAGTTAACAATAGATATATTATATAAATAAAATAATAAGTTGTAAATGTATCTCGCAGCCCATGGAAAACAAGTGGAAAAATTAAAATGTTTGTAATCGACAGATAAATGTGTCAAAAAGCCAGAGACATTGGACATTACTGAAGACTTTTTCTGGGAAGTACATTAACCACCAAAATCACCAACCGTTAATCAAGTCTTGATTCTCTGATCAACACTGATCTGTAAATCAAGTTCTGGTTTACCTTGGAGATCAACAGTTTTAACAAAGCAACAGTGCCAAATTTTGTTGATCAGAGAATCAAATTTGATTCAAGGATGGTGAATTCGGTTGTTAATGTTTCTTATTTTATTATTAATTTAATATAAGTTACATATAGGTACCCTTCAGAAATTCCGCCAATCTCATCAATGAATTGGAAGAATCTCGAACATTAGAAGAATAAGAGTGAATGGAATGAATTAAAAAATATACCGTGAGTATTTTTTAACGTGAAACATTGGGTTTGTCATATCCATGGTTACGACTTGACATTTGATTGACAGCAATGTATTTGCCCGTTCCATTTAAAATGAAACATAGGGAACGAATTTGACATTTGATAAGGCGTCAATAGAGGTTAATTTTGTTTAAATAATTATACCTGCATTCTAAATTAAAATTAGTTGTAGAAAAAATATAGTGTGCACCTTGTGCCCGAGTGGTTTTCTGACTCGGCTAAATTTCTTACAATATTTAAATATAATACTTATGTCAAATTCATTCCCCATGTGTCATTTTAAATGAGACAGACAAATACATTGCTGTCAATCAAATGTCAAATCATAACTTATAGGAAAATTCAACGGTTATCTGTCATATTGACAAGATGTCATTAGAGGTTAATTTTGTTTAATAATTATACCTGTTTTCTAAAAATTAAATTTAGACGTAGAAAAAATACTGTGTGCACCTTGTGCCCGAAATATGTTCAGTGCTCTCGAGTGGTTTTCTGACTCCGCTAAATTTCTTATTTAAATATAATATTTCTGTCAGATTCGTTCCCTATGTTTCATTTTAAATGGAACGGCCAAATACATTGCTGTCAATCAAATATCAAGTCGTAACTATGGATATGACAAACCCAATGTTTCACGTTAAAAAATACTCACGGTATAAAGAAGATATGTGTTTTTGTGTGTATCAGAAATGTCAAATATGTACAATACTTATATAGCCTAATATGGAAATGGCGAGAGGTCTTGTGCTGGCCACAACAGATTTTTATAACTGTTGATTTAATCTAGAATCAAAGTCAGTAAGCAATAATTAAATAAATACTCTTAGTCGTAAGTTGTAAGCATGTGTTCGAAGGCTAGGTAGGAAAGAGTTGTTGTAATATATCGATTCCAGCATGTTGTGTTAAATTAGTAATTTATTGTAATATAAATTAGCCGTGGCATAAAAGTCCTACCACTTGCTTGCTCTTTGTTTAAATGTCGCGCAGTATAATGTCAGTAATGGCCCAACAATTGATTGTTAAAACATTTATTAGTTTCCATTTTGTGTCGAGTGTAAAGGTAAAGCTCATAAAGTAGAAGTTTAAGTGCGAGTGGAGTCAATACAATACGTGTTTAGTAGCAACCAAGGTGTGTATTTCATTTGCTATCAGTAAAATTGATTTGCCTTCATATAAAAACCAACGCCAAAGGAAAGAAAGAAAGAAAGAAAGAATAAATAAGAGAGAACCTTAAATAACAACAAAATATATACCTACCTACTACAGCTACGCGTACACTATAAATCATATGAAAAATGTATTTGTTTTTTGACGTAATTTATTTAACTGCGAACGATTATGGGAGATTTATGGGAACGGGGCGGAAGATATTAGTGGGAAGTCAGCGTTTTACTCACAAAAAGACATTTCATGCAAGAATAAATCACTAAACACAGGTATAGGTACTTATTTTTAATAATTATAAATCAATATGTACCATCAAACCTTTACTTCATTCGCCACTGATATTCAGAGCAGTTTGTTTATCAAAACATTCGTGAAGAATGGTTAATTACCATGATCGACTGGTTGCAGAATGAAAAGATCTGTTGTGGCCAGACCTCTCGCTATTTCGATATTAGGCTATACCGATAAGTATTGTATTGCACTTCGCTATCGAACCGTCGTTTTATAACAAAAAAATTACAGAACTTTACCCAAATATTGTTTTTATTGTATTTAACATGTCTTCTGCATACATACAATTCTAATTATATCTATTTTTCATTGTATGAGTTCCTAAATGTCAGAGATTTTTCCAATTCATTAGATGCATTCGATGTATTTTAAATCCCATACCAAAAGTTCCTTGAAAAAGATTCTGTATACCCTGAAAATTATAACACGAGCACACTATTTTTTACAAATTCCTTACCGATAGTTCCTTTGAAAAGATTCTAACACGAACGTACATTATGTACACGTAAATTGCGCTTAACACTTCCTTCTTCAACTTTTCCTTATTTTATTAGGGGTCCCTGTTTCTTACTCTTCTCTTCTACACACTTCTTACTCTCTCAAATCTTCTACTATATAGTCCTTACATGTTCTCTTTGGCCTTTCTCGTACTCCCGGCATTATAAGTTCCTATTTTGAGACTAGGCCGCAACTGCAAGTCACTTGCGAGGTACATTCTGTCACTTATATCACTTTCAGATCCTATACTTTTTACTTTGGTTTTGCACTTGACACTGACATCTGTCAATTAGAATTTTTTGAATATATCTGCTGTTTTCATAATTTTAGCAAAGCTGACTGATTTTTGATAGTTAATCTCTCTTAATCTCTCTAAAAATGATATTTGCGTTTTTTCAAGAAAAACTGTTAAGAACTTAAATAAGGGTACTTCCGGTTGACCAATTATAACCAAAATCTATTTTTTTTTACAAGTCCCGAAGCCTAACAAAAACACAATTCCTTTGTTACACAGTTCATATTTCAAATGAATGTAACTGACAGTAAATGTCACTGTCAAAAAACTAATCACTTCAAATTAATAATAGTGACATTTTAAAAAGAAAATAGTAAATAAAGCAATAGTTTTATGCAATGGTACAGTTTGCAGCGTTAGGAAATCCGTAGGTATGTATTTAAATTAATAAAAAATACATAGCGGGAGGTTTTGTGTTGACCACATCAGAATTTTTTAATAGTCACCTGGTTTTACAATATTTATCTAGATCTTTACCCTCTGTCTGTGTTAAGCCGCTATTGTATCTCGAAGAACGGAATCATACCCGTACCATGTTTCGCAAAAGTTAACTGACCTCGCATACCATTTTGTACCATTTAGCCTCCCACAAATTACCCCCCAAATAAAAATCCCCATTCCCCAATTACCATATCTTGTATCCGTTGTCCATCTCCCCCCGGGGCGCTCTGAGAGGCAGAGGGGTCGGTATTTATCGGGCAGGCAGTGCGCTTGTCATATAAACTTGTTTCTTTACACGCGGTCGCTCCGGTGTCAGTTTATAGAGATACGGAGTGTATTTATTGCAACTATAACGTACAGTTTATGATCTGGTTGTGTCAGTCGGAGCACTGAAATGCATCTCTGCAGTTAGCGTGCTTTTAACACCACCAAGAAACAGATACTCACGCCTACGGTCCGCGTTGGGTTACATGATATTTATAACGGAGATGGGAACAGGATGGATGGAGTGATGTGGAAAGTAGAAGACTCAAAGTCGATACCAGGACAAGCACTGGAAGTATTTTCTGAAATTTGTTTTACTGTTCAACGCGAACAAAATTTCTGGGGTAATCACTTATGTTTAGTATAATTTGACATGTAGTTCTGAAAATACAGCGTTTCCCCCATTACACAGAAACAATATGAAATAAATTAACAAAACAATCAGTATATCAACAATCGTATTGTTTCTAAGGTATAGTTCCTTAACCACCAAGAGTGTCACACTGTCACATGAGTCTAAAAAATTACATAGCAATATAATCCCTTGGTGTATATTTGGGGTAAATTCAGTCGGGATCGAACCCGGTTCCCCCAGATTCGCGACCAGACACTCAGGCACGCGGTATAATTATTTATTAAATAGTAGAACGTATACTTATTCGAATTTCACAAGAAAAAATTTGTTGTGGCCAGCACAAAACCTTCCGTCAATTCAATGTATTTGTACAAATCAGATACCAAAAGTTCCTTGGAAAAGATTTTATATATCCTGTAAAATTGTAACACGAACACACTATTTTTTACAAATTCCATATTGCAAGTTCTTTTGAAAAGGTTCTATAAATCCAATATAATTATAACACAAATGTACATTCTGTAAATTGTACTTCACACTTCCTCATTCCTATACAACGCAGTTCTTCCTCTCTCAAATATTCTGCTACACAGTTCTTCCATTTTCTCTTTGGCCTTCCTCGTACTCCCGGCATTGAAACTGCAAGTCACTTGCGAAGGATACTCTGTCACTTATGTTACTTTCTGATCCTATACTTTCCACTTTGGTTTTGCACTTGACACTGACATCTGTCAATTAGAATTTTTTTGAATATACATATCTGCTGTTTCCATAATTTTTGCCTCTCTTAATCTCTCTATAACTCTATATTTATTGAATATGAAGGAAAATGTATAATCAAATCTTACAGAGAATACAATTTTCTTTCATATTAATGATCATAAAATGTTGAAAAATGATATTTAACTGGTTTTTTTTACCAGAAAAACTGTTAAGATCTTCAAATAAGGGTACTTCCGGTTGACCAATTATAACCAAAATCTAATCAGCTCTTCATATGGTTGTAAAGAAGAGGAATACGAAAGAATCATAATTTTTAGAATTGTAGTTTTGGAGTTATCGTCGGAGAAAAATTTGTCACACACACACGGACACACACACACGGACACACACACATACACATATGCAGACATCATCTTAAAAATAGTACATTCGTATTGTAGGGACCCTAAAACATGCTTATTCATTAAAAACTCACCACCGAATTTTTTGACCAAAAACAATACCTTCTTTTGACGGAAGGTAACAATATTTGGGTAAAGTTCTGTAATTTTTTTTTTCGATGGCGAAGTGCAGTACTTATATAACATAAAATGGAAATGGCGAGAGGTCTTGTGCTGGCCACAACAGATTCTATATATATAAGTTTCATCCTACTGTTCTAAATGTTCAAGATTCATCAAATTCATTGACGAAATTCCAAAAAGAAATAAGTAAAGTTCGTGTTTGCAATATGGTGACAATTCTCCCTTTCTAGATAGCGAGATAGGGTTGGAATTCCAGTATCCCCCCTTCCCATTTCGTCACGGGGGGTGTTCATTTTTCCGCGGGGTTAAAATAGCAGCGATAGCATTCGCGTCACATAAATATGCCAGTGGGCCCGGCATCAAGCACTGCCTAGTTGTATAAACTGCACTAACACAATGATAAATGCCTGACCATTGTAGCACAAACTACCCGGCTACGAGACGGGGCCAACACAATATCAATCCATAAATCAAAGCCGCCAATAGATAAATCCTACACCCGTGCCAAAAATTCACAAATTCCAAGCACCAAGACGGCTATTAACTCACAACGAGACAGCAGATTATCGCTACAGCCAACGGACGCTAAACTACAAGAGGGACTTCTTTATCAGGTTTAGATAAGTGAAGTACACATTGCTCTCTGTATGCGTACACAATAATGAGGTCTTGCAAAAATAAAAACATTTCTTTTTACCTCTCGCTAAGAGAGGTATTGGAATCGTGCTAAAATTCGCATATTCAAATTTTAGTGATTAAGCACGTTTTAAGGTTCATAGAATCCAACGTTTTTACGATGATGTCCGTGTGTGTATGTGTGTGTGTGTTTGTGTGGATGTACGTGTGTGTGGATGTTGGAACCACGGTTCCTCAAATACTATAAAATTCTAAATATTATTTTTTGAAAATTTATGTTATTGCAAATATTAAAGAATATAAAAATCTCTATCCAATACATTTAAAACTTTTATTATATCTTCTATAGAGTTAGAGATAGAAAAATATAAATATATAAAGTAAATGTTGAAAATGAATCTCGCAGTCATTGGAAAACAAATAGAAAAATTAAAATGTTTGTAATTAACAGATAAACGTTTGAAGGCTTTTTCTGGGAAGTACATTTAATATTTCTTATTTTATTATTAATTAAATATTTATAATTATATATATAGGTATATATATATACCCTTCAGAAATAGTCAATCTCATCAATGAATTGGAAAAATCTTAGAAGAATAAGAGGAAATTTGTTGATAGTGATTCGGTCGAGACGAGACCAGACGAGAAATTCATTTTCTTGTCTCGTCTCGTTTCAAATTCTTAAAATTATGTCTCGTCTCGTTTAATAGGGTCTCGTCTCGGCCGAGATTCTCGCCGAGATTTCTCGACGAAAATTTAATATCTATATTTTGGTCTCATAAATTAATTATAAAAGTTATACAATTTTGTATTAATAGTAATTTGAACAAAAAACTAAATATTTGTCGTTTTATCTGTCAAAATTTGATATAACCTAAAACTTGTGCAAATTTTATTATGTATAATTTTAATAATTTAATATTTATCTAGCATTTTCTAATCTGTTATAAAACATTAAAAATAAAGTAACGCTAAAGTCTTACCTTAAGCTTGAAAGTGTATTTTTATAAGTGACCTTACAAGTTTTGCGTAATTTAAAATTTAAATTTTACTTACATTATTAGTGCGATTCTGTAATTTTCTATAACGCTATAGAAATGTAAAAGTGAACAAAATCATAACAATTTTTATTTACTAATACATTTATTATCGTTTAACATTAAAAAATAATGCGCTTTTGTTGAGAGTTACAGTTCTTTAGTGGTATAGAAAATTACAGAATCGCACTATAAGATTTCAGTTACTTCTCTATCCCATTTTGCCATTTTTCAGTTTAATATCGATCACTTATAACACTACTTGTATACATCAAAAATATAAATACAAATGACATTTGACAGTTAAAATTTGTAGGAACTTTTAAGAAAAAGTAGCGCCATGTTCCAGTTTTTCTTTAAAAGTTTTTCGTTAAAAGTCTATTCATTTGTCTCTCTTGCACTCATGTCATTGAGCGAGAGAGAAAACTTTTCAAGTTACTTGAAAAAAAAACTTCATCGTGTAATGTACGTTTAACAAATTCTGACAGATAAAATGTTAAATACTTTATTATCTTTTTGTTCAAAAATGCCACAGGTAAATAGAGACATACAGATATCACTAAAAATATGTTAAATTTCACACGTTTGCAAATATAATTCATAAAATATCGAAACAATTTTCGAGAATCGAGATCTCGGCAAACATATCTCATCTCGTAAAATATTTTTTACATTTCTGTCTCGTCTCGTCGAGAATCGAGAAATATATCGTCTCGACAGAATCACTATTTGTTGATAGAATGAATTAAAAAAATATAAAAATTTATAAAGGAGATATGTGTTTTTGTGTGTACCAGAAATGTTAAATATGTACTTATATAAGTCTAATATGGAAATGGCGAGAGGTATTGTGCTGACCACAACAGATTTTTTTTCTTCAGTACTCTTATTCTGATCATTGGTTATTCTTGTATTAAGCGACAGAAATACATCATTTCCTACGATGTATTTAAGAGTCGATTAGTCACTGAAATTACATTTCGTAGGCGAGATGATATATTTATTTATTAAACCAGCGGATGAGAAAATGAGAATTAAACCTGTCAAAATCGTTTTTGTAAAATTCTATTTTAAATTCATATAAAATAAACAAATTGCATCATTCGAATAGAATACAACTTAATAAATTTAAAATGCCATAAACATGAATTTATAGATCCTAATATTTTAATGGCAGAGATAGCTAATAAATGGCTAAATGATAATTCAATAATTTTTAGCAATATTAACATTTTCACTGACGTGGCATATTTTACTTAAATAATACCCGTATACATCTGCACAGGTACACACATCATTGAGATATATTGCTTATACATTATGTTGACATCTTGGCATTTTCATGAAAAACATATGGAAATAAAATATTGCTTATGTTAAAGTACATACCGCTAGTTATAATGTCAAGTTTTTACCGACAGATGATAACAAAATACTCATAAAAATTATCTTATTTTGCTATTTTTATGTTTGAAATATGAAGAAGTGTACAATAAAAATTTTACACCTTTCAATCACACATTTTAGTTAATTAATATTAAAAAATTCTGTGTTAATCACTCAAATTACTAAAATTCTACCGGTGAACAGTTACCGGTATACAGGATGTCTCACGACTCGCGCCCCAGACGAAACTGACACTTGCCGACGACAATAGGTTGTCAACAAATAGAAGAAAATAATTTGCGGCTGCTTGCATAACGGAGTTACAAGACTTTTTAATCCACCAATCCCGGAAGGATATCTTGAGGTGTGATGATATTATTACAAAATAAAACTGGTTGCTAAGTTTGAAAAATACTACTAGTGAGTTACAAAATTTGTTTGACACTGTAATTTTGACACTTTAGAGTTGACTTTTCACTGTCAACAAATTTAGGTTAGCGAAGGTGTCATCCGAGATCATCATTTATATCGTACAGTGCAACGTGTTGTAGCAGCTGTGTAAAATGTGTTAAACGAAAATATTGTCCACATTCTCCGAAAATTATTATCATTTCTAAGTAATCAGCGGCTGAATACATGGTAAGAATTTGCCTTTTTACCTCTCGCTAAGAGAGGTATTGGATTCATGCTAAAATTCGCATATCCAGATTTTATTGAATAAGCACGATTTAAGGTCCCTAGAATCCGATTATAACATTTTTAAAATGATGTGTGTGTGTCAGGATGTTGTAGTCACGATTCCTCAAAAACTATAAGACTTAAAAAATATATCAGCAGTTTCCTCAATCTGACATTCCTGGGAAGAGCTGAAACGGTTTTGGTAACAATTGAACAACCGGAAGTAGTAGTTTCTTAGAAAAATTCTTCTAAATATAATTTTTGGGACGTTTTTTTATTAAATATTGAAGAACATAAAGTTCTCCATCTAATACACTTAAAATTTTTATTATATCTTGTATAGATATAGACATAAAGACACTATAATTTATAGAGTGAACTAATCGCAGAGGCTACGGCACTAAGGAAACACCAGTTGACAAATTCCAATGTTTATAACATAATTTGTAAATGACACATGTCAGTATCAAAAATCAACAGTTTTAGTGACATTCTGGTAGCTTTTACTGGGAAGTATATTTAATTTTTCTTATTGTTTTATTAATTAAATATTTGAAATTATAGGTAAAATTGTGGTAAAATGCATATATCCATCAGAAATACCGCCAATCTGGTTAATGAATTGGAACAATCTCTGACATTTAGAAACTTCCTCATACAATGGAAAATAGATATAATTAGAATTATATGTGTGCAGAACACATGTTAAATACAATAAAAAACAATATTTGTTGTGTAATATTTTGTTATAAAACGACGGTTCGAAAGCGAAGTGCAATACAATACTTACATAGCCTAATATGGAAATGGCGAGAGGTCTTGTGCTGGCCACAACAGATTTTTTTATTCACCTTGTCAAATTTAATTTTGGACTGACATTTTTCGAAAACTACAGTCGCCCACACATTTTAAAGAAAATTTGATTTGTATAAAGCCCTAATAACGTAAAATTACGGTAAACACACGTTAAAGGTGTAGGTCTCTTTGGTCAATTTTAAGACGTCTTTTCTCTAATATCTTTTAAGCTAGATTTTTTCTTCGAAATTACACATCCGAATGCAGTCTCGTGTTTCCTCATTCGCTCTGCGGCGCGAGTTGTGAGACATCCTGTATTTGACATTTAGAAACACAGCCAATATTTTTGGCTACAACCCTTGCTCCCTAGTTAAAGTCATCTACAAGTCATAAACATTTCAAAATTCCATCTAAAGAGAAATCGTTCTTAATTGATGGCGAATGTAATTTTAAGGAGACAAGACAGAAGAATACAAAAATTGTTTATGATTGTACTTACCGATTAAGGAGTATCTGAGTTCCTGGCGCCTTTCTCGAAGAAAACAATTTGCACAAATGTTCGTATTTCACTATTAAAAGTTAATTTGTTCATTATCACTTATTTAAAACACTGAAACATATGTCTAATCACCACAACGTGTCACAAGAAACTAAAGCAAAACAACTAATAATATGATCTTGCTATATTAAACTTGTTTAATTAGGTACAGGACAGCTCCGGACAATATAGTGAAAAATGATATTTCTTTAAAAATTATTTATTCATTTAAACAAATACGTATTACAAAACTGGAAAACGTGTTATTTTTTTACCTTCCGTCACCTTTATGTAAGGAAGGTATTGTCTTTGGTCAAAAAATTCGTTGGTGATTTTTTAATGAATAATCACATTTGATGGTCCCTAGAAAACGAATTTAGAATTTTTTTTAGATGATGTCTGTATGTATGTATGTATGTATGTATGTATGTATGTATGTATGTATGTATGTATGTATGTGTGTGTGTGTATGTGTGTGTGTGCGCCTGTGTGTGTAACCGTGTGTGTGAGTCCGTGTGTGACAAATTTTTCTCCGACGATAACTCCAATACTACAATTGTAAAAATTATAATTCTTTCGTATTCCTCTTCTTTACATCCATTTGAAGAGCTGATTAGATTTTGGTTATAATTGTTTCACCGGAAGTACACTTCTTTGAAGTTTTTAATAGTTTTTCTTAAAAAAATGCAGTAAAATATTATTTTTTGACATTTCATGTTTTATAAATATTAAAGAAAATGCTCTCCTCTATATGGTCAAACCATTATAAAGAGATTAATTTTCAAAAATCAGTTAGCTTTACTATTTATCATGGAAACATGTGATATATGCAAAAAATTCTAATTGACAGATGCCAGTGTCAAATCAAATATGGCAAGTATAGGATCAGAATGTCGGGAGTACAAGGAAGGCGAAAGAGAAGATGGAAGGACTGTATCGCAGAATACTTGAGAGAGGAAGAACTGTGTGAAGAAGATGCGTTGTACAAGAATGAGTGAAAGAGAAGAGTAAGAAACAGTGATCCCTAATAAAATTGGAGAATACTTTTATTTCTAAAACTTACGTAAAATTCCCTTTACAATCAAATAATATTACTACCAAGTTTATATCTCTGCCGATTTTTGAATTATTGCCCCAAAAGTCAATATACCCCACATTTAGATAAAAACTTCAAAATTTTCAAAAATCTAATTTTTATGTATCTAGATACTTCTCAATGCTCTGATTACAAGTTTTGAAACCGCAGGTAGATATCTCGTTTCGTTCTCGAGATATTTCGATTTAAAATTTTGCTCAAAACTGCCCATTTTTGGGTATTAACTCAAAAATGGGTCGAGATATGACTTTGGCGGCTCGATCATTCGATTCTACGGGCAAAATTACATAAGTGTAGCAATTTTCATAATTTTTGTCCAACCGGTTCATTTTTTATGAATAAAAGTTTGGAAACCCCTAAAAATGGCCAAAATATGAAAAAATCGTAAGGGGTACACCTTAGATTTTTGCGATTTTTAGCCATTTTCAGTTTTTTTCCTTTAGAGACCGTATGCGGTGTTAAAAAATTATGAAAATTGGTATACTTATGTAATTTAGCTTTTATACTCAATACAAGCTTTAATGCTGACCTTAATACAACCCACTGAATTCCACCCAATGTGTATTGTTGACAACATCAGAATTTTGTTTTTGGAGCTGTGAATAAGGCTTTATGTATTATTTTCTGTATAATAAACATTAATAGTACACTGAGAGTTACTTGTTAATTTAAAATCTTTCATTTCAAAAATGAAGTAATACTAACATTGGTTGTTTTTACATTAATCCGCGCATATAGTATCTTCATGAATTGGACCATGTACATACAACATCTGTCCTTAAAATACAACTGAAACCCCGCAACAATTGTTCCATTTAAAAGTACAATTTTTACCAAATTAATCTTGTTTTATTTGCGAAAAACCATCCCCTAACTTTTGTTGTGGGAACTTACGTCCTGGTGAATTATAGCTTTACTTTTATGAATAAAATTTTATGATCGAAGTAAATGGGCCCCATTTGTACTTAGGGCTGCCCGCATCCAGGGTGGGGGGCGAGCCGACACGACTTTCGTGACTCACAATGACTGACAGGATGAGATATGGCTAGTTTACTCAACTAATAATTCATTTCAGGACAGGGAAAAAACTTTCTGACACAAATAGAACAATGCGGAGAACTGCAAGCAAGCGGTGCGTCTGCTAATGTTGCTCAGAGTGATTTGTAGGGTGACGGTTGACGAATTCAAAGGTGCTTGGCGTTAGACATAAGATTTTGAAAGGAACCGTGAATTTTTAATTTGCAATAGGTGCACAATATGTACGGAGGAGAAAGCAAACTTGAAAAAGTATATAGAGTGTCTCACAACTTGCGCCCCAGACGAAACTGACACTTAAAACTGGTTGCTAGGTTTTAAAAATACTACTTGTGAGTTACAAATTTTTTTACCTTCCGTCACCTTTAGGTAAGGAAGGTATTGTCTTTGGTCAAAAAATTCGGTAGTGAGTTTTTAATGAATAAGCACGTTTTAGGGTCCCTACAATACGAATTTACTATTTTTAAGATGATGTCTGTATGTATGTATGTATGTATGTGTGTGTGTGTGTCCGTGTGTGTGTGTGTATGTGTGTCCGTGTGTGACAATTTTTTCTCCGACGATAACTCCAATACTACAATTCTAAAAATTATAATTCTTTCGTATTCCTCTTCTGTACATCCATATGAAGAGTTGATTAGATTTTGGTTATAATTGATCCACCGGAAGTACCCTTATTTGAAGTTTTTAACAGTTTTTCTTAAAAAAACGGAGTTAAATATTATTTTTTGACATTTTGTTATTATATTTATTAAAGAAAATACTCTTCTCTATATGGTTTGATTATTCATTTTCCTTCATATTCAATAGATGTAGAGTTAAAGCATTATAAAGAAATTAATTTTCAAAAATTAGTCAGCTTTGTTATTTATCATGGAAACAGCTGACATAATTATTCAAAAAAAATTAATTGACAGATGTCAGTTGCAAGTGCAAAACCAAATATGGAAAAAAAAGTATATAGGATCTAAAATTGGTATGTCATAGTGTTGCTCGCAAGTGACACGCAGAGATAGGCCAAAGAGAAGATGGAAGAACATTACTTAGTGTAGTTTATGTTATAATTTTATTGGATTTATAGAACCTTTTTAAATGAACTTTTGGTATGGAATTTGTAAAAAATAGTATGTGTTCGTCTTCGATTTTACATGATATTATATAAAATCTGTTCCACGGAACTTTTGGTATGGGATTTGTACAAAATACATGGAATTGACGGAAGGTCTTGTGCTGGCCACAACAGATTTTTTGACTTACTGTAATTTTGACACTTTAGAGTTGACTTTTCACTGTCAACAAATTTAGGTTAGCGAGGGTGTCATCCGAGATCATCATTTATATCTTACAGTGCAACGTGTTGTAGCAGCTGTGTAAAATGTGTTAAACGAAAATATTATTGTCCACATTCTCCGAAAATTATAATCATTTCTAAGTAATAAGCGGCTGAATATATGGTATACCTCGTCCAGATTTCATTTGAACAAATGACTTAAATCCTCTGTGTTAATCCTAATCTTTGCTACTGTGAATATTTTTACGTTTCACGCAAATATAGTTTCTTCTCAAAGTACATTATATGTCTATGAAAGTTGAAAATTGCTTGTAACTATTTAAAAGGGGAACAGTTTTATTGGGGTATTGGGGTATAACTCAATACAATCCTGTACCTCGTGCATAATTACATTTTGGCACTACCAGTTGCTCAATTCAGAAATGAGCGTTCATTGTTAAAGCAAGCATTACATCTTGGATAAGAATTTTACAGGTAAACTATGGTTCTCAGGAACCCCGCAGAGGATTTAAAAGTCATTTGTTCAAATGAAATCTGGACGAGGTATATAGTCTGTTCGCTCCTAGCTGAAACAAGCCGATATTTTATTACCCCAATAGTTATTACCACAAACCATAAACCACTTTCTTGAGCCTTTGTTCATCAAACGGCGGTCAGTTGTAAATGGAGTGTTGAACAAGGATTGTATTCAGTTCGTTTTGATATATGCGTTTGTAAATTTTTAAGAGAATTTTTTGAAATTATTTTGAAATGTATTTACAGCTAGGTATTATCATTGAATAGGTATAATTAAGAATTACCTGGAAAGACGTTTTCGGCTAATGACTTTGTTTTCGGGTTTGGCCATCATCATAATTTCTAGGAATTATTTAATCTACTATTCATTTAAGTCACCCTTGATTGAATTTCGTTCCTTTATAATCCCGGTTTTCTTTTAGTTAGCAGCGGTTGTAAGTGAAATTTTAAATATGGAAATGTGGAGGCCCTGGGATGTCGACAATGCTTCTGCCAGTGTTAGTGACGAAGTCAATACCTGTAAAAAGTGTGAAGAAAAGTTGCCATTATTTGATTATTTTATGACGAGTATAAGTGTATACTTGTAATAATGACATTTTCCCTTACTTATGCAGATTTCGAATACGTCTCTGTTCCACACTACCTATTTTCTATTTGTTTGTGGTAATATCTATTGGGGTAATAAAATATCGGCTTCTTCAAATATTTCGAATTTTAAATGGCACAAAAGTGACCCCTGTGGTGCACTCTCCACGCCAGCATGAGTGCCCGTGAGTAGACGCCTGGTAAATGCCCGTACGGTACAAATATGTCATCATCATTACCGATATCTGCGATAAAGCAGATTGTGGCACACGCAGAATTGGGTAATATGCCGTAATGATATATTTATTTATTTATATATTTAAGACATTACCTTTCTTACCTAAAGATGGCGGAAGGTAATTATTCAAATTTATGTTAAAACTTATGGGACATTCTTTCAAATCCGATATTTCTGATTCAACTATATATTGTCACCCCCATTAGCGTAGTTTCGGAGCACCCTATCGTGGTAACATGTTGCGATATTCCCCGTCGGCCATTTTATCTGCAGGGGCGGGGGGTGCAGTGTGGTTGTCAGAATGCCGTGTGACAGTTGAAGTCCGATGATTGACTGCGGAGTTGGAGTCACGTTCACGTGTCCTAGAATTCTCTGTCTCTCTCTACCGAGGTCTGATTTCTCTCGCTTCAATTCGTCTGTGAAATGAGCGATCGAGCAGTGGTGGAGAAATATAAAATCCAAAGGGGATGAAACCAGTGGCGTAGGAGAGGATAGAAATACATATTAAGTTGTACAAATCCCATACCAAAAGTTCCTTGGAAAAGATTCTATATATTATGTAAAATCGTAACACGAACACATACTTTTTTTTCAAATTCCATACCAAAAGTTCCTTTGAAAAGATTCCATAAATCCAATAAAATTATAACATATACATACACTATGTAAATTGCACGTGACACTTCCTTCTTTTTTCTTCAGCTTTCTTCAATTTTATTAGGGGTCACTGTTTCTTACTCTTCTCTTCCACTCATTCCTGTCTAACGCATCTTCATCACACAGTTCTTCCTCTCTCAAGTCTTCTGCGATACAGTTCTTCCATCTTCTCTTTCGCCTTCCTCGTACTGCCGGTATTCTGATCATATACTTTCCATCTTTGGTTTTGAAAAATAATATTTAACTGCGTTTTTTTAAGAAAAACTGTTAAAAACTTCAAATAAGGGTACTTCCGGTGGATCAATTATAACCAAAATCTAATCAGCTCTTCATATGGATGTACAGACGAGGAATACGAAGGAAATATAATTTTTAGAATTGTAGTATTGGAGTTATCGTCACAGAAAAAATTTTCACACACACACACACACACACACACACACACACACACACACACAAACACACACATACACACACACACAGACATCATCGTAAAACCAGGAAAATCGTTTTATAGGGACCCTAAAACGTGCTTATTCATTTAAAACTCACCATCGAATTTTTTGCCTAAAGACAATACCTAAATAAATAAATATATCTTCACGGCGTATTACCCATTTCTGGGTGTGCCAGTATCTACAACACAAGTAGACAACGGTAATGATGACGATATATTTTTTCCCATGACGTCACAGAGTAAAAGGCACGACCATTTTGATTTTCACATTGCTTTAAACGTCAAAGTGACATTTAAAGATAACCTAAAATTTATGAAAGTAAACATGTCGATGGAACGTTGTTTCGTGCCAAAATAAAAAATAAAATCATATTCTGCAATATATTCAATGTCTCACATGCGTTTTTAACCTTCTACCGTCTAATTCAAAGATTCAAAAGTGAAAGAAAAAAGAAACATCTGATGTAACGTAGATAATTTCACGCCAAATGAAAATTATATTTATAAAAATAAATAGAACGATATTATATTAATATATTATAGCATATTCAGATATGTAATCCTCAATATATAGTTTATATATATTTTTTTTTTTTATGGGGTCCCGTGGCCGCGTGCCTGAGTGTCTGGTCGCGAACCCGGGGGAACCGGGTTCGATCCCGACTGACGCCAAATATTTCCAAGTTTAAATGGCACAAAAGTGACCCCTGTGGTGCACTCTCCACGCCAGCTATGAGTGCCCGTGAGGTGACGCCTGGTAAGCGCCCACACGGTAAAATATATCGTCATCATTACCGATGTCTACATGTGTTGTAGATACTGGCACACCCAGAAATGGGTAATATGCCGTGATGATATATATATATTATATATATTTTTCTTTTAGAAATTATGTGTTCATATAAAATGTCTGTTTGAAATGAGTCTGAACTTATACTGATCGATGAATTAGACTATCCTTTTTCTATTTAAACAGAAAAAAGGTACTATTATTTTTTTTGACCTCATTGGTTAAAAAATATATCCTGTTATTAATATAATTTTCTGTTTGTTCCAGGTAAGCTACACCACCATATATTACCCCCTCTCCCCTTAAGTTATTCCAACCACCATTGGTAAGTCTTAACACCTTATTACCCCTATATTAGCAACATACTTAACCACCGTACAGCCTATCTTATATTATTCATTACAATCTCGCTGCCATGTCACCCTTGTTGGCCTGTTCAACCCCTATAGTGTTCTTTCTCCGGGCGAATGTTAAGTTTTGGAGCCGATCTGCAACAAGCTGTTGCTCCTTATCGCAGGATCTGGTAACGAAGATCCATTATTACGTTATTTAAACATGAAGAGGAGAAAAAGGAATAGAAACAGATGAACAGCAGCTGGACCTACTTGTAAAGAATCTTATCGAAAAGATGGAGATGGTAAAGGGAGAGATGATCACAAGAATTAAATGAACTTGGATGGAGAGATATTTTTTTCTACAGTCACTATAGAAAGTAGCAATTTGCGCTCTCTTGTGTCAACGCAAAATGTCACTTTTCTTTATACAGTGTCTCTAAAATAGGGGGACATGGCTTAGCCACAGATTCCTGAGGCTAAAGTAAGACGTTATAAAACTAAAATGGAGTCTTAAGGTAAAGTTATAACTAAAGAAAAAACCCCTTAACCTTAACAATAAATTTAAAAACTATATACATATTTCGAGAACTAAGTTCTCATCATCAGTAGAAACTACAAAGTGAAAACAGAGAAGTTAAGATTACTCAGCATGTAAACCATGCCAGAGGTCAAAACAGCTCTGAGGAATAAGGGAGAGAACACGGGTTATATAGGGACAGGAGTCATAGGTGAATGGATACTTAATTGGGTAACTAAGATTAAACAGAGTAATTGTCTTATATTAACTCATATAATTTAGAATTTGGGATGGGACCTAGGTCCGCGTTCATCAATTTACATAAATTTAAAGATAAATTGATGAACGCGGACCTAGGGCCCATCGCAAATTCTAAATTATATGAGTTAATATAAGACAATTACTCTGTTTAATCTTAGTTACCCAATTAAGTATCCATTCACCTATGACTCCTGTCCCTATATAACCCGTGTTCTCTCCCTTATTCCTCAGAGCTGTTTTGACCTCTGGCATGGTTTACATGCTGAGTAATCTTAACTTCTCTGTTTTCACTTTGTAGTTTCTACTGATGATGAGAACTTAGTTCTCGAAATACGTATATAGTTTTTAAATTTATTGTTAAGGTTAAGGGGTTTTTTCTTTAGTTATAAAGTAAGACGATTTAACTAAACTTGCTTCTACCGGAAAGTGCACCATTTAGTCACAATTCTGCTTCAAAGTTCTTCGAAAAATAATTAATTTTGCTTGTAATAACAGAACAGTAAATACGATGTGGATGAAATTTGGTATGACAGTTCATATATATATATATAGTCATCTTTTAAGATGATACTTGTTATTATTAGTGAACCACTAGTGTATGAAACTTAGGTGTCCCAACATTAATTAGACCGTAACTTTTTAATGGCAATGCCGAAGACATGAAATTATTTTTCTTCAGAAAGATACATTCAATAGTAAACTTTTCTTTCTCTGTGTAATAGGGTATTCCACTCAATTTTTTTTTTTATTATTTTAAATAAAACTTTTTCAGTTTTGAAGCAATTCATAGTATTAAAAAATCTTAATTGTTCCTAGTTTAAGAGTATTTTATTTTCGAGAAATCAGTGTAATGTCACATTTTCTCTATACTTGTCTTTCTCACACACACTGCTCTGAGTACGCTGCGAGAGAAAGATAACAATTGTATGACGTCAATTTTCCCTTTTAGCAAATGTGAAATATCTCGTAAAGTAATTATTTAAAAAATGTTTTCACTGTTTTAACTATTATTTATTGAGCCATACTTTATGTTAAATTGAAATTTTCTTAATTTTTTTGTTATGGTGGAATACCCCATTTGTGATATCTGTTACGGTTCACACAGAAAAAAATAAAATCTGAGTGTCTGCACTGCTAAATTTTTAAAATAAATTTAATCTAGCAGTTATCCAAATGTCAAACATTGTGTCGCAAACCTGGGGGAACCGGGTTCGATCCCGACAGACGCCAAATATTTCCAATTTTAAATGGCACAAAAGTGACCCCTGTGGTGCACTCTCCACACCAGCTATGAGTGCCCGTGAGGTGACACCTGGTAAACGCCCACACGGTAAAATATATCGTCATCATTACCGATGTCTACAAATGTTGTGGATACTGGCACACCCAGAAATGGGTAATATGCCGTGATATATTTATTTATTTAACTTTAAAATTCTTGTGAGTTATATTTAAATCTAAATTGAGTGAGCTGTTAAAAATGGCCTTATTTAATTTAAGTCACGATATGGTAGCGTAGTTAATAACGTCACAAAAAGAAAGTAGCATAATTTTGACATGTATATGCAAATCTTGTCTCACTGGCGCCTACTATTTATAAGCATACAGGAAAGCATATATTAACCCATTAGTATTAAAGCTAAACATCTTTACTCTTGACAATTGAAGTACTTAACTTCAAATATATTTCAGTCCTAAAAAATATAATTGTAATTACCTTTTTTTTATCTCTCGCTAAGAGAGGTATTGGATTCATGCTAAAATTCGCATATCCAGATTTTAGTAAATAAGACACCTACAATCTGATTTTAACATTTTTACAATAATGTCTGTAAGTATGTGTGTGTGTGTGTTTGTGTGTGTGTTTGGATGTTGGAGGAACTGTTTCTCAAATTCTATAAGACTAAAGACCAATTTCACTACGCATTCCTTAATCTGACATTAGTGGAAAGAGCTGAAAAGATTTTGGTAACAATTAGACAACTGGAAATAGTAGTTTGTTAAAAAAATCTTCTAAATATAGAGAATAATAACAGAGAATTACAAATATATAAAATAATTTGTTGTAATGTACCTCAGAGCCCAAATAACTCCATGAAAACTATTAAAAACCACAACCAATTTCGGGAATATTTTGTCGTTACCTGGTATTTAAACAATTTTTCGGTGTTCGCTTCAAATTGTCTGCTGTGAAAGTATAAACAATAGTGTGAAAAACTTGCATTCTGTGCACAAATATAAAAAATGCAGATGCAGTAATCATGAACACATGTGAAAATGAGCAGAATGGCGTGCTGATGTATACGTGTGTTGATGCTATTGATTTTGTATTTTAATTAGATTATCGTAATGTTATGGATTATATTTTGATATGTGCGGGCATATTTTGTGCATGTACTGAATCTACGTTCACGTATGCATTCCCTCTACTACTACATATAAACATCATTTTCAAATAATATCCTTTAAAATTATTATTGTAGCTTAGTACATTATTACACCACGGGATATGTACAAACTTTACGACCTGTAGGTTTTACTGAATAAATATTATTTGATAATGTTTTTCACCAAAACAGATTGAAATCAAGTTAAAATATGAATCAAATTTTCTAATAATAATAATATATTGATGAAGGGATGGAAGGATCACTTACAGGCCTATTCTACTAAAAAAATCTGTTGTGGCCAGCACAAGACCTCTCGCCATTTCCATAAATAAATAAAAATAAATATATCATCACGGCATATTACCCATTTCTGGGTGTGCCAATCTGCTTTATCGCAGATATCGCCATTAAACTTAAAACGTGCCATTTCCATGTTAGGCTATATAAGTATTGTATTGCACTTCGCTTTCGAACCGTCGTTTTATAACAAAATATTACAGAATATTACCCAAATATTGTTTTTTATTACATTTAACATGTCTTCTGCACACATATAATTCTAATTATATCTATTTTTCATTGTATGAGTTTCTAAATGTCAATGATTGTTCCATTTCATTAACCAGATTGGCGGTATTTCTGATGGATATATGCATTTTACCACAATTTTACCTATAATTTCAAATATTTAATTAATAAAACAATAAGAAAAATTAAATATACTTCCCAGAAAAAGCTATCAGAATGTCACTAAAACTGTTGATATTTGACAATGACATGTGTCATGTTATAAACATTAGAATTTGTCAACTGGTTTCCTTAGTGCCTTGGCCTCTGCGATTAGTTTACTCTATAAATTATAGAGTCTTTATCTCTAAATCTATACAAGATATAATAAAATTTATAAGTGTATTAGATGGAGAATTTTATGTTCTTCAATATATAATAAAAAAAACTCCCAAAAAATTATATTTAGAAGAATTTTTCTAAGAAACTACTACTTCTGGTTGTTCAATTGTTACCAAAACCTTTTCAGCTCTTCCCAGGAATGTCAGATTGAGGAAACTGCAGTTAAATATTTTTAAGTCTTATAGTTTTTGAGGAATCGTGACTACAACATCCAGACATACATACATACACACACACACACATACACACATCCACACACACACACAAACACACATACACACATCCACACACACACACACACACACACACACCCACACACACACACACACACACACACACACACACACACACACACACACACACACACACACACACACACACACACACACACACACACAGAGACATCATTTTAAAAATGTTATAATCGGATTGTAGGGACCTTAAATCGTGCTTATTCAATAAAATCTGGATATGCGAATTTTAGCATGAATCCAATACCTCTCTTAGCGAGAGGTAAAAATGTATAACGATATCGTTACTGAACGACTGTCGCTAAGCATTTGGTTAAACGACTTTAATAACGACAAATGCCAAAAACCTATTCTACTAATCATATCGTTATAAATTATGGTTATCAGGATTATAACGATAATATCTAACTCCATGTATATTTTGACAGAACAAATTTTCATATGTTTTTCAATTTAAATTTGACATATCGATTCATTGTTTGTCTATTTAATTGAATTTGACAATGGATATAAAGAAAAGGGTGTCGAAGACAACTCAAAGACAGTATGAAATATGTGTTGAAGAACAGTAAAATAATAGTTTATTAAGAATTAATAAATTGTCCACAGAAGAATTGGAAGAAATATGGAGAAGACTTACAAGTCATTTAAATTCTGTGGGACCGGGTAAAAGAATCTGATGTATCACGCAGAGTACGATTATATAATCTGACATCCCTATACAAATATATAATTTTTAAATACATAGATCTATATTATATATCAATATATTAAATAATATTATCTAAATCTAAATTTTGAAATATATTATTAATAACTGTGTACAGAAGAGAATAAATACTCATCTTTGCAGAATCTCTTGCTCAGCTACAATTAATAAAATATCTTCTTCACCCATTTTTACTTTGGTCTCAAAATATGTCAAACTTTACGACTTCAACGATGCATGTGAACTTGTCGTTATTAAACGATATGAAATAACGATTCATAACGATAAATAAATTAGCAGAATAGGGTTTTGGCAAAAATCGTTATCATAACGACTTATCGCCTGGTAACGAGTCATAACGATACATAATTTTTTAGTAGAATAGGCCTGTTAGTGACTCCAGGAATACATTTTACTTGATATTTCTTTGAATTTTGTTTTTCTTATGTTGAAGTTTCATGTAATCATCCCTTCTGTCACCTACTTTCTGGTAACTTACCCACGAACTGTTAAAAAAATGGCACAGAGTGAAATAAAAATAAATAGAGCAATTCCACCATCCGCACCACTCGCTGCCAATAGAAAGAGGGGTAGGTTCTTTCTCTGCACGCGTCAGAATGACTAAAAATTACACTCAGATGCTCAAAGTGTCAAAAGACACTGACAAATTAAAAAAATAAATACTTTTTCTGACAACAGCGCCAATGCCGAGTAATGTTAGCACAGAGTTTTTCTTTTTCTTTTAGAGTTTATATTTTTGCATACTACACAATAAATGTTTTAGTTTATGAAACAAGCTTAAATTAACCTATTAATCACATATGTTAGTTTCATATACCTGAGTATTTTTTAACGTGAAACATTGGGTTTGTCATATCCATAGTTACGATTCGACTTTTGATTGACAGTAATATATTTGCGTGTCCCACTTAAAATGAAACATAGGGAACGAATTTGACAGATGTATTATAATTTAAATATTGTAAGAAATTTACCCAAGTCAGAAAACCACTCAAGAGCACTAAACATATTTCGGGCACAAGGTGCATACAATATTTTTTCTACAACTAAATTTAATTTTTAGAAAACAGGTATAATTATTTAAACAAAATTAACCTCTAATGACATTATGTCAATATGACAGATAACCGCTATAAGTTACGTCTTGACATTTGATTGACAGCTATTTATTTACCTGTCTCATTTATAACATAGGGAATGAATTTGACAGAAGTATTATATTTAAGTATTGTCAGAAAATCACTCGGGAACAAGGTGCACACAATATTTTTCTACAACTAAATTTAATTTAGAAAACAGGTAGAATTATTTAAACAAAACGTCCACTGACGTCTTGTCAAATGTCAAATTCGTTCCCTATGTTTCATTTTAAATGGGACGGGCAAATACATTGCTGTCAATCAAATGTCAAGTCGTAACCATGGATGACAAATCCAATGTTTCACGTTAAAAAATACTCACGGTATGTATTAAGTAATTATTACATAGGGGGTCACAGAGTTACACCACTTAGCAGTTTACGTCGAGTAGAAACACTCAGTTGTCTAAGAGTTATTTAGCCAGTATTCTGCTTCAAAATTCTTCGAAAAAAAATTAACTTTGTTTAAAATAACAGAACGCTTTATTCAATTTGGTATGACAGTTCATAATAAGTTATCTTTTAAGATGATATTTCTTATTATTAGTGAACCGGTAGTGTATGAAACTTAGGTGTCCCAACATTGATTAGACCGTAACTTTTTAATGGCCACGCCAATAACGTGAAATTATTTTTTTTTTCAGAAAGATACATTCAATAGTACACTTTTCTCTCTGTTTAATTTGTGATATGTTATGGTTCACTCAGAAAAAAATACTGAGTGTCTGCACCGCTAAATTTTAAAATAAATTTTATCTAGAAGTCTGTCCAAATGCCAAACATTTAATTTTTAATGCTAGTAAGGAGTTGTCAATCTTCACAACTTGTTTAAGAGTAAGCTAAGAAATTTAATCGTCTTATTTACAATAATAGGAGTGAAATATTATTAGGCCGAACAAACGGGTGTTACTGATTTTAGAATATTACGAAGAAAATTTTTGACAACCCCTAAACAGTTGTTACTAATAAGATATCATCACCGTATATAATCTGTTTAATAGCAGATATCGGTAATTGTGACATATTAGTACCAGGCGTCACCTCACAGGCAATCATTTTTGGCGTGGTAAATGAACTAAAGGGCCCCCTTCTCCCATGAAAATTCCAAATATTTCTTGTTGTGTTACCATCTTCATCAAATCCTATCACTCTCAAATTCGTGTGTATCTCTTGTAAGCTAAGAAATGTAATCGTCTTATTTACATTAAATAGTAGTAAAATATTATTAGGCCGAACAAACGGATGTTACTAATAAACTAACAATTGTTACTAATAATATATCATCGCCATATATAATCTGTTTAATCGCAGATATCGGTAATTATGACATATTAGTAACAGGCGTCACCTCACAGGCAATCATTTTTGGCGTGAAAAGTGAACTAAAGGACTCCTTTATTCCATGTAAAATTCCAAATATTTCTTTGGCGTCGGTCGGGATCGAATCCGGTCCTTAGATTCGCGACCAGATACTCAGCCACGCATCAAAATTTCTATGACAAATAATGCCTTATGATTATTTCTAATACGGAACTGGCATCATACAGCATACAGCTGTCTTTTTGTTTTTGGAAAGTTGTAAGACGTCAGTTCTTCTGGTGAAGATTTGCTGACAGCCCAAAGCGGACAGAAATAGAACAGTTTGCTGTCACAAGCTTTTTGCTACTCCCTGACAAATAAGTTTCGATTTTAAACCATCATTCTCGCCGACATATCGTCCTGTAACACATCACAAATAAATTGTCCAGGGTTTATTTAGGCTAAGACAATCTAGGCATTAGCCTAAGGCCTGTAATACCGTAATGAAAAAAAAGTTTGATTATAATTTTACAATGATCATAATACGGAATAACAATATTCCAAAAAATATGTGTTGCGGCCAGCACAAGACCTCTCGCCATTTCCATATTAGGGCATATTAGTACATATTGGCTGGTAGTGCGAGCTCGGTTTTAACTACAACGCTGTTTTAAGAAATGTCAAATTCAAATTTCATTAATTAATTTTACCCTTATGTTTGAAGAACGATTTTTAAAAAAATATTTGTTTGAATACAAACTATGTTCTGCTTAAAAATCATATTTTGATAAATTTGATATTATTTATTTTTATTATTAAATAACGAAATTTGACATTTCTTAAAACAGCGTTTTACTTAAAACCGAGCTCGCACTACCAGTCAATGTGTTTCACATTTCTGGTACACATACAAAATTTTTAATTACACATATTATTAATACATGAATTTTTATGTTTTTTAATTCATTTTATTTGCGTAGGTATATGTAATATATGTACTTATCTATAATTTTAAATACTTAATTAATAATAAAATAAGAAATACTAAATGTACTTTCCAGAAAGTCTTCTGTAAAGTATCAGGATGTTTGACACTGACGTTTTTTTTATCAATTACAAACATTTAAATTTTTCAACTGGTTTCCATGGAGTTATTTGGGCTATGAAATTCATTTAATTACAACGGATTATTTTATATATTTATAATTCTCTAAATCTATAGAAGATATATTAAAAATGTTCTATGTATCGGATAGAGAATTTTATATTCTTTAATATTTGTAATAACATAAATTTCCAAAAAATAATATTTAGAAGTTTTTTTTAAGAAACTACTACCTCCGGTTGCCTAATTGTTACCAAAACCTTTTCAGTTCTTCCCATTAATGTCAGAGTAAGGAATACGTAGTTAAATTGGTCTTTAGTCTTATAGATTTGAGAAGCCGTCCCTCCAACATCCACTCACACACACACACACACGCACGCACGCACACATACACACACACGCACGCACACACACACACACACACACACACACACATTCATTACACACAGACATCATTGTAAAAATGTTAAAATCGGATTCTAATGACCTTAAATCGTGCCTATTCACTAATATTTGGACATGCGAATTTTAACATGAATCCAATACCTCTTTTAGGGAAAGGTACAAAAAATAAAGCCATTTATATAATTCTTTTAGGTCTTCTTTTACATCGTTTTGCAGAAACTTTTCCTAAAGTATACCAGATTTACACTACATTATAAAATTCTCTCTCCTCTCCTATTTTACATTCCTTCTTCTATCTCCCACCTATCCTCTCTCCTCCTGTGTGTGACAAAGACAGCGCTAATTGCCTTCTGTTGGCAGAAGAAAGACAGCTGTCAGTTGATCTACGATTGAGGATCGAAGAGTGAGTTGAGTAATTGACGCTATTTCAATTTATGTTTCCTGTATGTGAATGTGAACGTAAACGGGTGACAACTTAGCGTGTAGCAGATGGCACTGGATGGCCCCATGATGAGGGAATCGCTCGGGGGTGATTTGTCCCTGAGGATTCGTCCGGAGATTGATAATTAGTTGATATATTGTACGTAGTAATGTCGGAGGGAGTTGGACGTGACGAAGTGACCAGTTGTACGTCTTAAAGGGTACAAGTGTATCTAAAATAGGGGGACATGGCTTAACCACAGATTCCTGAAGCTAAATAACTAACTTACCTTTACCGGAAAGTGTACCATTCAGCCAGTATTCAGCTTCAGGGTTCTCGGAAAAAAATTAATTTTGCTTATAATAACAGAACGTTTTATTCGATTTGGATGAAATTTGGTATGACAGTTCGTTTTGTTATGTCATACTTGTTATTATTAGAACATATTATTTTAATGGCCACGCCGATAACGCAAAATTATTTTTTTTCAAAAAGATAGATACATTTAAGAGTAAACACAGAAAAAAGTAAAACATGAGTGACTACAACGTGAAATTTTTAAAATAAATTTAATCTAGCAGTCTGTCCAAATTCCAAACATCTAATTTTAATGACAGTAACGAATTGTCAATGTTCTTAACTTGTTTAACAGTAAGTTAACATATTTAATCGTCGTATTTAAATAATAATGGTATACCCAAAACATTCAAGCAGCCAGTGCACGTTATTAATAAAAATTGAATTTTAGTAACTAGATGTGTGACGTCATGTACTGCTACGTTTGCAGAAGTTTTAGAATCTTTATGAAAAGAGTTATACAGATTGCAATCTATATTATCAACATGTTCATGAACTGTCACATCTACAAAATAAATACTATATTTTCGTCACTGTCCATTTCTATTTAAATTATTTTATAATACTAACCTTATTTATACTTATGTATGCCATATAAAGGCAATAAATAAAAGTGAGCCGAATTTCAAAGAAATATACCGAATTCTTCTGATTGATTTTAATGCATTAAGGTTTTTACACTAAGTGATGACGTGCATTGGCTGCTTGAATGATTTGGGTATAGTAGTGTTTACACTCGGATTCATTAGGTTCATAAGCGTACACAAAAGTTACTGTCACAATTATTATTTGACGGAGTTTATGGAATAACACGACACAAGCATTTCTTTCCCTTTCTCTTCAGGTCAAGATTCGTGTCCCGCATTATAAGTACATTAGGTGCGTTCGGTAAATCATACGGAGTTGGAGTATTTACGGAGCGGTGTTGGAGTGGAGTGGGAGTAGAGCTGGAGTTGGAGTAGATCGAGGGAACAAGGTACACTCCTTTATTTGTGATTAACCGAACGAGTAGAGTTAAAATTTTGGTGCACGAATGTAATAACCTCCTTTTTTGACAATCTGATATACTGCACTGCTAAAAAAAATAAATAATGAACCATACAGAAGTTATTCAGTTTGGTATTATTCTTTAATGATTCTGAAGAAAGTATATATTAGAAAAGGTACAGAATTCTTACCATTCCGACATACTGCGCCTTGTTATATTACAAAACAATATTATAAATATAAAATAATTGTGCATAATAAAATATTTCAACATAAAAATACAAAATGATCTGACAGATGTCATATAAAACAAAAAAACTCCATGTATGCTTGCATATCGAGGTTGGGCTTATGGAGTTAACACTTTTCACTCCACTTGACTCCATTCTGCATTTGCCGAACGGTTCATTTTAAGACGCTTATCACCAGTGTTGTAGTCGTAAAATTAGCAGAGGGTATACGCTGAAAATATATTTGTAAACATAGGGTATACGCAGGGGGCGGGGGGCAATAATTAAGAAGAAAAAAATCTGTTGTGGCCAGCACAAGACCTCTCGCCATTTTCATATTAGGCTATATAAGTATTGTATTGCACTTCGCTTTCCAACCGTCGTTTTATAACAAAATCTTACAGAACATTACCCAAATATTGTTTCTTTCTATATTTAGCATGTCTTCTGCACACATGTAATTCAAATTATATCTATTTTTCATTGTATGAGGAAGTTTCTAAATGTCAAATATTGTTCCAGTTCATTAACCAGATTGGCGGTATTTCTGATAGATATATGCATTTTACCACAATTTTACCTATAATTTCAAATATTTAATTAATAAAAGAATAAGAAAAGTTAAATATACTTCCCAGGAAAAGCTATCAGAATGTCACTAAAACTGTTGATATTTGACAATGACATATGTCATGTTATAAACATTGGAATTTGTCAACTGGTTTCCTTAGTGCCTTGGCCTCTGCGATTAGTATACTCTATAAATTATAGAGTCTTTATCTCTAAATCTATACAAGATATAATAAAATTTTTAAGTGTATTAGATGGAGAATTTTATGTTCTTCAATATTTAATAAAAAAAACTCCCAAAAAATTATATTTAGAAGAATTTTTCTAAGAAACTACTACTTCCGGTTGTTCAATTGTTACCAAAACCTTTTCAGCTCTTCCCAGGAATGTCAGATTGAGGAAACTGCAGTTAAATATTTTTTAAGTCTTATAGTTTTTGAGGAATCGTGACTACAACATCCAGACATACATACATACATACATACACACACACACACATACATCCACACACACACACACACAGACATCATTTTAAAAATGTTATAATCGGATTGTAGGGACCTTAAATTCATGTATAAAAATAAATTGCCAGATCACAGAACATTTTACAAAAAAGAATATATTTATCTGAATAAACTGTCTAAAATCGAAACACAACAACACAACATGCGCGCGACTATTATACATTGTGACTTAATACGAAGTTAATGTCATCTTTTAAATTTTCAACTAAAATTCAAAATACGAAAACTATAAACACAAAGAAAAAAATAAAATATTTAAATTCTGCCTTACATATCAAAGTCGCAAACCTGCCTACTACGAATCGTACATTTTACGAAAACTGAAAACGGTATACGGCTTCTATATAACAAAAATTAAAATTAAAATTTCAATAATAGATGGCGACGCCAATCAAATAAAGTACATTTTATAAACATAAAGATAATTTCAATATAATTTCTAAAAAAATGATATTAATTGTGGGATAAAATTTTCATTAGTTGATTTAATTTTTATAATTTTGTCTCAAATATTTAAAAGCAGAGGGTACACGCTCGGGCACCTAAAAAATCCAGAGGGTATACGGCGTATACCCGCGTATACCCTCGACTACACCCCTGCTTATCACTCCATGTAATTACCGAACGGTGCTAGGAGTATACAGAGTGAAAAGAGTGAACAGAACTCATTTGCCGAACGCACCTATTGTTTGCAAAAACTTTTCCAACAGCCCTCGTAACATAATGGTGTTTAAATATTTTTCAAAATTGAAGAGCTGCCTTATCCAAAATATGGGTATAGAATGTTCCACAACAATTCATTTATTTATTGTTTAATCGAAAACTGTTAATGATAAAAATCTGTCGCTGTTTTAATCGGATATGCATGTTTATAACAATTCCATAATGTGCAATTACCATCTGATTTAGAGTATGAATCACACTAAAACGGCAAACGTAAAATCAATATTAGCTCAGCTCATTTGCAAATTGCGGAGTAGATTTTTTCGTAAACAAGATAAATACACGTCAGTTGTTAATTAACAGTTCTCCCATGACAAATATTAAATGAAAAGATTATTTATATGAATCCGGATAACTTTGCAGCGAAATACTAGCGCGTCAGCTCTTCGTCGTATATCACGGCGCGCTTCGCGCCAGAGTGCATACATTCAGAGGAATTTATGCATTTTACACACTTTTTACAGCGCGATGTTTTTCGAAGATTTGTAGAACGTTTTACAAATACAATTCACTACCAAGGTATTCATTTCGTAATACTCGCCACCTTCACTTTTATCAAGAATTAAAGACAAATTTGGCACATTTCTTTAAGATTTGAAAGAAAAAAAATCTGATGTGGCCAACACAAAACCTCCCGCTATTTAATTTTTACATACATACATAAAATCACGCGTTTCCCACTTAGTGGGTTAGCAAAAACCCGGAAACAATAGTAACAATAAGAAAAGGGATAAGAGTAAGAGCTCAGCTAACTCACTTCGCTCTTTAACAACATTCTTCTTTCGCCTTGTCCACAATCATCATAGCATTCATACATAAGAACATATTAAAGTGACTGATTTTCGGTAGCGAATAACCGCATCTGGACCACAATAATAGTTACGCAACAATCATCCTTCCACACATATCCCTATCCATTTTTATTAATTTAAATACATACTTACGTATTTACTAACGCTGCAAACTGTTCCACTGCATAAAACTATTGATTTATTTACTATTTTCTTTTTAAAATGTCACTATTATTAATTTGAAGTGATTAGTTTTTTGACAGTGACATTTACTGTCAGTTACATTCATTTGAAATATGAACTGTGTAACAAAAGAATTAATGTGTTTATCTTAGGCTTCGTGACTAATAAGAAAAATTATTTTTAAATTTATCTGTAAAATATATAGAAAAAGTATTAATGCATTCCTGTAGAAAATTCAATAATCTTTAATTTTCATAAGACATAAAATGCGAAAAAATGGCATTTAATGGTATTTTTTTAAGAAAAACCATTATGAGCTTCAGGTAAAGTGCCATTTCCGGTTATCCGATTTACACCAAAATCTAATGGCTTCTTTTCATATTAGAATAGGGTATAAATACAAGGTTTCATAATTTTTTGAATGATAGTATTTGAGATAGAGCGAAGACAAAATCCCTACACATACACACACACATACATACATACACACATACATACATACACACATACATACATACATACACACACACATACACACATACAGACATCATCGTGAAAATGTTAAATTTGGATTCTAGGTACCTTAAAACGTGGTCATTTACTAAAATCTCGATAAGTGATTTTTAGCACGATCCCTATACCTCCCTTACCAAGGGTAGCGGGAGGTAATAAATGTATCTTAATGGTATTGAGTGATTCAATTTGAGTTTCCTATGTTTGCAGCACTACCGTGAGTATTTTGTAGCGTGAAACATTGGATTTGTCATATCCATGGTTACGAGTTGGCATTTGATTGATAGCAATGGATTTGCCTGTCCCATTTAAAATGAAACAGAATATAAATTTGCAATTTGATAAGACGTCAATAGAGGTTAGTGTTGTTAAAATATTTATACCTGCTTTCTAAATTAAATTTAGTTCTAGAAAAAATATTGTGTGCATCTCGTGCCTCGCCTTGTGCCCGAGTGATTTTCTGACTCGGCTAAATTTACAATATTTAAATATAATACTTTTGTGAAATTCATTCCCTATCTTTCATTTTAAATGAGACAGAGAAATATATTGCTGTCAAACAAATGTCAAGTCGTAACTTATAGGAAAATTCAACGGTTATCTATCTATCTATCTATCTATCTATCTATCTATCTATATATATATATATGGGGTCCCGTGGCCGCGTGCCTGAGTGTCTGGTCGCGAACCTCGGGGTACCGGGTTCGATCCCGACAGACACCAAATATTTCCAATTTTAAATGACACAAAAGTGACCCATGTGGTACACTCTCCACACCAGCTATGAGTGCCCGTGAGGTGACGCCTGGTACGCGCCCACACGGTAAAATATATCGTCATCATTACCGATGTCTACATGTGTTGTAGATACTGGCACACCCAGTATGGGTAATATTCCGTGATGATATATATTTATTTATTTAAATATATGTTTTCTAAAAGTTTAATTTAGTTGTAGATAAAATATTGTATACACCTTGTGCCCGAAATGTTTAGTGCTCTTGAGTGATTTTTTCTGACTCTGCTAAATTTCTTACAATATTTAAATATAAGAGTCGTATTCGTTCCCTTTGTTTCATTTTAAATGGGACGGACAAATACATTGCTGTCAATCAAATATCGAATCGTTACCTCGGATATGACAAACCCATTGTTTCACGTTAAAAAATACTCACGGTATAGATCAAACAACTGTTAATAAACACGTGTTTTCAAAGTGTCAAATATTAGTTTACAACTAAACATTTACGAAATGGATCATGTACAGCAGATTGCGTTTTAGAGCACCAGTAATTTTATGCTGATTTTTCAAGGAAAATCTTCTCACATTTCCACCTATCTGGATATGTTAATAAGCAAAATTGCAGCATATGGGGTGAGGAAAATCCAAATGCGATTCGCGAGGCACTATTACATACTATCTAGTAAAAATTCCAGATCAATTTACGAAACTGTAAATTTATTAAGGGAAGAATTAATACTAGATCTTACACAATTAAAGTTAGTAATGCTTAAGACAGCACTACAATCTTACATCAAAGATTTTTCCGTCTTCCACTCGCTCTATAGGAATTAATTCCGTGTGATACCCTGATCCCATGTCGGAAACATAACATTCCTGACTTGTATAGTGGGTTTCACTTACAATCCACAGGCTAAGCGATCCGTAGTCTATTACCGAAGCCGCGAACGCGATAGCGTACGCTACGCTAACACGCGCTGCCGGCAATTCAATCCGCAATGGTATTGTTTTCGCATTAACCATTATGTCAAATTCATAAAGAGAACTTAATTTTTTCTCTTGTGTTTCTCTTGGCGTTTCTTTGCGCCCCTAGCGCACGAATCAAAGAAACGAACAAAGGATCAACAGTCAAAGGAAATTTTTGTTGTAATTGGAATTATTTTGCTCATTCAGGATTAGATTGTACGAAAGGTAGGATGCTTTTTATCAAATAAATAATTATATAATACGTCAACATGTCTGTTGTGTTTTATATTATAAATAAGAATAAATTTGAGACTTGTATCTCGCATAATCTTTGGGTAAATATATTTTTTGAAAAGTGTTACATGGTGTCCAATCGATAAGAGCCCATAAGGCCAAATAAACTAAGGTACTTTCTTAAGCCCGTAGACAATATGAAATAACTGTGACAAGAAAAAAAGTTTAATTACAATAAAGAAAATTTGATTACAATAATGAAAATAACTAATCACATAAAAATTTATTGTAATAATCGTTACAGCATATTCGAGGTGTAATAACAATAATAATAATACATCATCACGGCATATTACCCATTTCTGGGTGTGCCAGTATCTACAAAACATGTAGACATCGGTAATGACGACGATATATTATTATTTTACCGTGTGGGCGCGTACCAGGCGTCACCTCACGGGCACTCATAGCTGGTGTGGAGAGTGCACCACAGGGATCACTTTTGTGCCATTTAAAATTGGAAATATTTGGCGTCTGTCGGGATCGAACCCGGTTCCCCCAGGTTCGCGACCAGACACTCAGGCACGCGGCCACTATTTAAAAAATGATGCATATATCTTCTACTTAATCTATACATAATATTTTGATACTATCATTTCTAAATCTTGTAACCAGACTGCAAAATTCGTATTTTTATAAAATGTCTGGTCATTTTACGTAACGCGAGATTGTCGAATCTTAATTTAAGGCTATGTCCATTGTTGCACTTTATCACCCTAATATCTAAATCTTAAATTTATATGCTCTAAATAACGTCATTATTTAGGATTTTAGGAATTAAGATTGGGTATAACACCCACCTCCTAATACGCTATTTGTTATGCATGTATAGGCAGTCTTTCGGTCGCCAATCAAAATATTATACATAGATTTCATATACGTGTCCAAGCGCTATATCAAAAAACCCCTTATTTCCGAAATATCTCAATGTTACCATTTTATTTTTTACCTCCCGCTACCCTTGGTAAGGGAGGTATAGGGATCGTGCTAAAAATCTCATATCGAAATTTTAGTAAATGACCACGTTTTAAGGTCCCTAGAATCCATTTTTAACAATTTCACGATGATGTCTGTATGTGTGCATGTGTGTGTGTGTGCGCATGTGTGTATGTGTGTATGTGTACGAATTTTGTTTGCACTCTAACTCAAATACTATCATTCAGAAAATAGGAATAGAAGCCATTAGATTTTGGTGTAAATCGGATAAACGGAAATCGTACTTTACTTGAAGCTCATAATGGTTTTTCTTCAAAAGATACCATTAAATGCCATTTTTTTCGCATTTTATGTCTAATGAAAATGAAAGATTATTGAATTTTCTACAGGAATACATTAATACTTTTTCTATATATTTTGCAGATAAATTTAAAAATATTTTTTTTATTAGTCCCGAAGCCTAAGATAAACAAAATTCCTTTGTTACACAGTTCATATTTCAAATGAATGTAACAGTTAATGTCACTGTCAAAAATCTAATCACTAATTAATAATAGTGACATTTTAAAAAGAAAATAGTAAATAAATCAATAGTTTTATGCATTGGAACAGTTTGCAGCGTTAGTAAATACGTAAGTATGTATTTAAATTAATAAAAATGGATAGGAAAGTGTGGCGAAGGAAGATTGTTGCGTAACTATTATTGTGGTCCGGAAAATCGGTCACTTTAATATGTTCTTATGTATGAATGCTATGATGATTGTGGACAAGGCGAAAGAAGAATGTTGTTAAAGAGTGAAGTGAGTCAGCTGAGCTCTTACTCTTATCCCTTTTCTTATTGTTACTATTGTTTCCAGGTATTTGCTACCCCCTAAGTGGGAATCGAGTGATTTTATGTACGTATATATGTATGTAAAAATTAAATAGCGGGAGGTTTTATGTTGGCCACATCAGATTTTTTTATTAATATTCGTTATTCAGCATATACATTCGTATTTTTTTACTATTTTCCTTTAATTCGATTGTGCTGGAATCCCCTATTACACTACTTTTAGACAGGGCATCGAACCCGCCAAAAACTGGGTTCGGTTTAGGTTTAGGTTAATTTGTTTTTTGAAAGATGGTTTTGGGTGCGGTTCTGGTTCAAGCATTAATAAAATTTGCGGTTTTGTTCGCGGTTCAGGTTCGAAATAATGTAAAATGAGATCTGGAATTTACTCAAAAAGCAACAAGAAACGAACACAATTTTCACGAAAAGTCAGCCCAGACAGCAACGCAGATGCCTAAGACGTCGATTATCGGCTGTATTTACTTTTCGAACTAAGAATTAACCTGAACCGGAGTTGAACCCCGAACCTGAATTTTAATACTCGGTTCGGTTTCGACTCAGGTTCAATTAAAAATATATCTGAGGTTAGGTTCTCTCTTTGGGTTCCCTAAAATGTTACGGTTTGGTTCCGGTTTTGGTTCGGGTTCGATGTCTTGCTTTTAGATAGCTCTGTTCGATGAGAAGTGCTTGAAGTGCAGAGCAGAATAGTGCAGTGCAGTGTAGTGTACACTAGTACAGTCTAATCCTTGTGGTTTCATAAAACACACTAGTGTATATTTGGGCAAGTTTGCTCAGCTGTGAGTAATCAAGCCAACCGTAGCCAAAGGTGTAAAAGTTTAGGTTGTTTATAAACACAGTCATATCATAAAGCTGCAAAGAAGTGACTGCAGAAATGTCTGTTTTAAAGAGCATAGTGTTTGAACTAATAAACGATTCTGACGAGCATCAATCATCACTTGATTCTTCATCAGATTCAGAGACAGATATATCAATTAATTCTTTATATAACAAAACAAAGAGAATATACTATATCTGAATCCATTATTTTAATTTCTCAATGTGTAAAATTTTAGGTTAATAAACAGATATGTAGATAGGATAGAATTAAAATGTCTACCGAACAACATTTTGCTACCCCCACTCCTAGTCTGCACTTTCTACACTACCTCGCGAGTCAGGTCAGAAACGTGAGCACTAGTTCTTAAAATTTTTGTCATCTAACAGCCTGCCAGAAGCTGCCCGTTTCTCATAAAACATGTTAGTGTAAGAAAGTTAACACTAGGGCGGCATCGAACAAAACTAATATATGTAAAATTATTGTAAATCCAAAAAGTGTTGTTGGAAAAAGTGATTGTTCGGTAACTCTTTATCGGGAATGTACTCGAATGTCGCGTTGAAAAAGTTTTTATTTAAATTGAGTCCTGTACATCAATCGCTGTTGGAAAACAATAAACAAGTGTAATTTAATTTCGCCGTGACATAGATGTAGTGTTTTGATGTGATCTGTGACATATTTTATTTATGACATTGATTGAAAAATGTTGTTCTCATTACTGTGCTCCATTAGTCATCCTTCTGTTTGACGCGCGAATTTCGCGATTTGTGAATTTCTAATTAATCGCTGTAGCCGCGACTGGCCTGCGTAGCGAACCTCACTTGTTTGTGGACCAGAGAAATAATCGACGAGCGGTACTCTGTTTTTTGTTTCCCGCTGTTTATTGTTGATTTCTGTTATCGATGTTTTCACAGCTAGATTTATTCGATTTACGGACTCACTCGATAAGGAATTATGATCGGGATAAACTATATTTACTATTCTCTCTTTATTTATTTCGTGGAATAACAATTCATGTAAATTTTACACATCCAGTGACTCACAAGGTTTTACACTTTCTCAAAATATTTTCCATATGATATGACAAATTTTATTCACATATACTTGTATATTTAAGTAAGTAGTATTTTATAAAACAAATTCGAATATTAACTCCTACACAGACAGACAAGCATCATTTTAAAAATGTTATAATCGGATCTAGGGCCCTTAAGTCGTGCTTATTCAACAAAATTTAAATATGAGAATTTTAGCATGAATCCAATACCTCTCTAGAGGTAAAAAATACAATTATTTTTACCTCTCGCTAAGAGAGGTATTAGATTCATGCTAAAATTTGCATATCCAGATTTTATTGAATAAGCACGATTTAAGATCCCTAGAATCAGATTATAATATTTTTAAAATGATGTCTGTGTGCGTGCGTGCGTGTGTGTGTGTGTGTGTGTGTATGTGTACGTATGTCTGGATGTTGTAGAAACGATTCCTCAAAAACTATAAGACTTAAAAAATTTTAACTGCAGTTTCCTCAATCTTTCATTCCTGAAAAGAGCTGAAAAGGTTTTGGTAACAATTGAACAATCGGAAGTAGTAGTTTCTTAGAAAAATTCTTCTAAATATAATTTTTTGGGAGTTTTTTTTATTAAGTATTGAAGAACAAAATTCTCCATCTAATACACTTAAAATTTTTATTATATCTTGCATAGATTTAGAGATAAAGACACTATAATTTTTAATATGTTATTATGTATGAATACGTTTATGAATGTGGCTGAGGTGAAAGAAGTGTGCATGGATAGGAATGTGTGGCGAAGGATGATTGTTGCGTAACTATTATTGTGGTCCGGATGCGGTTATTCGCTACTGAAAATCGGTCACATTAATATGTTCTTGTATGAATGTTATGATGATTTTGGGCAAGGCGAAAGAAGAATGTTTTTTAAGAGTCCAGTGATACAGTGGAGCTTTTACTTTCATCCCTTTTCTTATTATTTTCGGGTTTTTGCTAACCCACTAAGTGGAAAACGCGTGATTTTATGTATGTATGTATAATTTATAGAGTACACTAATCGCAGAGGCTAAGACACTAAGGAAATCAGTTGACAAATTTCAATGTTTATAACATGACACATGTCATTGTCAAATATCAACAGTTTTAGTGACATTCTGATAGCTTTTTCTGGGAAGTATATTTAATTTTTCTTATTGTTTTATTAATTAAATATTTGAAATTATAGGTAAAATTGTGGTAAAATGCATATATCCATCAGAAATACCGCCAATCTGGTTAATGAATTTGAACAATCTCTGACATTTAGAAACTTGCTCATACAATGAAAAATATATATATAATTAGAATTATATGTGTGCAGAAGACATGTTAAATGCAATAAAAAACAATATTTGGGTAAAGTTCTGTAATATTTTGTTATAAAACGATGGTTCGAAAGCGAAGTGTAGTATAGTTCATCTAGGGATCATTTTCCGAAGACTCGTTATCGTTTTATTATGGGTGCACAATAGCTAAAACCGCAATGCCAAAATATTTCGGTCCGTACAGTCGACCAGTTCAGTATTTGCAATGCTGGTATATATTTTACGCCCAGTATTCGACTGTAGACCAAGACTCTACAACATCCCTGGTAATCGGTTTAGAAAATCTGGAAAGTGCAGTCTTGGTCTACAGTCGAATACTGGGCGTAAAATATATACCAGCATTGCAAATACTGAACTGGTCGACTGTACGGACCGAAATATTTTGGCATTGCGGTTTTAGCTATTGTGCACCCATAATAAAACGATAACGAGTCTTCGGAAAATGATCCCTAGATGAACTATACAATAATTATATAGCCTAATATGGAAATAGCGAGAGGTCTTGTGCTGGCCACAACAGATTTTTTTTTTTGCATGACATTATCTCGGTGTTATAGGATCGTCTTAAGTGATAGGCGGTTAAGCTGTTTATGACCACCCCCCAATTTTTGGTGACGAGAACTACAATCTTATCTTGGTTAAAATTTAAAACTCCTTACTCCCTTTATAAATACAGTTTCCCAGTCCATTCTCCAGTCCACATATCCCAGTCTCCATTCCACAATTCAAGTCCACAATTCGTCCAGCTATCCAGCGGAGTCCACTGGAGCTTTCGTAGTGAAATAATCTATCCATCTACGGGCCTGACAGTGACAGCTTCAGCTCGCTCGGCTTCGGACGTGGGCCAGGGGGTGCATGGGGGTGTTGCGGGGGTTGTGTGGGAGACAGCGTGACACATGACGGCTGAGACGCGGACAAGAGTGACGGCTGAGGACGCCTGGACGACGCGGGAGGACGCAGAGGGTGGAGGGGGGTTGAAAATAAAAAGAAACGCAGTAAACAAGGGTGGAATATTAGAGGTCATTCCGGGGAAGGAAAATGTTAAATGGTTTAATGATTAGCAAGCTACAACATATATATATACCGAGAGTTTCTTTTATCAGTGAACATGGGCGTATGTCATTACCATAGTTACATCTAAAATAATTGACAGCAATGTATTATCGCGTTTTTTTAAAACTGGACATAGGACGTGACATTTAGTATATCTGTCAATGTCATCAAATTGTCATATTTCAAAATGTATACAGTTGAAGAAAAAGTTCAAATTGTATGGTATAATTCTATACTCTGACATAAGCCTAAGGCAAGAAATAATTAATATAAATTATATTTTATCCCTATTTTTTAATTGATCAATATTAATTTTGTCACCATTGTAAATACAATTTTTTAAATGGCCCCAAAGAAAAAAAAATCGTTTGGTGTAAGATCTGGTGGCATTGCAGGCCACTCCACTTCTCCACCACGTCCTATCCAGCGTTGGGGGAATACCTGCTGCAGATATAAGTGAAAATTTTGACGACTCCAATACCTGCAATTTTGTGAATTTACTTCCCGATTAATATAAAATGTCGCTTCATCCGTAAATAAAATTCGATCTAGTAATATTTCCCCACTATTAATTTTGTTCATCATATCTTCGCAAAAGATATTTCTTCGTTCTATATCGTTGTGTAATAACTCTTGGTGATTTTGATATTTAAAACTCTTAAAATGTTCTTGTCTTAAAACCTTGTATACTAGTATTCTGAATTTCAGAAAAAAAAATTGTTGACAGGGTGTTGTCACTTTCAATTAATTGCATAATTTCTTGTTTCTTACTATTAACTACAGTACTTGGTCTGATTTTCTTCTTGTGCTGTTTATTGACGCATTCTTTAGTTCTGTAGTCATTGTAAATTTTTCTTATAGTTGTTGGACTGGGTCGCTTATTAAAAGTTAATGCACATAAGTCAGAAACTTGTTGTAGACTCGTTATAATTACTCCAATTTACAATTTGAACTTTTTTGTATACATTTTGAAGTATGACAATTTGATAACATTGACAGATATACTAAATGTCACGTCCTATGTCCAGTTTAAAAAAAAACGCGATAATGCATTGCTGTCAATCATTTTAAATGTAACTATGGTAATGACATACGCCCATGTTCACTGATAAAAAAAACTCTCGGTATATATATATATACAGGGTGGCGCACTTAAGACGATCCACCCTTAATAACTTTGAAACGAATTGTGATAGGCATACCCGGTTTACGCTAAATGTTTTAACATCTAGGGGGCTACATTTTATTAATGTTTTTGTTTTTTTTTTAATTCACTAATCTCACCCCCACCACTCTCAACTTTTAAATCTTAAATGGCAATATACCCCTTGTGACATATCAAATTAAAGATCTTGAAAAATGCTACACAGACATCTCAATAAATTGATATTTGAATAAATCGTTTTAAAGTTAGAAACAATTGTTTATAATATTTTAATGCATGTTGTGTTATGGAAATGACAAAATAAAAAAAAAACAATGGATTGGTCGAAGGGGGTTAATTGATAGGTAAATATGAGTGCCTTGTTTATCTAGTATTAGATCATAGAGTCAAGCAAGACTGAGTAGGGTTATTACATGGATGGGTAACTATGTTGCTATCTGACAAATAATTTATTTTTTTCTTTAGCAATAATTTCTACTTTCGCCGTTTCAGTCGAATACTCGCGATATGTATAATCACATGTTTCCTTACAATCCAGAAGATTAATTGTGTTACACTAATATAAACATATATCATAAAAATTCAGGAAGTTAATTGCATACATTTTATTATTATTATTTATGGTCAATAAAATGTGATTTATTCCACAGCTCTAATCAGACATGACTCAATCCGGTTTATAATAAATATTTGACTATGTTCAACACAGGGTCGTTTCAAAGAATATCCACTAGCAATTTTTACCTCCCGCTACCCTAGGTAAGCGAGGTATAGGGATCGTGCTAAAAATAGCATATAGAGATTTTATTTATTTTATTTTTGATGCTCCCAGAATCCGATTTTAACATTTTTACAATGATGTCTGTTGGTATGTATGTGTGTGTGTGTATGTGTGTATGGGTGTGTGGATCCCCTAGACATGATTATCAATCCGAAAAATTAAAATTTTGTATACCCATTTTATACTAATGTGGGAAGAGCTCATTAGTTTTTAGTGTATATCGAACAACCGGAAGTATCACTTATACAAGCTTTCAACAGTTTTTCTTAAAAAAAATACATTGCATATAATTTTTCAGCAACTTTTACAAATAAAATTTGAATATACTCGTAATGGTACAATCTTCAATTTTACGATAATAGCATTTAGTAAATAACTTTAAATATTAAATTATAAAATAATTTATTTTTGTACATCATCTTGCCTATGCGTCAAACAAAAACATAATATTTTAATAACAATTTTGTCATATTTAAACAAATGTCACTGTCAGGAAGCAATTACATTAAAATTAATAATGAAACCGTGTTAAGAAGGTTGTATTAAATCTAATGAAATTAAGATTAATAATATTTACATTCGAGTGCGTGTAAGTTGTATTTTACAGCGCGACAGCTTTATTTAAGGCACGAGCCCTTAAGGCGAGTGCTTTACTAGCTGGAGCGCACGAAAATTGTATCAAATTTTTTGGCCGACGATAATGAAAATCACTTTTTGTAATGAGATAGGTTGCACTTCTGAAAAGGGTTAGTTTAAAATACTGGGGTTAAGTCAATTTCCAAATTTAATTTTACTTACCTTCATTAGAGTACTTCTTCTAGCAAAAATTTATTTGTAATAATAGACGTTGTTTATGACTGATAATATGTTTATTTGCTCATGCTTTCTTCGTAATAAATAATAGGTAAGTGTTGATATTTGACATTTCAGCAATGCTCTCGTATTTGACAGGTATATCGATCGGTGACTATGTCGGTAACGGCGGATTTTTACAATAACGACAGATGTCACTGCCGTGATTTTGGTTTATATAAATTAATTTTAAATATAGGAAATGTTAAAATAAAAAAATAACTTATGTAGGTAGTACTTTTTTACATGAACTTTATTATAGTAAAGATGATTTCTTTCCTAAATGCCATGCATAAACGTCCAGTGTATTTTGATTATTTTACCGCATAGTTAGATAAGTTACAACCCAGTAAGCGTAAAATGTAGGTTACACTTGCTGTGTATACAATTGTAAAGTTCCCATTACACTTCAGGAGGACAAAAAAATAATATATTTTCCATCATACATAAATATTAGATGTACAAGATGATCCGACATAAATTTGATATGTTTGCAACACTAAAAATCAAATGAAAGATAAAAACTATGTTCATCAAAAATTTACTATTTAGTTAGGTACATATCTAGGAGTCTATGACAAGTGAATATAAGTAAAAAACAAAAGTACTGTACTGTATTTGTAGTGACAATAGTTTATCAACCGAAGAAATAAATAAATATTCCGATAACGCTAAAATGGGTTAAACTGCACGTGTTAGAATGAAAAATGGTTTTGTACTTGTTATATGGTTATCCACAGCAAAACCGGTATAATATGTAGGTATTATTATTATCATCATATCAGTTACTGTGTGGCTATAAGTATACTTATACAGAATATGCTAATATGAATGGAACAGTAAGGGCACCATTCTGATTATTCTTATTATTAAAGATACCAATTTGGGAATTTGACTTCTGGAGCAGAAATGGGACACTACACCATAATCAAAATTTTGTTATCTTAAATAAAAATGCGTACACTTACGTAACATTCTCTTTACAATCAAATAATATTAGTACCAAGTTTATATATGTATATACCCATTTTGAATTATTGCCCCAAAAGTCAATATACCCCACATTTAGATAAAAACTTCAGAATTTTCAAAAATCTAATTTGTATGTATTTAGATACTTCTCAAAGCGCTGATTCCAAATTTTGAAACCGCTGGTCGATATCTCGTTTCGTTCTCGAGATATTTAGAGTCAAAGTTTTGTTCAAAACTGCCCATTTTTGGGTAATAACCCAAAAATGGGTGGAGATATGAATTTAGCGACATCACCATTTGATTCTCCGGGCAAAATTACATATGTGTACCAATTTTTATAATTTTTGTCCAATCGGTTCATTTTTTATGAATAAAAGTTTGAAAACCCCTAAAAATGGACAAAATCTGAAAAAATGGCAAGGGGTACCCCTTACGATTCTTGCGATTTTTGGCCATTTTCAGTTATTTTTCTTTAGAAATTGTATGCGGTCTTCAAAAATTATGAAAATTGGTACACTTATGTAATTTTGCCTGTAGAATCGAATGGTGTTGACGCCAAATTCATATCTCGACCCATTTTTGGGTTAAAACCCAAAAATGGGCAGTTTTGAGCAAAACTTTGAATCTAAATATCTCGAGAACGAAAAAAGATATCGAACTGCGGTTTCAAATTTTGGAATCAGCGCATTGAGAAGTATCTAGATAGATAAAAATTAGATTTTTGAAAATTTTGAAGTTTTTGTCTAAATAGGTATGGGATATTGACTTTTGGGGCAATAATTCAAAAATGGGTAGATATATACACTTGATAGTTATATTATTTGTTTGTAAAGACAATGTTACGTAACTGTACGTACACACACACATACATACATACATACATACATCATCTTAAAAATAGTAAATTCGTATTCATTTTTTGACCAAAAACAATACCTTTCTTACCTAAAGGTGACGGAAGGTAAAAATTAGAGTGGAGGACCCTATTGGGGACGTAACAATACTCTATCCTTTGGGCTGTATATTTTTGAGCTGAGCAATTGCCTCGTCGCTATAGCATCGTCTTAAGATACGATTTCCCGCGCGCCGAAATATTCCGTGCACCATATTGAATCCTCCTCACTTACAGACACTCCGTGACAGGCATATGACTTCCCTTGTAGGTAAATTCCCCCCTGGGGGGTGTTGCGGGGGTGTGAGAGTGCTCAGCATCTCTGCTCTTCGTACATTAGTCCGGTAATAAATCTCTTTAGGAAAAAACAGAGTCGGGCATGGTGTGTAGCTGTATGCAAATACGGCCGTGTCTGGCGCGCACGGTGATATATGGGGCACCAAGTGTCAAGTGAGTGATGCATAGGGCAGACGCCCCGCCAAAGGCCCCCCACCACCCCCCGGAAGCCAAGAAGGAGAGCATCGATTAGAAGAAGACGCGAGAGGAGTTGTACTAAAGGCATAAGCAGTGTATTACATGATGGTTTTTATGATTTTGGAATTTTGTGCCATCTAGTAAGCTGGGAAATAACTTGTTTAGATAAAGACAACTAGCTTGAAGGGAGATAGTTGAGTATTACCATGGCCTCTTAGATCGAATTTAAAACAGTATTTATATTTTAGAATTTATTATCAGCTGATAAGTCATTGTCTTATAGTATTTGAAATATCGTGGTTTCAACATACACACACACATACACACACACACACACACATATCATCATCGTGAAAATGTTTAAATCGTACTCTAACAACTTTTAAACGTGGTAATTTAGTAAAATCTCGACATTTTAGAATGATCTCTATACCTGGGGAAACCGGGTTCGATCCCGACAGACGCCAAATATTTCTAATTTTAACGGCCGAATTCACCATTATTCCGTTGATTAATGGTCAACTGATTAGGGAATCAAGTTGATTCGTAAATCAACGTTTGTTTTAATTCACCAACTTGATTTCTGTACAAAGTAATCATGATCAACAGATTCACTGTTTTGTTTTGGTTTTTGACAATTAATGTAACTGTCATATAAATTTATTCGTGGTAATTGTACTTTCCGTTAATAGTAATTTACGTAATAAGACCTGAAAGTGATACTTTACTGTATAGACACTTTCAGATCACGTTGGGTACAATATTTTTTTGCGATCCTGAAAAAAGAATAAAAAAGTATTATTTTATTTTTTACTGCGAGCAAATAAGAAATAAATAAACAACTGATCTCCATGGAAACATTTAGCTTTACCGGTCCCGGGATCGGTAAAGTACTTTCCGATCCCTTATAGACAACTTTCCGAGCTAGCTCAGCAAAGAAGGACTTTCCGGTCTAAATAGTGATCAGAAAGAGATCATTTTCTGGGCGATCGCGAAAAAAAGTATTAATATGTAAGTTTTTAATTGATTTGTAAAATATATTTTATAATTTTTCTATAATAATATTATATTTTGATTTTGATATAGGTAGAAATTTACACAGATAATAATAAATCAATGTTCTTAAATATAGTGAATATGAAAGAAATAAAAGTATATTTAAAAATAATGAAACCTTTGAGGTTTTAAATAAAGTTAAAGAAGAAGCATGAGGCAAAGTTACAAATGAGTACAAACCTTGATTCCATGGAATAGGACGAATCAGTTGATCATTGATTTTGATTAGTAGATTAGCTTGATTTTTGATGGTGAATTGAATTGATTCAGAATCAGCGTTGATCTTTGGGTTAATTCACGATCAAATAATGGTGAATTCGGGCGTAAATGGCACAAAAGTGACCCCTGTGGTGCACTCTCCACACCAGCTATGATTGCCCGTCACGTGACGCCTGGTAAGCGCTGTGTTGTAGATACTGGCACACCCAGAAATGGGTAATATGCCGTGATGATATATTTATTTTTATTTATTTATCTCTACATCTCCCTTGCCAAGGGTAGCGGGAGGTAAAAAAAGAATACAATTTGTATAAAAAGAGTCCATGAAACAGTAAAAATAAAAAAGATGTTCTAAAGTGTAACAATCATCACATAATTATTTAAACAACAACAACTTAGTATTTTTATGCCCCTATATGTTTGTGCATGTTTCTCAGCGGTGATATAGTGTCGTGTGCGTGTGTATGTGTGTGCGTGGGTGCTTTCCGTTGCGAGTCCGGCTGTCGGTCTTAAAAACGTCACTGCTAATGGCAGATATCCATCACGGTGCTCAATCACCATCATACGGCCTGGGCGCGACGTTCCGTCTACACAGAGACGTACTCAAAAAGAAACTAAATCCAGGGAGTAACTGAGAAAATTCTAAAACGTACGGAAATCAATTAAGTCGAAATACTCGCATACGCTGTGTTCGATGTTGCATTTTCGTATTTAGTATTTAGGTCTTCATATAAATACAACTCCGAATGGCACACTAATGACATCCATTGGTTTATATGGCAACACTTTAAAACAGTAAAAATGAATTGTACAATTCGTTTTTAATTTGATGCTTCAGATTAAATGTTAATATTATATTTCATAAAATAGAAACTCAGTATATTTGACGTTTTGCATAATTATAGCAACGAACATGATTTGTTTAACTTCAACTTCAAGGCATAGTGTGCTCCTGCAAAACCCTAAAATCTAATTCCTAAAATCCTAAATAATCAATAGATTTAGAGTTTAGGACTCTAAATACAATTTTTTGGAAATTTTTGTTATTACAAATATTGAAGAACATAAAATTCTCCAACTAAAACACTTAAAATTTTTATTATATCTTGTAGGTATAGATTTAGAGATAAAGGCACTGTAATATATAGAATAATTTAATGTAGTACATCGCAGAGGCTGTCACTAAGGAAACCAGTTGACAAATTCAAATGTTTATAACATAGTTTGTAAATGGCAGATGTCAGTGTCAAAAATCAACAGTTTTAGTGACATTGTGAAAGCTACATTTAATCTTTCTTATTGTTTTATTAATTAAATATTTAAAATTATAGGTAAAATGCATATATCCATCAGAAATACCGTCAATCTTGTTAATGAATTGGAAGAATCTCTGACATTTAGAAACTTCCTCATAGGTAATTAGAATTGCATGTGTGCGGAAGATATGTTAAATACAATAAAAAACAATATTTGAGTAAAGTTCTGTATTTTTTTTTGTTATAAAACGATGGTTCGATAGTGAAGTGCAATACAATACTTGTATAACATAAAATGGAAATGGCGAGAGGTATTGTGCTGGCCACAACAGATTTTTTTAACTATTATCTATTTAACCTTAGAGTCCAATAAAGTTTTATTATTAATTGAATGTCTTCCAATGTTCGTTACACTGTATCTTGAACAAATAAATAAATAAATAATTATATCATCACGGCATATTACCCATTTCTGGGTGTGCCAGTATCTACAACACATGTAGACGTCGGTAATGATGACGATATATTTTACCGTGTGGGCGCTTACCAGGCGTCACCTCACGGGCACTCATAGCTGACGTGGAGAGTGCACCACAGGGGTCACTTTTGTGCCATTTAAAATTGGTAATATTTGGCGTCAGTCGGGATCGAACCCGGTTCCCCCAGGTTCGCGACCAGACACTCAGGCACGCGGCCACGGGACCCCATCTTGAACAGTATATAGTTTATAGTTATAGCTTTTCCACGACATCAAATAAAAATAAATAGGTTTTCATACATTTATTAAATCACCAATTAATTCCTAAAAGCGCTTATAAATCTTCTAATTTCCTTCAATCAATCTACCCAAGCATCTAAGTCCTAACTGTAAAATCTTTCTATCTCACCCATTGCCGTGCCCAGGCGTCAACTCGTCTATCTTATAAATCAATTCGGCTTTAGAGTGTCAACAATCAATCCTTCGTTGACAGCCTCGTATCTGTCGTCTCTTAACCCCTCAAGGACCGACAGCTTCGGTTGGACCTCACAGGTCGCCCGTAATTAACTGCTAGCTAATGAGGACCGGACGACCGGTGACTGGTCCACTATCAAAACAGACAAGACTAGATGGATGAACCATCGAAAGGTAGAAGATTTGGCGAAGACCATGACAAGTTTGAAAGAGTCAATGTACTTTGATCCGCGGTAAACAGTACTATTAATTTAAATCTGGAGATTGTTATGGCCAGTCAAGAATTTGGATTTTTACCTCTCGCTAAGAGAGAGGTATTGGGTTCATGCTAAAAATCCAGATTTTAGTGAATAAACATGAGTGAAGGGGCTTACAATCCGATTTAATAGTTTCCCTAAAGTAAGACGTCATATAGTACTACGATTACATAAGGTGCGTTCCGTAAATCATACGGAGTTGGAGTATTTACGGAGCGGTGTTGGAGTGGAGTGGGAGTAGAGCTGGAGTTGGAGTAGATCGAGGGAACAAGGTACATTCCTTTATTTGTGATTAACCGAAGGATTAGAGTTAAAATTTTGGTGCACGAATATAATAACCTCCTTTTTTGACAATCTGATATACTGCACTGCTAAAAAAAAGTCTGTTGTGGCCAGCACAAGACCTCTCGCAATTTCCATATTAGGCTATATAAGTATTGTATTGCACTTCGCCTTCGAACCGTCGTTTTATAACAAAATATTACAGAATTTTACCCAAATATTGTTTTTTATTGTATTTAACATGTCTTCTGCACAAATATAATTCTAATTATATATATTTTTCATTGTATGAGGAAGTTCCTAAATGTCACAGATTCTTCCAATTCATTAACCAGATTGGCGGTATTTCTGATGGATATATGCATTTTACCACAATTTTACCTATAATTAAATATACTTCCCAGAAAAAGCTATCAGAATGTCACTAAAACTGTTGATATTTAACAATGACATGTGTCATGTTATAAACATTGGAATTTGTCAACTGGTTTCCTTAGTGCCTTAGCCTCTGCGATTAGTGTACTCTATAAATTATAGTGTCTTTATCTCTAAATCAATGCAAGATATAATAAAAATTTTAAATGTATTAGATGGAGAATTTTATGTTCTTCAATATTTAATAAAAAAAACTCCCAAAAATTATATTTAGAAGATTTTTTCTAAGAAACTACTACTTCCGGTTGTTCAATTGTTACCAAAACCTTTTCAGCTCATCCCAGGAATGTCAGATTGAGGAAACTGCATTTAAATATTTTTTAAGTCTTATAGTTTTTGAGGAATCGTGACTACAACATCCAGACATACATACATACATACATACATACACACACACACGCATACACACATCCACACACACACACACACACACACAGACATCATTTTAAAAATGTTATAATCGGATTGTAGGGACCTTAAATCGTGCTTATTCAATAAAATCTGGATATGCGAATTTTAGCATGAATCCAGAAGACGTCAATAGAGGTTAATTTTCTTTAAATAATTATACCTGCTTTCTAAATTAAAATTAGTTGTAGAAAAAATATAGTGTGCACCTTGTGCCCGAGTGGTTTTCTGACTGGGCTAAATTTCTTACAATATTTGAATATAATACTTCTGTCAAATTCTTTAAATGAGACAAACAAATACATTGCTGTCAATCAAATGTCAAATCATAACTTATAGGAAAATTCAACGGGTATCTGTCATATTGACAAGATGTCATTAGAGGTTAATTTTGTTTAAATAATTATACCTGTTTTCTAAAAATTTAATTTAGATGTAGAAAAAATACTTTGTGCACCTTGTGCGCGAAATATGTTTAGTGCTCTCGAGTGGTTTTCTGATTCCGCTAAATTTCTTACAATATTTAAATATAATACTGTCAGATTCGTTCTCTATGTTTCATCTTAAATGAGACAGACAAATACATTGCTGTCAATCAAATGTCAAATCATAACTTATAGGAAAATTCAACGGTTATCTATCATATTGACAAGATGTCATTAGAGGTTAATTTTGTTTAAATAATTATACCTGTTTTCTAAAAATTAAATTTAGATGTAGAAAAAATACTGTGTGCACCTTGTGCCCGAAATATGTTTAGTGCTCTCGAATGGTTTTTTCTTACAATGTTTAAATATAATACTTCTGTCAGATTCGTTCTCTATGTTTCATTTTAAATGGAACGGGCAAATACATTGCTGTCAATCAAATATCAAGTCGTAATCATGGGTATAACAAACCCAATGTTTCTCGTTAAAAAAATACTCACGGTATTTCACGTTATAAGATTTTTTTCACCTCGATGACGTAAGTCTTCTGCCATTTCATTTTCACTATATCAAATATGCGTGCCTGAGTGTCTGGTCGCGAACCTGGGGGAACCGGGTTCGATCCCGACTGACGCCAAATATTTCCAATTTTAAATGGCACAAAAGTGACCCCAGTGGTGCACTCTCCACGCCAGCTATGAGTGCCCGTGAGGTGACGCCTGGTAAGCGCCCACACGGTAAAATATATCGTCATCATTACCGATGTCTGCATGTGTTGTAGATACTGGCACACCCAGAAATGGGTAATATGCCGTGATGATATATTTATTTATTTAAGATTTACGGAATTTCATTTTTATTTACGGGTAAATTTCAAGTATACGACTATTTATTAGCTCCTAAGAGAAGAGTCCTTATATATGGTTATCATATAAGTTCATAATGTCCCTCCCACCTTGCAACAATTGTGACCTTTGTCTTTCTTGTTATTCATGCCGTTAAAAAGCGTTTGGGTGTCGTGGATAAATCCAGTAATGATAGTTGTCAACTAATCTGGCAGTTTGGCAGTTATTAATGATAGTTTAACACTTGGATAGAGGTAAATATTTCCAGTCATCTATCAAACCGCGGCAGAGGAGTCAGTCAAGTGCTGATGGCTCCTGATATCAAGTAGCGGGCCACCAACTGGCAGACAAATTGATGCCTCTGACTCTGATTCGTCAATTCACACGCCACACAGAATATATTAGCGTACCGTAAGCCCGTAGCGGGAACGTTAAAGCTAAGTGAATGTGAATGGTCCACCAAGAAGATTTACAGGTGGAATCTTCCAAAAGAAAAAGAAATAACGGATTTAAATTTCGCGCCATTTTTAGCACTCGCTAAGAGAGGTATTGGATTCAAGCTAAAATCGCATATCCAGATTATTATTATTAGGTACACGGTAAAAAATTACATTGATATTCAGGACAAAATTTAGTTAGCTGTTTTTTTACCTTCCGTCAAAAGGAAGGTATTGTTTTTGGTCAAAAAATTCGGTTGTGAGTTTTCAATGAATAAGCACGTTTTAAGATCCTTAGAATACGATTTTACTAATTTTACATTGATGTCTGTATGTGTGTGTGTGTGTCCGTGTGTGTGTCTGTGTGTGTGTCTGTGTGTGTGTCCGTGTGTGTGTGTGTGTGTGTGACAAATTTTTCTCCGACGATAACTCCAAAACTACAATTCTAAAAATTATGATTCTTTCGTATTCCTCTTCTTTACAACCATATGAAGAGCTGAATAGATTTTGGTTATAATTGGTTCACCGGAAGTACCCTTATTTGAAGATCTTAATAGTTTTTCTGGAAAAAACCCAGTTAAATATCATTTTTCGACATTTTATGGTCATTAATATGAAAGAAAATTTTATTCTCTGTAAGATTTGATTATACATTTTCCTTCATATTCAATAAATATAGAGTTATAGAGAGAATTAGAGAGGTTAACTTTCAAAAATCAGTCTGCTTTGACAAAATTATGGAAACAGCAGATATGTATATTCAAAAAATTCTAATTGACTTGCAGTTTCAATGCCGGGAGTACGAGGAAGGCCAAAGAGAAAATGGAAGGACTGTGTAGTAGAATATTTAAGAGAGGAAGAACTGTGTTAAAAAGATGCGTTATATAGGAATGAGGAAGTGTGAAGTACAATTTACAGAATGTACATTTGTGTTATAATTATATTGGATTTATAGAATCTTTTCAAAGGAACTTGCAATATGGAATTTGTAAAAAATAGTGTTTTCGTGTTACAATTTTACAGGATATATAAAATCTTTTCCAAGGAACTATTGGTATCTGATTTGTACAAATACATTGAATTGACGGAAGGTTTTGTGCTGGCCACAACAGATTTTTTTTTGTTATTTCAACAATATGTTTTTTCCGTTTATACGAAGAACTTTGTATTTTAAGTTTCCAAAACTAAACAATTTTTGTTGTGTATAAAAAGTATTATATGCTGTAAAATATTAGTCATGGTAGCAATTATTATTAGTAGTACTAAGCAGTCATTTTGTTACTTTGTTCAGATTACAAAATCATTTTGCAACAATTAAAGATATTTAATCTGTTACTGGGACAAATTTTATTTTTTTGTATCCTATGACATTATATTTTGTAAAGATTACCAATTTTTCTTCCCGCCATATACTTTGTACAGGTAACTAAAACTTTTGTGTAGACAGGGTATTCCCTGGTATACAGCATAATTCACTGTTCGTGTTATACTATACTACGTCGTGTCGCATTTGCTTGCGCAGTTAAGTTTAGCCTGTCGAACATTGTGTTTTAAAAGTGCTTGTTTCTTGTGCCCGTCAATAAAAATGGATGATTTTGTAAAAGATATTTTAAAACAATAGCAATTAGAGTGTCTTATTGAAAAATTTGAAGGTATGTATCGATTATTGATAAATCAATTATAATTTAAGTGACTATTGTTTCATATGTTATTATTTTTATATAATATTTGTTACATGTATATAGATTATAATTATAAATAAATAAAATTATTATAATACGCATGTATTTAATTTTTACCTTACTACCTCAATAATGCATTTGTAATATCTATCAAAATTTATTAGTTTCCAAAACAAATTCATTGTTATTAATGGTAACTTATTTTATTTCTTCACATAACAAATTTATATTTCTTAATGGTAACTTATTTTATTTGTTCGCATAACAAATATTTTTGTTATATATAATTTTTTTTTATGTTTCAATACAGGTGGAATAAGTGTTTCCAAGTACCCAGCGATTTATTTTATATATTAGAAATTTATTTTTACTTCCAGTAAATACACTGTAAGATTGACTGACACATTTATTTTGTTTCTCTCCCATCTTTTTTCTTCTACTTTCCTCCACTTCCGTTTCTTCCTGAGTGTTAAACAATGCATTGATGTTGGTGATTGATAGATGGTCGATGGGGGATCCATCTTGCTGTCAGGCGACGCTTGACGTCTCGACGCCTGGCCGTGAACACGCACGACGCAGCGCCGAGAACTCCCCTAGGGCCGGTATAAATTATTGATACGTGGACCGCCCGTCAAACGTGTCAATAACGCACAAGAAAAGGAATAAATACGTGAATGACAGCCACAATCAAAAGTTTGCGAAAAACAAGGGTGGTTTATTTAAAATACGTAACGGACAGGTCTTTACAAGAACACTGGATCAGGGGGTCTATTCAGAACTCAATATTTGTGTTGTCGTTATGGTCTTTATGGTTGTTATGTACTGTAAAGATTGTTAAAATCAAATTTGGTATTCTCGGTACTGAAGGTGGTTACCGTCAATAATTGTTACGTGTTTTGGCAGTCTTTATCATAACGACTGCTAAAACTATGTATTTATGGTTGTTATCACGTTGTTATATCTAATATTTGACATGTGACAGATTATTACATGAATCAAATATTATTAATAATGGCCTTTCTGCTAAATATTAGCAGGATGCAATTGATTATTCGCATGGATCCTGCTTCGACTTAAATAATGATAATAAGAACGATAAAAACCGTCGTCGACGAAAGTTACTTTTGACGTAAATACATATTTCTTTGAAAATATTATATTCTGTGGTAGGTATTCGTGAAAACCTTGTTATTTATTCTGGTACTAATATGTGCTTTTTCTTCAATCAAAATAAAAAAAAAAAAACTTTCCATAACTTTTCAGTCACGTTGGGATCAGTGGTAGGAATTAACATACCCGTTCTAAATAATTTAGAAGTTTTCAAATATGACACAAATGTCATATTCTTCTTTAGTTGTTTTGGCAGAATGTTTGCATTTTAAATATAATTGACAATACATTATTAAAAGAATAAAGCGTTGACATATAAGGTTAGGTTAAGTTCATATATGCATAATGAAGTTAGCTATTGTCAAATAATCTGGTTCATTCACAAGTATTATTTTGTAAAGATTGTCAATAATACCGACGTAGGTTCTGAATTGACAAATTCATAAAGATTGTTACAAATGTCTTTATGATAACAATCTTTATATCCGTAACAACCTTTATGACTGTTTCTCTGAATAGGCCACTAGGACAAGATTCCTTATTGGGCTTCCAAATTATCAAGAGATAGCGCTGACGTCAAACGTCAAAATTCAAACGAATGGTACATTTTTCGCGGGCTTCCATAAGAGAACAATTGGTGTGAGACTAATTTTCGTAGTTTTTAATTTAATTTCGGATTTAGTATAGTGTTTTTTTGTTAATTTCGGTAGAATTGAGTTTGATCTTTCTTATAATAACAATTTAGTGTTAGTTTTAATAATATTTTAGTTAATAGGGTTAATTTCAGTAAGTATTTGTAGGTTAAGAGTATTTTAGTCATATTTTAATGAACAGTATATTGGTATTTTTAATAAAAAAAACATTTGATTTCCTTTGTTTAGATTGCATTTCATTGCCATAGCTGTACATATATTAATTTCTATCTATATAGCTTTACTTTTATTTAATTGTTTTTCTTTCATAATGAACAATTTTCTTTGCTTAGATTTAGATACTATTTGTAGATTTGGGAATTGTAGTGTATCATCTAGAAATATGGTGGAAGGCCAGCAAGTAATAAATAGTGGCCACATAATATTATGTGGTAAATATTTTCGGAGAAAACTCCATCGTAACTTTAACCTATAAATTGTATATCTCCTAATTTGTTCATTAATTTTATAAAAAACAAAAACTTACCTGTTATATTAGCAGTAATTCAGATCCTACTAAGAATAAAACAATAATAGCCGAAGATAAAAGCGTATTAAAATTCGTATACAAGTAAATACAATCCCTGAATAATACAACCCTCTTTGTACATGTACACTTCACTCAGTTCATAAATCTGCCACCAGTGGCGCATTTTAATATTGGAAGCCCAATAGAATGAAAGAATAGATATAATTACAATTATTTGTGTGTACAAGAAATGCTAAATTCGATACTTATGTAATAAAAAGGAAAAGGCGGGGAGTGCTGTTTTTTTTCTTTGAGCGATGAGGTCCTGTTTGGGACACTCTAACCCCCCTCCCCCTCCCCCGCTCCAGTGTGATTGAAGCTGGCCATAGGCAAATGGGCTGCATATGTCTCTTCGCCCTTGTAATGCGTCCCATCAGTCTAGAGCATCGCGACGCCGGCGTCTGATGCTCGAGATGGATGCCAGTGGACACATGACGTATGAAGGATAGAAGAATTGATGAGGATACTGAAAAGGTTTCAATTTATAGCGATGATTTACAGCAGATTTAAAGTGAGGGATGGATTTATAACACATCATCAGAAAGATGGAGAACAGAGATAGTAGGATAAGGTTTCAAGTGTATCCTGGTTAGAGATACGGGAGTTGTTCAATATTTATTCTCCCTAACTTAGTAGCCTTTGGAATAATGTTTAATAACAGCAATTGTTTATTGTTTATCAGCCAACGGAAATGCCAAATTTGATTATTTTGTCGTTAAAAATTAGTTTTTTGATTAAATTTTAAAAAATTCACGGTGCAGTCACTCACGTTTTATTTTTTTCTGAGAACGAACCGTAACAGATATCACAAATTACACACAGAGAGAGAAAAGTTTAGTATTGAATAAATCTTGTTGTGCCCAGCACAAGACCTCTCGCCATTTCCATTTTATATTATAAGTACTGTATTGCACTTCGCTATCGAACTGTCGTTTTATAACAAAAACATTACAGAACTTTACCCAAATATTGTTTTTTATTGTATTTAACATGTCTTCTGCACACTTAGGCACAATTCTAATTATAACTATTTTTCATTGTATGAGGAAGTACTTAATTGTCAGACATTCTTCCAATACATTAACAAGATTGGCGGTATTTCTCATAGATATATGCATTTTACCTACAATTTTAAATATTTAATTAATAAAACAATAAGAAAGATTAAATGTACTTCCCAGAAAAAGCTTGCAGAATGTCACTAAAACTGTTGATTTTTGACACTGACATCTGTCATTTACAAACTATGTTATGAACATTTGAATTTGTCAACTGGTTTCCTTAGTGCCGTACCCTCTGCGATGAGATTATTCTATATATTACAGTGCTTTTATTTCTAAATCTATACAAGATATAATAAAAATTTTAAATAAATCAGATGTAGAATTTTATGTTCTTCAATAATAGTAATAACATAAATTTTCAAAAAATAATATTTAGAAGATTTTTTTAATGAAACTATTACTTCCGGTTGTCCAAATGTTACCAAAATCAGCTCTTCCCAGGAATGTCAGATTGAGAAAAATGCAGTTAAATATTTTTTGTCATAGTATTTGAGAAACCATGGTTCCAATATCCACACATCCACACACACACATACACACACACATACACACACACACACACACACATGTATCGTAAAATGTTATAATCGTATTATAGGGACCTTAAAACGTGCTTATCCATTAAAATCTGGATATGCTAATTTTTGCATGACCAATACCTCTCTTAGCGAGAGATAAAAATAATTTCACGTTATCGGCGTGGCCTAATAAATAATAATAATAATAATAATAATAATAACAATAATAATAATAATACTTTATTACCCAACAGCAAGCCATTTACAAGGTAAAAACAATGTAAATGTAAATAATAGATAAATGTTGGGACACCTAAGTTTCATACACTAGTAGTTTACTAATAATAAGTATCATCTTAAAAGATGACATAACTATATGAACTGTCATACCAAATTTCATCTAAATCGAATAAAACGTTCTTTTTTTTGTTCGAAGAACTTTGAATCAGAATTCTGGCTAATTGGTACACTTTCCGGTTGAAGCAAGTTTAGTTCAATCGTCTTATTTTATCCTCAGAAATCTGTGGTTAAGCCAAGTCCCCATCTTTTAGAGATAGTAGTATATTGCATTAATAATAACTTTGTTACGTTTAGTGTTAAAACCATCAATAAATAATAATTCTAAGTAGCCATTATAGCAAGATCCATTGCCAATAACAATACTACTTCTTATTACTGTTTCTTATTACTGTTAACCAATTCATCAACATCATTCTCCTTTCCACTTCTTCATTATTCTCTTACGTTTTATGTCGTTGTACCCAGCAGCTGCTTCTGTTGTTCACTGGCCTACCAATGTCCAATGTCCACCGTCACCGTCTGTCACCGCCTCACTCTTCGCGGTTAATTAGCTCGGAACTATAGTTTTCTAATTTATTACCTGGCCAGGCAATTAGCAGCTTTATTGCGATGGATTCGTGAGAAAACGGAGCAATTGTGACGAGGAGAATGGGAAAAGAACGGGAGAAGAATCGGGTTTCCTTTGGACCACCGAAGAGGAAAGATATATTTTAAATTTGATTATGAAACACGGTGTAAATTAGTAGTAACGTATGCAAGAAAAGTTTTGAGAATATTTACTCTAATTTTTTTACCAAATAAGGTTTATCTAGTTGTAGGTAGCGTACTAAATATATTAAATAATTCTGCATCAGTAACACTAACCATTTTTACCTGCCGTCACTTTTAGGTAAGGAAGGTATTGTCTTTGGTCAAAAAATTCGGTGGTGAGTTTTTAATGAATAAGCACGTTTTAGGGTCCCTACTATACGAAATTACTATTTATAAGATGTCTGTTTATGTTTCTGTGTGTCCGTATGTGACAAATTTTTCTCCGACGATAACTCCAATACTACAATTCTAAAAATTATAATTCTTTCGTATTCCTCTTCTGTACATCTATATGAAGAGTTGATTAGATTTTGGTTATAATTGATCCACCGGAAGTACCCTTATTTGAAGTTTTTAACAGTTTTTCTTAAAAAAACGCAGTTAAATATTGTTTTTTGAAATTTTGTTATTATACATATTAAAGAAAATATTTTTCTGTATACAGTTTGATTATACATTTTCCTTCATATTCAATAGATGTAGATTTAAAGCATTATAAATTAATTTTCAAAAATTAGTCAGCTCTGCTATAAAATAAAATAAATAAATAAATATATCATCACGGCATATTACCCATTTCTGGGTGTGCCAGTATCTACAACACATGTAGACATCGGTAATGATGACGATATATTTTACCGTGTGGGCGCTTACCAGGCGTCACCTCACGGGCACTCATAGCTGGCGTGGAGAGTGCACCCCAGGGGTCTCTTTTGTGCCATTTAAAATTGGAAATATTTGGCGTCAGTCGGGATCGAACCCGGTTCCCCCAGGTTCGCGACCAGACACTCAGGCACGCGGCCACGGGACCCCATGGAAACAGCTGATGCTAATATATTAAAAAAATTCTAATTGACAGATGTCAGTTGCAAGTGCAAAACCAAATATGGAAACTGTAGGATCACAAAATTGGTATGTCATAGTGCTCCTCGCAAGTGACACGCAGAGAAAGGTCAAAGAGAAGATGGAAGGACTGTATCGCAGAAGATTAAAGGAATGCCTGTGTCAAGAAGATGTGTTGGACAGGAATGAGTGGAAGAAAAGAGGAAACAGCTATCTCTAATAAAATAGGGGAAGCTGAAGAATAAGAAGAAGTGTCAAGTGCATTTTACTTTGTGTATGTTTATGTTATAATTTTATTGGATTTGTAGAATAGAAATAGTATGTGTTCGTGTTTGATTTTACATGATATTACATAGAATCTGTTCCAAGGACCTTTTGGTATGGGATTTGTACAAAATACATGGAATTGACGGAAGGTTTTGTGCTGGCCACAACAGATTTTTTTATTATAAATACAGAGTTTACTTGGTTTTTAAACATAATAACAATATAATTACATCAACCGTCAGCAACTCTGATATTCATTTGATAATCACCAAATAACTGAATTTACAACTTTACAGTTCCCATTGGTTGAATTTTCAAGTGTTTTGCATCATGACTGGTTAAAAACTAATCGTTGGAATTTATCAGACCAAATACTTCACCAAACACAATAGCTTTGTTCGATGACATGTACTAGGCCGCCCTAGTGTTAACTTTCTTGCACTAACATGTTTTATGAGAAACGGGCAGCTTCTGGCAGGCTGTTCGATGACAAAAATTTTAAGAACTAGTGCTCACTTTTTGGACCTGACTCACGAGGTAGTGTAGAAAGTGCAGACTAGGAGTGGGGGTAACTAAATGATGTTCGGTAGGCATTTTAATTCTATCCTATCTACACATCTGTTTATTAACCTAAAAATTTACATATTGAGAAAATAAAATAATGGATTCAGATATAATATATTCTCTTTGTTTTGTTATTTAAAGAATTATTTAATATATCTGTCTCTGAATCTGATGAAGAATCAAGTGATGATTGATTTTCGTCAGAATCGTTTATTAGCTCTTTAAAACAGACATTTCTGCAGTCACTTCTTTGCAGCTTTATGATATGACTGTGTTTATACACAATCTAACCTTTTACACCTTTGGCTACGCTTGGCTTGATTACTCACAGCTGAGCAAACTTGCCCAAATATAGACTCGTGTGTTTTATGAAACCACAAGAATTAGACTGTACTAGTGTACAGTACACTGCACTGCACTATTCTGCTCTGCACTTCAAGCACTTCTCATCGAACAGAGCTAATATCTTACCGTTCTTACTTAGTCGAAACGTAAAAGAGTATAAAGAAGTAGAAAAACTTTATGTATCTACTTAATTCGTATTTAGTTATCTGTATGCATGAATTTAGTAATTCATACAATAATTATAATTGTATCATGCGCGTAGTTACTAAAGAGTTGTGGAATAATCATATTTAGGAAGTGTATAAAGCCGCAACCGAAGTTGCATATGAAAAATGCTTCTCTTCCGTGCGTAACGAATTAGCGATGCACTGCAACTGCAACTGCACCGTGCACAACCTCGCTTGGTGTCCGTTGTTTAGCTTTGTATTTGTTTGCACATGCACATATTGATTGTATTCACCTCTCTAATATTTTAACCAGCCGGGGAGGCGGCTTTTTATCGCTGTATAATACACACACTAATTTAATATTAGCCGAACGAATTGATGCGCTCGTTGGCTGTTTACCCGATGATATTTGTGTTTTAATTAACTATTAACGAAATTATAACTGCAGCATCGAATCAGGTATATTCAGCGGGCCGAACTACGCGTTTTGATCGCTCACCTAGAAAATTATATTGTCGAATTGTACATTAAATATCCCGCGATGCATCCGGACCCGAGCCGAACAGAGCCGGCTCATTGATCCGGAATGCCACAGTCGTCAAATGCACAACCGGCCCGCCGCGTTTCACCTGTCAGATAACTGCAAACATCATAACCTGAACGGCCTTTGTGCTAACGCAGTACACGCACAGCTAACGAACACAGGGAAGCCCGAAATAAGCGCGATCAACAATTGGTGGTTGTCAAATGGGAAGGAATCACTTCGAAACATATTCGGCATTCTGTAGACCAAACTCCTGGCACTATAACAACTTTATTTATTAGATATTACATGCCAGCACAATACCTCTCGCCATTTATGTTGTATATAAGTATTGTATTGCACTTTGCTATCGAACCGTCGTTTTACAACAAGAAAAATCTGTTGTGGCCAGCACAAAACCTTCCGTCAATTCGATGTATTTTGTACATATCCTATACCAAAAGTTCCTTAAAAAGATTCTATATATCCTGTATAATTGTAACAAGAACACTAGAGATGCATTCGGGCCGGGCCGGGCCGGGTTTTGAGGTTTGGATCGACTGGGCCCGAAAATAAAAATTACCGGCCCGACTCGAAGATCGACTCGAAATCGGGCCGGGCTTCGGGCTGGACCGGGCCAAAGCTCGAAATTGGGTGCATCCGGCATTCCTAATGTTGATTTTTATGTTGAGGCGAAACTTTTTTCGTGTCAAACTTATAAAAAACCTCTACATTCTTATAACTTTCACAGTTAACATAAGTAGTTTAAAAAGAGACCCTTCTAGCGTAAGTTTGTTATAAAAATTACAGACCTACGAGTACTTAACACTTTATTTACCAAAGCCATTCGAAAATTTAAACAACTTTTTCACAAATTTATATAAAAAATGTAATTTACATAAGGATTTTTTATCTAACTTTGTTTCTGCTCAAAAATAGAACAAGAAATCATTATGGTAGGAACAAAAATCTCTTTTATTTAAGTATAGGATTAATAACAATAATAATAGCAACATCACAATATAATTAAAAATATATATATATATATATATATATAAAAATATATCATCACGGCATATTACCAATTTCTGGGTGTGCCAGTATCTACAACACATGTAGACATCGGTAATGATGACGATATATTTTACCGTGTGGGCGCTTACCAGACGTCACCTCACGGGCACTCATAGCTGGTGTGAAGAGTGCTCTACAGGGGTCACTTTTGTGCCAATTAAAATTCGACGACAAAGAAACAGTCGAAACTAATACGACGAATGCTCTAAAGGCAATACCAAAAAATCTGTTGTGGCCAGCACAAGACCTTCCGTCAATTCGATGTATTTTGTACAAATCCCATACCAAAAGGTCCTTGGAACAGATTCTATACATATAATATCATGTATAATCGAACACGAACACATACTATTTTTTACAAATTCTATACCAAAAGTTGATTCGAAAAGGTTCTATAAATCCAATAAAATTATAACATAAATATACACTAAGTAAAATGCACTAGACACTTCCTTCATTTCTTCTTCAGCTATCCCCTATTTTATTAGGGGTCGCTGTTACCTCTTCTCTTCCACTCATTCCTGTCCAACGCATAACATAGTCCTTCCTTTCTCAAGTCTTTTGCGATACAGTCCTTCCATCTTCTCTTTGGCCTTTATGGTAATACGAAGGAGATATTCACATATCAATTTTAGGGACCTTAAAACGTGCTTATCCACTAAAATCTGGATATGCGAATTTTAGCATGATTCCAATACCTCTCTTAGCGAGAGGTAAAAATACTGACGGTAAATATAGACTTGATTATAACTACAAATAAATTCAGATGTAATATGAACTTCGAATGATTTGCTCCACCCCGTAGGTACCAAAATAAACAAAACACCAATCGAACTGATACGATTTGTGTATGAGGGCACATTGTCCATCCACTACCCTTTCAGCCTAACGGAAAAATGTAACAATGATTGTGAAATCGTGTCCAGCGATATGATGTCAGCTGGTAATCGCGTTAGTTCTTCTTAATTTAACCTGCAATGCCCACTCGTGTTCGTCCTATTGATTTATCATAAAAATGCCAACCATGTGTGGGTAAATAAATGCACCAACACACGGCCTGGCGTGATGCATTGCCACAAAACATTATTTTACAACTGAATTAATTGGTGAATTTTTCACCAATCGCTCGCGAGAGATCACAGTTGATTAAATTTGCGTAGTTATCTTTTCAAAACATTTTTTATCTCTCGCTAAGAGAGGTATTGGAATCATGCTAAAATCGCATATCCAGATTTTAGTGGATAAGCACGTTTTAAGGTCCCTAGAATCCTATTATAATATTTTTACAATGATGTCCGTATGTATGTGTGTATGTTTGTGTGTGTGGATGTTAGAGCCACAGTTTCTTAAATACTATGACTTAAAAAATATTTAACTGCAGTTTCCTCAATCTGACATTCCTGGAAAGAGCTGATTCTAAATATTATTTTTATTGAACATAAAATTCAACATCTGATACATTTAAAAATTTTATTATATCTTGTAAAAATAAATTTAAAAATAAAGGAACTGTAATATATAGAATGATCTAATCGCAAAGGCTAAGGCACTAAGGAAACATAGTTTGTAAATGACAGATGTCAGTGTCAAAAATCAACAGTTTTAGTGACATTCTGAAAGCTTTTTCTGGGAAGTACATTTAATCGTTCTTATTGTTTTATTAATTAAATATTTAAAATTGTAAGTAAATGCATTTATCCTTAAAAAATACCGCCATTCTTGCTAATGAATTGGAAGAATCTCTGACATTTAGTAACTTCCTCATACAATAAAAAATAGATATAATTAGAATTGTATGTGTGCAGAAGACATGTTAAATACAATAAAAAACAATATTTGTGTAAAGTTCTGTAATTTTTACCTCTCGCTAAGAGAGGTATTGGATTCATGCTAAAATTCGCATATCCAGATTTTATTGAATAAGCACGATTTAAGGTCCCTAGAATCCGATTATAACATTTTTAAAATGATGTCTGTGTGTGTGTGTGTGTGTGTGTGTGTGTGTGTGTGTGTGTGTGTGGGTGTGGATGTGTATATGTGTGTGTGTGTGTGTGTGTGTGTGTATGTATGGATGTTGGAGGGACGATTCCTCAAAAACTATAAGACTTAACAAATATTTAACTGCAGTTTCTTCAATCTGACAATCTTGGGAAGAGCTGAAAAGGTTTTGGTAACAATTGAACAACCGGAAATAGTAGTTTCTTAAAAAAATTCTTCTAAATATAATTTTTTGGAAGTTTTTTTTATTAAATATTGAAAAACATAAAATTCTTCATCTAATACACATGAAATTTTTATTATATCTTGTATAGATTTAGAAATAAAGACACTATAATTTATAGAGTAAACTAATCGCAGAGGCTAAGGCACTGAGGAAACCAGTTGACAAATTCCAATGTTTATAACATAGTTTGTAAATGACACATGTCAATGTCAAATATCAACAGTTTTAGTGACATTCTGAATTCTGATAGCTTTTTCTGGGAAGTATATTTAATCTTTCTTATTGTTTTATTAATTAAATATTTGAAATTATAGGTAAAATTGTGGTAAAATGCATATATCCATCAGAAATACCGCCAATCTGGTTAATGAAATGAAAAACAATATTTGAATAAAGTTCTTTAATTTTTGTTATAAAACGACGGTTTGAAAGCGAAGTGCAATTACAATACTTATATAGCCTAATATGGAAATGGCGAGAGGTCTTGTGCTGGCCACAACAGATTTTTTTTTCATAAAATCATTCTTTGTTAAAAAACGTTATAACATAAACAAGTATGAATATTATTTTATAGAAAATTTAAGACACATTCTCTCTTCTGATTTTTCTTGTCATTTTGTCACTCCACACTTCCACCGTTCGGTTTTTCCCTGAAATGGGGTAAACGCCAGAGAATGTCTTTTAAAAAATGAGAAAGTATGTCGATGCGGTTAGCTCGCTCCTCTGTGTGTGGGTTTCATTTAATTAGCGATAGTTTGTAGATCAAAGTGACGCTACGGAATGGGGTAGTCTGAGCCTGTCTGACACGTGTGTAGCCCCCGAAGGCCTGCGTATACGCTATTAATGACAGCAGAAAAATCCGCATCGCCTGCAGGGGAGTCTTTGTGCGACAGGCCAGATCATTTGCCCTCTTTGAGTATTTTAATAATGAATCTAACGTTGCTGTATCTATATTTCCTTGGATGGCTCTGCGCCTTTGAAATCGAATGTCAGATGCAACAAGCAAACAATCACGTAAAATGGGAACACCGAAGCCGAGCGGTAATCCCCGTCTAACGCAATTACCTACCGGGAAATGAGACGTGACGGTACTTTGTACGGACTGATCAACACCAGTCCGCCTGCCGATCAACCGAGCAGCCTACAAAGCAGACATTAAAACAATACGACCAACAAGATACAACAGGCAAATTACTTTCTTATCCACGCAGCGGTAGCAAATGCAAAGGACTTCTCGAATCGAGTATTTTGCAGGAAAAGACGCAACAATTATATTATTTATAGTTGAAGTAGAGGGAAGAAACCAACAGCTAGTACAATTTCATAATAACGTAATATGTAGTTATGTAGAGATGCACTCGATTTCGAGCTTTGGCCCGGCTCGGCCCGAAGCCCGCCTCGATTTCGAGTCGATCATCGAGCCGGTCCGAAGATATTTTTTATCGGGCCGAATCGAGCTAATCATTTTCAAAAATCGAGGCGAGTCGGACTTTTGATTTTGGCCCGGCCCGAAAAATCTTATAGTTCAATCAAATGCACAGTTTCCTTATTATTTAAATGAAAATGGATGAAGTTAAAAAGGATCAAAATGATTTAATAACAACATACTTCACACATTAATAAATAAAAATGTATTATTTTACTTCAAGAATTCAAGGTTATTCATTAAAGCATAATAATTATATTGTGATGTTGCTATTATTATTGTTATTAGTCGTATACTTGAATAAAAGTGATTTTTGTTCCTACCATAATGATTTCTTGTCCTATTTCTGAGCAGAAACAAAGTTAGATAAAAAATCCTTATGTAAATTATTATATTTTTTTATATAAGATTTGTGAAAAAGATGTTTAAATTCTTTGGTAAACAAAGTGTTAAATACTCGTATGTATGTAATTTTTATAACAATCACACTAGAAGGGTCTCTTTTTTAACTACTTATGTTAACTAATGTTGAAAGTTATAAGAATGTAGAGATTTTTTATAAGTTTGACACGAAAAAAGTTCAACATTTCGCCTTAACATAAAATGCACACAATTTCGAGCTATGGCCCGGCCCGGCCTGATTTCGAGTCAATTTTCGAGCCGGGCTAGCTATTTTTTATTGAGTCGATCTTCGAGTCGGGCCGGTAATTTTTATTTTCGGGCCGAGTCGATCCAAACCTCAAAGCCCGGCCCGCCCGGCCCGAATGCATCTCTACTCTTCTTTACATACATATGAAGAGGTGATTATATTTTGGCTATAATTAGTCATTCGGAAGTTTTCTTTTTACCTCTCGCTAAGAGAGGTATTGGAATCATGCTAAAATTCGCATATCCAGATTTTAGTGGATAAGCGCGTTTTAAGGTCCCTACAATCCGATTATAACATTTTTAAAATGATGTCTGTGTGTGTGTGTGGATTTGTGTATGTGTATATGTGTGTCTGTCTGGATGTTGTAGACACGATTCCTCAAAAACCATAAGACTTAAGAATTGTTTAACTATGGATTCCTCAATCTGACATTCCTGCGAAGAGCTGAAAAGGTTTTGGTAACAATTGAACAACCGGAAGTTTCTGAGGAAAATTCTTCTAATTATAATTTTTTGGATATTTTCCATCTAATACACTTAAAATTTTTATTATATCTTGTATAGATTTAGAAATAAAGACACTATAATATATAAAGTAATTTAATCGCAGATGCTATGGCATTAAGGAAACCAGTTGACAAATTCCAATATTTATAACATAATTTTTAAATGACACATATCAGAGTCAAAAATCAACAGTTTTAGTGACATTCTGATAGCTTTTTCTGTGAAGTATATTTAATCTTTTTTATATTTTTATTAATTAAATATTTGAAATTGAATTATAGGTAAAATGCTTATATCCATCAGAAATACCGCCAATCTGGTTAATGAATTAGAAGAATCTCTGTTTCTCTCTAAATATAGAAACTTCCTCATACAATGAAAAATAGATATAATTAGAATTATATGTGTGCAGAAGACATGTTAAATACAATAAAAAACAGTATTTGGGTAAAGTTCTGTATTTTTTTGTTGTAAAACGACGGTTCGAAAGGGAAGTGCAATTCAATACTTATGTAGCCTAATATGGAAATGGCGAGAGATCTTGTGCTGGACACAACAGATTTTTACCTCTCGCTAAGAGAGGTATTGGATTCATGCTAAAATTCGCATATCCAGATTTTATTGAATAAGCACGATTTAAGGTCCCTACAATCCGATTATAACATTTTTAAAATGATGTCTGTGTGTGTGTGTGTGTGGATGTATGTGTGTGTGTGTATGTATGTATGTCTGGATGTTGTAGTCACGATTCCTCAAAAACTATAAGACTTAAAAAATATTTAACTGCAGTTTCCTCAATCTGACATTCCTGGGAAGAGCTGAAAAGGTTTTGGTAACAATTGAACAACCGGAAGTAGTAGTTTCTTAGAAAAATTCTTCTAAATATAATTTTTTGGGAGTTTTTTTTATTAAAAATTGAAGAACATAAAATTCTCCATCTAATACACTTAAAAATTTTATTATATCTTGTATAGATTTAGAGATAAAGACTCTATAATTTATAGAGTGTACTAATCGCAGAGGCCAAGGCACTAAGGAAACCAGTTGACAAATTCCAATGTTTATAACATGACATATGTCATTGTCAAATATCAACAGTTTTAGTGACATTCTGATAGCTTTTCCTGGGAAGTATATTTAACTTTTCTTATTCTTTTATTAATTAAATATTTGAAATTATAGGTAAAATTGTGATAAAATGCATATATCTATCAGAAATACCGCCAATCTGGTTAATGAATTGGAACAATATTTGACATTTAGAAACTTCCTCATACAATGAAAAATAGATATAATTTGAATTATATGTGTGCAGAAGACATGCTAAATATAGTAAGAAACAATATTTGGGTAATGTTCTGTAAGATTTTGTTATAAAACGACGGTTGGAAAGCGAAGTGCAATACAATACTTATATAGCCTAATATGGAAATGGCGAGAGGTCTTGTGCTGGCCACAACAGATTTTTTTATTTAGAGTTTTAATAATTTTTCTTTCGATATTTTGGAAGTGAGTAACAACGTTTTGTTTTGGGTTATAATATTTTTGTAATTTCCATTTAAAAATAAAAGTTTAAATGCTCTATTAAATATTGACTGGTTTAGTTTAATAACGCAGCGTTTCAAAAAGCTTGAACCAAGCTTCCAACTATTAAGCACTCGTAGTTTTGTTAAAAACAAGCTTTTCATGATGATGCTAGTATCCCCACCCTCTAGCGGTGAATTTAGTGAATCGTCAGGGGCAGTAATCGCGTGTCCGCGACCGACGCCGGCGTCACGACGTGAGTTATAGCTACAGGTCCGTTTACACGTGCCATCGCTCAGCCGTACTGTACCGGTGACGTACGTATGCTAGAGAGGAGAGAACAGCGGAGAAGGAGAGAGATGAGTCAGGGATACTAAACTGTAAACATTGGACTAGGACTTCTATCAAGAAGATATGAAAACTAAAAAGATTTACGGAAAAATAGCCCACAAGCTGAAACAGGAATAGGGCTGATGCAAGAATATCACAAAATATCCATTAGATATTTTACAATAGGGCTGTTGCAAGCATTTTTATATGACTTCTAAGTATTAAATTTTAAAAGATATTGTTCTTTAAAGAGCCTCAAATTTGAAAATATCACGAAATATCCCATAGATATTTTACAATTAATTTTTGAAATTTGGATAAAATTTTGAATAAGTCACGTGATCTGAAACAGAATGTGACGTCAGAGTACATACATCTTCAGCGGTTCTAAGGTGTCAAGTGTATTGTCAAAGTTGTCAAACAAGTGTCAAATTTTTAGATTGGTTCAAGTTGTATAATATGTAGATAATAAAAAGTTCAAGACAAAATGAGTAATTTGCGATATTGTATTGTGCCTTCTTACAAAAATACTGTTAGGAACAAACCTACTATAGAGTTCATAAATTTTACAAAAGACGCGAAAAAAAGAAAATTGTGGCTAGAAGCAGGTCGAAGAGCTGATAATTTGTCAGAAAAATCGTGTCTTCATGTTTGTGAAGATCATTTCAACTTTCATCCACCTTCACGATAACAGTGTATTTTTGTAGCTTCACTTTATGTTCAGGGCAATCTTTACATCTGACTATACAGATATTTTTTTCTCGACATAGATCTACATGTCCTATAACAGATTCAATGTAAGAATCACGACCAGAACTTTAAAGTAAAATATATTATCAATTTATATAGTAAATTCAGTTTTTATATTATTTCGGTAGCAGTAAAACAATTGTTCTGATATAAATTCAGCCATCATCCAGCTATCGACCTTCGGTAAATTGTCCGACTTGGCTTGAGTGTAATTTGAATTAGCCATTATTACTTTATTATTCATTTACAATGAGCAATGTCAGCGTCAAATGTCAAATTAAAAGATTTTGTTATTAACATGTGACAAACTTTAGTCTACGTTTATTTATATAATATGAATAAAAGTAGGTGATAGAAAAACTGTTTTCCTATTGGCTATTAATGATGTAATGTATGTTCTTCTACGTCACAGGAGTGGGGGGTAGTTTTTCAGGACGCCAATCTTTTTATTTAATTATTTCCACAAATAACAACAAATTATTAAAATAAAAATTTTTACTAAGAAAATCATTCCATAAACTTTCATTTAAAATAGTTTTTAAAAAATGTGAAACAGGCTCATTAAAGGCGTGTTTCTTCGGACTGTGATTATGATTTTCTAAATAATGATTTGTTCAATAATGATTCAATTTAATTCCAAAGAAACAACAAAATTAACTCGATCGACGCGAAACCTACACAACGTCGAACGAACTAGCAGAAAACGTCAAATGATAAATCAACTATTTTGTTTGAAGTAATACCCAAATCGAAAATAGTTTAAAGATGGATTGTGTTGAAACAGAAATAGTACTTTTGGTATGGAATGTGAAGTAAAATATGGAAACAAGTTTCTTTAACTTTTTTTTGTACCTGCAGGATCTAATATTAGAAAAATCGAAACCAATAATGAATGTTGAATCCACTGACTCAAGTTCTAGTAGTTCGGATGATTTTGATGTAGACATAAATTTGCACATTCCAATATTTCATTGCTTGCTTTTTCCGCCATTTTCAAATCTTTTGTTATTTCAATCACAGGGATCATGCGAAAAGACTGATTCAGAAGGGAAAGGGGAATGGCGTGTTGTGATCACAAAATGAAAGAGTGGAGATAACGAATAACGAACGAAGAATCAATTTTCTTTTTGATCATGTTCACTTTGTTCAGTTTTATCACGAATCACAGTCCGAAGAAATACGCCTAATATGTATGTACTCCGACGTCACAGGAGTAGGGGGTTGTTTTTCATTACTACTTAGGTGTCCCAACATTAATTAGACCGTATCTTTTTAATGGCAATGCCGAAAACGTGAAATGATTTTTCTTCAGAAAGATACATTCAATAGCAAACTTTTCTCTCTCTGTGTAATTTGTGATATCTGTTCCGGTTCACCCAGAAAAAAATAAAATCTGAGTGTCTGCACTGCTAAAATTTTAAAATAAATTTAATCTAGCAGTCTATCCAAATGTCAATTTTTAATGACAGTAACGAGTTGTCAATCTTCGCAACTTGTTTAGGAGTAAGCTGAGATATGTAATCGTCTTATTTATAATAATGTAATCGTCTTATTTATAATAATGGTAGTAAAATACTATTAGACCGAACAAACGGATGTTACTAATTTTAGAATATTGCGAAGAAAATTTTTGACAACCCGTAAAACAATTGTTACTGTCATTAAAAATTATTTGTTTGACATTTGGATAGACTGCTAGATTAAATTTATTTTAAAAATTTAGCAGCGCAGACACTCAGATTTTATTTTTTTCTGTGTGAACCGTAACAGATATCACAAATTACATAGAGAGATAAAAGTTTACTATTGAATGTATCTTTCTGAAGAAAAATAATTTCACGTTTTCGGCATTGCCATTAAACAGGTACGGTCTAATTAATATTGGGACACCTAAGTTTCATACACTAGTGGTTCACTAATAATAACAAGTATTACCTTAAAAGATGACTTATAACCATATAAACTGTCATACCAAATTTCATCCAAATCGAATAAAGCGTCCGATTATTATAAGCAAAATTAATTTTATTTCGAAGAACTTTGAAGCAGAATTCTGGCTAAATGGTACACTTTCCGGTAGAAGCAAGTTTGGTTAAATCGTCTTATTTTAGCCTCAGGAATCTGTGGTTAAGCCATGTCCCCCTATTTAAGAGACACCCTGTGTACAAGGGTCATAATATTTTTTATTTTAATAGTATAAAATCCAATAATTTCCGAACCAAAAAACGAATATAGAATTCTAAAGTGCATGCTACCAAGATTCGTAAAAGTAAAATCGTATTCGCCTGCTTTCTATGGTAGAATTCTAAAGTGCGTGCTACCACTACAGGCGCCTTGTATCCCTCGGGTTACAACCTTGACGCTGGGTCAGTAATAATTATCTTCTCAACCTTGGCGTATAATATACTAATACACTGTTTGCCCAATAATAACAAAAATAACGTAATATAATCATAAAAATGTACTTACCTTCAAATTTTGATAGGTTACTTGTATTTCTGCATTGATTATAGCCTCACAATTATGTAAACCACACGGCACAGTATATAATAATATTCCAATCACATAACACTTTACACAAATATACCCAAAACTGGGTGGAGGAACAAACTTGGTAGCAGCACCATTCAAGTCTGCATATTTTTTATATGAGCACACAAATTTTAATATCTAATTATTGTTGTATTAGTCTAAATGCTAATAACACAATAATATTCTACGAAAATTATTTTCAAAGAATCAACTTGTCGTTTCATCTAATGGACTACTATCTATTCAGTTAAAATGCATATAAATTTATTATATTATATTTTTATTGAGTCGCATTTTGTTAACATGGACAATAGACGGTGAATCTCGAAATTACAAGTTTATACAACAATACTAGTTGCAAATAAATAATTATATTTTAAATTTGGAATTGTTTGGATTCGTTAGTATCAGTTTAGTAGTGAAAATATGTACATATGTGAAATGTTAAGTGATTGGGATATTATTACACAATGTGTAGTGCGGTTTAAATTACTATGGGGCCATAATCAATGGTGAAATAGAAGTATCTACCACATTTTGAAGGTAAGTACATTTTGATTTCTATAAAGGCGTATATTTTTATGAATATTTTATATATGTACAGAGAATTTATTTTAAAATGTAACATTATGGTTCATCACTTCCATGGTTACTCACTATTGTCAAAAAATGACAGCAATGTAATATTTGTCCATTTTAAAATGCAACATTATAAATAGTATTGCAGCACAGGAGATACCTCCAGAACACATTACAAATGGTGTCAATTCTTATTACGACCGACTAGAATATTGCCTCTGTGAATGGGGGTATTTTTTTAACATTTATAACTTCAAAGATATGAATTTTTGTAAGCTAAAAGTTTGTTAAGATGTGCAACATTCAAGTTTTGATTTTTTATTAATAGTATGTAAGCTAATTTATTGGAAAATAGTTTTGATAACACAAAACTACAAATTTTGTATGTTGCATTTTAAAATGGACAAATATTACATTGCTGTCATTTTTGACAATAGTGAGTAACCATGGAAGTGATTCGCCATATGTTGCATGTTAAAATAAATTCCCTGTATATTGTTAGATACCCTTTTGTCGTAAGGCCGAGATTCTAACCTTATACGTAGCGCCTCTACAATGTGCCATACCACATAACATTCTGGAACTAACATTAACATAACAAATGACTTAACTTAATGAGTTAACTGTCAAAAAATAATATAATGCAAAACACACATCACCTATCAACCTGTCAATAACTGTTAAAAATATTTTATTATTCATGCAATTTCGCATGTCTAATCAAAATAGTCCTTAAATGGTTTATATTGAAGATGTTCCATCTGCAAATGATGTATATAAATGTTTCGACTATTGTAATATTATTAGTTTATCGAAATAAAACTTACGATTCGTATTTAACCTAAAAATGTTGCTGCGTAAACCGTTTTCTTCAAGCTTAAAAAATCTGTTGTGGCCAGCACAAGATCTCTCGCCATTTCCATATTAGGCTATATAAGTATTGTATTGCACTTCGCTTTCGAACCGTCGTTTTATAACATAATATTATAGAATATTACCCAAATATTGTTTTTGATTATATTTAACATGTCATCTGCACACATATATAATTCTAATTACCTATATCTATTTTTCATTGAATGAGGAAATTCCTTAATTTCAGAGATTTTTCCAATTCATTAATCAGATTGGCGGTATTTCTGATGGATATATGCATTTTACCTATAATTCAAATATTTAATTATTAAAACAATAAGAAAGATTAAATATACTTCCCAGAAAAAACTATGAGAATGTCACTAAAACTGTTGATTTTTGATACTGACATCTGTCATTTACAAACTAGGGACCTTAAATCGTGCTTATTCAATAAAATCTGGATATGCGAATTTTAGCATGAATCCAATACCTCTCTTAGCGAGAGGTAAAAAGATAGAGTATATTGTTATACTTTATTTTTTAATTTCTTTATTTCTTCTTTTAAGGTATAGAATATACTTTCCTTTATGGGTCACGCGATATTCATCGTATGTATTCAAACGAGAACGACCTTTTTGTTTCGTGTTTTTTTGAGCTGTCGCGAAGTTGTCACTTAATTGCTTTTTTTACTTGATCGATTAACCGGTTGACAGTCGCTTATTTGATTATGCTGATTCGTTAATTATGATTTCGTGGATTAATTCGATAATCATATCAGCGGACTATCAAATGATACATGAGCAATGAACATTCACGATAGAATTATATTAAATGGCCAATATTTCACTCGTTTTTCATTACGTTTAATTGAAGGAAAAGAGTACAAATTGGTTTTCGAAATTGTATTTTAATATACGAAATCACAAGGGACAATTTACTTCAAATTGCTAAGACGGGTACATCAATTTATTTCCTTTTGTTATAATAATTATTTATGTATTAAGAGCGTAAGGAGGCTTTTATGGCTTGCGGCGGGATTTTGAGCCCGAGGCGTAAGCCGAGGGATAAAAACACGTCAAAGGCCATACAAGCAAGTTACGCCGAGGTACATACAAAATTTTATGCACGGACGAAAATTTTCAAATTATGAGTGTTAGAAAAATTGTATCGAAAAGAATTTGTCCTCGTACATCCAGTATCTAGTGTTGCTATGAAAGCGGAGAACAACAGTTTATTGTTTGTTTATTAGTTATGTCATTTGAGTTTTATTTTGTGTATCTCCGTGCTTTCCATATAAATATCGGAAATTAATTTTCATTTTTCAAGAATACAATTTTTTTCAATTTGTAATAAAAACTTTTGATGTTGCCTGTTTAAATTGTTTATATTGTAGGTTATAATTTGGTTTGACGTTTCATTATAGCCCGGCGGTCTATAATGAGGCCCGCGGGCTGTAAAATGACGTTTATGTCAAAGATATTCGTGTATAATTGTCAAATTATGATACGTCCGTGCATAAACAATATTATTTGTTAATTATTAAAATATCTTTCAGAACTCATATTATTAATTGGAAAAATACTACCTTTTTTTGTTTATATAATAAATACAGAACTTAAACAAAAAAAAGGTAGTATTTTTCCAATTATTTGTTAATTTACATATTATTACATTTACAGTTTTTACCTTCCGTCACCTTTGGTCCAAAAATTCGGTGGCGAGTTTTTTAATGGATACGCACGTTTTAGGGTCCCTAGAATTCGATTTTACTAATTTAACAATCATGTCTGAATGTATCTCTCTCTTTCTCTCTCTCTCTCTTTCTTTCTCTCTGAATGTATATGTGTACATGTAACTCTATCTCTCTCTCTCTCTCTATCTGTCTGTCTGTCTGTCTGTCTGTCTGTGTGTGTGTGTTTGTGTGTGTGTGTGTGTATATATGTCTGTGTGTGTGTGTGAGTGACAAAAAATTCTTCACAATTCTAAAAATTATAATTCTTTCCTATTTTTCTCCTTTACATCCATATGACGAAATAGGTAAATTAAATAGAAAATTTAAATGCATATTTAGTTAATTTCCTTATATATATTTAGTTCAATACTTATTACGATATAAATGTAGTTATTTCATCTAATTTTGTATTTAATTGTACAATAATTTGTTATTTATGGGGTCTCGTGGCCGCGTGCCTGAGTTTCTGGTCGCGAACCTGGGGGAACCGGGTTCGATCCCGACAGACGCCAAATATTTCCAATTTTAAATGGCACAAAAGTGACCCCTGTGGTGCACTCTCCACACCAGCTATGAGTGCCCGTGAGGTGACGCCTGGTAAGCGCCCACACGGTAAAATATATCGTCATTATTACCGATGTCTACATGTGTTGTAGATACTGGCACATCCAGAAATGGGTAATATGCCGTGATGATATATTTATTTATTTATATAATTTGTTATTACAAATTTAGATATTTTAATGAAACATAAGTATTAGTATTTAGTTAATTTAACTACAATTTAGATAGTTTTTTTTTTCTGTGTCTATTATTATTTTTAAGTCTTCTTTTCAATTTTTATGTCTTTGATTCCATGAGTAACTTTGATATTTGTTTTCAGGTAAGTGTCCTTTTCATCTCATTTACTCACTTCAGCTTCAGCTTCAGGTTGATCGCTGAAAGGGCGTCAGGTACCGTCAAGCGGTGAGTTTTTCAGGCGTTACTGGCGCGCTGCTGAAAGGCGCGACGCCTGAAACAAAACATCATGTGACAAATTGAATGGCGCGTCACAGGTGACTAGACTAGAGTAAACAAGTGGGGAGAAATATTGCTAAGGTTATTTAATTTTAGAGATTTTATTGAGGGAGTGAAATATGTATAGCCGGAAGAAGAAGATAAATTTAAAGAGGGGAAAGGATGGAGATTTTTGAGAATATAATGTTTCTTATAGATTTTTGCTAGTAAATTATAGAAGGCTGCGATTTATATATTGACAATGGTTTTGATAATGTATCTAAATACGTACAATACTCTTAAAATATGAGTTTGTACCTGATAATTATGGAAACAGCAATAGATAAAGACATTTATAAAAATATAAACATTTAATTGAGAAAAATTACAAACTTCCTATGGCTTTAATAACGGCTTAAGGCGATTGCCGGTGCTACGCTAAACAGCACTTTAGTAGAAATCAAACTACACTCGTAAATATTAAGTTATAACTTCAAACTTGATACCATTGTATAGTAGATAGACCAATGCATGGGGCTGACCAATTATTTTGCATAATTATTAATTTCTATTGCATTTAAATTTAGTTCAAAAAACATCATAAAAATTTTAAAATTTACTTTTAACATGATAACTGTACTTTATACAAAAAATGTTTGGGTCACCCCCATAGCGCCCACCTTTAGTAGTAAGTCTGTGAAAAAAAATCTAAATTATCTCTTTTGGTGTAGCTCTGATTTGATTTCTACTAAACCCCTTTTTGCCCTTATTTCAGAAATCGGAACGATAGACTATGGAGGAGAAAGTGTTAGGAGAATATGTTCCCCCTCTACTACACACATCTCCTCTCTCACTCCAACAATTTGCTTCACAACACGGGCTGAGTTTTCCCCTTATGCTTTAAACAAGGACAAACACATATAAAAGCAGATAGAGAGAAATAAACTTAAAAGTAGTGGGGGAAAGTAAGAAGTTTGTCTGCACTAGTGTCATACTAGCTACAAAACTGATTTCGCTGAGCGACCGGCAACGATCCTATAACAGTCGAGCGAGGCGAGCGGTAGCGAGTCGCACAATTACATGCGAGGCACACAATAACACTTTTACTCCGAGTGACACATTATATTTTTTCTTCAAACATACCTACGTATCTAAATAAAATAATTACAACTTGACGATACAATAATTATAAATATTTTACGTGAAGGACGTTTGCTGATTTCAATTGCTCTGTTGCTATGGATACATTCGTATTTGTTCACTTTTTGTTACAAACATCCAAGTGAAAATTTTCACGTTTTGACGTTTAAATAAAAACCATGCAATTTTATATTCTCTTTATGTGCAATTATATCAGAATTTAAACTATTTATATTTCAATTTGTAGGTTTCTATTTTACAAGTTAATTCTTATTTGCCCATTTTATGTAGTTGCAATAGATATTTATTTATTTCATGTCTACTTTGTGAATCAAGTCGCAAAAGATGACGTTTAAGAAAAAGAAATTTCCCTCCAGCGATCACTTGTTTGGCTATAAGCTATTCCGGGTATTTGTTAACGCTACCTGGTATTGCTTTTAGACGCTTTTAGATAATTATCACCTCATTGAACTTGACTTTAAATATATATGAATACATTTGAGTAAAAACTTTTATTTAATCTTACATTCCACATCAGTCCTCCACTGCTTCAACCGACCCTTCAATCTAGCAACGTCCTGCCTGTATCCTCCATCTGCTGTATAATAGCGTGTCCATCCCATCCGTATCCTGTCCGTGTCCCGTCCGAAACTGTTGTCAGGGGCAGACGCCCAGCGTCGGCTTCAGTCGGCCCGCTGGACGTCCGACGTCTGTCGCTCTGGAATGACAACTGTCACAGGACATTATTACACGGCTCGCCATTTCGCCTGACAACGAAAAAGCTGACACAAGGCTGATGAAGACGCCGGGCAAACAAAATAACACCCGCCACTTTTATGAACTGCAGCAAGAAATGTGGGCAGGAGGGGGGGAGGGGGGGGATTATGTTCTCCAATTATACAGTGGGTGTTTTGTAGTGGAATATCATATCACGTTACTTGAGACGATTCTAAAGCAATCCTCAAAATGATGTAAAATTTGAGATTCGCGCGAAATACTACAGCCGCACTATTAAAAAGATTTTTTTTAAAGAAACTACTACTTCCGGTTGTCCAGTTGTTACTAAAACTTTTTCAGCGTTTCCCATTAATGGCAGATTAAGGAATACGTAGTTTAATTGGTCTTAATTATTGTAGTTTTTGGGGAATCGTCCCTCCAACATCCACACACACACACACCCTCTCTCTCTCTCTCTCTCTCACACACACACACACACACACACACGCACAGACATCATTGTAAAAATGTTAAAATCGGACTCTAGTGATCTTAAAACGTGCTTATTAGTGGTGGGATCCGGATCCGGATAGTTTCGGTTTCGGATCCAAAAATATCCGGATATCCAGATAATTGAAAGTTGAACTATCCGGATCTCGGATCCAAAGCTCAGTATCGGATTTTGGATCCGGATCTGAGTATCGGATTTTGGATCGTGATCTAAGTATCGGGTTTTGGATCCGAATCTGAGTATTGGATTTTGGATATGGAATTTCACTATGCGCATCGGTTCTCGGATTCGAGTACCTATTCTCAGTATTGAACCAGATGATAATATTTGAATGTATTATTATCTTGGAGTCACAAAACCAAATAAATTTGATTATGAAATAATCCACTATACATTTTTGTTTGATGTAGTTAATAGTCGCTATATTTTCGATGTTAAAATTTTAGCATCCGCTAAGAAGAAAATTCCTCAATTCCACAGAACTATGAGTAGGTAACAAAAACAATCCCTTTTAGTATTTGTTATATTGAATGTTAAAATTTTAGAACTACAGAATTTTCAATATTCTAAGAAAAATTTGCACCAACTATCTGGCTATTTTAGAGGGGTATTATAAAATTTATTGCTGATTACAGACCGCTGTCTCTACAATCGCCTACATTCAAATGTTTGCCTTTTACATTCAAAATGATGAAACGGATCCAGAATTAAAATTCGGATCCGGATCCGTGAACAACACATCGAATCCGCATCCGAATGGGATATGGTACCCAAACCAGGATCCGGATCCAAATCCGAATTAAATTTACGGATATCCGCTTCAATATCCGAACATCGGATATCCGAGGAACCGGATATTTTAAAATCCGGGTACTCGGATCCATGTTTTGTCGGATCTTCACAGAACTAGTGTTTATTCAGTAAAATCTGTTTTTAGCGTGAGTCCAATACCTCTCTTAGCGAGAGGTAAAAATTGGAATTCAACTACATAAAAGAAACGAAAGATCTCTTATTACAAATATATACAAAGTGCGCTTTTATACACACTATATTTTATGTTCTTTGAAATGTCAACTGTCGTGTATTGATTGACCATTGACGGCCATAACTTTTACAATTCCGATTTCACTGCAAGTTTATATCACTCCATCTTACTTTCCAATTTTAATTGCTCTGTAAATAAACACGTCAGCTCTGATTGACCAATCGCTTCAATCATCTTTTACTGCTAATGTTTTATCCTGCGTATGAGTTCGACTATAGTGTATAGACTGCAGACTGTAAGTCGCGTTTAGCAATTATACTGGATAGATGTGTTATGGCTGTTGGGTCGAGTATACCGGCCTGTCACATAATGCCTACCGGGTGAATTGTATTTTTATCTCCGAGTGTAATTGAATGTACTCCTACAACACCTCTGGCGATACAGAGACGCATTCAGAAAATTTAAAATACTTAAAAATCTTATGCCTGTATTCATAGTCGATGCTCAGTTTTGCACTTGAATACGAGGGTCACTCCAAAATTATTGAGATGCTGGGAAACAGTTGGCTTTGGAAAATTTTTAGTGCACAAATGTCAAACTACAATTTATTTAAAATATTTGTTCAATAATAACATCTGGTTGAAGTGATGTATTGTGGTGGAATTCGAAGTGGAAATAAACTGCAACATGAAGTTAGGAAGAGAGCATTATCGTGCTATGATTTACTACGACTTTAAAATTGGAAGAACAGTGCGAGGAACGTCTACGATTGGCATTAGGAGATGAAGCAACTATATTTCGCTGGTTTTCAGAATTCAAAAGAGGCCGTAATTTCTTGCGTGATGAGAAACACTCAGGGAGACCTTGTACAGCGGTAGCGCCAGAAAATGTAGCTGCCATCAGACAAATGATAAAGGATGACAATCGTGTCACCTATCAAACGATGGAAGATGCCCTTGGCATTGGATCCGCAGCAATAGCAAAAATTTTGCATGAAGAACTTCGTGTGAGAAAAATTGTGTCTCGTTGGGTGCCACACAACTTAACGGAAGAACAAAAAGCCAAGCGTGTTACAATTAGTCGCGCCACTTTAAAATTGTTAAATAATGGCTGTCATCGTATTCTTTCTAAAATTGTAACTGGCGATGAAACTTACATACCCTTTTATGATGTTCCAACGCGTCAAGAAAGTAGGGTATGGGTGTTTGAAGATGACCCAACACCAGTTACCGTGAAAAAACAACGTGCACTTAAAAAAGTTATATACGCTGTATCGAGGCGAAGTACTGACTATGAACAAGTTTATATATCTATCCATTTTTGAATTATTGCCCCAAAAGTCAATATACCCCATATTTAGATAAAAACTTCAAAATTTTCAAAAATTTTATTTTTATGTAAGGTAAAAGCACTAATACTTGACTGTGCACTAATAGTTGACACTTTCAAAATATTTTGCTGTAAATAAGAAATATTCAACGTGTATCGCTTCCCTAATATCGTTTTGTTATACCTTCTACCATCTATTGTCGTCTGTTAAAAGCTGACAGTTAATCAGCTGAGCAGTTCAAAATGACGGATTTTGTTGTGCAATAAAGTATATCGTGTGGTCAGGGTTCCGGAAATTTTTGTTAAGTGAGTTAAGACCAAACAAATTTTTGAGGTAAGTATGACTATGTTTTCTTACTTTTTATGGTATTTTAAGTTTAACATAGAAATAGTAACGGGTTAGGGCGGATTTTCCAGTTAACTGCGTGTTTATATCGTTCTTATTTCCTTCTAAACGAGTGATGTCAATTACTAGGTTCAAGTAATGCATGAAATCTAATAGTTGACAGTGTATGTCAACTAATGGTGTTGAAATAAATTTGATCTTAAGGCTCAGTTTCAGCAGTTTTTGCATGTAAATTCGACAATTTAAATATCCCGGCAACTAACATCGTATCTCTCCTATTTTACCCAATAGTTGACAGGTGTTAACTATTGGGTAAATATTGATGTCAATCTTTGGTTTCGCAGAAAATTCGCAGAACACTGCTGGAATGCCTCCAATAAAAGGACAAATGTTCCGTTATTCTGAAGCGGACATGGAAGCCGCTATAGAAGATGTTGAACGAGGTCTTGCTGTTGCTACATCTGCAAAGAAACATAAGGTTCCTCGAATTACACTACTATATAAAGTGAAAGGTAAAACTCCAAAAAAGCGGCAAATGGGTAGAGGTTCCTATTTGTCTAAAGAACAAGAAGAAATGCTGGTTAAATGGGTGATAGATGTTGCTAAAGCTGGATTTCCTGTTACAAAGGATCAATTACTTAACAGCGTGAAGAAATTAGTAACAGAACTAAAAATTCAGACGCCGTTTACTGATGGGCGACCGGGTAAACGGTGGTATCAAAGTTTTTTAAAACGCCATCCTGAATTAACTACTAGAGTTTCGCAAAATTTGACTCTTACCAGAGCTTCTGTCACCAAACAACAATTAAATAAGTGGTTCCAGGAAGTAATTTCTTACTTGAAAGAAAACAATTTTGATAAAATACTCGAAGATCCTAGTCGTATTTTCAATGCAGATGAAACTGCATTCTTCCTGAATCCCAAAGGCAATAAAGTACTGGCAGCAAAAGGTGATAAATCCATATACCAACAAGTTAATTCGGATGAAAAAGAATGTCTCACAGTACTCTTTACCGGAAATGCTACAGGTGATATCGTTCAACCTATGGTGATATTTAAATACGAAAGGATACCGAAAGAGCTGTGCCTAAGTGTTCCGGATTCTTGGGGATTAGGCCGGTCAGAAAACGGCTGGATGACCGGAGAAATTTTCTATGAATTCATATGTAACATTTTCAACACATGGCTAAATAAGAACAAAATCTCCAGACCTGTTATACTCTTTATTGATGGCCACACATCACATTTGACTTTGCACGTGAGCAAATTTTGCTCTGAAAATGGTATTATACTAATCGCACTTTATCCGAACGCCACACACTTAATTCAGCCCATGGATGTCGCAGTCTTTCGTTCACTAAAACTTGCTTGGAAGAATGCTGTACATCAATGGCGTATAGATAACATCGAATCACCAATACTGAAGAAAGTACATTTTTGTCCTCTACTGAAAAAAGTAATAGAAGAAACTTTGAAGCCATCAATTCTGCTAAACGGTTTTCGGAAATGCGGACTATTTCCTTGGAATCCAGATGCTGTGTGCTCTGGTGAAAATGTTTCAAAAAAAGATTGTTTTGAGAATAAGAAACTGATCAGGGAATTAGAAGCAGGTTTATCTTTCATGGAAAAGTTCATAGATAAAAGTAAAATTTCAAGCTTTAAAAACAGTAATGATGACTGGTCAGGAAATCCAGAAGACAAATCTTTGTTTCAATTTTTCAAAAAAATTACGCACATGTTAAATGATACGAAGGGTAAAAATAAGGATACTTTAGGAGAGGATGTGCCGAATCCAGATAATGTAACACCTGTAAAAATTGTAAATTCTGAATACAACTTTGCGTCACAATCAACTGAAAATAATCAAGAAATAAATCCAGAGAATGTAACTCCTGTTAAAACCCCAGTTTCAACATCAAGTATAATATTAATTTCAGAAAACAATGTGCCGTCGCAATCATTTGAAAATGATCAAATAAATCGGGAACACACAACGCCTGTGAAAAGTGCCAGTTTAAAACCAAATATATTAATACCAAGTCCTTTTAAAAGAGTTTTATATTGGCCTGAACCCAAACCAATTATTAAAAAAAGAAAAACAGAGAAAATTCCCGCAGTTGTTACATCGCTTCAATGGCAAAAATATTACGAAGATAAGGCAAAAAAGAAAGAAGAAATCATTGAAGAGAAGAAAAGAAAAGCTGAAGAACGTAAAAAGAAAAAGGAGTTAAACGAACAGATAAAAAAACAAAAAATTCAAAGTAAACAAAGCATTAGTAGGAGAAATAAGAAAATTAGAAAAACTGATGATTATAGTGATACAAGTTCTGATGATTTTGAAGAGTGGGTAGAGTCAGGAGACAGTATCGATGACATTGATTCTGATAGGGAGGAAAGTGATAATTATGATGAGACATCACACCAAAGTGAAAACAATTCGAAAAATTTTAAGGAAGGAGACTTTTTGTTAGTAAATTTTCCAGGAAAAAAGAAATATTATAAATATGTATGTATTGTACAAAAAATATTAAAAAATGACATTGATGTCATGGCAATGGTTTGCATTGATGATAAAAAAACTACTTTTAAACAAAATGAGACTGATCTTAGCAGCATAAAATATACACAGATAATTGAATATCTTCCAATGCCAAACTTGATCGTTACTGGAGACAGAATTAAATATCAGTTTCCTAAGGCAATTGACGTTGACGGATAAGATCAGCAAACCTTTTTCAGTTTTAGTTCTGAATATATAAATAAAAAACAGAACTAAAAAAGGTTTGTTGTTCATGTCAACTATTGATCTCACAAGTGTCATTTATTAGTTATATTCATTCGTGCCTATGTCAATAAAGGGCGCCATTTCAGAGAATTAAAAATGTTTATTTTTTTATATGTTTATTTAATAACTTTTTCTTTTTGATGGTTTTATTTGCTTGTTAAAGGTTTTGTACATGAACTGAGACAAAAAAAATGTTCAAATTTATAAATAAATATGAAATATATGTTAAAAATTCACATTTTTTTCCTTAATGTGTCAATTATTAGTGACTTTACCTTATCTAGATACTTCTCAATGCGCTGATTCCAAATTTTGAAACCACAGGTCAATATCTCTTTTCGTTCTCGAGATATTTAGATTCAAAGTTTTGCTCAAAACTGCCCATTTTTGGGTAGTAACCCAAAAATGGGTCGAGATATGAATTTGCCGACACGACCAATCGATTCTACGGATAAAAATATATAAGTGTACCAATTTTCATAATTTTTGTCCAACCGGTTCATTATTTATGAATAAAAGTTTGAAAACCCCCGAAAATGGCCAGAATCTGAAAAAATCTTAAGGGGTACCCCTTACGATTTTTGCGTTTTTTGGCCATTTTCAGTTATTTTGCTTTAGAGACTGTATGCGGTGTTTAAAAATTCTGAAAATTGGTGTACTTATGTAGTTTTGCACGTAGAATCGAATGGTGTTGTCGCCAAATTCATATCTCGACCCATTTTTGGGTTATTACCCAAAAATGGGTTGTTTTGAGCAAAACTTTGAATCTAAATATCTCGAGAACGAGAAGAGATATCGACCTGCGGTTTCAAAATTTGGAATCAGCGCAATGAGAAGATCTAGATACATACAAATTAGATTTTTAAAAATTTTGAAGTTTTTATCTAAATATGGGGTATATTGACTTTTGGGGCAATAATTCAAAAATAAGTAGAGATGTAAACTTGATAGTAAAGAGACTGTTACGTAAGTGTACGCATTTTTTATACATAATATATATTCATGTGATAATTTTATTGGATTTATAGAATATTTTTCAAGGAACTTTCTGTATGGAATTTGTAAAAAATTGTATTATGTACAATTTTACTGGATATATAGAATCTTTTCCAATGAACTTTTGGTATGGGTGATAAAAAAAGTTCCTTGACTGTATATATTGATGAGGTAATAAAAATTTCTGGATTGCAGTCACAAAATTTTATTTAAATTCTCGGGTCGACCGGTTTCGAGCTCCACATTAGCCTTATTCAGGAGCTGAACACTATTTACAAAACATTACAATTTAATAATCAGAAATAACAAAAATTATAAATTACTTACATGAGAATTAAGAAAATTTTAGATACATGGCAAAAAAATGAAAACGTAAGTGCAAGATAAAACACATGGATTTCGTCAAAAGATAAAAAAATAAATAAAATAAATTATATAACTTTAACTTTTATAAAAAACTAAGTTTTGGTATGGGATTTATGCAAAATACATCAAATTAACGGAAGGTCTTGAGTTGGCCACAACAGATTTTTACCTCTCGCTAAGAGAGGTATTGGATTCATGCTAAAATTCGCATATCCAGATTTCAGTGAATAAGCACGATTTAAGGTCCCTAGAATCCGATTATAACATTTTTAAAATGATGTCTCTGTGTGTGTATGGATGTGTGTATGTGTGTATGTCTGGATGTTGTAGACACGATTCCCCAAAATCCATAAGACTTAAAAATTGTTTAACTATGGATTCCTCAATCTGACATTCCTGGGAAGAGCTGAAAAGGTTTTGGTAACAATTGAACAACCGGAAGTAGTAGTTTCTGAGAAAAATTCTTTTAAATATAATTTTTTGGAAATTTTTGTTATTAAATATTGAAAAACATAAAATTCTCCATCTAATACACTTAAAATTTTTATTATATCTTGTATAGATTTAGAGATAAAGACACTATAATATATAGAGTAATTTAATCACAGAGGCTAAGGCACTAAGGAAACCAGTTGACAAATTCCAATGTTTATAACATAGTTTTTAAATGACACATGTCAGTGTCAAAAATCAACAGTTTTAGTGGCATTCTGATATCTTTTTCTGGGAAGTATATATTTAATCTTTCTTATTGTTTTATTAATTAAATATTTGAAATTATAGGTAAAATGCTTATATCCATCAGAAAAACCGCGAATCTGGTTAATGAATTGGAAAAATCTCTAACATTTGGAAACTTCCTCATACAATGAAAAATAGATATAATTAGAATTATATGTGTGCGGAAGACATGTTAAATACAATAAAAAAACAGTATTTGGGTAAAGTTCTGTATTTTTTTTATTATAAAACGACGGTTCGAAAGGGAAGTGCAATTCAATACTTATATAGCCTAATATGGAAATGGCTAGAGGTATTGTGCTGGCCATAACAGATTTTTTTCTACAGTAAACATTGCCATAAGATAAACATTTTTACGCATTGCGCTTAGTTTTTAATTATAGCTCTTACGCATTAGGACAATCAGTGGAAATGAGACTTTAGTACCAAACCCAATCTGCATCATATTCTCTGTGGAATTACAAGCGAGTCCGGTCCTGTATCGCATGTCCAGTCTCCTTTTCGCATCCTTCATATCCTGCTCGCTGCTTTATAACGAGATTGTAATTACTCTTTGCATATCGAATGTCAAACGCGTTATTACTTAAATAAATCACTCCAGCGCCATATATCTTTATAAGACGGATCAAATTGCGCTATCTCTACATGTAGGTAATAATCCTGCTCTGCTCGTGGTGACGTCATCATGAGTGGACGTTGGTTTGTGTGTGTGCCCCGGGAGACCCAAGCGGGAGAAAGGATTCGTGAGTGGGTGGGTGAAGTTGATGATGTTTATGCGAAGAACAAAATAGATAAATATAAATAAATAAATATGTCATCACGGCATATTACCCATTTATACGAAAGCGTAGAAGGGCCATACGCAAAATTTTTAAAAAATTGAATTTTCACATTAGGAACTTGAAATTTCACCTTTTTAAAAACTTGAAATATCAACTTCTAAACTTGAAATTACAACTTTTTCAAATTATGATTTGCCAATTAGGTTACGTTGCTGTTTGTATTTTTTAAAACAAAAAAAATCTGTTGTGGCCAGCACAAGACCTCGCCATTTCCATATTAGGCTATATAAGTATTGTATTGCACTTCGCTTTCGAACCGTCGTTTTATAACAAAATATTATAGAACTTTACCCAAATATTGTTTTTTATTGTATTTAACATGACTTCTGCACACATATAATTCTAATTATATCTATTTTTTATTGTATGAGAAAGTTTTTAAATGTCAAGAGATTGTTCCAATTCATTAACCAGATTGGTGGTATTTCTGATGGATATATGCATTTTACCACAATTAAAACAATAAGAAAAATTAAATATACTTCCCAGAAAAAGCTATCAGAATGTCTCTAAAACTGTTGATATTTGACAATGACATGTGTCATGTTATAAACATTGGAATTTGTCAACTGATTTCCTTAGTGCCTTAGCTTCTGCGATTAGTGTACTCTATAAATTATAGAGTCTTTATCTCTAAATCTATACAAGATATAATTAAGTGTATTAGATGGAGAATTTTATGTTCTTCAATATTTAATAAAAGAAACTCCCAAAAAATTATATTTAGAAGAATTTTTCTAAGAAACTACTACTTCCGGTTGTTCAATTGTTACCAAAACCTTTTCAGCTCTTCCCGGGAATGTCAGATTGAGGAAACTGAAAAAAATAAATAAATAAAAATAAATAAATATATCATCACGGCATATTACCCATTTCTGGGTGTGCCAATCTGCTTTATCGCAGATATCGGTAATGATGATGACATATTTGTACCGTGCGGGCGCTTACCAGGCGTCACCTCACGGGCACTCATTGCTGGCGTGGAGAGTGCACCACAGGGGTCACTTTTGTGCCATTTAAAATTCGAAATATTTGGCGTCGGTCGGGATCGAACCCGGTACCCCCAGGTTCGCGACCAGACACTCAGGCACGAGGCAGTGCAGTTAAATATTTTTTAAGTCTTATAGTTTTTGAGGAATCGTGTCTACAACATCCAGACATACATACACACACATACACACATCCACACACACAGACAGACATCATTTTAAAAATGTTATAATCGGATTCTAGGGACTTTAAATCGTGCTTATTCAATAAAATCTGGATATGCGAATATTAGCATGAATCCAATACCTCTCTTAGCGAGAGGTAAAAATACAAACTACAACATAACCTAACTGGCAACTCATAATTCGAACTTTTCGAAAAGGTGAAATTTCAAGAATAAATAATTTTTTCTGTGGCCCCTCTAAGCTTTCGTACATTTCTGAGTATGCCACAATCTGCTTTATCACAGATATCGGTAATGATGATGACATATTTGTACCGTACGGGCGTTTACCAGGCGTCACCTCACGGGCAGTCATTGCTGGCATGGAGAGTGCACCACAGGGGTCACTTTTGTGCCATTTAAAATTCGAAATATTTGGCGTCGGTCGGGATCGAACCCGGTTCCCCAAATTCGGGACCAGACACTCAGGCACGCGGCTACGAAATGTAATCTTCATTTAAAATTTATATACATAGAGAAACTGGAGTGGGATCACGTAATTGTGAAAACGATATTGCGACTGTCGACAAGTGAAAATGTGATCACGTAAATAATGAAAACCGAAAACGATATCGTTTTAGACTGAAAAAAATGTGAATTCTAGTCGACACTCTCAAAGCATGTGAAAACGATAGTCGTTTCTTACGTCTCTTTATATTTTATACATTTGGGTATAGGTATATCCTTTTCTTATTTACTTGCACTTAGGTAAAAGACTGTAGTGAGCAGTGAGTTGAATTTGACGTTTTGGAAAGAATGAAAGAAATGTCATTATAAATGATATAAAAATAAATTAATATTTTAAATTTGAAAGGTATTTTTTATTATTTTATTTAGCAAGGCGAAAATGAAATAATTGTGATAAAATACGATAATTATAAAACGAAAATTGATTACAAGAATGAATCTAAGAAAAAAATTCATGAATATTTCAATAAGCATGTTGCAAAGAACCAAATGCTTATGATTTACTATATATTTTTACTCTTAAAATTGAAATCTTGGTGATTAGATATTTTCTTATTTCTACTGAAATTTCCCTGATATACTATTAAAATTTAGTGAAAGAACTACCCAAAAGAAATATTTTCGGGCAATATTGATATTCCAATAACTGTAAAAGTGTTTATTACAACAAAGCATATTTTGATTGATTACAAGAATAAATCCAAGAAAGAAAATTTTATTAATATTTTAATAATATTGTATTCTGCGAAGCATCAAATATAACGATTCTAGCTTGTTTTGTGATTAATATTTTATAGTTTTTACATAAAATTAAAATTTGTGAATTGATCATTTTCTGCAGCCTGTCGAAGGTTGTGCGCCGTTATTTAAATGTGGCCCATACTTTATTTACTTGAAATTCAAAACTTATTAAAAAACTAGATTACTTTAAAATAATAATATTGTATACTTGCGGTCTTAAAAGGTCTCTTGAAGTTTTAATTATATATTTAGAAATATTTTTGTTTACTTCATAAATTTTTTTCTGGAATATCAAAAGGAACAAAATTACATGATACAAGGCATCTGTAACTAATTGATAATTTAACTTGTATCCTTCTTCAATTCTTACAGCATTGTTATTATGAACGAAATAAAAACGAAGGGCGCCTGGGGCGAGAATAATACTTTTTGACATTCATATAAATTATCTGTCAAACTACTATTTAATACAAAAACATTAGTCTGTAAACGATATCGTTTTCACAAAACGTAGTCACTTTACGGAAATAACCGAAGTTGAAAACGTAGTGAGTGTCTAATTTTACGTGATCGCTAAGGAAACGAATGTCGTTTTCACTTCTCGATAATCGCAATATCGTTTTCACTTTTACGTGATCCCACTCCTGATTCGAATGTGTTTATAAACCGGCCCTTAATCAGTTGTACACATTTATTGGGAAACGTATTACACACATTTCTAATATGTCTCTCTGACATCTATTAACTAAACAGAAACACACATATCGAATATAGTCGTATAGACAAATCCATCTATTACCATAGCATCCTGAGCGTCCGCTACAATCGCAATCCAATTCGCTTATATCCGGACAGGTGTCTGTGTCCGGTTCATACGTCAGTGCAGTGAACAAAGGCTCACTTCACTTCACTTCTCTTCTCTTGGCGTTCACTTGAGCAGAACCTGACAATCAGCTCGGGACGTCTGCTTGCTGCGTCATAGCCTAGCAGTCAAATGGAATTTATGACAGACAAGCAATCAGACCAGCAGTCACAAATCATACAGGCGCGCGTTATTAAGAGCGAGAACACCGACAAAGGAAGGCCCCGATGCATATCATCGCCAAGGTTATCGTATCGCGCGGACGAGTGATTGGAATCGAAGATTGGACAACGGAGATCGATTTAAATGAGCGGACAATAAAGGATGCATTCGGAGCGTAAGTCGTAGGGTGGACTGTATTGGTCTTTCTTCGGGTTGAACCCCGTGCGTTGAGATGTGATTCAGAGGGATATTTTCTGATTGTCTTGCGTTCTGCGTTATCAACTTATTGGAGAGTTTTAGCAAGACGTTCTGCAACAAAAAAATCTGATGTGGCCAGCACATGACCTCCCGGCAATTCCATGTTTAAAATAGCAATGAGCTTTAAGTAAAGTTTCACTTCCGATTGATCGTTTGTAAACAAAATCTACTTTGTTGTTCCAATAAATAGAAAAGTTTGTAATATGAAATTTTGGATTATATTTTATTATGTTTTTCCTGAAAAATCTGTTAAAGGTTTATCATATATAGTCAAAATCTAATATGTTGTTTCAAATTATATAAGAGTATTAAATACCAACTTTGCGAATTTTGGATCATTAACATATTTTAAGGAAAAATCGTTACAAACACATTATTGTCAAGATCATCACCAACTTCCTTATGCTCTAAAACGCAATATGTGTAAATTCTTTGCCGTACATTCAGTGGCGGCTGGTGATATCTTTGTATGGTAGGGCACAAAAATTTAAAAAAAGTAAAAAGAGTATATTAAATTATTTAATCTTTAAGATACAGAAGCCATCTTCGTAATTAAATGAGTACTAGACGATTACAATTCAACAATAACAGATTACCTCGGAAAATGCCGGACATACTCGGACATCTTCGTTTAAATTGGGCTGTGCCCGGAACAGGCTTAATGCAGTCATATGCAGCTTCGCGCGCTTCGCTGCTATTGGTCAAAATTCGAGTAAAAATAGTGGGAGACCGGGGCAGAAACATTTGTGCCCTAGCTTAGCAGCATATCGGTACGTGCACACGTCAGTATATAGGCTATCTAGCTATCGGCGGTGTAGTAAGAATTGCATAATAATGAAAGTAAATAAATAATAATTAATGTATTTTTAAAATGTATATGTACTCGCTTATTTCTTTTTTTCTTGTCTTTTTATTTGGTAGGGCTGCGCCCTTGTGCCCCATAGCACGAGCCGCCACTGCGTACATTATCCATTTCGTGAATGTGTAGTTGCAAGCTATTATTTGACACTTTGAAATCACGTTCTGATTGAGAGCTGTTTGACATATAATGCTGCAAACATCAAACTTACATCAAATTATCCTGTATATCCAATATTTATATATGATGGAAAATATATTATTTAAACTACTAAATTCTTCATAACACAGTTTCATTATTAATTTTAATGAAAATTGCTTCGTGACAGTGACATTTGTTTAAATATGTCAAATTTGTTATTAAAGTATTGTTTTTGTTTGACGCAGAGGCAAAGTGATGTACAAAAATAATATAATATAAAGTTATTTCAAGTTATGTACTAAATGCTATTATCGTAGAATTGAAGATTGTGCCATTATATTCAATTTGTATTGGTAAAAGTTGCTAAAAAATTATATTCAATGAATTTTTTACAAGAAAAACTGTTAAAAGCTTGTATAAATCATACTTCCGGTTATCCGATATACACTAAAAACACTTCACGCACGAGAATTGTATCAAATTTTTTGGCCGACGATAATGAAAACAACTTTTTTTAATGAGATAGGTTATACTTCTGAAAAGGGTTAGTTTAAAATATTGGGGTTGTCAATTTCCAAATCTGATTTTACTTACCTTCATTAGAGAACTTCTTCTAGCGAAAAATTATTTGTAATAATAGACGTTGTTTATGACTGATAATATATTCATTTGCTCATGTTTTCTTCGTAATAAATAATAGGTAGGTGTCGATATTTGACATTTCAGCAATTTTCGCCTCGCGTATTTGACAGGCATATCGATCGGTGACTATGCTGTTAACGGCGGATTTTTACAATAATGACAGATGTCGCTGCCGTGATTTTGGTTTATATAAATTAATTTTAAATATAGGAAATGTTAAAGTAAAAAAATAACTTATGTAGGTAGTACTTTTTAACATGAACTTTATTATAATAAAGATGATTTCTTTTCTAAATGCCCATAAACGTCCAGTGTATTTTGATTATTTTCCCGCATAGTTAGACAAGTTACAACACAGTAAGCGTAAAATGTAGGTTACACTTGCTGTGTATACAATTGTAAAGTTCCCATTACACTTCAGGAGGGTAAAAAGTACTTTCCGATCCCTTATAGACAACTTTCCGAGCTGGCTCAGCAAAGAAGGACTTTCCCGGTCTAAGTAGTGATCAGAAAGAGCTCATTTTCTGGGCGATCGCGAAAAAAAACAGTGAACGTGTTAAGCCATAAATTTATGCATTCAAATACTGCTTGTATTTTAGTTTTAGATTAGAAAATCATTTTCCTGCAAAATATCAGTGTCTCTGGTACTTTTCTCCTTTCTGTTCATTATTTAAACGTTTTGTTTTAATCGCGTCATTCTCAATTTTCACCTCGTTTCTGTGTTTTGCCTGTTTGATATCCCGCATGATTCATAGCGCTACACCTGCGAAGTGGCCAGAAATCACTCATTGTTCTCTGAGGTAAACACCTGCTGCCCTCGCCGGCCCACGCAGTGCAACGCTGCAAATTGGTTATATGAGCACTGCAATACACACTGGGCAATCGGCAATGTGTGGTGTACCTATAGTGTATTTCACTACTGCACGGTGTAAACGCTGTACGGTACGGTTGATATACCTAAACGTGATCAACGAAACAGATAGAATCGACGGACTAGACGATGGACCTCTGTGCGATAAAATAATAGATGTGTAGAAATATGTTTCACTTTTGTCTTTCGTATTTTTTATTCGTCACAGGCAGATTAACTTGGCGCCAATTCAAAAAGTGTCCATTTAAATTGCTACTGCGTTTAATGTACAATGACCAAAATGAGTAAAAAAAAGTTTAATCAACATAGGTCCGATCTTCAATAGTTCCCGAGATAAAACGCAATGAAAAATGATTTTTTTCGGTGTTTATCTCTGCTATTTCGAAAACTGCAAGAGTTACGACTTTGATTAAATGAGACATTTTTTTTACCTTTCAGAGGTCATCTTAGATGTGATAAAAGTTGTGGCGCCCTTGGCCAATATTTAGTTTTCAAATAACTTCATACTATTAAAAAGTGAAAAAAATGTTTCATATAAAATGTATTTAACATGTCTTGCATTACATATATTTTTTCATTGTATAAGAAAGTTCCTAAATGTTAAAGATACTTCCAATTCATTAACAAGATTGGTGATATTCCTTATGTATATATATGCATTTTACCTATAATTTTAAATATTTAATTAATAAAACAATAAAAAAGATTTAATGTATTTCCCAAAGAAGAGAATGTCACTAAAACTGTTGATTTTTGACACTGACATTTATCTATCATTATTAATTATGTTACAAATATTTTAATTTGTCAACTGGTTTCCTTGGTGTTGTTCAGCGTGTTCGCTGTATTACATCTGATTATTTTATACATTACAGTGTCTTTATCTCTAAATTTATAGAAGATATAATAATTTTTTTAAATGTATCAGATGTAGAATTTTATGTTCTTCAATTTATTAGTAATAAACAAATTTTCAAAAAATAATATTTAGATTTTTTTTAAAGAAACTGTTACTTTCGGTTGTCCAATTGTTACCCAAACATTTTGAGCTCTTCTCATGAATGTCAGATTGGGGGATTCATGGTTAAACTGGTCTTAAGGTTTATAGTTTTGAAGAATCGTCCTTCCAACATCCACACACACACACACACATGCGCGCGCGCGCGCGCGCATCATTGTAAAAATGTTATAATCGTACCCTAGACCCCTTAAAACTTGCTTATTCACTAAAATCTGGATATGCGATTTTTAGCATGAATCCAATACCTTTTAGCAAGAGCTAAAAAATGTTATTTATACCTAATTATGTACATTAGGTTAGATTATGTTGAAAGTTGAGGCATGTTTATAAAAAATCAGAGCGTCACTTTTAGTTTTATTTCTCGCAAAAAAAATCCGCCATATTATTATGTTAACCTGCAATTTCTTTCAAGTTTCTGTCGCCCAGTTAAGAACCATTATCGCCCACTGTTTTGTTGGATTCATTGTTGTAATCAATATTGTTAGACAACAATCAAAATATCCTTTGTTGTAATCAACAAAAAAATATATATTAGACCATAGAATCCTACTTTAACTTGGGTTATTCCATTTTAACCCCTCTCTCTCTTTTTAATTTTAACCATCAATGAATTAACTTTTTCGTTGGATTCATTCTTGTAATCAATATTCTAAGACAACAATCAAAATATCCTTTGTTGTAATCAACAAAAAAAATTATTAGACCATAGAATCCTACTTGTAGAAACCCCATTTCTACCATTTTAACTCCCCATCTTTTTAGTTTTAACCATCAATTAATTAACTTTTTCGTTGGATTCATTCTTGTAATCAATATTTTAAGACAACAATCAAAGTATCCTTTGTTGTAATCAACAAAAAAAAATGTATTAGACCATAGAATCCTACTTTAACTGGGTAGAAACCCCATTTATGCCATTTTAACTCCCCCTTTTAGTTTTAACCATCAATTAATCGCTAATAATGCGCCATCATTTCATTGCATCATCCCCCTAACTCCCTGCCCCTCTCTGTAACCGTTGCCCAGTGCACCATATGTTTCCTCTCCTCTCTTGATGAGTCGGTTAGTGTTTGTGGTGTACCTTGCCTTTCTCTCCTCTCCTCTCCTCTCCATCAGGAGATGGATGGAGCAGAGCGCCCATTATGATGGACAATCCATCAATCAACCGTCAGGAATGACTCATGAGGAGCGATTGGTACAAGGACAAAGAAGCCAATCTAGAAAGCTGGGACAGGGAAGAATAAGATTATTTAAAGATGTGGGAAATATTGTTTAAATTAGTAAGTATGTCGTTAGAGACAGAGACGGATTTATAGGAGAGGGCGCCCCAATGAGATGAACAAGGGGATAGAAATAAAAAAGTCGAATTAAAGAATTGTGGAATACACGTTTAATGATTTACAGTAAAATAAAATGTTGAACACAGTAAACTGACACTTTGAATGACAAATGACAGATATAAAAAAGCGTAAAGTAATAGTTATTTACATTCGAGTGCTTGTAAGTTGTATTTTACAGCGCGACAGCTTTGTTTAAGGCACGAGTCCTTAAGGCGAGTGCCTTATTAGCTGGAGCGCTGTAAAATACTTCACGCACGAGAATTGTATCAAACTTTTTGGCCGACGATATTGAAAATCACTTTTTTCAATGAGATAGGTTGTACTTCTGAAAAGGATTAGTATAAAATACTGGGGTTAAGTCAATTTCCAAATTTGATTTTACTTACCTTCATTAGAGTACTTCTTCTAGCAAAAATTTATCTGTAATAATAGACGTTGTTTATGACTGATAATATATTTATTTGCTCATGTTTTCTTCGTAATAAATAATAGGTAGGTGTCGATATTTGACATTTCAGCAATGCTCGCGTATTTGACAGGTATATCGATCGGTGACTATGTCGGTAACGGCGGATTTTTATAATAATGACAGATGTCGCTACCGTGAGTTTGGTTTATATAAATTAATTTTAAATATAGAAAATGTTAAAGTAAAAAAATAACTTAAGTAGGTAGTACTTTTTACATGAACTTTATTATAGTAAAGATGATTTCTTTTCTAAATGCCCATAAACGTCCAGTGTATTTTGATTATTTTACCGCATAGTGAGACAAGTTACAACACAGTAAGCGTAAAAAGTAGGTTACACTTGCTGTGTATACAATTGTAAAGTTCCCATTACACTTCAGGAGGGCAGAAAATTATTTTCACATATACAGGTTGTTGCATTACGGCTCGGCAAGAATTATTTATCTTTTTTAAAATGGAACATCCTATATATTTACATATATTTTGATTAGCATTTCACGCACCTATATGCACCTAAGATTTTCAAAAATTGTAATAACTATTTTTTCACGTATACGTCGATTTTTTATACCTTGGCAAGGCCACTGGCAATATGTTATTGTTCCTGTATTTGTTGTGTCCCCCTGAGTACGTCCCTGTCAGTTGTCTATTTGTAATGACGTTGCAAATTGTTAAATAATTACATATCTAAGCGGGGCGCACGGGGCGTATTGTCTTGCCTGCACCCAGCCAGCCGTTCCGAGACTCATTCGGAACTTGGATTTTTTTTCTTTCTTACTTCTGTCCATCTGCTGCCTTCATTTTTATATTAATTATTCTACTGACAACCGTAAACATCACAGAGAGACAGGTACACTTGAATTCTTGAAGTTTGGATGCGAATTTCCAAAAACGCGTTGATTACAATAATGAAAAATTAGATTACAATAATATAATATAGTGAAAATGAAGTGGCGGAAGACCTATGTCATAGATCTGAAAAAAACTTTATAAAATCAAATATAACTTGTAAAAATTATTTATTTTTAAATACAGAAGAAAGAAAAATACTAGTATTAAGAAACGTATATATTAATGAAATTTACAAGTATTTTTAAGTTAATCTCTTTTTCTTTTACGCAATTTAAAATTATTTGAAATAATTGTAGTTCATTTTTATACCGGTACGTAGGCATGACAATGTTTACATTAAATTTTATATCGATCAAATATCTATCCTGACACTATTGTCACTTGGTTGTTAGTTTACATTCATATAAAGCTCAAAAAAGCAATTTCAGAAACTAACCTTGTCATGAACTATTTCGAATGGGAATTGTGGGCCATTAATTCCGTTGAAAGCCGTTCAAAAGGTATTTTTTTTTCAAATATTTCTCTTGTTATCAATGTTTATACTATGTATTTTTAGAGAGGAGCAAATGTCCTGCAAATAAGCATATCTTGACAAGCAGATATGGGCACCCGTTTCAGAATGACAGCTAGTAATCATGTACATAACTTACAAATGTCATAAATTTTAATTCAAAATATCAAGATTTTGTAAGTTCACGTGGTTTCTTTGTCACCAGGTGCGTGGACTTTACTTGGCGAGTTAAATAAATCACAAGAAATTTGGAATGAAAAATATTGACATTTGACACCTATGTATGTATGTACATGATTACTATTACTGTTCTAAATAATTTTCATTCTTTGACCTCGGATTTTCGCCAAACATTTTCAGATTGTCTTCATCACTAGAAGAAAATTCCCCCGATTCATACGACTCTTCAGATGAAAATATAACAGAAAATGACGCCAAATTACAAGGTTATTTTTTAGCAAAACAGCTGACCAAAATCGTATAACTGCGCAAACTCGAATCATTAGTAAGAAGATAAACCACCTGAAATTGGAAAATATCATGAAATTTGGAATGAAAAATGATGACATTTGTCATTTATATTACTAGCTGTCATTCTGTCCGTCCCCATATCTGCTTGTCAACACAGAACACCAGGGGCGGATTGGAGAAGTAAATCGGCCCGGGCGATTATTCTTAGTCCGGCCCTTTTCAGAGTGAAAATGATATATTACATACTCGTATATGTACACTGCTAAAAAAAAAAAAATCGGACACTTTGTTTTTTAATTTTTGTTATTATCTCGAGAACTATAAGAGCTACGATGTCGGTTAATTAGACGAAAGTTGTCCTATATTAGAATGCCATTTCAGCAATGTATTGTTTATTCAGAAAAAACACATAGGTCATTAGATACAGACAAATATGTAAATTTTATAGATATTTTTTTTTGTTTTTCAAAACTTCTAAGTATGAAATGATTCCAGATTTTGATTTGCACTTCTGTAGGACACTTTTTATGGCGATATCCAGTTTTTGTCACTACTGTATTTCACGCTACACTAATAAACCGACTTCGTACCTCTGATAGTTCTCGAGATAATGACAAAAATAAAAATTAAAAATCAAAGTGTCTTACTTTTTTATCCATCAGAGTAATAATTTTTAATTATGAAAATTATCACATTGTTAAATGTATATATTTTTTGTGTCTCCATCCGGTAAGTAATTGTATATAATGTATTTCAAAATTGTCCAGAAACATGTTACCGGCCTAGGCCTATAGGCTAATAGGATTGGCTTTGAAAATCAAATTTTCCGATGATACCAACATAAAAAAAAACCCTAGTATTTAATATTTGGAACGAAATACATTGGCAATATTGCCTAGGGTATAAAATGCGTATAATTTTTATTTGATAACTCAACCTTAAAATTACTCGAAATTCTTGGTAACTTTAACCGAAAACTGGAATCCATCAGAAACAGAACTTCGTTAAGTCTAATATTTTGGGGAAACTCCTAGTTCTTTTTACTTGGTTTGATTTGTAAGTTTTGAAACTGGACAAAAAATTTATATGTATGTGCAGGAAGAATTTTTTTTTATTCCAACAGATATCCATTTTATTCTGGCATACTCGTATTCAATTTCGAGTTATCGAAGTTCCACGAAAAAATAACATATTTTCCAAATATTAGAGTAATTGTCTAAAATTTATATTTTTAAATTATAAAAAAATATATTCTGACTACATTATTTAATTGAAGGTGGCCAACCGGCCCTTTGGACCACTCGGCCCTTCGGGATTTGCCCGATCGCCCGATAGGACAATCCGCCCCTGCAGAACACTAACCTAAACTTGTCAAGAAAGACGAACAAAGTAACATGACTGCTCGCGCCTTATAAATTAGTATCCTATGTAAACTTAGTAGTATATGACGTCATTACTTTAGGGATATTTTTTGATGACGTAAGTCTTCTGCCATTTCATTTCTACCATAGCTACACACCGACTTTTCGCACTTGACCGTTACGTCATAGTTTGATGTTCGTTTATTAGATATTGGGCTTCCAATATTAAAATGCGCCACTGGTGGCAGATTTCTGAACTGAGTGAAGTGCACATGAACAAAGATGGTTGTTTTATTCAGGGATTGCATTTACTTGTATACGAATTTTAATACGCTTTTATCTTCGGCTATTATTGTTTTATTCTTAGTAGGATCTGAATTACTGCTAATATAACAGGTAAGTTTTTGTTTTTTATAAAATTAATGAACAAATTAGGAGATATACAATTTATAGGTTAAAGTTACGATGGAGTTTTCTCCGAAAATATTTACCACATAATATTATGTGGCCACTATTTATTACTTGCTGGCCTTCCACCATATTTCTAGATGATACACTACAATTCCCAAATCTACAAATAGTATCTAAATCTAATCAAAGAAAATTGTTCATTATGAAAGAATAACAAATAAAAGTAAAGCTATGTAGATAGAAATTAATATATGTACAGCTACGGCAATGAAATACAATCTAAATAAAGGAAATCAAATGATTTTTTTATTAAAAATACCAATATACTGTTCATTAAAATATGACTAAAATACTCTTAACCTACAAATACTTACTAAAATTAACCCTATTAACTAAAATATTATTAAAACTATCACTAAATTGTTATTATAAGAAATATCAAACTCAATTCTACCGAAATTAACAAGAAAACACTATACTAAATCCGAAATTAAATTAAAAACTACGAAAATTAGTCTCACACCAATTGTTCTCTTATGGAAGCCCGCGAAAAATGTACCATTCGTTTAAATTTTGACGTTTGACGTCAGCGTCATCTCTTGATAATTTGGAAGCCCAATACGTATCGAAGGAAGAATGTAGGAAACCATAAGTAAGACAGAGATAAACATACGATACACATATCTAATATACGAACATCAAACTATGACGTAACGATGAAGTGTGAAAAATCAGTGTGTATTTTTGCAGATTTTATAATTTGTCGAAAATATAAACCGGCCGAATTATTACGTGTTTGGACTTGTAGTTATCGAAAAGACGCTAAATTATTTATTCTCTTTATCTTTCTTTACAAGTTACTCTATCGAAATCTCAATCCTTCTGTCTTCTCTTCTGTCCATCGAAGTGTGAACTTCTCCAACAATGGTCTCTCTGTTCGAGCAATTATATCAACTCGAATCAGTCAATGATGAGCGATAACTCTGTGGAAAGTTGGTTTAATTCGAAATAATAGTTTTTTGTTGCGCCCGGCTGTCACTCAGGCTCTATCTAACAGAAAGACTTGTTATGTGGCTGACGTGATAGACAGAGGTTGCGTTGAGAGAGTTAAGATGTCTCTGAAGATGACAGTTGATAGTTTAAAAAGATGGGAAAGAAATTGGAAGAGCAAATAAGACGAAGGAAAGAAATGAGATGCTGGTTTTTGATATTGTGCATTAAGCAAAACATCAAAACAATTATTATTTAAATTGATTACAACAATCAAATATTAATTACAATAATTAATTTTAGTTTGATTATTACTAAAACATAGTTACAGTTATTGTTGTATGGAAAATGATATTTTTCGCCAACCGTACGTAATTGATGCAAATATGTCATTAATTCTTGTAAAAAATCTGTGGCCAGCACAAGACCTCTCGCCATTTCCATATTAGGCTATATGAGTACTGTACATATTTGACATATCTGATACACACAAAAACACATATCTTCTTTATATATTTTTTAATTCATTCTATTCTTCTAATGTTTGAGATTCTTCCAATTCATTGATGAGATTGGCGGTATTATTATTTTTGAAGGGTATATGTAATATATGTATTATCTAATAATAAAATAAGAAATATTAAATGTACTTCCCAGAAAAAGTCTTCAGTAATGTCTCTGTCTTTTTGACACTCACATTTATCTGTCAATTACAAACATTATAATTTTTCCACTTTTTTATATTTATATGTCTCTAACTTCAACTTCGTAGAAGATATAATAAAAATTTTAAATGTGTCGGATAGAGATTTTTATATTCTTTAATATTAGTAATAACAGAAATTTTCAAAAAATAATATTTAGAAGATTTTTTTAAAGAAACTATTACGTCTGGTTGTCCAAATATTACCAAAATCTAATCAGCTCTTCCCAGGAATGTCAGATTGAGGAAACTGCAGTTAAATATTTTTTAAGTCTTATAGTATTTGAGAAACCGTGGTTTCAACATCCACACATACACACACACACACACACACACACACACACACACACACACACACACACACACACACACGCACACAAATTCTAATTATATTTTTCATTGTATGAGGAAGTTCCTAACCTAAATATTAGAGATTCTTCCAATTCATTAGCAAGATTGGCAGTATTTCTTATGCACATATGCATTTTACTTACAATTTTAAATATTTAATTAATAAAACAATAAGAAAGATTAAATGTACTACCCAGAAAAAGCTTTCAGACTGTCACTAAAACTATTGATTTTTGACACTGATATCTGTCATATACAAACTATGTTGTCAACTGGTTTCCCTAGTGCCTTAGCCTCTGCGATTAGATTATTCTATACCGTGAGTATTTTTTAACGTGAAACATTGGGTTTGCTATATTCATGGTTACGACTTGATATTTGATTGACAGCAATGTATTTGCCCGTCCCATTTAAAATTAAACATAGGGAACGAATCTGAAACCACTCGAGAGCACTAAATATATTTCGGGCACAAGGTGCACACAGTATTTTTTCTACATCTAAATTTAATTTTTAGAAAACAGGTATAATTATTTAAACAAAATTAACCTGTGATGACATCTTATCAATATGACAGATAACCGTGAATTTTCCTATTAGTTATGATTTGACATTTGATTGACAGCAATGTATTTGTCTCATTTAAAATGACACATGGGGAATGAATTTGACAGAAGTATTATATTTAAATATTGTAAGAAATTTAGCCGAGTCAGAAAACCACTCGGGCACAAGGTGCTCACTATATTTTTTCTACAACTAATTTTAATTTAGAATGCAGGTATAATTATTTAAACAAAAAATTAACCTCTATTGACTTCTTATCAAATGTCAAATTCGTTTCCTTTGTTTCATTTCAAATATCAAGTCGTAACCGCGGATATGACTAACCCAATGTTTTACGTTAAAAATACTCACGGTATATTACAGTGCCTTTATCTCTAAATCTATACAAGATATAATAAATTTAGAAGTTTTTTTAAAGAAACTATTACTTCCGGTTGTCCAATTGTTACCAAAATGTAATCAGCTTTTCCCAGGAATGTCAAATTGAGGAAACTGCATTTAAATATTTTTTAAGTCTTATAGTATTTGAGAAACCGTGGTTCCAACATCCACACCATCGACCTTTAAACTAATGGACCAAGTGTTTCCTATTCTTTTATCGTTACAATAATGCTCCAACATAAAAGGATAGAAATATATATTCTGTCCTTTAACAATACGGAAGTTCTCAGCTAAAGTATACTGCGCATGCGTTCGTGCTCATTGTACATCTTTTTCACCCATATGTAAACCACTATATATCGCTCTCTATCACTAAATAGTTGTCAAAATCTATTTGACGTTTCGTGACTGTTTGTGTATTATTTTACTTTTTTGGAGAACATTTACAATTATTTTTGTCAACATATACGAAAATGAGTTATGAGGTGTGTATGTGACAAAATAATGGGGAAACGGTGTATTTTGTGCAGTCAACAGTACGTACGCCGTTTAGCTGTGTCATTTCATATGTAAGTTCTTATTAATTATTACTTATCCTCTATAATATAATATGTGTATATAATATATTGTATTAAAAATATATAATGAAAGTAATTATGCACAAAAAAATTAAATATATACTCTTAGCGATTATGCATCAAGTATAACAAGTTAGGGACAAATCAAATTTTTATTTTGTCGCGTTTTCTTAACTTCCGTATTGTTGAAGGATAGAGATACTGTGTCTGCACCGTTATGGCGGGACAAACGTTTTGCTCGTACGCTGCGTCTATTAGTTTAAAGGTCGATGATCCACACATACACACACACACGGACATCACCGTAAAAATGTTATAATCGGATTATAGGGACCTTAAAACGTGCTTATCCACTAAAATCTGGATATACGAATTTGAGCATGAATCCAATACCTCTCATAGCGAGAGGTAAAAAGAAATGTCCTCCCCTTTCGCCTTTATTTACGTTGAATTCTAAGTCCATCTCTCCATGAAACGATTTGAGTGACGAGTATTGTGGTGGAATATCCATCGCTGATGGCAGCAACAGAGTCAGATATTCCATCTTAATTATATCTCTGGACCAGAGGCAGGACGAAGGATGATGACGACTAGACAGCGACAAGATTGTTATGAAATGTATGTCTGCAGAAGCAAAGTCGCGAAACAGACTTACCTGGTCTGGTTGTGACTTCAATACGTTTGAATGGAAGTGACAGCCGATTTTCTGATGAAGACGAGAGAAAGAATGAAAGAATGGATACTGTAATAGAAATGTATGTACGTAACATCAACGAATTTGGTTCATAACCGTTAACAAATATAATTATTACGGACATCTGAGAACAATATCGGGTTATTATATCTCAAAAAATATAAAAGAACGAAAGAGATGCAGAACAATTTATTAAAAATTTGTTGTGGCCAGCACAACACCTCTCGCCATTTCCATATTAGCCTATATAAGTATTGTATTGCACTTCGCTTTCGAACCGTCGTTTTATAACAAAATATTACAAAACTTTACCCAAATATTGTTTTTTATTATATTTAACATGTCTTCTGCACCCATATAATTCTAATTATATGTATTTTTCATTGTATGAGGAAGTTTCTAAATGGCAGAGATTGTTCCAATGCATTAACCAGATTGGCGGTATTTCTGATGGATATATGCATTTTACCACAATTTTACCTATAATTTCAAATATTTAATTAATAAAACAATAAGAAAAAAACTTAAATATACTTCCCAGTAAAAGCTATCAGAATGTCACTAAAACTGTTGATTTTTGACAATGACATGTGTCATGTTATAAACATTATAATTTGTCAACTGGTTTCCTTAGTGCCGTAGCCTCTGCGATTAGTTCACTCTATAAATTATAGTGTCTTTATCTCTAAATCTATACAAGATATAATAAAAAATTTAAGTGTATTAGATGGAGAATTTTATGTTCTTCAATATTTAATAAAAAAAACCTCCCAAAAAATTATATTTAGAAGAATTTTTTTAAGAAACTACTACTTCCGGTTGTTCAATTGTTACCAAAAGCTTTTCAGCTCTTCCCAGGAATGTCAGATTGAGGAAACTGCAGTTAAATATTTTTTAAGTCTTATATTTTTTGGGGAATCGTGACTACAACATCCAGACATACATACATACATACACACACACATACACACACACACACACACACACATACACACATCCACACACAGACATCATTTTAAAAATGTTATAATAGGATTCTAAGGACCTTAAATCGTGCATATTCACTGAAATCTGGATATGCGAATTTTAGCATGAGTCCAAAACCTCTCTTAGCGAGAGGTAAAAATGGTGGAATCCCCCATTAGTATTCGAATTGATTCAACCCAGCTGAAGATGAGACTCTAGATCTAGATCTTCAGGGATAGTCTACCTATGAGAAATACATTGCTAAATATCATTCGTTAATTATAATATCATATAAATATATTTGTATTTATTTTGTTTATTATTTAACTTGTTTTAGTTAATACATATCTTATTTATTTTTGTGTTTAACCTATGACCGCAATTCTCAGTCCAACCGTTTTAGGGTTTAGTCTTTTGTTTTATTATTAATAAATATTTACAAATAAATCTATATTTTGCTAAATTGTTTACTAATAATTGTGCCACCAATCCAGTGCCGAGAGCTTACTAGCAGAATTTTGAAACTAGACGAATCAAATATAGATTTAAGAGGAGTGTTCTAATAGGATATATAGAGCAATTAATTTGTATGATCTTATTCCACTTAATTCATCTTTTATCTTTATCTTTCTCTCGGTATCCTCATTCTAATTAAATCTGGTATTGACCTATCTTCGTTGCACTATCCTTCGAAGTCGTATATCGCGTACGTGTTCCTCATACTCGGCACACAATAGCCGTTAGGAGAGGAGAGCAGAATAGAGAAGAAGAGTTCGAAGAGAGGAGAGAGATTCCTTCCGAAGCCACCGTGATGCAGTGAAACGTATCACGTTGTTCTCATATAGGCCATTCCAAGTTATAGGCTATTTAGAACATTTTAGTTTAATGCTATAGCATCCGAGATGGAACGATGCCATAGGCCAGTGGATGTCAAACAGTTAGGGAAGCCGGGAATATGTTTATGGTACATAGGATCACGGGCACAAATGATGCTTGGGCTTGGGGTAAGACACTTGCTAAAATATTGGATTATGGCTGTTCTTTTTTGTGTAGTTGTTGGTGTATTTCGGATTTCTTAAAGGACTTACATAAACACAGGATTTGAATGTTACAGAAGTATATGATTGTTATTAAAATTTCCGGACTTTGTATGTTAAAATAAACTTAACTTTACAATAAATAATATACTGATCACAACAATAAAAATCTGTTGTGGCCAGTACAAGACCACTCGCCATTTCCATATTAGACTATATAAATACATATTGTATTTAACATTTCCAGTACACAAACAAAAATATATTTTTTAATTCATTCTATAAAAAAATAAGTTTTCTCCTACTCTTCTAAATGTTCGAGATTCTTCAAATTCATTGACGAGATTGGCGGTATTTCTAATGCGTATATGTAATATATGTAACCATAATTTTAAATATTTAATTAATAATAAAATAAAATATCTGATATGGGCAACACAAAACCTCCCGCTATTTAATTTTTATTAATTTAAATACACACGTATTTACTAACGCTGCAAACTGTTCCATTGCAAAAAACTATTGCTTTATTTACTATTTTCTTTTTAAATTGTCACTATTATTAATTTGAAGTGATTAGTTTTTTGACAGTGACAATTACTGTCAGTTACATTCATTCGAGATTTTAGTAAATGACCACGTTTTAAGGTCCCTAGAATCCAATTTTAACATTTTCAAGATGATGTCTGTATGTGTGTGTGTATGTATGTGTATGGATTTTGTCTTCGCTCTAACTCAAATCATTCAGAAAATTCTGAAACCTTGTATTTCTATCCTATTCTAATATGAAAAGAAGCCATTAGATTTTGGTGTAAATCGGATAACCGGAAATGGCACTTTACCTGAAGCTCATAATGGTTTTTCTTCAAAAAAATACCATTAAATGACATTTTTTCGCATTTTATGTCTTATGAAAATTAAAAATTATTGAATTTTCTACAGGAATACATTAATACATTTTCTATATATTTTACAGATAAATTTAATAATATTTTATATTAGTCCCGAAGCCTAAGATAAACACAATTCCTTTGGTACACAGTTCATATTTCAAATGAATGCAACTGGCAGTAAATGTCACTGTCAAAAAAACTAATCACTTCAAATTAATAAAAAGAAAATAGTTAATAAAGCAATAGTTTTCTGCAATGGAACAGTTTGCAGCGTTAGTAAATACGTAGTTATGTATTTAAATTAATAAAAATTAAATAGCGGGAGGTTTTGTGTTGGCCACATCAGATTTTTTTTCCAATGAATTGGGATTTGTACAAAATACATAGTATAATGTTTTGGCAACATCAGATTTTTGTCTAACATGTTTACAAAATTTCCCCGGTGGGGCCCGCACCACAGATTTAGCCTAGGGGTCTACAGATCCTAAATACGGCCCTGGATCTAATGGGGTCATTTAAAAAAAAATAATTGTCGATTTTTTTTTATTTAATCATGAAATCCATCTCATTTAATAAATATAGTAATAGAAAATAATTTGAAATATGCTACTTTTCATTCATAAATTTGCTAATAAACTTTTAAACACGGACTAAATTTGTGACGACACAAATTCATACTCACACAAAGACAATTCACTCTCACACACACACGCTTCACAACATGAAACAGTAACCTAACCTAAAAGTGTGACAGCTGACAGCAAAATATACAAGAGAGATGATTATTATTACTTTCTATTTCTTTAAAAGTACTAGTGCAATATAAATGATGTAAATAAACCATTTATTTAAACAAATACCAAACCAAATAGTCACAGTTCTAAATTAAACCGGTAGAGCTCGACTGTCGTATCCGTGAATATGTGTCGTCAGCCGTTGAAATATTTGAAATTAAACGCAACTTTTAAAAAATCATATCTCTGATTCTAAAGACTTGTAAGATGTAAAACATACACATACATGTTTAATTTGACCTATTTTTTCAAGAAAAAAATAAATCAAAAAATGTGAAATGACCCCATTGTCTGATTGTCTTCACTTTTTGATAGCGTAATGTGTAATTCTCTGTATAAGGTGAGCTTCTATTTTTAGAAGAAGGATGAAAAGTATACATATTTATATTTTGAAAATGTTGTAGGGATAAGTTAATAAAAGTATATATTGTAGTATTGGAGGGTGGCGTGTTTTATAAAAATGCAAAATATGCAATGAAAGATTGAGAGCGTTTGTATACATTTCCATGTGTAGGGGACCGACCTTCCTTTCCGATTGGTATTGCGGAGCGGTGGAAGGAATAACAGACTTCTTTCCTTTGCTTGTGTATGTCTGGTTGAGTTTTTCGATTTGGAGAAAATGGCGCAATTCGGGTGTCAGTGAAAGAAAACAAAGATCAGGGAAACCGCGATTTCCTCACCACGAAGCCGGGCTATAAAGGCCGCGATATATTGGTGGCTCGTGCATTTCACCTCCGCAATAAAGGGGCGGCCATTTGCCTGGTAATTGCATCATTTGGATGCCCTGCAATACACCGACGGTGGCGCCACCATCGCAGGTGAAACGATATATGCGGTGCGCCCACTCGTGCAAATATATTTCAATATGTACTCTACCAAGGCTACAGAATTCATTTGTCCACAACCAACATATGAATTGGTGAAACAAATGCTCATATTCTTTCCGCAGGGTTCCCGCCAAGTTTAAACCGCAACAGAAGTTTTTGTCTTCTTTAGATTACTAACAAACAATTAAAAAAATACTGAATCAATCTCATATAACATATTGCATTTACGAAAATTCTACCGGTGAACTGGTATCGGTATATATCGGTAAACAGCTGATCATCAGGTTACAGCTACCGGGATAGATATTTTAAGAACGTAAGTGGTAAACAGGGTAGATTTATAACCTATGAAAAGTAGTTGCAAGATGAAACAGATTTGAAATTTGACGTAGTTAAACGTTATCTCGTCTCGTCTTCTGTATTATGATAATTAACTTCTGAAACCTACTTCCGATTCCAACTTCGCTTGGCATCTCTACATTTTTTTGAGGTTAGATTCTTCATTTACCGCATTTACCGGCTGAATTACTCGATCCAAAAATCATGGATCCGGTAGATGGAATGGTACAATTTTCGAACACGGTAACTATTAACCACTTGTGTTTTCGAACGCAGTCGGTAGATGAGGTATCTACCGGTAGAATTTTCGTATAGTTGGCTCAAGAGGTAACTCTGACTACATGCAGAGCCATCTATAGAAGAATCGCCAAAAAGCACTAGCAGCTATTGAAACAATGGCTAACTCTAGATGAGACAAAGTTTAATACAAAATTTGGAACTAAGACAAGGGAGTAATTTTATTTTATTCGTATGTTTTAAGTAATCGTCCATAGTTTATATAGTGGAAAACAGATAATAAAACTAGACTCTAAGAAAAAACTAAACTGTGAATAAAATCTAACAACTACTACTAACTAAATAAATAAATATAAATATATCATCACGGCATATTACCCATTACTGGGTGTGCCAGTATCTACAACATATGTAGCATCGGTAATGTTGACGATATATTTTACCGTGTGGGCGCTTACCAAACGTCACCTCACGAGCACGGATAGCTAGTGTGGAGAGTGCACCGCAGGGATCACTTTTGTGCCATTTAAAATTGGAAATATTTGGTCGGGATCGAACCCGGTTTCCCCAGGTTCGCGACCAGACAATCAGGCACACGGCCACTACTAACTAAAGTATTTAAAATGAAAAATAATAATTAATATACTGCTACGTTTGACGTTGGTGTCCAAATTGTACTATTACTTCAACAGCTGCCAGTGCTTTTTTGCGATTCTTCGATAGATGGCTCTGCATGTGGCCGGAGTTACCTCTTAAGCCAACTATCTTATAATATGAGACGTTTAAGTCTCGCCGTGCTCAGTTAGGGAATTGCCTCTGTAAAGAGACGGCAGTTACACCATACTGATGAGCTCCAACAAGAGCTGATAGAGGCCGGCGTCTGATGATGGTCGAAAGGTTGATTCAGACACTGAAATGTTGTGAAACATGGCGAGTGTTTTCTAATATTTTATTAAACATTGTTTCACCGAGAGTTCGCTATTGTACAGTGTGTTCAAAAAAATCCTAATTCGGAGTACGCTATGAATAAGAAAACGTATATCAATTTGAAAGTATTTAATTAAATGTCAGTTTGGCACAGGATATTGTCAAAAATGTTATCTACAGAAATCAAACCTTTTCTTCTTGAACCCTTATTTTAGAAATAGAAATACCTATATTAGAAAACGGTTAATGGCAATATTCTGTGTCCTTCTGTATTATCTTTTCTCCTTAAAATTACATTTCGTGATCAATTTTGATAACTTGACTTTTGAATAGGGCTCTTGCAAGAATTTTTATAAGACTTCTAAGTATTAAATTTGAAAAGATATTGTTCTTTAAAGAGCCTCAAATTTGAAAATATCACGAAATATCCTTTAGATATTTTACAATTAATTTTTGAAATTTGGATAAAATTTTGAATAAGTCACATGATCTGAAACAGAATGTGACGTCAGAGTACATACATCTTCAGCGGTTCTAAGGTGTCAAGTGTATTGTCAAAGTTGTCAAACAAGTGTCAAATAAGAATCACGACCAGAACTTTAAAGTAAAATATATTATCAATTTATGTAGTAAATTCAGTTTTTATATTTTATTTTACCTCAACTCTTTAACACCCTTATTTCGGTAGCAATAAAACAATCGTTCTGATATAAATTCAGCCATCATCCACCTATCGACCTTCGGTTAATTGTACGATCTAGCTTGAGTGTAATTTGAATTAGCCATTATTACTTTATTATTCATTTACAATGAGCAATGTCAACGTCAAATGTCAAATTAAAAGATTTTGTTATTAACATGTGACAAACTTTAGCCTACGTTTATTTATATAAATAATATGAATAAACGTAGGTGATGGAAAAACTATTTTCCTATTGGCTATTAATGATGTAATGTATGTGCTTCTACGTCGCAGGAGTGGGGGGTAGTTTTTCAGGACGCCAATCTTTTTATTTAATTATTTCCACAAAGAACAACAAATTATTAAAATAAAAATTATTACTAAGAAAATCATTCCATAAACTTTCATTTAAAATAGATTTTGAAAAATGTGAAACAGGCTCATTGAATAATAATGAAACATACGTTTCTGTGTTCATAGCCTACTCCAAATTAGTTGTTTTTTACCTCCCGCTACCCTTGGTAAGGGAGGTATAGGGATCGTGCTAAAAATCACTTATCGAGATTTTAGTAAATGACCACGTTTTAAGGTCCCTAGAATCCAAATTTAACATTTTCACGATGATGTCTGTATGTGTGTATGTGTGTGTGTATGTATGTATGTATGTATGTATGTGTGTGTGTGTGTGTGTGTATGTGTAGGGATTTTGTCTTCACTCTAACTCAAATACTATCATTCAGAAAATTCTGAAATCTTGTATTTCTATCCTATTCTAATAAGAAAAGAAGCCATTAGATTTTGGTGTAAATCGGATAACCGGAAATGGTACTTTACCTGAAGCTCATAATGGTTTTTCTTCAAAAAATACCATTAAATGCCATTTTTTCGCATTTTGTCGTTATGGAAATTAAAGATTATTAAATTTTCTACAGGAATACATTAATACTTTTTCTATATATTTTACAGATAAATTTAAAAATAATTTTTTTTACAAGTCCCGAAGCCTAAGAAAAACACAATTCCTTTGTTCCACAGTTCATATTTCAAATGAATGTAACTGACAGTAAATGTCACTGTCAAAAAACTAATCACTTCAAATTAATAATAGTGACATTTTAAAAAGAAAATAGTAAATAAAGCAATAGTTTTATGCAATGGAACCGTTTGCAGCGTTAGTAAATCCGTAAGTATATATTTAAATTAATAAAAATTAAATAGCGGGAGGTTTTGTGTTGGCCACATCAGATTTTTTTTCTGAACACACTGTACTATTATTATTTCTGATTATTAAAATAGTTATAACATATTTTCTTACATCTCTATCCAAATTACCCTCTCTAATAACCCTATCATTGTACCTGTTGCCCATCCTTTATCTCCCTCTCCTCTTGTGAATCTGAAGGCTCTTGAGTTCTCTCCGTTCGGTTGAAACGTTCCAGTCCTTGCCTCTGGTAATGAAGAGTGGAAAGGCACATTTCCACGGCCGTTTTCCCCTCACAACGATCCAAGACGTTCCCGCCAAACGCCAACCGGCAAGAGGTTTACGTAAAATAGCTGTAGGAGGATACTGGACCATGCAAGGAGAAATATTAGCAGCAGATAAAAGGGAGGTGTAAATAGAAAAAGAAATGGGAAGGGGGGATAAAATATTATATGGGGGCGTATAAAAAAGATAGCGATAGTGTTAGGTAGTTGTTTAAAAATGAATTGGTATAGCAAAAAACGCGAATATAAAAATATAATATTATTTTAGGGATGATGTGTGTGTGTGTGTGTGTGTGTGTGTCTGGATGTTGGATTCCATAAGACTAAAGAAAAGACCAATGTAACTGCGTATTCCTTAATCTGACATTAATATGGGAATAGCTGAAAAGGTTTTGGTAACAATTAGACAAACGGAAGATCATAGGATTCGCTATCCAATACATTCAACATTTTTATTATATCTTCTATACATTTACAGCCGATTCACAAAAAAGTTTAAGCTAATCCTCATTTTTGGATTAGTGAATTCTATTCTATTCCGGTATTTAAAATTTAATTTTCATGATATTATCAATAAAGGTAGATACTAGGAATAGATTAGACTATATTTTAAGATATAAACTGTCAAAATTAGAGTAGAATTCGCTAATCCAAAAATGAGAATTATCTTAAACTTTTTTGTGAATCGGGCTTTTAGTGATAGAGACAATATATAAAATAATCCGTTACAATCAAATAATGTTACTACCAAGTTTATATCTCTACCTACTTTTCAATTATTGCCCCAAAAGTCAGTATACCCCATATTTAGATAAAAACTTCAAAATTTTTAAAAATCTAATTTTTATGTATCTATATACTTCTCAATGCGCTGATTCCAGATTTTGAAACCGCAGGTCGATATCTCTTTTCGTTCTCGAGATATTTAGATTCAAAGTTTTGCCCAAAACTGCCCATTTTTGGGTAGTAACCCAAAAATGGGTCAAGATATGAATTTGGCGACATCTCCATTCGATTCTACGGACAAAAATAAATAAGTATAGTAATTTTTATAATTTTTGTCAAACCGGTTCATTTTTTATGGATAAAAGCTTGAAAACCCCTGAAAATGGGCAAAATCTGAAAAAATCGTAAGGGGTACACCTTAGATTTTTGCGATTTTTGGCTATTTTCAGTTATTTTGCTTTAGAGATTGTATGCGGTGTTCAAAAATTATGAAAATTGGTGTACTTATGTAATTTTTCCCGTAGAATCAAATGGTGTTGTCGGCAAATTCATAACTCGACCCATTTTTGGGTTATTACCCAAAAATGGGCAGTTTTGAGCAAAACTTTGAATCAAAATATCTCGAGAACGAAAAGAGATATCGACCTGTGGTTTCAAAATCTGGAATCTGCGCATTGAGAAGTATCTAGATACATACAAATTGAAAATTTTGAAGTTTTTATCTAAATATGGGGTATATTGACTTTTGGCGCAATAATTAAAAACTAGGTAGATATATAAATTTGGTAGTAATATTATTTGCTTGTAGACAATGTTACGTAAGTGTACGCATTTTTAGAGTAATGTATCTAGTAGCCCAAATAACTCCATGGAAAACATGGAAACCAGTTGAAAAATTAAAATGTTTATAATTGACAGAAAAATGTGAGTTGTCAGTGTCAAAAATCCATTTACAATTACTGACGGCTTTTTCTGGGAAGTACATTTAATATTTCTTATTTTATTATTAATTAAATATTTAAAATTATAGGTACATACATATATACACATCAGAAATATCGCCAAACTCGTCAATGAATTTGAAGAATCTCGAACATATAGAAGAGTAGGAGGAAACTTATTATAGAATGAATTAAAAAATATAAAAATATATTAATATTTAGAATTTTTGTGTATGTACCAGAAATGTTAAACACGATATGTACTTATATAGCCTAATATGGAAATGGCGAGAGGTATTGTGTTAGCCACAACAGTCGTCGTCAAATAAGTATATAGAGTGATGCTCAACTTTTTTCTTTCTACGTATTCTGTCCCTTACCTTATAATTTAACATTTTAAACATTACCCATGAATTAGCATACTTATTTGTAACTATAATACTCATTAATTTATGTATATTTTCAATTTTTTATTTGTTATATTCAATATGTATTTACGATACCTAATTTGGAAATGGCGAGAGGTTTTGAGCTGGCCACAACAAATTTTTCCAGTATGGCGAAGCAAGCGGCAATTATTCCATTCTGGAATTAAAATACTAGGTACTGTTTTCATCTTGAATTCATTATCAAATTGACGTATTATATTCGTTAATTATTAATGTTATGTCTGAACGATTATATGCAAACTATTGCATATTGCATTTTGACTCTGAAATCAGTTGTTCTGACGCAAATACCAACAAATGAAATGAATAGCTGTCACTGAGAGATGCCAGGTTGTATCACAGTACGTTCTCTCTTCAAACAAATCTCAAGATTGATTTGTACCCGAGTCCGAAACAACCGCACAGATAAATAAACTATCGTCTTGTTGTTACGCTATTTAAACAACACTGTTTGTGCAAGCCATTCGTTACGAATGTTACTTACACTTTGTTAGAGAGCACAGTGATTTAAGATGTTTTACTGGAAGTTAAGAAATAATAATAATAAATGGGAAAACCATGACGAATGATAGCTATTGCTGGGTGTGCCTATATGCGTTACACAGATTAAAATAATGACAATATATTTTAGAAGAAGAAGAGGTTCATTTGGAACTAATTTTGCTGATTACAACAAAGGATATTTTAGTGATTACAAGAATGAAACAAAAAAATCTTGTTATCAAACTTCTTTGGGTACTGTAATAGATTTGTTACAGACGCAAAATAGAAAAACAATTTTAAAATATTATCATTATTGTAATAAACTACTTACTATTCTACCTCTTCTACCTTGTGTTCTATCTTCTTATTGGTCGACTAGCAATAGTCTAATTAACGTAAAGTTAAAGTAATTGGCATGAGACAAAGCGTTGATATTTTAATTTCATCTGTTGACATGTGTTACTGATTGATTATACACTGAAGACTAGCAAATCTAATTGCGATGCTGGATGTTAATTGCAAATTAATAAAGAAGAATCAACTAGCACAGCAAGACGTGTATGTAAATTCGTCGCACGAGGAGCATGGATAGACGTAATAGAAAAATTGTATATGGATGAGAATGAAAGACAGACTTGGATATAAAGATAAAAAAAATTGTAGTAATTGAATTGTTACTGTAAACGTAATGTGTAGGATGATTACAAAAGTTGTAATAATAGTTATGTACATTCGAGTGCGTGTAAGTTGTATTTTACAGCGCGACAGCTTTGTTTAAGGCACGAGCCCTTAAGGCGAGTGCCTTATTATCACTTTTTTCAATGAGATAGGTTGTACTTCTGAAAAGGGTTAGTTTAAAATACTGGGGTCAAGTCAATTTCCAAATTTGATTTTACTTACCTTCATTAGAGTACTTCTTCTAGCAAAAATTTATCTGTAATAATAGACGTTGTTTATGACTGATAATATATTTATTTGCTCATGTTTTCTTCTTAATAATACAGGAAATGTTAAAGTAAAAAAAATAACTTAAGTAGGTAGTACTTTTTTACATGAACTTTTTACCTTCCGTCACCTTTAGGTAAGGAAGGTATTGTCTTTGGTCAAAAAATTCGGTGGTGAGTTTTCAATGAATAAGCATGTTTTAGGGTCCCTACAATACGAATTTACTATTTTTAAGATGATGTCTGTATGTATGTATGTATGTATGTATGTATGTATGTATGTATGTATGTATGTATGTATGTATGTATGTGTGTGTGTGTGTGTATGTGTGTCCGTGTGTGACAAAATTTTCTCCGACGATAACTCCAATTCTACAATTCTAAAAATTATAATTCTTTCGTATTCCTCTTCTGTACATCCATATGAAGAGTTAATTAGATTTTGGTTATAATGGATCCACCGGAAGTACCCATATTTGAAGTTTTTAACAGTTTTTCTTAAAAAAAACGCAGTTAAATATTATTTGTCGATATTTTGTGATTATCAATATGAAAGAATATCTTATTCTCTATACGGTTTGATTATACAGTTTCGTTCATATTCAATAGATATGGAGTTATAGAGACATTAAGAGAGATTAACTTTCAAAAATTAGTCAGCTTTGTTAAAATTATGAAAACAACAGATATATTCAGAAAAATTTAATTGACAGATGTCAGTGTCAAATGCAAAACCAAAGTTGAAAGTATAGGGTCAGAAAGTTATGTGTGAATGTGATAGAGTGTCCGTCCAAAGAGAAGAAGATGGAAGGACTGTGTAGCAGAAGATTTGAGAGAGGAAGAATTGTGTGAAGAAGATGCATTGGACAGGACTGATTAAAAGAGAAGAGTAAGAAACAGCGAGCCCTAATAAAATAGGGAAAGGAACTTTCGGTATAGAATTTATAAAAAGTAGTGTGTTCGTGTTACAATTTTATAGGATATACAGAATCTTTTTTAAGAAACTTTGGTATGGGATATATTCAAAATACATCGAATTGACGGAAGGTTTTGTGCTGGCCACAACAGATTTTTTATAGTAAAGATGATTTCTTTTCTAAATGCCCATAAACGTCCAGTGTATTTTGATTATTTTACTGCATAGTTAGTCAAGTTACATGTTGGACTCACAACAAACTTTTTGCAACAACCCTTTATCAGTTCCTGCATCGACCTTTAAACTAATAGACGCAGCGTACGAGCAAAACGCTTGTCCCGCCATAACGGTGCAGACACAGTATCTCTATCCTTCAACAGTACGGAAGTTAAGAAAACGCGGCAAAATAAAAAAAATGATTTGTCCCTAACTTGTTATACTTGGTGCATAATTGCTGAGAGTATAGATTTAATTTTTTTGTGCATAATTAGTTGTATTATATATTTTTAATACAATATATTATATACATATTATATTATAGGGAACAAGTAATAATTTTTCCCCATTATTTTGTCGCATACACTTCACAACACATATACGTATGTATTGACAGAAATAATTGTAAATGTTCTCCAAAAAAGTAAATAATACACAGTCACGAAACGTCAAATGTATATTTTGACAACTATTTAGTGATAGAGAGCGATGTATAGAGGTTTACATATGGCTGAAAAAGATGTACAATGAGTACGAACGCATGCGCAGTATACTTTAACTGAGAACTTCCGAACTGTTGAAGGACAGAATATATATATTTCTATCCTTTTATGTTGGAGCATTATTCTAACAATAAAAGAATAGGAGACACTTGGTCCATTAGTTTAAAGGTTGATGAGTTCCTGTCATATTTGCGAATGCGAATCAATTTTGAGTTTGTATAAAACAGCTAACCATAACCACCACTTCCATCATTCCATCCGCGCTGCGATTGTGATCCTACGGCCATAAATGATAATTAGCACACATCCATGTTCGCCCTGCAATGAATTAATTTGAGTCTCCTTCTTCAGCAGCAACAGCGACACGCAGTGCGTAGTCTGTCAGTCGCATTTAAATAATCTGTCCGCATGTCGCGTTCAGCCGCTGTCAACCAGCTCGCGAACGAGCGAGCAATGCATCGGCCTCTGCCGAGCTTGTCGTAAACAATAATTTATTATGCACCTTGCAAATAGTATTTAGTTAATTATAAACGCTGGTCGCTGTCGCGCACACCACGCGAGTTTTGAATGCGGTTTTCCGCGACAAGCTCGGGCATGTAGCTAAAGGTTCATCTACAATAGCAATTGCGGTGGCGTGGCTGGATAGTGGGATTCGTTTGATTTGAGGTTGTGTGGGAATCAAGTGTAAAAGGACATTGTTGAAGTTTATACAGTGGAATATGACAATCTGCTTTTGTTCAGGGCATTTTTCAGGAAATACTTGAAGGGCTCTTAAAACTGTGTGGGAGAAAGTATCACAGTGATCACCTTTGAGTAGCCGGACCGGGCTTTGAGGTTAAATAAAAATTGCCGGCCCGACTCGAAGATCGACTGGACAAAAAATTAGCCGACCCGGGTCGAAAATTGACTCGAAATCGAACCGGACCCGGCCAAAGCTCGAAATTGGGTGCATCCGGCATTCTTAATTTTGATTTTTATATGAGACGAAATGTTTGACTTTTTTGTGTCAAACTTAAAAAAAATGACATTCTTATAACGTTCAACATTGTTTAACATAAGTTATTAAAAAAGACACGCTTCTAGTGTAAGTTTGTTATAAAAATTACAGACTACGAGTATTTAACATTTTGTTGCATCGTTATGAGACCCTAGAATTTTTGCGATAGTTTTTAAAATTACATGACATGTCACACATACTTTCAACTGCTTGTACTTTTCGAACGAATTAAGACTTTAATATCTAAAAATTCACTCAGTTGCTCAAATGCTGTAAATATGTGTACACCTACGTAACATTCTCTTTACAATCAAATAATATTACTACGAAGTTTATATCTCTACCCATTTTTGAATTATTGCCTCAAAAGGTATATATAGGTATCCCACATTTAGATAAAAACTTCGAAATTTTCAAACATCTAATTTTATGTAGATAATTGTTAATGCACTGATTCCAAATTTTGAAACCGCAGGTCGATATCTCCTTTCGTTCTTAAGATATTTAGATTCAAAGTTTATTACCCAAAAATGGGCCTAGATATGAATTTGGCGATATCATCATTCTATTCTGCGGGAAAAAATACACAAGTACACCAATTTTCATAATTTTTGAACACCGCATATAATCTCTAAAGCTAAATAACTGAAAATGGGCAAAAATCTAAGGTGTATCCCTTGCAATTTTTTCAGATTTTGGCCATTTTTAAGGGTTTTCAAACTTTTATTCATAAAAAATGAACCGGTTAGTTAAAATGAAAATTCGTGTACTTATATATTTTTATCCGTAGAATCGAATGGTGGTGTCGCCAAATTCATATCTCGGCCCATTTTTGGGTTATGCAAAACTTTGAATCTAAATATCTTGAGAACGAAAAGAGATATCGAATCAGCGCATTGAGAAATACATGAAAATTAGATTTTTGAAAATTTAAAAGTTAAATATTTGAGGTTAAATATCTTCAAAACTAAAAGTGACCTGCGTTTTCATGATTTGGAATCAGTGCATTGAGAAGTGCATGAAAATTGCCTCACGGGCACTCATAGCTGGCGTGGAGAGTGCACCACAGGGGTCACTTTTGTGCCATTTAAAATCCGATTCAGTAATCTATGATAATGAAGGTACAGGGTGGGGCAGAAAAACCTATCCGATTTCAAATCCCTTTTTCTCAAAAGAGGGAGCAGGTAGAGTAGTGGGGTAAAAACCGTTAGAAAGCCGGTTTTATGTCATTTGTCAGTAGTCAACATGCCTTGGTCTGGTGAACATCGTGCTTTTGTTATTGAGCGGTTTATCGAATGCGGCGGTTCGATAATTGCTACACAACGTGCTTTTCGAATTCATTTCGGACTCGGGCGTCATGATCCTGTTCCACATCACGCTACGATTAAAGTGTGGGTGTCAAATTTTAGACAGACGAGTTCAGCATTGAAAAAGAAGTCGCCTGGACGTCCCAGGACAGCAACAGGACCTGAAAACGTGGCCAATGTGAGAGCCGCGATTGAACGTTCCCCGCGTCGTTCGGCGCGAAAACATTCGCTCGCTTTGGCGATTTCCAACCGCAGTATTCGGCGCATTTTGCACCGGGACCTCAAAATGCATCCCTACAAAATGGTTGTTGCACAGGAATTAAGTGCAAGGGATTTTGAAACTCGTACGAACCTGTGTCGCGATCTCCGAGAACTCCCAAACGACGATGTTGTGCTCTTCACGGACGAAGCCCATTTTCACCTTTGTGGTGCCGTTAACAGGCAGAATTTTCGATATTGGAGTGACGAAAATCCTCGAGAAATCCATCAGGAACCCCTCCATAGCCCAAAAGTGACTGTGTGGTGTGCTCTTTCCCGCCTAGGCGTCTGGGGGCCTTACTTTTTTGAAGAAAATGGGCAAACCGTAACGGTCAACAGCGAGCGCTATTGTTTCATGCTGGAAAATTTTCTTAGACCCAAAATGGAAGAAAATGGCGTGGAAAATGTGTGGTTTCAACAGGATGGGGCAACCGCCCACACATCGCGACGATCAATGGACATTCTCAGGGAACTGTTTCCCGGTCGCCTCATTTCCCTGAGAGGTGATCTTGGCTGGCCGCCGCGCTCACCGGATCTCACTCCATGTGACTTCTTCCTTTGGGGTTACCTCAAATCGAAGGTTTACCAGCATCGACCAAGGACCCTTCTTGCTTTACGAAGGGAAATTGCTCTGGCAATTGAAGAAATTCCTGTGGAAATGACGGTGAAAGTCATGGAAAGCTACCGCGAGCGCCTAAATCAGTGTATCCGCTCCCAAGGACGACATTTGAGTGATGTGCTTTTCAAAACTTAAATTTAAAAATGGCATAAAATTTGCGATATGTTAATAAAAATTTTTTTTGACAAGTTGAGTGGTTTTAATTTTATAACGTTTTGAAATCGGATAGGTTTTTCTGCCCCACCCTGTATTAATTTCTGTAATAATAAAATACATTTATTATTCAAATTCATAATCAAAATTAATATTACTAATTATAAAAATTGTGTTTAGTGTTTTCTTTTTATTTTAATTTACTTCTATTTCTTCTTCTTCTTGGCCACCAGTGCAAAATCTCTTATAAATGCAAATGATAGTGATAAATGTCCCAGTAAATTTAATTAATACTCTTGATACAATAAAAAGAGAAACGTCCTTCGTACTATCCTCTCTATAAACTTGCTTGCTTATAGCAGCTTCGAATTGGTTTCGTCGAATTTCAATCACAGAATAATCTGCCTCGCTAAGGTGCAATTACCGCCGTGCGAAGTATTTTAAATAAACATTACGCCGCTTTCATATCGCCGTCATAAAAAGAAATGCACAAATCGTGATGGAAAGATGGAATGGAGTTTCATGTGAGGCTGGAATGCCAGATATGTCAACAGGTTTTTGCTAAAACAGTTTCAGATGGAATAATTTTAGTCGATCGTCGTAAATATGTTGAAAATATAATGTAACACAGCTGATACCAACATTTCGTAGTTTTGGGCGAAAGGAAAATCGGGAAAGACTATTAGAGTCTTATGTAATTACCAAAACTTGCCAACAAATCAGAAAAATAAGGTTTGTCTGTGGCGCGAGTTCATAGTTTAATTTTACAGACAAAAACAAGATACTTTGTAAATTAAAATTAAGCAGCTGATTTCCATGGAGTTATTTTGGCTACTAGATACATTACTCTAAACACACTTATGTAACATTGGCTTTACAAGTAAATATTTTTGAATTATTGCCCCAAAAGTCAATATAGGTACCCCATATTTAGATAAAAACTTCAAAATTTTCAAAAATCTAATTTTTATATATCTATTCGTTGACGAGTTTGGCGGTATTTCTGATGTGTATATATGTATATATGTAGCTATAATTTTAAATATTAATTAATAATAAAATAAGAAATATTAAATGTACATGCCAGAAAAAGCCTTCAGTAATGTAAATGCATTTTTGACACTGACAACTCACATTTTTCTGTCAATTACAAACATTTTAATTTTTCAACAGGTTTCCATAGAGTTATTTGAGCTAGGTACTAGATACATTACTCTAAAAATGCGTACACTTACATAACATTCTCTTTACAATCAAATAATATTAGTACCAAGTTTATATATCTGTACCCATTTTTGAATTATTGCCCCAAAAGTCAATATACCCCACATTTAGATAAAAACTACAAAATTTTCAAAAATCTAATTTTTATGTATCTAGGTACTTCTCAATGCGCTGATTCCAATTTTGAAACCGCAGGTCGATATCTCTTTTCGTTCTCGAGATAATTAGATTCAAAATTTTGCTCAAAACTGCCCATTTTTGGGTAGTAACCCAAAAATGGGTGGAGATATGAATTTGGTGTCACGACCATTCGATTCTACATACAAAATTACATAAGTGTACCAATTTTCATAATTTTTGTCCAACCGGTTAATTTTTTATGAATAAAAGTTTAAAACCCTCCGAAAATGGCCAAAATCTGAAAAAATCTTAAGGGGTACCCCTTACGATTTTTGCGATTTTTGGCCATTTTCAGTTATTTTGCTTTAGAGATTGTATGCGGTGTTCAATAATTATGAAAATTGGTGTACTTATGTAATTTTGCCCGTAGAATCGAATGGTGTTGTCGCCAAATTCACATCGCGACCCATTTTTGGGTTATTGCCCAAAAATGGGCAGTTTTGAGCAAAACTTTGAATCTAAATTTTTCGAGAACGAAAATAGATATCGACCTGCGGTTTCAAAATTTGGAATCAGCGCTTTGAGATGTATCTAGATACATAAAAATTAGATTTTTGAAAATTTTGAAGTTTTTATCTAAATGTGGGGTATATTGACTTTTGGAGCAATAATTCTAAAATGGGTAGATGTATAAACTTGGTAGTAATATTATTTGATTGTAAAGACAATGTTATGTAAGTGTACGCATATTTAGAGCATTTGAACAACTGAGTGAATTTTTAGAAATTAATCTTAAAAGAAAATTGTTATCGCGTTATTCTTGTATGAGTATTAATGAAAGAAAAAAAAAAAATGTTTAAATGTCTCTGAGTTATACAGATCACTTCTCTGCCAGTTTATGGGACGGTTTTTCCTCTGGCAAAAGGAGATTTTTTCTTGAGAAGTTGCATGTTCGCCGTCCATGTTTTTGCCGGACATGCATATATTGTCTAGAAAATTGTATACATAAAAAAGGTAACATTTATGAACATTTCTTGTTACCTTGGTTACCTGAAGAAGGCACCAGTTTATTATGCCGAAACGTTGGGTTAAAATAATAAATTACAGAACTTAAACTAAAATATCTGATGTGGACAACACATGACTTCCTTGTACGCCTAGCGTTACACTATACATATTTTATTAATAATTAAAATATGTATTATTACAGACCCAATCATTAAATTGCACGTATTGGACATAATTTGACATTGACATTAAATTCTTTATTTTTTTGTTATTTTTTGTCTTAATTCATAGCAAACTTAATTACAGAAACCAAAAAGTACATATTTGTAAAATTTACATATCTCGCTTATACAAAGAGCTAATTTAATCATACTTGATATTTTCGACGGAGAATTCAATTTTCTAAAAGCATTTATTGTTAAATTCAAAATAACACTATTTTTTTTTTTTAGAAAAACTGATAACAGCTTCAAGTAAAGTATCACTTCCGGTTAGACTATTTAAACCAAAATCTATTATGTTATTTCTATTAATATAAAAGTATAAAATACCAAATTTGAGAAGTTTTTGTTTATATTTTAAAATAGTTTTTCATTAAAATCTATTATAGGCTTCAAGTAAAGTACCACTTCCGGTTAGACCATTTTAACTAAAATCTAATATATTATTCCCATTGATATAAGAGTCTTATATACCAAATTTGAAAAGTTTTGGATTATATTTTAATATAGTTTTTCATTAAAATCTATTATAGGCTTCAAGTAAAGTACCACTTTTGGTTAGACCATTTTAACTAAAATCTAATATATTATTCCTATTGATATAAGAGTCTTATATACCAAATTTGAAAAGTTTTGGGTTATATTTTAATATAATTTTTCATTAACATCTATTATAGGCTTCAAGTAAAGTACCACTTCCGAAAGTTATGTAATGACCAAAAAGGGAGGTGCACAACTAGATGTTATAACAGTCCTAAATACAAAATTTTAACTTTCTACGGCTTCCCGTTTTTCAGTTATGCGAGATACGTACGTACAGACGTCACGCCGAAATTAGTCAAAATGGATTCAAGGATGCTCAAAATGGATATTTCCGTTGAAATCTGGAAACCGAAATTTTTCGCGATTACAATACTTCCTTTACTTCGTACAAGGAAGTAAAAAAGGTAGTATTTTTCCAATTAAAATATTACAAATTGTTTATTGTTGTAATCAAAGTTTTCATTGTTGTTGCTAGCTCTAATGAACGCTTCGATTGTCGTCGCTGATTTCTGCTGCATGGCCACTTTTTGCATGGCGTATCCTCCTCATCCTCAAGTTAATTACAATTGATGATTATTTATGACGTATGCAGTGCGTCGTTCATTACATAACTGATATTATATTGTGAAGAGTGGCGGTTTTGTGCCGACGCTGCAATAATTGGGACATAACAGTGATATATGGCGACAAGCGGTTATCAAACCAATATGAGCGCCCTTCCCAACGACACTGAATTGCCCATAAATATCGCGTTGCAAGTCAATAAAGCTTTACGTGCAGTCAATGCTGATTGCTGCCGAATCGCCCAATAGGACGGACAGCCCACCATGCACCCGTATATATGTATACAGAATGCACAAAAGACCCAACACAATATGCAAAAATATATTCGCTACGGATAGAATTGTCAAAGAAACAACAATAAAGTGGAGGATAGAAACAAATTATTAACAATAACAGTAACTGTTCATCAAATATAACGTTTTGTATTGTTGGGTACGAGTCGTTTTGGAGCACTACAAACGGAATTGTTTTGGTAAAAAATTCGATGATTTGTTTGCAATAAAAGAAAATCTGTTGTGGCCAGCACAAGACCTCTCGCCATTTCCATATTAGGCTATATAAGTATTGTACATATTTGACATTTCTGATACACACAAAAACACATCTTCTTTATATATTTTTACCTCTCGCTGAGAAAGGTATTGGATTCATGCTAAAATTCGCATATATAGATTTTATTGAATAAGCACGATTTAAGGTCCCTAGAATCCGATTATAACATTTTAAAAATGATGTCTGTGTGTGTGTGTTTGTGTGTGTGTGTCTGTGTGCGTGTGCGTGTGTGTGTGTGTGTGTGTGTGTGGATGTATGTGTATGTGTGTATGTATGGATGTTGGAGGGACGATTCCTCAAAAACTACAAAACTTAAACTTAAAAAATATTTAATTGCAGTTTCCTCAACCTGATATTGCTGGGAAGAGCTGAAAAGTTTTTGGTAACAATTTAACAACCGGAAGTAGTAGTTTCTTAGAAAAATTCTTCTAAATATATATATTTTTTGGGAGGTTTTTTTTTATTAAATATTGAAGAACATAAAATTCTCCATCTAATATACTTAAAATTTTTATTATATCTTGTATAGATTTAGAGATAAAGACACTATAATTTATAGAATAAACTAATCGCAGAGGCCAAGGAACTAAGGAAACCAGTTGACAAATTCCATGACACATGTCATTGTCAAATATCAACAGTTTTAGTGACATTCTGATAGCTTTTTCTGGGAAGTATATTTAATTTTTCTTATTGTTTTATTAATTAAATATTTGAAATTATAGGTAAAATTGTGGTAAAATGCATATATCCATCAGAAATACCGCCAATCTGGTTAATGAATTGGAACAATTTCTGACATGAAAATGATATAAAATAGATATAATTAGAATTATATGTGTGCAGAAGACATGTTAAATACAATAAAAAACAATATTTGGGTAAAGTTCTGTAATATTTTTTTATAAAACGACGGTTCGAAAAGGAAGTGCAATACAATACTTATATAGCCTAATATGGAAATGGCGGAAGGTCTTGTGCTGGCCACAACAGATTTTTTATTTTGTCAAAATTACTTTCTTCTCATGAATAAACATTACCTTAGCTCACTTGGTGTGTAAATATCTATAAATATATCGCATAGAGATTTTCATATTCTTTAATATTAGTAATAACAGAAATGTTCAAAAATTAATATTTAAAAGATTTTTACCAAAATCTAATCAGCTCTTCTCAGGATGTCAGATTGTCAGATTGTGGAAACTGCAGTTACATATTTTTTAAGTCTTATAGTATAGTATTTGAGAAACCGTAGATTCAACACACACACACACACACGCACACACACATCCACACACAAACGGACATCATCGTAAAAATGTTATAATCGTATTATAGGCACCTTAAAACGTGCTTATCCACTAAAATCTGGATATGCGATATTTAGCATGATTCCTATACCTCTCTTAGCGAGAAGTAATAATCTATCGTTTCTTGATTACTAAATCGCTTCGCTATTAAAATAACCCCACAATCCCCAATTCTTAAATTCATTTTGAGTGTTTTTACTTTGTAAATCTCTTCCCCTCTCTCTTTCTTGCAGGCATCTTGGTGTTTTTCTCGTTTTTGTCTTGGGCGATAAAGCACATTCATGCAGTCAGTAGTCAGTACAACAAACTCATTCTCGTATATCTTCCCTCAATGGCCGCGCCCCCTTACCCCTCTGCTCTACGGGCGTCAGTGCTCTGCAGAGCCTCTGCTCTAAAAGCATGCACACGATATACAGCGACATTATGTCAGGGGGAACAGATGTATAAAATAAATATCCTGCTAGCGGCGCCATCATTCCCAAATCACATAAATCAGAGGGGGGTGGGGTAGGGGGTGGTCAAAAGCTTTCACTCTCTATCAAAATGGGAGTGGAGGTGGACGCATCATTCTGGAAGCGCTGGAAGCTTTGGAAGCTCTGGAAGCTAAGCAGGTGAACTAACAGGTCGGATAAGTTCACAAGTTTGATTTGTATGGATGATGGATGGAATGGACAAGAGTCCAGTCGAAAAATTGGCTTGGAAAGTAAGGGTGTTATAATAAAACTCTTCGCAGAACGCAGAAGGCTTGTCATTTTAGATGTGTGACCCATAGCATGTGAACCCGTGGTCGCGTGCCTGAGTGTCTGGTCGCGAACCTGGAGGAACCGGGTTCGATCCCGACCGACGCCAAATATTTCCAATTTTAAATGGCACAAAATGACCCCTGTGGTACACCCTCCACGCCAGCAATGAGTGCCCGTGAGGTGACGCTTAGTAAGCGCCCACACGGTACAAATGTCATCATCATTACCGATGTCTACATGTGTTATAGATACTGGCACACCCAGAAATGGGTAATATGCCGTGATGATATATTTATTTATTTATTTATAGCATGTGAACCAACGAAATTTTATGAGACGCCAAATATTATTTCGAATTTTAAATGGTTGAAAGAAACAGCTAATTTCCGTCTTCATGAGGTGAAATAAATTTAAAAAATCTGATGTGGCCAACACAAAACCTCCCGCTATATAATTTTTATTAATTTAAATACATACCTACGTATTTACTAATGCTGCAAACTATATTATGTTCCATTGCATATAACTATTGCTTTATTTACGATTTTCTTTATTACTTAATATGTCACTATTATTAATTTGAAGTGATTAATTTTTTGACAATGACGTTTACCTGTCAGTTAATTCATTTGAAAAATAAACTGTGTAACAAAAGAATTTTGTTTATCTTAGGCTTCGGGATTAAAAAAAGAAAAATGATTTTTAAATTTATCTGTAAAATATATAGAAAAAGTATTAATGTATTCCTGTAGAAAATTCAATAATCTTTAATTTTCATTAGACATAAAATGCGAAAAAATTATATTTAATGGTATTTTGAATTTAGATAAATGTTACCATGTTAAATATTCCACAAAGAAAACTAATAACAATTATAATTATTTAATAAATAATCGAGTAATATACAAAAAATCCGACATTAAAGATTTAGGAATAAATTTCCAAGAAAATTTGAAATTTAATAATCACATAGATATAATAGTAAACAGTGCAGTAAAATCATTAGGTTATATAATATGAAACTCGTATCTTTTCAGATCAACTCAACCACTTGTTCTTTTTTTTAATGCATTAGTAAGATCTAAACTAGAATATGCTAGTGTAATTTGGAATACATTTGAGCTATATCTCAAGGAAATAGTTGAAAAAGTTCAAAAGAAATTTTTAAGACATCTGTACTTTAAAAAATTTAGAACTTATTCAACTTTCATGCCATATTGCTATATGGCATTTTTAACTTCTTGAAATTAGAAACCAGACGAAATATTTCAAATATTATTTTTATTTGTAAAATAGTTCAGAATATTATTCAGTGTCCTAACTTACTATCAAAATTACCTTTTTATGTTCCAATGTATATTTTTTCGAAACCAAAAGATATACTTTATGTTATTATGTTAAAAGATATAACTTAGAAATTAGGAAAAATTCCCCTTTAATAAGATGTTGTCTAATTTGTAATAATATTAATAACAATAATGTAGATATATATACAGATAATATAGTTACATTAGTTATTTGAAAGTATTTTTCATAGTAAGTTAATTTAGTGTATAAGTTAGTTTATAATGAAACTATGTAATTAGGACCTTGTGCCTGTTTAGTTTCAATAAATAAATAAATAAATAATGATTAGATTTTTTTCTGAGCACAGTGTATTTACGAGAATATATCCATTCCATTTGGATTTGTTATAATTTTTTCAAGCCAAGTTTAACATTTTTAAAAAGTAAGTTAAGCCAAGCCTTACTAGTTTAGCTGAAAACTAACTTTTTATAATTAATATTATTAATACTGCAAACTTCAATATTTCTGAGTTTGTCAACCTTCTCAGAATTTTATAATTCGTTCCCGAAGAAAAAATTTAAAAATATACAAATAGCTGATGTTTGTATATGTCACAGAGAAGTCTAGCTAGACTAAATATAAAACGATTTATTGTTGTCTAAATAAAATAACTTTGCGTCTACACGTTCATATCATCAAAAAACATTTGACAGTTGTCTATTTCATCAGCCTACTCCGATCTGCGATTTGGCAGTAATTACCGCTTGTTTCTCCCACAAAACAATTTCATTCCTTGATGTATCCATCGGTTCACAATAGATTAAGTTTGTGCGTAAAATATTATACTTTCCCAGCCAACAGCTTGTCAGAGTCAGTCATAGCTGACTGAGGAATATTTTTAGTCGCATAATTCCCGTAATTTTTCTTGTAAAACACAAAAATATAATATTAATGTCAGTCACGCTCTCGGTCATTTATAAACATTAGCGGACTGGTGTCCAAGGTGATTAGACGAGATTAATTGATTCGTATTAATACCGCCGCGGCGCCACGTGTGCAGATTGATTAGCGTCGCGACGCTCAAAGGATGCAGTGACGACGACGGGACACGCGGATGTTAGTGGCGCCGGCACTAAAAGGAAGTGGTGAGTTATGGAATTATAAACATAGGACACTTGTTAAGATGAGTCAAAGGGGTATAGATAGTCATGAAAGAATAAGAATTAAAGTTAATAAAGTTTATTTATTGGATACTAAATTGGGTTTATTAATACTGAGGCTGTGTCCGATGTCGCATTTTGGCATTTAGTATTTAGGTCTTCTTCACATAAATATACAGGGTGTCTCTTAAATAGGGGGACATGGCTTAACCACAGATTCCTGAGGCTAAAATAAGACGATTTAACCAAACTTGCTTCTACCGGAAAGTGTACCATTTAGCCAGAATTCTGCTTCAAAGTTCTTTGAAAAAAAATTAATTTTGCTTATAATAATCGGACGCTTTATTCGATTTGGATGAAATTTGGTATGACAGTTTATATGGTTATAAGTCATCTTTTAAGGTGATACTAGTTATTATTAGTGAACCACTAGTGTATGAAACTTAGGTCTCCCAACATTAATTATATCGTAACTTCTTAATGGCAATGCCGAAAACGTGAAATTATTTTTCTTCAGAAAGATACATTCAATAGTAAACTTTTCTCTTTCTGTGTAATTTGTGATATCTGTTACGGTTCACACAGAAAAAAATAAAATCTGAGTGTCTGCACTGCTAAATTTTTAAAATAAATTTAATCTAGCAGTCTATCCAAATGTCAAACAAGAAATTTTTAATGACAGTAACAATTGTTCTACGGGTTGTCAAAAATTTTCTTAACAATATTCTAAAATTAGTAACATCCGTTTGTTCGGCCTAATAGTATTTTACTACCATTATTATAAATAAGACGATTACATATCTCAGCTTACTCCTAAACAAGTTGTGAAGATTGACACTCTGTATATAAATGGCACACTAATGACATCCATTGGTTTGTATGGCTACACTTTAGAACAACAAAAATAAATTATTATTCGATTCAATTTGATGCTTGAGAGTAAATGTTAATATTATATTTCATAAAATAGAAGCTAAGAAACTATTCTTTGACAGTAAATTTGACGTTTTGTACAAATTATAGCACCGAACATGATTTGTTTAATTAGTGCGCGTCAACTTGAAGACTTATGGTGCTATTCTGTAACTTTGCTCTACAACACTGTAACTCCATACGCTCTGTAAGCTATAGAGCCCTATAAGATCATACCTTATAGAATAGTAAAATTACCTATTCTGTAACTCTCTCTGTATCAAGTCTGGCTATAGAGTTGTTTTGGTTGTTATTCATGTCAAACTGTCAAATATTCTGTAACAATATTTCTAACAAGAGGTTAAGGAATCATGTATAAATCCATTATTATGTAATTATATATTTAATTATATTATTGAATTAATGTTTATTGACATACACGTTTTGATTATTGTAATTGTAATTCTTGTTACTGTTGTGATATAAATAAAATAAATATACCATTACGGCATATTGCTGGGTGGGCCTATCTGCTTTATATGCAGATATCGGTAATGATGATGACATATTCTTACCGTGCGGGAGTTTAAGAGTCAAAATAATTTTGGCTTCGGTCGGGATCGAACCCGGTTCCTCAGATTCGCGATCCGACACTCAGGCGCTACGAGACCCCAGTTATATTAATTATTGAAACATCATTTAATTCTTATTTTAAATCTCATGAAGTTTCTATAATATTTTTCATACATAAATACTTATGAGAATTGATAGTATAACATGTACGATGATGATTAATATTTAATAATAAATATATTAAAAACGGTATTCTTTCATTTTCCATTTCAATATTTCGTTGCGTTTGACAATATTTTTTCTTTAATATAAATATTTTTGACGTTTCAATATGCTCTGTAAATACTTTACAGTCAAGATTTTGGCGCTGTAAGATTTATAGCCCTTACAGTACTGTAACCTAGTTACAGAATAGCTATTTTCTTACATACTATAACGTCGGTTGTTTATAGAGCCTATAGAGCTTATAGAACTTTACAGAATAGCGCCATTTAGTGTGCTTCTGCAAAACCCTAAAATATAATTCCTAAATTCCTTAATAATTTCTAGATTTAGGGCATATAATTTTAGGATTTAGATATTAGCCTAAGGCTGTGTCCGATGTCATATTTTGGCATTTAGTATTTAGGATTTAGGTCTTCTTCACATAAATTCAACTCCGAATGGCACACTAATGACATCCGTTGTTTTGTATGGCTACACTTTAGAACAACAAAAATAAATTATACAATTCGATTCAATTTGATGCTTGAGAGTAAATGTTAATATTATATTTCCTAAAATAGAAGCTAAGAAGCTATTTTTTGACAGTAAATTTGACGTTTTGCACATATCATAGCAAGGAACATGATTTGTTTAATTAGTGCGCGCCAACTTCAAGGCATAGTGTGCTCCTGCAAAACCCTAAAATCTAATTCCTAAAATCCTAAATAATTACTGGATTTAGGGCATATAAATTTAGGATTTCTATATTAGTTATAGTTATTAACAAGTGAACTTAGAACTAACATTTAATTTAACTTATGCCCAGTTTTATAAAAGATGGATAAGTAAATTACTAGCAAAGTAAAATAGTTTATTCCAGAGATTTTCGTTTTATAAAGCAAGAATAAAAATACTAGCTAAGTAAATCTATGGAATAAATTACTCCACTGATTTTCGAGGAAGTAAATTTTATTCTGTAGAATAAATTTAACACATGTCAAAATTAATTATTTTATAGAGAACGCAGAAATGGATAGAAACCGAAAAGGATGGTTTTCTGTGAATTGCCAAATGGTATGTTCAGCAAATCTAAAAATAACGGATGTTGTTGCTAAATTGCCTGGTTCCGCACACCACAGCAACATATTTAACAATTCATTAATAAGAGCTAGGCTTGAAAACGGAGAATTTGGTAATTGCTACTTGTTAGGGGATAGTGGATACCCTTGTAAAAATTACTTATTAACACCTGTACAAAACCCAACTACAGGGCCCAACTATTCCAAGCCAACATAAATACAATAAGACATATAACATTTTCATTTGAACACTATTCCGGGGACATATTTGTGAAACTGCATTAAATTCTTTACAAATCTCACCCCATGCACTATTTTTGCTTTTGACGCTTGCTACGTCTTTCTGCTTGTTTTCAATAATTCTAATATATATATATATATATATATATATATATATATATATATATATATATATATATATATATTTCTTTTTTGTTATCTCTAACATGTTCACTTTATCTATTTCAGTATAATTCTTTCGCCATTCTCTCTTTTTTTCCATTTTTAATGAGAACTGACACTTTATTTCGACGTTTGAATAATAATAAACGATGTCTCTGTCGGTAAATCACTAGAATAAAATATTTACTCTGCAAGTACTTATTTTACTCTGCAACTTATTTTATAAAACAGACATTTTTATTTACTCATCGATTAAATTTACTTTCAAAGTAATAACTCAGCAAGTTATTCGATGTTTATAAAACTGGGCATTAAAATAGTTGTTAATTGTAATAACTTTGCTTGGCGAATTGGGCCGAATATTTGAGGCTGAGTGACGAATCCAATGAATTACTTTTTGTAGTTTTGGGAATTATTACACATGATATTCGCGCGTTTGGAATTTACACTCCGTGAAATGTCTACTATCAGCCACGATGACGTATATCTGGCAGCTGTAGGAAGTGGAGCGTTAGATGGCCGAGTGATTTTACAAAAACCGGTTGGAAATGTTTGTTTGATATAACTCACGCTGTCACACGGCCATTCTTTACACAAATCATACAGGCTCTAGACTCGCCAAGTGTTTCCCGGCAGTATTTTACGTAACCAAATCGTCATCCGCTATACATCAAATAAGAAACACTTTTAGTAGACGGTTTTCGAAACACCAAACGTGGATTCTTCATTTTAAATAGCTACATAAATAGTTTTAAAAAAAATACCTAGAAATTACATTCAATTAGCGTTCGCATGAACTTATAAAATAATCATACTTTGTCACATTTTCGTCTTGCCCACAAACATACATTTCATTTATTTCTCGAATTCGGAATCCTTTATTTACTTAGCTCACAATAATTTAGGTATTCTCTAGGATTTAGGGTCTTTGCACTAGTGCTGTGAGGATCCGACAAAACATGGATCCGAGGTCCCTGATTTCAAAATATCCGGTTCCTCGGATATCCGATGTTCGGATATTGAAGCGGATATCCGTAAATTTATCTCGGATTTGGATTCGGATCCTAATTTGGATCCGGATCCTGGTTTGGGTCCGGATCCTATTCGTATCCGGATTCGATGTGTTGTTTATGGATCCGGATCCGTATATCCGAATTTTAATTCTGGATCCGATTCATCATTTTGAATGTAAAGGCAAACATCTGAAAGAAAACGAGATTAAGATTTAATTTCAGAAATAATGGTTACAGGTTCATTGCAAGTGTCGAAATACCTATTTATTTATATCGTGCACGTGTTTTACATAAAAGGGATTGTTTTTCCATGTCTAAAATCCGATACTCATACTCATATTCGGATCCGGATTCAAAATCCAATATTCAGATCCGGATCCAAAATCCGATACTGAGATTTGGATCCGAGATCCGAATAGTTCAACATTCAATTATCCGGATATCCGGATATTTTTGGATCCGAAACCAAAACTATCCGGATCCAGATCCCACCACTACTTTGCACATAAATACAACTCCGAATAGCACACATCCCATGAAGGTTCCCAAAGGATACTCCAAGTAAAAAATATGTTAAACAAGGTGTTCAATACTTGTAGGTCTGTAATATTTATAGGAGAAACGTCTCTAGCAGCATTTTTTAATCTTGAAATTTTAAGTAAAGCTCTATCAAATATCCGTTCTAATGAGGACGATTATCAACCAGTACCTTTAGAGCTTTCAAATCTATCTTCGAGGTTGAATTTTGTGCTATTCGACAATTTGAAACAATTATTTAATTACAATCTTAAGATGTTGCGGTACCCCTCTTTCTAAACGCGCATCCCGGCACCGAAAATCGTGTAAACCGCGTGGTTTCCTTTGAGCTGAGTGCATTTTAATACTGCACAAGATCAACACCAACACTATTGCCGCTGCATGTATTTATTGCATTGTGCGCGACTGAACTGCGAGCCAGATTCGAGAGGAAAGTCGCGATAAAAACGCCCGTGTTCAATTCCCAGCGGTGACGGGAGGTTCAGTGCAGAACCGTACTGGCCCATAGGAAAAAGATGGAATTTGGCTTGAAATAAAAAATATGTTGTGGCTAGCATTATACCTCCTGCCAGTACTTCTAATGATGCCGCAACTGGCGAAATTGTACAATAAAGTAAAAATATACTTCTCCTGTGAAACTAAATTATATTTTTGCACTCCTGAAGTGTAATGGGAACTTTACAATTATATACACAGCAAGTGTAACCTACATTTTACGCTTACTGTGTTGTAACTTGTCTCACTATGCGGTAAAATAATCAAAATACGCTGGACGTTTATGGGCATTTAGAAAAGAAATCATCTTTACTATAATAAAGTTCATGTAAAAAAGTACTACCTACTTAAGTTATTTTTTTACTTTAACATTTCTTATATTTAAAATTAATTTATATAAACAAACATCACGGCAGCGACATCTGTCATTATTGTAAAAATCCGCCGTTACCGACATAGTCACCGATCGATATACCCGTCAAATACGCAAGGCGAATATTGCTGAAATGTCAAATATCGACACCTACCTATTATTTATTACAAAGAAAACATGAGCAAATAAATATATTATCAGTCATAAACAACGTCTATTACTACAAATAATTTTTCGCTAGAAGAAGTATTCTAATGAAGGCAAGTAAAATCAAATTTGGAAATTGACTTAACCCCAGTATTTTAATCTAACCCCTTTCAGTAGTACAACCTATCTTATTAAAAAAAGTGATTTTCATTATCGTCGGCCAAAAAGTTTGATACAATTCTCGTGCGTGAAGTATTTTACAGCGCTCCAGCTAATAAGGCACTTGCCTTAAGGGCTCGTGCCTTAAACAAAGCTGTCGCGCTGTAAAATACAACTTAAACGCACTCGAATGTAAATAACTATTTTTTACTTTTATTAATTTAAATACATACCTACATATTTATTGATGTTAGAAACTGTATGTTCCTTTGCATTCGTATAATAAAACTATCGTTTTATTTACTACTACAATTTTCTTTTTTAAACATTACCATTAATAATTTAACATGATATTTACCTGTCAGTTAAATACATTTGAAATCTGAACTGTGTAATTACGGATTTGTGTTTATCTTTAAAATAGGCTCCTGGATTTATAAAATAGATTATTTTATATATTTATCTATAAAATATATAGAAAAAGTATACATTCTCGTAGAAAATTTAATAATCTTTAATTCTTTAATAACATAAATCGCGAAAATATTATATTTTAAGGTATTTTTCGAAGAAAAACTATTTAAAGCTTCAAATAAAATACCATTTCCGATTACCTGATTTACATTAAAATCTAATGGCTTCTTTCCAGTGATAGTATTTGAGTTGACAAAATCCATATAACATATACTCATAGACATCATCCTGAAAATGTTAAAATCTGATTCTAAGGCCCTTAAAACGTGATCATTTACCAAAATCTTGACATGCGATTTTTAGCACGATCCCTATATTTCCCTACCAAGGGTAGCGGGAGGTAAAAAGCTGGAATCTAGTGGTAATTTGGCTTGAAATTAAAAAACTTGGCTTAGATGGAAAATTCAAGATATTTTTAATGTTAAACTTACATTGAAATTTCAAGCTATTAGGTTAGGTTTTCAAGATTTTTTAAACCAAACCTTCAAGCTAAGACCGTGAATCTTTAATTTTAAATAACAAACTAAATAATTAATAAACTATAGTTTCATGTTGTACTAAACTTTGTTGAATTTATGTACTAATATATATTTTTCTTTTCAGGTAAGTTCGTCTTTTTATAGTCTACCCGTTCAACGACCAGAAATACTTCAAATATGTAAGTTATAAAGTTATTAACAATTCTTTATATTTAAATATTTCGTCTTCTGTTCTTACTGGTCCATAATAGCATCTATCTTAATAAATTTTTAATAAACTAAACGAGTTTCTTACCAACCAATCGACCACATGACCTCAACGCTTATTATCCATTATTTACATATTGTTTATTGCACTTGCATTGCACCCAATAGAAACTAAAAGTAGCCTACCACTGCCGCAGCTATCTATCTTTTAGCGAGGGACAGCGGTCACGAATCATGCCGCGCATTCACGAAGATCAGTGGAAGGCATCCTCCTATGCTAACTTATTGATTCACGTATCGTGTATGCAGTATGTGAATGCTCGGATGTGGAGTGTTCCTACAAGAACTTTTGTTTTCGGAAAATCATCCCTCAAGGCGGTACAATAGGGGATGATTTCAATTATTTTTTTACCTTCCGTCACCTTTAGGTAAGGAAGGTATTGTCTTTGGTCAAAAAATTCGTTGATGAGTTTTTAATGAATAAGCACGTTTTAGGGCCCCTAGAATATGAATTTACTATTCTTAAGATGATGTCTGTATGTGTGTGTGTGTGTCCGTGTGTGTGTCCGTTTATGTGTCCGTATGTGTGTCCGTGTGTGTGTCCGTGTGTGACAAATTTTTCTCCGACGATAACTCCAATACTACAATTCTAAAAATTATAATTCTTTCGTATTCCTCTTGTTTACATCCATATGAAGAGCTGATTAGATTTTGGTTATAATTGATCCACCGGAAGTACCCTAATTTGAAGTTTTTAACAGTTTTTCTTGAAAAAACGCAGTTAAATATTATTTTTCGACATTTTGTGATTATCAATATGAAAGAATATCTTATTCTCTATACGGTTTGGTTATACAGTTTCGTTCATATTCATTAGATATAGAGTTATAGAGACATTAAGAGAGATTAACTTTCAAAAATTAGTCAGCTTTGTTAAAATTATAGAAACAACAGATATATTCAGAAAAATGTAATTGACAGATGTCAGTGCCAAATGCAAAACCAAAGTTGAAAGTATAGGGTCAGAAAGTTATGTGTGAATGTGATAGAGTGTCCCTCCAAAGAGAAGACAATGGAAGGATTGTGTAGCAGAAGATTTGAGAGAGGAAGAATTGTGTGAAGAAGATGCGTTGGACAGGAATGATTAAAAGAGAAGAGTAAGAAACAGCGACCCCTAATAAAATAGGTAAAGAACTTTCGGTATAGAATTTGTAAAAAATAATGTGTCCGTGTTACAATTTTATAGGATATACAGAATCTTTTTTAAGGAACTTTTGATATGGGATGTATACAAAATACATCGAATTGACGGAAGGTTTTGTGCTGGCCACAACAGATTTTTTATCTTTGTATCTATAGTTAGGTAAGTTTTAACCGTTAGCAGATTTTCAATATTTGTTGGAGAGATAGCTTGCATCATATGTACATAGGTAAAAGTACCCGAGGCAGGTTACCGGCTCCCTACGCAGTGCATGTCTCCGAAGTAAATGTGAAAAATTACTGGTACAGGTGTAGCTAATCGTTATTCTAGCTTTACCCGTGCGAAGCCGGAGCGGGTCAGCTAGTCCTATATAAATGGAAAACGCTATTAATAATGCTACATCCCCCAACGACATATTACATCATTTAAATATATATTTTGAGGGTTTTCTTTCTTGCTGAGTACCATCCTGTCGGTACACCGCGTACGCAAGGTCAACATGCTCGTATCAACTAATTTATTGAAGATATTGCAGACTGGTCGTTCGCGCGATCAAATACCATAGCAGTACGCGTCCTCTCCCTATAGCCTGTACATGTAGAATAGCCTTGATCAACCGACATTGCATTCGGAATATACACTCTTACTTCTTTTACCTGCTGGAACATTCTTGACTGATGGCTGGACAAACATGGCGGACTGTAAGACGGACACTCTCATCAGGAGTTGGTTGTTTTATCGTCATTAAAACGGAAAATCGTTTGGAATCTTTAGAGTTAACCCTAGGATGCACATGCGACACAATATATACTTGAGAATATAATTCATTAGACTTTGTCATGTTTTCCGCCAATCAACATTCAAAATTTCCCTAGTTACATGTCTATCACAGGTCACAGCGATGACAAAAAACAAAGAAATTATCACATTCGTTACTAAGGGGCTTGTTTTCTTTATTTATAACATTGACAGTTAATTTTAACAAAAATTGATTATACAAGAAAGTAGTTAACTTCAATCAAAGGTAACTGCCGAATGGTGTGGCTAATTATCTTAAAATTTTAACAGTGGATGGAGGGAAGATGATAAATTAATATGACGTAGCCTGCAATGTTGCCAAATTTGCAGGGAAGCCGGAAAAATAAATCTCGTTATTTAATTGCAACACCTCATATACTTGAACATAATACAATGATGTCTGTATTAGTGCTGTGAAGATCCGACAAAACATGGATCCGATTACCCGGATTTTAAAATATCTGGTTCCTCAGATATCCGATGTTCGGATATTGAAACGGATATCCGTAAATTTAATTCGGATTTGGATCCGGATCCTGGTTTGGGTACCATATCCCATTCGGGTCCGGATTCGATGTGTTGTTCACGGATCCGGATTTGAATTTTAATTCTGGATCCGTTTCATCATTTTGAATGTAAAGGTAAATATTTGAATGTAGGCGGTTGTAGAGACAGCGGTCTGTAATCAGCAATAAATTTTATAATACCCCTCTAAAATAGCCAGGTAGTTGGTGCAAATTTTTCTTAGAATATTGAAAATTCAGTAGTTCTAAAATTTTAATATTCAATATAACAAATACTTCAAAGAAAACGAAATTAAGATTAAATTTGAAAAATAATGGTTACAGGTTCATTACAGGTGTCGAAATACCTATGTATTTATATCGTGCATGTATTTCACATAAAAGGGATTGTTTTTGTTACCTACTTATAGTTCTGTGGAATCGAAGAATTTCCTTCTTAGCGGATGCTAAAAGTTTAACATCGAAAATATACCTACTGTTAACTACATCAAACAAAAATGTATAATGGATTATTTCATAATCAAATTTATTTGGTTTTGTGACTCCATGATAATATACATTCAAATATTATCATCTGGTTCAATACTGAGAATAGGTACTCGAATCCGAGAACCGATGCGCATACTGAAATTCCATATCTAAAATCCGATACTCGTACTCATATTCGGATCCGAATCCAAAATCCAATACTGAGATTCGGATCCGAAACCCGATACTCAGATCCCGATCCAAAATCCGATACTCAGATCCGGATCCAAAATCCGATACTCAGATCCGGATCCAAAATCCGATACTCAGATCCGGATCCAAAATCCGATACTGAGATTTGGATCCGAGATCCGGATAGTTCAACATTCAATTATCTGGATATCCGGATATTTTTGAATCCGAAACCGGAACTATCCGGATCCGGATCCCACCACTAGTCTGTATCGCTCTCTCTCTCTCTCTCTGTGTGTGTGTATGTGTGTGTGTGTGTGTGTGTGTGTTTGTGTGTGTGTGTGTCTGTATGGATGTTGGAGGGACGATTCCTCAAAAACTTTAAGACTTAAAAAATATTTAACTGGAAATTTATGTTCTTATAAATATTGAAAAATATAAAATCTCCATGCAAAATACATTGAACATTTTTATTATATCTTTTATAGATTTAGAGATAGAGAATTATAAATATATAAAGCCCATGGAAACCAGAAAAATTTAAATGTTTGTAATTGTGTCAAAAATCCAGAGACATTACTGATTACTGAATGCTTTTTCTAGGAATTACTTTTAATATTGCTTATTTATCATTAATTAAATATTTAAAATTATAAATATAGCTGCCGCACGTTAAGAATCTCTAACATTTAGAAGAGTAGGATTCCTTATAGAATAAAAGAATAGAAATAGTTAAAATTATTCGCGTGTACAAGACATGTTAAATTCGATACTTATGTCACAAAAGGGAATAGCGAGAGGTATTGTGCTGGCCACAACAGATTTTTAAATTTAATTAACAGTAGCCTCAGAGACGAATTTAATCATTTCTGTCTGTAATAGAAAGAATCTGAAAGGAAAATGTCTTCCCCTTAAAATAAATTATCTAATTCGAAGATTTGAAGCGCGTCGCCAAGCAACAACCTGTCAACTGCACAGCTGAACAAAAGTTCATTTGATCGCGCGTTTCTTTCATGTACATAGGTAGACAAGTATTGTTTTAATTTTCGAATCGGCAAAATAAATAAAAAATGCCTGGAATAACAGGTTTACTAATGTCATCTGCAGACCTACTGCTCATTTACTTTGTCCGCCATAGCAAATAAACACGACAATGAACCCTGACAAAAAACAGCCCTGATTGACATTTGAGAAGTAAATAACATGTTTTTCATTATACTGCCGGACCCCCGTCCCGCCTGCCGTAACTATTTTAATTTATATAACAATCAGTTATAGGGAAAAAGTTTAAAGTTCATTTACAGACTAATTCAACTTGTAAATGTTTTCATATTTTCAATTATGATGGGTTGCAAATAATTTTTGCTAGAAATTATTCCAGTTTTGAGATATAAATAAAATAAATAAATATATCATCACCCATTACTGGGTGTGCCAGTATCTACAACACATGTAGACATCGGTAATGATGACGATATATTTTACCATGTGGGCGCTTACCAGGCGTCACCTAACGGGCACTCATAACTGTTTTAGTGACATTCTGAAAGCTTTTTCTGAGATGTACATTTAATCTCTCTTATTGTTTTATTAAAAATATTTAAAATTGTAGGTAAAATGCATATATCCATAAGAAAAACTGCCAATCTTGCTAATAAATTGGAAGTATCTCTGACATTTAGGAACTTCCTCATACAATGAAAAATAGATATAATTAGAATTACATGTGTGGAGAAGACATGTTCAATACAATAAAAACAATATTTGGGTAAAGTTTTGTAATGTTTTTGTTATAAAACGACGGTTCGATAGTGAAGTGCACTACAATATTTATATAACATAAAATGGAAATGGCGAGAGGTATTGTGCTGGCCACAACAGATTTTGTACCTCCCGCTACCCTTGGTAAGGGAGGTATAGGGATCGTGGTAAAAATCACATATCGAGATTTTAGTAAATGACCACGTTTTAAGGTCCCTAGAATCCAATTTTAACATTTTCACGATGATGTCTGTATGTGTGTGTGTGTGTGTGTGTGTGTCTGTATGTGTGTGTGTATGTATATGTAGAGATTTTGTCTTCGCTCTAACTCAAATACTATCATTCAGAAAATTCTAAAACCTTATATTTCTATCCTATTTTAATAAAAAAAGAAGCCATTAGATTTTGGTGTAAATCGGATAACCGGAAATGGCACTTTACCTGAAGCTCATAATGATTTTTCTTTAAACAATATCATTAAATGCCATTTTTTCGCATTTTATGTCTTATGAAAATTAAAGATTATTGAATTTTCTACAGTAATACATTAATACTTTTTCTATATATTTTGCAGATAAATTTAAAAAATTTTTTTTTTATAAGTCCCGAAACCTAAGATAAACACAATTCCTTTGTTACACAGTTCATATTTCAAATGAATGTAACTGACAGTAAATGTCACTGTCAAAAAACTAATCACTTCAAATTAATAATAGTGACATTTTAAAAAGAAAATAGTAAATAAATCAAGTTTTATGCAGTGGAACAGTTTGCAGCGTTAGTAAATACTTAAGTATATATTTAAATTAATAAAAATGGATAGGAATCTGTGTCGAAGGATGATTGTTGCGTAATTATTATTGTGGTCCAGATGTGGTTATTCACTACCGAAAATCAATCACTTTAATATGTTCTTATGTATGAATGCTGTGATGATTGTGGACAAGGCGAAAGAAGAATGTTGTTAAAGAGTGAAGTGAGTCAGCTGAGCTCTTACTCTTATCCCTTTTCTTATTGTTACTATTGTTTCCGGGTTTTTGCTAACCCACTAAATGGGAAACACGTGATTTTATGTATATATGTATGTATGTATGTATGTATGTGTGTATGTATGTGAAAATTAAATAGCGAGATGTTTTGTGTTGGCCACATCAGATTTTTTTCTGTATTATAACTGAATAAACCTTCTTTTCTATTGTATCTACATACTTTTTGTACTTAATTTGTACATATGTTTATTAAATTTTCTTTTACTTACTCTAGTTCGAATTCTGTCTATACTTGAAATACTCCTTCCTAATTCGATTTAAAGAAAGTCAACTATAAATTGTATTACATTTTATCTTTAGTCGAAATGTCACACTTAGAAATGAATAAATAAATGATTTTGCAATCAGTTTAAAAAATTGGACTTCACCTCAATATTTTATTGATAATCCAATGCCACATATTCACATCTCTCATATTTTAATATGGCAATTAAAACTGAAACCCGCATAAAATAACCTGATTTGGTATTAAAGCCATCATCTGTCAATCTATTAAAATTTCACGTGACGAAATCTGTCATTAGTCCAATTTAAAGTGACCTTTAGCTCGCTATATTTCACTGTCCTTATGTCCCCTAATATTTAATAACATCAATTCGTTATCTGTCACTGTAGCACACGGATCAAATTTCATGATTGAGCGAAAAAATTCGTCATATGCTCTACAGGAAATAACCTTTCGCGAAGCGACATCCTCAGGGAGCAAGGCGTTTATCTGGGGATGATACAACAGCGTTTTGTAAGACATAAACGGGGGATGATCACTATTGAAAGAAAATCTGATGCGGTACTTGATTCCCAGAAGACGATGCTAATATAAGTACTTGTATAATGTTAAATATAAATATAGTGTGGTAGGATTTAATGGCAAGTAGTGTAAGGGTCAATTTTATTAAAAGGATGATTTCAAATGTACCTGCATTCATTTTTTTCTTCAATTGTCAAATCTTATAGTAATTTGTAGTTAACAATTTTTACCTCTCGCTAAGAGAGGTATTGGATTCATGCTAAAATTCGCATATCTAGATTTTATTGAATAAGCACGATTTAAGGTCCCTACAATCCGATTATAACATTTTTAAAATGATGTCTGTGTGTGTGTGTGTGTGTGTGTGTGTGTGTGTGTGTGTGTGTGTGTGTGTGTGTGTGTGTATGGATGTTGGAGGGACGATTCCTCAAAAACTTTAAGACTTAAAAAATATTTAACTGCAGTTTCCTCAATCTGACATTCCTGGGAAGAGCTGAAAAGGTTTTGGTAACAATTGAACAATCGGAAGTAGTAGTTTCTTAGAAAAAATCTTCTAAATATAATTTTTTGGGAGTTTTTTTTATTAAATATTGAAGAACATAAAATTCTCCATTTAATACACTTCAAATTTTTATTATATCTTGTATAGATTTAGAGATAAAGACACTAAGGAAACCAGTTGACAAATTCCAATGTTTATAACATAGTTTGTAACTAACACATGTCAGTGTCAAAAATCAACAGTTTTAGTGACATTCTGATAGCTTTTTCTGGGATGTATATTTAATCTTTCTTATTGTTTTATTCATTAAATATTTGAAATTATAGGTAAAATTGTGGTAAAATGCATATATCCATCAGAAATATCGCCAATCTGGTTAATGAATTGGAACTTCCTCATATAATGAAAAATAGATATTATTACAATTATATGTGTGCAGAAGACACGTTAAATACAATATAAAAAAAACAATATTTGGGTAAAGTTCTGTAATATTTTGTTATAAAACGACGGTTCAAAAGCGAAGTGCAATACAATACTTATATAGCCTAATATGGAAATGGCGAGAGGTCTTGTGCTGGCCACAACAGATTTTTTTACCTTCCGTCAAAAGGAAGGTATTGTCTTTGGTCAAAAAATTCGATGGTGCGTTTTTAACGAATAAGCACGTTTTAAGATCCCTAGAATACGATATTACTAATTTTACATTGATGTCTGTATGTGTGTCTGTATGTGTGTGTGTGTGTGTGTGTGTGTGTGTGTGTGTGTGTCTGTGTGTGTGTCTGTGTGTGTGTCCGTGTGTGTGTGTGTGACAATTTTTTCTCGGACGATAACTTCAAAACTACAATTCTAAAAATTATGATTCTTTCGTATCCCTCTTCTTTACAACCATATGAAGAGCTGATTAGACTTTGGTTATAATTGGTTAACCGGAAGTACCCTTATTTGAAGTTCTTAACAGTTTTTTGGAAAAAACGCAGTTAAATATCATTTTTCGAGATTATATGAAAGAAAATCTTATTCTCTATACGATTTGATTATACGTTTCCCTTCATATTCAATATATATAGAGTTATAGAGAGATTAAGAGAGGTTAACTTTCAAAAACCAGTCAGCTTTGCAAAAATTATGGAAACAGCAGATAATATTCAAAAAATTCTAATTGACAGATGTCAGTGTCAAGTGCAAAATCAAAGTGGAAAGTATAGGATCAGAAAGTAATTTAAGTGACAGAGAGTCCCTCGCAAATGTCTTGCAGTTTCAATGCCAGGAGTACAAGAAAGGCCAAAGAGAAGATGGAAGGACTGTGTAGCAGAATATTTGGGAGAGGAATAACTGTGTGAAGAAGATGCTTTGGATAGGAATGAGGAAGTGTGAAGTGCAATTTACAGAATGTACATTCGTGTTATAATTATACTGGATTTATGAAATCTTTTCAAAGGAACTTGCAATATGGAATTTGTAAAAAATAGTGTGTTCGTGTTACAATTTTACAGGATATATAGAATCTTTTCCAAGGAACTTTTGGTATCGGATTTGTACAAAATACATTGAATTGACGGAAGGTTTTGTGCTGGCCACAACAGATTTTTTTAATTAGTGCTCCTGCAAAACCCTAAAATCTAATTCCTAAAATCCTAAATAATCACTGGATTTAGAGCATATAAATTTAGGATCTAGATATTAGGGTGATAAAAATGCAACATCGGACACAGCTTTAAACTCTGTCTTGTCGTGGTACAAATCAGCAGTTGCCTCTTCCACATCCGTGGCACTCTAGATCGTGAATTAAAATTCCAGGGGTCTGATGTCTGGTGTGTGATGGAAACGCGAACAAAGCTGTCAGTCGCCGTGTCACTTAAAACAAAGATGGCAGATGAGACAGTGACGGATCGGGTAACACGAGCCGGAGACCTGCCTCTCGCGTCTCCCACAAAACCTAAACTTTTATCTGCTTTTATTACCACGCCAGAAAAACGAATACCGTCACTTCAAACTTGATTAGCATACCACTTTTTTGTAATAGGTGAACCGTAATTGATTAGCGAAAAACTAATGACAAGTCAGTAGATTTAATTGTGGTTATTGTAATGATGAGTGTGGGAATATCCAAGTTATAAATCGATGTCTTAAAATATATTGTTAATTATGTTAATAACAAATACTCCAAATGTCAGTCATCTTACAAAACCGACGTTTTGTTATATACTTGTGCTTATTTTTTTTTTACCTTCCGTAAAAGGAAGGTATTGTCTTTGGTCAAAAAATTCGTTGGTGAGTTTTTAATGAATAAGCACGTTTTAGGGCCCCTAGAATACGAATTTACTATTTTTAAGATGATGTCTGTATGTGTGTGTGTGTGTGTGTGTGTGTGTGTGTCCGTGTGTGTGTGTATGTGTGTCCGTGTGTGACAAATTTTGCTCCGACGATAACTCCAATACTATAATTCTAAAAATTATAATTCTTTCGTATTCCTCTTCTGTACATCCATATGAAGAGTTGATTAGATTTTGATTATAATTGATCCACCGGAAGTACCCTTATTTGAAGTTTTTAACAGTTTTTCTTAAGAAATCCAGTTAAATATTATTTTTTGACATTTTGTTATTATATTTATTAAATAAAATACTCTTCTCTATATGGCTTGATTATTCATTTTCCTTAATATTCAATAGATGTAGAGTTAAAGCATTATAAAGAAATTAATTTTCAAAAATTAGTCAGCTTTGCAATTTATTATGGAAACAGCTGACATAATTATTCAAAAAAAAAAATTAATTGACAGATGTCAGTTGCAAGTGCAAAACCAAATATGGAAAAAAAGTATATAGGATCTAAAATTGGTATGTCATAGTGTTACTCGCAAGTGACATGCAGAGAAAGGCCAAAGAGAAGATGGAAGGACATTACTTAGTGTAGTTTATGTTATAATTTTATTGGATTTATAGAACCTTTTCAAATGAACTTTTGGTATGGAATTTGTAAAAAATAGTATGTGTTCGTGTTTGATTTTACATGATATTATATAGAATCTGTTCCAAGGACCTTTTGATATGGGATTTGTACAAAATACATGGAATTGACAGAAGGTCTTGTGCTGGCCACAACAGATTTTTTTTTTTATCTAAATTGGAACGATATATAATTCGTTAAAGTCTTAATTGTTAAATACATTTTTGACCATCCGTCACCTTTATGTAAGGAAGGCATTTGGTCAAAAAATTCGGTGGTGAGTTTTCAATGAATAAGCACGTTTTAGGGTTCCTAATATACGAATTATTAGTTTTACATTCCTAAATATTATAATTTTTTTCGTATTCCTCTTCATTACATCCATATGAAGAACTGATTAGATTTTGGCTAGAATTCGTTCCCTTAATTGAAGTTCTTAACAGTTTTTCTTGAAAAAACGCAATTAAATATCATTTTTTGACATTTTATATGATTATCAATATGAAAGAATATCTTATTGTCTATACTGTTTGATTATACATTTTCCTTCATATTCAATAGATACAATTGGAAAAATACTACCTTTTTTAGTTTATGTTCTGTATTTATTAATTTAAACCCAACGTTTCGGCACTATAAACTAGTGCCTTCTTCAGGGGATACATTGACATTAATTTTTTAATTAACAGAAATAACAAGTAACCAAGGTAACAAGAAATATTCATAAATGTTACCTTTTTTATGTATACAATTTTCTAGACAATATATGCATGCCCGGCGATAACATGGACGGCGAACATGCATCTTCTCAGGAAAAATCTCCTTTTGCCAGAGGAAAAACCGTCCCAAAAACTGGCAGAGAATTGATCTGTATAGCTCAGAGACGCTTTATCGGTAGCGAAATACCGCAGCCGTACTCTTTATAAACAGATGTTAGAAAAAGTTTATAAAAAATTGTATACATATTACAAATTACAACATATGATGAGATTGATATTTCTTGTTTTATAAATCTCAATGGCTTCTCTTATTAATCTGTTGTTCAGTCGAGAAGGTCTTGCAATAATTTTCGTATCTTCAAATTTTATTTGGTGGAATTCTTCCAAGGCATGTTCTGCAACGGACGATTTCTCAGACTGGTTCAATCTGATCGATCGATGATGTTCGCTCAATCTTGTAGAGACAGTTCTACCAGTCTGGCCGATGTAAACTCTCCCGCAGACACATGGAATTCTGTAAATCCCTGATGATTGAAGAGGGATGACGTCTTTCACTTGTTTCAACATATGACGAAGTTTAACATATGGTGAAAACGAAATCTTCATGTTCTTCTTACGAAGAATTCTACCAATCTTGTCCGTTACGTTTTTAACATAAGGAAGTGATGCATATAGTACGTTCCTTTCTTCTTCATTGTTTGTTGTTCTTTTTGCTTTAAGACATTTTTCAATAGAAGGCACAGAATATCCATTCTTCATAAAAATATTTTTAATTTCACTCATCTCTTCTTTTAATTTATCTGGATGGCATATATCTGTTGCTCTTCTTATTAGACATTTTATAGTGCCAAATTTCTGTGAAGGATGGTGGTGTGAAATAGCATTAATATATAGATTTGTGTGCGTTGGCTTCCTGTAGACTGAATAAAGTAAGGAACCATCTTCTCTTCTTTCTTTTACTGGAAAGAAATAACAATAACACAAATATAAGAGAAATTACGCAAAAATATTACAAAGTAAACAAGAGATTTTTAGGAAAATGTTAATCATCTCCTGAAATATATCTATAAATAGAAATAAACCTTCATCTATCTTCAGATAGTCTCCAGGTTTGAAGTGTTGATGATATATTCACTTGTTTATTTCACAATTCCCATATTTTTGTGCTTAATTAAATACTCTGGCTTTCGTGCTCTTGCTGAAATTGTTATCATAATTAACTGGAAATGAAAGTGAGCAATGACATCGACACGGCTGATATATTTATGACTTTGTTTATGCAACTCAGCTGGACGGTATATCAAGCTTTCTAAAAACCAACGGTCGCTTGTGGGTGCCTTTACAGTCACTCATCATTCGGAGAAACACTCATTAATGTGCTAATTTCACATGACATATAGAGAAATTGATGCAAAGTGATTTATGTTTACGCTAAAGCAAGAAAATTTTGATTAGTATAGGAAAACAAGGATTTTTAATATGAACAGATGTTGGATTATTAATCATAAATATTATTGTTTTACATAATTTTAATTGTATATGGCAGATTGAACGATGATAACACTAGAAGTATTGACAATAATACATATGATTCATATTTTTTAGAAATTTATTTTAAAATATACCCAAAATAGTTCCCTTCAATATTCTTTCTTTCTAAAAACAATGGGTGAGATTCAGTGGGTTGTATTAGCGTGTTTTAAGCTAAAACAGTCCTTTGTCAAAAATATTTTGGCAACTTTGTAATACCTGCCAGAAAAAAATAAGAGACCAAAGGATCAAATAAAGAAAAAAATATTATTAACAGAAGTAAGAAAAAAGGACAAATGTCAAAACTGATCAAAACGGGGGTTGAGATATTTTAAAATTCATTAACGTTCAGGTATGAAATAGTTGACACATAAAATTTGACATATTTCTAACCTAATTTTGCAATAAAGAGTTTCCTTTTACACCTTCCATTTACAATAATACTTCCTCATTTGACTAGATACCTGTATTACTTTTCCCTGTGGTAAAATTTCTAAATCACAATTGAATCTCATGGATAGATGTGGAAAATATTACAATGTTGCTATTCCACCCAATAAGAATAATACCTTTCTATTAAAAAATCTGATGTGGCCAACACAAAACCTCCCGCTATTTAATTGTTATTAATTTAAATACAGAGGTACCTCCGTATTACTAATGCTGCAAACTGTTCATTGCAGAAAACTATTGCTTTATTAACTATTTCCTTTTTAAAATGTTACTATTATTAATTTGAAGTGATTAGTTTTTTGACAGTGACAGTTACTGTCAGTTACATTCATTTGAAATATGAACTGTGTAACAAAGGAATTGTGTTTCTCTTAGGCTTCGGGACTTGTAAAAAAAATTATTTTTATATTTATCTGTAAAGTATATAAAAAAAGTATTAATGTATTCCTGTAGAACATTCAATAATCTTTAATTTTCATAACGACAAAATCCAAAAAAATGGCATTTAATGGTATTTTTTGAAGAAAAACCATTATGAGCTTCAGGTAAAGTACCATTTCCGGTTATCCCATTTACATCAAAATCTAATGGCTTTTTTCATATTAGAATAGGGTATAAATACAAGGTTTCAGAATTTTCTGAATGATAGTATTTGAGTTAGAGCGAAGACAAAATCCCTACACATACACACACACACACACATACATACTCACACACATACATACACACACACACACACATACACACATACACACATACAGACATCATCTTGAAAATGTTAAATTTGGATTCTAGGGACTTTAAAACGTGGTCATTTACTAAAATCTCGGTATGTGATTTTTAGCACGATCCCTATACCTACCTCCCTTACCAAGGGTAGCGGGAGGTAAAAATATTTTTAAATTTATCTGCAAAATATATAGAAAAAGTATTAATGTATTCCTGTAGAAAAGTCAATAATCTTTAATTTTTATAAGACATAAAATGCGAAAAAATGGAATTTAATGCTATTTTTTGAAGAAAAACCATTATGAGCTTCAGGTAAAGTGCCATTTCCGGTTATCCGATTTACACCAAAATCTAATGGCTTCTATTCATATTAGAATAGGATAGAAATAAAAGGTTTCAGAATTTTCTGAATGATAGTATTTGAGTTAGAGCGAAGACAATCCCTACACACACACACACACACACACACACACACACACACACACACACACATACACACATACATACATACACACATACATACACACACACATACACACATACAGACATCAACATGAAAATGTTTAAATTGGATTCTAGGGACTTTGAAACATGGTCATTTACTAAAATCTCGATATGTGATTTTTAGCACGATCCCTATACCTCCCTTACCAAGGGTAGTGGGAGGTAAAAAACTACTTCAATAACACCAATTCAGATGTAAATAACAAAAAATTACTTGGAATTGGTAACACGGATACAGAATTTATTTCCTATTGTTGGCAGTAACATTTAAAAATTTAAATTTGGGTATATTTACATTTTTTTATTAAAATAGTTGTTGTTTCCCTTACCCATGTACTCTTATTTCTTACATTACCTATAAGCAATAATTTAAAACATTTCAATCACTCAAAATCCTATTAACTAAGCCCCTGCTCCGACATAACTTATTTGTATTTATTGTCAAAATGACATGTCAAATAGTATTTCTGCTTTCATCTGATGTGGAATAAAAAGATCTCCAGAATTGTATTATCAACTGCAACATTTCTTTTTGATCATTCTGTATATAAATAAATAGCCATGTGCAATGTGCTTTGTATTGGCCATAACAGATTTTTCAAAGAACAAATTTAAAACACTGAATTCTCATTACCAATTTTTCCTTCCTTTTTCTTGTTATTCCTTGTCCATCCTCTACCCTTGTTACTTCTTTCGTGTCCGTCTGTCCGTCAATCCTTGTCCGGGCTTGGAATATGGCGTGCGTGGCGTGGCGTCGCGGCGAGTGACAGCGCCGAGGCGTCGGACGTCGACGTCGCCCCGAGATGTATTCATCCGTCTGCAGCACGCCAGTCCACAGACGCCTATATAAATAACCTGTCTCCGCGTCCTAACACACAAGCTTCGGGCTGGATGGGATGTCGGGACGACTCAACGACAAGCGTCTTCATAGATGGGAAGTTTTTAAAAGAAGTAAAAGATGATTGTAAATTGATGTCAATCTTATATGGATTAAATAAAAATAAATAAATATATCATTACGGCATATTACCCATTTCTGAGTGTACCACAATCTGCTTTATCGCAGATATCGGTAATTATTATTATTATTATTATTATTATTATTATTATTATTATTATTGTCGGGAGGTGATTCATTCTTGCCCCTGTACTGCGACCTTTCTGGTCTATTGTACCCTCCGTGTTTCCTCCTATTCTAAGAGCCCTATATGTTTTGTAAACTCCAGGATTTTCTTTAGACTAATGTCCTTTAGTGTCTCAGTGTGCAATTTCTTTGCTCCTAAAAGACTGTGTCTGCTTGCCATAAATGCTTCGCAGTGACATATATTAGTGTTCAGGGGTTTCATCCTCTTCTCCACATCCTCTGCATGTTGGTTCTTGTTTGAGGCCCAACCTATGCAAATGTTTATTTAATTGACAGTGTCCTGTTACCAGTCTTGTTATTAGTCTGATATCTTGCTTGCTCATTACAAGTAAGTTGTTTGTTCTTTTCTTGGATAGCTCATTCAGGAAGAGCTTGGAATGTCTTTGGCCTGATGTGGCTGTCCAATGCCGTTTGTGCCATTGCCAAAGCAAAGTATTAAGTTCTTGCTTAACTGTTTGCGCAGTTATTCCGCAAGCAGGTTCTGGCCCTATAAAAGGTATATTTGTCCCATCTTTTGCAAGATGGTCGGCTGCCTGGTTTCCTTCAATTTCTGAATGCCCGGGTACCCATATCAATCTTAATTTATTCGTCGCTCCTAAGGCATTCAATCTGTGGATGCAGTCCAGAATTAGTCCTGAGCCTACCTCACACGAGTTTAGTGCCTTAAGTGCGGCTTGGCTGTCTGTTACTATGGAGATTCTTCTATTGTGGTAGTTTTTCTCCAATAGTAATTGCACGCTGGTTAAAATTGCGTGTACTTCTGCTTGGAATACTGTTGCATTTGTCCCAAGTCCAACCGATTGGTTGTGTCTTAGTTTCTTTGCCCCATGTATTCCAGCTCCGGTTCCATTGGTTGTTTTGGAGCCATATGTGTAGATGACTATGTCGTCTTTTTCTACTGGACTTTGAGAGTGTTCCCATGCATCCCTTTCAGGAACTATTATCCTGTAAGTTTTGTCAATGGTGTACATTTTATTGATTCTATTAGGCACCATTTATAAAATGGAGTGCTTGTTCATCTCTGTGTAAATTTCAGTGTCCATTTGCGCATTTATATCGGTAATGATGATGACATATTTGTACTGTGCGGGTGCTTACCAGGCGTCACCTCGCGGGCACTCATTGCTGGCGTCGAAAGTGCACCACAGGAGTCACTTTTGTGCCATTTAAAATTCGAAATATTTGGCGTCAGTCGGGATCGAACCCGGTTCTCCAGGTTAGCGACCAGATACCCGGCACGCGGCCACGGGACCGGTAATTTGTTCAAAATACATAGAATTGATGGAAGGTAATGTGTTGGCCACATCAGATTTTTCTTTATTGTTACTACAACAAAATTAGATTCTATTACGCAAAAAATTCTAACGAATGTACGACATTAGTCTTATTCTTGTGACAATATTCTGTTTTTGGCCGGGTACACGGTGTATTTTAATTAAGTGTGAAGTGCTTAGCAAGTCCGCGTGTCAATCAACCTTGTGTGACAGCTAGTTTTTTCAGGACGTGTCGATCATGTTGATGGACAGCTGTTATTAAATATACACTCTACATTTTTACTCTTCTATTTTTGCCGCAGTTGTGGCGTTCGTTGGCTACAATACGCTCCGATTTGACTATTTTTTAGTTTACATAGTGTCAATCAAACGTGAAATGTAGCATTTCTTTAATAGGCAACATGTATCATATCATATTTTTCATGTGGAGGTTTGTACAGACAATGGAATGGTTTTTTTGATATCAGAGAGGTATGTACAAACAAAACAAAAAAGGATTTTTTTATATTGTTGTTTATGCTGAATTTATTAATGTGAAACATTTAAACACATAGGGTTCTAAGTGCCAAAAATAGTTTTTGTAACTATATAAATAAAGCGGACTTTGTAGGAAATTTTACAAGTAGTATTTGGATACGGATGTTAGGTGCGACAAAAATAGAACGACTGTTTTAAAGTCTTAGATTTAATTTAAAAATAATTAACCAGTATAACAATTTATGAAAGTAGCTTATATTACCCAAAAGATAATAGTTATTTATGATATAAGTATTAAAAGTGACATTTTATGAGTGAGTGGGGAAGTTTGTGAAACGAGGCGAAGCCGAGTGAGACAAACCCCACGAACGAAATAAAATCACTTTTAACACGAATATCATACACTATTTTTCCTACACGGTAAATAAAAAATTTGTTGTGATTACCAAAAATGAGTTCCAGCAGCAATTTTTTTGTCAATATAGGACCAGCAAATATATTTGTTACAGTTACCTAGGTAAATTTGCTGGTAAAAAATTGTTGTGACAACAAATACAGTTTTGTTATATATAACAAAAGATATTTGTTATGCGAACAAATAAAATAAGTTACCATTAAGAAGTATAAATTTGTTATAAGTTACCGTTAATAACTATGAATTTGTTTTGGATACTAATTAATTTTGATAGATATACAAATGCATTAATGAGGTAGTAAGGTAAAAATTAAATACATGCGTATTATAATAATTTTATTTATTTATAATTATAATCTATATAAATGTAACAAATATTATATAAAAAAATAACATATGAAACAATAGTCACTTTAGATTTATCAGTAATCGATACACACCTTTAAATTTCTCAATAAGACACTCTAATTGCCATTGTTTTAAAATAACTTTTACAAAATCATGCATTTTTATTGACGGGCACAAGAAACAAGCACTTGTAAAACACAATTTTCGACAGGCTAAACTTAACAGCATAAGCAAATGCGACACGACGTAGTATAGTATAACACGAACAGTGAATACCAGGGAATACCCTGTCTACACAAAAGTGTTAGTTACCTGTACAAAGTATATGGCGGGAAGAAGAATTTGTAATCTTTACAAAATATAATGTCACAGGAAAAAAAATTATAAAATTTAAGAAGAATTTGTAATCTTTACAAAATATAATGTTACAGGAAAAAAATAATAAAATTTGTCCCAGTAACAGATTAAATATTTTTAATTGTTGCAAAATGATTTTGTAATCTGAACAAAGTAACAAAATGACTGCTTAGTACTACTAATAATAATGGCTACCATGACTAATATTTTACAGCAAATAATACTTTTTACACACAACAAAAATTGTTTAGTTTTGGAAACTTAAAATACAAAGTTCTTCGTATACACGGCAAAAACATATTGTTGAAATAACAAAAAAAATACAGCTAACTGAATTTTGTCCGGAATATCAATGTAATTTTTTACCGTGTACGACCCTAGTTATGTATTAGTAAAAACTAAAAATTATAGAATGATATTTATGACAGGTCATGAACTATTTGCTATGAACAACTGAAAATTGTTTATTCGAACCTCTACTTCCAACAATACTGTTTTAAATTCCAATTCTTCAAGCGCCTTGCAAGGAATTACTATAAACAATTGTAATAATTGTACTATAACAATAAACGTTTCAAAATAATGTGTACTTCTAATAAAATACCAATATAAATAATTTCAGTACAAAAATAAATATAAAATGAAACTACCCTAAATGTAACTAGCTTTAGTTATAGTTTTAACACTAAATGTAACTAGATTTAGTTCTTTTTTAACACTAGTGTTAAAAGTAAATTTGTTTTTTATTTTTAATCCGTTGTCAATAACAACGATTTAAAAGTATTCACTGTGTTATAAACTGTCATTTTTAACTCGCTAAGCAACCGTTAAAAATACTACTTTTAAGAGTGGTCGTAGGAAAAAAATGTTACATACTTAATACCTACTTTAATAATTATTTATAACGGAGGTAAAATTACGTGATTGTTGTTGTAACTTGTTAAGGTTCTTACTTCGGGTGTTTTTTAAGGGTTGTTTAATTTATTACGTGTATTTTTGTATTATTAGTTTATTATAAATGTTAACACTTTTACGATGATGTCTGTTTGTGTGTGTGTGTTTGTTGGATAAACGATTTCTCAAATTCTGTAAGACTTAAGACCTGTTTAACTGCGGATTCCTCAATTTGACATGAATGGGAAGAGTAGATTAGGTTTTGGTAACAATTGGATAACCAGAAATAGTAGTATAAAATTCTCTATCCGACACATTTTAAAATTTTATTATAAATTCTATAGATTTACACATAAAGAAATATAAATATATAAAATATTTTGTTGTTTTGTAATGAATCTCATAGCCCAAACAACTCCATAGAAACCAGTTGAAAAAATTAAATGTTTATAATTGACAGATAAATGTCAGTGTCAAAAATACAGAGATGTTTCTGGGAAGTACATTAAATATTTCTTATTTTATTATTAATTAAATATTTAAAATTATAGATACATAATATGTTTAATATATACCATTTAGAAATACCACCAATTTCGTAAATGAATTGGAAGAAACATTTAGAATAGTAGGAGAAAAATAATAGATGTACTTAATTAGAATTTGTTGAGAGTACCAGATATGTTAGCCGCGTGCCTGAGTGTCTGGTCGCGAATCTGGGGAACCGGGTTCAATCCCGAAATATTTCCAATTTGAAATGGCACAAAAGTGACCCCTGTGGTGCATGTTTTATTTTAGCTTCAGGAATCTGTGGTTAAGCCATGTCCCCCTATTTAAGATACATCCTGTATAACAAACATCTTACGGATATTTAAGTTGTAGACCTTGTAACCATCTAAAGAGAATCTTCCCAGGGCATATTTAGGTTGTTTGAAATCATTCCTAATGGCATATTGCATGATAGGTTGAAATGGCACCGCTCGCAATCGCTAAGGCGAACATACGTCATACTTCTCGCAGGAATAAATCTGACATCGGAGTATGTTTACTGCAGGCTTTATGAGCAGACAAGAGGTTAAACCGTATTTATATCCACTTACGGAAAAATTCATTACTTTATGCTAACTCTGCCATTAACATACCCATCGCAATAAACATATCACGGGTGAAGCTGAAGAGTTAAGGCAGCTGTATTTCATATCAATTCTACCTTCTACCCAATTTACAGCAGATATAAATAGTTAAGAAAACGTATATAGTGTTCCAAATTAACGGTAATGAGCCTGTTTCACATTTTCCAAAAACTATTTTAAATGAAAGTTTATGGAATGATATTCTCAGTAATAGTTTTTATTTTAATAATTTGTTGTTATTTGTGGAAATAATTAAATAAAAAGATTGGCGTCCTGAAAAACTACCCCCCACTCCTGTGACGTAGAAGCACATACATTACATCATTAATAGCCAGTAGGAAAATAGTTTTTCTATCACCTACGTTTATTCAAATTATTTATATAAATAAACGTAGGCTAAAGTTTGTCACATGTTAATAACAAAATCTTTTAATTTGACATTTGACGCTGACATTGCTCATTGTAAATGAATAATAAAGTAATAATGGCTAATTCAAATTACACTCAAGCTAAGTCGGACAATTTACCGAAGGTCGATAGCTGAATTTATATCAGAACGATTGTTTTACTGCTACCGAAATAAGGGGTGTTAAAGAGTTGAGGTAAAATAAAATATAAAAACTGAATTTATTATATAAATTGATAATATATTTTACTTTAAAGTTCTGGTCGTGATTCTTATTTGACACTTGTTTGACAACTTTGACAATACATTTGACACTTTAGAACCGCTGAAGATGTATGTACTCTGACGTCACATTCTGTTTCAGATCACGTGACTTATTCAAAATTTTATCCTAATTTCAAAAATTAATTGTAAAATATCTAAAGGATATTTCGTGATATTTTCAAATTTGAGGCTCTTTAAAGAACAATATATCTTTTCAAATTTAGTACTTAGAAGTTATATAAAAATTCTTGCAACAGCCCTATTGAATGTAGAATCGAAAATGATCGTTCGAGGCAAAGGCTGTAATCGATGTCGCATTTTGGCATTTAGTATTTATGAATTATACAATTCGATTTGATCTTACGCTTCAGATTAAATGTTAATATTATATTTCAAAAAATAGAAGCTAAGAAGCTATTATTTGGCAGAAAATTCGACGTTTTGTACAAACGAACTTGATTTGTTTAATTAGTGCGCGTGAACTTCAAGGCATAGTGTGCTCCTGCAAAACCCTAAAATCTAATTCCTAAAATCCTAAATAATGACGTTATTTAGGGCATAAAAATTTAAGATTTACGTGAAAGTGCAACATTGGACACAGCCAAAGAAAAGACCCGGTATCGACAAAATATTGCTAACGCCCATGCTAAAATTGTTTTTAATAATATAACATTTAATTGTGGTGTTACTTGTAACTCAAAATAAAAATATCTGTTGTGGCCAGCACAAAACTTCTCGCATGTTCGTATTAAGCTACATAAATAAATAAATAAATATATCATTACGGCATATAACCCATTTGTGGGTGTGCCAGTATCTACAACACATGTAGACATCGTTAATGATGACGATATATTTTACCGTGTGGGCGCTTACCAGGCGTCACCTCACGGGCACTCATAGCTGGTGTGGAGAGTGCACCACAGGGATCACTTTAGTGCCATTTAAAATTGGAAATATTTGGCGCCTGTCGGGATCCCTCGGGTCCGCGACCAGACACTCAGGCACGCGGCCACGGGATACACAGGATACGTAGAATCTTTTTGAAGGAACTTTTGGTATGATATTTGTACAAAATACTTCGAACTAACGGAAGGTTTTGTGCTGGTCACAACAGATTTTTTGAAAACATTTCGAAGAATTTTGAATACATACTTGTATATGTATTATAAAATTAAATTAGTCGCAATGAAATAATACCAAAAAATATGAAATTACAATAAATGACAAATTGTCATCATTTTTCATTTTTTTCATCCTCAATCAATCCCACATTTTTGCTGCATGAAATCATCTTTTCCTCCTCTACTTTTTCCATTTCAAGTCACCAACCTTGTACGTAAGTACAGTCAGTGATTACTAGCAAAGCAATAAATCTGTTGCTAGGAATAATTAATTTGATGCGCGTCGTTTTGACAGCTCGGTGGATTATTTTCCCGACAGGCATTTGTCTTGGCTGTGGCTGCCGGATCAAGTGACCACTGGGTGCGGTGGCGTAGGTGCACACAAGTAAAAACTGACAAATTACAAGAGGGACAAGGATGGGAGATGATGGTGATAGGAGATTTATGGAATGAATGCTAAATAGAAAAGAGAAGGTTAGTCAAAAGACAGCGAGTGTTATTGTTGGTACTGACATTGTGAAATGTTATTTGGTAATTCTTGTTTGAGTTTAGTGCGCGTGCGAGGTTGTGCATTACAGCACACTTTTGGTTCATTTTTCTCTTTCTTACCTCTCGTTAAGAAAGGTATTGGATTCATGCTAAAATCCCGTATCCAGTTTACTGTCAAAGAATAGCTTCTTAGCTTCTATTTTATGAAAAACAATATTAATATTTAATCTAAAGCATCAAATTAAATTGAATTGTATAATTCATTTTTGTTGTTTTAAAGTGTTGCCGTACAAACCAATGGATGTCATTAGTGTGCCATTCGGAGTTGTATTTATGCGAAGAAGACCTAAATCCTCAATACCAAATGCCAAAATGAGATATCGGACACAGCCTAAGGCTAATATAAGTAATAATAAAATTATTATTATAACATTTCCACGATGATATCTGTATGTATGAAAAATTTAAAAATTTGTAATTGACGGACAAATGTCAGTGTCAAAAATGCAGACTTTTTTGGGAGGCACATTAAATGTTTCTTATTTTATTATTAATTAAATATTTAAAATTACTATGATATCTGTGTGTGAGTGTGTGGATATGTATGTGTGTATGTGTGTGTATGTATGTGTGTGTGTGTGTGTGTGTGTTTCTGGATGTTCTGGATTTCTCTGCAACTATTATACTTAAGATCTCTTTAACTACATATTCCTCAATGTGACATTAATAGGAAGAGATGAAAAGATTTTGGTAACAAGTGGACAACCGAAAGTAGTAGTTTCTTAGAAAAATCTTCTAAATACTATTTTTTGAAAATTTTTGTTTCTACAAACATTAAATTCTACATCTAATATACTTAAACAAGAAAATATAATATATAAATCGCATAGTCCAGTCTCCATCAGTTGTTAAATTAAAATGTTTGTAATTAAAATATAAATCTTAGTGTCAAAAATCAACAGTTTTACTAATATTACTGAAAGCTTTTTCTGGGAAGTAAGTACATTTAATATTTCTTATTGAATTATTATTTAAATATTTAAAATCGTAGGTATAGGTATATTAATAGTAATAGTACATATATCCTCAAGAAATACTGCCAATCCCGTCAATGGTTTGGAACCATCTTCAACATTTTAGAAGAGTAGGACAAGATTCCTTTTAGAATGAAAGAATAGACACAACAAGAATTATTTGTGTGTACAAGAAATGTTCAATTCGATACTTATGTAACAAAACGGAAATGGCGAGATGTATTGTGCTGGCCACAACAAATTTTTATGAGTGAGCAGTAATTTTGATAAATCGCAATATTTAAACAAACTTGGTTTGGCACTCTCCCATTCCACGAAAACTATTTTTTGATTGAACCCTTTTCGTTTCATTTTCAAAACAACCATCCCCTTTCCCTTTTCCTCTCCTCTCTCGCCCTCTTCTCTCTTTATTCTGTTCTCTGTCTTTCGTCTACGCGTCTCTCATCTCGCAAACAACGTTAATATAAGGAGACGTGTCTAGTTTATGAGCGACACATGCAAATATGAGCGCGTGAAACATGACGCGAACGCACAGTTCGTCGGCTCAAGCCAAGCCGAGGGAGAAGAGAAGAGAGCCATCGCATCGAACGAGGAACCAAATAATGAATATTTATTCCACGGTAATTTTTTTGCTAATAAATTTATTTGCAAGGGAATGGCGAGATCCGATCTAAACTTTGATGAAAATATGAAAGATAGGGAGATGTTTTAGGAATATTTTTTCGTATATTCCCCGTAAGAATCTTTTAGGCTGTGTCCGATGTCGCATTTTGATATTTAGATTTTAATATTTAGGTCTTCTTCATACAGGTGGGGCAGAATGACCTCTCTGATTTGAACGGTTAATTGTAAGAAAACGGTTCAAGATACATAAAAAAGGTTTTTATCAGGGCATCGAACCCGAACCTGAACCGAACCAAAACCGGAACCAAACCGTAACATTTTAGGGAACCCAAACCGAGAACCGAACCTCAGATATATTTTTAATTGAACCTGTGTTGAAACCGAACCGAGTATTAAAATTCAGGTTCGGGGTTCAACTCCGGTTCAGGTTAATTTTTAGTTCGAAAAGTAAATACAGCCGATAATCGACGTCTTAGGCTTTTTGCGTTGCTGTTTGGGCAGACTTTTCGTGAAAATTGTGTTCGTTTCTTGTTGCGTTTTGCGTAAATTCCGGCTCTCATTTTACATTATTTCGAACCTGAACCGCGAACAAAACCGTAAATTTTATTAATGCTTGAACCAGAACCGCTTCCGAACCTATCTTTCAAAAAACAAATTAACCTGAACCTAAACCGAACCCAGTTTTTGGCGGGTTCGAGGCCCTGGTTTTTATTGCTCAAAAGTACATATAATGCCGTTTTATTTTCACGATGTTTGGAAAATGATATCGTCCAAGTAGCGGCTTTGATGAGCAATGCACATATTGAGCCTTTTGACGAAGCGCATTTTCATCTTTGTGGCACAGTAAATAAACAAAATTTTCGTTACTGGGCATCTGAGAACCCTCGTGTACTGCATCAAAAACCTCTTCACATCCCCATAATATTAGTTTGGTGCCCTGTGTCCTCTATACGCATTATTGGGCCTTATTTTTTTAATCCGAAGGATTAACTGTTCTGTTACCGTGAATTCGGCTCGCTATTGTGACATGGAGTACTTTTTGCCCCCAAAATGAAAGAGTATGGCGAGGAATACGACACAGCAGCCTTCTGGTTTCAGCCACGGCCCATACTGCCCGTCGATCACGCGAAATTCTGCAAGAGCTCTTTCCTGGTCGCCTGATCTCTCACCGGGAGGATGTTCCATGGCCCCCTCGCTCATCCGATTTGAACCCGTGTGACTTTTTTCTGTGGGGATATGTCAAAGCTGTAGCTTGAAGCTCTGAAGGAGGCGATTGAGGACGTCATAGCTGGAATTTCGCAAGATATACTGGGAAGAGTAGCCGAAAACTTCTTTGAAAGGCTGAATATGTGCATTGCTCGCAAAGGCCGCCACTTGGACGATATCATTTTCCAAACAACGTGAAAATAAAACGGCAATATATGTACTTTTGAGCAATAAAAGCCTTTTTTATGTATCTTGAACCGTTTTCTTACAATTAGCAGAATTCTGACTAAATGGTACACTTTCCGGTAGAAGCAAGTTTAGTTAAATCGTCTTATTTTAGCCTCAGGAATCTGTGGTTAAGCCATGTCCCCTTATTTAAGAGACATCCTGTATATCATCAATATATCGAAACCAAACTAGAGGAAATATTGAATTATCTTTATTTAATTTAAGTTCATAATTTTGTTGCTTATGAAACAGTTAATCATTAAGGGCCAGTTTTATAATCTCCAGTTAAGATTTTAACTGTCAGTTAAATAAACAAAATGAACCATCAAATGACAGATGTATCATTGCTGTCAATAATTATATTCAATATTGTTTTTTAACTTACATTTAAAATTTTGATCAGAGATTGTAAAACTAGCCCTAAGTATTACAAAACTTTTAGTAACTGCAAAATTAATTGTTAAAATTGGTGCTAAAACTTTTGGGACATACGTTAGAACTTTGACAGGTATCCTTACTGAAAAATAAAGCCATGATGTTGATGTGTTATACTCATTTTATTTATAATAACTGACACTAAACAGGAGAAATATCTGTCCCTTCTTTTTCAAATATGCAAATATTAAGATATTGGAGAAAAGATATTTGGACAATGGACCATTTCCGTGCTAAAATATGTGCAAACCGAAACTCAGAAACAAAATTTATTCTAAAATAAAAACAAACAGCGTGCCAACCACCGTTGCATCTTTCAAAACTTATCAAATAATTCGGAATGCAATCCTGAATGCAATTCTCTTCTCCTCGTGCACAGCAGAGCAGGCTCGTAAAAAAACAATGCAAATTTGGTATAATAAAGAAGCGGGTGATAATAAAAATACGAAACAGTTCAAAGTTTCATTTCACACCCGTAGTCTGCAGCGACGCTAGGCATCGCGACGCTGGCAGGCGTCCATGCGCTTATTGTCCGCCAGGACCGGCGCCGCTTGATTTAGGGGAAATCTATACTAAGATGGGACTCAACAGAGGGGGAATCGGTGGAAATTTGAAAGAAATTTTTGCGAGAAAATGTATCAGGAAAATTTGTACATTGTAGGCAATACCAGGAGTATTTTTTAACGTGAAACATTGGGTTTGTCCTATCCATGGTTACGACTTGACATTTGATTGACAGCAATGTATTTGCCCGTTCACATAGGGAACGAATCTGACAGAAATATTATATTTAAATATTGTAAGAAATTTAGCATAGTCCGGAGTCAGAAAACCACTTGAGAGCACTAAACATGTTTCTGGAACAAGGTGCACACAGTATTTTTTCTACATCTGAATTTAATTTTTAGAAAACAAGTATAATTATTTAAACAATATTAACCTCTAATGACATCTTGTCAATATGACAAATAACCGTTGAATTTTCCTATAAGTTATGATTTACATTTGAATAACAGCAATGTATTTGTCTTTCTCATTTAAATTACACATGGGGAATGAATTTGACAATGTTTCACGTTAAAAAATACTTTGTCTTTGCTCTAACTCAAATACTATCAATCAGAAAATTCTATCCTATTCTAATGTGTAAAGAAGCCATTAGATTTTGGTGTAAATCGGATAAACGGAAATCGTACTTTACTTGAAGCTCATAATGGTATAATTAAAGCTAGTACACACACACATATGTACACATATACACACATACAGACATCATCGTGAAAATGTTAAAAATGTGGTTATTTACTAAAATCTCGATATGAGATTTTTAGCACGATCCCTATACCTCCCTTACCAAGGGTAGCGGGAGGTAAAAATAAAACCTGAGTGACTACATCGTGAATTTTTTTAAATAAATCTAGGAGTCTATCCAAATGTCAAACACCTAATTTTTAAAGACAGTGACGAGTTGTCAATCTTCTCAACTTGTTTAGGAGTAAGCTAACATATTCTGAATATTGAGAAGAAATTTTTTGACAACCCATAAACAATTGTTACTTTGCACCTTGGTGCAAAAAGGGGACAAGTTACGTTTTTAAAGTTTTCTTCTAGGTCAAAAATTAAAACTAGTACACAGTTTTTTTTTTTTTTTTTTGTTTCATTATGACTTAAATTTTTAACCATATTTTAACATTTCGGCGAATGAAGAAGATTTGTAAAGTATATTTATTAATTTTCAGCACAAATCTCTATTTTTCAAAAAATGTATTTATCCCCTTTTTATACCAGAGTCTTCAATTATTTCTGTGTGGCATTTGACCCCGCAACCTCTTGTTTACATATAAATGACAGACATAACATAAAACATTGTCATATATCATCGCGAGAGAGATGCATAAGACATATCAACTTAGAACGAAGAGAAAAATTCTGGAAATTTTTAGTGACTTCATAATGATGCAATTTTTAATTACAGTGTAATTAAAATGTCATAATTCTGGATTTTACGACATATTTTAGATTTTTTTATCATATTATGAGTGATTCCAAGGACTCTAAACTGTATTATACTTTAATTGATAATAAAATTTATATAAACTATAAAAAAGACATTGATGGCATTAAAAGTTTTATATAAAACATAGAGAATTCTTGAGAAAAACTTGGTGTAATAAATCAAAAGTAAATAGATCATAAAGTGCATTCATATAAAAAAATCTGATGTGGTCAGCACATGACTTCCCGCCAATTCCATGTTTAAAATAACAGTGAGCTTTAAGTAAAGTATCACTTACGGTTGATCGTTTGTAAATAAAATCTAATTTGTTGTCCAATAAATAGAAAAGTCTGTAATATGAAATTATGGATTGTTTTGTTGTTTTTCCTCAAAAATCTGTTAGAGCTCCAAATTAAGTACCTACTACATCCGATTTATCTAATATAATGTTTCAAATTATATATGAATTTTAAATACCAAATTTGAGAAGTTTTTGATCATATTTTAATAGATTTTATGGAAAAATCGTCACACACACATTCTTATAAAAGTCAGCATCAACTTCCAGGTGCTCTAAAACGCAATCTGTAAATTCTTCGCCGTACATGATTCATTTCGTAAATGTGTAGTTGTAAATTAATATTAATTTATAGTGCTGCAAAAATAGCAAATTTAAATCAGATCATCCTGAAGATCTAATATTTATGTATGATGGAATATATATTATTTTTACAAATCTTAATTTCCTTAGAATTAAATATTTTACTTTTATATTCTCCTTAAGTTTAATGGCCGGGTTCGATCCCGACCAGGGCAGACTTTTAATCACACAAAAGTGATCCCTATGTTGCACTCTCCACACCAGCTATGATTGCCTGTCAGGTGACGCCTGGTACGCGCCCACACGGTAAAATATATCGTCATCATTACCGAAGTCTACATGTGTTGCAGATAATGGCACACCCAGTAATGGGTAATATGCCGTGATGATATATTTATTTATTTATATTCTCCTTAACACGGTTTCATTATTAATTTTAATGTAATTGCTTAATGACAGTCACATTTGTTTAAATATGTCAAAATTGTTATTAAAATTATGTTTTTGTTTGTTGCTGTAAAAGTTGCTAAAAAATTATATTCAATGAATTTTTTACAAGAAAAACTGTTAAAAGCTTGTATAAATGGTACTTCCGGTTATCCGATATACACTAAAAACCAGGGCATCGAACCCGTCAAAAACTGGGTTCGGTTTAGGTTCAGGTTAATTTGTTTTTTGAAAGATGGGTTCGGGTACGGTTCTGGTTCAAGCATTAATAAAATTTGCGGTTTTGTTCGCGGTTCAGGTTCGAAATAATGTAAAATGAGAGCCAGAATTTACGCAAAACGCAACAAGAAACGAACACAATTTTCACGAAAAGTCAACCCAGACAGCAACGCAGACGCCAAAGACGTCGATTATCGGCTGTATTTACTTTTCGAACTAAAAATTAACCTGAACCGGAGTTGAACCCCGAACCTGAATTTTAATACTCGGTTTGGTTTCGACTCAGGTTCAATTAAAAATATATCTGAGGTTCGGTTCTCGGTTTGGGTTCCCTAAAATGTTACGGTTTGGTTCCGGTTTTGGTTCGGTTCAGGTTCGGGTTCGATGCCCTGCTAAAAACTAATGAGCTCTTCCCACATTAGTATAGAATGGGTATACAAAATTTTCTGATTGATAGTATTTGAGTAATCGTATCCACATGATCCACACACACACATATTAAAATCGGATTCTGGGGACATCAAAACGTGCTTATTCACTAAAATATTTATATGCGATCCCTATACCTCCCTTACCTAGGGTAGCGGGAGGTAAAAAATAAATATAAAATAAAATAAATAAATATATCATCACGGCATATTTTTTATAATTCCTGCTTCTACTTTTCTTACTATGCTGTTCTTCATTCGGAATAACAGAAATAGCTACATTGTTCTTGTATTTTTGGAATGAGGATACCGTAATGATTTAACAATGAAGGCATCAGCGAGATCTGTTTAGCATTGTTTTTATTGGCTCGCAAAAAATCCTAGTTAAATAGAGTAGGATGAAATATCGGCACAGGCAGCAAGCCGGTGTACAAGTGTATAAATCACACATGTTTACTAAAAATTCACGTACGTTGTTGCCAGATCCACTTCGTCTCGCTAATCACGTAATGAAGCTTTGAATGATGGCTGTGAAATTCCGCTTTGCATAGACAGGGCAACAGGGCCGAAATGGGAAATTCATATTACAATTAACACCTACGACTTTTTTGCAATAAAAGCATTAGGGTGGAGTTTATTCTAGAGAAACCGTATTTTAGAAATTGTTCGTTTTTGATAAACAAAATGACTTCTAATTGCTCCCTCTAAAGCCTCTTTCACAGCTCCGAAAATAAAAATAAAATTATACATAAAAATCTGATGTGGCCAACACAAAACCTCCCGCTATTTAATTTTTATTAATTTAAATACATACCTACCTACATATTTACTAACGCTGCAAACTGTTCCATTGCAGAAAACTATTGCTTTATTTACTATTTTCTTTTTAAAATGTCACTATTATTAATTTGAAGTGATAAGTTTTCTGACAGTGACATTTACTGTCAGTTACATTCATTTGAAAAATGAACTGTGTAACAAAGGAATAGTTTTTATCTTAGGCTTCGCGACTAATAAAAAAAATATTTTTAAATTTATCTGTAAAATATATAGAGAAAGTATTAATGTATTCCTGTAGAAAATTCAATAATCTTTAATTTTCATAAGACATAAAATTCGAAAAAATGGCATTTAATGGTATAATACCATCACTTCAAATTAATAATAGTGACATTTTAAAAAGAAAATAGTAAATAAAGCAATAGTTTTCTGCAATGGAATAGTTTGCAGCATTAGTAAATACGTAGGTATGTATTTAAATTAATAAAAATTAAATAGCGGGAGGTTTTGTGTTGGCCACATCAGATTTTTTTCTGTCTGAACTGTAGCAGATATCACAAATTAAACAGAGAGATAAAAGTTTACTATTGAATGTGTCTTTCTGAAAAAAAAATAATTGATGTTATCGGCGTGGCCATAAAAAATTTACGGTCTAATCAATGTTGGGACACCTAAGTTTCATACACTAGTGGTTCACTAATAATAACAAGTGTCAACTTAAAATGACATAACCATATGAACTGTCATACCAAATTTAATCCAAATCGTATAAAGCGTTCTGTTATTATAAGCAATTTTTTTTTTCAAAGAACTTTGAAGCAAAATTCTGTCTATATGGTACACTTTCCGGTAGAAGCAAGTTTAGTTAAATCGTCTCAGGAATCTGTGGTTAAGCCATGTCCCCCTATTTAAGAGACACCCTGTATTTGTACCTTATTGGCGCTTACCGGGCGTCACCTCACGGGCACTCATTGCTGGCGTGGAGGTGTACCACAGGGATCAATTTTGTGCCATTTAAAATTCTAAATAATGCGTGTTTTTTTTTTGCTTAGATAGAACTTATGAAAGAGTTAACTGTCAAACGAGCTGTCATACTGCCTTCACTTTTTGACATTTATGATCGGTATACTGTGGCAAATCATCATGAATAGACTCACGCTTGAACAACGCTACCAAATTATCCAAATTTACTTTGAAAATCAGTCGTCGATACGCGCAACTTATAGACAACTTCGTGATTGGCTTAACGGGTTTGTTAATAAGCCAAATTGCCGCATATGGAGTGAGACCAATCCACAAGAGACCCTACAGACTCCATTACATCCAGAAAAATTCACCGTTTGGTGCAGTTTACATTCTGCTGATATCATCGGACTTTATTTCTTCAAAAATGAGGCCGGAGCTCGCGTTATGGTCAATGGAGATCATTACCGCACCATGATCAATAATTTGTTGTTTGAAAATATGGATGTCATTGATCCGGGCGAGATGTGCTTTCAACAGGATGGCGCTACGTGCCATACGGCGACCGCAACCATCGACTTATTGAAATCAAAATTTGGCGATAAGTTGATTTCGAGAAATGGGCCTGACAATTGGCCTCCAAGGTCGTATGATTTGACAACTCTCGATTATTTCCTGTGGGGCTACGTGAAGTCACTGGTTTATGTTGATAAACCAGCAACAATTGACGCCTTGGAGGCCAACATTGTTCATGTTATTCGTGACATACGGCCAGCAGTGCTCGAAAAAGTGGCTCAAAATTGGACGTCCAGAATGCGCTTCGTCAAGAACAGCCGCGGTGGCCATATGCCCGAAATCCTTTTTAAATGTTAATGCCATGTATTGATCTTTCAAATAAACAAAAAATTTTGATTAAAATCTAATTTTTTGTGTTACTTTTTACAATTTGAAGTTCTGTCAGGCTTAAAAAACACGCTGTATATGGCGTTGGTCGGGATCGAACCCGGTTCCCCAGATTCGCGACCAGATACTCAGGATTTGCAAAAAATCATTGTACTCAAATTCACTATCAAAACATCTCCTCCATGTTAAGTTAAAGTCTTATCGATCGTCCTCTTACAAATCCACAAAACACAATTACGCTTCAAGCACCTCTTGTCTCTTGTTTAATTTGATTAGCAGTTGTCTGTCACATGCACTGGGATTTGTGTGTCAGGTGACGTGTTCTAGCGTTGTGATTGCACCGCTTCGTTTCTGGGGGGTTGTGGGGGGCGCATTAGCACACATTGTCACCAAATGAACAGTCACCTGTCAGCCCGCCAGACGGAGTCTTAGTTTTACGATCTGTAACTCAAGTAATTAGACCGAGCTGTGATTTCACATGACAGAATGAGACGTTGATCGCGAGGTTGAACTCTGGAGGTGAATGTTAAATGAAAAGAGGAAGGGAAAATGGAAAATTGTTACCAGAGGAATGTATTGTACTACAAGCTTTTTACAAGAAGCTATAAATACCATAAATTCTGTCACATTGCTTATAGGCTGGTAAAAATTTGAAAAATAATAATTTAATGGTGAAAACAAAAGGCATAAATGGTTCACTTGTATTGTAAAATTCTTTATTACGGACGTTTCGGGCTTAGGGCAAGCCCATCTTCAGCAATCGTTGAATATACTGTAATTATTAAAATTTATTACAAAATTTTTAAAATTGCATTAGATACAAAGATCTATGTACATGAACTACGTCGATAACAATTTTAAATACAGTATTTCAACAAACTTCCGAATCAATTCGGAATTGGTGAAATATAAAATAGAAAATATATTATTTTTACAAACCTAAATTTCAATAGAATCAATAGTTTCATTATTCATTTTATGTCTTACTAGCATGTTATTGTTTTAGAACAACCTCAATATTAGGTCCGTTATTGAGTAAATAATGCCCTAAGGCGTATTACGTTGCTATGGTAATGTTGACAGCAAACTCAGGTTAATAATACTGATACCAGCATAGATACCAGCATACTTCTTATTCTTAGCAATAACATATTGTCTGTCCATATTGACAGAAAAATACTACAAGAAATATATTTTTTGTTTGAAAAAATGCTTTGTTTACAGAAACAAAATATTATCTAGATACCGCATTCACAGGCTACGTTGTAAGTTGTATTAAAATTTTGTGATTTATTATTTTTGTTTCATAAATTGTAGTCAGACAAAATGTTTATTAAGAATTTCTAGTACGACATAAAACGTTGAAGGCACCACGGGTGTTAAACGACAATAATTATTGTCCTTATAACAACCCTTGGTACCTTAATTACTATTATTGTAATTGCTTCCTGACAATGAGATTTGTTTTACATATGTCAAATTTGTTATTAAAATATGTTTTTGTTTGACGCATTGACAAGATGTACAAAAATAAATTATTTTATAATTTTATATTTAAAGTTGTTTAAAGTTATTTTCTAAATGCTGTTATCATAGAATTGAAGATTGTACCATTATATTAAATATTTATTAGTAAAAGTTGCAGCGACCCCTAATAAAATAGCTAAAATCTGAAGAAGAAAGAAGGAAGTGTTAATTGCAATGTACATAGTTATGTTTATGTTATAATTTTATTAGATTTATAAAATCTTTTCAAAGGAACTTTTAGTATAGAATTTGTAAAAAATAGTTTGTGTTCGTGTTACAGTTTTACATATGTAGAATCTTTTCCAATGAACTTTTGATATGGGATTTGTACAAAATACATCGAATTGACGGAAAGTTTTGTGCTGGCCACAACATATTTTTTACATTTACAATAAAAGTGAAAAAATTGCCATAACGTTTCATTATTTCACTTTTTTCACACGTTTATTGTGTTAAAAAAAAAGACAACTAATATGAATATGAAAAGGCCTTGTTAAATCTAGTAGTCACTGAGACCGGTGGTTAAGAATTAAACCATAGTATTGTCCATTAATTTAATTCCGAAAACTTTCAACACACATATTAGTATAGTCCGGGACACGAAAGATGAACTGTGGAAAATGTGTTAGCACAAATCACTGTCTAATATATGCGCTCCGTTTAAATCCACACGAAATACAATTAATTTAATTCGCGCATACCTAATATAACATATGACAGTTGCCCAAATAAGTTTTAAATCTACGCAGCCTCTCTTATATTGGCATTTGATCTGTACAACTGCTGTTCTTTGCAGTTCCTATCTTGTTTACACTGATCATAAGCGTACAGAAATGAGTTATTATTTGACGGCGTGTAGGGAATATCACAATATGAGCATTTCTTTCCCTTACCCCTTAGGTCAATATTGGTGTCCCACAGCACCCATCACCTGGAACGTTCGATTTAAAATTTATTGGCCAGAGACTCCGTTGATCTAATTTATGATCCAACGCTTGAAAAGACGTCTCTAGCTCCTTTCCCAACTAAAATTTATGTCTTTTGCTAATTCTTGACAATAGGCAATTCTGTAAGTTTCACATACATAATAATCCCATAAATACATCAACCATCATCGGGTCCAGCTGCTACCCTATTGATTTATTTTGACATTTACCGACCCTGTACCATAGCAAGAGTTTGACGGGGACCTAGAACTGTACAGGACTTGAATTTACATAGCATATGCACTGTCGGTGTCTTCGTGTATGTCTTAGCGGTGTGCTACTTGTTACTATGTTACTTGTAATGTGCATAAGATTCTGTCCGTGGCAGATTGTTCCGGGGCACCCACGCGTCTAATGTCATCTAACGTCGCAGCAAGATGTTAAAGTTAGAGTAATTGTGTGAACCTGAAGACGGAGTTTTTATGCCAAGAAGCATGCAGAGTATCAAAGTTAAGCAACTGACATATATAAATAAAAATATTTTCCAGAACTCATATTAATAATTGGAATAATACTACCAGTTTATGGTGCCGAAACGTTGTTATATTAAATATAATTACGATTTATTAGCCATATCTAATTGGTTTCTATATCTCACGGGAATTCAAAGCCGACACTTTTATGTTATGATATTATTAATCAAAACATTATCAGTGAGTCCAAATTACTAAAGGAAAAATCTGATGTGGCCAACACATGACCTCCCGCCAATTCCATGTTTAAAATAGCAGTGAGCTTTAAGTAAAGTATCATTTCCGGTTAATCGTTTGTAAATAAAATCTAATTTGTTGTCCAATAAATAGAAAAGTCAGTAATACGAAATTTTGGATTGTTTTATTGTTTTTCCTAAAAAATTTGTTAGAGCTCCAAATTAAGTACTACATCCGATTTATCATATATGGTTAAAATCTAATATGTTGTTTCAAATTATATATGAGTTTTAAATACCAAATTTGAGAAGTTTTGGATCATATTTTAATAGGCTTTAAGGAAAAATCGTCACACACCTACATTCTTATAAAAATCAGCATCATCTTCTAGGTGCTCTAAAACGCAATCTTTGTAAATTCTTCGCCGTACATAATCCATTTCGTAAATGTGTATTTGTAAATTAATATTAATTTATAGTGCTGCAAAAATAGCAATTAGCAAATTTAAATCAGATCATCCTGTTCATCTAACATTTATGTATGATGGAAAATATATTATTTTTACAAACCTTAATAAAATATTTTACTATTATATTCTCATTAACACGGTTTCATTATTAATTTTAATATAATTGCTGCCTGTCAGTGACATTTGTTTAAATATGTCAAACCTGTCATTAAAATTATGATTTTGTTTGACGCATAGGCTAGGTGATACATGGAAATAAATTATATTATATATTCATATTTAAAGTTATTTACTAAATGTTATTATCGTAGAATTGAAGATTAAACGATTATGTTCCATTTTAATTAGTAAAAGTTGCTAAAAAATTATATTCAATGAATTTTTTACAAGAAAAACTGTTAAAAAGTTTGTATAAATGATACTTCCGGTTATACGATATACACTAAAAACTAATGAGCTCTTCCCATATTAATATAGAATGGGTATACAAAATTTCAAATTTTTCTGATTGATAGTATTTGAGTAATCGTGTCCACATAATCCACACACACATACATACCTACAGACATCATTGTAAAAATGTTAAAATCGGGTTCTGGGGACATCAAAACGTGCTTATTATATAAAATCTCTATATGCTATTTTTAGCACGATCCCTATACCTCCCTTACCTAGGGTAGCGGGAGGTAAAAATGAAAAAGTAGAAGACTTGCGTTATCAACCTGAAGAAAACCATATAAAACGAAATACAACATGTAGAAAATATTTATTACCTCCCCCTACCCTAGGTAAGGGGGGTATAGGGATCGTACTAAAAATCGCATATAGCGATTTTAGTGAATAAGCATGTTTTGATGTCCCCAGAATCCGATTTTAACATTTTTACAATGATGTCTGTAAGTAGCCGCGTGCCTGAATGTCTGGTCGCGAACCTGGGGGAACCGGGTTCCATCCCGACAGACGCCAAATATTTCCAATTTTAAATGGCACAAAAGTGACCCCTGTGGTGCACTCTCCACACCAGCTATGAGTGCCCGTGAGGTGACGCCTGGTAAGCGCCCACACGGTAAAATATATCGTCATCATTACCGATGTCTACATGTGTTGTAGATACTGGCACACCCAGAAATGGGTAATATGCCGTGATGATATATTTATTTATGTCTGTAAGTATGTATGTGTGTCTGTGTGTGCCTGTGTGGATCTTGTGGACACGATTACTCAAATACTATCAATCAGAAAAATTTGAAATTTTGCGTACCCATGCTATACTAATGTGGGAAGAGCTCATTAATTTTTAGTGTATATCGGATAACCGGAAGTATCATGTATACAAGCTTTTAACAGTTTTCTTGTAAAAAATTTATTGAATATAATTTTTAGCAACTTTTACTAATTAAAATAGAATATAATGGTACAATCTTCAATTTTACGGTAATAACATTTAGTAAATAACTTTGAATATGAATATATAATATAATTTATTTTCATATATCATCTTGCCTATGCCTATATGCGTCAAACAAAAACATAATTTTAATAACAATTTTGGCATATTTAAACAAATGTCACTGACAGGAAGCAATGAAGCAATTACATTAAAATTAATAATGAAACGGTTTTAAGGAGAATATAATAGTAAAATATTTAATGGGGAAGTTTAGCGATTTTTTTTATTTTTTTATTTCATGGGAAATGACATGTTTTATTTTTTTCAAAAATGCCCAGATTTTCCGGAAAAGCCGATTTTAAGCTGTGATGACGTCGGTAGAGGCTTGGCGCAACGTATGTCGACTTATACACTGACGGACGCGGTTGCGGTTACCAGTGAAGCTTTTCTACGCTTTGTTACGACCTACGTTCAAGTAGTTCGATTTCACAGTTCTGTCTGAGTTTGCGCATAACTGACTTGCGACGTACTTAAAGTTTATCTAAAAAATATTAATTATAAATAAATGGAGCAATAATTTTAACTTTTAATATCAATTTCAGCAGTCATTTGTGTTATATTTGTGAGAAAATAGTATGTTATGTAGAATTTTTACCATGCTAAACTTCCCCATTCTAATGAAATTAAGGTTTTTTTTAAAAAAAATATATTTTCCATCATACATAAATGTTAGATATACAGAATGATCTGATCTCTTTTTGCAGCACTATAAATTAATATTAATTTACAACTACACATTTACGAAATGGATCATGTATGGCGAAGAATTTACAAAGATTGCGTTTTAGAGTACCTAGAAGTTGATGCTGATTTTTATAAGAATGTGTGTAGGACGATTTTTACTTAAAGTCTATTAAAATATGATCCAATACTTCTCAAATTTGGTATTTAAAACTCATATATAATTTGAAACAACATATTTTTGAGGAAAAACAATAAAACATAATCCAAAATATCGTATTACATACTTTTTTTATTTATTGGACAACAAATTAGATTTTATTTACAAACGACCAACCGGAAGTGATACTTAAAGCTCTCTGCTATGTTAAACATGGAATTAGCGGGAGGTCATGTGTTGACCACATCAGATTTTTTCTAGCTTACTTTTTCACCATCCCAACCCAAGTTTTAATTCTTTCGTACTACAGTTTCCCTTCTTTCTTTCTTTCCTTCTTCGAAATCAGCCCAATTCGCTTGCACATCATGCCCGCGTCGTCGGCGTCGCGTTTAAATGTTTGATAACCGCCGGCGGGACGCGGGGGCGGGAGAACCATCTCGGCTGCCGCGTAAGCTGGAACTGAGCAGACGATATGTATGCCAGTAGACGATGCACGGGGCGATACGTATACCAAAGAGATACCATCACACGAGCCAGCTTAATGGCAAACCGAATAACGAATAACGGCCTGAGAATTGTGATTGGAGGAAGTTGGATTGTATAGGATAGATCGAAGGTGGCGCTGGCGACACAGATTCAAGAAGAGAGGGTTTAAGTTATGCAATACGTATTAACTTTGCTCTAAATAAAGTATGCCTGTTGTATTTTAGGGGTCTGGTAAACCGGGTTCGATACCGACCGACTGCAAATACAGTGAAAGCTCTCATAAACGGACACCGATGGTTCCAACTTTTTTGTCCCCTTATGGGAGGTGTCCGCTTACAAGAAAGCCTATTTAAAGATATGAAAAAATTAATAAAGTACAAATTTACTAGGATTTTTTTTATTGAAAAATATGCACTTGTAGAATATGTGTATGTACATACTTCAAAATAGTTAAAATATATCTAAAAATAATAATAATAATAATAATAATAATAATATGTACGTACATAAAACTTAAGATTGAACACAAAACAAAACAACATATTTGAACACATGGACGTAGCCACGGTGGGGCAGGGTGGGGCTCTTGCCCCACCCTGACTCTGACCTGTAAGGTACCTAACCAAACCAAAAAAATCTGTTGTGGCCAGCACAAGACCTCTCGCCATTTCCATATTAGGCTATATATGAAACTATGTAATTAGGCCCTTGTGCCTGTTTAGTTTCAATAAATAAATAAATAAATAAATAAATAAATAAATAAATATAAGTATTGTACTGCACTTCACTTTCGAACCGTCGTTTTATAACAAAATATTACAGAACTTTACCCAAATATTGTTTTTTATTGTATTTAACATGTCTTCTGCACACATATAATTCTAATTATATATATTTTTCATGAGGAAGTTTCTAATTGTCAGAGATTGTTCCAATTCATTAACCAGATTGGCGGTATTTCTGATGGATATATATGTGTAAATCAGATAACCAGAAATGGGACTTCAAAAAAACCATTATCCCTCCATTTTTATCCCTTGCTAAGAGAGGTATTGGAATCATGCTAAAAATCCCATAGCCAGATTTTAGTGGATAAGCACGTTTTAAGGTCCCTAGAATCCGACTATAACATTTTTACGATGATGTCTCTGTGTGTGTGTGTGTGTGTGTGTGTGTGTGTGTGTGTGTATGTGTGTTTCCATTTCCACATTAAACTATATAAGTATTGTATTGCACTTCGCTTTCGAACCGTCGTTTTATAACAAAAAATTACAGAACTTTATTCAAATATTGTTTTTATTGTATTTAACGTGTCTTCTGCACACATATAATTCTAATTATATCTATTTTTCATTGTATGAGGCAGTTTCTAAATGTCAGAGATGCTTCCAATTTTACCTATAATTTCAAATATTTAATTAATAAAACAATAAGAAAGATTAAATATACTTCCCAGAGAAAGCTATCAGAATGTCACTAAAACTGTCGATATTTGACAATGACATGTGTCATTTACAAACAATGTTATAAACATTGGAATTTGTCAAATTTGTTTACTCTATAAATTATGGTGTCTTTATCTCTAAATCTATACAAGATATAATAAAATTTTTAAGTGTATTATAGGTAGATGGAGAATTTTATGTTCTTCAATATTTAATAAAAAAAAACTCCCAAAAAATTATATTTAGAAGAATTTTTCTAAGAAACTACTACTTCCGGTTGTTTAATTGTTACCAAAACCTTTTCAGCTCTTCCCAGGAATGTCAGATTGAGGAAACTGCAGTTAAATATTTTTTAAGTCTTATAGTTTTTGAGGAATCGTGTCTACACACACATACACACACACACACACACACACACACACACAGAGACACACACACACACACATACACAGACATTTTAAAAATGTTATAATCGGATTGTAGGGACCTTAAATCGTGCTTATTCAATAAAATCTGGATATGCGAATTTTAGCATGAATCCAATACCTCTCTTAGCGAGAGGTAAATATAAAAATATATAAAGAACATGTGTTTTTTTGTGTACGAGAAATGTTAAATATGTACAATACTTATATAGGCTAATATGGTAATGGCGAGAGGTCTTGTTCTGGCCACAATAGATTTTTCTGACTATATGTCTGCGTTTCGTAGATTGTCAAACCCAGGATTGGATAAAACCAATAATTAAAACCATTTCCCTATCTGGTGTTCTTTCCCTTGTGTTCATTCCGCTTGAAGAACCCTCCCCTTTTCCCTCCATTCCCTTTGCTTTCTAAGCGGGTCGAATTTGATCATTGCGAAACAATAAAAAGCATGAAATATGTCGGTACATTAGCGTCGTCCTCGTCTGGCGTGTGAGTGAAATGTGGGCGCGTACCGCGCTCCGAGCTCTTTATTATTAGTCGTGGCGGCGAGTTATGACGACGTGCCGGCCCGGGGAAGATGTATAGTGGCAGGCACAGGCACACAGGACGAGGACGAGAACGCGGACGAGAGTATGGGGTAACACTGGGACAGAGAACGCCGGCGAGGAGCAGGGTGCAGCTCCGCCAGAGTATGGGGTAACACTGACACAGACGTGATTGTTTCCAACTTTCCTCTGCCGAGCTATCAATAACAACTTTTACAGTAAAAGTGTCACGTGGCAGATGAAATAAATCAGGGAAGGATGGCCGGATTGGGATTGGGGCAAGACAAGCAGATATGAGGGAGCTGCATGGCAGATGGAACCCGAAACGAAAGACTCTGGATTGGTACTATAGGTGCGTTCGGCAAATGAGTTCTGTTCACTCTTTTCACTCTGTACACTCCTAGCACCGTTCGGTAATTACATGGAGTGAGAAGCGTCTTAAAATGGAGCGTTCGGGAAATGCAGAATGGAGTCAAGTGGAGTGAAAAGTGTTAACTCCGTAAGTCCAACCTCGATATGCAAGCATACATCGAGTTTTTTTTTGTTTTATTTGACATCTGTTAGATCATTTTGTATTTTTATGTTGACATATTTTATTATACACAATTATTTTATATTTATAATATTGTTTTGTAATATAACAAGGCACTGTATGTCGGAACGGTAAGAATTCTGTACTATTTCTAATATATACTTTCTTCAGAATCATTAAAGAATAATACCAAACTGAATAACTTCTATATGGTTCATTATTTATTTTTTTAGCAGTGCAGTAAATCAGATTGTCAAAAAAGGAGGTTATTATATTCGTGCACCAAAATTTTAACTCTACTCGTTCGGTTAATCACAAACAAAGGAGTGTACCTTGTTCCCTCGATCTACTCCAACTCCAGCTCTACTCCCACTCCACTCCAACACCACTCCGTAAATACTCCAACTCCGTACGAATTACCGAACGCACCTTATCTTGTCATACTTTTTATTCTGAAGAGTATCCGGGAGAGCCACATCCTAGAGATGGCAGCACTAATGACCGACTTATAGGGAAAACATTATATTTTACGTTTGTGCTAGTTGTATTTTGATGCTTTGTTTTGAGGATATTTTGTTATTTTTAATTGAAATTAAATACATATGTTTATCACAATGTCAGACATATACATTTATTTAAATGGTGCTGTGCGGCTTATGGTCGAAGGAGAAGCAGTATATAAAGGAAAATAAGATTCAAAATTGAAGTTATCTGCATGTTAACTACTTATTTAATTATTTTTAGCTGGACATACTTGTGCGGATATAAGACAGATAAACAGAATAATATAGAAATAAATGGACTGTGTGTTCAAACATCTAATTTGAAAGGAGCTCATCATTCAATCGTAATAACATTAAATACAAATGCACATCAAGTTCTTTGTTTTGCACGTCTTCTTCTCTTGCTGTTGCTCAACTTCTGGTATTTTTATAGTTTATTCTTCTTCTCTATCTTTTCTATAAACAATTTAAAATAAATATATAATATTAAAGAATAATAGTTACTATTTACAGGTAACGTCTCTCTATTTTTCTTCTCTGTACAGGGATTTTGTCAAATTTTCTTTAAGTAATTTTTGGCTTGGTTTACCATTTCTTTTAAATATTTTTCTATTAATAACTACAAAAACAATCTAATAATATTTTGAAGCATAAATTTTTATAAATATTTATATGGAATAAAATCGCTTAGGTAAAAAATGTTGTGAACACACGTTCATGAACGGTGATATGTCCTTTCCGATTTTTAACGCGATTTTCCACTTATTTTTTAATATTTCTCTTTTTGGGAAATAATGAACGGAAATGTCAGCACTTGTATAATTATTGCACTGCGGTACAGAACAATATTTCTTCGATTTGATGGTCATTTTTGGTTGCTATTTACTTATAACCCTATATGGCAGCACAACGTTTTCCCTACAACTTATATGTTTTATTTTGCCACCAGATGTCAGACACTTTGTTGGCTCTTGCCAATAGTCACAGAATAGACATACACAGAAGCGACACTCCTTGTCTACACCATTGTTGTTGCGATTTGATGTTTATGACCTTGAACTTTAAATTTGTTGGCAAATTTACGCTCGAAATTTAAATTGTTTTAAATGGTAAAAGAAAACACATAATTATGTTTTTATTGAACAAATACGTGAATTTTACAAATTCAATACAATGCAGAATTTTCTATATCTTTGACGTGGAAAATACAAACGTCAGATTCAATGAATATGTCTCAAATATCCTTCGCCATCAAAACTTACATTTTGTTTTCTCCATTTTTTAAATCTCCTTATACAGTTTTTATATGAACAAACAAGTCCTCCCGATTCTACCTTCTTCGTTTTTTCCATTTTATTAAAAACTAATACCACTTCTAAAATTCACAAACGGTTCACAAAATGACATACGAGGTGTGTTCAAAAACTATCGCGAATTTTGAATTTTCGCGGGTTACGTATATTCGAATTTCGATCTTTTTGTGGCTTTATGTTGGTACTCATGTCTCTCACTTATGTCGACAAGCTCGGCCATTTTGAATGTTCACTTAATTGTTGACAGCTGCTTTGCTTGCACGTGTTTTGGATCGTCTTCGATTTTTACCTATTCAAAAAAATGGAACAAAGGACCTGTATCAAATTTTGTGTGAAAAACGAAATTAAGTGCGCGGATGCATTCCGAATGTTGACTGTGGCATACGGAGAAGCTACCTTGGACCAAAGCAACGTTTATCGGTGGTACAAAATGTTCTCAGAAGGCCGAGAAGATGTGAACGACGAAAAGCGTGCCGGACGCCCGAGCACTTCAACAACAGACGAAAAAATTAATGAAGTGGAGAAAATGATATTGGCCAATCGTCGAATCACCGTTAGAGAAGTTGCTGAGGACCTAAACATATCGATTGGCTCGTGCCATTCGATTTTTATCAATGATTTGGGCATGAGACGGGTCGCCGCGAAATTTGTACCAAAATTGCTCAATTGCGACCAAAAACAGCATCGCATGAACATTGCTAATGAGATGTTGGACTCTGTCCGCGACGACCCAAATTTGCTCCAGAGGGTCATAACTGGTGACGAATCGTGGGTTTATGGTTATGACGTGGAAACCAAAGTTCAATCATCTCAATGGAAGCTGCCGCACGAACCAAGACCGAAAAAAGCGCGCCAAGTTCGGTCGAATGTGAAAGTTTTGCTGACAGTTTTCTTCGATTGCAGGGGCGTGGTGCATCATGAGTTCTTGCCACAGGGTAGAACGGTCAATAAGGAATATTACCTGCAAGTTATGCGCAATTTGCGCGAAGCAATCCGCCAGAAACGCCCGGATTTGTGGAAGAACAAAAATTGGCTTTTGCACCACGATAACGCCCCTGCTCACACATCGTTGCTTGTGCGCGACTTTTTAGCCAAAAACAACACACTAATGATGCCGCAGCCACCGTATTCCCCAGATCTGGCCCCCTGTGACTTTTTCTTGTTCCCTAAACTGAAGAGGCCCATGAAAGGACGACGTTACGTTACGCTTGACGAGATAAAGACGGCATCGAAGGAGGAGCTGAACAAGATAAAAAAAAAATGATTTTTTGAAGTGCTTTGAAGATTGGAAAAACCGCTGGCACAAGTGTATAATATCTCATGGGGATTACTTTGAAGGGGACAAAATAGATATTCATGAATAAATAAATAATTTTTGAAAAAACACAAAATTCGCGATATTTTTTGAACACACCTCGTATGTCAAAATTTTGTTCGAAATATATTGTTCATTGGTTTTATATTAATAACATACTAAAAATTTGTAGTCAAATTCCTAGAAATGGAGGCTGAGGAGTTTCGCGTAATAAACACTATTTTCTAGAATTCTTGTGTTCATAGTTCAAGTAGTACATTCTTAGTTACGAGTTATCTTCATTCACGCTTCTCTGTCTCAGATCATAGGGGACGCATCAATACTGTGTCGTTTAGACTGTAGGTAAATCATCTGCATATTTTTGAGCGCAGCAATTACCTCGTCGCTATAAGATCGTATTAACCTTCTATTAGTGACGTGAAAATTTTGTAACGTAACTGGTGACGTGGTGCCATGTTGACCCCAACAGTTTAACTAATTATTGCACAGCAACTAGTAACAAATTGTTATTGTTTACTTTAAAAATGCTTTTAAACAATGTATTTAAGTAAGGTAACACAATTAAATAATTGACATGTTATTTGCAAAAAAATATATTTACTATTAAAGGAAAGGCGAACGAAAATGTTTTGTAAAATGTAGAGGTTTACATATGTTAAAAAAAAATAGAAAATTGTAATTAAACAACTTGAAATAAAAAACTGCAAGCACTAAACATAATGCAAAAATAAAAAATTATTCTATACAATTTTTGCAAATAATTGCTCTGCAATCGTGACACATAGGTATTTTACATAGGTTATATGTATTTTTTGTCTTCTTGTCATTTTTACGTGGACAAAATCAACATCTTCTTTTATTACTCGAATCTGGCTGAACGGTCTTTCACAGGTTTTTTCAAAATTCTTCCTATAGTGTTATGTAATTCTCGTGCAAGTTTTTGATTTATTAATCTTCTATTCATATGATCCTCTACCGCACTTTCTACTTCTTCAAACCATTTCATAAGAGTTACTTCATAGTCCTTATTACCAAAATGCAGACCTTTGGAAGTATTTGTCATTATTAAATTAGTGACGTAAACGGTGACGTGGTGCCAATATGACCACAATCAAATTATGAATTACAATAACTCTTGAAAAAACCAACTAATGAAGTTACAAACATGTGAAATGAATAAACTACATCTAACTTAAGGGTACATGGAGTCACTGTATATTAGCTTTAAAACTATTCAATTGGCGTTAAATTTAAAAACAGCTGGGGCCATAATGGTACCACGTCACCAGTAAAAGGTTAAATTGTCGCTGTAGTCTGCAGTCCAAATGCTGCTCTATAGAAATAGAATTAATTTTGATTTGTAACGCGTCACCCAAACATCCAACTTTATTTCTCCTCTTTGCTCCATCCACATCTCCCGAAGTCACACGTGTTTGCTTTTATCCTCTTGTGGTTGTGGACCGTCTTGATAGAAACATAGCATAGGCTTGTCTCCTCTTCGGTTACCAGAGGCCGGCTGGTGGCTGCTCTGCTGGCTTCGGTGTGGAGTGTACACGGCTCGGCGGATGACAGATTTATGTGGACAGGTTGGAGACAAGACGCGGCGCGGATCTCTGCACCCGCTGCTCAGCCTGGAGTTGCTACACGAGTTGAGAGGAGGATGGAGCCGGCACGCCCAATATGGCGGGGCTCTTCGGATGTGGTAGTTGTCAGATGGTGAAGATGGAGAAACTCAATAACAACAATAAATACTGAAAAATCTGTTGTGGCCAGCACAAGATCTCTCGCCATTTCCATATTAGGCTATATAAGTATTGTATTGCGCTTTCGAACCGTCGTTTTATAACAAAAAAATTACAGAACTTTACCCAAATATTGTATTTTATTGTATTTAACATGTCTTCTGCACACATACAATTCTAATTATATCTATTTTTCATTGTATGAGGATGTTTCTAAATGTCAGAGATTCTTCCAATTCATTAACCAAATAGGCGATATTTCTGAAGGATATATGCATTTTACCACAATTTTACCTATAATTTCAAATATTTAATTAATAAGACAATAAGAAAAGTTAAATATACTTCCCAGAAAAAGTTATCACAATGTCACTAAAACTGTTGATATTTGACAATGACATGTGTCATGTTATAAAGATTGGAATTTGTCAACTGGTTTCCTTAGTGCCTTGGCCTCTGCGATTAGTTTACTCTATAAATTATAGTGTCTTTATCTCTAAATCTATACAAGATATAATAAAAATTTTAAGTGTATTACATGGAGAATTTTGTTATTCAATATTTAATAAAAAAAACTCCCAAAAAATTATATTTAGAAGAATTTTTTTAAGAAACTACTACTTTAGGTTGTTCAATTGTTACCAAAACCTTTTTAGCTCTTCCCAGGAATGTCAGATTGAAGAAACTCTGGATATGCGAATTTTAGCATGAATCCAATACCTCTCTTAGCGAGAGGTAAAAATGACAATGTTTTGTTACTGTCAGTTTCATGGCTAATGATACTTTTTCTTAATTGTACAAATTTTTAATTTAGTTTCTGGCTTTATATGAAACATAAATGTAATGTGTTTGGTATTAAAAAATTCGTAATTATTTCCTTTATAATAGGCATCAATTATTTTTGCAATAAATTAATATAAAAACTTTTGGCGTCTAAAAAACTGTTTTTCTATGTTATAGCCCTATGACCCGTTTTAAAATTTACACCCTGTATATATATATATATATATATATATATATATATATATATATATTGACTTTGACATTTGACATTTTTTATAAATAAAAAGTGTCCGGCAGAAAATTAAGCCATTATATTGAACATGATAATAGTACATTACATCTTGTAAATTATTTAACATTAATTGTTTTGACCCACAAAAATAAAATCTCAAAAGCACGAACGTGATTTTTAAAACACCTTATATTATTTTTTATATGTACCTATTTAGTATAGTTGTTTACCTTTCTCAATATGCAGAACTAACATTGTTTCTTTTATTATAGGTAAGTACCTCTGACATCTTCCTATTGGTACAACAAAGTAGTAAGTAAAATATTCCATTTTATTTAGTACTAAGTTATCATACTTCTTTCGTCCTTAATTTTAATTAAAAGAGGCCGTACCTCAACATGGTATACTATAAAACAACTTATGTCAGCGACAACTAGATTAGATCCTATTTACTAATAAAATTTGGGGCGTAAAACTTTTGCTATATACTTTTTAAAAGTTTGCGTCATCTTTCATCTTTGTCATTTTAACTTTGCTGTCTGTCCATCCATTTGTGCATATTTCATCTGTTTATTAGTAAAATAGAAAAAAATTGAAACAAACACAAGTAATTCAATTCCGTTAACAACCCTGTACTGTCGGCTCCAAAGTAACTCAACATTACGGCCCTATCTCCTCTCTATGAGTGACAGGAGCGCAGTGCATGCGAGCGAGCAATAAAGACGGGCAAAAAAGCAACGCTGTCCTCTGGTGTCCATTCCTCGCAGTCATTGCCGGCCATTTGTCGTTTTCATCTTCCGAAACGACGGGCCTTAATTACATTCGTGTGCAGCGGTCGCACATTACAGGAAATATTCTCGTAAATATCTACCGCCGTTATCCTGACGGTACAGGACACATGGGAGAGGAGACTTTCCAAAGGATGATTGTTCTTTCATTGCAGGACTTTATAGAAAAGAGTAGATAGTGTAAAATGAAGTAGAAGGTTATGTGTTTAATACAAGAATAAATTTAGATGGAATTAAAAGATATGGTGATCGGGATTTTATGATAAAATATAGAGATGCACTCGATCTCGAGCTTTGGCCCGGCCCGGCCCGAAGCCCGCCTCGATTTCGAGTCGATCATCGAGCCGGGCCGCAGATATTTTTTATCTGGCCGAATCGGGCTTATCATTTGCAAAAGTTTAGGAGAGTCGGACTTTTGATTTTGGCTCGACCCGAAAATTCGAGCTTTTCGGGCCGGCCCGAAAAATGTTATAGTTCAATCAAATGCACAGTTTCTTTAATATTTTAATGAAAATGGATGAAGTTGAAAAGGGTTGAAATGATTTAATAACAACATACTTCTCATCTTAATAATAAAAATGTTATTTTACTTATAAAAATTCAAGCTTATTCATTAAAGCATAATAATGCTATTGTCACGTTGTTATTATTCGTGTACTTAAATAAAAGTGATTTTTATTTCTACTATAATGATTTCTTGGCTTATTTTTGAGTAGAAATAAAGTTAGATAAAAAAATCCTTATGCAAATGATATCTTTTTGTATAAGATTTGTGAAACAGTTTAAAGTGTTAAATACTCGTAAGTGTGTAATTTTTATAACAAATTTACACTAGACGTGTCTCTTTTTTTAACAACTTATGTTAACTAATGTCAAAAGTTATAAGGATGTAGAGGTTTTTTATAAATTTGGCACGAAAAAAGTTAAACATTTTGCCTCACATAAAAATCAAAATTAGGAATGTCGGATGCACCCAATTTCGAGCTTCGGCCCGGCCCGGCCCGAAGCCCGGCCCGATTTCGAGTCAATTTTCAAGCCGGGCCAGCTAATTTTTTGTCGAGTCGATCTTCGAATCGGGCCGGCAATTTTTATTTTCGCGCCGAGTCTATCCAAACCTCAAAGCCCGGTCCGGCCCGGCCCGAATGCATCTCTAATAAAATATATGAGGCGTGTTTCTTCGGAACGTCATTATGATTTTCTAAATAATGATATGTTCAATAATGATTCTTTCGAATCATGATTAAATTTCCAAAGAAACAACAAAATTAACTCGACGCGAAACCTACACAACGTTGAACGAACTAGCTAGAGATGCACTCGATTTCGAGTCGATCATCGAGCCGGACCGAAGATATTTTTTATCGGGCCGAATCAGGCTAATCATTTTCAAAAATCGAGGCAAGTCGGACCTTTGATTTTGGCCCGGCCCGATAAATCTTAAAGTTCAATCAAATGCACAGTTTCCTTAATATTTTAATGAAAATGGATGAAGTTAAATAAATAAATAAATAAATAAATAAATAAATAAAATAAATATATCATCACGGCATATTACTCATTTCTGGGTGTGCCAGTATCTACAACACATGTAGACATCGGTAATGATGACGATATATTTTACAGTGTGGGCTCTTACCAGGCGTCACCTCACAGCTGGTGTGGAGAGCTAAAAAGGATCAAAATTATTTAATAACAACACACGTCACATATTAATAAATAAAAATCTGATGTGGCCAACACAAAATCTCCCGCTATTTAATTTTTATTAATTTAAATACATACCTACGGATTTACTAACGCTGCAAACTGTTCCATTGCATAAAACTATTGCTTTATTTACTATTTAGTTTAGAAAATTTTTAGTGCACAAATGTCAAACTACAATTTATTTAAAATATCTGTCCAATAATAACATCTGGTTGAAGTGATTTATTGTGGTGGAATTCGAAGTGGAAATAAACTGCAACATGAAGTTAGGAAGAGAGCATTATCGCGCTATGATTTACTACGACTTTAAAATTGGATTACGTGAAGAACAGTGCGAGGAACGTCTACGATTGGCATTTGGAGATGAAGCTCCATCTCGAGCAACTATATTTCGCTGGTTTTCAGAATTCAAAAGAGGCCGTAATTTCTTGCGTGATGAGAAACACTCCTTGTACAGCGGTAGTGCCAGAAAATATAGCTGCCATCAGACAAATGATCAAGGATGACAATCGTGTCACCTATCAAACGATGGAAGATGCCCTTGGCATTGGATCCGCAGCAATAGCAAAAATTTTGCATGAAGAACTTCGTGTTGGAAAAATTGTTTCTCGTTGGGTGCCACACAACTTAACGGAAGAACAAAAAGCCAAGCGTGTTACAATTAGTCGCGCCACTATAAAATTGTTAAATAATGGCGGTCATCGTATTCTTTCTAAAGTTGTAACTGACGATGAAACTTACATACCCTTTTATGATGTTCCAACGCGTCAAGAAAGTAGGGTATGGGTGTTTGAAGATAACCCAACACCAGTTACCGTGAAAAAACAACTTGCACTTAAAAATGTATGTACGCTGTATTATTCAGAAGTACAGGTCTTGTGAAACCAATTAGGTTAGAGGGACAGAAGACTGTTACTGCCATTTGGCACACACAAAAATGTCTACCTGAAGTTCTTCGCAGTGTGAAAATTAAGGGTTTAATGCTTCACCATGATAATGCGTCCTCCCATACCGCTGCGACAACTGTTAATTTTTTTAAAGAAAATGGTAATAAAGTCATTGAGCATCCACCGTATTCTCCTAATCTTGCAATGTGTGACTTCTGGCTATTTTTTAATTTGAAAAAACATTTACGTGGTCGTCATTTTACGTCAGAAGAGGAGATTAACAATAATGGAGTATTTTAATACGATTCCAGAAAATGAATGGCTCAAAGCTTTCCATCTCTGGAAAATTCGATTACAAAAGTGTATTGAAGCAGGGGGGGACTACTTTGAACACCAGTAAAACTACATGCTTCTCCTTCAAATAATATTTCTGTATCTCAATAATTTTGGCGTGACCCTCGTATTAGACAGTGATTTGTGCTAACATATTTTCTACATTTCATCTTTCGTGTCCCGGACTATACGGTTAGTATTTGGAGGGGTAACCGGCTGGGTACGTCGTGTATTATTGGTCATTAGTGTAATAATACCAACTAAATATTGTTCTTTCATTTTGTTAATTGAATTTGGTATCTTTGCCATAAAAAACCATTCCAGCATAGTGTGCCTTGCTTGCACTTGTTTCTCTTGAACAGTAGAAATAATTTCAACAAATTCTCCGTTTTAAATTCGACAGTCTTTTATTTGTGTTGGGCGAGGAAATAACAAAACAGCATCACACATGCTAATGAGAAGCATAAAAACAAAAAGCAACCATCGTTGCCTGCTCAGCAGGTAGAGAGCTTTTACCTGGTACAGGGCAACCGACGGTAACTCCCCCCCCCCCCCCTGCGGCCCCTCTCCGCCCCGCAAAACGAGGGGGTCGTTAACGAAACGCTTACAATTAAGATAAAACACTCGGCAATAAATAAACACGATTACTTCCACTTAAATGGAATTAGACAAAGCGGCTCAATAATGAAGACAAGGATGGAGAATGAGAGGAGAGGAGAGTTTGGACAATGAGAGAGGAGGGGGGGGGGGGGTCAATTTTAATTTTGACTAGGGACAATCATCAATGTGTGCTCAACATGCTACAACGCTTGATAACATCTGCATTACCTCTCGCTAAGAGATGTATTGGATTCATGTTAAAAATCGCATATCCAGATTTTAGCAAATATACAAGATTTAAGGTCACTAGAATCCGATTTTAACATTTTTATGATGCTGTGTGTGTGTAGCCGCGTGCCTGAGTGTCTGATCGCGAACCTGGGGAACCGGGTTTGATCCCAAATATTTTGAATTTTAAATGGCACAAAAGTGACTCCTGTGGTGCACTCTCCACGCCAGCAATGGGTGCCCGTGAAGTGACGCCTGGTAAGCGCCCGCACGGTACAAATATGTCATCATCATTACCGATATCTGCGATAAAGCAGATTGTGACACACTCAGAAATGGGTAATATGCCGTGATGATATATTTATTTATTTATTTATCTGTGTGTGTGTCTGGATGTTGGAGGAACCGTTCCTTAAATTCAATAACATTAAAGACTAATTTAACTACGTATTCCTTAATCTGACATTAATGGAAAGAGCTGAAAAGGTTTTGGTAACAATTTGATAACCGGAAGTAGCAACTTCTTAAAAAAAACCTTCTAAGTATTATTTTTTGGAAATTTATGTTATTACAAATGTTAAAAAATTAGCTGACCCGCCCCGGCTTTGCACGGGTAAATCTAGAATAACGATTAGCTACACGTGTACCAGTAATTTTTCACAGTTACTTCGGAGACATGCGCTGCGTAGGGAGCCGGCAACCTGCCCCGCATCGTACATGTAACAGGCTCCGCCCACTGCCACAGCGATATTTTCTAAACATGTCACGGGTACTTTTACTTATGTACATATGATGCAAGCTATCTCTCCGACAAATATCAAAAATCTGTTAACGGTAAAAGTTAACCATAGATACAAAGATAAAAAATAATTGAAATCATCCCCTATTGTACCGCCTTGAGGGATGATTTTCAAAAACGCTAAAACACTCTTTGTTTCTTACCAAAAGCATAAAAAAGAATTTTTATATCCCTAACTTGAGAAATGATGGATTCTCCATATAAACTTTCATCCCCTATTTCACTCCTTCGTTTTATTTTCGCCACAAAAGGTAGCCTATGTCCTTCTCCAAGGTCCAATCTATTTCTGTACCAAAATTCATCAAAATTGGTTCTGCGGAAGAAATGATGGGTTCTCCATACAAACTTTCATCCCCTATTTCACCCTCTTCAAGTTTTATTTTAGCAACAAAAATAGCCTATGTCCTTCTCCAAGATCTAATCTATCTCTATACCAAAATTCATCAAAATTGGTTCAGCGGTTTAGGAGTGAAAACGTAACAGACAGACAGACAGACAGAGTTACTTTCGCATTTATTATATTAGTATGGATATAAAATTCTGCATCCGATATATTGATCATTTTTATTAGATTTAGAGATAGAGAATAAGTCTGTTTCACATTATTTTAAAAGTATTTTAAATGAGAGTTTAGGCAATATGTTTCATATTAATAAAAATATTAATATGGGGTCCCGTAGCTGCGTGCCTGAGTGTCTGGTCGCGAACCTGGGGGAACCGGGTTCGATCCCGACAGACGCCAAATATTTCCAATTTTAAATGGCACAAAAGTGACCCCTGTGGTGCACTCTCCACACCAGCTATTAGTGCCCATGAGGTGACGCCTGGTAAGCGCCCACACGGTAAAATATATCGTCATCATTACCGATAACTACATGTGTAGTAGATACTGGCACACCCAGAAATGGGTAATATGCCGTGATGATATATTTATTTCTTTATTTAATATTAATTTATTGTTATTTTCGTGTATAGTTAAATAAAAAGATTGGTGACAAAAGCAGTAGTAGTGTTTTTTCATAAGAATCTATTTTTACCTCTCGCTAAGAGAGGTATTGGATTCATGCTAAAATTGGCATATCCAGATTTTATTGAATAAGCACGATTTGAGGTCCCTACAATCCGATTATAACATTTTAAAAATGATGTCTGTGTGTGTGTGTGTGTGTGTGTGTGTGTGTGTGTGTGTGCGTGTGTGTGTGTGTGTGTGTATGTATGTATGCCTGGATGTTGTAGTCACGATTCCTCAAAAACTATAAGACTTAAAAAATATTTAACTGCAGTTTCCTCAATCTGACATTCCTGGGAAGAGCTGAAAAGGTTTTGGTAACAATTGAACAACCGGAAGTAGTAGTTTCTCAGAAAAAATCTTCTAAATATAATTTTTTGGGAGTTTTTTTTTATTAAATATTGAAGAACATAAAATTCTCCATCTAATACACTTAAAAAATTTATTATATCTTGTATAGATTTAGAGATAAAGACTCTATAATTTATAAAGTAAACTAATCGCAGAGGCCAAGGCACTAAGGAAACCAGTTGACAAATTCCAATGTTTATAACATGACACATGTCATTGTCAAATATCAACAGTTTTAGTGACATTCTCATAGCTTTTTCTGGGAAGTATATTTAACTTTTCTTATTGTTTTATTAATTAAATATTTGAAATTGCAGGTAAAATTGTGGTAAAATGCATAAATCCATCAGAAATACCGCCAATCTGGTTAATGAATTGGAACAATCTTTGACATTTAGAAACTTCCTCATACAATGAAAAATAGATATAATTAGAATTATATGTGTGCAGAAGACATGTTAAATATAATAAAAAACAATATTTGAGTAATGTTCTGTAATATTTTGTTATAAAACGACGGTTCGAAAGCGAAATGCAATACAATAGTTATATAGCCTAATATGGAAATGGCACGTTTTAAGTTTACTGGCGATATCTGCGATAAAGCAGATTGGCACACCCAGAAATGGGTAATATGCCGTGATGATATATTTATTTTTATTTATTTATGGAAATGGCGAGAGGTCTTGTGCTGGCCACAACAGATTTTTTATATCGTCATTTTTATGCATAATATTATTTTTATTTTCGGAGCTGTGAATGAGGCTTAAAATTAATATTTTTATAACTATCTTTTTTCAAAATGCCTTCTTTCATTTAACGCAAACAAATAAAATAAAAATATTTAAAAAGTTGAAGAAGTCCTCTGCGAGAATACACTCAATAGTTGTATGTTTTTGCGGTGTCTTGGTTGTCAGGCTGTCTGTCTGAGCGTCGCGACGGTGGTGGGGCGACGCCAGGCGTCCTCGTCCTGACATGACGTGCCTGCCAGCGACAGATGAAAACTGCCGGGATCTCATCATCCCGCGACAACGACAATGAAAGGCGAGAGCGGACGTGCGTTCATACGGACATCAGCACTACGTGATTCCAGCCCCGATGGGTTTATTAGCAACGGGAGGAGATGAGAGGAGAGATGCTATACCCAAAATAGGGTTACGGGGTATTTAAAAGAAATTACTTAATCATAAAACTTTACAAATATGTATTCAGAAGGTTGCGTGTTCAGATCGCGTCGGGGTCACCAGTGTAATAGTAGCTTTGTTCGATGACATGTACTAGGCCGCCCTAGTGTTAACTTTCTTACACTAACATGTTTTATGAGAAACGGGCAGCTTCTGGCAGGCTGTTCGATGACAAAAATTTTAAGAACTTGTGCTCACGTTTCTGACCTGACTCGCGAGGTGGTGTAGAAAGTGCAGAGTAGGAGTGGGGGTAACTAAATGTTGTTCGGTAGACATTTTAATTCTATCCTGTCTACACATCTGTTTATTAACGTAAAATTTTACACACTGAGAAAATAAAATAATGGATTCAGATATAGTATATTCTCTTTGTTTTGTTTTATAAAGAATTAATTAATATATCTGTCTGATGATTGATCTTCGTCAGAATCGTTTATTAGTTCCAACACTATGCTCTTTAAAACAGACATTTCTGCAGTCACTTCTTTGCAGCTTTATAATATGACTGTGTTTATAAGCAACCTAACCTTTTACACCTTTGGCTACGCTTGGCTTGATTACTCACAACTGAGCAAACTTGCCCAAATATACACTAGTGTGTTTTATGAAACCACAAGAATTAGACTGTACTAGTGTACACTACACTGCACTGCACTATTCTGCTCTGCACTTCAAGCACTTCTTATCGAACAGAGCTAATATATTACGTTCCTAGTTAAGAAAAGTGGAAGTTTACCAGAAGAGTATGACAAGTAAATGCCATATGAGTACCGTAAAATCACTTTTCTGACGCGGTGCATACACTATTTTTCCGTATTTTATATTAGTATTAAAATTCCAGGCCCGATGGGTTTATTAGCAACGGGAGGAGATGAGAGGAGAGATACTATACCCAAAATAGGGTCACGGGGTATTTAAAAGAAATTACTTAATCATTTATGGCCGTTTGCACCAGTTTCCCTTAAATATTAAGTACACCTTAAGAATAAAAATTCATTGCACCAATTGTTAAGGGTACCTTAACTTACAAATAGGTACCCTTAAGTTAAGCGCAAGTTTGTCTTCCCCTTAAGGACCCCTTAATTCAAATATGCACTTGATCGCAATTATTCTACAAATGTCACTTTGACACTTGTGTTTTTCATAGCTGGTTGATATTAATTTATAAAATGGAATTAGAGCTAAATATTATAGAAGATATGATATTTTGGAGTTAGAGATGTAAGAATTTGTGGAAAATCGAATTCCGCGACAAATTTATGAGAGAGCTAATTATTTTTACCCATTTGACGAATTAAATTTTTTTAAACGTTTTCGTCTTAGAAAAAAATACCGTTCTAGACTTAATAAGAAGCATTGAACATGAATTGGAATTCCCTTATAATTTGTACATATTTTATGTTCCTCATAAAATTATTTCTAAAAGAACTTTCTTCAGGAATAATTGCGTGTCACCAATTAATCAAAAACTGATGACTCTACGATATTACGCAACAGGAAGTCATTTAGCGTTGCAGATTTTAGTGGGATGCATACTTTAAAATTTTATGAGAGAGCTTTTGGTTCTTTTGATATAACTTGACGAATTAAATTTATTTGTTATCTGAATCCAGGCAGGTTCTTTGTCCTTCCAAGTTATTTTGTCAGTTTTTTTTACACTTATGTGTTTATTTTCATTAATAATATTTAGGATCAACATTTTCTCTTCCTCAGTATAATTCGGTGCGCGTTCTCTTGTGGACATGGTTGGACGGTTACAGATAATGAAAACAGCACTGAAAAAATTCAGAACACTGATACATATGTCATGTCACATTTGACATATAAGTTACTATATTTATGCAATATTCAAAGTAAAAAAACACTAGAATTTCTCCTAAGTGACCCTTAGCTAAGCGACAATCAAACTGCAACCGTGCAAACAAACTAAGCTTAAGGATACCTTAGAAATTAAGTACCCCTTTACTAAGCCGAATATTTAAGGGAAACTGGTGCAAACGGCCATTAACTTTACAAATATTTGTTCAGAAGGTTGCGTGTTCAGATCGCGCCGGGGTCACCAGTGTAATAGTATAGGTGCGTTCGGCAAATGAGTTCTGTTCACCCTTTTCACTCTGTACACTCCTAGCACCGTTCGGTAATTACATGAAGTGAGAAGCGTCTTAAAATGGACCGTTCGGCAAATGCAGAGTGGAGTCAAGTGGAGTGAAAAGTGTTAACTCCATAAGCCCAACCTCGATATGCAAGCATACATGGAGTTTTTTTTGTTTTATTTGACATCTGTCAGATCATTTTGTATTTTTATGTTGAAATATTTTATTATACACAATTATTTTATATTTATAATATTGTTTTGTAATATAACAAGGCACAGTATGTCGGAACGGTAAGAATTCTGTACCATTTCTAATATATACTTTCTTCAGAATCATTAAAGAATAATACCAAACTGAATAACTTCTGTATGGTTAATTATTTATTTATTTTAGCAGTGCAGTATATCAGATTATCAAAAAAGGAGGTTATTATATTCGTGTACCAAAATTTTAACTCTACTCGTTCGGTTAATCACAAATAAAGGAGTGTACCTTGTTTCCTCGATCTACTTCAACTCCAGCTCTACTCCCACTCCACTCCAACGCCGCTCCGAAAATACTCCAACTCCGTATGATTTACCGAACGCACCTTATATTACGTTCCTAGTTAAGAAAAGTGAAAGTTTACCAGAAGAGTATGGCAGGTAAATGCCATATGAGTACCGTAACATCACTTTTCTGACGCGGTGCATACACTATTTTTCCGTATTTTATATTAGTATTAAAATTTGAATTATTGAAAATTAATTTTTGGAGATCGGACCGGGCTTTGAGCTTTGGATCGACCCGGACTCTAGAATTTTTGCGATAATTTTTAAAATTACATGACATATCACACAAACTTTCAATTGCTTGTAGTTTTCGAACGAATGAATATTTAAACATTTTTTATTTTCATTAATACTCATACAAGAATAACGCGATTTCTCTTAAGACTTTAATTTCTAAAAATTCACTCAGTTGTTCAAATGCTCTAAATATGCGTACACTTACATGACATTGTCTTTACAATCAAATAATATTACTAGCAAGTTTATATCTCTATCCATTTTTGAATTAATGTCCCAAAAGTCAATATACCCCATATTCAGATAAAAACTTCAAAATTTTCAAAAATCTAATCACGTATCTAGATACTTCTCAGTGCACTGATTCCAAATTTTGAAACTGCAGGTCGATATCTCTTTTCGTTCTCGAGATATTTAGATTCAAAGTTTTGCTCAAATCTGCCCATTTTTGGGTAGTAACCCAAAAATGGGTCGAGATATGAATTTGGAGATACCATCATTCGATTCTACGGGCAAAATTACATAAGTACACCAATTTTCAGAATTTTTGAACACCGCATACAATCTCTAAAGCAAAATAACTGAAAATGGCCAAAAATCGAAAAAAACGTAAGGGGTACCCCTTAAGATTTTTTCAGATTTTGGCCGTTTTCAGGGGTTTTCAAACTTTTATTCATAAAAAATGAACCGGTTAGTCAAAAATTATGAAAATTGGTATACTTATATATTTTTATCCGTAGAATCGAATGGTGATGTCGCCAAATTCGTATCTTGGCCCATTTTTGGGTTATTACCCAAAAATGGGTAGTTTTATGCAAAACTTTGAATCTAAATATCTCGAGAACGAAAAGAGATATCGACCTGTGGTTTCAAAATTTGGAATCAGCGTATTGAGAAGTATGTAGATACATGAAAATTAGATTTTTGAAAATTTTAAAGTTTTTATCTGAATATGGGGTATATTGACTTTTGGGGCAATAATTCAAAACTAGGTAGAGATCTAGCCCAGAAATGTGTAATTTTGAGAAAATATTTGAGGTTGAATCTCTCCAAAACTAAAAAGAATAAAAGGAAACCATATGTTTAAAAATGTAACGTATAGGTGGTATGCGTGCGAGAAAATTTTAATTTGAATTTGACATTTGTTCATTTTTTTCTCTTTCTGGGATTCAAATATATTAATTACTTCACAAATAAACACATAGGTAGTTACATGTAATTTAGCAAGTTTTTACCTACTCTTCAAAAATATTAAATAAAAAATGGTACGCAAGTAGCCCATTCTATCAAAAGAGGCATTTGTTTTCGCTTTTCGCATCAAAGCGAAAATTTGGTAGCATGCGTGTCTCAAAATATTCGCCTGCAAGCGTTCGACGTGAGACGAAAATGTCAAAGTAACGTCAATATTTTGCCACAGTTCTATTCAAAGCCAATTTATATATAATTTATACATTTATTGTATACAACTGTCATTTTTTTTTTATTTTAACAGTATAAAATCCAATAATTTTCGAATCAAAAAGCGAATATAGAATTCTAAAGTGCGTGCTACCAAGATTCGTAAAAGTAAAATCGTATTCGCCTGCTTTCTATGATAGAATTCTACCACTAATGGCCTTTAGTAAAAGAAATGATGTATCCAGATTTTTAAAAATCTGATCACCTTTCAATTCAAAACCCAATTAATCCTTATACAATTCCTTCCGTATTTATCCCATTGTTGTGTGTCGTCGTTGCGGGGGTGTCTTGACGCCGGATCAATATGTAGACTGGACAGCCGTCTCTGTCGGTCAAGCCGCGAGTGCCTTTGACAGCTCGTCTGCGTCTCTCGTCTCTCCCGCGCCTCGCCCCTCGCCCTCTGGCCAGGGTGACAGACATGTCCGCAGCAGGAACAGCGTATTAATGAACTACTCACGGGGTAATAAGAATGCGGACAACTTGTTTGCTATTGATTTTCCCGGCACCACAATTTCCATTACACAGAGGGGAAGGGGGGAGGATGGACAAGGGACGAAATGGGGAGAGCTTTGGGACAAAATGACATTAAATTGAAATGTATAGTACCGCTAGCGAATGAAAATTGACGTTTAAACAACATTGCTATACTAAATAACCAATAATAATAGCGAACACTGAATGAACATAAAAATGACAGTCTTTACATTTGTTACCTTCCGTCACCCTTAGGTAAGGAAGGTATTGTCTTTGGTCAAAAAATTCGGTGGTGAGTTTTTAATAAATAAGCACGTTTTATGATCCCTAGAATACGATATTACTAATTTTACATTGATGTCTGTATGTATGTATGTATGTGTGTGTGTGTGTGTGTGTGTCTGTGTGTGAGTCTGTGTGTGTGTGTGTGTGTGTGTGTGTGACAAATTTTTCTCCGACGATAACTCGCAAACTAAAATTCTAAAAATTATGATTTTTTCGTATTCCTCTTCTTTACAACCATGTGAAGAGCTGATTAGATTTTGGTTATAATTGGTCAACCGGAAGTACCCTTATTTGAATTTTTTAACAGTTTTTCTGGGAAAAACGCAGTTAAATATCATTTTTTCACATTTTGTGATCATTAATATGAAAGAAAATCTTATTCTCTATACAATTTGATTAAACGTTTTCCTTCGTATTTAATAGATATAAAGTTATAGAGAGGTTAAGAGAGGTTAACTTTCAAAAATCAGGTAGCTTTGCTAAAATTATGGAAACAGCATATTCAAAAAAATTCTAATTGACAGATGTCAGTGTCAAGTGCAAAACCAAAGTGGAAAGTATAGGATCAGAAAGTAACATAAGTGACAGAGTGTCCCTTGCATAAGTGACTTGCAGTTTCAATACCGGGAGTACGAGGAAGGCCAAAGAGAAAATGGAAGGACTGTGTAGCAGAATATTTGAGAGAGGAAGAACTGTGTTAAAAAGATTCGTTGTATAGGAATGAGGAAGTGTGAAGTACAATTTACAGAATGTACATTTGTGTTCTAATTATATTGGATTTATAGAATCTTCCCAAAGGAACTTGCAATATGGAATTTGTAAGAAATAGTGTGTTCGTGTTACAATTTTACAGGATATATAAAAAAAAATCCAAGGAACTTTTGGTATCTGATTTGTACAAATACATTGAATTGACGGAAGGTTTTGTGCTGGCCACAACAGATTTTTTTTTTTGCTATACTAAATAACCAATAATAATAGCGAACACTGAATAAAACATGAAAATGACAGCCTTTACATTTGTTTCTATTGGTTATAATTTTTAGCAACGTTGCTAAGACAACAACTTCCTTACAGAATAGGGGTGAATATCCCAACACAGAAATAGCTATTTCTTGTCAAAATGGGGACTAATTTTATTATACAGCTAGTTCATTTTGTAGTCCAATACTACGAGATACAAAATAATACTCCACATACATGTATTCCAATTTGAATTGTTGATCATATTAACCTTTTTTCCTAATTTGGCATTGACCCCGATCCACTATCTAAGTCTCCTGCTGTATCCTCTGCGTCGTATCTTGCAAATAAACCTTTTCCGTGATTTAATTCCCGCTTATGGACGGTCTTTGGGTCTTGTGCGTTCGCCAAGGCAAGGCAATATCGTCCGTGCAGATTCGGTGCGCTGAGACACCCGTCTATCTGGGCGGAGATGTATTACGGCGGGCTGAGGCGGTTCTGTTCAGTTAGTTCATTGCATATTCAGTGGCCACAACAAGACGGGCCTGACAATTTGTCCAACTCTTCAGCATAATGGACGTTTATTGAAAACAAACGGACGACTGAATTTTATATGAGATTTTATACCGGACGGGGCCGGATGGCGTTACAACGCGACGGATTTTAACACACGTATCTAGAAGAAGAGGCCGGTGTAGTGGCCGTGTGCATTAAAGCGCTATGTCTCTACATGTTCAGATCGAATCTGAGGTTCCTCGGTTCGAATCTACCGGCCGGCTAAGTGCGTAGTCGTTAAAATGCCACAATATCAGGCATTAATCGCACTCGCATGCGATGACCCGACCAGTTGTCCATGTTAAAACATAGGTGGTGCTAGTTGTAGAAGGAGTATCTCCGCTGCCACACTGGTTGCATAGCAATCAGTGGTCGTCGCACGGATTAAGTACACCGACTGCTCTAGTACTACGGTCACGAAACGAGTACCTATGGTACTTGAGGCCTTGGCCCTACAAGGGCTGTTGTGCCAAAGATAATGATGATCTAGAAGAAGATTTGGGAAAATTGTTTATGTGCTACAGACTGGATGATATTGAAGAAGGCTTGTGATTTTAGATGTCTGATCCATAGCATGCAGCACCAATGAAATTTTAAGGGATTAAATTAATAGCGGTAGCTCGGATATGCCAAATAAGTAAATAAATAAATAAATAAATAAATATATATATATATATATATATATATATATATAACAGCATATTATAAAGAAAAAAAATCTGTTGCACAAGCACAAGACCTCTCGCCATTTCCATATTAGGCTATATAAGTATTGTACTGCACTTCGCTTTCGAACCGTCGTTTTATAACAAAATCTTACAGAACATTACCCAAATATTGTTTTTTATTATATTTAACATGTCTTCTGCACACATATAATTCTAATTATATCTATTTGTCATTGTATGAGGAAGTTTCTAAATGTCAAAGATTGTTCCAATTCGTTAACCAGATTGGCGGTATTTCTGATGGATATATGCATTTTACCACAATTTTACCTATAATTTCAAATATTTAATTAATAAAACAATAAGAAAAAATAAATATACTTCCCAGTAAAAGCTATCAGAATGTCACTAAAACTGTTGACACTGACATGTGTCATTTACAAATTATGTTATAAACATTGGAATTTGTCAACTGGTTTCCTTAGTGCCGTAGCCTCTGCGATTAGTTCACTCTATAAATTATAGTGTCTTTATCTCTAAATCTATACAAAATATAATAAAAAATTTAAGTGTATTAGATGGAGAATTTTATGTTCTTCAATATTTAATAAAAAAAAACTTTCAAAAAATTATATTTAAAAGAATTTTTCTAAGAAACTACTACTTCCAGTTGTTCAATTGTTACCAAAACCTTTTCAGCTCTTCCCAGGAATGTCAGATTGAGGAAACTGCAGTTAAATATTTTTTAAGTCTTAGCCTCTGCGATTAGATTATTCTATATATTACAGTGCCTTTATCTTTAAATCTATACAAGATACAATAATTTTTTTAAATGTATCAGATGTAGAAATATTCAAAAAATAATATTTAGAAGATTTTTTTCAGGAACCTATTACTTCCGGTTGTCCAATTGTTACCAAAATCTAATCAGCTCTTCGCAGGAATGTCAGATTGAGGAAACTGCAGTAAAATATTTTTTAAGTCTTATATAGTATTTGAGAAACCGTGGTTCCAACATCCACACACACACACTCACATAGACATAATTTTAAAAATGTTATAATCGTATTCTAGGGACCTTAAATCGTGCTTATTCAATAAAATCTGGATATGCGAATTTTAGCATGAATCCAATACCTCTCTTAGCGAGAGGTAAAAATTACGAATTTTTTGGTACCAAACACATTACATTTCTGTTTCATATAAAGTCAGAAAATAAATTTAAAAATTAGCAAAATTAAGAAAAAATATCATTAGCCGTGTAACTGACAGACACAAAACAAAACAATTGTTGACTTAAGACGCTCATTAATAAATATTTTTTTGCAAATTATTATTACTTTCGTTTTATTAAGAAATCATGGATAATTTGTCTCATGAAGGAAAATTACTAATTATTAAATGGTTTTAATTGTTACATGTAGATCACCTATAATTTGTTAATACCTATTACAAAAAATAATAATTGTTTCTTAAATAAATATACTAGTGTTTTCTTTATTTTGTATCAGTTCATAAATTAATAACTTTAATCTTAAATGACTATGTTTTGTTACTGTCAGTTTCATGGCTAATGATATTTTTTCTTAATTGTACAAATTTTTAAATTTATTTCTGGCTTGAGACAGAAATGTAATGAGTTTGGTATCAAAAAATTCGTAATTTTTTTCTTTATAATAGGAACGAATTAATTTTTCAATAAATTAATATAGAAACTTTTGGCGACTAAAAAACTGTTTTTCTATGTTATAGCCCTATGACCCGTTTTAAAATTTACACCCTGTATATATCATCACGGCATATTACCCATTTCTGGATGTGTCAGTATCTACAACACATGTAGACATCGGTAATGATGACGATATATTTTACCGTGTGGGCGCTTACCAGGCGTCACCTCACGAGCACTCATAGCTGGTGTGGAGAGTGCACCACAGGGGTTACTTTTGTGCCATTTAAAATTGGAAATATTTGGTATCTGTCGGAATCGAACCCGGTTCCCCTAGGTTCGCGACCAGACACTCAGGCACGCGGCCACGGGACCCCATAGTAGTCGATGAAAATGATACTTATATTTAAATAAAATCTGAAGTGTATGTCTAAATCATAGTTAATTTTATATACAGGGAATTTATTTTAACATGCAACATATGGCGAATCACTTCCATGGTTACTCACTATTGTCAAAAAATGCCAGCAATGTAATATTTGTCCATTTTAAAATGTAACATACAAAATTTGTAGTTTTGTATTATCAAAACTAATTTCCAATAAATTAGCATACATACGATTTACAAATAATCAAAACATGAATGTTGTACATCTTAACAAACTTTAGCTTACAAAAATTCATAACTTTCATGTAATAAATGTTAAAAAAATACCCCTAATCACTCTGAGGCAATATTCTAGTCGGTTGTAATAAGAATTGACAGCACTTGTGATGTGTTTTGGAGGTATCTCCTGTGCTGCAATACTATTTATAATGTTGCATTTTAAAATGGACAAATATTACATTGCTGTCATTTTTTGACAATAGTGAGTAACCGTGGAAGTGATGAACTCTAATGTTGCATTTTAAAATAAATTCTCTGTAAATATCAGTCTTGTTATGATGGTTGTTAAATTTCCGACAAGCTATTTTGATTGCAGTCCAAAACTTATGTATATCACAGTCAATATCTTGTGCATTAAAGATTAAAATTAATGTTTTATACACTCACAGACTAAATAATGAACAGATGAACCGCTGCCAAAACGTCAAAAGAACTACAGTATCATATGCTATACAACGGATTCTTCAATATTTAATCGAAATCCAGTACAAATTAACGCATAGAAAATGAGGGATATATGTTACTGGTCTATGAAAATTTGAAGTCTAACATACGTTGTCTCATGTAATCATTATTATTATGTTATTACAAAAAAATATAGAAAAATACTGTGACTTTTTTGGTAGAATACGGTTTTCCTAAAAATTTGAAATTAAATTATAAAATTTTCTCTTAAAAATCCGAGCATTGTAAGGGCTGATTTATGATGAATTTAATTTATAAATTTACGTTTAGAAATTTTGATTTAATATTTACAATTTTCTCTTTGGTTTATGTTTGGTTTTGAAATTCTAGATCTGACCAATCAGTATCTATCACGTGACTTGTCACTGGTCATTTGACGTTTCACCAGATATCAGTTCAGAGTTTAGGTTACAGTTTTATTTTCATAGCCATGAATTTGTTAAATGCTAATGAACAAGATGATATTTTAATAATATCAGGAATGTTTTTACCTTTCGCTAAGAGAGGTACCTATTGGAATCATGCTAAAATTCGCATATCCAGAGTTTAGTGGATAAACACGTTTTAAGGTCCCTATAACCCACACCCTATCCTGCAATTCCTGCGTCCACTATCTTCCCCTCTCTTAAACACCCCCCTCCACTTTTCCCTCCCCCCACCCCTCCTTCTCTTGTGCATGTCCTCGTCTTGTCGTAGTTGACGTGCAGGTGACGTCTGTCGCTCTCTTCCGACGCTGTCCTTGTCTCGGCATTGATCTGTCTATGTCCGCGCACGAAACACTTGGACTCATCAGGGCCTTCTAGATGCGACGCCAGTGTTTCGTCACGACAAAAGGACAAGTGAAGGATTGCTGGACACAACAGCGGGAGAGGGGGTAAAGTTGATTAATATGTACGTAGGACAAAGGAATATTATGAAAGTGATAATCGATTTGGATGTGGAATATAGTTCAAGAAATGCATTTTGTTATTCATTGATTTTATCATTAATTTTCTTGAATAGACGATTTAACTACCGGAAAGTGTACCATTTAGTCAGAATTCTGCTTCAAAGTTCTTCGAAAAAAAATTAATTTTGCTTATAATAACAGAACGCTTTATAGGATTCGGATGAAATTTGGTATGACAGTTCATATGGTTATAAGTCATCTTTTAAGGTAATACTTGTTCTTATTAGTGAACAACTAATGTATGAAACTTAGGTGTCCCAACATTGATTAGACCGTAACTTTTTAATGGCCAGGCCGATAACATAACTGATGTCTTATTCAGGAAAAATGACAAATAAATTACAATGAGACAAAAGCAAAATAAGTAACCAAGGTAACATAAAAAATAAATAACTATTACCTATTTCGTAAATATACAATTTCCTAAACATTACTACAAATATCAAAACTACATTTGAATTCTTGAACAAAATTCTACACCTTGATACACAGTCGTAATAAAATATGATACTCTTATGTTCTTATGTTTGTATAGCAGTATTTTTCAGAATCTATGGCTAAGATTTATCAAAAGTATTCCAGATTTTTCAGAGAAATATTGTCTGTAATATTTTAGCGACTATTGACGAATTTCTTTCAAAGAAAAGGTAGAAGACAAAAGTAAAGGAATTTATCACGAAAGAACAGGACCTTATCAGGACCTGGAAGAATCTTACGCTCATAAATAAAAACTATACCGAATACAGTGTATCACTATAGATATATCAACGTGTCTTTTATACATAACAGAGAGTGTGGGGTACTCAAAATAGCGCAAATTTCTAAATTACAGTTTCAATAACTACATTTTAACTCTGTTATCTTTGTAAGTCAAAATTCTGTTTAGAGATAACCCTTTGTTTTAAGGCAGTCGAGATTAAAGACTCAGACAGGACAGATATGTAGTCGGTGGTTTAGTTTGGTGCGCGTACTTAGAGATAAAGACACTATAATTTATAGAGTAAACTAATCGCAGAGGCCACGGCACTAAGGAAACCAGTTGACAAATTCCAATGTTTATAACATGTTTTGTAAATGACACATGTCAGTATCAAAAATCAACAGTTTTAGTGACATTCTGCTAGCTTTTACTGGGAAGTATATTTAATTTTTCTTATTGTTTTATTAATTAAATATTTGAAATTATAGGTAAAATTGTGGTAAAATGCATATATCCATCAGAAATACCGCCAATCTGGTTAATGATTTGGAACAATCTCTGACATGTAGAAACTTCCTCATACAATGAAAAATAGATATAATTAGAATTATATGTGTGCAGAAGACATGTTAAATACAATAAAAAACAATATTTGGGTAATGTTCTGTAATATTTTGTTAAAAAACGACGGTTCGAAAGCGAAGTGCAATACAATACTTATACCGTGAGTATTTTTTAACGTGAAACATTGGGTTTGTCATGTCCATGGTTACGATTTGACATTTGATTGACAGCAATGTATTTGCGTGTCCCATTTAAAATGAAACATAGGGAACGAATTTGACAGATGTTAGCTAAGTCAGAAAACCACTCGACAGCCTAAACATATTTCGGGCACACAATATTTTTTTTGCAACTAAATTTAATTTTTAGAAAAAAGGTATAATTATTTAAACAAAATTAACCTCTAATGACGTCTTGTCAATATGACAGATATCCGCTGAATTTTCCTATAAGTTACGACTTGACATTTGATTAACAGTAATATATTTGCCTCTCTCATTGAAAACATAGGGAATGAATTTTACAGAGTATTATATTTAAATATTGTAAGAAATTTGGCCAAGTTAGAAAATCACTCGAGCACAAGGTACACTAAATTTAATTTGGAAAGCAGGTATAATTATTTAAACAAAATTAACCTCTACTGACGTCTTATCAAATGTCAAATTCGTTCCCTATGTTTCATTTTAAATGGGACACGCAAATACATTGCTGTCAATCAAATGTCGAATCGTAACTATGGAAATGACAAACCCAATGTTTCACGTTAAAAAATACTCACGGTATAGCCTAACATGGAAATGGCGAGAGGTCTTGTGCTGGCCACAACACAATTCCAGAAAAACGATCCTTTTGGTTAAACATGATAAAAGAATTAGAGATGTATTTACTTTTAGCAAATTGAATAGATCCAATTTTATATGCACGATAAATAAATTTATCATAATATCACCACCCATACTTCATCATCTTCATATACAGTAGCCAATAGCCATGCATACACTTCATCTCACCTCTTGACCTCTTGACACACGCGATTTGTCCTCTCTCCAGGGGTTCCTGTCATTAATCCCGCGCTCTTTTCCTCTTCCCCGCCGCCCCCGCGGCGGCAACGCGAAGCCAAGACAATGCGCTCTCGCCTGACGACCATCCGACAGCCGTCAATCGATTGTCAACCAAGAGAGAGACAGAGAGGAGAGAGTGGACATAAGGTATTGATTCTAAGGAGAGGAGAAGAAGAGTCTAATTTGTAATGAGGGAAAAGTTTATTGTCTTTCTAGGATTTGTTGATGGTTAAACAGAAAAATACTTTAAATGAAAAATGCATACAATTAGTTTTTCTGTAACTGTTACTATACAGTGTCCCACACTCTATGTTCAGTATAGGGTCTTATGGAGTACCATGTTGCCAAATATGCCTGCTGTTAGACTACAAGATAGAAAGAGCAAAATATATGCCCAAAAAGAGATGAAATATTCTGCGTACTTCATTGAATGTATTTATGACTGGTGTACTTTCAGTGCATCTAAACAGGTGGGTGAAAAGAAGAAAAATCATAATAAATTGGACAGTTTAACAATTTACAAAAAATATAAAATAATACAAACACAAAATATAAGAAGGGTATAAAAACATAACAAGCGTAGGTAAGTGAAAATAATTAACATATAAACTCTAGTCAATTTAAAGTAAATAATATAAAACATTTTTGTACTTAATTGGACATTTTACAATCTTCGTCAACAATATAAATTCCCTATGTTACATATTTCCATTCTACGAAAAGATATTGAGCTACATGAAATAATTAACACTATATATTCTACCGCGCATTTTCTAATATTTAGGCTTGATAGAAATACTGCATATATTTTATTTTTTATTCTTTCTTTATAATCTTCAATTCAAATTTATAATATATTAATATTTTAATCTTTAATGCATTTGATGAAGATTAGTATGCCGGGCGGTTTTAAATATTGTATTGAAATATTACTTATTACAGGTACAAATAGCTTCAGCATATATTTTCCACCCCGGTTCCAACGCATCTTTTCGCGCCCCTGTAAAGGAAACTATTTAGAACTGCAGATAAATTTCGGGTGATTACAATAAGCCCTTGGGTAAATAAGAGATCCTCATAAAAATTAAATTGTACAGTGTTAACTAATTTTGGTATAGCAATGAAAATTTATGAATGTTTCAATATTACATTACATTGTAAAATTGGCAACATGTTACAGAAAACCTCCATAAGAATAACATTGGCTATCTCCCCTGCACTGAAGATAGAGTGTGGGACACTGTATAGATGTGTTTTCTTTAAATCCATAAACGATGAACAGGGATAGAACTGCTCGCTAATCACAGTAATGCCCAGTTTCTCTACAGCAACTTAAGTTGTTGATTAGTAAAGTGCTACTTAATTGTAAGTATGCCTTATATCCCAAATGCGTTGCACCAGCAAATTTGATGCGAACTTAACTTATGTCACAAATTACATCGGCAACAGTGTAAAGCTGCTCTATGATTGGTCAATTTGAAATTTAGCGATTCAAAATAAAATATTATCTGTCAAACGTCAAAGCTGTCATTGTGTTTATCAGGGTTTATGTTTGTGTTCAGTCAACAATATTCGATATGGATTTAGAGGATTTTCCTAAAGGAAGTCGATATTGTCGAAAATTGTAGAACTCCGTGACAAATAAGTAATAGAATTGATTTGTTCCAAATATATTACATTATTTATTTTTAATATTTTTATGTGGACTACCGCCAGTTCTATAAACGGAAGCCTTTTTCTTCGATGGCGTCTTTCTTGAATCAGTCTTCATATTTGCGCACATTTTATTGCCAATGTTGCGACAATTAATATCCAGGTGTTATTTTTTTGAATATTGGACATAGACACCGCAATGATTTTTTATTTTCAATATTGTCTTTAAATCTTTGTATCTACAATCTCACAGAGCAATTTTCTTCTTTTTTGCTATAATTTGTTCTTTTCTTCTTCATATCATTTAATTTTTACGCCGTAACAGCCCAAAACAGAACAAATTTACCGCCGATATGTCAACTCATATATGACACATAACCACATAAGTCACCGTTTTTTTCGACTTACATTTAAGTGCTACTTACGACTCACATTTTGACATTTTTGGTTGGTGCAACGGTTTAAGGTGGAACTTAGGAATAAGCAACGACTTAAGTCATAAGTTGCTCTGGAGAAACCGGGAATTAATGAATTGTTCATGCTACTAAGATTTAACGATTTTTTTGACCTACAGTATTTAGGTTTTCTTCACTTAAATACAACTCCGAATGGTACACTAATGGCATCCATTGGTTTGTATGACAACACTAGAACAACAAAATTGAATTATACAATTCGAGTTGATATAAATTTATTATTTTATTTCATATTACAATGGTGAAAACTGAGAATTGGGGCCATTTATAAATATCTTTTAATCATTTATGTGATAACTAATAGGCACACCAAATTCACCGCATACAAATATTGCATTTGAAAAAATCAACTCTCCAAGTACATCATCCGATTAACTTTTGTAAATTTCGTCCAATGACGAATATCCCCGCGTTCGCTCAACATTAGCAAACACCATAAAGTTGTGCGAGTGTATAACTTGTGCAGTACACAGTGGTCGTCATCGTCGGGGTGCGTGGTGGTGGAGATTTATCGGGCGGCCCGAGTGACAAGCCCGGGCTGCGAACGCGTTTAATTATAATACTTTATTGCCCAATAAATCAGCACGGGCTGGCCCTGCGCGACAGCTTTGAGGGATAGCGTTCAATTCTAGAGACCGTGACATATTTTATCACCGAATTATGCTGCATTCTCTTTTTCTTTCCCTTCTTTATCTCCAGCACAAGCGGGCGAAGCTAGACCATGAAAGGGAAATATATATTATCCGGAGAATGGAAGGGTAGGATGGGGTAATGCGAATGCAACCAGAATTGTTTCAAAACTTATTATTCTTATTGTTGGTGTTATTAAGAGTGTATTTAGTATTTTTCGCATCGTAGGATTGCATTGCCAAAAATGATTGGGCAGGTGAATCAATAAACAAATGATCTTATTGTTATTACTATGCAGTTTTGAACCCGACTTGAATTCGATAAAGTATTTTTTGTTTTAGAAGGTTGGTACTAGATGACAGTAATATCTAAATCCTAAATTTATATGCCCTAAATAATGTTATTATTTAGAATTTTAGGAATTAAATTTTAGGGTTTTGCAGAAGCACACTATGCCTTGAAGTTGACGCGCACTAATTAAACAAACCAAATTCGTTGCTATTGGTTGCTATAATTTGTATAAAATGTCTAATTTACTGTCAAAGAATAGCTTCTTAGCTTCTATTTAGGGCCTCCATGGTAATAAAATGCGTTTTTCAATACGAATTTATCTATTCGGTAAGTAACAGTCGCATTTGGTTGTCAACTTTACGTTTGGCAATAATTATAATCTGATATTTGCTATGTTCGTAAACATCACATGTCATTTTGAACTTAGTTCCACACATTTCGTTTCGATGTGATTGATAGTTGCAGTTGTTGACAGAACTGAATCTGTGACATTCAGTAGCAATATGTGGTAAGAATATGTGAACTGAAGAATGGAAAAAATTATTTTATTACTGACTTTCATATCATTATGGGTTTTATTTTATTACATATTTGCATCTTTCGGGCTTCAAGCATCAAGCAGCTGTAAATTTGTACTAGGATTTTGCCTACAAATGTACATATATGTTCTGTTTCTTAAAAATATACTGTCTTATTGGTTATTAATTAGAAAAGGTAGCGAATTTAAGCATTTTATAAGAGCAGGTTTGGTTCATGTCTTCTTGGGAATTCTCAATGTCGAAGTGATCAGTATAACATTGCATTATACATTCTATTTTTAACACTACACAATATATTTATAATTATTAAACATTTTTTATTAACATTAAACAGTAACTTTGCTGTATATTGACTCAACATTGTTGTTATCAACGTTTTGATTGTTATTAATTCTTCTCATTCTTGGAATCAAAATAAATTATTATAAAGTGGAAATAATTTTCATTTTATTATGTATTATAATTTAATGAAATTTATACATTTTTAAATAAGCCGTGAAAAGTACTCTGCCACAGTCATTGGTATACAAGACATTTTTAGAACAAATGTTTATACCATTGGAAATATCAGTATTCTCTGAACACATAGCAGTATTTTTTGCTAAATTTGATTTTTTTTAAATATTTAGCGTCACTAGAAATCAACGAGATCTGGTCGACGTCTTTCATTATGTGGTCTTCGATTCACTACCATTATATTAACAAACGAAATCTTTTTCCTTCTCCTTGTCTTTATTATCAAAGAAAAACATTTACATAAGTCTATTATATACATATTTCTACAATTTTCTACTCATATTATTTAACTGTCAAAGTCAATATATCAGAACAGCTGAATTTATCCTACTGGTAAAATTTTATCGGTAGGTCAAAGTGTCTGTTACATTATCCTCTTGTTTACCTAGGACTTATCCCGTTGGTAACGCTAACATGACATTTAAAATGAAACATAGGGAACGAATCTGACAGAAATATTATACAGGCTGTTATGTAAGTAAGTGTTCGACGCTTAACCCATAGTAGAACTGATCCCATAGATAGTAAATCTGGCAATAATTTTTGTTTAACATACAGACTAGAGGCCTTTAAAGCTGACCAATCACGTCATAGTTCAAAACTTTATAAAAAAGTAAAAATCAATTCTAGAATTTTATGTTCTTCAATATTTGTAACAACAAAAATATGCAAAGTTCTTCCGGATGTCCAGTTGTTACCAAACCTTTTCGGCTCTTCCCACTAATGTCATATTGAGGAATATGTAGTTAAACAGGTCTTAGGTATTATAGTTTTTGAGGAATCGTCCTTCCAACATCCAGCACACACACACATACACACACATCACACGCACACATCATTGTAAAAATGTTAAAATCAGATTCTGGAGAGACCTTAAAACGCGCTTATTCCCTAAAACGTGGATATGCAATTTTTAGCTTAAATCCAATAAAAACTCTAATAATGCACCTACCTACACTAACTACAGTCCATATTTTGCATCGGACACTTCAAAGTCCTCTTCCTTCACCCTTAAAAATATTGCTAATTAAAACACCATCCCATCCTATCAATCATCTTTGTACCTCCTACTAGTCCTTCGTCCTCTCCTCTTTCTAAAACCATCCCCTCTCCCTATTCCTATTCCTATCCTCTATTTCTATCTCTATCTCCACCTGCCCTTGTCCTAACAGGAGTGCTGGTAACAACCAGTCTTTCCCTACCAGCCCTGCGAAGCGTTTCGAACGCTCACGGTTGCCAGGGAGTCGAGACCGCGTGGTTGGAGCGTTGACTCCGTAATCATAACATTGCGGGGAGAACAGAGAAGTAAATTTGGTGGATTATGAAATAATATTGCAATTGAAATAGTTGAACATTAGTGAAATAGAAAATGTGACAATAATTCTCGTGATTTTGTGATTGAAACTGTTGAACGGTTTTTGATAAATGTGGTAAAAACAACGAGATGTCGCCAAACATGGATCGAAAAAATGAAGATTACAACGATTTGCAAATTAATTTATTGAACTCTTATTGGCAAATTATGCAACGGTTGATGAGTGCATCTTTACTACAAACTGGTAAGTTCAAATATAAATATAAGAATTATTAAAAAAATATGTTTTCGGCGTTTTAACTATTTTAGAATCTGTAAAATGCTTCCTACAAATTTTGTTTATAACAAATATTTTTATGGAAATAGATATTTTGGTTTATACCTTTCATTGTCTAAGATCTAATGTAAGGAAGATAATACAGTATTATTATTATTATTATTAAAAAAACATCTTTTCGGCTTTTTAACTATTTTGGAATCTGTAATATGCTTCCCGCAAATTTTGTTTATAACAAATATTGTTATGGAAAAAGGAATTTTGATCTTTACCTTTCATTTTCTAAGATCATTGTAAGGAAGGTAATACAATATTATTATTTTTACGATAATGTCTATCAGCCCGATTCACAAAAAAGTTTAAGCTAATCCTCATTTTTGGATTAGCGAATTCTATTATAATTTTGATAGTTTATATCTTAAAATATAGTCTAATCTATTCCTGTATATGTTTACATCCATATGAAGAGCTTATTAGATTTTAGTTATAATTGTCTAACTTGAAGTACTTCATTTGACGCTTCTGACAGTTTTTCTTGAAGTATTGTTTTTTGGCATTTAATGTATACTCTGAATATTTTGTTTTTTGATTCAACATAATTTATCATACACTCATAAAGTTACAATTTTTACCTCTCGCTGAGAGGTATTGCAATCATGCTAAAAATCACATATCTAGATTTTAATGAATAAGCACGTTTCAAGGTTACTAGAATCCGATTTTAACATTTTTAAAGATATTTGTGTGTGTGTGTGTGTGTGTGTGTGTGTGTGTATGTGTGCATGTGTGTTTGTGTATGGCTGGATGTTGGAGGGACGATTCCTCCAAAACTATAAGACATAAAAAATATTTAACTGCAGTTTCCTCAATCTGACATTCCTGGGAAGAGCTGAAAAGGTTTTGATAACAATTGAACAACCGGAAGTAGTAGTTTCTTAGAAAAAATCTTTTAAATATAATTTTTTGGGAGTTTTTTTTTATTAAATATTGCAGAACATAAAATTCTCCATCTAATACACCTAAAAATTTTATTATATCTTGTATAGATTTAGAGATAAAAACACTGTAATTTATAGAGTAATCTAATCGCAGAGGCTAAGGCACTAAGGAAACCAGTTGACAAATTCCAATGTTTATAACATAGTTTGTAAATGACATATGTCAGTGTCAAAAATCAACAGATTTAGTGACATTCTAACAGCTTTTTCTGGGAAGTATATTTAATCTTTCTTATTGTTTTATTAATTAAATATTTGAAATTATAGGTAAAATTGTGGTAAAATGCATATATCCATCAGAAATACCGCCAATCTGGTTAATGAATTGGAAGTATCTCTGACATTTAGAAACTTCCTCATACAATGAAAAATAGATATAATTAGAATTATATGTGTGCAGAATATATAATAAAAAACATGATTTGGGTAAAGTATAGCCTTATATGGAAATGGCGAGAGGTCTTGTGCTGGCCACAACAGATTTTTTAAATTGATTTAAAAAATAAAACAAACTAATATACAATAAAGAATAAAATTAAATTAAATTTAAATACGAATATATTTTCTTTGAAAATAATTCAAAACAAATAATATTCAGGTACAACAATTTGAGTACATTAAATTTTACAAAATAAGCAGACGGTACTGTATCAATTTTTAAAACAAATATTCTTCCCTTGACACACCACAACGTCCAATTTACATCTATCAAATACAGTTTACACTAACCTACACGTTACGCTAATTCACCGCCGTGTTTACCGGTCTCCTAGCTCTATATGTGTGCGTTAACAGACGCTTGCTGTACAGCACCGGTACGAGCGTCCCGGTGCCGGCGTCTCTCCTCCCCTCTCCTCTCCTAGTCGGCACCAGGCACCCGTCCGTCTCTCTGAGTTATGAGTCCTGTAATGTGTGTCTGCAGAAACATAAATCTGTCACTTGCTGATTGAAGGGTCGGGAGAGAGATAAGAGTGGGGGGAGAGAAGATGTAGGGTGGGGAGACCCGGGAGAGAGGAGTGGGGGGAGAAGGAAGCGCACTGTTAAGGGTAGGGGAAATTGAATGTGTGTTGACGAAAACGAAGAATAAAATGTTAAAACTATACTTTTTACTTCCTTGTACGAAGTAAAGGAAGTATTGTAATCGCGAAAAAATTCGGTTTCCAGAAACGGAAATATCCAATTTCGTCGTGACGTCTGTACGTACGTACGTATCTCGCATAACTGAAAAACGGGAAGCCGTAGAAAGTTAAAATTTTGTATTTAGGACTGTTATAACATCTAGTTGTGCACCTCCCTTTTTGGTCATTGTGTAACTTTCAGAAGTGGTACTTTACTTGAAGCCCATAATAGATTTTAATGGAAAACTATATTAAAATATAATCCAAAACTTTTCAAATTTGGTATATAAGACTTTTATATCAATGGGAATAGCAAAATAGATTTTAGTAAAAATGGTCTACCCGCAAGTGGTACTTTACTTGAAGCCTGTAGTAGATTTTAATGGAAAACTAATAGATTTTAGTGTCTAGATATAACTTTCCATACAGCAAGATCATACCTAACTTTTCTTCATTTATAAAGTTATTGACCACAGAGAACTTTACGGGAGAAATTATTAAACGTCAAACAAACAAAGAATCAATTGTTTCCATGGCTTACTTGGCTAAATAAACTGATAAAACAGTTTACATTATTTTTATTTTTAACCGTAAATAACTCGTTTATTTGAAAAAATTGTACATAAACAACATTACCTTGTTGGAAAGAGAAAAAAAATACTCTTTCCAATAAGATAATAAAAAATATATGATTCCATTTAAAAAATATATATTTTGTCCCAAATTTTGAGAACCGCTGACACAATTTTTATTTTGTCTACATGACCAATTTTCTAATATAAAATGGCACAATTTTGCTCATTTAACCAACCTCGTATCTCTTCAAATAAAAATGTTACCAATAGTGAGCAAGCTTATTGAGACACCCAGTATATGTGTGTACCATATAAGTATGTACCATATTTAATTAATAAAATATGATTTCATAAAAGTGGGTTTTTTAGATGTTTTTTTTTGGGTTTTTTTAGATGGGTTTTTTTTAAAAAAACCCTGGTGGGTTTCTTCTTTCTGTCCAACCCTGTAAAACCAGTTATTTTTGGGTACCCACTAGTACGTTACATATTGCAAAATTAGACACAATATTAAGTGTTATTATATTTGCAACAGTCTGAAGAATAAGGACAACTTATATTTGAATACTGTTGTTAGATCGTCGGTCTTATTATATCACTTGGATAGTAGATCGCCCTGCCAAACAACCTCGTATAAATAATGCGTGTGCATCTTGATCTGTAAGCATTAAATCTTAGTGAGTGATCCCCGTCAGGTGTTGCGGAAGCCTCTAGATACATTCCATCGACAGACGTCACGCAGTTATTTAGTAGTTGTAGCAATGCATCAGTCCGGAGCGTCGCGACGCGACTGCCCGTCGGCCAAATATAGACGCGTCTACGTCTAACTAATGCGGCACCACACTTCTTGTCATTGATGTAATGCACTTTCTGACATAAATCTCTTCTGCGCTGTCTGGAGATGCTACGTGCGCGGTTGATGAAATGACAGACAGGTGGTGCTGTACAAGGATGACAAGGAAATGCAGGGAGTGACTCAGGGAGATTCTAAATTAATATACCGAGAGTATTTTTACCTCTCGCTAAGAGAGGTATTGGATTCGTGCTAAAATTCGCATATCCAGATTTTATTGAATAAGCACGATTTAAGGTCCCTACAATCCGATTATAACATTTTTAAAATGTGTGTGTGTGTGTGTGTGTGTGTGTGTGTATGTATGTATGGATGTTGGAGGGATGATTCCTCAAAAAATATTTAACCGCAGTTTCTTCAATCTGACATTCCTGGGAAGAGCTGAAATTTTGGTATCAATTGAACAACCGGAAGTAGTAGTTTCTTAGAAAAATTCTTCTAAATATAATTTTTTGGAAGTTTTTTTTTATTAAATATTGAAGAACATAAAATTCTCCATCTAATACACTTAAAATTTTTATTATGTCTTGTATAGATTTAGAGACAAAGACACTGTAATTTATAGAGTGAACTAATCGCAGAGGCTACGGCACTAAGGAAACCAGTTGACAAATTCCAATGTTTATAATATGACACATGTCATTGTCAAATATCAACAGTTTTAGTGACATTCTGATAGCTTTTTCTGGGAAGTATATTTAACTTTTCTTATTGTTTTATTAATTAAATATTTGAAATTATAGGTAAAATTGTGGTAAAACGCATAAATCCATCAGAAATACCGCCAATCTGGTTAATGAATTGGAAGAATCTCTGTCATATATGTATTGTATCGCACTTCGCTGTCGAACCGTCGTTTTATAACAAAATCTTACAGAACATTACCCAAATATTGTTTTTTGTTATATTTAACATGTCTTCTGCACACATATAATTCTAATTATATCTATTTTTTATTGTATGAGGAAGTTCCTAATGTCAGAGATTCTTCCAGTTTATTAACAAGATTGGCAGTATTTCTGATGGATATATGCATTTTATCTACAATTTTAAATATTTAATTAATAAAACAATATGAAAGATTAAATGTACTTCCTAGAAAAAGCTTTCAGAATGGCACTAAAACTGTTGATTTTTGATACTGACATCTGTCATTTATAAACTATGTTATAAACATTTGAATTTGGCAAGTAGTTTCCTTAGTGCCTTAGCCTGTACGATTAGATTATTCTATATATTATAGTGTCTTCATCTCCAAATCTTTACAAGATATAATAAAAATTGTATTAGATGCAGAATTTTATGTTCTTCAATATTTGTAATAACAAAAATTACTTGTTATAAACATTATTTGAGAAACCGTGGTTCCAACAACCACACATTCACACACACATACACACACACGGACATTATCATAAAAATGTTATAATCATATTATAGGGACCTTAAAACGTGCTTATCCACTAAAATCTGGATATGCGATTTTAGCATGATTCCAATAGGTACCTCTCTTATCTGTCAATAATTTTTTTTCTTACGCAAAAAGTTACAAAAACGTCCGCCCTTTCTGCTAAACCTTATATTTGAATATTATAATCAAGCTGATAAGAGCGCAGCTACTTTCTGGATGGATACCCTTCTATTACAATAACAAATCCCTGTTCCTAATAACAAATGCAGTTCTGTGTAAGCGTCCACGTTTATTTAGTCAACAAGTACGTCACCATCACCACGGAGACAAAACATGAGAGCATCTGCACCTGTCGTACACGTTGGCTCCCTAGCTGTCAGCAAGTGATTCAATATCAACATAAGGCAGGCGGCTATGATTTTCGAAACATAACACATTCTGGCTGACTTCATACCATAAATATTGTTCAATTTATGACAACTTACTGCCATAGTTTATGCAGAACGTGTAAACAATATCTCAGCAATTTGCTGATTCACAGTTTTAGAATATGTCACAGAGGAGGACTGCCAAATTTTGATTTGGAAATAAATAAATAAATATATCATTACGACATATTACCCATAACTGGGTGTGCCAGAATCTACAACGTATGTGGATTGCATTTATACTGACTTTGCGAAGGCGTTTGACAGAATAGATCATGGTGTCTTGATGAGTAAGCTTGAAACCTTTTCACTTTCCCTGCCCTTATGTTCCCTTCTATCATCTTACCTACATCAACGACAAATATATGTTCATTATAAAGGTGGTATCTCTACCTCTTTTGTTCCAACGTCGGGTGTACCTCAGGGTTCAAATTTAGGTCCTCTACTGTTTTTAATATTTATTAATGATGTCACGGATGTTATACGCTGCGATAAACTTCTCTTTGCCGATGACCTAAAAATATTTTATCCCATTTACTCTGTGCATGACTGCGATCTTCTCCAAGAAGACTTGGTACGTCTTTATCAATGGTGTTTAATTTAAACAAATGTACAACAATATCTTTTACACGAAAATTGACTCCATTTAATTATAGTTATAGTATCAATAATGTTATCATATCACGTTCAGCAACGGTACAAGATCTTGGGATAAAGTTTGACAATAAATTTACGTTTGTTCCCCACACGTACAATAAAGCCATGAGAATGCTGGGATTTGTAATTAGAAACAGTAAATCGTTTCAAAATCTTTCAGCTATTAAAAGCCTATATTTAATTAATTAAGTAATTAAACAAATCATGTTCGTTGCTATAATTTGTGCAAAACCTTAAATTTGCTGTCAAGAATAACTTCTTAGCTTCTATTTTATGAAATATAATATTAACATTTAATCTGAAGGATCAAATTAAATCGAATTGTTTAATTCATTTTTGTTGATCTAAAGTATTGCCATATAAACCAATGGATATCATTAGTGTGCCATTCGGAATGTGAAGAAGACCTAAATCCTAAATACTAAATGCGAAAATTCGACATCAGACGCAGCCATAGGGGAGACCGGGGATTTTTGTCACAATTTTCGTTTTTGAATTTTTTAAAGGACAGAATTTATAGTTACCCTTTTTATCATTAGCCTATCTTTTAGGCTGTGTCCGATGTTGCACTTTTATCACCCTAATATCTACGAGTAAATCCTAAATTTATATGCCCTAAATCTAGTGATTATTTAGGATTTTAGGAATTAAATTTTAGGGTTTTGCACGAGCACACTATGCCTTGAAGTTGGCGCGCACTAATTAAACAAATCATGTTCTTCGCTCTAATTTGTGCATAACGTCAAATTTACTGTCAAAGAATAACTTCTTAACTTCTATTTTATCAAATAAAATATTAATATTTAATCTGAACATCATATTAAATCAAATTGTATAATTCATTTTTGTTGTTCTAAAATGTTGCCATAATACTAATGGATGTCATTAGTGTGCCATTCGGAGTTGTATTTTTGTGAAGAAGACCTAAATCCTAAAATTTAAATGTCAAAATGCGACATCGGACACAGATTAGTGTATACCCTTAGCTCTGTAGTCCTGCAGTTTTGGGACCATAGATTAAAAGGGTTATTGAAATTTATTTTTTTTCTTAAGCAAATTTTTGTGACAATTGGCCCTTACTTCGGTTTAGTTGGCACAGACTTTAAGGCTAGTTGTCACTGGTTATTTAAATAGCAAAAAATAAAATTCATAATTTTTCAATAAATTTTATTTAGGACAGAGCAAAGCTTAGAATTAAGGTTGATAAAAAAAAACATTAATAGAAAGCCAGTAATTTGTCACAATACTGGCAATTCTCAGAATTGGATTAAAGGAAAAATTAACCCATTATAAGAAAAACTTAGTTTTAAATAATACAATTTTCTACTAGTAGGTAAAGTTTACATTATTAAAAAAAAAAATATGTAGCAACCGTGGTTTTAAATAATGGTGATGTAGCTGGCGCAAGTAATAATGTTAATGAACTGGACATTTCTGTGCAAGAAAATCCAAAGTTTGAAACTGAACCAAAAAAAGATACGACTGAAGTGGGACATCACAAAGAAGTCGAAGAAATTAATTTGAATATTTATAATAACTGCGTAGTTTCTTTCCTTTGGGTTTCGATGAGACAGAGTATATACGTAATATTTTTGCCACACCTCGTATGTATTGTTGTTATTGTCTTATTCTATATTAATGTATGCATAACTAATATATTTTCTTTTTGTTTATAGGTAAGTACCATATACATCTTACTGTCCATGTGCATCATTATAGAAGAACTAAAGGTATTTGGTTCTACAAATTTGTAAGTCCACACTATTTTCCTTTTATTACTTTTAAAAAGTTAAACACTTGATACATTTTATGATGATTACATCTGCCTGTTTTTTGTGTTCATATACATATTTAGCGTACGATTAATTTAATTAATAATTAAATCGACAAAACGATAGGCGTTTCTGAATTAATATACGAGATTAATAATTAAGATAATAATAGACTGGGTACATACATGATACATGTGGTGTTATTTAAGTACATGGAAAAAATAACATATATGTTTACATATTTAATGACTTAGAACAGTTAAAGTTCCAAATAACAATTTGGAAATTAAAAATATTGAACAATGTTTTCAAAACTATGAAATATTTATTATTAAAACATATTTTTTGTTGTGATTGATAATTCATAATATTTACATATTTGCAAATTATTTTTCGTAACAAAATAAGAAATATATACATTTTATATTATCTAGTTATTAAATTAAAATAATAAATATGTGCTTGTGTGTCTGTGAGTCTGGATGTTGGAAGAACGATTTCTCAAATTCTATAAGACCAAAGACCAATTGAATTACGTATTCCTTAACCTGTCATTAATGGGAAGAGCTGAAAATGTTTTAGTAACAATTGGAAAACCGGAAGTAGTAGTTCTTTAAGAAAAAATCTTCTAAATATTATTTTTTGGAAATTTATGTTATTACAAATATTAATGCCCAGTTTTATAAAAGATGGATAAGTAAATTACTAGCAAAGGAAAATTTATTCTCGAAGTAAAATAGTTTATTCCAGAGATTTTCGTTTTATAAAGCAAGAATAAAAATACTAGCTAAGTAAATCTATCGAATAAATTACTCCACTGATTTTCGAGGAAGTAAATTTTATTCTGTAGAATAAATTTGACACAAGTCAAAATTAATTATTTTATAGAGAACGCAGAAATTGATAGAAACCGAAAAGGATGGTTTTCTGTGAATTGCCAAATGGTATGTTCAGCAAATCTAAAAATAACGGATGTTGTTGCTAGATAGCCTGGTTCCGCACACGACAGCAACATATTTAACAATTCATTAAAAGAGCTAGGCTTGAAAACGGAGAATTTGGTAATTGCTACTTGTTAGGGGATAGTGGATACCCTTGTAAAAATTACTTATTAACACCTGTACAAAACCCAACTATTCCAAGCCAACATAAATACAATGTGTCATATAACAGTTTCATTTGAACACTATTCCGGGGACCTATTTGTGAAACTGCATTAAATTCTTTACAAATCTCATCCCATGCACTATTTTTGCTTTTGACGCTTGCTACGTCTGTCTGCTTGTTTTCAATAATACTAATATATTTTTTTTATCTCTAACATATTCGCTTTATCTATTTCAGTATAATTCTTTCGCCATTCTCTCTTTTTTCCATTTTCAATGAGAACTGACATTTTATGACACTTTATTTTGACGTTTGAATAATAATAAACTATGTCTCTGTCGGTAAATCACTAGAATAAAATATTTACTCTGCAAGTACTTATTTTACTCTGCAACTTATTTTATAAAACAGACATTTTTATTTACTCATCGATTAAATTTACTTTCAAAGTAATAACTCAGCAAGTTAGATTTTTCAGAAAGATAATTATAAATTTATATAATAATACATAGTAATTAATCTCACAGCCCAAAAAACTCCATGGAAACCAGTTGAAAAATTAAAATGATTGTAATTGACCTGTTATTGGTCATTTTGTACTATTGGTTTACTTTATAAATAAATAAATTACTGATTAAATATTTAAAATTATAGATACATATATTACATATACACACATCTTGGAACATATAGAAGAGTAGGAGGAAACTTATTTATAGAGTGAATTAAAAAATATAAAAATATATTAATAGTAGATGTAATTATTTTTTTTGTGTGTATACCAGAAATGTTAAATACAATATATTCTTATACAGCCTAATATGGAAATAGCGAGAGATCTTGTGCTGGCCAAAACATATCTTCTAGATATTGTGTAAAATTTTTCAAAGTTTCGTCACAAATTTCATTAAGAACTATTGTTCTATCACTGGTTACTCATTTCTGTTACAGCCTGTAAAGTCAGATCAAAATACAGTCGAACTTCAGTAAGTCGAACTTCGATAACTCGTATTTTTGATAACTCGAATGAAACTGGTTGGCAATAGCGCCAAGAGTGAGAATTATGGGCAATTTTTACTTGATAACTCGAACTTCGATTACTCGAATATCTTTATAATTCGAACAGAATATTTGGCGCCAGCTTCAATAAGTCGAATTCTGGGAGGAATCCCTTAATTACATGATTTTGTAACGGGTGTTTTTATAACATGATGAAGGAGGCAGTTTGGTTTCTGCACTACTAAAGTTCAAACATATGCTTTGTTGATTATTATTAAGTGAAAAAGAAAAATACTGTGGCTACTTGATTTATCACGTTTAAGACATTTTCATTCCTGATGATATATCATTGAAACGTACTTTAAAAACTTTATCTATTGACGAACATTGAAGCTTTTTTTATTGAAAATCAAAATAAAAAATTCTCTCGTCAGTCACAAATAAGTGACTTCTTTACACTAAAATAATGTTTATAACTTTGATCTGTATATATCAATCTGTATATGTATATCATAAGGTAAGTGATTTTTACTCGAATAAATACATAAATAATATTTATACATATGCATTTTATTTAATAACCCGAAGTCTTGATAACTCGAACTTTTTTTGTGGCAAGTCATGGTTTGAGTTATCGAAGTTCGACTGTATGTCCAAAATTATTATAACAAAATAATATTCAATCCAAAGTCCTCTTTCCAATCTTGAACATCACACCCCCACCCCTCTTCCTGCCGTCCGGGACGCCGCGTCACCCCGCATGTAAATCGCTCCGCGACGCCGACAAGTTTACGAGCGTCGTCCGCTCTCATACGTTCCGGGACGTTCCGGGCGATACGTCTGAGCCGCGCTGGTTTACACTGACGTCCGGAAATAAACATGACAACCACTGGATCAACACAAGATTGAGGAATAGAAACCAAGATTTCACTACGAGTAAAGAATAGTTTCAGAGTGTCACTGGGTTGTGAACTGTGGCGTACATGTTGACTAATGTAAGAACAGTAAGGGCTGGTCTATAATTAATTTAATTTATAATTTATAATTTAAATGAGGGTTCCCGAGGGAAAAATCTGTTGTGGTCAGCACAAGACCTCTCGCTAATTCCATATTAGAGGTGTTTTTTGGCGATACACTGGTTCAAAAACGGTTTAACCCGGTTCAAACCATTACATTTTAGCGTTGCAACGGTGACGTCACTGACGCTAGCGGTTAAACCGTGTTCAAACCGTTTTGTCAAAACAGTTTGTTTTTAGGTTAATATTATTTAAGGTACCAAAATGATCATTAATAAACCGAATAAACTAGTAAATGTTGAAATGGAAAATAATTTGCCGTTAAATACAAATAAAATAAAACATACTTACTTTGATGTTACTATTACAGCAGTTCATTTTAATTTTTAAGGTTAGAAACTTAAAATGATAAATGTCCGGGGTTCAAAACATTTCATTTTAGCGTAGTACGGACTTATGACGTTCAAAATTGATGACGTTTCGGTTCAAACCGTTTTTGAACCAGTGTATCGCCAAAAAACAGCTTAGGCTATATAAGTATTGTATTGCACTTTGCTTTCGAAATGTCGTTTTATAACAAAATATTACAGAACTTTACCCAAATATTGTTTTTTGTTGTATTTAACATGTCTTCTGCACACATATAATTCTAAATACATCTATTTTTCATTGTATGATGGAGTTCCTGATTGTCAGAGATTCTTCCAATTCATTAACCAGATTGGCGGTATTTCTGATGGATAATAGATATGCATTTTACCTATAATTTCAAATATTTAATTAATAAAACAATAAGAAAGATTAAATATACTTCCCAGAATGTCACTAAAACTGTTGATTTTTGACACTGACATTAATATATGTCATTTACAAACTATGTTATAGACATTTGAATTTGTCAACTGGTTTCATTAGTGTAGTTCCGCCTACTCGACTTATTACCGTGAGTATTTTTTAACGTGAAACATTGGGTTTGTCATATCCATGGTGACGACTAGACATTTGATTGACAGCAATGTATTTGCCCGTTCCATTTAAAATGAAACATAGGGAACAGGGAACGAATCTGACAAAAGTATTATATTTAAATATTGTAAGAAATTTAGCGGAGTCAGAAAACCACTCGAGAGCACTAAACATATTTCGGGGACAAGGTGCACACAGTATTTTTTCTACATCTAAATTTAATTTTTAGAAAACAGGAATAATTATTTAAACAAAATTAACTTCTAATGACATCTTGTCAATATGACAAATAACCGTTGAATTTTCCTATAAGTTATGATTTGACATTTGATTAACAGCAATGTATTTGTCTGTCTCATTAAAATGACACATGGGGAATGAATTTGACAGAAGTATTATATTTAAATATTGTAAGAAATTTTGCGGAGTCAGAAAACCACTCGAGAGCACTAAACATATTTCGTGCACAAGGTGCACACAGTATTTTTTCTACATCTAAATTTAATTTTTAGAAAACAGGTATAATTATTTAAACAAATTAACTTCTAGTGACATATTGTCAATATGACAAATAACCGTTGAATTTTCCTATAAGTTATGATTTGACATTTGATTGACAGTAATGTATTTGTCTGTCTCATTTAAAATGACACATGGTATTATATTTAAATATTGTAAGAAATTTAGCCGAGTCAGAAAACCACTCGGGCACAAGGTGCACACTATATTTTTTCTACAACTAATTTTAATTTAGAATGCAGGTATAATTATTTAAACAAAATTAATCTCTATTGACGTCTTATCAAATGTCAAATTCGGTCCCTATGTTTCATTTTAAATGGAACGGGCAAATACATTGCTGTCAATCAAATGTTAAGTCGTAACTATGGATATGACAAACCCAATGTTTCACGTTAAAAATACTAACGGTATATACTTAAGCAAACTTTGATAGTTCCTATCAATCAGTTTTAAGTTCAATCGTTTTGTTGTGTAATATATGACAATAAATATTGTACAGCCCTGGTGTCTCATTTTTGGCATATACGTACAATATCATCCATTTTGATTCCAAGATGTCTGCCTACTGCAATTTAAGGTTAGGGGTGGTTTTATAGCACATAACCGTTCATCATCCCTTCTTTTTCTCATTTTCAAGGGTGAAAACCTTGATAATGCCCCTTATTTTACACATAAAAATTCTAATGAACCGTGAAAACATTTAGGGATGCAGATATTACCACTCCACTGATAGGGTGTGAAGGTTTTGATCGGCTTTGGATCTTGCATTTGCCTAACTGCGTCGCGAGGCGTTTCTCTCCAGTTTTAAGACGAACCTATAGGAGTCTTAAAAATAATGTAAAACATGAGATTCGCGCGAAACGCTACAGTCCGCACTTTTGAACTATTTATTACAAACTATACATATTAGGAAAAAGAAAGTATGATCTACAAATTAACGTTACACTTTTTGAAAAATATTTAGGAGCCAAGTTATGACTACTTGAAAAACATCTATTTTTGATAGCTGATATCATCAGTCCTTTACAAAATTTAAAAATATCGTTAGGAACATATTGTTCATTGGTTTTATGTTAATAACACACTAAAAATCTGTTATGGCCAGCACAAGACCTTCCGCCAATTTGATGTATTTTGTACAAATCCCATACCAAAAGTTCCTTGGAAAAGATTCTATATATTCAATAAAATTATAACAGGAACATAATATGTAAACTGCACTTGACACTGACATTTGTCAATTAGAACTTTTTGAATATACCAGCTGTTTTCATGTTTATAGCAAAGCTGACTGGTTTTTTAAAGTTAATCTCTTTATAGTTCTTTAATTCTATATCTATTGAATATAAAAGAAAATGTATAATCAAACCGTATAGAGAAAGATAGTTTTTCATATAGGTAATCACATAAAATGTCAAAAAATGATATTTAACTGCGTTTTTTCAAGAAAAACTGTTAAGAACTTCAAATAAGGGAACTTCCGGTTGACCAATTGTAACCAAAATCTAATCAGCTCTTTATATGGATATAAAGAAAAGGAATACGAAAGAATAATAATTTTTAGACTTGTAATATTGGAGTTATCGTCGGAGAAAAATTTATCACATATGGACACACACACACGATGGGCCATCCAGCGAATCAAGCGGTTTACGTCATAAATACAATATCACTAGAAACGTCATATGTTAAAAAGTTTACATGAGCATGTAAAACGAATGAAAATATGATCTGTGGGTTGCCTTCATAAATCCAAATCTTTCTTTAAAAGGTAACACGTCTGGTATTTTTTTTTTTTTTTTTTCAGCGAAATCCAATTTTATTTGATATATTCTGAACGATATTGCTTACGCCGTTATAAATACTTCATTCTTGTAGAATATGCAACAAACTATCTAGGATTATGTGAGATCCTTAAAAAAAAAAATACAGAATACTGCATACCATACAATTTTTCTGTAGCGTTTGCCATACGCTGTACATATAGATTTAATTTTCAAATTATTAATGACAAATAGAACGAAATATTACCTCACTATTCAGTGAAAGTAAGAGCCCACAAATCTATTTTTCATTTTCAAAATAAGTCAATAAATTAACTACAAGCTCTTGAATTTGACATGACAGAGCATTTGATATTTTGGCAATGAACAACGAAACCAAAAACAAAATGAAATCTCAATACAGGTTGAAAAGTATAATATAGACGTATAATATTTGATAATATACATGTTCAGAATTACTAATGTTAAAAAAATATAATCAAACGTCATTTTGCAAAAAATTACAAAAATTTACTTAATAATAATATATTCAAATATAATTATTTCTATTAAAGGTGTGTACTAAACTAAATCGTAGTAATATAGTCATAATTTAGTGCTTGGTTTTCTTAGCAAGATATCGTTTAAACCGAGCCTTTGTCTTCTGGACTGTAGTTATATCATCTGCAAATTTTTGAGTGCAGCAATTGCCTCATCGCTATATAGGATCGCGAACACAACATTTTCTTTCTACTATCTCTAAAAGTCGTTCAGTCCGTAACTTTTGAACCTACTTCGTAGGCGTGTTGATATATTTATATACGACACCTTAAAAATACTAAAAGTATAGAAACATGTAACAAAGTAGGACGTTAGCGTACAATGAATAAATCAAAACATCATAAATATAATAAAGAACGGTAGTTATTCCTTTTCGACATGAACAATTAAATTTATGGAGGTCGAAGGCCACGTAGCCAATAACAACTAACGGGGCATGCATTCTTACTCATCACTCCTTCAAGCCAATGACTCCACAAACGCACAAACCCAAGAAATATTACTCATGTTCCCACATCTCAAATCGTGGTTAGTGTGGATTATTACGCATTACAATTTGCATATACGACTCGACGAAGATAAAGTAAGAAATGAATAATTTATAATGGATTGTAAATTGTTAGAATGTATGTATGATGGTGATACTTTAATGGGAAATGAAAAGGAATTTTTTCTTCAAACGTCATAAAAATGGCATCTTTTGTGACTTGATTCACAAGGTAGAAATGAAATAAATATACAGGGTGTTTCTAAAATAGGGGGACATGACTTAACCACAGAAGAAACATCTATACAGAAGCGACAGTCAGAGAGAGAAACGAAAATTAGAGAGAGAAAGAGTATGCCAACAAATTTAAAGGGCTAATCAGATAAAATCGGATTGTTTCGGCATATCTTCGTATCTTACGATTCTTTGTTCTTTTCATTATCTCGACGAGAACATTTTCCGTTAGGGGTCAATAATAAAAGTGTATTGAGAAACATAAATTGATTCTCTCGAAATGGACAATGTCCATTTGCGCTCGAAACATACACAAGATTTTTTCTACAGTCACCACAATAGGGTCCTCCACCATAACAAAAAAATAATAAAATGTACACTTTATACTTACAGTACTGCTCAATAAATAACGATTGGCTAATACAAAAGATACGGTTTAAACTTAAAAAGGCTTTTAAATGATTATATCGTTACATTAGTCATCTATTCCATAAAAAAAATAAACCAAAATTAGAGCGTGGAAGCAAGGATTTATGATGATTTGATGAGTTTTTGTAGCAAAAGTGTGGTTAGTTGTCACGCCTGTCACACTGAAAAAATTAACAAATATTTCAAGGAATTTGTGATTATATAGACATGTATGTGCATTGACTGACTTCTAGAAATTATTTAAGTAACAAAATAACTAATAACTTTATTGTAATCAAAATAAATAGTTAACTAGAGATCAGATGTCAGTACGACTCGCAACTATCTTACCGCCATCTGTGTACAATCATTCCTATTACTAAACTTAACTGTTCACACAATTTATTTTATATTTAATTTTATTTTATCGATATTTTACATTCTTCTTGAGTTTTTATTTAATCTAATCTAAGCATTTTATACTTTCGTTTTTGTAAATGAATGCCCTATTTCATTTCCACACCAGTGTGGCATTTTGTTTGGTTATGTTAAATACCGACAGAGCATAGGTATGTCAAATTGACTTGTGAACGTGGTAAATGTGTAACCACAGTGCCATTAGTTCCTAACTAAACGTTTTCATTAAGAATGTAGACAAGTGACATTTCTCAACATTGTATATTTAGAAATTTGGACAGCGAGCGTTTTCTCTACTTTGTCGAGCATGAGCGGCAAAGTGACATTTGCGTTGACAAAAAAGAGCGCAAATGGCTACTTTCTATAGTGACTAGAAAAATATGTTATTTTTTCAACAAACGATAGGAAAAATCGTTATCATAAGAAAAAACATTATATTTCACGTATTCTGAAAGAGCTGTTGTCTCAGCTTGTCATGCCCATGTTTTTTAGGGTTATGGCTAATTCAAGCAAACCAAACACGTCTTCTCACTTTTGACATATGTCATTTTGTAAATTGTTTGTGAAAACTAGTAACATCCGTTTGTTCGGCTTAATAATATTTTACTACCATTATTATAAATAAGACAATTACATATCTTAGCTTACTCCTAAACAAGTTGTGAAGATTGACAAGGTATGACGTTGGTAGGTATTTCAAGACAAGTGCAATAATAATTAATTTACTACATTGACACATATTAAGTAATAAAAGTCATAGAGGCATCTAGGTTTATTACTGAGTAACAAACAATCAGAACAACCGGATACAAATCAAATATTTGCAAGACAAAACACAAACGATAATAAAATTTGATAGTAACGTTGCCAAAGTTACCGCTGAATACACTGATACAGACAACTAAACAAACACCACGTGTTTCATCATATGGAATAGGAACTTGCCAAATCGTCCGCTTCCAATTCATCCCTAAAGAGTTACAAGGATGATTTAAAAATGCTATCTTTAAAACAGGCCGCACTATGGATCATCCTCAATCGATTTCTGGTCCGATAGAAATTGCTTGCACTATAATTTCAGACTTATACTAACTTGACACCAAGATAAATCACGCATTGACGCATTCTTATTGGTTTACAATTTAGTGAATGTTACAGTTTTTTCAATAGGGACCTCCACTATAATTTTTAAATATTTTTTTTACAAAACTTCATCTAAACTGAAAGTGATATGTAATTTTAGAAAGTCTTTATTGTTATTCGTTAAGCCGTAATCATTTTTACCTCCCGCTACCCTTGGTAAGGAAGGTATAGGGATCGTGCTAAAAATCACATATTGAGATATTAGTAAATGACCACGTTTTAAGGTCCCTAAAATCCAATTTTAACATTTTCACTATGATGTCTGTATATATGTGTGTGTGTGTGTGTGTGTGTGTGTGTGTGTGTGTGTGTGTGTGTGTGTGTGTGTGTATGTGTATGTGTATGAATTTTGTTTGCACTCTAACTCAAATACTATCATTCAGAAAATTCTGAAACTTTGTATTTCTATCCTATTCTAATATGAAAAGAAGCCATTAGATTTTGGTGTAAATCGCATAACCGGAAATGGCACTTTACCTGAAGCTGATAATGGTTTTTCTTCAAAAAATATCATTAAATGCCATTTTTTCGCATTTTATGTCTTATAAAAATTAAAGATTATTGAATTTTCTACAGGAACACATTAATACTTTTTCTATATATTTTGCAGATAAATTTAAAAATAATTTTTTTTATTAGTCCCGAAGCCTAAGATAAACACAATTCCTTTGTTACACAGTTCATATTTCAAATGAATGTAACTAACAATAAATGTCACTGTCAAAAAACTAATTACTTCAAATTAATAATAGTGACATTTTAAAAAGAAAATAGTGAATAAAACAATAGTTTTATGCAATGGAACAGTTTGCAGCGTTAGTAAATACGTAAGTATGTATTTAAATTAATAAAAATAGGCTAGGAATGTGTGGCGAAGGATGATTGTTGCGTAACTATTATTGTGGTCCGGATGGGGTTATTCGCTACCGAAAAACGGTTTCTTTAATATGTTCTTATGTATGAATGCTATGATGATTGTAGACAAGGCGAAAGAAGAATGTTGTTAAAGAGTGAAGTGAGTCAGCTGAGCTCTTACTCTTATCCCTTTTCTTATTGTTACTATTGTTTCCGGGTTTTTGCTAACCCACTAAGTGGGAAACGCGTGATTTTACTTATGTATTTACAAATTAAATAGCGGGAGGTTTTGTGTTGGCCACATCAGATTTTTTTAATATTCTGTGACGTAGATATAGAGATGATTTTGTTCTCAAACAGTGGATTTCGCTAATAATTGAAGTCACATAAATTTATCTTTTTCAGCACTTATAAAAAATGTATAAATATGTTAAAATAATCCTTGTGGTCAATAATTGGAAATATGGGTGGATAATAAGTAATTTAATATCGTAATTAATAAAAATACTACGTATATATTATAGTCCAAGATTTGATTACCACTGGTAGCCTATGTCATTCAACATATCTTTTACTTTCATACCAACGTTTGTAATCTGTCATGGCATCATAAATTTAAATTAGTATTATTTGGTTTATTTCTGTTGTTTTATTGTTGTTATTTTCTGCATTTATATACTTGCAAATGGATTCCGTGTTTCAAAAAGGCGATAGCAGAAGGTTTGAAAGTAGTAAGAATTTGGAATAGAATAAATGTGTGACGTAAATATAGAGATGAAGAAATGGTAATAAAAACTCTATTATTTTAGAAACTAATAACTATTTTTAAACTTTGATAGTCCTTAATATACAGTTTTAAGGTCTAGTTCCCCTTGTTCTAATTTGTTACTACGGTGGAGGACCCTATTCTTTCTTACTCTTAAGGTTTCTCCTTGAAGTGAAAATGTAAATAATGAATTTGGTTGATTTATTATTGTGTGTCCTAAAGTGGCTGATGCAGACAAATAAAGAAGGCATCGCATTTATCAATTTAGGTTCGAATGCCTATGCCTACACTCACTCGTCTTGACTTTAATGGATTTATTAATCACATAATTGCCGTTTAGATGGACCATCAATAAACGTGTCCACCAACAATACTTTATAACTAATAAATCCACGAATTGTTGTCTGTTATAAGAACAATGACCTGTGGACGATCAAGACATGCGTCAATCAATTAGGGCTTTTTAATTTCCCCCAAATTTTTCAAAGATGCAGTGTGTACTTTCCATTTTTATATTTATTATTCATTGTATAGGTACAGGATAAAGTACAAATCAAAATTTAAAAATATGTTTAATTGACATTTTGGAAATTATAAATAAACATCACAAATTAAAATCTGAATTGGCGGGAGGTAATGTGCGGGCCATATTAGATTTTTATGGTGCATTTACGTCACATCTATGGATTTCTCCTCAAAGTCAGAGTGTAAAATAATAGTTATTTACATTCAAGTGCGTGTAAGTTGTATTTTACAGCGCGACAGCTTAAAAGGGCTCGTGCCTTATTAGCTGGAGCGCTGTAAAATACTTCACGCACGAGAATTGTATCAAATTTTTTGGCCGACGGTCACTTTTTTTAATGAGATAGGTTGTACTTCTGAAAAGGGTTAGTTTAAAATACTGAGGTTAAGTCAATTTCCAAATTTGATTTTACTTACCTTCATTAGAGTACTTCTTCTAGCAAAAATGTATCTGTGATAATAGACGTTGTTTATGACTGATAATATGTTTATTTGCTCATGCTTTCTTCGTAATAAATAATAGGTAGGTGTCGATATTTGACATTTCAGAAATGTTCGCCTCGCCTATTTGACAGGTATATCGATCGGTGACTATGTCGGTAACGGCGGATTTTTACAATAATGACAGATGTCGCTGCCGTGATTTTGGCTTATATAAATTAATTTTAAATATAGGAAATGTTAAAGTAAAAAAATAACTTAAGTAGGTAGTATTTTTTTACATGAACTTTATTATAGTAAAGATGATTTCTTTTCTAATTGCCCATAAACGTCCAGTGTATTTTGATTATTTTACCGCATAGTTAGACAAGTTGCAACACAGTAAGCGTAAAATGTAGGTTACACTTGCTGTGTATACAATTGTAAAGTTCCCACACTGACATCTGCTATGAACATCTGTCAATTAGAATTTTTTAAATATATTTGCTGTTTTCATACTTTTAGCAAAGCTGACTGATTTTTGAAAGTTAATCTCTCTATAACTCTATTGAATATGAAGGAAAAGATATATATATATAATCAAACCGTATAGAGAATAAGATATTCTTTCTTATTGATAATCGCAAAATGTCGAAAAATGATATTTAACTTCGTTTTTTCAAGAAAAACTGTTAAGAACTTCAAATAAGGGTACTTCCGGTTGACCAATTATAACCAAAATCTAATCAGCTCTTCGTATGGTTGTAAGGAAGAGGAATACGAAAGAATAATATTTTTAAAATTGTAGTTTTGGAGTTATCGTTATCACACACATACAGACATCATTGTAATACGAGTAAAATCGTATTGTAGGGACTTTAAAACGTGCTTATTCATTTAAAACTCACCATCGAATTTTTTGACGAAAGACAATATCTTCCTTACTTAAAGGTGATGGAAGGTAAAAATTGAAAATGAAAGGATTATTTATTTTATAGGTTAAGTTTAAATGTAATCTGTCAGTCTGAAATTCAATGTTGTTAACTTCGGACATTAAAGTTATCGTAAAGAACTCTCAAAATTATGTGTTTTATCTTAAAGTTATTCATCGGATTGATTTAGTTCGTTCTTCTTGTACATGTACAGCAATTATACGGTTGGCAACACTGCAATTTTTGTGCACTTTACCGACAATTTCAAATAAAATATTGTATAACGTTTTTAATGGATAATTTTATGTAGATTTAAAATATGTTTCATTCAAACCAAAGTATTTAACCGCGTACTAAGAAATAAATAAGAAAAAAAGTACAGTTTACAAAATTTCTAAAAATAAACCAAATTCTCTTTTGCACCCTAGCAAAAATCCCTAGTATACACAAACCAACTCTCCCCTATTTTTTCTTGAATCTGAGATCTACCCCGCGATCCGGGAATTCCGGGCATTCCAGATCTCCGATATTCAAACCCCACTCCGGTGACTGCAGCATTGAATGCCGTAACATGTGTAAGTCAGAAAGTCACCGGAGGATGAAAAATGAATCAACAGCTGGTTCCTCCGGACTCAGGACTGCCGCCCGGAACTGCATTAGCCAGTGGCGGGGAAGTGGGGCGCACGGGGGGATCTGATAGTGGTGAAAAATCACCACAAGGTAATAGTTAAAGAAGTGGGCATGTTTTGTTAGACTTGTTGAAGGTGGAGTGGAATTTGGAGATAGAGGTTGATCGTCAAGGTTCATCAAGAATATTTTTATCAGAGTTTTTAAAAGTAAAATAACTTTCATCATTCAAAATGAAACATTTTCCGAAACAATTTTCCGGTTGTTTTTAATCCTCAATTCTCACTAATCCAGCCAATCAAGCGGTTTACGTCATAAATACAATATCACTAGAAACAATGACGTCATGTGTTAAAAAGTTTACATGAGCATGTAAAACGGATTAAAATATGATCTGCGGGTTGCCTTCTTATATTCAAATATCCAATTTTATTTAAAATTTTCTGAAGGAGACTCCGTCCGCCGTTATAAATATTTCATTCTCGTAGTATATGTAACAAACTATCTAGTATTATGAGAGATCCTTAAAAAAAATACAGAATACTGCATAATACCATACAATTTCTCACTGTTTCTGTACATTCCGTATAGCGTTTGCCATACGCTGTACATGTAGTTTTAATTTTCAAATTATTACCAAGTAGAACAAAATATTACATCAATAATACAATTCAATGTAAGTAAGAGCCCACCATTCTATTTTTCATTTTCAAAATAAGTTAATAAATTAACTACAAGCTTTTGAATTTGACATGACATTTTGTCAATGAACAACGAAACAAAATACAAAATGAAATCACAATACTGGTTGAAAAGTATAATGTAGACATATACGCCGCATTTCTGTAAGAAAGTTGGTTATAATTTTTAACAACGTTGCTGACTTAACAACTTCGTTACAAAATTAGGGTGATATAATATTTAGTAATATACATTTCCAGGATTACCAATAATAAAAAAATCTGTTGTGGCCATCACAAGACCTTCCGTCAATTCCATGTATTTTGTACAAATCCCATACCAAAAGGTCCTTGGAACAGATTCTATATAATATCATGTAAAATCGAACACGAACACATACTATTTTTTACAAATTCTATACCAAAAGTTCATTTGAAAAGGTTCTATAAATCCAATAAAATTATAACATAAACTACACTACGTAATGTCCTTCCATCATCTCTTTGGCCTTTCTCTAAGTGTCACTTGCTAGCAACACTATGACATACCAATTTTAGATCCTATACTTTTTTCCATATTTGGTTTTGCACTTGCAACTGACATCTGTCAATTAAATTTTTTTGAATAATTATGTCAGCTGTTTCCATGATAAATAGCAAAGCTGACTAATTTTTCAAAATTAATTTCTTTATAATGCTTTAAACTCTACATCTATTGAATATGAAGGAAAATGAATAATCAAACCATATAGAGAAGAGTATTTTCTTTAATAAATATAATAACAAAATGTCAAAAAATAATATTTAACTGCGTTTTTTTAAGAAAAACTGTTAAAAACTTCAAATAAGGGTACTTCCGATGGATCAATTATAACCAAAATCTAATCAACTCTTCATATGGATGTACAGAAGAGGAATACGAAAGAATTATAATTTTTAGAATTATAGTATTGGAGTTATCGTCGGAGACAAATTTGTCACACACGGACACACATACACACACACACACACACACACACACACACACACGGACACACACACACACACACACATACATACATACATACAGACATTATCTTAAAAATAGTAAATTCGTATTGTAGGGACCCTAAAACGTGCTTATTCATTAAAAACTCACCACCGAATTTTTTGACCAAAGACAATACCTTCCTTACCTAAAGGTGGCGGAAGGTAAAAAATTTCAAAAATCCGTAAACGATGACGTAAACCGCTTTATTGGCTGGATAGCCCATACTTCAGTCTTGTATTCTAAAAATGTTTCCCAAAAGAGACCTTACTGACCAAAAATTACTGCAATACCTTCTTGAGAATGACTCTTGTTCAAATGTATAAAAAATCAGTCTATTACATTGTCTTATTCCTATTCACACAGTATCGTCCGAAATATACCATTCATATAAATAGTGTTTGAACTGAACTAATAAAATATTCAGCTCCCTGCAACAATACTTGCAAAATGCTTCACTTATCTTTACTGTGTGTCTTTAGCCTCTTCCATACATAACTGACCACGTTCACGTTTGCGTTTTCCATGTGCTATGTAAATCCAGACAATTACAAATAACTGATCCTTTGAATTGCTGATCTGCTGCATTCTTGCTCAGTATTGTCCTGCTCCTTTGCTCGCTATAAAAAGGCGCAGTGATTGCATATGTATCTGCGTCACGGGTCGGCGAATAACAATTACAGTGGCCGGGTCACGACCCGAGATCCCATCAGGAAAAAGACCCATTGTATGCCAACGAAGAATGTGGGGATGCAGAAGAAATATAGGGAATGCCCGTAATGAATACAGGTACAATAAGAGTTAAATGGGTTTAAATACGGATCGTATGGTACAGATTACAACCAGTAGCTATAATATAACTAGGTGGCAGAAAGGCGCTATGTTCGCAAACTATCTACTGGCTAATTTGTAATTATAAAACAGTACAGAATAGCTATTTGTGTATTAAGAGCGCAAAATGCGACATTGTCGATTGAGAGGTTGTCCTTCGTCGCGCGGCATTCTCTCGAAATCGACAATGTCCATTTGCGCTCGAAACACACACAAGATTTTTTCTACAGTCACCACAATGGGGTCCTCCACCATAACAAAAAATAATAAAATGTACACTTTATACTTACAGTACTGCTCAATAAATAACGATTGGCTAATACAAAAGATACGGTTTAAACTTAAAAAGGCTTTTAAATGATTATATCGTTACATTAGCCATCTATTCCATAAAAAAAAAAACAAAATTAGAGCGTGGAAGCAAGGATTTGTGATGATTTAATGAGTTTTTGTAGCAAAATGTGTGGTAAGTTGTCACGCCTGTCACACTGAAAAAATTAACAAATATTTCAAGGAATTTGTGATTATATAGACATGTATGTTCATTGACGGACTTCTCGCAATTATTTAAGTAACGAAGTAACTAATAACTTTATTGTAATCAAAATAAATGGTTAACTAGAGTTCAGATGTCAGTACGACTCGCAACTATCCTACCGCCATCTGTGTACAATCATTCCTATTACTAAACATAACTGTTCACACAATTTATTTTATATTTAATTTTATTTTATCGTTATTTTCCATTCTTCTTGAGTTTTTATTCAATCTAATCTAAGCATTTTATACTTTCGTTTTTGTAAATGAATGCACTATTTCATTTTCACAGCAGTGTGGCATTTTGTTAGGTTATGTTAAATACCGACAGAACATATGTCAAATTGACTTGTGAACGTGATAAATGTGTAATTACAGTGCCATTAGTTCCTAACTAAACATTTTCATTAAAAAATGTAGACAAGTGACATTTCTCAACATTGTATACTTAGAAATTTGGACAGCGAGCGTTTTTACTACTTTGTCGCGCATGAGCGGCAAAGTGACATTTTGCGTTGACAAAAGAGAGCGCAAATGGCTACTTTCTATAGTGACTGTAGAAAAAATATCTTTTAAGGCATTGTTGTACTGCCTAAAATAACATAACTGCTGATTACAACAAAGGATATTTTGATTACAAGAATGAATCCAAATCTTAAGATATTTCTTTGTAGTTTTCGTATGCCAACTAAGAATGCAGGGAAGAAGAAGAAATATAGGGGAATGCCCGTAATGAATACAGGTACAACAAGAGTTAAATGGGTTTAAATATGAATCGCATGGTACATATTAAAACGAATAGCTATATTAGGCATTTACGAAAATTCTACTGGTAGTATAGTCTGTTCGCTCCTAGCTGAAACAAGCCGATAATTTATTATCCCAATAGTTATTACCACAAACCATAAACCACTTTCTTGAGCCTTTGTTCATCAAACGGCGGTCAGTTGTAAATGGAGTGTTGAACAAGGATTGTATTCAGTTCGTTTTGATATATGCGTTTGTAAATTTTTAAGAGAATTTTTTGAAATTATTTTGAAATATATTTACAGCTAGGTATTATTATTGAATAAGTATAATTAAGAATTACCTGGAAAGACGTTTTCGGCTAATGACATTGTTTTCGGGTTTGGCCATCATCATAATTTCTAGGAATTATTTAATCTACTATTCATTTAAGTCACCCTTGATTGAATTTCGTTCATTTATAATCCCGGTTTTCTTTCGTCTTAACTTTGCAGCGGTTGTAAGTGAAATTTTAAATATGGAAATTGTACCATATATACCAGATCCATCTACCGGATCCATGGCCATGGTTTGTGTATCGAGTAATTCAGCCGATAAATGCGGTAAATGAAGTATCTAACCTCAAAAAAGGTAGAGATGTCAAGCGAAGTTGGAATCGGAGTAGGTTTCAGAAGTTAATTATGATAATACAGAAGACGAGACGAGATAACGTTTAACTACGTCAAATTTTAAATCTGTTTCATCTTTCAACTGCTTTTCATAGGCTATAATCTACCCTGTTTACCATTTGCGTTCTTAAACTATCTATCCCGGTAGCTGTTTACCGATACACAGTGGCGGCTTAAGACGTGAGCCACTTAGGCACTGTCTTAGGGCGCCTGGCTTTTTGGGGCGCCCAAAAAATATAAAAACTAAAGACAAATATATAAATAAACAAAAAAATCAATGTATGGAATATATACCTATACTGTATTATTAAATTTGGAGTCCCTCAAAGTTAGTTTTGTGTAAATAAATTGTGTAATTTATTGAATATGCCATTGCGAAATAATCAAGTCAGGAAGAAATGATACATAAATTTGCGATAGTGAAGGCACGGAAATTTACCATATAATTTAACCATTCTTGGATCCTCGTTAGTTTTAAATTCTGATAGGTTTTTTACCTTCCGTCACCTTTAGGTAAGGAAGGTATTGTTGTTCAAATACTCTAAAATGCGTACACTTACGTAACATTCTCTTTACAATCAAATAATATTACTATCAAGTCTATATCTCTACCAATTTTTGAATTATTGCCCCAAAAGTCAATATACCCCACATTTAGATAAAAACTTCAAAATTTTCAAAAATCTAATTTTTATGTAACTAGATACTTCTCAATGCGTTGATCCCAAATTTTGAAACCGCAGATCGATATGTCGTTTCGTTCTCGAGATATTTAGATTTAAAGTTTTGCTCAAAACTGCCCATTTTTGGGTAATAACCCAAAAATGGGTTGAGATATGACTTTGGCGACATCACCATTCGATTCAAAATTAGATTTTTGAAAATTTTGAAATTTTTATCTAAATGTGGGGTATATTGACTTTCGGCTCAGGGCGCCTATATATCTTGAGCCGGCCCTGATTGGAGTTATCGTAGGAGAAAAAGACACATACACACATACAGACATCATCTTAAAAATAGTAAATTCTTATAGTAGGGCTTATTAATTAAAAACTCACTACCGATTTTTTTGACGAAAGCCAATACCTTCCTTAACCTAAAGGTACGACAATTCTTACTCTAACTTAAAGTATGTAAATCTGCAACTCGGTTCCACTCGAAAATATCATCGATGATAATCATATCACTTATTATATTACGTATGAAAATGCATTGAAGGTGGTATATGTATGTATTTGATTTAAATAGACCAAGTGACGAAATTTTCTTACTCTGTAGCAACTAACAATATGAAACAATCATCTTAATCTTTATTTTCATCTTTATCTCACCGTCTTCGTTTACACACTCTCGTTTTCGGCGATATAAAGCGGCACCATGAAACATAAGTAAACAGTGATATTTATAGGCTGTAAAGCGGCAATAAAATCGGTGTATATTTTCACATAGTTAGAGCGACATACCGCCATGTTCCTACACGACTAAATCCTTTGGGGGCGGCTTTACGACCAGGTAGAAAAGTCGGGAGCTGGCACAGAGTGTGCTGAGTCGGTGAGTGATGTTAGAGTGATTGCCAAGTTAAGTTGAGACTGAATGATAACTCAGATTAAGAAGAAGTTTTAAGATAGTGAAGTTAAAAAGGTAAATAATTTGCTATATATAATAATTTTAAAATAAAAGTGAAATGAAAAGAAATGGTCCACATAATGTTGATTTTATTTTAATTACGAACAATTCGGGCTTAAGGCCCATCTTTAGCTATTGATACATTATTATTAGCAAAAACAGGTTAACAGGATGATAAGTATAAAATATTTTATTACAAACTCTGAAAAAAGAGAAGATTTGTTTTTGGACCGCTGGCATGGTTGACATGTTGAGAAATCTAAAACTGATCTGTCCTTAGTCGTAAGTTTACTGATGATGGTAACTTAGTTGCCGAAATACGTATCTAGTTTTAGCGTTTTTAGTTAGGTTTAGGAATTTTTTAATTATTATGTTCGTGTTACAAATTTACTGGATATATAGAATCTTTTCCAATGAACTTTCGGTATAGAATCTGTAAAAAATATATAGAATTGGTTATGTGTGTGTATGTGTGTGTGTGTGTGTGTGTGTGTGTGTGTGTGTGTGTGTGTGTGGTGTGTGTGTGTGTGAGACAAATTTTTCTCCGACGATAACTCCAAAACTACAATTCTAAAAATTATGATTCTATCGTATTCCTTTTCTTTATAACAATATGAAGAGCTGATAAGATTTTGGTTATAATTGATCAACCGGAAGTACCTTTATTTGCAGTTCTTAACAGTTTTTGTTGAACACACGCAGTTAAATGTCATTTTTCGACATTTTATGTGATTATAATATCTTATTTTCTAAACGGTTTAATTATACATTTTCCTTCATATTCAATAGATATAGAGTTACCTATAGAGAGATTAATTTTCAAAAATCAGTCAGCTTTGCTAAAATTATGGAAAAAGTAGATATATTCAAAAAATTCTAATTGACAGATGTCAGTGTCAAGTGCAAAACCAAAGTGGAAATTATAGGATGAGAAAGTAACATAAGTGACAGAGTGTCCCTCGCAAGTGACTTGCAGTTTCAATACCGGGAGTACGAGGAAGGCCAAAGAGAAGTTGTCAGTGTCGAGTGCAAAACCAAAGTGGAAAGTATAGGATCAGAAAGTGATATGTGATAGGAACTTTCAATGTCGGGAGTACGAGGAAGGCCAAAGAGAAGATGGAAGGACTGTGTAGTAGATATGAGAGAGGAAGAACTGTGTCAAGAAGATGCGTTGGATAAGTGTGGATGAGTAGAAGAGAAGAATAAGAAACAGCGACCCCTAATAAAATAGAAAAAAGTTGAAGAAGGAGGAAGTGCCAAGTGCAATTTATATAATGTACGTTGGTGTTATAATTTTATTGGATTTATAGAATCTTTTCAAAGGAACTTTCGGTATGGAATTTGTAAAAAAATAGTGTGTTGGTGTTACAATTTTACAGTATATATAGAATATTTTTCAAGGAACTTTTGGTATGGGATTTGTACAAAATACATCGAATTGATAGGAGGTTTTGTGCTGGCCACATCATATTTTTCTATAATTAGTGGTACACCCTATGTAATCTGAATACATAGAAGCATTTTAAAGTATGAAAATTAATTATTTCTTTTCTTACTTTACCCTATCACTTTTATACTATCATACACAATTCACATTTTCATAATATTCTTCTTCCTCCCATTCTTTATTCTTTTCCATCCTCTATGTCTCCTGACCCCGCTAAGCTAACCGCACCTGTCCTGTCCTATCTACGTCTGTCTGATCGATCAGATCCGGTGGTAATTATTACGGGACGTCGTTGTGGCGATGAGGAGGCGTCGCTGTCGTGAGATTGATCGGGACTTCAGTCAGCCATCAGTCTTCCTTTAACAAAGTTAACTGCGGCTAGACACACCAGGCGATCGGATTCCCTGGCACCCGGAGATTGTGACTGTAGGTCGAATTATCGCGGGGTATACTCGTATTTGGTAATGGAAACTAAATAAATCACCATCACGGCTGATTGTTATTATTCAAACGGGCCATTCGATTCTGGTCCTTCTAAATTTGTCTCGGTTGGATAATCCATATACAGACGAGGATGTCTCAGTCACAGTTTTTAAATGAAAATTAAATTCATAAACCGTATCGGTAGAAGCTAGAGGAGAGGACGAACGCGTCTATGAATTTTATCTAAATTCGGTTTAAGATAGTACTCGCGCTACAACATGTGCAAAAATTACGTGTAGGGTAAATACAATAAAGTTGCATTATTTGTAGCGTACCTATATCAATAGTACAACGCTTGACCTAGGTATGGTAGAACTGACCCCATAGATAGTAAATCTGTCCAATCACGTTATAGTTCAAAATTTTATATAAAACTAAATGATCAATGTGTTGTCTGGAAAAACTATTGATTGTCAAAACTGACGTTAAACGTTTTTTTGCAAAAACGTACAATTTATATTCTATTTTGTTGATATTCTGAAAATGCCATTTACCAATCAAAAATATGGCATTTGGTTTATGGTGAGACATTACAAAATAGTCGTGCTGCTGTAAAACTAGATTTATTATCTGTGGGTCAGTTCTACTATGGGTTAATAAAGAAAAATTCCTGAAACAAAATCTTGATAAGACAAATTTGGCAATGAATCAAATAAAAATAATGTTATTTGGACATATGTGTACTGACGAAACTATTGACCCTATATTTACAGCGTTGCTAGATTTTTTCCCCCCTATTTCTTTCGCCCTGTAAAAGTAATAATTTTCGTACTTTCTTAAGCAATATCTCTTAAATAAATGGATTTTTTTTAAAATTTTATTTGTCATTCGTGTACTGAGATGTTTTTCACTAAAATGTTACGTTTCGTTTTGAAGCTACAGTAATAGTAATTTACGTAACAAGACCTGAAAGTGATACTTTACCGGGCGAGCAAGCATATTCCAGAGCGAGCCGTAGGCGAGCTTTGGAAGCTTGTGAGCCCAGTATAGACACTTTCAGATCATGTTGGGTACAATATTTTTTTTGCGATCCTGAAAAAAGAATAAAAAAGTATTATTTTATTTTTTACTGCGAGAAAATAAGATATAAATAAACGACAGATCTCCATGGAAACATTTAGCTTTACCGGTCCCGGGATCGGTAAAGTACTTTCCGAGCTAGCTCAGCAAAGAAGGACTTTCCGGTCTAAAGAGCTCATTTTCTGGGCGATCGCGAAAAAAAAAAATGTATTATTACCTGCATGTACAAAAAGTGCTATCTTTAAATGCATTTATCTCGTCTGAGATGGTCAATCGATTTTTGCTAATAAGAAAATATGTTGATATTGTTAAAATTTCATAAGATTCTGACGAAACTTACTATCTAATTCGATTTAGAGAAAAAATCAAATTACAGAGAGGTTGATTTAGGCTGTGTCCGATGTCGCATTTTGGCATTTAGATTTTAGGATTTAGGTCTTCTTTCTTCTTCACATAAATACAACTTCGAATGGCACACGTATGCTATCCATTAGTATGCATAGCAACATTTTAGAATAACAAAAATGAATAATTTGATGCTTCAGATTAAATGTTAATATTATATTTCATAAAATAGAAGCTAAGAAGCTATTCTTTTACAGGAAATTTGACATTTTGCACAAATTATAGCAACGAACATGATTTGTTTAATTAGTACGCTTCAACTTCAGGGCGTAGAAATGTCCAAATAATTCTATTGAAATTTGGCACTACGTGTATATTTTGTAATTTGTTAAGGCCTATACTTGAAAATGTAAGCCGGTCGAACTATTATACTGCTGTATCTTTTATAACCTGACCATTAGTTTTGAAAAATGCTATAACTACATCATTTTGCCAAAATCTCTTATGTCTAATGGTAATCCTCCTTCACGAAACGCATGCATACATTGTCTTCCAGCTGTCATTCTTCGTCTCTCGTCTTTCTTGTCGGTTAAAAGTGTTGCGTAGTCATCGTGTCACTTGTATCGATCAACTCTTCAGCTCTTCACGTCAACCTTGCTGTCTGGGCTCTCTGGCCCGTCTGCACGTCATCGCCATCTCCAAAGATGTCAATCACTCAAGTGGAGAGGAGAGGAGAAGAGAGGAGACAGGGCAACCGCATCCATCAGTGGTCATTAAAATAAGATCGAAGAGAAAGAAGAGAGAATAACAAAAAATAATAAAATGTACCCTTTGTACTTAAAGTACTACTCAGTAAATAATTAAGATAAAAAATCTGTTGCGGCCAGCACAAGACTCTCACCATTTCCATATTAGGCTATATAAGTATTGTACATATTAGACATTTCTGATACACACAAAAACACATATCTTCTTTATATATTTTTATATTTTTTAATTCATTGTATTCACTCTTATTCTTCTAATGTTCGAGATTCTTCCAATTCATTGATGAGATTGGCGGTATTTCTGAAGGGTATATGTAAATATGTATCTATAATTATAAATATAGATATAATTAAAAATAAAATTAAGAAATATTAAATGTACTTTTTGACACTCACATTTATCTCTCAATTACAAACATTTTAATTTTTCCACTTGTTTTCCATGGGCTGCGAGATACATTTACATCTTATTATTTTATATATTTATATATCTCTATCATCTATGGGAAGATATAATAAAAATATTATATGTATCGGATAGAGATTTTTATATTCTTTAATATTAGTAGTAATAACAGAAATTTTCAAAAAATAATATTTAGAAGATTTTTTTACATCACATATCGAGATTTTAGTAAATGACCTCGTTTTAAGGTCCGTGGTATCCAATTTTAACATTTTCACGATAATGTGTGTATGTATGTGCGTGTGTGTGTATGAATTTTGTTAACGCTTTATCTCAAATACTATCATTCAGAAAAATGAACCCTTGTATTTCTTCTCTGTTCTAATATGGATAGACACCATTAAATTTTGTTGTAAATCGGATAACCGGAAATGGCATTTTACCTGAAGCTCATAATGGTATTCTTTAAAAAATACCATTAAATGCCATTTTTCGCATTTTGAAAATTAAAGATTATTAAATTTTCTCAAGGAATACATTAATACTTTTTCTATATATTTTACAGATAAATTTAAAAATCATTTTTTTAAAAATATCCCGAAGCCTAAGATAAATACAGTTCCTTTGTTACACAGTCCATATTTCAATTGAATGTAACTACAGGTGAATGTCACTGTCACTGTCAAAAAATTAATCACTTCAAATTAATAATACTGACATTTTTAAAAGAAAATATTATAAAGCAATAGTTATATGCAATGGAACAGTTTGCAGCATTAGTAAATACGGTGGTTATGTATTTAAATTAATAAAAATTAAATAGCGGGAGGTTTTGTGTTGGCCACATCAGATTTTTTTTTTTTTTTTTTTGATATTCCATAGTTTAATCCCATACTGTATATGTATACAGGTGTCTCTTAAATAGGGGGACATGGCTTAACCACATTCCTGAGGCTAAAATAAGACGATTTAACCAAACTTGCTTCTACCGGAAAGTGTACCATTTAGCCAGAAATCTGCTTCAAAGTTCTTCGAAAAAAAATTAATTTTGCTTATAATAATCGGACGCTTTATTCGATTTGGATGAAATTTGGTATGACAGTTTATATGGTTATAAGTCATCTTTTAAGGTGATACTTGTTATTAATAGTGAACCACTAGTGTATGAAACTTAGGTATCCCAACATAAATTAGATCGTAACTTTTTAATGGCAATTCCGAAAATGAGAATCATTAAAAATTACTTGTTTGACATTTGGATAGACTGCTAGATTAAATTTATTTTAAAAATTTAGCAGTGCAGACACTCAGATTTTATTTTTTTCTGTGTGAACCGTAACAGATATCACAAATTACACAGAGAGACAGAAGTTTCGAAGAACTTTGAAGCAGATTTCTGGCTAAATGGTACACTTTCCGGTAGAAGCAAGTTTGGTTAAATCGTCTTATTTTAGCCTCAGGAATCTGTGGTTAAGCCATGTCCCCCTATTTAAGAGACACTCTGTATTATAATACAGTTTGGGGACGTGTCAATACTGTGTCTTCTGGACTGCATCTGCATATTTTTGAGCGCAGCAATTGCCTCGTCGGTATAGGATCGTCTTAACGGCTAACCAACCCCAAAGCAGCAATATTGAGAGAATAATCAAATACCCTCTTGATTTCTTCCTGCGTCTTGTTTCTTTCTGTATCTGATTCGCTTTTCCCTTGACAGTTATATTGGGACGTTGGGTTGATATTAGCCTCACGGTGGCTAATATCCGGGCTGGCGATGAACGAAACTTCATTAGTAAGTAAGTGGCGGCATTGGCGATTAGACGACGCTGCCACAGCGGAAAATAACTCACTAGATTCCCGGGTCTGAACCCTCAGCATCAGCAATAATCAGCAAGAGCAGTCGTGCATCTAGAGTAGCACAGAATCTCTGTATTAGATGCTGCAGGAGAAAATTTAAGAAGATCTTATAGCAGTCCTCAAAATGATGTAAAACATGAGATTCGTGTGAAACGCTACAGCCCGCACTATTAAACTATTTATTACAAACTATACATATTACGGAAGAAAAAAAGTATAATATACAAACTAACCGAACATTTTTGAAAAAAAAATTGGGGGCCAAATTATGACTAATTGAAAAATAGCTATTTTTCATAGCTGATACCATCAGTCCTTTGCAAAATTTCAAAATTTCGTTAGGAACATATTGTTCATTGATTTTATGTTAATAACATACTAAAAATTTATACCTACTCAAATTCATAGAAATAGAAGCTAAGTAGTTTCACGTGATAAACACTATTTTCTCGAATTTTTATTAATTTGCACTCATAGTTCAATTACAGTCTAGCTACGCCCTACCCCAGGGCCGGCTCAAGATATATAGGCGCCCTGAGACAAATTAGATTAGAGCGCCACCATCCGTTACAAAAATTATTTCTGAGTTTTTTGGACTTAAAACAAAACGACAAACTTAAAAGTTGATAGATAATATATAAATTATAATCATTAGCAATAAAAACACTATGAAATTTACAAATTCCATACAGAAAGTTCCTTGGAAAATATTCTATAAATCCAATAAAATTATCACATGAATATACATTACGTATACTTATTTATAAATACTTTACAATCAAATAATATTACTACCAAGTTTATATCTCTATCCATTTTTGAATTATTACCCCAAAAGTCAATATACCCCACATTTAGATAAAAATTTCAAAATTTTCAAAAATCTAATTTTTATGTATCTAGATACTTCTCAATGCGCTGATTCCAAATTTTGAAACCGCAGGTCGATATCTCTTTTCGTTCTCGAGATATTTAGATTTAAAGATTTGCTCAAAACTGCCCGTTTTTGGGTATTAACCCAAAAATGGGTCGAGATATGAATTTGGCGATAACACCATTGGATTCTACGGGCAAAATTACATAAGTACACCAATTTTCAGAATTTTTGAACACCGCATACAATCTCTAAAGCAAAATAACTGAAAATGGCCAAAAATCGAAAAAATCGTAAGGGGTACCCCTTAGGATTTTTTCAGATTTTGGCCATTTTCAAGCTTTTATTAATAAAAAATGAACCGGTTGGACAAAAATTATGAAAATTGCTATACTTATGTATTTTTGTCCGTAGAATCGAATGGTGATGTCGCCAAAGTCATATCTCAACCCATTTTTGGGTAATTACCCAAAAGTGGGCAGTTTTGAGCAAAACTTTAAATCTAAATATCTCTAGAACGAAACGAGATATCGATCTGCGGTTTCAAAATTTGGAATCAGCGCATTGAGAAGTATCCAGATACATAAAAATTAGATTTTTGAAAATTTTGAAGTTTTTATCTAAATGTGGGGTATATTGACTTTTGGGGCAATAATTCAAAAATTGGTAGAGATATAAACTTGATAGTAATATTATTTGATTATAAAGAGAATGTTACGTAAGTGTACGCATTTTTAGAGTATTTGAACAATACCTTCCTTACCTAAAATGTGAGGGAAGATAAAAATACCTATCAGAATTTAATAAAACTAACGAGAATCCAAGAATGATTAAATTATATGGTAACTTTCCGTGCCTTCACTATCGCAAATTTATGTATCATTTCTTCCTCACTTGATTATTTCGCAATTGCATGTTCAATAAATTACACAATTTATTTACACAAAACTAACTTTGAGGGGCTCCAAAATTTAATAATACAGGACAGGTATATATTCCATATATTGATTTTTTTGTTTATTTATATATTTGTCTTTAGTTTTTATATTTTTTGGGCGCCCCAAAATGCCAGGCGCCCTGAGCCAGTGCCTAAGTGGCTCACGCCTTAAGCCGCCACTGCCCTACCCTCACTTCGTTGTGCGGGATTTAGGTCCTATCCCAAATTCTAAACTATATGAGTTAATATAAAACATACTTTGTTTAATCTTAGTTACCAATTAGGTCCTGTCCCTATATAACCAGTGTTCTCTCCTTTATTCCTCAGAGCTGTTTTGACCTCTGGCATGGTTTACATGCTGAGTAATCTTAACTTCTCTGTCTTTACTTTGTAGTTTCTACTGATGATGAGTACGTAATTCTCGAAATACGTACATAAATAGTTTTTAAAATTATTGTTAAAGTTAAAATGTTTTTTCTTTAGTTAAAACTTTGCCTTAAAACTCCGTTTTAGTTTTTAATTATGGACATTAGTAACTTTATTTATAAATCTCAAAGCATTTTTATTAAACCGATCAATAATTATTGATTAATTTAGACTCTTTTGGTCTAAAGGGCATAAAAACGAATTGCTAGATTCATATTCTGCATCAATGCGCTTTTACTATCTCTTCTCTTGGTAATAATCACGGTATCTCTGTTCGTATCCGATCACCAGCATCCATGCACCATTCCGTCTAGTTTACGATTCTTTGGCTTCCATCTTGCTCGGTCGGTACAAGTGCGATCAGCTTTAGCTGCGGACGGCTAACATGGTTCTTGTAACGTAATCGTGGTTGTTAGAGACATTAGCCGAGGAGATGCTATCGCCTGGTAGTTCATCTGCGTGCCGTGACGCATTGATGGCGCTGGTGTAGAGATTAGCGTGAGTTACTGCCAGGGAGTGATCTCTGTTTTTATAGCCCGGGTTCTTCCAAGGATAGACGGAGGGCAGTAAGAAAAGGGGGTGACGTAAAATGTAAGAAGTTTTTGAAACAGACATATAAGGGAAGTGGCGATTAACACAATTTAATTATGTATTTAAATATGCAAGACCATTTTGTATCTTGTATATTAAGGTGGAGTGAAATAGACACTTACAGAATTGACATCACATGCAAGAAAGAGATAGAAGATCATGCTTCCAAACAAACCTCCCCTTGTTGTATTACATCCCAATCCATGATTCTATCTGCCATTATGTTTGCAACTGCCGTTCAGTGTTAACTAGTGCTGTGAGGATCCAACAAAACATGGATCCGAGGTCCCGGATTTCAAAATATCCGGTTCCTCGGATATCCGATGTTCGGATATTGAAGCGGATATCCGTAAATTTAACTCGGATTTGGATTCGGATCCTGATTTGGATCCGGATCCTGGTTTGGGTCCGGATCCGGATTTATTGTGTTGTTTACGGATCCGGATCCGAATTTTAATTCTGGATCCGATTCATCATTTTGAATGTAAAGGCAAACATCTGGTAGTGAGTTCAAATTTAAACCGTTACAGTGGGTCTCTTTATCTCTACAGCGGTCTGTAAACAGCAATAAATTTTATAATACCCCTCTAAAATAGACAGGTAGCTGATGCAAATACGAGAAGGATATTTCTTAGAATACTGAATTCTGTAGTTCTAAAATTTTAACATTCATTACAACAAATACTTCAAAGAAAACGAGATTAATATTAAATTTGAGAAATAATGGTTACAGGTTCATTGCAAGTGTCGAAATACCTATTTATTTATATCGTGCACGTGTTTCACATAAAAGGGATTGTTTTTCCATGTCTAAAATCCGATACTCATACTCATATTCGGATCCGGATCCAAAATCCAATACTCAGATTCAGATCCAAAATCCGATACTCAGATCCGGATCCAAAATCCAATACTCAGATCCGGATCCAAAATCCGATACTGAGATTTGGATCCGAGATCCGGATAGTTCAACATTCAATTATCCGGATATTTTTGGATCCGAAACCAAAACTATCCGGATCCGGATCCCACCACTAGTGTTAACCAAATTCTTTGTGATTTGTTCGTTGTATTCAATAAAAATGAGTTTAAAGCCACAAGATATGTGTGGGGCAACTTTTTTTGTTTGATAATATTGAAGATCATTCGATTATTCAACTAACACGATGGCTAGAGTATAGAACTCTATGGCTGATGGACAGGTCTTTGTTTGGTAGTGGTAACCATAGCAACCTTTAGTTCTATGCTTTGCCACAAGATGCGCTCTTGCAAATTGCAATTGTGTGTCTATTATAAAAATTGGAATTTAATTTTTACTTTCCGCTACCCTTGGTAAGGGAGGTATTAGTATGCTAAAAATCACATGCCGAGATTTTAGTAAATGACCACTTTTTAAGGTCCGTAGAATCTAATTTTAACATTTTCACGATGATGTCTGTATGTATGTATGTATGTATGTATGTATGTATGTATGTATGTATGTGTGTATATGTGTATGTGTATGTGTGTGTGTGTTATGTGTGTGTATGGATTTTGTCTGCGGTCTAACTCAAATACTATCATTAAAAAATTCTGTAACCTTGTATTTCAACCCTATTCTAATATGGAAAGAAACCATTAGATTTTGGTGTAAATCGGATAACCGGAAATGGCCTTTTACTTGAAGCTCATAATGGTTTTTCTTCGAAAAATACCATTAAATGTCATTTTTTCGCATATTATGTCATTAGAAAAATTAAAGATTATTGAATTTTCTACAGGTATACATTAATACTTTCTCTATATATTTTACAAATATTTTTTTTTATAAATCTCAGAGCCTATGATTTAAATGTATTGAACTGACAGGTAAATGTTACTGTCAAAAAACTACTGTACGATCCAAATGTCAACCTTTTAAGTTTTCACTTTGGACGTGCGGTCTTAAGCACATACATTTTTTTTTATTTCAAGCCAAGTTACAAGGTTTATTTTAATAATTAGAATGGGGTACCGTGGCCGCGTGCCTGAGTGTCTGGTCGCGAACTTGGGAACTTGGAGGAACCGGGTTCGATCCCGACCGGCGCTAAATATTTCGAATTTTATATGGCACAAAAGTGATCCCTGTGGTGCACTCTCCACGCCAACAATAAGTGAGGTGACGCCTGGTAAACACCCGCACGGTACAAATATGTCATCATGATTTCCGATATCTGCGACAAAGCAGACTGGCACAGCTAGAAATAGGTAATATGACGTGATGATATATTTATTTTATTTTAATAATTAGAAACGGTGCAATGCAGAAATGCATGATAAGCAAAATACATTGCAATGTCATTCAATTCATTGACGTATTTGTCTTAATCAAAACAAAATAATTTTCATATAAGCTTACGTGGTAAACAACATCTTCAAAACATAATAAATCAGCATTTTTTACATACAAACAAGATCCAGTGACGTGTGATAGAGCCAAAGGTAACAAGCAAACATCACTGGCATAGCCAACTGGGCATGATTGAGAGCTAATTTATACATAGTCATTGTTAAATCAATATTAGTTGGAAATAAATTTGTACTGATTTATAATTTTGTTGTTACAATTTCGGTTAATTGAACACTAAAATGTAATTTATATTTATGGACAATTTATAGACAAATGCAATTTGCTTATTACAAAATTAATAATTTATTAACATTATGAGCGAAATTATTGGTTCCACATAAATACAACTGATCTGCACTTAATTGCGTCATTTGTTTTGTTATGATATACTGATGGAATACATTCTTTTATTTTTAATATGTGCCAAACCTGTTCATAGCACGATTTCAATACATTTTTTTCACAATAGGCGTGTTTCTTCGGGCTGTGATTAAATTTAATTCCAAAGAAACTACAAAATTAACTCGATCGACGCGAAACCTACACAACGTCGAACGAACTTGATAAATCAGCTATTTTGTTTGAAGTAATACCCAAATCGAAGTTTAAAGATGGATAGTGCTGAAGCAGAAATAATATTTTTAGTATGGAATGTGAAGTAAAATATGAAAACACATTTCTTTAACTTTTTTTTGTACTTGCAGGATCTAATATTAGAAAAATCAAAACCATAATAAATGTTGTACCTACTGACTCAAGTCTAGTAGTTCGGATGATTCTGATAGATAGACATAAATTTGCTCAGTCCAATATTTTATTGCTTGCTTTTTCCGCCATTTCAAATCTTTTGTTATTTTAATCACAGTGATCATGTGAAAAGACTGATAATTATTATTGTATATTTTTATTCCAACCCGGGCATATGTTATAAAAATGTATCTATTTATGTACCTTAAAAGATTAAAAGAAAATTTTTGGTTACAACAATGAAATTGTTATTTATAGTAAAGAATGTGTATCAAGATTGAGTTAATTTATTGAAATATATTTCTCTAATTATTAAAATAAAAATACAATGTACCATCATGGAAGAAAAACAACATATAATTTAATAAACGAAGTTCTCTAATTATATTCCTACAGGGTTTTTTTTTATTTCAACATATAAATGCTTGATTACAACAAAGAAAATTTGATTACAATAATGAAAATGACTGAAAACACCGAAATCGCTCAATGTGCGAAAAAAAACGCGTTGTGGACGGTACTGAATGATCAAATACCGAAATTCGCGTTATGGTTGTGTTTTTTAGGAGTTGCTAATTAAGTTACGTTGCAGTTTGTATTTATTAAAAAAAAAAAAAAAATACTAACTACAACGTAACACGTACCCTAACTGACAACTCATAATAGACCATTCCACCTGCCCCTCACAGGAGTGATTTTAACTTCACTTTTGAATATTTAAAAAAATATTTAATTATATATCTTATGATAAATATCGAGAAATTTTGATTTTGATACAATTCATTCATAAAATTAAACCATAAATTTTTCCATGGCTCCATCATTGAGTAAATTATGTATGAATTTTTTTCTGACAGATGCCCCTCACAAAATTCATTTGTTCTGGATTGATCTATTGGTAGACATTGGTTATTAGGTTGATTAGATTTCAGTAGTTGATCGTTCATCACCGTCCACAACGCGTTGTGACTGATTTCGGTGTTTGAACGCAACAGATATACCGAGTGGTTATTTAAAAAACAAATCCTGTTTGAAACTCTTTAACTCTGGAATACATTGAGATATCGATTTCAAATTTTTATCCCCTGCAAACAAGGGGTTGGAAAGTATTCCTAGAAAATACATTTATGTAGAAAAGCGAGTGAGTAGAGATAATTAATAATTTTACAATCAGCTAATTATTCCTACAGTGAGTTCCAATATTTTTATGTAAATAAACCACCCTCATCCTCTGGTACTCTCGTCCTCTTGTCCAGCGGTTGTCACCTACCTCTTTTGCCCTCACTAACTACCTCAGTTAGTATTCCAGCAGCTTGCGGGTGGCAAGGCGTCGTGATGAAGTTGTATGAACGATGACGCCGGTCGCAGGTCTCGTCCAGGGTCTAGTGTCCGCTAATTGATAATTAGTATGCGGCCAGACCCGCTGCCAATCACCGACAGAGTGCCGCCGACCCAACGGGAGACGAGTGGAATATGTATGATAGTTTAACGGAATATACATGCAAGGGGAGGGGGATTGGAGATTGATTGTTTATTGTTGGCAACAGGACATGGTTATATTTTTGTTATGTTGATTGTAATTAAAGACAATGGATGATACACAGGGTATTGATTTATACATTATCTCTAAACAATGTTTATAGGTATAGGGTGTCTTACAACCCGCGCCCCAGAGCGAATGAGGAAACTCGAGACTGCACTCGGATGTGTAATTTCGAAGAAAAAAAGAATCTAGCTTAAAAGATATTAGAGAAAAGACGTCTTAAAATTGACCAGAGACCTACACCACAGAATACATTTATACAGAAGCGACACTCCTTGCCGGCACCATTGTTGTTGCGATTTTACGTTTATGACCTTGAACTATAAATTTGTTGGCAAATTTACGCGCGAAATTTAAATTATTTTAAATGGTAAAAGAAAAATTAGGACATAAAAGTACTAAAATTTTAATTTTATTAACAAATCAAAAAGAAATCTGATAAAATAATCACTTAAATTATATTTTTATTAAACAAATACCTGAATTTTATAAATTTATTACAATGCAGAATTTTCTATATCTTTGATGTGGGAAAACAAACGTTAGACTCGATGAATATGTCCCATATATCTTTCTCCATCAAATCTTCTCTTTCACAGGCCTTGAGTCACATTTTACACCTATATTTATTAAATGAATATACATTTTACATGATATGGTAGTCGTTTTACACAACTTACATTTCTGGATCTTTCGGAAACGAAAAAAAAACTTACATTTCCCTTTCTCCATTTTTAAAATCTATTTGTACAGTCTTTATATGAACAAACAAGTCCTCCCGATTTTACTTTCTTCATTTTATCCATTTAATTAGAAACTAACACCACTTCTAAAATTCACAAACAGTTCACAAAATGACATATGTCAAAAGTGAGAAGACGTGTTTGGTTTGCTTGAATTAGCCATAACCCTAAAATACATGGGCGTGACAAGCTGAGACAACAGCTCTATCAGAATACGTGAAATATAATGTTTTTTCTTATGATAACGATTTTTCCTATCTTTTGTTGAAAAATTAACATATTTGTTTTTATTAGAAATCAATTTGTGTTTCTCAATATACTTTTATTATTGACCCCTAACAGAAAATATTCTCGTTGAGATAATGAAAAGAATAAAGAATCGTAGGATACGGAAGATATGCCGAAATAATCCGATTTTATCCGATTAGCCCTTTAAATTTGTTGGCATACTCTTTCTCTCTCTAATTTTCGTTTCTCTCCCTGACTGTCGCTTCTGTATGAATGTCTATTCTGTGCCTACACCTTTAACGTGTGTTTGCCGTAATTTTACGTTACTAGGGTTTTATACAAATCAAATCTTCTTTAAAATGTGTGGGCGACTGTAGTTTTCGAAAAATACCAGTGTCAAATTAAATTTGACAAGGTGAATAAAAAAGGGCAAATTCTTACCATGTATTCAGCCGCTGTTTACTTAGAAATGATTATAATTTTCGGAGAATGTGGACGTAAGGCCAGAGAGGCAGCACGAGTCTTTTGGGAACGTTTTCCGGATAGAAATCTTGACAATAATATTTTCGTTTAACACATTTTACACAGCAGCTACAACACGTTGCAGTGTACGATATAAATGATGATCTCGGAAGACACATTCGCTAACCTAAATTTGGTGACAGTGAAAAGTCAACTCTAAAGTGTCAGAATTACAGTAAGTCAAACAAATTTTATAAATTGTCAATGTCCTAAGATCAATTTCATTATTTTGTAGTCACAGCTCGTATATACATACTCATACACTCATATGGTCATTATTACAGTCGTAGTTGGCTTGCACATTGCATTTTATCCACGGTAGCCTACGGGCAGTTAATGCAGGTTCCGTAGTTATTATGTTGTGTAGTTGTCGCCACCGACAGAGCGGCGCTCTTGCACTTGTGACTGGAATTACTAAACGGTAAACGCCGCAGGATTTAAAGAATGCAAGATCTGCTAAATGAATATACAAATCCACTAAATTCAGGATAGTTTTCTTTTTCAACAAATTATAAAACAATGGTCGGACCGATACTCAATATCAGATACCGATACTTCTAATACCCGAAAAATATTTTAGATATAGGTCAAAAAATTATTAATTCTTTATTACTATATATTATTCGGTAAACATTATTCTAATCCGGTCCTTTTTTTTATAAAAAAAAATGATTACAACAAAGAAATGCTTTATTACAGTAAAGAGTTTGATTTCAATAAAAATTACGGGCCCGATTCGAAGATCGACTAGACAAAAAAATTTGCTAGCCCGCCTCGAAAATTGACTCGAAATCGGGCCGGGTTTCAAGCCGGGCCGGGCCAAAGCTCGAAATTAGGTGCATCCGGCATTCCTAATTTTGATTTTTATGTTAAAGCGAAATGTTTAACTTTTTTCGTGTCAAACTTATAAAAAACCTCTACATTCTTATAATTTTCGACATTAGTTAACATAAGTAGTTAAAAAGACACCCTTCTAGTGTAAGTTATAAAAATTACAGACCTACGAGTATTTAATACTTTGCTTGCGAAAATCTTATATAAAAAATATAATTTACATAAAGATTTTTGTTTCTGCTTAAAATAGGACAAGAAATCATTATGGTAGGAACAAAAATCACTTTTATTTAAGTATACGAGTAATAATGATAATAATAGCAACATCACAATATAATTATTATGCTTTAATTAATAATCTTGAATTCTTGAAGTAAAATTTTACATTTTTATTTATTAATGTGTGAAGTATGTTGTTATTAAATCATTTTGATCCTTTTTAACTTCATCCATTTTCATTAAAATATTAAGGAAACTGTGCATTTGATCGAACTATAAGATTTTTCGGGCCGTCCCGAAAACCTCGAATTTTCGGGCCGGGCCAAAATCAAAAGTCCGACTCGCCTCGATTTTTGAAAATAATTAGCCCGATTCGGCCCGATAAAAAATATCTTCGGCCCGGCTCGATGATCGACTCGAAATCGAGGCGGGCTTCGAGCCGGGCCGGGTCAAAGCTCGAAATCGATTGCATCTCTAATTGTATTACACTGTTCATTCTATCTCAAATGAGTCCCTCCTCATTATTCCCCATTACTTTCTCTCTTACATCTGTTCCTATCTCCCATCTTGTTTCCACGAACCGATCTTGCATCGAAGTCTCCATATATCGCGTGACACACAAACTCATGACCATACAAACATAGGAACATATGTGTTCTTGGGACACGGACAGTAGCAACGTATGTCGAGCGTGAAAAAATCTAAGATGTTATCAACAAATTGTTCATGTTAAAGGGCAGTTTACACGTGGTATGGAGGATAATAGGGAAATTGGAGTTATGGGTGGTGGTAATCGTGATGTGTAATGGTGAGGATTGTATCAAGATGGAGGAAATGACGTTTACATAAATTTAGTATTAAATTTTTTTGATATAATTGGAAGTACCAATTATTTTTTTACTTATATTATATTAATTACGGTATTCTTAACTTGGTGGAACTTTAATGAAATAAATATGTCTTTAAAAATTATAAATCGCGTAAATTGGCTATTTTTTAAATGACTTTAGTATTTGTAAAGTTTATATACAACATCTGTTTCCGAGAAAAAATCAATTACTAGGTTTACGATGTATAATTCAATAATTAGAATAATACTACCTTTTTAGTCTGTGTTCTGTATTTTTATTTAATACCAACGTTTCGGCACCATAAACTGGTGTCTTCTTTAGGGAAAAAGGTAGTATTATTTCAATTATTAATATGAATTCTGAAGGATTTTTTAATAATACGAGGTCTGTCCGAAAAGTATCCGACCTGCCTTTATATTTCCCCGCTGCTGTTATTCTGCGTCATCGGGCTGGTGGTATCCTTCGAAGTAGTCCCCATTTGATTGAAGAATACGCTTCCAACGGCGTTTCTACTTTTGGAAACAGTCTTAGAACTTTTTTTTTGGTATTGCCTTTAGAGCATTCGTCGTATTAGTTTCGACTGTTTCTTTGTCATCGAATCGGTGTCCTTTGAGCGACATTTTTAATCTTGGGAATACGGAGTCAAGAAATGCATAAATCGTGATTTGAAGAAGACTATCTAAAAGTTTACATGTGTTGGGACCCTACCCAAGGAGCACAAATTAGTTTGTTATTAGTTCTATTAACTTTAAAAAAACTTTTCCTAAAACTTTTTAACTTGTATTATACCTTTTATGCAACGATAATTTACTGAATCTAACGTTTATACGACGTTAATGTCAGGCGGGTGGGGAATCTAGTCAACTAATTTACAACGTTTTTTTAACTACTATATAACTTTCTATTATCACTTAAGTAACACTTACATGCAATAGTTGCACATGTAGTTTGCATGAACTATAATATGTTGGTTTCATTAAAGCTAATTGATAAGAGATATATTCACTAATAAAACTATAATATGGGTTACTATTCAAACTACAATACAGATTTCTCAGCAAACTATTTTCTACCGTAAATTCATATTTTATCATATCACGAGTCGTATAAGTAGTCTAAGCATGACTATGTTGTATAATTATATGTACCAAGACTTGTAATGTCTTCTGCTACTTTTTAAATCTAAGATCATCTTTATAAAGATCATATTTTTTACATATCTGTTGAACTCATTTTATAAACAAATTTATTTTTACTGTGAAATATTATATTATACTTGGAAAAAAATCAAGGGACATTATAATATCCTAAAATAAATAAAAGAAAATTTATTAAATTTTTATGAAAAATTGATTTTTGTATTTTTTTAAATCATTCGATATTATAAAGAATAAAATATATTATAATAAACCATATAGGAGAATAATTACTTGCAGAATATTAAATTAAAAACACAATAAAATTAATTTATACTAAATTTTACAAAATGGCTTCTAAACCAGTTTCTGTTTAAATGCATAAATATGGCCGTACATATTATAATTCGATATTTCAGTTTTAAAAACTTCCTAAGAACTACTTTACATCAGTTTTTTAGTTGATCCATTAAGTTACTTAGAAACCATACTCCCACTTTCTTCTGTTTAAAATAAAACTGTTATTGTTGCAGTTATTTAAAAGTTTTAAATAAATTTATAAAACTTTTATAAAACGGTAAATTAACTAATATATGTAATATATGTAAACTTTAATGCATCTATACTAAACAATTATTTTAAAACTGTTTTATAAAACTTTAAAAAATCTGTTTATAAATAACTGTCAATTACGTTTCTAACACTTCCTTTAATTTAGTGCGAAAGACGTTAATAAAACTAAAACAATCGACGCCAATGAAACTTAAATATAAAACGTTTTAATAACTATTATGTGACCAAATAATAAGTACCACACATCATAACTTTGTATTGTAGTTTAGCAGACTAGAAAAAAGTTGTACAAGGCAAAATAACTTAAAAGTGTTATAATTCCGTTAAATGTAAGTTGCAGTAACAACATTATTAGTTATAATGTCTTAATAAAAACTCTGTGTTCCTTGGGTAGCCTTTATTTACCCTTTCTGTGTCTAACAAAAATCCTTGTACAAAAGTCTCTCTGAAGTATTTCTTCACTGTTATCCTGTTATCCTGCCCACTACACTAATGAACACTGTATCTCCAATCTTGGTGATCGCCTCGTGAATCTAATAAATTGGCAGTATCAGGATGATTTTTGACTGGCGGTACATTAATTAACCGGCATCTGATATCGCTCGGCGACGAAGCGATGCAAACAGCCACGCCGAGTGCCGAGTGCAGTTCTTGGAATGCAATGCAGAATGCACCGCGATCACGCTGCGGTACAGTGCAGTTTAGGGTGCATATGCATTCCACGCAAAGACAATGGGTGATAAATCAGGGAGGGGATAGAGAGATATGGGAGATAAGGACAGGGGCGTATTGAAAGATTTTCCAATGGGAATTCTCTAGATATTTTGCATGATGTTCTGAAGCAATGGTATCCAAACTTTTTGATACTAATGAACTAATATCTACAGTAGTATCCGACCTTCCTTCATATCTTCGCGCCTGACAATTTTAGCACCCTCTGCCGGGTACGAGTGTCAACTGTAAAGCTTCACGAATTCCCTAGATGCCGCAATTTTGGTCAGATCGCCTTAGTTTACGTGCAGTATGCGTTTGTTTACAAAGTTTTTTACGTTTGTCGCATTTTGCTATTGTAAAAAATGACGGAAAGATTGGAACAACGAATTTGCATTAAATTTTGCTTAAAACTCGAAAAGAGTTGTGTGGAGACTATCGAAATGATGAAGACGGCATTTGGGGACGAGTGTATGAGCAAAACACAAATAAAAGACTGGTATAAACGGTTCAAAGATGGCCGCAAATCTGTTAATAGTAACCCACGTTCTGGGCGGCCTTCGACGACAAAAATATCGAACGTGTGCAACTTGTGATCAATGAAGATCGTCGATTGAGTGTGCAAGAACTAGAATATGTTCTGGGAATACCGAAAACTAGTGTTTGGAAGATTTTAACTGAAAATTTGCAAATGGTTCGTGTGTGTGCGAAATTCATTCCGAAATTGCTAACGGTGGAGCAGAAAAACCTTCGCCTTGAAATCGCTCAGGACAATTTGGAAATGGTCAATAATGATGAAAAACAAACCTCCCCTCGTTGTCTTATGTCCCGTTCCCTGTTCCTATCTGTCATTGTGTTCGCATCTGTTATTCAGTGTTAAACCTAATTCTTTGTTGTGATTCGTACGTTGTGTTTAATAAAGATGAGTTTAAAATCAGAAGATGTGTCTGGGGCAACTTTTTTGTTTGATAATATTGAAGATCATTCGATTATTCAACTAAAACTATGGCTAGAGTGTAGAGTCTATGGCTGATGACAGGTCTTTGTTTAAACGGGGTAACCATAGCAACCTTGATTTCTATGCTTTGCCGTTAGAGGCGCTCGTGCAAATTTCAATTTTGTAAGTGTCTATTCTAATTAATTTTAAGCTCCAATGTACTGGTCAGATTTGAGCATTTCGGTACGCGCTTCATGGGCTAGATTTGCGGAGTCGAGAAATGCATAACTCGTGATTTGAGGAAAGGTAGGTATAAGTTTTCGTACGATAGAAGATACAGTATTGATACGTCCCCTGTCCCCTCCTCCTACTGTATATCTGTGGTAAAAAAAACGTAACAAAGTGAAGGTTTGTTGACATTTCCGGAGGCATATTCTGGGAAGTATATTTAATCTTTTTTATTGTTTTATTAATTAAATATTTAAAATTATGGGTAAAAAGCATATATCTATGGGCCATCCAGCGAATCAATCGGTTTACGTCATAAATAGAATATCACTAGAAACAATGACGTCATATGTTAAAAAGTTTACATAAATAAATAAATAAAATATAAATATATCACCACGGCATATTACTCATTTCTGGGTGTGCCAGTATCTACAACATATGTAGATATCGGTAATGATGACGATATATTTTATCGTGTGTGCGCTTACCAGGCGTCACCTCACGGGCACTCATAGCTGGTGTGGAGAGTGCATCACAGGGGCCACTTTTGTGCCATTTAAAATTGGAAATATTTGGCGTCTGTCGGAATCGAACCCGGTTCCCCCGGGTTCGCGATCAAACATTCAGGCACGCGGCCTGAAATTAAAATTGTGGGTAAAATGCATATATCTATAATAAATACTGCCAACCTTGTCATTCAATTGGAAGAATTTCTGACATTTAGGAACACATACAATAAAAGAATTAGAATTTTTATACAATACTTAAATAGTATAAAATGGAAATGGCGAGAGGTATTGTGCTGGGCACAACCGATTTTTTTTTTTTACCTCGTATTGAATTCATGCTAAAAATTGCATATTCAGATTTTAGTGAATAAGAACGTTTTAAGGTCCCTACAATTCGATTATAACAATTTTACGAAGATGTGTGTGTATGTATGTATGTATGTATGTATGTAAGTTTGTGTGTGGGTGTGTGTGTGTGTGTATGTGTGTGTGTGGACAGTTGTTGGAAGCACGATTCCTCAAAAACTGTAAGACTTAAGACCTGCTCAGGTTTTGGTAACAGTTGGACAACCGGAAGTAGTAGTTTCTTAAAAATAAATGTTCTAAATACCTAATATTATTTGAAAATTTATGTTTTTACATATATTAAAGAATATAAAATTCTCTATCCGATATATAGAATATTTTTATTTTATCTTCTATAGATTTATAGCTCGATTCTTAAAAAAGTTTAAGCTAATCCTCATTTTTGGATTAACGAATTCTAGTCTAATATATTGACAGTTTATATCTTAGAATTTAGTCTAATCTATTATACTAATATAGTATCTATACCTTTTTTGATAATATTTTAAAGATTGAATTTTAAATAAAGGAATAGAATAGAATTCGCTAAACAAAAGTAAGGATTAGCTTAAACTTTTTTGACAATCGGGCTGTTAGAGATAAAGAATTGTAAATATATAAAATAACTGTCTTAATGAGACACACAGTCTAAATAATTACATGGAAAACAGTGAAAAGTGAAAATGTTTGTCAAAAATCCAGATACATTATTGAAGGTTTTTTCTGGGAAGTACATTTAATATATCTTACTTTTTACCTTCCGTCACCTTTAGGTAAGGAAGGTATTGTCTTTGGTCGAAAAATTCGGTGGTGAGTTTTTAATGAATAAGCACGTTTTAGGGTCCCTACAATACGAATTTACTATTTTTAAGATGATGTCTGTATGTATGTATGTGTGTGTGTGTGTGTGTGTGTGTGTGTGTGTGTCCGTGTGTGTGTATGTGTGTCCGTGGGTGACAAATTTTTCTCCGACGATAACTCCAATACTATAATTCTAAAAATTATAATTCTTTCGTATTCCTCTTCTGTACATCCATATGAAGAGTTGATTAGATTTTGGTTATAATTGATCCACCAGAAGTACACTTACTTGAAGTTTTTAACAGTTTTTCTTAAAAAAACGCAGTTAAATATTATTTTTTGACATTTTGTTATTACATTTATCAAAGAAAATACTCTTCTCTATATGGTTTGATTATTCATTTTCCTTCATATTCAATAGATGTAAAGTTAAAGCATTATAAAGAAATTAATTTTCAAAAATTAGTCAGCTTTGTTATTTATCATGGAAACAGCTGACATAATTATTCAAAAAAATTTAATTGACAGATGTCAGTTGCAAGTACAAAACCAAATATGGAAAAAAGTATAGGATCTAAAATTGGTATGTTATAGTGTTGCTCGCAAGTGACACGCAGAGAAAGGCCAAAGAGAAGATGGAAGGACATTACTTAGTGTAGTTTAATGTTATAATTCTATTGGATTTATAGAACCTTTTCAAATGAACTTTTGGTATGGAATTTGTAAAAAGTAGTATGTGTTCGTGTTCGATTTTACATGATATTATATAGAATCTGTTCCAAGGACCTTTTGGTATGGGATTTGTACAAAATACATGGAATTGACGGAAGGTCTTGTGTTGGCCACAACAGATTTTTTTATTATTAATTAAATATTTAAAATTGTAGATACATATATCAGTGCAAAAAGACATTATGTATCATACAGCAGAATTTAATAGGTTTTAAAACAGTCCAAAGTCCAAACTGTCACTGTTATCCTGTCGTTCACATTACAATACCTGTATTGAATACACCGCATTTTCTCTTCTTCTCTCTTGCGGTTTCTAGTGTGTGATCTACACATTGAGATCTCCTCTATTCCGCGTGTGTTCTCCTTCATTCTCCTTGTCCGCGATTCGATAAAATCCCGTGAAAGGCGGAGTAACGCATCGCGGTGACCAATGAGTCGGCCGCGGTGCTCGCCATGTAGATACACAGCTTACTCAAACTAATTACTCTGATTTATGTAGCTATTGTTCATTGTTGCCGCTCTAGCGATCCAAGAGAGCCGACACGTGCACGCCCAAAGAAAACAACTGCAACCAGCCACGCCTACTGCCATGGAAATCAAAGGGTGGAGGGTTTTTGCAAAGCTGGAGAATCGAAATTTTGAGGAATGGATTTGATTAAAAAATCATGAGGATAACAGTTATTGTTGAGAGTATTAAGCCTGAAATCCACCGATTATCCTAATGCGTAAGAGTTATAATTAATAATTAAGCGCAATATATAAAAAATCTGTTGTGGCCAGCACAAAACCTTCCGTCAATTCGATGTATTTTGTATATATCCCATACCAAAAGTTCCTTGAAAAAGATTCTGTATATCCTACAAAATTGTAACACGAACACACTATTTTTTACAAATTCTATACCGAAAGTTCCTTTCCCTATTTTATTAGGGGTCGCTGTTTCTTACTCTTCTCTTTTAATCATTCCTGTCCAACGCACAATTCTTCCTCTCTCAAATCTTCTGCTACACAGTCCTTCCATCTTCTTCTCTTTGGAGGGACACTCTATCACATTCACACATAACTTTCTGACCCTATACTTTCAACTTTGGTTTTGCATTTGACACTGACATCTGTCAATTAAATTTTTCTGAATATATCTGTTGTTTCCATAATTTTAACAAAGCTGACTAATTTTTGAAAGTTAATCTCTCTTAATGTCTCTATAACTCTATATCTATTGAATATGAACGAAACTGTATAATCAAACCGTATAGGGAATAATATATTCTTTCTATTGATAATCACATAAAATGTCGAAAATGATATTTAACTGCGATTTTTCAAGAAAAACTGTTAAGAACTTCAAATAAGGGTACTTCCGGTTGACCAAATATAACCAAAATCTAATCAGCTCTTCATATGGTTGTAAAGAAGAGGAATATGAAAAAATCATAATTTTTAGAATTGTAGTTTTGGAGTTATCGTCGGAGAAAAATTTGTCACACACACGGACACACGGACACACACACAGACACACACACAGACACACACACAGACACACACACGGACACACACACACATACAGACATCATCTTAAAAATAGTACATCCGTATTGTAGGGACCCTAAAACGTGCTTATTCGTTAAAAACTCACCACCGAATTTTTTGACCAAAAACAATACCTTCCTTTTGACGGAAGGTAAAAAGTTTATCATATGACTTTGTTTACTATCATTTCCAGCTTTGCACAAAGGCTGGTTTATGTAAATAAATAATTAAATATATCATCACGGCATATTACCCATTTCTGGGTGTGCTAGTATCTACAACACATGTAGACATCGGTAATGATGACGATATATTTTACCGTGTGGGCGCTTACCAGGCATCACCTCACGGACACTCATAACTGGTGTGGAGAGTGCACCACAGGGGTCACTTTTGTGCCATTTAAAATTGGAAATATTTGGCGTCAGTCGGGATCGAACCCGGTTCCCCCAGGTTCGGTTTATTTAAGCTGTAAACTTAAGAATTTACATTAGCATTAGCATTATAATACCTGATACCTTTGATTATAATAAAAATTAATTTTAAATTTAATAATTAAATCTGATTTTCTATAAATATCTAATGGTTCTTCTGTCGTTACTAAGGTGACAGAAAAAAATCTGTTGTGGCCAGCACAAGACCTTCCGTCAATTCGATGTATTTTGTACAAATCCCATACCAAAAGGTCCTTGGAACAAATTCTATATAATATCATGTAAAATCGAACACGAACACATACTATTTTGTACAAATTCCATACCAAAAGTTCATTTGAAAAGGTTCTAATCCAATAAAATTATAACATAAACATACGCTAAGTAAAATACAATTGACACTTCCTTAATTTCTTTTTTGTCCTCCTGAAGTGTAATGGGAACTTTACAATTGTATACATAGCAAGTGTAACCTACATTTTACGCTTACTGTGTTGTAACTTGTCTAACTATGCGGTAAAATAATCAAAATACACTGGACGTTTATGGGCATTTAGAAAAGAAATCATCTTTATAAAGTTCATGTAAAAAAGTACTACCTACTTAAATTATTTTTTTACTTTAACATTTCCTATATTTAAAATTAATTTATGTAAACCAAAATCACGGCAGCGACATCTGTCATTATTGTAAAAATCCGCCATTACCGACATAGTCACCGATCGATATACCTGTCAAATACGCGAGGCGAACATTGCAGAAATGTCAAATATCGACACCTACCTATTATTTATTACGAAGAAAACATGAGCAAATAAATAAATTATCAATCATAAACAACGTCTATTATTACAAATAAATTTTCGCTAGAAGAAGTATTCTAATGAAGGTAAGTAAAATCAAATTTGGAAATTGACTTAACCCCAGTATTTTAAACTAACCCTTTTCAGAAGTACAGCCTATCTCATTAAAAAAAGTGATTTTCATTATCGTCGGCCAAAAAATTTCATACAATTCTCGTGCGTGAAGTATTTTACACGCACTCGAATGTAAATAACTATTGTTACACAGTTCATTTTTCAAATGAATGTAACTGACAGGTGAATGTCACTGTCAAAATCTAATCACTTCAAATTAATAATAGTGAAATTTTAAAAAGAAAATAGTAAATAAAGCAATAGTTTTCTGCAATGCCGTCATTTGCAGCGTTAGTAAATACGTAGGTAGGTATGTATTTAAATTAATAATAATTAAATAGCGGGAGGTTTTATGTTGGCCACATTATTATGTTACATTTCTTTTTCAACCTGAATGCTTCAGTGGTTGATTGGAAATTTGATCCCTCAATTCCTTACTATGTTAAGCATGGTAGCCACCTCTGCTAGTACAAAGAGGTGCTAATATAAATTCACCGTTGTAAAACAACCACACCCAATTAAAGAGAAAGCCAGTAGCTAATAAAATCTTATACCCACACTTTATCGCGCACATTTTAAAAACTAATATTCCTCGCTGTGCAAACACCGCCATATTTCTTTATAGTGTACCATTTGCTCGCTGCGCGAATACAATAAATATTTGTAAATATTTAACACCGTCAATTCCGGGTTCCGGAGCTCCGGAGCGAGGTGCTGACGGCTCCGGTAGCAAGACGGAGAAGCAAGGCAATTTGGTTAATTGGCTCGCGGCATAATGGCGCTAATAAGTTTGTATATAGAGAGGAAACTGCAGCGCGATTCTACGGATTGCATTACAGGAGATGGAAAAACAGAGGCGTGCATGGAAAAATATCTGACGACGCGAATACCGGAATGAGTGTGCACCAAAAGGAAAAGGCAGGAATAGTGTCATTTTTGGAAGAAAATAAAAATTGTGATAGTTGTTTTGTAACAAATTTTAGAGGGATGTTGCAACTACGTTACTACAAGGGTGGATTGCCAAATTTACGAGCTAACAAAGAGAGGACACCACTGCAGCGTCGATTAACAAAGAACAAAGTGTAGATAACACCGTACCTGTAACTGGGTTTGAGAGGCTCAATTTTAAATTTCATTTATCTTTTAAATGTTAGTCCAAATGGGAGACAAAACTTGTCTACAACGATGTATGCGACGTGTGAAAAATTCAAGAACTTCACGGGATCTCATATCTCAGTTGGTAGAGTGTCCGGCTAGATATCGGAAGGCCCTGGGTTCAAATCCCGGTGAGATTCATGAATTTTTCACAAATCTGTCTTCGTTAGCTATAACTTTAGCGTTTGTATTTGGCCAAGCTCAAGAAATTAAACTTAAAATTATACAAGAAATTCTCCAATTCGTAGTCAACTGTTTACATTTATCAGTTTTTTACCTATCGTCACCTTTAGGTAAGGAAGGCATTGCTTTGACCAAAAAATTCGGTAATTAGATTTTTGAAAATTATTCTCTTTATAATTCTTTAACTCTATATCTATTGAATATGAAGGAAAATGTATAATTAAACCGTATAGATAAAAGCATTAATACTTCATATTTTTATTTTTTTTTTTAAATATTAATATTTATAACATAAAATATCAAAAAAATAATATTTAACTGTTAAAAATTTCAAATAAGGGTACTTTCGGTGGATCAATTGTAACCAAAATTTAATCATCTCTTCATATGGATGTAAAGAAGAGGAATACGAAAGAATTATAATATATAGAATTGTAGTAATGGAATTATCGTCGGGGAAATTTTTGTCACATAACACACACACACACACACACACACACACACACTTACAGACATCATCGTAAGACAAGTGAAATCGTATTCTAGGGACCCTAAAATGTGCTTATTCGTTAAAACTCACCACCGAATTTTTTGACCAGAAACAATGCCTTCCTTACCTGAAGGTAGAGATGCATTCGGGTCGGGCCGGGCCGGCTCGAAATTGGGTGCATCCGGCATTCCTAAAGTTGATTTTTATGTTAAGGCGAAATGTTTAACTTTTTTCGTGACAAACTTATAAAAACCTCTACATTCTTATAACTTTCAACATTAGTTAACATAAGTAGATGAAAAAGAGACCCTTCTAGTGTAAGTTTGTTATAAAAATTACAGACCTACGAGTATTTAACACTTTGTTTACCAAAGAATTACATAAGGATTTTTTATCTAACTTTGTTTCTGCTCAAAAATAGAACAAGAAATCATTATGGTAGGAATTAAAATCACTTTTATTTAAGTATACGAGTAATAACAATAATAATAGCAACATATAATTTTTATGCTTTAATGAACAACCTTGAATTCTTGAAGGAAAATAATACATTTTTATTTATTAATATGTGAAGTGTGTTGTTATTAAATCATTTTGATCCTTTTTAACTTCATCCAATTTCAGTAAAATATTAAGGAAACTGTGCATTTGGTTGAACTATAAGATTTTTCGGGCCGGGCCAAAATCTAAAGTCCGACTCGCCTCGATTTTTGAAAATGATTAGCCCGATTCGGCCCGATAAAAAATATCTTCGGCCCGGCTCGCTGATCGACTCGAAATCGAGGCGGGCTTCGGGCCGGGCCGGGCCAAAGCTCGAAATCGAGTGCATCTCTACCTGAAGGTAACGGACGCTAAAAATAATATTAAAAACTGACTTAGGAAAATAATGCCAAAAACTTTTCATTCTTCATACAAACTCCAATTTGTTAATATGCTACATAATTAAATTCTAAAAGCATACTAAGTTGAAAGATTCACCAATCCTTGACTTTATGAATGTTTGTAAATTTGAAGTTCATAACTTTTATTGTCTCTCCACTCCTATTTCTGTGAACGCGGGAACAAAGTGCGGCTCTATGTGCAATATATGTGAGCGATGGCCGGCAATATGAGAGAGAATGACGGCTCTGCAGTCTAAGTAATTATGATCGCATGATAGATTTACAGCTATAAAACGCACCGGGCTGCAGCTACGGCTGTGGTGGTGACGTGCCGATAGCGATAGGAGAGGACGTGATAGTTCAAGGTGATGTGTCATCTGTAACTGCCCGAGTTGGACGTTGGTCGGTGCTGTACCAGCACAGCAGCTACTATAAAGCGACATTCACACCATCCAATAACTACTAAACTTACCAGTATACTCGTACTCTGTCTCATCGTAATATTGAAAAAGATGTCCAACTAATACAGTTAATTGATCAATGTAAATATATTTATGATAAAAAATCTGTTGTGGCCAGCACAAAACCTTCCGTCAATTCCATTTTGTACAAATCCCATACAAAAAGTTCCTTGAAAAAGATTCTATATATCCTGTAAAATTGTAACACGAACACACTATTTTTGACAAATGCCATACCGAAAGTACCTTTGGAAAGAATCTAAAAATCCAATAAAATTATAACACGAATGTACCTATATTATATAATTTGCACTTGCTGTTTTTTACTCTTCTCTTCTACTCATTCCTGTCCAACGCCTCTTCTTGACACAGTGCTTCCTCTCTCAAATCTTCTGCTTTACAGTCCTTCCATCTTCTGTTTCGCCTTTCTCGTACTCCCGGCATTACAAGTTCCTATCTTGAGGCGAGGCCGCAATTGCAAGCCACTTGCGAGGGTCACTTATATCTCTTTCAGATCATGTACTTTCCAATTTGTTTTTGCACTTCACGCTGACATCTGTCAATTTTTTTAATATATCTGCTGTTTTCATAATTTTAGCAAAGCTGACTGGTTTTTGAAAGTTAAACTCTCTTAATCTCTCTATAACTCTATCTATTGAATATGAAGGAAAAGGTATAATCAAATCGTATAGAGAATAAGATATTCTTTCATATTTATAATCACATAAAATGTAGAAAAATGATATATAACTGCGTTTTTACAAGAAAAACTGTTAAGAACTTCAAATAAGGGTACTTCCGGTTGACCAATTATAACCAAAATCTAATCAGCTCTTCGTATGGTTGTAAGGAAGAGAAATACGAAAGAATCATAATTTTTAGAATTGTAGTTTTGGAGTTATCGTCGGAGAAAAATTTGTCACACACACACACACACACACACACACACACACACACACACACACGGACACACAGACACACACACGGACACACACACACACACATACAGACATCATTGTAAAACCAGTAAACCGTATTGTAGGGACCTTAAAACGTGCTTATTCATTTAAAACTCACCATCGAATTTTTTGACCAAAGACAATACCATCCTTACCGAAAGGTGACGGAAGGTAAAAAGACGTGTCGATTTTACAAAAAGTGACATTACCGGCCTACTCTTATTGGTTTGCCCTAAGAAGTACATGAACCGGGCAGCGTAATATAATAGTCTTAGTTTTCCTAATATTTTCAAATGAAATTATAAAAAAAAAATGGTGGAATCTCCCATTTATGAAAAATATTATTTGATATTTGAAAAAAAAGCCCTTGTTATACGCCTATTCTATAGCTTTCATATTTCAACTGTATATTTCTTTAACGTATACTATTCTATTTTCCCAATCCCCCTGCCCTCTCCTTCAGGTCTAACTAATCCCCATTCCACCGTATTCTTGATCGACGCATCAGTTACTGTATGACACAATCGCTCATCATATCATCTCTAACAAGAAGCAATTTGCGTGGACATCAGCCATTAACAGATCAGCTTCACGCCACGTTACATTACGACATATCACATGAACACTGATACACTAGCAATCAGTAACCACTGTTAATCACCCTCCAAGAATCAGGAGGGTTTTAGTTGAGGAGAGACGATGACTATAGGAAAAGAACAGACATAAAACACACACACACACACACACGCACACAAACACATACACACACACACATATACATACATACATTACATACGAGGTCTGTCCGAAAAGGATCCGACCTTCCTTTATATTTCCCCGCTGCTGTTATTCTGCGTCATCGGGCTGGTGGCATCCTTCGAAGTAGTCCCCATTTGATTGAAGAATACGCTTCCAACGGCCTTTCTACTTTTGGAAGCAGTCTTGGAACTCGTTTTTACCTCTCGCTAAGAGAGGTATTGGAATCATGCTAAAAATCACATATCCAGATTTTAATGAATAAGTACGTTTCAAGGTCACTAGAGTCCGATTTTCACAGTTTCACAATGATGTCGGTGTGTGTGTGTGTGTGTGTGTGTGTGTGTGTGTGTGTGTGTGTATGGCTGGATGTTGGACGGACGATTCATCAAAAACTATAAGACATAAGACCTGTTTAACTATGAATTCCTCAATCTGACATTCCTGGGAAGAGCGGAAAAGGTTTTGGTAACAATTGATTTGGGTAAAGTTCTGTAATATTTTGTTATGAAACGACGGTTCGATAGCAAAGTGCAAAACAATAATTATATAGCCTAATGTGGAAATGGCGAGAGGTCTTGTGCTGGCCACAACAGATTTTTTGGTATTCCCTTTAGAGCATTCGTCGTATTAGTTTCGACTGTTTTTTTGTCGTCAAATCGGTGTCCTTTGAGCGATATTTTTAATCTTGGGAACAGCCAAAAGTCGATGGGAGATTTTCATCATTATTGACCATTTCCAAATTGTCCTGAGCGATTTCAAGGCGATGGTTTTTCTGCTCCACCGTTAGCAATTTCGGAATGAATTTCTCACACACACGAACCATTTGCAAATTTTCAGTTAAAATCTTCCAAACACTAGTTTTCGGTATTCCCAGATCATATTCTAGTTCTCGCACAGTCAATCGACGAATTTCATTGATCACAAGTTGCACACGTTCGATATTTTTGTCGTCGAAGGCCGCCCAGAACTTGGGTTACTATCAACAGATGTGCGGCCATCTTTGAACCGTTTATACCAGTCTTTTATTTGTAATTATTAAAATATCTTTCAGAACTCATATTATTAATTAGAATAATACTACCTTTTTTTAGTTTAAGTTCTGTATTTATTATTTAAACCCAACGTTTCGGCACTATAAACTGGTGCCTTCTTCAGGGAATACATTGATATAAATATGTGAAATAAGAAAATCAACAAGTAACCAAGGTAACAAGAAATGTTCATAAATGTTACCATTTTTATGTATACAATTTTCTAGACAACAACAGATTAATTAGAGAAGCCATTGAGATTTATAAAACAAGAAATATCAATCTCAATAATTGTGACGGATTAGAACTTAGTCGCGCATGGCTTCCAATATTAAATATGTTGTAATTTGTAATATGTATACAATTTTTTCTAAACTTTTTCTAACATCTGTTAATAAAGAGTACGGCTGCGATATTTCGCTACCGATAAAGCGTCTCTGAGTTATACAGATCACTTCTCTGCCAGTTTTTGGGACAGTTTTTCCTCTGGCAAAAGGAGATTTTTTCCTGAGAAGATGCATGTTCGCCGTCCATGTTATTGCCGGGCATGCATATATTGTCTAGAAAATTGTATACATAAAAAAGGTAACATTTATGAACATTTCTTGTTACCTTGGTTACTTGTTGTTTTTGTTATTTCACATATTTATGTCAATGTATCCCCTGAAGAAGGCACCAGTTTATGGTGCCGAAACGTTAGGTTTAAATAATAAATACAGAACTTAAACTAAAAAAAGGTAGTATTAGCAAAAAATAATATTTAACTGCGTTTTTTTAAAAGAAAAATTGTTAAAAATTTCAAATAAGAGTACTTCCGGTGGATCACTTGTAACCAAAATCTAATCAGCTCTTCATATGGATGTAAAGAAGAGGAATACGAAAGATTTATAATTTTTGGAATTGTAGTATTGGAGAAAAATTACTCTCTCTCACATACACACACACACACACACACACACACACACACACACACACACACACACACACACATACATACATACATACATACATACAGACATCATAACTAGTAAAATTATATTCTAAGGACCCTAAAACTTGCTTATTTATTAAAAACCACCGAATTATGTGACCAAAGACAATACCTTCCTTACCTAAAGGTGACGGAAGATAAAAATTCAATTTAATAAAAAGATTTAGCTGTTTCCCAAAACGTTATTACATATAGTACTGTGTCAGGGAAAGAAAGTTTTTGAATGGAAAGAGAAATAAAGCGTGTATGAATGTGGACAAAAATATGTGGCGAAAGATGTTAGCTGCATAAATTCATTCATTAACTAAAATTCATATCTCGAACATCTGTCTATTATGCTCATATTTATCTACAAAATTGTCAAATTACAATGACACGTTGTCTTTAAGACATTGACATTCCATAATTAAAACCAACTATCTCCAACACTGACAGCAGAGCAGTTCTCTTTTTAGTTCGCCAACAAAATTCCAATGAATCAACTCGCTCATCTTTCATTTCTTAGTCGGAAAGTCTTACATTGTGATTTTTGCCTTGTGCGGTGCGGTTCCATGGAGCACTTGATTATGAACGTTGTCAATCAAAACGCGAACTTCATTAAAGATCCCGCGACAGCCATGACAAAAACAAAAGAGCCTGCATTGTCTGCAGTCACTGTGATCGTAACAGAGATAAATTAGAATAAATAGTTTTCGATTCTCGAAGCAATGAATGAGAGAAACTTTGATTGCGATATTTTGAATTCTGGCGGTGGTGTCATCTACGACTAGATTCTATTTTCAGATAGGCTGTCGACGTGATGTTGCTGTGTCTTCTGAAATATGCTGCCATTACCATTTTAAATGGCCTGTAAATTTTTTTCACTTTACAAATGATCTTAAATGAAACGAGGATAATCTGACAATGTCTCAAACAATTTTTTATTATTTTTTTATTAATCTCTAGCGAAGCAACCCTTCTTGTCTTAACGGATTTTTAGAAGAAAAAATTACAAGCCATCTATTCCATTCCATACTAACAGAATTAGGAAATGAAAAGATATATTTTTATTAATTTTCAGTTTAGAATTATCATTTTGCATGTTTGAACGATAGGACGGGAGCCCAACTATCAAAAGTCACGTGTTAAGGTACAAAAATTTGTATAATTACAAATAAAATAGGATAAAAATAATGTTAATTTCAGGACTGATACTATGTACATTAGTTAAATATAAACCAACGTCTTAAAACATAGCTTAAAAATAAGGATAAAACTTAATCATAAAATACATTTTTCTAATCCTTAAAAATAATTTTTTTTAATGTGTTGTAAATACTGTTCAGCTCCTGAGGAAGGCTCATGTGGAGCTCGAAACCGGTCGACCCGAGAATTTAAAATAAAAAAATTTGTGACTGCAATCCAGAAATTTTTATTACCTCACAAATATTAAAGATCATATGATTCTCTATCCAATACATTGAACGTTTTTATTATATCTTCTATACATTTAGAGATAGAGACTCATAAATATATAAAATAATCCGTTACAATCAAATAATGTTACTACCAAGTTTATATATCTGCCTACTTTTGAATTATTGCCCCAAAAGTCAATATACCCCATATTTAGGTAAAAACTTCAAAATTTTCAAAAATCTAGTTTTTATGTATCTAGATACTTCTCAATGCGCTGATTCCAGATTTTGAAACCGCAGGTCGATATCTCTTTTCGTTCTCGAGATATTTAGATTCAAAGTTTTGCTCAAAACTGCCCATTTTTGGGTAATAACCCAAAAATGGGTCGAGTTATGAATTTGGCGACATGACCATTCGATTCTATGGGCAAAATTACATAAGTACACCAATTTTAATAATTTTTGAACACTGCATACAATCTCTAAAGCAAAATAACTGAAAATGACCAAAAATCGCAAAAATCTAAGGTGTAGGTACCCCTTACGATTTTTTCAGATTTCGGCTATTTTCGGGGGTTTTCAAACTTTTATTCATAAAAAATGAACCGGTTGGACAAAAATTCTGAAAATTGGTGTACTTATGTAATTTTGCCCATAGAATCGAATGGTGTTGTCGCTAAATTCACATCTCGACCCATTTTTGGGTTATTACCCAAAAATGGGCAGTTTTGAGCAAAACTTTGAATCTAAATATATCAAGAACGAAAAGAGATATCGACCTGCGGTTTCAAAATTTGGAATCAGCGCATTGAGAAGTATCTAGATACTTAAAAATTAGATTTTTGAAAATTTTGAAGTTTTTATCTAAATGTGGGCACTTTGGGGCAATAATTCAAAAATGGGTAGAGATATAAACTTGGTAGTAATATTATTTGATTGTAAAGAGAATGTTACGTAAGTGTACGAATTTTTACCTCCCGCTACCCTTGGTAAGGGAGGTATAGGGATTGTGCTAAAAATTACATATCGAAATTTTAGTAAATGACCACTTTTTAAGGTCCCTAGAATCCAATTTTGACATTTTCACGATGATGTCTGTATGTGTGTATGTGTGTTAACTCAGATACTATCATTCAGAAAATTCTGAAACCTTGTATTTCCATCCCATTCTCATAATGGTTTTTCTTCAAAAAATACCATTAAATGTCATTTTTTCGCATTTTATGTCTTATGAAAATTAAAGATTATTGAATTTTCTACTGGAATACATTAATACTTTTTCTATATATTTTACAGATAAATTTAAAAATAATTTTTTTTATTAGTTGCGAAGCCTAAGATAAACACAATAATTCCTTTGTTACACAGTTCATATTTCAAATGAATGTAACTGACAGTAAATTGTCACTGTCAAAAAACTAATCACTTCAAATTAATAATAGTGACATTTTAAAAAGAAAATAGTAAATAAAACAATAGTTTTCTGCAGTGGAACAGTTTGCAGCGTTAGTAAATACGTAAGTATGTATTTAAATTAATAAAAATTCAATAGCGGGAGGTTTTGTGTTGGCCACATCAGGTTTTTAGAGTAATGCATCTAGTACCTAGCTCAAATATGGAAACCAGTTGAAAAATTAAAATGTTTGTAATTGACAGAAAAATGTGAGTTGTCAGTGTCAAAATTCCATTCACATTAAAGGCTTTACAATAAATGACAAATATATCATTGCTGTCAATAATTCGATTCAATATTGTTTTTTAATTGACAGTTAAAATTTTGACCAAAGATTGCAAAACTGGCCCTAAATATCCCAATACTAACACTCTCCTCTCTTTTATCTCCTCCCACACATCCTCTCTCTATATCCTCCTCTCCTCTCCTTTTCTTTCCTCTCCTCTCCTCTCTGGTGCTTCTCCACGTCGTCAATCGCCGCCGTTTGTGATTGCTAGGACCATTAATTAGCGCTGAGGTAACCGCGTCGTTCCTCCTTGTTACCGCGTCTTTATTCTTTTATACGGCCCTAGCCCGATCCCATACGCTTACACACTGCATCGCTCTCCAACTTAAACGTGTCAACTTCGATTCCGACGACCGGATTAGAATAGATTGTGCGAAACCGGAAAGAAATGGAGATATGTGAGACATGGGAAACGAAGGAAAAATGGTTAACGAAAAAGGTAGAAGTTATTCTAAGTTAAATCTGTTATATGCATTATGTGAACCGTTGTGGATCGGAGGGTCTGGCTTCGAATCTAACTGACGCAAACTTTCCTATACTTGCCGTCAAATAATTATGGACTGGAGATTTCTACACTGATGCCAAATTTTTTTAGTATCTACCTGTACAAATATCTGCAATCTGTCAATGTCATTTTATATTCTGACATTTTCGTTAGTACTTGCGTGCACTTTTTATTCCCAATCCTATAAATTGCATTATATTTAGACTTTTGACAAAAAAATAAGTGAAACTCATGAATTAAATAATCCCGGTTCTTATACAAAACGTTTAGGAAAACAAGATTTAAATGGGCAGGCAAAAACAATTATTGCCAATGTAAACAATCTTTTCAAAAAAATTGGCGTTACATCCTGAAAAAATTTGTAATTTATTAAATAACAATAAAATTTTGGATTTGACTGCAGAAGTGTTGTGTTGGCAGATCTACTGTTCACCTAATAATCAATTATTATTCTTACCTTTTATTTAGATTTCACCGTTTATTGTATTTTAACGCAAACGCGACCTTAGCTTGATGTGTGGAAATTTTGATCAAAAAATAAGTATACCGAGAGTTTTTTTTATCAGTGAACATGGGCGTATGTCATTACCATAGTTACATTTAAAATGATTGACAGCAATGTATTATCGCGTTTTTTTTTTAAACTGGACATAGGACGTGACATTTAGTATATCTGTCAATGTCATCAAATTGTCATATTTCAAAATGTATACAGTTGAAGAAAAAGTTCAAATTGTATGGTATAATTCTATACTCTGACCTAAGCCTAAGGCAAGAAATAATTAATATAAATTATATTTTATCCCTATTTTTTAATTGATCAATATTTATTTTGTCACCATTGTAAATACAATTTTTTAAATGGCCCCAAAGAAAAAAAAAAAACGTTTGGTGCAAGATCTGGTGGCATTGCAGGCCACTCCACTTCTCCACCACGTCCTATCCAGCGTTGGGGGAATACCTGGTGCAGATATAAGTGAAAATTTTGACGACTCCAATACCTGCAATTTTGTGAATTTACTTCCCGATTAATATAAAATGTCGCTTCATCCGTAAATAAAATTCGATCCAGTAATATTTCCCCACTATTAATTTTGTTCATCATATCTTCGCAAAAGATATTTGTTCGTTCTATATCGTTGTGTAATAACTCTTGGTGATTTTAATATTTAAAACACTTAAAATGTTCTTGTCACTTTCAGTTAATTGCATAATTTCTTGTTTCTTACTATTAACTACAGTACTTGGTCTGATTTTCTTCTTGTGCTGTTTATTGACGTATCCTTTAGTTCTGTAGTCATTGTAAATTTTTCTTATAGTTGTTGGACTGGGTCGCTTATTAAAAGTTAATGCACATAAGTCAGAAACTTGTTGTAGACTCGTTATAATTACTCCAATTTACAATTTGAACTTTTCTTTAACTGTATACATTTTGAAGTATGACAATTTGATGACATTGACAGATATACTAAATGTCACATCCTATGTCCAGTTTAAAAAAAAAACGCGATAATGCATTGATGTCAATTATTTTAAATGTAACTATGGTATGACATACGCCCATGTTCACTGATAAAAAAAAACTCTCGGTATATTTTCCACAGAGACAATTTTATATATTTTATATTACTTATTCCTGTCTTACCTTACTTATTTGTTATAATATTTTCTTCATTTACGATGTATTAAAATTTTTAATTAGTTTTAAATGTATTATATGACATTTGTGTTCATTCCTGGTTATGTCAAGTTAGAAGTGGCAACACCGCTACGCAAGGGACAGGGTGCGGAAAGGGATAAAAGTTGAACATCAGTCCATAATCATTTGACGGCGAGTATAGTTGCGTAGTAGCCCCTTCGGTCCCCTGATTTGTCCATTTGCGATGTCACTGGAATACTACAATATTTTTTTACTATCTTTGTATAATTAGTAACTAATTTATTTCTCTTTTTTTGTTGCAGGGGAAGGCGGAGAAGGAGAAGCCGGAGAGTCAGGGTCTCCAGACCTGGAGGACGATTCTGGGTCGATGAGCGGCGGCTCAGACGAAGATGCGCCTAGTCCGAGCCCACCTGCTGTCCATGAAGACGATGACGATAAGGACAAGGATAGAGAACCTGAGAATCATGTCGCCCAAGATAGGTAAGTAATATAACCAAAATCTAATTAGCTCTTTATATACCAGGCGCCACATAACATGCACTCATTGCATTTAAAATTCGAAATATTTGGCGTCGGTCGGGATTTTTTTTAAATCAAAATTTATTTATTAAATTCATCATAAACCAGCCCTAATAATGAGCCTGTTTCACATTTTTCAAAAACTATTTTAAATGAAAGTTTATGGAATGATTTTCTTAGTAATAATTTTTATTTTAATAATTTGTTGTTATTTGTGGAAATAATTAAATAAAAAGATTGGCATCCTGAAAAACCACCCCCTCCCCCCACTCCTGTGACGTAGAAGCACACACATTACATCATTAATAGCCAATAGGAAAATAGTTTTTCCATCACCCACGTTTATTCATATTATTTATATAAATAAACGTAGGCTAAAGTTTGTCACATGTTAATAACAAAATCTTTTAATTTGACATTTGACGCTGACATTGCTCATTAATAATAATAAAGTAATAATGGCTAATTCAAATTACACTCAAGCTAAGTCGGACAATTTACCGAAGGTCGATAGCTGGATGATGGCTGAATTTATATCAGAACGATTGTTTTACTGACACCGAAATAAAGGGTGTTAAAGAGTTGAGGTAAAATAAAATATAAAAACTGAAGTTACTATATAAATTGATAATATATTTTACTATAAAGTTCTGGTCGTGATTCTTACATTAAATCTGCTATAGGACATGTAGATCTACGTCGAGAAAAAAATATCTATATAGTCAGATGTAAAGTTTGCCCTGAACATAAAGTGAAGCTACAAAAATACACTGTTATCGTGAAGGTGGATGAAAGTTGAAATGATCTTCACAAACATGAAGACACGATTTTTCTGACAAATTATCAGCTCTTCGACTTACTGCTTCTAGCCACAATTTTCTTTTCTTCGCATCTTTTGTAAAATTTATGAACTCTATAGTAGGTTTGTTCCTAAGAGTATTTTTGTAAGAAGGCACAATACAATATCGTAAATTACTCATTTTATCTTGAACTTTTTATTATCTACATATTATACAACTTGAACCAATCTAAATTTGACACTTGTTTGACAACTTTGACAATACACTTGACATCTGAGAACCGCTGGAGATGTATGTACTCTGACGTCACATTCTGTTTCAGATCACGTGACTTGTTCAAAATTTTATCCAAATTTCAAAAATTAATTGTAAAATATCTAAAGGATATTTCGTGATATTTGCTAATTTGAGGCTCTTTAAAGAACAATATCTTTTAAAATTTAATACTTAGAAGTCAAATAAAAATTCTTGCAACAGCCTTATTAAGAAGTTATTTGAAAATTACCAGAAATGAAAGTAAAAAAAAAAATCTGATGTGGCCAACACAAAACCTCCCGCTATTTAATTTTTATTAATTTAAATACATACTTACGGATTTACTAACATTGCAAACGGTTCCATTGCATAAAACTATTGCTTTATTTACTATTTTCTTTTTAAAATGTCACTATTATTAATTTGAAGTGATTATTTTTTTGACAGTGACATTTAATGTCAGTTACATTCATTTGAAATATGAACAGTGGAACAAAGGAATTGTGTTTATCTGAGGCTTCGGGACTTGTAAAAAAAATTATTTTTAAATTTATCTGTAAAATATATAGAAAAAGTATTGATGTATTCCTGTAGAAAATTCAATAATCTTTAATTTTCATAACGACAAAATGCGAAAAAATGGCATTTAATGGTATTTTTTGAAGAAAAACCATTATGAGCTTCAGGTAAAGTGCCATTTCCGGTTATCCGATTTACACCAAAATCTAATGGCTTCTTTTCAATAGAATAGGATGGAAATACAAGTTTTCAGAATTTTCTGAATGATAGTATTTGAATTAGAGTGAAGACAAAATCCCTACACATACACACACACATACATACACACACACATACACACACACATACACACACACATACACACATACAGACATCATCGTGAAAATGTTAAATTTGGATTCTAGGGACCTTAAAACGTGGTCATTTACTAAAATCTCGATAAGTGATTTTTAGCACGATCCCTATACCTCCCTTACCAAGGGTAGCGGGAGGTAAAAATCGGCCATAGCTCAGTTGGTTAGAGCAGTACTCCGGCAAAGTATTGGGTCCCAGGTTCAAATCCCGATGGCTTACTATATTTTCACTCTTTCATAGTTTATATTATAGAACATTTGAAAGAACCACCATAGCATAGTTCCAAAACGTTGTGGAAGCAATGTTGCAGACAACGCGGTGGTGATATGAGTAGCCTGTGAGGTGCTGACAGGTGCGTTATACTTGTGTTTAGGCTGACGGCCACGCCGCCATTACCGTAAATCAACAGAGCAAACACCGCTCGAGCTGATAACGTGCTATTACCAGCCCGCACACCTACATATTTTTCTTTAATTGCGTATCAGAGTAAACCTACTAAACCCGCCGTGCCGAGCCACCGGCGCAACCTAAGATCGTTACTGTTACGAACAGTATAGCACCGGACTTTAATTTTATTATTTCAAGTAGCCACTTTTAGTTTTTATTTAATTAAACAGTTTTTATCCAAAAAACATGGTATACCCAAATCATTTAAGCAGCCAATGCAAGTCATTAATAAAAATTAAATAAAAGTAACTAGATGTGTGACGTCATGTACTGGTACGTTTGCAGAGGTTTTAGAATCTTTATGAAAAGAGTTATACAGATTGCAATCTATATTATCGACATAGTGATTATTTAGGATTTTAGAAATTAGATTTTAGAGTTTTGCAGGAGCACACTATGCCTTGAAGTTAACGCGCACTAATTAAACAAATCATGTTCGGTGCTATAATTTGTACAAAACATCAAATTTACTGTCAAAGTATAGCTTCTTAGTTTCTATTTTATGAAATATAATATTGACATTTACTCTCAAGCATCATATTGAATCGAATTGAATAATTAATTTTTGTTGTTCTAAAGTGTTGCCAAACAAACCAATGTATATCACTAGTGTGCCATTCGGAGTTGTATTTATGTGAAGAAGACCTAAATCCCAAATACTAAATGTTAAAATACTACATCGGACACAGCCTAAGAACCGATTCTTTGACAGTAAATTTGACGTTTTGTACAAATTATATACCCAAGTCATTCAAGCAGCCAATGCACGTCATTAATAAAAATTGAATAAAAGTAACTAGATGTGTGACGTCATGTACTGGTACGTTTGCAGAGGTTTTAGAATCTTTATGAAAAGAGTTATACAGATTGCAATCTGTATTATCGACATGGTCATGAACTGTCACATCTACAAAATAAATACTATATTTTCGTCACTGTCCATTTCTATTTAAATTATTTTATAATACTAACCTTATTTATACTTATATATGCCATTTAAAGGCAATAAATAAAAGTGAGCCGAATTTCAAAGAAATATACCAAATTCTTCTGATTGATTAGAAGTGCTATTTTTGGCAGATTCACAGAATTTGTGTTTGCCTTAACACACGAAAATATTTCAAACACGATACAAATATTTTTCAAATAATAACATTGACAGTATGAACATACAAATTATCAATGTTGCCAACTATAGCAACAATTAAATGAATAATATGACGTTGATGTACATTATTTATATGTTATTCATGTCATATACGATAAGTAATGAACTGTACTATTCATCTTAATAATAATTATGTAAGGCTATACACTTTTTGACGGTTAAAAATGATTAAAATTTTATTTAATTTTTCACTATTAGTGATTTTAATGCATTTTTACACTAAGTCATGACGTGCATTGGCTACTTGAATGATTTGGGTATAGTTTAGCTTTCATTTTATGGATGGTATTTACCAGACACGGGTTTGAATCCGACCAAGAGCAAATTGTTTTTCTTAATTCTTCTTAATAGGGATGAGATAACTTAATACATTTACTTCATTTCATTCAAAATATTCCGCAATTATACTGCCAATATTTTTGCAATTAGTACGTGTCTATGAAAGAAAAATCTGTTGTGGCCAGCACAATACCTCTCGCCATTTCCATATTATGTTATATAAGTATTGTATTGCACTTCGCTATCGAACCGTCGTTATATAACAAAAACATTACAGAACTTTACCCAAATATTGTTTTTATAGTATTTAACATGTCTTCTGCTCATATACAATTCTAATTATATCTATTTTTCATTGTATGAGGAAGTTTCTAAATGTCAGAGATTCTTCCAATCCATTAGCAAGATTGGCGGTATTTCTTATGAATATATATGCATTTTACCTACAATTTTAAATATTTAATTAATAAAGCAATAAGAAAGATTAAATGTACTTCCTAGAAAAAGCTTTCAGAATGTCACTAAAACTGTTGATTTTTGTCAACTGGTTTCCTTAGTGTCTTGGCCTCTGCGATTAGATTATTCTATATATTACAGTGCCTTTATCTCTAAATCTATACAAGATACATATAATAAAATTTTTAAATGTATCAGATGTAGAATTTTAAATTACATTGTAAATAAAGACGCAAAATCCAAAGCTACTATATTCGCCGTCAACTAAATATGGACTGATGCTCTATTTTTTCTTTCCCCTACCCTGTTTCTTGCCCTGCGGTGTTGCCGCTTCTTCATAACTTAGCATTTTCAACATGCCCAACGGAATTGGCAACAGTGTAGAAATCTCCAGTCCATATTTATTTGAAGTCAAATATATTAACTTATTTTTGTTTAACATGGCAAATTGAAGGTATAGTTAAGTCACTCGCGATATTTGACAGTGACAGTCACTGTAATTGTACACGATATCTTATTGGAATGTAATAATAGAAAAGAATATAAGAAGTTTTACTCTTTTTCAAAAATTTGAAGATGTACGGGATACTTATAATAAATATAAACATTTCTCTATCCAAATTTCAATGTCTTGTTCTCTTTGTTGCAGAGAAAGCCCGCGCTGTCAATCCCGCGACTCCACCGAGTCATCTCGTTGGGCCCCTCCTTCGCTGAGCCCCGTCGGCGTCGCCCTCCCCCCAACACTCCCCCCTTCAGCAGCAGCCGCCCTTCTCCCCCCTACATCAGCCGCCATGGCTGCCTACCTCGCTGCGCAGCACTCCCAACGTCTGATGATGACGTCACCACTTCCTGGCTACACCCGCGGACCTGTCTCGCCTTTAGTAACATCATCTTCATCACCTCCTGGGATTACAATACCTGGTAGGATGACGTCACCGACTACTCAACCTGTTACATCACCTGGAGGACCTGGAGATCACACAGTGTTGGATTTCTCCACGAAGAAGACGCAAGAGATGGAGGATGTTATGAATTTGTCTAAACCGAATACACCACCTCCAGAAGGAAGTCTCAACAGCCCGTTAGACTTGTCGGTTAGTCGTAAAAGACCTGGGGAAGAATCTGTTGTACAACCACCTCGAAAGACAAGATCTGGTACGGAGTATAAACCTCCAGTAATGCCTCCATGGCCTTCTCCAGTGGCAGCGTCACATTTACCATATTTTGCAGCAGCTGTAGCAGCTGCTACAAGCTTATCACCAAAAGCTGGTACACCAGATCCTTCATTATGGAATGGCAAGCTAAAACAAGCACCTCCTACACCTAGTGATGCCACAAAAGCTTTAGAAAAAATGTCTGAATTGAGTAAACTAGGAGGGGAAGATCTTTTTCGAAGTATGGCACAAGGAGCAGCTTCAAATTCTGCCAGTAGTCGACACAGTGCCTGGCAGTCTCATTGGTTGAACAAAGGAGCTGAACAAGCCAAGGATGTTCTGAAGTGTGTTTGGTGTAAACAAAGTTTTCCTAGTTTAGCTGCCATGACAACCCACATGAAGGAAGCTAAACATTGTGGGGTTAATGTCCCTGTTCCTCCAATGGTACCAACATGTGTTCCACAACCTCACCCCCCTCCCCAACCTCCTGCAACCTCAACAACTTCAAATTCCAACTCAGCCAAAAATCCTCAAAACGATCTCAACTTACTCATCAAAGAAACCATGCCGTTGCCTAGAAAATTAGTCAGGGGGCAAGATGTCTGGTTAGGCAAAGGGGCCGAACAAACTAGACAAATACTAAAATGTATGTGGTGTGGTCAAAGTTTTAGATCTTTAGCAGAAATGACGAGCCATATGCAACAAACACAACACTATACAAACATAATTTCCCAAGAGCAAATAATTTCCTGGAAATCATCAGATGATTCAAAAAGCGGTAACGGCGGGCCCGGAAGTGGTAGTGGCCCTGCTGGCGCAGGTACCGGAAGTACCAGTAGTCATGTTAGTGCTGTTCTAACCTGTAAAGTGTGTGACCAAGCATTCAGTTCGTTAAAAGAACTCAGCAATCATATGGTCAAAAATAGTCACTATAAAGAACATATTATGAGGAGTATTACAGAAAGTGGTGGAAGAAGACGTCAGACAAGAGAAAAAAGGAAAAAATCTTTGCCGGTTAGGAAATTACTAGAATTGGAACGTGCTCAGCATGAATTTAAAAATGGCGATACTCTAACGTCAAAACCAAGAGATTCTGCAAGTGCTGGTAGAATCACTTGCGAAAAATGCGGTGACAAAATTGAAACATCAATATTTGTTGAACATATTCGCCAATGTGTTGGAGGTGGTAATATAAGCACCAGTCAAAGAAATTTCCTTAAAAATGCTTTATTATCCAACAATATTATCCCACCTGAAAATCCTTTACTTGTCGCTCAAATTAACCACGACAGAAAAAGTGTCGATGAAAGTCCTTCTCCCGGTAGGCAACACCGTTCACCCTCATCAGCAACAGACTTAACCACCTCTAGTAAAGACTCAACCTCCGAAGGAAATAACTCATCCCCATCCGTACTTAATGCCATAGAAAAACTCATCGAAAAAAGTTTCGATTCCCGATCGAGGCAATCAACAACAGGATTCCCAGGTGTTCCTGGTGGTCCTTCCACCGCGCCAATTGGTTCCAGTATTCTCAAACGACTTGGAATCGATGAAAGTGTCGACTACACTAAACCTTTAGTAGATCCACAGACTATGAACATATTAAGAAGCTACCACCACCAAAATCAACATTTTGGTAGACGTGAAAGAAGTGGTAGTGAATCAAGTTCTGTTTCCGAGCGGGGTAGTAGTAGATTAGATTCTTTAACACCCGACAGAAAGATGGATCCTCCGTCACAAGTATCTAGTACACCTAGAACAACTCCAGATAAACGAGTACATACTCCTTCTTCTGATAAAAGAGATGAAACACCAGACCGAGATATACAAATCAAAAAAGAGTTGGATGAAGACAGTAGGGTTGAAAACCACCAAGAACCTCCTGTTATAAAAAAGGAAGAATTTGAAGACGATCAAGAAGATGAACGATCAAGTTATCACTCAAATGGAGGTCTCCTCCCTCCTAGAATGTCAACCGACAGCAGAGCAGAAGACAATGAAGAAGAAGTAAAACATAGTGGAAGCAGTGCTGGTGCAGCAAGCCCTATAATGTCCCCAAGACAACCAACACCATCTTTAGAACAAGGAGTACCGAATAGTCCTTGTCGGAATAGTACTTGTAGTCCTGCAAGCAGTGACAGGTCTGGTACTCCTCGAAGCACCAACGGAGAGAAAAAATCCGGAGGTAGTTTAGGCGCTTTATCGTCAATGTTTGACAGTTTATCAGGGGTAAATAATTCCGAAGGAACTGGCTCATCAGGCCGGCGTACTAGCAGCCATCCATTAGCCGCTCTGCAGAAACTGTGCGACAAAACAGAAACACACCATACAAATAGCAATAGGAATACTACAGCTAGCAACGTCAATGCGGCGAGCACAAGCGGTACTTCTCCCGCTAATTCAACTGGTACTACTCCCGGTGCAATTTTAGCTTTCAGTTGGGCATGTAACGACGCAGTTATGACCAGCGATTCTATAATGAAATGTGCGTTTTGTGATACACCTTTTATATCGAAAGGAGCTTACAGGCATCATTTATCCAAAATGCATTTCGTCAAAGATGGGGTCATCCCCGATCCTGTAGCTTTGAAGGTACAACAGAGTACAAGCAATACCGGTAGTAGTACCAGCACACCTTCCAAATCTACAACTCCTTCGGCGCAAAATTCAGCTCAAGGGAGTTCTAGTAGACCTAGTAGTAATTCCCCTCCCGCTCAGGGAGGCTACGAAGAAAGTCCCCATTCGAAGTTCTTGAAGTATACGGAACTGGCAAAACAGTTGTCCAGCAAATACGTGTAAACTCAGTGTACTTAATGTAAATAAGACTCGAATCATTCCTGTGTCGTGTATAAAGTGTAAATAGTTAAAAGTAGGCGAGTGTTGCAAAGCAACAACTCGGTACACCACATTGTGATGCTACCCATATCTGCTACAGCAATTAGTTAGTAAGATGTTAGTTAGTATAGTGATATTTACAAAGTATTTAAATATAATTTAAAAAATCTCGATACAAATTCTGGGGTGATTTAATTGTTATACGACTTGGAGAGCCGAAAGGCCTCCTTTGTACATATTTGTAGGTTATGCCAAAATGGCGTTAGTCAGTATTGGTAGACTTTAGCACTCTTGGATCACAAAACATAACCAGAAAAAAAAATCTACGTAGTCCTGCCAGAAATATGGTTTATAGACTGCAAAAATTTTAAAAATACAAATTCATTTTGTTTTGCAAGTAATTTATTGACGAGTATATAGCTTTAACGCAAGCCTTCGGCTACCGGGTGCTGAAGCGGGTGACACTTCGACTAATAGGAGGGCGGCGGCAAGCGGGTGAAGGAATAGCTGATACTATCACGTGACTGCCTTGATTTGACATGTGCTATAGTTTTCGTTTGTGCCGATACAACATTTTTCTGTCATTTTGGATTTGCTGGCTTAAGTCGAGAATGACTACTTACAAAAGGTGCGTTCGGCAAATGAGTTTTGTTCACTCTTTTCACTCTGTACACTCCTAGCACCGTTCGGTAATTACATAGAGTGATAAGCGTCTTAAAATGGAGCGTTCGGCAAATGCAGAATGGAGTCAAGTGGAGTGAAAAGTGTTAACTCCATAAGCCCAACCTCGATATGCAAGCATACATGGAGTTTTTTTATTTTATTTGACATCTATCAGATCATTTTGTATTTTTATGTTGAAATATTTTATTATACACAATTATTTTATATTTATAATATTGTTTTGTAATATAACAAGGCGCAGTATGTCGGAATGGTAAGAATTCTGTACCTTTTCTAATATTTACTTTCTTCAGAATCATTAAAGAATAATACCAAACTGAATAACAGTGCAGAATATCAGATTGTCAAAAAAGGAGGTTAATACATTCGTGCACCAAAATTTTAACTCTACTCGTTCGGTTAATCACAAATAAAGGAGTGTACCTTGTTCCCTCGATCTACTCCAACTCCAGCTCGACTCCCACTCCACTCCAACACCGCTCCGTAAATACTCCAACTTTTACCGAACGCACCTAAAAAAGACAAAAATCTGTTTTCTCTACCACCAAATTCACCAACCGTGAATCAAGTCTTGATTCTCTGATCAACACTGATCTGTGAATCAAGTTCTGGGTTACCTTGGAGATCAACAGTTTTAACAAAGCAACAGTGTCAAATTTTGTTGATCAGAGAATCAAATTTGATTCAGGGATGGTGAATTCGGCCTTTAGACAAGGAATTTTTAGTCCTAGAGTTTACCGGCGCCTGGACCTGTTCTCGCCTTCTATAAAATGTCAAAATGAATAAACAGTGGCCGTAATTGGCAGTATGATTGCAAGAACCGCCACCCGCACCCGTACCCGCCATCCGCCAAGGCGGTCATTTTGAATAGATGTAAATATTCAAGTCAATAAATTGCAATTCAAAATCAATTATTATGTTTTATAATTTTTTAGAAAGCATGTGATAGTATTTATGGCAGTACTGTGTAAATAATTTTGAAAATTTAAATTTCCCGCAAAAATATCTAACCTCTCTTATTGTCAATCGTGTTGTGTGTCTTCTTGTTATATTTTGTGATCTGAAGATAGCACCCCATCTTATTTCTAAATCCCAGCAGTCTATTGGCTGTTCTTCTTATGTTTCTCATCTTTCTGCCTATAGATTCATCGTTTAGTGGATAAAAAATGAGTTGTTGAATCTTTAAAATTACAGATATGAATGTAGCCCAGTCAATGGTTTCTTAATTTCATTACGTATTTATTGAGTGCTGTGTAAAATTATATAAAAAACAAAACATTCGTATACGTATATCTCTTAATATCTAATTCTTCCAAAAGAATTTTTAAATTAATATTTATCAGTAATTCATAATATTACTATACCGAATAATACAAAAATGTATACGCTAGCTCCAATAATACAAAGCAGAAGCTCCTTAATTTACCAAATGAATTTTATTTAATATTTCGTTGTAATTAAAATGCAAATGAAGCTCAAATAAATATGTATGTTATAAACTTAAAAAATAATGTTTCATTTATTATTCTTTGATCCTAGTTACCTTTGGTGTTTTGTGTTTGTCAATTATTACCAGATCCATTTTGTTTAGTTGGAATCGTTGGAACATAGTGACGCGTCTCATTGTTTATGTGACTTTTGTGCAAAATTTTATTGTTTTCATAGTGATTTTGGCAAAAACTGTTATTATAAAGTGACAATAAAGTGTTTAAGGCCCTTTTGATGCAGTTTTCAACGAAAGGTAAGTGAAAATATCATTCAATTTTTGAGATTTCAATTATAGGTTAAGCGAAAGTTGCAATGATATTTTGTTATTATATTAAATATATATGTTTTAAAACAATACTAAACGAAAGTATTGTAATACTAATTAACCTTTAAATAGATATTGTTTAAATATTGAATTACCATAGAAATCGTACACTATTATTGGAAATATTAATCTACTAATACCTACCTTCATTTCAACTTACTCATTCTAATAATTTATTAGGAAATTTTAAGAGTGTATTGGAATATTTGTTACTTCCAAATAATAATTATACTTTGGAAGACTTTTTTATATTATTTATAGGTAATATAATATGATTACTATTATTTTTTGAATGTTAGTATTATCTACTATAGGTAAAATATTATTGATATACATGAATACAGATTAAACCCTTGGAAATTTCTTTAAATTTTAAGTAAATTTATGGATTATATATATGCCATTTTAACATTTTTTTTTTTAACTGAGTAAAGTGAAATGGAGGAAATTAGAGATCTGTATGTTTTTTTTTTAAATAAAAAATAATACGTGAAATATAACGTATTATCGTTGCTAGGATATGAACTATATTGTTATATTATATTGTTTCGGTAATTAACAATGTATATTAAGTACCTATTTGATAAATTTTGGTCAGTGCTTCATTGAAAAATAATAAATAACATTTATTTCAATAATAATATTAATATTGGTATGGATTGAAACTATCTCCATAATATAATAATACTTGTTGAGGTTTTAAGGAGAAAGGAAATATCTAAAAATTGGAGGTACTTTTACATTAAACTGTTTTTGTAGAATTATTATGGTAGCATTCAGAACCATTAACGTTCAATTAATTAAATACAAAAAAAAAAATCTGTTGTGGCCAGCGCAATACCTCTCGCCATTTCCATTTTAAGTTATATAAGTATTGTATTCCACTTCGCTATCGAACCGTCGTTTTATAACAAAAATTTTACAGAACTTTACCCAAATATTGTTTTTATTGTATTTAACATGTCTTCTGCGCATATACAATGGGGGATTACACCATTTTTTTTTTTATAATTTCATCTGAAAATATTAGAAAAACTAAGACTATTGATGAAAATCCGTTGAAAAAATTCCTATTAATAAGCGAGTTATGATCTCCCGAATTTTGAAAAGCTTGCCGTGACGTCACATTTATGTGTTTTTATATCAAACTGTTTTCATCATGGACCTAGATGTTCTTGAAATATATGCTATTTTAAGTTATATTTACATAAAAATAAATGAATATTATAACACTGTATAAGTCTACATACTTTATAATTACAGGTGTATTTAAATTATTAAGTTTAATGCAAGAAATTTATGTTAAAATAAAAACTGTTTGGAAACTGCAGTACAGGAATGTTAGCCTCTCCTTTCGAATTTGAATTTCTTAACTTCCATTGGTAGTAATCCCCACCTCCTAACACGCTATTTGTAATGCATGTATAGGCGGTTTCTCGGTCGCCAGTCAAAATATTTTCATCTTAGTGTCGAAGCGCTATAACAAAAAACCCTTTATTTCCGAAATATCTCAATTATACCATTTCATTTTTTTTATTAATATTCATTATTCAGCATATACATTCGTATTTTTTTACTATTTTCCTTTAATTCGATTGAGCTGTAATCCCCCATTATAATTATATTTATTTTTCATTGTATGAGGAAGTTCCTATATGTCAGAAATTCTTCCAATTCATTAGCAAGATTGGCGGTATTTCTTATAGATATATGCATTTTACTTACAATTTTAAATATTTAATTAATAAAACAATAAGAAAGATTAAATGTACTTCCCAGAAAAAGCTTTCAGAATGTCACTAAAAATTTTGATTTTTGACAGACATCTGTCATAGTGTTATATACAAACTATGTTATAGACATTTGAATTTGTCAACTGGTTTCCTCCTTAGTGTCTTAGCCTCTGCGATTAGATTATTCTATATATTACAGTGCCTTTATGTCTAAATCTATACAATAATAATTTTTTTAAATGTATCAGATGTAGAATTTTATGTTCTTCAATAATAGTAATAACAGAAATTTTCAAAAGTTAATATTTAGAAGATTTTTTTAAAGAAACTATTACTTCCGGTTGTCCAATTGTTACCAAAATCTAATCAGCTCTTCCCAGGAATGTCAGATTGAGGAAATTGTAGTTATATATTTTTTAAGTCTTATAGTAAGTATTTGAGAAACCGTGGTTCCAACATCCACATCCATACACACACATACATACACACACACACGGACATCATCGTAAAAATGTTATAATCGGATTATATGGACCTTAAAACGTGCTTATCCACTAAAATCTGGATATGCGAATTTTAACATGATTCCAATACCTCTCTTAGCGAGAGGTAAAAAAATATTCTCAGCTTTCGTTTTTCACTTTCCCTCCCTCTTCTCTTCTCTTCTCTCTTCTTCTCTCCCTAACCGTACTGATAACACACCCCCGCATTCATCGCGTCAGGATAAGACGGACGGCGACACTTCTTTGCGGAACATGCCGCCAGGATCGCTGCAAGATCCATGCAGGATCCCGGATCCTGGATACTGGAAAACCAGGATACACAGACGAGATTTGTGACTGGATGTGAAGAATTTACTGCCCAACATGCGATAAGAGCTAAAGGATGTTTAACCAACGGGTGGAAAGGCGTGGGGAAGGGGGTGCGGTAATAAGAAGAAAAAGAAGGGATGGAGGAACAGAAATAATATGATTTAATCATGCATATGTACGGGTACAGGCGTTAGAAGGTAAATCTGAACTAAAAGATGGTTCTTTAATGCTAGGTTTATCTAGAGCAACTTAAGACTTAAGTCGTTCCATCTTAAACCGTTATACCATGCAAAAATATCAAAATTTGAGACGTAAATAGCACTTAAATGTAAGCTGAGAAAAATGTTGTGGCCAGCACAATACCTCTCCCCATTTTTATTTTTACAAAAAAAAAAATACAGAACTTTACTCAAATATTATACAATTCTAATTATATCTATTTTTCATTGTATGAGGAACTTCCTAAATATCAAAGATTCTTCCAATTCATTAACAAGATTGGCGGTATTTCTTATGGGTATTTGTATTTCACCTATCATTTTAAATATTTAATAAATAAAACAATAAGAAAGATTAAATATACTTAACAGAAAAAGCTTTCAGAACATCACTAAAACTGTTGATTTTTGACATTGACATATGTCATTTACCAACTATGTTATAAACATTTGAATTTTTCAACTGGTTTCCTTAGTGTAGTTTAGCCTCTGCGATGTATTACATCCGATTATTCTATATATTATAGTGTCTTTATCTCTAATTCTACACAAGATATGTTAAAATTTTTAAGTGTATTAGATCGAGAATTTCATGTTCTTCAATATTTGTAATAAAAATTTCCAAATATTATATTTGGAAGAATTTTTCTAAGAAACTACTACTTCCGGTTATCCAATTGTTACCAAAACCTTTTCAGCTCTTCCCATGTATGTCAGATTGAGGAATACGTAGTTAAACAGTTCTTATGTATTATAGTTTTTGAGAAAACATCCTTCCATCATACACACAGACATCATCGTAAAAATGTTAAAATCGGATTCTAGGGATCTTAAAACGTGCTTATTACTAAAATCTGGGTATGCGATTTTTAGCATGAAGACGTCATCGTAGAAAAGGTTTCCGTTTATAGAATTGGCGGTTGTCCACATAAAAATATTAAAAACACATAATATATTTGGATCAAATCAATTCTGTTATTTATTTGTCGCGGAGAGAAATCCGGTAAAACCATAATGACTATTGTTGAACAAATACAAACATAAACCCTGATAAACACAATGACAGCTTTGACGTTTGACAGGCGGTATTTCATTTTGAATCGCAAATTTCAAATTGACCAATCATAGAGCAGCATTACGGTGTTGCCAATGTGATTTGTGGCATAAGTTAAGCTCGCATTTAAATTTGCTATTGCAACACAATTGGGATATAAGGCCTTCTTACAATTAAGTAGCACTTTAATAATAAACAACTTAAATTGTTGGGGAGAAACCGGGCATAAATGCCCGTCAAAATATTAACACCCGTCATATGATCTATAATTTTTGTAAGTCTTTGTGAATAAGTGTAGACGAATGCAATACCTTCCTTTCTTGTTGGTAGGCGGGAGGTTATGTGACCTTAGTAATTATTAAAACTCATATTCCATTATAGACAAACATCTAATTAAAACAATAATAAACAATCTCACATATTACGGGCTACAAATCATAGGCAAGACCTTCTCCGATTCTTCCTCTCCTATCTCAGATTAGTTGTCTACAACCGTTACTAATCAACATGAAATAACAATTGAACACGTTCCGCTCTCATCACACAACACCACAAACACTTGAACATCAGATCTGTGTAACAAAAGAACAACAATCACTCCAGCCAATCATTAGCGCAAACAACAATTATCTACACAAACACAACAAACAATTGAAAAAGGGGGAGGAGTTTGTGGATAGTAATCAACGGACAATTGACGGTCGGGCATTGTTGTAATGGTAAACAGTTGAGTAACGACCAACGCCATTTCGATCGGAATTAAAGAGATTACTTTTAACCCTATAGAAGGTACTCAAACATAATGATATTAATAGTTATTTATGTACCAATTTTTACATCCCGCTAGCCCTAGGTAAGGGAGGTATAGGGATCGTGCTAAAAATCGCATATAGAGATTTTAGTGAATAAGCACGTTTTGATGTCCTCAGAATCCGATTTTAACATATTTACAATGATGTGTCTGTGGATATGTATGAATGTGTGTGTGTATGTGTGTGTTTGTGTGTGTATGTGTGTGTGTGTTTGTGTGTGTGTATGTGTGTGTGTGTGTGTGTGAGTGTGTGTGTGTGTGTGTATGGATCGTGTGGACACGACTACTCAAATACTATCAATCAGAAAATTTTGAAATTTTGTATACCCATTCTATACTAATGTGGGAAGAGCTCATTAGTTTTTAGTGTATACGGATAACCGAAAGTATTATTTATACAAGCTTTTAACAGTTTTTCTTAAAAAAAATACGTTGAATATAATTTTTTAGCAACTTTTACTAATAAAAATCTGATGTGGCCAACACAAAACCTCCCGCTATTGATTTTTTATTAATTTAAATACATACTTACGTATTTACTAACGCTGCAAACTGTTCCATTGCAGAAAACTATTGCTTTATTTACTATTTTTTTTTTAAATGTCACTATTATTAATTTGAAGTACTGTCAGTTACATTCATTTGAAATATGAACTGTGGAACAAAGGAATTTTGTTTATCTTAGGCTTCGCGACTAATAAAAAAAATATTTTTAAATTTATCTGTAAAATATATAGAAGAAGTATTAATGTATTCCTGTAGAAAATTCAATAATGTTTAATTTTCATAAGTCTTAAATGCGAAAAAATGGCATTTAATAGTATTTTTTGAAGAAAAACCATTATGAGCTTCAGCTAAAGTGCCATTTCCGGTTATCCGATTTACACCAAAATCTAATGACTTCTTTTCATATTAGAATAGGATAGAAATACAAGGTTTCAGAATTTTCTGAATGATAGTACACATACACACATACAGACATCATCGTGAAAATGTTAAAAATGGATTCTAGGGATCTTAAAACGTGGTCATTTACTAAAATCTCGATATGAGATTTTTAGCACGATCCCTATACCTCTTTTACCAAGGGTAGCGGGAGGTAAAAATAACTATTCCATCATACACAAATATTATATGTACAGGATGATCCGATTTAAGTTTGCTATGTCTGTAGCACTATAAATCAAATAGCTGTCAATAAGTAAGTGGAAAATGTTAGTTTACACCTACACATTATCGAAATGGATCATGTAAAAAGGCAATATATGCAAAGGAACTTAATATAGTTTGCAGGATTAGTAAATAAATAAAATTAATAATAATTAAATTGCAGGAGGTTTGTATTGACCACATTAGATTTTTCTATTCGAATTCCAATTTCAAATTATTAATCCTCGAGTAGGTACTAACTTTAATTAATTATGTGTCTTCGGTTGTCCACTACTATTATCCCTTTCCTTTCTCTATCGTCTTCATCGTCAAGTATATTTTAACCTCCTTATGTTTTATACATTTTTCTCTTGGCCGCAACAGGTCTGACGGCTTTAGCTTTGAACCTATGCGCGTGCAGTTTAGCCGGCGTTAACATAACCTTACTTCCGGTCTGCGTCCTCACCACCCCCGCTCCCTAGGATGGGGAGGGGGGATCACGGCGCTGAAGCACGCGATGTTCAACCCTGACCCTGAAACTCCAGCGGTTTCAGGGGCAGAAAGTGAGGGTGGGAATTTTGAAAGAAAGAAAGAGGTGTTTACTTGGAATCCGTTACATTTAGGGAATACAATGTTAGTACCTTTTGTCACTTTTAGGTAAAGAAGGTATTGGCCGCATTCAACACTCTTCGTTAACCAAAGAAACATAACTAAAAATCTGTTGTGGCCAGCACAAGACCTCTCGCCATTTCCATTTTATGTTGTATTAGTATTACGCGTGGTAAGCGCCCACAAGGTAAAATATATCGTCATCATTACCGATGTCTACATGTGTTGTAGATACTGGCACACCCAGAAATGGGTAATATGCCGTGATGATATATTTATGTATTTATTTAGTATTGTATTGCACTTTGATATCGAACGGTCGTTTTATAACAAAAAAATTACAGAACTTTACCCAAATACTGTTTTTTGTTGTATTTGCCATGTCTTCTGCACATATACAATTCTAATTATATCTATTTTTCACTGTATGAGGATGGTTCTGTCAGAGATTCTTCCAATTTATTAACAATATTGGCGGTATTTCTAATGGATACATGCATAATTTTAAATATTTAATTAATAAAACAATAAGAAAGATTATATGTAGTTCCTAGAAAAAGCTATCAGAATGTCACTAAAACTTTTGATTTTTGACACTGACATTTGTCATTTACAAATTATGTTATAAACATATGAATTTGTCAACTGATGTCCTTAGTATATTTTAGCCTATACTCGACTTAATACATCCTGATATTCTATACATTATAGCGTCTTTATCTCTAAATTTATACAAGATATAATAAATAAATAAATTTTAAATGTATCATATGTAGAATTTTATGTTCTTCAATATTAGTAATAAAAGAAATTCAAAAAATAATATTTAAAAGAATTTTTTTAGAAACTACTACTTCCGGTTGTCCAATTGTTACCAAAACCTTTTTAGCTCTTCCCAGGAATGTCAGATTGAGGAATTCATAGTTAAACAGGCCTTATGTCTTATAGTTTTTGAGGAATCGTCCCTCCAACATCCACACATACATACACACATACATACATACATACATTCACACACACACACACACACACACACACACACACACACACACACACACACACAGACATCATCGCAAAAATGTTAAAATCGGTTTATATGGACCTTAAATCGTTCTTATTCACTTAAATCTCGATATGTGATTTTTAGCATGAATCCAATACCTCTCTTAGCGAGAGGTAAAAATATCAAAATAAAAAGAGACATATGTAGTGTATTAATAAGAAAAAGATGCAAGTTCTTTTCGTGGTTACTAGAGACGTTCACTAGACTAGTGAAGAGTGCTGAATTCGTCCCATTGTTTATGGTCAAAAAAATCAGTGGCGTTTTTAATGAATAAGCACATTTTAGATTCCCTAGAATGCGATTTTACTAATTTTACTATATCTGTATGTGTGTGTGTCCGTGTGTGTGACAAAAATACTACAATTCTAAAAATTATAATTCTTTCGTTTTCTCCTTCTTTACATCCATATGATGAACAGATTAGATTATATTATTTTGGTTAAATATCATTTTTTTACATTTTATGTTATTACCAATATAAAAGAATATCGTATTGTCTATCCGGTTTGATTATACATTTTCCTTCATATTCAATAGATACAAAGTTAAAGAATTATAAAGAGATTAACTTTCATAAATCAGCCAGCTTTTCTATAATCATGGGAAAAACAGCAGATATATTCAAATAATTCTAATTGACAGATGTCAGTGTCAAGGGCAATTTATATAGTTTATGTTCGTATTATAATTTTATTGAATATATAAAATCTTTTCCAGGGAACTTTTGATATGGAATTTATACAAAATACATATACAAAAGTTTATATATAATGGTGTTAAAATAAAAAATATTTCAAACAAAAATTGTGTTGAATACAATTTTTTATATTTTTATAGCAATATAAATGATTGTAAAATGCTATTTAATTGAATATTGAAGAAAAACTGATAACATCTTCACGTAAACTATCATTTGTCGTTAATCAATTCTTCCCAAAATTTAACAAATTAATCTTGCATTTTGATAAACTTAAAATCCTAAATTTCAGCTCATTTTATACATTAATATATGATATATGAATTAATTTCTTCAATAATAATATTAATTTTCCCCGGATTTGGAATCGAAGCATGCCAGGCTTTTGCCTGTTCACGCTAAGCAACAAGCGAAGCGAAGCGGCCGATCGTGTCTTGTCAATTGTAAACAAACAGTCGTAAAGTCGCGTTCGTGGACAATTATTTTATAAATTTTCGTGAAATATAAGTGATTTAATTATAAATATTGTTATTAACAAACTCTGTATGACTTTGTGGTATGTTTATGTATAATAATGTGACTGAAACTGTAAAATGTGTTGTGAAAATTGTCAAAGAAAAGTGTGTGGATCCCGGTACAAGATTCATGATGGCAACTTTCAAGGTAGGATGATTTATTTTTTATTTGTATCATTGTTGTTATATTTTATTGTTCATTTTATTGTTATTATGCCGAAATATGAAATTTAAATACGTATGTGTAGTATTCTTCACGTGAGAATGGCATTGCGCAATGTTTCATTTATAGGTAGTTTAATTTGTTCAATAATCTGTGCTGACACCGACTAGGTAACTGTCTTTTACTGTATTAAGATATGCACAAGCTAACAAGACCATTATATTCAGTTATACAAAAAAGTCTCCGTACGACAATAGTTTTAATGTATTTTAGGAAAAATAGCTGTTTAAAACCCAATATATTTAATTTTCTTTTAATCCCAAATGAAACGCAGTATATTACATTATTATAAATATAAAATAAACAAATAATATACTTAATTTATTTATATTATGGGGTAAACATTGAAAGTATTCATAAATGACGAAAAAGTCTCCGTACGAGAACCAAAACATTTAAATAATGAACCATTTATTTATGTTTCATAGAGAAATATAATATTTGGATGGTTTTTCTTTGGTTTTTCCACCAGTAACTAAGCGATGAGTCATTGAATCTACCAAATTTTTGGTCTCCGATGGCATTATATTCTGCCATTTTTCTTGTAATTTATTTCAAGTTCTTTTTTGGTTTATATTCTTATTTATTTTAAGAATTTTCTGCACTTTCTCAATTTGGTTAAAGTCTGGAAACCGTAGGGGATGATTAAGCATATTTTTAATATTATACACTAGGCATTTATAAGACGCGAATTATTTGTCGAATTTTTCTGATGCACGAAATTAAAATTGGCTGTTAAGGCTCTATTTTTAAGCACTTTGTTTTAAATTTGCTTTTAAAATATCTTGGTAACCTGTGCTATCCATTGTTGTAATAATTAATACGTAGTTAAATTCGTCTTTAGTCTTATAGAATTTGAGAAACTGTGTCTATAACATCCACACACACACACAAACACATACACACACACACACACACACAGACATCATTGTAAAAATGTTAAAATCGGATTCCAGTGACCTTAAAACGTGCTTATTCACAAAAATTTGGATATGCGATTTTTAGCATGATTCCAATACCTCTCTTAGCGAGAGGTAATAAAGAATAGATATAATTAGAATTTTTTTGTGTGCATCGAAGATGTTAAGTATAATATACTTATAACGGGTCTAGCTTAAAAGATATTAGAGAAGAGACGTCTTAAAATTGACCATTCAGAGACCTACACCTACACCTTTAATGTGTGTTTGCCGTAATTTTACGTTACTATGGTTTTATACAAATCAAATCTTCTTTAAAATGTGTGGGCGACTATAGTTTTCGAAAAATGTCAGTGTCAAATTAAATTTGACAAGGTGAATAAAAAAGGCAAATTCTTACCATGTATTCAGCCGCTGATTACTTAGAAATGATTATAATTTTCGGAGAATGTGGACAATAATATTTTCGTTTAACACATTTTACACAGCTGCTACAACACGTTGCACTGTCGCTAACCTAAATTTGTTGACAGTGAAAAGTCAACTCTAAAGTGTCAAAATTACAGTAAGTCAAACAAATTTTGTAACTCACTAGTAGTATTTTTAGAACCTAGCAACCAGTTTTATTTTGTAATAATATCATCACACCTCAAGATATCCTTCCGGGATTGGTGGATTAAAAAGTCTTGTAACTCCGTTATGCAAGCAGCCGCAAATTATTTTCTTCTATTTGTTGGCAACCTATTGTCGTCGGCAAGTGTCAGTTTTGTCTGGGGTGCGAGTTGTGAGACAGCCTGTATAGCCTAATATAAAAAAGTCGAGAGGTGTTGTGCTGGCCATAACAGATTTTTAAACATCATCTTGGATTATTGGAATATTTATGAAAAAAATTTCTGGTAACTTCGTTATAATCTTATGAGCAAACACATCTGAGAAAATAAATAAATCATTGGACAAAGAAAAAATACGAGAATAAAATAACAATAATGGCGTCTCCCTACATAATTTCCATTGGAATAGAATATTCTAATTACCCATTCTACCCTAAAGTCATAAATTTCACCCCTTGTCCTTCTCTTGCGCCCCGAGTCATAGTTTGATTTACAAAAAGCATAAAATTGATTTATTGCCCCTACAGCAGTCTGATTCATGCCCCCGGGAAATCCGCGCGTCTCCGCCACTGACAGTCACACATGTAAACCGTCACATGTCAGCGGCGTACGGCGGACGGGGGCACGCAAACTGAAGGGCTGTTTTTGATTGTTTGTCGTTAATATATCAAGTTGATTCATGGCAAGCCCGGCTTTTGTTTTTGAAAGGAATATAGGGGGAGGGGGGTTGTAAGATGAGGAAAGCAGTGGCGGAGTATGAGATGTTTTATAGCCTTTAGAACATTGTAACTGTTATCGTATAAAGGATCGGTATAGCTTTTATGTTTGTGAAATTTAACTATTTCTTCTAAAATATTTTAGTTATATTGAAGAACATAAAATTCTACATCTGTTACATTTAAAAATTTTATTATATTTTCTATAAATTTAGAAATAAAGACGTTATAATATATAGAATATCGGGATGTATTAAGTCGAGTAGGCTAAAATACACTAAGGAAATCAGTTGACAAATTCAAATGTTTATAACATAATTTATAAATGACAAATGTCAGTGTCAAAAATCAAAAGTTTTAGTTACATTCTGAAAGCTTTTTCTGGGAAGTACATTTAATCTTTCTTATTGTTTTATTAATTAAATATGTAAAATTATAGGTAACATGCATATATCCATTAGAAATACCACCAATCTTGTTAATGAATTGGAAGAATCTCTGACATTTAGGAACTATCTCATACAATGAAAAGTTAGATCAAATTAGAATTGTATGTGTGCGCAAGACAATACAATAAAAAACAATATATTTGTGTAAAGTTCTGTAATTTTTTACCTCGCTAAGAGAGGTATTGAATTCATGCTAAAATTCGCATATCCAGATTTTATTAAATAAGCACGATTTAAGGTCCCTAGAATCCGATTATAACATTTTTAAAATGATGTCTGTGTGTGTGTGTGTGTGTGTGTGTGTGTATGTATGTATGTGTGTTTGTCTGGATGTTGTAGACACGATTCCTCAAAAACTATAAGACTTAAAATATATTTAACTGCCGTTTTCTCAATCTGCCATTCCTGGGAAGAGCTGAAAAGGTTTTGGCTTCTAAATATAATTTTTTGGGAATTTTTTTTATTAAATATTGAAGAACATAAAATTCTCCATCTAATATACTTAAAATTTTTATTATATCTTGTACAGATTTAGAGATAAAGACACTATGAATTTATAGAGTAATCTAATCGCAGAGGCTAAGGCACTAAGGAAACCAGTTGACAAATTCCAATGTTTATAATATAGTTTGTAAATGACACATGTCAGTGTCAAAAATCAACAGTTTTAGTGACAATCTGATAGCTTTTTCTGGGAAGTATATTTAATCTTTCTTATTGTTTTATTAATTAAATATTTGAAATTATAGGTAAAATTGTGGTAAAATTCATATATCCGTCAGAAATACCGCCAATCTATTTAATGAATTGGAAGAATCTCTGGCATTTAGAAACTTCCTCATACAATGAAAAATAGATATAATTAGAATTATGTGCAGAAGACATGTTAAATTCAATAAAAAACAATATTTGGGTAAAGTTTTGTTATAAAACGACGGTTCGAAAGCGAAGTGCAATACAATACTTATATAGCCTAATATGAAAATAGCGAGAGGTCTTGTGCTGGCCACAACAGATTTTTTTATTATATAAAACAACGTTTCGACAGCGAAGTGCAATAAAATACTTATATAATATAAAATGGAAATGGGTACAACAGATTTTTTATTTCATCTAACACCTTATAAGATGAATAATACAGTCATTTTATAAAAATAACATTTAAAACATCACATGTTCCTGAGAGGCCCAACTAGTGGCAAACGTATGCAGTAATTTCCTGTAAATATACTACTAAAATAAAATTCCCAATGAGTCTTCAAAAGAAAAACTGTCTCTCGCCCTATATCTTTCATCTTCTTTCTCTTTCGTCTCGCATTTTGCTTCTTTCGCTTCTGTCTAACAGAAATAAATTTGTCGTTGGCATGTACCTACTCTGCGCTACGGTACAGTTTGTTTTCCATAGCCTACTTGTATAGCGAATCGTACAGAAGGCTTGGAGCGCGCTGTACAGCACGCTCACTTACCATCCTGCCTAGTGGTCAGTTATTTAAACCAGAGAACGCGAAGACGCAAAGTGAACGCGATAGGGACAGAGATTATCTTGAGATACAGCAGCGGACAGATGCAGGGATGGAGTGAGGAGGATTGAAATTTAAAAAGAAACAGATTCATAAAATGCAGACCTCCACTAATATATATATATATACAGGGTGTCTCTTAAATAGGGGGACATGGCTTAACCACAGATTTCTGAGGCTAAAATAAGACGATTTAACCAAACTTGCTTCTACCGGAAAGTGTAACATTTAGCCAGAAATCTGCTTCAAAGTTCTTCGAAAAAAAATTAATTTTGCTTATAATATTTGGACCTTTTATTCGATTTGGATGAAATTTGGTATGACAGTTTATATGGTTATAAGTCATCTTTTAAGGTGATACTTGTTATTATTAGTAAACCACTAGTGTATGAAACTTAGGTCTCCCAACATTAATTAGACCGTAACTTTTTAATGGCAATGCCGAAAACGTGAAATTATTTTTTTTCAGAAAGATACATTCAATAGTAAACTTTTCTCTCTCTGTGTAATTTGTGATATCTGTTACGGTTCACACAGAAAAAAATAAAATCTGAGTGTCTGCACTGCTAAATTTTTAAAATAAATTTAATCTAGCAGTCTATCCAAATGTCAAACAAGTAATTTTTAATGACAGTAACGAGTTGTCAATCTTTACAACTTGTTTAGGAGTAAGCTAAGATATGTAATCGTCTTATTTATAATAATGGTAGTAAACTACTATTAGGCCGAACACACGGATGTTACTAATTTTAGAATATTGCGAAGAAAATTTTTGACAACCCGTAAAACAATTTTTGCTGTCATTAAAAATTACTTGTTTGACATTTGGATAGACTGCTAGATTAAATTTATTTTAAAAATTTAGGAGTGCAGACACTAAGATTTTATTTTTTTCTGTGTGAACCGTAACAGATATCACAAATTACACAGAGAGACAAAAGTTTACTATTGAATGTATGTTTCTAAAGAAAAATAATTTCACGTTTTCGGCATTGCCATTAAAAAGTTACGGTCTAATTAATGTTGGGAGACCTAAGTTTCATACAATAGTGGTTCACTAATAATAACAAGTATTACCTTAAAAGATGACCTATAACCATATAAACTGTCATACCAAATTTCATCTAAATCGAATAAAGCGTCCGATTATTATAAGCAAAATAATTTTTTTTTCGAAGAACTTTGAAGCAGATTTCTGGCTAAACGGTACACTTTCCGGTAGAAGCAAGTTTGGTTAAATCGTCTTATTTTAGCCTCAGGAATCTGTGGTTAAGCCATGTCCCCCTATTTAAGAGACACCTGTATATTGAACATAATAAAATGACTATGTAGAATCCAATACTTATCCATGTTTAAAATAATTAATATATATTCAAACTAGATAAAAATCTTATATGTACTTTAAATATTTATAATGTCATAAGGCCGATATGAGGCAAATAACGGACGAGGCTTAAATTACCTACTCAAAAAATGAACATTGTTACATATTTAATACTTTAATGTACAACCCCTTAGAAAGTACACTGTTGACCTCAGGCATTATGGTCCTTATATCACCCTTGGTACCTTCATTACTATAATAATTATTTATAGCTTGCATTCGTCGTTGCATCGAATTAAATAAATAATCGATGATTTTGTAGGTTATAAATTTTCATTCAACCGTTACAATTTTAAATAATTACATGGAGAATTATTAATATTAGTATAATAAATATAATAAACAGGACTTCAGTCTTGAGAATGCTTTATTTATTTTTTTGTCGACAAAACCAGTTGAAAAATTGAAATGTTTGTAATTGACAGAATAATGTTAGAGTTAAGAATCCAGAGGCTTTTTCTGAATTTTGTACCTGATTTATGCATTGTAAATCATTCCTTTCTTCCTTTTCATTGAAATTAACGAATCAATATTCAAATATATTTATCTATTCCTCTTCCTAGCACCTCTATTAAGTAGTAACTTTTCATAGAATTGTGTTAACTATTACTGCATTGATTATATAATTCTATCGTACAGAAGAAATTAGATCCGTATCTGTAAGTTGTTGGTATTGGTGACAGGTCTACAGGGTCAAAGTTCAGTGGTGTAGGCTCAGGGGTAAGGGTCACGCCGTCACGACGCCCTAGACGTGGGATAACACGCCTCGCCAAGCACAAAAATCTCAACAAATCTTGCAGGGCTTATAACTACAGTGTCCGCAACACTACAGATGTTCAAATTATTTTTTGTCCTTCTGAACTGTAAACATAACAATCACACATCGTTGACGTGTATGGTAGTTGCGATTTTACACATGCGTTGATTTTACCGCAACGAATAAATAAATAAAACTGATTTTCTGAATATGTCGAAATTTTCAAACGATAAACTTTGTTTAATGATTGATAAGAATTGTTTATTTATTTACTTCAAATGGATGAAATTCATTTTAATAAAGAATGCCAAAAGGGTATGTAATGTTAGAATAATTCATGTAGTCTGTTTAGGAACTAGAACTAGATATATGTAGAAAGTAATCTACCTAACCTTAATTTTCTTCCAGCATAGACATTCTTAAATAAATAAAATAATTAAAGTGTAAATTATTGGTCTATGTCCCAACCTCTCAAAAAAGCATGAATATTTAACTCTGTACATGAATTAAAGTCGTTAATTAATTGAATAATGTATTTAATAGTGTGAATCTTAATGCAGCTAGCTTGATGACAACAATGGTTTAAGGTTAACAAGCAAAATTTATAGAAAACACATATTTTAATAGATATCTCGACCAAAAAATTGAATACATAATGTGTGCGTTAGGTATTTGTACAACACTCGGTTTTATTGCAGCACTCTGCTGCGCGTCGTGCTTCAATATAAAACCTCGCATTAGAAAAAAACACATACGAGTATATGGCGTACGCCACGGGTCATCTGTAAAATAATGGTTATATCCATATGTTCATTAAACTTTATTCATAAACTACAATTCTTCTCTAACTATCCAAGTTTCACGTTGCTCAAATTTCTCTGTTAATTACCACAAACTAAGAAAACTTAAACTTGTTAATCTTTCGCAAATTAAAAACCGTTGACTTTACAACATTACCTCTGCTTGCGTTGCTCCGTGAGATGACAACAACTGCACAAAAACTCTAAATTACCTCGTAATAAAATTATGATTATCCAAAAAAACAGTGCCGCTATGCAGGAGACAGAACGGCGTTGGCGGTGCATTGCCAGGCGAGTGCGTGCTTATTAAAGTAGGGGAATTCGGGTGAAAGAATTGAATTGGACAGAATGCGCGTGCAGCGGAGTGCAGAGTAATTAACATCAGGATAAAGAACAAATAGGAGATGCTAAGAAAAGGATTTTGTATTTTTAGTTGCAGAAATTAACAGCGAGTTGCAGAAACGTAAAGAATGTTTTATTGTTTTTTTTCATAATTATGACTACACAGTTGTTGATGTCCTATACAGGGTGTTATGTAAGTAAATGTACAACGCTTAACTCATGCTAGTACTAACCCCATAGATAGTAAATCTGGCAATAATTTTTATTTGGCATGCTTTCTACAAGAATTATACGGTGTCCCACACTCTATCTTCAGTGTGGCAGAGATAGCCAATGTTATTCTTATGGAGGTTTTCTGTACCATGTTGCCAATTTTTCAATGTAATATAATATTGAAACATTCATAAATTTTCATTGCTATACCAAAATTAGTTAACACTGTACAATTTAAGTTTTATGAGGGTCTCTTATTTACCCAAGGGCTTATTGTATGCACCCAATATTTGTCTAAATAGTTTTATATACAGGGATATTTGTACCTGTAATATTTCAATACAATATTTTAAAACCGCGCAGCATACTAATCTTGATTAAATGCATTAGAAATTAGAATTTTAAAATATTATAAATTCAAATTGGAGATTACAAAGAAAGAATAAAGACTTATGAACTATGTAAAATATATGCAGTATTTCTATCAAGCTTAAATATTAGTAAATTATCAAATAAAATAAGAAGATATAAATTAAATAAAAAATATGTATTATTAAACTGACCAGTGTGTTATTTAATTTCATTTTTTTCTTCGCACCTATGCTGTTTTACATCTATATATTGTACTCGTATATGTATTAATTTTATATCTTTTCGTAGAATGGAAATATGTAACATAGGATTGTTGACGACGGTGTACCGGATAATTTTATATTCTTTAATATTTGTAGTAACAATAATTTCCAAAATATAATATTTAGAAGATTTCATTTTATTCAATTGTTACCAAAATCTTATAAGCACTTCCTATTAATGTCAGATAAAGGAGTACGTAGTTAAATTGGTCTTTGATTTTAAAGAATTTGAGAAACCGTGTCTACAACATTCACACACACACACATACATACATCCACATACACACACAGACATCATTGTGAAAATGTTATAATCAGATTGTAAGAACTTTGAAACATGTTTATTCATTAAAATCTGGATATGCGACTTTTAGCATGAACCCAATACCTCTCTTAGCGAGAGGTAAAAATTATCCTCCTGAATGCCTCCCTGCACGCAGATCCTTCCCATCGTCCAGTAGCTGTACCTTACCGCCACTGTTGACATGTGTATTGTATTCAAATGCGTTACCGTTCGCTCTGCTCTGAGTCTGAGCCCCATACCATACCGTCGTCTCCTACCTATCGCATCCTATCCTCGCGACAACGTGACCGTATCTCGTTGCACTTTGTTTATTACCTCCCCATTGTCCGGCCTTAGCCACAGCCACGGTACGTTCATATTATTTAGGTGGATTAAAATAAAGATTTAGTGCAGAGCGCGCTGCCTGGTGGCCTTAACATACACTGTGTTTTATGCCCCCGACAGATACCAAGCAAGACAGAAATGGAACAAAGGATTGTATAAACATCAGCTACTGCACAAGAAAAAATTATATCTACCAAGTCTATATGAGAGTATGAGTATGAGTATGGAGGAGAAATGACACTATTGTTTTTCAAGGAATGTGGGATACTCTGCAAAATGTATACCGTGAGTATTTTTTAAAGTGAAACATTGGGTTTGTCACATCCATGGTTACTTGAGATTTGATTGACAGCAATGTATTTGCCCGTTCCATTTAAAATGAAACATAGGGAACAAATTTGACATTTGATAAGACGTCAATAGAGGTTAGTTTTGTTATACCTGCATTCTAAAATAAAATTAGTTGTAGAAAAAATATAGTGTGCACCTTGTGACCGAGTGGTTTTCTGACTCAGCTAAATACTTCTGACAAATTCATTCCCCATGTGTCATTTTAAATGAGACAGACAAATATATTGCTGTCAATCAAATGTCAAATCATAACTTATAGGGAAATTCAAGGGTTATCTGTCATATTGACAAGATGTCATTAGAGGTTAATATTATTTAAATAATTATACCTATTTTCTAAAAATTAAATTTAGATGTAAAAAAAAATACTGTGTGTACCTTGGCCCGAAATATATTTAGTACTCTCGAGTGATTTTCTGACTCCGCTAAATTTCTTACAATATTTAAATATAGTATTTCTGTCAGATTCGTTCCCTATGTTTCATTTTAAATGGAACGGGCAAATACATTGCTGTCAATCAAATATCAATTCGTAACCATGGATATGACAAACTCAATGTTTCACGTTAAAAAATACTCACGGTATACACAAGATGCCAGAATGGGAGTCTTCAGAAATACTGCAAGATTTATAATCATACTTTTGGTGTTTGAAGATATGTACCTACTACATAATTACCAGAAGCATGATGAATGACACAGTCAAAATTAACAAAATATTCTTCTAATGAATTTATGTATCAATTAAATAATAAGGGTCCTAGCTATAAAGCCTTGGGGTACTCCAGAAATAGCATACAACTAAAAGAGTATATATATACGATTGCGTGAAGAATTTTGAGCCAAACAGAATTTCAAACCGTTTCATAAATTGTACAAGTGATACAAAAATCAAACATTTCCATTTGACAATAAAATATTTTCATATTATTAATCAACTAATATAGGGAAAATGAAATGGCAGAAGACTTACGTCATCGACGTGAAAAAAAACTTATAACGTGAAATATACCTTGTTCAAATTATTTATTTTTAAATACAGAAGAAAGAAAAATACTAGTATTAAGAAACATATATATTAATGAAATTTACAAGTGTTTCTAAGTCAATCTCTATTCATTTTACGGTATATAAAATTATTTGAAATAATTGTAGTTGTTTTTTATAGCATACGTTGGCATGACAATGTTTACATTAAATTTTATATCGATCGAATATCGATCCTGTCACTATTTTCACTTGGTTGTCAGTTTTCTTTGCGTTAAGTATTTGTGACTTGTACAATATTACGTCTCTGTTTTAATAAGTAATGCATCCATAATAATGCACAAAACTTTAATAAAGCATTTTCAGAAATTAACTATGAATATTGTGAACTATTTGAACGGGAATTGTTCAACGATGGGCCATTAATTCTGTTGAAAGCCATTCGAAAGATATTTTGTTCAAATATTTCTTTTGTTATCAATCTTTAATTAAATTACTTATGTATTTTTAGAGAGCAAAAGATGCCCTGCAAACAAGAAAATCTTGAAAAGAAGATATGGGGCCCGTGTCAAAATGACAACTAGTAATTATGTACATTAGGGCCGGTTTTTCAATAGTTGGTTAAAATTTTAACTAAGGGTTAAATTAACAAAATTGAAACGAAATGAACTGTCAAATGACAGATTTATCATTGCTGTCAACAAAACGATGCAATGTTGTTTATTTAACTAGAAGTTAAAATTTTAACCAGAGATTGAAAAACCGGGCCTTAAAAATATCATAAATTTTAATTCATAATTTCAAGATTTTCTAAGATCACCTGGTTTTATTTTCATAAATTTTGGAAAAAATCCACTACTTTTGCACTTTTTTAGGAAAATACCTGGTTTCTTTGTCACCAGGAGTGTGGACTTTATTTGACGAGTTAAATAAATCATATGAAATTGGAAACTCAGTAAATTTGGAATGAAAAATAATGACATTTGACATATATGTACATGATTACTAGCTGTCATTCTGTCACGGGTCCCCCATATTTGCTTGTCAAGAAAGACAAACAAAGTCACATGACTGCTCGCGCCTTATAAATTAGTATCCCAAATAAACTTAGTAGTATATGACGTCATTACTTTACAAACAAAGTCACATGACTGCTCGCGCCTTATAAATTAGTATCCCAAATAAACTTAGTAGTATATGACGTCATTACTTTAGGGATATTTTTTGATGACGTAAGTCTTCTGCCATTTCATTTCTACCATAAATAAAATTATGTAGTAAAAAAATACAGAGTGATCAAAAAAACTGATTCAGTTTGCAATAACAAAAAATTACTTGAAATTGGTAACACTGATACAAATTTTGGTATATTTACATTTTTTTATTAAAATTGTTGTTGTTTAAGTTGCTATTTTTATAGCCAATACTCTTTACTCTTTATTCATAGTAACACAGCAAATATTTCATGCGGGTATAATACATATTATAAGAAACTGTAACATGCATCTCGATATCCTTGAATGGGAATTATCAAATGAGGTTTGGGGATTGTTGTTGGCACTTAACGACGAAATAGTAATTTACGTAACAAGACCTGAAAGTGACAGTATAGACACTTTCAGGTAATTTTGGGTACAATATTTTTTTTGCGATCCTGAAAAAAGAATAAAAAAGTATTATTTTATTTTTTACTGCGAGCAAATAAGAAATAAATAAACAACTGATCTCCATGGAAACATTTAGCTTTACCGGTCCCGGGATCGGTAAAGTACTTTCCGATCCCTTATAGACAACTTTCCGAGCTAGCTCAGCAAAGAAGGACTTTCCGGTCTAAATAGTGATCAGAAAGAGCACATTTTCTGGGCGATCGCAAAAAAAAAATCTGATGTGGCCAACACAAAACCTCCCGCTATTTAATTTTTACATACATACATAAAATCACGCGTTTCCCACTTAGTGGGTTAGCATAAACCCGGAAACAATAGTAACAATAAGAAAAAGGATAAGAGTAAGAGCTCAGCTAACTCACTTCACTCTTTAACAACATTCTTCTTTCGCCTTGTCCACAATCATCATAGCATTCATACATAAGAACATATTAAAGTGACTGATTTTCGGTAGCGAATAACCGCATCTGGACCACAATAATAGTTACGCAACAATCATCCTTCCACACATATCCCTATCCATTTTTATTAATTTAAATACATACTTACGTATTTACTAACGCTGCAAACTGTTCCACTGCATAAAACTATTGATTTATTTACTATTTTCTTTTTAAAATGTCACTATTATTAATTTGAAGTGATTAGTTTTTTGACAGTGACATTTACTGTCAGTTACATTCATTTGAAATATGAATTGTGGAACAAAGGAATTATTGTGTTTATCTTAGGCTTCGCGACTAATAAAAAAAATTATTTTTAAATTTATCTGTAAAATATATAGAAAAAGTATTAATGCATTCCTGTAGAAAATTCAATAATCTTTAATTTTCATAAGACATAAAATGCGAAAAAATGGCATTTAATGGTATTTTTTTAAGATTATGATTATGAGCTTCAGGTAAAGTGCCATTTCCGGTTATCCGATTTACACCAAAATCTAATGGCTTCTTTTCATATTAGAATAGGGTATAAATACAAGGTTTCATAATTTTTTGAATGATAGTATTTGAGTTAGAGCGAAGACAAAATCCCTACACATACACACACACATACATACATACACACACACATACATACACACACACATACACACATACAGACATCATCGTGAAAATGTTAAATTTGGATTCTAGGGACCTTAAAACGTGGTCATTTACTAAAATCTCGATAAGTGATTTTTAGCACGATCCCTATACCTCCCTTACCAAGGGTAGCGGGAGGTAAAAATAAGCATTCATTACTGTTTTGACTCTCGAGTAAATATCAATTGTGCGTTTGAATTTAATAAATTGTTATCGTTCATTTATATTATTTTCTTATTTACAATTTAACTAATCTACTTTTACAACAGTAACGGCTCCTTAGCTGTTACAAAACATCGATTCCTATACCCTTCTCCTCCCACTATATGTTTCTAAGGTGACATCTCCCCATAATATATCCCACACATCCCGATAAATAAAAGTGACGTGGTTTTGGTCGCGTTAGCGCCCAATTACGGGCGTCGTAGCAGAAAATTAGCGTCGCATCTCAGGTGAGCGTCGCTCTGGTTGGCTGAGTTCGCCGCGACGCCTGCCGACGTGTTGATTGCTTGCTCATTGCCGCGTCAGGTAACAGTGATCGAGGTTGATTATCACAAGATTGCCTCAAGAATTAGGAAGGCAGGGGATCCAGTTACATATGGGAAAAAATAGCGCCTATTATATCAATATTGTGGATACAAGCGATACGTAATGTCAGTAGGCAGATCGTCTTTATTTATAATTCTCAATCTCTACATCTATGGAAGATATAATAAAAATATTAAATGTATCGTATAGAGAATTTTATATTCTTTAATATTTGTAATAATCAGGGCATCGAACCCAAACCTGAACTGAACCAAAACCGGAACCAAACCGTAACATTTTAGGGAACCTAAACCGAGAACCGAACCTCAGATATATTTTTAATTGAACCTGAGGCGAAACCGAACCGAGTATTAAAATTCAGGGTCGGGGTTCAATTCCTGTTCAGGTTAATTGTTAGTTCAAAAAGTAAATACAACCGATAATCGACGTCTTAGGCATCTGCGTTGCTGTCTGGGCTGACTTTTCGTGAAAATTGTGTTCGTTTCTTGTTGTGTTTTGCGTAAATTCCGGCTTTCATTTTACATTATTTCGAACCTGAACCGCGAACAAAACCGCAAATTTTATTAATGCTTGAACCTGAACCGCACCCGAACCCATCTTTCAAAAAACAAATTAACCTGAATCTAAACCGAACCCAGTTTTTGGCGGGTTCGATGCCCTGGTAATAATATAAATTTCCAAAAAATAATATTTAGAAGACTTTTTAAGAAACTACTACTTTCTGTTGTCCAATTGTTACCTAAATCTTTTCAGCTCTTCCTATTAATGTCACTTAAGGAATAATAATAATAATAATAATAATAATAATAATAATAATAATAATAATAATATTTATTTATTTAGCCTTTAGCTAGTTACAATCATATAATACATATATATAAAGAAGTATAAAGAAATATAAGTAATTATAAGCAAAGTTATAGAAAAAAAATAATGACCTCAATTATAAATTAGATGTTAATAGATGTTTCTTAACATTTTGTTTAAACAAGCTTAAACTAGAACAATTTTTTACATCGTCAGTTAACTTATTAAAATTTTTGATACATTGCGAAAATACTGAATAATTTTTTACTGTATGTATATATAAATTTTCAGTTCCTCTAGTTTTATACTGATGCATATCTTTTACATAATTAACAGCTTCAAATAAGTAATTTGGGAATAAGTTTTTTACAATCTTATACATAAAAATTAGTGAATTGTAGGTGATATGCTTAGTTACATCAAGCCAATTTAGACAATTTAACATTTCTGTAATTCTTGTATATCTGTTACAATTTAAAATACAACGCATGGCTTTATTTTGTAACTTTTGAAAATTATTTAATTGTGTTTTGTTACTCGCCAATAAAATCGTTCCACAATAATTAAAATGAGGTAATATTATGCTATTATAAATTATAATTTTTGCATTCATTGTTAATTTTTCCCTTAATCTACATAAGAAATTAATTTTTTTAGCAACCTTCTTAGTTATGTAATCCACATGTAAATTAAATTTAAGTGTGTTATCTATTATAACTCCTAAATATTTGATACTAGTTACTCGTTCTATTACGTTATGATCAATTACAATCTTGTTATTAGAATTTATAATTTCTTCTTTACTTTTCTTGTTGCCTATTATCATATATTTAGTTTTTGAACAGTTCAATTTTAATTTATTACACTTTAGCCACTTATCTAAAATACTTAATTCCTCATTTATGGTGTTTATTATTAAATTGTTATCAATATGCTCGAAATATATTAAAGTATCATCCGCAAATAGATGAATTTTACGTAGTTAAATTGGTCTTTAGTCATATAGAATTTGAGAAACCATACCTCCGACATCCAGATACACACATACACGCACATACACACAGACATCATCGTAAAAATGTTAAAATCGGATTCTAGTAACCTTAAAATCTGGATACCCGATTTTTAGCATGAATCCAATACCTCTCTTAGCGGCAGGTAAAAAGTTTAAAAATATACAAGCCCTAATTCATATTAGTTGGCCTATTTGTTAAATTCATTTATCGTGACATAAATAGTATTATTTCTAATAAATTGAAGTAACAATGATCGACTGGAGATTGATGTGTGGAGAAGAAAACTGCAGTCAGTATGGTTTTATTTGATTGATTAGAACCTACGTTTCGACCATTACACCTTGATTTAACCCTGAGGAAGACCATTGTAATGGTCGAAACGTAGGTTCTAATCAAATAAAACCATACTGACTGCAGTTTCCGAGTATTTTATTTTCTTCTCCACATTTCTAATAATAATGGAGGAAGTTCTTATTTTTTATTTAAAGTAAAGATATATCCACATTATAACGTAACTTTAAATTATTTTTTTTAGCTAAACATTAATATTTAATACATACATACATACATACATACATACATAAAATCACGCGTTTCCCACTTGTGGGTTAGCAAAAACCCCAAAAACAATAAGAAAAGGGATGAAAGTAAGAACTCCACTGAATCACTTAACTCTTTAAAAACATTCTTCTTTCGCCTTGTCCAAAATCACCATAACATTCATACAAAGAACATATTAATGTGACCGATTTTCGGTAGCGAATAACCGCATCCGGACCACAATAATAGTTACGTAATAATAATAACTCAAATTTAATAATAAATTTCAATTAATTGTTAATTGTTTTATTACTAAACTCTGACACACAAATGACGTCAATTCTTTTTAAACTTTATTTGTTTTTCTTATATTGTTAGCAAAGCTATGAATTATTTCGTCTGACATTAAAACAACCAAATATTTCAGAAAATATATCTTGTAATGTAGCATTAGAACCATAAAATATCTGTAATATTAAAAAATACCAATAATAACGTTAGTTATTAATTTCAACTTGTATTATATTTGCGCCAAATAAAATAAAATTTTAGCGACTAGGCTAATTAATATGGATTAGGGCTCGTATGCAATATTTAAAATATGGGGAAGTATTTTTATTGGTTCCTACAGAATTGTTCTATTTATATCCAATATTGCATGTATGTTCTAATTAAATTAAAAATATTTGTACTTCGAGTCTGTCTTTGAGATTCAGCCCGAGAAGCTCGCTTTCTGAAACTATTTTTATATCCCTCTGATAATTACCCCCCCTTCCTTGTTACGCAATAAGCAACCCCTTCCTCCGGTGTGAGTGACAGACAATGACGTCACCGCGAGACAGTGTTTAGGGTTTAAATGATAGAGTTCAGGGCGGGTAAACAACTCATCATGTAGGCCATGACACGGACAGTTAGAAACGTTATGCACCCCCAGTTGTGTAAGACGGAAACTGCGACCGACAGATTGGTTATAAGATGAAGATGTACAAGACAAAATGTCACAGTCTAACATTAGACACGTTCTTAGAAAAAATCCAATAAATGCACGTGTATTTTAAAATATGAATAAATAAAACGTACCTAAAACGCTAGTCTAAGGCTGTGTCCGATGTTGCACTTTTATCACCCTAATATCTAAATCCTAAATTTATATACCCTAAATCTAGTGATTATTTAGGATTTTAGGAATTAGATTTCAGGGTTTTGGAGCAGGGTCGAAAAAAACCCGGGTTTTTTTATAAAAAAAAACCAGCCCATCTGGGTTTTTTTAATAAACCCGGGTTTTATTAAATAAAACCGGGTTTTTTTTACAAACATCGAATTGTAGTATGTAACATTTTTAACTTTAGTTTTATAAAGTATCTTGTCAATGGCAAGTCTGAAAAATCGGTGTATATGCTGCTGAAAGCTCTACCATGAAAATAGTTATGGTAGAAATGAAATGGGAGAAGACTTACGTCATCAAAAAATATCCCTAAAGTAATGACGTCATATACTACTAAGTTTACATAGGGTACTAAGGCGCGAGCAGTCATGTTACTTTGTTCGTCTTTCTTGACAAGTTTAGGTTAGTGTTCTGTGTTGACAGATATGGGGACTGACAGAATGACAGCTAGTAATATAAATGACAAATGTCATCATTTTTCATTCCAAATTTCATGATATTTTCCAATTTCAGGTGGTTTATCTTCTTACTAATGATTCGAGTTTGCGCAGTTATACGATTTTGGTCAGTTGTTTTGTTAAAAATTAACCTTGTAATTTCGCGTCATTTTCTGTTATATATATGATTGACGAATTTTCATCTGTAGAGTCGTATGAATCGGGGGAATTTTCTTCTAGTGATGAAGACAATCTGGAAATGTTTGGCGAAAATCCGAGGTCAAAGAATGAAAATTATTTAGAACAGTAATAGTAATCTTGTACATACATAGATGTCAAATGTCAATATTTTTCATTTCAAATTTCATGTGATTTATTTAACTCGCCATGTAAAGTCCACGCACCTGGTGACAAAGAAACCACTTGAACTTACAAAATCTTGATATTTTGAATTAAAATTTATGACATTTGTAAGTTATGTACATGATTACTAGCTGTCATTCGGAAACGGGTGCCCATATCTGCTTGTCAAGATTTGCTTATTTGCAGGGCATTTGTTCCTCTCTAAAAATACATAGTTTAAAGATTGATAACAAGAGAAATATTTGAAAACAAATACAATTCCCATTCGAAATAGTTCATGACAAGGTTAGTTTCTGAAATTGCTTTTTTAAGCTTTAGGCATTATTATGAATGTAAACTGACAACCAAGTAACAATAGTGACAGGACAGATATTCGATCGATATAAAATTTAATATAAACATTGTCATGCCAACGTATCGGTATAAAAATGAACTACAATTATTTCAAATAATTTCAAATTGCGTAAAAGAAAAAGAGATTAACTTAAAAATATTTGTAAATTTCATTAATATATACGTTTCTTAATACTAGTATTTTTCTTTCTTCTGTATTTAAAAATAAATAATTTTTACAAGTTATATTTCATTATATAAAGTTTTTTCAGATCTATGACGTAGGTCTTCTGCCATTGCATTTTCACTATAGGATATCAGTGTAGTGATTCGTGTTACTAATTGACAGATATCAGTGTCAAATAAAATTCTTAAAATGTCGTGTGCAGGAAACTTTTTGTGTGGAATTTGTACAAAATACGTAAAACTGACGGAAGATAATGTGCTGGCCACATTAGATTCTTTTAATGAATTTCATTTTTGAAAACACATTTTATTTTCATTTTACGACTATCTACGTTAATGTTTAGACATAAAATTCATACAACAAAAAGTTATATTAGAGCAATTATCCTCGTAAACAAAGTCCTGCATATGAAGCAAAAATATTATTTCAAACATTGGCTAAAATTGTCCGTTCACCACATAAAATCCGTATTAAAATCCAATCCAATATTCAATTCCAAATCCATAAAACTCGCTCCACGTTTGGGGCAGCAATTAAACTAAAAATTACCCGTAATATAGCAGGTGGCGCTGTTGTAAACTTTACCTCGCTTCCCTCGTTCCGCAGCGTGATCGCGGTATGAAAATACGAAATGGAAGACGAACAGTGGACAACAGAGATCCGTGTTAAACAAAGGTGATGCGATGAATTATTTATCAGAGGAGGAATTAAATATTTGGTTGTAAAATGTCACGAATTTTAACGCCGGGGAAGAATGTATACTACTCGTATTGGAGTTTGGAGTGTTGAGGGACTGCCAACATTTTATAGATTCACATACATAAATTAATGAAGGAATAAAAATCTTTATACCATTACCGCATGTCTACATATGTTAATGGGTAATATGCCGTGGTGATATATTTTATTATTTATTTATAAAAATCTTGACGGAAGAAACAGAAAAGAAGTGAATGGAAATGGACATAGATAAGAATAAAGTAATGACAAAATTATGAAACAACAAAACAGTAGAAATAAATGGAATGAAAGTAGCAAGAGTTATAGCCTATAAATAAGTTTGATAAAACAAGATGAAAAAATCTGTTGTGGCCAGCACAAGACCTCTCGCCATTTCCATATTAGGCTATATAAGTATTGTATTGCACTTTGCTATCGAACCGTCGTTTTATAACAAAATATTATAGAACATTACCCAAATATTGTTTTTTATTACATACCATGAGTATTTTTTAACGTGAAACATTGGGTTTGTCATATCCATGGTTACGATTTGATATTTGATTGACAGCAATGTATTTGCCCGTTCCATTTAAAATGAAACATAGGGAACGAATCTGACAGAAGTATTATATTTAAATATTGTAAGAAATTTAGCCGAGTCAGAAAACCACTCGGACGCAATGTGCACACAATATTTTTTTCTACTACTAATTGTAATTTAGAATGCAGGTATAATTATTTAAACAAAATTAACCTCTATTGACGTCTTATCAAATGTCAAATTCGTTACCTATGTATCATTTTAAATGGAACGGGCAAATACATTGCTGTCAATCAAATGTCAAGTCGTACTCGTATACATAGATATGACAAACCCAATGTTTCACGTTAAAAAATACTCACGGTATATTTAACATGTCATCTGCACACATATAATTCTAATTATATCTATTTTTCATTGTAAGAGGAAGTTTCTAAATGTCAGAGATAGTTCCAATTCATTAACCAGATTGGCGGTATTTCTGATGGATATATGCATTTTACCACAATTTTACCTATAATTTCAAATATTTAATTAATAAAACAATAAGAAAAATTAAATATACTACCCAGAAAAAGCTATCAGAATGTCACTAAAACTGTTGATATTTGACAATGACATGTGTCATGTTATAAACATTGGAGTTTATCAACTGGTTTCCTTAGTGCCTTAGCCTCTGCGATAAGTTTACTCTATAAATTATAGTGTCTTTATCTCTAAATCTATACAAGATATAATAAAAATTTTAAATGTATTAGATGGAGAATTTTATCTTCTTCAATATTTAATTACAAAAATTTCCAAAAAAAATTATATTTAGAAGAATTTTTCTCAGAAACTACTACTTCCGCTTGTTCATTTGTTGCCAAAACCTTTTCAGCTCTTCCCAGGAATGTCAGATTGAGGAATCCATAGTTAAACAGTTCTTAAGTCTTATAGTTTTTGAGGAATCGTGTCTACAACATCCAGACATACACACACACACACACACACACACACAGACATTATTTTTAAAATGTTATTATCGGATTCTAGGGACCTTAAATCGTTCTTATTCACTAAAATCTAGATATGCGAATTTTAGCATGAATCCAATACCTCTCTTAACGAGAGGTAAAAATGAGCAATATTTATAAAAATTCAAATTCGGTTTTTCAAGTTTTATTTGTCGTTGTTTGAAAACCGCTGGTGAAATTCAACAAGTATTGGAGGTTAATGCGAATAAATTTTTCGTATCATGTACGTAATCCATAAATCAATTTTATTGTTTACCTACGCAGTTTACAAATTGTTCTTCAATAAAATATTGACAAATCTTTATCAGAATATTAATTACGTATTCAAAATTTCATACGCACTCCGATTCATAAATTCTCATATTTGACACACTTTTATGCTAGTACGCACATACGTACATACATATTGGTTTTTTATTCTTTTAAAAAATGTCACACCCAATAAACAATATATTCATACCTATGTATTTTTGGATTGGCATTTATTTGACAATACACAATGCAATAATATATTTTACGCACATCTGCATTAAAATTGTTTGTTTACATCGTGGTTACCATGGCGGAAACCGAAGGATTACACCCTGCGGGCGGTAAAGTAGCATATGCGGGCGGTAAAATACAGAAAGAGCCCGCTTACTGGTAAACAAAACATCAAAAATACAATTGGAAATGTAATCAAGATTCGTATTTTTAAAAAATTATATTAATTCCGCTAAATTTTCACTAGATTTTATTAGAATTGCCTAAGGAATTACTTCAGAAATTGTCTCAAATCTCCAAGTTTGACATTTAAAAAAATATTCATATAACCAAATAGTTAGCAATGCAACACATCGCCTTATTGTTTTGTGCATTGGCCACCTGGCCACGCAATATTTTTATATAGCAACAAGCTTTAAATATATTTAAAAAATAATTAAAAACATTTCATTTGATTGCAGTTGTGCGTAAAACGTTGTACATACCTCGAGCCAAAAGATGTTTACACCCTTGGACAAATAAAAGCGTCGGGCTTCAAATTTCGTCCACAGGCATATACCTTTTCTTTCGACCCTCTATATGTAAATAACTATTGTGTTACTATAATAATTGTAATTATTGTAATCAAATTTCCTTGTTACCTTCCATCACCTTCAGGTAAGGAAGGTATTGTTTGACAAAAATATTCGGTGGTGAGTTTTTAATGAATAAGCACGTTTTAGGTTGCCTAGAATACGATTTAACCAGTTTTACGATTATGTCTGTGTGTGTGTGTGTGTGTGTGTGTGTGTATGTGTGTGTGTGTGTGTGTGTGTGTGTGTTTTTTCTCCGATGATAACTCCAATACTAATTATAATTCTTTCGTATTCCACTTCTTTACATCCATATATGGAACAGTTTGCAGCATTGGTAAATACGTAGGTATGTATTTCAATTAATAAAAATTAAATAGCGGGAGGTTTTTTGTTGGCCACATCTGATTTTGTAGTTAAATACTGTTAGAATGTTAGGAAATTCTTGTTTTTCTTTATTCTTGTACAACTAAACATTAAAATAAGTACCGAAAACACAAAATCCCCATTTTCGTTTCTCCCCAATTCAGCAGGACACAAAACTTCCTCATCCCTACGTCACTCAGTGGGATGTTTTACGTGGTGTTTTACGACCGCTTGTGTTAAATATTAACCGCCCCTTCTCCCTTACCCCTCTCACACCCTCGCCGTCCAACACACAACCCTGATAAGTGCTCAGTCACCCTCGTGCTCTCTTTATACATATTAACGTATCGGACTTGGAGTATATTTGGATTTGCTTGATTTATTTGCTCCCTGATAATTTTTTATGGACTTCTTTACGCAACTGTGAATGTATTTCGTGGTTTATACTGTACAGGGTGGACGGGGTGATGGGATTCTTTAGGAAGTGATAAATCAGAGTAATGGAAGAGGAATACAAGGATATTATTTATTCCTAAAATAAATCATAAGAGAGTTTATCACAGTGTGATGCATTTCATCTCATATAGTTGATGAACAAAAATATAATGTTATTTTTTGATTTTTTTATGTGCATTTAAATTATAGCCATCTATAGTTCTATAAAGTCTTAATAGTTATTCAAGCAATAGGGAGTCAAAACTAGTGGTGGGAACCGGTTCCGGTTCCAAAATTACCCGGATACCCGGTTATTTGAATGTGTAACTACCCGGTTCTCGGTTCCGATTCCAAGACTACCCAGTTCTCGGTTCCGGAACCGAAATTACCCAGTTCTGAAACCGAAACTACCCGGTTCTCGGTTCTGAAACAGAAACTACCCGGTTCTCGGTTCTGGAACCGAAACTCATAGGTTCTCGGTTCTGAAATCGAATCTCATCGGTTCTCGGTCCTGGAATCGAAACTCATCGGTTCTCGGTCCTGGAACCGAAACTCATCTGTTCTCGGTTATGGAACCCGAACAGATTGAGTCTTAAATATAGGTCGGAATATATGTAAAGTGCATACTAAGTAAGAATGTTTTATGAGAATGGCGAGATAGCTGAAGTTTTATGTGGACGGTGTGAACGAAGTATGCTTGTACAGGAATGTGTGGCGAAAGATGATTTTTTGTGTAACTATTATTGTGGTCCAGATGCGCTTATTCGCTACCGAAAATCGGTCACTTTAATATGTTCCTTTGCTCTTATGTATGAATACGTTTGTGATTGTGGCTGAGGTGAAAGAAGTGTGCATGGATAGGAATGTGTGGCGAAGGATGATTGTTATGTAACTATTATTGTGGTCCGGATGCGGTTATTCGCTACCGAAAATCGGTCACTTCAATATGTTCTTATGTAGGAATGCTATGATGATTGTGGATAAGGCGAAAGAAGAATGTTGTTTAAGAGTGAAGTGAGTCAGCTGAGCTCTTACTCTTATCCCTTTTCCTATTGTTAATATTGTTTTCGGGTTTTTGCTAACCCACTAAGTGGGATACGCGTGATTTTATGTATGTATGTATGTATGTATGTATGTATGTATGTATTTATTCTATTCCGGTAATTAAAATTTAATTTTCATGATATTATCAATAAAGGTAGATACTAGGAATAGATTAGACTATATTTTAAGTTATAAACTGTCAAAATTAGAGTAGTATTCGCTAATCCAAAAATGAGGATTAACTTAAACTTTTTTGTGAATCGAATTTGTGAAATCGTTTATCCAACACACACACAGACACACACACACAGACACACACACACACACACACACACACACACAAACACATTGGCTCGTACCACGATCACGGTTCTAACATTGGTGTTAGTTAGAACCGTGCTAACTATTTGACACATACTTCAGGGTTATAAAGAAAATCAGTGATGCCACTATACTAATTAAACCGAAAATGTACCGATAGGCATATTTAATACATTTGGCTTCATTATTTTAAATTGTTTAATATGATTTGTCTCTGGACTTCTTTGTACGATAAATTATTTAGAATATTGAAGCCAAATGTATTGAATATGCCTGTCAGTATATTTTTTAATCAGTACACTGATTTTTGTTGATAACCCTGAAGTATGTGTCAAGTCGTCGTCAAGGTTTTAACTAATACCGGTCTTAGAACCGTGATCGTGGTACGAGCCATTGATTGTAAAAAATTAAACCATACCTATGTCATTTACAAACAATCTGCTTTGTCTATCTCGTCTATTAGTGCAATATTAACACCACAAATTTAAAAACAACTTTCCCCCATAAAATAACCGCATTGCATCCCACACTAAACGCATTTCAGTTGATGCATTATCCACCCGATTTTTATCCTGATAACTAGCCATGCGTCCATCACATTCGCATTCGCGTTCATTTGATATGTGTGCATGTGGGCATTTTTGCGCGTATCGCTCATTACAAAACGCGCGCAGGGTTGATGTGAAGGTAGAATTTTAATTGCGTGTTGGTTTTATCATAATTATGCGACGTGGGATGATTGGCAGTTAATTTTGTCGGATTACTTCTGTCCATCAGAGGTGACTGACGTGTATTATACGTTGTGCAGTGCAGTGGCGTACAGGGAGAACTGACACAAAGTTAAAATATTGATATATGGGCAGGAATATTTAAGTTGCACAGTGGAAACTGTTATATCTAGTTAAATATTGCATAGACAGAATAATATAGTAAAAAAATCTGTTGTGGCCAGCACATGACCTCCCGCCAATTCCATGTTTAAAATAGCAATGAGCTTTAAATAAAGTTTCACTTCCGACTGATCGTTTGTAAACAAAATCTACTTCGTTGTTCCTATAAAAAGAACGGTTTGTAATACGAAATTTTGGATTATATTTTATTATGTTTTTCCTGTCAAAATCATCACCAACTTCCTTATGCTCTAAAACGCAATCTGTGTAAATTCTTCGCCGTACATTATCCATTTCGTAAATGTGTAGTTGCAAACTATTATTTGACACTTAGAAATGACGTTCGTATTGAGAGCTGTTAGATATATAATGCTGCAAACATCAAACTTAAATCGAATTATCTTGTATATCTAATATTTATGTATGATGGAAAATATATTATTTTTACAAACCTTAATGCCATTAGAATCATATTTAAACTACTAAATTCTTCTTAACACGGTTTCATTATTAATTTTAATGAAAACTGCTTCGTGACAGTGACATTTGTTTAAATGTGTCAAATTTGTTATTAAAGTATTGTTTTTGTTTGACGCAGAGGCAAAGTGATGTACAAAAATAAATTATTTTATAATATAATATAAAGTTATTTCAAGTTATTTACTAAATGCTATTATCGTAGAATTGAAGATTGTGCCATTATATTTAATTTATATTGGTGAAAGTTGCTAAAAAATTATATTCAATTAATTTTTTACAAGAAAAACTGTTAAAAGCTTGTATAAATGATACTTCCGGTTATCCGATATACACTAAAAACTAATGAGCTCTTCCCACATTAGTATAGAATGGATATACAAAATTTCAAATTTTTCTGATTGATGGTATTTGAGTAATCGTCTCCACAAGATCCACACACAGCCATACACACACAGACACACACACACACAGACACACATACATACCTACAGACATCATTGTAAAAATGTTAAAATCGGATTCTGGGGACATCAAAACGTGCTTATTCACTAAAATCTCTATATCCGATTTTTAGCACGATCCCTATACCTCCCTTACCTAGGGTAGCGGGAGGTAAAAAATCTGATGTGGCCAACACAAAACCTCCCGCTATTTAATTTTTATTAGTTGATTTACTAACGCTGCAAACTGTTCCATTGCATAAAACTATTGCTTTATTTACTATTTTCTTTTTAAAATGTCACTATTATTATTTTGAAGTGATTAGTTGACATTTACTGTCAGTTACATTAATTTGAAATATGAACTGTGTAACAAAGGAATTGTGTTTTTCTTAGGCTTCGGGACTTGTAAAAAAATTATTTTTAAATTTATTTGTAAAATATATAGAAAAAGTATTAATGTATTCCTGTAGAAAATTCAATAATCTTTAATTTTCATAACGACAAAATGCGAAAAAATGGTATTTTTTGAAGAAAAACCATTATGAACTTCAAGTAAAGTGCCATTTTCGGTTATCCGATTTACACCAAAATCTAATGGCTTCTTTTCATATTAGAATAGGGTATAAATACAAGGTTTCAAAATTTTCTAAATGATAGTATTTGAGTTACAGCACACACATACAGACATCATCGTGAAAATGTTAAAATTGGATTCTAGGGACCTTAAAACGTGGTCATTTTCTAAAATCTCGATGTGATTTTTAACACGATCCCTATACCTCCGTTACCAAGGGTAGCGGGAGGTAAAAAAATATACAGAGGAGTTACATCATAAAAACATTAGGTACAGTATGAAAATGAGAAAAAAAACTGTACTAATGACCAACTGATGTTTATACTTCATTTCACGTAAGAAAATAGTAAGGGGAAGATAGGTACAGTTTGATCTTGTTTGATTGGATAATATCGGAATATTTGTATTATCCAATCAAAAACAAGATCAAACTACACCTATCTTCCCGCCAGTATTTTCTTACCTAAAATGAAGTATATATATTTAGAAAAACGAAGAAAATAAATACTATAGGTGCGTTCGGTAAATGAGTTCTATTCACTCTTCTCAATCTGTACACTCCTAGCATCGTTCGGTAATTACTTGGAGTGATAAGCGTCTTAAAATGGAGCGTTCGGCAAATGCAGAATGGAGTCAAGTGGAGTGAAAAGTGTTAACTCCATAAGTCCAACCTCGATATGCAAGCATACATGGAGTTTTTTTGATTTATTTGACATCTGTCAGATCATTTTGTATTTGCATGTTGAAATATTTTATTATACACAATTATTTTATATTTATAATATTGTTTTGTAATATAACAAGACACAGTATGTCGGAATGGTAAAAATTCTCTACCTTTTCTAATACCGTGAGTATTTTTTAACGTGAAACATTGGGTTTTCATGTCCATGGTTACGTTTTGACATTTGATTGACAGCAATGTATTTGCGTGTCCCATTTAAAATGAAACATAGGGAACGAATTTGACAGATGTTAGCTAAGTCAGAAATTTAGCTAAGTGAGAAAACCACTCGAGAGCACTAAACATATTTCGGGCACACAATATTTTTTTTTGCAACTAAATTTAATTTTCAGAAAAAAGGTATAATTATTTAACCAAATTAACCTCTAATGACGTCTTGTCAATATGACAGATAACCGCTGAATTTTTCTATAAGTTTCGACTTGACATTTGATTGACAGTAATATATTTGCCAGTCTCATTGAAAACATAGGGAATGAATTTTACAGAGTATTATATTTAAATATTGTAAGAAATTTGGCCAAGTTAGAAAATCACTCGAGCACAAGGTACACTAAATTTAATTTGGAAAGCAGGTATAATTATTTAAACAAAATTAACCTCTACTGACGTCTTATCAAATGTCAAATTCGTTCCCTATGTTTCATTTTAAATGGGACACGCAATTACATTGCTGTCAATCAAATGTCGAATCGTAACTATGGATATGACAAACCCAATGTTTCACGTTAAAAAATACTCACGGTACCTATAATTCATTGTTTTTTTAGCAGTGCAGTATATCAGATTGTCAAAAAAGGAGGTTATTATAATCGTGCACCAAAATTTTAACTCTACTCGTTCGGTTAGTCACAAATAATGGAGTGTACCTTATTTCCACGATGTACTCCAACTCCAGCTCTACTCCCACTCCACTCTAACACCGCTCCATAAATACTTCAACTCCGTATGATTTACCGAACGCACCTTATATTTCACGTACTATTAGAAAAGTACATTTTAATTAAATTTACAATTTTAAAATGTAAAACAATGTTTTTATTGGGTTTTAATTTATTTCAAATTAAGTTCCATGGAAAAGTTTCTACAAATCCAATAAAGTTATCACACGAACATACACTATGTAAATTGCAATTGACACTGACATGTGTCAGTCTGTCATAGGAGAATTATTTGAATATATCAACTGTTTCCATGATTATAGCAAAGCTAGCTGATTTATGAAAGTTAATCTCTTTTTAATTCTTTAACTCTATATCTATTGAATATGAAGGAAAATGTATAATCAAACCGTATACACAATATTCTTTCACATTGATATTCACATAAAATATCAAAACTGCGTTTTTTCAAGAAAAGCTGATAAGAACTTCACAAAAGAGAATTTCATGTTGACCAATTATAACCAAAATCTAATCAGCTCTTCCTATAGTTTTTGAGGAATCGTCCCTCCAACATCCATACATACACACACACCTACACACATCCACACACACACACACACACACACACACACACACACACACACACACACACACACACACACACAGACATCATTTTAAAAATGTTATAATCGGATTCTAGGGACCTTAAATCTGGATATGCGAATTTGCAGCATGAATCCAGTACCTCTCTTAGCGAGAGGTAAAAATATATATCATCACGGCATATTACCCATTTCTGGGTGTGCCAGTATCTACAATACATGTAGACGTCGGTAATGCTGACGATATATTTTACCGTGTGGGCGCTTACCAGGCGTCACCTCACGGGCACTCATAGCTGGTGTGGAGAGTGCGCCACAGGGGTCACTTTTGTGCCATTTAAAATTGGAAATATTTGGCGTCTGTCAGGATCGAACCAGGTTCCCCCAAGTTCGCGACCAGACACTCAGGCACGCGGCCACGGGACCCCATGAGTATATTCTAGTTGTTTTTAAATCGCAATGTCTACATTGGTTGTTCTTACATTAAACCACAAATATGTCACCTACTCTTATATCTTCCCACCCTTAATTTTATTACATGTTTTGCAGCTATAACTCTGTACCAGTGGCGACATCACTTAACGTTGCTTGTTATTAATTCATCAGGTGGTGAGTTCGTATCCAAGCACTCACCACTTAGTCCTTCAAGTTTTTATTGCTTGTGAGTGGTGCTAGCACCATCTGAGCTCATCTCACCACGGAAGAAACTCCGTAATTACTGGTGAGATGTGTCGTAAAATGTCACGAAATATGACTATCAACAAAACTTATGTTAAGCTTATTTTATTCTCAAAAAGTTCGCTATTAATTGGAGTCACATGAATAGGGTCATTTTAAAAAATTGCTAAGACGATCCTATTCGCGATGCGAGTTTAGACGTCAACGCCATTAGTGAACTTGCTTGGAGGGTATTGACATCTGTCAATCTCGTGTTTACTTTGTAATATTTTTGTGTAATTTCGCTTTATTTTTTAATTTTTATATAAACAGAGGTATAATAATAATATAATAACAACTACGATGTTATTGAATTATTTGATGAAACTGAAATGATATAATATAAATTATTTTACGCACATTTGCTTTAAAATTGTTTGGTTACATCGTAGTTACCATGGTGGAAACTGAAAGATTACATCCTGCGGGCGGTAAAATACAGAAAGAGCCCGCTTACTGGTAAACAAAACATCAAAAATGCAATGGGCTACTTGCGTGGTACTGAAAATCCGATTTCTATCACTATATACGTAATGTTATGTTGAAAACATATATAAAAATATAAATTTTATTTAAAAAAATTATTTGTTTTTTAGTAAATCAAGAAAGAAAATTTTCTGTGACGTCATTATATTCTACTGGAGAAGGAAACAATGTTTAAAAATATAACGTATAGATGGCATGGCGTGCGAGATAGTTTTAATTTGAATTTGACATTAGTTCATTTTTCTCTCTCCCTGGGCTGTCAAATATATTAATTACTTCACAAATAAACACATAGCTAGTTACATGTAATTTAAAATATCGATACCAAAAAGATAAACTAAAATACTAACCTCCAAACTATTGTTGAAACGTCAAACAGGAGATCTACATTATCCGTACAACCAAACGCTATAGCTTTACGACCATTCATTGGTGCGGTATAATTCTACGTCATACATGGCGGTAATTCAAATAATCAAATTTCATTATTTTTGTTCTGGCTAATAAATAAAAATTTTGTCGAAAGAAAACATATGGGTAGCAAGTTTTTACCTGCTCTTCAGAAATATTAAATAAAAAAAGGTACGCAAGTAGCCCATTGGAAATGTAATCAAGACTCTTATTTTTAAAAAATGATATTAGTTCCGCTAAATTTTTACTAGATTTTATCAGAATTGCTTCAGGAATTACTTCAGAAATTGTCTCAAATCTCCAAGTTTGACATATAAAAAAATATTCATATAACCAAATAGTTAGCAATGCAACGCATCGCCTTATTGTTTTGTGACATGGCAACCTGGCCACATAATATTTTTATATAGCAACAAGCTTTAAATATATTTAAAAAATAATTTAAAAACATTTCATTTGATTGCAGTTGTGCCTAAAACGTTGTACATACCTCGGGCCGAAAGAAGTTTACACTCTTGGACGAATAAAATTTCGTCCGCAGGCGTAAACCTTTTCTTTCGACCCTCTATATGTAAATAACTATTACTGGATATATAGAATATTTTCCAAGGAATTTTTACGCTGTGTCCAATGTCGCATTTTGACATTTAGATTTTAGGATTTAAGTTTCCTTCACATAAATACAACTCCGGATGGCACACTAATGACATCCATTGGTTTTTATGGCAACACTTTAAAATAACAAAAATGAATTATACAATTCGATTTAATTTGATGCTTCTGAATAAATATTACTATTATATTTCATAAAACAGAAGCTAAGAAGCTATTCTTTGACAGTAAATCTGACGTTTTGCTCAAATTATAGCAACAAACCTGATTTGTTTAATTAGTGCGCATCAACTTCAAGGCATAGTGCGCTCCTGCAAAACCCTAATATCTAATTCCTAAAATCATAAATATTGACGTTATTTTTAGAGCAAATAAATTTAGGATTTAAATATTAGGGTGATAAAAATGCAACATCGGACACAGCCCAAATACGTTCAAAAGAAAAAAATTCCCCAGTACCCATCAACCTCTCTCGTCTTCTTCTTCATATCGTCCAATCTGTCGCTTGTTATCTGATTGTTTGTGAGTTCTTTATCCTGATGGTGAGTGTGCGGCTGACTGCAAGTGGCAACTAGCTGACCGGCAAAGTTTCGTCACTCGCCACGAGTGCTCTTTATAGCCGTCGCGACGCTGCCGACGTCTGTATTGACACGAGCAGGACTGCAATACGTCCAAGAGGATGCCAAATACTACACGCTGCCCTGCCGATGATTGCAAGAAGAAAGAAGTCGTTTGGAATGGAACAACGCGGAGGTTATTGAAGTTTTAAATAGAAGACAATAAGGAGAGTGACAGTGTTTGTTAGGGCGGTGGTACAATGTAACAGTTTCGAGTTATCATTAGTTTCAACTATGATGGATTATGGATACTAATGGGCTACTTGCGTTCGTTTTTTTTATTTCATATTTTTGAAGAGCAGCTAAAAACTTGCTACCCCTATTTTTCCTTTTGACAAATTTTTTATTAATTAGCCAGAAAAAAAATAATGAAATTTGATTATTTGAATTACCACAATGTATGACGTAAAATTACGCCGCACCAATGAGTGATCGTAAAGCCATAGCGTTTGTTTGTACGGGTAATGTAGATCTCCTGTTTGATGTTTCAACAATAGTTTGGAGGTTAGTATTTTAGTTTGTCTTTTTCGTATCGATATTTTAAATTACATGTAACTACTTATGTGTTTATTTGTGAAGTAATTAATATATTTGAGAGCCCATGGAGAGAAAAATGTCAAATTCAAATTAAAACTTTCTCGCTCGCAATGCCATCTATAAGTTACATTCTTAAATATGGTTCTCTTTTTTTAGTTCAATATAATGACGTCACAGAAAATTTTCTTTCTTAATTTACTAAAAAACAAATAACTTTTTTAAAATAAAATTGATATTTTTATATATGTTTTCAACATAACATTACGTATATAATGATAGAAATCGGATTTTCAGTACCACGCAAGTAGCCCATTGTTACCAAAACCTTTTCAGCTCTTCCCATTAATGTCAGATTAAGGAATACGTAGTGAAATTGGTTTTTGTCTTATAGAATTTGAGAAACCGTCCCCCCAACATCTATCACACACACACACACACACACACACACATATATATATATATATATATATATATATATATATATATATATATATATATATATATTTACATCCCGCTATCATTGCTGCGTCCTTTCATGGCTAGGACATTGTGGCAACCACCGAAAGGAATAGAGATAGGCTTCGACTTTATGAAGTATATGTACTTATTTTTCTCCCTGATTATGAATTTCGGTTCAAATTTCAATAAAGTCGATTTACAACGATATACGTTTCCTTTCATTTGACGGACATTATGAGCTCCTCCATTCTGAGTGAATCCGACGTCCACAGTATATACTTCAGACATAATCAGTACTTGTGACGTCCAATTTGTATATTTTTATTCATACTACCGTTACAGTGACGTCCAGCAGCGTTGCCAATATTAAATACATTATTTTGATGCAGAAACCAAAGCACTCTTTCAGAACAATATGCATACTTTGCTGTAAACATCATAGATTCCTACAATATTTGATAATGGTAATTTCTTTTGGCAATCTGTAAGCAATTTGAAAATGGAACTGTTAATTTGTCATTTAAAATGTCATTTTTAATACTTAATACTTTTGTTCTAAAATTAATAGGAAAAAATTTTCTCCGAATTAAAATTTTACCATTGTATTCCTCATACATATAACAAAAATAAAGTAGATACCCGTTATACAAGTAAACAATAACAAAATCTTTGTAATGTATTTACAGTAAAAGAACTCGATAGTACAAAATGTGATAGAAATGTGAAATGTTCTTGCACTTAGTGTACAAGAACAACAATTCTATTTTCTCCGACGGTAAATGTAAATATGTGAAAATAAGTGAAGAATGAACTATTTAAATAACCCCAAAATCTTACAATTAAAAAGTACAGATAGATATTTTTAATAATAATTTAATATGAACTGAATTAATACTTGCAGTATTTTTTTAGTAAAATTTGCCGTCATCCTTTGTATTATAGTCATAAAAATTTTATTTGATAAACAAAGTACTTGTTACATGTCAATAAAATAGTGAAGAAATATAATAATAAGGTTAATATGATTATTAATCTCCGATTTTAATATTTTTATTCTATTTGTTAAACAAATTATTTGTAAAAAAGAGTGAAAATATGTGAAAAACAACAGTTTGGATGCACTTCGGCTATTTGTGCAATAAATTCAAATTTTTATGAAATTTATAATAATAAGCTTATTATTAATATTCAATTCCGATTTTTTTAATACGCTTATTGTAAGTAAATAGCTATTTGTTGAACACATTATTTTTCACATGTCAATAAAATAGTAAAAATATATGAAAATCAGTCGTTTGGGTTCGGCTATTTTTCCAATAAATTGGAATTTTTACGGAAATTACAATAATAGGCATATTATTAAGAAAATTCTAATTGACATAATAACTCAGTGTCAAGTGCAAATTACATAATATGTTTGTGTTATAATTTTACTGGAAATATAGAAATTTTCTATGTGGTATTTGTACAAAATACATGGAACTGCCAGAATGCAGTGTAATGAAATACTGGAAATGTAGAATCTTTTGCTAGAAACTTTTTGTATGGCATTTGTACAGAACTGAGGGAAGGTTATGTGATGGCCACATCAATTTTTTTTATTTAACATAGGAGTATAGTCGAAATTATGGAAATTTGATAAAATATTATAAATCACAGCAAAAGATAATTTTGGAGCTTTAGCTTGTGAACTGTTCTGAAATTATCAATCTCCCCTGAGAGTTATTGAACCCCTTCGGAGAAAATAAAATGAAAAAATCTGATGTGGCCAACACAATACCTCCCGCTATTTCATTTTTATTAATTTAAATTCATACCTAATTTTTTTTTGCATTGACATTTGAAATATAAACTGTGTAACAAAGGAATTTTGTTTATCTTTGAAACAAAGGCATTATGATTTATAAAATAATGTGTTGTAGATACTGGCACACCTAGAAATGGGTAATATGCCGTGATGATATATTTATTTGATTTTTTTTTTTAAATTTATCTGCAAAATACATAGAAAAATTATTAATGTATACTTGTAGAAAATTCAATTAGCTTTAATTTTCATGGCATAAAATGCGAAAAAAATGACATTTAATGGTATTTTTTGACGAAAAACCATTATGCCGTTTCCGGTTATCCGATTTACACCAAAATCTAATGGTTTCTTTCATATTAGAATAGGGTTAAAACACGCTTCAGAATTTTCTGAATGATAGTATTTGAGTTGACAAAATCCATTCACACACATACAGACATCATCGTGAAAATGATAAAATCGGATTCTAGTGACCCTAGAACGTGGTCATTTATCAAAATCTCAACATGCGATTTTTAGCAAGATCCCCATAACTCCCTTACCAAGGGTAGCGGGAGGTAAAAACAAATAAGTGAAATTTATGAAATATTTATTATTACATCGAACAGTCCTGCTTATTTCCAGAGAGAGTATTTCATAAACATTAATTTGTTTCATTATTCTTTAGTTGTTACACATAAACAAATTATTTATCCGTGTTTCTTTCTATGTTTGCATATAGATTGCAATAAAAATACGGTGTTTTTAAAAGTTATTACTTTATTATATATTATAATAAAAAGCAAATATTTTAACGTATTTAAACTATCTAAAATGTATAAAAATATTTTGTAATTAAAAGAAAACACTTTAATGAAACACCTCAAGTAGAGGAGAAATAGGAAGAAGTACCCAGAATAAAAAATATCTATATTTAATAAATCGTTTGTAGTACATATTAATATGTTTTAAACATTTTTTCTTTTAATAATTATTTCTACACTCTTTTTTTCGACTTTGTACTTAATAATTCAGCTTTATGATACCAGTATTTATAAATAATTACCTTTTTTAAATTTATTACATTTGTAAACCATACATTTTGATTTCATAGTTTATTGATTTTGTATTTGCTCAGAGGATTTTACAAGTGCAAAACAAAAGGTTTCATTACATAAATATTAATTTAAAATACTACCAGGAGTGCACAATGTAGATTTAAATACGATTAAAAGAGTTGCGCGCTAATGTAGTATCCAAAGTTCCACTGTTGCCAAGTGTACGGAGTTCAGAATGTCGCTGGAATGAAACTTCAGTATATACATTGTATATACGCCGGACGACACTAGCGCCGCAAGTGGAATTTTTTTGAACTACAAAAAATATACATTTTCCATTCCGCTATCATTCTGACGTCCATAACAAATTTTGCTATACGATACTAGAGGCCCCCCTGATGTCAGAAAAAAATTTATAAAGCCATGTGCATATGACGTCCGGTATACGGACGTCTTATGCACAAGGACGTCACTTTGAATGTAGAAAATTACACAGGGGACGCCACAATGGTAGTGGGATGTAAATATATATATATATATATATATATATATATATATATATATATATATATATATATATATATATACGAGCCCTGCGTCAAAAGAATTCGCCCACATCTATTTATTATCATTATTCATATAAAAGGAAATTGTTTACACTTATTCAATTATTATTCCTAAACTTACTTTGATGTTAGTAGGGATGTAGGCGAATTCTTTGGACGCAGGGCTCGTATATATATATATATATATATATTACATTTGAGAATAATTGATTTTGTTTTCTTCAATTGTTTTTGAGTTACGCTTGTCCGCGTAATTTTTTTAAATGGGAACCTATTAATTTTACTCTACCATTCGATACAGCGGTTTTTTCTCTTTACAACAGTATTTTTGTTTTTGATTTTTTCAATTTATTTTAATAACATTTTTACAAGGAAAAACACCTGTTCAAGTATTTACGAAGTAGGTACATCTAAGATAAACAAAATTATTTCCAATAAAGTTGTCGGTCACAATCTTATTATTAAAAACAAATTAATAACTAAGTAAATTACATCGCTCGAGTTTGTTTATCGTTTCGCTTTTATCTATCTTAGATGTACTTACTATTCGTAAATACTTGAACCGGTGTTTTTCCTTGTAAAAATGTTATTAAAATAAATTGAAAAAAACAAAAACAAAAATACCGTTGCAAAGAGAACAAAACGCTCTATCGGATGGTAGAGCAAAATTAATAGGTTCCCATTTAAAAAAATTACGAGGACAAGCGTAACTCAAAAACAATTGAAGAAAAAAAAATTCAAGTATTCTCAAATGTAGATCAAAATTTCTTAAAAAACTTTTGTATTGAACATAATTTCCTAAAATGAATATTAACGACAATAAATCGCCATCTCCATACTTTTAACTAACCCTGTATATATATACATAGTAATCATTGTAAAATAATAATAATCTGGAAAATAGATTTTTAGCATGAATCCAATACTTTTCTTAGCAAGAGGTAAAAATATGTAACGAAAGTCGTGTACTGTAACAACTGATTCTTCCTTCTCGCATTGATACATATTAGTTCCCTGTGTGTGTTTGTTCTTAAGTGCTTAATATCGAGATAAATGAGACAAAACCGTGCAGCAGATTGCCAGGGATGTGAGAAATAACCCCCGCCCCTGCTCCGAGTTCTCAACAACAGCGCGTGTTGTAGTGATTGCCTCGCGTCCGCGTTCTCGCGATCTCGCGTCGTCATTTTCTGTCAGCTGCCGCCGCCCGACACTTGAGAGACTGTTGAAAAACTCCGCGACAATTCCAACTTCTGATATTTCCATCACACGTTGCCGTTGTTACTGCAGGAGAGGATGGAGCCGGGGAAAAGGGGGAGGCATCAGTCTTATGCTAGTGTGGGTGTTGGAAGGCTAATGACTATTTCATTTTCTTGCTAACTTGGTTTGTTATGCTTTATGGGGGCTAATGGGTGAATGATTGTAGGAGCAGGCTGAAACGGTGTAAATCAAAACGAACTGAAAGGTATGATTTATATAAAGGACATTTAGTTTTCAGCTGCTGTACTGTACTGTTTTAATTCATATTTGTATTATTCGTCAAATTTCTAATGTCTGTTGCTGATTTGTCTTCGTGAAGCATTGGTCTAGAATTTTTATATATACACTGCCTTATCCAGGGCATCGAATCTGCCAAACTGGATTCGGTTCAGGGACCCAATTCTTAAGGCGATTGCCGGTGTTACGCTAAACAGCACTTCAGTAGAAATCAAACTACACTCGTAAATATTAAGTTATAACTTCAAACTTGATACCATTGTATAGTAGATAGATCAATGCATGGGGCTGACCAATTATTTTGCATAATTATTAATTTCTATTGCATTTAAATTTATTGAAATAAATTATTTGTAATCCTATCTGAAGTTTTTAATGAAAGATATGGGCCTTAAGGATCATGGGGAAATTAAATAAACGACGAAAGAAATTATGAAAAATTCAATGACTCTGCAGGGATTTGAACCCCGGACCTTCTCGTATCTATCGAGACGCTCTACCAACTGAGCCACAGAATATTTAAGGATTATGGATTACATAAGTGTTTTAAAATATTTTTAAATTTTCCCTTTAATCCAACCCTAGAAATTTTAAGTTTTGTGACAAACCTAAGGCAATTTGCGGTACACAGCATTAACTGTTCCTTTGTATTTTTGTAATATATATACAGGATGGTTGATTTTTCATTGTCCTGCTTATATCTTCTGAAATATTAAAGATACAAGAAAAAGTTATATAGAAAAGTTATTTGATACAACCTGGTCTATAATTTACCATAAACAATTTTTTTCCAAGGCCTACCAATTTTCCAAAAAAATATTTAACTTTTGATTTTTTAAATGGAATATCCTTTATATTTTTTCGGAATAAAATTCTAAATAAATTTCTCTTTACAATGATGTATAACAAGTAAGGGTTTACCTTTAAATTATGTCTAATAAAGCAAATAGAAATACGATAAAAGTAGGCTGTAATATTCTATTGTTTATACCAATAACATCTGTCACAGATTTAATAATAGATGCTGATTATAATAGTGAAAAAGGTGTTAAGATTTTTATTTAACTAAGAAAAATGTACGTCGGTTGCAGTAATAGCGAAAAAGTTGATATGCTTTACTGTTTCCACAGATCAAATTATAATAAACTTCGGGCTGCTATCCTGTATCAAAATTTATAATAATATTATGTTGTATTATGTTTTGCTACTTGATATTTAAATAAAACTATTAATAATTTTGTAAATCATCAATGCTAGTAATTCTATTACTTGCTTTATTAGACATAATTTTATTCAAAGGAAAACCCCTACGTAGCCAATGTTCATGTGTGACAGAAGTTACAGGCACAAACAATAGAATATCATAGCCTACTTTTATCATATTTCTATTTGCTTTATAGGACATAATTTATAGGTAAATCCTTACTTGTTACACATCATTGTAAAGAGAAATTTGTTGAGAATCTTATTCTGCCAAAATATACAGTGTTCCATTTAAAAAATTAAAGTTAAAATTTTTTCCAAAACAATGGTAGGCCTTGGAAAAAAATTGTTTATGCTAAATTATAGATCAGGTTGTATTAAACAACTTTTGTATTTAACTTTTTTTTGTATCTTTAATATTTCAGAAGATATAAGCTGGACAATGAATAATCAACCACTCTGTATATATATATATATATATATATATATATATATATATATATATATATATATATATATATATATATATATTATAATTTTAGAATAGCGATATATTGGTAACGTAAAGGTGTTTATTAAGGGTCATTTTTTATTTCATAAATATAATAATAATAATATTCTGTACCTTGATTTACATCAAGAACTAATTATGATTATTTTGTTACAGACCCATTCTGAATCTGTCCGTATGATCCAGCATCTAATACCATTCAGCTGAGATGGTGAGTCACTTATTTCTTTTATATATTCAATTATTTGTTTGCTGTAACATGTAATGTTTAATATGTTAATAATTATTAATTGTTAATGACATGTTTTTATATATTACACTAAGGGCCGGTCTTATAAACAATAAATTAATCCTTAGTTAGTTACTGCACAAGTAAATTAAATGGACCATTAAAAAAGAAATGGATATTATAAAACTAATGTCACTATCAAATAACTAACGGGAGATTTAATTAAATTGTAGTACTGTGTTTGTGATTTTGTGAAAAGTTTCTATATTCACATTCATTATACACGTAAATCAGTTGATTTGACAGTTGGAAAAGAAACGTGATTGTGGGAAAAATCATACTGATATTGAAAAATATAACCTATTAGATATTGTTGAAGATTATTTTCATATAATTTGCAACGACCCGGTTGCGTAAAATCGTAAGGTTATTACTAGCTGATTCATTGCGGAAATTGACATATTTCTTAATGTTAGTAGTCTTATATTTCCTTCAATCTGTCCCAATATGTGTAACACACATTGTTTTGACAATCGAAATCTCTTTTTAAACTCATGGCTCGTACCACGATCATGGTTTTAACAAAAACGCTGTTTTAAGAAATGTCAAATACAAATTTCAAAATGTAATTTCACCCTTATGTTAGAAGAACAATTTATTTAAAAATATTTGTTTGAATACAAACTTTGTTCTGCTTTAAAATCATATTTTGATAAATTTCATAGTATTTATTATCATCATTAAATAATGAAATTTGACATTTCTTAAAATAGTGTTTTAGCAAAAACCGTGATCGTGGTACGAGCCATTGTCATCATATATTTCATATGGATTTGTCCTGTTTCGGAACAATTTTGGTAGCCTACCTCGTGCAAATATAAATGCCTCATCATTATCTGTTTATATAATAATAATATAAAATATTTAAAAAGTAAATAGTTCCCTATTTCAATTGTTTTAAAATAAACATAACAAAAAAATACAGTTTGACGTTTCTTTAACAACTGATTTAAATCTAATAGCATGAAATTCCGCAGTTACTTTAATATTTCGATTTACTTGTCATTAAACTTTTATAATACCCAAATCTTCAGTTAAATTAGTTTAGTAGCTAACTAAATTTTAACTGTTGATTAAATATTTTTATAAGACCGGCCCTAACAGTGTAAAATTGAAATCACGTAATTATAACGAATGCGATACGAACATGTTTCTAAAGACGACAAACAACCTTTACAACCCCTTCTACGTATTGTATTATATTGTATCGCGAATGAAGCCATCACTTGTGCGATGAAACCTTGCCAGCTCCTCTCTTTTGATATTTGCGTTTGTGACGTGGTCATCCCTCCTCTCTCCTCTTTTCACTATCCATGCATCCAGGTTGGAGGTTAGGTTCCAGGATCCAGGAGCTAGGTCGATATATAGCCCCGTCTTTATGCCAACTGACAGCTCGGACCGCGTAAATCAATTTTCAATTATACCCACAGTATGTAGGGGGCCCCGTATTATAGCCCGCACTCATATTTATAAATCAACGATATAAGAGGAATAGAGAAAGAGAACGTTGCAATTTATGACTGGTGGCTCGTTTCCATAGCATGCTCCTGCCGTACAAACTGCTACGTATATATGAGCTTAGGTCGACACTTTCTGCCTCGCACTCGCTAATAAATCTCGGAGTCTTTTGAATCATCACGCCGATCGCCCAGACGCAAGAGCTAACGGTCGTGGGGGAAGGAGGAACGCGCTGCTATGGATGGACAGGGAGATATTACGATATCATTGTGATTTATATCGGACAAATAAAATGGGAGGATAGAAGCGAGTGCCTGGGCCAACTTGTAAAAAGATGCGCAAAAGTTAAAGGACTAAGTCAAAGGTTGGGATTTTCATAAAATGAGTCTTGAAAAAACTGTGTCAAGTTTAATTTGTAGTCAAAATTGGGGATGAGGTAAGATATAAATTGTTGAGGGATGGAAAGACGAACCGTTGAGTAGTTTACAGGTGAAACAAAAGGCTTAAATGGTCCACGTATGTTTTAAAATTCTTTATTACAGACGTTTCGGGCTTCAGCTATTATTACATTAATAGGCATTTACGAAAATTCTACTAGTAGATACCACACTTACCGACTGCGTTCGAAAACACAAGTAGTTAATAGCAGGGCATCGAACCCGCCAAAAACTGGGTTCGGTTTAGGTTCAGGTTAAATTGTTTTTTGAAAGATGGGTTCGGGTGCGGATTGATTCGCGGTTCAGGTTCGAAATAATGTAAAATGAGAGTATTTACTTTTCGAACTAAAAATTAACCTGAACCGGAGTTGAACCCCGAACCTGTATTTTAATACTCGGTTCGGTTTCGACTCAGGTTCAATTAAATATATATCTGAGGTTCGGTTCTCGGTTTGGGTTCCCTAAAATGTTACTGTTTCGTTCTGGTTTTGGTTCGGTTCAGGTTCGGGTTCGATGCCCTGGTTAATAGTTACCGTGTTCGACAATTGTACCATATCTACCAGATCCATCAACCGGATCCATGATTTGTGGATCGAGTAATTCAGCCGGTAAATGCGGTAAATGAAGAATTTAACCTCACAAAAGGTAGAGATGTCAAGCGAAGTTGAAATGTGAAATCGGAAGTAGGTTCCAGAAGTTAATTATGAAAATACAGAAGACGAGAAGAGATAACGTTTAACTACGTCAAATTTCAAATCTATTTCATCTTTCAACTGCTTTTCGTAGGTTATAAATCTACCCTGTTTACTACTTGCGTTCTTAAAATATTTATCCCGGTAACTATAACCTGATGAACAGCTGTTTACCGATATATACCGGTAACAGTTCACCGGTAGAATTTTCATAAATGCCTTATTTAAGCAAAAAACAGTTTTACAGGAAAAGTATAAAATATTTCTTACCTAACGGTGAATATACAACAATACTCATGAATTTTATTGCTAGCTGAATTATGAAAGTTAATCTCTTTATAATTCTTTAGGTCTATATCTATTGAATATAAAGGAAAATGTATAATCAAACTGTATAGAGAATAAGATATTCTTCCATATTGATAATCACATAAAATGTCAAAAAATATTTAACTGCGTTTTTTCAAGAAAAACTGTTAAGAAATTCAAATAAGAGAACTTCCGGTTGACCAATTATAACCAAAATATAATCAACTCTTCATATGGATGTAAAGAAGGGGAATAGGAAAGAATTATAATTTTTACCTCTCGCTAAGAGAAAATTCGCATATCCAGTTTTTAGTGGATAAGCACGTTTTAAGGTCCCTATAAACGATGATGTTCGTGTGTGCATATGTGTGAATGTGTGGATGTTGGAACCACGGTTTCTCAAATACTATAAGACTTAAAAAATATTTAACTGCAGTTTCCTCAATCTGACATTCCTGGGAAAAGCTAATTAGATTTTGGTAACAATTGGACAACCGGAAGTAATAGTTTCTTTAAAACAATCTTCTAAATATTATTTTTTAGAAATTTTTGTTATTACAAAAGGAAACCAGTTGACAAATTCAAATGTTTAGTTTATAAATGACGTGTCAGTGTCAAAAATCAACAGTTTTAGTGACATTCTGAAAGCTTTTTCTGGGAAGTACATTTTTTAACCTCTCTTATTGTTTTATTAATTAAATATTTAAAATCGTAGGTAAATGCAAATATCCATCAGAAATACCGCCAATCTTGCTAATGAATTGGAAGAATCTCTGACATTTAGGAACTTCCTCATGCAATGAAAAATAGATACAATTAGAATTGTATGTGTGCAGAAGACAAGTTAAATACAATAAATATTTGGGTAAAGTTCCGTAATTTTTTTGTTATAAAACGACGGTTCGGTAGCGAAGTGCAAGACAATATACTTATATAACATAAAATTGAAATGGCGAGAGGGCTTGTGCTGGCCACAACAGATTTTTTATTCAGTCTACCTGTATACAACTCGACAATCGAAAATTTTCAAAATACTCGACGTGTTGCCTTCGGTCCCGTAGTATTTCCAGTTTCGTATAATCGAAAATTTTCAATCGTCTTGTATAATATATGAAAATATGGAAATTTTGACTTATAAATTCCAACGACTAGTTTTTAACCAATCATGATGCAAAACACTTGAAAATTCAACCAATGGGAACAGTAGTATACTGATAAAACCCCGGTAATTTTCTGCTAACAAGTAAATAAACAGTTGTTATTGTTTATAACTGTACTACCTACGTAAGTTATTTTTTTACTTTAACATTTCCTATACTTAAACTAATTTATATAAACCAAAATCACGGCAGCAACATCTGTCATAATTGTAAAAATCCGCAGTTACCGACATAGTCACCGATCGATATACCTGTCAAATACGCGAGGCGAACACTGCTCAAATGTCAAATATCGACACCTACCTAACATGAGCAAATAAATATATTATCAGCCATAAACAACGTCTGTTATTACAAATAAATTTTCGCTAGAAGAAGAACTCTAATGAAGGTAAGTAAAATCAAATTTGGAAATTGATTTAAAACCAGTATTTTAAATTATCCCTTTTCAGAAGTACAACCTATCTCTTTAAAAAAAGTGATTTTCATTATCATCGGCCAAAAAGTTTGATACAATTCTCGTGCTTGAAGTATTTTACAGCGCGACAGCTTAGTTTAAGGCACGAGCCCTTAAGGCGAGTGCCTTATTAGCTGGAGCACTCGATTGTAAATAACTATTACAGTGAAACATTTTTTTTAAATGTCTATGTTCATCATAAAATTCGGTAACCACACGCCGGCTTTGTTTTTCTTTTAATATTTCCCTAAGAAAAACTTGAAGCAGTAAGAAATCACAAATACATTTATACTTTAACAACTAACAAATAATATAAAACAGATTAAAATTTGTGCAGATTTTTTTGTCCCCACACCCTTACTTACATAACCATATCTAAAAATATATAAATCTTGATAAAATCTTTATCTCACAGCTGCAAAACCCCCGTAACTATTACCTACACTCCAGAACATATTTGATCTTTCTGATACGATATGAGATCTTCTGTTCTATCCGAATGCTAATCGTACGTGTTGGTTGCATCTCATACATACATCCATTTGAATATATTTAAATAGTGTTGTGTTTTAATTACTACTTTGTGCGGCATCAATCATCTTAAGCCGCTGACACGGGTCGGCCGGACAATGCGAAATAAATCAGCCCAGGACCGGCTGCAGGGAAAAGGGAGATTTATCTCCCAAGGATGGATTTATGATGGGAACATTGTCATTAGCTCAACTTTAAACGAACCAAGATAGAGGAGTGTATTGAGAGGAGAAATATGGGGCAACGGTTTTTTTTGGAAAACTTAATCATAGAGGGAAATGTTTGCATGATTTTTGTTGCATATGTATCTCCTCCTACTCTAGATAAGGGAGGTAAAGGGATCGTCGTAAAAATTGCATATTGAAATTTTAGAGCCAAATGAAATCAATCGTTGCATTGTCTGAAATTATGAAAAATTATGACACGAAAATTTTCAGAAGTAATATCACAAGACCTCCTGATTTTATCGATAAATTTTTATTTTGCACGATTTTATTATCTTAGCAACAAACACGAAAGCAAACTCCATGGTAAATTTTACCTAATATCAGTTTGCTTGAGTGATTTTGCTTAAAAGCAAAAAAAAATGAGTGCTTAAAAATAAAATTTTATCTGAGAAAATCTGAGAGGTCGTGTAGTATTTGGACAACGTCAAATTCATATTTCAACCCATTTTTGTGTTATTACCCAAAAATGGGCAGTTTTGAGCAAAACTATGAATCTAAATATCTCGAGAACGAAAAGAGATATCGACCTGCGGTTTCAAAATCTGGAATCAGCGCATTGAGAGAGAGTATCTAGATACATAAAAATTAGATATTTGAAAATATTGAAGTTTTTATCTAAATGTGGGGTATATTGACTTTTGCTCGAAATAAAAGTACAAGCTAAGTAAACAGTTCGCCGTTTCATAAAACGTGTAGATGACTAGCCGGATTATAATGTTAAACATCGCTAAATCAACGAAGGTTTGAAAATCTGGCGCATTTTATAAAAAGTCTGATTTTACATATACAACTTCAACATCTTTCAATGTAGTGATAGTGACTCTTCCAACATTATCCCACCAAGTGTCATATGATTAATACTCTAATAACTCTCCCTTGCTACTGTTCTACACAATACACAAGTCACCTTTCTTTCTTACTTCTTACAAATTACCATCCAGTGTGTATCAGGCCGCTATCTCTGTACCATCCGGTCTTCATATGCAGATGTTGGACACATATCACTCCGGGCTTTTGTAGCGTGACATGTCGCCGGGTGGTGTAACGCGATGGCTGTCGAACCGACATTCTTGGATGCATGCTGGGAACAATGATTTAGTGAAGAAGAAGAATAGATAGGCAGAAGTTGGAATGATGGAGGAATTAAGTTGTAGTATTGTATAAATTAATGCACAAATCATTAGTGGTATGGCAGCGAAGAAGCGAGTACTCTGAGTAGTCACAATAAGGATGTAACGCCATGTGAAATTTCAATGTTTTGATCGTATATACTATACTCGCCGTCAAATGATTATGGACTGATGTTCAACTTTTATCCCTTTCCGCACCCTGTCCCTTGCCCAGCGATGTTGCCGCTTGTAACTTGACATGACCAGGAATGAACGCAAATGTCATATAATACATTTAAAACCCGGGATGGTAACCATAAAAAATATCGGTTTGGGTTACGATTTCGGTCATCGTGAAAATAAAAATTCGGTTTTGCTTTGGGTTTCGGTTTTATACAGCAATCGGTTTTGGTATACCGGTTTTACTAAAAGCGTTTCGGTTTTGCAAAAGTAATTTACGAGAATAATATTATTAATTTTGAACAATTAAATATTATAATTATAATGATGCAAAATGTGTCCACAAACACATGTACAAAGTTTTATAACAATCAATTTTAATGGGAAGCAAATATTCAAAATATACTAATTTCCCATGTTAAATGCCTATGTACATAAATGTAACATGTAACGGATTTCGAACGCCACCCGATTAAGGTACTACGTTGAAATTTGAAATACGTTTCGACAAAAAAAATATGTTTATACTTTTTTATACATAAGTATTTTCATAATAAAAATTTACAATATTTAACAACTAACAAGAGACCTGTATTTAATGCGGTTCACCGATAAATGAAAATGGGTTTTAATTTCGGTTCCGGTTTTGTATCTGTTTCGAATTTCGGTACAGGTTTTGGTTTCGGTTCTCATATTTTTCCGGTATTTTTCGGTTAATAGTTTCGGTTCCGGTTTCTGTTACCATCCCTGTTTAAAACTAATAAAACAGTAATACGTAATATAAAATATAAAAATTGTCCCTGTGGAAAATTTATATTTTGACCAAAGTTTCCACACATCAAGCTAAGGTCGCGTTTGCGTTAAAATACGATAACCGGTGAAATCTAAATAAAAGGTAAGAATAATTGATTATTAGGTGAACAGTAGATCTGCCAACACAATTTTTTCAGGATGCAACGCCAATTTTTTGAAAAAAATTGTGTACATTGGCAATAATTATTTTTGTCTACCAATTTAAATCCTGTTTTTCTAAACGTTTTTTATAAGAACCAGGACTATTTAATTCATGAGTTTCACTCATTTTCTTTTCAAAATTCTAAATATAATGCAATTTATAGGATTGGAAATAAAAAGCGCACGCAAGTACTAACGAAAATGTCAGGATATAAAATGACATTGACAGATTACAGATATTTGTACAGGTGGACACTTAAAAAATTTGGCATCAGTGTAGAAATCTCCAGTCCATAATTATTTGACGGCAAATATAAATGTATAACAAAATCTGATGTGACCAGCACATTACCTTCTGTCAATTCTATTTATTTTGTACATATCCTATACAAACAGTTCCTTGGAAAAGATTCTAAACAGGGCGTCTCATTTTACATCACATCTTTGAATATCTCGAAAACAATGCATTAAAAGAAAAAGTGTGTCGAATCAAAACCTTCATAGTTTTGAGGGGGACGTCAGATTCTGACAAAATAGCCCCCCAGACCCCCAGGGGGGTTGGAAAGGGGGTCAACTTAAAAATCTTAAATGGGAACCCCTATTTTTTATTGCAGATTCGGAAGATCGTAAAAAAAATGTTGGGTTTATTCGGATACTATTCTTGTACTTCCGACAGATAGCGCTGTAATCGTAAAAATATTTATCAGAATCCGATGTCCCCCTCAAAACTATGAAGGTTTTGATTCGGCACACTTTGGGAACAGACTGTATATCCAGTAAAATTGTAACATGAACATATACTATTTTCTACAAATTCCATACCCAAATTTTTTTGGAAAATATTCTATAAATCCAATAAAATTATAACACGAAGATACATTATGTAAATTGCACTTGACACTGACATCTGTCAATTATAATTATGTAAATAAATCAGCTGTTTCCATGATTATAGGAAAGCTGGCTGGTTTTTGGAAAATTAATCTATTTATAATTCTTTAACTCTATTGAATATGAAGGAAAATGTATAATCAAACCGTATACACAATAAGATATTGATAATCATATAAAATGTCAAAAAAGATATTTAACTGCGATTTTTCAAGAAAAACTGGAATACGAACAATTATGATTTTTAGAATTGTAGTACCTATTGGAGTTATCGTCCGAGATACACAAACACACACAGACACATTCATTAAAAACTCACCACCGAATTTTTTGACCAAAGACAATATCTTCCTTACCTAAAGGTGACGGAAGTTAAAAATATATGTCTTTTATTTCTTCCTGTAGGTTAACATATGTAGGTATATAATTTTCAAAAATTGTTTTACGCCCCTATATAATCTGGACATCAAAGTTTTTGGCTGCAAGAATGTCCTTTATTAAATATTAATATAAAATATCTTGTTTTCAAGTATCTATAATATGAAATTTGTAATATTTTCAAATCTATAAATTAAAATATCAAAGGCTTAGCTATCACACATGTTTGTAATAATGAAACAACTTATTTGTCTCTGGACTGAAAGAATATGAGTTTAGAAGACATGTATACGACTTTTCTGACGCAGCATTAGCCAAACGGATGTAGGACAGACAAATATTTCATCAGCTTGTGATTTCGAAGCGTGCCAATGACTTAAAAATGTCAATATTGAAAATAAAGTACTTTATTATGGTTGTCCTAGAATTTTACGAAATATATTCCAAAAATTTGTTTAGAATATATTCTTCTCTTAGATTAGAGCAGTGGTTCTCAACCATTTCAATACCGCGGAACACTTTTGTGAGCAAGAACTTTAGGCGGAAAATTTAAAATAGAATAAAATCTGTTGTGGCCAGCACAAGACTTTCCGTCAATTCGATATACTTTGTACAAATCCCATAGAAAAGTTCCTTGGAAAAGATTCTATATATCATGTAAAATTGTAATACGAACACATACTATCTTTTACAAATTCCATATCAAAAGTTCCTTTGAAAATATTCTTTGAATCCAATAAAATTTATAACATAAACATACACTATGTAAATTGCACTTGACACTCCCTTCTTTCTTCGTCAGTTTTCCCTATTTTATTAGAAGTCGCTGCTTCTTACTTTTCTCTTCCACTCATTCCTGTCCAATGCATTTTCTTCACACGGATTTTTCTCTCTCAAGTCTTTTGCGATACAGTCCTTCCATCTTCTCTTGTATTCTCGACATTGAAAGTTTCAATCCTGAGGCGAGGCTGCAACTGCATGTCACTTGCAACTGACATCTGTCAATTATAATTTTTTGAATATATCAGCTGTTTCCATGGTAAATAGCAAAGCTGAGCTGACTGATTTGTGAAAGTTAGTCTTTAACTCTCTATCTACTGAATATGAAGGAAAATGTATAATCAAATCGCTAGAGAGAAGCATTTTTTTTAAATATTTATACTAACATTAAATGACAAAAAATAATATTTAGCTGCGCTTTTTTAAGAAAAACTGTTAAAAATCTTAAATAAGGGTATTTCCGGTGGATTAATTAAAACCAAAATCTAATCACCTTTTCATATGTAAAGAAAAGGTATATGAAAGAATTATAATTTTTAGAATTGGAGTATTGGAGTTATCGTCGGAGAAAAATTTATCACAGACGGACACACAGACACACACACACACACACACACACACACACACACACACACACACACACACACACACTCAGACACATATACAGACATAATTTCAAAAATAGTAAATTTTTATAGCAGGGACCCTAAAACGTTCTTGTTTATTAAAAACTCACAACTGATTTTTTTGACCATACAATACCTTCCTTACCTAAAGGTGACGGACGGTAAAAAGTAATTAATCTTCAGATTGTTTTCTGCTACCCACTTTTTCCAGTAATTACAATGAACAAGCGATTAATGGTGATTAGCTAGGAGATGACTAGCAGTATTTTAGCGCTGTCAATCGTTTATGGATTATTTTGGACAAAAATACTTCCAATAGCAGTTATAGAAAAATTAATTGTACGCAACTTTTATTTGAAGTATTTTTGTCTAAAATAATCCATAAACGATTGACAGCGCTAAAACACTGCTAGTCATCTCCTAGCTAATCACCCTTACTTGTTCATACTACCAGCCAATGTCTTCATTTTTACCCAGTATACTTGTGTTGATTTACGTTGTTTGAATAAATAAATAAAAATTTCTTTTAAATAGTTCCACTGAGCACATCACATATCATTTTTAAGATCTTACGCGAATAAAATTATTTCATTTTAAAAGAAACGAAACAATTCTTTTCTTAATTCTATGTTCCCAGAACTTAATGCAACTGAAAATCTGTTAGAAACCATTGACAAAAATATCGCAAGAACTAATTTTAATAATTCTGACATCATTCGTTTGTCTTTTATTTCATTGCAATTCGTATTATGTTTTCCATAGCCTGCTGTGTATTTCTTAGTGTGTCCAATGACGGTATAATTGGTGGTAGTGTTGTGAGTTATCCTTGTTAACAGGCGTGTTGCGTATAGCGAGTGTTGAACGCTAAGCGTTGCCGGTTTGAGATAATTAACCATTCTGTCAACCTCCCCCACTATAACATACAATCTACTTGATTCCAAACACTGCAAATGACTAAGTGAATTTTTATTGGAGCAGCGAATGAAACAGGATCGTTTTGTTTTTGGTAATTACACGTAACGTGAATTCTTTCAAAAATTAAAGCTCAAAATTTTAGTAGCTGTTAGGTTCTTATAGGTACATAGGAGGGTCACGCCAAAATTATTGAGATACAGAAATATTATTTGAAGGAGAAGCATGTAGTTTTACTGGTGTTCAAAGTAGTAACCCCCCCCCCCCCCCTGCTTCAATACACTTTTGTAATCGAATTTTCCAGAGATGGAAAGCTTTGAGCCATTCATTTTCTGCAATCGTATTAAAATACTCCATTATGGTGTTGTTAATTTCCTCTTCTGACGTAAAATGACGACCACGTAAATGTTTTTTCAAATTAAAAAATAGCCAGAAGTCACACATTGCAAGATCAGGAGAATACGATGCTCAATGACTTTAATACAATTTTCTTTCAAAAAATTAACAATGGGGTCATTTCATATTTTCTGATTTATTTTTTTCTTGAAAAAATAGGTCAAATTAAACATGTATGTGTATGTTTTACATCTTACAAGTCTTTAGAATCAGAGATATGATTTTTTAAAAGTTGCGTTTAATTTCAAATATTTCAACGGCTGACGACACATATTCACGGATGCGACAGTCGAGCTCTACCGGTTTAATTTAGAACTATGATTATTTGGTTTCGTATTTATTTAAATAAATGGTTTATTTACATACCTTATACTGCACTAGTACTTTTAAAGAAATAGAAAGTAATAATAATCTTCTCTTTTGTATATTTTGCTGTCAGCTGTCACACTTTTAGGTTAGGTTACTGTTTCATGTTGTGAAGCGTGTGTGTGTGAGAGAGAATTGTCTTTGTGTGAGTATGAATATGTGTCGTCACAAATTTAGTCCGTGTTTAAAAGCGCGAAAGTTTATTAGCAAATTTATGAATGAAAAGTCGCATATTTCAAATTATTTTCTATTACTATATTTACTAAACGAGATGGATTTGATGATTTTATAAAAAAAATCGACAATTATTTTTTTTGAAATGACCCCATTGTCGCAGCGGTATGGGAGGACGCATTATCATGGTGAAGCATTAAACCCTTAATTTTCACACTGCGAAGAACTTCAGGTAGACATTTTTGTGTGTACCAATTGGCAGTAACAGTCTTCTGTCCCTCTAACCTAATTGCTTTCACCTCTGTACTTCTGAAAAATACAGCGTACATAACTTTTTTAAGTGCACGTTGTTTTTTCACAGTAACTGGTGTTGGGTCATCTTCAAACACCCATACCCTACTTTCTTGACGCGTTGGAACATCATAAAAGGGTGTGTAAGTTTCATCGCCAGTTACAATTTTAGAAAGAACACGATGACCGCCATTATTTAACAATTTTAAAGTGGCGCGATTAATTGTAACACGCTTGGCTTTTTGTTCTTCCGTTAAGTTGTGTGGCACCCAACGAGAAACAATTTTTCTAACACGAAGTTCTTCATGCAAAATTTTTGCTATTGCTGCGGATCCAATGCCAAGGGCATCTTCCATCGTTTGATAGGTGACACGATTGTCATCCTTTATCATTTGTCTGATGGCAGCTACATTTTCTGGCACTACCAGTGTACAAGGTCTCCCTGAGTGTTTGTCATCACGCAAGAAATTACGGCCTCTTTTGAATTCTGAAAACCAGCGAAATATAGTTGCTCGAGATGGAGCTTCATCTCCAAATGCCAATCGTAGACGTTCCTCGCACTGTTCTTCACGTAATCCAATTTTAAAGTCGTAGTAAATCATAGCGCGATAATGCTCTCTTCCTAACTTCATGTTGCAGTTTATTTCCACCACAATAAATCACTTCAACCAGATGTTATTATTGGACAGATATTTTAAATAAATTGTAGTTTGATATTTGTGCACTAAAAATTTTCCAAAGCCAACTGTTTCCCAGCATCTCAATAATTTTGGAGTGACCCTCGTATTAGTGCAGTTAATAAAGGTTTTTGCCCTACAAAATGTATCGGGTAAAAATGATTTTAATATATATTGTTTAGGTTATGGGGTCCCGTGGCCGCGTGCCTGAGTGTCTGGTCGCGAACCTGGGGGAACCGGGTTCGATCCCTACTATTTTAAATGTATCGGACAGAGATTTTTATATATTTTAATATTTGTAATAACACAAATTTTCAAAATATAACATTTAGATTTTTTAAGAAACTAGTTCTTCCGGTTATTCAATTGTTACCAAAATTTAATCAGCTCTTCTCAGTAATGTCAGATTGAGGAAACTATAGTTAAACATGTCTTAAGTTTTATAGTATTTGAGAAACCGTGGTTTTTGTATCCTCACATTCACTCACACACACACTTACACACACACACACACACACACACTCACGCGCACACACAGAGAGACATCATCGTAAAAATGTTATAATCGGATTATAGGGACCGTCAAACATGCTTATGCGATTTTTAGCATGATTCCAATACCTCTCTTAGCAACAGGTAAAAACAGAGTATAGTAACTCGCTAATCGCTGATCGACAAAAATCCAGTAACACAGTATAAAAGAGAGTGCCAAATTCATATTATTAATACTGAAGTGTCCTTTCTGTATAGCCGATTTGTGACAGGTTAAATTGCGTCTGAGGCATCCATCGATGGCTGTCGTTCGTGTTCATTTCTTCATTTTGGGCTTTGGGTTTATTGTATATTTATTAGAGTACATTGGATGTAACCACGCCTACTCGAACATCCATCTTCGGCTCGACCCCCTATAATTAACTCCAGAATTATAAACGCACAGCAAATCTACTCTGCTCTCTTCTCTTCTTCACTCACTATGAGACTCATCGATTCTCAAACGATTTTTCACACAGGGAAGAGAATAACGAAGATTCATTTACAAACAGTGCAAAATAAAAAGGATAGTAATTACTTTTATGACTCTGAGTCTTCATAATTTCCATAAACAAATCTGCATTTATTTAATGTCTTTGCAAAAAGTCTGATCAATATAATCAAGAATTGTAGCATCAATCTCTTCTTCAGACATATGAAACTGTATTAACCCTCAATTGATATAAGCGGGTTTACATTAGTTACTTGTACTATACAGTGTCCCACACTCTATGTTCTGTATAGGGTCTTATGGAGTACCCTGTTGCCATATTTAACTACTGTAAGTCTACAAGATAGAAAGAGCAAAATAGATGCCCAAAAAGAGATGAAATATTCTGGGTACTTCATTGAATGTATTTGTGCCTGGTGTACCTTCAGTGTATCTAAGCAGGTGGGTGAAAAGAAAAAAATAAAAATAAATAATAAACTGGTCAGTTTAACAATTTACAAAAAATATAAAATAATACAAACACAAAACATAAGTAGGGTATAAAAACCTAACAAACGTAGGTAAATGAAAATAATTAACATATAAACTCTAGTCAATTTAAAGTAAATGGTATAAAACATTTTTGTACTTAAATGGACATTTCACAGTCTTCATCAACAATATAAATTCCCTATGTTACATATTTCCATTGTACGAAAAACACTATACTTGCCGATTGGAGCAGATAGATATGATGAATTGAAATCCCTAATTTTTTGTGTTCCTCCAATGCTATATTATCCCAATGTCATATTGATGAAGAATTTTTTTTATGTTTTATGCTATTTATGTCGACATATATGATGAACTCATAAAGAATTAAAATTGTTAAGCATTATTTTTTTATTTAATTTATATCTTCTTATTTGATAATTTACTAATTTTTAGGCTTGATAAAAATACTGCATATATTTTACATAGTTCATAAGTCTTTATTCTTTCTTTATAATCTTCAATTTGAATTTGTAATATTTTAATATTTTAGATCAAGATTAGTATGCCGGGCGGTTTTAAAATATATGAAAAAAATCTGATGTGGCCAGCACATTACCTTCCGTCAATTCTATGTACTTGGTACAAACCCCATACTGAAAGTTACTTAAAATCAACTGTTGTGGCCAGCACAGGACCTTCCGTTAATTTGATGTATTTTGTACAAATCCCATACCAAAAGTAAAACTGTAACACGAACATAATACTATTTTTTACAAATTCCATAAGAAAGTTCCTTGGAAAATATTCTATAAATGAATATACATTATGTATACTCATATATAAATACTCTAAAAATGCGTACACTTACGTAACATTCTCTTTACAATCAAATAATATTACTACCAAGTTTACATCTTTACCCATATTTGAATTATTGCCCCAAAAGTCAATATACCCCACATTTAGATAAAAACTTCAAAATTTTTAAAAATCTAATTTGTATGTTTCTATATACTTCTCAATGCGCTGATTCCAAATTTTGAAACCGCAGGTTGATATCTCTTTTCGTTCTCGAGATATTTAAATTCAAAGTTTTGCTCAAAACTGCCCATTTTTGGGTAATAACCCAAAAATGGGCCGAGATATGAATGTGGCGACAACACCATTCGATTCTACGAACAAAAATACATAAGTATAGCAATTTTCATAATTTTTGTCCAACCGGTTCATATTTTATGAATAAAAGCTTGAAAACCCCTGAAAATGGCCAAAATCTGAAAAAATCGTAAGGGGTACCTTAGATTTTTGCGATTTTTGGCCATTTTCAGTTATTTTGTTTTAGAGATTGTGTGCTGTGTTCAAAAATTCTTAAAATTGGTGTACTTATGTAATTTTGCCCGTAGAATCGAATGGTGTTGTCGCCAAATTCATATGTCGACCCATTTTTGGGCTATTACCCAAAAATGGGCAGTTTTGAGCAAAACTTTGAATCTAAATATCTCGAGAACGAAAAGAGATATCGACCTGCGGTTTCAAAATTTGGAATCAGCGCCTTGAGAAGTATCTAGATACATAAAAATTAGATTTTTGAAAATTTTGAAGTTTTTATCTAGATGTGGGGTATATTGACTTTTGTTGCAATAATTCAAAAATGGGTAAAGATATAAACTTGGTAGTAATATTATTTGATTGTAAAGAAACTCTTGTTCTTACGCATTGTTCTCAACTCCCAATCCTTATGCAAAGCTGGAAATGGTAGTAAACGTTGCCATAGGTATGATATAGTTATTTACATTCGAGTGCGTGTAAGTTGTATTTTACAGCGCGATAGCTTTGTTTAAGGTACGAGCTCTTAAGGCGAGTGCCTTATTAGCTGGAGCGCTGTAAAATACTTAACGCACGAGAATTGTATCAAATTTTTTGGCCGACGATAATGAAAATCACTTTTTTTAATGAGAGGTTGTACTTCTGAAAAGGGTTAGTATAAAATACTTGGGTTAAGTCAATTTCCAAATTTGATTTTTCTTACCTTCATTAGAGTACTTCTTCTAGCGAAAATTTATTTGTAATAATAGACTTTGTATATGGATGATAATATATTTATGTGCTCATGTTTTCTTCGACACTTTAGTAATTAGTTTTTTGAAAATTTTGAAGTTTTTATCTAAATGTGGGATATATTGACTTTTGAGGCAATAATTCAAAAATGGGCAGATTATATAAACTTGGTAGTAATATTATTTGATTGTAAAGAAAATGTCTCGATATCGGTAGTTACAAACTAAATTCCCATCTCCATCTCCCGCTCCTGCTCCCTAGTCCCTGGTCCATAATCCATGGTCCTGGTCATACAACCCATACATCATCTCACGGCTCTAGACGCGATAGCCAAGACGAAAGAGCCGGTCTGGTCGTGCCTCCCATCCGCGTCCATCATCCTTACAGATGGATTTTCAATCTGGCATTAACTGGAAGTAGCAATTAAACGTAGCGATTAACCGGCGGCCTCCTTGCGTTCTTTCTCTACGGCGCATCACAAATCACGGCCACCTGACCCATAAATCACTGGCCGGCCCTGCAACTACATGCGTGAGAAATCTAACCCACCTATTTGCATACAAGAACGGGGCGAAAGGACGGGAGACAAAACAGAACAATTAAAATGGAAGAGATTTAAAGGTGGCGGAGTGGAGCAATTGGAGAAATAGACGATATTGAATAATGTGATATAGTGAAATCTCTCTTGTACGGACACCTTTCGAACTGGATGTATGGAACATGGACAAAAAGTAATGCTTTTTACCTTCCGTCACCTTTAGGTGAAGAAGGTATTGTCTTTGGTAAAAAAATCGGAGTTGAGTTTTTAATGAATAAGCACGTTTTTAGCTCCTTAGAAACTAATTTTACGATGATATCTGTATGTATGTGTGTGTCCGTGTGTATGTGACAAATTTTTCTCCGAAGATAACTCTAATACTACAATGGGGGATTACACCATTTTTACCTCCCGCTACCCTAGGTAAGGGAGGTATAGGGATCGTGCTAAAAATCACACATAGAGATTTTAATGAATGAGCACGTTTTGATGTCCCCAGAATACGATTTTAACATTTTTACAATGATGTCTGTAGGTATGTATGTGTGTGTGTCTGTGTGTGTGTGTGTGTCTGTGTGTGTGTGTGGATCATGTGGACACGATTACTCAAATACTATCAATCAGAAAAATTTGAAATTTTGTATATCCATTCTATGCTAATGTGGGAAGAGCTCATTAGTTTTGAGTGTAAATCGAATAACCGGAAGTATCATTTATACAAGCTTTTAACAGTTTTTCTTGTAAAAAATTCATTGAATATAATTTTTTAGCAACTTTTACCAATACAAATTGAATATAATGGCACAATCTTCAATTCTACGATAATAGCATTTAGTAAATAACTTGAAATAACTTTATATATACTTATAAAATAATTTATTTTTGTACATCACTTTGCCTCTGCGTCAAACAAAAACAATACTTTAATAACAAATTTGACATAGTTAAACAAATGTCACTGTCACGCAGCAGATTTTATTAAAATTAATAATGAAACCGTGTTAAGAAGAATTTAGTAGTTTAAATATGATTCTAATGAAATTAAGGTTTGTAAAAATAATATATTTTCCTTCATACATAAATATTAGTAATACAGGATAATTCAATTCAAGTTTGATGTTTGCAGCATTATATATCAAACGGCTCTCAATAAGAACGTGATTTCAAAGTGTCAAATAATAATTCGCAACTACACATTTACGAAATGAATAATGTACGGCGAAGAATTTACACAGATTGCGTTTTAGAGCATAAGGAAGTTGCTGATGATTTTGATAATAATGTGTGTGTGACGATTTTTCCTTAAAATATATTAATGATCCAAAAGTTTGCAAAGTTGGTATTTAATACTCTTATATAATTTGAAACAACATATTAGATTTTGACTATATATGATAAACCGGATGTATTACTTAATTTGAAGCTCTAACCCTTTTCAGGAAAAACGTAATAAAATAAAAACCAAAATTTTGTATCACAAACTTTTCTATTTATTGGGACAACAAAGTAGATTTTGTTTACAAACGATCAATCGGAAGTGAAACTTTACTTAAAGCTCAATGCTATTTTAAACATGGAATTGGCGGGAGGACATGTGCTGGCCACATCAGATTTTTTATTTAATATTTTTGAAGAGAAGGTAAAAACTTGCTACCCATATTTTTTCTTTTGACAAAATTTTTATTAATTAGCCATAAAAAAAAATGTAATTTGATTATTTGAATTCCCGCCATGTATGACGTAGAATTACGCCGCACCAATGAATAGTCGTAAAGTCACAGCGTGGTGCCGTCCCATAGTAATGGTATGTTTGTGCGGGTAATGTAGATCACCTGTTTGACGTTTCAATAATAGTTTGGAGGTTAGTATTTTAGTTCATCTTTTTGGTATCGATATTTTAAATTACAAGTAACTACCTATGTGTTTATTTATTAAGTAATTAATGTATTTGAGAGACCAGAGAGAGAGAGAAAAATGAACTAATGTCAAATTCAAATTAAAACTTTCTCGCACGCCATGCCATCTATTGATAACATTTTTAAACATGCTTACCCTCCCGCAGTTCAATATAAAGACGTCACAGAAAATTTTCTTAATTTAGTAAAAAACAAATAATTACTTTAAAATAAAATTTATATTTTTATATATGTTTTCAATATAACATTACGTATATAGTGACAGAAATCGAATTTTCAGTACCACGCAAGTAGCCCATTGGAGAAATAGACGATATTGAATAATGTGATATAGTGAAATCTCTCTTGTACGGACACCTTTCGAACTGGATGTATGGAACATGGACAAAAAGTAATGCTTTTTACCTTCCGTCACCTTTAGGTAAGGAAGGTATTGTCTTTGGTAAAAAAAATCGGAGCTGAGTTTTTAATGAATAAGCACGTTTTTAGCTCCTTAGTATACAATTTTACTAATTTTACGATGATATCTGTATGTATGTGTGTGTCCGTGTGTATGTGACAAATTTTTCTCCGAAGATAACTCCAATACTACAATGGGGATTACACCATTTTTTTTTTTTTATAATTTTATCTGAAAATTTTAGGAAATCTAAGACTATTGATGAAAATCTGGTGAAAAAATTCCTATTAATAAGCGAGTTATGGTCTCCCGAATTTTGAAAAGATTGACGTGACGTCACATTTATGTGTCTTTATATCAAACTGTTTTCATCATGGACCTAAATGTTCTTGAAATATATGCTATTTTAAGTTATATTTACATAAAAATAAATGAATATTATAACACTGTATAAGTCTACATACTTTATGATTACAGGTGAATTTAAATTATTAAGTTTAATGCAAGAAATTTATGTTAAAATAAAAACTGTTTGAAAACTGCTGTACAGGAATGTAAGCCCCTTCTTTCGAATTTAAATTTCTTAACTTCCATTGGTAGTAATCCCCACCTCCTAACATGCTATTTGTAATGCATGTATAGGTGGTCTCTCGGTCGCTAATGAAAATATTTTAATATTAGTGTCGAAGCGCTATAACAAAAAACCCTTTATTTCCGAAATATCTCAATTATACCATTTCATTTTTTTATTAATATTCGTTATTCAGCATATACATTCGTATTTTATTACTATTTTCCTTCAATTCGATTGAGCCGTAATCCCCCATTCTAAAAATTAAGATTCTTTCACATTCCTCTTTTTTACATTCATACGAGGAGTAGATTAGATTTTAGTTATAATTCGTCAACCAGAAGATTCCTTATTTCAAGTTCTTAACAGTTATTCTTGAAAAAACGCAGTTAGATATTATTTTCGACATTAATTATCAATATGAAAGAATTTCTTATTGTCTATACGGTTTGATTATACATTTTCCTTCATATATAGTTAAAAAATTATAAAGAGATTAACTTTCCAAAAAGCAGTCATCTTTGCTATAATCATGGAAACAGCTGATATATTCAAAAAGTTCTAATTCACAGATGTCAGTGTCAAGTGAAAAACTAAAGATGGAAAGTACGGGATCAGAAAGTGGTATAAGTGATATAGTGTTCTTCTCAAGTGACATGCAGTTGCAGGCTCGCCTCAGGATTGGAACTTTCAATGCCGGGAGTATTTTATTGGAAATTACTATGTGTCGTGTCGCAATTTTTTAGGATATATAGAATCTTTGCAAAGGAACTTTTGATATGGGTTTTGTACAAAATACATCGAATTAACAACAGATTTTTAAAATTGTGAAAAAACCAAAAACAATAAATCTTGCAAAAACAGTTTTATATGCAACAGTTTTTCTCATAAAATAAACAGGAGAGCAGGAAATTTCATAAAACTAAAATCCCATGTTAAATCCCTATGTTTACCTTTAACTGCCACCACTCCGTTTAATCTGCCTAGCTAGAAATTTTTATTTTTTATGTATATTGTTATTGTGGTGTACTTTTATTGAGCCTTTGATCTGTTGTACGCCCTTCTTTCTAAATAAATACGTCAAGCAAGGGCAAGTTCGGTTAATACGCGGATGGGTAACCGCAACCTCCTAAGAACACCGTGTTCTAATATAAGCATAGTAGTTACAAAATTATAATACTTTACATTGTCAATTTATTTCAAGGAGTAAATACTTTGAAACCGAATAAAAACTCTTTTCAGGAACCTTTTTTCTTGTTCTTTTTCTCAGCCTTTTCGTATCAGGGCTGTCAAGTAAATCATAGGGAATTTTGAGCAGCGCTAAACGGCAAAAACCATAAGTTACCCCTTCTCTGCTAGGTTGGCAGTGTTGCCAGATCTCCAAGGTACTGTTGAAAGAGATAGCGCGTCATTTCTATATTTGTTATTTACGAACCTCAGATAACAAGGACGAGACGGAAAATCACTTTACAGAGGCAAGAGGGTGAAACGGGGATGATTTAAACGTGAAGCATGGTGGGTGGATTTCTTTCATACAGGGTGACACGATTCTTACTAGATTTCAGAGATTTTTAAGTTTGTTATGTTATAACGTATACCGCATCGACCTTTAAACTAATGGACCAAGTGTCTCCTATTCTTTTATTGTTAGAATAATGCTCCAACATAAAAGGATAGAAATATACATTCTGTCTTTCAACAGTACGGAAGTTCTCAGTTAAAGTATACTGCGCATACGTTCGTACTCATTGTACATCTTTTTCAGACATATGTAAACCTCTATACATCGCTCTCTATCACTAAATAGTTGTCAAAATCTACATTTACAATTATTTCTGTCAATATATACGTAAATATATGTGTTGTGAGGTGTGTGTGCGACAAAATAATGGGGAAACGGTATATTTCGTGCAGTCAGCAGTACGTACGCGGTTCATCTGTGTCATTTCATATGTAAGTTCTTATTAATTATTACTTGTCCCCAATAATATACATATGTATATAAAGATTATATTAAAAATATATGATAAAACGAATTATGCAATAACAAGTAGGGACAAATCAGTTTTTTTATTTTGCCGCGTTTTCTTAACTTCCGTATTGTTGAAGGATAGAGATACTGTGTCTGCACCGTTATGGCGGGACAAGCGTTTTGCGCGTACGCTGCGTCTATTAGTTTAAAGGTCGATGGTATACCGTGAGTTTCAGCTAAGATGAAATATTTACTTTTCTGTCATGAATGTATTACTGTGGATACCAGTTACACATACTATATCGTTCCAGATAAAGTGCAACATAGTTTGTTAATGTTAAATGAACTTGTCATAATAATAATACTGATTTATAAATAACGTAAGAAAGTAATAAGTACAGTATCTTAACTCTTAGGGCAGGTTTTTCAATCGCTTATTAAATTGTTTATTAACTACCTAGCAGATTAAATTTATCCATCAGATAAACTCCATGATAATGAAAGTGCGTTTTTCAATACGAATTTATCTGTCCGGTAAGTAACAGACACTTTTGGTTGTCAACTGTAAGGTTGGCAATAATTACCTATAAGCTGATATTTGCTGTGTTCGTAACGATTCATGTATCATTTTGAACATAATTTCCACACATTTTGTTTCGAATATGATTGACAGTTATAGTTGTTCACAACTGAATCTGTGACATTCAACCAAATTTAAAGTTTGCTTTAGTTTGTAGCAATATGTGGTAATGAACTGAAGATTGGAAAAACTATTTTACTACTGACTGTTATATCATTATGGATTTTATTTTATTACATTATATGTATCTTTCGGGCTTCAAGCATCAAGCAGTTGTAAATTTGTACAGGGATTTTGCCTACAAATGTACACATATGTTCTGTTTCTTAAAAAATATACTCTCTCATTGGTCATTAATTATAAAAGGTAGCGAATTTCAGTATTTTATAAGAGCAGGTTTGGTTCATGTCTTCTTGGCAATTCTCAATTTCGAGTGATCAGTACAACATTGCGTTATACATTCTCTGTTTAACACTACACAATATATTTTATATAATTTATTAGGATTAAACAATATGTTTGCTGTATATTGACGCAACATTGTTGTTATCAACGTTTTGCTTGTTATTAGTTCTTCTCATTCTTGTAATCAAAATAAATTATTATAAAGTGGAAATAATTTTCATTGTATTATATATTATAATTTAATGAAATTTATACATTTTAAAATAAGCCGTGAAAAGTATTCTGCCACATTGGTTGGTATACAAGACATTTTTAGAACAAATGTTTATACCATTGCAAATATCAGTATTCTCTGAATACATAGCAGTAATTTTTTTTGCTAAATTTGAACCTTTTAAAATATTTATCGTCACTAGAAGTCAACGAGATCTAGTCGACGTCTTTCAATATGTAGTTTTCAATTCACTACCATTATATAACAAACGAAATCTTCCAATTTTTCCTTGTCCTTGTCTTTATTATCAAAAAACACATTTACATACGTCTATTTTATACATATTTCTACAATTTTCCGCGAATATTATTTAACTGTCAATGTCAATATGTCAGAACAGCTGAATTTATCCTACTGGTAAAATTTTATCGGTAGGTCAAAGTGTCTGTTACGTTATCCTCTTGTTTACCTACGACTTAATCTGTTGGTAACGCTAACATGGCATTGAAAAACTGAAATAGGTGTTTACCAGGAGGATAAATTTTACAGAGACTTAACAGACACTTGCCAGTACATTGAAAAACCGGCCCTAGTGTTGTAAAATTAGACTTTTTACAAATCCTTTTGTTATTTATATTTAAATCGTTGAGATAATTGATTTTTACAGAAACGAACATCTGAAAAACAGTCTTTAATACTAAATAACGTAGTTCCCTCCACACATTACTCAGTTATCAGTCGTCCAATCTCCTCCACATGACTCACACATTTCCCTGTCTTCCACGCGGGAATCTTTTCGCAACAATGTGTCCCAGGTACGGGCACGGGTACGGGCAGCCACCCCCGCCCCCTGCCGCCCCGCCCGCCCACACTTGCCGTGCTGTGCGCCGCTTGCTAGCTCCGCTTGACTGAATTATGGCACACACAATTTATGAACATTTGTAATCCTATTCAAGGTTTTATGCAGATATTACTCACTCAAGCAGGGAATATGAGTTTATCAAGCTTTCAGACGTAAATCATTGCCCCTCCCGAGTTTATCTGTAAATTGCACTTTCCAGACGTCAACCCTAACGGAACACAAGGGGGGAAGGGGGGATGGTAGTAACCCTTTAAAGATTGGAAAGTTACAAGACGGATTTTTTTGCGATCAAACAACTAGCTGGGTTGGTTAGAAAAGACGGAGGTTTTTTTAAACGTCACAAATTTCATACTTTTTGCTTAAAAAAAAAAATCTGTTGTAGCCAGCACAATACCTCTCGCCATTTCCATTTTATGTTATAAAAGTATTGTATTGTACTTCGCTATCGAACCGTCGTTTTATAACAAAAAAAATCTGTTGTGGTCAGCACATGACCTCCCGCCAATTCCATGTTTAAAATAGCAATGAGCTTTAAGTAAAGTTTCACTTCCGATTGGTCGTTTGTAAGCAAAATCTACTTTGTTGTTCTAATACATAGAAAAGTTTGTAATACGAAATTTTGGATTATATTTTGTTATGTTTTTCCTGAAAAATCTGTGAGCAAATACCAACTTTGCGAAGTTTTGGATCATTAATATATTTTAAGAAAAAATCGTCACACACACATTATTATCAAAATCAGCACCAACTTCCTTATGCTCTAAAACGCAATCAAATTATATAAGAGTATTAAATACCAACTTTGCAAAGGTTCGGATCTTAATATATGTATTTTTAGGAAAAATCGTGACACATACATTATTGTCAAAATCATCACCAAATACCTAACTTCCTTATGCTCTAAAACGCAATCTGTGTAAATTCTTCGCCGTACATTATCCATTTCGTAAATGTGTATTTGCAAACTATTATTTGACACTTTGAAATCACGTTCTTATTTGAGAGCTGTTTGAATGCTGCAAACATCAAACTAAAATCGAATTAACCTGTATATCTAATATTTATGTATGTTGGAAAATATATTATTTTTGCAAACCTTAATTTCATCACAATCATATTTAAACTACTAAATTCTTCTTAACACGGTTTCAGTGACATTTGTTTAAATATGTCAAATTTGTTATTAAAGTATTGTTTTTGTTTGACGCAGAGGCAAAGTGATATACAAAAATAAATTATTTTATAATTCAATATTTAAAGTTATTTCAAGTTATTTACTAAATGCTTATCGTAGAATTGAAGATTGTGCCATTATATTTAATTTGTATTGGTAAAAGTTGTTAAAAAATTATATTCAATGAATTTTTTACAAGAAAAACTGTTAAAAGCTTGTATAAATGATACTTCCGGTTATCCGATATACACTAAAAACTAATGAGCTCTTCCCACATTAGTATAGAATGAGTATACAAAATTTCAAATTTTTCTGATTGATAGTATTTGAGTAATCGTGTCCACATGATCCACACACACAGACACACACACACACACAGACACACACACACAGACACACACACATACATACCTACAGACATCATTGTAAAAATGTTAAAATCGTATTCTGGGGACATCAAAACGTGCTCATTCATTAAAATCTCTATGTGTGATTTTTAGCACGATCCCTATACCTCCCTTACCTAGGGTAGCGGGAGGTAAAAATTACAAAACCTTACCAAAATATTGGATTTGTATATCCATGGTTACGACTTGATATTCGATTGACAGCAATGTATTTGCCCGTTCCATTTAAAATGAAACATAGGGAACGAATCTGACAGAAGAATTATATTTAAATATTGTAAGAAATTTAGCGGAGTCAGAAAACCACTCGAGAACACTAAACATATTTCGTGCACAAGGTGCACATAGCATTTTTTCTACATTTAAATTAAATTTTTAGAAAATAGGTATAATTATTTAAACAAAATTAACCTCTAATAACATCTTGTCAATATGACAGATAACCGTTGAATTTTCCTATAAGTTATAATTTGACATTTGATTGACAGCAATGTATTTGTCTGTCTCATTTAAAATGACACATGGGAAATGAATTTGACAGAAGTATTATATTTAAATATATTTTTTCTACAACTAATTTTAGTTTAGAATGCAGGTATAATTATTTAATATTTAAACAAAATTAACCTCTTTGACGTCTTATCAAATGTCAAACTCGTTCCCTATGTTTAATTTTAAATGGAACGCGAAAATACATTGCTGTCAATCCAATGTCAAGTCGTAACTATGGATATGACAAACCCAATGTTTCACGTTAAAAAATACTCACGGTATCTATTTTTCATTGTATGAGGAAGTTTCTAAATATCAGATATTCTTCCAATTCATTAACAAGATTGGCGGTATTTCTGATGGATATATGTATTTTACCTATAATCTTAATATTTAATTAATATAACAATAAGATTAAATGTACTTACCAAAAAAAAGCATTGGGAATATCATTAAAACCATGGATATTTGTCATTTACAAACTATGTTATAGATAATTGAATTTGTCAACGGGTTCCTTTAGTTTAGTTTAGCCTACTCGACTTATTACATATTCTTTATATTATAGCGTCTTTATGTCTAAATTTATAGAAGATATAATAAAAATTTTAAATATATCAGATGTAGAATTTTGTCCGTCAATATTATTTTCAAAAAATATTTTGAAGAATTTTTTAAAGAAACTATTACTTCCGGTTGTCCAATTGTTACCAAAATCTAATCAGTTCTTCCCAGAAATGTCAGATTGAGGAAACTGCAATTAAATATTTTTTAAGCCTTATAGTATTTGAGAAACCGTGGTTTCAGCATCCATACACACACACATACACACACATATACTCGCACACACACATACACACACATATACACACACAGACACATATACTCACACAGACACACATACGGACATCATTGCAAAAATGTTATAATCGGATTCTAGGAACCTTAAAACGTAATTAATGATAAAATAAGAAATATTAAATGTACTTCCCAGAAAATTCTCGAGTAATGGCTTTGGATTTTTGACACTGACAATTATGTCAGTTTCAAACATTTTAATTTTTCAACTGGTTTCCATGAGTTGTTAGATTCATTATACAATGCATTTTTTATATATTTATAATTATCTATTTCTAAATTTATACAAGTTAAAATAAAAATGTTCAATGTATTGGATATAGAATTTTATATTCTTTAATACCTACTTGTAATAATATAAATTTCCAAAAAATAATATTTAGAAGATTTTTTTAAGAAACTACCACTTCCAGTGGTCCAATTATTACCAAAATCGTTTCAGCTCTTCACATTAATGTCAGATTAAGGAATACGTAGTTAAATTGGTCTTAAGTATTATAGTTTTTGAGGAACCGTCCCTCCAACTTCCAGACACACATCCACACACACACACATACACACGCACACACACACACACACACACACACAACACCTTTTCAGTTCTCCCCAAGAATGTCACATTGAGGAATTCATAGACAAACAGCTTTGAAGAATCGTCCTTGCAGCATCCAGCCATACACACACACACACACACACACACACACACACACATATACACATACAAACATCCACACACACTCACACACAGACATCAATGTAATCATGTTAAAATTGGATTGTAGGGACCTTAAAAGTGCTTATTCACTAAAATCTGGATATGCGACTTTTAACATGAATCCATTACCTCTCTTAGCGAAAGGTAAAAATACTAGACACTGATCTAATAACTGATGGACTTCACATTTAATCCTGTATTATTTACAACAATTCGAACTATTTCATCAACATATCTTTCAATAATAAACAAGAAAAATCTTTTGATTTTTCATTGTTGGGCGCCATATAGTTTCCCCTACACCCCTCCCATCCCATCCTGATTTTTTCATTCGTTCGGCCATGCATCATCGAAGACTTGTATAAACTGCCAGCCCTCCACAGGGATGACGACTTGCGACCTACGAAGACGCAAGGCTATTAATTTCATCAATAACATTCCGTGTCAAACCTCCCGGTCTCGGCAGAGCCAAATTCAAATTTCAAAAATAAGAAGCGTCTGATATATGAGCCATTGTGCCGTGCAGGTATTGCATTCCATCCTGCAATTATTTATTTCTGATAAAACAATGGCAGCGCGGAAATATTTCATTAGGCTAGGCGTCCCGACGGTCTAGATGACCTTAGGGCAGACCGAACGATAAATATAAGGAATCGGGATTCCGTATAAGGTACACTTTAAATAAAAGGGCAAGTATGTTCGTTATACATAATAGTAAATATGCTAGTGTGAAAATGGTAGTAAATAATAGTTAATAGCTGAGCAGGATAATGTAGGGGTAACTTAGTTGTGTCTCAAATTAAGGATACTGGCTTTGTATTAATTTATATTTATCTGTAAAAGTTTATTTATAAAACTAACATAGAACATAATTTGGCACAGAACAGATTAATTTGGAATAGAAAATATAGAATTTTGTCGCAGGGGGTTTTATAATGTCACATAAAACATAGTGAAAATAAGAAATAAAAATCTTTTGTGGCCAGCACAAGACCTCTCGCCATTTCCATTTTATGTTATATAAGTAGTATTGTATTGCACTTCGCTATCGAGCCGTCGTTTTATAACAAAAATATCTGATGTGGCCAACACAAAACCTCCCGCTGTTTAATTTTTATTAATTTAAATACTTACGTATTTACTAACGCTGCAAACTGTTCCATTGCAGAAAACTATTGCTTTATTTACTATTTTCTTTTTAAAATGTCACTATTATTAATTTGAAGTGATTAGTTTTTTGGCAGTGACATTTACTGTCAGGTACATTCATTTGAAATATGAACTGTGTAACAAAGGAATTATTGTGTTTATCTTAGGCTTCGCGACTAATAAAAAAAAATATTTTTAAATTTATCTGTAAAATATATAGAAAAAGTATTAATGTATTCCAGTAGAAAATTCAATAATCTTTAATTTTCATAAGACATAAAATGCGAAAAAATGGCATTTAATGGTATTTTTTTAAGAAAAACCATTATGAGCTTCAGGTAAAGTGACATTTCCGGTTATCCGATTTACACCAAAATCTAATGGCTTCTTTTCATATTAGAATGGGATGGAAATACAAGGTTTCAGAATTTTCTGAATGATAGTATATGAGTTAGAGTGAAGACAAAATCCCTACACATACACACACACACACACACACACACACACACACATACACACACATACAGACATCATCGTGAAAATGTTAAAATTGGATACTAGGGACCTTAAAACGTGGTCATTTACTAAAATCTCGATATGTAATTTCTAGCACGATCCCTATACCTCCCTTACCAAGGGTAGCGGGAGGTAAAAATCTGTTGTGGCCAGCACAAGACCTCTCGCCATTTCCATATTAGGCTATATAAGTATTGTATTGCACTTCGCTTTCGAACCGTCGTTTTATAACAAAAAATTACAGAACATTACCCAAATATTGTTTTTTATCATATTTAACATGTCTTCTGCACACATATAATTCTAATTATATCTATTTTTCATTGTATAAGGAAGTTTCTAAATGTCAAATATTGTTCCAATTCATTAACCAGATTGGAGGTATTTCTGATGGATATATGCATTTTACCACAATTTTACCTATAATTTCAAATATTTCATTAATAAAACAATAAGAAAACTTAAATATACTTCCCTGAAAAAGCTATCAGAATGTCACTAAAACTGTTGATATTTGACAATGACATGTGTCATGTTATAAACATTGGAATTTGTCAACTGGTTTCCTTAGTGCCTTGGTCTCTGCGATTAGTTTACTCTATAAATTATAAAGTCTTTATCTCTAAATCTATACAAGGTATAATAAAAATTTTAAGTGTATTAGATGGAGAATTTTATGTTCTTCAATATTTAATAAAAAAAAACTCCCAAAAAATTATATTTAGAAGAATTTTTCTAAGAAATTACTACTTCCGGTTGTTCAATTGTTACCAAAACCTTTTCAGCTCTTCCCAGGAATGTCAGATTGAGGAAACTGCAGTTAAATATTTTTTAAGTCTTATAGTTTTTGAGGAATCGTGACTACAACATCCAGACATACATACATACACACACACACACACACACACACACACACACATACACACATCAACATACACACACACATCATTTAAAAAATGTTATAATCGTATTCTAGGGACCTTAAATCGTGCTTATTCAATAAAATCTGGATATGCGAATTTTAGCATGAATCCAATACCTCTCTTAGCGAGAGGTAAAAATGTTGCTAATATTTTTATAAAAATAGAATCTATGACACTTATTATCCATATTACAACATAAAACATCCCAAAATATAATACTTTTCATTTATAATTTACTTAAAAGATATTCGCGCTACGATTTTCTGTGACGTCATGTATCGGCTACTCACTCAACGACACTAGTCACACGTATATGAAGGTCACAATGTCACAAACTTCAAACGCGAAGTTAAACGTAAGATCAGAGTAAACTAACCAAATATTTATAAAGCTGTCAGAGGAAAAATGCGCTCTATTCAATCTTTTTTGTTTCATAAAGATTTCATTATTTCATTAGAGAAATATTATTTTTAATTGCAGGTTTTTGTGCTTGATATATAATTTAATACATAAAAGTGCAATAATTGTATATTTATAATGATAAAACATAAAAGTAACGGAAGATAAAAACTATTTAGAGTTTCGAAAAGTGCCACTTCCGGTTATCCAATATACACCAAAATCTACCAGCATCTTGACGTATAGAAAATGGTAGGAATTACTCTGAATACATACATAATATCTCTTCTTCTTCACTACTAGTGATATATCTCTGATGTCACTTCCCCCCGCGGGGCGAAGGGGGTGTTACGGGGGGTGGGTTTGAAGAAAGAGAGCGGTAGAGTAGCGCACCGCACCGCACAGCGATAAGCTGTTAGTTATAGTTGCAGTTATGATTTAAACGATGCCTTAATGGGGCAATAAATACTGCGGTTTCAATACAGACCGACGATCACAGCGCCGGCAATACATTAGCGGCGTCGCGACGTACTAGTCCCACTGTAGGAGCACAGACGGGGAAGATAGCGGGGAGAATTATATATGTTAAATATGGCAACGAGTCGTCGATATTCTTGAAAAGAATGCTGGAGTTATTTTGGAATTTTTCGATATGTTTTCATAATTTACGTATAATATCATTTCCACTGATTGTCCTAATGCGTAATAGTTAAGCGAATTCGTAAAAATGTTTTTTCGCGATCGCCCAGAAAATGAGCTCTTTCTAATCACTATTTAGACCAGAAATCCTTCTTTGCTGAGCTAGGAAAGTTATCTATAAGGGATCGGAAAGTACTTTACCGATCCTGGGACTTGCAAAGCTAAATGTTTCCATGGAGATCAGTTGTTTATTTATATCTTAATTGCTCGCAGTAAAAAATAAAATAATACATTTTTAATCTTTTTTGAGGATCGCAAAAAAAAATATTGTACCCAACATGACCTGAAAGTGCCTATACTGGGCTCACAAGCTTCCAAAACTCGCCTACGGCTCGCTCTGGAATATGCTTGCTCACCCAGTAAAGTATCACTTTCAGGTCTTGTTACGTAAATTACTATTATCATACGTATGGCAACGTTTACTACCATTTCCAGCTTTGCATAAGGATTGGGAGTTGAGAACAATGCGTAAGAACAAGGGTTTGCAAACTTCTTTACAATCAAATAATATTACTATCAATTTTATACCTCTACCCATTTTTGAATTATTGCCCCAAAAGTCAATATACCCCACATTTAGATAAAAACTTCAAAATTTTCAAAAATCTAATTTTTATGTTTCTATATACTTCTCAATGCGCTGATTCCAAATTTTGAAACCGCAGGTCGATATCTCTTTTCGTTCTCGAGATATTTAAATTTAAGGTTTTGCCCACAACTGCCCATTTTTGGGTATTAACCCAAAAATGGGTCGAGATATGAATTTGGCGACATCACCATTCGATTCTACGGACAAAAATACATAAGTATAGCAATTTTCATAATTATTGTCCAACCGGTTCATTTTTTATGAATAAAAGCTTGAAAAACCCTGAAAATGACCAAAATCTGAAAAAATCGCAAGGGGTACCCCTTACGATTTTTGCGATTTTTGGCCATTTTCAGTTATTTTGCTTTAGAGATTGTATACGGTGTTCAAAAACTCTGAAAATTGGTGTACTTATGTAATTTTGCCCGTAGAATCGAATGGTGTTGTCGCCAAATTCATATCTCGACCCATTTTTGGGTTATTACCCAAAAATGGGCAGTTCTGAGCAAAACTTTGAATCTAAATATCTCGAAAACGAAAAGAGATATCGACTTGCGGTTTCAAAATTTGGAATCAGCTCATTGAGAAGTATCTAGATACATAAAAATTAGATTTTTGAAAATTTTGAAGTTTTTATCTAAATGTGGGGTATATTGACTATTTGAATTCAAAAATGGGTGGAGATATAAACTTGGTAGTAATATTATTTGATTGTAAAGATAATGTTACGTAAGTGTACGCATTTTTAGAGTATTTGAACAACTGAGTGAATTTTTAGAAATAAAAGCCTTAAAGCAAAAATCTGATGTAGTTAACACAATACCTCCCGCTATTTAATTTTTATTAATGTAAATACGTACCTATATATTTACTAATCCTGCAAACTATATTAAGTTTCTTTGCATATATCTATTGCTTTATATGATCCATTTCGTTAATATGTAGTTGTAAAGTGTTACGAATTAGATTTTTGAAAATTTTGAAGTTTTTATCTAAATGTATACCCCACATTTTTTTTTTTTAATTTCGTACTTGTGGTGATACACGTTTTTATTTTACAATTTTTCAAAAGTTTTTTTACATATTTCATGTGTTCAGGATGCTCCAGCTTAATTTATTTTTTAAAAATTGACCAGACACAACATATTTATTTATTTATTTATTTTACTATTTTCACCTGGACTTTCCAATGGGTCGTATAGGTCGTATATATACTTTACAATTTTGACTATTTCTAGCCCTGAAGAAGACTTTTGTTAAAGTCGAAACGTCGGCCAGGAAATAAATTATTTACAAACGACTGCATGTCTGATTATTTTCCATTTTTACCTCCCGCTACCCTAGGTAAGGGAGGTATAGGGATCGTGCTAAAAATAGCATATAGAGATTTTATATAATAAGCACGTTTTGATGTCCCCAGAATCCTATTTTAACATTTTTACAATGATGTCTGTAGGTATGTATGTGTGTGTGTCTGTGTGTGTGTGTGTGTGTGTGTGTGTGTGTGTGTGTGTGGATCTTTAAATGGTTTAATCTTCAATTCTACGATAATAACATTTAGTAAATAACTCTAAATAACTTTAAATAGGAATATATAATATAATTTATTTCCATGTATCACCTAGCCTATACGTCAAACAAAATCATAATTTTAATGACAGGTTTGACATATTTAAACAAATGTCACTGACAGGCAGCAATTATATTAAAATTAATAATGAAACCGTGTTAATGAGAATATAATAGTAAAATATTTTATTAAGGTTTGTAAAAATAATATATTTTCCATCATACATAAATGTTAGATGTACAGGATGATCTGATTTAAATTTGATAATTGCTATTTTTCAGCACTATAAATTAATATTAATTTACAACTACACATTTACGAAATGGATTATGTACGGCGAAGAATTTACAAAGATTGCGTTTTATTTAGAGCACCTAGAAGATGATGCTGATTTTTATAAGAATGTACTTGTGTGACGATTTTTCCTTAAAGCCTATTAAAATATGATCCAATACTTCTCAAATTTGGTATTTAAAACTCATATATAATTTGAAACAACATATTAGATTTTAACCATATATGATAAATCGGATGTAGTACTTAATTTGGAGCTCTAACAAATTTTTGAGGAAAAACAATAAAACAATCCAAAATTTCGTATTACAGACTTTTCTATTTATTGGACAACAAATTAGATTTTATTTACAAACGATTAACCTGAAATAATACTTTACTTAAAGCTCACTGCTATTTTAAACATGGAATTGGCGGGAGGTCATGTGTTGGCCACATCAGATTTTTACATTCTGAAATCAGTCGATCATCGTAATCAACCATTAGCCTAGCAGTGTTAGAGTATACTCCTTCAATAAGTACCCGAATAGGCCAGCTAGAAGTATGACGTACAGCTTTAATCAAGTAAGGGAAAAAGTGGGAGTCTGTGTGGTGCCCCGGCCATAAACAGTGATGTGAGTGAATTGTGGACGGCACACAAGTGATCGTACATCATAGCCGTAATGGCGCAATGAATCTTGATGTCCGCACTGATCAAATTTAATCCTTAGGAGCGAGCCGCCATTTGTTAGCGACGCGAATGCGATGCGGCCAGCGGACGCGGATGGCGCCCGCTTATTTACGGCACAGACGGACGCCGCAAGACGCCCGGACTAAATCTATCATGCCCTGATAACTAGCCAAAGATAGTCGAGTGGCGATGGAAAATATAAAAATAAAAAATGAAATTGTTTATTGAGGATTTTGCTTGTGTATGAAAGAACAGTATGTCTGCAAGAAATCTACAGCTTTAAGGCCGATTTACACTGATGGGAATAAAGAGTGGTAAGATTTGAAACCAGACAGTTTTGGATCCAAAAATATTCAGATACTCGGGTAATTGAATGTTAACTAAAAAAAATCTGTTGTGGCCAGCACAAAACCTTCCGTCAATTCGATGTATTTTGTACAAATCCCATACCAAAAGGTCCTTGGAACAGATTCTATATAATATCATGTAAAATCAAACACGAACACATACTTTTTCTATTCTATAAATCCAATAAAATTATAACATAAACATACACTAAGTAAAATGCACTTGCCATTTCTTCTTATTCTTCAGCTTCGCCTATTTTATTAGAGGTAGCTGTTTCCTCTTTTCTTCATTCTTGTCCAACACATCTTCTTGACACAGGCATTCCTTTCATTCTTCTGCGATACAGTCCTTCCATCTTCTCTTTGACCTTTCTCTGCGTGTCACTTGCGAGGAGCACTATGACATACCAATTTTGTGATCCTACACTTTCCATATTTGGTTTTGCACTTGCAACTGACATCTGTCAATTAGAATTTTTTTAATATATCAGCATCAGCTGTTTCCATGATAAATAGCAAAGCTGACTAATTTAATCTATTGAATATGAAGGAAAATGTATAATCAAACCATATAGAGAAGAGTATTTTCTTTTATATGTTTAATAACAAAATGTCAAAAAACAATATTTAACTGCGTTTTTTTAAGAAAAACTGTTAAAAACTTCAAAAAAGGGTACTTCCGGTGGATCAACTGTAACCAAAATGTAATCAACTCTTCATATGGATGTACAGAAGAGGAATACGAAAGAATTATAATTTTTAGAATTGTAGTATTGAAGTTATCGTCGGAGAAAAATTTGACACACATACACACACACACACACACACACACACACACACACACATGCATACATACATACATACATACATATATACAGACATCATCTTAAAAATAGTAAATTCGTATTGTAGGGACCCTAAAACGTACTTATTCATTAAAAACTCACCACCGAATTTTTTGACCAAAGACAATACCTTCCTTACCTAAAGGTGACGGAAGGTAAAAAAATGAAATTGTTTATTGAGGATTTTGCTTGCGTATGAAAGAACAGTATGTCTGCAAGAAATCTACACGTTTAAGGCCGATTTACACTGATGAGAATCAGAGCTGGGCAGTAACTAATTACTTTAGGAACTTAGTTACTAACTAGTTACTTTTACGTAACTTGTAACGTAACTTAGTTACTTTTTAAAATATGGTAACTGTAACTGTAACTTAACTTGCCGCGGAAAAGTAGTTGGTAACTTTACGGTTTTAGTTACTAGTTACTTGAGTAACTTAAGTTACTTAAAGTAACTCAGAAATTAGAATATAACTTTAGTTAGTCAAACTAACTTAAAAAGTGGAGTTGTTGAGCGCAGCATCGCGCATACCCTCTGTAATGTGTACCTTTTATTTTAATACATAATTAAATTCAATATTATTGTTGATTGATTTCAAGCCATAATAGATAATAAAATAAGTAATTATATTCATTAATAATAGAGTTTTTGTACGGTAAACAGAAAAACTAAAAATAACACATTATTTTAACTTTTAATTCTAGAATTAAAAAGTCACTAAATGTTAAATTTGACTTATAAAATATATTATTTTCAAATGTTTTCCTCGCTTACAAATGATACGTTTTAATAAATTATAATTAAACTGCCACTAAATCATCAAAATTATTCCAATTTTCAGGTTATACAAAAAATAGTGTATTTTGTTCGTTGTTCCAAAGGTTGCAAGACTTGAATTCGTTTCATTTTTGCAAGTTCCCTTCTCACAAGATAAAATGTCACTTTTAATTTTTATATTATATTATAATGTAGATCCGCAGGGCCTTTTTATCAGATTTTTTATCACAGCAACCGGGCCCTGATGGCCCCTTGTTAAAGCGGGCCCTAGGCCGTGGGCTCGTGGGCGTAGGCGGTAATAAGGCCCTGTAGGTCCGTTAACATTAACAATAATAATCTAATTGGGTGTTGCCAAGCAATAACGTTAAAATTTAGGTTAACGTAGTTAATGCAAAAACTCCCTGATATGTATACTACACAATAACTAAGTCAACAGTCAAAGTCTACACTTCACGCCATTAAAAGTAGTTAGAAAGTGACTCAAGGTAACTAAGTTACTTTTAATGAGTAACTAGTAAATAACTTAGTTCTTTCACCAAAGTAACTGGAACTTAAATAACTTTGTTACTTTTTTTTGGAGGTAACTGTAACTGTAACTAGTTACATTTTAAAAGTAACTTGCCGAGCTCTGATGAGAATAAAGAGTGGTGGAATTTAAATCCAGATAGTTTCAAATCCAAAAATATCCAGATATCAACAGGAATTTTTGACGCACCTGAACCTAAACTGAACCTTTATATGTATTGTTGAAGGTCACCAGACTCAAGTACACACGTATAGAGTAGTGTCGTACCAGAGGTATAGTTAAGCAACAATAGTAATTAAAAGTTGTAAAACGTAGTAACAAAGTCACCCTTATTTATCATTCATTATAGCCGTTGGGTAAAAAGTGTATCCTATCCTCCGGATCCGAATACATATATCTCTGCTTCTGCTTCTGGTGGCAAAGCAAGGCAAAACACCCACCCCACCCCGGCTTGAGTGAAATGGCAGAGAATTTATACGGTTTCGTTGGTTAGTGTTGTTTCGCCTCGCATTAAATCATTGTGTTTTGCGTTTATCTGTCCTCAGCTCCGGCGTCCATCACGTCGGCCCCGCCTCTAGGGGATGCCCGGGGCTGCAAGGGGCGCGAGGGGGTGATGCGAGCGCAGCACAGTCATTTTCATAATTCGGCCGTCTGTATTCGGAGAGAGGATCGAACCAGTGACAAACAAAACAACAAGGACGTGGACGGGGAGGTTTTTAATTAAACGGGGGTGGGGGAGAGGGGTTTAGGAAGAGGGAGGATCAGTAAGTCAGGTTCGATCCCGGGTCAAGAGTCAAGACACTAATTGTTAGATTATGTTTAAATCTTGTATAGTACGAGGTGTCTCAGTGAAATAACGTGATTAATCTTAGAATATTAGGGAGTTATTGCAACTTCTAAGATGAAAGAACGTAAACGTTAACCTTATGTAGAAAACACTTTATTTTAAAAATAAAGGACTTTCAATTTCAATGTTTACCGCATTTAATTCGTGTATTCACGCTAACGTTAACGCTAAAAGCAACACAAACGAGGTTATATCCGAAACATAACCTCAAAAGATAAATACGTGTGACGTTAAACGCTCGCTATTCCATTGCAAGTAACGTGTCTCCTTATTCTTGTAACGTAAACCTTATTAGTACGCATGCGCACTCGGGCTGCCACGTAACTTTAAAGTACACGTTATTTTTGCATTGAAGCTGCAATAACTCTCTATTGACTATTCAAAATGTATTCTCCTCCGCGAACCTTACACCGCCCTATGCCCCATGCGAGTATTTCATGTTGAAAGCAATGCTGCTGGCTTTTTTTAGGTTGTTCATACGCTCTGCTGATTTTTATCTCTCGCTAAGAGAGGTATTGGATTCATGCTAAAATTCGAATATCCAGATTTTATTGAATAAGCGCGATTTAAGGTTCCTAGAATCCGATTATAACATTTTTAAAATGATGTCTGTGTATGTGTGTGTGTGTGTGTGTGTGTGTGTATGTGTGTGTATGTGTGTATGTGTGGATGTGTGTATGTGTGTCTGGATATTGGAGGGACGATTCCTCAAAAACTATAAGAAAATATTTAACTACAGTTTCCTCAATCTGACATTCCTGGGAAGAGCTGAAAAGGGTTTGTTAACAATTGGACAACCGGAAGTAGTAATTTCTTAGAAAAAAATTTCTAAATATATTTTTTTGGAATTTTATTACAAATATTGACGAACAAAATTCTCCATCTAATACACTTAAAATTTTTATTATATCTTGTATAGATTTAGAGATAAAGACACTGTAATATATAGAATTTTTAATCGCAGAGGCTAAGGCACTAAGGAAACCACTTGACAAATTCAAATGTTTATAATTTGTAAATGACAAATGTCATTGTCAAAAATCAACAGTTTTAGTGACATTCTAATAGTTTTTTCTGGGAAGTATATTTAATGCCCGCCACATCTACTCATATTTTATATAAATTTATTTAAAAACATTTATTTGTACAAGAAAATATAATATAGTTCCATCAGCTACTTCAATTTCTAACAAGTTTAGATTCGCAATTAGCCATCACACCAGTCGTTACGTCAGTCAAGTGCTGTCGTTCATAAATAGTGGAACTCGGTTGAATCTCTCCTACGTTTTTTGTAATTTTTTCGCGGAATATTAGCAAAATCAATATCACGATTATTATTAATCGATTCGTTATTGATTTCTGATTATGTTGATATATAATTTGTGCAGGAAATATTAAAATTTAAAGCGATAAACTTTATTCATAATTTGATCGTTAGAAAGCGATAGGATTGCGGTTGAAATGTAAGACTTTTGGCAATATTTATTTATTTTGTTAATAATTAATATATTTTTTCTTTTCAGAATGAAAATTCTGGACGTTGGAGGACAGGACCGGAGTCAGCCCAAAGTCAACTCAAGGTAGGATCAGTTATTATTGTTATAAATTTTATTTATTTGTTAAATTTATACACATATATGTAAATAATAATAATTTATTATTATGTTTGAAACTACAAATTCTATTGCGAGTACTCATACACTTAAAAATATATTTCATAAAAAGAAAACTACTTCAGTTGTGTATAGGTCGTCAAGAATCATACACATTTTATTACGCAATGCCATTCTTGCATAGAGAATACTATTCAGGTCTCTCTGAAATTTCTGAAAAACAATATTTTTACGTTATTGACGTTTCCTTAAAAAAGTTATTGTCTAATCATGGTCGCGAGACCCAAGTAAAATAATATTTGATTAAATATTGAAGAAAAACTGAAAACACCTTCAAGTAAACTATCATTTATCGTTAATCAATTCTTCCCAAAATTTAACAAATTAATCTTGCATTTCTATAAACTTAAAATACAAAATTTCAGCCCATTTCATACATTAATATATGAGATATGAATTAATTTCTTCAATAATAATATTAATTTTCCCCGGATTTGGAATCGAAGCTTGCCAGGCTTTTGCCTGTTCGCGCTAAGCATCAAGCGATGCGGCCGAACGTCTTTTGTCAATTGTAAACAAACAGTCATACAGTCGCGTTCGTGGACAATTATTTTATAAATTTTCGTGAAATATAAGTGATTTAATTATAAATATTGTTATTAACAAACTCTGTGTGACTTTGTGGGTATGTTTATGAATAATAATGGACTGAAACTGTAAAATATGTTGTGAAAATTGTCAAAGAAAATTGTGTGGATCCCGGTACAAGATTCGTGATGGCAACTTTCAAGGTAGAATGATTTATTTTTTATTTGGATCATTGTTGTTATATTTTATTGTTCGTTTTATTGTTATTATGCCGAAATAAGATATTTAAATACATATGGATAGTATTCTTCACGTGAGAATAGCATTACGCAATGTTTCGTTAATAGGTAGTTTAATTAGCTCTATAATTTGTGCTCGCACCGATTAGGTAACTCTCTTTCACTGTATTAAGAAATGCACAAGCAAACAAGGTCAATATTCTAGCCCTTTTCGATCGTTTTTCTTTGATATTATTGATAAATAACGTAAGTAAATCAGTACGAGACATAAAAATGTTAAAATACTCGACAATATATACGAACTTTGTTAACAATTCTAAATTATTTCCTGAACAAAGTTACGACATATGCATTATGAGCAGATCTATAACCCGTGTTATAATTTTATTGGATTTATAGAATCTTTTCCAATGAACTTTCGATATGGGATTTGTAGAAAATTGCATATATTCGTGTTATAATTTTACTGAATATATAGAATCTTTTCCAAGGAACTTTTGCTATGGGATTTGTACAAAATACATCGAATGGGAGCATTCACGCCAAACTTTTGCAGGTGGCAGCACAACTGTTCAGATAATTTTGTAAAAAATGACTGTGTTATGACAAAAAAAAATAGTCGCGTTCAGCACCTCTCATCGTTGGCATTGCTGATCTCCAAAGTTTGACGAACACAATGAATGGACAAATGTAATTGGTCCAGCAATTGCATTCGGCAATCATCGGCACTCAGCGGTGCTCATCGCTGCCGGGGTGCTGAACGCGCCCATTGGTTACTTTATGGCACATTCACAAATCGAAATTAGTTTAATGATTTATATTTTTATTTTAAGAACATTGATACCATGTTATCTTATGAAACCATTCACAAAACGTGTAGTGAATATTCCTCATAATTTACTTAGTTAAATTGTATTAAATATAAATATCATAAAACTAAAACTAATTTCGATTGTGAAGTGAAATGTAAACAAGCATTTTTTTAAGTTTTCGGTTTTGGAAATGAATGCCTTATTTTATTTCTGCATTCCTTTACAAAGCAATTAAGGCATTAAGATATAATAAAAATGTTCAATGTGTCAGATATAGAATTTTACATTCTTTAATATTAACATAAATTTCTAAATAATAATATTTAGAAGATCTTTTTTTAAAAACTACTACTTCCGGTTGTCCAATGGGGGATTACGGCTCAATCGAATTAAAGGAAAATAGTAAAAAAATACGAAGTATATGCTGAGTAACGAATATTAATAAAAAAATGAAATAGTATAATTGAGATATTTCGGAAATAAAGGGTTTTTTGATATAACGCTTCGACACTAATATGAAAATATTTTGATTGGCGACCGAGAAACCGCCTATACATGTATTACAAATAGCGTGTTAGGAGGTGGGATTACTACCAATGGAAGTTAAGAAATTCAAATTCGAAAGGAGGGGCTAACATTCCTGTACTACAGTTTCCAACAGTTTTTATTTTAACATAAATTTCTTGCTTTAAACTTAATAATTTAAATACACCTGTAATTATAAAGTATGTATACTTATACAGTGTTATAATATTCATTTATTTTTATGCAGATATAACTTAAAATAGCATATATAAATGTGACGTCACGTCAATCTTTTCAAAATTCGGGAGACCATAACTCGCTTATTAATAGGAATTTTTTCACCGGATTTTCATCAATAGTCTTAGTTTTCCTAATATTTTCAGATGAAATTATAAAAAAAAATGGTGTAATCCCCCATTGTTACCCAAATCTAATCAGTTCTTCTCATTAATGTCAGATTAAGGAATGTCTAGTTAAATGGGTCTTTAGTCTTTTAGACTAGAATCCAACATCCTGACATACACACACACACACACACACACACACACACACATACACATACACACACATACACACACACATACACACACATACACACACATACACACACATACACACACATACACACACATACACACACATACACACACACACACACACATACACACACATACACACACACACACAAACACACGGACATCATTGCAAAAATTTTATAATCGGATGTTAAACAAATAAATAAAAATATATCATCACGGCATATTACCCATTTCTGGGTGTGCCAGTATCTACAACACATGTAGACATCGGTAATGATGACGATATATTTTACCGTGTGGGCGCTTACCAGGCGTCACCTCAATGGCACTCATAGCTGGTGTGGACAGTGCAACACAGGGGTCACTTTCGTGCCATTTAAAATTGGAAATATTTGGTGTCTGTCGGGATCGGACCCGGTTCCCCCTGGTTCGCGACCAGACACTCAGGCACGCGGCCACGGGACCCCAAAATATTTTAATATTCAAATATTCTAATTACATTTATTATTAATATGTTTTTTATTATATATTATATTCTATATTTTTTAAATTATTTTACAGTGTCCACTGATCGAGTTCCAAAGAGGAAAAACATTTTTATTTTTTATTTTACAAAAAAATGTATTCTTGATAAAAGTTTTTGTATGTATGTTTTCAAATTTTCTTACAGTTTCATATAAAAATCGAAAATTGGTCCCAAAAAATAAATTTGTGTTGTTGAATACATTTTTTTTTTTGTGAAATGAAAAATAAAAAAGTTTTTCCTCTTTGGAACTCGATCCGTGGACATACTGTATAAATAAGTTTCCTCCTACTGTTCTAAATGTTCGTTCAATATTCTTCAAATTCATTGATGAGATTGGTTGTATTTCTGATGCGTATATATGTACCTAAAATTTTAAATATTTAATTAAAACTATTAAATGTACTTCCCAGAAAAAGCCTTTAGTAATGTATCTGGATTTTTGACACTTGCATTTTTCTGTCAATTACAAGTATTTTAATTTTTCAACTGGTTTCCATGGAGTTATTTAGGCTGTGAGATTCAATACAACAGAATATTTAATATATAAATATTTCCCTATCTCTTAACCTATAGAAGATTAAATATAAAAATTTTAAATTCGTAAAAATGATGTAATCTGATGTTAGTGATCTTAAAATGTGTTTATTTCCTAAAATCTGGACATGTAATTTTTCGCATGAATCCAATACCTCTCTTAGCGAGAGTTAATAAGACTCCGGAAGAAAATCTTCATAATCTTGACACTTTTAACCACGCTTTAAATAATTCCCCATCCTCCTCCTTATTGAGTATTCCATCCACTTACTACCTCTCACCATCTTCCACCATTTGGTACTGGATCCCATGACTAATACAGCAGTGGCCAGAGATTTAGTGTGATTAAACCGTGCGTATCGGCGACCAAGACAGGGCGCTGGCGACGCGTTCTGGCGTTGGTCATTCCGTGGCTATTTATAATTCACCGCCCAATGAATCGAAGACGAGATGGCGAATAGTAAAATAACGACGTGACGGCAAGCAAACTACTGCGAGTTGATGAACAGGAATAAAAAATAAGGATGAATAATGCAGGGTGGAATTATGATAAATAAATATGTCTTCATGATTTTGGAATTTTGTCGGTTTATCGTAGATGTCACTTTTGTGCTGTTTTAAATTTGATGTCTATTTATGTATTGATCAAAACCGGTCACATATCCTATACACCCAAATGATCGCAATAAACCTTTTAAGTTGACAAAGAAACCCAACTTTCCACCCCTCATACATAAGACTGTAAATGCTGTCACTGCTATCCACAGAGTTAGACTCTCTTAACAAAAATTGTATGAAGCTACGCACTTATTATAAATATATGTAACATAACCAGCTGCGCATGTTCCCGTAAATAAATTTTATTCAAATTAATTTCATCGACTTTATTGTAATGTCCCACTTCAGTTGTATCTTCTTTTGATTCAGTTTTAAACATTGAATTTTCTTATAAAAATGTCTAGTATCATTATCACTTGCACTAGCTACGTCACTATAATTTGAAACTTGAAACCCACGGTTGCCACATGATTTTTTGTATCTCCCGCCATACCATAGGAAAGGGAGGTAATGTTTTCGGTCCAAAAATTCGATAGTGAGTTTTCAGTGAATAAGCACGAATTAGGGTCCCCACAACACCTTTTTGCTATTTTTACAATGTGTGTGTGTGTGTGTGTGTGTGTGTGTGTGTGTGTGTGTGTGTGTGTGTGTTTCTGTGTGAGTGACGATTTTTTCGTCCACGATAACTCTTATATTAAACGTTTAATGATTTCTATTTTCCGTATTTAAGCTTTATGCATTAAAATAAAAAGTTGATTGGATTTTGAGTAAAATTGGATAATTGAAAGCGGTACTTTACTTGAAGCCCATAACAGATTTTAATGAAAAACTACATTAAAATATAACCCAAAATTTTTCAATTTTATTATTTAAGACTTTCATATCAACGTGTACAACTTATTAGATTTTGGTTAAAATTTATATACCGGAAGTGATACTTTACTTGAAGCTCTAAACAGATGTTCGTGAAAAATATGGTATACCTAATTCAAAACTTTTCAAATTTAGTTTTTAAGACTTATGTAATCACATATTAGATTTCTTCTAAAATTGATAAACCGGAAGTGGTACTTTTCATGAAGCTCTGAGCAGACTTTCTTGAAAAAATATATTAAAATATAATCCAAAACTTTTCAAATTTGGTATTTAAAACACATATAACTTGAAACAACATATTAGATTTTGACTATATATGATATACCAGAAGTGACACTTAATTTGGAGCTCTAATAGATTTTCGAGGAAAAACATAATAAAAAAATTTAACCCAAAATTCGTATTGCAGACTTTTCTATTTATTGGAACAACAAATTAGATTTTGTTCACAAACGATCAACCGGAAGTGATACTTTCCTTCAAACTCATTGCTATTTTAAACATGGTTGACTGGAGGTCATGTGCTGGCCACATCAGATTTTTTCTATATAAATTGCAATTTTAACGTTGCTGTAGTTTAGTAGAAAATTTGTACAATAATAATATCCAAAGTTTGTCATCAAATAATTAGCAATAAAAGAAATAAGATCTATATTTTTTATCTGTCAAAACAGTATCAATTCCCAATATACCATAATTTCACTTTTAAACAGGCCCTAAAAAAATTATTTAATATTAACAAAATGTTATGTCAAATAATGAACCAGATTTCTCCCTATGCGTCCCCCAAAAATTTATTTTTTGTAGTGTATTGCTTTTGTGTCTGCAACCCTTCGTAATTTCTACCGTCCTTGATGTCTATTAATATTCCAAATCTTCTTCCTCTTCATTTTTTTCCATGTTTGGGGGTCATGCTAGAATTATTGACAATAAGACATACAGTTAATACTTTTTAGTATTTTCGTATACGCTTTTGAAACCAAGACGCAAATTTATTCATTTTTAAATATAAATATAAAACTTTTTTATATAGATACTGGCGGTACATTCTTATAATTAGAATTATGTTTTTCATATTCAAATAAAATTCTAGCAAACACAATCACCATATATTAATAAACCAGCCATGAATTCTGCTTCCCTTAATCACATCTGTCGTAAAAGAAGAAACCAATTACCGCAACAAAGTGAAACAATAATTTCCATTCACAATGCGAAAGTTAGATAAAGAAATCTCCTCTTGCGGGGCCTAGCAGCACGTATGGCCGATGACATCGCCTTCGTCGCCAAGTCGCAACATTCCTCGTTAAAAGTAATATTATTGTAAACTATAACAGCGCGCGCAAAGTTTTATCATTTCACATTCGGAGTCGCGGAGCGGCCAAGTCGCCAGCGGAGCGCTATTGTTAAATAGATTTATTTTACAACACTTTTCTTCCTAATCCCATCTAGGACTTTATTAAAAATTCTGATGAAATCCCCGTACGAAAGAGGTTATGTCGGCGTTATTGATAATTGTCCCTGGAATTGCGCAACGAATGGAAACGGTAAATTAGTTGGATTTTTCATTTCCAAACAGAGAATGGAATAGTTTTTCTTAATTCGTATGTGATCTTTAAAGTTAAGCAAGGGTGGAAACTGTCAGTATTTGGATAGATAATCGCTTGATAAGGATAGGATCATCATTTGAAATTGATCAATAATATATGGCAACAATCTGAAATAGTTATAGTACTGTAACATTGTAACGTTGTGCAAACATACGCAGTGGCGTGATATTCGGACTATAGACTCGCGGAGTAAAGGGATGAATTTTGCAACTCTGCATAATTCACGAATTAAAGATTGCAGATACTTTCGTGAGTCAGTTGATCTCAGCGGCTTGAACAAGTAACCACGCGAAGTTGACATCTTCCCCCGTCCCCGCTTACCTATTTCATATTTATATTCAATACTGTATCTTAATAGACTTATTTATTAATTTAAACGGAGTTATCAATTTGACTGAACCCAAAAAAATCCTACGTGAAGTGTAGTCCAACCCAGTGACTAAAGAGGGTTCCAGCCATCCAGTCGAGCAGTTAGTGACGTTTCTGGCACCCGGTAGGTAAACTTCCAGTTATCCTACCGCCCTAACCGCTTCCATTATCCGGCCTATTTCTCTGCAAGCTCGTAGATAGGTGGTTATTTTGACCCGAACCACCTGAACAGGACAAAACTGTGACATTTGTCGCAGTCGTTATAGAAACCTGTTACAGTACATATTTTAGGCAAAACTGCATTAAAATTGTTTTTCGTATTTTGAACAGTAATGTACTATTTTAATATAATCAAAATCATACAGTAATGGGTTACTTTACAACATAGCACCGTTACTGCATAGCAACGGTTTTGTCATTAAAATGCATTTTGATACAAGATATTGTTTATTTTTATTTTTTATTGTTTATCTTCTAAATCGTTTTCCATGTTCTTTTCATCATCTACATTCTAGATCCATCGTTTTGCAAATCGATCTCCAAAAATTAATTTGTTTAGAGGTTGTAAGGTACAAAAAACAATAAATTAGGTATTGGAATCATGCTAAAATTCGCATATCCAGATTTTAGTGGATAAGCACGTTTTAAGGTCCCTACAATCTGATTATAACATTTTTAAAATGATGTCTGTGTGTGTGGATGTGTATATGTGTGTGTATGTATGCCTGGATGTTGGAAGGACGATTCCTCAAAAACTATAAGACTTCAAACCTATTTAACTATAAATTCCACAATCTTACATTCCTGGGAAGAGCTGAGAAGGTTTTGGTAACAATTGGACAACCGGATGTAGTAATTTTTTTTATAATAAATATTGAAGAACAAAATTCTTCATCTAATGCACTGAAAATTTTTATTATATCTTGTACAAATTTAGAGATAAAAAACATTATAATATATAGAATAATCTAATCGCAAAGGCTAAGGCACTAAGAAAACCAGTTGACAAATTCAAATGTTTATAACATAGTTTGTAAATGTACAGATGTCAGTGTCAAAAATTAACAGGTTTACTGACATTTTGATAGCTTTTTCTGGGAAGTACATTTCATCTTTTTATTGATTTATTAATTAAATACCGCCAATCTGGTTAATGAATTGGAAGAATCTCTGACATTTAGGAAATGCCTCAAAGAATGAAAAATAGATATAATTAGAATTATATTTGTGCAGCAGACATGTTAAATACAATAAAAACAATATTTGGGTAAATTTCTGTAATTTTTTGTTATAAAAGGACGGTTCGATAGCGAAGTGCAATACAATACTTATATAGCCTAATACGGAAATAGCGAGAGGTCTTGTGCTTGAATTGTTTTTATTGTATTTAACATGTCTTCTGCACACATACAATTCTAATTATGTATATCTATTTTTCATTGTATGAGTAAGTTCCTAAATGTCAGAGATTCTTCCAATTCATTAGCAAGATTGGCTGTATTTCTTATGGATATATGCATTTTACCTACAAGTGTAAATATTTAATTAATAAAAACAATAAGAAAGATTAAATGTACTTCCCAGAAATAGCTATCAGAATGTCACTAAAACTATTGATTTTTGACACTGACATTTGTTATTTACAAACTATGTTATAAACATTTGAATTTGTCAACTGGTTTCCTTAGAGCCGTAGCCTCTGCGATTAGACTATTCTATATATTATAGTGCCTTTGTCTCTAAATCTATACAAAATATAATAAAAATTTTAAATGCATCAGATGTAGAATTTTATGTTCTTCAATAATAGTAATAACAGAAATTTTCAAAAAAACCATTTAGAAGATTTTTTTAAAGTAACTATTACTTCCTGTTGTCCAATTGTTACCAAAATCTAATCAGCTCTTCCCAGGAATGTCAGATTGAGAAAACTGCAGTCAAATATTTTTTAAGTCTTATAGTATTTGAGAAACCATGGCTCCAACATCGGCACACACATACACACACACACATACACACACACATACACACACACATACACACACACATACACACACACACACATACGGACATAATCGTAAATGTTATAATCGGATTATAGGGACCTTAAACGTGCTTATCTACTAAAATTTAGATATGCGAATTTTAGCATGATTCCAATACCTCTCTTCGCAAGAGGTAAATATAAGCTCATGATATGATTAATAATCGAAGATATTGCTCGTAAAAACGAAGCAACATAATTCACTCGTCCTTCGGACTTGTGAAATCTGCAACTCGATTCCACTGGAAAATATCATTCATGATAATTATATCACATGTTATACGAGTATTACGTATGAAAATAATGAATAATCTCCCATACCCCAGTTGACTGCATTTTTAAATTCACATCCTCCTTAATATTTAACCAGAAAACATCGCCTAATCCTTTCCAAATCACACATCCAGCCCTCTGGCATGCACACAACTCAATTGAATCGCCAGTCTCTCTCATTCATCTCGTTAATTCGCTCCCTAAATGCATATTGGCAGCAGCGTTTAGAATTCATTGAATTTTTCGCGTCTCGTTATTTTTTGGGGCGCGCAACAGGTGCTCGTCCCCTGCCCTGCGCTCCCCTGCTCCTGCTGGCTGGAAGTTTTTCCTGCGGCGGAAGAGAAAAATTGGAGGACTTGTCAGAATAGAGTGCATAGGCCAGGAAAAACCGCTGGGGTACTGAGGCGGAACAGAAAGAAAATGTGTGGTTAACACGGGATTCCCGAGGAGTTGTTTAACACAGAAAGGAAAATACACTGCCACGGATATATAAATGTCTCTCTATCTGTTTAACTACAAATCACTAAAGGATAGTTTAAACACTGTTTGCTATTTGGGATCGAATCTTGCTTTGTATTCTACAGGGTGTTATGTACAACGCTTAACCCATGATAGAACTGACCCAATACATAGTAAATTTGGCAATAATTTTTGTTTAACATGCTTTCTACAAGAACTTGAGGCTTTTAAAACTTTTATTTTTTGGTTATTTGACGGACTAATTGACGGTCATTTAGCCGTCAATTGACCAAGGAAGCATTTATTAAAAATTACAATAAAAATTAAAATTGTCATATATTTATATAGTACTAAATGTTTAACTACATCCAATATTACTAAAAACGAAAAACGAACAACAACTAATGAACAAACAAAATAACAGCACAGTATACAGGGTGTTAAAAAATAAGTTTCACAAATTATGAGGGCATATAATACTGATCAAAATGAGTAAAAAAAAAGCTTAATTAACATGAGTCATATCTTCAATTTTTTCCGAGATATAAGGCAATGAAAAATTAGTTTTTTCGGTGTTTACCTCTGCTATCTCGAAAACTGTAAGAGTTACGACGTTGATTAAATGAGACATTTTGTTTACTTTTCAGAGGTAATCTTAAATGTGGTAGTGTTTTTTTAAAAAAATCTCATAATTCTACTAAGACTAAAGTTGTGGCGGGCTTGGCCAATATTTAGTTTACAAATAACTATTAGAAAGTGAAAAAAAAAGTGTTTTATATAACATGTTATTGTTCTTTTATAGTCTATAGACAAAATTTTATTCGACCACTATATTAGTTAGTTTTCTTCGATTTTAATTTCTCAAATACAGTTGAAGATCGGACCCATGTTGATAAAACTTTCTTCTACTTCCATGTGTGAAGTGAGTAATTCACGTATCAATTTTTATGTGTGATTTTGATTTTTTGCACACTGTGCGTGAATTGTTATTTCATACACAGTGTGCGTGAAGTAGTACTTCACGCACCGTTCATTATTTTAAATATTACAAAATGAATTGTATTTTAATAAAATAATGCTGTTAAACACCCGTAACGTTGGTAACCATGGTTACACAAGTCGATAATACAGAGGCTTTACGTTAAAAGAATGACAATGAGAAGAAAAAATATATTTTATTGCAAGGTCATAGAAAAAGTATAGTATGTAACACGTGTGTGAAGCCTATTTTACATTCGGGTGGTTTGCAACACTCGCCTTCGGCTCGTGTCGTAATCTCCGCCCTCATGCAAAAATTTCAGCTTCACACACTTGCCACATAATATACTATTTTTACTCATTCAGGTGCGACAGTTCACTATTTTTTTTTTTTTTGCGGCTATGTGTAGACACCTCCTTTGAACAAATATTTGACACTTGACAGAACAATATACGCCTATGAATTGCACATAACTGCTAATACTTATTTCCGCGGAGTAAAATATTGAGAACCACGTGACTATCACTTAGTTTTGATCATCCTGTACAACCTTCATTTATCTTAATTGTTATTCCTTAAGCCGTAATACCATTGTTTTTAAGTTTAGTAGTCTTTGGGCCGGTTTTATAAAGAAATTTAATCTTCACTTAAAATATACTTCCTTAGTAAATTTAATAAAAAGAAAAAATGCGACGCATTCTTGGACATCAATGATTTAAATATCATAAGAACAGAGAAACTGATTCGAATTTGTTTACTTCCTTAAATTTACATCACAACTATATTTTAAGTGAAGATTAAATTTCTTTATAAAACCGGCCTTTTATCATACAGTTTTAATATAAATACCCCGCGTTCTAATTTGTTAATGAGGTAAAGAATTCCATCCCACCGCATTTTTAAACATCTTGTCCTACTTTAAACTCCTTCACCCACTCGTCTCTTATTCTGATTCTTGCTGAGTCATCTGCCTTCGCCTTCCATTCAATCACTGTCAGCAATCAATCGCTTTGGCTCATGACGTCGTGACGTCGGGTCGCGTCTCCTTGACGAAGACGTCGAGCGTCGTGAGCGAGACGTGATCGAGAGTCGCGTCAGCCTTGATTGATGGAAGGTGGCCTAGATTACCGTATTGATTTCTTCTAATAAGCCGACAGGGTGTATAGATGGAGACGAAAGTTTTTTTGGAAACGTTGTTCTTATTCTTGAACGTCAGTTCGGTTATAATACCAACCAGAAATGGGTAATAAACCGTGATGATATATTCAATGGGGAAGTTTAGCATGGTAAAAATTTTACATAACATACTATTTTCTCACAAATATAACACAAATGACTGCTGAAATTGAAATTAAAAATTAAAATTATTGCTCCATTTATTTATAATTAATATTTTTTGGATAAACTCTAAGTACGTCACAAGTCAGTTATGCGCAAACTCAGACAGAACGGTGAAAGCGAACCACTTGAAAGGTAGGTCGAACACCTCAATCTCAATCTCAAGTGACTGGTAACCGCAACCGCGTGCGTCAGTGTATAAGAGACATACGTTGTACCAAGCCTCCACCGACGTCATCACAGCTTAAAATCGGCTTTTCCGGAAAATCTGGGCATTTTAAAAAAATAAAACATGTTACATCATTTTTCAAGTCATTTCCCATGGAATAAAATAATTCCCAGATGACCATTCTCATAAAATATCTTCATCTTTAAAATATTTTTGGCAAATACAATCTTTATACCAAGGATTTTATTATCTGCAGAAGGTAAAACTTTCCACCAGGCAAGTAGTATGTTTATTCGGAGGATGGTAAATCAGAATTTTGAAAGTTCTTCATTATGTACAACTTTCAATGAAACAGTATTTTCGATATTTACATTTGAAAACATTTACTAAGCTTTCCTCGCGGGCTCTGAAAGCTGTCGTGGAGAGTATACTACAGAGGTCACTTTTGTGCTATTTGATAATTGTAAATTATTTTCGAATTTCAAAAGAAATATCAGGGCCGGATTAAGATATTTTCGGGCCTGAGTCGCTAACAATTTTCGGGCCCCTAGAATAAAACATAAGACCCTAAAAATATAATTTATTTCATAAATTAAACAGAAAAATAATTACAACAGAAATAAACTCATAAAATAAATAAAATACAACTCTAAAAAAATAAAAACTCGACAAAATGGTGCCGTAGCCGAAAATAATTTATAATTTTCCTAATATAAGCATTTTATACTTTCGTTTTTTACCTCTCGCTAAGAGAGGTATTGGATTCATGCTAAAAATCACATATCCAGATTTTAGTGTATAAGCACGATTTAAGGTCCAGACAAACTGATTTTTACGATGATGTGTGTGTGTGTGTGTGTGTGTGTGTGTGTGTGTGTGTGTGTGTGTGTGTGTGTGTGTGTATGTATGGATGTTGGAGGGACGATTCCTCAAAAACTATAAGACTTAAAAAATATTTAACTGCAGATTCTTCAATCTGACATTCCTGGGAAGAGCTGAAAAGGTTTTGGTAACAATTGAACAACCGGAAGTAGTAGTATCTTAGAAAAATTCTTCTAAATATATATTTTTGTGAGTTTTTTTTTTAATTAAATATTGAAGAACATAAAATTCTCTATCTAATACATTTAAAAATTTTATTAAATCTTGTATACATTTAGGGATAAAGACACTACAATTTATAGAGTAAACTAATCGCAGAGGCTAAGGCACTAAGGAAACCAATTGACAAATTCCAATGTTTATAACATAGTTTGTAAATGACACATGTCATTGTCAAATATCAACAGTTTTAGTGACATTCTGATAGCTTTTTCTGGGAAGTATATTTAACTTTTCTTATTGTTTTATTAATTAAATAAGTAATTGAAAACTCAAATATTTTTAAAATTGTTACCAAAATCTAATCAGCTCTTCCCAGGAATGTCTCTTTGAGGAAACTGCAGCTAAATATTTTTTAAGTCTTATAGTATTTGAGAAACCGTGGTTCCAACATCCACACATCCACACACATGCACACACACATTCACACATATGAACATCATCGTAAAAATGTTATAATCGGATTATAGGGACCTTAAAACGTGCTTATCCACTTAAATCTGGATATGCGAATTTTATCATGACTCCAATACCTCTCTTGACACTTCTTTTATATTTATACACTGTGAATATGTGTTATTGTTATTGTGTATAAATAATACTGGTTAAATTTGAACCCCGTTTCCGTTTGTATAATATAATTTAACTAAACTGCTTCTCATATGACATAACAGATCCAAATATCCAGTCCCTTTTTACAGTCCTCGCAATTGGCATACAAATTATGATATTACATCTCACGCATTCTGTAACAAACGTAAACGTAGAGATAACACGGCTGATAACGCACAAAAAGGCCTTTCTACCATCTCTCTCTCTCCCCAACTCTCCTCTACTTCTCTCTCGCTCACAGCCGCCTATATGCCATGCGATATATTTGAGATTAATTAAAGCAACATCACATTATCAACGGGGAGATCTCCAGCGACGTAATAACTTTATAATTTAGTGCAGTTTACACGAGAACGCGGGGGTGGAGGGGGGAGGTTCTTGTAGTAAGTAATGAGGAAACGGAGATACTAATCGGTGATCATAAATGAAATTTACTTCTGACTTCTCAGTGTTTTTACTAGATAGGGGGATATTTAGTTGATTGAACATTGAGAAAATGAATTTTCTTACCCTTAAGAAGATTGAAATGAGCTGCAAGAGATAGAGAAGTTTAAATTGACAATGGCAGTTAGAAATAGATCAGTATGTAGCGGGTGGATCAAATATCTTTTAAACTTAAGAGTGTGTTCACAAAAAAAATGCACAAACTTTATAACCGTATTATTTAGCTTACAAAAGGCAACAAATTAATTTATTATATGAGTGTGGAATGTAACATATTAGTCACGAAAGAAAAAGAAAATTAGCCACTCGCCCTCCGGGTCTCGTGGCTAATCTTCTTTAATGGCTAATATGTATTTCACACAAGTGTTATACAACAATTAATACAAAACTTTTTACCTTACATCAAAAGGAAGGTATTGTCTTTGGTCAAAAAATTCGGTGGAGTTTTTATTGAAAAAGCACGTTTTAAGATCCCTATAATACGATTTAATTAATTTTACATTGATATCTGTATGTGTGTGTGTGTGTGTGTGTGTGTGTGTGTGTGTGTCCGTGTGTGTGTGACAAATTTTTCTCCGACGATAACTCCAAAACTACAATTCTAAAAATTAGGATTCTTTCGTATTCCTCTTCTTTACAACCACATAAATGTTAATATAAATTATTTCAATAATAAAATAATTTTGTAAACTTGATTTTTATTTATATTTAAAAAACGCAAAAATCACACTGACATTTTTCAATTACAATTTTTCAGCTGTTTCCATAATTATAGCAAAGCTGATTGATTTTTGAAAGTTAATCTCTTTATAATTCTTTAACTCTATATCTATTGGATATGAAGGAAAATGTATAATCAAACCGTCTAGAAAATAAGATATTATTTCATACAGATAATCATTATAAAATGTCAATAAATGAGACACACATACGGACACACACACATCGTAAAACTAGTAATCGTATTTTAGGGACCCAAAAACGTGCTTATTCATTAAAAACTTATCACCTTTTTAACATACGTAAAAAATAACTATATTATATACATGTATGTATATGTTAATATTTTTTTTAATTACTTAAATAAAAATCCTACTATACTATACCCGCCATACCCAATAATGGGTGCAAGGACATGATGCCATATGTATTTTTTACTCATATTTTATATACATATATTTGAAAACATTTATTTGTACAATAAAATATAATATATGTATTTCCATCAGCTAATTCAATTTCTAACAAGTTTAGATTCGCAATAAGCCATCACACTAGTCGTTTCGTTAGTCTAGTGCTGTCGTTTATAAATAGTGGAACTCGGTTGAATCTCTCCTACATTTTTTGTGATTTTTTCACGGAATATTGGCAAAATCAATATCGCGAGTATTATTAATCGATTCGTTATTGATTTCTAATTATGGTGATATATAATTTGTGCGGGAAATATTAAAAAGTAAGGCGATAAACTTTATTCAAAATTTGATCGTTAGAAAGCGATAGGATTGTAGTTGAAATGTAAGACTTTTGTCAATATTTATTTATTTTGTTAATAATTAATATATATATTTATTCTTTTCAGAGTGAAAATTCTGGACGTTGGAGGACAGGACCGCAGTCAGCCCAAAGTCAACTCAAGGTAGGATCAATTATTATTGTTATAAACTTATTTATAATTTATATACATGTAACAAATATTATATAAAAAAAATAACGTATGAAACAATAGTCACTTAAATTATATAGATTTATCAGTAATCGATACATACCTTCAAATTTCTCAATAACACTCTAATTGCCATTGTTTTAAAATATCTTTTACAAAATCATCCATTTATATTGACGGGCACAAGAAATAAGCGCTTTTAAAACACAATTTTCGACAGGCTAAACTTAACAGCGCAAGCAAATGCGATACGACGTAGTATAGTATAACACGAACATTGAATTATGCTGTATACCAGGGAATACCCTGTCTACGCAAAAGTTTTAGTTACCTGTACAAAGTATATGGCGGGAAGAAGAATTTGTAATCTTTACAAAATATTATGTCACAGGAAAAAAATAATAAAATTTGTCCCAGTAACAGATTTAAATATTTTTAATTGTTGCAAAATGATTTTGTAATCTGAACAAAGCACCAAATGACTGCTTAGTACTACAAATAATAATTGCTACCATAACTAATATTTTATAGCAAATAATACTTTTTATACACAACAAAAAATGTTTATTTTTGGAAACTTAAAATACAAAGTTCTTCGTATACACGGCAAAAACATATTGTTGAAATAACAAAAAAAATACAGCTACAGTAAAATTTTTGAAAGAAGTCCGATCAAGGCCATCTACGAATTGTATCTATGAATTTAGATTTTGTGCTGTCAAATTTAGTAGTGTCTTTTACTTAGTATTTATAAGAGTACATAATATCTTGTGTACCTCATAAAAACTATGTAAACGACACTACTAAATTTGACAGCATAAAATCTTAATTCATAAATGCAATTCGTAGATGGCATTGATCAGACTTTTTTCAAAAATTTTACTGTAACTGAATTTTGTCTGGAATATCAATGTAATTTTTTACCGTGTATTTTTTGTGAAAATATTTTGCAGACCATTTATTTATATCATTAAATTTCCACGACACAAGAACTTCCTTTAAACTGGACTCCTTGATTTGTCCCATTACCCTTATCCTTTCAATATCACCAGTCCAACTCTTTGAATTTACTTATCAGTTATCAGCCAATATACTACCCATCTCATAATCTCACACCCCAAAAGGAAATATATCCTGGCTTCTCCACCTTACCTTTGTTGGATAAAGTAATTTGTGGGATTTTAGTTAGATATGTTAGTACATTAGGTACCGATAGGCATCGGATACCTACTCGTATCTCCTCCCTTATATAACTCTGCGCCGTCAATTGCCTTAATGTTTCCTAACCTTGTGATCTTGGTTCGGTTTGTCTTGGGCCGTATCGGGCCATTATCGCAACTCCGCCGCTATATCATCCAAGTTTATACGTTTGTTTATGCTTAATGGCTTTCTTCAACCACCCGCCGATGGAGTTTTGATTTAAAGGACCAGGAGGGAAGTTTGTTGGGTGGGGGGTGAGAGGTGAAAGGTGAGGGTGAAGACAGGAGTTGCATGCAGTGGGATGGGATTCATTTATATGGACTAAGATCTTATTTGTGTTTAAAACTGTAGTGGAAAACTCGGTTTTATACACCCGGATATTATAACAATAATAATAATAATAATAATAATAATAATAATAATAATCACTTATGTCCAAAAAAAAGTTGTACAATACAACGTATGGAATGCCAAAGAACAAAATTAGAATGGGGTATTCCACTCAATTTTTTTATTATTTTAAATAAAACTTCATTCAGTTTTGAAGCAATTCATAGTATTAAAAAATCTTAATTGTTCCTAGTTTAACAGTATTTTATTTTCGAGAAACCAGTGTAACGTTACATTTCTCCTATACTTGTCTTTCTCACACACACTGCTCTGAGTACGCTGCGAGAGAAAGATAACAATTGTATGACGTCAATTTTCACTTTTAGCAAATGTGAAATATCTCGTAAAGTAATTATTTAAAAAATGTTTTCATTGTTTTAACTATTATTTATTGAGCCATACATTACGTTAAATTGCATTTTTAATTTTTTTTTGTTATGGTGGAATACTCCATTACTACGTATAAATATAATATAATGTAATCAAGAATCCGATTTTAACATTTTTAAAATGATGTCTGTGTGTGTTTGTGTGCATGTTTGTGTGTGTATTTCTGGATGTTAGCCACGATTCCTCAAAAACTATAAGACTTAAAAAATATTTAACTGCAGTTTCCTCAATCTGACATTCCTGGGAAGATCTGAAAAGGTTTTGGTAACAATTAAACAACCGGAAGTAGTAATTTCTCGGAATAATTCTTCTAAATATAATTTTTTGGGAGTTTTTTTTTATTAAATATTGAAGAACATAACACTCTTCATCTAATACACTTAAAATGACACATGTCAGTGTCAAAAATCAACAGTTTTTGTGATATTCTGTTATATTTTTCTGGGAAGTTTATTTAATCTTTCTTATTGTTTTATTAATTAAATATTTGAAATTATAGGTAAAATGCATATATCCATCAGAAATACCGCCAATCTGGTTAATGAATTGGAACAATCTCTGACATTTAGAAACTTCCTCATACAATGAAAAATAGATATAATTAGAATTATATGTGTGCAGAAGACATGTTAAATATAATAAAAAACAATATTTGTGCAAAGTTCTGTAATATTTTGTTATAAAACGATGGTTCGAAAGCGAAGTGGAATACAATATTTATATAGCCTAATATGGAAATGGCGAGAGGTCTTGTGCTGACCACAACAGCTTTCACGAACAGTTCGCGAGCTGTTCACGAGCTGCTCGCGAACTGTTCGAGAGCTCAACGTCCACACCACTGTTTCGAATCGAGACTCGAGTTCGTCATTTAGTTTGAAGGCAGTTCGTCAGAAGTTCGCTATAAAGCTACGGGTCCTGCATTTTCATTATTTTAAATTATGTAGAAACAATGTCCACGTCGTCAAGCGAGGAAGAAAATATTGTTGCTTGTGCAAGTTTCTTAATTATAACAGCATTGAAAAAGAAGAAAGAACCCGTAACAGAAGGTGGTGGAGAAAAAATTTATTTGCAAACTGTGGCATATTTAGAGCTGCACTAATTTCTCGAAGCGAGTCTTTCTTCATATTCCTCTTTTTGTAATGGGGATTTTTTGGATTCCATAAAATAGGACGCACTTCATATTGTTCGATTAAATCAATAATTTTCTCTTTACTCCACTCCATTGTTAAAAGAGCTAACTACACTTTAAGATCGATCATCACCCATGAACGTCCACACTAGATCTGTTGTTTGCTAACACTTTCTTTGAAGTTACCGCTCATGTAGCGAACTTTGGCCGAACTCGAACCCGAACACGAACTGCTCGCGATCTCTGGTACACACCGACTTTTCTAGAGGTTCGCGAGCTGTTCGCGAGCTATTCGCGAACTTGGTCTGTACGCGGCTTAACAGTGAATGGAGGGAAGATGACAAATTAATATGACAGCCTGCAATGTTGCCAAATTTACAGGAAAGCTGAAAAAAATTCGTTATTAATAGCCACACCTTGTATACGTATTCTCAGATAAAAGTAAAGAACACTACTAAATTTTTAAAATCAGGTAATGATTAAACAATCTTATACACACCCTATCTTCAGAATTTAATTGACAACAAGAATGCTTACAATAAAGAAAATAATAACAAACATGAATAATACAACTATAAATCTATCATTATATTATATCCAATGTAGTCATCCATATTAATTACTTTCCCGTAAAAATCTCCATAGAAACATGGCGTAGTTATACAGTGTAAATCAGGCTGGAAATAATTAATCTGCCTCGATAAATAATCCAGTTTAAGCATCACTTATACTATCTTATTAAACAATTCCCATCTCCTCGCTGTTGCATTATAATAAATTTCTCTCATGCACGTAACATATCGCTAGGATATATTACCCAGAGAAAATATCTTATTTATATATCGCCGTACCTAATAATTAGCTAGAGGAGAAAAAGTTTGAAAAGCACTGGACGGGTTATCGATATTTGAAACTTATTCAATTTGTATTGCAGGTTTTTATGCTACGTGATGTATTTGTGAATTATAATTAAAATACGAGTGGGTAGAATGAGTTATTATAGCTACAGGTTTTTTTTATAATAGATGTACGGCTCAAAAATGTATACAACGGTTAATAATGTCGGAGGTTGGAGTGTAGTGGATAACAATAATGCGTACTATTATAATCGTTCAACTCGGTGTTCAATGAATAGGATAAATAATCTTCTTCTTTGCGTTTGTTCCTGAATTGCTGCAGGAGTTGATACAGCGATACGAAAAAGTCTCCGTACGATAATAGTTCAATAGGTAGTTAGTTCGATTGCTCGATATTTTTAAACCAAATTTACAGCAAAATGTCAAATTTTAATTTGTAATTAAAAAGAAAAAATGGAGTCTTAAGGTTAATTATAACGAAAAAAAGAAAAATCCCTTAAACTTAACACCAATTTTTAAAAAACTGTGTACGTATTTCGAGAACTACGTTCTCAACATCAGTAGAAACTACAAAATCCTAAAACAGAGAAGTTAAGATTACTCAGCATGTAAACCAAGCCAGAGGTCAAAACAGCTCTGAGGATTAAAGGAGAGAACTCGGCTTATATAGGGAGAGAAGTCATAGGTGAGCGGATACCTCATTGGGTAATTAAGATTAAATAAAGTAACTGTCTTATATTAACTGATAAAATTTGGAATTTGCGATGGCACCTAGATCTTCATTCATCAAGTTATCTTTAAATTTAAGTATTATCAAACTGTCGTGTGCGTCTAAATATCTATTATTATCAACATGTTTTAATAATTGTATATTAGAATTGTCAATTTTATGATTGTTAATAAACATATGTTGTACTACGGTAGATTTAGCAGGATTACCGGTTTTTAAATGATAGAAGTGTTCTTTAAACCGAGTATCAATTTGTCTTTTAGTTTGCCTGATGTAAATTTTATTACAATCTTTACACTCAATTTTATAAACTCCGGATTTTTATTAATATATATTTTATCTTTAGGGTTACCCAAATTTTCTCCAAATATTTTGCATTAATCTATACGTATTGAACGTAGTTTATTAGAAAACCTAATAAAGTATAAAGAGTATATATATACAGCGACGAAAAACATATTGAGAAAGTGCGGAAAATTTTTGAAAGAAACACGAATATAATAATAAAACAAAAAAAGGGATTTTATAATAAATTATAGGTACATACAAGAAGAATATAATTTGGTAGTTTCAATGGCTATTGGTTAGTAGCTTAGTTATTAATAGAAAAACCGCGGGAAATCTATCAAAATATTATATTTCTTTATAAAACATAAATAAATGATTTATTATTAAATGGTTTGGTTATCGTACGGAGACTTTTTTGCCATGAAATTATAAATATTTGCAATGTTTATTTCATAAAACAAATAAAATAACTATAATATTTGTTTATATAACGTAGCACAATACTTTTCATTTCACATTAAAAAAAATGAAATATATTGGGTTTTAGTTAGACTGCTATTTTTCCTAAAACAGATTGAAACTATTGCCGTACGCAGACTTTTTTTGAATAACTGTACGTATATAATTTGTGTTAACGGTATGATGTAATTTAATTGTCGATGTAATTATAAATTAAAATTTTGTACAGAATTCATAAATTAATTTTTATTTTGATTAATTATACAATCTTATTTCAGACGGTCGTTTATGTTCCTGGTTATGATCGCAGCAAGACTCCTACTGTGCATTTTGCGACAAAGTGTGATTTTATACTGGGTTATTTATTATTGAGGTTAGATTTTTAAGTTTCTGCGATGTGATCGATTTCTATGCATGTAAGGCCCATTATTTTTATCTCTGGTTAAACTGCCGGTTAAATTAACTATCGGTTATAAGAAAATGTGGCATCGAAAAATTGACACATGTGTACTTTTTACAATTTAGGCTGTGTTTTTCTTTTAACTGACAGTTAAATTAACAAGCTGTTTAACCGGAGTGTATTAACTTTATTAAAATATCTTTCAGAACTCATAGTATTAATTGGAAAAATACTATCTTTTTTTTAGTTTATGTTCTGTATTTATTAATTTAAACCCAACGTTTCGGCACCATAAACTGGTGCCTTCTTCAGGGGATACATTGACATAAATATGTTAAAAAACAAAAATAACAAGTAACCAAGGTACCCAGTGGTGGAGAACAATTGCATTTATATCATGCTGTTTCTCTCAGCAGCTGTTGTCTTGGCTGCTGTTACCAGAAGTTCTAAACCATTTGTCAATGTTGTGCGGTTATTAAATTTGAAAAATTCATTTTGTTTTATTTTATTTTCTTTTACTTATCTTAAATTTAGTAGTTATAGTTATAGGGGTGGAACAGTCTGGCAATCACTAGTTTAATGATGGGATCGCCTACTTACAGTGTCGGCCAATAAAAGAGAGCCGGGAAATTTGCTTTAATAACTCAGTTATATGGGAAGAAATAATTATGTATATAATTTATATAAAAATTCGATATGAGTGGAATCCCCTATTCGAAAATGACCTTAATCAGATATCTTTGAAAAATTAAACTGTACATGCCATTTAATATAAACATTTAAAATAACAATTTAGGGACAAAATAATGCTCACCGCAAAATTGTACCCAAATATTTTCTCCATATCTCAAAAATTTCAAAATGACCCTCTTGAAAATCAATTAATGTTTCCATGTCCATTTTAATTATAAATTGAAATTACCCTTTGTATGAGTTATCCGTTTTAATATTGTATAAAAATGTAAAAGTATCATTCGGTTATTAAAAATCCGATAAATCAACATTAAAGCCACCCGCGTCGAACAAAAAAATCAGGTCCGCTGTTAATTGAGGCTAAACACTGCTGATAAATATCCGGTAATGTTCGGTGGTAAAGGAAAATGATCTCGTTTAATAATGTCTGTTTTTATTGCAGCGCTCTCCCAATCGTTTTTTCCTTTCAATATTTCCAAATTATCTCAAAGCGAACATGTTTCCCCACTCAAAAACAAAAAATCATTTATTGGCGCGTTACAAAAATTCCGCATTACGCCATAGGGCGTAAACAAGACCCCCAGTTGTGAGTGTGAAATATCCAATGTTAGGAATTACGTTATTGCGAGTGGTAGTTAGCAACGCTTGGTGGTGGTTGGTTGGACTGAAGCTGAAACGGGAACTCCGAGGCCATTTGTGCTAATTAATATTTTTAGAAATAACGCCCTGTGTATACGACGCCATATGCAGAGTGGGCCTTGTAGATTTTGCTGGACATTGTGCTACGGGGTGTCGTGAAATTCAGTATAGACAGAATATTTTTTTTATAATTTTATTGCTTTGTAATAATAACATACATTTTATTAATTGTAAGGTTTTTTTTTTCAGATTTATCCAGATTCAGCATCCAGCATCCATAGGCGTTGGAAGGAAAATGGTGAGTCATTTATTTTATTCTACACTATAAAAATTATGACATTTTTACCTCTCGCTAAGAGAGGTATTGGATTCATGCTAAAAATCGCTTATCCAGATTTTAGTAAATAAGCACTTTTTAAGGTCAATAGAAATCAATTTTAACATTTTTACAATGTCTGTGTGTGTGTGTGTTCATAGTATTAAAAAAATTAATTGATCCTAGTTTAAGAGTACTTTATTTTCGAGAAATCAGTGTATTGTCACGTTTCCTCTATACTTGTCTTTCTCACACACACTGCTCTGAGTACGCTGCGAGAGAAAGACGACAATTCTATGACGTCAATTTTCCCTTTTAGCAAATGTGAAATATCTCGTAAAGTAATTATTTAAAAAAAGTTTTCATTGTTTTAACTATTATTTACTGAGCCATACTTTATGTTAAATTGAATATTTTTAATTTTTTTTGTTATGGTGGAATACCCCATTGGACAACCGGAAGTAATAGTTTCTTAAAAAAATCTTCTAAATAATATTTTTTGAAAAATTATGTTATTACAAAAAACATTTAATTTTCTATCTGTTAGATAAATTTAGAAATAGAGAATTATATATATATATATATATATATATATATATATATATATATATATATATATATAGGGTGTCTCTTAAATAGGGGTACATGGCTTAACCACAGATTCCTGAGGCTAAAATAATTAATAAATTAATTTTGCTTATAATAACAGAACGTTTTATTCGATTTGGATGTAATTTGGTATGGCAGTTCGTATGGTTATAAGTCATCTTTTAAGATGATACTTGTTATTATTAGTGAACCACTAGTATATAAAACTTAGGTGTCCCTACATTGATTAGACCGTAACTTTTTAATGGCTACGCCGATAACATAAAATTATGTCTTTTCAGAAAGATACATTCAATAGTAAACTTTTCTCTCTCTCTTTAATTTGTGATATCTGTTATGGTTCACACAGAAAAAAAAATAAAACCTGAGTGATTGCATCGTGAATTTTTTTAAAATAAATTTAATCTAGCAATTTATCCAAATGCCAAACATCAAATTTTTAATAACAGTAACGAGTTGTCAATCTTCACAACTTGTTTAGGAGTAAGCTGAGATATGTAATCGTCTTATTTATAATAATGGTAGTAAACTACTATTAAGCCGAACAAACGGATGTTACTAATTTTAGAATATTGCGAAGAAAATTTTTGACAACTCGTAAAACAATTGTTACTGTCATTAAAAATTACTTGTTTGACATTTGAATAGACTCCTAGATTAAATTTATTTTAAAAATTTAGCAATGCAGACACTCAGATTTTATTTTTTTCTGTGTGAACCGTAATAGATATCACAAATTACACAGAGAGACAAAAGTTTACTATTGAATGTATCTATCTGAAGAAAAATAATTTCATGTTTTCGGCATTGCCATTAAAAAGTTACTGTCTAATTAATGTTGGGAGACCTAAGTTTCATACACTAGTGGTTCACTAATAATAACAAGTATCACCTTAAAAGATGACCTATAACCATATAAACTGTCATACCAAATTTCATCCAAATCATATAAAGCGTTCTGTAGCAAAACTAATTTTTTTTTCGAAGAACTTTGAAGCAGAATTCTGGCTAAATGGTACACTTTCCGGCAGAAGCAAGTTTAGTTAAATCGTCCTATTTTAGCCTCAGGAATCTGTGGTTAAGCCATGTCCCTCTATTTTAGAGACATCCTGTATATTTTTTTAACCTATTAGAGAAAAATTACCATTAACAAATATAATCTCCAACCTGAACTCTCAAAATCTTTATGCCCTTTGAGAGAAGTAACAATTACACAAATTTACAAACATTACATTCCTACATATCCCCAACATATATTTATCCTTTTAATAACATTCTCACCACTTCAATAACAATACTACCCTTGTATTGTATTAAACATTTGCTTTAACCAACCCCTACTCCTGTTCCTAGCTTCGTATCGCACCTTCCCTGTATCCAACTGTAGTGTCCGTCCACACTGCTAATTAGCCCTGATTCGGAATTGGAAGTGATGAGGTTCGTTAACGAGTGAGACTCGTTTACACGCTAGGATTTCATTTTTCCCGCCCCGCGAGCATTTGTTTATAAGCGGGTGATTACAGAGCACTCGTTACCAGCACATGTGACTGTGGTTGGCTAACAATTGCAAGATGCGAATTTACTATATAGGCGAGGGGATATCAAAATGAAAGGGCAAGGGGGATTGGATAATGGATTGATATAAATATTTGTTTTAATTGTTATGAGTTTGTTAATTACACAGGCAGATATGAGGATGTTTTGAATTATGTTCTTATATTTTTTGGTATGTTGAGTGAACGAGAATAGGAAAATTAGCAATAGGGTAGTTGCAAAAAAATGAATGTTATTTCTTCCTATTAATCCATACTAATAAAATAAATGTCTGTCTGTCTGTTACGTTTTCACGCCTAAACCGCTGAACCAATTTTGATGAATTTTAATATAGAGATAGATTGGATTTTGGAGAAGGACAGAGGCTACCTTTTGTCGCGAAAATAAAACTTCAAGGGATGTATTAGGGGATGAAAGTTTGTATGGAGAACCAATCATTTCTTCCATTGAACCAATTTTGATGAATTGGTAGTTATGAAATATAAACTAATTCTAAACATAATAATGTAAAAATTATTAGAAAATATAAAACTTTTCACTCATAAATTCCATAAATAAAGTTCGCTGTGGAATTCTTGTGACGTAGATTATTAATAATTATATAGTTCGACCAAGTCTGTATGACTCATACAAACTTCTTGTAATACCACGACAAAGCGAAGAAGTTAATTTATTTTTTAATTGCACCATACAAATATTTACAGTACTAGCTGACCCGCCCCGGCTTCGCACGGGTAAAGCTAAAATAACGATTAGCTACACGGGTACCAATAATTTTTCACATTTACTTCGGAGACATGCACTTCGTAGGAAGCCGGCAATCTGCCTCGCATCGTACATTTTACTTATGTACCTATGATGCAAGCTATCTCTCCGAGAAATATCGAAAATCTGCTAACGGTTAAAACTTTACTATAGATAAAAAATAATTGAAATCATCCCCTATCGTACCGCCTTGATGGATGATTTTTTAAAAACGCTAAAACACTTTATTTCTTACCAAAAGCATAAATAAGACTTTTTATATCCCTAACTTGAGAAATGATGGGTTCTCCATACAAACTTTCGTCCCCAATTTCACCCCCTTCAAGTTTTATTTTCGCAACGAAAGGTAGCCTATGTCCTTCTCCTAGATCCATCTATCTCTATACCAAAATTCATCAAAATTGGTTCAACGGTTCAGTCGTGAAAACGTAACAGACAGACAGACAGACAAACAGACAGAATTACTTTCGCATTTATTATATTAGTATGGATTTAATATTAACAATTAAATAAAGAAAAAATCAGAATCACAATTATTTTTTTTTTATTACAATAATCAATATAGTTAACAATGATGACAATAATTTGTGTGATAGTTATTTTCATTATTGCAATCAGATTTAGTCTACTGCAGGTGAAAATTGTTGTAATCAAATAAAACTACATTGTTATTAACTGTAAAACTTTTCATTGTTGTAATCAAATTTAATCTTTTGTATTTGAACGATTATTTGTTCTAATCAAATAAAACTACACTGTAATAAACTGTAAAAGTAATAGATGTGAGAAAGAATGTGAGAAATACTGTACTTTGTGAAATATTTATTGTAGAACCGGGCTTATGCTTTCGATTCATTTTGATTATTAAATTTTGATAATTCAATTTTTTTCACGAAAGTTTTATCTTGCGCTACACGCCAATGACAAAAATTTCATTGTCCAATTAACCAAAGTATTACTCATCATGCGTCAGTGATGTTCAATTCATTATTTACTTGTGCAACTGTACTAATAGAGCGGTACAAACTTTCATCCCCATTTCACCCCTTTAAGTTTTATTTTCGCAATAAAAAGTAGCCTATGCCCTTCTCCAAAGTCCAATCTATCTCTATACCAAAATTCATCGAAATTGGTTCAGCGGTTTAGGCGTGAAAAGGTAACAGACAGACAGACAGACAGACAGACAGACAGACAGACAGACAGACAGACAGACAGACAGACAGAGTTACTTTCGCATTTATTATATTAGTATGGAATTTTTTTTGGTTTAAAAATTATCCAATTGAATCCCTTTATTGCTGACCACGTGTGCGAAAGTAACCAATCAAAACAAAGTTACACTGATAATTATCCTAAGACAATTATCACTTATGTCACTAAGTTGCTAAGTAACAAACACTTTTTGACATATAATTAAAGATTAATTGTTTTAATTTAAAAATGTCATTTTCACGCTGTCAATAAAAATGATGATTTAATCAACAAAATTATAGAAGAAAATACATTAAAAAATACTGTATTAAATAAAAAACTAAATATGGAGAATATTTATGGACTTTTGTATGTCTTATCTTCTCTTTGGTCTCACTCAAAGAGGTCTCATTTTCATTGCACACTTCACACTGAACATATTCATAGCTACATTCACGTTCATGACTACTAGTGACATCTACTGGGCTATGCTAGACACAAAAATTCTGTCAAATACAAATTTTAGGCAAATTTAATGTTAAAACTGTAAAAAAATTTCTCACCGAATACCCCGCGATCCTTGATAAATACTTATAATTTTATCACACTTCCTCAAGCACGTTGCTTTTAGGTAACACCACCTCCGCCTTCGGCGTCGGGTTGTTACCAAGCAACGCGCTTTCGGTAACTGTCATAAAATTATTTCGTAATTATCAATGTCCTCGGAATATTATAGCTGATAACAGTTTATATAAAAGTTTGTTTATTTTTTCACTTTTGTTTTCAGTCTTGTTATATCATAGCAACAATAAGGTATTACGAAAAATTAATTTTATGCACAAAATTCTTTGATTCAATAATATGCGATAGAGATACCCATCAAACATGCTGACACCCCTAATCAAAACAAACTCCCCTACCCCATATACACCTCCTCTCAATTTTTCCTCATTAATAGCAATTATCACCCCTTGCTTTCGACCCCACATCTTTACCCACATCAACCTAACACCCAGTGACGGGTATATTAACCACGACTTAAGACAGACTCCCCAGACGCCTATCCGAGACGGACTGGTCAGCCAAGCATTTCCATCTCACTTAGGCGCCGGTGTCATTCTTGGGCGAGGGGTAGAGAGGGATAAAGCGAGGGATGAAGGTGCAGGAGAAGTGTTAGTGGCTAGTCACCACCCTGGCATAACTCTTCATCTGTTCTGAGTGAGATTTAACAGGGTGCCAATCCCTGGACCAAGGGTATTGATGGTGAGATGGATCAGATTTGTTCTTATAAACGGGATGGGAAATAATTGGGGGGTTTTCTGTTGAGGCAAGAGTGATGAAATAGTAAATAAAGTATAGAAGAAAGAATTTTTTACAGACTGTTTGACAAGATTATAAATTATTTTCAAATTGAGTTCATTGCAAACGTATAATATTTATTAATAATGTCTTCATTTTCTGAAATCGGTAAACTATTGAACTGCCACAAGTATCATAACAAATCTTAGGGCGTTAGGGCTGGTTTATGATGAATTTAATTTACGAATTAACAATCATGCTAAAAATCGCATATCTAGATTTTAGTGGATAAACATGTTTTAAGGTCCTTAGAATCTAATTATAACATTTTGACGGTGATGTCCGTATGTATGTATGTATGTATGTATGTATGTATGTATGTATGTGTGTGTGTGTGGATGTTGGAGGTACGGTGTCTCAAATACTATAAGACTTAAAAATTATTTAACTGCAATTTCCTCAATTTGACACTCCTGGGTAAAGCTGATTAGATTTTGGTAACAATTGGACAATCGGAAGTAATAGTTTCTTTAAAGAAAATAATTTTAAATATTATTTTTTAAAAATTATTGAAGAACATAAAATTCTACATCTGAATTTAAAAATTTTATTATATCGTGTATAGATTTAGAGATAAAGGCACTGTAATATATAAAATAATCTAATCGCAGAGGCCAAGGCACTAAGGAAACCAGTTGACAATTTCAAATGTTTATAACATAGTTTGTAAATAATAAATGTCCGTGTCCAAAATCAACAGTTTTAATGTCATTCTGCAAGCTTTTTCTGGGAAGTACATTTAATCTTTCTTATTCTTTTATTAATTAAATATTTAAAATTGTAGGTAAAATGCGTATATCTATAAGAAATACCGCCAATGTTGTTAATATTTGGGTAAAGTTCTATAATGTTGTTATAAAACGACGGCTCGATAGCGAAGTGCAATACCATACTTATGTACATAAAATGTAAATGGCGAGAGGTATTGTGCTGGCCACAAGATTTTTTTTAACGTGAAACATTGGATTTGTCATATTGTCATATCCATGGTTACGACTTGACATTTGATTGACAGCAATGTATTTGCCTGTCCCATTTAAAATGAAACATAGGAAACGAATCAAATTCTATCAATATCTAATCAGCTCTTTATATTCAAAGAAAAGGAATATAAAAGATTTATAATTTTTAGAATTGTAGTATTGGAGTTATCGTCGGAGAGAAATTTGTTAAACACAGATACACACATACAGGCATAATCGTAAAATTTGTAAAATCGTATTCTACGGATCCTAAAACATACTTATTCATTAAAAATTAACCACCGAATTTTTTGTTAAAATACAATATCTTCCTTACCTAAAGATGACGGAAGGTAAAATTAGAATCGAAATAAAGCATAAATAAATAAATATATCATCACGGCATATTACCCATTTCTGGGTGTGCCAGTATCTACAACACATGTAGACATCGGTGATGATGACGATATATTTTACCGTGTGGGCGCTTACCAGGCGTCACCTCACGGGCACTCATTGCTGGTGTGGAGAGTGCACCACAGGGGTCACTTTTGTGCCATTTAAAATTGGAAATATTTGGCGTCTGTCGGGATCGAACCCGGTTTCCCCAGGTTCGCGACCAGACACTTAGGCACGCATAAGTTATAAAAATAGGTATGCCAATTTTTCGATGCGATATTTTTAGTTTATTTTAACTGTCAATTAAATTAATAAACAGTCTCACCAAACATGAAAATACCAGGCCTTGTCAATAAAATAAACCTGGCAACTTTTATCTGTCACTCATTCGTAAACCCAAGTATAAACAACACATGACTAACAATTATTTCAAGAGATAGAGACACAATCCTAATTTTTATCAATTTAACCCTAAATCCCCCTTTATCTGTTAACTTTTCCCCCTATCTCTATCCCTATTTCTCCATCTGTAATCCTCGGTGTAACAAATACCTCTCGGGTTGAATGTGAAGTAATGAATACATTGTACAACATTATGGTTTGGATTATACAGCAACTATCAAGTTAAACATTAGCGTTCATCAATCTCCTCCGGAGCTGAACGCGTGGCGGCGCTGCAGTCGGCTCCGGAGCCCGTCCTGGAGTCAGAACTGGAGCTAAGATTCAGCCAATTAAAGTAATCACCGCGCAAGCCTTCAACTCTGGATTTCAGAAGCGGGGTAACAGATAACGGATCATATAGTTTATTTTGCGGGTTCAAAATGTGTGGTTATAAAATAGTGGGTGTTTACAATGAAATATATTAGCTGTAGCGTTTTGCTACAAGTTTAAATTCATTATTTTAAGTAACTAGAATTTTGTAATGGTTTAAAAAGTAAAATAGAAAACATATCATCACGGCGTAGCTCTTTTACAAGTAACAAATCAATATCTTTTGGATTTTTTTTAACTAGTTATTAGAGGGACGGTTTTTCAAATTCTATAATATTAAAGACCAATTTAACTAGGTATTCCTTAATCTGACATTAATGGGAAGAGCTGAAAAGGTTTTGGTAACAATTAGACAACCGGAAGTACTAGTTTCTTTAAAAGAGTCTTCTAATATATTTTTCTGGAAAATTGTGTTTGATTGAACATTTTAATTATCTTCTATAGATTTAGAGATTGATAATTATAAATGTATAAAACAATCTATTGTAATGCATCTCACAGTCCAAATAACTCCATGGAAACCAGTTGAAAAATTAAAATGTTTGAAATGAAAAGGTAGCCTATGTGCTTTTCCAAGGTCCTATCTATCTCTATACCAAAATTCATCAAAATTGGTTCAGCGGAAGAAATGATGGGTTCTCCATACAAACTTTCATCCCCTATTTCACCCCTTCAAGTTTTATTTTCACGACAACAGGTAGCCTATGTCCTTCTCTAAAGTCCAATCTATCTCTTTACCAAAATTCATCAAAATTGGTTCAGCGGTTTTGGCGTGAAAACGTAACAGATAGACAAACGGACAGACAGACAGAGTTACAATTTTAGTTTAGTAACGTCGTATACATAAGTTTTGACAATCGTTCATCAATAGTAAGTGGTATCTATGGTTATGTACAAAAATCGCTCATTAACAAAAAAATCATGCATTAATAGGGGTTATAAATGATGATTTATTGTACTTATAATGGCTGTGCCCCATGTTGCACTTTTATCAACCTAATATCCAAATCCTAAATTTATTTGCCCTAAATCAAGTGATTAGTTAGGATTTTAGGAATTAGATCTTAGGGTTTTGTAGGAGCACACTATTAAATTGAATCGAATTGTACAATTTATTTTTGTTGTTCTAAAGTGTTGCCATACAAACCAATGAATATCACTAGTGTGCCATTTGGAGTTGTATTTATGTGAAGAAGACATAATACTAAATAGTAAAATGCTAAATATCAAGATTATAGTTTTATTAATTTTTTTATTTTTTTACAGATTCATCTAGATTTCCGAACTACTAGAAACTGGTGAGTCAATTATTCATTTTTTTAAATATTACTGCGAATATTAAAATAACATAAAATTCATAATTGACCCGCCCCGGCTTTGCACGGGTAAAGCTAGAATAACGATTAGCTACACATGTACCAGTAATTTTTCCGGCCACTGTCCACCCGATCCCCGCAACGCGCTTAACAGCACCCTTTTCTAAACATGTCTCGGATACTTTTACTTATGTACATTATGATGAAAGTTATTCCGACAAATATCGAAAATCTGCTAACAGTTAAAACTATAGATAAAAAGATAAAAAAAAATAATTGAAATCATGCTCTATTGTACCGCCTTGAGGGATGGTTTTTTCAAAAACCCTAAAACATTCTTTATTATTGTACCTCCTTAAGGGATAATTTTTTAAAAACGCTAATTCTTTTACCAAAAGCATAAATAAGAATGTTTAAATCCCTAATTTGAGAAATGATGAGTTCTCCATACAAACTTTTATCCTCTATTTCACCCCCTTCAAGTTTTAGTTTCGTGACAAAAGGTGTCCTTCTCCAAGGTCCAGTCTATCTCTATATCAAAATTGGTTCAGCGGTTTAGGCGTGAAAACGTAACAGACAGACCACAGACAGACAGACAGAGTTATTTTCGGATTTATTATAAGGATAAGGAAATATTACTTGAATATTGTACTACACATTTAGGGTTGTCTATTATATAGACGAGAATACTATATTCATGTATATAATTCTGACATTTATTAGCCAATTTACTATGTCACAAATCAACAATCACCCACCCTACATCGCTCTACCCTCCCCATAGCTTTAGCTTGGTCAAATCCTTTCCTGCATTACCTTCAGAGTCAGAGTACATCTTCCCTCTCTTATCCATCCCTTCACTTCATTCTTGCTGATCCTTCCTCCCCTTCTTCTCCTCCTCCCCACTCCACATCATGTCTGTCGTGTCTCCTATACTGCATGAGGGACATTAAAGGCTAACGTCGGAATATATTACAAGGGAGTTACATAAATTAGACCTGCGTCACTGGCGTGATGCTCTAGGATACACTGATGCTGTAGGATGTTGGAGCAATAGGTGGGGGGCAAATAAAGGCGGGGGGGGGGATAGGGGGAGAGGGTGGACTGTGGTGCAAAGGATTGGTGAGTGATTTGTGAGGATAGGAGTACAGGAAAAGTGGGATCAGGGTGACACAATATGGGGATTTCTAAGTGGTAACAATTTAAGGAATGGTTAAGTCTCGACTGTTTCATTTGACTGTTTTATAGTTTTTACCTCTCACCACGATTTAAAATATACTGGTTATGCCACTTGTCATGTTTTCATTGTTTTTGTTGGTCCGGTTGATACGTGTTTCCTTGAATAATCCGCTAGATGCGCTATGTGAGAACGACCCTACCACAGCAAACTATTTTTACATAAAATATAAAAATTGAAATGCATAATGAATTTATATTTAATATAAATTTAAAAAATAATTTTTTAGAAATATTTATTTAATGAAACAAGAAATAAATCATTATTTAATATTCACAGTGTGAAATAACTTAGTATTTTTTTTTTTTTTTTGAAAGAAAGTGTAATATTTATTTTGTTGTATATCTTCTTCCCGAAAATGTTTTTGGCAAACAACGTCATTTAATCTTAATTCGCGATCATCTCTACTAACTGCACATTGCCATTTTTAAAAAAGTGACATCCAGGAATGAAACATTTTCTATTTAATTTTCTTTTCATTTTTCATTAATTGCAATATCTTTCAACAAAATATTTATATTACATTATATATAATACGAATATGTAAAATGACATGCAAATGACAGGTGTCAGTTGGGTCGTTCTTAGGTTGCGCCTCTCCTCTAGCGGAAAAAACGAGGAAACACGTATCTCTTTGTACTCTCGTTTTGTGCAGAGTGGCACAACCAGTATAGGTATTTTAAATCGTGGGTTTAGGTAACAATTGGACAACCGGAAATAGTAGTTGCTTAAAAAATCTTCTAAATATTATTTTTTGGAAATTTATGTTATTACAAATATTAAAGAATATAAAATTCTCTGCCCGACACATTAAACATATTTATTATACCTTCTATAGATTTAGATATAGAGAATTATAAATATATAAAATAATACATTGTAATGAATCTCACAGCCCAAATAATTCCATGGAAATCATTTGAAAAATTAAAATGTTTCTAAAATGTCAGTATCAAAAATCCAGATACATTATTGAAGGCTTTTTCTGGGAAGTACATTTAATATTTCTTATTTTATTATTAAATAAAAAATTTAAATTATAGATACAAAAATTAACATATACCGTGAGTATTTTTTAACGTGAAACATTGGGTTTGTCGTATCCATGGGTACAACTTGACATTTGATTGACAGCAATGTATTTGCCTGTCCCATTTATAATGAAACATGGGAACGAATTTGACAAGACGCCATTAGAGGTTACTTTGTTTAAATAATTGTACCTGATTTCTAAATTAAATTTAGTTATAGAAAAAATATTGTGTGCACCTTTTGATATTCTGACTTGGGTAAATTTCTTACAATATTTAAATATCATACTTCTGCCAAATTCATTCCTTATGTTTTATTTTAAATGAGACAGGCAAATACATTGCTGTCAATCAAATGTCACATTGACAAGATGTCATTAGAGGTTAATTTTGTTTAAATAATTATATATGTTTTCTAAAAATTAAATTTAGTTGTAGAAAAAATATTGTGTGTACCTTGTGCCCGAAATATGTTTAGTGCGCTCGAGTGATTTCCTGACTAGGCTAAATTTCTTACAATATTTAAATATAATACTTCTGTCAAATTCGTTCCCTATGTTTCATATTAAATGGGACACGCAAATACATTGCTGTCAATCAAATGTCGTAACCATGGATATGACACCCCCAATGTTTCACGTTAAAAAATACTCACGGTAGATACGCATCAGAAATATTGCCAATCTCTTGAATGAATTTGAAGAATCTCGAACATTTAGAAAAGTAGGAGCAAACTTAATATGAAAATTAGATAATAATTAGAATTTTTTGGGTAAACCAGAAATGTTAAATACAATATGTACTTATATAGCCTAATTTGACCCATGAAATCCATTTTTCATAAAATTAAAGTCTTATCTTGCACCCATTAATGGGTACATATTTGCTACCCAAAACTGGGTAGAGATATAAGGTCGCCGATATCACTATTAGATTCTCCGTATATTTTTTATAAATATCTCAATTTTTCAAAATTATTGCTTTATTGGTCCAATATCTATAAATAAATAAGTATATTCATATTTAAAATCATTTATAAATATAATAAAATAGACATCTATCAACAAAATTAATAATTACAGTCGGCAGGTACGCGTAGCAGACTTGTCCAAACGTTCGTAAAAATCTCCTCCATTTGCAATATTTTGTATATTCTGTATAGTACAACATGTGCTTCGTGTCCGCGATTATTATTAATTTTTGGGGGTATTATTCGACCCAATAAGGTAAAAAATGGGTGTGAAAACTGGAACATTTTGTAGAACATAGTGACATAATTGTTTTAGTGCAAGGATTATATTTAATCGTGATTTTGTGTCGATTTTATTGATCGCTTATCGCTTGGACTAAAAATCGTGACGCTATGGTTTGAGAGAACGCTATATCAGGGGACAGCAGATTTATAGGGGACAACAAGACCTGAAAAAGGTAGGAAGGTTTAATTTTTGTTTGTTGTATCTGAATATTAATATACATGTATCGGTGGTACGTGTTAAAAATACACGTGCTCTTGTCTTTTGTGCTTGGCCCAGTTACATGTAATCAGTGTGCTTACTTCAACCCACTTTGGGGTGGTGAATATCTACCCATTTAAAGGTTCAAGTTGTGCTCTTAATTTTATGAAAAATCGATTCCTTGATGCACTATACATATGCATACTTATTTTTCTTGAAATATTCCAACGGGTGTATTTCGAAAATAAATTATCTACCTCTCGCTAAGAGATGTATTGGATTCATGCTAAAAATCGCATATCTGGATTTTAGTGAATAAGCACGTTTTATTTAAGGTCACTAGAATCTGCTTTTAACATTTTTACAAAACGCCTGTAATCACGATTTAAAATATACTGGTTATGCCACTTGTCATGTTTTTCATTGTTTCTGATGGTCCGCTTGATACGTGTTTCCTTGAATAATCCGTTAGATGTGCTACGTGAGAACGACCCTACCACAGCAAACTATTTTTACATAAAATATAAAAATGAAATGCATAATGAATTTATTTTTAATGTAAATTTATATATTTAATGGAAACCTGAATCAATACATTGTTAGAATTTAAAATTGGAAAAACTAAATAAATTGATAGAACCGTACACTTCCAGATTTCCATTCGGTAATAATGTCTTCTTCCCGAAAATGTTTTCGACAAACATCATTCAATCTTAATTCGCGATCATCTCTACTAATTGCACATTGCCATTTTTTTAAAAGTGATATATCGAGTGGAGCAGCAAAGAGAGATTCTTTTTCAATGGATTTCTTGTAACCGGTTTCACATCCAGGAATGAAACATTTTTTATTTAATTTTCTTTTCATTTTGCATTAATTGCAATATCTTTCAACAAAATATTTATATTATTATTATTATTATTATTATTATTATTATTATTATTATTATTATTATTGTCGGGAGGTGGTTCATTCTTGCCCCTGTACTGCGACCTTTCTGGTCTATTGTACCCTCCGTACTTCCTCCTATTCTAGGAGCCCTGTATGTTTTGTAAACTCCAGGATTTTCTTTAGACTAATGTCCTTTAGTGTCTCAGTGTGCAATTTCTTTGCTCCTAAAACACTATGTCTGCTTGCCATAAATGCTTCGCAGTGACATATTAAGTGTTCAGGGGTTTCATCCTCCTCTTCACATCCTCTGCATGTTGGTTCTTGTTTGAGGCCCAACCTATGCAAATGTTTATTTAATTGACAGTGTCCTGTTACCAGTCCTGTTATTAGTCTGACATCTTGCTTGCTCATTACAAGTAAGTTGTCTGTTCTTTTCTTCGATGGCTCATTCAGGAAGAGCTTGGAATGTCTTTAGCCTGATGTGGCTGTCCAATGCCGTTTGTGCCATTGCCAAAGCAAAGTATTAAGGTCTTGCTTAACTGTTTGCGCAGTTATTCCGCAAGCAGGTTCTGGGCCTATAAAAGGTATATTTGTCCCATCTTTGGCAAGATGGTCGGCTGCCTGGTTTCCTTCAATTTCTGAATGTCCGGGTACCCATATCAATCTTAATTTATTCGTCGCTCCTAAGGCATTCAATCTGTGGATGCAGTTCAGAATTAGTCCTGAGCCTACCTCACACGAGTTTAGTGCCTTAAGTGCGGCTTGGCTGTCTGTTACTATGGAGATTCTTCTATTGTGGTAGTTTTTCTCCAATAGTAACTGCACGCTGGTTAAAATTGCATGTACTTCTGCTTGGAATACTGTTGCATTTGTCCCAAGTCCAACCGATTGGTTGTGTCTTAGTCCCTTTGCCCCATGTATTCCAGCTCCGGTTCCATTGGTTGTTTTGGAGCCGTATGTATAGATGACTATGTCGTCTCTTTCCACTGGACTTTGAGAGTGTTCCCATGCATCCCTTACAGGATAATAATTCCTGAAAGGGATGCATGGGAACACTCTCAAAGTCCAGTGGAAAGAGACGACATAGTTATCTATACAAACGAGGAAACACGTATCGCTTTGGACCCTCGTTTTGTGCAGAGTGGCACACCAGTATATTTTAAATCGTGCCTATAATAGACCCTACAACCCTATTCCCAATCATAGCCTACTGGCCTATATTTCTCCCCACACACCCCCTTACACACACCCCCCTCTCCGCCCATCCTGTAGCCAGCAGTGAGGCATGAGGTACCTCTCGTCTGTACTCCCGTCTATCCCACAGCAGGCAGCAACAGGTCGCGATGCGCCCGTGAATCACTGTTTGCGCAATAATCCATCAAAGCGGCTCGAGCGTTCCCCCCACGCCGCCCCCGCTGCCAACCGACGGCTCCACCGACGCTCCAGCGGCGAGTGACGGGACGCCGAGTGGATGGGAAAGTTAGGTAAAGGGATGAAGGAGACAAGATGCAGGAATTGAATATGGGGATGGAAATAGGGTAGACAAGATTTAAAAATATGTTGTGGGCAGCACAAGACCTCTTGCCATTTCCATATTAGGGTATATAAGTATATACATATTTAACATTTTTGGTACACACAAAAACACATATCTTCTTTATATATTTTTATATTTTTTAATTCATTCTATTTACTCTTATTCTTCTAATGTTCGAGATTCTTCCAATTCATTGATGAGATTGGCGGTATTTCTAAAGGGTATATGTATCAATAATGGGGAAGTTTAGCATGGTAAAAATTCTGCATACCATACTATTTTCTCACAAATATAACACAAATGACTGCTGAAATTGAAATAAAAAATGAAAATTATTGCTCCATTTATTTGTAATTAATATATTTTGGGTAAACTCTAAGTAAGTCACAAGTCAGTTATGCGCAAACTCAGACAGAACGGTGAAAGCGAACCACTTGAACGTAGGTCGAACAAGTGACAAGTGACTGGTAACCGAAACCGCGTGCGTCAGTGTATAAGAGACATACGTTGTACCAAGCCTCTACCGACGTCATCACAGCTGAAAATCGGCTTTTCCGGAAAATTGGGCATTTTTGAAAAAAATAAAACATGTTAATCATTTTTTAAGTCATTTCCCATGGAATAAAAGAATAAAAAAAATCGCTAAACTTCCCCATTATAAATATTTAATTAATAATAAAATAAGAAAAATTAAATGTAATTCCCAGAAAAAGTCTTCAGTAATGTCTCTGGCTTTTTGATACTCACATTTATCTGTCAATTATAAACATTTTAATTTTCTCACTTTTTTCCATGGCCTGCGAGATTCATTTACAACTTATTATTTTATAAATTTATACATATGTACGTATCTTCAACCGTATAGAAGATATAATAATTTTTTTAAATGTACCGGGTAGAGATTTTTATATTCTTTAATATTATTAATAACATAAATTTGCAAAAAATGATATTTAGAATTTTTTTTAAGAAACTGGTACTTCCGGTTGTCAAATTATTACCAAATTCTAATCAGCTCTTCCCAGGAATGTTACTGCAGTTAAATATTTTTTAAGTCTTATAGTATTTGAGAAACCGTGGTTCCAACATCCACACATACACACACACACACACACACACATATATATATATACACACACACACACACACACGCATTCTAGGGATCATTTATTAAAATCTTGATATATTATTTTTAACACGATCCCTATACCTCCCTTACCAAGGGTAGCGGGAGGTAAAAAATCTGATGTGGCCAACACAAAACCTCCCACTATTTAATTTTTATTAATTTAAATACAAACCTACGTATTTAGTAATACTGCAAACTATATTATGTTCCATTGCATATAACTATTGCTTTATTTACTATTTTCTTAAAACGTGGTCAATTACTAAAATCTCGATGTGCGATCTTTAGCACGATCCCTATTCCTCCCTTACCAACATCCCCACATACACACACGTACGGACATCATCGTAAAAATGTTATAATCGGATATAAAACATGCTTATCCACTAAAATCTGGCTATACGATTTTTAGCATGATTCTAATACCTCTCTTAGTGAAAAGTAAAAATACAGGGAATTTATTTTAACATGCAACATATGGCGAATCACTTCCATGGTTACTCACTATTGTCAAAAAATGACAGCAGTGTAATATTTGTCCAATTTAAAATGCAACATACAAAGTTTGTAGTTTTGTATTATTAAAACTAATTTCCAATAAATTAGACTACATACGATTAACAAATAATCAAAACATGAATGTTGTACATATTAACAAACTTTAGCTTACAAAAATTCATAACTGTCATGTAATAAATATTTAAAAAATACCCCCAATCACTCTGAGGCAATATTCTAGTTGGTCGTAACCATTTGTGATGTGTTTTGAAGGTATCTCCTGTGCTGCAAATGTTGCATTTTAAAATGGACAAATATTACATTGCTGTCATTTTTTGACAATAGTGAGTAACCATGGAAGTGATGAACTATAATGTTGCGTTTTAAAATAAAGTCTCTGTATGTAGTTTTCATTTAAGTATAAGATATACAGGGTGTTAATGAATACACGTTCAATCTAAAAACATGATTACGATATTTATAGTTTTATTGCTCTGCAGTGTCAATTTCCATGAATACAGGTAAACCTAGAAATATGGCTGATGTGGAAAATATACAAAAAGAATAATTTCTCACCTAAGAAATTTCTGTAAGAATCGCGGTTCATTTAATTAGATAAGAAAGTAGTGATATATTTATTTCTATACCCCTGTGGTCACCAGAAAACTTTTAGCTTATTATTGGTTTATGGGATCAATAAGATCAATCCAATCAGCAATTAGAACGCTGGACCCTTAACGCTTAGCTCAACAATACGTCAGCTCAGCTCATAAGAGTTCGGTGTTAATTGCAGCAAACATACGACGTACGTGACAGACGCACCCAGACAACTTTTAATTATAATTACAACACTTTAATTCACGATATATAAGATGAAGTACTAGATCATAGATGAAATTTAAGCTAGTTATTTATTGAGATCTGTGTCTAATAACGTTTTCTATATATATATATAAATTGTTGAAGGGATAAAAGGCCGCGTATGTTGTAAAATTCTTTTACATTCGAATGCGTGTAAGTACGAGAATTGTATCAAATTTTTTGGCCGACGATAATGAAAATCACTTTTTTCAATGAGATAGGCTGTACTTCTGAAAAGGGTTAGTTTAAAATACTGGGGTTAAGTCAATTTCCAAATTTTATTTTACTTATCTTCATTAGTAGAGTACTTCTTCTAGCAAAAATTTATCTGTAATAATAGACGTTGTTTATGACTGATAATATATTTATTTGCTCATGTTTTCTTCGTAATAAATAATAGGTAGGTGTCAATATTTGACATTTCAGCAATGCTCGCGTATTTGACAGGTATATCGATCGGTGACTATGTCGGTAACGGCGGATTTTTACAATAATGACAGATGTCGCTACCGTGAGTTTGGTTTATATAAATTATTTTTAAATATAGGAAATGTTAAAGTAAAAAAATAATTTAAGTAGGTAGTACTTTTTTACATGAACTTTATTATAGTAAAGATGATTTCTTTTCTAAATGCACATAAACGTCCAGTGTATTTTGATTATTGTACCGCATAGTTAGACAAGTTACAACACAGTAAGCATAAAATGTAGGTTACACTTGCTGTGTATACAATTGTAAAGTTCCCATTACATTTTAGGAGGGCAAAAAAAAATTAAGTCTTCACAACCCAAATCTTGTGTAGTAATATCCATTGCTACGTATCCTCTATTTAGCAGTGACCGCAAACAAACTTTCTCTGGACCTTTGTTACATGTTTCAATTAAAATGCACTACGCCTGTATTGTAACAACTAATGCGGGACTTGCACTAAGTATAAAACTAAATGTATAAATTGAAAACACTATTTAATAATATTTCTATGAACAAAACTACTCGAAAGCCAAAATTCTTAACCAAATATACGAAATCTTTTACAAAAATCATCCTGCTCTTCCTATCTATCTGACCTCCTGCTAATCACACTCGTGCTTACGGTGTAGAAAATTGGCACCAGCACTCCTTCCGCTATATCCTGCAGGACGAGTCCTGCTCAGATTGGATTCAGGATCGAGGCGCGTGGACCATCGCCACTTCTAACCATCACTGCAGTCCTTAAAGGGCTGGACGTGACAATCTGTGAAATGTGGAAATACAGTTCTTTGTATAGTACAAGGAGTGCAGATTGAAGATTATAGATAGGTAGAAAGAGATAGTATGATAACTAGGTATATTGTTGAGGGTAATATGACTTAAAGTAAAAATAAATGAGGTGTCTAAATAGAATAACGGAATTGATCTTAGAATATTGTCTATTCAAAAAACTACGCAAAACAAATATTCCCACCCTCAATATACTCTCCTGCGCGAATCCTGCATCGCCCCATGCGAATATTCCATTGTTGGTAGCTTTATACCTTCCGCTATTCTAGTAAGAAATGTATAGGGATCGTGATGAAAATCACATATAGAGATTTTAGAGAATAAGCGCGTTTTGTTGTCCCCAGAATCCGATTTTAACATTTTTACAATAATGTATGTGTGCGTGTGTGTGTGTGTGTGTGAGTGTGTGTGTGTGTGTGTGTGTGTGTGTGTGTGTCTGGATATTGGAAGAACGATTCCTCAAAAACTACTCGTATAATACTTAAGACATGTTTAACTACAATCTGACATTAAAGGGAAGAGCTGAAAAGGTTTTCATAACAATTATTGGACAAGCGGAAGTAGTAGTTTCTTAAAAAAATCTTCTAAATATTATTTTTAGAATTTTTTTATTACAAATATTAAAGAACACAAAATTCTCTATCTAATACAATTAAAAATTTTATTGTATCTTCTATAGATTTAGAGATAAAGAAAATAAAACATATAGAAAAATCTGTTGCAATAAATCGCACAGTCCAGACTACTTCAAGGAAACCAGTTGTCAAATTCAAATGTTTGTAATTGACAGATAAATGTCACTGCCAAAAGTCAATAGTTTTACGACATTACTGAAAGCTTTCTCTACATACATACATACATACATACATACATACATACATACATAAAATCATGCGTTTCCCACTTAGTGAGTTAGCAAAAACCCGAAAACAATAAGAAAAGGGATGAAAGTAAGAGCTCCACTGAATCACTTAACTCTTTAAAAACATTCTTCTTTCGCCTTGTCCAAAATCATCATAACATTCATACAAAGAACATATTAATGTGACCGATTTTCGAATAGCGAATAGCCGCATCCGGACCACAATAATAGTTACGCAACAATCATCCTTCGCCACACATTCCTATCCATGCACACTTCTTTCACCTCAGCCACATTCATAAACGTATTCATACATAATAACATATTAAAGTGACCGATTTTCGGTAGCGAATAACCGCATCCGGACCACAAAAATCATCTCATCTTTCTTTAGGAAGTTTCTCTTTGAATTATTAATTAAATATTAAAAATTGTAGATAGGTATGTATATTAATAGTAGTAGTAGGTACATACAGATGTCCTTAACAAATACCGCCATTTAGAAGATTTTAGAAGATTAGGACAAGATTCCTTATAGAATGAAACAATAGATATACTTAGAATTATTTGTGTGTACAAGAAATGTTAAATTCGATAATTATGTAACAAAACAGAAATAACTGCATCTCGGACTCGAATTTGATTTCTTTGGAGGCAGATTAAAATTTTGCTCGAAAACTTGAGTATTAGATAAAAAAAACCCTCATCACTATAACCTTCTTCAACAATTCGTACGTTTCTGTAGTGGTCCACCTCAATCAAAGACTACCTCCGGTATTTTTGCCAAATTTACAGGAAAGTTGAAAAAGAAAACGTGTTTTATTAATACACCTCGTATATTATCGGTGTTTCATGAAAAAAAATACATAAATATATCTCAAGTGATAAATGTAATTTTAAACAAAAAATCTCACCAGATTATAATGATGCCCTCTATATCTGTCTTTGTTTTATTCATAATCATGTGGCCATTCTGTATACATTCACCTATAAACTAAATACAAGACTACCCCCTATACACTCAAGAGACCGAGGATTGTCGATGGAAAGCTCGGGGGTTGTCGGGGGATGAAACACTTTAGTGTGGAGTCCGTGGCGTTAAAAGCTCGTTATATGCTGTCACTTCCTTGTAGCGGCGTTGTCCTGCAGTCTTTATAGTCCTGTACTCCTTGTATGCACTATACGCTGGCCTACGTGCCACATCAAATGTTTATAACGGAAGAATGACGTTAAAAATGATGTAAAGGATGAAGGATTATTAAAAATTGAAAATTATATGGAAAGAATAAAGGATGTTAATAAATATTAGAACAAGATTATTGTTGAATTCATTAAATATCTTCTGTAGATATAACAAAAATTTTAAGTGTATTAGATGGAGAATTTTATGTTCTTCAATATTTGTAATAACAAAAATTTCCAAGAAATTATATTTAGACACACACGGACATCATTGTAAAAATGTTATAATCGGATTATAGGGACCTTAAAACGTGCTTATCCACTAAAGTCTGGATATGCGAATTTTAGCATGATTCCAATACTTCTCTTAGCGAGAGGTAAAAACAATATTTGTGTCCAGTTTTGTAATTTTTATATTATAAAACGTCGTCTCGCTAAGAGAAGTATTAGATTCATGCTAAAATTCGCATATCCAGATTTAAGTAAATAAGCACGATTTAAGGTCCCTGTAATCCGATTATAACATTTCTAGGATGATATCCGTGTATGTGTGTGTATGTGTGTGTGTGGATGTTGGAATCATAGTTTCCCAAATACTATAAGACTTAAAAAATATTTACCTGCAGTTTCCTCAATCTGACATTCCTGGGAAGAGCTGATTATATTTTGGTAAGAATTGGACAACTGGAAGTAATAGTTTCTTTTAAAAATCTTCTAAATTTTATTTTTTGAAAATTTCTGTTATTACTATTATTGAAGAACATCAAATTCTACATCTGATACATTTAAAAAAATTATTATATCTTGTATAGATGTAGAGATAAAGGCACTGTAATATATAGAATAGTCTAATCGCAGAGGCTAAGGCACTAAGGAAACCAGTTGACAAATGTTTATAACATAATTTGTAAATGACAGATGTCAGTGTCAAAAATCCACAGTTTTAGTGATATGCTGATAGCTTTTCTGGGTAGTATATTTAATCTTTCTTATGCCCAGTTTTATAAAAGATGGATAAGTAAATTACTAGCAAAGTAAAATTTATTCTCGAAGTAAAATAGTTTATTCCAGAGATTTTCGTTTTATAAAGCAAGAATAAAAACACTAGCTAAGTAAATCTATGGAATAAATTACTCCACTGATTTTCGAGGAAGTAAATTTTATTCTGTAGAATAAATTTGACACATGTCAAAATTAATTATTTTATAGAGAACGCAGAAATTGATAGAAACCGAAAAGGATGGTTTTCTGTGAATTGCCAAATGGTATGTTCAGCAAATCTAAAAATAACGGATGTTGTTGCTAGATTGCCTGGTTCCGCACACGACAGCAACATATTTAACAATTCATTAATAAGAGCTAGGCTTGAAAACGGAGATTTTTGGTAATTGCTACTTGTTAGGGGATAGTGGATACCCTTGTAAAAATTACTTATTAACACCTGTACAAAACCCAACTACTCCAAGCCTACATAAATACAATGAGTCATATAACAGTTTCATTTGAACACTATTCCGGGGACCTATTTGTGAAACTGCATTAAATTCTTTACAAATCTCATCCTATGCACTATTTTTGCTTTTGACGCTTGCTACGTCTGTCTGCTTGTTTTCAATTATACTAATATATTTTTTTATCTCTAACATGTTCACTTTATCTATTTCAGTATAATTCTTTCTCCATTCTCTCTTTTTTTCCATTTTTAATGAGAACTGACACTTTATGACACTTTATTTTGATGTTTGAATAATAATAAACGTTATCTCTGTCGGTAAATCACTAGAATAAAATATTTACTCTGCAAGTACTTATTTTACTCTGCAACTTATTTTATAAAACAGACATTTTTATTTACTCATCGATTAAATTTACTTTCAAAGTAATAACTCAGCAAGTTATTCGATGTTTATAAAACTGGGCATTATTATTTTATTAATTAAATATTTATATCCATCAGAAATACCGCCAATCTGGTTAATGAATTGGAAGAATCTGTGACATTTAGGAACTTCCTCATACAATGAAAAATAGATATAATTAGAATTGTATGTGTGCAGAAGACATGTTAAACAATAAAAAATATTTGGGTAAGGTCTATAATTTTTTGTTATAAAACGACGGTTCGACAGCGAAGTGCAATACAATACTTAATAGCCTAATATGGAAATGGCGAGAGGTCTTGTGCTGACCACAACAGATTTTACGACACGACATTTGAATGACAGCAATTCCTGTGCCATTTAAAATGAAACATAGGGAATGAATTTGACAGAAGCACTAAACATATTTCAGGCACAAAGTGTACACAATATTTATTTTTTCAAACGTCATAAAAATGACATCTTTTGTGATTCGATTCACAAGGTAGAAGTTTCATTTTTACACCGCCGGAGTACAAGAATTTTATAAGAAACACTACTTTCGGGTGTCCTGTTGTCTAATTGTTACCAAAACCTTTTCAGTTCATCCCATGAATGTCAGATTGAGGAATTCATAGTTAAACAGTTCTTAAGTCTTATAGTTTTTGAGGAATCGTTCTTCCAACATCCATACGTACACAGACACACACAGACATCAATGTAAAAATATCATCAGTTTTAGTAACATTCTGATAGCTTTTTCTGGGAAGTATATTTAATTTTTCTTATTGTTTTATTAATTAAATATTCGAAATTATAGGTAAAATTGTGGTAAAATGCATATATCCATCAGAAATACCGCCAATCTGGTTAATGAATTGGAACAATCTCTTACATTTAGAAACTTCCTCATACAATGAAAAATATATATACTTAATTAGATTATATGTGTGCAGAAGACATGTTAAATACAAAAAAAAAAAATATTTGGGTAAAATTCTGTAATTTTTGTTATAAAACGACGGTTCGATAGCGAAGTGCAATACAATACTTAATAGCCTAATATGGAAATGGCGAGAGGTCTTGTACTGGCCACAACAGATATTTTTATTTAGCAATACCATTCTTACTTAAAGAATACCATACATTTTCTTTTCAAAACCTTTTGCATAATATATTCCCCATACACGATCTTATGACTCACGCGTTCATATCTTGATTCTCTGGACACTTTAGACATAAACAAAGTGTGGGCATTAACAATCACACCTGCCTCAGAACTCTCCGATCTCGTCCCCATCTCCATCGGGCAAAAATCGAATGGTTATTAATTGAAAGGGGTGTGCGAAGCGAAGGCAAAGGCAGACAAATGTATTACGTGCACCTCCCATCACTCCGTTGGCATAAATCTCCGAGCGTCAAAACGAGAACGCCCAATCGCACCGGACATAAATTACTTATACTACAATTTATTTACAAACTTTAGACACCGCATAATGCCGAGTCCTATACGGGAGGGGTGGAGGGTGAGAGGGAGGAAATGTATGGTGTGGGAATGGGGATGGGAGGATTTGTCACCTGCTGATTCGGCCCGAAGACGTGGTGGAAGGTTTGGGAATAGTTGACGGAGGATGAAACATAAATTTGATATTTTTCTGTACCTACTAATTTTTACCTCTCGCTAAAAGAGTTATTGTATTCATGTTATAAAATATACCGTGAGTATTTTTTAACGTCAAACACTGGGTTTGTCATATCCATGGTGACATTTGATTGACAGCAATATATTTGCCCGTTCCATTTAAAATGAAACATAGGGAACGAATTTGACATTTGATAAGACGTCAATAGAGATTAATTTTTTTTAATTATACCTGCATTCTACATTAAAATTAGTTCTTGAAAAAATATAGTGCGCACCTTGTGCCCTAGTGGTTTTCTGACTCGGCTAAATTTCATACAATATTTAAGTATAATACTTCTGTCAAATTCATTCCCCATGTGTCATTTTAAATGAGACAGACAAATACATTGCTGTCAATCAAATGTCAAATCATAACTTACAGGAATATTCAACGGTTATCTGTCATATTGACAAGATGTCATTAGAGATTAATTTTGTTTAAATAATTATACCTGTTTTCTAAAAATTAAATTTAGATGTTCAAAAAATACTGTGTGCACCTTGTGCCCGAAATATGTTTAGTGTTCTCGAGTGGGTTTCTGACTCTGCTAAATTTCTTACAATATTTAACGGTGCAGTTCTATAATTTTTTATACCACTATAGAACTGTAACTCTCAACAAAAGCGCATAATTTTTTAATGCCACAAGATAATAAATATATTAGTAAACAAAAATTGTTGCGTTACAGAAAATTACAGAATCGCACTATTAATATAATACTTCTGTCAGATTCATTCCCTATGTTTAATTTTAAATGGAATGGACAAATACATTGCTGTCAATCAAATATCAAGTCATAACCATGGGTATGACAAGCCCAATGTTTCACGTTAAAAAATAATCACGGTATAAATAAATATATCATCACGGCATATTATCCATTTCTGGGTGTGCCAGTATCTACAACAGATGTAGACATCGGTAATGATGACGATATATTTTACCGTGGGGGCGCTTACCAGGCGTCACCTCACGGGCTCTCATAGCTGGTGTGGAAAGTGCACCACAGGGATCACTTTTGTGCCATTTAAAATTGGAAACATTTGGCGTCTTCTTTTCTTCCTTCTCTCGTAACTTCCCTGCACAAAATCCTTAAATGCCAGATAGTTCAATCAAATGCACAGTTTCCTTAATATTTTAAGGAAAATGGATGAAGTTAAAAAGGATCAAAATGATTTAATAACACAGTTCACATATTAATAAATAAAAATGTATTATTTTACTTCAAGAATTCAAGGTTATTCATTAAAGCATAATAATTATATTGTGATGATGCTATTATTATTGTTATTACTCGTATATCATTTTCTTCGAAGTAGATCCTTTAATATTATTGTTAAAAAAAAATTGTGTAGGCTTTTTGGACCTTTTGTTTATTGAAACATACAATTTAGTTTACATTTGGACGTTTCGATTTCTGGCTGAACGACACATTTTTACCTACTGCTAGTCAAATTAAAATGTAGCCCTAAAAAATAAAACTTTATGTATTACAAAATTACACCTTAATGTTCAACTAATATTTTTATAAAAAATGTAACAATCAAACAAATTAGTACGTAAACAATCTCGTTATTCTGTTTCATTTTATTATTATTTAATATTGTTTTATTTAGCTGATGATGATTGTGATGTCACAATCGAAACGTAAACTAAATTGTATGTTTCAATAAAAAAAGATCCAAAAATTACTCGTATACAAAAGTGATTTTTGTTCCTACCATAATGATTTCTTGTCCTATTTTAGAGCAGAAACAAAGTTAGATAAAAAATCCTTATGTAAATTAAATTTTTTTTTATATAAAGTTGTTTTAAATTTTCGAACGGCTTTGGTAAACAAAATGTTAAATACACGTAGGTCTGTAATCTTTATAACAAACTTACACTAGAAGGGTCTCTTTTTTAACTACTTATGTTAACTAATGTTGAAAGTTATAAGAATGTAGAGTTTTTTTTATAAGTTTGGCACGAAAAAAGTTAAACATTTCGCTTTAACATAAAAATAAACATTAGGATTGCCGGATGCACCCAATTTCGAGTTTTGGCCCGGCCCGGCCAGAAGCCCGGCCCGATTTCGAGTCAGTTTTCGAGCCGGGCTAGTTAATTTTTTGTCGAGTCGGGCCGGCAATTTTTATTTTCGGGCCGAGTCGATCCAAACCTCAAAGCCCGGCCCGGCCCGGCCCGAATGCATCTCTACTTGTCTTATTATCCGCCAGCATTCTTGCAGAATTGAGTTTTGATTGCTTCTTACTCTTTCCTCATAATTTTACTGCTCTCTTTCCTGTTTCGAGACACATCATAATGTGAGGCCCTAAGTTGAAGCTTGTCTAGCTAGTACATAAATCCGGTACTAGTCCTCGCAAACCGTATTCTAAAATAGCTTAAGATGACGTCTGGTAAACATCCTATACAATAAAAATTCATCAGTTATTACTGAAATCTGTAAATAAAAGCAAACTAGTACAACCAGAAATAAGTAAGTAGTAAGCTGTCTTCAACCCTTACACTAATTTGGTACCATTCGTCGGCGGTCCGTTTCCGTTGGTGTTTAAACGGCTGTCACATCCTCTGCATCTCATCTTACTACACTGTAGCTACACCTGCGATACGAATGGTCGCGGCCGGGAAGAATTTTGATTAAATTCAGTGAAATGAACGAGTAAAATTTCTAATCAGTAATTAAATGCGAGAGGAATGACAGATGGGAGGGCGCACGCCAGTATTTTATGTCGCTCCGCGTCTATAATTAGCGTGCAATAAATTAGAATGTCTGATGTCGGAGCACGGACATGGACGCACTGCTGGAGTTAGAGTTGGAGTGATTCACAGACCGCCAGACAGATGAAGTACAAGAATGGAAAGCTACAAATCAATCCAAACAGAGATAAGGTGGTTATGATATATGGGAAGTAGGTGGATTACGAAATACTTTGAGAATAGAATCAAAAGAGTATAAAATAATAGGTTTTGGATGTTGCAAATATGCAGCCGATCCATTATCTACTAGGAGTTGGATCCAGGACTTGGTTGACTTCGAACTTATTGTATGACGATCAACGCCAAAATTATTTCGAATTTTAACAAAAGTAACGCCCGCTCGGTAGACTATGTCAGCATCATTACCGATATCTGCATAACGCAGATTAAACACCCACACATAGTCTGTTCAGAAAAAAACCTAATTCAGAGTAAGCTATGAACTCAGAAATGTATAATTAAATAAAATAAATAAATATATCATCACGGCATATTACCCATTTCTGGGTGTGCCAGTATCTACAACACATATGGTGATGACCTATTGGGTGATTAAATGATTCAAGCTTGGATCAGTGGAGAACGTTTTAGGATGGCCGTCTACCTAAAACTTTTTATATGTAAATAATTTTTTTGTATAATATATATATATATATATATATATATATATATATATATATATATATAATTACAAAGAGAGAACTAAAATAAATAAATATATCATCACGGCATATTACTCATTTCTAGGTGTGCCACTCTGTTTTGTCACATCGGTAATGATGACGATATATTTTACCGCGTGGGCGTTTACCAGGCGTCACCTCACGGGCACTCATAGCTGGCGTGGAGAGTGCACCACAGGGGTCACTTTTGTGCCATTTAAAATTGTAAATATTTGGCGTCAGTCGGGATCGAACCCGGTTCCCCCAGGTTCGCGACCAGACTCTTAGGCACGCGGCCATGGGACCCCATGTATGTCTAATTATTATTCATTTCAAAAGTCAAGTTGTGAAAATTGATCGTGAAATGTAATTTTATGGAGAAAATATAATTCAGATCATCATTATGCAGATTGGCTTAAACAATAATAAATGTAAAAAATCTGTTGTGGCCAGCACAAGACCTTCCGTCAATTCGATGTATTTTGTACATAACCCATACCAAAAGGTCCTTGAAACAGATTCTATATAATATCATGTAAAATCGAACACGAACACATACTATTTTTTACAAATTCCATACCAAAAGTTTATTTGAAAAGGTTGTACAAATCCAATAAAATTATCACATAAATACACACTAAGTAAAATGCACTTGACACTTCCTTCGTTTCTTCTTCAGCTTTCCCACGCATCTTCTTCACACAGTCCTTTCTTTCTCAAGTATTCTGCGATACAGTCTTTCCATCTTCTCTTTGGCCTTTCTCTGCATGTCACTTGCGAGGAACACTATGACATACCAATTTTAGATCCTTTACTTTCTATATTTGGTTTTGCACTTGCAACTGACATCTGTCAATTAAAATTTTTGAATATACCTATCAGCTTTTTCCATGATAAATAGCAAAGCTGACTAATTTTTGAAAATTAATTTCTTTATAACGCTTTAAATCTACATCTATTGAATATGAAGGAAAATGTATAAATCAAACCGGATAGAGAGGAGTATTTTCTTTAATATGTATAATAACAAAAAATCAGAAAATAATAATGAACTGCATTTTTTTAAGAAAACCTGTTAAAAACTTTAAATAAGGGTACTTCCGGTGGATCAATTATAACCAAAATCTAATCAACTCTTCATATGATTGTACAGAAGAGGAATACGAAAGAATTATAATTTTTAGAATTGTAGTATTGAAGTTATCGTCGGAGAAAAATTTGTCACACACTGACACACATACACACACACACATACATACAGACATCATCTTAAAAATAGTAAATTCGTATTGTAGGGACCCTAAAACGTGCTTATGCATTAAAAACTCACCACCGAATTTTTTGACCAAAGACAATACCTTCCTTACCTAAAGGTGACCGAAGGTAAAAATAACATAAAACATAATATAAATTTTAATTATTGTATCTTGTTTAACACTTCCCATATTCCTATATACCCGTCTTCATCTAAATATACACACCATCACATTCGTTACCACTTCCTCCTAATTCACTATATTGACTTGGCTTCTCGCATTGATGTCATGTAAGAACAGTGGCATCTTACGTCAGGATGACAGCGTCTGTGTCTGCGTCTGTATGGGCGTCGCTGTATCAGTTTCTTGTCGTGGATGCGCGTCTCAAAGCTGCCTGTCACCTTCACTCTACTGCTGTCTCCTGCTGTCTCCTGCTGCTGCACTAGTGTATGAGATAATGCGAGCACGGAGATGATGTTAATGATTTTTCATGAAGACAATTGGAATAGTATGTGTGTCGGATGGTGTAGTTTGTAGAGCGATTATTTCTAATGAAACAAACTATGAAATTTAAGGCATGGTAGCTTATAGGAATATTTAAGCTGTTAATAAAATCGGATACGATCATTTGCATTTAAAAACAACTGTTGTGGCCAACACAAGACCTTCCGTCAATTCGATGTATTTTGTACATTCCATACCAAAAGTTCCTTAGAAAAGATTCTATATATCCAATAAAATTATAAAACGAATACTTACTATTTGCGAGGAACACTATGACATACCATTTTCTGACCCTATACTTTCCATCTTTGGTTTTGCACTTGACACTGACATCTGCCAATTATTCTTTAACTCTATACATATCTGTTGAATATGAAGGAAAATGTATAATCAAACCGTATAGAGAAGAGCATTTTTTTAAATATTTGTAATAACATAAAATGTCAAAAAAATAATATTTAACTGCGTTTTTTTTAAGAACAACTGTTGAAAACTTTAAGTAAGGGTATTTCCGGTGAATCAAATAAAACCAAAATCTAATCAGGTCTTTACATGGATGTAAATGAAAAAAGAGGAATACGAAAGAATTATAATTTTTAGAATTGTAGTATTGGAGTTATCGTCGGAGAAAAATTTGTCACACACGGACACACATACACACATACACACACACACACACACACACACACACACACACACACACACACACACACACACATACTCACAGAGAGAGAGAGAGAAAGAGAGAGAGACATACAGACATCCTCTTAAAAATAGTAAATTCGTTTAGTAGGGACCCAAAAACGTGCTTATTCATTTAAAACTTACAACCAATTTTTTTGACCAAAAACGATACCTTCCTTACCTAAAGGTCAGTGGCGTAACTAACGGGCCCGCAGGGCCCCGGGTCCGAAAGGGGCCCCAAGTTGAATCAATTTAAATATATATTTTTTTTCATGCTATTACGGTAAGTTATTTTGATAATTATGTTGTTACATAATTACACGCAGTCCAAACCAAGTGAATATGTGTATCCTGTTTTATTTTCCTTTCAAATTCTAAAACCGCTTTAAATAAAGAGGGCCCCAAAAAATACTTGCGGGTGGGCCCCCGAACTTTTATTTACGCCACTGCTAAAGGTGACGGAAGGTAAAAAGTTGTCAGTCATTTTGAATTTGAATATGCCACAAAACTTGAACACTACTGTTTGGTCGCGAACCTGGGGAACCGTGTTCGATCCCGACCGACGCCAAATATTTCGAATTTTAAATAGCACTCTCCACGGCAGCAATGAGTGCCCCTTAATGTGACGCCTGGTAAACTCTCACACGGAACAAGTATGTCATCATCATTACCGATATATATACGTAAATATTATACAAAAAAATTATTTACATATAAAAAGTTTTAGGTAGACGGCCATCCTAAAACGTTCTCCACTGATCCAAGCTTGAATCATTTAATCACCCAATAGGCCATCACCATATCCCCTCTCATTACCCTGTAACAATTCCAAGGCACCCTCTCTTTGCATTAAACAATTCCACAAACAACTGCTGCATCCAATATCCCATCCACCGTCAGATGTTTAAAACAATCATACGTACACATCACATCACCTTGTTTCATCCCCACTCCTGCCGCGCTGCTATCTTGTTTCACGCAATAAAAAGCTCGTGTTTATGTTCCACGCGAGACACTGCCGCTGTTAATTATCCCGCCGCTTGGCAGCGCTAGCGTCGCTTCTGACTGACTTGACTGCGACGGGCAGGGGGGGGGGGGGGGGGGGTGCGAGCGAAGTTTGTTTGAAATATGAATGCTCAATTCAATGTGACATTCTTTCCTGCAACTTGGGTATAAATCGCCGGTTATGGCAAAGGGAATTCGATTAATTCTTCATGCCCGGAATGCACAATAGGAAGGTAATAATCGTAAAGTACGAGAAATATTTTTTTTGGGTATTTATATTGAATGTATCGTAAGATATAAAAACTGAGGGGGTTTAAATTGTGGATATTATAAACATTTCTAGGGCGTTCGATGGTTCAATACTGGAGGAAATATAAGTTTATGGAAGGTCTGCTGGTTTGAGGCATTATTCATAACAAGGGGAAATAAAAATGTATATGGACACACCTACTACCCATATGAGTATTTTATACATATTAAAAGAGAATAGTTATTTACATTCGAGTGCGTGTAAGTTGTATTTTACAGCGCGACAGCTTTGTTTAAGGCACGAGCCCTTAAGGCGAATGCCTTATTAGCTGGAGCGCTGTAAAATACTTCACGCACGAGAATTGTATCAAACTTTTTGGCCGACGATAATGAAAATCACTTTTTACCTCCCGCTACCCTTGGTAAGGGAGGTATAGGTATCGTGCTAAAAATCTAATATCGAGATTTTAGTAAATGACCACGTTTTAAGGTCCCTAGAATCCATTTTTAACATTTTCACGATGATGTCTGTATGTGTGTATGTGTACGAATTTTGTTTGCACTCTAACTCAAATACTATCATTCAGAAAATTCTGAAACCTTGTATTTTTACCCTATTCTAATAGGAATAGAAGCCATTAGATTTTGGTGTAAATCGGATAAACGGAAATGGTACTTTACTTGAAACTCATAATGATTTTTCTTCAAAATATACCATTAAATGCCATTTTTTCGAATTTTATGTCTTATGAAAATTAAAGATTATTGAATTTTCTACAGGAATACATTAATACTTTTTCTATATATTTCACAGATAAATTTAAAAATATTTTTTTTTATTAGTCGCGAAGCCTAAGATAAAAACTATTCCTTTGTTACACAGTTCATTTTTCAAATGAATATAACTGACAGTAAATGTCACTGTCAAAAAACTGATCACTTCAAATTAATAATAGTGACATTTTAAAAAGAAAATAGTAAATAAAGCAATAGTTTTCTGCAATGGAACAGTTTGCAGCGTTAGTAAATACGTAGGTATGTATTTAAATTAATAAAAATTACATAGCGGGAGGTTTTGTGTTGGCCACATCAGATTTTTTTAATGAGATAGGTTATACTTCTTTAGAATACTGGGCTTAAGTCAATTTCCAAATTTGATTTAACTTACCTTCATTAGAGTACTTCTAGCGAAAATTTATTTGTAATAATAGACGTTGTTTATGACTGATAATATATTTATTTGCTCATGTTTTCTTCGTAATAAATAATAGGTAGGTGTCGATATTTGACATTTCAGCAATTTTCGCCTCGCGTATTTGACAGGTATATCGATCGGTGACTATGTCGGTAACGGCGGTTTTTTACAATAATGACAGATGTCGCTGCCGTGATTTTGGTTTATATAAATTAATTTTAAATATAGGAAATGTTAAAGTAACAAATTTTCTAAATGCCCATAAACGTCCAGTGTATTTTGATTATTTTACCGCATAGTTAGGCAAGTTACAACACAGTAAGCGTAAAAAGTAGGCTACACTTACTGTGTATGTAATTGTAAAGTTCCCATTACACTTCAGGTGAGCAAAAAATAAATTCCCTGTATTTGAAATAAATCGCGACAATATAAAAGTGTGGTCTAGAAGTTTATAAACATTATCATTTCCCTCTTACCGCTTCCTTAATTTGTATTACTCTTCCTCTCCACCTCCTAATTCCTAACACCTCGATACAATCACAAATTAACCAAATTACCTCTTGACTGAGGTCAGGTGGATCCGCAAGTCATGAACGCTGAAAGGCCGGACAGGACAGCCTGATCGATATCCTATTTACGAGAACAATAAACAATAAGCCGGAGCAGGGCAGGGGGGCGGGGGGGCTTCGCCTCAGAGTAGAGACGCACGAGTGACCGCGTGATTGGCACATCAAAGTGGAACGCCAACGGGATGACGACTGTTATTAAGAAATTGTAATTAAGAATCGATGGAGGAGATAAGCGTGTGATCATAATTCATCATGGAATGGGCAGGGAAGACTTCAGGAGTAAAAGAAATGATGGTTAATAGTATGAAGGACAGTGACATTCACAGTAAGAGAATTGTGCAGATGTCCTGAGAATATAATTCATTAGTCACGTGACATTTTTTTTGCCAATCAGCATTCAGAATCATCCTAGTTATTTTACAACATTGACAGTTAATTTTAACAAAAATTCGTTATATTCTGTAATTAAATATAAGCTCGTGATATGATTAATAATCGAAGATATTGCTCGTGAAACCGAAGAAGCATATTTGCAACTCGGTTCCACTCGAAAATATCATCGATAATAATCATATCACTTGTTATATTACGTATTACTGTATCATTCAATACATATAAATAATTCTAATTATATCTATTCTTTCATTCTATAAAGGATCTTGTCTTATTCTTGTAAAATGTTCAATTCCAATTCATAGAGTGGTATTACTTATATGTATTATTACTATTAATATACATATTTACCTACCATTTTAAATATTTAAGTAATAATTCTATAAGAAATATTAAAAGTACTTCCCAAAAAAAAAGGCTTTCAGTAGTGTTAGTAAAACTGTTGATTTTTCACACAGACATTTATCTGTCAATTACAAACATTTAAATTTGACAGTTTATTACAACATATTATTCAATATATTATATTTACTTTATCTCTAAATCTATAGAAAATATAATAAAAATTTTAAGTGTATTAGAATGAAAATTTTTTGGTTGAAAAATATCTAATTGATTCTATGTGTTTCTGATCACGTGTGCGAAAGTAACCAATCAAAGGAAACTTACATTGATAATTATCCTAAGATAATTATTGCTTATGTCATTAAGTTGCTAAGTAACAAACACTTTTTGACAGATAATTAAAAATTAATTGTTTCAATTTGAAAATGACGTTTTGACGGTATGATAGTGAAAATAATAATAAAACACTCTATTGTAAATCAAAAATTAGAAAATACCATTCTTTTATTATTATTACTGAAATGTGTCTCGGCATCTCGTAGTGTCAATGTCAATCTTATTATCGTTACACACTTCACGTTGAACAATATTCATAGTTACTACTGACATCTATTGGGTGATTTATAATTACAAAAATTCTGCTAAATACAAATTCTTCATAAATTTCATTAAAATTGCAAAAAAATTTTCACCGAATACCCCTTACTTCTAATTTTATCACAACTTCCTCAAGCACGTTGCTTTCAGGTAACTGTCATAAAATTATTTCGCAACTATCAATGTCCTGGGGATATTATAGCTGATAATTTTATGTTCTTCAATATTTGTAATAATAAAATATTTCAAAAATAATATTTAGAAGAAATTACTACTTGCGGTTGTCCTGTTGTCCAATTACTATGAAAACCTTTCCAGCTATTTATATTAATGTCAGATTAAGGAATCCGCAGGACTTAATTCTTATAGAATTTGAGAAATCGTTTATTCAACATCCAAACACACACACATACACACACAACACGCGCCCGCACGCTCACACTCACATGCTTAAAGACAGCATCGTAAAAATGTTATAATCTGATTCTAGTTACCTTAAAACGAGTTTATACACTAAAATCCGAATATGCGATTTTTAGCATGAATCCAATACCTCTTAGCGAGAGGTAAAACTATGAACGATGTGATTCATTGTCAATAAGAAATAAAATAAATAAATATATCATCACGGCATATTACCCATGTCTGATTATGCCACAATCTGCTTTATCGCAGATATCGGTACATATTTGTACCGTGCGGACGTTTACCAGGCGTCACCTCACGGGCACTCATTGCTGGCGTGGAGAGTATACTACAGGGGTCACCTTTGTGCCATTTAAAATTCGAAATATTTGGCGTCGGTCAATAAGAAATAAAAGAAAAACACGTATTGACACAAATTTTCTCCTTCGCTTTATTTTTCTCTTAGAGTATCCTTGCAATTATTATCAGCTCGTCGTAGTATCTTCTAAGTTTTTCCCTGTGTAATATTTCTTGCGACTTGTGGTAAGCAATTTAGAACACCACAGGTGAGAAGTGAAACTGGACACTGATAAACTAATAAACATTAGCGCGATGACGAGAGACGTGTCGCTGAACACTGCCGCATAACTCACTGTGCAGGGACGTACTTACCAGAGAAGGGACAATATGCCCACTTTGCCACACGAGACATAAGTAACAAAAAGAACAAAAAATTAAGTTATTATTTTTTGAAAAATTATGTTATAACAAATATGAAAGAATATAAAAATCTCTATACGATACATTTAAAAGTTTTATTATATCTTCTATAGAGTTATAAAATAATATGTTGTAATGAATCTCACAGCCCATGGAAACGAGTTAAAAAATTAAAATGGTTGTAATTGACATATAAATGTCAGTGTCAAAATTCCAGAGACATTTACTGAGACTTTTTCTGGGAAGTACATTTAATATTTCTTATTTTATTATTAATTAAATATTTAAAATTATGGAGATATATTACATATAATTTTCAAAAATGCCGCCACTCTAGACAATGAATTGGAAGAATCTCGAACATTTAGAAGAATAAGAGGAAACTGGTTCATAGAATGAATTAAAAAATATAAAAAAGATGTGTTTTTGATATTTTAAAAATGTTATAATCGGATTGTAGGGACCTTAAATCGTGCTTATTCAATAAAATCTGGATATGAGAATTTTAGCATGAATCCAATACCTCTCTTAGCGAGAGGTAATACATAGAATTGACAGAAGGTAATGTGCTGGCCACATCAGATTATTTCTTTAGATGATCTATACAACTACAGCAAAATTTTTGAAAGAAGTCCGATCAAGGCCATCTACGAATTGTATCTATGAATTAAGATTTTGTGCTGTCAAATTTAGTAGTGTCTTTTACTTAGTTTTTATGAGGGTACATTAGCTATTTGTGTATTAAGAGCGCAAAATGCGACATTGTCGATTGAGAGGTTATTGCCGCGCTCCTTCGTCGCGCGGCATTCTCTCGAAATCAACAATGTCAATTTGCACTCGAAACACACACAAGATTTTTTCTACAGTCACCACAATGGGGTCCTCCACCATAACAAAAAATAATAAAATGTACACTTTATACTTACAGTACTGCTCAATAAATAACGATTGGCTAATACAAAAGATGCGGTTTAAACTTAAAAAGGCTTTTAAATGATTATATCGTTACATTACCCATCTATTCTATAAAAAAATCAAAATTAGAGCATGGAAGCAAGGATTTGTGATGATTTGATGAGTTTTTGTACCAAAATGTGTGGTTAGTTGTCACGCCTGTCACACTGAAAAAGTTAACAAATATTTCAAGGAATTTGTGATTATATAGATGTACATATGTGCATTGACTGACTTCTCGCAATTATTTATTAACGAAATAACTAATAACTTTATTGTAATCAAAATAAATAGTGAACTTGAGATCAGATGTCAGAGTACGACTCACAACTATCCTACCGCCATTTGTGTACAATCATTCCATTACTAAACATAACTGTTCACACAATTTATTTTATATTTAATTTTATTTTATTATTTTCCATTCTTCTTGAGTTTTTATTCAATCTAATGTAAACATTTTACACTTTTGTTTTTGTAAATGAGTGCCCTATTTCATTTTCACAGCAGAGTGGCATTTTGTTTAGTTATGTTAAATACCAACAGAGCATATGTCAAATTGACTTGTGAACGTGGTAAATGTGTAACTATAGACAAGTGACATTTGTCAACATTGTATATTTAGAAATTTGGACAGCGAGCGTTTTTTCTACTTTGTCGCGCATGAGTGGCAAAGTGACATTTTGCGTTGACAAAAGAGAGCGCAAATGGCTACTTTCTATAGTGACTGTAGAAAAAATATCTTGTGTACCTCTTAAAAACTATGTAAACGAAACTACTAAATTTGACAGCATAAAATCTTAATTCATAGCTGCAATTCGTAGATGGCCTTGATCGGACTTCTTTCAAAAATTTTACTGTACTTGTACAAAAATTCTATGAGGGTTAAATTCGCAACACAAAGGCTTGTATTATTTATATTTTTGATCGCCATCCCAACTTTACGACTTGTATAATTACATTGGATTTTATCTGCGCAAATAAAGAGCATCTGCCTACCTACCCTTAACGTAGAGGGTGAGGCAACCTCTGTCCACTCTGCAATGCGAATGTGACCTTCTGGAAAATGATATTACATATTATAATGATTTATACGTAGACATAAAGCCGCCAGCACACAGGCGCGCGTGCTAATGACTCCCGGGAAGGGATTCTGGGACGTTATCGCTGAAACCACCCCCCTGAATAACCCCACAAGGCGCGCTACTGGAATGACCATACGAAAGATTTGTAAGAGTCAATAGTGGAAAGAATTACGAATATGGCTAAGCATTTTGATGGTTATTGATGATTATACTGAATTGGTAGACTAATGTAAGATAATGTGATTAATGCCCATTTTCATCAACAAGACTTAAAATTTAAGCCAAAAAATCTGTTGTGGCCAGCACAAGACCTCTCGCCATTACCATAGTAGGCTATATAAGTATTGTATTGCATTTCGCTTTCGAACCGTCGTTTTATAACAAAAAATTACAGAACTTTACTCAAATATTGTTTTTTATTGTATTTAACATGTCTTCTGCACACATATAATTCTAATTATATCTATTTTTCATTGTATGAGGAAGTTTCTAAATGTCAGAGATTCTTCCAATTCATTAACCAGATTGGCGGTATTTCTGATGGATATATGCATTTTACCACAATAAGAAAGATTAAATATACTTACCAGAAAAAGCTATCAGAATGTCACTAAAACTGTTGATTTTTGACACTGACATGTGTCATTTACAAACTATGTTATAAACTTTGGAATTTGTCAACTGGTTTCTTTAGTGCCTTAGCCTCTGCGATTAGAATATTCTATAAATTATAGTGTCTTTATCTCTAAATCTATACAAGATATAATAAAATTTTTAAGTGTATTAGATGGAGAATTTTATGTTCTTCAATATTTAATACAAAAAACTCACAAAAAATATATTTAGAAGAATTTTTCTAAGATACTACTACTTCCGGTTATTCAATTGTTACCAAAACCTATTCAGCTCTTCCCAGAAATGTCATATTAAGGAATTCATAGTTAAACAGATCTTATAGTTTTTGAGGAATCGTCCTTCCAACATCGACACACACACACACAAACGCACGCACACGCGCACACACACACACACGCACACGCACACACGCACGCACGTACGCACACACATATCTTAAAATTGATAAAATCGGATTCTAATGACCTTAAAATGTGTTTATTCACTAAAATCTTTTCATGTATCAATTGCTGATCATATACTGAATATGTGAGGACCACAATTCTCTCGCCGTCAAATAAATGTGTACTTATGCTCACTGTTTTCCCTTCTCCCCACTTTAACCCTTACCCCGCGGTGTTGCCTCTTCTTCATAACCTAGCATTTTCAACATGACCAATGGAATTGGCATCAGTGTAGAAATCTCCAGTCCATATTTGTTTGACGGCAAGTATAGTATCCTTTACCTTCCACTCTCTCAAAACATCTCTCCTCTTCCACTAATAAATATCTCCATCTCCATATCTCTACCCCTACAGGTCCTACTCCATCCTTTCTCAATCCTTTCTCCATCCTTTCTCTATCCTATATCCTACATCCTCTGTATCTCCTAACATAACCCACATATCTCCACACTCTCCCATCCTTCGCGCCCGGTGTCCGACGCTGCCCCGCGCGATGCTAATCTGGGCGTCCGTGTCCGGCGTCGGATAATTAGGGGCAGGAGGCTGAAACGGGCTGATAAGGCGAAGATGGACGATGGTGGAGACGACAACATGTGGATGTGGATTGTGCAAGCTCTGCACTTTGGCGATGTATGAGGGGCAAGGTCGCAGATATATGGGAAATGATTGGGGGTTGTTCTAGTAAGTGTTTTATGTAGGTGGCTAATTGGATTATAAATATAAAATGACAAAAATCTGTTGAGACCAGCACAAGACCTTCCGTCAATTATACGTATTTTGAACAAATAGTATACCAAAAGTTCTTTGAAAAAGATTCTATACAGGGTGTCAAAAATAAGTGTAACAAATTATGAGTAAAAACCTCTGGTGATGCCTAACACATTGGTGGGCGAAACGTTAGGTGTTATATCTATAAGATCATGACCCAGAAACACGAAAAAGACCCAGCCTATAATAAGTGATAAGCGTGGTGGAATATGTCATTCTAAGTCCGAAACAGGGAAACACATTTTAATGTAATACGTGTATAATCTATATTTTTACCTCCCGCTATCTTTGGCAAGGAAGGTATAGGGATCGTGCTAAAAATCACATATCGAGATTTTAGTAAATGACCACGTTTTAACGGTCCCTAGAATACAATTTTAACATTTTCACGATGATGTCTGTATGTATGTATGTATGTATGTATGTATGTATGTGTGTGTGTGTGATGTGTGTATGTGTATGGATTTTGTTGGCACTCTAACTCAAATACTATCATTTAGAAAATTCTGAAACCTTGTATTTCTACCCTATTCTAATATGGAAAGTTGTCATTAGATTTTGGTGCAAATCGGATAACCGGAAATGGCACTTTACCTGAAGCTCATAATGGTTCTTCTTCAAAAAATACATATCATTAAATACCAATTTTTCGCACTTTGTCATTATGAAAATTAAAGATTATTGAATTTTCTACAGGATACATTAATACTTTTTCTATATATTTTACAGATAAATTTAAAAATCATTTTATTTAAAAATCCTGAAGCCTAAGATAAACATAATTCTTTTGTTACACAGCTCATATTTCAAATAAATGTAACTGACAGGTAAATATCCTGTCAAAAAAATAATCACTTCAAATTAATATTAGTGACATTTTAAAAAGAAAATAGTAAATAAAGCAATAGTTTTCTGCAATGGAACAGTTTACAGCGTTACTAAATACGTAAGTATGTATTTAAATTAATAAAAATTCAATAGCGGGAGGTTTTGTGTTGGCCACATCAGATTTTTTATTTTGCGTCTATCCAATTGTCTGATCTACGAGCCGCCACTTTAAGGGGGGTGCAAGTGCACCTTTGCACCCCCTCTGGTTGCGCCACTGAAAACAGCTATTTTTAATAGCTAATATCATCAGTCCTTTGCAGAATTACAAAATATTGTTCCTAGAAATAGAGACTAATGAGTTTTGCGCTATAAACTTTATTTTCTATAATTCTTGTTAATACGCGCGAGAATTCAGTGGTAGAGTCTTAGCTACGCGCTATCTTTACTTCGTTACTCTTCTTTACCTCAGATATACAGTAGGGGACGTATCAATATCAATACTGTGTCTTCTGAACTGTAATTGAACCATATGCATATTTTTGAGCGCAGCAATTACCCGTCAATATATATATATATATATATATATATATATATATATATATATTTCTGAGTGTGCCACAATCTGCTTTATATTGGTAATGATGATGACATATTTGTACCGTGCGGGCGCTTACCAAGACACTCATTGCTGGCGTGGAGAGTGCACCACAGGGGTCACTTTTGTGCCATTCTTCAATATAGAATCGTCTTGATAACTCACACAATCAAAAAGCAAGTAAAAATTATCAATGGAACATGTTGTTATAGAAACACTGTATATTATTGTTACTACCTCGTGCCCTATTTATTTCATTCTCTCCGCTTCTCCACCCTTGTCTGGCCATCAATCTCACCAGATGTTGGTCGTCAACATCAGCATGAGACTGAGAGCGCGTCAGACAAATATACAGCTCGTGCCATACACATGTCATGGTAGCCGGCCGCTCTGTATAAATATTGACACCATTAGTCCTGTTGAGATGGACACCCGGTCATTTTTACACTACGTCGTAAATCTTAGGCCCGTATTTTCATCTCTTGAAGAAGCGCTACTTCCGAAAAATTGTTGTCAGCACAAGACCTCTCGCCATTTACATATTAGGCTTTTACATCTTCTTCTTCCTTGCGTTAATCCCGCGATGATGCAGGCTTTTACATATTGGGTGGAATTCAGTGGGTTGTATTAAGGTCTGTATTAAATCTTGTATTAAGTATATGGCAACATTGTAATATTTTCCACATGTATCAATGAGATTCAATTGTAATTTAGAAATTTTACCACATGGAAAAGTAATACAGATATCCTTTAGTCAAATGAAGAAGTATTATTGTAAATGGAAGGTGTAAAAGGAAACTCATTATTACAAAATTAGGTTAAAAATATGTAAAATTTTATGTGTCAAATATTTCATACCTGAATGTTAATGAATTTTAAAATATCTCAACCCCCGTTTTGATCAGTTTTGACATTTGTCCTTTTTTTCTTACTTCTGTTAATAATATTTTTTTCTTTATTTGATCCTTTGGTCTCTCACTTTTTTCTGGCAGGTATTACAAAGTTGCCAAAATTTTTTGACAAAGGACTGTTTTAGCTTAAAACACGCTAATACAACCCACTGAATCTCACCCATTGTTTTTAACATTTCTGGTACACACAAAAAAATTCTAATTACATCTATTATTTTTATATTTTTTAATTCATTCTATAAATAAGTTTCCTCCTACTCTTCTAAATGTTCGAGATTCTTCAAATTCATTGACGAGATTGGGGGTATTTCTGATGCGTATATGTAATATATGTAGGTATCTATAATTTTAAATATTTAATTAATAATAAAATAAGAAATATTAAATGTACTTCTCAGAAAAAGCCTTCAGTAATGTAAATGGATTTTTGGCACTGCTAATTTTTCAACTGGATTCCATGGAGGTATTTGGGCTGTGAGATTCATTACAACAGATTATTTGATATATTTATAATTTTCTATCTTTAAATCTATAGAAGATATAATAAAAATGTTCAATGTATCGGATAGGGAATTTTATATTATTTAATATTTGTCATAACATATTTTTTTTTAAGAAACTAGTACTTCCGGTTGTCCAATTGTTACCAAAACTTTAAATTGGTTAAATTGATTTTTAGTCTTATAGAATGTGAGAAACCATCCTTCCAACATACAAACAACACACACATACAGAGAGAGAGAGAGAGAGAGAGAGAGACCATTGTAAAAATGTTAAAATCGTATTCTAGTGACCTTAAAACAAGCACTAAAATCTGGATGTTTTTTTAGCATACTTCTCGTAGCAAGAGGTAAAAGTTTGTTGTATCCAGCTCAATACCTCTCGCCATTTCTTGAGCACACAAAAATTTTATTTATTATATGAGGAAGTTTCTAAATGTTAGAAAAACTTCCAATTCATTGACGGGATTGGCGCGGTATTTCTTATAGATATACTTATATATTTTAACTATAATTTTAAATATTTATTAATAAAACAATAAGAAATATTAAATATACCCAAAAAAAGCTTTCCGTACTGTCACTAAAACTGTTGGTTTTTGACACTGACATTTATCTGTCATTTACAAACATTTGATTTTGACAACAGGTTTTCTTGGTGTAGTCTGGACTATGCGATTTATTGCAACAGATTACTCTGTATATTATATATTATTTACCTCTAAATACCGTGAGTATTTTTTAACGTGAAACATTGGGTTTGCCATATCCATGGTTACGACTTGACATTTGATTGACAGCAATGTATTTGCCCGTTCACTTTAAAATGAAACATAGGGAACGAATTTGACATTTGATAAGACGTCAATAGAGGTTAATTTTATTTAAATAATTATACCTGTATTCTAAATTAAAATTAGTTGTAGAAAAAATATAGTGTGCACTTTGTGTCCGAGTGGTTTTCTGACTCGGCTAAATTTCTTACAATATTTAAATATAGTACTTCTGTCAAATTCATTCCCCATGTGTCATTTTAAATGAGACAGACAAATACATTGCTGTCAATCAAATGTCAAATCATAACTTATAGCGAAATTCAACGGTTATCTGTCATAATGACAAGATGTCATTGGAGGTTAATTTCGTTTAAATAATTATACCTGTTTTTTAAAAATTAAATTTAGATGTAGAAAAAATACTGTGTGCACCTTGTGCCCGAAATATGTTTAGTGCTCTCGAGTGGTTTTCCGATTTCTTAAAATATTTAAATATAATACTTTTGTCAGATTCGTTCCCTATGTTTCATTTTAAATGGAACAGGCAAATACATTGCTGTCAATCAAATATCAAGTCGTAACCATGGATATGGCAAACCCAATGTTTCACGTTAAAAAATACTCACGGTATATAAGACATAATAAAACTTTTAAATCTATCGGGTAGAGGATTTTATGTTCTTTAATATTTGTAATAACATAAATTTTTCAATAATAATACATATATTTAATAAAATAACTTAGTTCGAGTCAAGTGAAGACGGGCATGCAAATAGACTGGCTCTATAGCGGCGCAGAAATATATACAAATGCAAAGAAGAAGAATTATCCGAAGCCATCAATAATCACTATTAATTCATATTACTTATATTACCACATAATTCTTACCGTTATTATTCTCTGGTCGTCCTGTTCGACTCCAGCTCATCTCCTAGTGCTTAAAAAGATTCTCTGGGGGTTGAGAACCGAGACTAATGAAGAGAGGAGATCTGCAGGACGGTGATGAAGTCCACAGCGGCGTCACATGACACTGACGTACCGCTCCAACCTCCAACGACGAGTCAGACAAATTAACACGTACGAAAGTACCGTACAGAGATCGACAAAATAGAGGAGGAAAAATAAATAAAATAGAACGGATACTGTTGGTTTTAAATGCGACACGATTATATTACTCAAGCAAAGGGGAGAATGGGCATTGATTGCATGGGTAACAACCTGGAAACATGTGAATATACACCGATTTTTCGAACTTGACTTCCCAGAAAAAGCCCGTGAGGTGACGCCTGGTAAGCGCCCACACGGTAAAATATATCGTCATCATTACCGATGTCTACATGTGTTGTAGATACTGGCACACCCAGAAATGAGTAATATGCCGTGATGATATATTTATTTATTTATTTTACAAATAACAAAAAATCAAAACATGAATGTTGCACATCTTGAACAAACTTTAGCTTACAAAAATTCATAATTTTCATGTAATAAATGTTAAAAAATACCGCCATTCACACTAAGACAATATTCTAGTCGATCGTAATAAGAATTGACACCATTTGTGATGTGTTTTGGAGGTATCTCCTGTGCTGCAATACTATTTATAATGTTGCATTTTAAAATGGACAAATATTACATTGCTGTCATCTTTTGACAATAGTGAGTAACCATGGAAGTAATAAACCATAATGTTGCATTTTAACATAAATTCTCTGTATATCTGAATCCATTATTTTAATTTCTCAATGTGTAAAATTTTAGGTAAATAAACAGATATGTAGATAGGAAAGAATTAAAATGTCTACCGAACAACATTTTGCTACCCCCACTCCTAGTCTACACTTTCTACACTACCTCGCGGGTCAGGTCAGAAACGTGAGCACTAGTTCTTAAAATTTTTGTCATCGAACAGCCTGCCAGAAGCTGCCCGTTTCTCATAAAACATGTTAGTGTAAGAAAGTTAGCACTAGGGCGGCCTAGTACATGTCATCGAACAAAGCTAATGTAACTGGTTTCCATGGAGTTATTTGGACTGTGAGATTCATTACAACGGGTTATTTGATATAAACACTTATAATTCTGTATCTCTAAATTTATAGAAGATATAATAAAAATGTTCAATGTACCGGATATGGAATTTTATATTCTTTTTAACGAACTGTTTCTCAGGCACCCAATCCATATGAACAATCCCTCGCATTTAGAAAAACAACGTCAGTGCACGGTCGAGGTGCTAATCGGCTCTGATCACTTTTCTTCCTTCTTTAAATCTTCTAAACTGCTCGAAAACTTGAGTACTAGATAGACCCTCATCACCATAAACATTCTTCAACAATTATAACATTTCTATAACGGATTTTTCAAGTTTCACATAGAATTTCATATTGACAATAATTCCGAGAAAGTAATTAACTTTAATCAAAACGGTTTGCCTAATTATCTTGAAATTTTAATAGTTGATGGAGGAAAGATGACAAATTAATGTGACATACCCTGCAATGTTACCAAATTTACAGAGAAGCCGAAAAAAAAATAAATCTCGTTATTTAATAGACACACCTCGTAAAAATATCATTCAAAATAATATTTTTTTGTATATTACAATGAATTATTTTCTTTTCAGAGAACACATTTCCAGCGATTACCACAGCAGAAATCAGCGCATCTACAGTGTTCAGACCACTTGAAATGATATCCAGAATCGGGCTAGAAATCTAAAGGAGTAGAGAATAGAATACTTGCAATTCAGCCAGCAAGAAATCATTAAATGTGAGTTTTGATTTTTATCTTTATCTCTTATTTACATCCTGGAATTTGAAAACATTTAATAGTTTATTCCAGAAGTTAAGTTTGTCCATGTCAATGTTGTTACAAATTATTTAAATGTTGAAACAAACTATGGTAGAAATGACTTGGCAGAAGACTTACGTCATCAAATAATATTACTAAAGTAATGACGTCATATACTATTACGTTTACATGGGATACTAATGTATAAGGCGTGAGCATTCATTTGACTAAATTGGTCTTTTTTGACAAGTAGATATGGGGCCCCGTGCTAGTAATGGGGGATTCCAGCTCAATCGAATTAAAAGAAAATAGTAAAAAAATACGAATGTGTATTCTGAATAACGAATATTAATAAAAAAAGGAAATGGTATAATTGAGATATTTCGGAAATAAAGGGTTTTTTGTTATAGCGCTTCGACACTAATATGAAATCTATATATAATTTTTTGATTGGCGACTGAAAGACCGCCTATACGTGCATTACAAATAGCGTGTTAGGAAGTGGGGATTACTACCAATGGAAGTTAAGAAATTCAAATTCGAAAGGAGGGGCTAACATTCCTGTACTGCAGTTTCCAAACAGTTTTTATTTTAACATAAATTTCTTGCATTAAACTTAATAATTTAAATACACCTGTAATTATAAAGTATGTATTTCAAGAACATTTAGGTCCATGATGAAAACAGTTTGATATAAAAACACATAAATGTGACGTCACGTCAATCTTTTCAAAATTCGGGAGACCATAACACGCTTATTAACAGGAATTTTTTCACCAGATTTTCATCAATAGTCTTAGTTTCCTAATATTTTCAGATGAAATTAAAAAAAAAAAAATGGTGGAATCCCCCATTATGTACGTAGATATCATATGTCATCATTTTCAATAAAAAAAATACATAATTTAATTAATGTTTGATAAAAGTAATATTTAAAAAAAATAGCTTTCGAATGGCCCACCGTTGGCTAATTCCCGTTCGAAATACTTCACGACATTCATGGTTAGCTTCTGAGATTGCTTTGTTAAAGCTTTAGGCATTATTATGGTTGTTTATTACTTATGAAAACAAACAAGTAATAATGTAGCACGTCACAAATACTTAACGCAAAGAAAACTGACAACCAAGTGACAAAATAGTGACAGGATCGATATTCGTCCGATATAAAATTTAATGTAAATATTATCATGCCAACGTATGATATAAAAATCAACTACAATTATTTCAAATAATTTTAAATTCCGTAAAAGAAATAGAGATTAATTTAGAAATACTTGTATATTCATTATTTAAAAATAAATAGTTCATACAAGTTATATTTCATTTTATAAGATTTTTCAGGTTTATGACGTAAGTCTTCTGCCTAATCCATTTTCACTATAATTATTTTATTAGCCCTATGCCCGGTTTTATAAAACACAGAGTAATTTAATTACTTTCAAAGTAAATAAAATTTATTCTTTCAAATGATAGCGAACTTTTGACAATAAAATATTGTACATGTTAATAAATGAGTAAAATTGTTTCGGGGTTGTTCAATCCTTTATAAAACCGGGCATTAGGGTGTGAATTATGTACATATGTATAAATATATACAGGGTGTTAATTAAAAAGCGGGCCATAGGCGTTTAACATGGGAAATTAGTTTTTCCTTTCGCAAAACTTTTCATTTATTATTATTATTATTATTATTATTATTATTATTATTGTCGGGAGGTGGTTCATTCTTGCCCCTGTACTGCGACCTTTCTGGTCTATTGTACCCTCCGTGTTTCCTCCTATTCTAGGAGCCCTGTATGTTTTGTAAACTTCAGGATTTTCTTTAGACTAATGTCCTTTAGTGTGCAATTTCTTTGCTCCTAAAAGACTATGTGTGCTTGCCATAAATGCTTCGCAGTGACATATTAAGTGTTCAGGGGTTTCATCCTCTTCTCCACATCCTCTGCATGTTGGTTCTTGTTTGAGGCCCAACCTATGCAAATGTTTATTTAATTGACAGTGTCCTGATACCAGTCCTGTTATTAGTCTGACATCTTGCTTGCTCATTACAAGTAAGTTGTCTGTTCTTTTCTTGGATGGCTCATTCAGGAAGAGGTTGGAATGTCTTAGGCCTGATGTGGCTGTCCAATGCCGTTTGTGCCATTGCCAAAGCAGAGTATTAAGTTCTTGCTTAACTGTTTGCTCAGTTATTCCGCAACCAGGTTCTGGTCCTATAAAAGGTATATTTGTCCCATCTTTTGCAAGATGGTCGGCTGCCTGGTTTCCTTCAATTTCTGAATGCCCGGGTACCCATATCAATTTTAATTTATTCATCGCTCCTAAGGCATTCAATCTGTGGATGCAGTCCAGAATTAGTCCTGAGCCTACCTCACACGAGTTTAGTGCCTTAAGTGCGGCTTGGCTGTCTGTTACTATGGAGATTCTTCTATTGTGGTAGTTTTTCTCCAATAGTAATTGCATGCTGGTTAAAATTGCGTGTACTTCTGCTTGGAATACTGTTGCATTTGTCCCAAGTCCAACCGATTGGATGTGTCTTAGTCCCTTTGCCCCATGTATTCCAGCTCCGGTTCCATTGGTTGTTTTGGAGCCGTCTGTATAGATGACTATGTCGTCTCTTTCCACTGGACTGACTTTGAGAGTGTTCCCATGCATCGCTTTCAGGAATTATTATCCTGTAAGTTTTGTCAATGGTGTACATTTTATTGATTCTGTCAGGCACCATTTGTAAAATGGAGTGCTTGTTCATCTCTGTGTAAATTTCAGAGTGTCCATTTCCGCATTTATCCTCTTTTGAGAAAACTTTTATCCTATATGCTCCGCTCATTGCCCTTGATTTTACCACTAGGTGTATTGGGGGCAAGCTTAACAGAGTTTCCAAAACTTTTCATTTAATTTTGGACAAAAAATATTGCAGAGAATTAAATTCTACATCTAAATCATTAATCAGATTTTATTTTGCATGTTTAGTAACCTGTAAAAACTAATTTGAAATTTCATAAATATTGTTTTGTTGTAGTGTTAGCCATGGAATTTAAAAAAAATATAAAGAAATGCATATCGTTTGAACTGTCAGAATTTTGATTTTCAAATAAAAATTACAGATAATTAAATTGTACATCTAAGTGTCTAAAAATATTTTGTTTTCAAAATCTACATCTAAATCACTGCACAGATATTATTTATTTTTATTTTATAACCTGCGAAACCGAAATTCTGATCATTCAAACGATATAAAAAACTGATTTTCCATGTTAAACGCCTATGGCCCGCTTTTTAAATAACACCCTGTATATCTCTGGATTCAAAATATATCTTTCATTAAATTATTAATTAATGTCATGACATTGATAAATTTGTTTGTTTCATTTAACTTTTATTCTTTTTATCATTGTTAAAAATGTATTTATTCATTTGATTGCATAAGGCATTAACGAAAATTCTACCGTTGAACTATTACCGGTATATATCGGTAAACAGCTGTTCATCAGGTTACAGCTACCGGGATAGATATTTTAAAACGCAAGTGGTAAACAGGGTAGATTTATAACCTATGAAAAGCAGTTGAAAGATGAAACATATTTGAAATTTTCTCGTCTCGTCTTCTGTATTAACATAATTAACTTCTGAAATCTACTTCTGATTCCAACTTCGCTTGGTACCTCTACCTTCGGTTAAGCAGCCGATGCACGTCATCACTTAGTGTAAAAATCTTAATGCATTAAAATCACTAATAGTGAAAAATTGAATCAAATTTTAATCATTTTTAATTGTCAAAAAGTGTATAGCCTTATACAATTATTACTAAGATAAATAGTAGAGTTCATTACTTATCGTATATGACATGAATAATATATAAATAATGTATATCTATTTTATTCAATTTTGACGTTTTAAACTGTCATTATTAACTCCATAGCAACAATTATAAGTAACACTTTTTTCACAAGTGAATTAAATTTTTTTAAATCACTCTCACATTTTTTTAAATTCACTCTGCAACAAATAAAATAACATCAGGCAGGAAATTAACACTTACCATAGAATTTATCAGACATTATCAGCCATTTTCATTATTTTTCACGGTACAAATGACAGACAATAAACCTTTTTAAATAGATGACTTGACATCTATCATCGACGATTGTCATGCACAGTCTACTAACTGATTAGTTTTTTTTTTTGTCAAAATTAAATATTATAATAGTTTTTATTACTATTTCGTCAAAATTGAATAAAATATTGTACAAACCACGTGAGCTAAGAATGTTTATTCACTCGAAGAAATTAACTCACTCGCCCTTACGGGCTCGTGAGCTAAACTTTCTTCTCATGAATAAACATTACCTTAGCTCACTTGGTTTGTAAATATCTATTATATTATTCGTTTATTTGTTGCTATAGTTTTTGTGCGTTGTAAAGGCCTATTTATAATAACGTTAAACGCAACGCAACGACGCAACGTGACTTTAGTTTTATATATATACATAACTGCGTAATTAGAATTTTTTGTGTGTACCAGGAATGTTAAATACCACAATAGAGTTGTTAATATTTCAATTTTATTATACCGTATATGATCGGTTTTATTGATTTTTTTTACTAAATCACTCTTCGATATTTCAATTTGATTCACTACGCTCAATATTTATCACATATTTATTGATTTTTACTGCCACTCATCGCTCATTAAAATACAGCCACGCTCACGCATCGTTCATTAAAAAACAATTTGATTTACTGCGCATGATCAGAATTATTGATTTTTCGATCGATCAATCTTACACATTCAAAACCATGCCTGTCGGTACAATGTTTTTACCATGTATTATTTATATGAGTATTTGGGGACATATATAAAACAGGCCCCCTAAAGAAGGCGTCTACACTGGAAAAACTAAAGATTTTCAAGGACTGTGTGGGTGGATTTGACATATGGTGCCACCTGACATAAAAAATTTAAAACTATGATGACAGATGTTATATTGTATCGATCGATCAATCTTACAAATTCCAAACCATGCCTGTCGGTGCAATGTTTTTACTATATGTTATTTATATGAGTATTTGGGGGCATATATAAAATAGGCCCCTTAAAGAAGGCGTCTGCACTGGAAAACTAATATCATCACACCTCAAGATATCCTTCCGGGATTGGTGGATTAAAAAGTCTTGTAACTCCGTTATGCAAGCAGCCGCAAATTATTTTCTTCTATTTGTTGGCAACCTATTGTCGTCGGCAAGTGTCAGTTTCGTCTGGGACGCGAGTTGTAAGACAGCCTGTATTAACATCGTAGTAACTGGGTGACCTTCTGTGCACTATTTTTTATCAAATTTGCTTTTGAAATATCAAATTAAAGAAAATTTCAAATATATTTGAAACCATTTAAAAACTGTTGGAGAAAATATCGCATTGTGCACGTGTATTTATTACATAAATCACTTGAAAAAAGCGATACTTTTCTCAAGTGACTTGCGTAATGAATACTCATTTGCCATACGAAATTTTATCCAACAGTTTTTTAAATGGTTTAAAGAATACCACAAACTAATAATTAATATTTAATAGGTGGCCCTTTGGTTGGTCTGATGCGTCAAGAAACTTGGCGAATTTTGATACTGCTTTCGATCTTTGGATTTCAACACTACAGATCTTCTTAAGCAAGCAGCTTTATAAAAGTTGCTTTAGTTTGCAACTTTAGGAGATCTCGGATAGCTGAGCACCGGACAAATCTTCGACGTAGACGGCCATCGATGGATGAACTGGTAGGAAACTTTATTTTTCTCATAATTGTAACGTTTATAAAATATTATCTTGTTCTTATGATCAACCATGAGAACTTATAGTCAAAGGAATATGACTATATGCCTAATTATTAACTTGTTCTCATACTCAACCATGAGAACCTATAGTCAAAGTAGTGCCTGATTATTAACTTGTTCTCATACTCAACCATGAGAACCTATAGTCAAAGGAATGTGACTATATGTTTAATTATTAACTTGTTCTCATACTCAACCATGAGAACTTATAGTTAAAGGAATATGACTATATGCCTAATTATTAACTTGTTCTCATACGCAACCATGAGAACTTATACTGAAAGGAATATGATTATATACCTAATTATTAACTTGTTCTCATACTCAACCATGAGAACCTATAGTCAAAGGAATATGACTATACGCCTAAAATATCTTGTACTCAAATTCGATTTTGAGTACTACATTGAAAGAAATATAACTTTAATAAATGTCCTTATAATAACAGAACAATTTGAAATTGAAATATCGCCTATTTATCAATAAAATCTATATCTGGGAACAAGTGATTAGCATATGTTTTTCAGGAAACGGACATCAAGAAGACTAAAATAATAGTAGCTCTATAAGTTTTAGTATTATTTACGTAAGAATGGCATTGCGCACAATAAAGTGTATGCTTGTTAAAGATACGTAATTGAAGTAGTTTTTTTTTGACAGGTTGAATTGTTTATAAAATTTAGTTTAGGAAATAATTTTAAACTGTCAACATAGTTTTAATATATTTGCGTGTATTTTAATAGTTTTGTGTCTCGTGTTTATCAGTAATATTCTTGTTTACATATGCATTTCTTGATACAGAAAAATAGATTCCTAGTAGATGTCACCACAGATAAAGTGAATTGAACTACCTATAAACGAAATATAATGTACAATGCCATTCGTACGTGAGGAATACTATAGTTTTAAGTTCTTGGAAATGTATTTTCAGGTTTTAATTAAACTTTGGCTCATCGCGCCGTCGAGCAAACACGCGTTTTCTTTAAAAATTAAAAATAAATTGATTAATTTGAAGTGCATCCCGTGGCGATCATCCTAAAATCGTGCGTCTACGGTTGCAGCGGTAACCGTACGCGTGGCTTACCCAGACGGTAGCTAGGGAGAGTGCTTGGGAAAAGAAAATACCGGACGTATCGGGGGATGCTTGCAGGTGGATGGATGAGTGAGTCAGGAAGGAGGTAACAGATTCGAAACTTTGATGTGGGTGTTCGGGTTCCTTATTCAATTAACTTCACACGGTCAGAGGGGCTGGGTAGGTAGGGTTCGTGCGCGATAGCCATAATTGAGTGGACTGATATGTACAACGCACCGTCATGTGAATCCTGTTGTTATGGTGGATCGCTTCACACTTGTGTGAATGTTTCTAGGGACATTAATCCTCATAGTTGACACAGAAAGCTTTCTTATGGCCTTATGTGCTCTCCTCATCCGGAGGCAACGTAATCATCATTTAATGGTAATGGCAACGAATAGGTAAAGTTTTTGTTTGAATTAACTTTGTTGAGCACACGGGTTAATAACCGCGTTCGGTGTAGGGTATCCGCGAGAGGCGCGGGCGAATGTCTCCGGGAGTAGCTAGGTAGGTTGGCGTGCACCCTAGGTAGTTACATGTGACTGCTGCCGTGCTCTCTACCTAGTTCGAGTATTAGGCCGTAAATGCTCTGCATCGCGTGGGGTCGGCTTAACCCCCTCGTAAACTTCCGTGAGAACCAACAACGGCGTTCGACGCCACGGCGTTCTCACCATTTGCTTAGCTCGTACTCTTTCTCTCTCACACGCCTTTAGCTTAGTTTAATCTAGATATAAGATAGTTCGCGTAGACATAAGATAGCTTAGATATAAGTAGGAAGGGTTGTTTTTGCTTTTCGAGAGAGAGAGAAAAATTAACGTAACTTGACATTTTTCTTTGAAATCGTTATTAACGTAAAATAGGCTTTTTTAGATTTGTTTTTCTTTGAAATAGATCTTTAACGTAAGATAGGGTTTGCGCACTTCACTAATTTAATTTGGGGGGGGGGAACTACAATAATTTAAGTTAGATTATAAGTATTATTGTACACGGAACTGTATTTAATAAATGGTATATATAAGGGAACGTGGGTTTGGCATTTAAGGGCGGTGTTTCCCTTATATATACTATTTATTAAATAAAGGGTTTCGTTTTTAGTTCTAAGATAGTTTTAAAGTTAAAAAAAAAAACTCCCCACCGCCACTATCTTCAAGATTGCAGTGCCGACTGGAGACGCAGACCATGGCTTCTTCATTTGTTTAAAATGTATGTACAATAAAACAAACTTTTATTGCGTTTATTTTAAATTAATACCCATGTTCCTTTGGTTGTAAAGTAGGTAGTTTTAGTAAAAAATTGTAATTATTATTAAGTATTTAGACGCGGTCAGGCCAAAGTTAGATTTTAAGTATTGTAAACGAAGCTTTGTATTAATAAATATTATATATTTTGGTAAGTGGGAGGTTTGGGTGGTAACAAAATATATAATATTAATATAAAGTTTCGGCAACGGTCTTCAACTGAATAAGAAATCTTTGTACCTTTAAAAATAAGAACAAGGAATCTTATTTAGGGACCACCAAGATTTCATTTGTTAAATTAGTATTGTAAACGAAACTCTACAATATAGTATCATTTTACTTTAAAACTTAAATAATATAAATGTAGAGTTTCGTATTAGTTATAAAACTGAAATGTTTGTTACCAAATAAAATTATGGTTATATTATTTGTGTTCAATTCTGTTGCACCTTTATTCAGTCCACTGAATAAAGATACAAAATAATTAATAACAAATAATATCACTATAATAATGATAATTTTATTTGGGAACAAACATTTTAGTTTTACAACTAAATCATGTTTGACACTATTATAAATTGTTATTAGATTTGTTGACAAAAGTAACAATTGTGAACAGAATTATAACACAAAAGAAACTTAAAAGGCATTAGTGTTTAAATATTCTGTTCATAATTATTTCTTGTTAACAAATTTGGTGACAATTTTTTAACGTGTCAAACAGGCTTTAGTTGTAAAATTAAAATGTTTGTTACCGAGCAAAATTATCATTATTTTGATTGTAAATATCAATTATTTTGTATCTTTATTTTGTAATAGAAGTTACTTTTATTACAAAATAAAGATTCAAAATAGTTTATAACATCTGCAACCAAAATAATGATAATTTTACTTGGTAACAAACATTTCAATTTTACAATTAAAGCCTGTTTGGTAACGTTAAAAAATTGTCACCAAATTTGTTAACAAACTTAGTTGGGAAATAATTATGAACAGAATTTTCAAACACAAATATCTTCTACGTTTCTTTTGTGTTGTAATTCTGTTCACAATTGTTACTAAATTTGTCAACAAATCTAATAACAATTTATTTTAATGTCAAACGGTCTTCAACTGAATAAGAAATCTTTGTACCTTTAAAAATGGGAACAAGGAATCTTATTTAGGGACCACCAAGATTTCATTTGTTAAATTACTATTGTAAACGAAACTCTACGTAATATAGTATCATTTTACTTTAAAACTAAAAATAATAAAAATGTAGAGTTTCGTATTAGTTATAAAACTGAAATGTTTGTTACCAAATAAAATTATGGTTATATTATTTGTGTTCAATTCTATTGCATCTTTATTCAGTCCACAGAATAAAGATGCAAAATAATTAACAACAAATAATACAACTATAATAATGATAATTTTATTTGGGAACAAACATTTTAGTTTTATAATTAAATCATGTTTGACACTGTTATAAATTGTTATTAGATTTGTTGACAAATTTAGTAACAATTGTGAACAGAATTATAACACAAAAGAAACTTAAAAGACATTTGTGTTTGAAAATTCTGTTCATAATTATTTCTCACTAAGTTTGTTTAACAAATTTGGTGACAATCTTTTAACGTTGTCAAACAGGCTTTAGTTGTAAATTAGAAATGTGTTTTACAACGTATATCTGTCATTACAATTTGATTGTAAATATTATAAACTATTCTACATTTTTATCTTGTAATAAAAGTAACTTATATTACAAAATAAAGATGTAGAATAGTTTATAATATTTACAATCAGAATAATGATAGTTTTACTTTCTGAAACACATTTCTAACTTACAACTAAAGCCTGTTAGACAACGTTAAAAGATTGTCACCAAATTTGTTAAACAAACTTAGTGAGAAATAATTATGAACAGAATTTTTAAACACAAATGTCTTTTACGTTTCTTTTGTGTTATAATTCTGTTCACAATTGTTACTAAATTTGTCAACAAATCTAATAACAATTTATTATAATGTTAAACAGTCTCTTGTAATAGCAATAAACTTTAATTTTTATAAGAAAAAGTCTTGTAATTTTGATATAATACATATATATTATGTTTAAAAATTGATTTTTTTTTTCTAAGTCCCTACACGTATGTAGTTTTTAAAACGGCCACCAGGGTGCAGCACCGGTCGATAAATGTTCCAACTTAGAGGAAAATTTAACAAAAAAAATTTCATTTGTGTACATACGTACGTACATACATCATTTTCGGTTATACCTAATGGGAATTTAACCCTCTGAATATGGCACGTTTACTAAAAAGATGTATACCTAGTGGGAATTTGTTAATTTTAAAATGGGACGCTTATTTTTGGGTGTTTTTGCATTGAAAATCGGATGTATGCTTGATTGGGAATTTAAGTCACTAGTTTTCATCAAATTTTTCGTCCAATTTCACCTGTCAAAATATACATTTGACAGGTAAAGCTGTCAAATGTATATTTTGACAGGTGAAATTGGACGAAAAATACTGGGTTTAAATTCCCAATAGGTATACATCTTTTTTAGAGCCTTTTTGTCCCATTTTCAGCAACTCAAATTCCCGTAGTAAGCGTCCCATATTTAGTAGGTTAAATTCCCATTAGGTATAACCCTAAAATGATGTATGTACGTATGTTTGTTCAAAGCGGAGTAGTATTTCTGGTTGCCTACATTTTAGGCGCAAGCCCCTTTCTAATAGGTGCTGCCCTCTAGCGGCCATTCTAAGAACTATATACGTGTAGGGGTAGCAAAAGGGTAAAAAATAAACAATTTATATCTTAAATTATATTTTATTGTGTAATATTGTACATTAGGGATAGTTAAGTGAAATACAACAATGTAAAATACAAATAATTAATAAATACAAGTAAAATGTATACAAACTATTATTTAAACATCCCTATTTCTAATTTTTCAGAGTAAGGGTAAGTATATTATTTATTTACAAAGTACATTAAGGGTAGTTACGTGAAATACAACAATGCAAGGTACAAATAAACAATAAATACAAGTAAAATGTATACAAACTATTATTTAAACATCCCTATTTCTAATTTTTCAGGATAAGGGTAAGTATATTATTTATTTACAAATTACATTAAGGGTAGTTACATGAAATATAACAATGTAAAGTGCAAATAAACAATAAATACAAGTAAAATGTACACAAACTATTATTTAAACATCCCTATTTCTAATTTTCAGGATAAGGGTAAGTATATTATTCATTTACAAAGTACGTTAAGGGTAGTTACGTGAAATACAACAATGTAAAGTGCAAATAAATAATAAATACAAGTAAAATGTATACAAACTATTATTTAAACATCCCTATTTCTAATTTTTCAGGATAAGGGTAAGTATATTATTTATTTACAAAGTACGTTAAGGGTAGTTACGTGAAATACAACAATGTAAAGTGCAAATAAATAATAAATACAAGTAAAATGTATACAAACTATTATTTAAACATCCCTATTTCTAATTTTTCAGGATAAGGGTAAGTATATTATTTATTTACAAATTACATTAAGGGTAGTTACATGAAATATAACAATGTAAAGTGCAAATAAACAATAAATACAAGTAAAATGTACACAAACTATTATTTAAACATCCCTATTTCTAATTTTCAGGATAAGGGTAAGTATATTATTCATTTACAAAGTACGTTAAGGGTAGTTACGTGAAATACAACAATGTAAAGTGCAAATAAATAATAAATACAAGTAAAATGTATACAAACTATTATTTAAACATCCCTATTTCTAATTTTTCAGGATAAGGGTAAGTATATTATTTATTTACAAAGTACATTAAGGGTAGTTACATGAAATACAACAATGTAAAGTACAAATAAACAATAAATACAAGTAAAATTTATACAGACTATTATTTAAACATCCCTAAGCATATTTGTTTATAAAATACAAATAAGAATACATACAATTTAAGCTATGACCATAATAAACAATAAATATTTCTTAAACCAACACATTTTTATTTCAGGGGGATGTACCACAACAAAGAGACAGGGAAGTATGTAGTTATGTAACATTTATAAGGGAAATAAGACATGGGAAATTTTTTATGTTCATTCGTGTTCTACGGATTGTAATTAGTCTAATAGAACTAGTACGGCCCTTCTAGCTTTTATAGTTTTGGAGCTATAACACTTTTTTTAAACTCAATTTTACTCAGTTTTTGAGTCGAAAATTTTTGATGGTATCAGGATAACAGGAATGAAAAGAGTTCTCATATTTTGAATGTGACGACGGATTCGTGTTCTACGGGTCGTAATTAGTATAAAAAACCCTGTCCGGCTCTTCTAACTTCTGTAGCTTACAAGCTACAACACTTTTCTTAACCCAATTTTTGGGGTCAATGACCAGAATTTACTCAGTTTTTGAATCGAAAATTTTTGATGGTATCAGGATAACAGGAATGGAAAGAGTTCTCATATTTTCAATGTGAGACCGGATTCGTGTTCTACGGGTCGTAATTAGTCTAAAAAACCCTGTCCGGCCTTTCTAGCTTTTGTAGTTTTGGAGCTATAACACTTTTTTTAAACCCAATTTTACTCAATTTTACTCAGTTTTTGAGTCGAAAATTTTTGATGGTATCAGGATAACAGGAATGGAAAGAGTTCTCATATTTTCAATGTGAGACCGGATTCGTGTTCTACGGGTCGTAATTAATCTAAAAAACCCTATCCGGCCTTTCTAGCGTTTGTAGTTTTGGAGCTATAACACTTTTTTTAAACCCAATTTTACTCAGTTTTTGAGTCGAAAATTTTTGATGGTATCCGGATAACAGGAATCAAAAGAGTTCTCATATTTTCAATGTGAGACCGGATTCGTGTTCTACGGGTCGTAATTAGTCTAAAAAACCCTGTCCGGCCTTTCTAGCTTTTGTAGTTTTGGAGCTATAACACTTTTTTTAAACCCAATTTTACTCAATTTTACTCAGTTTTTGAGTCGAAAATTTTTGATGGTATCCGGATAACAGGAATGAAAAGAGTTCTCATATTTTCAATGTGAGACCGGATTCGTGTTCTACGGGTCGTAATTAGTCTAAAAAACCCTGTCCGGCCTTTCTAGCTTTTGTAGTTTTGGAGCTATAACACTTTTTTTAAACCCAATTTTACTCAATTTTACTCAGTTTTTGAGTCGAAAATTTTTGATGGTATCCGGATAACAGGAATGAAAAGAGTTCTCATATTTTCAATGTGAGACCGGATTCGTGTTCTACGGGTCGTAATTAGTCTAAAAAACCCTGTCCGGCCTTTCTAACTTCTGTAGTTTACGAGCTACAATACTTTTTTTAACCCAATTTTTGGGGTCAATGACCTGAATTTACTCAGTTTTTGAGTCGAAAATTTTTGATGGTATCCGGATAACAGGAATGAAAAGAGTTCTCATATTTTAAATGTGAGACCGGATTCGTGTTCTACGGGTCGTAATTAGTCTAATAAACATTGTCCGGCCTTTCTAACTTTTGTAGTTTAGGAGATATAAAGCATTTCTTAATTAAAGTGTCGCATTTTGAGTCGATAATTTTCCATAGTATCCGGGGAACAAAAATGAGAAAGAGTTCTACGGATGGTTATTTTATTGCTTATAGAGCTTAAAAAATAAATAATAAAATTTTGGTGTAAACAAAAAAAAAATCAAAAAATGTTCAAAAATTTTCAAAAACCCTTATTATAAAAAACTTTACCCTACGCCCTTCAAACTTTGGTATGATGTAATTTGACCCTATATTACTCATTCGAATTCCCCTAAGGAACAGCGTTTTAAGGAAAACGCTGAAAACCCAGCCGTTTTCGAGATATGGGCCCTTAAAGTTTTTTAAAGAGACCAACACTTAAATTCGTCCATTTATAGGGCTAAAGGGCCGGGAAATAGCGAATCGGGGGGATTCGAACCCGCGCTTTCCATTGGCTTGCACAGAATTGATAAAAACCCTTTGGTTTACAATATATTTGCCCTTCAAGTTTGTGGCGAAGGGCCTGCGCTAATTCCTGAACTATAAGAGCTAGAAAATCCGGACAAGTGTTGTTAAACCTACTTAGATCTGCATAAATGAAATCCGTGGTCAAATTTTCCCTAAGGGCTCAAATAAGCCCTTAGCCCTTTATAATAGGACGGACTCCTATCGGATGGTTATTTTCGTACCTAGAGAACTTAATACTAAAAGATAGCATAGGAAAATTCGGACAATCCTTAAATATTAAGATATTTCCCTGTCCCTTTTGTTATTACATAGGAAAGGTAAGGAAACTACTATTTTATTTATTTATTCTTATAAAAAGTCATATATTATCATCATCCAGTGCTGTAGTCACCGTATCCTATTGCTGGGTGTACTAGGCCCTTCGCGGAACTCGTAAACAAACATAAACATTGTTTATTTTGAGCGCCAAAGTACAAAAGATATAAAAAATAAACACTTAATTAGAGTGGGGATATTACGTGATAATATTAATATTATGTTTTTACAATAAAGACTTCAGTTCCTTTCAGTCTTTGGTGATGTGAACATCGTGTGCTTGTGAATAATCGTGTAGTGCCATATAGCAACGAAAAAGTTTGAAATTTTTATTGAAATCGTTCTCTATTTACATCGTATAGTTCGCTATATATTTTAAAAGTGTTAGATTTACTCTATAAATATTTTTAAAATATTTAAATAGCTTTAAATAATTGTCATTTTGTTTAAACTTTTAAAAAAAATCTAAATTTAATAATTTAATAGTACACTAAATTTAAATGTTCATATGTACATTATTATTTACAATAAAATCTAAATATTCAAAATTCATTTTTACTTATACAACGTATGTCTGTTTCTTATAATTTTAGATATTATTTAAAATGTTGCATAAGACTCTGTCCTTCCGTTAGTGTTCATTGTTTAATCCTTATTCAAAATTATATTGTGTCGTGAGTTAGTTTACTATACAGTTGCTGTATATTTTAAAAAAAGTCTTTCCTATTATTAAAATGTGTATAATTGTCCGTAAAAGTGTTTTACTAATACCAAGTGTTATACAAGTTATTCTAATTGGAGTAAGTGTTACGTAATATTTACTACAAAGTGTATTCTGATCTGTGAAAATCGCCGATGATGATATATTACAGTGATGATACAACAGCGGATAATATATTATGAAAATTCGCCATAGGTAAGTATGAACCTTTGATATTACATTTACATATCTTCTAAGTTGTTGAACACAAAACAAATGTGTCTGCCAATGACGAATTTTATGTAAAATATAAATTTTTTCTTCCCTATTTACTATCTTTATTCTTGTAGTAGTGATAAATGAAAATATGGAAAAGTGTACAGAGAAAATTTGACGAAAATACATGTATTTTAACGCCCCGTAACTCCTAAACCAATCGAAGTTAAAAATTATAATCAGACGTATCGTACAGAGAATTTTATGTAGATTACAAATTTTCATTGTGCAAGTTGCTATCGTTAACCATGTAGGAGTAATAAACAAGAATGTGAAATAACGCATGACAAAGTTTAGTGGAATATACAGTTTAACTCTCACATTTATATTTCATAGAATTTCAAGTATGGAGATCAGGCGAGCCAGTTCACCGCAGGAGATGGTTTCCTGATCCATACAACGAAATCAAGTCCACCAGGTTCGGAGAGAAGCCCCAGGAAACTGTGGACACACGAACGGGTTCTCCAAGTAGCGATGTCTGCGTTTCTTACCACTGGAACGTCGAAAACGTGATCATCTGCAAAAAGAAATGATTTGTTAATAAAATTATAAATGTAATAACTTATTTATTGTATCTGAAATTTGTGTTTATCTGTATTAATAACACCGATTTTTATATTAATATCTAAAGTTGAAATTTCTTATAGAAAAGTATTTGTCAACATTTCAACAATTTTAAAACTTTGCTTACTTAGTTTCAGAAATTTTGAGCCCTAAAGTTGAAATTTTCAATTCAAATTCCTGAAACTTAGTGTACATAATTTGAAAACTGTAAGTTGCTATCTCACTTAGTTTTTAATTTATTTTATTTTTATCATGGTATACACAATAGATATTTAGCTATCTTGAAACAAACATGACTAATTTTTTTCCAGCAATTCGAATTCGTGTAACATTACTACTATTTCATTTTGTTTTTGAATAATTCTATTTTAAACTTGATATACACAATAGACATTTAGCTATGACTAATGAAAATCATGAATCGAATGACGCAAGGGTAAAAGATACATTGACGGGCAGTCAATGTATCTTTTACCATTCATTAGTTACCTAAAGTAAAAAAAATATTGTCAATTTCCTTTAAAAATTTTGGAATCTAAGACCTAGAATTTTTTAAAAATATTTTTCCCGTAATTATTGTGTCCTAGTTAAGGGGAAATGACACTTTTCATTTATATACAGGTGGTCGGATTTTTAGTGGGCTACTGAATGTTTAAAGTTACCATTTTTTATTTTTGCTTACTCTTACTATTCTAGTTGGACACGATTATTCAAAATTGGTAGCATATGTAGAAAAGTCCATAGAATCGAATGGCGCAACGCCTGTCAATGTATCTTTTACCATTCATTAGTTATAGACCGTCAAAGTCAAAAAATATTGTCTATTTCCATTAAAAATAAAAAAAATATATTTTAGTAACTAAGGCCTAAAGAATTTTTTCATTATGTTTCTTGTAATCAGCGTGTCCGAATTAAGGGAAAATGATCCTTTTCATTTAAATAGTGATCGGATTTTTAGTGGGTTACCATTTTTTTATTTTTGCTTACTCTTACTATACTAGCTGGACACGATTATTCAAAACTGGTAAACATATGTAGAAAAGTCCATAGAATAAAATATCACAACGCCAGTCACTGTATCTTTTGCCATTCATTAGTTATAGACCGACAAATTCAAAAAAAATTGCTAATTTCCAATAAAAATAAAAACTTCTATTTTGGAATCCCGTAATCAGCGTGTCCGAATTAAGGGAAACTAATACTTTTCATTTATATGTAGGGTGGTCGGATTTATAAGTGAGCAACTTTTTTAAAGGTACCATTTTTTTGATTTTTTGTTTGTTCTTACTGTACCAGCTCGACACGAAATTTGAAAATTGCTATACATATGTAGATAAGTCCATAGAATCATTAATTAGTTATAGTCCGCCAAAGTCAAAAAATCATGTCGTGTATTTCAATTAAAAATATTTTTTTCATTATTTTTCGCGTAATTAACGGGTCCGAATTAGGGGAAAATGATACTTTTTATTTAAATACAGGTGGTCGGATTTTTAGGGAATTGATGAAATTAGTATTAATGCACATTATACATCGATAAATAAAAAACTTGCTTTATTATTTATTTATTTACAAAATATAAAAATCTGTTGTGGCCAGCACAAGACCTCTCGCCATTTCCATATTAGGCTAAATAAGTATTATACTGCACTTCGCTTTCGAACCGTCGTTTTATAACAAAATATTACAGAACTTTATCCAAATATTGTTTTTTATTGTATTTAACATGTCTTCTGCACACATATAATTCTAATTACCGTGAGTATTTTTTAACGTGAAACATTGGGTTTGTCATATCCATGGTTACTTGACATTTGATTGACAGCAATGTATTTGCCCGTTCCATTTAAAATGAAACATAGGGAACGAATTTGACATTTGATAAGACGTCAAAAGAGGTTAATTTTGTTTAAATAATTATACCTGCATTCTAATTTAAAATTAGTTGTAGAAAAAATATAGTGTGCACCTTGTGCCCAAGTGGTTTTCTGACTCGGCTAAATTTCTTACAATATTTAAATATAATACTTCTGTCAAATGTGTCATTTTAAATGAGACAGACAAATACATTGCTGTCAATCAAATGTGAAATCATAACTTATAGGGAAATTCAAGGGTTATTTGTCATATTGACAAGATGTCATTAGAGGTTAATATTGTTTAAATAATTATATCTGTTTTCTAAAAATTAAATTTAGATATAGAAAAATACTGTGTGCACCGAGTGGTTTTCTGATTCCGCTAAATTTCTTATAATATTTAAATATAATACTTCTGTCAGATTCGTTCCCTATGTTTCATTTTAAATGGAACGGGCAAATACATTGGTGTCAATCAAATATGAAGTCGTAACCATGGATATAACAAACTCAATGTTTCACGTTAAAAAATACTCAGGGTATATATATTTTTCATTGTATGAGGAAGTTTCTAAATGTCAGAGATTCTTCCAATTCATTAACCAGATTGGCGGTATTTCTGATGGATATATGCATTTTATCACAATTTTACCTATAAATTCAAATATTTAATTAATAAAACAATAAGAAAAATTAAATATACTTCCCAGAAAAAGCTATCAGAATGTCACTAAAACTGTTGATATTTGACAATGACATGTGTCATGTTATAAACATTGGAATTTGTCAACTGGTTTCCTTAGTGCCTTAGCCTCTGCGATTAGTATACTCTATAAATTATAGTGTCTTTATCTCTAAATCTATGCAAGATATAATAAAATTTTTAAGTGTATTAGATGGAGAATTTTATGTTCTTCAATATTTAATAAAAAAAACTCCCAAAAATTAAATGTAGAAGAATTTTTCTAAGAAACTACTACTTCCGGTTGTTCAATTGGTTCCAAAACCTTTCCAGCTCTCCCAGGAATGTCAGATTGAGGAAACTGTAGTTAAATATTTTTTAAGTCTTATAGTTTTTGAGGAATCGTGTCTACAACATCCAGACATACACACACACATACACACATCCACACACACAGACATCATTTTAAAAATCGGATTGTAGGGACCTTAAATCGTGCTTATTCAATAAAATCTGGATATGCGAATTTTAGCATGAATCCAATACCTCTTTTAGCGAGAGGTAATAACGAATGCACCCCAAGCCTGTCTTTTTCTTTTCTCTATTTTACTACCCTTCCTATTAGACCTTCCTAGAACGCAGGACGCAGGACATAGCACCGAATTCAATTTAACCCTCTGTGTTTAATTACAACTTTACGTCTGTACAGGTCGTCTCATCCTTCTCATTGACGAACTGCCCTGGACCATAACTCAAGGGAATTGCCTCCCTCGTCCTTATGGTCAGTGCCTTTTATACGTGTCGTGTCCTGCATAGGGATAGAAAGGATACCTGCAGGACCTGATCAGAGAGGAATTAATGATCTGGAGCTAACGACGAAAGAGAGAGGGGGTTGTAATTGAATAAAGGATCATGGGAGCCTCTGGTAAAAACAACATAGTCCAAATATTGTAAATATGAGTTATATACCGTGAGCACGATTTAAAATATACTGGTTATGCCACTTGTCATGTTTTTCATTGTTTCTGATGGTCCGCTTGATACGTGTTTTCTTGAATAATCCGCTAGATGCGCTACGTGAGAACGACCCTACCACAGCAAACTATTTTTACATAAAATATAAAAAATGAAATGCATAATGAATTTATTTTTAATATAAATTTAATTTTATGGAAACCTGAATCAATACATTGTTAGAATTTAAAATTGGAAAAACTAAATAAATTTATAGAATCGTACGCTTTCCATTCGGTAATAATATCTTCTTCCCGAAAATGTTTTCGACAAACATCATTCAATTTTAATTTGCGATCATCTCTACTAATTGCACATTGCCATTTTTTAAAAGTGATATATCGAGTGAAGCAGCAAACAGAGATTTTTTCAGTGGATTTCTTATAACCGGTTTCACATTCAGGAATGAAACATTTTCTATTTAATTTTCTTTTCATTTTGCATTAATTGCAATATTTTTCAACAAAATATTTATATTACATTACATATAATACAAATATGTACTTCAAAACCTGTATTATTTACCTTTCTATAAGATATAACATGTAATATTTTCAAAATGACAGGTGTCAGTTGGGTCGTTCTCACGTTGCGCCTCTAGCGGAAAACACGTATCTCTTTGGACCCTCGTTTTGTGCAGAGTGGCACAACCAGTATATTTTAAATCGTGACCGTATTTTTAACGTGAAACATTGGGTTTGTCATATCCATGGTTACGACTCTACATTTGATTGACAGCAATGTATGCGCCTGTCCCATTTAAAATGAAACATAGCGAACGAATTTGGCAGAAGTATTACATTTAAATATTGTAAGAAATTTAGCCTAGTCAGGAAACCACTCGAGAGCACTAAACATATTTCGGGCACAAGGTGCACACAATATTTTTTTACAATTAAATTTCATTTTTAGAAAACTGGTATAAATATATAAACAAAATTAACGTGTTTTTATACCTCGGCTTACGCCTCGGGCTCAAATTCCCGCAGCAGGCCATAAAAGTCTCCTTGCGCTCTTAATACATAAATAACTATTATCGCAGATATCGGTAATGATGATGACATATTTGTACCGTGCGATCGCTTACCAGGCGTCACCTCACGGGCACTCATTGCTGCACTACAGGGGTCATTTTTGTGCCATTTATTCGAAATATTTGGCGTCGGTCGGGATCGAACCCGGTTCTCCAGGTTCGCGACCAGACACTCTGGCACGCGGCCACGGGACCCCAAATAATAAATTGCAATTTCGAAAAAAAGTTACTACTCTTACCGCGTTGTATCATTGTGTAAATATAATGTACTCACATATTTCTCTATAAAAACATGAGTACCTACACGTATAACGTTGACAATAAAAAAACAGAAACTTCTTTGTTTAAATAATAAGAAAAAAATTATTAATAATTTCAGAATTTAAATTTTAAAGTAGATTTGTAGAGTTTTGAACTTTGCATTTTTCGGGTTCTGTGGCTAATTTCACAAATTTCTTGTTCTTTACAAAATATTCATCCCCACCCCAATTGCTGCTAAATAAAATAAATGGTTATCTAATACAAACCCATCAATTATAAATTGTCGTTGCTCATTATTTTATTTTTTATTTAGTTATTTTTTAGGGGAAACATTAATTCTTGTTATCTAATACCCGTCAATTACCCGATGTAATTTTATCATTTATTGTGTTGCAGTTTTATTGTGCGGACGTGTGTATGGTGTGCTCGTGTAGTGACTAGTGAGGCCTCGAGGACGACGTCCTGGTGCATGGAAACGACTTCTAATACCCCTGCCGGACTTGGAAACCTAACTAGGACTTCATTTTTCACAGTGAGTTTTTTTTTTGTACTTTTAAAATATTTTAGATATAGGTAGTACACATATCTGGGTATAGTTTAAGCTTATTCTGATGACATTCAAAATATTCAAAATTTATAAAACGATATCTTATAAATAATTTATCTATCTATATAAATGTTTCTCATGTTACACTGAAATAAAAAATATATCACTCCCCGGCATTTTTCCCATCCTTTCATACATTTATTTATTATATTATGTTCTTATATTTATTTAAAGATGATAAAGGAAGGCATAAATGGTCCACGTGTATTTTAAAATTATTTATTACGGACGTTTCGGGCTTAGGGCAAGTCCATCTTCAACTTCGAATTGATTCGGTAGATGGTTGCAATGCTGTATTTCAAAATGTTATTGACTTAGTTCATATAATGAATTTTTGTTATAAATAATAATACTGTATATTTCAACGATAGCTGAAGATGGGCTTGCCCTAAGCCCGAAACGTCCGTAATAAATAATTTTAAAATACACGTGGACCATTTATACCTTCCTTTATCATCTTTAAACCATTCAACGGTTGGTCCTTCAACCCTTTTTCTTCTTATATTTATATTACACATTTTGCGAGCTGTTTTTTCACCCCTAACACTTTATAAAAATGATGGTCTGTTAGGCAATGATTAGGGTGAGGTCTATGAACATATTAATTTGTCAACGGGAAGTTTCAATCGTAGAAATAGGCCCTAATGATTTTGTGAAAAAATCATTAACTTTGATTTGAACGCGATTTTAAAAAAATCCTAATTCGGAGTAGGCCATGAACAAAAAAACTTATGTCAATGTGTAAGTATTTAATTAAATATCAATTTGGGACGAGATATAATAGTCAAATATGGTATCTAAAGGAATCAAAGCTTTTCTTCTTGTAGCCTTATTTTCGAAATAGAAACAAATTAGAAAACAATGAATGGCAATATTCAGTATCCTCTTTTTCATCTTTTCTCCTCAAAATTACATTTCACGATCAATTTTGACAACTTTGCTTTTGAAATGAATAATGATGAGACATACGTTTCTGTGTTCACAGACTACTCCAAATTAGGTTTTTTCTGAACACACTGTATCATGCTTTTATTCAATACTGGCTGTGACTTATTTCATTTATGGCTAGTTACACAGCTTATAGTTAATGTCTTAATTTACAGGTTAACAAAAAAAGTGCATATCGCAATTTTGACAGTAATATTTTACAACTCGTTTGACATTTCGTTTCTATACGATATTGTTAATTTAACAAACTGTTAATTTAACTATAAGCGGTACAGCTGGCCATTCATGAATCTAAATTTTCTTTCAAATAAATGCAAAATATTATTGCCTAAATAAAAATGCTATTTATAATTTGGTTCAACATTTTAGAACATTAAAATAATAATAATAATAATCATTAGATAACTATGCTATATAACCATATTTTTTATCAAGTGTTGAGTGTAACACATTTTACCTAAATGAACCTCAATCGCATAAGACATTCAGGGGATCACTCACACAATAAAAATTGGTTTTTGTTTTTATATTCTTTATATATTTCTCTTTTTTGTTTGTTTTACTCATATATACTATATACATTCCACAGTTACTCACACCTTACATTCTTAATTATTTTTGTAATTCTTTTAACGGGCCATAAACCAATTTTTAAAAATATTTTTAAATGAAAGTTCGTTTTTGTATAACTACATTTGATTTTTAAAAAAATCTATAGCTATCTTATACCAATAGTGTGACGTTATCTGTGGCCCTGGAAGTAAATTCAAATATCTCGCAAAGTAATTATTAAAAAAATGTTTTTTTTTTATCTTAATCGTTATTTATTGTACTTTAAGGATAAAGCGTACATTTTATTATTTTTCGTTATGGTTTATGGGCCCATTTAAAATTATAATACTTGATATATCATATCAAGTTTTGTACTGACATTGTATTACACATATTTGTACATTGACCTTATTTTTGTATAGCATTGAAATTCATTGTTGCAGAACCCTTACCCAATCGAGATATCCACTGCCTAGCTGACGAAGGCCTGGTAAATTCAGTTCTTCAGCACTGGAGATGGTGCCATTGTTGCAGAGCATCCATAGTCCACTGCAAGACTTCTGGCTTCTCACGAGTCCTGAAGAATTTCCTGAAAAGAAAAAAAATACATTATTGTAGTTTCTGTATGTTTTAATTGTATTTAATTCTTTGAATTTACTTATATGTACAATATAATAAGAAATGAATAGTTTTCACATAAATATATTTGTACTTGTATATATAGAAAATTTGTATTCTTAAGAACATAATACATGCACACATATATAAAATCACGCGAATCCCACTTAGTGGGTTAGCAAAAACCCGAAAACAATATTAACAATAGGAAAAGGGATAAGAGTAAGAGCTCAGCTGACTCACTTCACTCTTTAACAACATTCTTCTTTCGCCTTATCCACAATCATCATAGCATTCCTACATAAGAACATATTAGGCAGTGGTTTATTCATACGAAAAACTTAAATGAATTTCATATGCATCAAGTACTATGTATACTGAAAACTTAAGAAATTTGCTCACGTATATAAATATTCATAGGTCTAACATATAAAGAACAAATATTAAGTATTAATTTTCTCCGAGAAGAAATAATTCTATTTACAGCAAAAGCCATTAGTAAAACTCTAAAAAAACCTTCATTTTTGCACTTATTAAATCATTCGTACATACATTATTAAGTACTCTTAAAAAATTAAATAATTTACGTAGACATATAATAAACAGAACTAAGCAATGAGCAAGTTTCACATTTTTTAAAAAGCATTTTAAATGAAGTTTTTATGCAATATTGTCACCTTAGAAAAAAAATCTAATTTATTTTTATTTTCGGAAATAATTAAATAAACATCATTCATAGCCAATAGGAAAACTGTTTACGTTATTTACATAAATAAAAGTAGGTCATAGTTCGTTAATGTTAAACTGTATGTACTCTGACGTCACATTCTGTTTCAAGTCTCGTGATTATCAAAATATTACACAAATATTAATATTTAATTATAAAATATCTAATGGATATTTTTGGTAATATTGTCAAATTTGTGGCTCTTTAAAGAAAAATATCTTTTAAAATTCAGTATTTAGAAGCCGTATAAAAATGCTTGCAACTTGCAACAGCCCTATTATGCAGGATGATCATTTTTACATAGCAGTGAATGAAAAAAATAAGTGAATATTTTGCGTGTTGACATTATGACATTTAACGAAACAAAATTTTCACTTATTTTTACTTCTTGCTAATCAGATTTTGGTGAATAAGCACGATTTAAGATAGGGAGTTTAAAATATATAAAATAATATATTTTAAAATGAATCAAAAAGCCCATGCATATGGATGAAAATTCATTTATTCTTATACATAAAAAGAAAATCATTCTTGATACTTACAGAAAAATTCATATACGAATAAATGTATGTACCAACAATTCTTACATTAGAAATAAGTTCATGTACTCTGAAAGATAGGAGAAATATATACTACATTTTTATCATACTTACATAATTATTATTTCAACATTTAGAACAGGGTTTCTCAACGTGGGCGATTTTTTATGGGGGGCATTGAAGACGTAAAAAATATTTTGTATATAACTTGAAAACAATATCTTATATCACTATATGACGCATTCGCCTAAACTTTCCTATTCGTGAATTAAGACAACACTTTTTCTCATGTTGCATAAATAACTTATAACATATACTTTATGAACCTATCATAAAGTTTGATTTTTTTTAAGTAAAATATATCATCATACCTTTTCCAAATATTTGGGATATTTTTAAGTAAAATATATCATCATACCTTTTCCAAATATTTGGGATATGGCAGTTCTATTTAAAGATAGATAAAATTCATATACCGTGAGTATTTTTTAACGTGAAACATTGGGTTTGTCGTATCCATGGGTACAACTTGACATTTGATTGACAGCAATGTATTTGCCTGTCCCATTTATAATGAAACATAAGGAACGAATTTGACATTTGACAAGACGTCATTAGAGGTTACTTTGTTTAAATAATTGTACCTGTTTCTAAATTAAATTTAGTTATAGAAAAAATATTGTGTGCACCTTGTGTACAATATTTAAATATCATACTTCTGCCAAATTCATTCCTTATGTTTTATTTTAAATAAGACAGGCAAATACATTGCTGTCAATCAAATGTCACATTGACAAGATGTCATTAGAGGTTAATTTTGTTTAAATAATTATATATGTTTTCTAAAAATTAAATTTAGTTGCAGAAAAAATATTATGTGTACCTTGTGCCCGAAATATGTTTAGTGCGCTCGAGTGGTTTCCTGACTAGGCTAAATTTCTTACAATATTTAAATATAATACTTTTGTCAAATTCGTTCCCTATGTTTCATATTAAATGGGACACGCAAATACATTGCTGTCAAGGCTGTCAATAAAATGTAGTAACCATGGATATGACACCCCCAATGTTTCACGTTAAAAAATACTCACGGTATTTGCGATCATTAAAGAACAAATATTTATCACATATTTTAATTGTTGCATTTTTGAGGGTTAATGTCCTGTGTACCTACTTATAATAATGAGAAGTAACACAACACTTTAAAAAAATCTGTTGTGGCCAGCACAATTCCTCTCGCCAGTTCCATTTTATGTTCTATAAGTATTGTATTGCACTTCGCTATCGAACTGTTGTTTTATAACAAAAAAATTATAGAACTTTACAGACACACACATCATTGTAGAAATGTTATAATCGAATTCCAGGGACCTTAAATCGTCCTTATTCACTAAAATCTGGATATGCGATTTTTAGCATGAATCCAATACCTCTCTTAGCGAGAGGTAAAAATATTTTTGGACTATATTAATTTTCAATAAATATTTTATAATGCAAGTACAATATATTATATGTTGTCCTATTGTTAAAAATTCATCATTAAGTTATTTTAATTGTTACAGAACCCTGTACACAGATTCTGAAGAAAAGCTGAACGTCAAACGAAAGACATTTTCATTCTGAAGACTTCAGACGCGACTTCCTGAATCCTGAAGTTGATTACATGCAGAATATCTTCCAGAAAAAGATCACAACTTTTCAACCATTGCCCAAAGTTTTTCCCCTCATATGTTTATATTATGTAATAAAATAATAAATATATTTATCAAAACATTGAATATTTTTTTAATTTATAAGATATGTATTTATATAATGTTCGGTAAGACGATTCTATAGCAGTTCTTAAAATGATGTAAAACATGAGATTCTTGCGAAACGCTACAGTCCGCACTATTGAACTATTTATTACAAACTATACATATTATGAAAGAAAAAAGTATGAACTTTAAACTAACCGTACATTTTTTGAAAATTTTTTTTAGGGACCAAGTTATGACTACTTGAAAAACAACTAGTTTTAATAGCTGATATCATCAGTCCTTTGCAAAATTTCAAAATTTTGTTTGGATCATATTGTTCATTAGTTTTATATTAATAACATACTAAAAATTTATACTCAAATTTCTAGAAATAGGGGCTGAAGAGTTTTACACGATAAACACTATTTTCTAGAATTCTTATTAATTTGAGCTCATAGTTTAGTAGTAGTCTTAGCTACGCGCTACCTTCACTTCGTTACGCTTCTCTGCCTCAGATATACAGTAGGGCACGTATCAATACTGTGTCTTCTGGACTGTAGTTAAATCATCTGCATATTTTTGAGCGCAGTAATTGTCTCGTCACTATAGGATCGTCTTAAAATGCAATCTATTAAAAAGTCCATTAAATACCCTTTATCGTAAATATATACTTTACTACAATTTTCTATCATGCATAAGTATAACTTAGAAAATAAGTATCAATAACCTTATCTTCTCACACAAAATTACGACAAACACATTGTAATAATACACATATGTATTTGTAACAATTCTTTATTGTAATATGTTCCATATGTACTTGTTTTACAACAATATAATAAACAAACTTTGCAACTTACACTATTTTTTACTACAATACCCTATAAGATAATCATATTAAATATCATAAATCCTAGAGCAAATCTTACTTCAAATTCGTATTGTACACGACGAAAATAATACAATAGAACTTTTCCCGATTTTCTAGCATCAAAAATAACTTCATTAGTGTAGAAAACGAACTTTGAAAGTGCTCTAAATAAATGCACTGCATTACATAAATCACAACAATCAAAATAAAGTATATCATAACAAATAAATAATCGTAACACCATTCAAAAATTCATTTCATTAAATATATTACATAATACAAGCAACCAATCCAGCTAGCCCAGCATCCTAGCGATTCACGAGCGCAGCAACCGAGCGGTTCACCAGCTAACCCACCAGCAGAACCGCACCACCCGTAGCCCAGCCTGCGGTCTGGGCTACGGATCTGGTGGCCAGCCAGCCAGCAGCCAAAAATCAGCTAGAAACCTGTATATAGCTACATATAGGCGTGATTACGTAATAATACGGAGAAGACCGTCCGGTTCAGAACCACCACTCACGCTGAATGGCTGTAAATTCATAATACAGTCAGTATATAGCTAGAAATCTTGATAAGAAGGGGTATGATTGACGATTCGGCGTACAAACGCCTTGCTATAGCCTTTCGATCGATGGATTTTTAAATTTTGGTGGGTGAATGCTTTGGGATTGACTGAATATCTGCTAGAGAGCTCAAAAATGCTCGATTCTTGAATAGCAGCCTTGCCATGTGCTGTAAATCGCCGATTCTATATGATTTTTAAATTCTGACGGCCAGAAGCCTTGCTGTAGCCTGTCGAGCGATGAATTTTTAAATTTTGCTGGGTAAATGCCTTGCGATCGGCTCAAAATCTGAAAAATAGCTAAAAAATGCTCGTAGCGGCAGTAAAGTGCTACTTTTCGGCCGTTGCGGCCTTAAAACGTCGTTTTTACGCGATTTTTCGATTTTTGTCGACCAGAAGCCTTGCTGGAGCTCGCCGCTCGGATTTTGCTAGCTAGAAATTTCGTCGTACGCTGCATGCTTACGTAATCTGCTGTGCGTCATGGATCTGAAATTTGATTCTCGTGCTCGTAGTGTTACGTAACGTTCGAGGTACTGTAATTAAAATGAGGGTTGCAATTGGAGCGTGTACGAACGGAGTTTGAAATAAGAGATTATGTAACTTACAATATTGTTTATTTTTTGCTTACATAATACATTGCACTTATGCTAATACTTATACTATGCATTTAAATACATACAAAATAATTAGATGTATTTATGATTGATATGTAGATTAGTCTAGACTTTTGAGCTGAAAATTATGAAATAAATAAAACAATAATTAATTTTTAACAATGCATTTATTTAGAATATAACGTACATGATTTACAATCATTCGTATTTGTAACAATAATAACTAAACCAAATTTTATTAAATATATCACATATCACATACGACATCAATTTTATGAGTTAGAAATTATTTTTTATATTATTTTCTACATGTAATACAATACTGACAGAAGCGTATACATGGATGCTATCTGTAGCTATGGTGAAATTCATAAAACAAGAACACTTTGTCGTGAAAAGATTTAGCAATTGCAACAATAGGCCAACAATGGTGACCCTAAGCTTGTGGTTGCCGATCCCTAATAAATCATTATCATTTATTAGGGATACGACAAAGTGTTCTTGTTTATGAATTTCACTATACAATAATAACACAAAGCAAATACATAGATGCTATTTGTAATACAATTATATATTATAATAAATAATGATACATATAAATAATATATTATATTATCGCAGATATCGGTAATGATGATGACATATTTGTACCGTGCGGGCGTGTACCAGGCGTCACCTCACGGGCACTCATTGCTGGCGTGGAGGGTGCACCACAGGGGCCACTTTTGTGCCATATAAAATTCGAAATATTTGGCGCCGGTAGGGATCGAACCCGGTTCCCCCAGGTTCGCGACCAGACACTCAGGCACGAGGCCACGGGACCCCATATATTCATATGATTTTATAAAGTGTTTATTGATATATTTACGCAATTCAGAGTAATTGGCATTATAATACATTTTTAGGGATTGTATCAAATTTGGGAGGGAGAAGAGATACTTTTATCTGGGTATTTTTCCTTGTGTTACAGGAAACCTCAAGATACATAAAAGAAGAGAAGAATTTCTTAGCTGCTGCATCTGAACACACCTACCTATAAAATTCAGAATGCATTTTATGTAATAAGGACTAATACCGGTATAATAATACCGAGAGTTTTTTACCTTCCGTCACCTTTAGGTAAGGAAGGTATTGTCTTTGGTCAAAAAATTCGGTGGTGAGTTTTTAATGACTAAGCACGTTTTAGGGTCCCTACAATACAAATTTACTATTTTTAAGATGATGTCTGTATGTATGTATGTGTGTGCGTGTGTGTGTGCGTGTGTGTGTGCGTGTGTCCGTGTGTGTGTGTGTGTGTATGTGTGTCCGTGTGTGACAAATTTTTCTCCGACGATAACTCCAATACTACAATTCTAAAAATTATAATTCTTTCGTATTCCTCTTCTGTACATCCATATGAAGAGTTGATTAGATTTTGGTTATAATCGATCCACCGGAAGTACCCTTTTTTGAAGTTTTTAACAGTTTTTCTTAAAAAAACGCAGTTAAATATTACTTTTTGACATTTTGTTATTATGTATATTAAAGAAAATACTCTTCTCTATACGGTTTAATTATACATTTTCCTTCATATTAAATAGATGTAAATTTAAAGCATTATAAAGAATTTAATTTTCAAAAATTAGTCTGCTTTGCAATTTATTATGGAAACAGCTGAGATAATTATTCAAAAAAAATTAATTGACAGATGTCAGTTGCAAGTGCAAAACCAAATATGAAAAGTATAGGATCTAAAATTGGTATGTCATATTGTTACTCGCAAGTGACATGCAGAGAAAGGCCAAAGAGAAGATGGAAGGACATTACTTAGTGTAGTTTATGTTATAATTTTATTGGATTTAAAGAACCTTTTCAAATGAACTTTTAGTATGGAATTTGTAAAAAACAGTATGTGCTCGTGTTCGATTTTACATGATATTATATAGAATCTGTTCCAAGGACCTTTTGGTATGGGTTTTGTACAAAATACATCGAATTGACGGAAGGTCTTGTGCTGGCCACAACAGATTTTTTTATCAGTGAACATGGGCGTATGTCATTACCATAGTTACATTTAAAATGATTGACAGCAATGTATTATCGCGTTTTTTTTAAAACTGAACATAGGACGTGACATTTAGTATATCTGTCAATGTCATCAAATTGTCATACTTCAAAATGTATACAGTTAAAGAAAAGTTCAAATTGTAAATTGGAGTAATTATAACGAGTCTACAACAAGTTTCTGACTTATGTGCATTAACTTCTAATAAGCGACCCAGTCCAACAACTATAAGAAAATTTTACAATGACTACAGAACTAAAGGATGCGTCAATAAACAGCACAAGAAGAAAATCAGACCAAGTACTGTAGTTAATAGAAAGAAACAAGAAATTATGCAATTAATTGAAAGTGACAACACCCTGTCAACAATTTTTTTTCTGAAATTAAGAATACTAGTATACAAGGTTTTAAGACAAGAACATTTTAAGAGTTTTAAATATCAAAATCACCAAGAGTTATTACACAACGATATAGAACGAAGAAATATCTTTTGCGAAGATATGATGAACAAAATTAATAGTGGGGAAATATTACTGGATCGAATTTTATTTACGGATGAAGCAACATTTTATATTAATCGGGAAGTAAATTCACAAAATTGCAGGTATTGGAGTCGTCAAAATTTTCACTTATATCTGCACCAGGTATTCCCCCAACGCTGGATAGGACGTGGTGGAGAAGTGGAGTGGCCTGCAATGCCACCAGATCTTGCACCAAACGTTTTTTTTTTCTTTGGGGCCATTTAAAAATTTGTATTTACAATGGTGACAAAATAAATATTGATCAATTAAAAAATAGGGATAAAATATAATTTATATTAATTATTTCTTGCCTTAAGCTTATGTCAGAGTATAGAATTATATCATACAATTTGAACTTTTTCTTCAACTGTATACATTTTGAAATATAACAATTTGATGGCATTGACAGATATACTAAATGTCACGTCCTATGTTCAGTTTTAAAAAAACGCGATAATACATTGCTGTCAATCATTTTAAATGTAACTATGGTAATGACATACGCCCATGTTCACTGATAAAAAAAAACTCTCGGTATATTAAGACGATCCTATAGCGAGGTAGAGAAGCGTAATGAATTGCAGGTAGCGCGTAGCTAAGACCGTACTACTTGAACTATGAGCACAAATTAATAAGAATTCTAGAAAATAGTGTTTATCGCGGAAAACTCTTCATCCCCTATTTCTAGGAATTTAAGTATAAATTTTTACTATGTTACTAATATAAAACCAATGAACAGTATGTTCTAAACGAAATTTTGAAATTTTGCAAAGGACTGATGATATCAGCTATCAAAAATAGTTGTTTTTCAAGTAGTCATAACTTGGCCACTAAAAATTTTTTCAAAAAGTGTACGGTTAATTTGTAGATCGTACTTTCTTCTTTCATAATATGTATAGTTTGTAATAAATAGTTCAATAGTGCGGGCTGTAGCGTTTCGCACGAATCTCATGTTCTACATAATTTTGAGGACCGCTATAGGATCGTCTTAAGAAATGGAATGAAGGAATGACATGTATTACTGTTAAAGGAAACTATTTTGTATATTTATATTTAAAATAAAATTTTAAAGATATTAACCATGTTTCTTATTATCAATAATTCTATCGTGACTGTAATATTGTATTATAAAATAATGTATCAGGGCCATTTCTTTATTTTACATTGTTGTAAACTAAAGACAAAAGATAGTATTGTTGCTGATATCAAATTTGATAGCGAATAATATTTGGAGATCTTATAATACCTATATAATTATTTTTTTGTGGAACTTTAGTTTAACACCTACATACATGGAAATAAATAACTAAAACCAAAATACCCATTGTTGGATTTCGCTATCTAGTTTTCACACAAGTGTAAATGATTGTAAGTTCTCCCATAGCGAGGTGAAATTAGCGGTGATCGATGTAATAGAGATGCAATTTTAAAAATATTTAAAAGGAGACCACAAAGTACCGGCAATAATTTAAGTCTTATCATATTTATTACCATGTAAGTAACTCCTGAACCGTTCACCGGAAAAAATCGTGTGACAAATATATGATTAAATTTAAATTTTTAAATCGCGTTAACATGTTCAAATTACTAGAGGTTAATGTGAATTAATATGTCTGTAAACTCGTAAACCACTCAATTAAAAATTCGTACTAAACATGGTACGATCTATTGACAAATTTAGGTAGGTATTTAAAATATTATTCGTATAAATCTAAATGTCTACAAGCCGGTTACCAGAAATAATTATAATTTTATTGTACCTTAGTAAACATTAACAGCCCGATTCACAAAAAGGTTTAAGCTAATCCTCATTTTTGGATTAGCGAATTCTACTCTAATTTTGACAGTTTATATCTTAAAATATAGTCTAATCTATTCCTAGTATCTACCTTTATTGATAATATCATGAAAATTAAATTTTAATTACTGGAATAGAATAGAATTCACTAATCCAAAAATGAGGATTAGCTTAAACATTTTTGTGAATCGGGCTGTTAATAAATATAGTCATGAGTGCGCTCGGGGTTCTGGGTTCGAATCCCACTAAGGCATGAATGTAAACCTACCCTGTAATTGGGATTTAATCCTAAGAAATTAAGAAAACTAGAGATAAAAATGTATTTATATGTAAAATAATGGGTTATAATAAATCTCACTGCCTAACCTAATATCCCTCCAAGAACATCATTTGAACAATTTGTAATTGACAAATAAATGTAAATGCTAAAACATGAATTGTAGTTTATGTAATTTTGCTGAAAATAATAAAGTGTAATACAGACAAATAATAAATTTTAAAATAACTATAAAAATCATATTTTGGTGATATACATTATACTTAGGGCAAGGACTTAGAACTGGGTATTTAGTTCAAAGGAAAAACCCACCAAGCCGGAACAAATTGATTCTTCACCCATAAGATCCATTAGACCGGTAAGACCTACAAGAACTGTAAGACCCATAAGAACCTTATGACCCGTAAGAACCGTATAACCCGTAAGAACCGTATAACCCGCAAGAACCGTATTATTCGTACGACATACACATCTCATTACCTTTCTTTAACATAATATGTAACTAGTTGTAATGTTTTCTTGTCCGTTGACTTTTATTGTTAAATGTCATTGTTAAATTTTTTGTATGGGTTAGGTGGAAGAACAGCCTTTGGCTGAACCTTGTCTTTGACATGCTGTCAATAAAGATTTATTATTATTATTATTATTATTATTATTATTATTATTGCATTAAATTCTTATGGGTCTTACGGGCCTTATGGACGAAGAATCGACTCCGATCCGTATTCGCTGAAATACGGATGAGCAGGAGGTCTTTTCGATCCACCGATATTCCGAGCACTACATATACTACATAAACATGTTTCTTACAATATTTATGTAAAATTAGCGAGAGGTATTGTATGTACTAAATGAATGTACTGTAAATCTTTCAATTCTTCAACCTTGCCATACGCCCTTCAAATTCTTATATGTTGTAGTTTGATCTTGTATAATTAATCGGAACATTATGTACTTTAATATTCAATAAAACATATTTATTAAACAAAAAAAATATTTTATTTAATAATTAAATCCGGCGCTCTTATTAGGAAACATTTATTAAACTTTTTAAGCAGTAAGAACAAGTGACCGAATTACACCCAGTTGTAGAAACGTTAATCAACGCCTTGTTCTATCAACGGTTCATCAACACGAACAAATGCAACATAATTTTTTGACAACAATGATTTAAATGTCTTAAGAACAAGAAATCTGATTCGAATTTGTTAGTTTTGATGAACCGTTGATTGAACAAGGCGTTGATTAACGTTTCTGTAATCGGGATTAGTATATTTGGGTAGCCTAATGTTGAATGAAGAATAATGATTGGGAAAATAAAGAAAAGTGAGAACGGGATTGTAAGGTGTTAAGGTATTAGGTACACAATACATAAAAAAGTATAGATTTATTTGTTTAAGAAAATATTTTTACAATACAAACTATAAAGTACAACAGGTACAATAAATAAATAAAATATTTGTATAAGACAATTATACCTACCAATAAACCATTATAAGAATAAAAAAATTGTAATTAAGAAGCTAGAATATAATTTTCTTTGTTGTTCTGTGGAGTAGTCCAATCCTTTTTGGGTATGGTTAAGCTCTACCACCGCGACAAGGTTTCTTCACATGAGCAGGGAACTAGGAATTAGGTCGCATATCCAGATTTCAGTGAATAAGCGCATTTTAAGGTCCCTACAATCCGATTTTAACATTTTTTCGATGATGTGTGTGGGTGTGGGTGTGGGCGCGTGCGTGCGTGTGTGTGTGTGTGCGCGCCTGTGTGTGTTTAACTATGAATTCCTCAATCTGACATTCATGGGAGGAGCTGAAAAGGTTTTTAATATTATATTTCGAAAATTTGTGTAATTACTAATAGTCTACATCTGATACATTTGAAAAAAAAATATTATTTCTTCTATAAATTTAGAGATAAAGACACTATAATATATAGAATAATCGGATATAATAAATCGCACTGGCTAAACTACACCAAGGAAACCAGTTGACAAATTCAAATGCTCGTAACATAATTTGTAAATACGTAAAGGATAAATGTTAGTGTCAAAAAACAACAATTCTCAAAGCTTTATCTGGGAAGTAGGTATATTTAATCTTTCTTATTGTTTAGCAATTAAATATTTAAAATTATAGGTAAAATGCATATATCCATAAGAAATACCGCCAATCTTGTTAATGAATTGGAAAAATCTGACATTTAGAAACTTCATAAAATAAAAATAGAGATAATTAGAATTTTATATGTGCACAAGACAAGTTAAATATAGTAAAAAAACAATATTTGGGTAAAATTCTGATTTTTTTTTATTATTATAAAACGACGTTTCGACTGTGCAGTTGTAGTGGAAAACAATACTTACATAACATAAAATGGAAATAGCGAGAGGTATTAAGCAGTATTGAGCAGGCCACAACAGATTTTTTTTGTTTTACTGATATATTATGTAATAATTATATTTCAAATTATTAAATTTTGAATTATTGAACATCATACATGCCAGTTAATATATTGTTAAACGTACCAGAATTAAAGATAAAGCAACAATTATTAGATAAAAGAAAATGCCAAGCTATTACCTTAAATAAAATAATAAAACTTAATCTATGAGTAATTATAAATTAATCATCATTTAAATGAGAATACTACTAAAAAAGAATATAACAATAAAGTACGGAAGAATGGCAGACTATAACAACATCGGTGACCAAAAATTTGGTAGATTTAATGGCTTGTTGCTTAGTTACTGGTGGAAAAACTAAAGGAAACCCATTAAAATATTATATTTCTTTATAAAACATAAATAAATGGTTTATTACTTAAATGTTTTGGTTATCGTACGGAGACCGTTTTGTCATAAAATTATGAATACTTTCAATGTTTACCCGATAAAATAAATAAAATAACAATATTATTTGTTTAATTTTTAAACATAATAAACGTAACATAATGCTTTTCATTTTAGATTTAAAAAATCTTAGATATATTGTATTTTAGTCAGCTATTTTTCCTAAAATACATTGAAGTTATTGTCGTACGGAGACTTTTTGTATGACTGAATATTCTAATTTTAATGCATAAAATAAACCTAGATATTTTATCAAAATACCAATACACAAATACGTATCCCACGTTGTCCTTTGTCCTTCTGGCTGGATGTTTCTTAGGTCTTTCTTCGATGGTCTAGGGGCACTCTAAGCGCACTATATTTTGTAATTATTATTCACTTTAAAATGTAACAATTTATTTTTAAGGTAGAGGCAACTACCACAGATGTGAACACTACGAAATACAGACAGCAAATGTCTACCTGCCTGATAATTCACAAATATTTTTAATTATTTTAATAAGTAATAAGTTATTTAATACTTGTTAATGAGATAGCAAGATTATGTAAAACCTACGCTGGAGACAAAAAATAAAATTAAAATAATATTTAATTTTTGCCGACCAGGATTGCGTAAGGAGAATGAAGAAGAGTAGCAATCTAAAGATCCCGGGTTCGATTCCTGCCCAAAACCGCACACCGATAATGTCTAATGTTAGGTACGCAATTAGTGCAATATGGTTTTCCACTTTTTTATGAAACTTTTTGTAAATTAAAAGCGACCTGTAATTATTCTAGAAAATAAGAATACAACCTTTTTGTTTATCTTCTATATTGATTCATATGGTTTTCCGTGAAGAAGGTATCATTGCAATAGATGTAGATTTAAAGCGTTATAAAGAAATTAATTTTGAAAAATTAGTCAGCTTTGCTATTTATCATGAAAACAGATGATATATTCAAAAAATTTTAATTGACAGATGTTAGTTGGAAGTGCAAAACCAAATATGGAACGCTTAGGTTCTAAAATTGATATGTCATAGTGTTCCCCGCAAGTGACACGCAGAGAAAGGCCAAAGAGAAGATGGAAGGACTGTATCGCAAAAGACTTGAGAAAAGAAGGACTATGTGATGCGTTGGACAGGAATGAATGGAAGAGAAGAGGTAACAGCGACCCCTAATAAAATAGGGGATAGCTGAAGAAGAAATGAAGGATGCATTCTACTTAGTGTATATTTATGTTATAATTTTATTGGATTTATAGAACCTTTTCGAATCAACTTTTACATGATATTATATGTATAGAATCTGTTCCAAGGACTTTTTGGTATGGGATTTGTACAAAATACATCGAATTGACGGAAGGTCTTGTGCTGACCACAACAGATTTTTTTAATATAAATTTAATTAAATTATTCATGAACATATACTATGTAAATTGCACTTGACACTGACATCTGTCAATTAGAATATTTGAATATATTACCAGTTTCCATGGCTATAAAAAAAAGTTTAAGCTAATCCTCATTTATGGATTAGTGAATTCTATTCTATTCCGGTATTTACAATTTAATTTTCATGATATTATCAATAAAGGTAGATACTAGGAATAGATTGGACTATATTTTAAGATATAAACTGTCAAAATTAGAGTAGAATTCGCTAATCCAAAAATAAGGATTAGCTTAAACTGTTTTGTGAATCGGGCTGTAAAAATCTTTAACTCTATATCTATAATATAAAGGAAAATCTGTAATCCAACCTTATATAGACAATAAGATATTCTTTTATATCGATAATCACATAAAATGTGAAAAACTGATATTTAACTGCGTTTTTTCAAGAAAAACTGTTAAGAACTTCAAATAAGAGAACTTTCGGTTGACTAATACAGGGTGTAACAACATGATATGTCACAAATACGTGGACGTGTTTTAGTAACAAAAACAAGAAAAAAAGTCCTTTAAACTTTTGCCCTACCTTGATTCGTTTTTAAGTTACAGGGTGTTAAAATTTTTCGATAAAAGCGGATTGTGTTCTCACACGCATTTGAATCCGGTAGGCCATGAAAACAAAATCCAAGTTATTAGACAAGTGTTAGTTTGCTTAAGCTTAATACGTATTGTGTTAACTTAAACAGTTATTTTCCAATAATGGCATACCTGTTATATTTACTAATGAAGAGTCGCATACAGCATAGTTGTAGAACAACCCGTGACTTTTCGAACGAGTTTCGGAGATCACTATTACGCAGAGCCGAAGCCTGCATTCAAGTGCAAGGACGTCACTTTGAACAATTGTTGTAAATATTAGACGTCAATAAAATAATAATAAAATAATATATGTTATATAATATAGAAATATATAAAATAGAGCCTTTTTATCGAAAACGAATCGAGGTATGGCAAAAGTTTAAAGGACTTTTTTTTCTTGTTTTTGTTACTAGAACACGTCCACGTATTTGTGACATATCATATTGTTACACCCTGTATAACCAAAACTTAATCAGCTCTTCATACGGATGCAAAGAAGAAGAATACGATAAACTTATTGAACACCCGATATAAGTAATCTTTTTCAATTCTTGCCCATGTATACTCATCACCAAATTCCTTCTTTTTGAAGTCCTCATCTGCACCACATATGCAATTCGAATTTCGGTATTCGGTCACCTATCCTGCCCATCTTTGCCGTCTTTACTCTCTTTCAGAGCGGAGTCTCTCTGGAGGACGCCACATTGAATTATTCGGCGACGTGTTAACATAACCATTCGAAGGCATTCGGAATTGATGGGCTGTGTTTTGGGCGGAGAGTGACAAGCGGCTTTGAAGAGGAAGAACGCACAGGGGAAATACGTTCGAATTTTTTCAGGAATTAAATTTTGATACAAATTTTATTGGCTGCGTCTACAGGAAACGTAATGAAATGAATTTTGAACGTAGGGAGATATGAGATACATATTTGAAAAAATGGAAGCACTACTAACAAAAGATTTGAAAATAGTAAGTACTTTGAATAGTATAATTTTATGAAGATAAGGTTAACGGCATTAAAAACTTAAATATTTTAAAAAATAATAACTTTTTATCTTTCGCTAGAGAGATATTGGATTCATGCTAAAAATCGCATATCTAGATTTTAGTGTATCAGCACGTTTTAAAGTAGTGTGTGTACGCGTGTGCGGGTGTGGACAGATTTTGGAAGGACGATTTCTTAAAAACTATAAGACTTAAGACCTGTTTAACTACGTAATCTTCCATCTAACGTTTATGGAAAGAGCTGAAATGGTTTTGGTAACAATTGGACAACTAGAAGTAGTACTTCATTAAAAAATTCTTTTAAATATTATTTTTGGAAAATTTTTGTTATAAATATTAAAAAATATAATTTCTCTATCCGATACATTGGACATTTTTATTATACCTGCTATAGATTTAGAGACAGAGAATTATAAATATATAAAATAATCCGTTGTAGAGAATCTCACAAATAACTCTATGAAAACCAGTTGAAAAATTAAAATGTTTGTAATTGACAGAACAATGTATAAATATCAAAAATCCAAATACATTACTGAAGGCATTTTCTGGGAAGTACGTACATTTAATATTTCTTATTTTATTATTAATTAAATATTTAAAATTATAGATACATATATTACATATATCCATGAGAAATACCGTCAATCTCATCAATAAATTTGAAGAATCTTGAACTTTTAGAAGAGTAGGAGGAAACTTATTTGTAGAATGAATTAAAAAACATAATAAGTACATATGACAAACCATAACAAAAAATTATAAAATGTTAACTTTGTACTTATAGTGCTACTCAATAAATAACGATTATTTTTAAAATTTTAATTTATCGTTATTTTCCATTCTTCTTGAACTATTGCTTCAATCTAATCTAAGCATTTTTACCTCTCGCTAAGAGAGGTATTGGATTCATGCTGAAATTCGCATATCCAGATTTTATTGAATAAGCACGATTCAAGGTCCCTAGAATCCAATTATAACATTTTTAAAATGATGCCTGTGTGTATGTGTGTGTGTGTGTGTGTGTGTGTGTGTCTGTCTGTGTGCGTCCGTGTGTGTGTGTGTGTGTGTGTGTGTGTATGGCTGGATGTTGAACGGACGATTCCTCAAAAACTATAAGACATAAGACCTGTTTAACTATGAATTCCTCAATCTGACACTCCTGGGAAGAGCTGAAAAGGTTTTGGTAACAACTGAACAACCGGAAGTAGTAGTTTTTGAAAGAAATTCTTCCAAATATTAATTTTTGAAAATTTTTGATATTACTAATTTTGAAAAACAAAATTCTACCCTTAATACATTTAAATTTTTTATTATATCTTCTATAAATTTAGAGATAAAGACACTATAATATATAGAATATCGAGATATAACAAATCCAGTAGGCGAAACTACACTAAGGAAACCTATGTTGACAAATTCAAATGTTTATAACATAATTTGTAAATGACAGATTTCAGTGTCAAAAATCAACAGTTTTAGTGACATTTTGATAGCTTTTTCTGGGAAGTACATTAATCTTTCTTATTGTTTTATTAATTAAATATTTGAAATTATAGGTAATATGCATATATCAATCAGAAATACCGCCAATCTGGTTAATGAATTGGAAGAATCTGTGACATTTAGAAACTTCCTCATACAATGAAAAATAGATATAATTAGAATTATATGTGTGCAGAAGACATGTTACATACAATAAAAACAATATTTGGGTAAAGTTCTGTGATATTTTGTTATAAAACGACGCTTCGATAGCGAAGTGCAATACAATATTTATATAGCCTAATATGGAAATGGCGAGAGGTCTTGTGCTGGCCACAACAGATTTTTTCTTTTGTTTTTGTAAATGAATGCCCTATTCAATTTCTGTATTCCTTTACACAACACTACGACATTTTGTTTGGTTATGAAATATATCGACAGAGCAGTCAAATGTCAGATTGACTTGTGGAAGTGTTAAATGTGTAAGTAACTACAGCGCCATTAGTTCCTGACTAAACGTTCCTATTAAGAATGTAGACAAATGACATTTACACCTTATATTATATAGACTGTAGAAAAAATATATGAATAATAGATGTAATTAGAATTTGTGAGTGTGTGTGTGTGTGTACCAGAAATGTTAAATACAATATGTACTTATATAGCCTAATATGGAAATGGAGAGAAGTTTTGTGCTGGTGATCAAATTGCTATTCTGATGGAAGACCTCATCAGAAATATTTTAACTTAATAAAGAGTTTTAGATAATATTCTGTTTGTATTTAAGTAATTGATTTTCGTATAATACCTACAGAAAAGTTATTTAGAAACAGATACGTTATCACCATTAAAAAGAATATTTCTTTTTAGTATTCTCATCTTCTGTGTGAATTAAATATACCCTCTCTGTCTGTCCTGGCGACCTGGGTATCTTGTGAGGTTCGACGGCTTTCGACGCCTTTGCAAGCGTCGCGACGAGTCGCTGTTTGGCTTTATAGCGCACGTGTCGCTTCAACTATGGATTGAATTCCAAACAAGGGTTGGCACTTCTTTAAACTGAATTCTAAACCAACCTGCATTCATAAACCTTAAGGTTTATGGCGAGCAGTTGTTGCTAAATAAGTAAACCCTCCACATACTTAATATCACTGGTATATTGATGGAAGAGATACATGTACATGTGTATAGAGAAATATACCACAAAACTTAAGACGATTTTATCGCGACAAGGTAATTTCTGCGCTCAAAAATATGCAGATGATTTAACTACAAACCAGAAAACACAGTACTGATACGTCCCCTACTGTATATCTGAACTAGAGAAGCACATAGCTAAGACTACTACGGAACTATGGGCACAAATTACTAATCCGACATATAGATACTGTCATTATTGACAAATCCATATGATTTTTAGGAAGTACCAATTTTCAAACGATAAGTTTCAAAATTTTATGATAATCTGACGTTTAGTTCACAAGTTACAGTGGTTTTCGTGACGCTACTTTTGTAATTTTCAATATAATGGAAAAATCTGAATTTCTTGTGTTGATAAAACATTGCTTTTTAATGGGAAAAAATACCGTTCAAGTAAAGCAATGGCTTGATAAGTGTTATTCGGACTATGCTCCATCGAGACAAATGGTAGAGAAGTGGTTTGCTGATTTTAAACGCGGCCGTACAAACACCGATGATGCTGAACGCTCTGGTCGCCCAAATTCGGCAGTTGTTCCAGAAAAGATAAAAAAAAATCTGATGTGGCCAACGCAAAACCTTCCATCAATTCGATGTATTTTGTACATATCCTATACCAAAAGTTCCTTGAAAAAGATTCTATATATCCTGTATAATTGTAACAAGTACACACTATTGTTTACATATCCATATTGAAAAGATTCTAAAATCTAATAAAATACGAATACGAACGTACATTATGTATTGCACTTAACACTTCCTCCAGCTTCAACTTTGCCCTATTTTATTAGAAGTCGCTGTTTCTTACTCTTCTCTTCTACTCATTCCTGTCCAAAGCACCATCGTGACACAGTTCTTCCTCTCTCAAATCTTCTGCTATACAGTCCTTCCATCTTCTCTTTTGCCTTTCTCGTACTTCTGGCATTATAATTGAGGAATCCATAGTTAAACAATTTTTAAGTCTTATGGTTCTTGAGGAATCGTGTCTACAACATCCAGACATACACACATACACACATCCAAACACACACACACAGGCATCATTTTAAAAATGTTATAATCGGATTCTAGGGACCTTAAATCGTGCTTATTCACTGAAATCTGGATATGCGAATTTTAGCATGAATCCAATACTTCTCTTAGCGAGAGGTTCAAAATACAAACAGATTTTTTTCTGAAACTCTTTATTAAGTTAAAATATTTCTGACGGGGTCTTCCATCAGAATAGCCTTTTTCTCAAAACTTTTATTTCATACGTTAGCTTATATGCTCGTATGTAGGTACAGAAGTAAATTCCATAAAAATCTTCTCTCTTGTGTCAGTTTTATACAAAATAGTTTCATATCATCTTAAATGGTGTCGAGATGTAAAAATATCTATTATTTATGTTTATCACTTTGAAAGAAACACACAATTTAAGTTTATATTTGCGGAGAATCTCAACATTTCGTATATTTTAGTAGTTAAAATGTCGGAATACGGCTATAAAATTGTCATGTTGTTTTGAAAAATAAAAATGACGAACTTCTTTCATTTTTATTTCACCATTTTCCTTAATAAATCATAAGTTAAACTTCAATTTATTTCTCTGATCAGTGGCGTACACGTGGGTCTTAGATTTTACATAGTCGAAGCAAGCAGTGAGCTTGTTGTGCCGCTTCGTTATAATTACGATATTTATAGTTTTATTGCTAGACCCAACAAAGTCAATTTTACTAACTACCGTGAGTATTTTTTAACGTGAAACATTGGGTTTGTCATATCCATGGTTACGACTTGATATTTGATTGACAGCAATGTATTTGCCCGTTCCATTTAAATGAAACATAGGGAACGAATCTGAAGAAGTATTATATTTAAAAATTGTAAGAAATTTAGCGGAGTCAGAAAACCACTCGAGAGTACTAAACATATTTCGGGCACAAGGTGCACACAGTATTTTTTCTACATCTAAATTTAATTTTTAGAAAACAGGTATAATTAATTAAACAAAATTAATCTCTAATGTCATCTTGTCAATATGACAGATAACCGTTGAATTTTCCTATAAGTTATGATTTGACATTTGATTGACAGCAATGTATTTGTCTGTCTCATTTAAAGTGACACTTGGGGCATGAATTTGACAGAAGAATTATATTTAAATATTGTAAGAAATATAGCCGAGCCAGAAAACCACTCGGGCACAAGGTGCACAGTATACTTTTTCTACAACTAATTTTAATTTAGAATGCAGATATAATTATTTAAACAAAATTGACCTCTATTGACGTCTTATCAAATGTCAAATTCGTTCCCTATGTTTCATTTTAAATGGACGGGCAAATACATTGCATCAAATGTCATATCGTAACCATGGATATGACAAACCCAATGTTTCACGTTAAAAAATACTCACGGTATATGACTTGTTACACGCAATACATGAACCGCTTTATCAATTAGTATATAATTGCTAAAATTAACTAAGAGGGAGGTTATTTCTAGACTACACTTGGCTGACTGTTCCCCACTTCTCTTGTAATCGTTTGTGATTGGTGAAACACAATTCGCAAATACTTCAGCTATCTTCAGTGTTATGGACTATACTGTGCTCCCAGCAAAAATTTCTTCTCTCCGTCCCTGGTTGGCCCATATCACTAAGTGATAAACAAATATCCAGGCGAGAGTCAGCTACATAAGTGAGCCCATAAAAAATCGCGAAACTGCAATAAAAACACTATTTCGATGAAAATTGAATGTCGTTATCTCGGAATCAAGATAGTTGCGTCGTGATTTGAATATCTCCCAGACGAATATCTCTACTTCACTAATCTCTTCCAGCATTTATACATGATCTATTGGACCAAAACGAATTGATAGTAGCGCCAGTTGAGTTAGCAAGTTTGGAAATAAAGGAGATTTATTAATAATTGTAATGGGTGTCCTAGATAAAGAAGTATTTCAAAATAATAGATGTGAAATAGACAACACAAAACAGAAATATGGAATGTTTTTCTTTCTACATGGTCCGACATCTTTTAAAACCTTTTTACCTCTCGCTAAGAGAGATATTGGATTCGTGCTAAAAATCACATATCCAGATTTTAATGAATAAGCACGTTTCAAGGTCACTAAAATCCGATTTTAACATGTTTACAATGATGTCTGTGTAAGTGTGTGTGTGTGTATGTGTGTGGATATGTGTATGTGAATATGTGTGTGTGAGTATGTGTGTATATCTGGATGTTGGAGGGACGATTCCTCAAAAACTATAAGACCTAAGACCCGTTTAACTATGAATTCCTCAATCTGACATTCCTGGGAAGAGCTAAAAAGGTTTTAGTAACAATTGGACAACCGGACATAGTAGTTTCTAAGTAAAATTCTTCTAAATATTATTTTTGAAAATTTTTGATATTACTAATTTTGAAGAACATAAAATTTTACATCTGATACATTTAAAATTTTTATTATATCTTCTACAAATTTAGAGATAAAGACGCTATAATATATAGAATATCGAGATGTAATAAGTCGAGTAGGCGAAACTACGCAAGGAAATCAGTTGACAAATTAAAATGTTTATAACATAATTTGTAAATGACAGATGTCAATGTCAAAAATCAAAAGTTTTAGTTACATTCTGAAAGCTTTTTCAGGGAAGTACCTACATTTAATCTTTCTTATGGTTTAATTAATTAAATATTTAAAATTATAGATATTCTGCATATATCCATTAGAAATACCGCCAATTTTGATAATGAATTGGAAGAATATCTGATATTTAGAAACTTCCTCATACAATGAAAAACAAATAGAATTGTATGTGTGCAGAAGACATGTTAAATACAATACAATAAAAAACAATATTTGGGTAAAGTTCTGTATTTTTTTTGTTACAAAACGACGGTTCGAAAGCGAAGTGCAATACAATACTTATGTATATAACATAAAATGGAAATGGCGATAGGTCATGAGTCATGTGCTGGCCACAACAGATTTTTACCTCTCGCTAAGAGAGGTATTAGATTCATGCTAAAATTCGCATATCCAGGTTTTTGTGAATAAGCACTATTTAAGGTCCCTATAATCCGATTATAACATTTTTAAAATGATGTCTGTGTGTGTGTGCGTGTGCATGTGTGTGTGTGTGTGTGTGTGGATGTGTGTATGTGTGTGTGTGTATGTCTGGATGTAGTAGGGACGATTTCTCAAAAACTATAAGACTTAAGAAGCCATTTTGTCAGAATCTGATGTCCCCCCAAAAACTATGAAGGTTTTGATTCGGCACACTTTTTGTTACGATGAATTGTTTTCGAGATATTCAAGAACGTAATGTTATATGAGACACCCAGTATATATATATATATATATATATATATATATATATATATATATATATACAGGGTGTCTCTTAAATAGAGGGACATGGCTTAACCACAGATTCCTGAAGCTAAAATAAGACGATTTAACCAAACTTGCTTCTACCGGAAAGTATACCATTTTGCCAGAAATCTGCTTCAAAGTTTTTCGAAAAAAAATTAATTTTGCTTATAATAATCGGACGCTTCATTCGATTTGGATGAAATTTGGTACGGCAGTTTATATGGTTATAAGTCTTCTTTTAAGGTGATACTTGTTATTATTAGTGAACCACTAGTGTATGAAACTTAGGTCTCCCAACATTAATTAGACCGTAACTTTTTAATGGCAATGCCGAAAACGTGAAATTATCTTTCTTCAGAAAGATACATTCAATAGCAAACTTTTGTCTCTCTGTGTAATTTGTGATATCTGTTACGGTTCACACAGAAAAAAATAAAATCTGAGTGTCTGCACTACTAAATTTTTAAAATAAATTTAATCTAGCAGTCAATCCAAATGTCAAACAAGTAATTTTTAATGACAGTAACAATTGTTTTACGGGTTGTCAAAAATTTTCTTCGCAATATTCTAAAATTAGTAACATCCGTTTGTTTGGCCTAATAGTATTTTACTACCATTATTATAAATAAGACGATTACATATCTCAGCTAACTCCTAAACAAGTTGTGAAGATTGACAACTTGTTACTGTCATTAAAAATTACTTGTTTAGACATTTAGAAAGACTGCTAGATTAAATTTATTTTAAAAAATTCACGGTGCAGTCACTCAGGTTTTATTTTTTTTTGTCTGAACCGTAACAGATATCACAAATTAAACAGAGAGAGAAAAGTTTACTATTGAATGTATCTTTCTGGAAAAAAATAATTTCACGTTATTGGCGTGGCCATTAAAAAGTTACGGTGAAATTAATGTTGGGATACCTAAGTTTCATACACTAGTGGTTCACTAATAATAACAAGTATCACCTTAAAAGATGCCTTATAACCATATAAACTGTCATATCAAATTTCATCCAAATCGAATAAAGCGTCCGATTATTATAAGCAAAATTAATTTTTTTTTGAAAAACTTTGAAGCAGAATTCTGGCTAAATGGTACACTTTCCGGTAGAAGCAAGTTTGGTTAAATCGTCTTATTTTAGCCTCAGGAATCTGTGGTTAAGCCATGTCCCCCTATTTAAGAGACACCCTGTATATATAATCTGTTTATTGCGTTCCTTTGGATTTCCATGAGACAAAGTATACTGGTATGTTCTTTCTGTGAAAAACACGTTTCATTGATTATTGACGACTCTTCAAACATGTATATTTATGAATTTACTTCATCATAAACATCCTCATATTTCCGGTTTAAATCCCAGAAGCTTTGGAGTGATACCCTTCTAGAGGAATTGGAGTAATCATATTTTACTGACGGCCTTTTTATCCACGCTAGTGTCGAAGTCGGATGCGCTCAAACAGACAGCCCGCGGCCAAATTAAAACTAAATTAAATTTACAGTTCGGAACACAAGCTTTTTGTGAAAGCTCAGCAGCTTCAACTTTAGTTTTGTTGCTAATTTGTATTTAGACAACGGGTCTTTGATAAAAACGGGCGGGCATCGGAAATTATCCATACATTAACAGGAAAGTTTTATATTTTTATAAAATGCAAATTTAGTTTAAATATTTAAATAAATAAGTAGCAGCGAAGTAGGCTTTAAAAGTAGCATACGCCCCGCCCCCTTTGTAATTGGGATTTCATATTGTTAAAGAGTAATATGAGATGATGATGCCAGTAGACTTATTTTTTTACTGAATGATGATAGATGACACTTTAACTAACTGGTGATTTGACGACCCCTTTATTGAGGATCAACACACACACACACACTTTAACTTTTATGAACACATTTGGATTTATATTACGAACACGGTTATTCTTAATATTTATACAGGGTTGGGGAGAAAGGACGGACTTTTTTGAAATGTCACAAAATTGATACTTTTTGCTTTAAAAAAAATATGTTGTGGCCAGCATTTCGCTTTCGAACCGTCGTTTTATAACAAAAAAAAATAAAGAACTTTACCCAAATACTGTTTTTTGTTGTATTTAGCATGTTTTCTGCACACATACAATTCTAATTATATCTATTTTTCACCGTATGAGGAAGTTTCTAAATGTCAGAGATTCTTCCAATTCATTAACAAGATTGGCGGTATTTCTAATGGATATATGCATGTTACCTACAATTTTTAATATTTAATTAATAAAACAATAAAAAGGATTAAATGTACTTCCCAGAAAAAGCTTTCAGAATGTCACTAAAACTTTTGATTTTTGACACTGACATTTGTCATTTACAAATTATGTCAACTGATTTCCTTAGTGTATTTTAGCCTACTCGACTTGTTATATCCCGATATTCTATATATTATAGCGTCTTTATCTCTAAATTTATAGAAGATATAATAATAATTTTAAATGTATCAGATGTAGAATTTTATGTTCTTCAATATTAGTAATAAAAAAATTCAAAAAATAATATTTAGAAGAATTTTTTTAGAAACTACTACTTCCGGTTGTCCAATTGTTATTATTGTTCCTCATGTAGAATGGTAGATAGTTGTTATACAATTTGTAACTCCATCAAAATTTTTGACTTCTGACGTACAATATTATAGGCTTGTGTATTTTGCTCACTTATGAAGAAATTTATTTACTTTGCTCACTTGTGATTTAACATGCTACTTTGCTCACTCTTTTAAGTTGAAGAATAATGAATTTTGCTAATGATTGTGGAAAAAATATATAATTTTTAGAAACCTTAATTTCATTAGAATCAGTACAATCTTCTTAACACGGTTTCATTATTAATTTTAATGTAATTGCTTCCTGACAGTGACATTTGTTGAAATATGTCAAAATGGCAATCGGCAATCGGTAATCGTAAACAATAAATACACATGCATTTAGTGTCTAGGCGGTCACCTTTCTCTTTAATAACTTCGCCCGCCTCAGCTTAACTCTCCTGACTTTACACACATCTCCCTCTCCAAAATGACAACTCCAAGGTACAAAGTCCAATAAATCCCTATGTTTATATTGACGTTGACCATTTCTTGCGCAAGTTGGCGGGTAAATTTATTCATTTCTGATCAACATCCAAGTCCACATTCCTGGGTAAATTCATTACCAGCCGCTAAGTGGTCACGCCGCCCTCTTGCCCCCACACCCGCCGCCACTGTCCTCGCACAAGGCACTCTTGATTCCGTCGCTTCGCTGTCGATGTTCGCGTTTTTTATTTTTTAATCAAAATGAAAAATATCAGACATAGGACTTGTTTCGGAATAATATTTCAGAGATTTTATTGTTTTGACTGGTACATAAACTATATTATTAGATTGTGTAGCGAGTATAAAGTCACTAATTTATTGAGTCACAATTTATGAAGCGCTGCATGCATAATCCAATGCGTATAGTGCAGATATCAATGACTTCACAGCGAGTGGATCGACGAAGACTATAAAGCCTGTATCCCACGATACAACGTATCGGCAATTTATTGCAGTTAACTGCAACAGTTGCTCGTATATGTGACAATACGCTGTGTGCTAGGCAACTTTTTAGCTGCAATTAGTTTAGATGTATGCAGCTAAACATTTTCGATAACGGCAACTTTCTAGGAGCAACTCGTTTGAGCGCATGCGCTATATCACAGATGCAGCATGCAGCAACGAAAAATAACTTATGTTTGAAGCATCGTATGATCACGCAGGCGTCATTCTTGTCAAAATCATACTTTTATTGTCAAAAATACGTGTGCTCGCATATTAAGTACATACAATTGAATACTGATATTTTAAATAATAAACATGTAGAAGAGGAACTGATCAACCTCATGAAAAGTTACCCAGCTTTATGGGATGTTAAAGATCAAATATCAAAATTTCCCTATATCTAGTAGAAACTTTAAGTAACGTATATCCCTAGATTTTAAGGGAACATACATTCCTTGTGATAGAATAATCGTCATGTTGCCGCTATCGGCAACTCAAGTTGCTCATATTTTTCATCGTGGGATACGGCCTTTATGAATACACGAAGGACTACAAAAAAAATCTGTTGTGGCCAGCACAAGACCTCTCGCCATTTTTATATTAGGCTAAACAGGGTGTTATGTAAGTAAGTGATCAACGCTTAACCTATGGTAGAACTGACCCCAAAGATAGTAAATCTGGCAATAATTTTTGTTTAACAAACTTTCTACAAGAACTAGAGGCCTTTAAAACTGACCAATCACGTCATAGTTCAAAACTTTATAGAAAAGTAAAAATCAATGTGTTCTCTGAAAAAAATATTGATTGTCAATCTGACGTTAAATGTTTTTTTGCATAGACGTACAATTTATTTTCTGTTTTTTTGATATTTTCAAAATGCCATTTACCTTCACCAACCAAGAGTATGCCGACATGCATATGGTTTATAGCGAGACATTACTAAATAGTCGTGCTGTTGTAAGACGGTACAGAGAGTTATTTCCAAATAGACGTCAATGATTTTATGTCATTTGTGACAGGCATCACATTTTTTCCAGAGAACACATTGTTTTTACTTTTTTATAAAATTTTGAACGATGACGTCAGTTTTAAAGGCCTCTAGTACCTACTTGCAGAAAGTATGTTAAACAAAAATTATTGCCAGATTTACTATCTTTGGGGTCAGTTCTACCATTGCATAAGCGTTGATCACTTACTTACATAACACCCTGTATAAGTATTGTATTGCACTTCGCTTTCGAACCGTCGTTTTTTAACAAAAAATTACAGAACTTTACCCAAATATTGTTTTTTCTTGTATTTAACATATTTTCTGCACACATATAATTCTAATTATATCTATTTTTCATTGTGATATATTCTTCCAATTCATTAACCAGATTGGCGGTATTTCTGATGGATATATGCATTTTACTGGTTTCCTTAGTGCCTTAACCTCTGCGATTAGATTACTCTATATATTATAATGTCTTTATCTCTAAATTTATACAAGATATAATAAAAATTTTAAGTGTATTAGATGGAGAATTTTATGTTCTTCAATATTTTATAAAACTCCCAAAAAATTATATTTAGAAGATTTTTTCTAAGAAACTACTACTTCCGGTTGTTCATATGATATCAAAACCTTTTCAGCTCTTCCCTGGAATGTCAGATTGAGGAATTCATAGTTAAACAGGTCTTAAGTCTTATAGTTTTTGAGGAATCGTCCCTCCAACATCCAGACATACGCACACACACACACATACACATATTTTAAAAATGTTATAATCGGATTCTAGGGACCTTAAATCGTGCTTATTCGCTAAAATCTGGATATGCGAATTTTAGCACGAATCCAATACCTCTCTTATTTACTTTGAAATGAGCAACAGATTATCAACTTGACGTCACAAATTTCCAGGACGTTTCTAGAGCTGTAAAAATTCCAATTTTGTAACATTAAATTATGAATTAAAACTTTTTATTAAACATGTTTTATTATATTTTTCTACTATATAAAGATGGAAACTATAGAAAAAAGTTATTATTTTGCATTGATTCCATATCACCGGAATAGCCCTATATAAATAGATCATCTTAGCTTCACTTTCTGACCAACCTCCCCAATCCCAGCCTACAACATCTATGGTCCTCCACATATCCACTGGCTGGCAAGGCCGTTGGCTGAGCTGGACATCCCTCCATCACCCACTTAGTGCGACATAAGGCCCTGCTGTGCCCATAACACTAAATCTGCTTTTTAATGCCTAGCGCCTTCCACATCTACACACGACTCTGACTTCTACAAGAAGAAGAAGGGAAGGGGGTGCGGGGGGTGGGGGAGGTGAAAGAGGGAGGGAATGAATAAATAAATCAGGGGGAGGTCAAGTGTGGGCGTGGGTGGATGCATAAAGGGATAAATCTTGGAAGATGATGAATTTGGATTTTGAGAAATTGTTACATATAACGTATGCTCCATAAGTTTTGACGTAATAAAGATTCTTGACTGTAAAAAGATTCTAACGATGAGTAATTGTTTATTGATACATAAAAGACAACGTTTCTGACGAGGTTACGACCATTTTAAAGTCTACAGAAAATTAAATAAAAGTTATGAATATAATATGTAATACATAAAGTAATACAAATTTTTATCTCTCGTTAAAAGAGGAATTGGATTCATGCCACAAATCGCATAACCAGATTTTAGAGAATAAGCACGTTTTAAGGTCCCTACAATCTGATTTTAACAATTTTACGATGATGTGTGTGTATGTGTGTGTGTGTGTGTGTGTGTGTGTGTGTGTGTGTTTGTGGATGTGTGTATGTGTGTGTGTTTGTGGATGTGTGAAAGTGTATGGATATTGGAGGGACGGTTTTTTAAATTCTATATTAGACTAAAGACAAATTTAACTACATATTGTAGAGTTGAAAAGGTTTTAGTAACAATTGTACAACCGGAAGTATTAGTTTCTTAAAAAAATCTTCAAAATTTTTATTTTTTTGAAAATTTATGTTATTACAAATATTAAAGAATATAAAATTCTCTATTCGATACATTATTCTATCTTTTATAGATTTAGGGATAGAGAATTATAAATATATAAAATAATACGTTGTAATGAATCTCTTAGCCCAAATAACTGCATGGAAATCACTATCAAATATCTCGATACATTATTGAAGGCTTTTTCTAGAAAGTACATTTTTAATATTTCTTATTTTATTATTAATTAATTATTTAAAATTATAGATACATATATTACATACACGCAACAGAAATACCGCCAAACTTGTCAATGAATTTGAAGAATCTCGAACATTTAGAAGAGTAGCTTATTTATATATATATATATACAGTGTGTTAATTAAGAACGTGGCCATAGGCGTTTAACATGGGAAAACAGTTTTTCTTTGCGCAAGTCCCCAATTAATTTTAGACAAAAATGTTTCAAATAGATGTACATCTTAATGTTCTACGCCTAAATCACGAAACAGATTTAATTTTGCACGTTTAGTAACTTGTAAAATCTAATTTCAAATTGTACAAATATTGCCCATTTGTAGCGATACCCATGAAATTGAAACAAAATTCCACAGAAATTCATATCGTTTGTAACTGTCAGAAATTTAATTTTATAGATTACAGAATGTGAAAAAATAATAATAATAAAAGTTATTTAAGTTTTAGATTTTAAAAATAATACATGTGTAGTGATTTAGGTGCAGAATTGAATTATCTGCAACTTTTAATTGAAAACTAAATTTTTGACACTTAAAACGATACGCATTTCTTTGCAACTTTGTTTCAATTTCATGGGTATCGCTAGAAATGAGCAATATTTTTATACTATTTCAAATTAGATTTTACAAGTTATCAAACGTGCAAAATTAAAACTGTTTACTGATTTAAGCGTAGAATATTATTATCTACAACATTTATTTGAAACATTTTGTGTAAAACTAATTGGGGACTTTTGCGCAAAGAAAAACTGTTTTCCCATGTTAAACGCCTATGGCCAGATTTTTAATTAACACACTGTATATATATATTTTATAGAATTGTATGTGTTTTATTAAAATTAATTTTTTTAGGTTAAGGGGTAATTTTACTGATTTTATTTATAATTTAACCTTATACTCCTTTTACTATTACATCGTGACATCTATGTTTAACATAGCTGTAACATATTTCCCCACTGATAACTACCCCTTATCCCCCAAGCGCCCTGTATATTTCACCTATATAATCTCTCCTTCAACCCTTCAATGGGAATTTAGCTAGCACGAGCCCTTCTTGCGTAACAAGCAGAGACTAGGGTCCTCCACGTACTTCGCTACCTACTCTTCCTCTCCAGTGATGTGACGACGGTGGTGATTACTTAACACGCTCACAAGCGAAGTAAAACACTGCTGGACAATATAGCAAGATAAAATGCCAGTAATTGTATTAATATGAGGAAAGTGAAAACGGAGGATAGAAGGAAGGATGGAAAATGTTGAAAAGTGTAAAACATAAATAGGGTTTCATGCTTAATTCATATTTTGAAACCGCGTTATCCTGATTTTGACCGTGTCAGAGTGGTGAATAAAAAATCTGTTGTGGCCAGCACAAGACCTTCCGTCAATTCGATGTATTTTGTACAAATCCCATACCAAAAGGTCCTTGGAACAGATTCTATATAATATCATGTAAAATCGAACATGAACACATACTATTTTTTGCAAATTCCATACCAAAAGTTCATTTGAAAAGGTTCTACAAATCCAATAAAATTATCACATAAACACACACTAAGTAAAATGCACTTGACACTTCCTTCATTTTTTCTTCAGCTTTTCCCTATTTTATTAGGGGTCGCTGTTTCCTCTTCTCTTCCACTCATTCCTGTCCAACGCATCTTCTTCACACAGTCCTTTCTTTCTCAAGTCTTCTGCGATACAGTCTTTCCATCTTTTCTTTGGCCTTTCTCTGCATGTCACTTGCGAGGAACACTATGGCATATCAATTTTAGATCCTATACTTTCTATATTTGGTTTTGCACTTGCAACTGACATCTGTCAATTAAAATTTTTTGAATATACCTGTAGATAATATTACCTGTAATATATATATTTAGATCCGGTTTGAAGCGATTATTTTTTATCGCCCGCAAACACCGAATTAGCATGTACAAAGAAAACAATATTATAAATCCTAGTTCCTTTATTACACTACTCTTGTCGAAATATATATTTTTTACATGTCAATATTATTTTTCTATTTTATTTATTGAGGTGACGCCTGGTAAGCGCCCACACGGTAAAATATATCGTCATCATTACCGATGTCTACATGTGTTGTAGATACTGGCACACCCAGAAATGGGTAATATGCCGTGATGATATATTTATTTTATTTATTTTATTTTATTTAGTAACCACAACAACATTTTTTTTTTATTATTATTTTGCCTACTTCAATAATTTTTTTGTAAAAAAATAAATTTCTTCATCTAGTCGGCGACAATACCTATCAGCTGTTTACATGATAAATAGCAAAGTTGACTAATTTTTGAAAATTAATTCCTTTATAACGCTTTAAATAATGAGAGAGGAATAATTGTGTGAAGAAGATGCGTTGGACACGAATGAGTAAAAGAGAAGAGTAAGAAACAGCGTCCCCTAATAAAATAGCAAAAGAAACTGTCGGTATGTAATTTGTAAAAAATAGTGTGTTCGTGTTACAATAGAATATTTTCCAAGGAACTTCTGGTATGGGATATGTACAAAATACATCGAATTGACGGAAGGTTTTGTGCTGGCCTCAACAGATTTTTATTATACAAAATATTTTAATTTTCTTGGTTGATATATGTGCACAAATTTAATGTTAAATTATACTTCTTCATTTGTATATCATAAAATTTTAATTGCAAAACAAAATTTTTTTAACTTATTTCTTTAAAATAATTGAAACGGTTTAAAATAATATTGGTTTTTAGTTTATTTTTTTAATTATTATGAATAGTCGTGGAAGAAACACTGTAGGCAACTCCTGTATTAATAGCTATTATCACAAAAACGTTGCATAATATACTACTTACACAGTATTGATAAATATCCTTGATAATTTCATTGATTTTACTAATAAATATATTTCTCTCCTCTCCCTATAGAATGCAGTTTCAAGTAAAATATTTATTATTAAATAGGTAGGTACCAAAAAATATTTTCAAGTGCTTATAAGTACATATATGTAGTATTATTAGTATTCACTCATAGTAATAAATAATAATTGTTTACATATGTTATTTAACAAATAAATAAAATTCATAACAAAATAAAAATAGATCCTACCTTCAGTTGAAATTTGGACTGACTCCGGTCCCGTCTTCCAACGTCCAGAATTTCACTCTGAAAAATAAAAAACATTAATTATTAACAAAGTAAATACATATTAACAAAATGTCTTACATTTCAACCACAATCCTATCGCTTTCTAACGATCAAATTTTAAATAAAGTTTATCGCATTAAATTTTAATATTTCCCGCACAAATTATATATCACTATAATCAGAAATCAATAACGAATCGATTAATAATACTCTCGATATTGATTTTGCCAATATTTCGCGAAAATCACAAAACAACGACAGAGTGATTCAACCGAGTTCCACTATTTATAAACGACAGCACTTGACTGACGAAACGACTGGTGATGATGGCTTATTGCGAAACTAAACTTGTTAGAAATTGAAGTAGCTGATGGAACTATATTATATTTTATTGTACAAATAAATGTTTTTAAATAAATGCATATAAAATATGATTAATAAATAAATATGTCTTGCACCCATTGTTGGATGTAGCAGTTTTATTTAAACAGCTTTTTTTATTTATTATGTATTTTGAAAAAAATTATCTATATTTTATTTAATATAATGAGGCATGAAATTAAACAAATTATTGATTATTTTGTTGCCTTTAGATTTCTGTGCAGTCGTTATAGTTTGAAATAATTGTTTGGAATTATCAATAATAATCCTTGCAATAATTTTGTCAATGGTTACCAATAGATTTTCAATTGTATTAAAGATTCGCGAACTATTTGTGAGTTATTGATACATTTTCAAATCGGCTTTATACAGTTTGATACTTTTTTACCTCTCGCTAAGAGAGGTATTGGAATCATGCAAAAAATCGCATATCCAGATTTTTGTTGATAAGCACGTTTTAAGGTTCCTAGAATCCGATTATCACATTTTTACGATGATATCTGTGTGTGGATGTGTGTGTGGATGTTAAAACAGCCACGGTTTCTCAAATTCTATTAGACTTAAAAAATATTTAACTGCAGTTTCCTCAATCTGACACTCCTGGGAAGAGCTAATAACAATTATTTATTTGACAATTTCTGTAATTTATTGCAATTTTTGCAATATTATTAAAGTAATTAATATTAAATAATATACAAGATATAATGTACTACTATCATGTTCAATAGCATGGCTTGATATTTTGCCGAACACTTTGTATTTACAAAAAACTGCTTCCCATGTTAAACGCCTATGTTTACTCATAAAATAAACGCTTCAATACATTGCTGTCAAACATTCATATCGTAACTATGGCAATGATATACCCTATGTTTACTGATAAAATAAACTCCCGGTATAAATAATATGAATAAACGTAGAACGTAGGTGATGGAAATGTATGTGCTTCTACGTCACAGGAGTGGGGGGTAGTTTTTCAGGACGCCAATCTTTTTATTTAATTATTTCCACAAATAACAAGAAATTATTAAAATAAAAATTATTACTAAGAAAATCATTGCATAGACTTCCATTTAGATGTAACAAGGTAGGAATAGTGAAATAACAAGTAATAACTTTAATATAAACTCTTCTAAATTATAGTTTCAATATCAACATTTTAATTCTGTTATCTTTGTAAGTCAAAATTCTGTTTAGAAATAATAATCATATCTCTGTTTAGTCTAGATGTCAACCGCAAAGACATTTATTGTTTTGACAATTATGTATATAATTTATTGCCTAGACTACGTGAAGTCTTGTTATTTTGCTATGGAGGCTACACCCTCGCACCCTTCTTGAGATATACGTCTGGAGAGATAACCCTTTGTTTTAAGGCAGTCGAGTTTTAAGAGTGAAACGAGTCAGATCAGACATGTAGTCTGTGTTTAGTTTTGGGCGTTTTACGCCAGTACTCGTATTTAGATTAGAATGTAACTGTAAGAGTATAGTTTTGTGTAATGAGTTAGTTTAATGTAAAAATTTGTGTAAATAAAGTTTAGTATAAAAATATTGTGTGTGCCATCCATCCATAATATGTTCATCATAACTCTATCATCTTGTGTAAGTGTTAAGTGATAGTGTGAGAGTGTAAGAGCGTGTTCCTCCTCAGGAAAGCAGTAGTCGTTCGGTGAAGTGTCCACCAGTTAGATTAAGTCACCGTTCGGCAAGAAATAGTGTCATCGTTCCGTAAGAAGTAATTAGAATCTTAGACCCCCCCCCCCCCTGTTACATAGAATAGTTTTTGAAAAATGTGAAACAGGCTCATTGACGGAAGGTAATGTGGTGTCCACATCAAACTTTTAGTTTCATTTCCATTTTCCCTATATTACAAAATTCGCGCATATTGATTATTATCCATTTCAACCCTTAAGACCATTTTGTTGTCTTTAATTAACATTTATTCATCTCCTTCTGTTGAACCTTAGTTTCCTGCAGTGAGATTGCCTTGCAGATCTCATTACCGCGATGACAGATGAAGATCAAACCACGCCGCCTCGCCGAGATGAACGCTGTCTATGGTTATGGCAGCAGAGGCAGAACACAGTGCTCTGTGCTGTGAATTACCGAGCTGTCATTGAACCGCGGCCTGATCAACTCATTGTCTACACCGAAGGAAGAAAATGAGATATGAATGAACAAAATCACCCAAAATGAAAAGCGACGTCACTTTTTCCCTGATTTTTCATCAGCGACGCGAGGTTTAGGCTATAGAGGAATAATGGAGACGACGCCAGCAGATGGGGTTTGTAAGCAATCGATGACGGCACGAGAAAATGCACTTTCTACATCCTAACAAAATTATTTATTCGCGTAGAGTACATCCTATTTCATATATTAATTGAGTAATTGTGGCCAGCACAAGACCTTCCGTCAATTCGATGTATTTTGTACATATCTCATACCAAAAGATCTTTGGAACAGATTCTATATAATATCATGTAAAATCGAACACGAACACATACTATTTTTTACAAATTCCATACTAAAAGTTCATTTGAAAAGGTTCTTTAAATCCAATATAATTATAACATAAACTACACTAAGTAATGTCCTTCCATCTTCTTTTTGGCCTTTCTCTGCATGTCACTTGCGAGTAACAATATGACATACCAATTTTAGATCCTATACTTTCCATATTTGGTTTTGCACTTGTAACTGACATCTGTCAATTATTTTTTTTTTTGATTAATCATGTCAGCTGTTTCCATGATAAATTGCAAAGCTGACTAATTTTTGAAAATTAATTTCTTTATTGAATATGAAGGAAAATGTATAATTAAACCGTATAGAGAAGAGTATTTTCTTTAATATATATAATAACAAAATGTCAAAAAATAATATTTAACTGCGTTTTTTTAAGAAAAACTGTTAAAAACTTCAAATAAGGGTACTTACGGTGGATCAATTATAACCAAAATCTAATCAACTCTTCATATGGATGTACAGAAGAGGGATGCGAAAGAATTATAATTTTTAGAATTGTAGTATTGGAGTTAACGTCGGAGAAAAATTTGTCACACACGGACACACATACACACACACACGGACACACATACACACACACACGGACACACACACATACAAACAACATCTTAAAAATAGTAAATTTGTAATGTACGGACCCTAAAACGTGCTTATTCATTAAAAATTCACCACCGAATTTTTTGACCAAAGACAATACCTTCCTTATCTAAAGGTGACGGAAGGTAAAAATCTATTGTGGCCAGCACAAAACCTTCCGTCAATTCGATGTATTTTGTACATATCCCATACCAACACTTCCTTGAAAAATATTCTGAATATCCTGTAAAATTGTAACATGAACACACTCTTTTTTACAAATTCCATACCGAAAGTTCCTTTCTCTATTTTAATAGGGGTCGCTGTTTCTTGCTCTTCTCTTTTACTCATTCCTGTCCAACGCATCTTCTTCACACAATTCTGCCTATCTCAAATCTTTTGCTACACAGTCCTTCCATCTTCTCTTTGGCCTTTCTCGTACTTCCGGCATTGAAAATTCCAATCTTGAGCCGAGGTTGCAACTGCAAGTCACTTGCGAGGGACACTCTATCACATTCACATATAATTTTCTGACCCTATACTTTCAACTTTGGTTTTGCCTTCATCGCTTCAAAGGACAGTATGCCATTTTTCACTCGTCTACGATGAGTGTTCCTATGCAAATGCAGTTCTGGCCCTCCTGTTTTTCTTTGATAGTACAGGTTTCTTAATGGTTATTTTTCCTAGTAATCCTACATCACATATCCATCGTATCACAGTGCGATCACTCAAATCTATATGAAATTGTTTCCGAATTTTTGCAGAACGTTCACTTGATAAAGTAGAATCACTTACGGATAGACGCCGAATGGTTTTTGTCAATTCTAACACCAGTTTTCTTGGACCACCGACTTTTATATTAATTTTAACATTTCTATACTGCGATTTTTTTTCAAAATCTTTGATATGCCACTTTTACTGATTTAAAAAAAAAAAAAAATATTGCGCTGTTTCACAGCATCTTTATGAAGCTGTACTACCATTTCTCACAAGTTGTCGGAAAAATATTTATTTTTACCCATCTTAACATCAACTTACTAAATAAATGACAAAATACAACTGAAAGTAAGACAATTAAAATCATATTTTCAATAAGTTTCCATACTTTTGTCTACCGAAAAAACGAGTATATGTTATTTCACTTAAATCATACAGTCAATATCAAAAGATTTCTTGTGAATATATTCTTCGATATATTGACTTTAGAAAATAATATTCAAATTTGCAAGAACTATAAACATATTTAAAAAAAATGAAATATTTAAAAGTTTCCATACTTTTGTCCGCGACTGTACATTCATACATACATACATACATACATACATACATACATACATACATACATACGAACATCATCGTAAAAATGTTATAATCGGATTATAGGGACCTTAAAACGTGATTATCCACTAAAATTTGGATATGCAAATTTTAGCATGATTCCAATACCTCTCTTAGCGAGAGATAAGAACAATATTTGCGTAAAATTCTGCAATTTTTTCGACAGGGACGTGCAATACAATACTTATATAACATAAACACAACAGATATTTTTGTAAGACAACTAATGTCGATACTGAACATCATTTCATTTAAAATTCCCGCCACATTGTCCTACCATCCCCTTCCTCGCACCGTACAATTGTCATTGTCCAACCATCACCTTATCATCTCCAGTGTACAATCGTCCCATGGTATATAGAGGCGGCAGCTTTCTTACATCAATCGTGTCCGGGACAGCATTTTAATTAAACGCCTTATCGGGAGGGGCGTCTCGCCGTAACTCACGGGGCCGCGTTCGTCGCGGGGCGGAACCTGCTGATGCTGAGCTAGCCTGCCTCGGCCTCGGCCCCGACTACGGCCCCAATCTCGCAGGACACATGCCCGAGATTTATAACTGAAGAGCGCAGCACGCCCAGTGTCAATGATGAGGGAACACTAAGAGGTGATGGGAAATGAATAGCGTTTTATAGATAGGAGTTAAAGGTAAAACTGTAAGATTCGATGGTGGTAGATCTACATTGATATATACGTATTAAGTATTTACGAGAAAATTTAAGGAGCATGATGGTCAGGGATGAATGAACAACAATTTTTACCTTTCGCTAAGACAGGAGACAGGTAGTGGATTCAATCTAAAAATTGCATATCCAGATTTTAGTTAAGAAGCACGTTTTATGTCACTACAACTCGATTATAATATTTTTACCTCCCGCTACCCTTGGTAAGGGAGGTATAGGGATCGTGCTAAAATCTCATATCGAGATTTTAGTAAATGACCACGTTTTAAGGCCCATAGAATCCATTTTTAACATTTTCACGATGATATCTGTATGTGTGTGTTTATGAGCGTGTGTGTATGTATGTGTATGGATTTTGTCTTCGCTCTAACTCAAATACTATCATTCAGAAAATTCTGAAACCTTGTATTTCTATCCTATTCTAATATGAAAAGAAGCCATTAAATTTTGGTGTAAATCGGATAACCGGAAATGGCACTTTACCTGAAGCTCATAGTGGTTTTTCTTCAAAAAATACCATTAAATGCCATTTTTACCTCCCGCTACCCTTGGTAAGGGAGGTATAGGGATCGTGCTAAAAATCACGTATCGAGATTTTAGTAAATGACCACGTTTTAAGGTCCCTAGAATCCAATTTTAACATTTTCACGATGATGTCTATATGTGTGTATGTGTGTGTGTCTATGTATGTATGTATGTATGTATGTGTGTGTGTATGTGTAGGGATTTTGTCTTCGCTCTAACTCAAATACTATCACTCAGAAAATTCTGAAACCTTGTATTTATAGCCTATTCTAATAGGAAAAGAAGCCATTAAATTTTGGTGTAAATCGGATAACCGGAAATGGCACTTTACCTGAAACTCATAATGGTTTTTCTTCAAAAAATATCATTAAATGCCATTTTTTCTCATTTTATGTCTTATGAAACTTAAAGATTATTGAAATTTCTACAGGAATACATTTTCTATATATTTTGCAGATAAATTTAAAAATAATTTTTTTTATTAGTCGCGAAGCCTAAGATAAACACAATTCCTTTGTTACACAGTTCATATTTCAAATGAATGTAACTTACAGTAAATGTCACTGTCAAAAAACTAATCACTTCAAATTAATAATAGTGACATTTTAAAAAGAAAATAGTATATAAATCAATAGTTTTATGCAATGGAACAGTTTGCAGCGTTAGTAAATACGTAAGTATGTATTTAAATTAATAAAAATTGATAGGAAAGTGTGGCGAAGGAAGATTGTTGCGTAACTATTATTGTGGTCCGGATGGGGTTATTCGCTACCGAAAATCGGTCACTTTAATATGTTCTTATGTATGAATGCTATGATGATTGTGGACAAGGCGAAAGAAGAATGTTGTTATAGAGTGAAGTGAGTCAGCTGAGTTTTTACTCTTATTCCTTTTCTTATTGTTACTATTGTTTCCGGGTATTTGCTAGCCCCCTAAATGGGAATCGCGTGATTTTAAGTACGTATGTATGTATATAAAAATTAAATAGCGGGAGGTTTTGTGTTGACCACATCAGATTTTTTCGACTTTTATGTCATGAAAATTAAAGATTATTGAATTTTCTACAGGAATACATTAATACTTTTTCTATATATTTTAAAGATAAATTTAAAAATAATTTTTTTTTATTAATCGCGAAGCCTAAGAAAATCTATTCCTTTGTTACACAGTTCATTTTTCAAATGAATGTAACTGACAGTAAATGTCACTGTCAGAAAACTAATCACTTCAAAATAATAATAGTGACATTTTAAAAAGAAAATAGTAAATAAAGCAATAGTTTTCTGCAATGGAACAGTTTGCAGCGTTAGTAAATACGTAGATAGGTATGTATTTAAATTAATAAAAATTAAATAGCGGGAGGTTTTGTGTTGGCCACATCAGATTTTTTAACACTATCTGTATCTAATTCTTGCCCCAAATACAACAAACTACAATTCATTTAATAATTTCTTTCTCTTTGTATTCCATTTCCCACTCCTGCTACCTGGTCCTGCAGTACCTTCGATGCACTCTACCTCCTGCACTCACCCTCCCCTTTCCCTGCACCCCGCCGTCCCTCGGCGTCTCCGCAGGGCGTCGGTAAGGAACGCGGACGTATCGATCGGCGGCGAACACCTGTCAGTCATTCAATCAATGTGCACGACGTTCGCTCAACTACCCCCGCGCTGCGGAAGATATTGATTTGTCTGGACAAGAAGGAGGAGGTGTAAAGGTGGATGATGCGGGGGATGAGGGGGGTGTGAGGAAGGATTGTGATTATGTGTGTGATTATGATTGACAATACACAATTATCTGTTAACAACAATCTAAGAACTGTAGAAAAAATGATGTGTATAACATTTAAAAAAAAAAGAAAAATTGCTGCTGCAGTGGAAGTCTGCTAGACAAGTTATAAGGGAAAAAACTGTGACATTTCTGTTGAATAAGTCACTAAACAAATTAGTTGGAAATGGTATCCTAGTAAATTGTCATAATGCATTAAGCCTTATGCACTAATCATTATGCATTAAGCATTAAAACATTCAGTCGAAATGAGGCTTAATCATCAAAGTTTAGCAATAAGATAGACTTTGTATCTCAGATAGGATAGCACCCTATTAGGCATACGATGGTCTTTGGTTGAAATTAATAAATTTTTCAAAAAAAAATTTGTTAGACATTTGCATTTTTGTTTTCTTATTCCTTGTAGCACGATTAGAACCTATAATGACAGCATGCAATTTAGAATTCTATCAAATGAGGTATTTGTTTTCGCTTTTCGCAACGAAGCGAAGATTTGGTAGCATGCGTGTCTCAAAATATTCGCCTGCAAGCATTCGACTTGAGGCGAAAGTATTAAACTAACGTCATTCTTTTTTCACAATTCAATTTAAAACCAATAGACACTTACAAAATTGACGTCACTGCAAGAGAGATATAGAAGGTCATGCATACAAACAAACCTCTCCTCGTTGTCTTACGTCCCGTTCCCTGTTCATATCAGTCATTGTGTTCGCATCTGTTATTCAGTGTTAAACCTAATTCTTTATTGTGATGTGTACGTTGTGTTTAACAAAAATGAGTTTAAAACCAGAAGATGTGTCTGGGGCAACTTTTTTGTTTGATAATATTGAAGATCATTCGATTATTCAACTAAAACGATGGCTAGAGTGTAAAGTCTACGGCTGATGACAGGTCTTTGTTTGTACGGGGTAACCATAGCAACCTTGATTTCTATGCTTCGCCGTTAGAGGCTCTCGTGCAAATTGCAATTTTGTAAGTGTCTATTCATATATTTGTTTTATGCAACTGTCATAATATTTTCTATTTTAATAGTATAAAATCCGAAAATTCCGGAAACAAAAAGGGAATATAGAATTCTAAAGTGCGTGCTACCAAGATTCGTAAAAGTAAAATCGTATTCGCCTGTTTTCTATGAAAGAATTCTAAAGTACGTGCTGCCACTACTGGAGACTTCACTATGTAGAGCGACATTGCTACCATTCTACCCATTCTAGGTATATAGTACACGAATCTTAATTAATTATTTATCTAACTATGGTCGCCTATCGCCTATGAGTAAATACGCATATGCAAACCACCTTTACTCCAGTCTCCACAACTTCATCTCCAGCATACTCTCTTTCTCTCTCTCTCCTTATTCCGCTCTCCGCTCCGTCGTGTCACCCACAAGGCGTCAGGACGTCAGCGTCCGCTGTACATACCTGTCACGTCAAGCGGGTCAGGTCGCCATGGCAGCGCTTGAGGAACGGTCAGTCTCCGGTACACGACGTTGCCATGGCGACGACGCCAGCACCGGCCCGGTGCAAGGAGCAGCACAAGGACTGCACAAAAGAAGGGAAGGGTAGGGGGGAGTGTAGGTACAAATATGTAAAGTGGAATGAGAGTAGAATTGAAGCGTTTGAGTTTTGGAAATTAATAATAGAATTGATTCTTTTTAAAGCAGATTTTATTATTTTTATTATACCGTGAGTATTTTTTAACGTGAAACATTGGGTTTGTCATATCCATCGTTACAACTTGACATTTGATTGACAGCAATGTATTTGACCGTTCCATTTAAAATGAAACATAGGGAACGAATTTGACATTTGATAAGACGTCAATAGTGATGTAGAAAAAATACTGTGTGCACCTTGTGCCCGAAATATGTATAGTGCCCTCGAGTGGTTTTCTGACTCCGCTAAATTTCTTACAATATTTAAATATAATACTTCTGTCAGATTCGTTCCCTATGTTTCATTTTAAATGGAACGGGCAAATACATTGCTGTCAATCAAATATAAAGTCGTAACCATGGATATGACAAACCCAATGTTTCACGTTAAAAAATACTCACGGTATGCAAAGTTACTCTAGGCCAAAGAAAAAGAATTACGTATAGCAAGCGCGCGTTTAGCTGACACTGTTCCTGTGCATACTTCGACTTATAAATGAATCCCCTGTATTTTTATACCAATTTTAGATGTTGACGGAGTCTTTTCCTCGTTATAACAATAGCATATTATAATAACTATTACATTTCGACATGTCCAAGTACGAATTTTAGGTTCTCCGCATTCAAGGTCAACCTAAAGTGCGGCAGCAATAGCGACGTTTAAAAAAAGAAACGGCTGGTTTTGCAAACAAACTTGTTGCCTTTCAGCCACAAGTTATTAGGACCTCTGGCATGGTTGACATGTTGAGCAATCTTAGCTCCTCTGTTTAACTTTTTCTAATTTCGTACTACTGATGATGATAACATAGTTCTTGAAATACGTATTTAGTTTTATAAAAATTAATTTTTAGGTTAAGGGGCAATTTTATTAACCGTTTTAGACCCTATATTTTCATTCCTGATTAAACTACCGGTTAAGTTAACAGTCAATTACAAGAACAATGTGGCATCGAAAACTTGACACCTGACACATGTGTAATTTTTACAACTTAGGCTATGACATCGATACTGTGTTTTTCTTTTAACAGACAATTAAATTAACAGAGTGTTTAACCGAAGATGAAAATTCCGGGCCTTAGTTATAATTTAACTTTAGACTCCTGCTATTATTAATTACTATTTAATCTTGACAAATTCTTGCACATTCCGCTTTTTGGAAATCTGATGTGATACAAAACGATTGACAACTATTACCTTCCGTCACTTTTAAGTAGTGAGTTTTTAATAAATAAGAACGTTTTAGGGTCCCTAGAATACGATGATAACTACAATTCTAAAAATTATAATTCTATTGTATACCTCATCTTTACCAGTGGCGGCTCGTTAGGGGAGGCAAGGGAGGCTAAGCCTCCTCTTAACTTATCAGGATAAAAACTTTTTCTAAACATTAGTTTCGCATTTATTCTTCTTTCTATTTTCATTAATTTTGTATTGTTTTGCATGTGTTAAATGGTCTTAAGGCATAATTTTTCTGTACTAATCATGCTACGCCTAATTTTTAGACCGCTGTGCATACAACGGAGGCTAAGCTTCTCTGCACTATAAACGCATAGTTTTTATAGGCACACCCCACACTCGTGCGGGCCTGTGTTGCATACACGATACGTGCATCAAGCCACTTTTTTTATACCAGCGTATAAGTTAGCATAGGAGGCTAGCCTCCAATGCCCTTCGTCAATGCTCGGCTTAGTTCGTGACCCCTGTCGCTCTCTAAACGATAGATACCTGCAGGCGGGGCGGCGGTACGACGTAGTACAGTGTACGTTAGTAGGTTATTTTTATTTTCAATTGGGTGCAATTCAACAAATTGCAATAAACAATAGACAAAAATGGACATATTAGATGAAACTAAGCGTTGTGACGATGTGATCGACTGGTTGGTGAGAAACTCGTTTAGTTTATTAAACATCGAAGAGAAGTCGTACATTGTTAAAAGTAAAACCTTAGGAAAGTCTCGCCCGAATTTAATAAAATTAAAATCTTCTGACAATCGGCATAATCGTGGTTTTAATACGACTTGGTAAGATAAATGCGAGTGGTTGACAGGCTCTAGTAAACGGGAAAAATTATTTTGCGAATTTTGATTAAGTGGTAGTAGTACTAGTAATTTAAGGAGTAGGTCTATTGCAGAGACCCCTTTATAAGTCAACGTTAAAACTCACATCACCTACAAGCAATAACTCCACCTATTCTTCCAATTTTCCCGTAAAAATCAATTACTCCTTGCCCACAAACTCTTCTCTCATCTCCACCATGCCTACCATAGTTCTTGTCGACAGATTCACAGCTTGTTGCATACATTTCAGCGCGATTTACTTGCTCGCAGACAGATTCATCTCAAGCTGGGAAAACAAACTCGCAGATCAAATAAACACCAACACCGACACCGAGATATGGTATACTGCCGCGGCTTCAGTGACGACGAATGGATTTACAGCGCTGATGATGCCGATGGACTATTCTTGGAGGAATGCGTCACAGGAAGATTGACGATTGTCAAATGAGAAGAAGTGTTAAAGATATTAAGAGTTGCATGCAGGATAATTGTGAGAAAATTGAGAATTTATCTGTTGAGCTATTTTTTATTGAATTCATGTGTTTGTTAGGGTTGTTGGAAAAAAAAATCTGTTGTGGCCAGCACAGGACCTCTCGCCAATTCCATATTAGACTATAAAAGTATTGTACATATTTAACATTTTTGATATACACAAAAACACATATTTTTTTTATAATATATTTTATATTTTTTCATTTATTGCATGAACAAATTATATCTTATTTAGTGATTCTGTCGAGACGAGATATTTCTCGATTCTCGTCTCGTCTCGTACTCGAGATTTCTCGTCTCGACGAGACGAGACAGGAATGTAAAAAATATTTTACGAGACGAGAAATATTTGCCGAGATCTCAATTCTCGGGAAACTGTTCCGAGATTTCTCGGTTGTTATTTTTCTCATGAGTTATATTTGCAAACGTCTGAAATTTAACATATTTTTTGTGATGGCTGTCTCTATTTAGCTATGGCATTTTTGAACAAAAAGATAATAAAGTATTTTGACATTTTATCTGTCAGAATTTGTTAAGCGTGCATTGCACGATAAAGTTTTTCTTTTCAAGTTTTCTCTCTCGCACATGACGCAATGACATGAGTGCAAGAGAGACAAATGAATAGACTTTTAACGAAAAACTTTTAAAAAAAACTGGAACATGCGCTACTTTTTGCTTAAAAGTCCCTACAAATTTTAACTGTCAAATGTCATTTGTGTTTATATTTTTGATGTATACAAGTAGTGTTACAAGCGATCGATATATCTTAATGTAAGTATAAATTGAATTTTGACACTTGGATATTTTTATTCACACAGAACTTGATCGTGTACTTGTAAGGTCACTTATGAAGAAATTTTTCAAGTCACTTGAAAATAAAAACTTCAACTTTAGCTAAAATTTTAAGCGTTATTTTCTTTTTATTGTTTTATAACAAATTAGAAAATACTAGATAAATATTAAATTAATAAAATTATAACAAAAAAATTGCAAAAGTTTTAGGTTTTATCAAATTTTGACAGATAAAAAGACAAATATTTATTTTTTTGTTCAAATTACAATTAATACAAAATTGTATAAATTTAATAATTAGTTATGGGACCAAAATATACATATTAAATTTCCGTCGAGAAATCTCGGCGAGAATCTCGGCCGAGACGAGACTCTATTAAACGAGAAGAGAAAAATTTCGAGACGAGACATAATTTTATGAATTTGAATCGAGACGAGACGAGACAATGAATTTCTCGTCTCGTCTCGACAGAATCACTAAATTCTTCTAATGTTCGAGATTCTTCCAATTCATTGATGAGATTGGTGGTATTTCTGAAGGGCTATATGTGCAGTGGTGGATAAAAGTATGGAAACTTTTAGATATTGCATTTTTCGTTTATAGTTCTCGCAAATTTTAATCGTATTTTCTAAAGTCAACATATCAAAGAATATATTCACAAGAAATCTTTCGATTTTGACTGTACGATTTTAGTGAAATAACATATACTCGTTTTTTCGGTGGACAAAAGTATGGAAACATTTTGAATATATGATTTTAATTGTCTTACTTTCAGTTGTATTTTGTCATTTATTTAGTAAGTTGATGTTAAGATGGCTAAAAATAAATATTTTTCCGACGACTTACGAGAAAAGATAGTACATCTTCATAAAGGTGGTGTGAAACAGTGCAATATTTAAATTTTTTTAAAAATCAGTAAAAGTGGCCTATCAAAGTTTTTGAAAAAAAATCTCAGTATAGAAGTGTTAAAATTAATATAAAAGTCGGTGGTCCAAGAAAACTAGTGCTAGAATTGACAAAAACCATTCGGCGTCTATCCGTAAGTGATCCTACTTTATCATCAAGTGAACGTTCTGCAAAAATTCGGGAACAATTTCATGTAGATTTGTGATTGCACTGTGATACTATGGCTATGTGATGTAGAATTACTAGAAAAAAGTAGCCGTTAAGAAACCTCTATTATTAAAGAAAAACAAGAGGGCCAGAATTGCATTTGCTGAGAAACATTCATCGTGGACGAGTGAAAAATGGAATACTGTCCTTTAATTGTACCTCTTGTTCACTGGATGTTTAACATATTGACTCCCGTCGGAACCAAATATTTTGAACTTGCTTTCATCGCTTCAAAGGACAGTTCTTTGATAGTACAGATTTCTAAACGGCTATTTTTCCTAGTAATCCTACATCACATAGCCATCGTATCACAGTGCGATCACTTAAATCTACATGAATTTGTTCCCGAATTTTTGCAAAACGTTCACTTGATAAAATATGATCACTTACGGATATACGCCGAATGGTTTTTGTCAATTCTAGAACTAGTTTCCTTGGACCACCGACTTTTACATTAATTTTAACACTTCTATACTGCGAATTTTTTTTTCAAAATCTTTGATAGGCCACATTTATTGATTTTAAATTTTTTTAAATATTATAATTGGATTATGGGGACCTTAAATCGTGCTTATCCACTAAAATCTATGCGATTTTTATCATGATTCCAATACCTCTAACGACAGGTAAAAATAAAGTATTGTTATTTCTGAATATCTACAAATCTGTATCTGTTTTAAAAGTGGGTTGTTGTAACATTTGTGTTTTGAAAGAAAATTTAGTGAATACTTTGTAGTGGCTCGTATAACGTATGTAAATGGGACGGTATAAATTCTTCTGAATCTCATTACTGTCAGGCTAGAAAACAATTCCTATCATTCATTCCTCCACAATACATTTCATCCCATGCCAATAATTTATAAACCCCCTACATAATACTAAATAAATATCAGCGCAGAACAATAGGCGCACGGCCAAAAAAATACAAAAATCTTGATCAAATACTTATACCAAACTCTACGAGAAATTTATCGCTCAACGGTTACATCTTTTACCGTCAACCAGTGGCTCCCAAACAGTGGGAGTGAAATATAATAGGAAACATTACAAACATTGTCAAAAACATACCTACTTGGTATTATTATACTTATACTTTAGAAGTGCAGCACCAAAAAAATATTCGGAATAAAGAAATAAGATTCCCTGTGTTTCATTTTCAATGAGACAGGCAAATACATTGCTGTCAATCAAATGTCAAGTCGTAACTTATAGGAAAATTCAACGGTTATCTGTCATGTTGACAAGATGTCATTAGAGGTTAATTTTATTTAAATAATTATACCTGTTTTCTAAAAATTAAATTTAACTAGAAAAAATATTGTGTGCACCTTGTGCCCGAAATATGTTTAGTGCTCTCGAGTGGTTTTCTGACTCGGCTAAATTTCTTACAATATTTATCAATTTATCTATAATAATACTTCTGTCAAATTCGTTCCCTATGTTTCATTTTAAATGGGACAGGCAAATACATTGCTGTCAATCAAATGTCAAGTCGTAACCATGGATATGACAAACCCAATGTTTAAAAAATACTCACGGTATACATAAAAATATGTTGTGGCCAGCACAAGACCTTCCGTCAATTCGATGTATTTTGTACAAATCCCGTACCAAAAGTACCGTGGAACAGTTTCTATATAATATCATGTAAAATCGAACACGAACACATACTATTTTTTACAAATTCTGTACCAAAAGTTCATTTGAAAAGGTTCTATAAATCCAATAAAATTATGACATAAACAAACACTACGTAAAATGCACTTTCTGCTTCAGCTTTCCCCTATTTTATTAGGGGTCGCTGTTTCCTCTTCTCTTCCATTCATTCCTGTCCAACGCATCTTCTTCACACAGTCCTTCCTTTCTCAAGTCTTCTGCGATACAGTCCTTCCATCTTCTCTTTAGCCTTTCACTGCATGTCACTTGCGAGGAACACTATGACATACTAATTTTTGATCCCATACTTTCCATATTTGGTTTTGCACTTGCAACAGACATCTGTCAATTAGAATTTTTTGAATGAGCAGCTGTTTCCATGATAAATAGCAAAATGTATAAACAAACCATATAGAGAAGAGTATTTTCTTTAATAAATATAATAACAAAATGTCAAAAAATAATATTTAACTTCGTTTTTTTTAAGAAAAACTGTTAAAAACTTTAAATAAGGGTACTTCTGGTGGATCAATTATAACTAAAATCTAATCAACTCTTCATAGGGATGTACAGAAGAGGAATACGAAAGAATTATAATTTTTAGAATTGTAGTATTGAAGTTATCGTCGGAGAAAATTTGTCACACACGGACACACATTCACACACGCGCACACACACACACACACACACACACACACACACACACACACACACATACATACATTCATCCATACATACAGACATCATCTTAAAAATAGTAAATTCGTATTGTAGGGACCCTAAAACTTGCTTATTCATTAAAAACTCACCACCGAATTTTTTGACCAAAGACAATACCTTCCTTACCTAAAGGTGACGGAAGGTAAAAAAGTATTAAGGCATACCTGTAGAAAATTTAATGATCCTTAATTTTTTATAGTAACAAACCGCGAAAAATTACATTTTAAGGTATTTCAAGTAAGTGCCATTTTCTGGTTACCTGATTTACACCAAAATATAATGACATCTTTCCATATTAGAATAAAAGGTTTCAGAATTATCTGAATGATAGTATTTCCAATATTTCCCTATCCTTTTTCTTCGACATTTTGGCGCCCACTGTTCGAATCCCACAATCCGCGAGTAGACAGTTGACGCACGTCAGGTGGTTAGAATTGATAGCCATGAGTGTAAGTTAAGTTACGGGGATCGAGTCGCGAACGACTGGTGTGATAGTATCTGGAATACTGTCGCGTTTTTCCTTCGCCTCTCGCGGTGTGAGTGTGCAGGTATACGAATATGTGTGAGTGTGTGTGGATGGTCGCATCTTAGTGGCTGAATTTGGGCTGTGTATCTTTATAATGGACTAGTTTAAAGACCGGGATGTGTACACTCCGTTTCGGAATATAGTAGCAGAAATAATAGCCTCTCATCAACACAACTATACAGTGTCAAACACTCTATCTTCAGTGTGGCAGAGATAGTCAATGTTAATCTTATGGAGGTTTTCTGTACCATGTTGCCAATTTTTCAATGTAATGTAATATTGAAACATTCATAAATTTTCATTGCTATACCAAAATTAGTTAACACTGTACAATTTAAGTTTTATGAGTGTCTCTTATTTACCCAAGGGCTTATTGTATACACCCAATATTTGTCGAAATAGTTTTATATACAGGGCTATTTGTACCTGTAATAAGTAATATTTCAATACAATATTTAAAAACCGTCCAGCATACTAATCTTGATTAAATGCATTAGAAATTAGAATTTTAAAATATAATTTCAAATTGGAGATTACAAAGAAAGAATAAAGCCGTATGAACTATGTAAAATATATGCAGTATTTCTATCAAGCTTAAATATTAGTAAATTATCAAATAAGAAGATATAAATTAAATAAGAAATATGTATTATTAAACTGACCAGTGTGTTATTCAATTTAATTTTTTTCTTCGCACCTATGCTATTTTACATCTATATTTGTACTCGTATATGTATTAATTTTATATCTTTTCGTAGAATGGAAATATGTAACATAGGGAATTTATATTGTTGACGACGATTGTAAATTGTCCAATTAAGTACAAAAATGTTTTATATTATTTACTTTAAATTGACTAGAGTTTATATGTTAATTCATTTCATTTATCTACGCTTGTTATAATTTTATATCCTACTTACATTTTGTATTTGTATTATTTTATATTTTTTGTAAATTATTAAATTGACCAGTTCACTATTTAATTTAATTTTTTTTCTTTTCACCCACCTGTTTAGATACACTGAAAGTACACCAGTCATAAATACATTCAATGAAGTACCCAGAATATTTCATCTCTTTTTGGGCATCTATTTTTCTCTTTCTATCTTGCAGATTTACAGCAGGTAAATATGGCAACATGGTACTCCATAAGACCCTATACTGAACATAGAGTGTGGGACACTGTATAGAGCTTTCGGATTTAACAGATTGACCCTTGTTCTAATTTGTTACTACGGTGGAGGACCCTATTGGAGTTGTTCCTCTCTGCGCGTAGTCCATGCAACGCAATATACCATCCCCTTACGCATCTCGTTTGAAGCTTGTGTGTTGGCTTGCTTTGCTGGTGTTCGTCAGCTCAGCCGTGCCGCCGTGACTTGTAGCGAGCGATCAAAATTAAACAGCCAACACTCCATTGTCTGCGCTTCAATTCTTCCTTCAACACCCGCCCGACAACGCATACAAATTCACAAGACACACTACAACACCGCCAGTCACAGTGTCAACAACAGTAGGGAGATTCGAAAGCGAAATCGGAACTACACTTGCAGAATCAAATTGGATTTTTATTGGGGGTTTACTAGTGAAAATAAATAAGTTGGTTAGAACGCCGCAATAGATGTGTGGAGGTCCGGGGTTCAAATCCCTGCGGTGTGAGTGAATGGGGTATTCCACCATAACAAAAAAAAATTTAAAAATCAACTTAAGAGTATTGCCGGTCGCTCAGCGAAATCAATTTTGTAGCTAGTATGACACTAGTGCAGACAAACTTCTTACGTTCCCCCGCTACTTTTAAGATTGCTAAGTTTATTTCTCTCTGTCTGCTTTTATATATGTTTTTCCTTGTTTAAAGCATAAGGGGAAAACTCAGCCCGTGTTGTGAAGCAAATTGTTGGAGTGAAAGAGGAGATGTGTGTAGTAGAGAGGGAACATATTCTCCTAACACTTTCTCCTCCAGAGTCTATCGTTCCGATTTCTGAAATAAGCGGCAAAAAGGGGTTTAGTAGAAATCAAATCACAGCTACACTAAAAGAGATAATGTAGATTTTTTTTCACAGACTTACTACTAAAGGTGGGCGCTATGGAGGTGACCCAAACATTTTTTGTATAAAGTACAGTTATCGTGTTAAAAATAAATTTTAAAATAGCCATTTTTATGACGTTTTTTGAACTAAATTTAAATGCAATAGAAATTAATAATTATGCAAAATAATTGGTCAGCCCCATGCATTGATCTATCTACTATACAATGGTATCAAATTTGAAGTTATAACTTAATATTTACGAGTGTAGTTTCATTTCTACTAAAGTGCTGTTTAGCGTAGCACCGGCAATCGCCTTAACTTAAAGTATGGCTCAATAATAAAAACATTTTTTAAATAATCACTTTACGAGATATTTCACATTTGCTAAAAGGGGAAATTGACGTCATTCAATTGTTTTCTTTCGCTCGTAGCGTACTCAGAGCAGTGTGTGTGAGAAAGACAGTAGAGGGGAAATGACGTTACACTGATTTTTCGAAAATAAAATACTGTTAAACGAGGAACAATTACGGTTTTTTACCTCCCGCTACCCTTGGTAAGGGAAGTATAGGGATCGTGCTAAAAATCACATATCGAGATTTTAGTAAATGACCACGTTTTAAGGTCCCGAGAATCCAATTTTAACATTTTCACGAAAATGTCTGTATGTGTGTATATATGTGTGTGTGTGTGTGTGTGTGTGTGTGTGTATGTATGTATGACGTCAATAGAGGTTAATTTTGTTTAAATAATTACACCTGCATTCTAAATTAAAATTAGTTGTAGAAAAAATATAGTGTGCACCTTGTGCCCGAGTGGTTTTCTGACTCGGCTAAATTTCTTTCAACATTTTAAATGAGACAGACAAATACATTGCTGTCAATCAAATGTCAAATCATAACTTATAGGAAAATTCAACGGTTATCTGTCATATTGACAAGATGTCATTAGAGGTTAATTTTGTTTAAATAATTATACCTGTTTCCTAAAAATTAAATTTAGATGTTGATAAAATACTGTGTGCACCTTGTGCCCGAAATATGTGCTCTCGAGTAGTTTTCTGACTCCGCTAAATTTCTTACAATATTTAAATATAATACTTCTGTCAGATTCGTTCCCTATGTTTCATTTTAAATGGAACGGGCAAATACATTACTGTCAATCAAATATCAAGTCGTAGCCATGGATATGACAAACCCAATGTTTCACGTTAAAAAATACTCACGGTATTTGGGGCAGTGTATTAGCAGCTGTTATATAATAAAATATTAATAACTTTGATAACCTCCATTTCAATAAATTTCTACATTAATATACCTAATTAGTTAATTAGTATTATACTTTTGGGTTTTTCCGAGGTTTGATAAAAAAATAACAAGAATATTCATTTGTTTCAAGAAGTAATAGTCATTTCCTTCAGGTTCGTTTACAAGTCACGCGTGTTATGCTCCCTTAATAAAAATGGCTGTTTAATTTGAAACTGTCAGTAGTCTGTCTCGTTCTCCATCTCCACCACGGTTTACGTAAACGTAAACTGATATCCTTCACTTCATAACACGTCAACAAAACATCACCGGAGTAAAGAACAGGCCGTCCCGTCCAGCAATCGCATTACCAATCCCTACCCATGCGAGGCTGAGTGGGAAATTCGCGATTGTTACCTGCCCAGAGGTTAATCAGTCTGTCTACCCGACGAACAGGTGTCTGGATACGTCACGAATATGAACTAAAACACGTGAGACTCAAAAGGAGAAAATGGGAGAAGCTCCAAGCAGCATCTACGTCGTGACAGTTATCTTAAATTGATACAAGATGGCAGCACGATTTAAATTAAGCATTCATTTCTGTAATATACATTTTCGAAATTTAGGGATGTAAGTTAAATACGCTTGTGATAGCATTATGTTTGGGGCTAAATTTTTTAAGCGGAAGTACGAAAATTAGTAATGGGGGGTTCCAGCTCAATCGAATTAAAGGAAAATAGTAAAAAAATACGAATGTGTATGCTGAATAACGAATATTAATAAAAAAAAATGAAATGGTATAATTGAGATATTTCGGAAATAAGGGGTTTTTTGTTACAGCGCTTCGACTCTAATATGAAATGTATATATAATATTTTGATTGGCGACCGAAAGACCGCATATACATGCATTACAAATAGCGTGTTAGAAGGTGGGGATTACTACCAATGGAAGTTAAGAAATTCAAATTCGAAAGGAGGGGCTAACATTCCTGTACTGCATTTTCCAAACAGTTTTTATTTTAACATAAATTTCTTGCATTAAATACACCTGTTATTATAAAGTACGTACACTTGTACAGTGTTATTATATGTCATTTGTTTTTATGTAAATATAACTTAAAATAGCATATATTTCAAGAACATTTAGGTCCATGATGAAAACAGTTTGATATAAAAACACATAAGCGTGACCTCACGTCAATCTTTTCAAAATTCGGGAGACCATAACTCGCTTATTAATAGGAATTTTTTCACCGGATTTTCATCAAAAAATGGTTGAATCCCGCATTATTGCAACGTGGTGTTTGTGGGTATACAAGACGGGATCACGTGAGGAATAATTTGGTGTATGAAGAATGTATGATTAGGAAGAATGTTGTTAAGAGAGTTTGAGTGAGTCAGTTGAGATGGTTTGGTCATGTGGAGAGAATGACGAGTGAACAACTTGTAAAACGCTTATATGTTGGTAAAGTAGAGGGTGTTCGATTGCGTGACCGTCCAGTGTGTAAGTTGATGGATGTGATTGGTATTGTTTTGAAGGAGCTGAAATTTCCGAGCGGAAAGAGTAGAAGAGCATGTATGAATACGATTATGAATGTGGCTGAGACAAAAGAAGTATGCCTGGATAGGAATGTGTGGCGAAGGATGATTGTTTCGTAACTATTGTGGTGTGAAGATGTATGGTTAGTAAGAATGTTTTATGAGAATGGAGAGACAGCTGAACTTTTATGTGGACGAGGTGAACGAAGTATGTTTGTACAGGAATGTGTGGCGAAGGATGATTTTTGTGTAACTATTATTGTGGTCCGGATGCGGTTATTCGCTACCGAAAATCGGTCACTTTAATATGTTTATGTTGTTAAAGAGTGAAGTGAGTCAGCTGAGCTCTTACTCTTGCCCCTTTTCTCATTGTTACTATTGTTTTCGGGTTTTTGCTAACCCACTAACACGCGTGATTTTATGTACGTATGTATGTATGTATGTATGTATGTATGGATAGCAAAGGTTACCTCGATATTTTAAAAGCAAATTTAAAACAAAGTGCTGAAAAATAGAGCCTTAACAGACAATTTCATTTCATGCATCAGAAAAATTCGACAAATAATTAGCGTCTATAAGAAAATGCGTACTGTATAATATTAAAAATATGCTTAATCATCCCTCACAGTCTCCGGATTTTAACCAGATTGAGAAAGTGCGAAAAATTCTTAAAATAAAAAAGAATATAAAGCAAAAAAGAATTTAAAATTAATTACAAGTAAAATGGCAGAATGTAATGCCATCGGTGACCAAAAATTTGGTAGATTCAATGACTCATCGCTTAATTACTGGTGGAAGAACCAAAGGAAAACTCTCCAAATATTATATTTCTTTATGAAACATAAATAAATAGTTTATTATTTAAATGGTTTGGTTACCGTACGGATATTTTTTGTCATGATATTATGAATACTTTCAATGTTTACCCTATAATATAAATAAATTATTTCTTTATTTATAATAACCTAATATACTGAGTTTTATTTTGGATTAAAAGGAAATTAAATATATTGGGTTTTAGACTGCTATTTTTCCTAAAATACATTAAAACTACTGTCGTACGAAGACTTTTTTGTATGACTATATAAATTGCACATATTGGCAGGTACTTTAGCATTTTTATGTATGTACTGTTGATTTACTTACGTTATTTATCAATAATATCAAAGAAAAACGATAGAAAAAGGCTAGAATAATAGTCTTGTTTGCTTGTGCATTTCTTAATACAGTAAAAGATAGTTACCTAATCGGTGTCAGCACAAATTATAGAACGAATTAAACTACCTACCTATTAACGAAATATTGCGCAATGCCATTCTCACGTGAAGAATACTATCCATATGTATTTAAATATTATATTTCGGCATAATAACAATAAAACGAACAATAAAATATAACAACAATGATACAAATAAAAAATAAATCATCCTACCTTGAAAGTTGCCATCACGAAACTTTTACCTGGATCCACACACTTTTCTTTGACAATTTTCACAACACATTTTACAGTTTCAGTCACATTATTATACATAAACATACCCACAAAGTCATACAAAGTTTGTTAATAACAATATTTATAATTAAATCACTTATATTTCACGAAAATTTATAAAATAATTGTCCACGAACGCGACTTTATGACTGTTTGTTTACAATTGACAAAACACGATCGGCCGCTTCGCTTCGCTTGTTGCTTAGCGCGAACAGGCAAAAGCCTGGCATGCTTCGATTCCAAATCCGGGGATAATTAATATTATTATTGAAGAAATTAATTCATATCTCATATATTAATGTATGAAATGGGCTGAAATTTGGTATTTTAAGTTTATAAAAATGCAAGATTAATTTGTTAAATTTTGGGAAGAATTGATTAACGATAAATGATAGTTTACTTGAAGGTGTTATCAGTTTTTCTTTAATATTTAAACAAATATCATTTTGCAATAATTTATATTGTTACAAAAATAAATATTATTGTATTTAACACAATTACCTTCCGTCAATTCTATATATTTTATATAAATCCTTTACCAAAAGTTCCTTGGAAAAGATTCTACATATCCAGTAAAATTGTAACACGAACCTAATACTATTTTCTACAAATTTCATATCGAAAGTTCCTTGAAAAAAATTGATATATCCAATAAAATTATAACACGAACATACATTATGTAAATTGCACTTAACACTGAAATCTGTCAATTAGAATTATTTGAATATATCAGCTGTTTTCATGATTTTAGCAAGACTGTACAATACTTATATAGTCTAATATGGAAATGGCGAAAGGTCTTGTGCTGACCATAACAGATTTTTTTGTCAAGGAAAACTGTTAAGAACTTCAAATAAGAGATTTCCGGTTCACCAATTATAACCAATATCTAATCCGCTCTTTATATGGATGTAAAGAAGAGGATTACAAAAGAATTATAATTTTTACCTCTCGCTAAGAGAGGTATTGGAATCATGCTAAAATTCGCATATCCAGATTTTAGTGGATAAGCACGTTTTAAGTTTTAAGGTTCCTATAATCCTATAATAACATTTTTACGATGATGTCCGTGTGTGTGTATGTTGGAACCACGGTTTCTCATATACTATAAGACTTAAAAAAATATTTAACTGCAGTTTCCTCAATCTTGTAATATAATTTTTTTGGAAATTTTTGTTATTACAAATATTGAACATAAAATTCTCCATCTAATATACTTAAAATAATTTATTATGTCGTGTAGATTTAGAGATAAAGGCACTGTAATATACAGTGTGTCCCATTTAGAGGTGCCACCATTGGGATTTCGAGAACTATAAGAGATACGATGTCGGTTAAATGGAACTTTTTGTGCGCCTTTGGGAGGCCATCTCAGATGTGCTTTTGTTTTTCCAAAAATTCTTCTAGGGCACTAGATAATGTCGAAAAACTGAATATTGTTGATTTTTTCTTTCTCAAATAACTTCTAAACTATTAGTAATTGAGAAAAACGTTTCAAATATAAAAGATAGATATTTATATATATATATATATATATATATATATATATCTTATAGTTCTCGAGATTCCAATGGTGGCACCTCTAAATGGGACATACTGTATAGAATAATTTAATGTAGTACATCGCAGAGGCTAAGGCACTAAGGAAACCAGTTGACAAATTCAAATGTTTATAACGTAATTTGTAAATGACAGATGTCAGTGACAAAAATCAACAGTTTTAGTGACATTCTGAAAAGCATTAAAAACTCACTATTGCATTTTTGACCAAAAACAATACCTTCTCTTTGTCAGGTATACCAATCTGTTTTCTTCTTGGCATATTTGAATAGAAACATTAGACAATGATTTTAATTTTAACTTAATGTTTTCCAAAAAATTTCCATGATTCCATGAATAGTTCCCCAATATTTATTCCCAATTACAAACACAGCACCTTCAATCCATCGCCATCTATTTCAATCTCCCACATTGTTTCCATCACTCGGTTGTCGTATAAAATTTTCATCAGTCCCATTGCATGTCTTGGGCGATGGTTAGTGTGCGTACGTCTTACATATGCTAAACATCTCGCCGCTAACGGTTTGTTTGAAATATGAATGGGTGTAAAATATAGAATGATCAGCTCAACTCTCTCGGATTCAGATTGGTTGCAGATGGCTGTCAAAATATTTACTGCGGCACAAGGAACGGCACGGGAGACTGATGGAATGGAGGAGAAAATACGGAGCAGGTGAAGAAAAGAGAGAGGGAAGATTGGTGAAAAATGGTGGCAGTTGTTTTATTTACATATAAATTTATAAATGTTTTGTTCTATATAAGTAGGTATGTTTTTACCTACCGCTACCCTAGGTAAGGGAGGTATAGGGATCGTGCTAAAAATCACATGGCGATAGAGATGCACTCGATTTCGAGTCGATCATCGAGCCGGGCCGAAGATATTTTTTATGGGGCCGAATCGGGCTAATCATTTTCAAAAATCGAGGCGAGTCGAACTTTTGATTTTGGCCCGGCCCGAAAATTCGAGCTTTTCGGGCCGGCCCGAAAAATCTTGTAATTCAATCAAATGCACAGTTTCCTTAATATTTTAATGAAAATGGATGAAGTTAAAAAGGATCAAAATGATTTAATAACAACACACTTCACATATTAATAAATAAAAATGTATTATTTTACTTCAAGAATTCAAGGTTATTCATTAAAGCATAATAATTATATTATGATGTTCTTATTATTATTGTTATTACTCGTATACTTAAATAAAAGTGATTTTTGTTCCTACCATAATGATTTCTTGTCCCATTTTTGAGCAGAAACAAAGTTAGATAAAAAATCCTTATGTAAATTAAAATTATATTTTTTTATATAAGATTTGTGAAAAAGTTGTTTAAATTCTTTGGTAAACAAAGTGTTAAATACTCGTAGGTCTGTAATTTTTATAACAAACTTACACTAGAAGGGTCTCTTTTTTAACTACTTATGTTAATTAATGTTGAAAGTTATAAGAATGTAAAGATTTTTTATAAGTTTGACACGAAAATAGTTAAACATTTCGCCTTAACATAAAAATCAACAATAGGAATGCCGGATGCACCCAATTTCGACCTTTAGCCCGGCCCGATTTCGAGTCAATTTTCGAGCCGGGCTAGCAAATTTTTTTGTCTAGTCGATCTCCGAGTCGGGCCGGTAATTTTTATTTTCGGGCCGAGTCGATCCAAACCTCAAAGCCCGGCCCGGCCCGGCTCGAATGCATCTCTACTAAGAGAGGTACCTATAGGAATCATGTTAAAAATCGCATATACAGATTTTAGTGGATAAGAACGTTTTAAGGTCCCTAGAATCCAATTATAATATTTTTACGATGATGTCCGTATGTGTGTAGTGTGTGTGTGTGTGGATGTTGGAGCCACGGTTTCTCAAATACTATAAGACTTAAAAAATATTTAACTGCAGTTTCCTCAATCTGACATTCCTTAGAAGAGCTTTCTATCCAATACATCAAACATTTTCATTATGTCTTCTATAGATTTAGAGATAGACTGAATTATAAATATATAAAATTATTCATTCTATAATGAATCAATTAACCTATGGAAACCAGTTGAAAAATTAAAATGTGTGTAATTGACATAAATGTCAATGTCAAAAATCCACACATTACAGAATATTTTTTCTGGGAATTACTTTTAATATTTCTTATTTTATCATTAACTAAATATTTAAAATTATAATTAGATATAGAATTCGTACATGGACAAGTGGAAATGTAATAGAAATATAATATGCTGTTGTTATAACGAGGAAAAGAAAAAAAAAAGAAAGGGTATTCATTTATAAGCCAAAGTATGTAGTATTAGTGTTAACTATATACCATTCAGAAATATCACCAATCTCGTCAATGAATTGGAAGAATCTCGAACATTTAGAAGAGTAGAAGGAAACTTGTTCATAGAATAAATTGAAAAATAAAGAATAAATGTAATTAGAATGTTTTGTGTGTACCAGAAATGTTAAATACAATAAGTACTTATATAGCCTAATATGAAAATGGCGAGAGGTATTGTGCTGGCCACAACAGATTTTTACCTTCCGTCATCTTTAGGTAAGGAAGGTATTGTCTTTGGTCAAAAAATTCGGTGGTGAGTTTTTAATGAATAAGCACGTTTTAGTGTCCCTACAATACGAATTTACTATTTTTAAGATGATGTCTGTATGTATGTGTGTGTGTCCGTGTGTGTGTCCGTGTGTGTGTATGTGTGTTCGTGTGTGACAAATTTTCTCCGACGATAACTCCAATACTACTAAAAATTATAATTCTTTCGTATTCCTCTTTTGTACATCCATATGAAGAGTTGATTAGATTTTGGTTATAATTGATCTACCGGAAGTACCCTTATATGAAGTTTTTAACAGTTTTTCTTAAAAAAACACAGTTAAATATTATTTTTTGACATTTTGTTATTATACATATTAAAGAAAATATTCTTCTCTATACGGTTTGATTATACATTTTCCTTCATATTCAATAGATGTAGATTTAAAGCATTATAAAGAAATTAATTTTCAAAAATTAGTCATCTTTGCTATTTATCATGGAAACAGTTGATATATTAAAAACAGATGTCAGTTGGAAGTGCAAAACCAAATATGGAACGTATAGGATCTAAAATTGATATGTCATAGTGTTCCTCGCAAGTGATGTGCAGAGAAAGGCCAAAGAGAAGATGGAAGGACTGTATCGCAGAATACTTGAGAAAGGAAGGACTGTGTGATGCGTTGGACAGAAACGAGTGGAAGAAAAGAGGAAACAGCGACCCTTAATAAAATAGGGGATAGCTGAAGAAGAAATGAAGGAAGTGTCTAGTGCATTTTACTTAATGTATATTTATGTTATAATTTTATTAGATTTATAGAACCTTTTCGAATCAACTTTTGGTATAGAATTTGTAAAAAATAGTATGTGTTCGTGTTCGATTTTACATGATATTATATAAAATCTGTTCCAAGGACCTTTTGGTATGGGATTTGTACAAAATACATCGAATTGACGGAAGGTTTTGTGCTGGCCACAACAGATTTTTTTTTCTAAATGTCCAAAAACGTCCAGTGTTTTTTGATTATTTTACCGCGTTGTTAGACAAATTACAACACAAGTTACACTTGCTGTGTATACAATTGTAAAAGTTCACATTACACTTCAGGAGGACAAAAATGCAATTATGTACTTATAGAGCCAATATGGAAATGGCGAGCGGTCTTGTACTGGCCACAACAGATTTTTCTATAATCGTGGCAGTAAGAAAATATTCCATCTAACATGTAAAACTTCACCCATTTTTGTTATACAATAACACCCTCCAACCTCCCCCTATTAATTACCCCTCCCCGACGTCGGGACGCCCGCATACAGCTTGCCCGGCCGGCGTCCAGTCTAAATCCATTATGGCATATGAATTATGCGCCAATAACTAATAAATATATCTGCCGATGTGCACTCCGTAATTACAAGCTGCTAGCCGGCACAACAACAGAATCTATACTCGTTCTATGTGCCCTGTAAGAGCGAGAGAGACAGAGCAAGGAGAATATGTGAAAGAAGGGTGGACGCAGAGTGGGAGGAATTTTAGAGGGATGTTATTTTGTGTAATTTATGAGAGGTGGATTTTTGTAAATTTACCTTTACTGCATATATACAAGATTAATATACGAGTAGGTAGTGTTAGTTATTGTGTAATATTATTATGCGAAAGGCTTTGTTGTTGTGAATGTGGGCTCTTGTTGATTTATGAAATCAAGCAAGGGTGAGTGCGGGTAATACTTGAATGGGTAACCGCTTAAGAACAGTGAAGCAACGAGGATCACCAATGGGCTACTTGCGTACCTTTTTACCTCTCGCTAAGAGAGGTATTGGATTCATGCTAAAATTCGCATATCCAGATTTTATTGAATAAGCACGATTTAAGGTCCCTACAATCCGTTTATAACATTTTTAAAATGATGTCTGTGTGTGTGTGTGTGTGTGTGTGTGTGTGTGTGTGTGGATGTGTCTATGTGTGTATGTCTGGATGTTGTAGCCACGATTCCTCAAAAACTATAAGACTTAAGAACTGTTTAACTATGGATTCCTCAATCTGACATTCCTGGGAAGAGCTGAAAAGGTTTTGGTAACAATTGAACAACCGGAAATAGCAGTTTCTTAGAAAAATTCTTCTAAATATAATTTTTTGGGAGTTTTTTTTATTAAATATTGAAGAACATAAAATTGCCTATCTAATACATTATAAAATTCTCCATCTGATACACTTAAAAATTTTATTATATCTTGTATAGATTTAGAGATAAAGACGCTATAATTTATAGAGTACACTAATCGCAGAGGCTAAGGCACTAAGGAAACCAGTTGACAAATTCCAATGTTTATAACATGACACATGTCATTGTCAAATATCAACAGTTTTAGTGACATTCTGATAGCTTTTTCTGGGAAGTATATTTAATTTTTCTTATTGTTTTATTAGTTAAATATTTGAAATTATAGGTAAAATTGTGATAAAATGCATATATCCATCAGAAATACCGCCAATCTGGTTAATGAAATGGAACATTCTTTGACATTTAGGAACTTCCTCATACAATGAAAAATAGATATAATTAGAATTATATGTGTGCAGAAGACATGTTAAATGTAATAAAAAACAATATTTGGGTAATGTTCTGGAAGATTTTGTTATAAAACGACGGTTCGAAAGCGAACTGCAATACAATACATATGTAGCCTAATATGGAAATGGCGAGAGGTCTTGTGCTGGCCACAACAGATTTTTTTTTATTTAATATTTTTGAAGAAAAAGTAAAAACTTCCTACCCATATTTTTTCTTATGACAAAATTTTTATTAATTAGCCAGAAAAAAAAATCTGTTGTGGCCAGCACAAGACCTCTCGCCATTTCCATATTAGGCTATATAAGTATTGTATTGCACTTCGCTTTCGAACCGTCGTTTTATAACAAAATATTACAGAACTTTACCCAAATATGGTTTTTTATTGTATTTAACATGTCTTCTGCACACATATAATTCTAATTATATCTATTTTTCATTGTATGAGGAAGTTTCTAAATGTCAGAGATTCTTCAATTCATTAACCAGATTGGCGGTATATCTGATGGATATATGCATTTTATTTAATTAATTTAATAATAAGAAAGATTAAATATACTTCTCAGAAAAATCTGTCAGAATGTCACTAAAACTGTTGATTTTTGACACTGACATATGTCATTTACAAACTATGTTATAAACATTGGAATTTTTCAACTGGTTTCCTTAGTGCCTTAGCCTCTGCGGTTAGAATACTCTATAAATTATAGTGTCTTTATCTCTAAATCTATACAAGATATAATAAAAATTTTAAGTGCATTAGATGGAGAATTTTATGTTCTTCAATATTTAATAAAAAAACTCCCAAAAAATTATATTTAGAAAAAAATTTCTTAAGAATCTACTACTTCCGGTTGTTTAATTGTTACCAAAACCTTTTCAGCTCTTCCTGAAGAAACTGCAGTTAAATATTTTTTAAGTCTTATAGCTTTTGAGGAATCGTGTCTACAACTTCCAGACACACATACATACACACATACACACATCCACACACACACACACACACACACACACACACAGAGAGAGAGAGAGAGAGAAATCATTAAAAAAAATTATAATCGGATTCTAGGGACCTTAAATCGTGCTTATTCAATAAAATCTGGATATGCGAATTTTAGCATGAATCCAATACCTCTCTTATGGGTGTATTCTAAACACAATCCGTTACATATAAACGGACCGTTAAAAAAATTAGCGAATCAAGTAAATTGACATATAACAAAAACCAAGTTTTTGTCATATGTCAATCTGCTTGATTCGCTAAATTTTTTAACGGTCCGTTTACAAGTAACGGATTTTATTTAGAATACACCTATTAGCGCGTCAACTTCAAGACGTAGTGTGCTCCTGCAAAACCCTAAAATCTAATTCCTAAAATCCTAAGTAACCACTAGTTTTAGGGCATATAAATTTAGGATTTAGATATTAGGGTAATGAAAGTGCAACATTGGACACAGCCTGACACACTCTGTATTGCAGAAACTTCCCTTGCACCGTTTTTATAAGATCCTGATGGGCTTGGTAAATGATTTCACACAGCTATACAGTTTTAAATAGGGCATCGAACCCAAACCTGAACCGGACCAAAATCGTAACATTTTAGGGAACCCAAACCGAGAACTGAACCTCAGATATATTTTTAATTGAAACTGAGTCGAAACCGAACCGAGCCTTAAAACTCCGGTTGAGGTTAATTTTTAGTTCGAAAAGTAAATATAGCCGATAATCGACGTCTTAGGCGTCTGCGTTGCTGTCTTTTCGTGAAAATTGTGTTCGTTTCTTGTTGCGTTTTGCGTAAATTCTGGCTTTCATTTTATATTATTTCGAACCTGAACCGCGAACAAAACCACAAATTTTATTAATGCTTGAACCAGAACGGCACCCGAACCCATCTTTCAAAAAACAAATTAACCTGAACCTAAAACGAACCCAGTTTTTGGCGGGTTCGATGTCCTGGTTTTAAACCATCTTCAATTTTAGTACAACATTCACTTTCCCACTTATAAAACTATTTAAATTTGCAAGCCTTTAGCAAACAATATATAGGCTGTCTGTTGTCCGTCGTTTGGTAGCAAATGCAAATGTAAGCGTTTGATTGCGGGCAAACGAATCGACGGGCACGGGTGGATGTGGATGCATCAGTCATAATACAGCGAGTGCATCAACGCGACGTGCGGTCCGCGGCTTGCCGCAGGGATCAACGTGTGTCACGAGGGATATATCACGATTTCAACAGAATCGGAATACGCTAAATTTGATAACATGATTCATCTAGGTATTCTAGGTGAATCAAATTTGTTCTGTTTGTTTGTACTACAGAAGAACAGAGCTGTACACATAGGCGTAGTTAGAGGGTACATATTTTGAATTAGCACCCCCAAACAAATATATGTAAAAATATACTAAACTTAAATTGTAGAACTATAAATATGATAAAGACGGAAGAAATTTATTACTATATTGACATAACAAAAATCATTAATATATTATTTTTCAGAAAACGAATTATTACAATATTGATTGCGAATCACCTTAGAATTACCAATAAATTTTCCTTGACAAGGGGGAACACATTTCTTCGCCTTGGCTCCGAAGTTGAGATGGTACCAACAGAGTGAAGACGATTTAGGTGCTAGAGCAGTAACTTGATATTTAAGTTCTTTTAATTCCTGTGATAACTTTTGTAGAGTAACCAAGTCTTCATTGATTGAAGAAACCGAAGGTTGGTTAATGCTTGCAATCTTATCAGCAACTTCTGCCTTTTCTTCTAAAGAAGAGTTGACTAACGAAGAAAGAATAACCTGTGTATGGGTTGGCAACTTTTGGAGGAAAAGTTCTTCAAGAATTGTGTTATCCAGAGATTTAGTGCCGATTAGTTGCTTCATGAAACGTAGAATTTGTGTAGGTTTCATGTCTCCATCAAAAGTTAGATTTAATAATTGCTGTAATTTTTCTTTCTCAGACGAGCCGATTCGCTGAATTAAGGCATTCTTGATGATTGTGTACGGAGTATCGTCTGGAGGTGCGACTATGATATCCCTAACTTCCTTAGCATATTATGGAATGCTATAGGTACCCAGCTATTGTTTATAAATTGTTGTAAAGTAGCCCCAATACCAGTGTCAGATATAGCGGCTAGATGCTGGGACATTACATATATAAATAAAATATATCATCACGGGATATTACCCATTACTGAGTGTGCCAATCTGCTTTGTACACAGATTTCGGTAATGATGATGACATATTTGTACCGCGCGGGCGTTTATCAGGCGTCACCTCACGGGCTGGCGTGGAGTGCACCACAGGAGCACTTTTGTGCCATTTAAAATTCGAAATATTTGGCGCCGGTCGGGATCGAACCCGGTTCCCCAGATTCGCGGCCAGACACTCAGGCACGCGGCTACGGGACCCCCTACTAAATTTCCGTAAATTTTAATAATGATTATTTTCATCTTAATACGCAGCATCGACACAGAACGATGTCTCTATACTTATAGTAATATACACTTTTCTGTTAAGGCGATTGCCGGTGCTACGCTAAACAGCACTTTAGTAGAAATGAAACTACACTCGTAAATATTAAGTTATAACTACAAACTTAATACCATTGTATAGTAGATAGATCAATCCATGGGGCTGACCAATTATTTTGCATAATTATTCATTTCTATTGCATTTAAATTTAGTTCAAAAAACATCATAAAATTGGCTATTTTAAAATTTATTTTTAACACAATAACTGTACTTTATACAAAAAATGTTTGGGTCACCCCCATAGCGCCCACCTTTAGTAGTAAGTCTGTCTAAAATCTAAATTATCTCTTTTAGTTTAGCTGTGATTTGATTTCTACTAAACCCCTTTTTGCCGCTTATTTCAGAAATCGGAACGATAGACTATGGAGGAGAAAGTGTTAGGAGAATATGTTCCCCCTCTACTACACACATCTCCTCTCTCACTCCAACAATTTGCTTCACAACACGGGCTGAGTTTTCCCCTTATGCTTTAAACAAGGACAAACACATATAAAAGCAGATGGAGAGAAATAAACTTAGCAATCTTAAAAGTAGTGGGGGAACGTAAGAAGTTTGTCTGCACTAGTGTCATACTAGCTACAAAACTGATTTCGCTGAGCGACCGGCTTACTCTCAAGCATCAGATTGAACCGAATTTTATAATTGAGAGATTGAGCATCGACTATGGATACGGATATGTCTTCCATATTTACTCGTACATAAATAAATAAATAAATACATCATCACGGCATATTACCCATTACTGAATGTGCCATTATCTACAACACATGTAGACTTCGGTATTGATGATGATTTATTTTACGGTGTGGGCGCTTTCCAGGCGTTACCTCACGGGCACTCAAAGCTGGTGTGGAGAGTGCACCTCAGGGATCACTTTTGTGCGATTAAAAGTCTGCCCTGGCCGGGATCGAACCCGGGTCACCAGATTGGCAACCGGACACTGTACGCACACAGCTACGCGACCCCATATTTACTTGTAGTTACGATAAACTCTTTTCTTTTCTTTGAACCGTACCTAAATCCACTCCTGCTGACTCTACCCCGATCCAAAACTGCAGCAAACCAATGCTATTTGAACCCTATTGAATGAGATGACCCGCCTCCCCCCTTTCCGCGCCTGGGCAATCATTCGCCCGGCGCGCTGTCCGGCTCAACATTACACTCGTAAACTAGATGTTTATTCCCGCAAAAACCGCACTCCGCCAAATCCATAGCCAGCCATCCTGTCAAGCTCTGCCGCCCCCGCTCTGTCTATACGAATTGTGGCAGGAGGCAAATAGATAGTTGTTTATTATTTAATCATTTGTAGGGGTATGATGTACTGTTTACTTTCTATAGGTCACTTACATAATATGAAATTCTCTCTCAAAGGCATTTTTCTTTTCAATTACATCTCTGTTTTACGATGACTCAACAAAACGTAAAGGGGTCATTTCACATTTTCTGATTTATTTTTTTCTTGAAAAAATAGGTCAAATTAAACATGTATGTGTATGTTTTACATCTTACAAGTCTTTAGAATCAGAGATATGATTTTTTAAAAGTTGCGTTTAATTTCAAATATTTCAACGGCTGACGACACATATTAACGGATACGACAGTCGAGCTCTACAGGTTTAATTTAGAACTATGATTATTTGGTTTGGTATTTATTTAAATAAATGGTTTATTTACATACCTTATACTGCACTAGTACTTTTAAAGAAATAGAAAGTAAAAATAATCTTCTCTCTTGAATATTTTGCTGTCACACTTTTAGGTTAGGTTACTGTTTCATGTTGTGAAGCGCATGTGTGTGAGAGAAAATTGTCTTTGTGTGAGTATGAATATGTGTTGTCACAAATTTAGTCCGTGTTTAAAAGCGCGAAAGTTTATTAGCAAATTTATGAATGAAAAGTCGCATATTTCAAATTATTTTCTATTACTATATTTATTAAATGAGATGGATTTCATGATTTTATAAAAAAAATCGACAATTATTTTTTTTTTAAAATGACTCCATTTACTCCTTTTTAGCTTCCGTCACCTTCAGGTAAGGTATTGTCTTTGGTCATAAAATTCGGTTGTGAGTTTTTAATTAATAAGCACGTTTTAGAGTCCCTAGAATACGAATTTACTATTTTTAAGATGATGTCTGTATGTGTCTGTGTGTGTGTGTGTGTGTGTGTGTGTGTGTGTGTGTGTGTGTGTGTGTGTGTGTGTGAGAGAGAGAGAGAGAGAGTGTGTATGTGTGTGTGTCCGTGTGTCCGTGTGTGTGTGTGTGTGTCCGTGTGTGTGTATGTATGTCCGTGTGTGACAAATTTTTCTCCGACGATAACTCCAATACTACAATTCTAAAGATTATGATTCTTTCGTATTCCTCTTCTTTACATCCATATGAAGAGCTGATTATATTTTGGTTATAACTGATCTACCGGAAGTACCCTTATTTGAAGTTTTTAACAGTTTAATATTGTGTTTTGACATTTCGTTATTATACATAATAAAGAAAATATTCTTCTCTATACAGTTTGATTATACATTTTCCTTCATATTCAATAGATGTAGATTTAAAGCATTATAAAGAAATTAATTTTCATAAATTAGTCAGCTTTGCTATTTATTAGGGAAACAGCTGATGCTGATATATTAAAAAAATTCTAATTGACAGATGTCAGTTGCAATTGCAAAACCAAATATGGAAAGTGCAGGATCACAAAATTGGTATGTCATAGTGCTCCTCGCAAGTGACACGCAGAGAAAGGCCAAAGAGAAGATGGAAGGCCTGTATCGCAGAAGACTGAAAGGAATGCCTGTGTCAAGAAGATGTGTTGGACAGGAATAAGTGGAAGAAAAGATGAAACATCTACCTCTAATAAAATAGGGGAAGCTGAAGAATAAGAAGAAGTGTCAAGTGCATTTTACTTAGTGTATGTTTATGTTATAATTTTATTGGATTTATAGAATAGAAATAGTATGTGTTCGTGTTCGATTTTACATGATATTATATAGAATCTGTTCCAAGGACCTTTTGGTATGGGATTTGTACAAAATACATCGAATTGACGGAAGGTTTTGTGCTGGCCACAACAGATTTTTTTCCATGTTCTAATTTGTAACTGTAGTGGAGGACAGCATTTTTCTAAATTGCTCTTCCTTTTTATCCCAAAACAATGGTTAGGACTTAATTTCTATAGCCCTTATATCAATATGATATAATGTTACATTATATTTTAAACTTTACAATATTTAACATCTATGGCTGTAAAAACCTTGATGGCTAGACAGCAACCATTTATAAATAACCATTCAAATGTTAATCCTCTTAGGTCGTGACTGTTCGACAGTCGTAAATGAATTTATCTTCGGGAATAATGGAATAATTTTCCAGTAAATTAGGGGGACGCGACTCCCCCGTGTAAAAATACCGCGACCATCAGCGGAAATCCGGTTAACTCACTCATACACTCGTCACTGAACGGCCATCATCGGACAGCCGGCAAATACCCCTATCGCGACACTCAGATATGCCATGCGGACAGTATATCAATGTGATGGGGGCTGGTGTACAGTATACAGGCTGGGTAGGTAGTTAGCTATTTAAATCTGGAAATATATCGTTTGCTTAATAAAATTTAGGTTGGGTTTTTGATTAAGGATTAGCCTTGGCGTAATTAGAAAAATCTTGGTGATACGAGGGTGATTTAGAGTGTTATCTACCTATCCATGAAACAAAACAATTGAATGTCAATACGTAATATATTTAGTGGCTTTTGATATCTCTACTTCATTTGCAATTATTTAAGCTTTCATCAATCAATTCACCGATACACAAATCAAACAATTGATTTTAAAGACGAGGTGGGTGTTGTTTCAGTACAACCGAGGGTTTATGTATTCATTAGCAAGATTGGCGGTATTTCTTATGGATATATGCATTGTACCTACATTTTAAATATTTAATTAATAGAACAATAAGAAAGATTAAATGTACTTCCCAGAAAAAGCTATCAGAATGTCACTAAAACTATTGATTTTTGACACTGACATTTGTCATTTACAAACTATGTTATAAACATTTGAATTTGTAAACTGGTTTCCTTAGTGCCGTAGCCTCTGCGATTAGACTATTCTATATATTACAGTGCCTTTATTTCTAAATCTATACAAGATATAAAAAAAAATTTAAATGTATCAGATGTAGAATTTTATGTTCTTCAATAATAGTAATAACAGAAATTTTCATAAAATAATATTTAGAGGATCTTTTTAAAGAAACTATTACTTCCGGTTGTCCAATTGTTACCAAAATCTAATCAGCTCTTTCCAGGAATATCAGACTGAGGAAACTGCAGTTAAATATTTTTAAGTCTTATAATATTTGAGAAACCTTGACTCCAACGTCCACACACACACACACACACACACACACCCACACACACACACACACACACACACACACACACACACACACACACACACACACACACACACACACACACACATACAAACATATACACATACGGACATAATAGTAAAAATGTAATAATCGAATTATAGGGACCTTAAAACATGTTTATCCACTAAAATCTGGATATGCGAATTTTAGCATGATTCCAATACCTAACTTAGCGAGACGTAAGAATGTAAAATTATCAAAATATAAAGAATTTTTATCAATAGTGACTACGAGCTACTATGGCTAAAGACTTTTTAGCTTCCTCGATAACCAATATGCTTCGCATTATATTTACACCCAAAATTTATAATAAAATTTGAAATATGTATAAAAGTATTGTATTGCACTTCGCTATCGAACCGTCGTTTCATAACAAAAAAATTACAGAGCTTTACCCAAATATTGTTTTTTGTTGTATTTACCATGTCTTCTGCACACATACAATTCTAATTATATCTATTTTTCATTGAATGGGGAAGTTTCTAAATGTCAGCGATTCTTCCAATTCATTAACAAGGTTGGCGGTATTTCTAATAGATATATGCTTGTTACCTATAATTTTAAATATTTAATTAATAAAACAATAAGAAAGATTAAATGTACTTCCCAGAAAAAGCTTTCAGAGCATAACTAAAACTTTTGATTTTTGACAGTGACATTTGTCATTTACAAATTATGTTATAAACATTTGAATTTGTAAACTGATTTCCTTGGTGTATTTTAGCCTACTCGACTTAATACATCCCGATATTCTATATATTACAGCGTCTTCATCTCTAAATTTATAAAAGATATATAATAAAAAATTTAAATGTATCAGATGTAGAATTTTATGTTCTTCAATATTAGTAATAAACCAATTTTCAAAAAATAATATTTAGAAGAATTTTTTTATAAACTACTACTTCCGGTTGTCCAATTGTTACCAAAACCTTTTCAGCTCTTCCCATGCACTGAGAAAAAGGATCGTTTCATATAAATCAATTTCATTTCATATAAACTAATATGTCTTTTGAATTCAGCGGATTAAATGTTTCTTGTACCGAAATATATTATTTTTTTGAGGTAATTTGTTTGACGGAAATAAATGTTGTTTAAATAGTTTCCATTAATATTTCAAACAAATTTATTTATTGTAAATAAATATTTATTATTTTAAAAAGAGCAACATGGTTCCATAAAATTCTTAATATTTGTCACAAATAAATGTTTTATATCTACAAATATTTATCCGTTTTTTTGAAAGCTATTATTTTGTTCTTTAAAATATAGAAAAGGTTAAAGGAAAAGAATGTATTGTTTTACATAAATAAATATTTATTCGATATAAAAAATATAACGTATTTCTTACCTTATAACATATAGATATATAATATAACTGTATATTTTCTAGTGTTAAAAATATAAATATAAAAAAGACAGTATTTCTACAAATATGAAAAAGGACTTACATATACGAGTACATATATTTAACATGATGGAATGTAGGCAGTTGGCGTAGAGGTTTTTTCTATTGAAGTATTTGCAATACGCGATTTTAAGAATGATCTAAATTTTATTTGTTGCCCTAATCCGGGAATTAATTTCGCCAGTACTTCATTGCCGTCAGGTATCGTATGTTATTCCCTCTTCTAAATAAAAATTACATATGTGTATGTGTATTAATAAGCTTATAATAATTTGTTTACCTGTAAATTTATCAGTTAATTTCGGCATTTCCCACAACACTAACAGTTCTTTTACTTTACTATCTGCCATTTCACAATCACTTACATATTATATTCAATGTACATATATATCGTACTACCGCAAGTAACAACAGAAGTACTTCACATATCGTAAATGAAACACTGAACGACTGTTTCTTCAACGGACTTGTTCGTTCTTGTTCGTTAAAGATTTCTTTCTGACAAATAAATAATTCTTATTTCATTAAAAAGAAACTTTATTTTGTATTAATTAATGTGCTATTATATTTAAATAAGATTATTTTCTTTGAAACAAATGATATTTATTATAAAAAAACAACGTATATATTTTCTGAAAATATAATTATATTTATAGCAAAACAAATGTTTATTGAAATACCGTAAAGATATTGTTTTATTTCTTAATAGTATATATTTGTTAAGTGAAAATAAATATGCTCCAAATAAAGTTTATGCTTATTGCAAATAACACAATTTATTTGCAGCGCGGAAAGCGTATTTATAGTGAATAAAGCAGTTTTATAACAAATAAATCATACCCAAAACAACATATTTTGTTCCTACTAATAATCCTTTTTCTCAGTGTGAATGTCAGATTGAGGAATTCATAGTTAAACTGGTCTTATGTCTTATAGTTTTTGAGTAATCGTCCCTCCCACATCCACACATACATACATACACACATCCACACACACACACACACACACACACACAGACATCATCGTAAAAATGTTATAATCGGTTTATAAGGACCTTAAATCGTGCTTATTCACTTAAATCTCGATATGTGATTTTTAGCATGAATCCAATACCTCTCTTAGCGAGAGGTAAAAATAGAGTAGGTAATTGTACGAAGACAAAAGTTGTGGCGACCTTGGCCAATATTTAATTTTCAAATAACTTCGTAACTATTAGAAAGTAAAAAAATGTTTTATATAAAATTTTATTGTTTTTTATTGTCTTACTAACATTGACAAAATTTTGTTCAATCACTATCTTTGTTAGTTTTTATTCTCAGAAACAGTTGGTCAGTACTATATATCCTCATAGTTTGTTACACTTATTTTTTAACAGCCTATATATAAAAATATATCGTTTTTTATTTTATCTCATTGACATTTATTGTTCTTGCATTAAATTTGTAACCCAGACAAACTTTACGGTCGAATATTTCATATTACATTTTATTTTACACAAAAATAAAAATAATAACAATGTATACAATTCCATCATTCTATTATTTGTACACGAAAATGACATTCAAATTGATGAAAAATATTATAACCAATTTTTATATAATAAAAACACTACAAATCCTCCCGCATTAAAAACCCGCCCCTACAATTAAAAAAATAATAACGTCTATCACATGACAAATGCCCAAATAGTTTTATAACCTAAATTGAAATGGATAAAACACCGCTATACATATAAATTCATATGACATGCATGTTCGGGCGTTTTGCCGGAACGAAATAATCAGGCATTTTTGTCAGACCGACGACCAGTTTCAGTTTGACAACGTAATAGGGAGATACACGCGTTTCATTTGCAAAATGAAATGTAGAAAGCCGGTGTCCGTCATTGGAGCGACGAATGTCCCGACAAGATGAACATTACTCGGTGTTCATGTACTGGAGGTTTAAATTTGTTTAATTCTGTTAAAGTTGATTGATTAAACGAAAATTGATGTAAGGTCGGATTGTAAGAGTTAATAGACACTTGTACTGATGTATGTAATGTTTTCATTTTATATTATAAGCGACGTTTTTACGTGCTACAGTCATATAAAAAAGTCTCCGTACGACAATAATTTCAATCTATCTTAGGAAAAATAACTGTCTAAAACCCATTATATTTAATATATATATATATATACAGGGTGTCTCTTAAATAGAGGGACATGGCTTAACCACAGATTCCTGAGGCTAAAATAAGACGATTAACCAAACTTGCTTCTACCGGAAAGTGTACCATTTAGCCAGAAATCTGCTTCAAAGTTCTTCGATAAAAATTAATTTTGCTTATAATAATTGGACGCTTTATTAGATTTGGATGAAATTTGGTATGACAGTTTATATGGTTATAGGTCATCTTTTAAGGTGATACTCGTTATTATTAGTGAACCACTAGTGTATGAAACTTAGGTCTCCCAACATTAATTAGACCGTACCTTTTTAATGGCAATACCGAAAACGTGAAATTATTTTTCTTCAGAAAGATACATTCAATAGTAAACTTTTGTCTCTCTGTGTAATTTGTGATATCTATTACGGTTCACACAGATAAAAATAAAATCTGAGTGTCTGTCCTGCTAAATTTTTAAAATAAATTTTATCTAGCAGTCTGTCCAAATGTCAAACATTTAATTTTTAATGACAGTAACGAGTAGTCAATCTTCGCAACTTGTTTAGGAGTAAGCTGAGATATGTAATCGCCTTATTTATAATAATGGTAGTAAAATACTATTAGGCCGAACAAACGGATATTACTAATTTTAGAATATTGCAAAGAAAATTTTTGACAACCCGTAAAACAATTGTTACTGTCATTAAAAATTACTTGTTTGACATTTGGATAGACTGCTTATTTTAAAAATTTAGCAGTGCAGACACTCAGATTTTTTTTGTGTGAACCGTAACAGATATCACAAATTACACAGAGAGAGAAAAGTTTACTATTGAATGTATCTTTCTCAAAAAAAAAAAATTAACATTATCGGCGTGGCCATTAAAAAGTTAAGGTCTAATTAATGTTGGGACACCTAAGTTTCATACACTAGTGGTTCACTAATAATAACAAGTATCATCTTAAAAGATGACTTATAACCATATAAACTGTCATACCAAATTTCATCCAAATCGAATAAAGCGTCCGGTTATTATAAGCAATATTAATTTTTTTCGAAGAAATTTGAAGCAGAAAACTGGCTAAATGGTTCACTTTCCGGTAGAAACAAGTTTAGTTAAATCGTCTTATTTTAGCCTCAGGAATCTGTGGTTAAGCCATGTCCCCCTATTTAAGAGACACCTGTTTATATACTTGTAATAGAATTTGTAGTTTCGACCATAATAATAAATTATTATTACATACATATGTATATAAATTCAACAAATAAATAAAATTTATAACATGATAATAATTGATCCTACCTTGAGTTGAACTTTGGGCTGACTCCGGTCCTGTCCTCCAACGTCCAGAATTTTCACTCTGAAAAGAAAAAATATATTAACTATTAACAACATAAATAAATATTGACAAAATGTCTTACATTTCCAATCACAATCCTATCGCTTTCTAACGATCAAATTTTAAATAAAGTTTATCGCAATAAATTTTAATATTTCCCGCACAAATTATATATCACCATAATCAGAAATCAATAACGAATCGATTAATAATACTCGCGATATTGATTTTGCCAATATTCCGCGAAAAATTCACAAAAAACGTAGGAGAGATTCAACAGAGTTCCACTATTTATAAACGACAGCACTTGACTGACGTAACGACTGGTGATGATGGCTTATTGCGAATCTAAACTTGTTAAAAATTGAAGTAGCAGATGGAACTATATTATATTTTATTGTACAAATAAATGTTTTTAAATAAATTTATATAAAATTGAGTAGAAAATAAATATGGCATCATGTCTTGCACCAATTGTAGGGTGTGGCGGGTATATAACGATTTTTCTTTAAGTAATTAAAAAAATCTGTTGTGGCCAGCACAAGACCTTCCGTCAATTAAACCGTGGTCACTTACAAAGGGTAGCGGGAGGTAAAAAGTATTCATAGTACTAACAAAAATAATAATTTGTAGTTATACTTTCGTAAATAACTGAATAAAAGACTGACGCACCAGAAATAGTAATAAAAAATTTGTTGTGGCCAGCACAAGACCTTCCGTTAATTTGATGTATTTTGTACAAATCCCATAACAAAAGTTCATTGGAAAAGATTCTATATATGCAGTAAAATTGTAACACGAACATAATAGAATTTTTTTACTCATATATAAATACTCTAAAAATGTGTACACTTACGTAACATGCTCTTTACAATCGAATAATATTACTACCAAGTTTATATTTCTACCCATTTTTGAATTATTGCCCGAAAAGTCAATATACCCCACATTTAGATAAAAATTTCAAAATTTAAAAAAATCTAATTTGTATGTATCTAGATACTTCTCAATGAGCTGATTCCAAATTTTGAAACCGCAGGTCGATATCTCATTTCGTTCTCGAGATATTTAAATTCAAAGTTTTGCTTAAAACTGCCCATTTTTGGTTAATAACCCAAAAATGGGTCGAGATATGAATTTGTTGATATCATCATTCGATTCTACGGACAAAATTACATAAGTATACCAATTTTCAAAATTTTTGAATACCGCATACAGTCTCTAAAGCAAAATAACTGAAAATGGCCAAAAATCGAAAAAAATCTAAGGTGTAGCCCTTACGATTTTTTCAGATTTTGGCCGTTTTCAGGGGTTTTCAAACTTTTATTCATAAAAAATGAATCGGTTAGTCAAAAATTATGAAAATTGGTATACATATATATTTTTATCCGTAGAATCGAATGCTGGTGTCGCCAAATTCGTATCTCGACCCATTTTTGGGTTACTACCCAAAAATGGGCAGTTTTATGCAAAATTTTGAACCTAAATATCTCGAGAATGAAAAGAGATATCGACCTGCGGTTTTAAAATGTGGAATCAGCGCATTGAAGAGTATCTAGATACACAAAAATTAGATTTTTGAAAATTTTAAAGTTTTTATCTGAATATGGGGTATATTGACTTTTGGGATAATAATTCAAAACTAGGTAGAGATCTAACCCAGAAATGGGTAATTTTGAGAAAATATTTGAGGTTGAATATCTCCAAAACAGAAAGAGATATTGACCTGCGTTTTCAAGATTTGGAATCAGTGCATTGGGAAGTACGAGATGAAAATTGGATTTCGGTGGTGAGTTTTTAATGAATAAGCACGTTTTAAGGTCCCTACAATACGAATTTACTATTTTTAAGATGATGTCTGTATATGTGTCCGTGTGTCTGTGTGTGACAAATTTTTCTCCGACGATAACTCCAATACTTCAATTCTAAAAATTGTAGTCCTTTCGTATTCCTCTTCTTTACATCCAGATGAAGAGGTGAATAGATTTTGGTTACAACTGTTCCGCCGGAAATACCTTTATTTGAAGTTTTTAACAGTTTTTCTTAAAAAAACGCAGTTAAATAGTATTTTTTCACATTTTATTTTTTTATATATTAAAGGAAATGCTCTTCTCTATACGGTTTGATTATATATTTTCATTCATATTCAATAGATATAATGTTAAAGAATTATAAAGATATTAACTTTTAAAAATTAGACAGCTTTACTTTTTATCATGGAAACAGTGATATATTCAAAAAATTCTAATTGACAGATGTCAGTGTCAAGTGCAAAACCAAAGATTGAAAGTGCAGGAACAGGATGTGGTGTGCTGTTCCTCGCAAGTGACATGCAGTTGCAGCCTCGTCTTATGATTGGAAGCACGAGGTAGGCCAAAGAGATGGAAGGATTGTATCGTAGAAGACTTGAAGAGAGGAAGAACTGTGTGAAGAAGATGCGTTGGACAGGAATGAGTGGAACAGAAGAGTAAGAAACAGCGACCCCTAATAAAATAGGGAAAGCTGAACAAGAAAGAGGAAGTGTCAAGTGCATTTACATAGTGTATGTTCACTCATTATAATTTTATTGGATTTATAGAATCTTTTCAAATAAACTTTTGGTAAGGAATTTGCAAAAAATAGTATGTGTTCGTGTTATAATTTTACGTGACATATAGAATCTTTCCCAAGGAAATTTTGGTATGGGATTTCTACAAAATACATCGAATTGACGGAAGGTCTTGTGCTGGCCACAACAGATTTTTTTTACCTCCCGCTACCCTAGGTAAGGGAGGTATAGGGATCGTGCTAAAAATAGCATATAGAGATTTTATATAATAAGCACGTTTTGATGTCCCCAGAATCCGATTTTAACATTTTTACAATGATGTCTGTAGGTATGTATGTGTGTGTGTCTGTGTGTGTGTCTGTGTGTCTGTGTGGATTATGTGGACACGATTACTCAAATACTATCAATCAGAAAAATTTGAAATTTTGTATACCCATTCTATACTATATGGAAAGTGCTCATTAGTTTTTAGTGTATATCGGATAACCGGAAGTATCGTTTATACAAGCTTTTAAAAGTTTTTCTTGTAAAAAATTCATTGAATATAATTTTTTAGCAACTTTTACTAATTAAAATGGAATATAATGGTTTAATCTTTAATTCTACGATAATAACATTTAGTAAATAACTCTAAATAACTTTAAATATGAATATATAATATAATTTATTTCCATGTGTCACCTAGCCTATGCGTCAAACAAAATCATAATTTTAATGACAGGTTTGACATATTTAAACAAATGTCACTGACAGGCAGCAATTATTATATTAAAACTAGTAATGAAACCGTGTAATGAGAATATAATAGTAAAATATTTTATTAAGGTTTGTAAAAATAATATATTTTCCATCATACATAAATGTTAGAGGTACAGGATGATCTGATTTAAATTTGCTAATTGCTATTTTTGCAGCAATATAAATTAATATTAATTTACAACTACACATTTACGAAATGGATTATGTACGGCGAAGAAATTACAAAGATTGCGTTTTAGAGCACCTAGAAGATGATGCTGATTTTTATAAAAATGTACGTGTGTGACGATTTTTCCTTAAAGCCTATTAAAATATGATCCAAAACTTCTCAAATTTGGTATTTAAAACTCATATATAATTTGAAACAACATATTAGATTTGAACCATATATGATAAATCGGATGTAGTACTTAATTTGGAGCTCTAACAAATTTTTGAGGAAAAACAATAAAACAATCCAAAATTTCGTATTACAGACTATTCTATTTATTGGACAACAAATTAGATTTTATTTACAAACGATTAACCGGAAATGACACTTTACTTAAAGCTCACTGCTATTTTAAACATGGAATTGGCGGCAGGTCATGTGTTGGCCACATCAGATTTTTTATAACGGCTGCATAAACCACAAAATTATCGTAAATTAATTAATACGATGATACGACGAATGCAAGGTGTTATAAATAATTATTAAAATATGAACTTATCTGTGTGACATAATACAATTCATTTTCTTTTACTTATTACTCATGAAACCGTTCACCCATCCACCTTCAACCTTCACCTCTATTCCCTTCCCTCTTTCTCTTTCTCATGATTTACACCCACTCATCATCGTCCATCCTTGTCTAGCTAAGGCCATGATGTTTTGCAGCGGCGTCAAGGAGCTGATAAATTCAGTTATCGGACAATACGTTGGAAATTTGCGTGCGTGCGAAAAACTTCCAACCTATTTATTCCAACTTGCTTGCAATATATTCCCAAGACGAGGTTGCGGAGATTTACGGCCCTCGGTGAGGGATGAGGATGCCAGAGGGCACGGAGGGCAGAGGGAGGGTGCATCACAAGTCAGCGTAATATCGTACGGTGGACTATATTAAACAGGGGACTAAACGTGGTTTTAAGTTTTAAGCTTATAACAGCGACTGGACCTAAGAGGCCCAATAGGGTTGTTGCAAAATTTTTATATGTCTTCTAAGGCTGTGTCCAATGTCGCATTTTGACATTTAGATTTTAGGATTTAGATCTTCTTCGCATAAATACAACTCCGAATGGCACACTAATGACAATGTATGGCAACACATTAAAAAACAAAAATGAATTATACAATTCGATTCAATTTGATGCTTGAGAGTAAATGTTAAATTATATTTCATAAAATAGAAGGTAAGAAGCTATTCTTTGACAGTAAATTTGACGTTTTGCACAAATTCTAGCAAAGAACATGTTTAATTAGTGCGCGTCAACTTCAAGGCATAGTGTACTCCTGCGAAACCCTAAAATCTAATTCCTAAAATACTAAATAATCACTAGATTTAGGGCATATAAATTTAGGATTTAGGCTGTGTCCGATGTCGTATTTTGGCATTTAGTATTCATGATTTAGGTCTTTTTCGCATAAATACTACTCCGAATGGCACACTTATGATATCCATTGGTTTGTATGGCAACACTTTATTCAGTCTACAGGAAGCCAACGCACACAAATCTATATATTAATGCTAATTCACACCACCATCCTTCATAGAAATTTGGCACTATAAAATGTCTAATAAGAAGAACTACAGATATATGCCATCCAGATAAATTAAAAGAAGAGATGAGTGAAAATAAATATATTTTTATGAAGAATGGATATTCTGTGTCTTCTATTGAAAAATGTCTTAAAGCAAAAAGAACAACAAACAATGAAGAAGAAAGGAACGTACTATATGCATTCCTTATGTTCAAAACGTAACGGACAAGATTGGTAGAATTCTTCGTAAGAAGAACATGAAGATTTCGTTTTCACCATATGTTAAACTTCGTCATATGTTGAAACAAGTGAAAGACGTCATCCCTCTTCAATCATCAGGGATTTACAGAATTCCATGTGTCTGCGGGAGAGTTTACATTGGCCAGACTGGTAGAACTGTCTCTACAAGATTGAGCGAACATCATCGATCGATCAGATTGAACCAGCCTGAGAAATCGTCCGTTGCAGAACATGCCTTCGAAGAATTCCACCAAATTAAATTTGAAGATACGAAAATTATTGCAAGACTTACTCGACTTAACAACAGATTAATTAGAGAAGCCATTGAGATTTATAAAACAAGAAATATCAATCTCAATCATTGTGAAGGATTAGAACTTAGTCGCGCATGGCTTCCAATATTAAATATGTTGTAATTTGTAATATGTATAAAATTTTTTCTAAACTTTTTCTAACATCTGTTAATAAAGAGTACGGCTGCGGTATTTCGCTACCGATAAAGCGTCTCTGAGTTATACAGATCACTTCTCTGCCAGTTTTTGGGACGGTTTTTCCTCTGGCAAAAGGAGATTTTTTCCTGAGAAGATGCATGTTCGCCGTCCATGTTATTGCCAGGCATGCATATATTGTCTAGAAAATTGTATACATAAAAAAGGTAACATTTATGAACATTTCTTGTTACCTTGGTTACTTGTGGTTTTTGTTATTTCACATATTTATGTCAATGTCTCCCCTGAAGAAGGCACCAGTTTATGGTGCCGAAACGTTGGGTTTAAATAATAAATACAGAACTTAAACTAAAAGTATTAAAGTATTAAATGTTAATATTGTATTTCATAAAATATAAGCTAGGAAGTTATTCTTTGACAGTAAATTTGACGTTTTGTACAAATTATAGCAATGAACATAATTTGTTTAATTAGTGCGCGTCAACTTCAAGGCATAGTGTACTCCTGCAAAACCCTAAAATCTAATTCCTAAAATCCTAAATAATCACTAGATTTAGGGTATACAAATTTAGAATTTAGATATTAGGGCGATTAAATTGCAACATCTGACACAGCCTAAGTATTAAATTTTAAAAGATATTGTTCTTTAAAGAGCCTCAAATTTGAAAATATCACGAAATATCCATTAGATATTTTACAAATAAATATTGAAATTTGTGAAATATTTTGAAAAAGTCACATACAGTTTAACATGTGACAAACTATCGCCTATTTTTATTTATATAAATAATGTAAACTGTTTTCCTATTGGCTATGAATGACGTGTTATATGTACTCCAAAGTCACAAAAGTGGGAGGTTGTTTTCATGACAACTTCAGGCGCCAATCTCGTTAATGAATTAGAAGAATCTCGAATATTTAGAAGATTAGGAGGAAACTTGTTCATAGAATGAATTGAAATATAAGGAATAGATGTAATGAGCCTGTTTCACATTTTTCAAAATCTATTTTAAATGAAAGTTTATGGAATGATTTTCTTAGTAATAATTTTTATTTTAATAATTTGTTGTTATTTGTGGAAATAATTAAATAAAAAGATTGGCGTCCTGAAAAACTACCCCCCACTCCTGTGACGTAGAAGCACATACATTATATCATTAATAGCCAATAGGAAAATAGTTTTTCCATCACCTACGTTTATTCATATTATTTATATAAATAAACGTAGGCTATAGTTTGTCACATGTTAATAACAAAATCTTTTAATTTGACATTTCACGCTGACATTGCTCATTGTAAATGAATAATAAAGTAATAATGGCTAATTCAAATTACACTCAAGCTAAATCGGACAATTAACCGAAGGTCGATAGCTGGATGATGGCTGAATTTATATCAGAACGATTGTTTTACTGCTACCGAAATAAGGGGTGTTAAAGAGTTGAGGTAAAATAAAATATAAAAACTGAATTTATTATATAAATTGATAATATATTTTACTTTAAAGTTCTGGTCGTGATTCTTATTTGACACTTGTTTGACAACTTTGACAATACACTTGACACCTTAGAACCCTGAAGATGTATGTACTCTGACGTCACATTCTGTTTCTGATCACGTGACTTATTCAAAATTTTATCCAAATTTCAAAAATTAATTGTAAAATATCTAAAGGATATTTCGTGATATTTTCAAATTTGAGGCTCTTTAAAGAACAATATCTTTTCAAATTTAATACTTAGAAGTCATATAAAAATTCTTGCAACAGCCCTATTAGAAAATGGCGAGAAGTATTGTGCTGGCCACAACAGATTTTTTTTTATATTTTATTCTTATGCCGGATCTGTTCTGTCACACAACAAAAATAGAATTGTCACTTATTAACATACAAAGTTAAATCCAATACCTCATTATACACAACTATTACGGTTATAAATCATGCACCGCCTTTTAATGACCTCCCCCAATTACCCCCCCCCCCCCCCCCCCCCCGTCGTGTGGCGTATGCCACTCAGCCCCTGACCTGTCTAGCATGACATGACGTCACTGCGGACAGCTACAGCTGCATGAGGTATCGATTAGCAGTCTTGCGAGATGCTGTCGCGTGCTGTCACTCGCGCGTCTTGTCGGTCGCTCCGGTGTCTCGACTCGGTCGCTGTCCGGACGAGAACGGCGGACTCCGGGCGGTGTAGCAGGGCGCGGAGAAAGGGGAGCACAGTAGAGGTGTAAAAGATAGGAGACAAGGCAAATGCGAGAAATATGTTGATTAACATATTCATATCTATCAACGTTTCTTTTTCAAAAATTGTAATTTTAGAGACTTGCATTGCAGTAATCATTAAGATGATCCTATGTCGACTAGGCAATTGTTGCGCCAAAAATATGCAGATGATTTAACTACAGTCCAGAAAACACAGGCTGTGTCCGATGTCACATTTTGACATTTAGTATTTGGGATTTAGGCTGTGTCCGATGTCGCATTTTGGCATTTAGTATTTGGGATTTAGGTATTCTTCACATAAATACAACTCCGAATGGCACACTAGTGATATCCATTGGTTTGTATGGCAACACTTTAGAACAACAAAAATGAATTATACAATTCGATTCAATTTGATGCTTAAGAGTAAATGTTAATATTATATTTCAAAAAATAGAAGCTAGGAAGCTATTCTTTGACAATAAATTTGACGTTTTGTACAAATTATAGCAACGAATATGATTTGTTTAATTAGTGCGCGTCAACTTCAAGGCATAGTGTGCTCCTGCAAAACCCTAAAATCTAATTCCTAAAATCCTAAATAATCACTAGATTTAGGGCATATAAATTTAGGATTTAGATATTAGGGTGATAAAAATGCAACATCGGACACGGCCTTAGGCTTTTATCATCCTAATATCTAAATCCTAAATTTATATGCCCTAAATCTAGTGATTATTTAGGATTTAGGAATTAGATTTTAGGATTTTGCAGGAGCACACTATGCCTTGAAGTTGACGCACACTAATTAAACAAACCATGTTCGTTGCTATAATTTGTCCAAACGTCAAATTTACTGTCAAAGAATAGCTTCTTAGCTTCTATTTTGTGAAATATAATATTAACATTTACTCTCAAGCATCAAATTGAGTCGAATTGTATAATTCATTTTTGTTATTCTCAAGTGTTGCCATACAAATCAATGAATATCACTAGTGTGACATTCGAAGTTGTACTTATGTGAGGAAGACCTAAATCGTAAATACTAGGTTCCAAAATGTGTCCGATACACAGCCTTAGGTCTTCACATTGATACAACTCCAAATGGCACACTAATAACATTCATTGGTTATTGGTTTATAGGGCAACGCTTTAAAATAACAAAAATAAAATATACAATTCGATTAAATTTGATACTTTAAATTAAATGTTAATATTATATCTCATAAAATATGAGCTAACAAGCTATTATTTGACAGCAAATTTGACGGTTTTCATAAATTATAGCAACGAACATGATTTGTTTAATTAGTGCGCGTCAACTTCAAGGCATAGTATGCTCCTGCAAAACCCTAAAATCTAATTCCTAAAATTCTAAGGCTTTGTCTGATGTTGCACTTTTATTTCCCTAATATCTAAATCCTAAATTTATATGCCCTAAACCTAGTGATTATTTAGAATTTTAGGATTTTGCAGGAGACACTCTTTCTTGAAGTTGACGCGCACTAATTAAACAAATCATGTTCGTTGCTATAATTTGTGTAAAATGTCAAATTTACTGTCAAAAGATAGCTTCTTAGCTTCTATTTTATGATATATATAATATTAATATTTAATCTGAAGTCTCAAATTTAATCGAATTGTATAATTCATTTTTGTTGTTCTAAAGTGTTGCCATACTAACCAATGGATGTCATTAGTGTGCCATTCGGAGTTGTCCTAAAATCTAAATGCCAAAATGCGACATGGGACACAACCATTCAACAATATGTTCCAAACGAAATTTTGAAATTTTGCAAAGGATTGATGATATTAGCTATCAAAAATAGCTTCGCCCCTAAAAAAAATCTGTTGTGGCCAGCACAAGACCCCTCGCCATTGCCATTTAGGCTATACAAGTATATATTGTATTTAATATTTCTGGTACACGCACAAAAATTTTAATTACATCTATTATTAACTCATTTTTATATTTTTCAATTCATTATATAAATAAGTTTCATCTTACTCTTCTAAATGTTCGAGATTCTTCAAATTCATTGACTAGTTTAGCGGTATTTCTGATGCTTATACGTAATATAATAATAATACTCAACACGCTAGGGGCTTCTCTTATAATATTCTTCCACTGTATTCTGTCCTGTGCTCTTCCTTTCTAGTTGTTTTATCCCTAACACTTATAAGTCTTGTTGCACTGATATGTAATATATGTATTTATAATTTTAAATGTGTAATTAATAATAAAATAAGAAATATTAAATATGCTTCCCAGAAAAAGCCTACAGTAATGTATTTGGATTTTTGACACTGATATTTTATGTCAATTCTAAACATTTTAATTTTTCAACTGATATCCATGGAGTTGTTTGGGCCGAGAAATTCATTACAAGGGATTATTTATATATTTTTAAATGCTCTATCTCTAAATCTATAGAAGATATAATAAAAAGACATAACATAAATTTCTAAAAAATAACATTTAGAATTTTTTGTAAGAAACTACTACTTCCGGTTATCCAAAACTTTTTTAGTCCTTCCCATTAATGTCAGATTAAGGAATACGTAGTTAAATTAATCTTTAGTCTTATAGAATTTGAGAAACCGTCTATACAACTTCGGCACATACACGCACACAGACATCATTGTACAAATGTTAAAATCTAGTTACCTTAAAACGTACCTATTCATTAAAATCTGGATGTGCTATTTTTAGCATGAATTTAATACCTCTCTTAGCGAGAGGTAAAAAAGTTTACGGTTAATTTACGGATTACACTTCTTTCATAATATGTATAGTTTGTAATAAATATTTCAATAAATAGTGCGGACTGTAAGATCTTAATAAAAAACCGAAACTTTTACAAACATGGACTATATTGTTTTTACCTTCCGTCACCTTTAGGTAAGGAAGGTATTGTCTTTGGTCAAAAAATTCGGTGGTGAGTTTTTAATGAATAAGCACGTTTTAGGGTCCCTACAATACGAATTTACTATTTTTAAGATGATGTCTGTATGTGTGTGTGTGTGTGTGTCCGTGTGTGTGTGTGTGTGTCCGTGTGTGTGTGCGTGTGTCCGTGTGTGTGTGCGTGTGTCCGTGTGTGTGTGTGTCCGTGTGTGACAAATTTTTCTCCGACGATAACTCCAATACTACAATTCTAAAAATTATAATTCTTTCGTATTCCTCTTCTGTACATTCATATGAAGAGTTGATTAGATTTTGGTTATAATTGATCCACCGGAAGTACCCTTATTTGAAGTTTTTAACAGTTTTTCTTAAAAAAACGCAGTTAAATATTATTTTTTGACATTTTGTTATTATATATATTAAACAAAATACTCTTCTCTATATAGTTTGATTATAAATTTTCCTTCATATTCAATAGATGAAAATTTAAAGCCATATAAAGAAATTAATTTTCAAAAATTAGTCAGCTTTGGTATTTATCATGGAAACAGCTGACATAATTATTCAAAAAAAAATAATTGACAGATGTCAGTTGCAAGTGCAAAACCAAATATAGAAAAAAGTATAGGATCTAAAATTGGTATGTCATAGTGTTGCTCGCAAGTGACACGCAGAGAAAGGCCAAAGAGAAGATGGAAGGACATTACTTAGTGTAGTTTATGTTATAATTTTATTGGATTTAGAACCTTTTCAAATGAACTTTTGGTATGGAATTTGTAAAAAATAGTATGTGTTTTTACATGATATTATATAGAATCTGTTCCAAGGACCTTTTGGTATGGGATTTGTACAAAATACATGGAATTGACGGAAGGTCTTGTGCTGGCCACAACAGATTTTTTTATCTTTCAGAAAAAGATCATTTTGTATTAGAAGTGCAGAAAAACAGCCAGATAGGTAAATACTTTTGAGCAGAGTATATGATAACATAATTTCTCTTCCTTGGGTGCGGTATTATTTTACGTTTTACATTTCCATCATGATCTTCTGCCTGTGTCTTATCTTGTCAATTCTGTGATCTGCGTTGCCTTGAGCGGTGTTCAGGCTACGCATATTTATTATTCTGAATTTCATTTAGGTCAACATTTCAATTTTAATTTAAACTCGCGGCAGACAGCACAGCAAAACCATCAAACTTGTTAATTACCTGTTTGCTAACGTTCCCTTGTGTGTTTTCTCTAGTGTAATTTCCAGAATTGTCGGTATCAGACGGCGGCCCGCGTATCAGTAATTTCCTCGCCGTTTTCTGCCCCAGGCGTCGCGACGGAGTAAAGGAGGGAGAGGGAGGAGGTAGGGGGAGGGTGACTGACATAGCAAGTGTAGGAAAAACAATGCAGGGAAATGTTGTTTGTATTTGAGGGGATTTACAACAATATCAAATCATATTTACCTCACGCTAAGAAAGGTATTGGATTCATGGTAAAAATCGCATATCCAGATTTTAATGAACAAGCACCTTTAAGGTCATTAGAATCCGATTTTAACATTTTTACAATGATGTGTGCGTGTGTGTGTGTCTGGATGTTAAAGGGACGGTTTCTCAAATTCTATAAGACTAAAGACCAATTTAACTATAATCCGGGACACGAAAGATGTACTGGAAAATATGTTAGCACAAATCACTGTCTAATACATGCGCTCCGTTTAAATCCACACGAAATACAATTAATTTATTTTCCGCATATCGAATATAACATATAACAGTTGCCCAAATAAGTTTTAAATACAGTAGACTCCCGATTATCCGAAATGCTCGGGACCGAACCCGTTTCGGATAATCGAAATTTCGGTTAAAGGGGAGTTTGTAAGAACTGGACAATTCAGTGTATTTGATGAACAAAACTTTATTTTACAACATACATGCATACACATACATATATTAGTTCGTATGTACTTACATATGTACATATTTAGTTAATATATAAACGAATCCAATGTCAATTGTTTTGACCTAAGTTGATATAGTTTTTTAGCTGCAATATCTTTTAATAAGAAGTACTTCTGTCGCACTAGATTCCGGTTGTTGTTCAACATATAATAGTACCTTACTCAAGCATTCCACTCCTTCTCTATGCGATATTTTTCCTATCTGATTTCAACTCAATGCGTTCGCTTCGGATAATGGGGAGATTTTTTAAACCGTGTTTCGGATAAACCGGAGAATTGAAATTTCGCATTTATTTCGGATAAAACGGAGTTCGGATAATCCGGTTTCGGATAATCGGGAGTCTACTGTATTTAAATCTACGCAGCCTTTCTTATATTCGCAGTTGATCCGTGCAATTGCTGTTCGTTTCAGTTCCTGTCTTGTTTGATCATAAGCGTGCATAAATGAGTTAGAAGCACAAAGTTCCTGTAATATTTATTATTTGACGGCGTCTATGGAATATTGCAATATGAGCATTCCTTTCCCTTACCCCTCAGGCCAAGATTGGTGTCCCGTACTATATATATATATATATACGTATTCCTTAATCTGCCATTAATGGGAAGAGCTGAAAACGTTTTGGTAACAAATGGACCACCGGAAGTCGTAGTTTCTTAAAAAAATATTCTGAATATTATTTTTTGGAAATTTATGTTATTACAAATATTAAAGAATATAAAATTCTGTATCCAATACATTGAACATTTATAATATATAATAGATTTAGAGATACACACTCTCTACGCCAGGAATATGTGCCCGTGAGTTATAAATATGTCATTATCATTACCGATATCTGCGAAAACAGACTGGCACACCCAGATATGGGTAATATGCCGTGATGATATATTTATTTATTTAATATAAAGATCAACAGGTCAATGACCCAATAACAGATCCCAAAAAAAAAAACATATACAAAAATATATAACGAATATACACATATAATAATAATATAGTAGATGTATAAGAAAAGAATTACAAATTAATCAAACGAGTCAGCCAGAATTTTTGAACATTGGTTCCTAAAAGCAGAAATTGAAATACTGAAAATATCAACCTGATTATAAATTGAATTCAAAAGTGTGCACATAGAAAATAGCGGAGATTTCAAAAGCATATTTGTAGAAGCTCTAGACAGGTAAAAACATTTATTGTTTCTAGTTGTGTTTGAAGGAGCATGGAAAGAAAGGAGAGAAAGAGTTTCAGGATCATCAACCAAATTATGAATAATTTTATATAGATAAATTAAGTAAGCACATTGGCGTCGAAGGGAGAGTTTAACAAAGTTGAAAGACTGAAGTAAAGTATTACCTATATGAATAATCGACGGAAGGATAATGCCAATGTTTTTTAAAGTACAAAAATTTTAAAAATTTACGTTGCACTGATTCGATTATATTATCATATTTGTTATAAAACGGGTTCCAAATAGTACTACAATATCCCAGTTTGGACCTGACAAAAGCATTATAAAGAGTAATAATTGAATCAAGGTTAGTGAAGGATTTAGTATTTCTTTTTATGAAACCTAGCATTTTTAAAGAAGAAGAGACAATATTAGTGATATGTGGAGAAAATGATAATTTTACATCGAATGTTACACCTAAATCTTTAATAGTAGTAACACGTTCTAGGGTAGTGTTATCTATTGAATACGGATATATAAAAGGTGTTTTCCTTGAGTAAGAAATTGTTTTACATTTTGTCACATTTATTTATTTAGGAAACCAGTTGAAAAATTAAAATGTTTATAAATGACAGGAAAATGTCAATATCAAAAATCCAGGTACATTATACTGAAGGCTTTTTTTGGGAAGTACATTTAATATTTCTTATTTTATTCGTATCAGAAATATCGCCAATCTCGTCAATGAATATGAAGAATCTCGAACATTTATAAGAGTAGGAGAAAACTTATTTATAGAATAAATTCAAAAATATAAATATATGTTAATAATAGATTTAATTCGAATTTTTGTGTATGTTCCACAAATGTTAAATACAATATGTAATTATATAGCCCAATATGGAAATGGCGGGAGGTTCTGTGTTGGCCAGAACAGATTTTCAAAAATTAATATCATGAATTTTTAATAACTTATAATGTATATCAGAGGTAGAGAAGCTTAAAGAAGTGAAGGTAGTGTGTTGCATAAGACTGTACTACTGAACAATGAGCCCAAATTAATAACTCCTGATCCTCTATTTCTAAAAATTTGAGTACAAATTTTTAGTATGTTATTGAGATAAAACCACGATTTAAAATATACTGGTTATGCCACTTGTCATGTTTTTCATTGTTTCTCATGGTCCGCTTGATACGCGTTTCCTTGAATAATCCGCTAGGTGCGCTACGTGAGAACGACCCTACCACAGCAAACTATTTTTACATAAAATATAAAAAATTAAATGCATAATGAATTTATTTTTAATATAAATTTATATATTTAATGCAAACCTGAATCAATACCTACATTGTTAGAATTTAAAATTAGAAAAACTAAATAAATTGATAGAACCGTACACTTCCAGATTTCCATTCGGTAATAATGTCTTCTTCCCGAAAATGTTTTCGACAAACATCATTCAATCTTAATTCGCGATCATCTCTACTAATTGCACATAGCCATTTTTTAAAAAGTGATATATCGAGTGCAGCAGCAAACAGAGATTCTTTTTCAGTGGATTTCTTGTAACCGGTTTCACATCCAGGAATGAAACATTTTCTATTTAATTTTCTTTTCATTTTGCATTAATAGCATTATCTTTCAACAAAATATTTATATTATATTACATATAATACGAATATGTACTTCAAAACCTGTTTTATTTACCTTTCTATAAGATATAACATGTAATATTTTCAAAATGACATGCAAATGACAGATGTCAGTTGGGTCGTTCTCACGTTGCGCCTCTAGCGGAAAAAACGAGGAAACACGTATCGCTTTGGAGCCTAGTTTTGTGCAGAGTGGCACAACCAGTATATTTTAAATCGTGGATAAAACCAATGAACAATATGTTTCCGGTAGTCATAACTAGGCCCCTAAACAAAATTTTCAAAAAGTGTACGGTTAATTTGTAGATCATACTTTCTTCTTTCATAATATGTATAGTTTGTAATGAACAGTTCGCGCGAATCTCATGTTTTGCATCATTTTGAGTACTGCTTTAGGAATATCTGAAGCATCAAACATCATATCCGTTTGCGAAAGACAGATCTAGATGTAGACTGTCATCTGTAGATCTCTCCTGCGGTGGTGGGACGTGTTAATAGATATCGCTCTGTCAGCCGTCAGCGCCGGCAAGCGTCGGCGTCACGACGCAGAGCATCGGGACGCCGTAGCCCGGCCGATAACCGCGTGACGGATGGATGCGTCGCTACAGGGCTAATCAACGCCCGCGCGGCAAGGTGAGAGAATGTTAAATGCGAGAATTGGAATTAAGTAGGTGGTGATAATTATGTCAAATATAGATTAATTAGATTGGTATGTTAACAAGTTAAGATTGAATAAATAAATATGTCATCACGGCATATTACCCATTTCTGGGTGTGCCAATCTGCGTTGATTAGCAGGAAACCTAAAAGTTACACTTTGTTTAATATATTATTTGTAAAAAATCCCATTTACTTACACATGAACACATGAAACGAAATATCCGTACTTTCTTCAGGTAAGGAAGGTATTGTCTTTGGTCAAAAAATTCGGTGGTGAGTTTTTAATAAATAAGCACGTTTTAGGGTCCCTACAATACGAATATACCATTTTTAAGATGATGTCTGTATGTATGTATGTATGTATGTATGTATGTATGTATGTGTGTGTGTGTGTGTGTGTGTGTCCGTGTGTGACAATTCTAAAAATTATAATTTTTTCGTATTCCTCTTCTGTACAACCATATGAAGAGTTGATTAGATTTTGGTTATAATAGATCCCCCGAAAGTACCCTTATTTGAAGTTTTTAACAGTTTTTCTCAAAAAAACGCAGTTAAATATTATTTTTTGACTTTTTGTTATTATTCATATTAAAGAAAATGCTCCACTCTACGGTTTGATTATACATTTTCCTTCATATTCAATAGATGTAGATTTAAAGCGTTATAAAGGAATTAATTTTCTAAAATTAGTCAGCTTTGCTATTTATTATGTAAACAGCTGATAGGTATATTCAAAAAAAAATAATTGACAGATGTCAGTTGCAAGTGCAAAACCAAATATAGAAAGTATAGGATCTAAAAGGCCAAAGAGAAGACTGTATCGCAGAAGACTTGAGAAAGAAAGGACTTTGTGAAGAAGATGCGTTGGACAGGAATGAGTGGAAGAGATGAGGAAACAGCGACCCCTAATAAAATAGGGGAAAGCTGGAGAAGAAATGAAGGAAGTGTCAAGTACATTTTACTTAGTGTGTGTTTATGTTATAATTTAATTGAATTTGTAGAACCTTTTCAAATGAACTTTTGGTATGGAATTTGTAAAAAATAATATGTGTTTGTGTTCGATTTTACATGATATTATATAAAATCTGTTCCAAGGACCTTTTGGTATGGGATTTGTACAAAATACATCGAATTGACGGAAGGTCTTGTGCTGGCCACAACAGATTTTTTTATTTTACTAGACGTTTCTATCTGCTATAAACATTTCCAAATAAAATTCCTGTTTCCAGAGTCGAAAACAGCCCTTAAGTCTATAAATATTAGGTGTAATTCTTAACCATTTTTCTTTCTTTCGACTACGTTTCATAATAAGTGTATTGATTGTCATTATTTATTTATTTTTCATCACGTAATACTTTCCCAAAATACGAAAATATAATATTCCTAAAATTTAAATTTCCCTTAATCCCCCCCTTGTACAATTCGATTCCACTCCCCCTGCATCCAAACCTGCACTAGCCAACAATACGCTGATCCATTCCACCGTTTCTTTCAGCAGACAAACTTTGCGCCATCTAATTTTCAGTTAATCTCGCTGAAACAAGAATTAACGACGCCGTTTGCAAGCATATGAAGCCTCTCATTTCAGCACAACACAACACACCGGTGCAGGGGCGGCCATGGGGGGGGGGGGTCGGGGGGTGTTGTTATAACGGCACAAGGGGTAGACAGAAAAACTTCAAGATGATTACATTCCGAGTGATTATTGTTAATGATGGGATAAATTTTAGAATGAAACGTTTTTAGGTGACGACTTGTTTTGAAATATAATATTAAATAGTTTTCGCTCAAATGCAGCTGTAGACACGTGTTTCGCTCTTATTAGAGCTCATTAGTACAGCATAGCTAGTTAATAGGTCAACATTAACTAGAGATAGTAAGAAATATTATTGTTTTCGTATTAAACAGTTTTTAATAAAAGTTTTGAGAAATAAATACATAATAGTCCTTTATAATGTAACATGTTAAAATTACAAAAAAAAATCTGTTGTGGCCAGCACAATACATCTCGCCCTTTGAATTTTATGTTCTATAGGTATGGTATTACACTTCGCTATCGAACCGTCGTTTTATAACAAAAAAATTACAGAACTTTAACCAAATACTGTTTTTTGTTGTATTTAACATGTCTTCTGCACACATACAATTCTAATTATATCTATTTTTCATTGTATGAGGAAGTTCCGAAATGTCAGAGATTCTTCCAATTCATTAACCAGATTGGCGGTATTTCTGATGGATATATGCATTTAACCTATAATTTCAAATATTTAATTAATAAAACAATAAGAAAGATTAAATATACTTCCCAGAAAAACCTGTTGATTTTTGACACTGACATGTGTCATTTACAAACTATGTTATAAACATTGAAATTTGTCAACTGGTTTCCTTAGTGCCTTAGCCTCTGCAATATATAACATTAAATTATTCTATATATATTATAGTGTCTTTATCTCTATCCATACAAGATATAATAAAATTTTTAAGTGTATTAAATGGAGAATTTTATGTTCTTCAATATTTGTAACAAAAATTTCCAAAAATATATAGAAATAAAATAAAATAAATATACCATCACGGCATATTACCCATTTCTGGGTGTGCCAGTATCTACAACACATGTAGACATCGGTAATGATGACGATATAGTTTACCGTGTGGGCGCTTATCAGGCGTCACCTCACGGGCACTCATTGCTGGCGTGGACAGTGCACCACAGGGGTCACTTTTGTGCCATTTAAAATTCGAAATATTTGGCGCCGGTCGGGAGCGAACCCGGTTCCCCCAGATTCGCGACCAGACACTCAGGTACGCGGCCACGGGACCCCATATTTAGAAGATTTTTTTTAAAGAAACTATTACTTCCAGTTCTCCAATTGTTACTAGAATCTAATTAACTCTTCCCAGAATGTCAGATTGGGGAAACTGCAGTTCAATATTTTTTAAGTCTTATAGTATTTGAGAAACCGTGGATCCATCATCCATATACACACATATACACACACGGACATCATCGTAAAAATGTTATAATCGGTTTCTAGGGACTTTAAAACGTGCTTATCCATTCAAATCTGGATATGCAATTTTTAGCATGATTCCAATACCTCTCTCAGCGAGAAGGATAAAGTTTTGAAAGATGTTATTCAAATTTAAAAACGCAAATCTATCTATAGGTTAGTTGGATAGATAACCAAAACGAGAATTTTTTATCGCACACACATACACACACACACATACCTACCTACATACATACCTACATACATACATACATACATACATACATACATACATACATACATACATACATACATACATACATACATACATACATACATACATACATACATACATACATACATACATACATACATACATACATACATACATACATACATACATACCGTGAGTATTTTTATTACCTCTCGCTAAGAGAGGTATTGGATTCATGCTAAAATTCGCATATCCAGATTTTTGTGAATAAGCACGATTTGAGGTCCCTAGAACCCGATTATAACATTTTTACGATGATGTCTGTGTGTGTGTGTGGGTGTGTGTATGTGTGTGTGTGTGTGTGTGTGTGTGTATGTATGGATGTTGGAGGGACGATTCCTCAAAAACTATAAGACTTAAAAAATATTTAACTGCAGTTTCTTTAATCTGACATTCCTGGGAAGAGCTGAAAAGGTTTTGGTAACAATTGAACAACCGGAAGTAGTACTTTCTTAAAAAAATTCTTCTAAATATAATTTTTTGGGAGTTTTTTTTATTAAATACTGAAGAACGTAAAATTCTCCATCTAATACACTTAAAATTTTTATTATATCTTGTATAGATTTAGAGATAAAGACACTATAATTTATAGACTACACTAATCGCAGAGGCCAAGGCACTAAGGAAACCAGTTGACAAATTCCAATGTTTATAACATGACACATGTCATTGTCAAATATCAACATTTTTAGTGACATTCTGATAGCTTTTTCTGGGAAGTATATTTAATTTTTCTTATTGTTTTATTAATTAAATATTTGAAATTATAGGTAAAATTGTGGTAAAATGCATATATCCATCAGAAATACCGCCAATCTGGTTAATGAATTGGAACCATCTCTGACATGAAAATGATATAATTAGAATTATATGTGTGCAGAAGACATGTTATATACAATAAAAAACAATATTTGGGTAAAGTTCTGTAATATTTTGTTATAAAACGACGGTTCGAAAGTGAAGTGCAATACAATACATTTATAGCCTAATATGTAAATGGCGAGAGGTCTTGTGCTGGCCACAACAGATTTTTTAACGTGAAACATTGGGTTTGTCATATCCATAGTTACGACTTGATATTTGATTGACAGCAATGTATTTGCCCGTTCCATTTAAAATGAAACATAGGGAACGAATCTGACAGAAGTATTATATTTAAATATTGTAAGAAATTTAGCGGAATCAGAAAACCACTCGAGAACACTAAACATATTTCGGGCACAAGGTGCACACAGTATTTTTTCTACATCTAAATTTAATTTTTAGAAAACAGGTGTAATTATTTAAACAAAATTAACCTCTAATGACATCTTGTCAATATGACAGATAACCGTTGAATTATCCTATAAGTTATGATTTGACATTTGATTGACATCAATGTATTTGTCTCATTTAAAATGACACATGGGGAATGAATTTGACAGAAGTATTATACTTAAATATTGTAAGAAATTTAGCCAAGTCAGAAAACCACTCGGGCACAAGGTGCACACTATATTTTTTCTACAACTAATTTCAATTTAGAATGCAGGTATAATTATTTTAACAAAATTAACCTCTATTGATGTTTTATCAAATGTCAAATTCGTTCCCTATGTTTCATTTTAAATGGAACAGGCAAATACATTGCTGTCAATCAAATGTCTAGTCGTACGTAACCATGGATATGACAAATCCAATGTTTCACGTTAAAAAATACTCAAGGTACATACATACACACATACATACATACATACATACATACATACATACATCATCGTGATAATGTTAAAATTGGATTCTAGGGACCTTAAAACGTGGTCAGTTACTAAAATCTCGATATGTGATTTTTAGCACGATCCCTATACCTCCCTTACCAAGGGTAGCGGGAGGTAAAAATTCTATTTGATGTTGTATAGTTCTTAACTCAAACTGAAATTATTTATTTTTTGGTATGCGTAATAATGAATCTCTCCCATGTCTGAAATTTGATATGATTGGTTGAATTTTTATCGAATGAATGGACGCGGCAACAAATCTTGTTTTTTGTTTGATTTATTTAACTATTTTTATTTAAAATAATTTATAATACTGTTGGGAATCACATATCATTCGTACAAATACAAATAAATCAACAACAAAAATATGTCATTTGTAACATAGAATGATGATATAGATTCCAATTATTTATTGCTGTTTTCAACCGGTAATTGAAAAGACGTTTAGAACTGAAACCACATATTTCATACACCTGATATTTATACAAGTATTGAAATGAAAACAGGAAAAATAGGTAAAAATGAAAAGTTTGTTATTGAATTAGACACAATAAGTCATTATTATTATTAATAAAGGATCAATCGCGAAATTTACCAGCATGTAAACTTATAATCGAAATATTTTGCAAGGTGTAATTTTTACCTGTCCCTAAGAGAGGTATTGGATTCATGCTAAAAATCGCATATCCATATTTTAGTGACTAAGAACGTTTTAAGGTCCCTACAATCCGATTAGAACATTTTCACGGTGTGTGTGTGTGTGTGTGTGTGTGTGTGTGTGTGTGTGTGTGTGTGCGTGGATGTTGGAAGGATGATTCCTCAAAAACTATAAGACAAAACCAGTTTATGAATTGGATAACCGGAAGTAGTAATTTCTTAAAAAAATCTTCTAAATATTATTTTGTAAATATTTGTTTTATTGCTAATATTGAAGAATATAAAATTATTATTATTATGAGAATCATTTAAAATTTTGTATCTTCTATAGATTTAGAAATAAAGACAATGTAATATATAGAATAATCGGATATAATAAATCGCATATGCTTACACTAAGGAAAACAGTTGACAAATTCAAATGTTTGTAATATAGTTTATAAGACAGATAAATGTCAGTGTCAAAAATCAGCAGTTTTAGTGACATTCTGAAAGCTTTTTCTAGAAAGTACATTTAATCTTTCTTATTGTTTTATTAATTAAATATTTAAAATTATAGGTAAAATGCATATATCCGTAACAAATATTGCCAATCTGGATAATGAATTGGAAGAATCTTTGACATTTAGGAACTTCCTCATATAATGAAAAAATAGATATAATTAAAAGTTTATATGTGCACAAGACATGTTAAATACAATAAAAAAAAACAATATTTGGGTACAGTTTTGTAAAACTTTTTTTTATAAAACGACATTTCGTGCAATACAATACTTATATAACATAAAATGGAAATGGCGAGAGGTATTGTACTGGCCACAACAGACTTTTATATCAACTTTAAGGTAAAATTTAGAAAATTCAAAAAACTCAAGTTTTTAAAAACTAAGGAAAATAATTATATACAGAGAATTTATTTTAAAATGCAACATTATGGTTCATCACTTCCATGGTTACTTACTATTGTCAAAAAATGACAGCAATGTAATATTTGTCCATTTTAAAATGCAACATTATAAATAGTATAGCAGCACAGGAGATACCTCCAGAACACATTACAAATGGTGTCAATTCTTATTACGACCGACTAGAATATTGCCTCAGTGCGAATGGGGGTATTTTTTTTTAACATTTATTACATGAAAGTTATGAATTTTTGTAAGCTGAAGTTTTTTAAGATGTACAACATTCATGTTTTGATTATTTGTTAATCACATGTAGGCTAATTTATTGGAAATTAGTTTTGATAATACAAAACTACAAATTTTGTATGTTGCATTTTAAAATGAACAAATATTACATTGCTGTCATTTTTTGACAATAGTGAGTAACCATGGAAATGATTTACCATATGTTGCATGTTAAAATAAATTTCTACATATTGAGTCAATTAACTTATCATCTCTTGCAAAAATCATCTCCATCCAGTGAGAGAGGAGAGGAGTTTCTCCCGGAAGCGCTCCCCGAGGGAGGCAATGCCCCCCACCACCCGGTAGCGGTTCCGGTATACGCGACTCGCGCACATCCTGAAATAATTATTTTTCTTAACTCTTCTTTTATGCATTCAGAACAGTGCAAAGACATAACAAGAAACAGCGAGGGGAGGTGGGGAAAGAAGGGGAGAGGGGTTACAGTGAAGGTGAATAGACAGGGAAGGATTTAAAAGATTTATTCAAAATATTGTTGTTACTTTTACTTTTCAACTCCAGTGAATTGAATCTTACGAGTGCGCACTTTGTTGCATTGACTATGATCGTCAGTTCTTGCCAGTGCAGTCTGTCACATTTATATATTTTGAGTTGTAAAAGTATCTGTGTACAGTTACTCAAAGCAAACATTTATCCCGGAAAGAATGTGAACTAAATTTGTAGAGGTAAATCTATATCCAATCCGGAAAACAGAATTGTGAAATTGTGATTGTGAATGTACACAGACTTCGCTATCGAACCGTCGTTTTATAACAAAAAATTACAGAACTTTACCCAAATATTGTTTTTTATTGTATTTAAGTTCCTAAATGTCCAGAGATTCTTCCAATTCATTAACCAGATTGGCGGTATTTCTGATGGATATATGTATTTTACCTACAATTTTAAATATTTAATTAATAAGACAATAAGAAAGATTAAATGTACTTCGCAGAAAAAGCTATCAGAATGTCACTAAAACTGTTGATTTTTGACATTGACATTGATATCTGTCATTTACAAACTATGTTATAGACATTGTCAAGTAGTTTTCTTAGTGCCTTAGCCTCTGCGATTAGATGACTCTATATAATATAGTGTCTTTATCTCTAATTCTGTAAAAGATGTAATAAAATTTTTAAGTATATTAGAATTTTATGTACTTGAATATAAGTAGTAACAAAAATTTTCAAAAAATAATATTTCGAAGATTTTTTTTAAAATACTATTACTTTCCGTTGTCCAATTGTAACCAAAACCTTTTCAGCTCTTCCCAGGAATGTCAGATTGAGGAATTCATAGTTAAATAGGTCTTAAGTCTTATAGTTTTTGACGAATCGTCTCTCCAATATCCATACATACATACATACATAAATACACACATACACATACGCATGCACGCACACACACACACATAATTTTAAAAATTTGTTGTGGCCAGCACAAAACCTCTCGCCATTTCCATATTAGGCTATATAAGTATTGTATTGCACTTCGCTTTCGAACCGTTGTTTTATAACAAAATATTACAGAACTTTACTCAAATATTGTTTTTTATTGTATTTAACATGTCTTCTGCACACATATAATTCTAATTATATCTATTTTTCATTGTATGAGGAAGTTTCTAAATGTCAGAGATTCTTCCAATTCATTAACCAGATTGGCGGTATTTCTGATGGATATATGCATTTTACCACAATTTTACCTATAATTTCAAATATTTAAATAATAACACAATAAGAAAGATTAAATATACTTCCCAGAAAAAGCTATCAGAATGTCACTAAAACTGTTGATTTTTGACAATGACATGTGTCATTTACAAACTATGTTATAAACATTGGAATTTGTCAACTGGTTTCCTTAATGCCTTAGCCTCTGCGATTAGATTACTCTATAAATTATAGTGTCTTTATCTCTAAATCTATACAAGATATAATAAAATTTTTATGTTCTTCAATATTTAATAAAAAAAACTCCCAGAAAATTATATTTAGAAGAATTTTTTTAAGAAACTATTACTTCTGGTTGTCCAGTTGTTACCAGAATCGAATCATCTCTTCCCAGGAATGTCAGATTGAGGAAACTGCAGTTAAATATTTTTTAAGTCTTATAGTTTTTGAGGAATCGTCCCTCCAACATCCATACATACATACATACATACACACACACACACACACACACACACACACACACACACACACTCACAGACAGACATCATTTTAAAATTGTTATAATCGGATTCTAGGGACCTTAAATCGTGCTTATTCCACAAAATCTGGATATGATTTTTGGCAAGAATCCAAAATGGTTAGTTATTTTACTTCCCAAGGCTTTAAACTTTTTTCAATAAATATTTTTCTCTTTTAATAGATTCATAAAATTAATAAATAAATATATCATCACGGCATATTACCTATTTCTAGGTGTGTCAATCTGCTTTGACGCAGATATCGGTAATGATGATGACATATTTGTACTGTGCGGGCGTTTACCAGGCGTCACCTCACGGGCACTCATTGCTGGCGTGGAGAGTGCACCACAGGGGTGGCTTTTGTGCCATTTAAAATTTATAGTTATTAGTAATTCAGATTTTATTCTGTTTATTGAATTATTGAAAATATAGGAGAATTTACCTAGTTTATAGGATATAGGAGATTTGAAGAAAATATAGGAGACTCCTATTAAATATAGGGGTCTGGAAATCATCTAAGCTGAGCATTATTTAATACTTATTTAATTTCATTGTCGTCCACCACCCAGGAAATAACTTCCTAGCTCACTTCAGCATATTCCACATTCCTTCAAGAGAGTGATGTGTAATAATTCGTTTGTAAACACCGAGAGCTTGTTGAGGAACGAACAAATGTGAATGTAGTGCGTGCACCACGGACCAGAGGTCATGTGCCGTGATGTATGACCTAGGTTCACACGCCCAGTACACCTGTATAGTGCACTTGCATACATGCGGATGCTTAACAAGGATCCAGGAATGCTTATGTCAGAGGAGGAAAGATAAAGGAGGACTTTTAGCGGCAGTAAAGAAAAAGTTTTCATAGTATACATCAATAGGATTGAAATAATCAATGGCAAAGATCTTGTCATTAGTGGTATGGGTATATTGACTATATGTGATCCAGAGTCAAAAGTCTGTTGTGGCCAGCACAATACCTCTCGCCATTTCCATTTTATGTTATTTATTTATTTATTTATTTATTTAGCCCAACAGTATTACACCAATAATAGGACAATAATGAAATACAAATTTAGTCAATAAATATTAATCAAAAAATATAATCTAAACGAACATAACTAAATAGAATATATATATGAAAAAAAAACATTACACAAGATTATGAATTAATAATTGCAAAAGTTGTGCAGGTGGTGTTGTGAATAAATCAATATCATTTACTCTATTTGCATTGTTGCACATCAGAAAAATTGGAGATTTCAGGAAAATATTGGTCTTAGCTCTAGGACATTGAAAAGTGACATATTGTCTAGATCCTTGACGGGGCACGTAGACATTTATTAATTCAAGTAAAGTACAACAATCAATCCTATTTTGTAACAATTTTGTGAGAAATATTATTGAACTTGAATTTCTTCGCCATTCAAGAGAATTAAAATTAAATTGCTGTAATAATAAATTATAGTCAGTACCTCTAACTGGATAAACTACTAAAAAAAACTAAGTATTTTAAAAACCGTTTAAATTTATATATAAGTTATATAAGTATTGTATTGCACTTCTTTATCGAACCGTCGTTTTGTAACAAAAAAAAATCAGAACTTTACCCAAATATTGTTTTTACCTTCCGCTACCCTTTGAAAGGGAGGTATAAGGATCGTGCTAAAAATCACATATAGAGATTTTAGTAAATGTCCACGTTTTAAGATCACTAGAATCCAATTTTAAAATTTTCACGATGATGTCTGTATGTGTGTGTATGTATGTATGTGTATGTGTGTGTGTGTGTGTGTGTGAAAAGGAATGGATTATAAAGAAACATGTGTGAAAACAATGTGGAACACTACGGCAAAAATAATTCAAGAAAAATATTTTAACGAATATGGACGCAGAATTAATCCATTCGAAGATATAATTTTTAAATCGGCAAGGCAAGCAATAGATCTTCTGAATTGCAGTGCTGAAATATGTTTGTAATAATTAGTTTTGTTGTAGAAATAAAATGTTTTTGTACGCTGTCCGCTTAATTTTATTTTTGAAATAGTCATCCGAATACCATTCGTGGTTAAATTTTATCCTGGCAAAATTTTCAGATTGTTACTCGAGCCTGTTGCTTATTTATCTCGTGACATTGATCAAAAATCACTCGCTTGACCGCTCGTGATTTTTTTGTCAATGTCGCTCATTAAATTGCTAGGCATCCGGCTCTCGTAACAATCTGAAAATTTTTCCGGAAAAAAATTACCACTTATGATATTATACCGAGAGTTTTTTTTATCAGTGAACATGGGCGTATGTCATTACCATAGTTACATTTAAAATGATTGACAGCAGTGTATTATCGCGTTTTTTTTTAAAACTGGACATAGGACGTGACATTTAGTATATCTGTCAATGTCATCAAATTGTCATATTTCAAAATGTATACAGTTGAAGAAAAAGTTCAAATTGTATGGTATAATTTTATACTCTGACATAAGCCTAAGGCAAGAAATAATTAATATAAATTATATTTTATCCCTATTTTTTAATTGATAATATGGCCCCAAAGAAAAAAAATCGTTTGGTGCAAGATCTGGTGGCATTGCAGGCCACTCCACTTCTCCACCACGTCCTATCCAGCGTTGGAGGAATACCTGATGCAGATATAAGTGAAAATTTTGACGACTCCAATACCTGCAATTTTGTGAATTTACTTCCCGATTAATATAAAATGTCGCTTCATCCTTAAATAAAATTCGATCCAGTAATATTTCCCCACTATTAATTTTGTTCATCATATCTTCGCAAAAGATATTTCTTCGTTCTATATCGTTGTGTAATAAGTCTTGGTGATTTTGATATTTAAAACTCTTAAAATGTTCTTGTCTTAAAACCTTGTATACTGTACTTTTACTAGTATTCTTAATTTCAGAAAAAAAAATCTGTTGTGGCCAGCACAAGACCTTCCGTCAATTCCATGTATTTTGTACAAATTCTATACCAAAAGGTCCTTGGAACAGATTCTATATAATATCATGTAAAATCGAACACGAACACATACTATTTTTTACAAATTCCATACCAAAAGTTTATTTAAAAAGGTTCTATAAATCCAATAAAATTATAACATAAACTACACTAAGTAATGTCCTTCCATCGTCTCTTTGGCTTTTCTCTGCGTGTCACTTGCGAGCAACACTATGACATACCAATTTTAGATCCTATATACTTTTTTTCCATATTTGGTTTTGCACTTGCAACTGACATCTGTCAATTAAATTTTTTTGAATAATTATGTCAGCTGTTTCCATGATAAATAACAAAGCTGACTAATTTTTGAAAATTAATTTCTTTATAATGCTTTAACTCTACATCTATTGAATATGAAGGAAAATGAATAATCAAACCATATAGAGAAGAGTATTTTCTTTAATAAATATAATAACAAAATGTCAAAAAATAATATTTAACTGCGTTTTTTTAAGAAAAACTGTTAAAAACTTCAAATACGGGTACTTCCGGTGGATCAATTATAACCAAAATCTAATCAACTCTTCATATGGATGTACAGAAGAGGAATACGAAAGAATTATAATTTTTAGAATTGTAGTATTGGAGTTATCGTCGGAGAAAAAATTGTCACACACGGACACACATACACACACACGCACACACACACACACGGACACACACACACACACACACATACATACATACAGACATCATCTTAAAAATAGTAAATTCGTATTGTAGGGACCCTAAAACGTGCTTATTCATTATAAACTCACTACCGAATTTTTTGACCAAAGACAATACCTTCCTTACCTAAAGGTGACGGAAGGTAAAAAAATTGTTGACAGGGTGTTGTCACTTTCAATTAATTGCATAATTTCTTGTTTCTTACTATTAACTACAGTACTTGGTCTGATTTTCTTCTTGTGCTGTTTATTGACGTATCCTTTAGTTCTGTAGTCATTGTAAATTTTTCTTATAGTTGTTGGACTGGGCCGCTTATTAAAAGTTAATGCACATAAGTCAGAAATTTGTTGTAGACTCGTTATAATTACTCCAATTTACAATTTGAACTTTTCTTTAACTGTATACATTTTGAAATATGACAATTTGATGACATTGACAGATATACTAAATGTCACGTCCTATGTTCAGTTTTAAAAAAAACGCGATAATACATTGCTGTCAATCATTTTAAATGTAACTATGGTAATGACATACGCCCATGTTCACTGATAAAAAAAACTCTCGGTATATGATAAAAATACAACATCGGACACAGCCTTACAACTCACACACATCCTTATCTGTTCACATTTCATCACTCTAATATTTACACACATTTACGCCTACAAAAAGTTTGGCATAGTATCATTTCAGGCCCACCCCTTGCATAAAAATTTTAAATCAGTGTTTTTCCTCAACTCAGCACGTGTGAATTTGCTTAGACCTCACCCCCGTGCCTTCCGCTCCGTCGTCCTCATCCTCCGACTCCCGACTACGCTCGGCTCGGCAATGAAGCCTGTCAGAACGATGATGGACGTTCGCACATAAAACTGACGAGTGACTCATGGCGCCTTCACAAATGGCTCTGCGGAGCCTCGTATATCACTTTTATTACACCCATCTTCATTTTCATATTTCATATTTGCATTTTCTGTGCCGTTATAAATCAGGGAGTTTATGGCTAATTAGGCCTTTGTGTAGCGGGTAGGGACGACGGAATAACGGCTTATCGGACGCTACTGCTACGCTACGCTTCTGTCGTATAGCGGGCGTAGCAACACTGCCAGGAGTTATGGTGGAGTAGGGGGGAGTAGATGAAGAGGTGAGGGGGTGATATGTTTCTTTATACGAAACTTGAATATGGGAGAATGGAAAAATAGTTACAGTATACAGGGTGTTATGTAAGTATGTGTTCAACGCTTAACCCATGGTACAACTGACTCCATAGATAGTAAATCTGGCAATGATTTTTGTTTAACATGCTTTCTACAAGAAATGTAAGCCTTTAAAACTGACCAATCACGTCCTAGTTCAAAATTTGGAAAAAAGTAAAAATCAATGGCTCGTAGGTATACCCAAATCATTCAAGCAACCAATGCACGTCATTACTTAGTGTAAAACCTTAATGCATTATAAAATCACTAATAGTGAAAAATGAAATAAAATTTTAATCATTTTTAACCGTCAAAAAGTGTATAGCCTTACATAATTATTACTAAGATGAATAGTACAGTTCATTACTTATCGTATATTACATGAATAATATATAAATAATGTACATCAACGTCATATTATTCGTTTAATTGTTGCTATAGTTGGCAACATTGATAATTTGTATGTTCATACTGTCAAAGTTATTATTTGAAAAATATTTATATCGTGTTTGAAACATTTTTGTGCATTGTAAAGGCCTATTTATAATAAAGTAATATTAAACGCAACGCAACGACGCAACGTGACTGTTAACGCAAACACAAAATCTATGAATCTGCCAAAGATAGCACTTCTAATCAATCAGAAGAATTCGGTATATTTCTTTGAAATTCGGCTCACTTTTATTTATTGTCTTTATATGGCATACATAAGTATAAATAAGGTTAGTATTATAAATAATTTTAATAGAAATGGACAATGACGAAAATACAGTATTTATTTTGTAGATGTGACAGTTCATGACCATGTCGATAATACAGATTGCAACCTGTATAACTCTTTTCATAAAGATTCTAAAACCTCTGCAAACGTACCAGTACATGACGTCACACATCTAGTTACTTTTATTCAATTTTTATTAATGACGTGCATTGGCTGCTTGAATGATTTGGATATAGTATGATTACGGTTTTAACTAAAACGCTGAAATGGCAATAATAAATATCAAATTTATCAAAATTTGATTTTAAAGCAGAACATAGTTTGTATTCAAACTTCAAACAAATGTTTTTTTAAAAAATCGTTCTTTACATAAAAGAGTGAAATTAAATATTGAAATTTCAATTTGAAATTTCATAAAACAGCGTCCTAGTTAAAACCGTTTTTTGGGAAATTGTCACACCTGTCACAAATGACATATACAGTGAGTATTTTTTAACGTGAAACATTGGATTTGTCATATCCATGGTTATGACTTTACATATATGATTGACAGCAATGTATTTGTCTGTCCCATTTAAAATGAAACATAGGGAACGAATTTGACATTTGTCAGAACGTCAATAGAGGTTAGTTTTGTTTAAATAATTATACCTGCATTCTAAATTAAATTTAGTTGCAGCAAAAATAATGTGTGCACCTTCTGCCCGAGTGATTTTCTGACTCGGCTAAATTTCTTACAATATTTAAATATAATACTTCTGTCAATTTCATTTCCTGTTTTATTTTCAATGCTGACAATTAAATGTCAAGTCGTAACTTACAGGAAAATTGAACGATTATCTGTCATATTGACAAGATGTCATTAGAAGTTAATTTTGTCTAAATAATTATACTTGTTTTCTAAAAATTAAGTTGTAGAAAAAATATTGTATGCATCTTGTGCCCGAAATATGTTTAGTGGTTTTCTGACTCGGCTAAATTTCTTACAATATTTAAATACAACACTTCAGTCAAATTCGTACCCCATGTTTAATTTTAAATGGGACAGGCAAATACATTGCTGTCAATCAAATGTCGAGTCGTAACCATGGATAACACAAACCCAAAGTTTCACGTTAAAAAATACTCACGGTAGATCATTGACGTCGCGGCTTATTTCATATTTTCTTAATGAAAAACTATGGGTGGTAGTATCACCGGGTAGTATGAACAAGTGATTAAGGGTGATTAGCTAGCAAATGACTAGCAATGTTTTAGCGCTGCCAATCGTTTATGGATTATTTTAGAGAAAAATACTTCAAATAACAATGACAATCAGAATTGTTTCAAAGAAGACAATGATTTTTACTTTTTTTTACTAAATTTTGAATTATGACGTGATTGGTCAGTTTTAAAGGCCTCCAGTTCTTGTAGAAAGCATGTTAAACAAAAATTATTGCCAGATTACTATCTTTGGGGTCAGTTCTACCATGGGTTAAGCGTTGTACACTTACTTACATAACACCCTGTATAGTACGACCAGCGAATAAAAGTTGAAGTTTGTTTAAATTATTTTATCCATGACTTGACACTACGTTTGGTACCACCTATAAGCGAAACATTACACAATGTTAATCTCACGTGCAGAATGCTATACATATTTCGGCATAATAACAAAAACACGAACAATAAAATATAACAACAATGATACATATAAAAAATAAATCATCCTACCTTGAAAGTTGCCATCGTGCATCTTGTACCGGCATCCACACAATTTTCTTTGACAATTTTCACAACACATTTTACAGTTTCAGTCACATTATTACACATAAACATATCCACAAAGTCACACAGAGTTTGTTAATAACAATATTTATAATTAAATCACTTATATTTCACGAAAATTTATAAAATAATTGTCCACGAACGCGTCTTTATCACTGTTTGTTTACAATTGACAAAAGGCGATCGGCCGCTTCGCTTGTTGCTTAGCGCGAACAGGCAAAAGCCTGGCATGCTTCGATTCCAAATCCGGGGAAAATTAATATTATTATTGAAGAAATTAATTTATATCTCATATATTAATGTATGAAATGGGCTGAAATTTGGTATATTAAATTTATAAAAATGCAAGATTAATATGTTAAATTTTGGGAAGAATTGATTAACGATAAATGATAGTTTATTTGAAAGTGTTATCAGTTTTTTTTCAACATTTAATCAAATATCATTCTACAATCATTTATATTGTTATAAAAATAAATATTATTGTATTAACACAATTTTTATTTGAAATGTGAAATAAGTGCACCTACACATGTTGTTCTAACATTATTCACTATTTTTTTTTTTTACAATGAGATTGTTTCTTTTTCTAAGGACAAAGACCGGTAGTATTTAGTCAAAATTTTAGTCACCCTGACTAACTATTGGTATAATTACAGTAAAACAAGATACTAAATGCTACACATAAGGTCAACGACCTCTGAACATTTTGTTTTGATATTATTAAATTACCTGATGTAATATTTTAACAAAAATTAGTAAATATATGTATTATTATCCAAAGAATCGATTTTTCGTAAAACTAAAGTCGTACCCTCAACCCTTAAATGAGTAGATATTCATTACCCAAAACTGGATGGAGATAAACAATTTTCGACTTCGCCATTAGATTCTACGTATATTGTTCTATGAGTGTACCAATTTTCAATTATTTTTGTTAAAGGAATTCCAAATAAACACATTTTGAATTTACCGCAAATCTATGAATTTTCTATGCGCAAGGTACGCGTCAGCTGCCGACAAAATTCCGAAAATTTAGGGCAAATACAAGTTCCAATATTTACTATATCATTTGACGAATATTAATAAAAATTGGTACACATATGTATTTTGACACGAGGAATCGATTTTTTATAAAATTAAAAACGTACCTTCAACCCTTAAATGGGTAGATATTTGCTACCCAAAACTGGGACGAGGTACAAACCTGTCGACTTCACCATTAAATTCTACATATTTTTTTATATAAGTTTACCAGTTCTCAGAATTATTGTACGAGTGGTTTAAGCGTAGTAGAAAATAAACGGTTTAAAATGGGATCAAGGATCTTTAAGATTTTATTAATTAAATAGCCATTTTTTTAAATATTTTAATGAAAATTGGTATACATATGTATTTTCACCCATGGAATCGATTTTTTATAAAATGAAAACCGTACCTTTCGCCAATTAGGCGTAGATTTTTGCTACCCAAAAATGGGTTGAGACCCAAATTTGTCGTTAGCGCAATTAGATTCTATGTACTTTCTTATATAAATATCCTAATTTTCAAAATATTTCCTTTACTACTCTAATACCTATGAATAAATTAGTTAAACCATATTATTCATAAACAATAATAGAAATTTAAATACATGTACAATAAAACACCTGTCTTCAAATTTGAATTTTGTACGACAGATAGCAGCACTTCAAGTTGTTTAATTTTTTCCAGTGTAGGCGTTTTATTTAAGGGGCTTTAATTTAATATGCATTTAAATGCTCATATAAACAATATTCCCAAAGCAAAAAATTTGTATCGACAGGTATGGTATGGAATCAGTTTGACAGTCTACGATCGAAAAATCAATAAAATAGATCATGCGCAGTAGATTAAATTGAAATCACGTGTATATTTATTTACTAACAACGTAAATTTTTGGTTTAAATTTTTTTTGTGTGGCATGCGTCTTGTATATTGTTTTTTTATTTATTTCTATTAAATTTAAATGTAGTATTTAAATATATAATATACTTATGCGTATATAAATCGACCATTTCGTAATTTTGAATTTAATTTTATATTTTTGTCAGAAACTAGGGCTCGGATTAAAATATAATTTATGCTTTTTGAAAAATCGTTTAATACGCTTTAAGATGAGACTAAATTAATTAGAATTAGAAGTTACAAAATGACAAATTTAGTTGAAATGTTATTAGTTTACCCAAAAAATTGATTTTCTCAAAATTATTTATACCAAAACAATACTGCTGCTGTACTCTATAGTGAAATTTATTAACTATATTTTTGTTTTGTTGTAAAAAAGTACGTTGATGTATCGTGTAAATATTTATAAAAAATATTGCTCAAAACGGCTGATGTATTATCATAAAAATCGATAAATTTTAAGTTGGATCATCCAAAATCAATATTGGTAGTGCCATCTCCAAGGAAAATCCTGAATTAATATTTTTATTAACAATTTTTTAAACGTGTATTTTAAATCGTTTTATTAACTTTTTTTCTATATACTTCAATTTTATGCACTAGAAATTAATTACAACTAGTATTTTATTAATTGTTAATAACAATTTGTATAACCTCAAATTTCAAATGACAGCTGGCAACAATAATGCATAAACAAATGTATATGATTGGAACAGAAAACAAAACTAATTTAGTCAGTTTTTATTTGATTACAAGAGGATATTTAGTACGAAAACATTTGTTTAAACATAGGATATGCAAATTAAATATATTTCAGATGCTCCATATCAGTTTCCAATAGTTGTGGCTAATAAAATAAACCAGTTTGGAGCGAGTACTAAACTTTAAACCGGTTTGTAGAAGCGAACTAGTTATAAAAACCAGATATTAGACCGGTTTTTAATGAGAACTAGTTATAAAAACCTGGTATTAGACCAGGTTTTATAGAGAACAAAGCTTACTAGCTTTGTGTAAAGCTTTAGGCCAGAATTCTTTCAAATTTAGTAACAACAATAGAGCTTCATTATGTAGATTTTTGCAAAGATGCTACAGCTTTCCAAGCCTCTTAAACGGAATGGAGATAGGAATATTTTATGTATTATATTTATAAGGTATGTATATTTGTATATAATAATCATTATATAGCATTATTATCAATATTGTAAACATATTTTTTACAGAATTCCAAATTAGCAGATTACAAAGTCCATCTGATTGAAAACATTACAAATGTTTGGAGTTATCCAACGAAGAATACTGTTGTTTAAGGGATGAAATGTCGCAGGATTAAACTCCAGGGGTTGTATTTACGTAGACGAAGAATATGGGACGAATCAAAGAAGACAAAACACAAACAGATGACATCAAAGAACGAAATATGATGAATAACCTTGAACTTAGATTAGATGTCTAATTTTAGTGTTAATTTAGTATTTTAGTAAAAGTATTTAGTATCATTTTACTCAGTGCTTCACACTGAATATGCCGATGTATAATTTATTAACTTTTAATGAAAATTTTATACAGAAAATTGTAATCGAAAAAAAGTCAAGTATGTCAAATGAAATATATAAGGTATTAGCGATATATTATAGTTATAGTTTATAATTTTGTTATTTTTAAACTCAAAATTTCTTGCTGAATCATCTGATATATAACATATTATCTTTTTATGAAAATTTAATGAAGAAAAATAAAGACAAATAGATATAGGTGCCATGTCAGTATTATCCATAATAATTTTTATTTATTTTGTATTATATGTTTATTTCTGTAAAATGTATTATTGGTATAATGTTTACAATAAATTATAGTTAACAATTATTGTTTATAATATTAATAAACAATGAAATTCTTTTGCTCTGTACACTCTTATAATGTATATAATAAAATATGGTATTTATTATAATAAAAAACTAGTAATATGTTTAATATTATATTTATATAACTTCCAAATTACATATAATAACAATATATAATTGAATAATTGTTGCACATAGTCAAATATTGAAGAAATTCCAATGTTTATTTTCTGGTATTTAGGCGCCAGCGCCTGTCATATTTCGCATTCCACAAATAATTTGTTACTACCACACAAGACGTATTCAGGAAATTTTCTGGTAGCCTATATTTCAGTATATCTTCTTTGAAAAAGAAGATTTGTCATTTACTATGTATTTTTTATAAACTACTGTCTTATCTTTGTTGAAATACATTTAAATTATAGCCATAAATACTGTTAAACATTTTCGAAAATCAATAATTTTCAATTACGGTTCTGGATTTCATGAAGGTCAGATTTGGTTGTAGAGCAGGTGGAGACATCTTGTTCAACGGTGGTTACAAATAGAACTAACAACAAATAACTAGAAAACAAATATATATTTTATAATATAATATACATAAAATCGTATATCAAACAGTATATTAATGATTAATTTGTTTAAAATCTAAATTTAACAATTTTTCCATTCGTCATTTGATTAATAAACAAATGACATTTGTTTAAACAACATGATCAACAATTTTTATACAGATATTATTATAACATTCATATTGTGGACAATTTTTAAGTTTAAGTATATTTCTTCAAATAAATATTGTTCAAAACGATTTTTTATTAGCGAAAAAATCGATAAATCAATAAATTTTATGTTGTATCATCCAAAATCAATACAGGTATTGTCATCTTTAGGGAAAATCCTTAACTAATATTTTATAAACATTTATTAAACGAAAGATTTAATTTGTTTAATGAACTTTTTGTATATATTCTTCAGTTTTATGCATTAGAAATTAATAACAACTAATATTTTATTAATTGTTAATAACAAATTCTATAACCTCAAATTTCAAATGACAACTGACCAATAATGGATAAACAAATGTGCATGATTGGAACAGAAAACAAAACGAATTTACATAGTTTTTATTTGATTACAACGAGATATTTGATAAGAAAACATTTGTTTAAACAATGGATATGCAAATTAAATATATTTCAGGTACTCCAAATCAATTTCCAATAGTTATAGATATAAAATAAACCAGTTTTGGAGCGATTACTAAACTTAAACCGGTTTGTAGAAGCAAACAAGTTACAAAAACCAGATATTAGACCGGTTTTTAATGAGAACTAGTTATAAAAACCTGTTATTAGAACAGGTTTCTTAAAGAACAAAGTTTATTAGCTTTGTGTAGAGCTTCAGGGCAGAATTCTTTCAAATTTAGTAACAACAATATAGGTTCATTATGTAGATTTTTGCAATGATGCTACAGCTTGTAATGCCTCTTAAACCAAATGGACATAGCAATATTTTATGTATTATATTTATAAGGTATGTATATTTGTATATAATCATCATTATATAGCATTATTATCATTATTGTATACATATTTTTTTACAGAATTCCAAATTAGCAGATTACAAAGTCCATCTGAATGAAAACATTACAAATGTTTGGAGTTATCCAACGAAGAATACTGTTGTTTAAGGGATGAAATATCGCAGGATTAAACTCCAGGGGTTGTTTTTACGTAAACAAAGAATATGGGACGAATCAAAGAAGACAAAACACAAACAGATGACATCAAAGAACAAAATATGATGAATAACCTTGAACAAAGACTAGATGACTAATTTTAGTGTTAATTTAGTATTTTAGTAAAAGTATTTAGTGTTATTTTACTCAGTACTTCTCACTGAATCTGCTGATGTATAATTTATTAAGTTTAAATGAAAAATTTGTACTGAAAAAGTCAAGTATGTCAAATGAAATGTATAAGGTATTAGCAATATGTTATAGTTATAGTTCATAATTTTGTGGTTTTTGTACTTAAAATTTCATGCTGAATCTTCTAATATATAACATATTAACTATTTATTAAAATTTAGAGACGAAAAATGAAGACAAAATTATATAGGTGCCATGTCTGTGTTGTACATAATTATTTTTATTTGTTTTGTATTATATGTTTATTTCTGTAAACTGTATTATTAGTATAATGCTCACAATAAGTTATAGTTAACAATTATTGTTTATAATATTAATAAACAATGAAATATTTTTGTTCTGTACACACTTATAATGTATATATGTAAATATGGTATTTATTACAATAAAAAATGAATAATATGTACAATATTATATTTATATAACCTCCAAATTACATATAATAACAATATTTAATTGAAAAATTGTTGCACATAGTCAAATATTGAAGAAATTCCAATGTTTATTTTCTGGTATTTAGGCGCCAGCGCCTGTCATATTTTGCATTCCACAAATAATTGGTTCTAGCACACAAGACGTATTCAGGAAATTTTCTGGTAGACAATATTTCAGTATATCTTGTTTGGAAAAGAAGTTTGATCATTTATTTTATATTTTTTATAAACTACTGTCTTTTCTTTGTTGAAATCCATATACACTTTAGCCAAAAAAACTGTTAAACATTTTCGAAAAACAATAATTTTCAATTACGGTTCTGTATTTTATGAAGGTCAGATTTGGCTGTTGTACAGGTGGTGACATCTTGTGTAACAATGGTTGCAAATTCAACTAACGATAAATAAAATTGACAACAAATGTATATTTTATAAGATAGTATATATAATATCATAGAACAATCAATATTTTAACGATTAATTTATTTATAAGTGTACATTTAACAAATTTTCCATTCGCCATTCGATTAATAATCAAATGACATTTGTTTAAACAATTTTCTTCCCGCCTAGATCCTATGCACATTTCCTCGAACCTGATTGGTCAATTGATTCGTCGATATTATGGATTTTCTCCCATTTACACGATACACCAACGTACTTTTTTACAACAAAACATTAAATAATAGTTTATAACTTTCACCATAGATTGCAGCAGCAATATGGTTTTTGATTAACAAATTTGAGAAAATCCATTTTTTGGCTAAACTAATAAGATTTCGACTATGTTTGTCATAAGGAAAAAGATTTGTAATTAAAAATGAAAGGTAGTCTTGTTGAAACTTTTTTTTATTTTTCTTTTAATTTCATAGATAATGAACAAAATAAAAATTTATTTATTTTTCGGAAAGAAAATTGTTTAGAAAAATTTTTAGAACAAATTCTTATTAAATTTTAATTTTAAATATTTTTCACTGACAATTTATTTTATTTACATATATTTCTTAATAAAATGAAATATTTAAACCAAGCATTTAACTGTATCTCCAAAAATGGAAACTATTTAGGTATAAAATTAATAAAAAATAATTAAAATCAATTTTTTAAGTAAATTTAGGTGCAGTTTCCTCAATCTGACATTCCTGGGAAGAGCTGAAAAGTTTTTCGTAACAATTGAACAACCGGAAGTAGTAGTTTCTTAGAAAAGTTCTTCTAAATATAATTTTTGGGAGTTTTTTTTTTATTAAATATTGAAGAACATAAAATTCTCCATCTAATACACTTAAATTTTTTATTATATCTTGCATAGATTTAGAGATAAAGACACTGGGTCGAATTCAGCACTCTTCTTTAACTAATGAAGCTTATCTAAAAATAACAAAATAAAGAGAGACTTATGTAATAATACAGTAATAAGAAAAGGATGCAAGCTATTTCCATGGTTACTAGAGACGATTACTAAGCTAAAGAAGAGTGCTGATTTCGACCCACTATCATTTATAGAATACACTAATCGCAGAGGCTAAGGCACTAAGGAAACCAGTTGACAAGTTCCAATGTTTATAACATGACATATGTCATTGTCAAATATCAACAGTTTTAGTGACATTCTGATAGCTTTTTCTGGGAAGTATATTTAATTTTTCTTATTGTTTTATTAATTAAATATTTGAAATTATAGGTAAAATTGTGGTAAAATGCATATATCCATCAAAAATACCGCCAATCTGGTTAATGAATTGGAACAATCTCTGACATTTAGACACTTCCTCATACAATGAAAAATATATATAATTAGAATTATATGAGTGCAGAAGACATGTTAAATACAATAAAAAAAAATCTGTTGTGGCCAGCACAAAACCTTCCGTCAATTCGATGTATTTTGTATACATCCCATACCTAAAGTTCCTTGAAAAAGATTCTGTATATTCTGTAAAATTGTAACCCGAACACACTTTTTTTTACAAATTTTATACCGAAAGTTCCTTTCCCTATTTTATTAGGGGTCGCTGTTTCTTACTCATTCCTGTCCAACACATCTTCTTCACGCAATTCTTCCTCTCTCAAATCTTCTGCTACACAGTCCTTCCATCTTCTCTTTGGCCTTTCTCGTACTTCCGGCATTGAAAATTCAAATCTTGAGACTGCAAGTTACTTGCGAGGGACACTCTATCACATTCACTTATAACTTTGATTTTGCATTTGACACTGACATCTGTCAATTAAATATTTTTGAATATGCTGTTTCCATAATTTTAGCAAAGCTGACTAATTTTTGAAAGTTAATATCTCTTAATGTCTCTAGAACTCTATAAATATTGAATATGAAGGAAAATGTATAATCAAACCGTATAGAGAATATGATATTCTTTCATATTGATAATCACAAAATGTCGAAAAATGATATTTAACTGAGTTTTTTCAAGAAAAACTGTTAAAAACTTCAAATAGGGGTACTTCCGGTGGATCAATTATAACCAAAATCTTATCAGCTTTTTATATGGATGTAAAGAAGAGGAATACGAAAGAATTATAATTTTTATAATTGTAGTATTGGTGTTATCGTCGGAGAAAAATATGTCACACACGGACACACACATACAGACATCATCTTAAAAATAGCAAATTCGTATTCTAGGAACCCTAAAACGTGCGTATTCATTAAAAACTCACCAACGAATTTTTTGACGAAAGACAATACCTTCCTTACCTAAAGGTGACGGAAGGTAACAATATTTGGGTAAAGTTCTGTAATATTTTGTTATAAAACAACGGTTCGAAAGCGAAGTGCAGTACAATACTTATATAGCCCAATATGGAAATGGCGAGAGGTCTTGTGCTGGCCACAACAGATTTTTTATTTATCAATCAATGATAAATTTAATTCTTTAATTGTATCTCAAAATCCATATCCTTCAATGCGTTAAACGCTATCGCCAATATTTATTTCCCTATAAGAACAAAGTACCTACGACAATTTTCCTTATCAGGCGTCTGCAGTCGAATGATCCAATATCACCCCCTCCCCTGCCCCCGCCATGGAGGGGATCGGGTTATGCACAGGCGGGAAATTTAAATTTATTGCTACTTTATTCCGCGCCTTCATTTTATAATTGCTAACTGACATTGATATAAATTTAGGGACCGTGACTGAAAGTGCCGTACGTATCTCGGATCTGCCTGTATATCATAGTTTTAATGTGAGAGCGGATTCCACCCTCCTTAGCTGTTTGTCTATAAATTATACCCGAAAGAGGGTAAGAGAGAGAGGGTTGATGTGTGTGTGGATATTGAAAAGAGATGGGGATAGAATTTGCGTATCCAGCGATTTTAGGAAAGTTCAGATAACTTTTACTGACGTGGTCTTATCAGTGTGGATGCGTTTGTGATCTTATAAGGAAAGCAAAGATTGGAATTGTTAGTATTTGGATGGGTAACCGCATTAGAGGACGAAAACACAAAAACGAAGAAATACCAAGAGATGCTATGCTCTCGTCAGTGTTCAAACCAAAATAAGTGTTTGTCCTTGTTTAAAGCATAAGGGGAAAACTCAGCCCGTGTTGTGAAGCAAATTGTTGGAGTGAGAGAGGAGATGTGTGTAGCAGAGGGGGAACATATTCTTCTAACACTTTCTCCTCCATAGTCTATCGTTCCGATTTCTGAAATAAGCGGCAAAAAGAGGTTTAGTAGAAATCAAATCATTGCTAAACTAAAAGAGATAATTTGGATTTTTTTCACAGACTTACTACTAAAGGTGGGCGCTATGGGGGTGACCCTAACATTTTTTGTAAAAAGTACAGTTATCGTGTTAAAAATAAATTTTAAAATAGCCATTTTTATGATGTTTTTCGAACTAAATTTAAATGCAATAGAAATTAATAATTATGCAAAATAATTGGTCAGCCCCATGGATTGATCTATCTACTATACAATGGTATTAAGTTTGAAGTTATAACTTAATATTTACGAGTGTAGTTTGATTTCTACTAAAGTGCTGTTTAGCGTAGCACCGGCAATCGCCTTAAGGCTGGATTATGTAAGCTGTAAACTTATGCATTTACCTTAGTATTAGCATTATGACTTTGCATTAAATTTTACGTTACGCTGTCCGGTTCATGTAATTCTTAGGGCAAACCAAGAGCAGGCCGGTAATGTCACTTCTTGTAAAATCGACATGTTTTTTTTTTCATCATAAATATATCTACATTGTTCAATTAACTGTATTAGGTGGACTTCTTTTTCAATGACACTCATTTTTAGTCACGACAATGTGACAGAAATATTCAAAAATAATAAAATGATAATTGGAATAATACTACTTTTTTTTTAGTTTAAGTTTAAGTTCTGTATTTATTTATTATTAAAACCCAAAGTTTCGGCACCATAAACTGGTACCATCTTCAGGGGCAAAAATTGACATAAATATGTGAAATAACAAAAATAACAAGTAACCAAGGTAACAAGAAAAGTTCGTAAATGTTACCTTCTTTATGTATACACTTTAAGCGTCTCGGAGTTATACAGATCACTTCTCTGCCAGTTTTTGGGACGGTTTTTCCTCTGGCAAAAGGAGAATTTTTCCTGTTCGCCTTCCAAGTTATTGCCGGGCATGCATATATTGTCTAGAAAATTGTATACATAAAAAAGATTTGCACTTGCAACAGACATCTGTCAATTAGAATTTTTTGAATGAGCAGCTGTTTCCATGATAAATAGCAAAGTTGACTAATTTTTGAAAATTAATTTCTTTATACTGCTTTAACTCTACATCTATTGAATATGAAGGAAAATGTATAATCAAACCATATAGAGAAGAGTATTTTCTTTAATAAATATGATAACAAAATGTCAAAAAATAATATTTAACTTCGTTATTTTTAGAAAAACTGTTAAAAACTTCAAATAAGGGTACTTTCGGGGGATCTATTATAACCAAAATCTAATCAACTTTTATATACGAAAGAATTATAATTTTTAGAATTGTAGTATTGAAGTTATCGTCGGAGAAAAATTTGTCACACACGGACACACATACACAAACACACACACACACACACACACACATACACACACACATACATACATACATACAGACATCATCTTAAAAATAGTAAATTCGTATTGTAGGGACCCTAAAACGTGCTTATTCATTAAAAACTAACCACCAAATTTTTTGACCAAAGACAATACCTTCCTTACCTAAAGGTGACGGAAGGTAAAAATAAAAATGTTTGTAAATGACAGATAAATGTGTCAAAAAGCCAAAGACATTACTGAAGACTTTTTCTGGAGAAGCACATTTAATATTTCTTATTTTATTGTTAATTAAATATTTATAATTATAGATACATATATTAGATATACCCTTCAGAAATACCGCCAATTAAATCAATGAATTGGAAGAATCCCGAACATTTGAAGAATAAGGGAGAATAGAATGAATTAAAAAATATAAATTATATAAAGAAGATATTATGTGTTTTTGTGTGTATCAGAAATGTCAAATATGTACAATACTTATGCCTGGTTTCATATACGATTGTTAAATCTTGTGTTAGTTAACAACTTTTCAAAATTAACAACTTGTTCAATTTTTATGATGTTTCATGAAATTAGCAAATCAATTTTAAACTATTGTTAGTCAACATGCATGTTAAAATTTGTTTAGGGAATTATTGTATTTTTTAGGGATATAAAAACCAATTTCATAGTTATTAATAATAAATGACATTATTGACAGACTGGAAAGTACCAGCTGCATAGAACCTTAATGTTAATAATAACTGATTGATTGGATCAATTGGATGATTTCTTTCAGTATATGAAATTTTCATATATATGATCCAAGATTAACAGAACGGTGTCCTTAGATAGCCGATATCTCATTCTAAATTGTACATCATCAAAAAATTCAAAAGGATTTCCTCGATCTCTGAATACTCTTTCTCTTCACAGAAATCGAATATCAATTTCAAAAAATTCTTCTTCAGACTCATCAGATTCCGAAAACATAGTTGAATAATATTTCCTATGACATTAATGTATTGAATATATTTTTATTTTAAATTACACAGCTAATGCAACTTGTACTTACTAATTTTCTTGTTGCAAATTAATTTATGACGGAAAGGACAAAATAAATGTTTTGTGACAGATGTCATAAATAGCAACTGGTTAGAAATTTAACAAGACCCGAGACTGTTGTTAAAATAGCAAACCATTTAACCATAGTTTAAATCTAGCATTTGTTGATGAAACAATAGTTCGTATTTAATCAGTTGCTAAATTATTTAACAAATTGTTAAGATTTAACAAGCGGATATGAAACTGGGCATTTATAGCCTAATATGGAAATGACCACCACAACAGATTTTTGTTTTATAATTTCTTCCATGAATGGCATATTTAGGTTATTGTCCATTCCATTTTGTAAAAGTTGTCTGGAAGAGTGGAAGAAGGCGTGTATCTTGTATCCATAATTCCATCTCCGCATCCAGAGAGAGAGGCGTGTGCGTTCAAAGTTGCGGTTGGAAAGTTTTGTTGCTTGCTGGTAATTTAGTGCATTTTTAGATAATAAAATATAAAGCCTGGATGATCGGTATCACATTTCCATTTGCCTATAAGTTATCGGCTGGGATTTTTTGCGGTGCGCGGCTGTTTTCAATAGTGAATCCGGAGAATCAATGAACCATAATGAAGACCATAAATAAAGAGTAAATGGCTACGAGCGGACAGGCGAGGATTTTATGAACATCCCAGGAAACAATATGACAACACGTAAATTACGAAATTAGACAGAGAGGAAAGAGTTATTTTGAAATGTGTACGCGGTATTGATTCCGCGCGATTGAAATGCCGGTCCGATCAGGGATGGACAAAACTAGATATCTACCACTACACGAACCACTCTGTATCAACACAAACTTCAAAAAAATTATTGTGGCCAGCCCAAGACCTTCCGATGTATTTTGTACAAATCCCATACCAAAAGTTCCTTGGAAAAGATTCTATACAGAATGCCCATTTTAGAAGTTCCCGCCTTAAAGTTTAAAAATAAGAAAGCCATGTTACATTTCACAAGTGACTTGGTTTTTAAAATTTTGTTTTGCTCTTATACCTACTGTGATTATATGATTTAAAGCTTTGGGCACAGAATAAACATCTACCGTGAGTATTTTTTAAAGTGAAACATTGGGTGTGTCATATCCATGGTTACGACATTTGATTGACAGCAATGTATTTGCGTGTCCCATTTAATATGAAACATAGGGAACGAATCTGACAGAAGTATTATATTTAAATATTGTAAGAAATTTAGCGGACTCAGAAAACCACTCCTCGAGCGCACTAAACATATTTCGGGCACACACAATATTTTTTTCTACAACCACATTTAATTTTTACAAAATGTGTATAATTATTTAAACAAAATTAACCTCTAATGGCATCTTGTCAATGTGACATTTGATTGACAGCAATGTATTTACCTGTCTCATTTAAAATAAAACATAAGGAATGAATCTGGCAAAAGTGTGATATTTATATTGTAAGAAATTTAGCCAAGTCAGAAAATCACTAGTGCACAAGGTGCACACAATATTTTTTCTATAACTAAATTTAATTTAAAAAGCAGGTACAATTATTTAAACAAAATTAACCTCTACTGACGTTTTGTCATATGTCAAATTCGTTCCCTATGTTTCATTATAAATGGGACAGGCAAATACATTGTTGCCAATCAAATGTCAAGTTGTAGCCATGGATACGACAAACCCAATGTTTCACGTTAAAAAATACTCACGGTATACAGAAGCGACAGTCAGAGAGAAAAACGAAAATTAGATAGAGAAAGAGTATGCCAACAAATTTAAAGGGCTAATCGGATAAAATCGGATTGTTTCGGCATATATTCGTATCTTACGATTCTTTGTTCTTTTCATTATCTCGACGAGAACATTTTCTGTTAGGGGTCAATAATAAAAGTATATTGAGAAACACAAATTGATTTCTAATAAGAACAAACATGTTATTTTTTCAACAAACGATAGGAAAAATCGTTATCATGAAGAAAATCATTATATTTCACATAATCTGGAAGAGCTGTTGTCTCAGCTTGTCACGCCCATGTATTTTAGGGTTAAGGCTGATTCAAGCAAACCAAACACGTCTTCTTACTTTTGACATTTGTCATTTTGTGAACTGTTTGTGAATTTTAGAAGTGGTGTTAGTTTCTAATAAAATGGAAAAAAACGAAGAAGGTAGAATCGGGAGGCCTTGTTTGTTCATATAAAAACTGTGTAAGTAGATTTAAAAAATGGAGAAAATGAAATGTAAGTTTTTTTCGTTTCCGAAAGATCCTTAAATGTAAGTAATGCAAAACGACTTCCATATCATGCAAAATGTATATTTATTTAATAAATATAGGTGTAAAATGTGGCTTAAGGCCTGAGGAAGAGAAAATTTGATGGATAAGGATATTTGGGACATATTCATCGAGTCTGACGTTTGTGTTTCCCACATCAAAGATATAGAAAATTCCGCATTGTATTGAATTTGTAAAATTCACGTATTTGTTTAATAAAAATATAATTATGTGTTTATTTTATCTGTTAATTTGTTAATAAAATTAAAATTTTAGTACTTTTGTGTTCTAATTTTTCTTTTACCATTTAAAACAATTTAAATTTTGCGTTCGGCAAATGAGTTCTGTTCACTCTTTTCACTCTGTACACTCCTAGCACCGTTCGGTAATTACATGGAGTGAGAAGCGTCTTAAAATGGAGCGTTCGGCAAATGCAGAATGGAGTCAAGTAGAGTGAAAAGTGTTAATTCCATAAGCTCAACCTCGATATGCAAGCATACATGGAGTTTTTTTTGTTTTATTTGACATCTGTCAGATCATTTTGTATTTTTATGTTGAAATATTTTATTATACACAATTATTTTATATTTATAAAATTGTTTTGTAATATAACAAGGCGCAGTATGTCGGAATGGTAAGAATTCTGTACCTTTTCTAATATATATTTTCTTCAGAATCATTAAAGAATAATACCAAACTGAATAACTTCTGTATGGTTCATTATTTATTTTTTTTAGCAGTGCAGTATATCAGATTGTCAAAAAAGGAGGTTATTACATTCGTGCACCAAAATTTTAACTCTACTCGTTCGGTTAATCACAAATAAAGGAGTGTACCTTGTTCCCACGATCTACTCCAACTCCAGCTCTACTCCCACTCCACTCCAATACCGCTCCGTAAATACTCCAACTCCGTATGATTTACCGAACGCACCTATTACAGTCAGTCAAACAAATTTTGTAACTCACTTGTAGTATTTTTAAAACCTAGCTACCAGTTTTATTTTGTAATAATATCATCACACCTCAAGATATCCTTCCGGGATTGGTGGATTAAAAAGTCTTGTAATTTCGTTATGCTAGCAGCCTCAAATTATTTTCTTCTATTTGTTGGCAACTTATTGTCGTCGGCAAGTGTCAGTTTCGTCTGGAGCGCGAGTTGTGAGACATTCTGTATTTATTTGATGGCGAGTTTAGAGATGCACTCGATTTCGAGCTTTGGCCCGGCCCGGCTCGAAGCTCGCCTCGATTTCGAGTCGATCATCGAGCCGGGCCGAAGATATTTTTTATCGGGCCGAATCGGGCTAATCATTTTCAAAAATCGAGGCGAGTCGGACTTTTGATTTTGGCCCGGCCCGAAAATTCGAGCTTTTCTGGCCAGCCTGAAAAACCTTATAGTTCATTCAAATGCACAGTTTCCTTAATATTTTAATGAAAATGGATGAAGTTAAAAAGGATCAAAATGATTTAATAACAACACAGTTCACATATTAATAAATAAAAATGTATTATTTTACTTCAAGAATTCAAGGTTATTCATTAAAGCATAATAATTATATTGTGATGACGCTATTATTATTGTTATTACTCGTATACTTAAATAAAAGTGATTTTTGTTCCTATCATAATGGTTTCTTGTCCTATTTTTGAGCAGAAACAAAGTTAGATAAAAAATCCTTATGTAAATTAAAATTCTATTTTTTTATATAAGATTTGTGAAAAAGTTGTTTAAAGTCTTTGGTAAACAAAGTGTTAAATACTCGTAGGTCAGTAATTTTTATAACAAACTTACAGTAGAAGGGTCTCTTTTTTAACTACTTATGTTAACTAATGTTGAAAGTTATAAGAATGTAGAGGTTTTTTATAAGTTTGACACGAAAAAAGTTGAACATTTTGCCTTAACATAAAAATCAACATTAGGAATGCCGGATGCACCCAATTTCGAGCTTTGGCCCGGCCCGGCTCGAAACCCGGCCCGATTTCGAGTCAATTTTCGAGCCGGTAATTTTTATTTTCGGGCCGAGTCGATCCAAACCTCAAAGCCCGGCCCGGCCCGCCCGAATGCATCACTAGCGGGTATAATCGCCAACATCAATATTTTTCCAGAATTCCCCCTGAAAATTTTACAATTTCTACCGGATTTTTTAAATTTAGTGAGTGCTTGTTGGTTTCCAAGACTTAGCTAGTTTGTGTCCACCCCTTGATAAACGCTTCCCGTCTCATAATGAGGACACAACACATATAATTCAGACTCAATCATTTTTGGCATGCGAACCGTGGACGCACGAACATTAAACAGAATTATGACTAGTAATTACGGTTTGTGAGTAATGTCATTCATTACCGAACACAATAAATAATAAACACATTATAATGCATGCGCGCACTGTATTCTTGATTAACAAAAACGATATATTTCTATTATGTCCAGCGGTTTGCTGTGGCTGGTGTCAATAGTGGAGCTGGAGTTGCAGCTCGCCAGAACGGGTGGGACGAAAAGTGATGGACGACCTTTGCAAGCCAATGAAATCGGAATGGAATATAGGAGCATGGGTTTTTAAGATTTTCATACTGTGTACAAAGGGTGAAAAGAAATTGCTGAGGATGGGGTGTGATTGCGTTTTTATTGGGAATTACAGGAAAGCATACTGAAGGTGTAGTCGTAACTATCATTGAAATAGAGCCGTATAATAAATTACTGAAAAATATTGTTAAATAAAGCCTTATTCACAGCTCCGAAAATAAAAATAAAATTATACATAAAAATAAATATAACGATATAAACAATAGATTCTTATGAAAGTGTTCACAGCTCTCCAAAATAAAATTAAACATATGGGGTGGAATTCAGTGGGTTGTATTAAGGTCTGTATTAAATCTTGTATTAAGTATATGGCAACATTGTAATATTTTCCACATGTATCAATGAGATTCAATTGTGATTTAGAAATTTTACCACAGGGAAAAGTAATACAGATATCCTTTAGTCAAATGAGGAAGTATTATTGTAAAGGTCTAAAAGGAAACTCATTATTGCAAAATTAGGTTAGAAATATGTCAAATTTTATGTGTCAAATATTTCATACCTGAATGATAATGAATTTTAAAATATCTCAACCCCCGTTTTGATCAATTTTGACATTTGTTCTTTTTTTCTTACTTCTGTTAATAATATTTTTTTCTTTATTTGATCCTTTGGTCTCTCACTTTTTTCTGACAGGTATTACAAAGTTGCCAAAATATTTTTGACAAAGGACTGTTTTAGCTTAAAACACGCTAATACAACCCACTGAATCTCACCCAAGGATTTGAAAATGTTAAATATTTTACGCAACATACATAACAACTGTCATTTGAATTGATGGGGTCCCGTGGCCGCGTGCCTGAGTATCTGGTCGCGAACCTGGGAGAACCGGGTTCGATCCCGACCGGCGCCACATATTTCCAATTTTAAATGGCACAAATGTGACCCCTGTGGTGCACTCTACACACCAGCAATGAGTGCCCGTGAGGTGACGCCTGGTAAGCGCCCACACGGTAAAATATATCGTCATCATTACCGATGTCTACACATGTGTAGATAATGGCACACCCAGAAATGGGTAATATGCCGTGATGATATATTTATTTATTTTTATTTATTTGAATTGATAATTTACATTCTGGCAAAAAGTATTGTATTGCATTTCGCTTTCGAACCGTCGTTTTATAACAAAAAATTATAGAACATTACCCAAATATTGTTTTTTATTGTATTTAACATGTCTTCTGCACACATATAATTCTAATTATATCTATTTTTCATTGTATGAGGAAGTTTCTAAATGTCTGAGATTTTTCCAATTCATTAACCAGATTGGCGGCATTTCTGATGGATATATGCATTTTACCATAATTTTACCTATAATTTCAAATATTTAATTAATAAAAAAATAAGAAAGACTAATGTCCGGTTTTTCAGTCACGGTTTAAACTAAAAATTATAAACAAAAAATAGTTCAGGTTCAAGTTGAAGGTTGAACTGAGCTGAAGTTCAAACGGCCACTGAAAAACCGGGCATAAATGCACTTCCCAGAAAAATATATCAGAATGTCACTAAAACTGTTGATTTTTGACACAGACATTGATATCTGTCATTTACAAACTATATTATAGACATTTGAATTTGTCAACTGGTTTCCTTAGTGTAGTTTCGCCTACCCGACTTATTATATCATCATATAATATCAAAAATTTTCAAAAAATAATAATTAGAAGATTTTTTTAAGAAACTACTACTTCCGGTTTTCCATTTGTTACTAAAACCTTTTCAGCTCTTCCCATTAATGTCAGATTGAGGAATTCATTGTTAAACTGTTCTTATGTTTTATAGTTTTTGAGTAATCGTCCCTCCAACATCCACACATACACACATACATACATACATCCACACACACACACATACATAATCGTAATAATGTTAAAATTGTTTTATAGGGACCTTAAATCGTGCATATTCACTAAAATCTGGGTATGTGATTTTTAGCATGAATCCAATACCTCTCTTAGCGAGAGGTAAAAAGTTTGAAAATATATTGAATATTTAAAAATGGGGGAATATTTTTATTGGTTCCTACAGAGTCCTATATTGCAACAATCTAGTATTATTTACAGTTGTTATTTAATTGCAAAACAACCTTTTTTATGGAATTTACATTCATTGACGAAAGGTAATCTGTTATCCCCCTTCTCAATTTTTCCATAATCCTGTCCTGTTTCGCATCCACCAATCAGAATCTCGTCTCCATGTAAGACAAGTCCACGCAGCGAGTCCAGAACTAGTCCTAGCCCCGACTACTTGCTACCCCGGAAGGAAGCAAGCTGTAAATATGTCTGTGACTTCCTCCGTCTCTTACGAGTAGTGCCCTCTACGTTGTCTGGAGATGGACGAAGAATAAGCAAGGAAAAAGAAATGGCCCGAGAGTAATATAGTGTCAATTAGGATTAGGGAAATACGAGGAACGAAGAATATGGAGCGATAAATATATCATAAGATAGGAGAAGATATAAAAACAAGCTAGATTTTTTTTTAACAAAAAATAATGTTGTGTCGTAGAGACGCTAGTATATTTTGAGGAAAATTGTAAATATGAAATTTGTTCAGAATTAAAAACTACATAATACGAGAAGAAAATCAATCGCAATTTTCTTATATTTTATGAAAAAGAAATCTATTGTGGCCAGCACAAGACCTTCCGTTAATTTGATGTATTTTTTACAAATCCCATACCAAAAGTTCATTGGAAAATATTCTATAAATATGTATACTCATATATAAAAACTCTAAAAAGGCGTACACTTACGTAACGTGCTCTTTACAATCAAATAATATTACTACCAAGTTTATATCTCTACCCATTTTCGAATTATTGCCCCAAAAGTCAATATACCCCACATTTGGATAAAAACTTCAAAATTTTCAAAAATCTAATTTTTATGTATCTAGATACTTTTCAATGCGCTGATTCCAAATTTTGAAACCGCAGGTCGATATCTCTTTTCGTTCTCGGGATATTTAGATTCAAAGTTTTGCTGAAAACTGCCCATTTTTGGGTAATAACCCAAAAATGGGCCGAGATATGAATTTGGCGACAACACCATTCGATTCTACGGGCAAAATTACATAAGTACACCAATTTTCAGAATTTTTCAACACCGCATACAATCTCTAAAGCAAAATAACTGAAAATGGCAAAAAATCGCAAAAATCTAAGGTGTACCCCTTAGGATTTTTTCAGATTTTGGCCATTTTCAGGGGTTTTCAAACTTTTATTCATAAAAAAGGAACCGGTTGGACAAAAATTATGAAAATTGCTATACTTATGTATTTTTGTCCGTAGAATCGAATGGTGATGTCGTCAAAGTCATATCTCGACCCATTTTTGGGTTATTACCCAAAAATGGGCAGTGTTGAGCAAAACTTTAAATCTAAATATCTCGAGAACGAAACGAGATATCGACCTGCGGTTTCAAAATTTGGAATCAGTGAATTGAGAAGTAGATACACAAAATTAGATTTTTGAAAATTTTGAAGTTTTTATCTAAATATGGGGTATATTGACTTTTGGGGCAATAATTCAAAAGTAGGCAGAGATATAAACTTAGTAGTAATATTATTTGATTGCAAAGAGAATGTTACGTAAGTGTATGCATTTTTAGAGTAATGTATCTAGTAGCTCAAATAACTCCATGAAAACCAGTTGAAAAATTCAAATGTTTGTAATTGATACAAAAATGTAAGTTGTCAGTATCAAAAATCTATTTACATTACTGAAGGCTTTTTCTGGGAAGTACATTTAATATTTTTTATTTTATTATTAATTAAATATTTAAAATTATAGCAGGTACATATATACACATCAGAAATACCGCCAAACTCGTCAATGAATTTGAAGAATCTCGAACATTTAGAAGAGTAGAGGAAACTTATTATAGAATGAATTAAAAAATATAAAAATATATTAATAATTAGAATTTTTGTGTATGTACCAGAAATGTTAAACACAAATGTACTTATTTAGCCTAATATGGAAATGGCGAGAGGTCTTGTGTTAGCCACAACAGATTTTTTCTGAATAGGAAAAGTGCGCCAACGTCGAATTTTTACATTTTTATTATGACCAATAATTATAAAATATTCTTATTCGAAAATTAAAAATACCCAAATCTTTGTAAGATAAAATCTTATTTTTATACCCTATTACTGGGCTAGGGCGACTTTTGCAAAAATATGCAACAACAATGATTTTTATAATTCCCATTTTTACCTCTCGCTAAGAAAGGTATTGGATTCATGCTAAAATTCGCACATCCAGAAGAGCGAATAAGCACGATTTAAGGTTCCTAGAATCCGATTATAACATTTTTAAAATGATGTGTGTGTGTGTGTGGATGTGTATGTGTGTGTGTTTGGATGTTGTAGGGACGATTCCTCAAAAACTATAAGTCTTAAGAACTGTTTAACTATGGATTCCTCAATCTGACATTCCTGGGAAGAGCTGAAAAGGTTTTGGTAACAATTAGAAAAAATCTTCTAAATATAATTTTTTGGAAATTTTTGTTATTAAATATTGAAGAACATAAAATTTTCCATCTAATACACTTAAATAATTTATTATATCTTGTGTAGATTTAGAGATAAAGACACTATAATATATACAGTAATCTAATCGTAAAGGCTAGGGCAGTAAGGAAACCAGTTGACAAATTCCAATGTTTATAACATAGTTTGTAAATGACACGTCAGTGTCAAAAATCAACAGTTTTAGTGACATTCTGATAGCTTTTTCTGGGAAGTATATTTAATCTTTCTTATTGTTTTATTAATTAAATATTTGAAATTGTAGGTAAAATGCATATATCCATTAAAAATCCGCCAATCTGGTTAATGAATTGGAATCTCTCGTATTTAGGAACTTCCTCACTTAATGAAAAATAGATATAATTAGAATTGTATGTGTGCAGAAGACATATTAAACACAATAAAAAATATGTTGTGGCCAGCACAAGACCTCTCGCCGTTTCCATATTAGGCTATATAAGTATTGTATTGCACTTCGTTTTCGAACCGTCGTTTTATAACAAAATCTTACAGAATATTACCCAAATATTGTTTTTTATTATATTTAACATGTCTTCTGCACACATATAATTCTAATTATATCTATTTTTCATTGTATGAGGAAGTTTCTGAATGTCAAAGATTGATCCAATTCATTAATCAGATTGGCGGTATTTCTGATGGATTTATGCAGTTTACCACAATTTTAGCAATAATTTCAAATATTTAATTAATAAAACAATAAGAAAAGTTAAATATACTTCCCAGAAAAAGCTATCAGAATGTCACTAAAACTGTTGATATTTAACAATGACATGTGTCATGTTATAAACATTGGAATTTGTCAACTGGTTTCCATAGTGTCTTGGCCTCTGCGATTAGTTTAGTCTATAAATTATAGTCTTTATCTCTAAATCTATACAAGATATAATAAAAATTTTAAATGTATTAGATGGAGAATTGTATGTTCTTCAATATTTAATAAAAAAAACCTCCCAAAAACTTATATTTAGAAGAATTTTTCTAAGAAACTACTACTTCCGGTTGTTCAATTGTTACCAAAACCTTTTCCAACTCTTTCCAGGAATGTCAGATTGAGGAAACTGCAGTTAAATATTTTTTAAGTCTTATAGTTTTTGAGGAATCGAGACTACGACATCCAGACATACATACACACACACACACACACACACACACACACACACACACACACACACACACACACATCCACATCCGTTATAATCGGATTCTAGGGACCTTAAATCGTGCTTATTCAATAAAATCTGGATATGCGAATTTTAGCATGAATCCAATACCTCTCTTAGCGAGAGGTAAAAATTAAATAGCAGCAGGTCTTGTGTTGGCCACATCAGATTTTTTCTACAATATTTTCCGTTTGAAATATGTTCACCACTATTCCCTACTTATTTATTATTCTGATATGACATTCCATCCACATTTCATTTGTTTCATTGATAGCTTTAGCTTGGAACAATAGCTCGTGACAGTATTAATTATACTTATTAAATAATGTAAAGTTGTCATCGTCACTTAGTGGATATGTTGATGAATTATTTGTTATTGCACATGAGTTTGTTGTGTACATAAGGCCCGCACTCAAAATACATTGTATTAAAACGGGCTGTTGACAGGTGACGCACCGCAATTCAAAACGTCAAACGCAACGACGTAGCCAATACCAAGCAGAAATTAATTATTATTGTTACTCCGAATCTATATACACGTCAATAATTTCAAACCATACATCACTCAAGCGTTAAATATCAACAAAAAATTAAATATGACAGAATATTCTTTCAAAAGATATAGTTACCGGTCTTTAATCCAAAAAGGGGCTTCCAACTTAGTAACAAAGTAGGACAAGGGTTATGTCATTTATATTAAAACTGTTCGATAGGGTCTATGAAAATTATAACCTCTAATTTGTTAACAAAGTACAACACAGGTCATTTATATTAAAACTGTATGATAGGGTCTATAAAAATTATAAGAAAGTTTTTCATGCACACGTTTATTCTATTCCAAATTCTTAATACTATCAAGTCCTACTAATGCCTTTTTGAAATCCGGAGTTATTTTTATGTAAATGAATGTAGAAACTATAAGGAAACAACGAAGCTAAACCATAATTATTATTTTTTAAAATCTCGATTTGTGATTTTTAGCAGCATCAAAATATATTATTTTTTCACTACTAGCCTAGGAATCCACTATTATTTATCTTTATTTGACATGAGAAATTGTTTTTCACTACCGCTTGCTTGTAACCATGGTAACCTAGGTCAATAATAATTTGTTATTAACCTTGGTCTATAATGCAAACTGTCACTTTTCAATCAAACTCGAGCCTCCAAATCCAAATATTATTTAACTCATTAAACTCAAGAAAGGTGTTAAGTATATTTTAAATTTGCCGCTTAATTTTAAATTGACCTACGCTGCCGCCTCGCCTGGTCACTGTGCTGTTTTGGTGAAAATGTGAAACATTAGATGTAGGAATGAACAAATCACTATTTTTTTGTATTTGTAGGTAAATACATTTCAATAGATTTATTTAAAAATAATAATAAACTAATAAGGCTGCTGACTGTAACAGCACAAAGTGTTTTTATTAAATAATTAAATCAAATACAAATCAAGGCCCATAAGTGAGGTTATCAAACCAGCGAAATGAGCGAAACGTCAGATGAAAACAAATGCAACCTACTTTGTTTCTGTGAATATTAACAAATAAGTAACGTAGTTATACAGGTCAAAATGATTGTTATTATCAATAAAAAAAATCAAATAGGGTTTATGTGCTAGTAGTGAAAAAAATAGTATATAAACCACGGTTGAGAAGATCATTATTGACCAAGCGCCTTGTATCCCTCGGGCTTCGCCCTCGGGTTACAATATTGGCGCTGGGTCAATAATGATTATCTTCTCAACCTTGACGTATAATATACTATTTTTTTTATAGAAAATGTGCTTTAATATGATATCATTGGTATAAAAATTAGGTTTTTATAAAAATATTAAAATCATGTACCAAAAATCTGTTGTGACCAGTACAATACCTCTCGCCATTTCCATTTTATGTTATATAAGTACAGTAATGCACTTCGCTGTTGAAACGTCGTTTTATAATATAAAAAATTGAATTTTACCCAAATATTGTTTTTTTATTGTATTTAACATCCGCAAAACAATAAGAAAGATTACATGTATTTCAGAAAAAAAAATTCAGAAAAATCAACAATTTATAGTAATGCCACTGAAATACATTAAAATAACTATTTATGTAAGTGTAAGCGAGTGATCCAACACGTAAAGTGCCTAAAACACTCATTCGCAATGTATTAAATACAAGATTTTTTAAAACAGATCATTTATTCTCAAATATCAACATTTTGAATATTTCAAAATTAAAAAGTAGGCAGTCGTCAGGTTCATCTATTCGTTGCTAAATGAAATACTTTTAAGCACTAGTGCTTAAAAGTAACATTTTACGCATTAAACTGTCACTTTTACGCATTAAACCGTCATTTTTAAGCACTAGTGCTTAATAGTATTTCATTTAGCATCTAAAATGACAATCAAAAATTTGTTGTTATAAAACGCCATTATAAAAACATTTTTATTATTATTTATAATTCTTAATAATATATCTATAAAATCAAGCATGGGTGTAAAAAGTTTACTACCTGCATGGGTAATCGCTTAGTCCAAAAGTCATTTTAATTTTTTCTTCAGTCTCCCTCTTACTATTTCACTCCTTCTTAATATTTCCCCCCTTTCCGTTTGGGCTAAGCCGTCCCTGTGTAGCGTCCGTCTAGTAATTGCTTTATTGCCCGGAATGGCAGAACCGGCACAGAATCTTAATTATTATTTCGTAAGTTCGAATTTTCTCTAACTAATTTCTACGACATTACCCAATAACCGTTTCTCGGATGCTCCCGCATCATTCGCCGCCACTGTCACAGATCAATGGGGCGGGGGAAGAAATATTGGAGATCAGAGGGGTCGTTTTCTACCCTACTCTTAGAAGAGAGAATCCAAAGTGATAGAATCAAAGAATGTTTAGTTTACTTGTTATACGATGTTATTACTTGGATTGGTTAATAGTTTATTCGAACCTGGGTTGTTAAAACAACAAAACACTTGACTCAGTAGGGTACTATACTGTAGTCAAAATAAGGTTGTGGCCAGCACAAGACCTCTCGTCATAAGTACATATTACATTTAACATTTAACACTTGTAGTACACACACAAAAATTCGAATTACATCTATTGTTAATATATTTTTATATTTCTTCATTCATTCTATAAATAAGTTTCCTCCTCCTCTTCTAAATGTTCGAGATTCTTCAAATTCATTGACGAGATTGGCGGTATTTCTGATGAGTATATGTAATATATGTATCTATAATTTTAAATATTTAAATAATAATAAAATAAGAAATATTAAATGTACTTTCCAGAAAAAGCCTTCAGTAATGTATCCGGATTTTTGACTTTGACTAATTACAAATATTTTAATTTTTCAACTGGTTTCCATGGAGTTATTTGGGCTGTAAGATTCATTACAAATGATTATTTTATATATTTATAATTCTGTATCTCTAAATCTATAGAAGATATAATAAAAATATTAAATGTATGGGATAGAATATTTTATATTCTTTAATCTTGGAAACAGGAGATACAAACAAGAAAAAGAGTCAAGGAAGACCAAGGAAAACTTGGGAAGCAAGAACAAAAGAGCTGAAGATCAAGAGAAGTAGAAGTCTATAAAGAAATGAAAAAGATGCCAAAGGATAGAAGAATATGGAAGGATTTCGTAGAAACCAAAACAAATTTCAAAATCCGATACCCAACTTGGATATAAGGAAAAGAAGAAGATCTTTGTAATAATATAAATTTCCAAATAATAATATTTAGAAGATTTTTTTTATGAAACTACTACTTCCAATTGTCTATTTGTTACCAAAACCTTTTCAGCTCTTTTCATTAATGCCATATTATGGAATGGGTAGTAACACACACACACACACACACACACACACACACACATGCACACACACACACACACACAGGGAGAGAGAGGGAGAGAGAGAGAGAGAGACAGGGAGAGAGAGAGAGATCATTGTAAAAATATTAAAATCGGATTTTAGTGACCTTAAAACAAGCTTATTCACTAAAATCTGGATATGCAATTTTTAGCATGAATTCAATACCTCTCTTCGCGACAGGTAAAAAGGTATATTTGGTTATCATTAATTGAAACTAAAAATTATTTTCTCTATTTTTAAATTGACAATACAATATTTTAATGAGTTTAAATAAATATAATGATTCACTTGATTAGAGATGTCACGGATAAACTACTTTAATATCATAAATTAATAATAATATAATAATAATATTATTAATTAATCCCGTGACCGCGTGCCTGAGGGTCTTGTCGCGAAGCTGGGGAGACCGGGTTCGATCCCGACCGACGCCAAATATTTCCAATTTTAAATGGCACAAAAGTGACCTCTGTGGTGCACTCTCCACGCCAGCTATGAGTGCCCGTGAGGTGACGCCTGATAAGCGCCCACACGGTAAAATATATCGTCATCATTACAGATGTCTACATGTGTTGCAGATACTGATACTGGCACACCCAGAAATGGGTAATATGCAGTGATGATATATTATTATTATTATTATTATTATTATTATTATTATTATTATATTATAATTATTGAACTATCAAGTGTGTTAACAAGGGTGATTACTGATTGTAGCAATTAATTATTGAGTTCATTATTTGCCAATTAACAAATGAGTTTGTTTACAATATTTTTCCATTGACATTATTCATAACAAAAAATTTTAGGTTAGTAACGTATGACACATTAGTTTTGACAATTGTTCAGTAATGGTATGAGGTATCTGTGGTTACGTACTAAAATCGTTTATTAATAAAGAATCATACATTAATAGGTGTCATTAATAAATGATTTCCTTTACATTAATATAACCTATTAAGACACGGTCAACCGAAAAATAAATTACGTAATTCCTGAAAGTAGTGCATTAAGCAAATTTGCCCCCCTACAAGGAATAAAAACCCCGATGATGTATGTATTTATTTTTGCAATCAGCAGGTGATAAAACGCGCAATCACCATCACCATCAGCATCCACTAGTCATATATACATCACATTGCATTTACCCCTGTTATAATATAGTCTCCCCTCCCCTCCCCTCCCCTGCCCTGCCACCAACAAACAAACAAAAAATGGCAATAAACAATTGGCTAATAACTGGCATTAGCTGGACATTACAGTTTCACGTGGTGCGTTATTGGTATCACCTCTATTATATTTGAAGCTCGACCATAGCATTGCAGGGCATAAATCGACGCATCCGTCAGCAGGATATATGCAATAGTTAAATAAAAAGCCCGCGTTTCATTATTATTTCGTTTGTTACGCGCAGTCCACCGACAACGGTTATTGAATCAGCCGATATGGACAGGCTCTTTCAAATTGACCGCTTTTCAAAATTTTACTGCCCTCAAAATATAAAGTTGCTGGTAATTGGATTATATACGACTTGTATTTATTTAATACTTTGTATTTTTACTATTTTCAGGATGGTATAGATATTAATAACAATAATTTGTTAATAGCAAAATGATGTAAAACGAGATTCGCGCGAAACGCTCAGTGTTCAGTCCGCTCTATTGAACTAAAGGTTGTCTGGTGGCAAATTTCCTTTTTACCTCTCGCTAAGAGAGGTATTGGATTCATGCTAAAATTCGCATATCCAGATTTTATTGAATAAGCACGATTTAAGGTCCCTACATTCCGATTATAACATTTTTAAAATGATGTCTGTGTGTGTGTGTGTGTGTGTGTGTGGATGTGTGTATGTGTGTGTGTATGTATGTATGTCTGGATGTTGTAGCCACGATTCCTCAAAAACTATAAGACTTAAAAAATATTTAACTGCAGTTTCCTCAATCTGACATTCCTGGGAAGAGCTGAAAAGGTTTTGGTAATAATTGAACAACCGGAAGTAGTAGTTTCTTAGAAAAATTCTTCTAAATATAATTTTTTGGGAGTTTTTTTTTATTAAATATTGAAGAACATAAAATTCTCCATCTAGTACACTTAAAATTTTTATTATATCTTGCATAGATTTAGTGATAAAGACACTAGAATTTATAGAGTACACTAATCGCAGAGGCTAAGGCACTAAGGAAACCAGTTGACAAATTCCAATATTTATAACATGACACATGTCATTGTCAAATATCAACAGTTTTAGTGACATTCTGATAGCTTTTTCTGGGAAGTATATTTAATTTTTCTTATTGTTTTATTAATTAAATATTTGAAATTATAGGTAAAATTGTGGTAAATTCATATATCCATCAGAAATACCGCCAATCTGGTTAATGAATTGGAACAATCTGTGACATTTAGAAACTTCGTCATACAATGAAAAATATATATAATTAGAATTATATGTGTGCAGAAGACATGTTAAATACAATAAAAAACAATATTTGGGTAAAGTTCTCTAATATTTTGTTATAAAACGACGGTTCGAAAGCGAAGTGCAGTACAATACTTATATAGCCTAATATTGAAATGGCGAGAGGTCTTGTGCTGGCCACAACAGATTTTTATTTGGGAAAAAGAAAGTTCAATTCATTTTTAGTATCTCTGCTCCATTCTTCACGCCATTTGTCTCTGGAGTTGAAACCTAAATTTTCCAGTTCTTGGGCAAATCGGAGTAGAGGATGTCTGGAACGTAGCCTGCGAAGGTTTACATCTAGGAGATCTTCATGAACTTTTAATTCTGTATTGCCTAGTATCTTCCTATACTCTCTCAGAAGTGCATCAGATCTTCGATAACATGGTGGAAGAATATTGCAGAGAATTGGAAGCCAATATGTAGGAGTAGATCTTATTGTGCCAGAGATTAAATGCATTGTCGAATTTAGTTGGCTTTCGATTTTATTTAGGTGGCAACTATTCATCCAAAACTCAAAGCAGATATCCTTAAAGTAGTAGCCGATGAGCCCCATGTTGTCCCGCATAGTTTTTGAATGATATTATTCCGGGTTCTTATTTTAGCCGCAGTATTGCCGATGTGTTTTTTAAAATTAAGTGTTTGGGAAATAAATTGGTATGGATTGATTCACATGTGAATATCACGCTCTTTGCTTGAAAACCTATTACAAAAACTACAATTCTTAGATCGCCGAGCGGAGATTAGTTAATACGAGGTGTGGCAATTAAATAACAAGATTGATCTTAGAACATTGACAATGTATAAAATTACACAAAACAAATATTGCCACCTTCAATGTACTCTCCTCCTCGAACCCTACACCGCCCGATCCTAATATTCCATTGTTGGAAGCAATGCCTGCAGGCCTTTTTTGTTAGCTTGTTCATAAGCTCTGCCGCTTTTCTATAAGTACATCTCGGTCCCGAATTTGGTGCCTTTAAATAAAAGCAAGGCACATGGCACCAAGTACCGTAATTTTGTATTTCGTCAAAAATGTCTAGCCGGACAGCCCTTTTTCTTTTCACCCGTTATCAAAACCTTCTTGTAATATGCTTGGTTAACGAAATGCCCCTCAGGCACCCAATCCACGTGAACAATCACTCGCATTTCGAAAAAAACAATGCCAGTGCACGGCCGAGGAGCTAATCGTCTCCGATCTCTTTTCTTCCTTCTCTAAATCTTCTAAACTGCTTCAAAACTTGAGTACTAGAACATTCTTCAACAATTCGTACATTTCTGTAGCGGATTTTTTAAGTATCACACATAATTTCATATTGACACTAACATAATTCCGGCGGAGTACGAGAAAGTAGATAATATAACTAACGGAGATTTTCTTACGGATTATTATCACACCAAGATCGACAGTTTTGCTTGTTTACGTAACCGTGAAGATGGAAATGTGCTTCGCGAGAAAATATTACGTTGTCAAAATCTTCAAATTGCTCCAAATAACACGCGCCATTTGCATTCTGACTGGATAATCTTCTTCTTTCGGCTCTTGCACAATTTGTATTTTTGTACGGGTGTAACCTTAAATCTTTTTTGAGATTTCCTGAACAATAGATTTTGAAAAATGCACCGCAGCTGCATATTTACGAACCGAACGGTACCGATGACTCATAACAGCCTCTCGTACTCGCTCACAGTTTTCTGGTGTTTTGATGATAAAAATTTAAATATTTATTTAATTGAATAAAAATTACATGACGGAAGATAATGTACTGATCACATCAGATTTTTTTCTACTTAGTTTTTGTTTAATTTTCTTTGCATTTTGTCTTCCCTCCTAACCTTGACGTCTTAAGACGTTAATGCATAACAATAAATAAGACATGAATATGCAACACCTTAAGGAAGGGAGATCTGTGTATCTGACGGTTCTCTTACCGACATTTACAGGTCGAAACGAGAAATATCGGGCCTCTAACCCAGTGGTTTTCAACCGTTCCGTAATTTTTTTTAGCAATTTCAAATTAACTCAGCTTTTTGAATTAAAAATTAATATGAATGAAACGAGTGAGAACTGCACCAAAATTACGTTTTTGTTTCATATAAAAATGTGTTGAAATTTGTACTGATTGATGGTAGAAGGCGGGATTTGGGATTTTTGCACAAAAACAAAAGCACGTTTCAAGGTCACTAGAACTCTATACAACTAAAGACCAATTTAACTACGTATTTCTTAATCTGACATTAATGGGAAGCACTGAAAAGGTTTTGGTAACAATTGGACAACCGGAAGTAGTAGTTTCTTAAAAAAATCTTCTAAATATCATTTTTTGGAGATTTATGTTATTACAAATATTAAAGAATATAAATATATAAAATAATCCGTCGTAATGAAACTCACAGTCCAAACAATTCCATGGAAACCAATTGAAAAATAAAAATGTTTGTAATTGACAGAAAAATGTCAGTGTCAAAAATCCATATACATTACTGCATTACATTTAATATTTCTTAATTTATTATTAATTAAATATTTAAAATCAGAAATACCACCAATCTCGTCAATAAATTTGATCATCTCGAACATTTAGAAGAGTAGGAGGAAACGTATTTATAGAATGAATTAATATATATTGTATGTGTACCAGAAATGTTATATACAATATGTACATATATAACCTAATATGGAAATGGCGAAAGGTTTTGTGCTGGCCACAACAGACTTTTTCTATTTTAATTAATAAGTGTTCCGCTTAAAGTTCTTGCTCACAAAAGTGTTCTGCGGTCTTGAAAAGGTTGGGAACCACTGAATTAACAAGATGGTATTAGAAGGAGACATTCTCAGATTAAGATGGAAATGTGGTATTATTGTATTATGGATATCGATGAATTGCTAATTTGGATAAAGAAAGATAAAAGGATTACATTATGGATCACGCAAGATTGAAATAAGACTAAATATATACAAGATGTCTCTTAAATAGGGGGACATGGCTTAACCACAGATTCCTGAGGCTGAAATAAGACGATTTAACTAAACTTGCTTCTACCGGAAAGTGTACCATTTAGCCAGAATTCTGCTTCAAAGTTCTTCGAAAAAAAAATTAATTTTGCTTATAATAATCGGACACTATTCGATTTGGATGAAATTTGGTATGACAGTTTATATGGTTATAAGTCATCTTTTAAGGTGATACTTGTTATTATTAGTGAACCACTAGAGTATGAAACTTAGGTGTCCCAACATTAATCTAGACCGTAACTTTTTAATGGCAATGCCGAAAACGTGAAATTATTTTTCTTCGGAAAGGTACATTTAATAGTAAACTTTTCGCTCTCTGTGTAATTTGTGATATCTGTTACGGTTCACACAGAAAAAAAATAGAATCTGAGTGTCTGCACTGCTAAATTTTTAAAATAAACTTAATCTAGCAGTCTATCCAAATATCAAATAAGTAATTTTTAATGACAGTAACAATTGTTTTACGGGTTGTCAAAAATTTTCTTCTGCAATATTCTAAAATTATTAACATCCGTTTGTTCGGCCTAATAATATTTTACTACCATTATTATAAATAAGACGATTACATATCTCAGGATCTCAGGTTACTCCTATACAAGTTGTGAAGATTGACAACTCGTTACTGCCATTAAAAATTAAATGTTTGGCATTTGGACAGACTGCTAGATCAAATTTATTTTAAAAATTTAGCAGTGAACCGTAACAGATATCACAAATTACACAGAGAGCGAAAAGTTTACTATTGAATGTACCTTTCCGAAGAAAAATAATTTCACGTTTTCGGCATTGCCATTAAAAAGTTACGGTCTAATTAATGTTGGGACACCTAAGTTTCATACTCTAGTGATTCACTCAAATTTATAAACGCCGAGTTTTCTTTATTATTATCTATTTTTTCTTTAGGGTTACCTAATACTGATTTAATAGTATTATTTCATTTATAAGACCGTTAAATTTTGATTTTTAAAAATTTTGTTTAAACTTTTGGTGAATAATCTCAAATTCTCTGTCTTATTTACATTGTAGTTTCTATTGATGATGGGAACGTAGTTCTCAAAATACGTATGTAGTATTTTAAAATTCTTGTTAAGATTAGGAGATTTTTCTTTTTTATTTATCTCCTATTCATCCATCCAGGTATCCTTCATCCCTCTGTTTCCCCTCCCTCCTACCCCCAGGACCGTGGCAGGACGTTGAGTCCAGACCGTCCAGAGCTGTAGACGCGCTGACAAGCGATGACAGCGGCTCACACATCCACACACAATGACGTCATTGTTTCGTGTTAATTTGTCATATTATAAAGCTTTGTTCTTGTCTGACACACGGGACATCGTCCTGCATTGTCCTGCCAGGCGATTCAAACTACACGACTGAAGGTTTCTTCAAGGAGAAGGAAAAACAAGGGAACGCTGGGAATTTACAATATGGCGGAGGGAGATTTGTTTATAGACATATACTAAGGGATGATGTATTCCATTTTGATAATTGCGTACATGGAATCGTTAATACAAGCCTATTCTAATTCTAATAAGATTTTAAGTATTTTGGTTTGAATCTATTACAAAACTGACCACTAAGGCTGTGTCCGATGTTGCTCTTTTATCACTCTAATATCTGAATCTTAAATTATTATGCCCTAAATAATGTCATTATTTAGGATTTTAGGAATTAGATTTTAGTGTTTTGCAGGAGCACACTATGCCTTGAAGTTGACGCGCACTAATTAAACAAATCATGTTCGTTGCTATAATTCCAATTTATTGCCGAAATTGGCGACAAACAACCCCCCACTCCTGTGACATCGGAGTATATATATCACTTATTTATATAAATAAAAGTAGGCGATAGTTTGTCACATGTTCAACTGTACGTACACTGACGTCACATTCTGTTTCAGAGCACGTGACATTTCAAAATTTTACCCAAATTTTAATATATAATTATAAAATATCTAAGGAAAATTTCTCGATATTTTCAAATTTGAGGCTCTTTAAGGAACAATATCTTTTAAAATTTAGTATTTAGAAGTCATATAAAAATTCTTGCAACACCCTATTAAAGTGCAATAGCATATTGCATCGGAGGTGGGAGATGTTTCATTACAGCCGAGGGCTGATGTATATTACCGAGAGGCGAAGCCTCGAGGTGAGATAATGCGCGAGGCTGTTATGAAACTCCCACCGAGGTTATGTATACTATTTTATTCATAATCATCCTCATTTTAAATCAATAATTTTCAAAATAAATCAATGAATTATAATCTTTAATTTTATTAATATTTTGACAACTGTCTTAAAATTTGTTTAGCCTACTTAATTATGGGGATCTACGGCAATGTTGCTAGGCAACCCCTACATAAACATTTCCAACCCAAGAGATGGAAGTGAAATCTGTTATTTCCAACCATCGACCTTTAAACTAATAGACGCAGCGTACGAGCAAAACGCTTGTCCCGCCTTAACGGTGCAGACACTGTATCTCTATCCTTCAACAGTACGGAAGTTAAGAAAACGCGGCAAAATAAAAAGAATATTTGTCCCTAACTTGTTATATTTGGTGCATAATCGTTAAGAGTATAGATTTAATTTTTTTTGTTGTGCATAATTATATATTTTTAATACAATATATTATATACATATTATATTATAGGGAACAAGTAATAATTAATAAGAACTTACATATGAAATGACACAGCTGAACCGCGTACGTACTGATGACTGCACGAATTACACCGTTTCCCCATTATTTTGTCGCGTACACACCTCACAACACATATACGTATGTATTGACAGAAATAATTGTAAATGTTCTCCAAAAAAGTAAATAATACACAAACAGTCACGTAACGTCAAATGTAGATTTTGACAACTATTTAGTGACAGAGAGCGATGTATAGAGGTTTACATATGGCTGAAAAAGATGTACAATGAGTACGAACGCATGCGCAGTATACTTTAACTGAGAACTTTTGAAGGACAGAATATATATTTCTATCCTTTTATGTTGGAGCATGAATCTAATAATAAAAGAATAGGAGACACTTGGTCCATTAGTTTAAAGGTCGATGTTTCCAACCCAAGAGATTGTCATTAAAGTTAGGAATGACGTATTTTCCAACCTCCAAAAGATTAGCAATCTGTATATTACCAAAATGATTGTGAATAAAATTTATTTCTCTATTTAAACTAAAATAATCACTAATCCTTTATGGGGTCCCGTGGCCGCGTGCCTGAGTGTCTGATCGCGAACCTGGGGGAACTCTCCACATCAGCTATGAGTGCCCGTGAGGTGACGCCTGGTAAGCGCCCACACGGTAAAATATATCGTCATCATTACCGAAGTCTACATGTGTTGTAGATACTGGCACACCCAGAAATGGGTAATATGCCGTGATGATATATTTATTTATTTATTTATTTATTTATTTAAACTAATATTTTCTTACGTGAAATGAATTATATTAGCATCCTGCGTTCAAATAATATTATATAACCGCTATTCACTTCTCCCTTTGATATTATTCAAATTTGCAATTACACGTTTGCCAATTACAATGTATACAAATTCTCCTCGAAAACACCTTAACCTTAAGTCACGCGTTGGAGGCATTTAAACAAATTCCTTTCCTGGATCCTGGAAACTAGAAACGTAAACGTACCCCACGCACAAATAATCTCTGCTTCTCTCACGCACTACGCGTCACGTACTCCCTTGATTTCACCTGAATAACTTCACCCCAACCCCATACGGAGAAATGTTCAGGTTTGCTCTGGGTTGGTGTTTAGTAGAACATGAGAGAGATAAGCAAACCCGAAAAGGGACGTGGTTTTTGAAGTTGTTAAAGTTTTTGGTGAATATTGTATTATTAATATATGTATGGGATCCTGTGGCTGAGTGCGTGAGTGTCTGGTCGCGAACCTGGGGAACCAGGTTCGATCCCGACCGACGCCAAATATTTTGAATTTTAAATGGCACAAAACTGACCCCTGAGGTGCACTCTCTAAGCCAGCAATGAGTGCCCGTGAAATAACTCCTAGTAAGCGGCTGCATGGTATAAATATGTCATCATCATTACCGATATCTGCGATAAAGCAGATTGTAGCACACTCAGAAATGGGTAATATGCCGTGATGATATTTATATATATGTTACGGTATTGTCTTTGGTCAAAAAATTCGGTGGTGAATTTTTAATGAAGAAGCAGGTTTTAGGGTCCCTAGAATACGATTTTACTAGTGTGTCTGCGTGTGAGACAAAAATTTCTCCGACAATAACTCCAATACCATAATTCTAAAAATTAAATTTCTTTCGAATTCCTATTCTTTAATTCCATATGAAGAGCTATTTAGATTTTGTTTCTAATTGGTCAACCGGAAGTTCCCTAATTGAAGTTCTTAACAGCTTTAGTTTAAAAAACGCAGTTATATATTATTTTTTGACTTTTTATATGATTATTAATATGAAAGAATATCTTATTGTTTATATGCTTTGATTATACATGTTCCTTCATATTCAATACATATAGAGTTGAAGAATTTAAAACATTAACTTTCATAAATCAGCCAGCTTTGCTATAATCATGAAAACAGCTGGTCTACGTCATACATGGCGATAGCGGTAATTCAAATAATCAAATTTTATTATTTTTTTTCTGGCTAACTAATAAAAATTTTGTCAAAAGAAAAAATATGGGTAACAAGTTTTTACCTTCTTCCAAATTAAATAAAAAAAAATTTGTTGTGGCCAGCACAATACCTCTCGCCATTTCCATATTGGGCTATATAAGTATTATATTGCACTTCGCTTCCGAACCATCGTTTTATAACAAAAAATTACAGAACTTTGCCCAAATATTGTTTTTTTATTGTATTTAACATGTCTTGTGCACACATATAATTCTAATTATATCTAGTTTTCATTGTATGAGGAAGTTCCTAAAAAAGAGAGATTCTTCCAATTCATTAACCAGATTGGCGGTATTTCTGATGGATATATATGCATTTTACCTATAATTTCAAATATTTAATTAATAAAACAATAAGAAAGATTAAATATACTTCCCAGAAAAATCTATTAAAATGTCACTAAAACTGTTGATTTTTGACACTGACATGTGTCATTTTCAAACTATGTTATAATTTGTCAACTGGTTTCCTTAGTGCCTTAGCCTCTGCGATTAGATTACTCTATATATTGCCTTTATCTCTAAATTTATACAAGATATAATAAAAATTTTAAGTGTATTAGATGGAGAATTTTATGTTCTTCAATATTTAATAACAAACATTTTCAAAAAATTATATTTAGAAGAATTTTTCTAATAAACTACTACTTTCTGTTGTTCAATTGGTACCAAAACCTTTTCAGCTCTTCCCAGGAATGTCAGATTGAGGAATCCATAGTTAAACAGTTCTTAAGTCTTATTGTTTTTGAGGAATCGTCCCTCCAACATCCATACATACATACACACACCACACACACACACACACACACACACACACACACACACACATATATATATATATACACATCCGCCTTCACACACACACACATATACACACATCCCCCTTCACACACACACACACACACACACACACAGACAACATTTTAAAAATGTTATAATCGTATTCTAGGGAGCTTAAATCGTGCTTATTCAATAAAATCTGGATATGCGAATTTTAGCATGAATCCAATACCTCTCTTAGCGAGAGGTAAAAAAGGTACGCAAGTAGCCCATTATACCTGTTTTCTAAAAATTAAATTTAGTTGTAGAAAAAATTTAAATATAATACTTCCGTCAAATTCGTTCTCTATGTTTCATTTTAAATGGGACAGGCAAATACATTGCTGTCAATCAAATGTCGAGTCGTAATGGATATGACAAACCCAATGTTTCACGTTTAAAAATACTCACGGTATTAAATCATAGAAGTAGAAAGATTAATTAAACCCCTATTTGTGAGAGGCCGAAACAGCAGTACTCAAAACGCGTGTCCTCATCTTCCGCATCATCCCGCATTTATCGCTCCACCGATTAGCTGAAAGCGCTAACTAAAACTACAAATTTACACGGATATTATAAATTTCACGCACTCGGCTCCGCAGATTATACTTAGTGTATTTGTGTTTGTAACGCCGCGAATACGAATGGCAAATTATGTACAAATAATTTAAGCTTTTGCGGGCGCGCGTTTCGGCTTAAACTTGGCCGGTTGTCTCTAGGGCTGCGCCCCAGCAGCGCCCCAAAGCGGGAACAACCCTAAGACGGGAGTTAGAGCCCGTGATGGGAATTAGACAAATATACTTGATCTTACGTGAGGTTAAGATGGTGATTAAAGCGCACTAAGCTTCCGAGTATATAGTGTATATCACACTGGATTTTAGCCAGTTATACTGCGTATATCATCAAGGATTCATCCTGTGTTTAGTTTCGGGATTGTTACTTTTACTTTGTACTATAAATTTAAACGGTACTGGAATTACATTTTAAATGGTGTAGGGTTCAGTTGGAATTTAAATATATTTAAATAATTATTAAAAAATATCTTTCAGAACTCATATTATTAATTGGAATAATACTACCTTTTTTACCTTCCGTCAAAAGGAAGGTATTGTTTTTGGTCAAAAAATTCGGTTATGAGTTTTTAATGAATAAGCACGTTTTAGGGTCCCTACAATACGAATGTACTATTTTTAAGATGATGTCTGTATGTGTGTGTGTGTGTCCGTGTGTGTGTCCGTGTGTGTGTCTGTGTGTGTGTCTGTGTGTGTGTCTGTGTGTGTGTCCGTGTGTGTGTGTGTGTGTGACAAATTTTTCGCCGACGATAACTTCAAAACTACAATTCTAAAAATTATGATTCTTTCATATTCCTCTTCTTTACAACCATATGAAGAGCTGATTAGATTTTGGTTATAATTGGTCAACCGGAAGTACCCTTATTTGAAGTTCTTAACAGTTTTTCTTGAAAAATCGCAGCTAAATATCATTTTCGACATTTTATGTGATTATCAATAGAAAGAATATCTTATTCTCTATACGGTTCGATTATACATTTTCCTTCATATTCAATAGATATAGAGTTATAGAGAGATTAAGAGAGATTAACTTTCGAAAATCAGTCAGCATTGCAAAAATTATAAAAACAAATATATTCAAAAAAATCTAATTGACAGATGTCAGTGGCAAGTGCAAAACCAAATGGAAAGTATTTGATCTGAAAGTGATATAAATGACAGAGTGTCCCTCGCCAGTGACTTGTATTTGCGGCCTCGCCTCAAGATAGGAACTTATAATGCCAGAAGTACGAGAAAGGCAAAAGAGAAGATGGAAGGACTGTATAGCAGAAGATTTGAGAGAGGAAGAACTGTGTCACGAAGGTGCTTTGGACAGGAATGAGTAGAAAAGAAGAGTAAGAAACAGCGACTTCTAATAAAATAGGGAAAAGTTGAAGCAGGAAAAAGTGTTAAGTGCAATACATAATGTACGTTCGTATTCGTATTAAAATTTTATTAGATTTTAGAATCTTTTCAAAGGAACTTTCAGTATGGATATGTAAAAAATAGTGTGTTCTTGTTACAATTATTCTAGATATATAGAATCTTTTTCAAGGAACTTTTGGTATAGGATATGTACAAAATACATCGAATTGACGGAAGGTTTTGTGCTGGCCACAACAGATTTTTTTAGTTTAAGTTCTGTATTTATTATTTAAACCCAACGTTTCGGCACCATAAACTGGTGCCTTCTTCAGGGGATACATTAACATAAATATGTGAAATAACAAAAACATCCTTTCAGAGAAGAAAAATTTTTTTTAAATCAGTGGTTCTCAAGTTACAACACAAAGTTATATTTTTGTTATTTCACATATTTATGTCAATGTATCCCCTGAAGAAGGCACCAGTTTATGGTGCCGAAACGTTGGGTTTAAATAATAAATACAGAACTTAAACTAAAAAAAAGGTAGTATTATTCCAATATTTAAATAATTTATAAATAATATTGTTATCGTTCTAAATTACCTATGTACAGGATTGGACAGAAAGGAAGGACGTTTTTTAAAAAGTAACAGAATTGATACTTTGCTTAATAAAAAACAAAAATCTGTTGTGGCCAGCACAAGACCTCTCGCCATTTCCATATTAGGCTATATAAGTATTGTATTGCACTTCGCTTTCGAACCGTCGTTTTATAACAAAATATTACAGAAATATTGTTTTTATTGTCTTCTGCACACATATAATTCTAATTATATCTATTTTTCATTGTATGAGGAAGTACCTAAATGTCAGACATTCTTCCAATTCATTAACCAGATTGGCGGTATTTCTGATGAATATATGCATTTTACAACAATTTTACCTATAATTTCAAATATTTAATTAATAAAACAATAAGAAAGATTAAATATACTTCCCAGCAAAAGCTATCAGAATGTCACTAAAACTGTTGATTTTTGACACTGACATATGTCATTTACAAACTATGTTATAAACATTGGAATTTGTCAACTGGTTTCCTTAGTGCCTTAGCCTCTGCGATTAATTTACTCTATAAATTATAGTGTCTATCTCTAAATCTATATAAGATATAATAAAAATTTTAAGTGTATTAGATGGAGAATTTTATGTTCTTCAATATTTAATAAAAAAAACTCCCAAAAGATTATATTTAGAAGATTTTTTTCTAAGAAACTACTACTTCCGGTTGTTCAATTGTTACCAAAACCTAATCAGCTCTGCCCATTCATGTCAGATTGAGGAAACTGTAGTTAAACAAGTCTTAAGTCTTATAGTATTTGATAAACCATGGTTCCAACATACACACACAGGTACAAAGCCACACACACATACACGCACACACACACACACACAAACACGCGCCCGCGTACATCATCGTAAAAATAAAAATGTTAAAATCGGATTGTAGGGATCTTAAAACGTGCTTATTCACTAAAATCCGAATATGCGATTTTTAGCATGAACCCAATACTTCTCTTATTCCCAGTTTCATAACCGCTTGCTAAATCTTAACAATTTGTTAAATAATTTAGCAACTGATTAAGTAGGAACTATTATTTCATCAACAAATGCTAGATTTAAACTATGGTTAAATGGTTTGCTATTTTAACAACAGTCTCGGGTCTTGTTAAATTTCTAACCAGTTGCTATTTATGACATCTGTCACATATATGTAATCAGAACAAAATATTTATTTTGTCCTGTCCTTTCCGTCATAAATTAATTTGCAACAAGAAAATTAGTAGGTACAAGTTGAATTAGCTGTGTAATTTAAAATGAAAATATATTCATTACATTAATGTAATAGGAAATATTATTCAACTATGTTTTCGGAATCTGATGAGTCTGAAGAAGAATTTTTTGGAATTTATATTCGATTTCTGTGAAGAGAAAGAGTATTCAGAGATCGAGGAAATCCTGTTGAATTTTTTGATGATGTACAATTTAAAATGAGATATCGGCTATCTGAGGACACCATTCTGTTAATTTCGGATCATATATGAAAATTTGACATCATACACACATACACTGAAAGAAATCATCCAATTGATCCAATCAATCAGTTATTATTAACATTAAGGTTCTATGCAACTAATACTTTCCAGTCTGCCAATAATGACATTTATTATTAATAACTATGAAATTGGTTTTTATATTACTAAAAAATACAATAATTCCCTAAACATGCATGTTGACTAACAACAGTTTAAAATTGATTTGCTAATTTCATGAAACATCATAAAAATAGAACAATTTGTTAATTTTGAACAGTTGTTAACTAACCCAAGATTTAACAATCATATATGAAACCGGGCATTGGAGAAGTAAAAAATAAGTCGGAAAATGTTAAATGACCCTCTTAAAAAAGTTTGTACACGACGCACCCATGGCATAGGTCTCTGCACCACAATACCATAGCATAAAAATGTCATAATCTTTCGTTTATTATTTAATATTGTATGTAAATTAATTCATGTTAAAATGATAGAACCTATAATAAAACAAATAGTGAGTTTATACAGCGAACAAAAAAAGTATAATGGTCATTAAAAAGCCGGCAATGCAGAAATCCGCAATAAAATTAAGAAAAATAGGAGTTTTCATCATGGCTCATATCCGTTCGACAGATTCAAATGATAAAGTGTAATGCGGGTTGTTTCCCGGTCGCTATGACAACAAGTCAACGCGTAGTGACGGTTTCACGCGGCCCTTTGATTGGTGGGCAATTTATGGCTCGTTCAATTAAGATATGACAAACCAATAACCATGCATCAAGCAAAGGCACCTTGATTTATCGCAAAAGCAGAGAGCGGTGGAATTATCAAAATGCACGACGCGCAGTTTTAAATAAACAGGAATTTGTGAGCTCTGTCATTGCGGAATTGATGCTGGGCTCAACTTTTCAAAAACAGCACAGATAATGGATGGATTGGATGGTTTAGCTTTTATACACTACATTAAAGCATGATTTAACAGAGCGGACAGCGGATGGACAATCAGGCTTGTTTACACCTGTTTATCAAAAGGATAAAGTTTCTGTTTGTGAATCCGAGGACACTGATGATACAGACTCTAAAGATGACATACTCGACACATACATTTCTTAAAAAAATATTTAAAAAGTAAATAGTTCCCTATTTCAATTGTTTTAAAATAAACATAACAAAAAAAATACAGTTTGACGTTTCTTTAACAACTGATTTAAATCTAATAGCATGAAATTCCGCAGTTACTTTAATAGGTCCATTTATTTGTCATTAAACTTTTATAATACCCAAATCTTCAGTTAAATTAGTTTAGTAGCTAACTAAATTTTAACTGTTGATTAAATAGTTTTATAAGACCGGCCCTTAGTCAAATTAATTTTTAAAATGAAAATTAGATGTTAAAGGATGTTATATAGTTTAATGTATCCTTTAAATGACATTTTCATTATCTAATTTACTTTATTTAATTTCTTACATCATATGAGCAACTAGAATTAAGAAAGATATATTTATGTTTCAAAATGAAACTTCTGAATACTGACATAAGTATCAGAAAATAATATATTTACTCTTTAAAACCTATGGAAGCAACAAAGAACTTATTTATAGAAACATTTTTCAATGCGCGAAACATAATATCTTTCCCTGCTTCGTTCTCCAGTTCCTGCTGCTTTCCTGCTCCTCGCATTTCAGTTTCGTCTCAACGTCACCACTCGACTTCTTCCGAACTTAACCGACATTCATTTCCTCAACACATCCAGCCATCTAGCGGCCTGGAAGTCAAGCTACTGTTTCTCGAACTTTCAAAGAAGTTGGTTTGCGAATGCTCAACCTTTTGCGTTGCGCCATCAGAAAGTATAAAAACTAGACGCAGCTATACTCTTATTGAATTGACACGAAATCACTACAAGACGTAGCTAAGTAATAAATCACAACTACTAATCAGATATTATGACGTCATTATTAAAAATTGCGCGTTCGGTGCTAGGTACAAACCCAAAAACATAATCAGGAAAATAAAAATACCGAGAGTTTTTTATCAGTGAACATGGGCGTATGTCATTACCATAGTTACATTTAAAATAATTGACAGCAATGCATTATCGCGTTTTTTTTAAAACTGGACATAGGACGTGACATTTAGTATATCTGTCAATGTCATCAAATTGTCATATTTCAAAATGTATACAGTTAAACAAAAGTTCAAATTGTAAATTGGAGTAATTATAACGAGTCTACAAAAGTTTCTGACTTATGTGCATTAACTTTTAATAAGCGACCCAGTCCAACAACTATAAGAAAAATTTACAAAGGGTGCGCCAATAAACAGCACAAGAAGAAAATCAGACCAAGTACTGTAGTTTATAGTAAGAAACAAGAAATTATGCAATTAATTGAAAGTGACAACACCCTGTCAACAATTTTTTTTCTGAAATTAAGAATGCTAGTTTACAAGGTTTTAAGACAAGAACATTTTAAGAGTTTTAAATATCAAAATCACCAAGAGTTATTACACAACGATATAGAACGAAGAAATATCTTTTGCGAAGATATGATGAACAAAATTAATAGTGGGGAAATATTACTGGATCGAATTTTATTTACGGATGAAGCGACATTTTATATTAATCGGGAAGTAAATTCACAAAATTGCAGGAATTGGAGTCGTCAAAATTTTCACTGATATCTGCACCAGGTATTCCCCCAAAGCTGGATAGGACGTGGTGGAGAAGTGGAGTGGCCTACAATGCCACCAGATCTTGCACCAAACGATTTTTTTTCTTTGGGGCCATTTAAAAAATTGTATTTACAATGGTGACAAAATAAATATTGATCAATTAAAAAATAGGGATAAAATATAATTTATATTAATTATTTCTTGCCTTAGGCTTATGTCAGAGTATAGAATTACACCAACTGTATACATTTTGAAATATGACAATTTGATGACATTGACAGATATACTAAATGTCACGTCCTACGTCCAGTTTTTAAAAAAACGCGATAATACATTGCTGTCAATCATTTTAAATGTAACTATGGTAAATGACATACGCCCATGTTCACTGATAAAAAAAAAACTCTCGGTATACGTGATATATTACAAACTGTTTTTACACTATTATCTACTGAATAAGTATGGAATAAAGATTTTTGTGAAAAATTCATGAACATTTTTCTGCCGTCCAAAGTCTACTACTAGAAACATTTAGAACAGCCCTCGTACAACGTAAATTAAATAACTATTATCCTCATATATTTATGATTATGTTAAAACAATATTTGATTTGGGACAAATCAAATCAATTCAAGTAATCACAAAATTTGCGCAGATTTGCGGCAAAACACTATTATATACCGTTCGAAATAGCTGGATATTTATATTTGGGGTGGATAGTAAATACCTGGACCTGGAGGGCCTAAGCGGCAAAAACTGTTGATATAGTATGATTAAAACTGTGCGGTTCCTAATAACGTCCCCGTGCAAACCTAATAACACTTGCTCTGAATATGAATGAACATTGACAACACGGTCACATCAATATGATAACGTTTAGTCTTTCACATAAAGGGAATAGGGTTTAATTTTGGAATCTCAATCAAACAGCATTTATTCTTACAAAATCGACGTTTCAGTATACACTTATATGTACCTTCTTCAAGGTACCTTACAGATATTTATTATTTCGAATGTATTAACTTTAATCATAGCCTCGCATATAGAGTTATTTTCTGTCATCAGAATCTTATTTGTCACATATTTACCAGTTGACTTCGGGTAATTCCGGGAGAGATGCCACGGCGGGAGAAATTACACGGAGCTAGATTTCACAAAAAATAATTGTTAGATGGTACTGAGGTTATAGCAAAATGACAGTGCATAAGTGTCACTGGATCGTACTTTTGAAATTTTGTCGATAAAGTTTCTCGTAGGGAAGTTATCAGAAGTAATATCACAAGACCTCCCGATTTTATTTTTGGGTATGTCACAGCTGTGGTTGTAATTTAGGTTTACCTTGTTTTTATAACATTTTGTTACATGAATAAGGGTTATATTTGTGAAGGTACCCATAGGATTCATGGTAAAGATCGCATATCCAGATTTTAGTGAATAAGCATGTCCCTAAAATGAAATTTTAACATTTCTACTATGGTGTGTGTGTTTGTATGTGTGTGTATTTGTATATATATAAGTGTGTGTGTGTGTGTGCATGCGTGTGTGTGGTTGTTGGAATCACGATTTCTCAAATATTGTAAAACGGATTCCTCCATCTGACATTAAGGGGAAGAGCTGATTAGATTCTGGTAACAAGTGAACAATCGAAAGTAGTAGTTTCTTAAAAAAAATTACAAAAATATTATTTTTTTGAAAATTTATGTTATTACAAATATTAAAGAATATAAAAACTATCCGATACATTTTATTTTGTATAGATTTAGAGATAGAGTAATATAAACACATAAAATAATATATGTTGTAATGAATTTCACAGCTCAAATAACTCCATGGAAACCAGTTGAAAAATTAAAATGTTTTTACCTCTCGCTAAGAGGAGTATTGGATTCATGCTAAAATTCGCATATCCAGATTTTAATGAATAAGCACGATTTAAGGTTCCTAGAATCCGATTATAACATTTATAAAATGATGTCTGTGTGTGTGTGTCTGTGTGTGTGTGTGTGTGTGTGTGTGTGTGTGTGTGTGTGTGTGTGTGTGTGTGTGTGTGTGTGTGTGTGGATGTGTGTATGTGTGTGTATGTCTGGATGTTGTAGATACGATTCCTCAAAAACTATAAGTCTTAAAAAATATTTAACTACAGTTTCCTCAATCTGACATTCCTGGGAAGAGCTGAAAAGGTTTTGGTAACAATTGAACAACCGGAAGTAGTAGTTTAAAAAAAAAATCTTCTAAATATAATTTTTTGGGAGTTTTTTTTTAATAAAATATTGAAGAACATAAAATTCTCCATCTAATACACTTAAAATTTTTATTATATCTTGCATAGATTTAGAGATAGACACTATAATTTATAGAGTACACTAATCGCAGAGGCCAAGGCACTAAGGAAACCAGTTGACAAATTCCAATGTTTATAACATGACACTTGTCATTGTCAAATATCAACAGTTTTAGTAACATTCTGATAGCTTTTTCTGGGAAGTATATTTAATTTTCCTTATTGTTTTATTAATTAAATATTTGAAATTATAGGTAAAATTTTGGCAAAATACATATATCCATCAGAAATACCGCCAATCTTGTTAATGAATTGGAATAATCTCTGACATTTAGAAACTTCCTCATACAATGAAAACTATATATAATTAGAAATATATGTGTGCAGAAGACATGTTAAATACAATAAAAAACAATATTTGGGTAAAGTTCTGTAATATTTTGTTATAAAACGACGGTTCGAAAGCGAAGTGCAGTATAATACTCATATAGCCTAATATGGAAATGGCGAGAGGTATTGTGCTGGCCACAACAGATAGCCCAAAAAAAATCGTTCTGCTTACATTACTGTCAGTAAGTAAAATGCTTAAAATCCGCGTTTTATTATCAACATTATTTCTTTTGAAAATTGATTTAACTGAGAAGTAATAAGGATTTGGAGAGGTAAAATTAATGGAGACACAAACGTTTCGGTCTCAATTAGACCATCATCAGGGTTCTAGAAACATAATAGGGTACATATATCATATTCTACAAATTTGATGAACTATATTTATATAAAATAAAAACAAGGTTGTAGATTTTGTCAAAACTGTAAGAAATAAAAAGCGTACAAATGACCTTGAGTTGATTCTTGTTGTAGGAGGAGCAAGATGCAACACGTATTTATTTTATCTTGCTCTTATAGTTAGAATTGTTATCTTCATTAATTTCCCCCCTCCAAAATAATTCTTGTATTTCATTATTATTACATCATCTTGTCATCCACCAAAGTTCTCCAGCCACTATCACCTCTATCTCATCAGCGTCTCTGTGTGTGTGTCTCTCCGGATACCAGGACGTAACTCGCCGGCGACGTTTCCAATACAGCGGACTTACCTGGCGTCCCATGGGCCTGGGTAGTCTACGGCCCCGTACGGACGGCATTAGTGTCCAATAACCTCCACGTGGACACCACATACAGATATTGACCTGCAGGTGTCTCTGTATACATTGGGAGGACGGGGAGTTAATAATAAACTATGTGGATGCTACGAACTGTGGTATAGGGGAAGTGTATTTGTTGTGGAGTACAAGATGTTTAAAATAAAGCAGTTGAAACGTCGCTATAAGAACAGTCTTATTGTTTTCATTAAAGCCCGTTTGACATTATAGTATTTTCGCCTATTTTCATACTATATTTCTAGACAGATTTTTGACCGAGTTCCATTTAATTTCCATGCTATCAACTCGTGTATAATCGATAATCTTCGGAATGTATCGTATTTTAAATCAAAATAAATGAATACCAACCGAACAAATTTGTACAGCTAACTTATTTTTGAAATGGATAAAATGCAAAAAATAAGGAGTTAGAAAAATTCATTTTAAATGTGTATATGTCATATTAGATATTTTATATTAATGTTATTGAAATGTTATTTATAACCTCACACTTTGCAAAATTAATGACATATAACAAAAGTTGGCAACTGTTGATATCACGACTTTGCGAATGCGAATTAACAATCTAGTACGAAACTCGTATAGAAATATACGGCCGGGCGTATATTTCTATACTAGAATCTCGGTTGAAAGACGGCTGAAAATTTCTGATTTACATTATGCTAGATTTGTCTAGAAATTTCTCGGAAGGACCTCGTACTAGAATCTATACAAAAAAAAGTATAATGTAAAACAGGCTTAAGTTAGGAAGCTAGTTGCTAGTTACATTCAAATTATATTATTGCCAAGTTTATATCTCTACCATTTTTGAATTATTGCCCCAAAAGTCAATATACCCCATATTTAGATAAAAACCTCATAATTTTCAAAAATCTAATTTTCATGCATCTAGATACTTCTTGATGCGCTGATTCCAAATTTTAAAACCGTAGGTCGATATCTCTTTTCGTTCTCGAGATATTTAGATTTAAAATTTTGCTCAAAACTGCCCATTTTTGGGTAATAACCCAAAAATGGGTCGAGATATGAATTTGGCGACAACACCATTCGATTCTACGGACAAATTTAGATAAGTACACCAATTTTCATAATTTTTCAACACCGCATACAATTTTTAAGCAAAATAACTGAAAATGGCCAATAATCGCAAAAATCTAAGGTGTACCCCTTAGGATTTTTTCAGATTTTGGCCATTTTCGGGGGTTTTCAAACTTTTATTCATAAAAAATGAACTGGTTGGACAAAAATTATGAAAATTGCTACACTTATGTAATTTTACCCGTAGAATCCAATGGTCGTGCCGCCTAACTCATATCTCGACCCATTTTTGGGTAATAACCCAAAAATGGGCAGTTTTGAGTAAAATTTTAAATCTAAATATCTCGAAAACGAAAAGAGATATCGACCTGCGGTTTCAAAATATGGAATCAGCGCAGTAAGAAGTATCTAGATACATAAAAATTAGATTTTTGAAAATTTTGAAGTTTTTATCTCAAAGTGGGGTATATTGACTTTTGGAACAATAATTCAACAATGGGTAGATATATAAACATGGTAGTAATATTATTTGCTTGTAAAGACAATGTTACGTAAGTGTACGCATTTTTAGAGTAAATGTATCTAGTAGCCTAAATAACTCCAAGGAAACCAGTTGAAAAATTAAAATGTTTGTAGGTAATTGAAACAAAAATGTGAGTTGTCAGTGTCAAAAATCCATTTACATTACTCAAGACTTTTTCTGCGAAATACATTTAATATTTCTTATTTTATTATTAATTAAATATTTAACATTATAGGTACATATCTTAATATATAAAACAAAGTCGGGTTAGTTACACCATTTATAATTCAAGAACGGCTGGACCGATTTTGATGATCTCTGATTAGTTGGATTCATCTCCGCCCTGAATAGCAGAATGACTATTAAAATATCGATTTACATAAAAAAAAAATAGTACACTACTTTTAAGGATTTTATGCTCTTTCTAATTATAGTGGAACGCAGCCAATTTAGCGACGTCTATCCACATAGTGGAAAAGTAAAAGTACAACGTGTTCTCACCCCTGCCGCTGTCTGTTAGTATATAACCAATAAAGGTTACATGTCGATTTGTTAGTTTTGTACGAGTCTTATTAATCCATACTAGGTAATATAATAAATGCGAAAGTAACTCTGTCTGTGTGTCTGTTACGTTTTCACGACTAAACGGCTGAATCAATTTGGATGAATTTTAGTATAGAGATACATTGGAACTTGGAGAAGGACATAGGCTACCTTTTGTCGCGAAAGTAAAACTTGAAGGGGTGAAATATGGGATGAAAGTTTGTGTGGAGAACCCATCATATCTTCCGCTGAACCAATTTTGATGAATTTTGATATAGAGATAGATTGGATCTTGGAGAAGGACGTAGGTTACCTTTTGTCGCGAAAATAAAACTTGAAAGGGGTGAAATAGGGGATGAAAGTTTGTATGGAGAATCCGTCATTTCTAAAGTTAGGGATATAAAAATTCTTTTTTATGCTTTTGGTAAGAAATAAAGAGTGTTTTAGCGTTTTTCAAACATCAAGGCGGTACAATAGGGGGTGATTTCAATTATTTTTTATCTTTGTATCTATAGTTAAATTTTAACGTTAGTAGATTTTCGATATTTGTGGGAGAGATAGTTTACATCATATGTACCTACATAAGTAAAACTACTCGAGACATGTTTAGAAACGGGCGTTGTTAGGTGCGGTGCGGGGATTGGGTGGGCAGTGGGCGGAGCCTGTTACATGTACGATGCGAGGCAGGTTGCCGGCTCCCTTCGCAGCGCATGCCTCCGAAGTAAATGTGAAAAATTACTGGTACACGTGTATCAATCGTTATTCTAGCTTTACCCGTGCGAAGCCGGGGCGGGTCAGCTAGTATACATATATACTAGGAATGACGATGAGTACCCGGGTACCCGGAACCTACCCGATTACCCGAAATATACCCGCTGCCCGTTAATTACTCGATACCTTTAATTACCCGAACAGTTTTCAGCTGCCGGAAAAATTGTATCTAAAAGAAGAGCTTTTTATTACCATACCATAATTATATTAAGTTTTTTTATAGAGATACAGTAGTTACATTATTTATTTGTATTACTTTTTATTTAATAAATATATGTAAACAACAATAATAAATTTCATTAAAAAGTAAGTTGTTAAGTAAATTGACGAATTATGTACATATATGTATTTAAAGGATAACGGGTAATTAAAGAGTAAAGGGTACTATCCGAGCAGTTTTTTGGGTTCTCGGGTAGCAAAATTATTGGAATTCGTCATTCCTAATATATACACATCAGAAATACCGCAAAACTCGTCAATGAATTTGAAGAATTTTGAACATTTAGAAGAGTAGAAGGAAACTTATTATAGAATGAATTAAAAAATATAAAAATATAGTAATAATTAGAATTTTTGTGTATGTACCAGAAACACAATAAGTACTTCTATAGCCTAATATGGAAATGGCGAGAGGTCTTGTGTTCGCCACAACAGATTTTTTAATGTAAATTAATACTATAAAATTTTTGGACTTCTTTTCTGAATTGCTAATTTACTCGTAAGTATTATTTCATTTTATAAAAAAATAATGAAATATTTGAAAAAAACATATTTTGCTATGTGTCGCTAGAAAGTTAAATGTCTATAATATTAATAAAAACTGGCAATAATTTTTGTTAGATATTATTTTTATCATATATTAACTAAAAAAAAATTAAATTGCAGCGGGTGGGCGAATTTCAATCATTTTTAACCGTCAAAAAGTGTACGGCCTTATATAATTATTATTAAGATGAATAGTAGAGTTCATTATTTATCGTATATGACATGAATAACATATAAATAATATACATCAACATCATATTATTCGTTTAATTGTTGCTATAGTTGGCAACATTGATAATTTTTATGTTCATACTATCAAAGCTATTATTTGAAAAATATTTGTATCGTGTTTGAAACATTTTGGTGAATTGTTGTAAAAGCCTATTTATAATAAAATAATGTTAAACGCAACGCAACGATGCAACGTAACTGTTAACGCAAATTTAAAATCTATGAATCTGCCAAAGGTATCACTTCTTATCAATCAGAAGAATTCGGAATATTTCCTTGAAATTCGGCTCACTTTTATTTATTGCCTTTATATGGCATAAATAAGTATAAATAAGGTTAGTATTATAAAATAATTTAAATAGAAATGAACAGTGACGAAAATATAGTATTTATTTTGTAGATGTGACAGTTCATGACCATGTCGGTAATACAGATTGCAATGTCTATAACTCTTTTCATAAAACCTCTGCAAACGTACTAGTACATGACGTCACATATCTAGTTACTTTTATTCAATTTTTATTAATGACGTGCATTGGCTGCTTGAATGATTTGGGTATATCATTTTGGTCAGAACTGTAAATGGCAAATATACAAAAACAAAATAAAGACATTTCTTTCATTCAATTTTGCACCAATTTCCTGCTGAGATACCTAACCTCTTTTGCTCCCATCCACGTCTTGCTCATCTTGGCCACAAACAATAACACCCCTGTATATGTGGGCGCTATTGGATCCATTTTTTGGATGAAATTAAAGCCATAAAGCAGCCCGAGCCCTTCGCAACATCCTTACCGTACGTGAGGACGCGGGTTAATGTCGTTAAGGAGTTGTTAAACGGCCGCGTGTGGGGATTACACATCCGCCTGTGCTTTATACAGGGGCGGGTGGGGAAGGGGGTAGAGTTCGGTGGAGGGGGTAAAGAAGGTGACACACGTTCCTACCAAAAGACATGTGTAGGATTTCATAAAAGAAATAGGGATACAGGGAAAATAATGTAATACAAAAAATAATATTGGATTATCTTTATCCTTTTACTTATTTTTATATTACCTAATAATACGGGGGTCACGCTAGAATTATTAATTAGGAAGGCAGGTAGGCAATAGAAACAAAATTTGTACAAGAAAGTTGACAAATTCAAATGTCTATAACATAGTTTGTACATGACAGATGTCAGTGTCAAAAATCAACAGTTTTAGTGACATTCTGAAAGCTTTTTCTGGGTAGTCCATTTCATTTTTCTTATTGTTTTATTAATTAAATATTTGAAATTGTAGGTAAAATGCATATATCCATAAGAAATACCGCCAATCTTGCTAATGAATTGGAAGAATCTCTGACATTTAGGAACTTCCTCATACAATAAAAAATAGATATAATTAGAATTGTATATGTGCAGAAGACATGTTAAATACAATAAATACAATATTTGGGTAAAGTTCTGTAACTTTTTGTTATAAAACGACGGTTCGATAGCGAAGTGAAATACAATACTTATATAACCTAATATGGAAATGGCGAGAGGTCTTGTGCTGGCCACAACAGATTTTTTTTAAAAAAACTGTTAATAACTTCGAATAAGGGTACTTTCGATGGATCAATTATAAACAAAATCTAATCACCTCTTCATATGGATGTAAAGAAGAGGAATACGAAAAAATTATAATTTTTAACTCTCGCTAAGAGAGGTATTGGATTCATGCTAAAATTCGCATATCCAGATTTTAATGAATAAGCACGATTTAAGGTCCCTAGAATCCGATTATAACATTTTTAAAATGATGTGTGTGTGTGTGGATATGTGTGTGTGTATATATGTATGTATATGGATGTTGGAGGCCCGATTTAAAAAATATTTAACTGCTTTTTCTTCAATCTGACATTCCTGGGAAGAGCTGAAAAGGTTTTGGTAACAATTGAACAACTGGAAGTAGTAGTTTTTTAGTAAAATTCTTCTAAATATAATTTTTTGGGAGTTTTTTTTATAAAATTCTCCATCTAATACACTTAAAATTTTTATTATATCTTGTATAGATTTAGAGATAAAGACACTATAATTTATAGAGTAAACTAATCGCAGAGGCTAAGGCACTAAGAAAACCAGTTGACAAATTCCAATGTTTATAACATAGTTTGTAAATGACACATGTCATTGTCAATTATCAACAGTTTTAGTGACATTCTGATAGATTTTTCTAGGAAGTATATTTAATCCTTCTTATTGTTTTATTAATTAAATATTTGAAATTATAGGTAAAATACATATATCCATCAGAATACCGCCAATCTGGTTAATAAATTGGAAGAATCTCTCATGTGTAGGAACTTCCTCATACAATGAAAAATAGATATAATTAGAATTATATGTGTGCAGAAGACATGTTAAATACAATAAAAAACAGTATTTGGGTAAATTTTTTGTTATAAAACGACGGTTCGAAAGCGAAGTGCAATACTATATTTATACCTAATATGGAAATTACGAGAGGTCTTGTGCTGGCCACAACAGATTTTTTTTTAAGAAAAACTCTTAAAAACTTTAATTAAGGGTACTTTCGATGGATCAATTATAACCAAAATCTAATCACCTCTTCATATAAAGAAGAGAAATTCGAAAAAATTATAATGTTTAGAATAGTAGTATTGGAATTATCGTCGGACACATACGCACACATACACACACACACATAGAAACATCTTAAAAATAGTAAGTTCGTATTGTAGGGACCCTAAAACGTTCTTATTCATTAAAATACATAAATAAAAACTCAACTCTTTTTTTTTGACCACAGCCAATACCTTCCTTACCTACAGGTGATAGAAAGTAAAAATATGATCCATGTATTTTATGCTCAACAAGTCAATAGCGTGATCCTTAATGCACCATTTATTTTATCACAATTTAACAACCCCCGCCTTTCTCAGCCATTCTATATTCATTATTACCTCCCTCAATACCTCATAAACATTGTTAATCCATATTATACTACCCTCTATATTCCTATGTTATAGTTGAGTGTTGGGTCTGCAATTTTAATGAATGTCCAGCCTGAAGGTGGCCGTGCAATATAGCCGGACCTGAGTCCTGGTTGGTTACCTCCTCGGGGACTGTTAGTCAAAGTGTTAGCGCCGAATCGACGACCAGACGACCAGCGTCCCGACGTCGACAATATACGTGCAGGTGGAAAGATATGGGCGGCTAGAGAGGTAGGAGATAGAGGAATTTAGGTCTTAGGACTTCGATGGAATAATAAATGTTTGCTGATGATGGTACATCTACTAGCGGATGTGATGAAGATATCTTTGAAAGAAAAAATCTGATGTGGCCAACACAAAACCTTACGCCATTTAAATTTTATTAATTTATATATACAGGTGTCTCAGGACGAGCTTACGCTATCTATATTTTAAATACTATTTAATATAATTTAACGAAATTTGGTATCTAGGGGTTATCCAACATGCCAGTTTTAACTAAAATATTTTCAAAGCAGTAGCACTTTCGGTTTGACCGGAAATTGACCTCAACTTTCTTATTTTAAATAGAATATGCTATATTTTATTTTACCATTGAATGCAGCGGAAAATTTTACATTTGAAGCAATAAAAACATTTTACTCATGATGAACTACTTCCGGCGTTATTCAACTTTTTTTGATTTTTTGTCTAAAATCCGGCACATTTTCAAAACTCTGTATATCGGGAATGAGATCAAATTTTTATAATGCATATATATATATATATATATATATATATATATATATATATGCATCGTTTTATGAGACTTTTTTTCGCACTTGTCAATTAGAATACTCGCCAAGGCTCGTTTTACCTCACGCTATTCTTGGTAAGGGAGGTATAGGGATCGTGCTAAAAGTCACATATCGAGATTTTAGTAAATTACTACATTTTAAGGTCCCTAGAATCCAATTTTAACATTTTCACGGTGATGTGTGTGTGTGTATGTGTGTGTGTGTATGTGTACGGATTTTGTTAGTGCTCTAACTCAAATAATATCATTTAGAAAATTCTGAAACCTTGTATTTCTATCCTATTCTAATATGAAAAGAAGCCATTAGATTTTGGTGTAAATCGGATAACCGGAAATGGCACTTTACTTGAAGCTCATAATGGTTTTTCTTCAAAAAATACTATTAAATGCCATTTTTTCGCATTTTATGTCTCATGAAAATTAAAAATTATTGAATTTTCTACAGGAATACATTAATACTTTTTCTATATATTTTACAGATAAATTTAAAATAAGTTTTTTTATTTGTCCCGAAGCCGATAAACACAATTCCTTTGTTACACAGTTCATATTTCAAATGAATGTAATTGACAGTAAATGTCACTGTCAAAAAACTAATCACTTCAAATTAATAATAGTGATATTTTAAAAAGAAAATAGTAAATAAAGCAATAGTTTTATGCAATGGAACAGTTTGCAGTGTTAGTAAATACTTAGGTATGTATTTAAATTAATAAAAATTAAATAGTGGGACGTTTTGTGTTGGCCACATCAGATTTTTTTAAATTTTGAAGCGTGCGTAAAAAATATGTCTTATAAAACTTGTTCTTTAATATACTATATCATCATGGCATATTACCCATTTTTGAGTGTGCCAATCTGCTTTATGCAGATTTCGGTAATGATGATGACATATTTGTACCGTGCGGGCGTTTACCAGGCGTCACCTCACGGGCACTCATAGTTGGCGTGGAGTGTGCACCACAGGGTCACTTTCGTGCCATTTAAAATTCGAAATATTTGGCGTCGGTCGAGATCGAACCCGAAAAGGGTAAGGAGTAAGGAACAGAAAGCAGCAGTGTTAGTAGAGTTGCAGGCAGTAAAGGAAAGGTTGGTAGATGCAGTTGGTCGACTGAACTGATGCAGTGGAGGCGATGTGCGATGCACTCCGTTATCTGTGTAAGCTCTCGCTGGACGCTACTGAACTGCACACAGGTTACGTTGGTGGTGTCTACATGAAGATAAAAGTTTCAGGAGGTCTTCTGTCTAAAATTCTACGAGATATATATACAGAGAATTTATTTTAAAATGCAACATTATGGTTCATGACTTCCATGGTTACTCACTATTGTCAAAAAATGACAGCAATAATATTTGTCCATTTTAAAATGCAACATTATAAATAGTATTCCAGCACAGGAGATACTTCCAGAACACATCACAAATGGTGTCAATTCTTATTACGACCGACTAGAATATTGCCTCAGTGTGAATGGGGGGTATTTTTTAACATTTATTACATGAATAACTAAAGAAAAAACCCCTTAACCTTAACAATAAATTTAAAAATTATATACGTATTTCGAGAACTAAGTTCTCATCATCAGTAGCAACTACAAAGTAAAAACAGAGAAGTTAAGATTACTCAGCATGTAAACCATGCCAGAGGTCAAAACAGCTCTGAGGAATAAGGGAGAGAACACGGGTTATATAGGGACAGGAGTCATAGGTGACTGGATACCTAATTGGGTAACTAAGATTAAACAGAGTAACTGTCTTATATTAACTCATATAATTTAGAATTTGGGATGGGACCTAGGTCCGCGTTCATCAATTTATCTTTAAATTTATGTATTATCAAACTCTCATGTGCGTCTAAATATCTATTATTATCAACTTGTTTCAATAATTTTATATTAGAATTGTCAATTTTATGATTATTAATAAACATATAAGCGACAAAAAGGGGTTTAGTAGAAATCAAATCACTGCTAAACTAAAAGAGATAATTTAGATTTTTTTTCAGACTTAGTACTAAAGGTGGGCGCTATGGGGGTGACCCAAACATTTTTTGTATAAAGTACAGTTATCGTGTTAAAAATAAATTTTAAAATAGCCATTTTTATGATGTTTTTCGAACTAAATTTAAATGCAATAGATATTAATAATTATGCAAAATAATTGGTCAGCCCCATGCATTGAACTATCTACTATATAATGGTATCAAGTTTGAAGTTATTACTTAATATTTACGAGTGTAGTTTCATTTCTATTAAAGTGCTGTTTAGCGTAGCACCGGCAATCGCCTTAAATGATAAATAAGCTGTTTTGGTATGGAATGTGAAGTAATATCTGCAGGATCTAATATTAGAAAAATCGAAACTAATAATGAATGTTGAATCTACTGACTCAAGTTTTAGTAGTTCGGATGATTCTGATGTAGACATAAATTTGCACATTTCAATATTCATTGCTTGCTTTTTCCGCCATTTTCATATCTGTTGTTATTTCAATCACAATGATCATGCGAAAAGACTGATTCAGAAGGGAAATTGGAATGGCGTGTTGTGATCACAAAATGTAAGAGTGGGGATAACGAATAACGAACGAAGAAACAATTTTCTTTTTTATCATGTTCACTTTGTTCAATTTTATCACGAATCACAGTCCGAAGAAACACGCCTGTATTCATATTTATTTATTTATTTTCTTTTAACTTTCCAAACTTTCCTGCCGTGTACCTTGCATCCTTGTCACCACTTACCCCTTCCTTTCTCCACCTTTTCCCCCACTCTTTCCACCCCCCTCCCCTCACATCAGCCACGTCAGTTAGGTTATCTCGGGCGACGAGCAGCCATCACGTGTAATTGTATTGTCGGTCATTGTGTAGTACACTGCGATGTACAGTAGACTATGGCGTATACTCTACGACATGTAGGTGTACATGCTGGAAAGTAAGGGATGAACGTGGGGTGGGGGAAGGGTTTAAACGGCAAGGGGGAAGGAAGGAAGAGATGAAGGGTAATTGTGACGGACGGCAGGAAGTTAGTGTCAAATTGGGGAAGGTTTTGATGGAGATTTGTAAATAAAGATGGATTAATCTGTTTTAATGGTATATTGAAAGTTTCAAAACTGCAAGGAAATAAGGCGCTTTGTTAGACGATTGGGCCCATAAACCAAATATTTAAAATATTTTAAATGAAAGTTCGTTTAATATTGAAGCAATTCGTGGTATCAAAAAGTCATAATTGTTTTTTGTATAACTGCATTTGATTTTTAATCTATAGCTATCTTTCTCACACCAGTTTCTGTAGTAGGCTGCGCGAGAAAGATACCAATAGTGTGACGTCATCTGTATCCCTGGAAATAAATTCAAATATCTCGCAAAGTAATTATTAAAAAATGTTTTTTTTATCTTAATTGTTATTGATTGAGTAGTACTTTAAAGATAAAGTGTACATTTTATTATATTTTGTTATGATTTATGGGCCTACCTCTCGCTAAAAGAGGTATTGGAATCATGCTATCCAGATTTTAGTGGATAAGCACGTTTTAAGGTCCCTAGAATCAGATTATAACATTTTTACGATGATGTCCGTATGTTGTATTTGTGGAGGTATCCATAGGATTCATGCTATCCAGATTTTAGTGAATAAGCATGTTTTAAGGTCCCTACAATTCAATTTTAACATTTCTACTATGGTGTGTGTGTTTGTATGTGTGTGTGTGCATGCGTGTGTGTGGTTGTTGGAATCACGATTTCTCAAATATTGTAAAATTGAAGACATTTTTAACTACGGATTCCTCCATCTGACATTCCTGGGAAGAGCTGATTAGATTTTGGTAACAATTTGACAACCGGAAGTATTAGTTTCTTTAAGAAAATCTTCTGAATATTATTTTTTGAAAATTTCTGTTATTACTATTATTGAAGAACATAAAATTCTACATCTGATACATTTAAAATTTTTATATTATATCTTGTATAGATTTAGAGAAAAAGGCACTGTAATATATAGAATAGTCTAATCGCAGAGGCTACGGCACTAAGGAACCCAGTTGACAAATTCAAATGTTTATAAATGACAGATGTTAGTGTCAAAAATCAACAGTTTTAGTGACATTCTGAAAGCTTTTTCTGGGAAGTACATTTAATCTTTCTTATTGTTTTATTAATTAAATATTTAAAATTATAGGTAAAATGCATATATCCACTAGAAATATCTCCATTCTTGTTAATGAATTGCAAGAATTTCAGACATTTAGGAACTTCCGCATATAATGAAACATAGAATTGTATGTGTGCAGAATAAATACAATAAAAAACATTATTTGGGTAAAATCTGTAATTTTTTTGTTAGAAAATGTCGGTTCGATAACGAAGTGCAATACAATAATTATGTAACGTAAAATGGAAATGGCGGGCGGTATTGTGCAGGTTACAACAGATTTTTTTTCAGATTAGTTAAAATGCTACATTTTGTTTTGTAGATTATGCTAAAATATTAGATAAATTGTCCAGAAAAATAATATCTAATTTAATTTCACCTGGACATCTCCAGTGGGTCGCAACGTAGACCAGGAAATAAATAATTTATACGTAACTGCGTGTCTGATTTTTTTCCAATATCTAATTATAATTTGTCAAAATTTCAACTTTTTTACCTTCCGTCAAAAGGAAGGTATTGTTTTTGGTCAAAAAAATCGGTGGTGAGTTTTTAATGTATAAGCACGTTTTAGGGTCCCTACAATACGAATGTACTATTTTTAAGATGATGTCTGTATGTGTGTATGTGTGTCCGTGTGTGTGTCTGTGTGTGTGTCTGTGTGTGTGTCTGTGTGTGTGTGTCTGTGTGTGTGTCTGTGTGTGTGTCTGTGTGTCCGTGTGTGTGTGTGTGTGACAATTTTTTCTCCGACGATAACTCCAAAACTACAATTCTAAAAATTATGATTCTTTCATTTTCCTCTTCTTTAGCACTATATGAAGAGCTGATTAGATTTTGGTTATAATTGGTCAACCGGAAGTACCCTTATTTGAAGTTTTTAACAGTTTTTCTTAAAAAAATGCAGTTAAATATTATTTTTTGACATTTTCTTATTATATTTATTAAAGAAAATACTCTTCTCTATATGGTTTGATTATTTATTTTCCTTCATATTTAATAGATGTAGAGTTAAAGCATTACAAAGAAATTAATTTTCAAAAATTAGTCAGCTTTGTTATTTATCATGGAAACAGCTGACATAATTATTCAAAAATATTTAATTGACAGATGTCAGTTGCAAGTGCAAAACCAAATATGGAAAAAAGTATAGGTTCTAAAATTGGTATGTCATAGTGTTGCTCGCAAGTGACCCGCAGAGAAAGGCCAAAGAGAAGATGGAAGGACATTACTTAGTGTAGTTTATGTTATAATTTTATTGGATTTATAGAACCTTTTCAAATGAACTTTTGGTATGGAATTTGTAAAAAATAGTATGTGTTCGTGTTCGATTTTACATGATATTATATAGAATCTGTTCCAAGGACCTTTTGGTATGGGATTTGTACAAAATACATCGAATTGACGGAAGGTCTTGTGCTGGCCACAACAGATTTTTTACTTTTAATCCGTTGTCTTTGACAACGATTTAAAAGTATTCACTGTGTTATAAACTGATATTTTTAACTCGCTAAGCAACCGTCAAAAAGATTACTAACAGTGGTCGTAGGAAAAAGGTATTTTTGCCCTTTGCATACATACTGGAATCCAACTCACACACATCACAAAGTCTAGTTTACATGCCTGTGTCTATTTGCAACAACAAACCCTGCCTTCAGCTTTCAGCTTTCAGTTTTCAGCCTTCACATATTGTCCGCCACGACAGGTCTTTAAAATCCAGATTCATCCTTGTTCGGTTGGTATCCCTTGCTAATTACAGCTCGTAGGACATCTGTACACTCATTACCAACTCGTCGTGCAGTCTAGTCCTTGTAGTCGTGGTCGTCAAACGGCGTCGCGACGCAGACGCCCTCTGCGGGGCTTTAATTAGGAACAGGATGATGGCCATTGTCCGTCCGTCCAAGACGTCGTATCTGACAAAGGAAGTCAGGCCTTTATAATCCCCGGCCCGCGCTATTAATAACAAAATTATGCGAAAAGGAAGATCGGACAATAAGCCAGTGTTATTACATACATGGGGTATTCGTAATACATTTATTATTCATTACTTATATTATATGATGTATGTTAAATGTGTATCTATATGAGGTTTTATTAAGAAGAAGAATTTGAGACGGTTTAATATTATCTTGTTTATTATTAATTGATTTCATAGTGGGCAATAGGGCTGTTGCAAGAATTTTTATATGACTTCTAAGTATTAAATTTGAAAAGATATTGTTCTTTAAAGAGCCTCAAATTTGAAAATATCACGAAATATCCTTTAGATATTTTACAATTAATTTTTGAAATTTGGATAAAATATTGAATAAGTCACGTGATCTGAAACAGAATGTGACGTCAGAGTACATACATCTTCAGCGGGGTGTCAAGTGTATTGTCAAAGTTGTCAAACAAGTGTCAAATAAGAATCACGACCAGAACTTTAAAGTAAAATATATTATCAATTTATATATAAATTCAGTTTTTATATTTTATTTTACCTCAACTCTTTAACACCCCTTATTTCGGTAGCAGTAAAACAATCGTTCTAATATAAATTCAGCCATCATCCAGCTATCGACCTTCGGTTAAGTGTCCGATTTAGCTTGAGTGTAATTTGAATTAGCCATAATTACTTTATTATTCATTTACAATGAGCAGTGTCAGCGTCAAATGTCAAATTAAAAGATTTTGTTATTAACATGTGACAAACTTTAGCCTACGTTTATTTATATAAATAATATGAATAAACGTAGGTGATGGAAAAACTATTTTCCTATTGGCTATTAATGATGTAATGTATGTGCTTCTACGTCACAGGAGTGGGGGGTAGTTTTTCAGGACGCCAATCTTTTTATTTAATTATTTCCACAAATAACAACAAATTATTAAAATAAAAATTATTACTAAGAAAATCATTGCATAAACTTTCATTTAAAATAGTTTTTGAAAAATGTGAAACAGGCTCATTGGTGAAACATATTATATTTTGTATTACCGCTCGTTAAGAGAGTATTGGATTCATGCTAAAATTCGCATATCCAGACTTTAGTGAATAAGCACGATTTAATGTCCCTAGAATCCGATTATGTGTGTATGTGTGTGTATGTGTATGTGTGCGTATGTGTATGTGTGCGTATGTGTATGTGTGTGTATGTGTATGTGTGTGTATGTGTGTGTGTATGATGTAGAGATGCACTCGATTTCGAGCTTTGGCCCGGCCCGGCCCGAAGCCCGCCTCGATTTCGAGTCGATCATCGAGCCGGGCCGAAGATATTTTTTATCGGGCCGAATCGGGCTAATCATTTTCCAAAATCGAGGCGAGTCGGACTTTTGATTTAGGCCCGGCCCGAAAATTCGAGCTTTTCGGGCCGGCCCGAAAAATCTTATAGTCCAGTCAAATGCACAGTTTCCTTAATATTTTAATGAAAATGGATGAAGTTAAAAAGGATCAAAATTATTTAATAACAACACACTTCACATATTAATAAATAAAAATGTATTATTTTACTTCAAGAATTCAATGTTATTCATTAAAGCATAATAATTATATTGTGATGTTTCTATTATTATTGTTATTACTCGTATACTTAAATAAAAGTAAATTAAAATTATATTTTTTATACAAGATTTGTGAAAAAGTTGTTTAAATTCTTTGGTAAACAAAGTGTTAAATACTCGTAGGTCTGTAATTTTTATATCAAACATACACTAGAAGGGTCTCTTTTTTAACTACTTATGTTAACTAATGTTGAAAGTTATAAGAATGTAGAGGTTTTTTATAAGTTTGACACGAAAAAAGTTAAACATTTCGCCTTAACATAAAAATCAACATTAGGAATGCCGGATGCACCCAATTTCGAGCTTTGGCCCGGCCCGGCCCGATTTCGAGTCAATTTTCGAACCGGGGTTGCAAATTTTTTTGTCAAGTCGATCTTCGAGTCGGTCCGGTAATTTTTATTTTCGGGCTGAGTCGATCTAAACCTGAAAGCCCGGCCCGGCCCGCCCGAATGCATCTCTAATACATACACACACACACACACACACACACACACACACATACACACATCCATACACACACATCCACACACATACACACATCCACACACATACACGCATCCACACACACAGACATCATTTTAAAAATGTTATACTCTGATTCTAGGGACCTTAAATTGTGCTTATTTACTAAAATCTGTATACAGTGTGTCCCATTTAGAGGTGCCACCATTGGGATCTCGAGAACTATAAGAGATACGATGTCGGTTAAATGGAACTTTTTGTGCGCCTTTGGGAGGCCATCTCAGATGCGCTTTTATTTTTCCAAAAATTCTCATAGGGCACTAGATAATGACGAAAAACTGAATATTGTTGATTTTTTCTTTTTCAAATAACTTGTAAACTATTAATAATTGAGAAAAAAGTTTCAAATATAAAAGATAGATATTTTTATTAACTAACCAGTGGCGTACGAAATAAATTTTTATATCTGTAAATTTTTGAGATATAACACAAACTTATATTTTTTTAAATGGAACTCATATCTGATTTTAGTCTCAAAAAAATAAATATTTTTTTCTCTTTTCAACGATGTAAGGGTTATTATGTTTTATATTTGTTTTGCCTTCAAAAATTATTATTTTTTCCTTATTTTGTATTAAATTTACAATTATTTTGAAAATATTGGTAGATTTCTATTTGGAAATACTCCTTGTATTTAAATAATTTGTTTCCTTAAAAATATTTGCTCAAAATTCGTATCAAATTAATTTTTATATTTTGTATCAGCTCGCCCTTGGCACATCATAGTGTAATTTGTAATTATGGGTCTAGAATGAAAATATTAAGTAATAAAGACATAAAACAAATTATGTTGATCAAATACAATATAATTAATAAAAATAATAATGTTTTTTTGGGAAATAATTAGAAAATTCAGGAAAATAAAGAGAAAAATTAAATTTGAGGAGCAAAACAAATATAAAACATAATAACCCTTACACCACTGAAAAGAGAAAAAAATATTGATTTTTTTGAGACTAAAATCAGATATGGGTTCCATTTAAAAAAATATAAGTTTGTGTTATATCTCGAAAATTTACGTATATGAAAATTTATTTCGTACGCCACTGGTTAGTTAATAAAAATATCTATCTTTTATATTTGAAACGTTTTTCTCAATTACTAATAGTTTAGAAGTTATTTGAGAAAGAAAAAATCAACAATATTCAGTTTTTCGTCATTATCTAGTGTCCTATGAGAATTTTTGGAAAAACAAAAGCACATCTGAGATGACCTCCCAAAGGTGCACAAAAAGTTCCATTTAACCGACATCGTATCTCTTATAGTTCTCGAGATCCCAATGGTGGCCCCTCTAAATGGGACATACTGTATATGCGAATTTTAGCATGAATCCAATACCTCTCTTAGCGAGAGGTAAAAATGTGAAACAGGCTCATTACAAAACATCTTTCACCATTTACATCTTAGAGTGCGTATTCTCTGTCTGTGGGAAACCGTCATCTTTTCCTCTTTTGCTAATTGCCGTATTGATCTCCTTAGCGTTTTTCGTTGATGGCTGCACATTTCGTATTATATTTGTCATTGTCTTCGCCGCTTCTAACGTCTTCGCGTCTCCGCCAGGCCACAATTGGGTGTAATTTCATAATGATATATGTTTTCCATTACATAAATCTTTATAACTAATTTATTTCTCGGCAGACGGACATAATTCTTAACGACATGGCAAAGTATTATTATGCGAATAAATACTGAAATGTCAGAACTAAATGCTATGTGGGATCACCTCGTGTAATGAGCCCATTCCGTGACGACGTTCATATCCGCTTCCGGCTCCCCCACTACTCAATAACGGGGGTGCGCGCGCATTTTAAAAAGGAAAGATCACCGGAAGAATGAGACTTGAAAGTTGATGGTTTGTGGTTTTTTTTATTAATTGACTCTCTAAAAGATATCGAAATGATCTTGCGGTATTGTGAATTTCGAATATAAGTTATCTATGAAGGAAAGCAAGAGTGTGTAGGTACAGTTAATAAAAATCTGTTGTGGCCAGCACAATTCCTCCCGCCATTTCCATTTTATGTTATATAAGTATTGTATTGCACTTCGATATCGAACCGTTGTTTTATAACAAGAAAATTACAGAGCTTTACCCAAATATTGTTTTTATTGTATTTAACATGTCTTCTGCACACATACAATTCTTATTATATCTATTTTTCATTGTATGAGGAAGTTCCTAAATGTCAGAGATTCTTCCAATTCATTAACAAGATTGGCGGTAATTCTAATGGAATATGCAGAATACCTACCATTTTAAATATTTAATTAGTAAAACCATAAGAAAGATTAAATGTAGTTGATTTTTGACACTGACATCTGTCATTTACAAACTATGTTATAAACATTTGAATGTGTCAACTGGTTTCCTCAGTGTAGTTTAGCCTCTGCGATGTACTACATCCGATTATTATATATACGAGTATTATAGTGTCTTTATCTCTAAAACTATACAAGATATAATAAAATTTTAAGTGTATCAGATGGAGAATGTATGTTCTTCAATATTTGTAATAACAAAAATTTCCAAAAGATTATATTTAGACACAGACACACACACACACACACACACACACACACACACACACACACACACACACACATCACACTAGAGATGCATTCGAGCCGGGCCGGGCCGGGCCGGGCTTTGAGGTTTGGATCGACTCGGCCCGAAAATAAAAATTACCGGCCCGACTCGAAGATCGACTCGACAAAAAAATTAGCTAGACCGGCTCGAAAATTGACTCGAAATCGGGCCGGGTTTCGAGCCGGGCCGGGCCAAAGCTCGAAATTGGGTGCATCCGGCATTCCTAATGTTGATTTTTATGTTAAGGCGAAATGTTTAACTTTTTTCGTGTCAAACTTATAAAAAACCTTTACATTCTTATAACTTTTAACATTAATTAACATAAGTAGTTAAAAAAGAGACCCTTCTAGTGTAAGTTTGTTATAAAAATTACAGACCTACGAGTATTTAACACTTTGTTTACCAAAGAATTTAAACAAATTTTTCACAACTCATATAAAAAAATATAATTTTAATTTATATAAGGATTTTTTATCTAACTTTGTTTTTGCTCAAAAATAGGACAAGAAATCATTATGGTAGGAACAAAAATCACTCTTATTTAAGTATACGAGTAATAACAATAATAATAGCAACATCACAATATAATTATTATGCTTTAATTAATAACCTTGAATTCTTGAAGTAAAATAATACATTTTTATTTATTAATATGTGAAGTATGTTGTTATTAAATAATTTGATCCTTTTTAACTTCATCCATTTTCATTAAAATATTAAGGAAACTGTGCATTTGATTGAACTATAAGATTTTTCGGGTCGGCCCGAAAAGCTCGAATTTTCGGGCCGGGCCAAAATCAAAAGTCCGACGCGATTTTTGAAAATGATTAGCTCGATTCGGCCCGATAAAAAATATTTTCGACCCGGCTCGATGATCAACTCGAAATCGAGGCAGGCTTCGGGCCGGGCCGGGCCAAAGCTCGAAATCGAGTGCATCTCTAGTGGACAGTGGTTCTTAGATAGATTCGAGAAGTGGACGCTAGAAATGTCCGCTAAATTCCGCCTTGTCCAGGTGAGACAGTTCACTAATTCATTTATGGCTCTATCTGGACAGTGCAGTAGATACTTCTTTTTCTTTTAATACCTTGTCTCATTTGCCTTTGGACGAAGTTAAATCTACTTCCTGGATCGTCAGATGTATCTTGCTTGTAACTGTTCCTCCCCCAGCTATATATTCTTGCAGAATACTTTCTCTGGTAAAGATGATCTGAAAAAAAGGTTTTCTGCTTTGTGGAGACGTTGGTCCCACCCCCCAAATCTTGAGGGATGGTTAAGCCCTGCCACCACGACAAGGTCTCTCCACTTGGGCAGGGAACCCTGTCCAAACCTCCTGCGATTCAAAGGAGTTGAGGACAGAGCCACCCCGGTCTAAACCACGACTGGGGTGTCACCTGAAAACCTTACTAAACCCTACCTATCTCATTTTAGCTATTGAATCGCCCGCGATCATGATACGAAATGGCCTAACAATGAATGATCCTAACAGTGGGAAGGAAACAGGTTGGGAAACGAAGCCGGCTCAGGACCAGCAGCTCAACCACCCCATGCGCACTATAGCTTTTACCCTATAGTGGCATGACATGTTTGATGCATCGGCTTCGCCTTTTTGGTGCCCTTCTAAGGCCCCCCGACAATTTGTGAGAGACCATAGAGAGTTCGGATGAATATTATAACATCAGAACGACATTATAATATTCAGAGCCACCTAGGAAAAAAATACATACATAAATACAATCCCAAAATCCCACCCCAAACTTATAATAATATCGGACGCGAAACAAAAATAAAATTTGCAAAAATTAACCATACAAACCCCAAACTATATATTTCACAATTTTATACTTTTGGTACAATAAAATTTTTTAAACCTATATTCGCGACCTCGTTGTTTCGAACAAAAATCCGAATATTTTCGCGCCTTTATTTCGCGGGAGTTTCTTCCGGATCGTCTGGATGGCCTCGAGGCTTAGCAAAGCCCTCAAGGCCTTGCTAAAATTCCCGGTCCCTCGTGGTCCCCCGTTGTCCAGGCCAATTGACCTGACCTAATCGACTCGGACCTCATGCCGAATTACACGAGCTAATACAAACAAAACAAACAATCCGGACCTCATGCCGGGTTAAGCTACAGTTAAGTTAAATTTAAGTTAGTTGGGATGACGATATTGTCCCACGTTGTCCCCCGTTGTCCAGGTCGTTAGCCTGGCCTAAACGCGCCAAACTCTCATAGCTTGGTAACACGAGCTAACGCCTAGGGAAAAACGGAACGAAAACTATACGAGTTCGGACCTCATGCCGGCTACGCGAGCAAATATACCCGAACGAAAACTAGTCAGATTTAATGTAAAAGTTAAATTTAATGTTAAAGTTAGGATGACGACGCGCCCCCTTAAACTAAACTAAACTAAAACTAAACTTAACTATGCTGTACTGCAATGAATGTTTTTGTTATAATAGAGCCTCAATTCCAACGATTATCTTAATGCGTAAAAGCTGTAGCTAATAACTAAGCGCTATTCGTAAAACATTTACTACTATTTCCAGCTTTGTATAAGGAATACTTATTAAGAATTAAGAGCAATGCGTAAGAACAAAAGTTTGCGAACTTCTAACCTGAACTGTCAACTGTCAGTCCATTTTATAATTTCCAATTTTTTAAATTTTCGGTATGGATATATAGAAAATTATATACATAACATATTTAAAAAAATAAATGTTGCCGTAATGGCAGTCTGCTAGACAAAAAGTAGGAAGAGAAAAAATTGTAACATTTCTGTTGAATTAGACACAAAACAAATGATATCCTACTAAATTGTCAAAATGTATTAAGCTTTATGCATTAAAACATTCGGTGGAAATGAGGCTTTATTCATTAGAAATTTTTTGAACATATTTTTGTTTTTATAATTGTTTACTTTTAATATATACTGACCATTTTTATGTGACATCTTTTTCCTAAATATCCTGACTATCTCTTTCAAAATTGGTAGAGCAAAATAAAAATTATTTATTAGTTATTTTATATAAATTCAAAATGTATTAATATTTACTAAATAATTATAAAATTAACAGATATTACTTTCCCCAGATATGGGTGTAGCAATAACCTATATTCCCTAACAATCTCATGCCATCTAGATTATGCAAAATTAAAATTACTTTTCGAAGTGTTTTTAAATAAATTCAAAATATACTAATATTTACTAATAATTACGAATGACATTATTTTTACTCAAAACTAGATGTAGTATTAACTTAAATGCCCTAAAAATCTCTAGTCATATAAAGAAAATATAATCAAAATTATCTTTAATGTGAAATCATTTTTAAATATTTTGTAACTAAATATTTTATCAGTGTCACATCTTTTGCCCATTATTGGGTGTAGAAATCTAAATAAAACACAATCACACTCTCATTCAGGGGTTACATTCACTCAAATAAAACTCCGAATTTTTCTTTGAATTTTTTCATTTTTTTTTGTTTTTTTTTTTTGTTTACCCATGTATTCATCCAGACTCACTCAACTTCCATTCCTTATTATTTCCATTTTATTTTGAATTTCTAATATTCATTTTTTGGTAATAAAAAAATTAACATTCATTGCATGTACAGCAACTTCCCAGCAAAATTGTAATTGTTGTATTTTAAAAATATTGTTTTTAATAATTTTACAAAACATTCGCACATATTTGGAAAATATGTATCATGTTTTTGTGATTTTATAAAATATTTTTATTATTATTATTTGGTCATATATTTGACATTTTCTCTTCAGCTAATAATTATTAAGATCTTGATTTGAATCTAAGCTAATTGATATATGAAGTATAAAATATTTTAATTTGAGAAATAAAAAAATTAAAATCAGATATTTAAAATTATAATGGAACATTTTATGTTAGCATTTTTAAAAGCAAATATATAAATATAAGTAATTTATTATTAATAAACAATTACTTGTGTTAACTGCATTAAATATTTAATTATCAAAATTAAACTATTTCAATCGAGACATGTCATGTTGGCAGGATTTTTAAAAGCTAATATTATAAATAAAAAATTATATTTAAATTATTCTTTCATAATATGAACATCATTAAATGCAAACTAATAAAATTGTTAAAGAAAGTGCAAAAAAAAAAACTGAGTACAAGAATGGCTGCCCTATCTTAGTCTAACTTATTCTAAGCTATCTTATTCTACTTATCCTATACTTAACTAAAGCTAGTCCTACTCTATAAAATTTCCCGGGCAATTTTATAGAGCAAGATTTCGCTTACTCATTCGCTCACACACTGTCATCCTTTTATAACTAGTGCCACATTGTACTCAGTTTTATAATTATTAAAAATTGAAATTAAATATTGTATCATATCTAATTATACATGTTATGAAATAGTGTATGTATACAAAAAAAAAAAATCCGTGCCAACAATCTATGAAACATTTAGAAATATTTTTTTTCATTATGATTTAGATTTTTATTATGATAAATTAATTTTATAACCAATTTATTGCTTTATAGTTTATTTTTTTAATTATTATGAATATTAGAAAAAATAGTGCATGCAACTTATGTATAATGACTATTAATACGCATGATTTACGATACTCGCTATGGCTCGTATCGTAAACTTCATGCTCGTGTATTAAAAGCTATCATTATAAACTCGTTGCATAATATACTATTACATGTAAAAGTATTTAGATTCTATTTACAAAAAATTGAAATATATTTAGGGTATATTGTACTGCGATGTCTTATACCTTTAAGTGGGTATAGCAATAGTTATTAGCTTAAAGGAAGATGCCAAAATATTGACCAAAAAAATTTTGAATAAAAATTTTGTAAAAAAATTCTACAAATTTTTTAAATTAAGAAGAATATCAAATTAAAATTTAATATGTATGTAATAAATTAGTATGTAATAATGAAAAATTTCAAGGGCTTATTACCCATTATTGGATGTACCAATCTGCTATTTACTTCAATATCCAAAAATTAAAAAGAAAACTTTTTTAATTTGCTGGGAAGTTTACCTTAAAATTATTACGGGTACCTTGATTCAAGTTAAACTTGAATTTACCAAATACCAATATATAGGATATCCCTCGTTGTCCTTCTTCCTTCTAGACCAGGAAACCATCCTTCGTCCTTCTGGGCCAGGAAGTCAGGATCTAGATCTGGGCGCACTATTTTATTAAACACTGTTTTTATTGACTCTAATATTAAAGAAATTATTTTTAAAAGTTAAAAATTTGCTGGGCAGAGGTAACTACCACAGATAGATGTGAACTTGACAAAATTCAAAATTCAAATGACTGTTAGGTTGTTCGTTAGGAAGTATTTATAATTTTAATAATTAAATTAGTCAGTTAACTTTTATAATATAGTAGCAAGCTATGACGTAAGGTTGCGCGATTAAATAAGAAATAAGACAGACAAAAATTATTAGAGGTAGATATTTACAGTTACACAAAAAAGTCTCCGTACGATAATAATTTTAATCTATTTTAGGAAAAATAATAGTCTGAAACCCAACGTACATATTTAATTTTCTTTTAATCCAAAATTAAATTCATTATATTACGTTATTATAAATAAAAAAATCTGTTGTGGCCAGCACAAGACCTCTCGCCATTTCCATTTTATGTTATATAAGTATTGTATTGCATTTCGCTATCGAACCCAAATACTGTATTTTATTGTATTTAACATGTCTTCTGCACACATACAATTCTAATTATATCTATTTTTCATTGTATGAGGAAGTTCCTAAATGTCAGAGATTCTACCAATTCATTAACAAGATTGGAGTTATTTTTGATGGATGTATGCATGTTACCTATAATTTTAAATATTTAATTAATAAAACCATAAGAAAGACTAAATGTGCTTCCCAGAAAAAGCTTTCAGAATGCAACTAAAACTTTTGATTTTTGACACTGACATCTGTTATTTACAAATTATGTTATAAACATTTCAATTTGTCAACTGGTTTCGTTAGTGTAGTTTAGACTACTCGACTTATTACATCCCGTTATTCTATATATTATAGTGTCTTTATCTCTAAATTTATAGAAGATATAATAAAAATTTTAAATGTATAAATAAATAAATAAATAAATATATCATCACGGCATATTACCCATTTCTGGGTGTGCCAATCTGCTTTATCGCAGATATCGGTAATGATGATGACATATTTGTACCGTGCGGCCGCTTAACAGGCGTCACCTCACGGACACTCACTGCTGGCGTGGAGAGTGCACCACAGGGGTCACTTTTGTGCCATTTAAAATTCGAAATATTTGGCGTCGGTCGGGATCGAACCCGGTACCCCCAGGTTCGCGACCAGACACTCAGGCACGAGGCCACGGGACCCCATAAAAATATATAGTTATATATATATATATATATATATATATATATATATTTACATCCCACTACCATTGTGGCGTCCCCTGTGTAATTTTCTACATTCAAAGTGACGTCCTTGTGCATAAGACGTCCGTATACCGGACGTCACATGCACATGGCCTTATAAATTTTTTTCTGGCATCAGAGGGGCCTCTAGTATCGTATAGCAAAATTTGTTATGGACGTCAGAATGATAGCGGAATGGAAAATGTATATTTTTTGTAGTTCAAAAAAATTCCACTTGCGGAGCTAGTGTCGTCCGGCGTATATACGCTGTATATACTGAAGTTTCATTCCAGCGACATTCTGAACTCCGTACACTTGGCAACACTGGAACATTGGGTTACTACATTAGCGCGCAACTCTTCTAATCGTATTTAAAGCTACTTTGTGCACACATGATGGTATTTAAATTAATATTTATGTAATCAAACTTTTGTTTTGCAAAATCCTCTTAGTAAATACAAAGTCAAAATGTATGGTTTCAATGTAATAAATTTAAAAAATGTAATTATTTAAATACTCATATCATAAAGCTGAATTATTAATTACAAAATATTGTGTAAATTGTAAATAAAAGCCAAATGTATGGGATTAATGATTAAATGTATGGAATAAATATGAGAACGGTATACCACAGTGAAATAAATAAATAAAATATTTATAAACTTTTGATCTAAAATACGAAGACCGAAATTTGAAGTGTCGAAAAAGAGAGTGTAGAAATAATTATTAAAAGTAAAATCTAATGTGGCCAACACAAAACCTCCCGCTATTTAATTTTTATTAATTTAAATACATACCTACGTATTTACTAACGCTGCAAACTGTTCAATTGCAGAAAACTATTGCTTTATTTACTATTTTCTTTTTAAAATGTCACTATTATTAATTTAAAGTGATTAGCTTTTTGACAGTGACATTTACTGTCAGTTGCATTCATTAGAAATATGAACTGTGTAACAAAGGAATTGTGTTTATCTTAGACTTCGGGACTAATAAAAAAAATATTTTTAAATTTATCTGTAAAATATATAGAAAAAGTATTAACGTATTCCTATAAAAAATTCAATAATCTTTAATTTTAAAAAGACATAAAATGCGAAAAAATGGCATTTAATGGTATTTTTTTAAGAAAAACCATTATGAGCTTCAGGTAAAGTGCCATTTCCGGTTATCCGATTTACACCAAAATCTAATGGCTTCTTTTCATATTGGAGTAGGATAGAAATACAAGGTTTCAGAATTTTCTGACTGATAGTATTTGAGTTAGAGGGAAGACAAAATCCATACACATACACACTTATACACACACATACAGACATCACCTTGAAAATGTTAAAATTGGATTCTAGGGACCTTAAAACGTGGTCATTTACTAAAATCTCGATAAGTGATTTTTAGCACGATTCCTATATCTCCCTTACCAAGGGTAGCGGAAGGTAAAAAATGTTTTAAACGTGAATATGTACTACAAACGATTTATTACATATAGATATTTTTTACTCTAGGTACTTCTTCGTATTTCTCCTCTACTTACGGAGGTGTTTCAATAAATTGTTTTCAATAGGGCTGTTGCAAGAATTTTTATATGACTTCTAAATATTAAATTTGAAAAGATATTGTTCTTTAAAGAACATCAAATTTGAAAATATCACGAAATATCCTTTAGATATTTTACAATTAATTTTTGAAATTTGGATAAAATTTTGAATAAGTCACGTGATCTGAAACAGAATGTGACGTCAGAGTACATACATCTTCAGCGGTTCTAAGGTGTCAAGTGTATTGTCAAAGTTGTCAAACAAGTGTCAAATAAGAATCACGACCAGAACTTTAAAGTAAAATATATTATCAATTTATATAATAAATTCAGTTATTATATTTTATTTTACCTCAACTCTTTAACACCCCTTATTTCGGTAGCAGTAAAACAAGCGTTCTGATATAAATTCAGCCATCATCCAGCTATCGACCTTCGGTTAATTGTCCGATTTAGCTTGAGTGTAATTTGAATTAGCCATTATTACTTTATTATTCATTTACAATGAGCAATGTCAGCGTCAAATGTCAAATTAAAAGATTTTGTTATTAACATGTGACAAACTTTAGCCTACGTTTATTTATATAAATAATATGAATAAACGTAGGTGATGGAAAAACTATTTTGGCTATTAATGATGTAATGTATGTGCTTCTACGTCAAAGGAGTGGGGGGTAGTTTTTCAGGACGCCAATCTTTTTATTTAATTAATTCCACAAATAACAACAAATTATTAAAATAAAAATTATTACTAAGAAAATCACTCAATAAACTTTCATTTAAAATAGTTTTTGAAAAATGTGAAACAGGCTCATTAGAAAATATTTTTATACATTTTAGATAGTTAATATACGTTAAAAAATTACTTTTCACCTCCCGCTACCCGTGGTAAGGGAGGTATAGGGATCGTACTAAAAATCACGTATCGAGATTTTAGTAAATGACCACGTTTTAAGTCCCTAGAATCTAATTTTAACATTTTCACGATGATGTCTGTATGTGTGTATGTGTGTGTATATGTGTGTACTCAAATACTATCAATCAGAAAATTCTGAAACCTTGTATTTCTATCCTATTCTAATATGAAAAGAAGCCATTAGATTTTGGTGTAAATCAGACAACCGGAAATGGTACTTTACCTGAAGCTCATAATGGCTTTTCTTCAAAAAATACCATTAAATGCAATATTTTGGCATTTTATGTCTTATGAAAATTAAACATTATTGAATTTTCTACAGGAATACATTAATACTTTTTCTATATATTTTACAGATAAATTTAAAAATAATTGTTTTTATTAGTCGCGAAGCCTAAGACAAACACAATTCCATTGTTACACAGGTCATATTTCAAATGAATGTAACTGACAGTAAATGTCATTCAAAAAACTAATCACTTCAAATTAATAATAGTGACATTTTAAAAAGAAAATAGTAAATAAAGCAATAGTTTTCTGCAATGGAACAGTTTGCGGCGTTCGAAATACGTAGGTATGTATTTAAATTAATAAAAATTAAATAGCGGTAGGTTTTGTGTTGGCCACATCAGATTTTTATTATATTGTAATTTGAAAAATTTTATTATATGCGCTAGTGAGATATGTAAAAATATAAATAATCAAAAGTAATGACTTTTAAAAACACCGTATTTTTATTGCAATCTATATGCAAACATTGCAAACTTAGAAAAAAACGCAGATAAGTAAATTAATAATATGTCTATTATTGTAATATCCGTAAAAATTTCAATTTATTGCAAAAATAGCCGAAATGAATTCAAACGGCTGCTTTTCATATGTTTTCACTATTTTATTGACTTATGAAAAATAATTTGTTGAACAAATACATATTTACTTAGAATAAGTGTATTAAAACCGGAATTGAATATTAATAATAAGCTTATTATTATAAATTTCATAAAAATTTGAATTTATTGTAAAAATAGCCGAAGTGCATCCAAACGATTGCTTTTCACATATTTTCACTATTTACAAATAATTTGTTTAACAAACACCTATTTACTTGGAATAAACATATTAATACCCGAGATTAAATTCATGTTAATCTTATTATTATAATTTTCGTAAAAATTAGAATTTATTGCACAAATAGCCGAAGTGAACCAAAATGGTTGTTTTGCAGATATTTTTCACTGTTTTATTGACATGTAACAAATAATTTGTCATCAAATAAAATTTTTACCTCCCGCTACCGTAGGCAAGGGAGCTATAGGGATCATGCTAAAAATCGCATATAGAGATTTCAGTGAATAAGCACGTTTTGATGTCCCCAGAATCCGATTTTAATATATTTACAATGATGTCTGTAGGTACGTATGTGTGTGTGTGTGTGTATGTGTGTGTGCGCGTGTGCGTGCGTGTGTGTGTGCGCGTGTGTGCGTGCGTGTGTTTTTGTGTGTGTGTGTGTGTGTGTGTGTGTGTGTGTGTGTGTGTGTGTGTGGATCTTGTGAACACGATTACTCAAATACCATCAATCAGAATATTTTGAAATTTTGGATACCCATTCTATACTAATGTGGGAAGAGCTCATTAGTTTTTAGTGTATATCGGAAATATTACTTGTACAAGCTTTTAATAGTTTTTCTTGAAAAAAATACATAGAATATAATAGGTAAAATGTATTAACGGCAGGGCTTTTTTGTAATGTAACGCACCGGAACGGCACCTTTTTTCGACGGGTTTGCGTTTTTTTTTTTAAATTATTTACTATTTTATTTATTTTGATAATGTTATTGTGTTGTGGATATAAAAATTACGCCAATGAAATATTCACACATCTGAAGCACAGTATAAATATAAACAGTTTTGCACTTCTCAGCGGACTTTTTAATATAGTAATTCGACAGCACATCGCCTTCGACTCCTGGTTTATACATACACGCATAATAATAAATGACAAAAATATACGCTTTGTTAAATATTTACACACAAGCTGTGCAGGTGGCAATTATTATGAATTTTTATTAGTGTCATAAATTAATGTCAGCATATATTTTTTTTCAATAAAAAACATCCAAAATTATTTATTTATTTATTTTTGTACATGAAAGTGTAAAAATATGCTGCTTCACATCCCTTGAAAAATTTTAACTTTCAATTATATGGCATTTGACCTTGAATAAAAAAAAATTTTTTTGCATGATATACCGCCCCACCAAAATTTTGGCCGCTGATAAAATGTATGTTCCGGCACCTTTTTTAAACAAAAAAAGCACTCTTTAACGGATTTCTCGGCGGTGATGTAAGGAATTATATTGTTGTTATTCCATAAAGTGGTTCATTTTATTTAAATTTCCAATATTTCGTTACACATTTTGTAACTTCATCAGGAAATAAATTAGTTTTAATTGGTGTAATCGCTTGACAGATTGATAAATTCAGAAACATTCAATTTTGTTATTGTTGCTTGTTTATGCTCTGCACTGATTTACATATTATTGTAAGAATTTTGTATAAATATAAGTATAAAATATAAGTTACATCAAAAGAAAACTTGTAAAATTTACTCAGTGAGCATCACATGTTGGCCGAAATGTGTGGGCCCACACTTTTATTCCTTGATGAAGTTACAAAATGTGTAACGAAATATTGGATATTTAAATAAAATGAACTACTTTATGGAATAACAACAATATAATTCCTTACAAGCACCGCCGAGAAATCCGTTAATACATTGTATCTATCAACAAGTACGGCGTTACTTCCTCCTAACATTGAATATAATATTTCAGTAACTTACTTAAAAATTAAATATAATGATACAATCTTGAATTTTACGATAATAGTATTTAGTAAATAACTTACAATATGAATTTATAAAATAAATTATTTATATATATCATCTTGCCTATGCGACAAACAAAAACAATATTTTAAAAACAATTTTGATATATTTAAACAAATGTCACTGTCAGGAAGCAATTACATTACCTTGTGTAAAGATACGAGTTTTTCTATTAGTTTTGACAATATTCGTGAAATTTATTTTGTGTATGATATATTTGTTAAATGTAAAATAAAGTTTGTTATGAGTGAATGAAAATATATGTACTTTTTAATTGTAAGATTTTGGGGCTATTTAAATAAATAAATTTAAATTTTCACATATTTACATTTACCGTCAGAGAAAATGGAATTGTTGTTCTTGTACACCAAGTGCAAGAACATTTCACATTTCTTACTTGTATACCGGGTATCTACTTTATTTTTGTTATATGTATAAGTAAACAGTAAAATTTTAATTTGGAGAAATATTTTTCCTAACAATTTTAGAACAAAAGTGTTAAGTATTAAAAATGACATTTTAAATAAACAAATTAGAAGTTCCATTTTCAAATTGCTTACGGATTGCCAAAAGAAATTATCATTATCAAACATTGTAGATATCTATGATGTTTGCAGCTAAGTATGCATATTGTTGTGAGTGTGCTTTGGTTTCTACATCAGAATAATGTATTTAATATTGGCAACGCTGCTGGACGTCACTGTAACGGTAGTATGGATAAAAATATACAAATTGGACGTCATAAGTACTGATTATGTATGAAGTATATACTGTGGACGCCGGATTCACTCAGTATGGAGGAGCTCATAATGTCGTCAAATGAACGGAAACGTATATCGTTGTAAATCGACTTTATTGAAATTTGAACCGAAATTCATAATCAGGGGGAAAAATAAGTAGATATACTTTATAAAGTCGAAGCCTATCTCTATTCCTTTCGGTGGTTGCCACAATGTCCTAGCCATGAAAGGACGCAGCAATGATAGCGGGATGTAAATATATATATATATATATATTATAGTTTTTGAGGAATCGGCCCTTCAACATCCAGACATACACACACTCACACACACACACACAGACATCATTGTAAAAATGTTAAAATCGGATTCTAGTGACCTTGAAACGTGCTTATTCATTAATATCTGGATATGTGATTTTTAGCATGATTCCAATAAAAAATTACCAGAAGAACAATTTATGAAAGAAGCTTAAATCATACAAAAAAATTAACAATGTTACATATTTTAATAATTAATAATTATTTACAGACACCGATTTGTGTCAAAAGATGTTACATCAGATCTCCATAGATGGCAACAAAATTATAAAATATAAGTCTTCATTAAAAATGCAAGTTATCTTATTCCATGTTTTAGATAAAAAAGAAAATCATTTCAAATTTATATTCCTAATTTTCCCTGTTAAAAACTTTCATGAAATAAATTCTGCACAAAATCGAAATTCCCTGTAGCCCAATTTTCTTTAATTTACATCTTAACTCCTGAATATAATTCTTCCATCACTGCCAACTTTAGATAAAAAATTTCAAGCTAATATTTACCCCTTTCCAGCTAACTTCAGACATGAATATTAATTGTTAGTACGGCCCTGCGTGTCTCAGACGTGGCAATAAAGGGTAAGAGAAACAACAGCGCTGATATTAAAATAAAACTAAATTATCTCAAGCTTACAAGTCGCACAAGTGGCAACACTGGCAGAAATGTGTACAAGCAATTATCGTTCTGCCGTAATAATGCTATGCTTGATGGAAGTGGAGACGAAGCTTTACAATTAGGGAGAATTTTGTTAAGAGGGAGATTTTGTTTCATCAGGATTATAATTTTGTTTAAATAAAAAATTAAAACGAAAAATGTGAAAGCGGTTCGGTTTTGTTGATTACAACAATAAAAGCAAAAAGAAACAGGCTTTAGTTTTTTGTTGATTATAATAATGGAAATGTATTTTTTTCTTGATTGCAACAATTCTACTCTAATTTTGACAGTTTATATCTCAAAATATAGTCTGACCTATTCCTAGTATTTACCTTTATTGATAATATCATGAAAATTAAATTTTAAATACCGGAATAGAATAGAATTCACTAATCCAAAAATGAGGATTAGCTTAAACTTTTTTGTGAATCGGGCTGTAAAAGAATATATTCATATAAAGATAATTTATTCTTTGTTCGATGGATTTTGTTTCCAATAATGTTAAAAATCCGTTACAAGACGAATTTATTCTAATTATTTAGGTAAATTCAACTCAAAGAAAATAGGTATTGCAGTAAGAGTAATGAGTAATACAGTCAGTCAGGTGCAAAAAAACGGGCCACTATTTTTTACCTCTCGCTAAGAGAAGTATTGGATTCATGTTAAAAATGAATAAGCACGATTTAAGGTCCCTGCAATCCGATTTTAACATTTTTACGATGATGTCTGTGTGTGCGTGGATGTGTGGATGTTGGAGGAACGATTACTTAAAAACTATAAGACCAGTAAGAAATGTTTAACTATGGATTCCTCAATCTGACATTCCTGGGAAGAGTTGAAAAGGTTTTAGTAACAATTGAATAACAGGAAGTAGTAGTTTCTTAGAAAAATTCTTCTAAATATAATTTTTTGTAAATTTTTGTTGGTACAATTATTGAAGAACATAAAAATCTCTATCCAATACATTGAACATTTTTATTATAGTTGACAAATTCCAATGTTCAATCAACATCAACATTTTTAGTGACAATCTGATAGCTTTTTCTGGGAAGTATATTTAACCTTTCTTATTGTTTTATTAATTAAATATTTGAAATTATAGGTAAAATGCATATATCCATCAGAAATACCGCCAATCTGGTTAATGAATTGGAAGAATTTCTCACATTTTCAAACTTCCTCATACAATGAAAAATAGATATAATTAGAATTATATATCTGCAGAAGACGTGTTAAATACAATAAAAAACAATATTTGGGTAAAGTTCTGTAATTTTGGTAACAATTGGACAACCGGAAGTAGTAGTTTCTTAGAAAAATTCTTCTAAATATAATTTTTTGTAAATTTTTGTTAGTACAAATATTGAAGAACATAAAATTCTCTATCCAATACATTGAACATTTTTATTATATCTTCTATAGATTTAGAGATAAAGACACTATAATACATAAATAATCGAAAATAATAAATCGCGGAGGCTAAACTACACTAGGGAAACCAAATGGCAAATTAAATTTTATAACATAGTAATGTTTATAACTTAGTTTGTAAATGACAGATGTCAGTGTCAAAAGTCAACAGTTTTAGTAATACTCGGAAAGCTCTTTCGAGGAGTACAAGTAATCTTTCTTATTGTTTTATTAATCAAATATTTAAAATTATAGGTAAAATGCATATATCCATCAGAAATACCGCCAATCTTGTTAATGACTTGGAAGAATCTCTGACTAGGAACTTCCTCATACAATGAAAAATAGATATAATTAGATTTGTATGTATGCAGAAGACATGCTAAATACAATAAAAAAACAATATTTGGATAAGTTCTGTATTTTTTTTGGTTATAAAAAATGGAAATAGCGAGAGGTATTGTGCTGGCCACAACAGATTTTTTTTGCTCCTAAGTTTATATTAGTTGGGTTCCGTCAAAAAAATGCCATCAAGCATGAAAAATAATTATTCTTACAATTCTTCAATCAATTATTTGAAGAAACCTAATCCTGACAAACGATTCTTGTCATCAGATCAAGGATCAAGGCTCAAGGATCAATGGATGAGACAATCGCTGTATAATTTTTCTTCTTGATAAAGTATTTAAAATTCTCATTTTCTAGTAGTCTGTGGTTACATAAGCTGAGGTAGACATCACCAGACAGACTGATAATGTGATGGAAATTAATCACGAGTTCATTCTTTTGTTTTCAACGTGTAAATCTACCGTCATTTGTCACAAACATCAAATGTTCTACGGCCCAGAGGCGGAAAACAGATGAATGGGGATGCACATTATAAATGAGGACAATAGATTAAGGACGAATAGGTTAATAACCGTAATACCAATTTTTTCTAGAGAATTCTTAAATAAATATATCATTGGTTACTTGGTTTTGTACATAATGTAACACACAAAAATTGATACGTGAAGTACTCACTTCACGTATGGGAATAGAAAAAATATTTTTACACATTGCGTTTAGTTATTAGTTAAAGCTCTTACGCATTAGGACTATCGGTGGAAATGAGGCTTTAAGGGCCGGTCTTATAAAACTATTTAATCAATAGTTAAAATTTAGTTAGCTACTAAACTAAATTTAACTGAAGATTTGGGTATTATAAAAGTTTAATGACAAGTAAATCGACGTATTAAAGTAACTGCGGAATTTCATGCTATTAGATTTAAATCAGTTGTTAAAGAAACGTCAAACTGTATTTTTTTTGTTATGTTTATTTTAAAACAATTGAAATAGGGAACTATTTACTTTTTAAATATTTTTTTAAGAAATGTATGTGTCGAGTATGTCATCTTTAGAGTCTGTATCATCAGTGTCCACGAATTCATAAACAGATAATGATGATGCATTTATATTTGTACGAGGTAGGCTACCAAAATTGTTCCGAAACAGGACAAATCCATATGAAATATATGATGACAATGGCTCGTACCACGATCACGGTTTTAACTAAAACACTGTTTTAAGAAATGTCAAATTTCATTATTTAATGATGATAATAAATACTATGAAATTTATCAAAATATGATTTTAAAGCAGAACATAGTTTGTATTCAAACAAATATTTTTAAATAAATTGTTCTTCTAACATAAGGGTGAAATTACATTTTGAAATTTAAATTTGACATTTCTTAAAACAGTGTTTTTGTTAAAACCATGATCGTGGTACGAGCCATGAGTTTAAAAAGAGATTTCGATTGTAAAAACAATGTGTGTTACACATATTGGGACAGATTGAAGGAAAAATGCATTAAGAAATATGTCAATTTCCGCAATGAATCAGCTGGTAATAACCTTACGATTTTACGCAACCGGGTCGTTCCAAATTATATGAAAATAATCTTCAACAATATCTAATAGCTTACACGGTAAAAAATTACATTGATATTCCGGACAAAATTTAGTTAGCTGTATTTTTTTTTGTTATTTCAACAATATTTTTTTGCCGTGTATACGAAGAACTTTGTATTTTAAGTTTCAAAAACTAAACAATTTTTGTTGTGTATAAAAAGTATTATTTGCTGTAAAATATTAGTCATGGTAGCAATTATTATTAGTAGTACTAAGCAGTCATTTTGTTACTTTGTTCAGATTACAAAATCATTTTGCAACAATTAAAGATATTTAATCTGTTACTGGGACAAATTTTATTTTTTTGTATTTTGTGACATTATATTTTGTAAAGATTACCAATTCTTCTTCCCGCCATATACTTATTTGTACAGGTGACTAAAACTTTTGTGTAGACAGGGTATTCCCTGGTATACAGCATAATTCACTGTTCGTGTTATACAATACTATACAATGTCGTGTCTCATTTGCTTGTGCAGTTAAGTTTAGCCTGTCGAAAATTGTGTTTTAAATGTGCTTGTTTCTTGTGCCCGTCTATAAAAATGGATGATTTTGTAAAAAATATTTTAAAACAATGGCAATTAGAGTGTCTTATTAAGAAATTTGAAGGTATTTACAATATAAAATTTAATTAAATCCCCCGTTGGTTTTTTGATAGTGAGATTAGTTTTATAATATCCATTTCTTTTAATGGTCCATTTAATTTACTTGTGCAGTAACTACCTAAGGATTAATTTATTGTTTATAAGACCGGCCCTAAGAGTACTAAATCGAACGTTGCGCGGTGCTGCCACCAAGAGTCATGTCATTTGAATCTCCGGACAAATCATCCCGGTACAATTCTACTATCCGGGCATATTTCTCGTCCTTATTAGCTTCGGGTATTTAATAAGGAAATGTTATGCCGTAAGCAGCGGTTTACGGGCGGAACAAAAAGGGAAAAACTCATCTAGATTATTTGCATAAACTGCAGCGTCTGTAGCCATTCTCTTTCCCCCCGCCCCCTGAATCCCCCCCTGTGTAGATACTCGCTAATCACGAGAGTTATCGGCCGAGAATTAAGAACTTGCACCACAAGTTTGTGCCTTTTTATTACCCAGTGCTTTGTTGGTTGCGCTGCGCACTCTGATAAAATTAAACTTGCCAATTTTTAAGATAAATATTTAAAGAGTTGGGTTTCTATGCATGAATATTAATTGAATTGCTAAATAGTTTAATTAACACCATTTGAATTTTTATTTTACGGGGATATTGGTCTGGGCAAATTAAAAGTTTTCAGTCAATATTTTAGTATACGAGTACTTTATACGAGGGTTTTTTTTGCAACCTCACTACTGTGATAAATAGTATACAGAGAATTTATTTTAAAATGCAACATTATAGTTCATCACTTCCATGGTTACTCACTCACTATTGTCAAAAAATGACAGCAATGTAATATTTGTCCATTTTAAAATGCAACATTATAAATAGTATTGCAGCACAGGAGATACCTCCAGAATCTTATTACGACCGACTAGAATATTGCCTCAGTGTGAATGGGAGTATTTTTTAACATTTATTAAATGAAAGATGAATTTTTGTAAGCTAAAGTTTGTTAAGATGTGCAGCATTCATATTTTGATTTTTTTGTTAATCGTATGTAGGCTAATTTATTGGAAATTTGTTTTGATAATACAAAATTACAAATTTTGTATGTTGCATTTTAAAATGGACAAATATTACATTGCTGTCATTTTTTGACAATAATGAGTAACCATGGAAGTGATTGACCCTATGTTGCATGTTAATAGTTATTTACATTCGAGTGCGTGTAAGTTGTATTTTACAGCGCGACAACTTTGTTTAAGGCACGACCTTATTAGCTGGAGCGCTGTAAAATACTTCACGCACGAGAACTGTATCAAATTTTTTGGCCGACAATAATGAAAATCACTTTTTTCAATGAGATAGGTTGTAATTCTGAAAAGGGTTAGTTTAAAATACTGGGGTTAAGTCAATTTCTAAATTTGATTTTACTTACCTTCATTAGAGTACTTCTTCTAGCAAAAATTTATCTGTAACAATAGACGTTGTTTATGACAGATAATATATTTATTTGCTCATGTTTTCTTCGTAATAAATAATAGGTAGGTGTCGATATTTGACATTTCAGCAATGGTTTATATAAATTAATTTTAAATATAGGAAATGTTAAAGTAAAAAAATAACTTAAGTAGGTAGTACTTTTTTACATGAACTTTATTATAGTAAAGATGATTTCTTTTCTAAATGCCCATAAAAGTCCAGTGTATTTTGATTATTTTACAGCATAATTAGACAAGTTACAACACAGTAAGCGTAAAATGTAGGTTACACTTGCTGTGTATACAATTGTAAAGTTCCCATTACACTTCAGGAGGGCAAAAATCCATTTACACTACTGAAAGCTTTTTCTGGGAAGTACATTTAATATTTCTTATTTTATTATTGATTGAATTATTAATTATTAAATTATAGATTTACAGAAATACCGCCAATCTCGTCAATGAATTTGAAAAATCTCGAACATTTAGAAAAGTAGGAGGAAACTTATTTATGGAATGAATTAAAAAATATAAAAATATATTAAGAATACTTAAAATTTTGGTGTGTACCAGAAATGTTAAATACAATATGTACTTATATAGCCTCATACGGAAATGGCGAAAGGTCTTGTGCTGGCCACAACAGATTTTTTTAAATATTATTGAATGAATTAGGTACTGTCGTTGCCGATTTAATTTATTTGTAGTTATAAAATCTCGAACCTCACATCTCCACTATATCTACGCCTCCTCCATCCCAATCAATCCAATCTTCTAAGACAGAAACTTTTCTCTTCCGCTTCCCGTCTGCAAGGCAAGTCCGTCAAAGACGAAGCCTGCAAGTCGTACCAACCTGCTTGGGACACAAGCAGACATGCAGTCAGGCAGGGCAGGGGGTGGGGGGGTGAACAGTACAAAGAGACCGGCCACTGATGAAAGGAAATTAATTAGGGATAGGACGCTACACGAGATAGACTGGGATAGACGACAGGAGCCCCCAGCGACCGTGGGGGGAGGTAGAAAGTGGGTGGATGCCAGCTAGGGGTAGGGGTAAGGGATAGTGGGATAGGAAGGGGTAGTTATTATTGGGGATAAGATGCATGGTTCATATTTGGCAGAATTTGTAAAATATACCCAAATAAACTAACTGATAATAGTTAAAAAATCCCTAAATCTTAACTAAAATCGCTATAACTAGATACGTATTTTGGCAACTAAAACCGAGGGGGAAAACTTGCATTTTTTATTAGAACCCCTAAATATATAATATATCAAAATCAAAAATACCCGACCTTTTGTGGAATAAACCCTTATTTTTCTACCTAATGAATGGACTAATGTTCATTTAAAACCACAACGATACGGAAATTGTAATTATGTACCGCATTATTTTTGACTTAATATTTTTTATAACTTATTGCTATTGTAAATAAATATGAAATTAAAGTTGAAATCAGGGCCGGCTCAAGATATATAGGCGCCCTGAGCCAAATTAGATTAGAGCGCCACCACCCGTTACAAAAATTATTTCTGATTTTTTTGACTTAAAAGGAAAAGACAAACTTAAAAGTTGATAATATATAAATTGTAATGATTAGCAATAAAAACACAATGAAATTTACAAAATCAACATAAAAAAATCTCTTGTGGCTAGCACAAGACCTTCCGTTAATTTGATGTAGTTTGTACAAATCCCATTGGAAAAGATTCTATATATCCAGTAAAATTGTAACACAAACATAATACAATTTTTTTACATATTCCATACAGAAAGCTCCTTGGAAAATATTCTATGAATCCAATAAAATTATCACATTATGTATACTCATATATAAATACTCTAAAAATGCGTACACTTTATAATAAAATAATATTACTACCAAGTTTATATCTCTACTCATTTTTGAATTATTGCCCCAAAAGTCAATATACCCCAAATTTAGATAAAAACTTCAAAATTTTCAAAAACCTAATGTATCTAGATGCTTCTCAATGCGTTGATTCCAAAGATCGATATCTCTTTTCGTTCTCGAGATATTTAGATTCAAAGTTTTGCTCAAAACTGCTTATTTTTGGGTAATAACCCAAAAATGGGTCGAGATATGAATTTAGCGACAACACCATTCGATTCTACAGACAAAACTACATAAGTACACCAATTTTCATAATTTTTGAACATCGTGTACAATCTCTAAAGCAAAATAACTGAAAATGGCCAAAAATCGCAAAAATCTAAGGTGTACCCCTTACGATTTTTTCAGATTTTGGCCATTTTCAGGGGTTTTCAAGCTTTTATTCATAAAAAATGAACCGGTTGGACAAAAATTATTAAAATTTCTATACTTACGTATTTTTGTCTGTAGAATCGAATGGTGTTGTCGCCAAATTCATATCTCTACCCTACGTAAGTGTACGCATTTTTAGAGTATTTGAACAACAATATCTTCCTTACCTAAAGGGGATGGAAGGTAATAATACCTCTCAGAATTTAAAACTAAGGAGAACGAGAATCCAAGAATGATTAAATTATATGGTAACTTTCCGTGCCTTCACTATCGCAAATAACTAACTTTGAGGGGCTTCAAAATTTAATAATACAGGACAGATATATATTCCATACATTGTTTTTTTTTTTGTTTATTTATATATTTATCTTTAGTTTTTATATTTTTTGGGCGCCCCAAAAAGCCAGGCGCCTTAAACCAGTGCCTAAGTAGCTCACGCCTTAAGCCGTTACTGGTTGAAATTTAACCGCATAGCTAACTACCCATTATTTCATCCACCTTTACTTATTTTGCTCCACCTCATCACCAAACCACCCCCTTCCCCTGCAACCTCTTTGACTCGCCCTCTTGCCTTCCTCTTGTCACTCCACACGGAGTACCGGGCCTCGGGCTTCGTCCAATGTCGGGCACAGAGCCTTCGCTCGCGCACAAAGCTCTGTGCGTTGCTGTTGCGTCCGTCAGTAGCCGTTGGTCGTGCCGATGGACGCCGACGTAGACAGGCTTTGTGTATGCGACGCTAAAGAGATGACGGCAGGCAAAAATGAGAAGAGAGGTAATTATGTACAGAGGAAGAAAGATGTCTTGTAATAATGAAACAACAAAGAAGATTATGGTGCAACAATGAAAAATTGATTACAACAATGAAAATGATTGGTGATTATAAAAATTTTGAAACTGGGATAATCAAAAAAACTTACTAACTTATTTCACGTTAATTCAATTTAATATAAGTTTATAATTAAATATTAGAAAATGGATATTAAGTAATAGAAATTAAACAATGATGAACAATTACGGAAGAAATGATTCCTGGGCAGAAGACTTGCGTTATTAAATAATATTACTAAAGTAATATCGTCAAATACTACTACGTTTACATGGGATAAATGTACAAACAGCACAGAAAATAATAATTTATTTATTACATTACAAAAAAAAATCTGTTATGGCCAGCACAAAACCTTCCGTCAATTCAATGTATTTTGTACAAATCCGATACCAAAAGTTTCTTGGAAAAGATTCTATATATCCTGTAGAATTGTAACACGAACACACTATTTTTTACAAATTCCATATTGCAAGTTCCTTTGAAAAGATTCTATAAATCCAATATAATTATAACACGAATGTACATTCTGTAAATTGCACTTCACACTTCCTCATCACTAGTAGTAAACTTATAATGTACATTATAATATAAGCTAAAATCTGCTCGTAATTATAATATAAACCTAAAGACTAAGATTTCAACACAAATTACAAGAAAAACCCTTATATAAATTATGCAATGTGATTATTATACGAATAATATCAATACATATTATGTATTTTATTTTTTTTTATTTGCATTTCGTACTTGACATTGTCGTATTATTTTTACCTTCCGTCAAAAGGAAGGTATTGTCTTTGGTCAAAAAATTCGGTGGTGAATTTTTAATGAATAAGCACGTTTTAAGATGCCTAGATTACGATTTTACTAATTTTACATTGATGTCTGTATGTGTGTGTGTGTGTGTGTGTGTGTGTGTGTGTGTGTGTGTGTGTGTGCGTGTGTCCATGTGTGTCCGTGCGTGACAAATTTTTCTCCGACGATAACTCCAATACTATAATTCTAAAAATTATAATTCTTTCTTATTCCTCTTCTGTACATCCATATGAAGAGTTGATTAGATTTTGGTTATAATTGATTCACCGGAAGTACCCCCTCGAAGTTTTTAACAGTTTTTCTACTTCTTCCGTGTGAAGAAGTTGCGTTGGACAGGAATGAGTGGAAGAGAAGAGGAAACAGCGACCCCTAATAAAATAGGGGAAAGCTGAAGCAGAAAGTAAAATGGGTCAAGTATATTTTTCTTAGTGTATGTTTATGTCATAATTTTATTGGATTTATAGAACCTTTTCAAATGAACTTTTGGTATGAAATTTCTAAAAAAATAGTAGGTATGTGTTCGTGTTCGATTTTACATGATATTATATAGAAACTGTTCCACGGTCCTTTTGGTATGGGATTTGTGCAAAATACATCGAATTGACGGAAGGTCTTGTCCTGGCCACATTATTTTCGAATATACAAAGGTTCGTATATTGGTTCACCAAGGTTACTTAATAATAACCGCTGAAATACGTAATAACTAAAAAAGTGACGCATTCTTATTGGTTTATATTTTAATGAATGATACAGTCTTTGTAATTATTTACGGTAGCAACAAAATCCAAACGCGAATCTGAGTGAAATAACCTAACAATTTCCTCTTTCCCGCATTTTCACGTTACTCCTTTCTCTGCTCTTTGATGTAGCTGAAAAAGCCCTGAGCTGTATGTTAGCTCCTGTCCACCAGCCACAAGGAAATCAAGTATGAAGCAAAACTAATGAAGTGAGAACGACGTGGTAAATGTTTTACTTTGAAATCAACACCAAAAAACAAGCCAAGCGATCGTACTACTGATGTTACAGATACATTGCTGAAAGGCAACGATTAATCCACTGATTTTTCTTTGTAATTTACGTATCAATGGAGGGAGCGACTTTGAAAAAGAATTAACACAGGAATCAAAATCAGATGATTTTGAAATTAGAAATGTAATGTGGAAATACCGATTGGATTTTTTTAATCATTGAAATGTATATAATATGTAAAGACAATGCGGCGTTTATAATGCTCTGAGTCCTAGGTAAATAACAAATTTGGGCCTCCCAGACCAAAATATTTTTTTTGTTACATATAAAAAATTACAAGTGATATAATAAGCTTTATTTCCACCTATTGTTCTAATAAGTAAGAACTATAATTAATAACTAAGCGCAATGCGTAAGAATGTTCATCATATGTAGAGATGCACTCGATTTCGAGCTTTGGCCCGGCCCGGCCCGAAGCCCGCCTCGATTTCGAGTTGATTATCGAGCCGGGCCGAAGATATTTTTTATCGGGCCGAATCGGGCTAATCATTTTCAAAAATCGAGGCGAGTCGGACTTTTGATTTTGGCCCGGCCCGAAAATTCGAGCTTTTCTTATAGTTCAATCAAATGCACAGTTTCCTTAATATTTTAATGAAAATGGATGAAGTTAAAAAGAATCAAAATGATTTAATAACAACACACTTCACATAGTAATAAATAAAAATATATTATTTTACTTCAAGAATTCAAAGTTATTCATTAAAGCATAATAATTATATTGTGATTTTGCTATTATTATTGTTATTACTCGTATACTTAAATAAAAGTGATTTTTGTTCCTATCATAATGATTTCTAGTCCTATTTTTGAGCAGAAACAAAGTTAGATAAAAAATCCTTATGTAAATTATATTTTTTATATAAGATTTGTGAAAAAGTTGTTTAAATTTTCGAATGGCTTTGGTAAACAAAGTGTTAAATACTCGTAGGTCTGTAATTTTTATAACAAACTTATACTAGAAGAGTCTCTTTTTTAACTACTTATGTTAACTAATGTTGAAAGTTATAAGGATGTAGAGGTTTGACACGAAAAAAGTTAAACATTACGCCTTAACATAAACATCAACATTAGGAATGCCGGATGCACCCAATTTCGAGCTTTGACCCGGCCCGATTTCGAGTCAATTTTCGAACCGGGCTAGCTATTTTTTGTCGAGTCGATCTTCGAGTCGGGCCGGTAACTTTTATTTTCCGGCCGAGTCGAACCAAATCGCAAAGCCCGGCCCGGCCCGGTCCGAATGCATCTTTAATCATATGGCAACGTTTACTACCATTTCTAGCTTTGCATAAAGTTTAATGCTTAACAATTGAACAACCGAAAGTAGTAGTTTCTGATAAAAGTTCTTCTAAATATAATTGTTTGGAAATTTTTGTTATTAAATATTGAAGAACATAAATTTCTCCACCTAATACACTTAAAACTTTTATTATATCTTGTATAGATTTAGAGATAAAGACACTATAATTTATAGAGTAAACTAATCGCAGAGGCTAAGGCACTAAGGAAACCAGTTGACAAATTCCAATGTTTATAACATAGCTGGTAAATGACACATGTCAGTGTCAAATATCAACAGTTTTAGTGACATTCTGATAGCTTTTTTGGGAAGTGTATTTAATCTTTCTTATTGTTTTATTAATTAAATATTTGAAATTATAGGTAAAATTGTGGTAAAATGCATATATCCATCAGAAATACCGCCAATCTGGTTAATGAATTGGAGGAATCTCTCACATTTAGAAACTTCCTCATACAATGAAAAATAGATATAAATAGAATTATATGTGTGCAGAAGACATGTTAAATACAATAAAAAAGTATTTGGGTAAAGTTCTGTAATTTTTTGTTATAAAACGACGGTTCGAAAGGGAAGTGCAATATAATACTTATATAGCCTAATAAAGAAATGGCGAGAGGTCTTGTGCTGGCCACAACAATTTTTTTTAGGAGTAAACTAAGGTATGTAATCGTCTTATTTATAACAATGGTAGTAAAATACTCTTAGGTCGAACAAACGAATGTTACTAATTTTAGAATATTATGAAGAAATTTTTTGACAACTCATGAACAATTGTTACTAATAAATAAATAAATAAAATAAATATGCTTAATGTTTTGTTATTTTATATGTATGCAATTGAAGTTCGAATGGACAACCAAGCTACTTGGCTTTGGCTTTGTGAATAACTACACCAAGCATTTAAATTATTCACCGTACATTTTTTTATGTAAATAGACCATTTTTAAGCTATTACCTCTTCCACTGTCTTCAAAGCACTTGAAAAATAATCCCTTGCACGTTTCGTATTTACCCCACATCTAAGTACACCATTGGATCGAATCGCTTGTATATTTCGTTCTTTAAGTGGCATCTGGCGACTCGTTACGCCTCTAACGTTAATTAAGAACAAGCAACATCGTCTTGTTACGTTTAATTTTTCCCCTGTTCACATATTTACCGCTGGTAGATAGGCGGCTGTGCCGAGAAAACAATTACATGCCAATTTTACGCATCGGCTTATCAAGGGCTGTAGACAAACCAGGAGGGTAAGGGGTGATAATTATCAAATGGTATTTGCAGTGGGATTGGACAATTTGGCCACGCTCAAAAAAGCAAGGAAAAATAAACTTTTCTTTTACTTTCTCTCATTTTTTGGTAAGGAAGATATTAGGCATTTACGAAATTCTACTGGAGAATGGGGTATTCCGATGATATGGAATTAATGCAAAATAATAACTTTTTTCTATAGTTTCCATCTTCATATAGTAGAAAAATATAATAAAACATGTTTAATAAAAAAGTTTTAATTCATAATTTAATGTTACAAAATTGGAATTTTTACAACTCTATAAACGTCTTTGAAATTTGTGACGTCAAGTTGATAATCTGTTGCTCATTTCAAAGTAAATTCGTTTAAAAACACAGATGGTGCCAGTAATTAACATGCGAGGATATATTTCTTGTTTGACATTTCGTCCACCTTATAATTATTACTCCTATTTTTACCATAAACAAACACAGGACAAACACCGAAATACACGCTGCTACTAAAATCATGTGTAGTGTAAACAAGCAAATGGCTGTCATGAACATGTGGATTTAGGCGTCCTACTGGTCTGTACTAATGTAAAAAAATATTTTTAAAAAATGTCAGAATACCCCATTGTTACCGGTATATATCGGTAAACAGCTGTTCATCAGGTTATAGCTACCGGCATAGATATTTTAAGATCGCAATTGGTAAACAGGGTAGATTTATAACCTATGAAAAGCAGTTGAAAGATGAAACAGATTTGAAATTTGACGTTTGACGTAGTTAAACGTTATCTCGTCTCGTCTTCTGTATTATCATAATTAACTTCTGAAACCTACTTCCGATTCCAACTTTGCTTGGCATTTCTATCTTTTTTTGAGGTTAGATTCTTCATTTACCGCATTTACCGGCTGAATTACTCGATCCACAAATCATGGATCCGGTAGATGAATTTTCGAACACGGTAACTATTAACCACTTGTGTTTTCGAACGCAGTCGGAAGAATTTTCGCAAATGCCTAGTCAATAGTTTTAGTGACATTCTGATAGCTTTTTCTAGGAAGTACATTTAATCTTTCTTATTCTTATGTTCGCATCTGTCATTCAGTGTTAAGCTAATTCTTTGTGATTTGTTCGTTGTGTTCAATAAAAATTAGTTTAAAACCACAAGATGTGTGTGGGGCAACTTTTTTTGTTTGATAATATTGAAGATCATTCGATTATTCAACTAAAACGATGGCTAGAGTATAGAGGTCTATTGCTGATGACAGGTCTTTGTTTGCAAGTGGTAGCCATAGCAACCTTTAGTTCTATGCATTGCCGCAAGATTCGCTCTTGCAAATTGGAATTGTGTGTTTATTAGAATTGAATGTGTACAGAAGACATGTTAAATACAATAAAAAACAATATTTGGGTAAAGTTCTGTAATTTTTTGTTATAAAACGACAGTTCGGTAACGAAGTGCAATACATTACTTATACGAGGGTCACGCCAAAATTATTGAGATACAGAAATATTATTTGAAGGAGAAGCATGTAGTTTTACTGGTGTTCAAAGTAGTCCCCCCCTGCTTCAATACACTTTTGTAAACGAATTTTCCAGAGATGGAAAGCTTTGAGCCATTCATTTTCAGGAATCGTATTAAAATACTCCATTATGGTGTTGTTAATCTCCTCTTCTGACGTAAAATGACGACCACGTAAATGTTTTTTCAAATTAAAAAATAGCCAGAAGTCACACATTGCAAGATCAGCAGAATACGGTGGATGCTCAATGACTTTAATACCATTTTCTTTAAAAAAATTAACAGTTGTCGCAGCGGTATGGGAGGACGCATTATCATGGTGAAGCATTAAACCCTTAATTTTCACACTGCGAAGAACTTCAGGTAGACATTTTTGTGTGTACCAATTGGCAGTAACAGTCTTCTGTCCCTCTAACCTAATTGCTTTCACAAGAACTGTACTTCTGAAAAATACAGCGTACATAACTTTTTTGCACGTTGTTTTTTCACGGTAACTGGTGTTGGGTCATCTTCAAACACCCATACCCTACTTTCTTGACGCGTTGGAACATCATAAAAGGGTATGTAAATTTCATCGCCAGTTACAATTTTAGAAAGAATACGATGACGGCCATTATTTAACAATTTTAAAGTGGCGCGACTAATTGTAACACGCTTGGCTTTTTGTTCTTCCGTTAAGTTGTGCGGCACTCAACGAGAAACAATTTTTCTAACACAAGGGCATCTTCCATCGTTTGATAGGTGACACGATTGTCATCCTTTATTATTTGTCTGATGGCAGCTACATTTTCTGGCACTACCGCTGTACAAGGTCTCCCTGAGTGTTTTTCATCACGCAAGAAAACCAGCGAAATATAGTTGCTCGAGATGGAGCTTCATCTCCAAATGCCAATCGTAGACGTTCCTCGCACTGTTCTTCACGTAATCCAATTTTAAAGTCGTAGTAAATCATAGCGCGATAATGCTCTCTTCATGTTGCAGTTTATTTCCACTTCGAATTCCACTACAATAAATCACTTCAACCAGATGTTATGATTGGACAGATATTTTAAATAAATTGTAGTTTGACATTTGTGCACTAAAAATTTTCCAAGGCCAATTGTTTCCCAGCATCTCAATAATTTTGGAGTGACCCTCGTATAGCCTAATATGTAAATGGAAAGAGGTCTTGTGCTGGCCACAACAGATTTTTTCTTTCATAATATGTATAGTTCGTAATGAATAGTTCAATAGTGCGGACTGTAGCGTTTCGCGCGAATCTCATATTTTAGGTACATCATTTTGAGGACTGCTATAGGATAGTCTTAAAATGTACCAGGACGACTCGAAGTTTCCTTCTCCGTGCTTGGGCATGCTAATGTCTCTAGCTGTTGATGCTTTCTGCTTGCTGATGCCTTTGCGTCCCGACGTCTTGTTGTCTACACTTCGAGTATATTCTAATGTAATGGCGGATGTTTTATCCGACGTTTCATTTTTGGCTAATGAATTGTTTCCAATGTCGAGACGTGAGAAGAATCAGCATGTTAATGTTAAGTTTCTTTCATTTCTTTAGCCAACATCAACCTAATGGCATTGCGGGAATTAAGCGTAAGATGATACGGTATTTGCATTTTCATGGGGATGGGATACTTAACTTTACGATAGTTGCATTGAAGCAAACGTTTTAATGATAAATAAGAGGGTTGCACAGTATTTGTTGACATTGAGGATCGCCTCTACTTTGCAAATTTCGTGGTTAGTGGAAAAGACTATGGTTACTGTATTTTGGAATACTGCAGTAATTTTAATGATATACAGGATGTCTCTTAAATAGGGGGACATGGCTCAACCACGGATTCCTGAGGCTAAAATAAGACGATTTAGCTAAATTTGTTTCTACCGGAAAGTGTACCCTTTAGCTAGAATTCTGCTTCAAAGTTCTTTGAAATAAAATTAATTTTGCTCGTAATAACCGGACGATTATTCGATTTGGATGAAATTTGGTATCACAGTTCATATGGTTATGTCATCTTTTAAGGGGATACTTGTTATTATTAGTGAACCACTAGTGTATGAAACTTAGGTGTTCCAACATTGATCAGACCGTAACTTTTTAATGGTCACGCCAATAACATAAAAAATTTTTTTTCAGAGAGATACATTCAATAGCAAACTTTTTTCTCTCTGTTTACTTTGTGATATCTGTTACGGTTCAGGCAGAAAAAAATAAAACCTGAGTGACTGCATAGTGATTTTTTTTTAAATAAATTTAATCTAGCAGTCTATCCAAATGTCAAACACCTAATTTCTAATGACAGTAACAATTGTTTATGGGTTGTCAAAAAATTTCTTCGCAATATTCAGTAACTAGTAATATCCGTTTGTTCGGCCTAATAATATTTTACTACCATTATTATAAATATGTTAGCTTACTCCTAAACAAGTTGAGAATATTGATAACTCGTTACTGTCATTAGAAAATAATTGTTTGACATTTGGTAAGACTGCTAGAAAAAATTCACCATGCAGTTACTCAGGTTTTATTATTTTTTTGTTTGAACTGTAACAGATACCACAAATTAAACATAGAGAGAAAAGTTTATTATTGAATGTATCTTTCTAAAAAAAAATAATTTTATGTTATCGGCGTAGCCATTAAAAAGTTACGGTCTAATCGATGTTGGGACACGTAAGTGTCATACACTAGTTGTTCACTAATAATAACAAGTATCACCTTAAAAGATAACTTATAATCATATGAACTGTCATACCAAATTTCATCCAAATCGAATAAAGCGTCCGGTTATTATAAGCAAAATTAATTTTTTTTCGAAGAACTTTGAAGCAGAACTCTGGCTAAATGGTACACTTTCCGGTAGAAGCAAGTTTAGTTAAATCGTCTTATTTTAGCCTCAGGAATCTGTGGTTAAGCCATGTCCCCCTATTTGAGAGACACCCTGTATAACCTAATATGGAAACGGCGAGTGGTCTTGTGCTGGCCACAACATATTTGTTGGACTAGCTTTGTTACAGATCCTTCGATCCTGAGTCGAAACTTCAAAGTACGAAAAATTATTTTTGTTTCGTTGAGAAACACCGTGTATTAAAATTAAACCAACAACAATTACTCCCCCCTCCCACCACAAATTATTTAAAATTACTCACTCCATTCAAATCTTCCCGCCTTTCCATCACTGTCACCGCTCTTCAGTTGTCCTAACGAGGGCAAATCATTTCTCTTTCTTAATCTGGATCGCGGTGGCTGTGTCAGCTATTGTTTCATTGTCCGCGGTGATGAGACAACCCAGGACGTCACGGGAGATGAATACGGACTTGCAAAAACACGAGCCATCACACAAGGTACAACAGGGGGGGGGGGGTAAATAATCAGCTGGGGAGGGGGGTGATGAAAGAGAACAGCAAGGGGTGGATGAATAAACTAAAGGTAGAAGTAATTAGAAAAGAATGATGGTATTTATTTGTTTAATAATTGAAGGGTTTGCATTCAAAAAGGGGCTAAGGTCCAAAAATACAATCCGTCGTTGAAAATCAAAATCAAAAAATCTGTTGTGGCCAGCACAAAACCTTCCGTCAATTCGATGTATTTGTACAAATCAGATACCAAAAGTTCCTTGGAAAAGATTTTATATATTCTGTAACATTGTAACACGAACACACTATTTTTTACAAATTCCATATTGCAAGTTCCTTTGATAAGATTCTATATAGTCAATATAATTAGAACACAAATGTACATTCTGTAAATTGTACTTCACACTTCCTCATTCCTATACAACGCATCTTTTTAACACAGTTCTTCCTCTCTCAAATATTCTGCTACACAGTTCTTCCATTTTCTCTTTGGCCTTCCTCGTACTCCCGGCATTGTAACTGCAAGTCACTTGCGAAGGACACTGTCACTTATGCTACTTTCTGATCCTATACTTTCCACTTTGGTTTTGCACTTGACACTGACATCTGTCAATTAGAATTTTTTGAATATACATATCTGTTGTTTCCATAATTTTTGCATAGCAGACTGATTTTTGAAAGTTAACCTCTCTTAATCTCTCTATAACTCTATATTTATTGAATATGAAGGAAAATGTATAATCAAATCTTACAGAGAATAAAATTTTCTTCCATATTAATGACCATAAAATGTCGAAAAATGATATTTAACTGTTTTTTTTCCAGAAAAACTGTTAAGATCTTCAAATAAGGGTACTTTCGGTTGACCAATTATAACCAAAATCTAATCAGCTCTTCATATGGTTGTAAAGAAGAGGAATACGAAAGAATCATAATTTTTAGAATTGTAGTTTTGGAGTTATCGTCGGAGAAAAATTTGTCACACACACACACACACACGGACACACACACAGACACACACACACACACATATAGACATCAATTAATGTCATATTGTGTATACTGATTTTACAATGGCATTTGACATTCTAGATCGTAATATAATACCTAACAAATAAAAAAATAGTTTTGACAACTTATTTGTCCAATTTTTTGCAAATTATCTTGAAAATTGTATTCAGAGAGTCACATACAACAGCTTTACATTATCTTGCAAGTTCTGGAGTACCACAGGGCTCGAATCTCGGGCCATATCTTGTCTTGCTCTTTATTAATAATTTAACAGCTAATTTATATTGTAATGTACTCATGTGGATGACGTAAAATTGTTTCTTAAAATAATATTAACAACTGCTTTACATTACAAGAAAACGTTGATAAGTTATGGACACGGTGTGAAACGAATTTACTTTTTCTTAATATTTGACAAAAGAAAGCAAATTATTAAAATATCTTTCAGAACTCATATTAATAATTGGAATAATACTACCTTTTAGTTTATGTTCTGCATTTTTTATTAAAACTCAACGTTTCGGCACCATAAAAAATATGAAAAAAAGCAAAAAACAAGTAACCAAGGTAACATGAAAAGTACGTAAATGTTACCTTTTTATGTAGGTATACAATTTACAAGAAAATTTTTTGGTTAAAAAATGATCCAGTTGAAACCCTTTATTGCTGACCACGTGTGCGAAAGTAACCAATCAAAACAAACTTACACTGATAATTATCCTAAGACAATTATCACTTATGTCACTAAGTTGGTAAGTAACAAACAGTTTTTGACATATAATTAAAGATTAATTGTTTTAATTTAAAAATGTCATTTTCACGCTGTCAATGAAAATGATGATTTAATCAACAAAATTATAGAAGAAAACACATCAGAAAATACTGTATTAAATAAAAAAACTAAATGTGGAGAATATTTATGTATGTCTTATCTTCTTCTCTTTGGTCTCACTCAAAGATGTCTCATTCTCATTGCACACTTCACACTGAACATATTCATAGCCACATTCACGTTCATAGCTACTAGTGACATCTACTGGGCTATGTTAGACACAAAATTCTGTCAAATACAGATTTTAGGCAAATTTAATGTTAAAACTGCAAAAAAAATTCTCACCGAATACCCCTCGATCATTGATAAATACTTATAATTTTATCACACTTCCTCAAGTACGTTGCTTTTAGGTAACACCACCTCCGCCTTCGGCGTCGGGCTGTTACCAAGCAACGCGCTTTCGGTAACTGTCATAAAATTATTTCGTAATTATCAATGTCCTCGGGATATTATAGCTGATAATATATGAATGCCCGGCAATAACCTGGATACGGCGAACATGCATCTTCTCAAGAAAACTATCCTTTTGCCAGTCTTTGGGACGGTTTTTCCTCTGGCAAAAGGAGAGTTTTCCTGAGAAGATGCATGTTCGCCGTCCAGGTTATTGCCGGGAATGCATATTGTCTAGTAAATTGTATACATAAAAAATGTAACATTTACGTACTTTCCATGTTACTTTGTTTACTTGTTTTTGCATTTTCTTTTGCTTTTTTTCGTATTTTTATGTCAATTTCCCCTGAAGAAGGCACCAGTTTATGGTGCCGAAACGTTGGGTTTTAATAAAAAATACAGAACATGAACTAAAAAGGTAGTATTATTCCAAAAGAAAGCAACTTATTTTTATTTACAATATTAACACAACTGCACTGGAACGTTGTTATGTATGTAAAAATTTAGGTATTGATTTCGTCAAGTGCTATGTCATTAAGAACTCAAATCTGTCAATAATTTTATTCTTAAGCAAAAAGTATCAATTTTGTGACATTTTAAAAACCGTCCGTCCTTTCTGCCCAACCTGAATATTTCACATTAACAATTAACATGAATCTAGTCCTAATTCCTAGTCCTAGTTGTTTGCTACAATTTATTACTAAACATGAACACAAAATTCGATCGATCTTTTCCTTTTCAGTTAATTCCGTAAAAAATTCCCCTAACAAGCGCTTTACTTCCCGCTTCTAATTCTGCTGGTTGGTAAATCTTGGTGCTGGTTGACACAGGCGATGACTTGATGAAATATCGACAGAGATTTCGGATTATCATTCATTACTGCCGCAGAGCGCTGAAGCTGAAGCAGAAGACTGAAGGCTGAAGACCCGACAAGGACCAAGACAACAGTGACACGCCATCACTATTAATAAGGATTTAGAGCGATAAAACGCGGATTGCGGGAAAAAATTGGAATTAATTGCGGTGATTTCCAAGATGCAGAAGAGCTAAATGAGCCCTTTAAATTTTGGATAATAAACAAGAATGGTCGTATTGTCTCTACAGCCTCCGTAAGGCATTTCATATGTCAAGTAAAAGTACAGTACAGTATAAGTGGAAGATGCTTTCCACTTGTATTTAAAACTACACGGTAAAAAATTACATTGATATTCCGGACAAAATTTAGTTAGCTGTATATTTTTTGTTATTTCAACAATATGTTTTTGCCGTATATACGAAGAACTTTGTATTTTAAGTTTCCAAAACTAAACAATTTTTGTTGTGTATAAAAAGTATTATTTGCTGTAAAATATTAGTCATGGTAGCAATTATTATTAGTAGTATTAAGCAGTCATTTTGATACTTTGTTCAGATTACAAAATCATTTTGCAACAATTAAAAACATTTAATCTGTTACTGGGACAAATTTTATTTTTATATTATATTTTGTAAAGATTACAAATTTTTCTTCCCGCCATATACTTTGTACAGGTAACTAAAACTTTGTGTAGACAGGGTATTCCCTGGTATACAGCATAATTCACTGTTCGTGTTATACTATACTACGTCGTGTCGCATTTGCTTGCGCTGTTAAGTTTTAGCCTGTCGAAAATTGTGTTTTAAAAGTGATTGTTTCTTGTGCCCGTCAATAAAAATGGATGATTTTGTAAAATATATTTTAAAACAATGGCAATTAGTGTCTTATTGAGAAATTTGAAGGTATGTATCGATTACTGATAAATCTGTATAATTTAAGTGACTATTGTTTCATATGTTATTTTTTTATATAATATTTGTTACATGTATATAGATTATAATTATAAATAAATAAAATTATTATAATACGCATGTATTTAATTTTTACCTTACTACCTCATTAATGAATTGTATATCTATCAAAATTTATTAGTTTCCAAAACAAATTCATAGTTATTAATGGTAACTTATTTTATTTGTTCGCATAACAAATATTTTTTGTTATATATAACAAAACTGTAGTTGTTGCCACAACAATTTTTTACCAGCAAATTTACCTAGGTAACTGTAGCAAATATATTTGCTGATCCTATATTGACAAAAAAAATTTGCTGCTAGAACTCATTTTTGGTAATCACAACAAAGTTTTTATTTACCGTGTAGTGCGCGTCAACTTCAAGGCATAGTGTGCTCCTGCAAAACCTTAAAATCTAATTCCTAAAATACTAAAGAATCACTAGATTTAGGGCATATAAATTTAGGAATTAGATATTAGGGTGATAAAAGTGCAACATCGCAGCCTGAATCGACATTAGAGCGTAGATTGACAAATTACACAAGTCAATTATTTGATGCGATATTTTTTTTTATCCAGTAGATAAGTTAACCGTGAAAATGGTAAGTCATATTTTGAAAATTAATTGTTTGATCAAAACAGTATGTCATGCCTTTTCGAAGAATAAACCGTTTTGGTTTGTTGTCCATGGTAAGTTGACAAACATTGCTCCATCCAAATTAACAAACACAAGAGAAACAAGTGGCACGTTATAAAATTACTGTAGATAGTCTTACCTATGATCTTATATTCCACAACAAAGTATTAAACCTTTATATTGTAAACTCAAAAAAATTGACTTGTATTGTTTTGCCCGCCCACCAGAAATATAACCCTATACTAATATAATAAATGCGAAAGTATCTCTGTCTGTTACGTTTTCACGCCTAAACCACTGGACCAATTTTGATTAATTTTGAAATAGAGATAGATTGGAACTTGAAAAAGGACATAGGCTACATGTTGTCGCAAAAATAAAACTTGAAGGGGTGAAATAGGGGATGAAAGTTTGTAGGAAGAACCCATCATTTCTCAAGTTAGGGATATAAAAATTCTTATTTATGCTTTTGGTAAAAAATAAAGTGTTTTAGCGTTTTTGAAAAATGATCCCTCAGGGCGTTACAATAGGGGATGATTTCAATTTTTTATATCTTTGTATCTATAATAATTAAGTTGCATTATATGTACATAAGTAAAAGTACCCGAGACATGTTTAGAAAAGATCGCTGTTACGTGCGGTGCGGGGATCGGATACGAGGCAGTTGCCGGCTCCCTACGCAGCATATGTCTCCGAAGTAAATGCGAAATATTACTGGGATACGTGTAGCTAATCGTTATTCTAGCTTTACCCGTGCGAAGCCGGGCCGGGTCATCCTTCGTTCTATTAAATTATATCTAGAACCTATTTGAAATGTTAAAATTAACCGGAGTGAAAGATGAATAAATATTATATTGACTAGGTATAATATTTGGTCTGCATTGTATGTATTTTATTTATTTGTGCTGTTACATGCAGATATATGTCTGACTTCCTGAAAATACCTATTAACATTATTTTATTATTAATAATTTCCGGCTCGTCTGAATGAGCAAATATTTCATTTGTTTTAAATGTAACATTATTTATTGACAGGATATTTGGCATAATAAAATTAAAATTAAAAGATCTGCTTGTATTAAAAATAGGCCAAAAATTTAATTTACTGTCTGCAAAAATTATATATTATAATTTTGTCTCTTCAAATTTGTTTTCGCCTACTTTATTATAAGGATGTGACAATGTTGCTAGGCAACCTCTACATAAACATGTCCAACCCAAAGAGATGGAAGTGAAATCTGTTATTTCCAACCCAAGAGATTGTCATTAAAGTTAGGAATTATTCTCAATTTGAAATTGTTTAGTTTCAATTTGTATTTGTTTATTCTCAATTTGAAATTGTTTATTCTAAATTTGAAATTGATTATTCTCAATTTGAAATTGATTATTCTCAATTTGAAGTTGTTTAGTCTCAATTTGAATTTGAAAAGGTATAGTTTTAAATCGATTGGCTATCAATTTGACAAATTAAAGCCACTAACTCCTATCTCCTCTTTCTCGTCCTCCTCTTCTCTTTTGTTTCTTGCGCCCTGTCTTTCGTGATATCTGCCCGTCAGTGCTCAACGTCTCTCATCTCTTGTCTTGTGTGTGTGAATCATCAAAGGCTGCGTTGACTGACAAGAGAACAATTGGGATTGTTTGTGCTCAATCATGCACGGCCCACAGCCCAGCTAGGAGCGAAACGCTGCCTCAGGGCTGCAGGTTCCGGGGTCAGAAACTTGGGGCACGGGGAATTTATACCATTAGGTATATTATGTTGTTAGGTGGGAATACCGATGTACAGGTGTTTCAAAGTAAATGTAAAAAAAAAAAAATTAAGGTCATATATTACTGACAAAATGAGTAAAAAAAGCTTAATCAACATAGGTCTGATCTTCAACTGTTTCCGAGATAAATGCAAAATCGAAGAAAAACTGACAATGCTAGTGATCGAACATAATTTTTTCTGTCGATAAATAGACTATAAAAAATCTGTTGTGGCCAGCACTAGACCTCTCATCATTTCCATTTTATGTTATATAAGTATTGTATTGCACTTCGCTATCGAACCGTCGTTTTAAACAAAAAAATCTGATGTGGCCAGCACACGACCACCCGCCAATTCCATGTTCAAAATAACAGTGAGCTTTACGTAAAGTATCACTTCCGGTTGATCTGTTGTAAATAAAATCTAATTTGTTGTCCAATAAATAGAAAAGTCTCTAATACGAAATTTAGGATTATGTTTTATTTATTTTCCACAAAAATCGGTTAGAGCTCCAAATTAAGTACCAGATTCTATTTATTAATATGGTTATAGTCTGATATGTTGTTTCAAATTATATATGAGTTTTAAATACCAAATTTGAGAAGTTTTGAATAATATTTTAATAGACTTTAAGGAAAAATCGTCACGCACACATTCTTATAAAAATCAACATCAACTTCTAGGTGCTCTAAAACGCAATCTTTGTAAATTCTTCGTCGTACATGACCCATTTCGTATATGTGTAGTAGTAAATTAATAATAATTTATAGTGCTGCAAAAATAGAAAAAAATTAAATCAAATCATCCTGTACATCTAATATTTATGTATGATGGAAAATATATTATTTTTACAAACCTTAATTTCATTAGAATTAAATATTTTACCATTATATTTCCCTTAACACGGTTTCATTATTAATTTTAATGCAATTTCTTCCTAACAGTGACATTTGTTTAAATATGTCAAAATTATGTTTTTGTTTGACGCATAGGCAAGACGATATATGAAAATAAATTATATTATATATTTATATTTAAAGTTATTTAGAGTTATTTGGTAAATGTTATTATCGTAGAATTGAAGATTATACATTTATATTTAAATTTAATTAGTAAAAGTTGCTAAAAAATTATATTCAAGGAATTTTTTACAAGAAAAACTGTTAAAAGCTTGTATAAATGATACTTCCGGTTATCCGATATACACTAAAAACTAATGAAACTGTTAAAAGCTTGTATAAATGATACTTCCGGTTATCCGATATACACTAAAAACTAATGAGCTCTTCCCACATTAGTATAAAATGGGTATACAAAATTTCAATTTTTTCTGATTGATAGTATTTGAGTAATCGTGTCCACAAGATCCACACACACAAATGTCAGAGATTCTTCCAATTACATTATCTATACTGGCGGTATTTTCGATGGATATATACATTTTACCTTGAATTTTAAATATTTAATTAATAAAACAATAAGAAAGATTAAATGTATTTCCCAGAAAAAGCTTTCAGAATGTCACTAAAACTTTTGATTTTTGACACTGATATCTGTCATTTACAAACTATGTTATAAACATTTGAATTTGTCACCTGGTTTCCTTAGTGCCTTAGCCTCTGCGATGTATTACATTAAATTATTCTATATATTACAGTGCCTTTATCTCTAAATCTATATAAGATATACTAAAAAATTTAAGTGTATTTGATGGAGACTTTTATGTTCTTCAATATTTGGAATAACAAAAATTTCCAAAAAATTATGTTTAGAAGATTTTTTAAAGAAACTGTTACTTCCGATTGTCCAATTGTAACTTAAATCTAATCAGCTCTTCCCAGGAATGTCAGATTGAAAACACTGCAGTTAAACATTTTTAAGTATTATAGTATTTGAGAAACCGTGGTTTCAACATCCACACATACTTCCTTATCCACTAAAATCCATGCCATGTCATTACGAACTCAAATCTGCCAATAAATTTGTTTGCAAAAAAGTATCAATTTTGAGAGGTTTTAAAATACGTCCGTCCTTTTTGTCCAACCTTGTATTCCTCCAAACAACACGAACAACATTCACAATCTTCAGAACAATTAATCCCAGTCATTATCCCCCCTCTCCCCTACCCTCCCGCAGATCATCCTGTTTTTATTGCCTCCCACTCTCCGCTAGCTGCAATTACATCCCGTCCGCACTGCTTGCCCGCGCGGGTTGCGAACCCGGCCCAGGCGGATGACGAACGGCGTGTGGCAGGTGGACGTAAGCGCCATCTCGGCCCATAAATAAACACGCGCCCATACCCCATAGCCCTTAACGGCTAGCCAAGCATGAACGCCTAAATTAATTATAATACATGGCCTCAGAGAGGATAGGATGCAGATAAAGGAAGGGGAGGAGGTGTAAAGAGGAAAAGATGACGGTAAAGGATAAAGAGGATGAGGAGGCGTTGATGAAATATATAACTGCATTGATACTTCATTGATAGAAAGTCATATTCTGTAATAAAATGGTTCTTAAAATAAATATCCAACAAATATGGATTTGATAATTAAAAATCTGATATGGCCAGCACAAAACCTCTCGCTATTTAATTTTTATTAATTTAAATACATACCTATGTGCAGTAAAATGTTTGAAAGAAGTCCGATCAAAACCATCTACGAATTGCATTTATGAATTAATAATAATAATAATAATAATAATACTATTTATTTCCAACAGACATAAGCCCAATTACAGGAAAACAATGACAAGCAATTACAAAAATATTACAAAAATATAACATTATAAGTACCAACGTAAATGAGTTCAATACAAAAAATAATATGAATTATAGAATAAATAATGTTTTACAAATAGAATACAGGGATCATTCATTTGATAAAGAATCTAACAATATTTTAAGAGAACAGAAAAATATGTCGGTGTTAGCGGAAATAAAATTATAATTATTGCACATTATGTGTATAGGTGATTTTGACAAAGCGTTTGTACGTGCACAGGGCAAATAGAAAATAAAATTGAATCTGGAGTTGATCCGAGGGGTGTAAAAATTTAACTTAGAGAGAAAATATGAGCAATCAATTTTATTGTGGATAATTTTATAAAGAAAAGTAATAGATATACTTTGTCGTCTATTTTTAAGAGAAGTAAATCGAACAGTGTCTAGTAGTTCGACGTAATCACTACCTTGTGGAGGATAGTGATTCGTGGTTTTGTATATTAAGTACTTCACAAATCTTTTTTGAATTTTTTCGAGTGAGGAACTTTGATATTCAGATTGTGGAAGCCAGGAAAGTATACAGTATTCCAGTTTAGCACGCACAAAAGAGAAATAAAGTGATGTAAGAGCAAGTACATTGGTGAATGTTTTACTATTCCTAATAATAAACCCTAATGCTTGATTAGCAGACTTACAAACATTTTTAACATGTTCGGAAAAATAGAACTCGGGGTCGAAAACCACTCCACTCCACTTTTAGATTTTATGCTGTCAAATTTAGTAGTGTCGTTTACATAGTTTTTATGAGGTACACAAGATATTATGTACCCTCATAAAAACTAAGTAAAAGACACTACTAAATTTGACAGCACAAAATCTTAATTCATAGATACAATTCGTAGATGGCCTTGATCGGACTTCTTTCTAAAATTTTACTATATTTAGTAATGCTTCAAACTATATTATGTTCCATTGCATATAACTATTGCTTTATTTACGATTTTCTTTATTATTTAATATGTCACTATTATTAATTTGAAGTGATTAGTTTTTTGACAATGACGTTTACCTGTCAGTTAGATTCATTTGAAAAATGAACTGTGTAACAAAGGAATTTTGTTTATCTTCGGCTTCGGGATTAAAAAAAGAAAAATGATTTTTAAATTTATCTGTAAAATATATAGAAAAAGTTGTATACCTGTACAAAATTCAATAATCTATAGTTTTCCAATGACATCAAATGCGAAAAATAAATAAATAAATATATCATCACGGCATATTACTCATTTCTGGGTGTACCAGTATCTACAACACATGTAGACATCGGTAATGATGACGAAAAAATGGCATTTAATGGTATTTTTTGAAGAAAAACCATTATGAGCTTCAAGTAAAGTTTATCCGATTTACACCAAAATCTAATGGCTTCTTTTCTTATTATAAATAATAATTTGAAAATACTGTCATGTTTGAATTTTTTGCATAATACTTAAAAGAACCGAGTCATTAAAAAGGATATACCGATGAATCACCCGGTATAATCATTTGGTTTGAAAAACTTTTTAAGTAGATAGTTTGTTTATTTTAATTTAATTCTATAAAAGCTATTAACTTGTTAATTAGGAATTAACTTTTGGAACTTTTAGAACCGAGAAAAATTATTGAATTTTCATTAAAATATTGTAGTCAACTGCGTAAAAAAAATACCAATACTTCCATAAAATTATACATTATTGATAAATAGTTCTTTGTACAATGAGAACATATTTTTTAAAGCTAAGCAATTGTATGATCATATTTTTAATATTAATTCATTGCACAAATGGTCAAAATATGTTGTTCTCGAATTTGGAAGAAGAAGAAAATAAAGAATTATTAAAATGTGTTGTAAGTTTATCGAAAAAGATTAATAACTATTTCTCCGTTATTGTGTTAGAAGATACATCAAATTATCCTTTTACACGGGAGATCAAAAATTCTAAAATGATCTTTGAAGTGAGCTACGAAATAAAATATATTTCTGAATGGATATTTTTCGACAAAATAGTATTAATTTTGAATACAACTGATCAGTTTATAAACTGGTTAAAGCAAATAAAACAGTTACCTACATGGAATCCAAAAGCTAAATTTATCGTTACAGTTTCTAAAGATGAAAATATAACAAAAATATTTGAACTATCATGGGAATATTTTGTATTGAATATATATGTTGTTGTACAAGATAATATTGGAGTCAAAATATATACCTATTTTCCGTTTGCTGATGAAAACTGTGAACCGAATCTTATCCCGAAATATATGTTTAATTGTACAAATATTCCACATAAAATTTATCCCTATAAGGTTCCCAATAATATGCAGGGATGCCTTATGAGAATTATGGCTGCCAAAAGACCTCCGTATGTTTTGAATTGGACCTTGGATAGATCCGACCCCAGACAAGTTGGTTTGGAGGTTACATTGATGGAATATTTATCGAAAACACTTAATTTTTCCGTAACATACCTTGACCATAATTATCCAATTTGGGGTTTACGATTTGAAAATAGAACTTATAATTTCATGTACAATGATACATTGAATAAAAAAGTTGATATAATCATAGGAATGATTCCTACTGTACAAGATTTTTGTTATGATTTCGACGACTCCATAATTTATCTGATGGATCAGTACGCCTGGTTTGTTCCAAAAGCTAGGCAAATACCTCGATGGAAAAACGCCGTTAGGATTTTTGATAATAATATACTTTTACTTATATTTATCAGCTATATAGTTTGTGCTTTATTTTGGTTTGCAATAGGAAGAACAGCTGAAAATTCCAGTTATTATCGAGATATATCTGGTAGCTTTATTTCAAGCGGTCAAATTTTATTAACTGGGGCAATAATATCCCCTAAAAGTAATGCGTCTAGAATGCTATACTGTTTTTGGTCTGTGTTTAGTGTTTTATTGTACGTTGCATACCAAAGCCATTTGATATCAATTTTAACACAAACTTTTTATGAGCCTGAAATATCAAGTGAAAAAGATCTACTAGATTCTGATTTAAAGCTAGGTATTGTGCCGCAACAAATTAGGAATTTCGAAGACCAAAATAACGAATTATACCAAAAAGTTTTCAATGAATATATTCCATGTATCCTAACTGACTGCCTGAATACAACTGCATTCGACAGAAGTCTTGCCTTGTTTAAGGCTAAGCGACAGACTTTATATATTTCTAACAAATATTATTTAGATTCCGAAGGACGAAGCTTGATACACTATTTTGAAACAGGACTATTATTCATGCCACATCTTGTCACTTATAAAGGTTTTCCTTTTATGAAAATGTTAAATAATGCAATATTTCAATTTATAGAGAATGGCATGATGCAGAAATGGTCTGATGATGTTGTATTAACTGAGAAGTATAAAAAAGATTCTCAGCCAACATCACTTGATCTAGTAACGTATGCATGGGCATTTCTAGCATTTGTTGTTGGTTTATGTTTGAGCCTAATTGTATTTTTGTGTGAACTAATGCACAACTTTATATTAAACTTTAAAAACAATAAATAAAAATCTGTTGTACAATACCTTTCGCCAGTACTTCTGGCGGAATTGTACAATAAAATAAAAATATACTTTTCTTTTGAAACTAAACCGAGTGTTATTTATTTTTTTTATTTTTAACTTTTATTAATTTAAATACATACCTACATATTTATTGATGCTGGAAACTATATTATGTTCCTTTGCATTCGTATATTATAACTATAACTATTGTTTTATTTACTATTATAATTTGTTTTAAACGTTACCATTAATAATTTGAAATGATAGTTTTTTTGACAATAACATTTATCTGTCAGTTATATACATTTGAAATCTGAACTGTGTAACTAAGAAATTGTGTTTATCTTTAAAACATAGGCTACGGGATTTATAAAATAAATAGTTATATTCTAAATTTATTAAAGTTACAATGTAAATTTAAACAAACGATACAAACAGAAAGTACATCAGAACAATAAAATCATTACAAAACAAAAGATGTTAGCAGAACAGTAAAATATATTTTTGCCCTCCTAAAGTGTAACGGGAACTTTACAATTGTATACACAGCAAGTGTAACCTACATTTTACGCTTACTGTGTTGTAACTTGTCTAACTATGCGGTAAAATAATCAAAATACACTGGGCGTATATGGGTATTTAGAAAAGAAATCATCTTTACTATAATAAAGTTCATGTAAAAAAGTACTACCTACTTAAGTTATTTTTTTACTTTAACATTTCCTATATTTAAAATTAATTTATATAAACCAAAATCACGGCAGCGACATCTGTCATTATTGTAAAAATCCGCCGTTACCGACATAGTCACCGATCGATATACCTGTCAAATACGCGACGCGAACATTTCTGAAATGTTTTCCTTTTGTTTGGTACCTTGGATGATGAATATGTGGAGAGGAAATTGATTTCGCCTTCTCAAGGTTCAATGTAAAACTTAGTTTTTATTTGATATTTGGACGTTTCGAGGGACCCAAGGCCCTCATCATCAGCAGAATTAAAAATTTATTTTAAAATAACAGTTTGCTTAAACATTGACTCAAGGGTCAATTTTAGAGATATGTTTGCATACGAGATTCCCAACTGCTAAAGCCACTTCACCTCCAAACTATTTACTTGAGGGATTAAAACTTGATCGTGTCTCCGACCCGAGTACAACCAGTAAGCGAAACTTTTTGGAGCATCGGGGATAACATTTTCAACCTCCATACTGGAAAATACGTGTCTTGTTTTTTGAGGGATTAACACTTATTAAATAGATACTTTTAAATTTTTTTTTTTTGGTTTGGATCTCACAATCCCATGTTTGTCACTTCGAAATCGGAGACGCAATTCATTAATAAATAAATTTTTAATTCTGCTGATGATGAGGGCCTTGGGTCCCTCGAAACGTCCAAATATCAAATAAAAACTAAGTTTTACATTGAACCTTGAGAAGGCGAAATCAATTTCCTCTCCACATATTTCTGAAATGTCTAATATCGACACCTACCTAATTATTATCAGTCATAAACAACGTCTATTATTACAGATAAATTTTCGCTAGAAGTACTCTAATGAAGGTAAGTAAAATCAAATTTGGAAATTGACTTAACCCCAGTATTTTAAACTAACCCTTTTCAGAAGTACAACCTATCTCATTAAAAAAAGTGATTAGTGTGCCATTCGGAGTTGTATTTATGTTAAGAAGACCTAAATCCTAAATACTAAATCGGGCATCGGGTACAGTCGAAGTAATGATGATATTCCTTTAATAATTAACAATATATTAGTTTTGAATCTGTCTCCCCCGCTTAATTTTTGGTTAATTTCGCTTTGCGACGGGTAAATTTTAATAACCTCCCTGGAATAACAATTGGAATCGGTCAGGGCTTTAATCCTTCGGGTTGCCATCGCTTTCGCCGCCTGGGAAGAACGGGGGATTTGCAATGCAGAGATTCTCAGTCCAGCTCCAGAGTTCCAACCCGGGATGTCACAAATCACTTTTACTGGCCTCGCAAGCCTAATGTCTCAGATCCTATATTACAATGCGAGCGACGCGACGCGAGGCGACGCCAACCGACGCTGGACTTCTGGCGATTTAATAAGCACGGGGTTTACTCACTAGCCTTGCCGCTACCGCTGGACAATGTAAAAACATTATACATGGATAATATATGGGGAATGTAATAAATTTTCTTAATAGTCTACCTATTTAAATCTAGATCTTTTTACATTTTAAAGCGATGATAAAAATAAATGGGGGGAAAGATTAATTGTACTGCTGCACGGTCACATAGTAACGATATAAATAAATATATACTTTAACGCCTTCTGTTTAAAGGTGTAAATGTGACAACGATAATCATATATGGTAGAAATGAAATGGCAGAAGACTTACGTCATCAAAAAATATCCCTAAAGTAATGACGTCATACACTACTCCGTTTAGATAGGATATTAATTTATAAGGCGCGAGCAGTCATCTGATTTTAGATGCGTTCGGCAAATGAATTCTGTTTACTCTTTTCACTCTGTACACTCCTAGCACCGTTCGGTAATTACATGGAGTGAGAAGCGTCTTAAAATGGAGCGTTCGGCAAATGCAGAGTGGAGTCAAGTGGAGTGAAAAGTGTTATAAGCAATCCAGCGAATCAAGCGGTTTACGTCATCGTTTAGGGATTTTTGAAATTTTCTTTATTTTTTTAAATATATTTTATTAATGGTATTTTATTGGTTTTTTATTATTATTATGTATTTGACACCTTTAATAGAAATAATTATATTTGGATATATTATTATTAAGTAAAATTTTGTAAATTTTTGCAAAATGACGTATTTTTTTAATATTGGTAATTCTGAACATGTATATTACTAAATATTATAGGTACCGTGAGTTTCAGCTAAGATGCAACATTTACTTTACTGTTATTAATGTATTACCATGGATACTAGTTATTATATGTACTACATCGTTCCAGATAAAATGCAACATAGGTTGTCAAAGTTGTCAATGTCAAATTAACTTCTCTTATCATTACTCTTCAAAGACGTTTAGTAAAGAAGAAATGATTCGAATGGTTACTTGGTACAATGTTTATAGTTTAAGAAATGTGTGGGATATGTTCAGTTTCGAGAATATTTTCAAAACTTAAGTGATGGATGTTTGTATAAGTATCATAAGAGGACAAGAACAAAAACTACGTGGACTGAAGAAAAGAGAAATAATTTACTAAGAACAATAGAAAGCAATTAGCTATCTATGAAAATTTTGGCAAATCAATTACATATTAGCAAAACTTCTGTATATAGATTATTAAAAAACGAAAATTTTCATCTTTACCATTTTCAAAATCACTAAGGGTTAAGAAACAATGACCATGAGAAGAGAATTGTCTTTTATGAGCTACTTTTTGAGAAAATTAATATCGATCTGGTTTTGAAGAGCAAAATTTTGTTTACTGATGAAGCAAATTTTGTTACAACAGGAGAAGTAAATTCATAAAATATATTTGGAACTGCTACAAAATAAGATTATACCAAGTTTAAATAACTTCCTTTACTGTTGTTTTTTTTTTTTTGTTTTTAAATCTAAAGTATATACAAGAGAAATTGAAGAAGAACATACATTTATAATTAGAGATACTTCGTCAACAATATCTCCCGAAGTATTACATTCTGTCTATGAACATTTTTATAATCGTTTAAATTATTGTTTAATTGTTAATGGTGCAGTTTTTGAAAATATGTTGTAATTTGTGTTTGAAATATATTGATTCTTTATTGCTACTGCTCTTATTTATACATCAGTAAATTATGATGACAAGTTAATTTGACATTGACAACTTTGACAACCTATGTTGCATTTTATCTGGAACGATGCAGTACATATAAAAACTAGTATCCATGGTAATATATTAATAACAGTATAGTAAATGTTGCATCTTAGCTGGAACTCACGGTATGTCTATATTATACTTTTCAACCTATATTGTGACTTCATTTTGTTTTTGGTTTCGTTGTTCATTGACAAAATGTCAATTGCTCTGTCATGTCAAATTCAAGAGCTTGTAGTTAATTTATTGACTTATTTTGAAAATGAAAAATAGATTGGTGGTCTCTTCCTTTCACTGAATTGTAATATTGAGGTAATATTTTGTTCTATTTGTTAGTAATAATTAGAAAATTAGATCTATATGTACAGCGTGTGGCAAACGCTATACGCAATGTACAAAAACAGTGAGAAATTGTATAGTATGCAGTATTCTGTATTTTTTGTAAGGATCTCACATAATATTAGATAGTTTGTTGCATATACTACAAGCATGAAGTATTTATAAAGCTGTAAGGAGTATCATTCAGAATATTTTAAATAAAATTGGATTTCGCTGGAAAAAATGATACCAGACGTATTACGTTGTTAAAAAAGATTTGGATTTATGAAGGCAACCACAGATTATATTTTAATTTGTATTACATGCTCATGTAAACTTTTTAACACATGACGTCATTGTTTCTAGTGATGTATTTATGACGTGTGTGTGTGTGTATGTGTATGAGAGTGACAAAAATTTCTCCGACGATAACTCCAATACTATAATTCTAAAAATCATTCCTATTCCTGTTCTTTACATCTATAATGAAGAGCTCATTATATTTTGGTTATAATTGGTCAACCGAAAGTTCCCTTATTTGAAGTTCTTAACAGTTTTTCTTGAAAAAACGCAGTTAAATATCATTTTTCAACATTTTATGTGATTATTAAAATGAAAGAATATCTTATTGCTTATACGGCTTGATTATACATGTTCCTTCATATTCAATAAATATAGAGTTAAAGAATTACAAAGAGATTAACTTTCATAAATCAGTCAGTTTTGCTATAATCATGGAAACAGCTGATATATTCAAATAATTCTAATTGACAAATGTCAGTGTCAAGTGCAATTTGCATAGTGTATATGTTCGTGTTATAATTTTATTGGATATATATATAATCTTTTCCAAGGTATTTTGGTATGGGATTTGTACTAAATACATAGAATTGGCGGAAGGTAATGTGATGGTCACATCATATTTTTTGAAACTCTGATAGTTTATTACCTTTTGTCACCTTTAGGTAAGGAAGGTATTGTCTTTGGTCAAAAAATTCGTGGTGAGTTTTTAATGAATAAGCACGTTTTAGGGTCCCTACAATACGAATATACCATTTTTAAGATGATGTCTGTATGTGTGTGTGTGTGTGTGTGTGTGTGTGTCCGTGTGTGACAAATTTTTCTCCGACGATAACTCCAATACTACAATTCTAAAAATTATAATTCTTTCGTATTCCTCTTCTGTACATCCATATGAAGAGTTGATTAGATTTTGGTTATAATTGCTGACATAATTATTCAAAAAAATTTAATTGACAGATAGTTGCAAGTGCAAAACCAAATATGGAAAAAAGTATAGGATCTAAAATTGGTATGTCATAGTGTTGCTCGCAAGTGACACGCAGAGAAAGGCCAAAGAGAAGATGGAAGGACATTACTTAGTGTAGTTTATGTTATAATTTTATTGGATTTATAGAACCTTTTCAAATGAACTTTTGGTATGGAATTTGTAAAAAATAGTATGTGTTTTTACATGATATTATATAGAATCTGTTCCAAGGACCTTTTGGTATGGAATTTGTACAAAATACATGGAATTGACGGAAGGTCTTGTGCTGGCCACAACAGATTTTTTTGAACGTTACCATTAATAATTGGAAATGATAGTTTTTTGACAATAACATTTACAGTATTGGCCATAAAGATAGCAACAATTATTTCTCTGAATTGAACATAAGAATATTGAAAATAAATTACATAAAGAATAACCTCTTAAAATAAGTTTATTTTGTGTTAAAATAATTTATATTAAATTTATAGAATTTATTTAATTTGCATAATTCTTTTGTCTGGACACAAAAATAGCAACTACAAAATGAATGTCTTCATTTGCTCAATTTCAACGTTTATATCGTATAATTGTTTAAAAAATATAAATTAGTACTTCCAAATTATGGGTCGTAATAAGACTTTGACTAAAGAATTTCGCAATTTAATAATTAAATAATAATATTAAAATATCGTTGTCACATTTACACCTTTAAACAGAAGGCGTTAAAGTATATATTTATTTATATCGTTAATATGTGACCGTGCAGCAGTACAATAAATCTTTCCCCCCATTTATTTTTATCATCGCTTTAAAATGTAAAAAGATCTAGATTTAAATAGGTAGACTATTAAGAAAATTTATTACATTCCCCATATATTATCCATGTATAATGTTTTTACATTGTCCAGCGGTAGCAGCAAGGCTAGTGAGTAAACCCCGTGCTTATTAAATCGCCAGAAGACCAGCGTCGGTCGGCGTCGCCTGGCGTCGCGTCGCTCGCATTGTAATATAGGATCTGAGACATTAGGCTTGCGAGGCCAGTAAAAGTGATTTGTGACATCCCGGGTTGGAACTCTGGAGCTGGACTGAGAATCTCTGCATTGCAAATCCCCCGTTCTTCCCAGGCGGCGAAAGCGATGGCAACCCGAAGGATTAAAGCCCTGACCGATTCCAATTGTTATTCCAGGGAGGTTATTAAAATTTACCCGTCGCAAAGCGAAATTAACCAAAAATTAAGCGGGGCAGACAGATTCAAAACTAATATATTGTTAATTATTAAAGGAATATCATCACTACTTTGTTATGAGTGTGGGAGGCATGTGAATATATTGATTAATTTTAAATATAATATAGTTATTTTCAGTTATGAAAAATACCAAATATCATCAGAGTGTAAATTGACGCACGACGCGTAGCGGAGTACAAGTCAATACACACGAGCTAAGATATTTGTATTTCATACAAGTTATGAACATTATTTTTTAGACGAGCTTAAATAAATTTTACTTTTTTACAAAACTGAAATTTAAATTCAAACGTACGGACAGCTGACAAATGAATAATGTATACATATAGCCAAAAAATAATGACATAGTAACCTAGCAACCGTGTCAACTATTACGATATGAAATATATCGTAACACTAATGTGATAAGTTCAACTTTCAGTGTTAGGATACTACGTTGATATGTCATACTTATCACAATGGTCGTCTAAAGAAAATATATCATCACGGCAAAAGGCCGTTTTTTCAATCTCTGGTTACAATTTTTTCGTAATACCGTACTGTTATTATGACATAACAGGACTAAAAACAAAAATGAAAAGATAGAAATAACGGCCTTTTTTATAACAGTCGCCTACAATTAAGGATCAGGTGTTCCTAGAAAAATAAAAGCATATTGATGGACTGTTGTCTAGGAGAATTTATAAATTAACCAAAAAAGTTGTTCAGGATGGCAAATAAGAATTATTATGTCTAACCAGTACGTCATTGTTTTATAACAACCTCAACATTAGGTCTGTTATTGAGTAAATAATGCCCTAGGGCGTATTAAGTTGCTATGGTAATGTTGACAACAAACTGAAGTTAATAATACTGATACTAACATAAAGTGTAGTTAAGGTTAAGAAGCATTGTGAATTGTAGTCGTTTATAATCATATTTGTTTCATCACAAATACAAACCAGCATACTTCTTATTCTTAGCAATAACATTGTTCGTCTATATTGACAGAATAATACCACAAGAAATATATTTTTTGTTTGAAAAAATGCTTTGTTTACAGAAATAAAATATTACCTAGATACCGCATTCACAGGCTACTTTGTCAGTTGTATTAAAATTTTGTGATTTATTATTTTTGTTTGATAAATTCTAGTGTGACAAAATGTTTATTAAGAATTTCTAGTAAGACATAAAACGTTGAAGGCACCACGGGTGTTAAACGACAATAATGCCTTCGGTCAACGTACTCGCCTCGGGCCAGAGGCCCTCGACAGTACACTGTTGACCTCAGGCATTATTGACCTTAATTACTATATTATACCTAAATGTTTAAATTTTACGTTATTACGAAAAATCTTGAACGGCACACGGCCGATATGGAAATAATGAACTCGACTGATTATAAACCTCAGCCGCGTCCGTTATTTGCCTTATATCGGCCTAATGACGTTAATAACTATAACTTCTAGTTAATTAAACAATATTGCATCGTTTTGTTGACACCAATGATAAATCTTTCATTTGACAGTTCATAACAATTTTGTTAATTTAACCGGTCCTTATTGTCCATTTTGAGTGTATTTCCAATGGTATATATATTTTTTTAAAAGAATAATAAAAATTATAAATTTTAGCGTTAACTTTTGTTTCACTTTCCAATGAATTGGTTTCACCTTTTTACCTCCCGTCATCTTTTGGGTAAGGAAGGTATTGTCTTTGGTTAAAAAATTCGATGGTGAGTTTTTAATGAATAAGCAGTTGTTAGGATCCCTAGAATACGGTTTTATTAGTTTTATGATGATGCCTGTATGTGTGTGTGTGTGTGAGTGAGTGTATGTGTGTGTGTGTGTGTGTGTGTGTGCGACAAAAATTTCTCCGACGATAACTAACACTACAATTTTAAAATTTATCAGCTCGATTCTCGAAAAAGTTTAAGCTAATTTTGACTGTTTATATCTTAAAATATAGTCTAATATATACCTAGAACCTTTTTTGATAATATTTTGAAAATTAAATTTTAAATACGAAAATAGAATAGAATTCACTAATCCATAAATGATTACCTAAAAGTTTTTTGAGAATCGAGCTGTATAATTCTTTCTTATTCCTCTTCTTTACATCCATATGAAGAGCTGAATAGATTTTGGTTGTAATTGGTCAACCGGAAGTTCCCTTATTTGTAGTACTTAATAGTTTTTCTCGGAAAACCGCAGTTAAATATCTTTTTTTGACATTTTAAGTGATTATCAAAATGAAAGAATATCTTATTGTCTATACGGTTTGATTATACATTTTCCTTCATATTCAATAGATGTAGAGTTAAAGAATTGTAAGGAGATTAACTTTCAAAAAGCAATTAGCTTTGCCATAATCATGGAAACAGCTGATATATACAAATAATAATTCTAATTGAAAGATGTCAGTGTCAAGTGCAATTTACAAAATATATGTTCGTGTTATAATTTGATTGGATTTATAAAATCTTTTCCAATGAACCTTCGGTATGGAAATGTTTCTTCGTTTATCAGTTTAGAAATTTAAACATTTTCATTATTATATAAGTAATGATGCTTCATTTAGCCAAGAACTTCGCTTAGATGTATGTCTTTCTGTTTTTATAATTCGACGGTAAAATAAATTCTTATTTATTTCATTAAACACATATGGGATTTGCACAAAATACACAGAATTGACGGAAGGTAATGAGCTGGCCACATCAGATTTTTTAAAACTTTAAAGTAGTTTCTATATCATAACGATTTGTAGGTCTAGTTTTAATACAAAAATCTAAATGATGTGGTTTTATAAAATATCACGAATTTTATTTACAGAACCGTGTTTCCTTTTGAATTTTGATATACGCTGTACCTTCTGCAACATATATCACCCCTACTCGGTTTTCATTATTCTCTACATTTAAATTCACTAAATGTAAACCCTGGTAATTCCTAATAATATATTTCCGTATCTACCTTACCGTTTCACACGGTTCTATTCGTGGACATCTCCGGTTATTCAGTGTGTGTGTGTGTGTATGTACGAGGAGTATATCATTTTTCCATGTGACCAGACCGGTCAAGCCTTTAAGCTACCCCCACAAGCCATTGTTGTCTAAGGGTTAATTCTATTGTCTCTTGGTTGCAAGGTTTACATCCCTTAACACAACGGGGCGTGAAAAGTCAAAATAAGGGAAGAAAGAGATCAGTTTTAATAAATAATATCATGGACTTTATTTTTTATTTATTACTAAATGGCATTTTGACTTTTGAAGCGAGAGGACTGAAATAATTGGTACAGTCGACTCTCTCTAAATCAAACTCTCTCTTATTTTATTTTTCTCTAAGGGCCGAGATATTCAATATGGCCAGTTGCAACAACAAAGCTTAAATTTTTAGCTATACCCAAATCATTCAAGCAGCCAATGTACGTCATTAATAAAAATTGAATTTTAGTAACTAGATGTGTGACGTCATGTGCTACTACGTTTGCAGAGGTTTTAGAATCTTTATGAAAAGAGTTATACAGATTGCAATCTATATTATCTACATATTCGTGAACTGTCACATCTACAAAATAAATACTATATTACCACACGGTAAAATATATCGTCATCATTACCGATGTCTACTTGTGTTGTAGATACTGGCACACCTAGAAATGGGTAATATTCCGTGATGATATATTTATTTATTTATTTATTTTTGTCACTGTCCATTTCTATTTAAATTATTTTATAATACTAACCTTATTTATACTTATGTATGCCATATAAAGGCGATAAATAAAAGTGAGCCGAATTTCAAAGAAATATACCGAATTCTTCTGATTGATTAGAAGTGCTATCTTTGGCAGATTCACAGATTTTGTGTTTGCGTTAACGGTCACGTTGCGTCGTTGCGTTGCGTTTAACATTATTGTATTATAAAGAGACCTTTACAACGCACAAAAATACGATACAAATAATTTTCAAATAATAACTTTGACAGTATGAACATACAAATGATCAATGTTGCCAACTATAGCAACAATTAAACGAATAATATGACGTTGATGTACATTATTTATATATTATTCATGTCATATACGATAAATAATGAACTCTACTGTTTATCTTAATAATAATTATATAAGGCCATACACTTTTTGACGGTTAAAAATGATTGAAATTTTATTTCATTTTTCACTATTAGTGATTTTAATGCATTAAGGTTTTTACACTAAGTGATGACGTGCATTGGCTGCTTGAATGATTTGGGTATAGGTTAAAACAAAAAAATGCAGATCGAAATTTTGACAGCAATATATTATAATTCATTTGACATTTCATTTCGATGCAATATTGTCAATATTTAAATTCTAAATAATATAATTTTGCATTTAATTTTCTGGCAGATTACAAAATTTACAGTATAAAATTAATAAAAATCGATAAATATCATTTATTGAAATAATATTGTGCAAATGCGATTTTATCCCTTATAAAGTAAAATAAGAAAAATAAAAAGTACAGTCGACCGTGACAGGATTCGAACCTGCAATCTTCGGATCCGAAGTCCGACGCCTTATCCATTAGGCCACACGGTCTACATTACATAACATTTCGCACATCTGATATTCACCAACACTAGATTTTAAATTTCATTTTAAATTTTATAGTTTAAATATTACAATTATTATATATTTTACACATTATTATTATCAATATCTAGCAACAATTTAACAGAGATTACAATGAAAATATTTTTAATACAAAGTAAAAAACATAAAATCTGTTGTGGCCAGCACAATACCTCTCGCCATTTCCATTTTATGTTATGTATAAGTATTGTACTGCATTTCGCTATCGAACCGTAGTTTTATAACAAAAAAATATAGAACTCTTCTGCACACATATAATTCCAATTATATCTATTTTTCATTGTATGAGGAAGTTTCTAAATGTCAGAAATTCTTCCAATTCATTAACAAGATTGGCGATATATCTTTTTTACCTTCCGTCACCTTTAGGTAAGGAAGGTATTGTCTTTGGTCAAAAAATTCGGTGGTGAGTTTTTAATGAATAAGCACGTTTTAGGGTCCCTACAATACGAATTTACTATTTTTAAGATGATGTCTGTATGTATGTATGTGTGTGTGTGTGTGTGTCCGTGTGTGTATGTGTGTGTGTGTGTGTGTGTCCGTGTGTGACAAATTTTTCTCCGACGATAACTCCAATACTACAATTCTAAAAATTATAATTCTTTCGTATTCCTTTTCTGTACATCCATATGAAGAGTTGATTAGATTTTGGTTATAATTGATCCACCGGAAGTACCCTTATTTGAAGTTTTTAACAGTTTTTCTTAAAAAAACGCAGTTAAATATTATTTTTCGACATTTTGTGATTATCAATATGAAAGAATATCTTATTCTCTATACGGTTTGATTATACAGTTTCGTTCATATTCAATAGATATAGAGTTATAGAGACATTAAGAGAGATTAACTTTCAAAAATTAGTCAGCTTTGTTAAAATTATGGAAACAACAGATATATTCAGAAAAATTTAATTGACAGATGTCAGTGTCAAATGCAAAACCAAAGTTGAAAGTATAGGGTCAGAAAGTTATATGTGAATGTGATAGAGTGTCCCTCCAAAGAGAAGAAGATGGAAGGACTGTGTAGCAGAAGATTTGAGAGAGGAAGAATTGTGTGAAGAAGATGCGTTGGACAGGAATGATTAAAAGAGAAGAGTAAGAAACAGCGACCCCTAATAAAATAGGGAAAGGAATTTTCGGTATAGAATTTGTAAAAAATAGTGTCGTGTTACAATTTTATAGGATATACAGAATCTTTTTCAAGGAACTTTTGGTATAGGATATATACAAAATACATCGAATTGACGGAAGGTTTTGTGCTGGCCACAACAGATTTTTTTAAATAAAATTTATTATTATTGTTTACATATATTTATTAAATAAAAAGTAATACAAATAAATAATATACCTAACGTATCTCTATAAAAAACTTAACATAAATTATATTAATTATGATATGGTAATACAAAACTCATCTTTTAGATACAACTTTTGCGGCAGCTGAAAACTGTTCGGGTAATTAAAGGTTATCGTGTAATTAACGGGCAGCGGGTATATTTCGGGTAATCAGGTACGAAATTTTATACCCGGGTACATTATTATCGGGTAGGTTCCGAGTATCCTGGTACCCATCGTCATTCCTACTTATCAACATAAACTTTCTTCAACAATTCGTACGTTTCTATAACGGATTTCTCTAATTTCACGCAGAAATTCATAATGACGCTTTCATAACGAAAAACATCCTAATAGCATAGTTACGATTTCGGAAGTCGAACTCGCGCCATTAGTACAAATATCTCTGTCTTATTTACATTTTATCAACAAATTCTTATTTAATTCGTTCATAAATCCCGCCTATTAGTCCAGAATTCCATTCTTGCTCGAATGCCAACTGTTGGGAATGAAAAACCCTGTTGGGCGACGCGCTGTTAGCATAAATCGGAATCTGGGGATATTTATACAGCAAATCACAGCAATAAACATGTATGTACAATCATTCCCTGACTATATGCGGAGATAATTTTTACGGAACGATTTAATCCAGTTCAAATTACATGAACTATATCTCTGGCCCCGCCAACACTAGTGCTCGCTGATGCTGGCACGGGAACATTGCGTGGATCAGGGGTTTCTACAGCGTGTTCCAAAAGGATGCACAAAAATTAAACCATTATTAACAAAGAATTTAACAATATACATTATTTATTTTATTTTTTTTATTTTTGGGGTCCCGTGGCCGCGTGCCTGAGTGTCTGGTCGCGAACCTCGGGGAACCGGGTTCGATCCCGACTGACGCCAAATATTTCCAATTTTAAATGGCACAAAAGTGACCCCTGTGGTGCACTCTCCACACCAGCTATGAGTGCCCGTGAGATGACGCCTGGTAAGCGCCCACACGGTAAAATATATCGTCATCCTTACCGATGTCTACATGTGTTGTAGATACTGGCACACCCAGAAATGGGTAATATGCCGTGATGATATATTTATTTTTTGTTTTATTTATTATTTATTTTAAGTTCCTTGGGTTGCGCAAAAATTTTATACGGACGTTTCGGCCATTGAATTGTGGCTATCGTCGACTACAATATTTATGGTCTTAAGTATAAACAATTACATGCAATAACCATGAACATCATTGATATATTTTTAACAAAAATATACAGGTGTCTCTTAAATAGGGGGACATGGCTTAACCACAGATTCCTGAGGCTAAAATGAGACGATTTAACCAAACTTGCTTCTACCGGAAAGTGTACCATTTAGCCAGAAATCTGCTTCAAAATTAATTTTGCTTATAATAATCGGACGCTTTATTCGATTTGGATGAAATTTGGTATGACAGTTTATATGGTTATAAGTCATCTTTTAAGCTTGTTATTATTAGTGAACCACTGGTGTATGAAACTTAGGTCCCCCAACATTAATTAGACCGTAACTTTTTAATGGCAATACCGATAACGTGAAATTATTTTTCTTCAGATAGATCCATTCAATAGTAAACTTTTCTCTCTCTGTAAAATTTGTGATATATGTTACGGTTCACATAGAAAAAAATAAAATATGAGTGTCTGCACTGCTAAATTTTTAAAATAAATTTAATCTAGCAGTCTATCCAAATGTCAAACAAGTAATTTTTAATGACAGTAACAATTGTTTTATGGGTTGTCAAAAATTTTCTTCGCAATATTCTAAAATTAGTAACATCCGTTTGTTCGGCCTAATAGTATTTTACTACCATTATTATAAATAAGACGATCACATATCTCAGCTTACTCCTAAACAAGTTGTGAAGATTGACAACTCGTTACTGTCATTAAAAATTAGATGTTTGACATTTGGATAGACTGCTAGATTAAATTTGTTTTAAAAATATTCACATTGCAGTCACTCAGGTTTTATTTTTTTCTGTGTGAACCGTAACAGATATCACAAATTTCACACAGAGAGAAAAGTTTACTTTTGAATGGATCTTTCTGAAGAAAAATAATTTCACGTTTTCGGTATTGCCATTAAAAAGTTACGGTCTAATTAATGTTGGGAGACCTAAGTTTCATACACCAGTGGTTCACTAATAATAACAAGCTTAAAAGATGACTTATAACCATATAAACTGTCATACCAAATTTCATCCAAATCAAATAAAGCGGCCGATTATTATAAGCAAAATTAATTTTTTTTCGAAGAATTTAGAAGCAAGTTTGGTTAAATCGTCTTATTTTAGCCTCAGGAAACTGTGGTTAAGCCATGTCCCCATATTTAAGAGACACCCTGTATAATTTGCTTATGCACAAACATAATTATTGTAACATATGAAATATTTTTGATATTTATTTGTCGTATACAATTAAAATGAGTACAAAATTAATTGTGGAGCAGCCTATATATGTTGATGAGAGCAGAAGAGAAGGGATGTAGTGAACACAGTTTGCGTTATCTATATTCACGCATATAAATATCGTATTTACCGGTACCCGGTTAACGTCGTTGTTACTTATACAGCGGCGTACAACATACACAAAAAGGCGGGAAAATAAAAATCAAATACATTTTAGAATATACGTATACATCGTACAGAAAAATGACCTATTATTAGGAATCAGGTGGAGATACGAATCTAGTGACTTCACCATTCGATTCCATTAGTAAAATTATTTAAAAACAGTAACTTTCAATTTTTTTAAACAGTGGATACAATTTCTAGAGCGAATTATTTGAAATATCTCAAGATTTTTTTGCCATTTAATGTGCTTTGGAAATTGTATCCGGTGATTAAAAATTTTGAAAATTGGTATATTTATACAATTTTACTCGTAAAATCGAATCCGAAATCGCCAGACATTTATTTCCACCTATTTTTAGTTTATTACCCAAACACGAGATTTTAGGGACTCCAGTTTGAATGCAAATATCTCAGGAACTAAAAGAGATATTAAATTATTAAATGCGGTTTGAAAATTTGAAATCAGCGGAGTGAGATGTATAAGTGTGTTGCGACAACTCGTACTTAACCTTAGAAAAGTAGTTCTAGATTTTTCTCACACTTTCCGGTCAGCATGTGACGCTCACTGAGTAAAAATTTTACCAGTTTTTAATACTATTGTAATGTAATATATATCTGATATTTATATAGTCAAAAATTCCTTTTAATAACATATAAATCAGTATAGAACTTAAACTTTAACAACAACAAATTTGAATGTTTCTGAAATTATCAATTTGGCAAGTGATTACACCAGTTATAACTATTTGTAAGTACAACTAAATTTATTCTGTATAATTTAACTTCACAAAAGAAATTATGTACATTTTAGTTTCCCTGATGAAGTTACAAAATATGTAACGAAATATTGGAATTTAAATAAAATTAACTACTTCATGGAATAACAACAATATATTTCCTAACAATCACCGCCGAGAAATCCGTTAATACATTTTATCTATCAACAAGTACGGCGTTACTTCCTCCTAACATAAAAAGTAATGTTTATAAAATTTTGATGGTTTTACTCAATAGTGCATATGAGTTGTTTTGAGGAGCGTAACTCAAAATTGAGTAGAGATACAGACTTTTAGGTTTCATAAAGTTATTTTATGGGAGGGGAGGGAGGTTTATATTACTATAAATTATATATCAGGTTCTGGCAAACAAGAAAATATTGGGATCCAAATGGTTAAAATCAGAGCATCTAACCCGCCAAAACTGGGTTCGGTCCGGGTTCAGATTAATTTGTTTCTTGAGCGATGGGTTCGAATGCGGTTCTGGTTCAAGCATTAATAAAATTTGAGGTTTTGTTCGGGGTTCGTGTTCGGTTCAAATAATGTTTTTTTTTTTTTTAATAACTATATTTATATAGAAATAATTTAAAATGAGAGCCGGAATTTACGCAAGATAAGAAATGAACAAAATTTCGACGAAAAGCTAACACAGGCAGCAGACGTCGATTTCTAACTAAAAATTAACCTGAACCGGAATTCAACCCCGAATTCGAATTTTAATACTCGGTTCGGTGCTTACTCAGATTCAATTACAATATATCTTAGGTTAAGTTCTGGGTTTAGTTTCCCTAAAATGTTACGGTTTGGGTCCGGTTTTAGTTCGGGTTCGATGCCCTGGTTAAAATCGACCTTAAAATGAATCTCCCAAATCATCGATCAGTCTGGGCAGATTAATAGCATAGTGTGCCAATCATCTAACGGGCTCTCAAAATTGTGAAGAAAGCACTGCAGACGTTAATTTTGTGTTATATTGCAGTATATTATTTCTCTGATTACTAATAGGGGCCAGCTCAATTGAATTAAAGGAAAATAGTAAAAAAATACGAATGTATTTGCTGAATAACCAATATTAATAAAAAAAATCTGTTGTGGCCAGCACAAGACCTCTCGCCATTTCCATTTAAGGCTATAATATAAGTATTGTATTGTACTTCTCTATCGAACCGTCGATTTATAACAAAAAATTACAGAACTTTAACCAAATATTGTTTTTTATTATATTTAACATGTCTTCTGCACACATATAATTCTAATTATATCTATTTTTCATTGTATGAGGAAGTTCATATATATCTTCCAATTCATTAACCAGATTGGCGGTATTTCTGATGGATATATGCATTTTACCTATAATTTCAAATATTTCATTAATAAAATAATAAGAAAGATTAAATATACTTCCCAGAAAAAGCTATCAGAAAGCCACTAAAACTGTTGATTTTTAACACTGACATATGTCATTTTCAAACTATGTTATAAACATTTGAATTTGTCAAGTCGTTTCCTTAGTGCCTTAGCCTCTGCGATTAGAATCTGCTATATATTATAGTGTCTTTATCTCTAAATCTATACAAGATATAATAAAAATTTTAAGTGTATTAGATGGAGAATTTTGTAGGTACTTCAATATTTGTAATAACAAATATTTCCAAAAAATTATATTTAGAAGAAATTTTCTAAGAAACTACTACTTCCGGTTGTTCAATTGTTACCAAAACCTTTTCAGCTCTTCCCAGGAATATCAGATTGAGGAAACTGCAATTAAATACTTTTTAAGTCTTATAGTTTTTGAGGAATCGTGTCTACAACATCCAGACATATATACACACATCCACACACACACACACAGACATCATTTTAAAAATGTTATAATCGGATTCTAGGAACCTTAAATCGTGCTTATTCAATAAAATCTGAACATGCGAATTTTAGCATGATTCCTCTTAGCGAGAGGTAAAAATGAAATGGTATAATTGAGATATTTCGGAAATAAGAGGTATTTTGTTATAGCGCTTCGACACGAATATGAAATAAATATGTAATATTTTGATTGGAGACCGAAAGACCGCCTATACATGCATAACAAATAGCGTGTTAGGAGGTGAGGGTTACTACCAATGGAAGTTAAGAAATTCAAATTCGAAAGGAGGGGCTAACATTCCTGTGCTGCAGTTTCCTAACAGTTTTTATTTTAACATAAATTTCTTGCATTAAACTTAATAATTTAAATACACCTGTAATTATAAAGTATGTAGACTTATACAGTGTTATAATATTCATTTATTTTTACTTTAATCTAATTTAAAATAGCATATATTTCAAGAATATTTGGGTCCATGATGAAAACAGTTTGATATAAAAACACATAAGCGTGACGTCACGTCAATCTTTTCAAAATTCGGAAGACCATAACTCGCTTATTAATAGGAATTTTTTCACCGGATTTTCATCAATAGTCTTAGTTTTCCTAATATTTTCAGAAGAAATTATAAAAAAAAATGGTGGAATCCCCCATTGTACTCTTTTCTATTCCCTTGTGAAATTCTTGCGGTACGCCCCTGTGCTGGCGGCTAGGCTGTAATATCCATGATTTAACACGGCAGATCGGCGCATGAAAATTCACCCGAATACTGATAATACGCTCATCTAATAATTTCACGCTAATGCCAATTATTGCACTTGTTACTGTGATATTAATGGTCTTGTGGTGAGCAGCCACACAGCCAAATGCCCGACGCCAGAACTGGATGGAGTTGTCAAGCTCGGTTGGTGTTGGTGTTTGGTGCCCGTAGTTGCCATAGGTTGTATAATTTGCGGGAAAAGTGACGACTAGAAAAGGATAAACTAGAAGAAGTCATTTGAATTTGAGAGTTGATGAGAGGACACACTTTTCTAAATGTTTAGACAAAAGTTATGGAGAATTTGGTCTTTACAAAATTCATAATATGTACCTTATTTTTCTCCTAATACGTAGTGATAAGTAGATATTTTAAAATATATACCATCTTTCCAGGATAGCAGCGCTACCGAAAGTGCGCCAAGGGGCCTTAAAAATATTCCTGTGGGAAACAAAAATCTATTGTGGCCAGCACAATATCTCTCGACTTTTCCATATATTAGGCAATACATATTTAGCATTTCTAGTACACCCAAAAACACCTCTTTTCTTTATATATTTTTATATATTTTAATTCATCCTATGAATAAGTTTCCTTTTAATCTTCTAAATGTTCGAGATTCTTCCACATTTTCTGTTTTATTTTTTTCCTGGAAGTCTACCGGTCACAGTATAATCCATCACTCAATAAGTTCGTACGATGACATATAGATACTGTCATTATTGACAAATCCATATGATTTTTAGGAAGTACCAACTTTCAAATGATAAGTTTCAAAATTTTATGATAATCTGACGTTTAGTTCACAAGTTACAGTGGTTTTCGTGACGCTACTTTTGTAATTTTCAATATAATGGAAAAATCTGAATTTCTTGTGTTGATAAAACATTGCTTTTTAATGGGAAAAATACCGTTCAAGTAAAGCAATAGCTTGATAAGTGTTATTCGGACTATGCTCCATCGAGACAAATGGTAGAGAAGTGGTTTGCTGATTTTAAACGCGACCGTACAAACACCGATGATGCTGAACGCTCTGGTCGCCCAAATTCGGAAGTTGCGTGAGATAGCTGACACCATAAAGATATCAGAAGGCAGTGTATTTACGATTTTGCATGAACATTTGAGCATGAAAAAGATCTGTTCGAAATGGGTACCGCGTTTTCTCAGAGTCGATCAAAAACAACAACGCGTTGACGATTCAGAGCGCTGTTTAGAGCTGTTTCAGCGCAATAAAAAGAATTTTTTCATGCGATATGTGACAATGGATGAAACATGGATCCATCACTTCACTCCAGAGTCAAATCGGCAGTCAGCAGTAAAGAGATTTAGCTCCAATGAAGAAGTGATTGCCGGAACTGAAGGGTATATTGAGGCCAAAGATAAATCGTTCTATAAAAAAAGCATCGAAATGTTAGAGAAGCGTTGGAATGAATGTATCGCTCTCGAATGAAACTATGTTGATGATTGAAGTCGAATTTTGCCTAAAAGTTGTTGTTTTATTACTCATCCTACGAACTTATTGAGTGATGTGTTATGTAAATAATATTTTCACGCCATTTGTATGCATTATTTTGTAGATATAAAATTTCAAATCTCAATGAGATCACGTGAGCGCATACGTCATGTATCTGAACGATTCTATTTCACACTGGGGGACAAAGTGTAAATTAAGATTGTTAAATTGATTGATAAATAGTTTTTTTGGGTTTTTAAATGAATTGTTTCCACAAGTTAGAACTGCATAGTTCTTCACCATGTTTTATCTGAACATAAATATACAATTATTGCATTTTTATGTATTAAATTATATATCAAGCACACAAACCTGCAATTACAAATAATATTTCTCTAATGAAATAATTAAATCTTTATGAAACAAAAAAGATTGAATAGAGGGCACTTTTCCTCTGACAGCTTTATAAATATTTGGTTAGTTTGATCTTACGTTTAACTTCGCGTTTGAAGTTTGTGACATTGTGACCTTCATGTACGTGTGACTAGTGTCGTTGTGTGAGTAGCCGATACATGACGTCACAGAAAATCGTAGCGCGAATATCTTTTAAGTAAATTATGAATGAAAAGTATTATATTTTGGGATGTTTTATGTTGCAATATGGATAATAAGTGTCATAGATTCTATTTTTATAGAAATATTAGCAACATTTTTTTTTTTTGGCATGACCTTATTGTACAGATTAACTGCCAAGATGAGAAAGGCTGCGTAGCTTTAAAACTTATTTGGACAACTGTTTAATGTTATATCAGGTATGCGCGAAGGAAATTAATTGTATTTCGTGTGTATTTAAACGGAGCGCATATATTAGACAATGATTTATGCTAACATATTTTCCACAATTCATCCATCATATTATATGAGTCTATACAGTGTCCCACACTCTATCTTCAGGGAGGCGGAGATAGCCAATGTTATTCTTACGGAGGTTTTCTGTACCATGTTGCCAATTTTTCAATGTAATGTAATATTGAAACATTCATAAATTTTCATGGCTATACCAAAATTAGGTAACAATGTACAATTTAAGTTTTATGAGGGTCTCTTATTTACTCAAGGGCTTATTGTATACACCCAATATTTGTCTAAATAGTTTTATATATAGGGCTATTTGTACCTGCAATAAATAAAATTTCAATACAATATTTTAAAACCGCCCAGCATACTAATCTTGATTAAATGCATTAGAAATTAGAATTATAAAATATTATAAATTCAAATTGGAGATTACAAAGAAAGAATAAATACTTATGAACTATGTAAAATATATGCAGTATTTCTATCAAGCTTAAGTATTAGTAAATTGTCAAATAAGAAGTTATAAATTAAATAAAAAATGTGTATTATTAAACTGACCAGTGTGTTATTCAATTTCATTTTTTTCTTCGCGCCTATGCTGTTTTACATCTATATATTGTACTCGTATATGTACTAATTTTATATCTTTTCGTAGAATGGAAATATGTAACATAAGGAATTTATATTGTTGACGACGATTGTAAAATGTCCAATTTAGTACAAAAATGTTTTATATTATTTACTTTAAATTGACTAGAGTTTATATGTTAATTCATTTCATTTATCTACGCTTGTTATGATTTTAAATCCTACTTACATTTTGTATTTGTATTATTTTATATTTTTTGTAAATTATTAAACTGACCAGTTCATTATTTAATTTAATTTTTTTTTCTTTTCACCCACCTGTTTAGATACACTGAAAGTACACCAGTGAAAAATACATTCAATGAAGTACCCAGAATATTTCATCTCTTTTTGGGCATCTATTTTGCTCTTTCTATCTTGCAGATTTATAGCAGGTAAATTTGGCAACATGGTACTCCATAAGACCATATACTGAACATAGAGTGTGGGACACTGTATAGAATCGAAGGTCCACAATTAATAAGAAAGAAAATATCCATTTGTCCTTTTTTTCCAACCACCCTGTAGATTTATATTTATCAATAACATTCCTAATGACCAATACTTCTCTAGTTTTTATTTGTTTGTTTTGCTTCTCCCAAATTTCATCATGCTGCTCGATTTTAATAAAACCATCCGCATCCGGACAACAAACATCATCTGTTGTCTGTATGACAAATTTCTTCATCTGGCAACTTTTACCCTCTAGTGTTCTGGCGGCAGATGGCCCCAATCGGTCGTTTGCCAATGATCCTGTCCAGTTATTTCGTCGGTGAAATATCGAGTCCGGCCCTGCTGTCCGTAATTATCTAGCGGGCGGGCTTCGTGGCTCAACATGGCGGCGGTAACATCAATTCACTATCCATGCAAGCATTATTTTTAATAATTACTGAAAACACGTGTGCGGGCGATAAAGTAGGGTTAGGGAAAGCACTGGTTTATGAAAGCCGGAGAGGATATTTTATACTGATTTGATTATTGAGTATGAGCGTGTTTTTTGGTGGAAATGAAAATGGTCATGGGGTTGCTATTAGCTTTGTATTTGTGTAAAAATGTACGTATGTATGTTAGTTCAATATAATGAAGTTTCTAGTTCCATCTCTTCTTTAAGTACTCTATAAATAGATATGTAAAATATCAGGATCATTCTAAAAGGCTACAAGGATGAATAAGATATATGGCTAATATTTTTTAGAATTTTATTTTAAATATTTGAAAACTTTTTAAATTTCAAATTAAAAAATCTGATGTGGCCTGCACATGACCTCCCTCCAATTCCATGTTTAAAATAGCAATGAGCTTTAAGTAAAGTATCACTTCCGATTGATTGTTTGTAAACAAAATCTACTTTGTTCCAATAAATAGAAAAGTTTGTAATACGAAATTTTGGATTATATTTTATTACGTTTACCCTGAAAAATCTGTGAGCAAATACCAACTTTGCGAAGTTTTGGATTATTAATATATTTTAAAGAAAAATCGTCACACACACATTATTGTCAAAATCAGCACCAACTTCCTTATGCTCTAAAACGCAATCTGTGTAAATTCTTCGCTGTACATTATCCATTTCGTAAATGTGTAGTTGCAAACTATTATTTGACACTTTGAAATCACGTTCTTATTGAGAGCTATTTGATATATAATGCTGCAAACATCAAACTTAAATCGAATTATCCTATATATCTAATATTTATGTATGAAGGAAAATATATAATTTTTACAAACCTTAATTTCATTACAATTCTTTTTAACACGGTTTCATTATTAATTTTAATGTAATCGCTTCGTGACAGTGACATTTATTTAAATATGTCAAATTTGTTATTAAAGTACTGTTTTTGTTTGACGCAGAGGCAAAGTGTACAAAAATAAATTATTTTATAATTCAATACTTAAAGTTATTTGAAGTTATTTACTAAATGCTTATCGTAGAATTGAAGATTGTGCCATTATATTTAATTTGTATTGGTAAAAGTTGCTAAAAAATTATATTCAATGATTTTTTTACAAGAAAAACTGTTAAAAGCTTGTATAAATGATACTTCCGGTTATTCGATATACACTAAAAACTAATGAGCTCTTCCCACATTAATATAGAATGAGTATACAAAATTTCAAAATTTTCTGATAGATAGTATTTGAGTAATCGTGTCCACACGATCCACACACACAGACACACACACACACACACACACACACACATGATAAAATCGGATTCTGGGGCCATCAAAACGTGCTTATTCACTAAAATCTCTATATGTGATATTTAGCTATCCCTATACTTCCCTTACCTAGGGTAGCGGGAGGTAAAAATAGCCATTGCCAAATCAAGTGATTACGTGATCATTTAAAAAAATTCCACAAAGATCACAGCACATGACACGTAAAATTTATGAGAATAAAATCAGTCATTACGATAAACTTTCATCCTAAACATCCTCCATAAATACATAGATTCATGTCTCCTCATTTTAAAATCCACCATCGTACATATCATCCGAATTTTCCGAGTTTTTAAACTCTCATCTCAACCCCCAGTACATATCTCTAAATCCTTTTCATCCTCATAAATAACTCGTTACTTATCTAACTTTTTGCGTAATTGACGTTAAGCAAACCTGCGCCTTGCCTTGCCTTCATATTCATACGGGTATAATCTTGTGATTTATTTCGAGTCTTGTCCACCCAACGATATTTATCACAACTTTTCATCGAGATGTTTAACCTCAGCGAGTAAACAGCAGGATTTACGAGCGGTAAATGCTACAGATTTTCCATTACGGTAACTCCGGACGAGCGGGGGGGGGGGGGGGGGGGATGATGATGGAAGTCGAGTGGTAAGTTGGATGGTCACTCCAACTTCTAATTCGGGGATGAGGAATATATTTTCTGACAGGGGTGGATCGGGTAAAAGAATTTCAAAGATTTTATATTGGGATCTATACATACTGACCTCATTTTATTAACGTATGTGACAAGTTTTACGAAAAATTTTACTCTCCAAATTTTATAATATAATATAATAAGTTCTAATCTAGTTGTCACTGCACCTAATAAATATACAGGGTTGTATATTTTAGGATATTAAGTTCAATACAAAAGTTTTTTTAAGAAATTTTGATTTACATTTGAGAATACTTGAATTTTTTTTCTCCAATTGTTTTTGAGTTACGCTTGTTCGATGTTTTTCCTTGTAAAAATATTATTAAAAAAATTACTGTGTTATAAACATTTGAATTTGTCAACTGGTTTTCTTAATATAGTTTAGCCTGTGTAATATATTACATTCGATTATTATTATTATTATTATTATTATTATTATTATTATTATTATTATTATTATTATAGTGTCTTTATCTCTAAATCTATACAAGATATAATAAAATATTTATGTGTATTAGTTGGAGAATATTATGTTCTTCAATATTTGTAATAACAAAAATTTCCTAAAAATTATATGTATTTAGAAGAATTATTCTGAGAAACTACTACTTCCGGTTGTCCAGTTGTTACCAAAACCTTTTCCGCTCTTCCTAGGAATGTCAAATTGAGAAATTCATAGTTAAACAAGTCTTAAGTCATATTGATTTTGAGGAATCGTCCTTCCAATATCCACACGTAAACACACATACACACACACACACATACACACACACAATCGGATTCTAGGGACCTTAAAACGTGCTTATTAACTAAAATCTGGATATGTGATTTTTAGCATGAATCCAATACCTTGGGTCCCGTGGCCGCGTGCCTGAGTGTCTGGTCGCGAACCTGGGGGAACCGGGTTCGATCCCGACAGACGCCAAATATTTCCAATTTTAAATGGCAGAAAAGTGACCCCTGTGGTGCACTCTCCACACCAGCTGTGAGTGCCCGTGAGGTGACGTCTGGTAAGCGCCCACACGGTAAAATATATCGTCATCATTACCGATGTCTACATATGTGTAAATAATGGCACACCCAGAAATGGGTAATATGCCGTGATGATATATTTATTTTCTTTATTTATCCAATACCTCTCTTAGTGAGAGGTAAAAAGTGGGTACCGATCCATTCGGAGTTCGGACACAGTTGCATTATTTGGTTAATAGTTATCTGCCACAGACATCAAACACCTGACTTCGTCACCAGTTTCCTCAATTTCTTTCGTAAGACTAAATCTCGTTCTGTGTCCGTCCCTGGTAAAAATTGGTGAAATATTTCATGTGGGGCATGGCATACCTCGATGTATCAAAGGTTGAAAAGTTGTGTAGCGCAGAGCAAACTTGGCGCATATGTTGAAGGAGGATGAATCATTAATATATCTGGCTATCTCGTAACGGAATGGACAGCTAGGTGAGTAGCCGCGTACATAACGTGATGAATGCAACGAAAACGGAAAAGATGTTATATACTTTTCAGAAAGTATGAGAATCCGTTGAATATGAAAGTGGCCGTGATATACAGCTAATACGTATTTTTTAAACTGACGGAACATAACTCGTTTATAATATTTTCACGGGATTTTCACCAATACTCTCAATTTTATATATATAATTTCAGATGGAATTATATAAAAAAAATCTGATGTGGCCAACACAAAACCTCCCGCTATTTAATTTTTATTAATTTAAATACATACCTACGTATTTAGAAATGCTTCAAACTATATTATGTTCTATTGCTTATAACTATTGCTTTATTTACGATTTTCTTTATTATTTAATATGTCACTATTATTAATTTGAAGTGAATACTATTTGGAGAATGACGTTCACCTGTCAGTTACATTCATTTGAAAAATAAACTGTGTAACAAAGGAATTGTGTTTATCTTACGCTTTGGGATTAAAAAAAGAAAAATGATTTTTAAATTTATCTATAAATATATAGAAAAAGTATTAAATTCAATAATCCATAATTTTTCAATGACATTAAATGCGAAAAAATGGCATTTAATGGTATTTTTTGAAGAAAAACCATTATGAGCTTTAAGTAAAGTACCGTTTCCGTTTATCCGATTTACACCAAAATCTAATGGCTTCTTTTCCTATTAGAATAGGGTAAAAATGATTTATTACTGCCAGTCATTCTCAAATAGACTATACATGTATATTATCAGGTAAAATCTTCAGTGAGAAATACCAGCGATCAAGCAAAAGCCAGTCTCAGATTTGGTGTCGACTTTTCGCAACACCATTTACTTCACTTACAAGAACCAAACCCCTTCTCATTCTTTCCTCCACCTTAACCATCAATCCATCATACACACCAATATCCCCCCTCCCTCTTTCCACCCCTAACACATGTAAGTGTCCCCTATTGTCGCTAAATATACGACGTCCACCCACTCCGGCCACCGTCCAGCGGATCAAACATGCGGCCGGCGTTCGATTGCCGAGCGGCCGCAAACTGTCATTAGTTGTCATTACGGGGCTATCAACCGGACACGGGCATACGTAACAGCCGACACGAGTAACGGCCCGTAGGATATGGGCTGCCCTAACGGATAGGATGTGTTCGTGGTAAAGGGTAAATGTTTGGGTACGGATTTTATCGAGGAACTACTTGGACAAGCCATGTCCATGTGGATTTTACTGATTTTGGTGGCAAATGAGAGAATAGTGTTTGAAGGGAGTTATGGAGTCAAGCAAGGGCGAGTGCGGTTAGTGGCGGGATGGGTAATAATAAAACAACAAGGGTTGTTGAGTTTAGTAAATGTTGGAATAATTTAATCAGGGGTGGATTGACCATAAGGTTTAACGGGCATGGACTAGGGGTAGGAAATTTGGAAGACCATAATTGAAATAAATTACCAGAAAAATTTTGAAACAAGAAACTTGAAATACACAAATCTATAGTCAGAAAATAGCAATAAAACTATAAATATCGTAATTATAACAAAGCGGAATATCGCTCACTGTTTGCATTATAACATTGGGTATCAACAGATCTTTATTCGCGCCGCTCTTCAGAAATGAAGACATGCTCTTCTTTCTGAAAACTTTTGTTATATACAGGTGTCTCACAACTCGCGCCCCAGACGAAACTAACACTTGCCGACGACAATAGGTTGCCAAAAAATAGAAGAAAATAATTTGCGGCTGCTTGCATAACGGAGTTACAAGACTTTTTAATCCACCAATCCCGGTAAGATATCTTGAGGTGTGATGATATTATTACAATTTTACAAAATAAAACTGGTTGCTAGGTTTTAAAAATACTACTAGTAAGTTACAAAATTTGTTTGACTTACTGCAATTTGACACTTTACAGTTGACTTTTCACTGTCAACAAATTTAGGTTAGCAAAGGTGTCATCCGAGATCATCACAAGATTTCTATCCGGAAAACGTTCCGAATAGACTCGTGCTGCCTCTCTGGCGTTACGTCCACATTCTCCGGAAATTATAATCATTTCTAAGTAATCAGCGGTTGAATACATGGTAAGAATTTGCCTTTTTACCTCCCGCTACCCTTGGTAAGGGAGGTATTGGGATCGTGCTCTAATATCGAGATTTTAGGAAATGACCACGTTTTAAGGTCCCTAGAATCTATTTTTATCATTTTCACGATGATGTCTGTATATATATATGTGTGTGTGTGTGTGTGTGTGTGTGTGTGTGTGTGTGTGTGTGTGTGTGTATGTGAGTATGTGTACGAATTTTGTTTGCACTCTAACTCAAATAGCATCATTCAGAAAATTCTGAAACCTTGTATTTTTACCCTAGTCTAATAGGAATAGAAGCCATTAGATTTTGGTGTAAATTGAATAAACGGAAATGGTACTTTACTTAAAGCTCGTAATGGTTTTTCTTCAAAAAATACCATTAAATGCCATTTTTTTATAAAAATTAAAGATTATTGAATTTTCTACAGGAATACATTAATACTTTTTCTATATATTTTACAGATAAATTTAAAAATATTTTTTTTTATTAGTCGCAAAGCCTAAGATAAAAACTATTTTTTGTTACACAGTTCATTTTTCAGATGAATGTAAATGACAGTAAATGTCACCGTCAGAAAACTTATCACTTCAAATTAATAATAGTGACATTTTAAAAAGAAAATAGTAAATAAAGCAATAGTTTTCTGCAATGGAACAGTTTGCAGCGTTAGTAAATACGTAGGTAGGTATGTATTTAAATTAATAAAAAATAAATAGCGGGAGGTTTTGTGTTGGCCACATCAGATTTTTTTATTCGCCTTGTCAAATTTAATTTGACACTGACATTTTTCGAAAACTACAGTCGCCCATACATTTTAAAGAAGATTTGATTTGTATAAAACCATAGTAACGTAAAATTACGGCAAACACACGTTAAAGGTGTAGGTCTCTGATTGGTCAATTTTAAGTCGATTTTTCTCTAATATCTTTTAAGCTAGATTTTTTTTTCTTCGAAATTACACATCCGAATGCAGTCTCATGTTTCCTCATTCGCTCTGGGGCGCGTGTTGTGAGACACTCTGTATATTTTTCATCATTTGCGTAGGTTTTATAATTTGTTAGTTGAAAATGTAAACCGACCGAACCATTAAGACCCTGGGGTTGTATATTCTGTCAGCAGAATTCAACACATAATCTTTTGCTTATTCTCTTAACCGTTTAAACAATTTACCCTCCAATAACCCCCTCCTTTCCCCTTAAAATGTTAAAATCACCACCCGTCTGTCCCTATTCGCTATTCTCATCCTAAAATAATGTAGTCGTTTAGCAGGAGTACGACCCTGTAATGAGAGCTATCCAACACGTGTAGAACACGGAGAAGGCGTCAGTTTCCAGGTCCGTAACGACCTGGGTTGACCAGCAGGACATGGATATTAAGATGCCCCAAAGATATTACAAGTCATATTAGCCATCGGGAACTAAAGCAGGGGTGATAAGGGATAGTGACCCTTAGGGATGATTACAGGACTGGAAGTATGTAATGATTTAAGGGTTTAAGCTTTAAGGGTTTATAATATGGGAAAAGTGATAGCAGCGTTGCTATTTTGTATACCGGAGGTCCGTGTTCGATTGCAGGCTAGGAGATATAGGGTGTTTCAATTGAAACTCTAGGATTTATCTTTTGAATAAAACCCAATTATAGTCTATTTGAGAATGACTGACAGTAATAAATCATTATTTGCAAGAGTAGTATTGGATTTTTGCCAGCAATGCGGCAAATAAAACTACCAGAAAAATCAGTTGTAACTACACTAGGATGGTCAAAATAAGCCGCACGCTTTGTACCTGGAACGAGACTTACTTGTCGAACAATAGAAATGCCGTCCGATAATCCCCCTCGGACTGTGTCATAGACGTAGATAGGATTTGTAAAGTGATCTGTTTATACATTTACTAAAAATAAAAGTTTTTAATATTTAAATATAACTTTCTCAGTCATTATTATTATATTGCATACATTTAATATTTACATACATACATTCAATATTTACATTTTTATTTGTTACATACTAAAATTTATACTTATTTCATGTGTGTTGTCAAGATATTGGTACCTGTCATATTTCTATTAAATATACATATTACATTACATATACTTATATATTTATACATAAATTATTAAAAATCAGAATCTGATTCTGAATCTTGTCATACTGAAATTATAAATGGATCGATCGTTTCGTCTATCAGATGGTCAAGTTTGCACATTTGGTCTTCTTCCTTTATGACATGTTGAATACAGTTTTTCCAATTATCGGCAGTCACATGTTCTCTACCGAATTTAGTCATTTCGGCTATCCCTGTGCAAACAATTATTGGCGCGCCACTGGAATGTCTTTGACAGAATGATTTATTACTGCCAGTCATTCTCAAATAGACTATAACATTTTGTAATACAGGATTAAGCAGAAAGGACGGCCGTTTTTTAAAACGTCAAAAAATTGATACTTTTTGAAAATTGACAGATTTTATTTCGTAATGACAAAATCAAGGATGGAAAACAACATCTTACATGTGGTGTCCGTATAACGATAATGGGACTGCTGTTATCGTGAATTCGGAGCGCTATATCGAGATGATACACAATTTCTTTTTGTCTGAATTACGAAGAAATTTTATACGACGTGTTTGGTTTCTCTTTCCCGATCGCCTCATTTCCAGGTTTGGTAACATTCATTGCGATTTTTCCTTCCGTCACCTTTAGGTAAGGAAGGTATTCCCTGATTGAAGTTCTTAACAGTTTTTCTTTCAAAACCGCAGTTAAATAACATTTTTTGACATTTTTTGCGATTATTAATATGAAAGTATATATTATTCTATTCTACGGATGGTCTTTTGCTGGCCACAACAGATTTTTTCTTGTGGGGACACCTCAAGATACGTACATATATCATTACGAACTCAAAGAAAATAAATCTGTTGTGGCCAGCACAAGACCTTTCGTCAATTCGATGTATTTTGTACAAATCCCATACCAAAAGGTCCTTGGAACAGATTCTATATAATATCATGTAAAATCGAACACGAACAAATACTATTTTTTACAAATTCCATACCAAAAGTTCATTTGAAAAGGTTCTACAAATCCAATAAAATTATAACATAAACACACACTAAGTAAAATGCACTTGACACTTCCTTCATTTCTTCTTCAGCTTCCCCTATTTTATTAGGGGTCGCTGTTTCCTCTTCTCTTTCACTCATTCTTGTCCAACGTATTTTCTTCACACAGTCCTTCCTTTCTCAAGTCTTCTGCGATACAGTCTTTCCATCTTCTCTTTGGCCTTTCTCTGCATGTCACTTGCAAGGAACACTATGGCATACCAATTTTAGATCCTATGCTTTCTATATTTGGTTTTGCACTTGCAACTGACATCTGTCAATTAAAATTTTTTGAATATACCTATCAGCTGTTTACATGATAAATAGAAAAGCTGACTAATTTTTGAAAATTAATTCCTTTATAACGCTTTAAATCTACATATATTGAATATGAAGGAAAATGTGTAATCAAACCGTATAGAGAAGAGTATTTTCTTTAATATGTATAATAACAAAAAGTCAAAAAAATAATATTTAACTGCGTTTTTTTAAGAAAAACTGTTAAAAACTTCAAATAAGGGTACTTCCGGTGGATCAATTATAACCAAAATCTAATCAGCTCTTCATATGGATGTAAAGAAGAGGAATACGAAAGAATTATAATTTTTAGAATTGTAGTATTGGAGTTATCGTCGGAGAAAAATTTGTCACACACGGACACACACACTGACACACACACGGACACACACACGGACACACACACACACACACACACACACACACATACAGACATCATCTTAAAAATAGTAAATTCGTATTCTAGGGGCCCTAAAACGTGCTTATTCATTAAAAACTCACCAACGAATTTTTTGACCAAAGACAATACCTTCCTTTTACGGAAGGTAAAAAACAGACCTTTGCCCAAGTATTGTATTTAACATGTCTTCTGCACACATAATTATATTTATTTTTCATTGTATTAGGAAGTTCCTAAATGTCAGGGATTCTTCCAATTGTGGCGGTATTTCTGATGGATATATGCATTTTACCTATAATTTTAAATATTTAATTAATAACACAATAAGAAAGATTAAATGTACTTCACAGAAAAAGCTTTCAGAATGTCACTAAAACTGTTGACTTTTGACACTGACATATATCATTTACAAACTATGTTATAAACATTTGAATTTGTCATCTGATTTCCTTAGTGTTCGTTAGTTTAGCCCCAAAATCTATACAAGATATAATAAAAATTTTAAATGGATCAGATGTAGAATTTTATGTTCTTCAATATTTGTAATAACAAAAATTTCCAAAAAAATATATTTAGAAGATTTTTTCTAAGAAACTACTACTTCTGGTTGTCTAATTGTTACCAAAAACCTTTTCAGCTTTTCCCAGGAATGTTAGATTGAGGAATACGTAGTTAACAGGTCTTAAGAATTATAGTTTTTGAGGACATGTCCTTCCAACATCCACACACACACAGACATCATCGTAAAAATGTTAAAATCGGATTCTAATGAGCTTAAATCGTACTTATTCACTAAAATCTGAATTTGCGATTTATAGCTTGAATTCAATACCTCTCTTAGTTAGAGGTAAAGCATCAATTTTGTGACGTTTTAAAAAAAATCCATCCTTTCTGCCAACCCTGTAACGCAATATTTAATTCTTAATACTTTTGTCTTTGTCCATACCCTCTCATATTTTAAATAATTCCTCCATATTCCATCTTTAATTTCCCTATCTGCTTCCAACGCTTTCTGGTGTTCCCGGCGTGTATGAGTGGATTGTCTGTCCCGCCGCTTCGCTTACGGGATGTAATTAGAGGTGAAGAGACGTGTTCTGGCGTCGGGCGTTGGGCGTCGGGACGAAGTTTAGTGCAGTATGAAATTTTGACGACGTCGTCAAACTCCCATGAAGTGGCCTGGTCACCAAGCCAGCTTTGTAAATTGAATAGTCCGCAGCAGACCGTCGATTAATTTCTAATCAGAGCTGATTAGAAAAAGTTTCAGGGCACTTTCAAGTTTGTGCCACAATCACGCCGGAATAATAAGGCACTGGGAGGTGGAGGAATTATATTAAAAATAAATTTTTAATCGGGGTCAACTTTTCTGAACATATGAATATTCATAAATAAATGTATGTGTAGGTGTCTCTTAAATAGGGGGACAGATTCCTGAGGCTAAAATAAGACGATTTAACCAAACTTGCTTCTACCGGAAAGTGTACCATTTAGCCAGAAATCAAAAAAATTATTTTGCTTATAATAACCGGACGCTTTATTCGATTTGGATGACAGTTTATATGGTTATGTCATCTTTTAAGATGATACTTGTTATTATTAGTGAACCACTAGTGTATGAAACGTAGGTGTCCCAACATTGATTAGACCATAACTTTTTAATGGCAACGCCGACAACGTGAAATTATTTTTTTTCAGAAAGATACATTCAATAGTAAACTTTTCTCTCTCTGTGTAATTTGTGATATCTGTTACGGTTCAGACAGAAAAAATAAATTCTGAGTGAGTGCATTGTGAATTTTTTTAAAACAAATTTAATCTAGCAGTCTATCCAAATGTCAAACATCTAATTTTTAATGACAGTAACGAGTTGTCAATCTTCTCAACTTGTTTAGGAGTAAGCTAACACATTTATTCGTGTTATTTATAATAATGGTAGTAAAATACTATTAGGCCGAACAAACAGATGTTACTAGTTTCTGAATATTGCGAAGGAATTTTTTGACAACCCATAAACAATTGTTACTGTCATTAGAAATTCGTTGTTTGACATTTGTATAGATTGCTAGATTAAATTTATTTTAAAAAAATTCACGGTGCATTCACTCAGGTTTTATTTTTTTCTGTCTGAACCGTAACAGATATCACAAAATAAACAGAGAGAGAAAAGTTTACTATTGAATGTATTTTTTCTAAAACAAATAAATTTACGTTATCGGCGTGGCCATTAAAAAGTTATGGTCTAATCAATGTTGGGACACCTACGTTTCATACACTAGTGGTTCACTAATAATAACAAGTATCATCTTAAAAGATGACATAACCATATAAACTGTCATCCAAATCGAATAAAGCGTCCGGTTATTATAAGCAAAATAATTTTTTTGATTTCTGGCTAAATGGTACACTTTCCGGTAGAAGCAAGTTTGGTTAAATCGTCTTATTTTAGCCTCAGGAATCTGTGGTTAAGCCATGTCTACGGTATCACCTTAAAAGATGATTTATAACCATATGAAGTGTCATACCAAATTTCATCGAAATAGTATAAAACGTTCTGTTATTATAAGCAAAATTAATTTTTTTTTCGAAGAACTTTGAAGCAGAATTCTGGCTAAATGGTACACTTTCCGGTAGAAGCAAGTTTAGTTAAATCGTTTTATTTTAACCTCAGGAATCTGTGGTTAAGCCATGTCCCCCTATTTAAGAGACAACCTGTGTATCAGAAATACCACCAATCTCGTCAGTGAGTTTGAAGACTCTCGAATATTTGGAAAAGTAAGAGGGAACTATAGAATAAATTTAAAAATGTAAATGATATAGGCGCTACCTTTACTTTATTATTCTTCTCTACCTTAGATATACGTATCAATATACGTATCAATACTGTGTCTTCTGAACTGAAGTTAAATCATCTGCATGTTTTTGCAGGCAACAGAGATCGTATTAAGTTCAAATTTAATTTCACATAATTTATATTTAACTGAAATACCTATTGAGATTAGTGTTAAATACGGGCCAGGCCAGTACGCTCGTTAAGAAGCCTCTAGCTCTTGCGTCTACTATAACTATAAACATAAACAATTTGTGCATGCATACAATACTTTGTATCCTAGCCAAACCTTAAATCTGAGATTTGCTCTGCACAAACATCCATATCAGTTTTATTTCTCAGAAATAATCCCTCTGAAAAAGCCGGGCGTATGAAATACTCACATGCTATTGTGTGCATGCAAATACAACCACCCCTCTGCCCTCCTATACCCTTTACCCCTGTAGTTCTACCGAGAATCCTGAAGGAGCAAGACATTCCTTCTGGTAACAGGTAGAGAAGAATTACGCTCCGCCCTTCATAATTTAATACCCAAGTATTTTTGCTCCGGCAAACAAAAATGTAAATTAGAAAAAATGCATAAATAACAAGTTCCTTTCCTGTTTCCATGCCTTCCATGTAAACATTATTCATAAATATGAGAGCATTAAGAAGTAAGCATGGACGTAAATTTCCTACCAAGCTACGAGCGAGAATCGGAACGAGATATCCTCTTTGACAAACTGGAATTAGCTGCTGTACTGTTCCTTATTCCAAATGAAAACGCTCATTTTCATATACAGCGGTTTCTGCTGAAATAATGGCGAAAGCAGGACAACAAATAATATTTACATTTGTTATTAATTTTGAAAATGGGCTCGCGAATGAAATATTGTAATGTTTTAAACACTTAGTTAGTTTGGGTGTTAGAAATTTTATTATTTTCTCAGAGAAAGTCATTCTTAGGTAACGTATATATTTTTTACCTCTTGCTTAGAGAGGTATTGGAGTCATATCCAGATTTTAGTGAACAAGTACGTTTTAAGGTCACTAGAATCCGATCTTAAAATTTTTACAATGATGTCTGTGTGTGTGGATGTGTGTATGAGAGCGTGTGTGTGTGCGTGTGTGTGTGTGTGCCTGTGTGTATGTCGGTATTATATTTAGATTTTTGACACATTTTTTATCAATTACAAACATTTTAATTTTTCAACTGGTTTCCATGGAGTTATTTGGGTTATGAGATTCATTACAATGGATTAATATATTTATAATTCTCTATCTCTAAATCTATAGAAGATATAATAAAAATGTTGAATGTATCGGATAGAGAATTTTATATTCTTTAAAATTTGCAATTACATAAATTTCCAAAAAATAATATTTACAAGATTTTTTTTAGAGAAACTACTACTTCCGGTTGTCCAATTGTTAACAAAACCTTTTAGCTCTTCCACATACACACACACACACACACACACACACATATACAGGGTGTTAAAAAATAAGTGTTTCAAATTATGAGGGCATATAGTACTGACCAAAATGAGTAAAAAAAATTTAATCAATATGAGTCCGATCTTCAACTGTTTTCGAGAAAGAGGCCATTTTGTATTAGAATCGAAGAAAAACAAACCAAGATAGTGGTCGAACAATTTTTTTTATGCCAGTAAATAGACTATAAAAAAACAATAACATAATTTATGAAACATTTTTTCACTTTCTAATTTATTAATACTTTGACTTTAAATTTGACGTTTTGTACAAATTATATCAACGAATATGATTTGTTTAATTAGTGCGCGTCAACTTCAAGATATAGTGTACTAATGCAAAACCCTAAAACCTTATTCCTAAAATCCTAAATAATAACGTTATTGAGGGTATATAAATTTAGGATTTAGATATTAAGGTGATAAATTCCAACTACTAGTTTTTAACTATGATGCAAAACACTTGAAAATTCAACCAATGGGAACAGTATTATACTGATAAAACCTCGTTACCCCAATAATTTTCTGCTACCAAGTAAATAAACAGTTGTTATTGTTTATAACTGTCAGTGTGACAATTAATGTGTCAAGTTTCATTTTGCGTTGTCTTTGGAATTTATCTCACCAACATACAACACGACCTCTCAGATTTTTTCAGATAAACTTTTATTTTCAAGCACTCATTTTTTTGCTTTTAAGCAAAATCACTCAAGCAAACTGATATTAGGTAAAACCCCTCCTCCTTCGGAGTCGGGATTTACCATGCAGTTTGCTTTCGTGTTTGTTGCTAAGCAAAGAAATTCGTGCAAAATAAAAATTTATCGATAAAATCAGGAGGTCTTGTGATATTACTTCTGATAAAAGTACAACATCGGACACAGTCTTAGCGAGAGATAAAAGTTTTTGAAATTTGTGCCAAATTTAGTAGGATATATACTATAGCCGACTGTTAATAACGCTCAAGATATTGGTCAATTCTTTCTTTGCCGCTTTTAATAAATTTCAAAAATCAAATTGTGCTAACAATATTGTTCTCTAAACATATGTACACAGCGTACCCATTTAGCGTTGATGATATATTTATTCCCTTCCCTTCACCCCCTCTTACTACATTTAGCATTCCCATTGTAAGCCCATGTAAGCGTCTAAGTGCCGAGATTACTCGGCTTACCTCGTTGTCTACATTTCCGCACTTGTCATTTCTTTGCTGCACTATGTATATAGTGGCGGTTGGCGGAAGCAAAGAGCCCGGTATTAGCGCCGCTACTTGCTAAGTCTGTTTCGGCGCTCTCCGTGGCTGCCCTGGATTAACCTGGATGCGCTGGAGGATGGAAACTCCAGCCTGGAGGCCGCGTCTCTCTTGGAATATCAAAGGAATTAGCAAAAGTTGTGATTTGCGATTGTGGGAACTTAATGACCTACCGGAGTTGTAATAAACAGGGCAACGCAAAGATAGGTGCTTGGAAGTCAAGGGATATTTTTGTTTCTCAAATTAGGTAATTGACAGAATTTAATGTCCATTAAGACTCAACAATCATAATAATAATAACAATGTATTAGAGGGCACAACTAAAATTCGAGACCTGGGTATTTACTTTGATCCAGAGTTTACATTTGCACCTCAAATAACAGAAATGATGATATTTTACCTCTCGCTAAGAGAAAGTATTGGATTCATTCGAGTCCGATTTGAACATTTTTACAATGTGTGTGTGTGTGTGTGTGTGTGTGTGTGTGTGTGTGTGTGTGTGTGTGTGTGTGTGTATGTCTGGATGTTAGAGAGTTTCTCAAATTCTATAAGACCAAAGACCAATTTAACTACGTATTCCTTAATTTGACATAAATGGGATGAGCTGAAAAGGTTTTGGTAACAATTGGACACCGAAAGTAGTAGTTTCTTAAAAAAATCTTCTAAATTTTATTTTTTTGAAATTTGTATAATTACAAATATTAAATATCTTAGGATTCTCTATCTAATACATTGAACATTTTTATTATATCTTCTATACATTTAGAAATAGAGTTTCATAGATATATAAAATAATCTATTACAATCAAATAATGTTACTACTTCTCTACCTACTTTTGAATTATTGCCCCAAAAGTAAATATAGGTAGGTGTCCTATATTTAGGTAAAAACTTCAAAATTTTCAAACAAGATTGGCGGTATTTCTGATGGATATATAGATTTTACCTACAATTTTAAATATTTAATTAATAAAACAATAAGAAAGATTAAATGTACTTCCCAGAACAAGCCTCCAGTAATGTAAATGGATTTTTGACACTGACAACTTACATTTTTCTGTCAATTACAACATTTTAATTTTTCAACTGGTTTCCATGGAGTTATTACTTTAAAAATGCATACACTTGCGTAACATTATCTTTACAAACAAATAATATAACTACCAAGATTATATTTCTAATTTTGAATTATTGCCCCAAAAGTCAATATACCCCATATTTAGATAAAAACTTAAAAATTTACAAAAATCTAATTTTTATGTATCTATATACTTTTTAATGCTCTGATTCCAGATTTTATAACCGCAGGACGATATCTCTTTTCGTTCTCGAGATATTTAGATTCCAAGTTTTGCTCAAAACTGCCCATTTTTGGGTAGTAACCCAAAAATGGGCCAAGTTATGATTTTGGAGACATCATCATTCGATTCTACGGAAAAAAATACATAAGTATACCAATTTTCATAATTTTTGAACACCGCATATAATCTCTAAAGCAAAATAACAGAAAATGGCAAAAAATCGCAAAAATCTAAGGTGTACCCCTTACAATTTTTTCAGATTTTGGCCATTTTCGGGGGTTTTCAAACTTTTATTCATAAAAAATGAACCGGTTGGACAAAAACTATGTAAATTGGTACACTTATGTAATTTTGCCCGTAGAATCGAATGGTCGTGTCGCCAAATTCATATATCGACCCATTTTTGGGTTACTACCCAAAAATGGGTAGTTTTGAGCAAAACTTTGAATCTAAATATCTGGAGAACAAAAAGAGATATCGACCTGCGGTTTCAAAATTTGGAATCAGAGCATTAAGAAGTATCTAAATACATAAAAATTAGATTTTTTAAAATTTTGAAGTTTTTATCTAAATATGGGTAGATATATAAACTTGGTAGTAATATTATTTGTTTGTAAAGATAATGTTACGTAAGTGTATGCATTTTTTGAGTAATAACCCCATGGAAACCAGTTGAAAGATTAAAATGTTTGTAATTGACAGAAAAATGTGAGTTGTTAGTGTCAAAAATCCATTTACATTACTGGAGGCTTTTTCTGGGAAGTACATTTAATCTTGCTTATTGTTTTATTAATTAAATATTTAAAACTGTAGGTAAAATCTATATATCCATCAGAAATACCGCCAATCTTGTTAATGAATTGGAAGAATCTCTGACATTTAGAAACTTCCTCATACAATGAAAAATAGATAAAATTAGAATTGTATGTGTGCAGAAGACATATTAAATACAATAAAATACAATATTTGGGTAAAGTTCTGTAATTTTTTTTGTTTTAAAACGACAGTTCGATAGCGAAGTGCAATACAATACTTATATAGCGTAATATGGATATGGTGAGAGGTCTTGTGCTGGCCACAACAAATTTTTTATTTGCCTAGGGCCGAAGAATCTTAAACGCGCCATTGGCATACACAAAAACATCTAGATTGTGAGATTTGTCAATAAAATATAAAATAAATTACTTAAGAATGAAAAATAAACATTTACATATCTTTGCTCTCTCACACATACCTCCACTCCCATTCTCTCCTCTCATCCTAGTCCTCTCCAACGACCTCTCCTAATGACCACCTCTACCACCCCTTCCCCAACTCCCAGCCCCTAGATTCACAACTGTCCTGTCGCCACGGTGCCGTTTGAGCTGATTTACTACCGGTATATCTTCTCGCGGCCTGCCCGACTCCCAGGACTCCTGGACACGGGATACGGGCCCAGGACACTAGGGTAAAGTATGAGATGAACGGGATAATGAAATGCTGCTAATGAGGGAATAAACAATGGTGATTGATGGAGGAATAAGAGGAGAGGAAAAGGAATAGTGCTGATGGAGTATATGAGTATACAACATATAGAAAAGGGTAAATCAGAATATAAAATAAATAGAATATAATTGGAATAATACTTCCTTTTTACCTCTCGCTAAGAGAGGTATTGGATTCATGCTAAAATTCGCATATCCAGATTTTATTGAATAAGCACGATTTAAGGTCCCTAGAATCCGATTATAACATTTTTAAAATGATGTCTGTGTGTGTGTGTGGATGTGTGTATGTGTGTGTGTGTGTGTGTATGTGTATTTCTGTGTGTATGTGTATTTCTGTATGTGTGTATGTCTGGATGTTGTAGACACGATTCCTCAAAAACCATAAGACTTATGAATTGTTTAAGAATACAATCTTAACATTTTCACAATGACAGCTCTCTCTCTCTCTCTCTCTCTCTCTCTCTCTCTCTCTCTCTCTCTCTCTCTCTCTCTCTCTGTGTGTGTGTGTGTGTGTGTGTGTGTGTGTGTGTATGTATGTATGGATGTTGTAGTCACGATTCCTCAAAAACTATAAGACTTAAAAAATATTTAACTGCAGTTTCCTCAATTTGACATTCCTGGGAAGAGCTGAAAAGGTTTTTGTAACAATTGAACAACCGGAAGTAGTAGTTTCTTAGAAAAATTTTTCTAAATATAATTTTTGGGAGGTTTTTTCTATTAAATATTGAATAACATAAAATTCTCCATCTAATACACTTAAAAATTTTATTATATCTTGTATAGATTTAGAGATAAAGACACTATAATTTATAGAGTGAACTAATCGCAGAGGCTACGGCACTAAAAAAATCAACAGTTTTAGTGACATTCTGATAGCTATTACTGGGAAGTATATTTAATTTTTCTTATTGTTTTATTAATTAAATATTTGAAATTATAGGTAAAATGCATATATCCATCAGAAATACCGCCAATCTGGTTAATAAATTGGAAGAATCTCTGATATTTAGCAACTTCTCCATACAATGAAAAAATAGATATAATTAGAATTATATGTGTGCAGAAGACATGTTAAATATAATAAAAAAAAAATATTTGGGTAATGTTCTATAATATTTTGTTATAAAACGACGGTTCGAAAGCGAAGTGCAATACAATACTTATATAGCCTAATATGGAAATGGCGAGAGGTCTTGTGCTGGCCACAACAGATTTTTTTAACGTGAAACATTGGGTTTGTCATATCCATAGTTACGATTCGACATTTGATTGACAGCAATGTATTTGCGTGTCCCATTTAAAATGAAACATAGGGAACGAATTTGACATTTGATAAGACGTCAGTAGAGGTTAATTTTGTTTAAATAATTATACCTGCTTTCCAAATTAAATTTAGTGTACCTTGTGCTCGAGTGATTTTCTAACTTGGCCAAATTTTTTACAATATTTAAATATAATATTCTGTAAAATTCATTCCCTATGTTTTCAATGAGACAGGCAAATATATTACTGTCAATCAAATGTCAAGTCGTAACTTATAGGAAAATTCAGCGGTTATCTGTCATATTGACAAGACGTCATTAGAGATTAATTTTGTTAATTATACCTTTTTTCTAGAAATTAAATTTAGTTGCAAAAGAAATATTGTGTGCCCGAAATGTTTAGGCTCTCGAGTGGTTTTCTGACTTAGCTAACATCTGTCAAATTCGTTTCCTATGTTTCATTTTAAATGGGACACGCAAATACATTGCTGTCAATCAAATGTCAAATCGTAACCATGGACATGACAAACCCAATGTTTCACGTTAAAAAATACTCACGGTATAACATAAAATAATAGTGGCGAGAGGTATTGTGCTGGCCACAACAGATTTTTATATTTCATCCTTATGCCGGATCTTTTCTGCCACCGATACTATAAAAATTACAATTAACATAATTTTTACTTACTCAATTTTAATTAACAAATAGTGCAAATTTTGTTTCCCACAGCCTACACGATTTTCTTATTTTCAACCATTCCACTGTGATCCTCGTGTAATTATTTATTATCTAATTTAACTCATATTGTATTCCATCCACATTAAGCATTATTTGATCACCTTTCTCTGTCTAATAATCCCTATTCTCAAAGTTGTCACTCCTTCATTTCTATTCCCTTACAAATATCAGTTGGATCACTCAAATAAATAATAAATCCCTCCTCTTCTCAGCTAATTACGCAACAACGCCACGGCAATCACACTGCTATGGGCACGGGCACGAGATACGAGATCCTAGTAGGTCCTGACCGCCGCTATCTTTGATCATCAGCAACGCAAGGCTCCCGGTCGCTGCTGTTGCCTGGTTACCTCATCAACACACAAAACTCCGCGTTAATTATTCAAAAACAAGACGTGGTCAGCGAATTACAACTAGGGTAGTGAGGATTGGACTTTGGACTCTGGTCTGACAGGAATTCAAAGTGACAATCTTGTCAAGAGGGATGGAGGTGTTTTATATTGAAATTTATAATCATATTTGACAATTTCAGTTAGTTTTCAAAAGTTTTGTTGTTGTCTAGTGATGGAAAGCGTTGAAAACTAGATTACCTAATCCCAGAATTCCGACTTAAAATTTGCTGCCCTCCGGATTGTCGGTTATTTTTGTTAAAATCAGATACTTAATTTTAAATCTCTGCATTTTATTCTTACAAGTTACAACGTGTTGTACCTACAAATTCGTAATACTGTGAGTATTTTTTAACGTGAAACATTGGGTTTGTCATGTCCATGCTTACGATTTGACATTTGATTGACAGCAATGTATTTGCGTGTCCCATTTAAAATGATAACCGCTGAATTTTCTTATAACTTACGACGTTACGACTTGACATTTGATTGACAGTAATATATTTGCCTGTCTCATTGAAAACATAGGGAATGCATTTGACAGAGTATTATATTTAAATATTGTAAGAAATTTGGCCAAGTTAGAAAATCACTCGAGCACAAGGTACACTAAATTTAATTTAGAAAGCAGGTATAATTATTTAAACAAAATTAACCTCTATTGACGTCTTATCAAATGTCAAATTCGTTCCCTATGTTTCATTTTAAATGGGACACGCAAATACATTGCTGTCAATCAAATGTCAAATCGTAACCATGGACATGACAAACCCAATGTTTCACGTTAAAAAATACTCACGGTATAAGTATTGTATTGCTCTTCGCTATTGAACCAAAAAAATAACAGAGCTTTTTTATTTAATATGTGTCCTGCACACATACAATTCTAATTATATCTATTTTTCATTGTATGAGGAAGTTCCTAAATATCAGAGATTCTTCCAATGCGTTAACTAGATTGACGGTATATCTGATGGATATATGCATTTTACCTACAATTTTAAATATTTAATTAATAAAACAATAAGAAAGATTAAATGTACTTCCCAGAAAAAGCTTTCAGAATGTCACTATAAAACTGTTGACTTTTGACACTGACATTTGTCAATTACAAACTATGTTATAAATATTTGAATTTGTCAGCTGCTTTCCTTAGTGCCTTAGCCTCTGCGATTCGAATATTCTATATATTACAGTGCCTTTATCTCTAAATCTATACAAGATATAATAATTTTTTTAATGTATCAGTAACATGTAACATTTTATGTCCTTCAATAATAGTAATAACAGAAATTTTCAAAAAATATTTAGTAGATTTTTTTAAAGAAACTATTACTTCCGGTTATCTAATCAGCTATTCTCAGGAATGTCAGATTAAGGAACCTGCAGTTAAATATTTTTTAAGTCTTATAGTATTTGAGATACCGTGGGTCCAACATCCACACATCCACACACACATACATACATACATACATACATACATACATACATACATACATACATACATACATACATACATACATACATACACACACACACATACACACACACACACACACACACACACACACACACACACACACACACACACACACACACACACACACACACACACACGGACATCATCGTAAATATATTATAATCGGATTATAGGGACCTTAAAAAGTGTTTATCCACTAAAATTTGGATATGCGAATTTTAGCATGATTCCAATACCTCTCTTAGCGAGAGATAAAAAGGTAAATTAACTGTCATTTAATATATTCTTAACTAACAAGCAATAATAAAAACTTCAAACATTTACAGCACTGTACGCAATCATATATGCGAACCTTCGTCTTATAACAATTTTAAATTGAATTTTTTTTACCAGAAGGTAAATTGACAGCTCTTATGTGTCTTACGGGTCTTATGAGTTTTACAGGTCTTATGGATCTTATGGGTGAAGAATCGACTCCGACCCGTATTCACTGAAATGCGGATGAGCAGGTGGTCTTTCGGATGTATCGGTATTCCGAAAACTATTTTTCATAGCTGATAATAATGTCGAAATCAATTATTATATAATTAGAACAGCTTTAGTTTTATTTGTCGTTTAAGTTATTTTGTATTGCACGCATCCAAACATCAGTTCTTGCCTGTATTATTTAGCATCATAGCGTTGTTAGTTGCGTTGCATTTGTTAATTAATGATGATTCATTGTGATAAAGAGAGACAGATTGATAATTGGTTAATAGAAAATTGTGACCAGCACGTCTACTCCTATCAACAATAACCAAAATTATAGAAATCATTCAATCAAAATTTAGATTAGCCATTTATATTTGATAACGGACATTATTATATAATTTGTGAAAGCAAATTGGAAATTGCAATTTGCATGGAAATTATATCTTGAACAGGAATTTATTTCGCATTTCATATCCAGATATTGGCGGGAGGGGTAGGGGGTGGGGTACCTGTGTGTTTGTTGCATACGTTTCATTAATAATAATACTAATATGCACACTCAGTCATTATTTCAACATATCAAAGCCCGAATGTACGGACAGGCCTGTTAAGCATACATATCATATTACAAATTACGAAATTTAAGTTGGAATTGCATTTGTTAATCATGGACAGAATTATTGAAATGTAGTTAGCGGTTTTAAATTTTGAAATAGCGTTATCTTTATAATACATATACAGCCAAGTTTAAATTTTCAATAAATTATAAAACTTACAAATGGTGAGTAATTATCAAAAAATTTTAGACTACCCTAAAATGGTACTTTCAAAATAGGCACCAACACGTGCTAAAAAAATTTGTTGTGGCCAGAACAAGACCTCTCGCCATTTCCATATTAGGCTATATAAGTATTGTCTTGCACTTCGCTATCGAACCGTCGTTTTATAACAAAAAAAATACAGAACTTTACCCAAATATTGTTGTTAGTGTATTTAACATGTCTTCTGCACACATACAATTCTATTTATATCTATTTTTCATTGTATGAGGAAGTTCTTAAATATCAGAGATTCTTCCAATTCATTAACAAACCAGATTGGCGGTATTTCTGATGGATATATGAATTTTACCTACAATTTTAAATATTTAATTAAGAAAACAATAAGAAAGATTAATTAAATGTATTTCCCAGAAAAAACTTTTAGAATATCACTAAAACTGTTGATTTTTGACACTGTTATCTATCATTTTCAAACTATGTTATAAACATTACTATGTTATAAACATTTGAATTTGTTAACTGGTTTCCTTAGTGCCTTAGCCCCTGCGATGTATTATATTAGATTATTTTATATATTATGCCTCAATCTCCAATGGGGTCTTGTGGCCGCGTGCCTGAGTGTCTGGTCGCGAACCTGGGGAACCGGGTTCGATCCCGACAGAAGCCAAATATTTCCAATTTTAAATGGCACAAAAGTGACCCCTGTGGTGCACTCTCCATACCAGCTATGAGTGCCCGTGAGGTGACGCCTGGTAAGCGTCCACACGGTAAAATATATCGTCATCATTACCTATGTCTACATATGTTGTAGATACTGGCACACCCAGAAATGGGTAATATGCCGTGATGATATATTTATTTTTTACCTCCCGCTACCCTTGGTAAGGGAGGTATAGGGATCGTGCTAAAATCACTTATCGAGATTTTAGTAAATGACCACGTTTAAGGTCCCTAAAATCCAAATTTAACATTTTCAGGATGAGGTCTGTATGTGTGTATGTGTGTGTGTATGTATGTGTGTGTATGTATGTGTGTGTGTATGTATGTATGTGTGTGTATGTGTAGCGATTTTGTCTTCGCTCTAACTCAAATACTATCATTCAGAAAATTCTGAAACCTTGTATTTATATCCTGTTTACCTGAAGCTCATAATGGTTTTTCTTCAAAAAATACCATTAAATGCCATTCTTTTGGATTTTGTCATTATGAAAATTAAAGATTATTGAATTTTCTACAGGAATACATTAATACTTTTTCTATATACTTTACAGATAAATATAAAAATATTTTTTCCCGAAGCCTAAGAAAAACACAATTCCTTTGTTACACAGTTCGTATTTCAAATGAATGTAACTGACAGTAATTGTCACTGTCAAAAAACTAATCACTTCAAATTAATAACAGTGACATTTTAAAAAGAAAATAGTAAATAAAGCATTAGTTTTATGCAATGGAATAGTTTGCAGTGTTAATAAATACGTAGGTATGTATTTAAATTAATAAAAATTAAATAGCGGGAGGTTTTGTGTTGGCCACATCAGATTTTTTATTTATTTTTTATTTAATCTCCAAATCTATACAAGATATAATAATTTTTTTAAGTGTATTAGATGGAGAATTTTATGTTCTTCAATATTTATAATAAAAAAATTTCTAAAAAAAAATATATTTAGAAGATTTTTTTAAAGAAACTATTACTTCCGGTTGTCCAATTGTTTCCAAAATCTAATCAGCTCTTTCCAGGAATGTCAGATTGAGGAAACTGCAGTTAAATATTTTTTAAGTCTTATAGTATTTGAGAAACCGTGGGTCCAACATTCACACATCCACACACACACACGGATATCATCGTAAAAATGTTATAATCGGATTATATCAGGGCATCGAACCCGAACCTAAACCGAACCAAAACCGGAACCAAACCGTAACATTTTAGGGAACCCAAACCGAGAACCGAACCTCAGATATATTTTTAATTGAACCTGAGTCGAAACCGAACCGAGTATTAAAATTCAGGTTCGGGGTTCAACTGCTGTCTGGGCTGACTTTTCATGAAAATTGTGTTCATTTCTTGTTGCGTTTTGCGTAAATTCCGGCTCTCATTTTACATTATTTCGAACCTGAACCGCGAACAAAAATACAAATTTTAATAATGCTTGAACCAAAACCGCACCCGAACCCATCTTTCGTGCTTATTCACTAAAATCTGGATATGCGACTTTTAGCATGAATCCAATATCTCTCTTAGCGAGAGGTAAAAAGGAAACACCCATTCGAGTATGCTTATACATATATATTCCCTGATCCAATTGTTTAAATTCCTTCTTTCAAATTTCCCTACTCTTACTCTTACATCCACCTCTCATATTACACTTCACTTCCACACATCTCTTCTTCTTCCACATTGTATCTCCACCTCCACGTATTGTCGGGAAAAATTAAAGATTCCCATTGCGGATTGCCGGATTTGATTGGTGCCTGTCTGCTTCTACTCCACGCTCCGAATGTTGGTGGCGGTGTTCCGGAGCGGATGCTATGACTGATCGTTGAGCCGGATGAAAGGCGAGCGATGATTTCTCCAGAGGGCGCTAAACGCAACGTGGAATTAGACAACGGCTCAACGCGAACGGGAATACAAGCAGAGGTGGGTAGGTGCATGATTTCTTAAATTGTTTGCCCGTGATTCTACTTGTATATATGATATGGTGAAGGGAATTAAGGGTACATAAAAAAGGGCCGTTAAAATTTTAGTGAATCAAGTTGATTGATATATATATATATATATATATATATATATATATATATATATATATATATATATATATATATATACAGGGTGTTAATACTAAGTCGTTACACCCGAAAATGGTAGTTAGAACTCATTAAAACAAACAACTTTTCTTAGTTCCAATTTTTGATTTGGTGCCCCTGTTCGTAGTTATTGGAGTTCTTTTGTTTTTCGAAAAATCGTCATAACTCCCTTATTTTAAAGACTATTGAAAAAAATTTTTCTTTCAAATTTACCTTTGGGCTCTCTAAAACATTTAACATTTACAATTATTTTTTATTTTTTCAAATGATAAAATGGCGATCAATCCAAAATTTCAATACATGATTTTTTGATAACCTCTCCATCGATTTTGGAAAGTAAAACATTTATAAAATCCTTAAACTATCTACTACAATATTTGTCATAAACATTTTTTTCAATCTATCCCAAAAAAGTATTTATTCATTTAATTGACTTCCATAAGTGCAGTGTGTTCAGAAAAATCCTAATTCGGAGTAGGCTATGAACACAGAAACGTATGTCTGATCATTATTCAATTCAAAAATCAAGTTGTCACAATTGATCGGGAAATGTAATTTTAAGGAGAAAACATAATAAAGGAGGATACAGATTATTGCCATTCGCCGTTTTCTAATTTATTTCTATTTCTAAAATAAATATACAAGAATATTTCTTTAGATAACATTTTTGACATTACCTCGTGTCAAATTGACATTTAATTAAATACTTTCAAATTGATATAAGCTTTTTTGTTCACAGCCTACTCCAAGTTAGGATTATTTTTGAACACACTGCACTTATGTAAGTCAAGTAAATGAATAAATACTTTTTTTGGATAGATTGAAAAAAATGTTTATGACAAATATTGTAGTAGATAGTTTAAGGATTTTATAAATGTTTTACCTTCCAAAATCGATGGAGTGGTTATCAAAAAATCATGCATTGAAATTTTTGATCGATCGCCATTTTACCATTTGAAAAGATAGAAAATAATTGTAAATGCCAAATGTTTTAGAAAGCCTAAAGGTAATTTGGAAAGAAAATAAATTTTCAATAGTCTTTAAAATAAGGGAGTTATGACGATTTTTCGAAAAACAAAAGACCTCCAATAACTACGAATCGGGGGCACCAAATCAAAAATTGGAACTAAGAAAAGTTGTTTGTTTTAATGAGTTCTAACTACCATTTTCGGGTGTAACGACTTAGTATTAACACCCTGTATACATATATATATATATATATATATATATATATATATATATATATATATATATATATATATATATATATATAAATCTGTTGCGGCCAGCACAAGACCTTCCGTCAATTCCATGTATTTTGTACAAATCCCATACCAAAAGGTCCTTGGAACAGATTCTATATAATATCATGTAAAGACACATACTATTTTTTACAAATTCCATACCAAAAGTTCATTTGAAAAGGTTCTATAAATCCAATAATATTATAACATAAACTACACTAAGTAATGTCCTTCCATCTTCTCTTTGGCCTTTCTCTGCGTGTCACTTGCGAGCAACACTATGACATACCAATTTTAGATCCTATACTTTTTTCCATATTTGGTTTTGCACTTGCAACTGACATCTGTCAATTAAATTATTTTGAATAATTATGTCAGCTGTTTCCATGATAAACAGCAAAGCTGACTAATTTTTGAAAATTAATTTCTTTATAATGCTTTAAATTTACATCTATTGAATATGAAGGAAAATGTATAATTAGACTGTATAGAGAAGAGTATTTTCTTTAATATATATAATAACAAAATGTCAAAAAAAATATTTAACTGCGTTTTTTTAAGAAAAACTGTTAAAAACTTCCAATAAGGGTACTTCCGGTGGATCAATTATAACCAAAATCTAATCAACTCTTCATATGAATGTACAGAAGAGGAATACGAAAGAATTATAATTTTTAGAATTGTAGTATTGGAGTTATCGTCGGAGAAAAATTTGTCACACACGGACACACACACACGGACACACACACATACACACACGGACACACACACACACCCATACACACACATACGTACAGACATCATCTTAAAAATGGTATTTTCGAATTGTAGGGACCCTAAAACGTGCTTATTCATTAAAAACTCACCACCGAATTTTTTGACCAAAGACAATACCTTCCTTACCTAAAGGTGACGGAAGGTAAAAATCTGATGTGACCAGCACAAGACCTCTCGCCATTTCCGTATTAGCACAAAGTAAAATAAATATAAATAGAGCAATTCCACCACCCACACCGCTAGCCGCCAATATAAAGAGGGGTAGGTCTTTTCTCTGCACACGACAGAATGACTAAAAATTACGCTCAGATGCTCAGTGTCAAAAAAACACTGACAAATTAAAAAATAAGGGTACTTCCGGTTGATCAATTTTAACCAAAATCTAATCAGCTCTTCATATGGTTGTAAAGAAGAGTAATATGAAAGAATCATAATTTTTAGAATTGTAGTTTTGGAGTTATCGTCGGAGAAAAATTTGTCTCACACACACACACACACACACACACACACACACACACACGTACACACGGACACACACACACAGACACACACACACACACAGACAGACAGACACACACACACAGACACACACACGGACACACATACACACATACAGACATCATCGTAAAAATAGTACATTCGTATTGTAGGGACCCTAAAACGTGCTTATTGATTAAAAACTCACCACCGAATTTTTTGACCAAAAACAATACCTTCCTTTTGACGGAAGGTAAAAAACTAAATTGTTCCGATTACCTCATCATCCCAGAAACTGATTAAACTGTAACACTGCAATCAAGAATTTTATTTCTCCACCTTGAATTTTCCGCTTTCCTGAAATTCCCCGCTCTGTTAAAGAGAGCTGTTGCTTACAGTATTTCTGTTTACCCGTGTTGTAATTCCGCTTGTCTCTGGCGGTTCCGTCAGTTCGCACCCACACCCACCCACCCCCGCTCTCTTTCCTATTACAAGTGGAGACTTTTATACATGCCAGGGGAAATTCTGCACACACATACACTAAGTCTGCTGTTGCAGGAGCAGAGGAACGATACAGCAGAAGAAAAAGAGGTGGGTTATTTAGGATGGGTGAAATATAAGGAAAAAGAAATGAAGGAAAGAATGGGGGATGTATTTAAGGTGCAATGATTATGAAATGCAAATGAATGCTATACTCATTTATTATTATACGTAGTAAATTATTTATTGACAAGAGCAGAATTATTAGATCTGTCAGATAAAAAAATTAAACATCGGTACTTCAATGGCTTTCTGATTTGTACCGTAAATTGCGAAATTTAATTTGCGTTCTTTTCTTAAAATAAAAATCTGTTGTGGTCAGCACAAGACTTCTCGCCATTTCCATATTAGGCTATACCGTGAGTATTTTTTAACGTGAAACATTGAGTTTGTCATATCCATGGTTACGACTTGATATTTGATTGACAGCAATGTATTTGCCCGTTCCATTTAAAATAAAACATAGGAAACGAATCCGACAGAAGTATTATATTTAAATATTGTAAGAAATTTAGCGGAGTCAGAAAACCGCTCGAGAGCACTAAACATATTTCGGGCACAAGCTGCATACAATATTTTTTATACATCTAAATTTAATTTTTAGAAAACAGGTATAATTATTTAAACAAAATTAACCTCTAATGATATCTTGTCAATATGACAGATAACCGTTGAATTTTCCTATAATTTATGATTTGACATTTGATTGACAGCAATATATTTGTCTGTCTCCTTTAAAATGACACATGGGGAATGAATTTGACAGAAGTATTATATTTAAATATTGTAAGAAATTAGCCGAGTCAGAAGACCACTCGGGCACAAAGTGCACGCTATATTTTTCCTGGAACTAATTTTAATTTAGAATGCAGGTGTAATTATTTAATCAAAATTAACATCTATTGACGTTTTATCAAATGTCAAATTCGTTCCCTATGTTTCATTTTAAATGGAACGGGTAAATACATTGCTGTCAATCAAATGTCAATTCGTAACCATGGATAAGACAAACCCAATGTTTCACATTAAAAAATACTCACGGTATAAGGATTGTATTGCACTTCGCTTTCGAACCGTCGTTTTATAACAAAAAATTACAGAACTTTACCCAAATATTGTTTTTTATTGTATTTAGCATGTCTTCTGCATACATATAATTCTAATTATATCTATTTTTCATTGTATGAGGAAGTTTCTAAACGTCAGAGATTCTTCCAATTCATTAACTAGATTGGCGGTATTTCTGATGGATATATGTGCATTTTACCTATAATTTCAAATATTTAATTAATAAAACAATAAGAAAGATTAAATATACTTCCCAGAAAAAGCTTTCAGAATATAACTAAAACTGTTGATTTTTGACACTGACATGTGTCATTTACAAATTATGTTATAAACATTGGAATTTGTCAACTGGTTTCCTTAGTCGTGCCTCAGTCAACTATATTTCTCTCTATATTATAGTGTCTTTATCTCTAAAACTATACAAGATATAATAAAAAATTTAAGTGTGTTAGATGGAGAAATGTTCTTTAATATTTAATAACAAAAATTTCCAGAAAATTATATTTAGAAGATTTTTTCTAAGAAACTACTACTTCCGGTGGTTCAATTGTTACCAAAACCTTTTTAGCTCTTCCTAGGAATGTCAGATTGAGGAATCCATAGTTAAACAGTTCTTAAGTCTTATAGTTTTTGAGGAATCATCCCTCCACACACACAGACATTATTTTAAAAATGTTATAATCGGATTCTAGGGAACTTAAATCGTGTTAATTCAATAAAATCTGGATATGCGAATTTTAGCATGAATCCAATACCTCTCTTAGCGAGAGGTAAAAATACAGAACTTATGCCCGGTTTCTCCACAGCAACTTAAGTTGTTGATTATTAAAGTGCTACTTAATTGTAAGTTGCTCTTATATCCCAATTGCGTTGCACCAGCAAATTCAAATGCGAACTTAACTTATGTCACAAATTACATTGGCCTCAGCGTAAAGTTGTTCTATGATTGGTCAATTTGAAATTTAGCGATTCAAAATAAAATACCGGCTGTCAAACGTCAAAGCTGTCAATGTATTTAACTCCCCGACAAATAAGTAACAGAATTGATTTGTTCCATATATATTATTTATTTTTAATATTTTTATGTGGACCACCTCCAATCCTATAAACTGAAGCCTTTTTCTTCGATGACGTCTTCCTTACGACAGTCTACATATTTGCACACATTTTATTGCCAATGTTGCGGCAATTAATTTCCAGGTGTTATCTTTTTGAATATTGGACATGGACACCGCATGATTTTTTTATTTTCAATATTCTCTTTAAATCTTTGTTTCTACAATCTCACAGACCAATTTTCTTCCTCTTTGCTATAATTTAATCGTTTCTTCTTTATATCATCTAATTTTCTTTCCGTAACAGCCCAAAACGAAATAAATTTACCGCGACTTACCGATATGTCAACTGACATATGACACATAACCACGTAAGTCACCGATTTTTTCGACTTACATTTAAGTGCTACTTACGTCTCACATTTTGACATTTTTGCGTCGTGCAACAGTTTAAGGTGGAACTTAGGAATAAGCAACGACTTAAGTCGTAAGTTGCTCTGGAGAAACCGGGCATTAAACTAAAAAGGTAGTATTATTCCAATTATTAATATGAGTTCTGAAAGATATTGTATTAAGTGATAATTTAATTTGTACTAAATTTCCCAACCTATTTCACATCCCTACCCCTTCCCTTTCAAAAATCCCCCCCTCCCCCTTCTAACCCTTTTAAAAATGTTTGTAAACATTGTATAGAAATCATGCCGTTACAAAGCGCTAGGCAAATTGAAGCCGACAACATAATTATGTGGCGCGTTCTGTGTAACGTCGTGAGCTTTTCGCCGCCGCTTGTGCTTGGCGGGGTGCGAGGGGCTGAAAGCTTGCTCCAGGATAGAAGAAGCAACGGACAGATAATTTGAGGTCGCAAGTGCGCTGGATGAATATTTAAAGTACTGGAAGCTGCTAAGGACGAAGACAAGATGTGTGAATGAGGAAGCTGGTGGATTTTTCGACGAAGTTTTAAATATTTTAAATAAATTAGGAAATGAATTATACCGGGTAGAAATTAAGGCATGAAACCGGTAAAATAAACCAGCTAATCAATAAATAAATTAAAGAAAGAATTGAGGAATTACCTATAGCAAACATTCGTCCAAAAATGCGTCACAGGTATGAAATAAAATTTTCGTGATACCTACGTCCGTTAATGGTTATTTACATACTTAGTGCGGGACGACACTCTTCCCATGAGCGAGCTTGCGAGCGAGGGCTTCATTTGCGCGAATGCGTGGATGACGTCTTCCCGCAAGAAATTCGTACAATACTTTTTATAACAAACAAAATCAGTATTAATAGAGTATAAATGTTAAGATAAATTGTACAAAACTCGCAAATATACAAGTAAGTAGCACAGCAGCAATTTCATAGCAACGGTTGTTAATTAAATTGTTGATTTCCACAACATAATTATTTGCTTATTTTTTCAGATTTAAAAATCAAAATGTCTGATTCAGATATTAATAATAATAATATTTGTCCTATAAATATTAATGTCTATAATAACTGTTCCGGTCAATAGAAGTCAGTACCTAAATAAAATATAAATTAAATTAAGCAGAGGTCAGAAGCATATTGTATGTTGTACTTACCAACTTTTCAAATAAATAAATAAAGAATAATTTCCGGCACATGTCTCTATTTTACTGGTAGTTTAATTTTCAATGTAATATACGTGTATAACATCTGATAATTTATATTTAAGGTTAAGTTCTATTTTGACATTGAACAGATGACAGATTGTTGTTCTCCAACAGATGGCACTGATTGTAGACAAATTTATTATTTATTAATAATTTTTTTTTATTATTATTGGTTTTTGATGCTTGAAAATCGTGAGAGTACTATTTTATAAACTATAATAAATATGTTCCAAACGAAATATTGAAATTTTGCAAAAGATTGATGATATCAGCTATCAAAAATAATTGTTTTTCAAGTTACCCCTAAAAAAAATTTTCAAAAAGTGTACATCTAACTTGTAGATCATACTTTCTTTTTTCATAATATGTATAGTTTATTATAAATAGTTCAATAGTGTGGGCTGTAACGTTTCGCGCGAATCTCATTACTAATCGTCTTAAAGAACATGGGGTTTAAGTCGAGATTTAGATAAATTAAATATTGACATTCTTTTGTGGGATCCTTTTTATAATGTCCTGTTCGAAAATTTCTAATTATTTATGATCATTCTTTTATCAAATTTATCCGCAAAGTTCTATAAAATTTACAAGTTTACAAACAATCTACCCCTTAGTCTTTCTTTACTATGAAAGCTGCGAAAGTTTCAAATGTGTCGTATACTAGTCTCAGTCGCTAGTCGCTAATATCACGTCTTACTTTATTATATCCCACACTACACTATCACGTCTTTAATGGCTTGAACAATATAATATAATCTATGGAAAATTATGAGGTTGTTTGTTGTTTGCTGTGTTTGTGGACTAATAAAATATAATTTAAGAAATAATACAAGGTTGAGCAGAAAGGACGGGCGTTTTTTAAAACATCAAAAATTGATACTTTTTACTTAAAAAAAATATTGGCAGATTTGAGTTCGTAATGACATAGCATCTGACAAAATCAAGTGTGGAATAAAACATCTTGCATGTGGTGTTCGTTATCATTAATGCATTTCTGGGAGGCGTTCTACGAAGTTTGCAAACACTCTTTCAACATCGCTCTATCAATTTGAGCGACTCCTACGCGAATAGCTCCTGAAAATCCGAGAGAACTCCACGAAAGACCGCTGCATAGCCCCAAAGTAATGGTTTGGTGTGCTGTGAGCAACACTGTCGCAAAAGGCTCCTATTTTTTTGACGACGATAATGGGACTGCTGTTACCGTCAACTTGGAGCGCTATATATACTTTTTTTACATAGTTTTAAACTGTGACGTCAGTTTTAAAGGCCTCCAGTTCTTGTAGAAAGCATGTTAAACAAAAATTATTCTCATATTTACTATCTATTCTATGAGGTTAGTATTATCCTGTATTTATTAATACTTTTTGAAAAAATTGAAACCGCCTCATTATGTATTTTGTCAAAATCATGCACTTTTTATTGCGCAATGCTATTCTTCGTGGAGAATACTATACCGTGAGTATTTTTACCTCTCGCTAAGAGAGGTATTGGATTCATGCTAAAATTCGCATATCCAGATTTTATTGAATAAGCAAGATTTAAGGTCCCTAGAATGTCTGTGTGTGTGTGTGTGTGTGGATGTGTGTATGTGTGTATGTGTGTGTGTATGTCTGGATGTTGTAGACACGATTCCTCAAAAACTATAAGACTTAAAACATATTTAACTGCAGTTTCCTCAATCTTATATTCCTGGGAAGAGCTGAAAAGATTTTGGTAACAATTGAACAACCGGAAGTAGTAGTTTCTTAGAAAAATTCTTCTAAATATAATTTTTTGGGAGTTTTTTTATTGAATATTGAAGAACATTAAATTCTCCATCTAATACACTTAAAATTTTTATTATATCTTGCATAGAATAAGAGATAAAGACATTATAATTTATAGAGTACACTAATCGCAGAGGCTAAGGCACTAAGGAAACCAGTTGACAAATTCCAATGTTTATAACATGACACATGTCATTGTCAAATATCAACAGTTTTAGTGACATTCTGATAGCTTTTTCTGGGAAGTATATTTAATTTTTCTTATTATTTTATTAATTAAATATTTGAAATTATAGGTAAAATTGTGGTAAAATGCATATATCCATCAGAAATACCGCTAATCTGGTTAATGAATTGGAACAATCTCTGACATTTAGAAACTTCCTCATACAATGAAAAATAGATATAATTAGAATTATATGTGTGTAGAAGACATGTTAAATACAATAAAAAACAATATTTGGGTAAAGTTTTTTTAACGTTAAATATTGGGTTTGTCATATTCATGGTTACGACTTGACATTTGATTGACAGACAAATACATTGCTGTCAATCAAATGTCAAATCATAACTTATAGGAAAATTCAACGGTTATCTGTCATATTGACAAGATGTCATTAGAGGTTAATTTTGTTTAAATAACTATACCTGTTTTCTAAAAATTAAATTTAGTTGTAGAAAAAATACTGTGTGCACCTTGTGCCCGAAATATGTTTAGTGCTCTCGAGTTGTTTTCAGACTCCCCTAAATTTCTTACAATATTTAAATATAATACTTCTGTCAGATTCGTTCCCTATATTTCTTTTTAAATGGAACTGGCAAATACATTGCTGTCAATCAAATATCAAGTCGTAACCATGGATATGACAAACCAAATGTTTCACGTTAAAAATACTCACGGTAATTTGTCAAAATCATGCACTTTTTATTGCGCAATGCTTTTCTTCGTGGATTATACTATATATTTTATTTCAAATACATATCCAACAATATATTAAAAACATGCTAGTAAGAGTCATCAAATTGGTAAAATATTACCTATAAGAGCCCACACTCAAATCCATTTTTTACAATACCTTTTCCATTCATTTATTTATCTTCCATCTACATCCCCATAACTATCCCTTCCCTATAGCTATCTCCCGCACATCACAATAAAATCCCAAACATACTATCATCCGGTATTGTCTCCTGTCTCTGTGCCGGACACCGGCAATATCATAGTGGGCTATGGCATGGGATCCAATCCATTTGCCGGTGTATTGGGACTGCCGTTCGCCCGTGCGCCGACCAGGATATTTAGAATAAAATAAAGATCAGAGCCAGCGGCGACGCCTGGCGCCGTTACTTAGCGACAATACGACGCTGGACGCGGTCACGCTGCGTCCATCAACAACAATAACCCCCCACCGAGGAGGGAGGGAAAGGGAGGGGTAAGTTATAAGGGGGAGGAATGCCAGTTTGGGATGTGCGGGTTTTGGATGATAAGTAGAAGTTGATGTATTTCTATGTTACAAACTGTTTTTAAATAATAATTTTTGAAATATTCGCAATAAATTATTTCTAATGTAAAAATCTGTTGTGGCCAGCACAAAACCTCTCGCCATTTCCATATTTGGCTATATAAGTATTGTATTGCACAAAAAAATAGAACTTTACTTTATCAGAGATTGTTCCAATTCATTAACCAGATTAGCGGTATTTCTGATGGATATATGCATTTTACGACAATTTTACCTATAATTTCAAACATTTAATTAATAAAACAATAAGAAAGATTAAATATACTTCCCAGAAAAAGCTATCAGAATGTCACTAAAACTGTTGATATTTGACAATGACATGTGTCATTTGCAAACTATGTTATAAACATTGGAATTTGTCAACAGGTTTCCTTAGTGCCTTAGCCTCTGCGATTAGTTTACTCTATAAATTATAGTGTCTTTATCTCTAAATGTATACAAGATATAATAAAAATTTTAAGTGTATTAGATGGAGAATTTTATGATCTTCAATATTTAATAAAAAAAACTCGCAAAAAAATATATTTAGAAGAATTTTTCTAAGAAACTACTACTTCCGGTTGTTCAATTGTTACCAAAACCTTTTCAGTTCTTCCCAGGAATGTCAGATGTCACACACACACACACATACACAGACATCATTTTAAAAATGTTATAATCGGATTCTAGGGACCTTAAATTGTGCTTATTCAATAAAATCTGGATATGCGATTTTTAGCATGAATCCAATACCTCTCTTAGCGAGAGGTAAAACCCTGTATTTAACGTTTCTTTTTTACCTCTTGCTAAGAGAGGTATTGGATTCATGCTAAAAATCGCATATCCAGATTTTAGTGGATAAAAACGTGCATGTGTGTATGTATATGTGTGTGTGTGTGTGTGTGTGTGTATGTTTACGAATTTTGTTTGCACTCTAACTCAAAAACTATCATTCAGAAAATTCTGAAACCTTGTATTTCTACCCTACTCTAATAGGAATAGAAGCCATTAGATTTTGGTGTAAATCGGATAAACGGAAATGGCATTTTACTTGAAGCTCATAATGGTTTTTCTTCAAAAAATACCATTAAATGCCATTTTTTCGCCTTTAGTGTTGGAAAATTATAGATTATGGAATTTTGTACAGGAGTACAGGTATACATTAATACTTTTTCTATATATTCTACAGATAAATTTAAAAATTATTTTTACCTCCCGCTACCTTTGGTAAAGAAGGTATAGGGATCGTGCTAAAAATCTAATATCGAGATTTTAGTAAATGACCACGTTTTAAGGTCCCTAGAATCTATTTTTAACATTTTCACGATGATGTCTGTATGTGAGTAGGTATGTGTGTGTGTGTGTGTGTATGTGTGTATGTGTACGAATTTTGTTTGCACTCTAACTCAAAAACTATCATTCAGAAAATTCTGAAACCTTGTACCCTATTCTAATATGAAAAGAAGCCATTAGATTTTGGTGTAAATCGGATAAACGGAAATGGTACTTTACTTGATTATTGAATTTTCTACAGGAATACATTAATACTTTTTCTATATATTTTACAGATAAATTAAAAAAATTTTTTTTTATTATTCGCGTAGCCTAAGATAAAAACTATTCCTTTGTTACACAATTCATTTTTCAAATGAATGTAACTGACAGTAAATATCACTGTCAGAAAACTTATCACTTCAAATTAATAATAGTGACATTTTAAAAAGAAAATGGTAAATAAAGTAATAGTTTTCTGCAATGGAACAGTTTGCAGCGTTAGTAAATACGTAGGTAGGTATGTATTTAAATTAATAAAAATTAAATAGCGGGAGGTTTTGTGTTGGCCACATCAGATTTTTCTTTTTTTAATCCCGAAGCCTAAAATAAACAAAATTCCTTTGTTACACAGTTTATTTTTCAAATGAATGTAACTGACAGGTAAACGTCATTGTCAAAAAACTAATCACTTCAAATTAATAATGGTGACATATTAAATAATAAAGAAAATCGTAAATAAAGCAATAGTTATATGCAATGGAACATAATATAGTTTGCAGCATTAGTAAATACGTAGGTATGTATTTAAATTAATAAAAATAAAATAGCGGGAGGTTTTGTGTTGGCCACATCAGATTTCTTGTTTTTGGTTTTCTTGTTATTGTATTTAACGTGTCTTTGTTTATTATATGCTTTTGACCCTAATAAATAAATAAGTAAATAAATAAATGAACACCCTGCCATCCTTGTCCTATCCCGAATCCTCCCTCTTCAAATCAGTACGGCACAAAACCCCCTCACCTGCGACAATCTCCATGCGGGTCGTGTGTCGCTGTCCAGCCCGTGTATCAACCCCTGGGCCGATATTGGACGAGTTACTCTGGCAAATAACTTGCCCGGTCCATCGGGATCAGGCCAGATAGCGTACTATATGTACTGGCCACCGTTTAAGCCCACTCGTAAACTACGGGATCGCGTAGCGGCAAAGCTGAAGGGGACGAGGGTATCGGAAGGATCATTAAGATGCTACGGCAAGAAATGGACGATTGGGTGGGTGTAGGTATAAGGATGATGTCAATCTAGTGGAGTTACTTCATCAGGAGAAAAGTCAATGGTAAATAATTATTGAAAGCCTAAATAGGGCTGTTGCAAGAATTTTTATATGACTTCTAAGTATTAAATTTTAAAAGATATTGTTCTTTAAAGAGCTTAAAATTTGAAAATATCACGAAATATCCTATAGATATTTTACAATTAATTTTTGAAATTTGGATACGTGATCTGAAACAGAATGTGACGTCAGAGTACATATATCTTCAGCGGTTCTAAGGTGTCAAGTGTATTGTCAAAGTTGTCAAACAAGTGTCAAATTTTTAGATTGGTTCAAGTTGTATAATATATAGGCAATAAAAAGTTCAAAATGAAATGAGTAATTTACGATATTGTATTGTACCTTCTTACAAAAATACTGTTAGGAACAAACCTACTATAGAGTTTATAAATTTTACAAAAGATGCGAAAAGAAAATTGTGGTTAGAAGCAGTAAGTCGAAGAGCTGATAATTTGTCAGAAAAATCGTGTCTTCATGTTTGTGAAGATCATTTCAACTTTCATCCACCTTCACGATAATAGTGTATTTTTGTAGCTTCACTTTATGTTCAGGGCAATCTTTACATCTGACTATACAGATATTTTTTTCTCGATATAGATCAACATGTCCTGTAGCATATTCAATGTAAGGATCACTACCAGAACTTTAATGTAAAATATATTATCAATTTATATAGTAAATTCAGTTTTTGTATTTTATTTTATCTCAACTCTTTAACATCCCTTATTTCGGTAGCAGTAAAACAATCGTTCTGATATAAATTCAACCATCATCCAGCTATTGACCTTCGGTAAATTGTCCGACTTAGCTTGAATTTAATTTGAATTAGCCATTATTACTTTATTATTCATTTACAATGAGCAATGTCAGCGTCAAATGTCAAATTAAAAGATTTTGTTATTAACATATGACAAACTTTAGCCTACGTTTATTTATATAAATAATATGCATAAACGTAGGTGATGGAAAAACTGTTTTCCTATTGGCTATTAATGATGTAATGTATGTGCTTCTACGTCACAGGAGTGGGGGGTAGTTTTTCAGGACGCCAATCTTTTTATTTAATTATTTCCACAAAAAACAACAAATTATTAAAATAAAAATTATTACTAAGAAAATCATTCCATAAACTTTCATTTAAAATAGATTTTGAAAAATGTAAAACAGGCTCATTGTGTATTCGAAAATGATACAGGGTGTTAATGAATATGTATTACAAATTTATTGGGTATGTACTTAAAGGATACAAGATAACCATTTTCTAGCTAAAAGAGTAATTGTCTACCTTAATTTTAGATGATTGCGACCTGCCACTTCAGTTAAGTATTAATTTTGTTTATTTTAATTAATTTTATTGATGCCCGGTTTAACCATTGCTGAATAAATTCATGAATAGTTATCTGACAAAGAAAGAAGAAATTGTCAAGTGCAATTTACATACTATATGTTCATGTTATCATTTTATTGGATACATAAAAAAATTCCAATGAACTTTTTTATAGCATTTATCCATTTTTATTTCAATACTTTTATTTCTAAAAATTCACACAGTTGTTCAAATACTCTAAAAATGTGTACACTTACGTAACATTCTCTTTACAATTAAATAATATTACTACCAAGTTTATATCTCTACCCATTTTTGAATTATTGCCCCAAATTTAGATAAAAACTTCAAAATTTTCAAAAATCTAATATTTATGTATCTAGATACTTCTTAATGCTCTGATTCCAAATTTTGAAACCGCAGGTCGATATCTTTTTGTTCTTGAAATATTTAGATTCAACGTTTTATTCAAAACTGACTTTACTACCCAAAAATGGGTCGAGATATGAATTTGCCGACGGGAAAAATTACATAAGTGTACCAATTTTCATAGTTTTTGTCCAACCGGTTAATTTTTTATAAGTAAAAGTTTGAAAACCCACGAAAATGGCCAAAATCTGAAAAAATCGTAAGGGGTACTCCTTAAATTTTTGCGATTTTTGGCATAATATTTATGTATTTAGATACTTCTTAATGCTCTTAAGGCTCTAGTTCTTGTAGAAAGCATTGTTAAACAAAAATTATTGCCAGATATAGTATTTATGGGGTTAGTTTTACCATGGATTAAGCGTTGTACACTTACTTACATAACATCCTGTATAGCAATAAAATTTAGAGCGTAAAATTTTTCTCAAAACTTTTGTTATGCATTAGTAGGTATACATCTACGACACGTACTGTAAGAGACCACTTTGCGGACTTAACATAAATAACTACATTATTTATCTAGAACCATTTATGAAATTTATGTGATACAAGGGGCAATAATATTAATTTTTATTGCCCTTACTCAGATAAAGAAGCCGTTAATATTTATTTGAAAAATTAACCGGGAAATTTAGTCTGGCTGCATCTATAAATGATGGATGCTCGATATCGTAGTTATCTGGGATTAGCCAGTGAATAAAAGTTGGGTAAAATTTAATACGCGATAAATAATCCGTATAGGATAAGCCGCATGTTCATATATGTAAATTCAAGTAAATCGAATTAATACATCCCTCCATAAATACATTCAACCATTGCTAATATCGCTCGCTGGCCGGTAGAAAAATAAAACATAAAATATAGTCTGGGGCACAATAAACACACAGAATTAACGCAGAAATTAAAAGAATCACGTATCGGCAAAGGCATTATCATGGCCGAAGGGGAATCTCAAACTTTTATTGCAGCTGAAGTTTTAATCTTAATTATTATGAGGTTTATTTTAAATAATTCTTCTTTTTCTTTTCCGTATACCCAAGATGGGTGTCGGATTTTGAAATTTTGTAACCTGATTAGTACTATACGGTAAAAACTTACATTGATATTCCGGACAAAATTTAGTTAGCTGTATTTTTTTTTGTTATTTCAACAATATGTTTTTGCAGTGTATACGAAGAACTTTGTATTTTAAGTTTCCAAAACTAAACAATTTTTGTTGTGTATAAAAAGTATTATTTTCTGTAAAATATTAGTCATGGTAGCAATTATTATTAGTAGTACTAAGCAGTCATTTTGTTACTTTGTTCAGATTACAAAATCATTTTGCAACAATTAAAAATATTTAATCTGTTACCTTACTACCTCATTAATGCATTTGTATATCTATCAAAATTTATTAGTTTCCAAAACAAATTCATAGTTATTAATGGTAACGTATTTTATTTCTTCGCATAACAAATTTATATTTCTTAATGGTAACTTAATTTATTTGTTCGTATAACAAATTTACAATTCTTAATGGTAACTTATTTTATTTGCTCGCATAACAAATATCTTTTGTTATATATAACAAAACTATTTGTTGCCACAACACTTTTTACCAGCAAATTTACCTAGGTAACTCTAACAAATATATTTGCTGATCCTATATTGACAAAAAAAATTGCTGCTGGAACTCATTTTTGGTAATCACAACAAAGTTTTTATTTACCGTGATAGATTCTGACGAAGATCAATCATCACTTGATTCTTCATCAGATTCAGAGACAGATATATTAATTAATTCTTTATATAACAAAACAAAGAGAATATACTATATCTGAATCCATTATTTTATTTTCTCAATGTGTAAAATTTTAGGTTAATAAACAGATGTGTAGATAGGATAGAATTAAAATGTCTACCGAACAACATTTAGTTACCCCCACTCCTAGTCTGCACTTTCTACACCACCTCGCGAGTCAGGTCAGAAACGTGAGCACTAGTTCTTAAAATTTTTGTCATCGAACAGCCTGCCAGAAGCTGCCCGTTTCTCATAAAACATGTTAGTGTAAGAAAGTTAACACTAGGGCGGCCTAGTACATGTCATCGAACAAAGCTATTATTTGTCGCTACGCTTTGGGATCCCACCCTGAGAATCTTTAAATCTAACGGACGTAAGTCTATCAATAGATTAACAGTTATTATCTGGCGGAGCATAACAGTTTGGTAGTCCTGGTTACAGAGAAGAGCCATGGACAACACGTGTGTTCCTTACTGCGTAATAAAAAGACATTAACTGGAGGCGACTGCGGCTGCATGAATCACTTGGAAACCGCGCGGCTTAGGAACCGTAACAGATGAGTACTTTAGAGGATTAAAACAGCCCGGACTATTGAAATATTTTTATTTCCTCGTTCCCCCAATATGAATATAATGTTAAGCTCCATCCGGTCGCCGAGAAATACTGGATAATACCAGAAGGATAATGGAAGGTGAAATGCATGGCCACCTGATATTCTGACGCTTCAACCTTACTCTTTACAATAGATATTTGTGTAGAGCGCAAAATATGATATTATCGATTGAGAGGTTCGAAATCCACAATGTTCATTTGCGCTCGAAACACATATAAATTTTCTACAGTCGCCACAATGAAGTCCTCCACCATAACAAAAATATTGAAATGTACGCTTTGTACTTAAAGTACTACTAAATAAATAATGATTATAATTTTTACCTCCCGTTACTCTTGGTAAGGGAAGTATCTACAGAGAATTTATTTTAAAATGCAACATTATAGTTCATCACTTCCATGGTTACTCACTATTGTCAGAAAAATGACAGCAATGTAATATTTGTCCATTTTAAAATGCAACATTATATAAGTAGTATTGCAGCACAGGAGATACCTCCAAATCACATCACAAATGGTGTCAATTCTTATTATGACCAACTAGAATATTATCTCAGAGTGATTGGGGGTATTTTTTAACATTTATTACATAAAAGTTATGAATTTTTGTAAGCTAAAGTTTTTTAAGATGTACAACATTCATGTTTTGATTATTTATTAATCATATGTAGGCTAATTTATAGGAAATTAGTTTTAATAATACAAAACTACAAATTTTGTATGTTGCATTTTAAAATGGACAAATATTATATTGCTGTCATTTTTTGATAATAGTGAGTAACCATGGAAGTGATTCGCCATATGTTGCATGTTAAAATAAATTCTCTGTATCTATCTATAGGGATTGTGTTAAAAATCGAGATTTTAGTAAATGACCACATTTTAAGGTCCCTAGAATCCGATTTTATCATTTTCACGATGATATCCGTGTGTATTTATGTGTGTGTGTAAATCGAAAAAAACCATTATATTTTGGTGTAAATCGGATAACAGGAAATGGTACTTTACTTGAAGCTCATAATGGTTTTTCCTCAAAAAATCTTTAAATACCATTTTTCGCATTTCATGTCATGAAAATTAAAGATTATTGAATTTTCTATAGGTATACATGAATACTCTTTCTATACATATATATTGTACAGATAAATTTAAAAATTAATCTTTATTTCAATTCCGAAGCGATAAACACAATTCCTTTATTAATGCAGTTCATATTTCCAATATATCTAACAGACAGGTGAATGTCACTGTCAAAAAACTAATCACTTCAAACTAATAATAGTGACATTTTAAAAAGAAAATGGAAAATAAAGCAATAGTTATATGCAATGGAACATAATATAGTTTGTAGCATTAGTAAATACGTAGGTATGTATTTAAATTAATAAAAATTAAATAACGGGAGGTTTTGTGTTGGACACATCAAATTTTTAATTTTAATTTATCGTTATTTTCCATTATTCTTTTTGTAAATGAATGCCTTATTTTATTTCTGTATTCCTTTACACAACATTACATCACGGCATTTTTTTTTTTTTGTTATGTAATATACCGACAGAGTAGTTATATGTCTGATTGACTTGTGGAGATGGTAAATGTGTAAGTAACTACAGCGCCATTAGTTCCTGACTAAACGTTCTCATTACGAATGTAGACAAATGACATTTCTCAACATTTTATAGTTAGAAATTCGGACAGCGAGCGTTTTTTCTATTTTATCGCGCATGAGCGGCAAAGTGATATTTTTCGTTGACAAAAGCGAGCGCAAACGCCTACATTGTATATAGACTGTAGAAAAAATATTTTAAACATTTTTCGCTTATTTTGTTTACAAAATATTTTGACTTTTAAACTACTTAGTTTGACAATTTTATGAAATGAACCCTGGGACAAACGAATCAAAATTCGTGGTATTAAAATTTTTAAATACATCCCTAAATCCTGTTGTTAAGATCATTTAAATGCCTCCTAGTATTCTACTGGTATTGTACACAATTACAGTCTTCTTTAAAGGAATACATAAAGGTCAGTTTCCTTTTAAATTCAAATCACAAGACAAAGTTATGAAAAGAAACCACTAACACTAGAGTCATCAAATTTGGCACTTCGTTTGACAGATAAACAATAAACAATTGCTGTTGTTATGAAAACAATATTTCAAAGCCTACTATGTTAGGAACAATAAATAAAGTACAGCCCTCGTATCTTAGATAATGTATTACATCAAATTTGATAGATATTTTTCCATTATCAGATAAGACAACCGAACATTTCAAGAGCTGACATTATTAGCAACAAATCCGAAGTATTTTATCCCATTTGAGATAATAAAATCCGTCGATTCGATAGTTAATCAAGCAACGGATGTCTGTTGAGCGTGTTCTCTGCTTCTCTTCTAAACTTTGTACTTCTTGAAACCTCACAACTTATTATCGCCTTCAATCACTAATCGTCTTTTTTCGATGTTTCCAAATAATAACTGTCAGAGTCTGAAGATAATTAATGTCTTTCAACAGCGATTCAAACTGCGAAAGCAAGTAGACCGAGAACGAGAGTACGAGAGGGAAGTTTGCAACAGTAATTAAAAATTTGATTAACCACTACAAGAACATTAAAAATCTGATGTGGCCAGCACATTACCTTCCGCGAATTCTATGTATTTTCTACAAATCTCATACAGAGCTGGGCAGTAACTAGTTACTTTAGGAACTTAGTTACTAACTAGTTACTTTTACGTAACTTGTAACGTAACTTAGTTACTTTTTAAAATATGGTAACTGTAACTGTAACTTAACTTGCTGCGGAAAAGTAGTTGGTAACTTTACGGTATTTAGTTACTAGTTACTTGAGTAACTTAAGTTACTAAAAGTAACTCAGAAATTAGAATGTAACTTAAGTTAGTCAAAGTAACTTAAAAAGTGGAGTTGTTGAACGCAGCATCGCGCATACCCTCTGTAATGAGTAACTTTTATTTTAATACATAATTAAATTCAATATTATTGTTGATTGATTTCAAGCCATAATAGATAATAAAATAAGTAATTATATTCATTAATAATAGAGTTTTTGTACGGTAAACAGAAAAACTAAAAATAACACATTATTTTAACTTTTAATTCTAGAATTAAAAAGTCACTAAATGTTAAATTTAACTTATAAAATATATTATTTTCAAATGTTTTCCTCGCTTACAAATGATACGTTTTAATAAATTATAATTAAACTGCCACTAAATCATCAAAATTATTCCAATTTTCAGGTTATACAAAAAATAGTGTATTTTGTTCGTTGTTCCAAGGGTTGCAAAACTTGAATTCGTCTCATTTTTGCAAATTCCCTTCTCACAAGAAAAAATGTTACTTTTAATTTTTATGTTATATTATAATGTAGGTCCGCAGGGCCTTTTTATCAGATTTTTTATCACAGCAACCAGGTCCTGATGGCCCCTTGTCAAAGCGGGCCCTAGGCCGTAGCCTCGTGGGCCTAGGCGGTAATAAGGCCCTGTAGGTCCGTTAACATTAACAATAATAATCTGATTGGGTGTTGCCAAGCAATAACGTTAAAATTTAAGTTAACGTAGTTAGTGCAAAAACTCCCTGATATGTATACTACACAATAACTAAATCAACAGTCAAAGTCTACACTTCACGCCATTAAAAGTAGTTAGAAAGTAACTCAAGGTAACTAAGTTACTTTTAATGAGTAACTAGTAAATAACTTAGTTCTTTCACCAAAGTAACTGGAACTTAAGTAACTTAGTTACTTTTTTTTGGAGGTAACTGTAACTGTAACTAGTTACATTTTAAAAGTAACTTGCCCAGCTCTGATCTCATACCAGAAGTTCCTTAGAAAAGATTCTGTATATCCAGTAAAATTGCGTAAAACCAGTGTAATACATACATGACGGAGAATTTCATGTTGAATTAAAATTTTTAAACCGCGTTATTGTGTCTTTAACAGAGTCAGAGTTGTGGATAAAATAATATAAATTTAATTTCAAATTTATTTAATAATTTTTTAAATCACCATACATTTATTTGAAAACTTTGGGTGGTAGTATGAACAAGTGATTAACGGTCATTAGCTAGGAGATGATTAGCAGTGTTTTAGCGCTGTCAATCGTTTATGGTTTATTTTAGAAAAAAATACTTCAAATAGCAGTTATAGAAAAATTAATTGTGCACAACTTTTATTTGAAGTATTTTTCTCTAAAATAATTTATAAACGATTGACAGCGCTAAAACACTACTAGTCATCTCCTAGCTAAACACTGTTTTTAAGATCTCGGGAATAAGAAAGTATTTAATTATAAAAATTTGATGTGGCCAGCACATGACCTCCCGCCAATTCCATATTTAAAATAGCAATGAGCTTTTAAGTAAAGTATCACTTCCGATTGATCGTTTGTAAATAAAATCTACTTTGTTGCTCCAATAAATAGAAAAGTTTGTAATACGAAATTTTGGATTATATTTTATTATGTTTTTCCTGAAAAATCTGTGAAGTTGCGAAGTTTTGGATCATTAATATATTTTAAGGAAAAATCGTCACACACACATTATTGTCAATGTCAGCACCAACTTCCTTATGCTCTAAAACGCAATCTGTGTAAAATATTCGCCGTACATAATCCATTTCGTAAATGTGTAGTTGCAAACTATTATTTGACACTTTGAAATCACGTTCTTATTGAGAGCTGTTTGATATATAATGCTGCAAACATCAAACTTAAATAAAATTATCCTGTATATCTAATATTTATGTCTGATGGAAAATATATTATTTTTACAAACCTTAATTTCATTACAATTCTTCTAAACACGGTTTCATTATTATTTTAATATAATTGCTTCGTGGCAGTGACATTTGTTTAAATATGTCAAATTTGTTATTAAAGTATTGTTTTTGTTTGACGCAGAGGCAAAGTGATATACAAAAATAAATTATTTTATAATTCAACATTTAAAGTTGTTTTAAGTTATTTACTAAATGCTTATGGTACAATTGAAGATTGTGCCATTATATTTAATTTGTATTGGTAAAAGTTGTTAAAAAATTATATTCAATGAATTTTTCACAAGAAAAACTGTTAAAAGCTCGTATAAATGATACGTTCGTATATCCAATATACACTAAAAACTAATGAGCTCTTCCCACATTAGTATAGAATGAGTATACAAAATTTCAAAATTTTCTGATTGATAGTATTTGAGTAATCGTGTCCACACGATCCACACACACACACACACACACACACACACACACACACAAACACACATACACACACACACACACACACATATACATACCTACAGACATCATTGTAAAAATGATAAAATCGGATTCTGGGGACATCAAAACGTGCTTATTCACTGAAATCTCTATATGTGATTTTTGGCACGATCCCTATACCTCCCTTACCTAGGGTAGCGGGAGGTAAAAATGATTAGACGTGCGAAATAAATAAGAAGAAATATTATTTATTATTAATTGTTCAATAAACTTATGAATTTAATGTAAACAGGGGCGTGCAACTGGGGGCTGGCACTACCAGCGGCGTCGTTAGAAGGGTTTAATGTTTTCATCGCCCATTCATACCAATTTGGGGCATCTGGCACAAGTGATATTACGGCGCTATCATATATTTACAGGCTCTAAAACGGTCTAGTAACAATAGGCGTATTTCATTACACCTGGCCAAATAATTACAAATAACACAGATCAGATGAAAAATGTTACAGACTAAAAAGTATGGGATGAATTTCACAATGAGTTTTCGTTGAAATATTTAAATAAAATAATTAAAAAGAAGAACACTGTAAGTATTAAATAGTAATTCATAAATTTGTTATTTGCAATTTAAAAGGGTGTTTCTTTAATTATTTTTTACAATAATTGGTAAAATAATTTGGTGCTATACTCGTACTGTTTTAAAGTACATTCTTAAGTATAGTATTTTTATAATATGTAATTCATTTTATGAATAAGTTTTCTCCTACTTTTCTAAATGTATCTATAATTTGAAATATTTAATCAATAATAATATAAGAAATATTAAATGTACTACCCAGAAAAAGCCTTCAGTAATGTATCTGTATTTTTGACACTGACATTTGTCTGTCATTTACAAACATTTTAATTTTTGAACTGGTTTCCTTGGAGTTATTTGGGCAGTGAGATTTATTAAAACGGATTATTTTATATATTTATAATTATCTATATTTAAATATATGGAAGATGTAATAAAAATGTTCAATGTATCGGATCGAGAATTTTATATTCTTTAATATTTGTAATAACATAAATTTCCAAAAAAATAACATTTAGAAGATTTTTCTTAAGAAACTACTACTTCCGGTTATCCAATTGTTACCAAAACCTTTTCAGTTCTTCCCATTAATGTCAGATTCAGGAATTCGTAGTTAAATTGGTCTTTAGTCTCATAGAATTTGAGGGACCTCCAACATCCAGACACACGTACACATACATACACATACACAAACGCACACACACACACACACACACACATACACACACTCAGAGAGAGAGAGAGAGAGAGAGAGAGAGAGAGAGAGAGAGACGGAGACAGACATCATGGTATAATGTTAAATTATTCACTAAAATCTGGATATGCGATTTTTAGCATGAATCCAACATCTCTCTTAGTAGAGATAAAAAAGGAATTAGGAAATTGTATTTTTGTTTTATCAAATGCATTTCCTGTTTGCGAAAAATTAGAATATTACAAGGTCATTTATATTTTGATAGTTGTAATCTGCTTAGATAAGAACAGGAAAACACTGTTAATCAAGGTTTCGTACTAATTGTCTAATAATCTCAATGATTTCAGTTTCTCGAAAATCCCCAACTTTCAAAATATTATGTTGCACTTTTATCACCCTAATATCTAAATCCTAAATTTATATACCTTAAATCTAGTGATTATTTAGGATTTTAGGAATTAGATTTTAGGGTTTTGCAGGAGCACACTATGCCTTGAAGTTGACGCGCACTAATTAAACATATTATGTTCGTTGCTATAATTTGTATAAAAGGTCAAATTTACTGTGAAACAATAGCTTTTTATCATCTATTTTATGAAATATAATATTAACATTTACTCTCAAGCATCAAATTGAATCGAATTGTACAATTCATTTTTGTTGTTCTAAAGTGTTGCCATACAAACCAATGGGTATCACTCTTGTGCCATTCGGAGTTGTATTTATGTGAAGATCTAAATCCTAAATACTAAATGCCAAAATGCGACATCGGACACAGTCATAGTATATTATGAGTATGACAAGAACCAGCAAATAATAATTTTTCAATTGTCCGGATTCATAACACAATTGGCATCGGTTCAAGGGTCGTAAGCTTGTATGACATAACCTCCAAGTGACCCGATGTCATCGCGACCTTCAAATGTTTTGCAATAAATACTGGAATTAATCTGTCAATAGAGAAGGGGATGTCAACGGAGAGATTTTTATTGGATGGAGCTATAATTCTTTTAGGAATGAAATAAATTAATTTGAAGTCGTATCGACGTTAATAAATGTATCAATATGACTTGGATAATAAATAGTCTGTCTCATCGAAACCCAGGGGATCGTAATAAACAGCTTAAACACCTGTATACTATAAAAATACAAAGGAAGAGTTTAATACGGTGTACGGCAAATTGTCTTAGGTTTGTCACAATATTTGCAGTTCCCAGGGTTGAATAAAAAAAAAATTAAATATCGTATGGGACAATACACTTATGTAATCCATAATCTTACCCAAAGACGCAAAAATTACAAAAATAAGAAATTATTACTGCTATATTACTATAGTACTATAGTAGTACTATAGTTAGTACTATAGTTAAATTGGATTAAAGTAACCAGTTTTAAGTGTGAATAGGGTCCTCCACCGTAGTAACAAATTAGAACAAGGGTCAGTTATATTAAAACTAGATCTTAAAACTGTACATTAAGAACTATCAAAGTTTAAAAATAGTTATTAGTTTCTAAAATAATCGAGTTTTTATTACCATTTCCTCATCTCTATATCTACGTCACACATTTATTCAATTCCAAATTCTTACTACTTTCAAACCTTCTGCTATCGCCTTTTTGAAATACGGAATCCATTTGCAACTATATAAATGCAGAAAATAACAACAATAAAACAACAGAAAAAAACCAAATACGTACTAGTTTAAATGTATGATGCCATGACAAATTACAAGCGTTGGTATGAAAGTAAAAGATATGTTGAATGACATAGGCTACCGGTGGTAATCAAATCTTGGACTATAATATATACGTAGTATTTTTATTAATTATGACATTAAATTACTTATATCCACCCATATTTCCAATTATTGACCACACGAATTATTTTAACATATTTATACAGACAGAAAGTTCATTGGAAAATATTCTATAAATCCAATAAAACTATCACATGAATATACATTATGTATACTAATATATAAATACTCTGAAAATGCGTACACTTACGTAACATTCTCTTTACAATCGAATAATATTACTACCAAGTTTATCTTTCTACCCATTTTTGAATTATTGCCCCAAAAGTCAATATACCCCACATTTAGATAAAAACTTCAAAATTTTCAAAAATCTAATATTTATGTATCTAGATACTTCTTAATGTGCTGATTTCAAATTTTGAAACCGCAGGTCGATAGCTCTTTTCGTTCTCGAGATATTTAAATTCAAAGTTTTGCTCAAAACTGCCCATTTTTGGGTAATAACCCAAAAATGGGTAGAGATATGTATTTAGCGACAACACCATTCGATTCTACGGGCAAAATTACATAAGTACACCAATTTTCAGAATTTTTGAACGCCGCATACAATCTCTAAAGCAAAATAACTGAAAATGGCCAAAAATCGCAAAAATCGTAAGGGGTACCCCTTACGATTTTTTCAGATTTTGCCCATTTTCAGAGGTTTTCAAACTTTCATTCATAAAAAATGAACCGGTTGGACAAAAACTATGAAAATTGGTACACTTATGTAATTTTGCCCGTAGAATCGAATGGTGATGTCGCCAAATTCATATCTCGACCCGTTTTTGGGTTATTACCCAAAAATGGGCAGTTTTGAGTAAAACTTTGTATCTAAATATCTGGAGAACGAAAAGGGATATCGACCTGCGGTTTCAAAACTTGGAATCAGCGCATTAAGAAGTATCTAGATACATAAAAATTAGATTTTTGAAAATTTTGAAGTTTTTATCTAAATGCGGGATATATTGACTTTTGGGGCAATAATTCAAAAATGGGTAGAGATATAAACTTCATAGTAATATTATTTGATTGTAAGTGTACGAATTTTAGGAACTTTATTTAAAATTGTACAAGAATTAAAACAAATGTATATCAATATTTTGTTCTATTATTGTAATTTATATTAAAACGTAAAACTTCCCTGCCTAGGCAGCGAAGCAGCGAATTTCAATTTTCCTGCCAATTTTGCTGCAGGGAAATAGTAGATTACCTGAAGATTTCAAGAAAAATATTTTTGTTATTAGAGTCCAACTCTGAGTCTAACAGTGATAGCATTCGCAGTGTTATTTATGAGGGGTGGAAATTTGGGTTCCTTTGACAACTTAAGTGAGAGGCGTTTTAAAGGTTTATGGCTATCCTTTGGGTTTCGATGAAACAAACTATACTTCGACCAAAATAACTTACTTACTTACTCACTTACCCTCACGGGTGTAAGGCGTTCCCCCGGCTTGCGGGGGAGGGGGTTGAATTCTGGTTCGTTGGTCTTCTCCATATTTCTTTCCACTCTGCTCTATCTTGTGTTGCTGTCTTCGTTTCTTCCCAAGTTAGACCTCTTCTTTGCGCTGCCTCCTTTACTTCTTCCATCCACGTTCTTCTTGGTCGTCCTCGTGGTTTCTTTCTTCCAATTTTTGCTTCAAACACTTTTTTAACTATTCTCTCCTCTCCCATCCTTTCTACATGACCATACCATCTCATCTGTCCTTCTGCTATCTTATCTTCTATTGCTTTTACTTTTAAGTTTTGTCTGTAGGTTGTGTTTTCAATTCTGTCCAGTCTTGTTTTCCCCTCTATTTTCTCAAGAATCTCATTTCGATAGCCGTAATTTTTTCTTTTTGTCTTTGCGTTAATGTCCATGTTTCAGCTCCGTGTATGAGTATAGGCGTCACTACTTTCTTAAATATTTGTACTCTGGTCTCTTTCGGTATTTCTTTCTTTCCTAAGAAGCTGTGTTTCATGCTATTGAATATTTTGCCTCCTGTTGTTCTTCTTTCTTTTATTTCTTCATCAAATCTTCCATCTTCTGAGATCATTGCCCCCAGGTATTTAAACTTTTGGACTTGCTGTAGATTTTCATTTTTTAGTTGTATTGTATGTTGTTGTTCATTTCTTCCTAGTATCATGGTGTTCGTTTTTTCTTTATTGATCTTCATGTTTAATTTTTGTAGCGCTTTATCATATATTTCTATATTCCTTGTTAACGTTTTTTCGTCTTCTGCTATGATGATCATGTCATCTGCACCAAAATAAATAGAGATAAAATATTCATTTAAATTTGTAATTAAAACATTATTGCACAGCAAGAAGAGTGCATATTCTTTGTCGCTATTTACATAGTTTGTACATGGCGCATTCAAGTTTAGTAGTGTTGATAAATCCGTGTCACGCGCCGAGTCCATTGGAGTGATTTAGTGCGGGCAATATTGCTGGTAAGAAACAAGAAATCATGTTTAATATTGACGCCACTTATCAGACGCCGCGACGGCCCGCAGCGCTATGGCCCAAACTTGCGCAGATTTCCCTCGTCCATCACCGAGAAATCATCTGGCTGTCGAGCAGGAAAAATCGGACCAGCAGGAAACGTCCGTAGGCGAACGAAATTAAATCCTAACATGGTTATTGAAAATAACTTTGAACCCAGGCATCGAACCTGAACACAAAGCGAACTAACATTTTAGTGAACCCAAAACTAGAACTGAATCTCAGGTATATTTTTCAATTAAACCAAATCGGGCACTTATAAAAATTCGGGATTAGGGTTGAACTCCGGATCAGTAGTGGTAGCAATTCTATCAAAAGAGGCATTTGTTTTCGCTTTTCGCCACGAAGCGAAAATATTCGCCTGCAAGCGTACGACTCGAGGCGAAAGTGTCAAAGTAACGTCATTATTTTGGTACAATTCTATGCAAAGCCAATTTACATATAATTTATACATTATATTATATACAACTGTCATTTTTTTTAAGAAACTGCTTTTTCCGATATTCCACACACACATTCACACATACAAAAACCCGCGCGCACGCACACACATACCCATACACACACATTTCTAAATATAGAAATAATAAAAATATTCAATGTATCGGATAGAGAATTTTATATTCTTTAATATTTGTAATAACATAAATTTTCAAAAATTAATATTTTGAAGATTTTTTTAAGAACCTCCGGTTGCCCAATTGCTACCAAAAACTTTTTTAGCTTTAATTGGAAAAATACTACCTTTTTTTAGTTTAAGTTCTGTAATTTATTATTTTAACCCAACGTTTCGGCACCATAAACTGGTGCCTTCTTCAGGGGATACAATGACATATTTTTTGAAATAACAAAAACAACAAGTAACCAAGGTAACAAGAAATGTTCATAAATGTTACCTTTTTTATGTAATTCTAGACAATATATGCATGTCCGGCAAAAACATGGACGGCGAACATGCAACTTCTCAAGAAAAAATCTCTTTTTGCCAGAGGAAAAACAGTCCCAAAAACTGGCAGAGAAGTGATCTGTATAACTAAGAGACGCTTTGTCGGTAGCGAAATACCGCAGCCGTACTCTTTATTAACAGTTGTTAGAAAAAGTTTAGAAAAAATTGTATACATATTACAAATTACAACATATTTAATATTGGAAGCCATGCGCGACTAAGTTCTAATCCGTCACAATGATTGAGATTGATATTTCTTGTTTTATAAATCTTAATGGCTTCTCTAATTAATCTGTTGTTAAGTCGAGTAGGTCTTGCAATTATTTTTCAAATTTAATTTGGTGGAATTCTTCCAAGGCATGTTCTGCAACGGACGATTTCTCAGGCTGGTTCAATCTGATCGATCAATGATGTTCGCTAAATCTTGTAGAGACAGTTCTACTAGTCTGGCCGTTGTAAACTCTCCCGCAGACACATGGAATTCTGTAAATCCCTGATGATTGAAGAGGGATGACGTCTTTCACTTGTTTCAACATATGACTAAGTTTCACATATGGTGAAAACGAAATCTTCATGTTCTTTTCCTATTAATGACAGATTAAGGAATCCGTAGTTAAACAGGTCTTAAGTTTTAGAGAATTTGAGAAATCGTGTATTCAACATCCATACACACGTCCACGCAACACAGACATCATCGTAAAAGTGTTAAAATCAGACTGTAGGGGTCTTAAAACGTGCTTGCTCATTAAAATCTAAATCTGCGACTTTTAGCATGAATCCAATACCTCTCTTAGCGAGAGGTAACACCGGCGATGTCATCCACTAACAAAGTCATGGCTTCTGTTCCTTGGGCCACAAATCAACAACAGAATTCTACTGATTTAATTTTTTTTTTCTAAAAAGCTGTTGTCGTTTTCGGACGAAACACATCTGTGTCGAAGTGTCCGTGCTGTAGGTTGCAGTAATATACGGTGGCGCATGAAGTATAGCCGACATACAAGCCAGTTCTTAATGACACTGTCAAACCTTTGGTTGATTTGTGACGCCAGTTCCCCGATTAAAGACATCAGTTCCAGCCCCGTGGAAAATATGACCGGCAGCACGAGCATTCTTCTTCTCCATCCAACGTCTACGCTTCGGATTCGGAGTCGGAGTCCGCAAGCGGGAGTCGGCTTCAGAGTAATTGTCTCAGTCTCACTTATATTTGAGAATTACGTTCGGTCGTTACGTTTATTTATTAACACATACAACTACGATTTATATAACAAGGATAGAACGTGGATTAAAATTCGGATGATAAAAATGTAACATATGTACATATTTGTTCTAGTTTAGTGGTTCTTTTAAAGTGGGTTGGTGCGAACCCTAAAAGGGAGGGGTTACTTGAGAGGAAAATATAGGGTACGTAAGAAAGTGTTACTTAATATTAAAGATCTTGATATTGTAAGAGTTGTCATGGCCAGGGGCGGCTCGACCATAAGAGCAGCAGGACTGTAGTCCCTCCAATTTTCTTTAGTCCAAAAATCATTTCCGATGTAAAATATTTTAATTGTAGTAGGTAACAATACAAAATTATTTTTAAATTTTATCATTGTGTATTATAAGTAACACAAAATCTCAAACGACTTCAAAAATTTATACATATCATTTATCTAAAACCGATTTCTGCACAACGTGTAATTTAGAGTTTTCATACTTTATGTTGTGACAGTTGGGTATTTAAATTTCGCTTTTCATAACAATATTCAAGTAGTCAAGAGGTTATTACTATACTGTCACTGTAAAATTTCCATTGTATTGTTACCTGTTAGATAATTTTCGGAATGGGGTATTCCACTCAATTTTTTTTATTATTTTAAATAAAACTTCATTTAGTTTTGAAGCAATTCATAGTATTAAAAAATCTTAATTGTTCCTAGTTTAACAGTATTTTATTTTCGAAAAAACAGTGTAACGTCACATTTCCCCTATACTTGTCTTTCTCACACACACTGCTCTGAGTACGCTGCGAGAGAAAGATAACAATTGTATGACGTCAATTTTCCCTTTTAGCAAATGTGAAATATCTCGTAAAGTAATTATTTAAAAAATGTTTTCATTGTTTTAACTATTATTTATTGAGCCATACTTCATGTTAAATTGAATTTTTTTTAATTTTCTTGTTATAGTGGAACACCCCATTATTACCTGCAATTCTATAAATAAGTTGGGGCACAGGCCACAGGCCTGTGGTAGTTTTCAAATAGCCTTGACTAAGGGGTAGGGAAACGCGTGCGTATGTCTTCATTGTTATTGGTTTGAGGAAATATTGTAAATCATAAGATGCCACTCCCCATTTAACACTGCTTGTTGCGACATCTCTTGACTTAGAAACAAAATAGTCCACCGATCCCCTGCCCTTAATAGTATATTAGGTACGTTTCAAGTTAAGAAAAGTGAAAGTTTACCAGACGAGTATGGTTTAAGCTTAAGCTTAAGTACGAGAGACAGCGAGTACTTAAATGCCAGAGAACAGTAAAATCACTTTTTTGATGCGCGTACACTACTTTTTCGTATTTTATATTAGTATTAAAATTAATTTTTTTGCGGCATAACATACTGAATTAAAAACATCTAAAAACCATAGTAGTCTGATTATCAGTAACAAAGTAATTTGACAGTTTTTGTTTCTTTTTACCTGCCTTACAACTCCCAAACAAATTAATTTTTGGAGATCGATTTGTAAAACTATGGATTCTAGATGATGAAATGAACATTGAAAACGATTTAGAAGATAAACAATTCCTTGTGTCAAAATGTGTTTTAATGACAAAAACGTTGCTATGCAGTAACGCTTGCTATGTTGTAAAGTAAACCATTACTCTACGATTTTGAGTATATTAAAATAGTACATTACTGTACAAAATACGAAAAATTTATATGCTAAATATATCTAGAAACATATATTTTCTGGTTTGCAATAATATACTGCTCTATAGTAATTTATTTTTATTTTATTTATTGGATTCATGCTAAAAATCGCATACCTATCCAGATTTTAATGAATAAGCACGTTTTAAGGTCCCTACAATCCGATTATAACATATTTATGCTGATCTCTCTCTCTCTCTCTCTCTCTCTCTCTCTCTCTCTCTCTCTCTCTCTGTGTGTGTGTGTGTGTGTGTGTGTGTGTGTGTGTGTGAATGTTGGAGGGACGGTTTCTCAAATTATATAAGATTAAAGACAATTTTAACTACGTATTCCTTAATCTGATATTAATGGGAAGAGCTGAAAAGGTTTTCGTAATAATTGGAAACCAGAAGTAGTAGTTTCTTCAAAAAATTCTTCGAAATATTATTTTTTGGAAATTTTTGTTACTACAAATATTGAAGAACATAAAATTCTCCATCTAATACACTTAAAAAAATTATTATATTTTCTATAGATTTACAGATACAGATAATATAATATATAAAATAATCTATTGTAATAAATTGCACAGTTCGGTATACACAAAGAACACCAGCTGTCAAATACAAATGTCTGCAATTGACAGATAAGTGGGAGTGTCAAAAATCAGCAGTAATTACAGTTAATATTTCTTATTGAATTATTAATTATTTAAAATGTGTATTAATAGTAATATCGTCTGTACGATATTTTGATAATTAAGCATTAAAGTAAATTACCTACTAATTATACTAATTATCATTAATATTTGTCATCTGTCTCAACTGTAAGAGTACTATACATATACATTATTCAAAGAAATCTCTCAGCATATTTATCACAAATTAGTTTATTATTGTACAATTTCCAAAGATCCAGGGTTGGTTTCTATGAAAATTGTTATCTTTTGACGACATAATCCAGCTTTAAGCATATTTATTTATGTTATGCCAATAAACTTATTCTGTGAATTCTTATTATTTACTATGTATTTTGATTACCATTCGTAGCGACTAATACCGTGCATTATTTTAAGTGATACCTACGTTTTGTGTCTAATTTTATAGGCAAAGCAACCACAATATAAACAAAAATTAATATAATTTAAAAAAAATTAAATATGTGTCTATAATTCACAAAATTCTCCCCCAATTTTAATTCAATTGAAAATCTGTGGGAAACTATTAGCAAAAATATTGCAAGGATTAATATTAATTATTCATGAACAATTTACTTAGTTCAATGCCACGACGAATGCAAGCTGTTAAATAATTATTAAATTATTTGTTTTTTGTGTAAAGTTTTGTAAATATAATTTTTTTATACAGTCGCTCTATTTTTATAGCATCCGTATTCAAGTCAAATATACCGGGTGTCTTTTTGAAATCCATAATACCGTGAGTATTTTTAACGTGAAACATTGGGTTTGCAATATCCATGGTTACGACTTACGAGTCGACATTTGATTGACAACAATGTATTTGCCCGTTCCATTTAAAATGAAACATAAGGAACGAATTTGACAGAAGTATTATATTTAAATATTGTAAGAAATTTAGCCGAGTCAGAAAACCATTCGAGAGAACTAAATATATTTCGGGCACAAAGTGCATACAATATTTTTTCTACAACCAAATTTAATTTTTAGAAAACAGTTAAACAAAATTAACCTCTAATGACATGTTGTCAATATGACAGACAACCGTTGAGTTTTCCTATAAGTTATGATTTGACATTTGATTGATAGTAATGTGTTTGTCTGTCTCATTTAAAATGAAACATAACTAAATTTTAATTTAAAAAGCAGGTATAGTTATTTAGACAAAATTAACCTCTTTTGACGTCTTGTGATATGTCAAATTCGTTCCCTATGTTTCATTTTAAATGGGACAGGCAAATACATTGCTGTCAATCAAATGTCAAGTCGTAAAACCATGGCTTGAAACATCCAATGTTTTACATTAAAAAATATTCGGGGTATATGGAATACAATGTTATTTTTTTCATATCGCTATAGTTAATCAACATATTTATTATGTAGTCATTGGAAACATATTTATATTTTATTATGAAGTGAATGGTTATGATTTTAACAACCCAGGTTCAAATCCGACCTGAGTTAAATTAAAAATTATTTCCAATATTTAAAATGTACAAAAGTTATCACAGAGCCTATGAAATGACTCCCAGTACCTTGAACGACATAAATATATTCTTATTACCAAAATCTGCTAATAAATAACAAATTTGCAACACCAACAATAAATAATAAATAAATATTATGTTACATTTATTTATTAAAATTCTAATCCAACATAAAACAATGTTAAAACATCTACACAAGTAAGATAAGTAATCCAAATTTGATAAGCCGTAAATTCCCGTTTCCTCGACTCATCTGTGTCATAGGTAATTCCCCGCTTGATTTTCTGTTGTTTTGCTTTATAAACCAACGCACTCTCGATCCAAATTCACAATCTTCATCTCGCAGTCGTGAAGAACAGTCAACAGTGAAAATGATTCGGGTTGAATTAGGATGGGTCGTTTTGCTCTTGTGTATAACAATAGGAAAAAGTGCAACGCGGGTTAATTTTCCGGGGTGCGACAGAGCGGGGTGGAAATGCAACAAAATGCAAGCCAGCCCTATAAGATACGAAATTGAGTATGTTTGCCAGAATTCGGATGGAATTGTAAGTATTTTTTTTATATATACAGTATGTCCCATTTAGAGGTGCCACCATTGGGATCTCGAGAACTATAAGAGATACGATGTCGGTTAAATGGAACTTTTTGTACGCTTTTGGGAGGCCATGTCAGATGTGGTTTTGTTTTTCCAAAAATTCTCATAGGGCACTAGATAATGACGAAAAACTGAATATTGTAGATTTTTTCTTTTTCAAATAATTTCTAAACTATTGGTAATTGAGAAAAACGTTTCAAATATAAAAGATAGATATTTTTATTAGCTAGCCAGTGGCGTACGAAATAAATTTTTATATCCCTAAATTTTCGAGATATAACACAAACTTATATTTTTTTAAATGGAACCCATATCTGATTTCAGGCTCAAAAAAATCACTATTTTTTCTCTTTTCAACGAACTGTTTATTTTTTATATTTACAATTCTTTCTAGATAGATATAATAAAAATGTTCAATGTATTCGATAGAGAATTTTATATTCTTTAATATTTATAATAAAATAAATTTTAAAAAATAATATTTAGGAGATTTTTTAAAGAAACAACTACTTCCAGTTGTCCAATGAGGTCATGCACGACTTTTTTTATAATTTTAATCGATAGAGTAGTGAAAAATAATAGACCCGTATTTTTTATTTTTCCTCAAATCGATCTTTAATCATGAAAAAATTGTAATTGAAAATGACATTCTTTAAAATGAGGCTGCTAGACCCCCGCTTCGTCCCTTGTCCCATGACGTCAAGAGTGAAAGGCACGACCATTTTGATTTTCACATTGTCTTAAATGTCAAAGTGACATTTACAGATAACTTAAAATTTATGAATGTAAACATGTCGATGGAACGTTGTTTCGTGCCAAAATAAAGAATAAAATAATATTCTGCAATATATTCAATGTCTCACATGCGTTTATAACCTTGTACCGTCTAATTCAAAGATTCAAAAGTGAAAGAAACATCTGATGTAACGTAGATAATTTCACGCCAAATGAAAATTATATTTATAAAAATAAATAGAACGATATTATATTAATATATTATAGTATATTCAGATATGTAATCCTCAATTTATAGTTTATATATATTTTTCATTTAGAAATTATGTGTCCATATAAAAAGTCTGTTTGAAATAAGTCTGAACTTGGTACGTAACGTTGTGACGACAAAACATGGCTGGTTTTTGCAACTTTTTAAAAATATCATAATTTAAAACGATTTTATGCAACAAAAAATATAAATAAAAAATAATTTAATCATACTGATCAATGAATTAGACTGTCCTTTTTCGATTTAAACAGAAAAAAGGTACATTTTTTTTGCATGACCTCATTGTTACCAAAACCTTTACAACTCTTCCCATTAATCCCAGATTAAGGAATACGTAGTTAAATTGGTCTTTAATCTTCTAGAATTTGAGAAACCGTCTCTTCAACATCCAGACACACACAGACACACACACACACACACACACACACACACATACACACACATCATTGTAAAAATGTTAATATGGGTCGTAAAACGTGCTTATTCATTAAAATCTGAATATGCGAATTTTAGCATGAATCCAATACCTCTTTTAGCGAGAGGTACAAAATAGTATACTGGACTCATGTTAACTTCTTGTTCATAAAATAAATCTTTATGCACTTGTACCATAAATGACTATTATTATTGTCGAGGTAATAAAAATATCTGGATTGCAGTCACAAAATTTTATTTAAATTCTCGGATCGACCGGTTTCGAGCTCCACATGAGCCTTCCTCAGGAGATGAGAATTAAGAAAATTTAGATTTTAATTCTTATCTCCTGAGGAAGGCTCATGTGGAGCTCGAAACCGGTCGACCCGAGAATTTAAATAAAATTTTGTGACTGCAATCCAGAAATTTTTATTACCTCATCACTATATCCAGTCAAGGAACTTTTTCTATCATTGTTATTGTCTTTCAGATATTCAGTCTTTGGAACTTCAACGCTCCAGCCGAAATCAAACATCTGAAAATCGTCAACTGCTCTTCTGTTGAAGTAGACTTAACTTGTACCAACGTTGGTCGTCAAATTGAATCACTTTACATGAAAAACATAGGCGTATTCAACTTTACAAATCTTTTATATAAAGACAATGCTCAGATGCCCGAACAAGTTATTTTAGAAAATGTTCAAAATGTGCCTTATATTCCCGCGAAAACCTTCAAACAAATGAAATATCCTGTTGCTAGCGCTTATAGGTGTGCGGTTAATACCAGACCTTTAGAAAAGTTGGTGTTTAGAAATGTTAATATTGGAATAATAGAAAAAGGAGCTTTTTATAATTTGACGGATTTTAGAAGATTTTACTGGAATAATGTTACTGTTAAAACAATGGAACCTTTATCTATTAACATACAAATGTTAAAAGAAGAAAGTTTTGATATAGTGAATAGCACATTTGATAAATTAGATTACAAGTCTTTTAGTGTACGGAGCCCCAAAATTTCATTCCAAAATTCAAAATTTTATGAGTTACCTCGAAATGTAATCGATAGTACATCGTTTGAATTTAATTTTGTTAATAATTTTATCAAAACAACACATTCATTCGCTTTTATTTTATTATCTCAAAATATAACAATAGAAAACAATTATTTTGAGTCGCTAAAAACAAGTGCATTTCAAGGTATTGGACCTGGCTTACTTGAAAATGCATTTACAAGTTTTGGTAATTTGTTATTCACTTATATCTTTCATAATAACACTATTACCCACGCAGATATAGGGAGTTTACATTCAGACTATATAGCCTATAAAAACATTCATAGTAGTGTGTATGTTACAAATAACTTTTTGCCATGCACTTGTAAAGAGTTAGGTTGGATTACTATAAAAAATGGTTTAGGGAATGAATTTTCAGATATGATGGCATTTAATTCAAAATTTTTAAACCCCCAGAACAATAATCTATGTCTAAATACTCCATGTAAACTACCAGTAACAATTATGACAACTATGTCTATTAAATTTGGTATGTGTTCTGCTCATGAACCACTTGAAAAATGGTGTAAAATATACCAACCATCCCTCCCTAATTATGGTTTAAATGGTTCGGGAAAATTGGTTTTACAACAATGGTCAAATGATTTTACTGTGCCCAAAATAAATGAAGAATTACCATCGAATTTTTTGGAAGATTTTGAAAATTATTATGAAATTAATTTTGATAACATGAAAAAGAAAGATACCTATTTCAAAATAGAAAAAACAGGAATATTCGATATAGAAAATAGTACGAAATCTTTGACTGAAATAGAAAAACCTATTGAACAAATTTCTTCAATTCCTGATATAATTTTTGAAGATGATTCAGTTTTAAGGGATAAAAATGAAACGCAATATAAATATAACATTGATGTAAGAAATAATACTGAAAATTCTACAAATCCTAATTATAGTGAATTGAAAAAGGAATTTGAAGACAACCAAAAAGAATTTTCAAAGAAAACTTTTGACCAATGGCAGGCCCAGAGAAAAAAGAGAATGGTTTATTTTAAATTATATGGAAACCTAATGACTTTGGATTAAGAATGTATTATAAAACAAGAACAGAAAATGCAATTTTACAAAATGTTTTTTACTTAATGCCCAGTTTTATAAACATCGAATAACTTGCTGAGTTGTTACTTTGAAAGTAAATTTAATCGATGAGTAAATAAAAATGTCTGTTTTATAAAATAAGTTGCAGAGTAAAATAAGTACTTGCAGAGTAAATATTTTATTCTAGTGATTTACCGACAGAGACATCGTCCATTATTATTCAAACGTCAAATTAAAGTGTCATAAAGTGTCAGTTCTCATTAAAAATGGAAAAAAAGAGAGAATGACGAAAGAATGATACTGAAATAAATAAAGCGAACATGTTAGAGATAAAAAAATATATTAGTATTATTGAAAACAAGCAGACAGACGTAGCAAGCGTCAAAAGCAAAAATAGTGCATGGGATGAGATTTGTAAAGAATTTAATGCAGTTTCACAAATAGGTCCCCGGAATAGTGTTCAAATGAAACTGTTATATGACACATTGTATTTATGTTGGCTTGGAATAGTTGGGTTTTGTACAGGTGTTAATAAGTAATTTTTACAAGGGTATCCACTATCCTCTAACAAGTAGCAATTACCAAATTTCAAGCCTAGCTCTTATTAATGAATTGTTAAATATGTTGCTGTCGTGTGCGGAACCAGGCCATCTAGCAACAATTTCTGCGTTCTCTATAAAATAATTAATTTTGACATGTGTCAAATTTATTCTACGGAATAAAATTTACTTTCTCGAAAATCAGTGGAGTAATTTATTCCATAGATTTACTTAGCTAGTATTTTTATTCTTGCTTTATAAAACGAAAATCTCTGGAATAAACTACTTTACTTTGCTAGTAATTTACTTATCCATCTTTTATAAAACTGGGCATAACACTTCAAATTCCGCAAAATATTATTTCAGATACAAAAAATGGCGTATATAATATTTTACGCAAAACTAATAAGACTGCAACCCCTCAAACTATTAGCAACTGATTATTGGCTACGTATAACAAATTTGCATAGTGTGTTCAGAAAAAAACCTAATTTGCAGTAGGCTATGAACCCAAAAACGTGAGTCTGATCATTCATCAATTCAAATGTCAAGTTGTCGAAATTGATCGTGAAATGTAATTTTTAGGAGAAAGGATACTAAAAAGGATACAAAATATTGTCATTCGCCATTTTCTAATTTATTCCTGTTTCTGAAATAAGGATTCAAGAAGAAAAGCTTTGATTTCTTTAGATAACATTTTGAAGATGAATACTGACTTAGAGACACCTGTATGTGAATCAGGGGCAACGAAAAGAGACTGACGGATCAGTTACAACGAATCTAATAAGACTGCACTACCTTAAACTAGCAGCAATTGATTTATTGACTAATTATAACAAATTTGTACTTATTAGTGTTCAGTATTTTAAAAAAGTACACACCGATTATTCACACTTGACCGTTACGTCATAGTTTGATGTTCGTATATTAGATATACGTATCTCTGTCATGATTTCCTGTCTTCGATACGTATATCTAATACACGAACATCAAACCATGACGTAACGGTCAAGTGTGAAAAATTGGTGTGTATTGCTATGTACCTTGAATATTTTCTAACGTGAAACATAGGATTTGTCATATCCATGGTTACAACATGACATTTAATTGACAGCAATGTATTTGCCTGTCCCATTTAAAATGAAACATAAGGAACGAATTTGACAATACGTCAATAAAGGTTAATTTTGTTTAAATAATTATAGGTACCTGCTTTCCAAATTAAATTTAGTTGTAGAAAAAATATTGTATGTACCTTGTGCCTGAGTGATTATCTGACCTGGCTAAATTTCTTATAATATTTAAATATAGTACTTCTATAAAATTCATTCCCTATGTTTCGTTTTAAACGAGACATTGCTGTCAATCAAATGTCAAATTATAACTTATAGGAAAATTCACCGGTTATCTGTCATATTGACAAGAGGTTAATTTTGTATAAATTATTATGTTTTCCAAAAATTAAATTTAGTTGTAGAAAAAAAATTATGTGCACCTTGTGCCCTAAATATGTTTAGTGCTCCCAAGTGGTTTTATGGGGTCCCGTGGCCGCGTGCCTGAGTGTCTGGTCGCGAACCTGGGGAACCCGGTTCGATCCCGACCGACGCCAAATATTTCCAATTTTAAATGGCACAAAAGTGACTCCTGTGGTGCACTCTCCACGCCAACAATGAGTGCCCGTGAGGTGACGCCTGGTAAGCGCCCACACGGTAATATATATCGTCATCATTACCGATGTCTACATGTGTTGTAGATACTGGCACACCCAGAAATGGGTAATATGGCGTGATGATATATTTATATTTATTTATTTAAGTGGTTTTCTAACTCGGCTAAATTTCTTGCAATATTTAAATGTAATACTTTTGTCAAATTCGGTCCCTATGTTTCATTTTAAATGGAACGGGCAAATACATTGCTGTCAATCAAATATTAAGTCGTAACCATAGATATGACAAACTCAATGTTTCACGTTAAAAAATACTCACGGTATTAGATATACGTATCGTACGTTTATCTCTGTCTTACTTATGGTTATCTACATTCTGTCTTCGATACGTATATCTAATATACGAACATCAAACTATGACGTAACGGTCAAATGTGAAAAAACGGTGTGTATTGCCTATGTATATGTATGTATGTAGGCATATATTATGTTTTTATTATAAATCGTATTATGTATGTTATAAAAAGTTAATATAAAATGTAATTCATTATAATTTTTTGCCGTATAAATAATATATCACTCATACATTATTTTAATAAACAAATGTATAGCTACCTTATGTACAATATTATTGATTTATGTAGTTCGTAATTTCATTAATATTAAAATATTTTCATTTTAAATTATTTTGACGTTTGTTTGATATAAAAATAAATTAATTTATGTTTTATAGAAAAATTATAATATTGAATCAATCAAATATAATTAAATATGTCAGTAGACTGCATATGATTAATTAGTACAGACATTGTGTATTTGTAAATATGTTTTTCATTTCAAATAAAATTCATTTTATAAAGGGATGCGCTCTGGTAATCCTTTTTTCAGATATTATTTGTATGTTATTCCCTTTATTATACGCCACTCATCTACTTTTTTCTAACTTTTTATGTTTATTGTATTGAAATATGTTATAATATAAATATATATTTTAAAGGTCAATCAAAAGGCTTAAATAGTCCACGTGTTTCAAAGAAAGTGTAAAAAATTTTGAGGGCATATAGTGCTGACCAAATTGAGTAAAAAAACTTAATCAACATATATCCGATCTTCAATAGTTTTCGAGATATGTGGCAGTGAAAAATGAGTTTGTACAGGGTTTACCTCTGTTATTTTGAAAACTATAAGAGTTACGACTTTAATTAAATAAGACTTTTTGTTTACGTTTCAGGGGGGTATCTTAGATGAGCTTTTGTTTTCTAAAAAAAAATCAAATAATTGTTCTAAGTTAGATGTTGCGATTTGGGCCAATATCTAATTTTCATATAACTTCGTAACTATTAGAAATTGAGAAAAATGTTTCATATAAAATTTTATTATTGTTTTATAGTCTATTTACTGACATAGACAAAATTGACCTATGGTGATTAAGCTTTTTTTACTAATTTTTGTCAGTACTATATGTCTTTAAATTTTTTACACATGAATGAATCCAATACCTTTCTTAGCGAGAAGTAAAAAGTCTGTTGTGGCCAGCACAAGATCTCTCGCCATTTCCATATTAGGCTAAATAAGTATTGTATTGCACTTCGCTTTCGACCCGTCGTTTTATAACGAAAAATTACAGAACTTTACCCAAATATTGTTTTTTATTGTATTTAACATGTCTTCTGCACACATATAATTCTAAATATATCTATTTTTCATTGTATGAGGAAGTTTCTAAATGTGAGAGATTCTTCCATTTCATTAACCAGATTGGCGGTGTTTCTGATGGATATATGCATTTTACCTATAATTTCAAATATTTAATTAATAAAACAATATGAAAGACTAAATGTGCTTCCCAGAATGTCACTAAAACTGTTGATTTTTCTCACTTACATGTGTCATTTACAAACTATGTTATAAACATTGGAATTTGTCAACTGGTTTCCTTAGTGCCTTAGCCTCTGCAATTAGATTACTCTATATATTATAGTGTCTTTATCTCTATATCTATACAAGATATAATAAAATATTTAACTATATTAGATGGAGAATTTTATGTTCTTCAATATTTAATAACAAAAATTTCCAAAAAATTATATCTAGAAGAATTTTTCGAAGAAACTACTACTTTCGGTTGTTCAATTGTTACCAAAACCTTTTCAGCTCTTCCCAGGAATGTCAGATTGAGGAAACTGCAGTTAAATATTTTTTAAGTCTTATAGTTTTTGAGGAATCGTGTCTACAATATCCAGACATACATACACACATACACACATCCACACACACGCACCAAACATCATTTTAAAAATGTTATAATCGGATTCTAGGGACCTTAAATCGTGCTTATTCAATAAAATCTGGATATGCGAATTTTAGCATGAATCCAATAACTCTCTTAGCGAGAGGTAAAAACACCTAAAAAGTAACATTTTTTTGGCAATCTTCAGTTAAAAGAAAAGATATAGGGTTGGTTTCAGCAAACGAAATTTGAAATTAGTAAAATTATCTTTCAGTTTCAGTTGTCATTTAGTTTTAATTTCTTTCTGCACTTATGAAACTAGAATTTTAAACCGTTATTAAGTGCATGGTTTCGCCAACTATAATAAAATTATTCAGTGTCTGGTCGTCGTTGTCAGCGGGCCGGGGCGCGACGCGACGCGACGCCTTACCGTCGGTTGGTTGTTGAAATACCGGCATTCATCACCATCTTTATTCATCCAATTACGCGTTGGTGTTACTCAGCACTTCTGGGATGATATTTTAAAGGATGGAGAAAATAGCGACTCCGATTAGGCCCACACAACCACACCTCGGCTCCGTAAAGCTGTTTGATTTGTAGCTGCAGTTAATTGAAATCCTGAGGCAATTACAACGTTGCCAAGTATGATGGCCTGGCGGCAGTAGCAGGCAGGCGATGTTGCCGCTTGGCTTGGCTCCGTAAAGCCTGATTTACGTTTTTCCGGAGACAGATTTTAATGTTATTTCGAGTCACAAATTGTTTAAATAGCGTCATGACTCAAGACTCACGGACGTTTACGGGAACTCATTAGTATATAGGGCGGGGCGGGGGAGGAAGCTTATCGTATTCGCACCTCCGCCAAACTGAGGGCCAAGGGTTTAATTACAATTCGAATCAAACACTCACTTCGAAAGAAAAGTTTGTGTAAAGAAGGTATTGTCTTTGGTCAAAAAAGTCGGTGGTGAGTTTTTAATGAATGAGCACGTTTTAAGGTCCCTACAGTCAGAGCTGGGCAGTAACTAGTTACTTGAGGAACTTAGTTACTAACTAGTTACTTTTACGTAACTTGTAACGTAACTTAGTTACTTTTTAAAATATGGTAACTGTAACTGTAACTTAACTTGCCGCGGAAAAGTAGTTGGTAACTTTACGGTTTTTAGTTACTAGTTACTTGAGTAACTTAAGTTAGGTACTTAAAGTAACTCAGATATTAGAATGTAAATTAAGTTAGTCAAAGTAACTTAAAAAGTGGAGTTGTTGAGCGCAGCATCGCGCATACCCTCTGTAATGTGTAACTTTTATTTTAATACATAATTAAATTCAATGTTATTGTTGATTGATTTCAAGCCATAATAGATAATAAAATAAGTAATTATATTCATTCATAATAGAGTTTTTGTACGGTAAACAGAAAAACTAAAAATAACACATTATTTTAACTTTTAATTCTAGAATTAAAAAGTCACTAAATGTTAAATTTGACTTATAAAATATATTATTTTCAAATGTTTTCCTCGCTTACAAATGATACGTTTTAATAAATTATAATTAAACTGCCACTAAATCATCAAAATTATTCCAATTTTCAGGTTATACAAAAAATAGTGTATTTTGTTCGTTGTTCCAAGGGTTGCAAAACTTGAATTCGTCTCATTTTTGCAAATTCCCTCTCACAAGATAAAATGTCACTTTTAATTTTTGTATTATATTATAATGTAGATCCGCAGGGCGTTTTTATCAGATTTTTTATCACAGCAACCGGGCCTTGATGGCCCCTTGTCAAAGCGGGCCCTAGGCCGTGGCCTCGTGGGCCTAGGCGGTAATAAGGCCCTGTAGGTCCGTTAACATTAACAATAATAATCTGTTTGGGTGTTGCCAAGCAATAACGTTAAAATTAAGGTTAACGTAGTTAGTGCAAAAACTCCCTGATATGTATACTACACAATAACTAAGTCAACAGTCAAAGTCTACACTTCACGCCATTAAAAGTAGTTAGAAAGTAACTAAAGGTAACTAAGTTACTTTTAATGAGTAACTAGTAAATAACTTAGTTCTTTCACCAAAGTAACTGGAACTTAAGTAACTTAGTTACTTTTTTTTGGAGGTAACTGTAACTGCAACTAGTTACATTTCTAAAGTAACTTGCCCAGCTCTGCCTACAGTACGATTTAACTAGTTTTACGATAATGTCTGTATGTATGTGTGTTAGTGCTGTGAGGATCCGGCAAAACTTGGATCCGAGTACCCGGATCTCAAAATATCCGGTTCCTCGGATATCCGATGTTCGAATATTGAAGCGGATATCCGTAAATTTAATTCGGATTTGGATCCGGATCCAGATTTGAGTCCGGATCCCTTTTGGATTCGGATCTGGACTTGGATCTGGATCCGGATTCGATGTTTTGTTTACGGATCCGGATCCGAATTTTAATTCTAGTTCCAATTCTATTAACTATATCAAACAAAAATTTATTGTGGATTATTTCATATTCAGATTTATTAGGTTTTGAAGCTCCATGATAATACTTATACATTCAAATATTATCATCGGGTTCAATACTGAGAATATTCGAATCCGAGAACCGATGTGGATTCTGAAATTCCACATCTAAAATCCGATACTCATACTCATATTCGGATCCGGATCCAAAACCCAATACTCAGATTTGGATCCGAAATCCGATTCTCAGATCCGGATCCAAAATCCGATACTTAGATCCGGATCCAAATCCGATACTCCGATCCGGATAGTTCAACAATTAATTATCCGGATATCCGGATATTTACGGATCCGAAACCAAAACTATCCGGATCCGGATCCCACCACTAATGTGTGTATTCTAAAAATTATAATTCTTTCTTATTCCTCTTTTTTACACCATTATGAAGAGCTGATTAGATTTTGGTTATAATTGGTCAACCGAAAGTTCCCCTATTTGAAGTTCTTAACAGTTTTTCTAAAAAAAAAAAAAAAAAACAGCTAGATATCATTTTTTAACATTTTATGTGATTATCAATATGAAAGAATATTTTATTATCTATACGATTCGATTATGTATTTACCTTCAGTTTCAATAGATACAGGGTTGAAAAATTGTAAATAGATTAACTTTCATAAATCAGCTAGCTTTGCTATAATCGTGGAAATTGCTGACATATTCAAATAATTCTAATTGACAGATGTCAGTGTCAAGTGCAATTTACATAGTATATGTTCGCCTACAGTTTTACTGGAACTATAGAATCTGTTCCAAGGACCTTTTGGTATGGGATTTGTACAAAATAAATACAAAAGGTAATGTGCTGGCCACATCAGATTTTTTATCTTATTTAGTATGGAGTTAAAATAAAAAAATAATAAAAATTGTGTTAAATACAACAATATTTATTTTTATAGCAATATAAATTATTGTAAAATGATATTTGATTGATTATTGAAGAAAAACTGATAACAACTTCAAGTAAACTATCATTTATCGTTAATAAATTCTTCCCAAAATTAAACAAATTAATCTTGCAGTTTTATAAAATTAAAATACCAAATTACAGCCTATTTCATACATCAATATATGAGATATGAATTAATTTCTTCAATAATAATATTAATTTTCCCAGGATTTGGAATCGTAGCAAGCCAGGATTTTGCCTGTTCGCACTAAGCAATAAGCGAAGCGACCGATTGTATTTTGTCAATTGTAAACAAACAGTCATAAAGTCGAGTTCGTGGACAATTATTTTATAAATTTTCGTGAATTATAATTGATTTGTATGACTTTGTGGGTATGTTTATGTATAATAATGTGACTGAAACTGGAAAATGTGTTGTGAAAATTGTCAAAGAAAAGTGTGTGGATCCAGCTACAAGATTCGTGATTGCAACTTTCAAGGTAGGATGATTTATTTTTTATTTGTATCATTGTTGTTATATTTTATTGTTCGTTTTATTGTTATTATGCCGAAATATGAATACATATGTGTAATATAGATATCACAAAACGAAACTATAAATGAAAAAGTAAACTACAATAATAATAAGTGATTTATTGCAATATGAAACTGTGAACATCAAAACTAACGATTCCCAACTTTTTATACTAACAAATTTTTTATAAAAATATCAATATTGCTTTAAATGGTTAAGGGGGCTTGAAACCGTTATCAGACTAACATAGAAATGTAATGATAATTGAATCCTAAACTGTAGTTGTCTGCAATATGATGAAGCAGGCATTTTAAAGCTGAAGAAGGAGTTTTAGCAAATTTTGTCCTCCACATCATGTTGAAAAGTTATGATTGCACATCGTTTTGAGAGTAGTTTTGTGCGTCTACGCTTATAACAACCGCCGATTCCCAGATTGTCTCTTTAAAAGAATAAATCAATGTCACATATATAATATTTTAATAATTATTTATAACATCTTGCATTCCTACTCTCGACTATCTTTTAGGCTGTGTCCGATGTTGCACTTTCTTTTAAATCGAATTGTATAATTAAATTTTGTTGTTTTAAAGTGTTGCCATACAAACCAATGGATATCACTAGTGTGCCATTCGGAGTTATATTTATGCGAAGAAAACCTAAATCCTAAATACTAAATGCCAAAATACGACATCGGACACAGCCTTAGACTGTGTCCGATGTTTCATTTTGGAACTTAGTATTTAGGATTTAGGTCTTCCCCACATAAGTACAACTTCGAATGTCACACTTGTGATATTCATTGATTTGTATGGCAACACTTGAGAATAACAAAAATGAATTATACAATTCGACTCAATTTGATGCTTGAGAGTAAATGTTAATATTATATTTCACAAAATAGAAGCTAAGAAGCTATTCTTTGACAGTAAAGTTGACGTTTTGCACAAATTATAGCAACGAATATAATCTGTTTAATTAGTACGCGTCAACTTCAAGACATAGTGTGCTCCTGCAAAACCCTAAAATCTAATTCCTAAAATCCTAAACAATCACTAGATTTAGGGCATATAAATTTAGGATTTACATATTAGAGTGATAAAAGTGCAACATCAGACACACTTTTAGTCTTGAAGTTGACGCGCACTAATTAAACAAATTATGTTCGTTGCTATAATTTGTGCAAAACGTCAAATTTACTATCAAAGAATAGCTTCTTAGCTTCTATTTTATGAAATATAATATTAACATTTACTCTCAAGCATCAAATTGTATAATTCATTTTTGTTGTTCTAAAGTGTTGCCATACAAACCAATGAATGTCACTAGTGTGGTATTTGGAGTTTTATTTATGTGAAGAAGACCTAAATCTTAAATGCCAAAATGCGACATCGGACACAGCCCTAGCAACGTCCTACCATTATTTTTTATTTCTTTCATAGATAATTTCCTATATTTTCTTCCAAACTGTGCTTTTCCGCCGTTTCGTTTCTAGTAGAAATTACATCAAGTTTATCAGCAGCACGTTGTATGATTTAGTGCTGTATTCTGATACGCGTGATGCCTGATATATGTGTGCCTTGCCTTGGCATTCTTGCCCGCCCCATTAAAACTTTTATTTTCCAAATAAATAATATCGAGAGAATCAATCATGCCAGTAATTCACGCCAGACTTTGGATTTGAAATTTATTGCTGGAGTTCGACGGAGCTAAAGATGCTTTCTTTTAGACATCAATGTATCAACACATATTCCATCTAAGGAATACAATATACGGGGTGTTTCCATGTTTCTTTATTTTTACCTTTCGCTAAGAGTGAATAAGCACGTTTTAAGGTCCCTACAATCCGATTATAACATTTTTACGATAATGTCCGTGTGTGTATTTGTGTATGGATGTGTGCGTGTGTGTATGTGTGGATATTGAAACCACGGTTTCACAAATACTATAAGACTTATAAAATATTTAACTGCAGTTTCCTCAATCTGACATTCCTGGGAAGAGCTGATTAGATCTTGGCAACAATTGGACAACCGAAAGTACTAGTTTCTTAAAAAAATTCTAAATATTATTTTTTTTAAATTTCTGTTATTACTAATATTAAAGAATATAAAAATTTCTATCCGATACATTTTAAAATTTTTATTATATCTTATATGGAGTTAAAAATAGAGACATATAAATATGTAAAATAAGTTGTAAATACAGGTGTCTCAGGACGAGCTTACGCTAACTATATTTTAAATACTATTTAATATAATTTAACGAAATTTGGTATCTAGGGGTTATCCAACATGCCCGTTTTAACTAAAATATTTTCAAAGCAGTAGCACTTTCGGTTTGACCGAAAATTGACCTCAACTTTCTTATTTTAAATGGAATACGCTATATTTCATTTTACCATTGAATGCAGCGGAAAATTTTACATATGAAGCAATAAAAACATTTTACTCATGATCAACTACTTCTGGCGTTATTCAACTTTTTTTGATTTTTTGTCTGAAATCCGGCACATTTTCAAAACTCTGTATATCGGGAACGAGATCGAATTTTTATAATCTGAAAAAAGCCTTTTATAAAGGAGACTTTAAGCTACATTATCCATAGAAGAATCCTCGATCATTTATAAAAATATAACGGGTACGTTACACCAAAATTACAGTTGACAAACTTCAAAAAAGACAATTTTTTTAAATGTGTTCTACGACAAAAAATAAGGGTACTTTATGTAACAATTTCGTTAAATTATATTAAATAGTATTTAAAATATAGATAGCGTAAGCTCGTCCTGAGACACCCTGTATATCTCACAGCCCATGGAAAATAAAGTGAAAAAATTAAAATGTTTGTAATTGACAGATAAATGTGAGTGTCAAAAAGTCAGAGACATTACTGAAGACTTTTTCTGCGAAGTACATTTAATATTTCTTATTTTATTATTAATTAAATATTTATAAATATAGATACATATATTACATACATCCTGCAGAAATACTGCCAATCTTATCAATGAATTGGAAGAATCTCGAAAATTAGAAGAATAAGAGTGTATAGAATGAATTATAAAATATAAAAATATATAAAGAATATATGTGTTTTTGTGTTTCAGAAATGTCAAATAAGTACAATGCTTATATAGCCTAATATGGAAATGGCGAGAGGTCTTGTGCTGGCCAAAACATATCTTTAGAATTTGTTCGCTAACATTGACCGATCTGACACATCCTAATTCGTCCGGAAAAGCTAAAGCACTAAGATATCGATTTCAAAAATAATTAATTGCTGTCGTAATAAGCAGATTCAATATATTTTCCTTAAACCGCAGTATTGTCCATTCAAATTATCCCGAAAACTTATTTGACACATGTTATCCTAACAGTAACACTAAATTAGGAATGGTACTAATAATAATTTATATAAATAGTTGAAAAGCACAACTCCTTTCTTCGACTGTTCGCCATTCGCCCGAACCAATCAACCCTTTCCTCGTTCCGGTGTTCTTTGATACAACTTCCCCCATAAATTGTCGTTAGCTCCTTCTCGCAATTAAATATGATTTGTTCTGGCTCATTTGCCGGCGAGTGTGCAGTCAATGCTGTACACAGCGATGACGAATGGGCACGGGACAAAGCCGCGATTGTTAACTTACCAGCGCCGGAATCATTATGCAAAGACGCTAAATCTTAAATCAAATGGAGTTCGAACGCAACGCGGCTGCGGCTACGGGTGCGGGAAAGGGTGAGGGTAAGGCTAAGGCGGTAGCTTTTGTTTAGATTAGAACGGGTTAAAGGGTAGAGTAAGGATGATTCCGAAAGCCGGAGTCAGGAGGGTAATTAATACGACCTTCCAAAAGGATGGATTTCAAGATGGATTTATAGTATTCGAATTATAAGTTTTGGAAAGAGTTGAATTGTCTCTGAACAGTTTAGGGATGAATCTATACAATAATTATATTATTAATGCCCAGTTTTATAAACATCGAATAACTTGCTGAGTTATTACTTTGAAAGTAAATTTAATCGATGAGTAAATAAAAATGTCTGTTTCATAAAATAAGTTGCAGAGTAAAATAAGTACTTGCAGAGTAAATATTTTATTCTAGTGATTTACCGACAGAGAAATCGTTTATTATTATTCAAACGTCAAAATAAAGTGTCATAAAGTATCAGATCTCATTAAAAATGGAAAAAAAGAGAGAATGGCGAAAGAATTATACTGAAATAGATAAAGCGAACATGTTAGAGATAAAAAAATATATTAGTATTATTGAAAACAAGCAGACAGACGTAGCAAGCGTCAAAAGCAAAAATAGTGCATGGGATGAGATTTGTAAAGAATTTAATGAAGTTTCATAAATAGGTCCCCGGAATAGTGTTCAAATGAAACTGTTATATGACACATTGTATTTATGTTGGCTTGGAATAGTTGGGTTTTGTACAGGTGTTAATAAGTAATTTTTACAAAGGTATCCACTATCCCCTAACAAGTAGCAATTACCAAATTCTCCGTTTTCAAGCCTAGCTCTTATTAATGAATTGTTAAATATGTTGCTGTCGGAACCAGGCCATCTAGCAACAATATCCGTTATTTTTAGATTTACTGAACATACCATTTGGCAATTCACAGAAAACCATCCTTTTCGGTTTCTATCAATTTCTGCGTTCTCTATAAAATAATTAATTTTGACATGTGTTAAATTTATTCTACAGAATAAAATTTACTTCCTCGAAAATCAGTGGAGTAATTTATTCCATAGATTTACTTAGCTGGTATTTTTATTCTTGCTTTATAAAACGAAAATCTCTGGAATAAACTATTTTACTTCGAGAATAAATTTTACTTTGCTAGTAATTTACTTATCCATCTTTTATAAAACTGGGCATAAGAAAATAAATTTAATGCTAAATGAAAAATCTGATGTGGCCAGTACATGATCCCCGCCAATTCCATGTTTAAAATAGCAGTGAGTTTTAAGTAAAGTATCACTTCCGGTTGATCGTTTGTAAATAAAATCTAATTTGTTGTCCAATAAATAGAAAAGTCTGTAATACGAAATTTTGGATTATGTTTTATTGTTTTTCCTCAAAAATCTGTTAGAGCTCCAAATTAAGTATTACATCCGATTTATCATATATGGTTAAAATCTAATATGATGTTTCAATTTATACATGAGTTTTAAATACCAAATTTTGGAAGTTTTGGATCACATTTTAATAGACGTCACATACACATTCTTATAAAAATCAGCTCAACGCAATCTTTGTAAATTCAAAATTGTTATTAAAATTATGTTTTTGTTTGATGCATAGGTAAGATGATATATGAAAATAAATTATATTATATATTCATATTTAAAGTTATTTAAAATTATTTACTATTATTATCGTAGAATTGAAGATTGTACCATTATATTCAATTCAATTTTAATTAGTAAAAGTTGCTAAAAAAATTATATTCAATGAATTTTTTACAAGAAAAATTGTTAAAAGCTTGTATAAATGATACTTTTTCTTCTCCCATGCGTGAAGTGAGTATTTCACGTATCAATTTTTATGTGTGAAGTTTGATTTGCACGCACAATTCATTATTTTAAATATTATAAACTGAATTGTATTTTAATAAAACAAAGCTGTTAAACACCCGTAACGTTGGTAACCATGGTTACACAAGTCGATAATACAGAGGCTTTACGTTTAAAGAATGACAATGTGAAGAAAAAATATATTTTATTGCAAGGTCGTAGAAAAAGTATAGTATGTAACAGTGTGTGAAGCCTATTTTACATTCGGGTGCTGCTAGATTAAATTTATTTTAAAAAAATTCACGATGTAGTCACTCAGGTTTTATTTTTTTCTGTCTGAACCGTAACAGATATCGCAAATTAAACAGAAAAGGAAAAGTTTACTATTGAAAGTATCTTTCTGAAAAAAAATAATTTCACGTTATCGGCGTGGTCATTAGAAAGTTATGGTCTAATCAATGTTGGGTCACCTACGTTTCATACACTAGTGGTTCACTAATAATAACAAGTATCATCTTAAAAGATGACATAACTATATAAACTGTCATACCAAATTTCATCCAAATCGAATAAAGCGTCCGGTTGTTATAGGCAATAGCTATTTTTGTATTAAGAGCGCAAAATGCGACATTGTCGATTAAGAGGTTGTTGCCGCGCGACGAAGGAGCGCGGCATTCTCTCGAAATCGACAATGTCCATTTGCGCTCGAAACACACACAAGATTTTTTCTACAGTCGCCACAATGGGGTCCTTCACCATAACAAAAAATAATAAAATGTACACTTTATACTTACAGTACTGCTCAATAAATAACGATTGGCTAATACAAAAGATACTTTAAACTTAAAAAGGCTTTTAAATGATTATATCGTTACATTAGCCATCTTTTCCATAAAAAAACCAAAATTAGAGCGTGGAAGCAAGGATTTGTGATGATTTGATGAGTTTTTGTAGCAAAATGTGTGGTTAGTTGTCACGCCTGTCACACTGAAAAAATTAACAAATATTTCAAGGAATTTGTGATTATATAGACATGTATGTGTATTGACTGACTTCTCGCAATTATTTAAGTAACGAAATAACTAATAACTTTATTGTAATCAAAATAAATAGTTAACTAGTGATCAGATGTCAGTACGACTCGCAACTATCCTACCGCCATCTGTGTACAATCATTCCTATTACTAAACATAACTGTTCACACAGTTTATTTTATATTTAATTTTATTTTATCGTTATTTTCCATTCTTCTTGGGTTTTATTCAATCTAATCTAAGCATTTTATACTTTCGTTTTTGTAAATGAATGCCCTATTTCATTTTCACAGCAGTGTGGCATTTTGTTAGGTTATGTTAAATACCGACAGAACATATGTCAAATTGACTTGTGAACGTGATAAATGTGTAATTACAGTGCCATTAGTTCCTAACTAAACATTTTCATTAAGAATGTAGATAAGTGACATTTCTCAACATTGTATACTTAGAAATTTGGACAGCAAGCGTTTTTTCTACTTTGTCGCGCATGAGCGGCAAAGTGACATTTTGCGTTGACAAAAGAGAGCGCAAATGGCTACTTTCTATAATGACTGTAGAAAAAATTATTTTTCAATGAACTTTGAAGCAGAATTCTGGCTTAATGGTACACTTTCCGGTAGAAGCAAGTTTGGTTAAATCGTCTTATTTTAGCCTCAGAAATCTGTGGTTAAACCATGTCCCCCTATTTAAGAGACACCCTGTATTTATTTATACACGTATGTCTAGTTTTGCAATTCATTTCATTTTGCCGACCCCAGGTGTTGCAATATCTTGATTCTACTCATACGATTGCGCTCTCCTCGTCTTCTCTTACTATTGTTCCTTCTAACGGTCCATTATAGGATGGATGTAAGCTTTCTTCTCGTCTTAGATAGTTGCAATTTAATTTCCAGGCAGTGGTTCGGAATAGTATACAATTCGTTCCCAATTTATAAATTGCATATCCATTTTCCATGGGTTGGAAAAACTCAAGTATCGTGTTTTAATTTAACTGCCGCTCGTCTGTTACGCGCGCAGACAATTCCACCGATATTTGATGGCGACGCGCGTCCTACATATGCTCAAGACGCTCCCATTACTGTACCACCAACAACGAAGTGGATCCGGGATGTTTTGTCCAAAGTTATATCCAAATTAAGTGCTTACAAGGCAGAGCTGGGCAGTAACTAGTTACTTTAGGAACTTAGTTACTAACTAGTTCCTTTTTACGTAACTTGTTTTTCTAAGAAATATTTTGTTGAGGCTGATGACTTTTTTAGAAACACTAACTAAAACTGTTTTGTTTTAAATAAATGTCTGTCCAGAGTGGGACATACATACCCTCTGTAATGTGTAACTTTTATTTTAATACATAATTAAATTCAATATTATTGTTGATTGATTTCAAGCCATAATAGATAATAAAATAAGTAATTATATTCATTAATAATAGAGTTTTTGTACGGTAAACAGAAAAACTAAAAATAACACATTATTTTAACTTTTAATTCTAGAATTAAAAAGTCAATAAATGTTAAATTTGACTTACAAAATATATTATTTTCAAATGTTTCCCTCGCTTACAAATGATACGTTTTAATAAATTATAATTAAACTGCCATTAAATCATCAAAATTATTCCAATTTTCTGGTTATACAAAAAATAGTGTATTTTGTTTGTTGTTCCAAGGGTTGCAAGACTTGAATTCGTCTCATTTTTGCAAATTCCCTTCTCACAAGATAAAATGTTACTTTTAATTTTTATATTATATTATAATGTAGGTCCGCAGGGCCTTTTTATCAGATTTTTTATCACAGCAACCGGGCCCTGATGTCCCCTTGTCAAAGCGGGCCCTAGGCCGTGGCCTCCTGGGCCTAGGCGGTAATAAGGCCCTGTAGGTCCGTTAACATTAACAATAATAATCTGATTGGGTGTTGCCAAGCAATAACGTTAAAATTTAGGTTAACGTAGTTAATGCAAAAACTCCCTGATACTACACAATAACTACGTCAACAGTCAAAGTCTACACTTCACGCCATTAAAAGTAGTTAGAAAGCAACTCAAGGTAACTAAGTTACTTTTAATGAGTAACTAGTAAATAACTTAATTCTTTCACAAAAGTAACTGGAACTTAAGTACCTTAGTTACTTTTTTTTGGAGGTAACTGTAACTGTAACTAGTTACATTTTAAAAGTAACTTGCCCAGCTCTGTTACAAGGATATATTCAGAGATAATGGTGCATATTATCTAATCTAGCCATATTTACACAATTTTAACTGTAATAGTAGATCGAGGTGATCAAATGGATGTAGTGTATACAGACATACAGAAAGAATTTTAACGGTTACAAATCTAAAACGTTCCATGTTCCATCTGGAGTGCCACAGGGTTCGAACCTAGGACCTTTACTATTTATTTTGTATATCAACGGCATTTGTAACTCTGTTAACTGTAATTATTTGTAGTTCGCTGATGATCACAAACTGTTCTGTGGGTTAAAAAATGAAAGTGACTGTTTAATTCTGCAATCTTCTATTGATTCGGTTAAAAACTGGTGCCACAATAATAAACTCCACTTAAAGCTTCACCTGTCGCCATGGTGATAGCTTGTTACAGTTCCTTTTATGATTACCAATAAATCTTGGAGTTGATTTTTTCGTACAAATTGTAAAAATGTATTGATAATTGGATTTCAAAAATATGAAATATTATTTTTACTATTGCTGAAGATGGGCTAATTTTTGCCCGAAAAAATGTTGAAATAGATTTATGGAACATTAATGGCCGATTTCACCACCGATTCCTAAAATTTAAGTAATGCCTATGTACCCGATGTGCACCACATAGGCATTACCTAGCAAAATTTCGTTTTCGCCAACCGCTAAGCATTGCCTATCTCGATTTAGGAATTACTTAGCTAGGTATCTGTTTTCCGATGCTCAAATCGCTAAGCATTTCCTAACGTTTGACAGCTGACACTTCAAAATGAAAATTGTGCAATTTTATTGAATATTTTGATAGTTATAACGAAGAAATAGAAAGACTTGCTCAAGATAGAAAAGAAACAACAAATTGTTTTGAATTCTGTAATGAAAAATAGTTTTGGAAAAATGTCCATTTTATTACAAAACAGAATTTTATATAACTATATGAGTTTATATAATGTAAAATTAATTAATAACTATATAGATATATCATTTTTATTCTTTATTTCATATTTTGGGAAATTACAATGGGTATACACATATAATTAAATTTATAATTTCTAAAAAATGCCATAGTCAAATATCATAAATATGCGTTACTGTTGTCACATTTTAAATTTTTGCTTGAAATCATAGGATTCAGTTTCTGTTTTTGTATTATGTATTTATTCTATATTTTGCCATTTACATTTTTTTTTTGTTCATTTTCATCTTTATTTCCTTTATATTTTCCACTTCTGTCATACCTACAAATTTATAAATATATATGTAAAGAAGATTTCTTTAAAAATTAATTATTTTGCGTACCTTAACGTAATAATAATATCTGCACATAATTTTCAATGTCAATGTTGACAAATACAATTGACAAATGTCATAAATTATAAAAATTATTTATTTATTTCCAGTGTGCAAATATAATATCACAAAAGTAACTAATAATCCGATGCCTACGTAAGTAATTCCTAGCTGGGCATTGCTTTGTTTGGTGAAATCCAAAATGGATAAGTATCAGTTTAGGCAGTTCTTAAATTTAGGAAATTCCTTGCTAGGCAACAGTTTAGGAATCGGTGGTGAAATCGGCCGTAAGACCAAATTCACTCGACTACTAAAAATATTTCGTTAGACCCCCCACTATCGATCCATCGGAAATCGTAAAATCTATCGGTAGTCAAAGCCGATGCATGCGATGAATTTACGATGGATAGTACGCGGTAATTAGAAACGGTATGATGAATTTCATCTGCAATTCAGCAGTGAATAAAGAAACGATGTGATGAATTTACAATTAATACGCACCAGTCATCGGTGAATAAAGAAACTCGCCCTTTCTACCTTAGTCATTTCCTTGCTAATCACACTTAATCACTTGTTCATTTTACCAGCCAATAAGTTTATAATAAATATCTAATAAAGCCCAAGAAAACCCAAAAAAGTTCAATTAAACCCAAGGAGCTCAATAAAACTCAAAAAACTCACTGGGTCTGTTTTTTTCAAACTTTGTTTTTTTGCCATTCTAGCATAAATCCAGCATAATATCATTAATTTATGTATATTTTCATTAATAATTAAATTTTGACTATATGGTACAATATCCTGTTCTTGAACTGCTTCTAGAAAACTAATGCCCGGTTTCTCCACAGCAACTTAAGTTGTTGATTATTAAAGTGCTACTTAATTGTAAGTAGGACTTATATCCCAATTGCGTTGCACCAGCAAATTCAAATGCGAACTTAACTTATGTCACAAATTACATTGGCAACAGCGTAATGTTGTTCTATGATTGGTCAATTTTAAATTTAGCGATTCAAAATAAAATACCGGCTGTCAAATGTCAAAACTGTCATTATGTTTAACAGGTTTTATATTTCCATTCATTCAACAATATTCGATATGGATTTACAGGATTTCCCTAATTTTGACGACGTTAAACGAAAATGGTAGGACTCCGCGACAAATAAGTAACGGAATTGATTTGTTCCAAATATATTATTTGCCTTTTTCTTTGATGTCGTCTTCCTTGCGTCAGTCTACATATTTCCACACATTTTATTGCCAATGCAGCGGCAATTAATTTCCAGGTGTTATCTTTTTGAATATTAAACATGGACACCGCGTCCATGTTTAATATTCAAAATTACATGTGTGATTTTTTTATTTTCAATATTCTCTTTAAATCTTTGTTTCTACAATCTCACAGATAAATTTTCTTCCTCTTTGCTATAATTTAATCGTTTCTTCTTTATATCATCTAATTTTCTTGCCGTAACAGCCCAAAACGAAACAAATTTACCGCGACTTACCGATATGTCAACTGACATATGACACATAACCACATAAGTCACCTATTTTTTCGACTTACATTTAAGTGCTACATACGTCTCACATTTTGACATTTTTGCGTGGTGCAACAGTTTAAGGTGGAACTTAGGAATAAGCAACGACTTAAGTCGTAAGTTGCTCTGAAGAAACCGGGCATAAGTTATAATTAGGTAATATTAGAAGCTAACGGTTTGAAATTTTGACGCGATACCCATACAAAATCATTCTTGCTGATGCTATAGCAAAGATTTGCTTGGACAAAGAAACCCGGACAAAACATTGCTTGTCCGTGTTTGTTTGAAACGTCAAGAGAATAGTTCCCGCGGACGAAAGCAATATACATAAAGTTTTATCGTCTACCACTTTGTCCGGAATGTATTCTGCCACAATAATCATCACTTGTCGTGTGTTCCACCGTCGTGGATTACTCGGCGAATGTGGCAATCGAATATACACAAATAGCGCCGGCAAGACTACAACGAATTCATGGCCCGATAAATATCCACAGCTTTTGAATTCGCGAGAGTGGAGTGGAAGAGTGCGACGAGCAAGAGCTAGAGCTACAGCTAGAGCTAGAGTTAGAGCTAGAACTGCACTTCTGCACACTGTGAGCAGTTATGCGCCAACACTTTGCCAAATTTAACGTTCAGCGCCAGTCAAATTTAATCGCGAAAATAAAGCCGAAGAATAAATAGAACTTTTTTTGCCAACCGTACGTGGTTGATGATATCTTGTCATTAATTTTTGTAAAAAAATCTGTTGTGGCTAGCACAAGACTTCTCGCCATTTCCATATTAGGCTACATAAGTATTGTACATATTTGATATTTCTGATACACACAAAAACACATATCTTCTTTATATATTTTTATATTTTTTAATTCATTCTATTCACTGTTATTCTTCTAATGTTCGAGATTCTTCCAATTCATTGATGAGATTGGCAGTATTTCTGAAGGGTCTATGTAATTATGTATCTAGAATTATAAATATTTAACTGATAATAAAAAATAAATATTAAATATTCCTTCCAGAAAAAGTCTTCAGTAATGTCTGTGGTTTTTTGGCACTGACATTTATTTGTTATTTACAAACATTTTAATTTTTTTTAGATTTTTTTAAGAAACTAGTACTTCCGGTTGTCCAATTGTTACCAAAATCTAATCAGCTCTTCCCAGTAATATTAGATTGAGGAAACCACAGTTAATCATGTCGTGTCTTATAGAATTTGAGAAACCGTGGTTCCAACATCCATACAAACATATACAAAACACACACACACACACACACACACACACACACATATATATATATATATATATATATATATATATATATATATATATATATATAATGCTTAGATTCGATTGAAGCAATAACTCAAGAAGAATGGAAAATAACAATAAATTAAAATTAAATATAAAATAATTGTGTGAACATTTGCCACCTGCAAATGTTTGACGCGAAATTATACAAAAAAAAAAACTTGAAGTCATATTTGAATACGTTCCTATCTTCATTGCAAAACTATTTCTCCGTTTTCCACATAGATTAATAAATCAAACTTTTCAAACATTTATTGAACGCTGCGAAAACAATCGTTGTCAGTAAATATACAATTTTTACTTTTTATGTCCTCTACGTCCTTTATGCTGAAAAGTACAAAATTATTATTAATATGGAAGTCAAAGACGAAAATATGGATAGTAGGTAGATATAGATTGCTCAACTTTGTTTAAATATTAAAAAAATGTGTTAAATGTAATAAGTAACAAGACATTTTCGAAAATTCTACCTGTGAACTGTTACCGGTATATACCGGTAAACAATTGTTCATCAGGTTACAGCTACCGGGATAGATATTTTAAGAACGCAAGTGATAAACAGGGTAGATTTATAACCTATGAAAAGCAGTTGAAAGATGAAACAGGTTTGAAATTTGACGTAGTTAAACGTTATCACGTCTCGTCTTCTGTATTAACATAATTAACTTCTGAAATCTACTTCTGATTCCAACTTCGCTTGACATCTCTACCTTTTTTGAGGTTAGATTCTTCATTTACCGACTGAATTACTCGATCCACAATTCATGGATCTGGTAGATATGGTACAATTTTCGAACCCGGTAACTATTACCCACTTGTGTTTTCGAACGCAGTCGGTAGGTGCGGTATCTACCGGTAGAATTTTCGTAAATGTCTATTATGTATACAGGGTGTGTCTTAAATAGGGGGACATGGCTTAACCACAAATTCCTGAGACTAAAATAAGACGATTTAACCAAACTTGCTTCTACCGGAAAGTGTACCATTTAGGGTAATTCCGGGAGAGATGGACCAATGGGTGAGTTGGTCCAGTAGCAATATTTCTGTCCCTATTTGTTAGATGTCCCTACTATTTCTTTCAGAGAACCGTCTCATGCGTTTGAAGTCCGGTGTGCAATATTAGCTGTTTACTGTGCGTGTTTTAGCAAATACATATTTTTTGTGTTAAAATTGAAGCGCAAAAAAATTCACTCCTATTTTCCGTTGGCTGTATTTTTTTAACGATAAGTGTTCTTCTTTTGATTTATGTTTAGTTATAATTATTCATGGCTGTTGCTTACAATATAAACTTAAAGAACTTAATTCTTCTGTTTACGACATAATTTGAATGGTGGTCCATCTATCTCTTTCAAATGGGAGAGATGAACCACTATGATTCGGGGTTAGTTAGTCCACAAATAATTAGTATAAAGAGATAGTTTATTAATATTAAATAAATTGTAAATATTAAAATTTTCAAAAGTGGAAATTGTCAGCGGGGACGATGGACAGAAGATGCCTTATTGAAAGCTGTAGAAGCCGTAAGAGAAGATAAAATGGGAATTAATAAAGCAGAATTGACATTTGGGAATCCGACGTCAACATTAAAAGGAAGGCTAAAATCGCAAAATTTTACTCCGAAGCGGAGATGAAATTAGTGAATCATATAAAAAAACTACATAAATTTGGATTTTCTCCTGATAGAAATGATGTCAGAAAATTGCTTTCAATTTAGCTGAAAAATTAAATATTACACACAAATTCAACAAAAATCTCGGTATCGCAGGAAATGATTGGTTGAAATTATTCTTCAAACGACATCCAGATTTGTCTGTGAGAAAAGCAGAGGGAGTCTCAATTGTTCGTTCTAAAGGACTAAATCAAGAACTTTAATCAATTAGAAGAAATTTTATTGCAAAATAATTTAATTGATAAACCTGGAAGCATCTATCATTATTATAAATAAATGTATATTGTGTTAAATTGTTAACTAATAATTGTGCCACCAATACAGTACAGAAATCAGCTTACGCAATAGACAACAGGGAAGTATATATTTCCTTAAATCGTTTCACATCGTTACTTCTGTTGCACCCCAATCGCGATTGATATAGTTACATAATTTATTATCAAAAATTTTAAAATTTCTACTTGTGTACCGGCAATCCTTACATATCGTCGAAATCTGCCAACGAAATGCAATGACGATAAATTTATAAATAAAAAAAAATACCTAGTGAACATTTTTTTGTACAATCACAATTTTCTCCTTATACCTTTTGTATAAGAATGACAACAACTTCTCATATATCCTTCTTTATCATCTTTCTATAATAGCGCCCTCCCTTCGTCCTTCGCTCTTCGTCCTGCCTCTTTATCATCCTCTCCGTAACCTGTGGTTTCACGTACGGCGTAGAAATGCCTTGATTTGCCATTCACGCGTGGCACGTACAGGTTGAAGCGCCGAGTTGCTGAAGCCGACCGGAGCCGTTCAGGAGACGGTTCGGTTATGTACGGGATACAAGGTTCAAACTCCAGCCAGGGGAAGGGGTCATGATTTAGAATAGTGTGAAAGTATTGGGAAAGGAAAATTGTAATTATTTTAATATTGTAGTGAGCCGGTGAAAATTGGAATGATTCAAATCAAGTTTTTGTAAAATAAGTTAGTAACATACGACGTCAATTTTTACCTCTCGCTATGAGAGGTATTGGAATCATGCTAAAAATCACATATCTAGATTTTAATGAATAAACACGTTTCACGGTCACTAGAATCAGATTTTAACATTTTTACGAAGATGTCTGTGTGTGCGTGTGTGTGTGTGTGTGTGTGTGTGTGTGTGTGTGTGGATGTGTGTATGTGTATGTGTGTGTGTATGACTGGCTGTTGGAGGGACGATTCCTCAAAAACTATAAGACATAAGACCTGTTTAACTATGAATTCCTCAATCTGACATTTTTGGGAAGAGCTGAAAAGGTTTTGGTAACAACTGAACAACCGGAAGTAGTAGTTCTTTTAAAAAAAATCTTCTAAATATTATTTTTTTGAAAATTTTTGATATTACTAATTTTGAAAATCAAAATTCTACATCTGATACATTTAAATTTAAAGATAAAGACGCTATAATATATAAAATACCGGGATGTAATAAGTCGAGTAGGCGAAACTACACTAAGAAAACCAGTTAACAAATTCAAATGTCTATAACATAGATTTTAAATGACAGATATCAATGTCCGTGTCAAAAATCAACAGTTTTAGTGACATTCTGATGACTTTTCTGGGACGTACATTTAGTATTTCTTATTGTTTTATTAATTAAATATTTGAAATTATTGGTAAAATACATATATCCATCAGAAATACCGCCAATCTGGTTAATGAATTGGAAGAATCTGTGACATTTAGAAACTTCCTCATACATTGAAAAATAGATATAATTAGAATTATATATGTGCAGAAGACATGTTAAATACAAGAAAAAACAATATTTGGGTAAAGTCCTGTAATATTTTGTTATAAAACGACGGTTCGATAGCAAAGTGCAATACAATACTTATATAGCCTAATATGGAAATGGCGAGAGGTCTTGTGCTGGCCACAACAGATTTTTATTTTAAAGAATTTTTTACTTTCCATCACCTTTAGGTAAGGAAGGTGTTAGTTTTTATTGAGTAAACACGTTTTATGTTTCCTAGAATACGATTTTACTAGTTTAACAATGATGTCTGAATGTGTGTGTGTGTGTGTGTGTGTGTGTGTGTGTGTGTTTGTGTGAGTTTTTGTTCGGCGATAATTCCAATACTACTATATAATTCTTCATCCTACTAATAAAATATGTTGAGAAAACTGATGATTCACTTATTTGTACAACTGTTTCTCCTTATTTAGATCTTTATTTATATAAAGGCAATATTGTCCGCGTAACAAATCTAGTTGTCTCTAACGGGCAACAATTTTCCCTGACTTTGTGAGTCATGTACTGCAATGTAGGGGCATTTGAGTGAACGTGCAGATAGTTAGGGTTAACGTAGAACACGGCAACCGCCGAGTAAATACTAAGTAAGATACTGTTTTAATTAACGTAGCCGAGAGGTGTGACAGGCATGGACAGTGAGGGTAGATCGTACAGGGCAGTACGAAGGAAAATTACAGACAATTGGATAGGAATAGGGGTCTGGACCAAATATTTTTATTTTCTGCAATGTATGGATAAACTAAGAATTTATGGCAAACGCGATTTCGAAATTTAACGTAATGTATGAACCAAAAGTTTTGACCTCTTGATTAAATAGAATTTTTTTACCTGCTAAAACTCGCATATCCAGATTTTAATGAATAAACACATTTTAAGACCCCTACAACCCGATTTTAACACAATTACGATGATGTCTCCTTCTCTCTGTATTGGTAATAATTGAATAACCGGAAGTTATAATTTCCTAAAAAATATTCTAAGCATATAAAATTCTCTATCCAATATATTGAACATTTTTATTATATATTCTTTAGATTTAGAGATAGACTGAATTATAAATATATAAAATAATCCATTGTCTAATGAATCAATCAGCCTATGGAAATCAGTTGAAAAATTAAAATGTTTGTAATTGACATAAATGTCAAAAATCTATACATTACTGAAGGCCTGATATACATATATTTCATCATATACCCTTCAGAAATTCTGCCAATCTCGTCAATGAATTGGAAGAATCTCAAACATTTAGAATAGTAAAACGAAACTTGTTCATGTAATGAATTGAAAAATAAAGAATAGATGTAATTAGATCTTTTTGTGTGGACGAGAAATGTTAAATACAATACTTATATAGCCTCATATGAAAATGGCGAGAGGTATTGTGCTGGCCACAACAGATTTTTACCTGTCGCTAAGAGAGGTATTGGAATCATGATTTAAGGTCCATATAATCCGACTATAACATTTTTAAAATGATGTCTGTGTGTGTGTGTTTGTGTGTGTGCGCGCGCGCGTTTGTTTGTGTGTGGATATTGTAGACACGATTCCTCAAAAACTATGACTTAAAAATTGTTTAATTATGGATTCCTCAATCTGACATTCCTGGGAAGAGCTGAAAAGGTTCTGGTAACAATTGAACAACCGGAAGTAGTAGTTTCTGAGAAAAATTCTTCTAAATATAATTTTTTGGAAATTTTTGTTATTAAATATTGAAGAACATAAAATTCTACATGTAATACACTAAAAATAGATAAAGAGATAAAGACACTATAATATATAGAGTAATTTAATCGCAGAGGCCAAGGCACTAAGGAAACCAGTTGACAAATTCCAATTTTTATAATATAGTATCTAAATGACACACGTCAGTGTGAAAAATCAACAGTTTTAGTGACATTCTGACAGCTTTTTCTGGAAAGTATATTTAATCTTTCTTATTGTTTTATTAATTAAATATTTGAAATTATAGGTAAAATGCATATATCCATCAGAAATACCGCCCATCTGGTTAATGAATTGGAAGAATCTCTGACATTTAGAAACTTCCTCATACAATGAAAAATAGATATAATTAGAAATGTGTGCAGAAGACATGCTAAATACAATAAAAAACAATATTTGGATAAAGTTCTGTATTTTTTTGTTATAAAACGACGGTTTGAAAGGGAAGTGCAATACAATATTTATATAGCCTAATATGGAAATGGCGAGAGGTCTTGTGCTGGCCACAACAGATTTTTTAAAATTGAAATGTTAACATAAGGGCTTGTTCCTATAAATTAAGAAATCTAACTTGACAACACTGTTAGGGGACCATTTTCTTCCATAGGACACAATTTTTAATACCTTGTCACATTTTTTGTCCCTGGACGATGTTAAATCTACTTCTCGGATTGTTAAAATATTTTTATCTGGAAATGCTGTTCGTTTTGGTATTCCTAGTTAATTCAATTCGTTGCCAATATATGTACATATCACCAAAAATCGTTTAAAAATGAAACTCCATTTAGCATTAATAAGGGTGCCATTCTAATTCCGAAATAGAGAAAATAATTTTACTAGATTTGGAAGCATAATACTTACAGCCCCGTGGCTGTGTAATCACCATAACAATTTAATAAAAATTTAACTCCATTTAGTTTTTTCATCCCCCTTTTTAATTTCTCAATCACTCCCTCCCAATTTTCCCTCTGTTTGAAACGTAGTCCAGTCCTGACTTTAGTAGGTAAGCCGGGTCGACGCGTGCGAACTTTACACGGGCCGTAATCGTAACGGACGATGACAGGATTCGTCGTTTGGTAGCTGCGTGTCCTATGTCCTTCGTCCTTGTCCTGTGGCCCTTGCCCAATATCATCCTGGGAGGTACGGTGGAGGGTGCTATCTCACCAGATAGCAGAAGGGTTTGGGAAATGTGAAATGAGAGGTGATTCATTTGTACGTGGATTTTTGATAGTATTTATTTGTTATTAGATTCGTTTGTAGCAAATTAATTTGTTATACAGGGTGTCTCTTAAATAGGGGGACATGGCTTAACCACAGATTCCTGAGGCTAAAATAAGACGATTTAACCAAACTTGTTTCTACCGGAAAGTGTACCATTTTGCCAGAATTCTGCTTCAAAGTTCTTCGAAAAAAAATTAATTTTGCTTATAATAATCGGACGTTTTATTCGATTTGGATGAAATTTGGTATGACAGTTTATATGGTTATAAGTCATCTTTTAAGGTGGTACTTGTTATTATTAGTGAACCACTAGTGTATGAAACCTAGATGTCCCAACATTAATTAGACCGTAACTTTTTAATGGCAATGCCGAAAACGTGAAATTATTTTTCTTCAGAAAGATACATTCAATGGTAAACTTTTCTCTCTCTGTATAATTTGTGATATATCTGTTACGGTTCACACAGAAAAAAATAAAATCTGAGTGTCTGTACTGCTAAATTTTTAAAATAAATTTAATCTAGCAATCTATCCAAATGTCAAACAACTAATTTTTAATGACAGTAACAATTGTTTTATGGGTTGTCAAAAATTTTCTTCGCAATATTCTAAAATTAGTAACATCCGTTTGTTAGGCCTAATAATATTTTTCTACCATTATTATAAATAAGACGATTACATATCTCAGCTTACTCCTAAACAAGTTGTGAAGATTGACAACTCGTTACTGTCATTAAAAATTAAATGTTTGGTATTTGGACAGACTGCTAGATTAAATTTATTTTAAAAATTTAGCGGGACAGATACTCAGATTTTATTATTTTATGTGTGAACCGTAACAGATATCACAAATTAAACAAAGAGAGAAAAGTTTACTATTGAATGTATCTTTCTGAAAAAAAATAATTTTATGTTATCGGCGTGGCCATTAAAAAGTTACGGTCTAATTAATATTGGGACACCTAAGTTTCATACACTAGTGGTTCACTAATAATAACAAGTATCAACTTAAAAGATGACATAATCATATAAACTGTCATACCAAATTTCATCCAAATCGAATAAAGCCTCCGATTATTATAAGCAAAATTAATTTTTTTTTCGAAGAACTTTGAAGCAGAATTCTGGCTAGGTATTGGATTATTTTATATATATATGTTATAAACATTACTATGTTATAAACATTTGAATATGTCAACTTGTGTAGTTCAGCCTCTGCGATGTATTACAGCTGATTATTTTATATATTATAGTGTATTTATAAATCTATACAAAATATAATAAAAATGTTCAATGCATTGGATAGAGAATTTATATTCTTTAACTACTACTTCGGGTTGTCCAATTATTACCAAAACCTAATCAGCTCTTCCCACTAGTGTCATATTAAGAAATCCGTAGTTAAATAGCTCTTAAGTTTCAAAGAATTTGAGAAATCGTTTATCCAACATACCTATACACACACACATCCACACACACTCGCAGACATCGTAAAAATGTTAAAATCGGATTGTAGGTATCTTAAAATCCAATGCTTCTCTTAGCGAGAGGTAAAAATGCACTTTCAAAGTGCTGTAACTCTGTAACAATTCCTTTCCGAACATGGCTATATTATAATTTTTTCCTTGTATTTCTTTTGTATTCCCCAAATATGGTCCGCTATTTTTCAACCACCTATATGAATAGTCTAATAACAGTTATCATAAATTTTCCTCTTTTTCCATCTTACGTAAATTAATCCTTTTGCAAATCTCGTATATCACTTATAATTGCCAGTAGTGCCCTATGTATTCTAATACAGCTTGGCGTCATTTGGCCATTGTTGGGCTCTGGGTTATTCTATAACTCAGGGCACATACGGTTGAAAATTGTCAAAATAATAGCGTAGGGAGGTGAGTGAGAATTGCAGTGGCGATTATCCTCCGCTGCAATATCTGGTGATTTAGCGGGGCGCGTAATTAGCTGCACTACCATCAGTGTATATGTATACGAACATATAAGACTGTAACAAGACGAAATACAACGGCATTATTTTTATTTGACATTAAGGGTGGATTGCATGAAAGTGGGTTAACCCTAGAGTTACGCTAACCCAGGGTTACGTACACAAACAGATTGGGTGGTAGTATGAACAGGTGATTAAGGGTGATTAGCTAGGAGATGACTAGCAGTGTTTTAGCGCTGTCAATCGTTTATGGATTATTTTAGAAAAAAAAAAAAAAATACTTCCAATAGCAGTTATAGAAAAATTAATTGTAGGCAACTTTTATTTGAAGTATTTTTGTCTAAAATAATCCATAAAGGATTGACAGCGCTAAAACACTGCTAGTCATCTCCTAGCTAATCACCCTTAATCATTTGTTTATACTACCACTCAGTTTTACCAGTCTATTTGACAGCTAGCCTAAAAAAGTAATTTTGTTAATACTTTCATTTCTTGTGTTAAATATCGTGCATGAAATTACTATTGTCGGCCATATTATTATTTTTTGACGTAAAGTTAGCTGTCAAACAAGCTGGTAACTCTCTTTTTGTGTAGGTACGTAACCTTGGGTTAGCGTAACTCGAGGGTTAACCCACTTTCATGCAATCAACTCTTAGAAAGTCACTCCATTTTTACCTCTCGCTGAGAGAGATATTGGATTCATGCTCAAAATCGCATCATCAGATTTTAGTGAATAAACACGTTTTTACTTACTTAATCCTGCACCTTTCTACCCTCACGGGTGTAAGGCGTTCCACCGGCTTGCAGGGGAGGGGGTTGAGTTCTGGTTCGTTGGTCTTCTCCATATTTCTTTCCACTCTGCTCTATCTTGTGTTGCTGTCTTCGTTTCTTCCCATGTTAGACCTCTTCTTTGCGCTGCATCCTTTACTTCTTCCCAGTGACCTCTATATACAAAATGGACCGGCGACTCCTATCTCTTTACAACGGCGCGAGCTGTATCCACTCAACTGTCATGGTGGGGTGGCTATCTCTTTCTAACAGTGAGAAGTACGCATGCGTCAGCTAGTACCAGTACGACGAATTAACGATTAACATGAAGAAGAAAGCTTAAATACATTTTCTCATATCTGCTTGGTCCAACTATACACGAAAATTAGAGAGAGATAGACACCCCACCAGTCAGGCAGGTGGTATTCTCGGTGGATACACGCAAGTTATTCAAGCCGCTGGTCCATTTTGTATATAGAGGTCACTGCTTCTTCCAGCCACGTTCTTCTTGGTCGTCCTCGTGATTTCTTTCTTCCAATTTTTGCTTCAAACACTTTTTTAACTATTCTCTTCTCTCCCATCCTTTCTACATGACAATACCACCTCAGCTGTCCTGCTGTCTTATCTTCTATTGATTTTACTTTTCAGTTTTGTCTGTAGGTTGTGTTTTCAATTCTGCCCAGTCTTGTTTTCCCCTCTATTTTTCTCAAGAATCTCATTTCGATAGCCGTTCTAAGGTCACTAAAACCCGATTTTAACATTTGTACAATGATGTGTGTGTGTGTGTGTGTGTGTGTGTGTGTGTGTGTGTGTGTGTGTGTGTGTGTATGTATGTGTGTACGTATGGATGTTGCAAGAACGATTCTTCAAAAACTATAAGACTTAAGAGCTGTTTAACTATGAATTCCTCAATCTGAAATTCCTGGGAAGAGCTAAAAAGATTTTGGTAACAATTGGACAACCGAAAGTAGCAGTTTCTTAAAAAAAAACTTCTAAATATTATTTTTTGAAAATTTCTGTTATTACTAATATTAAAGAATATAAAAGTCTCTATCCGATACATTTAAAATTTTTATTTTATCTTCTATGGCGTTAAAGATAGATATATATTTATATATAAATATCTAAAATTGTTATAAATGAATCTCACAGCCCATGGAAAACAAGTGGAAAAAGTATAATAATTGTAATTGACAGATAAATGTGAGTATCAAAAAGGCAGAGACATTACTGAAGACTTTTTCTTGGAAGTACATTTAATATATATTTCTTATTTTTTATTATTAATTAAATATTTATACTTATAGATACATATATTACATATACCCTTCAGAAATACTGCCAATCTCAGCAATAAATTGGAAGAATCTCGAACATTAGAAGAATAAGAGCAAATAGAATGAATTAAAAAATATAAAAATTTATAAAGATATGTGTTTTTGTGCGTAAAAATGTACAATACTTACATACCCTCATATGGAAATGGCGAGAGGTCTTATGCTGACCACTACATATTTTTGAATAATCGAAAAATGTCTAGTTTTAACTTTTGTTTCGATATTTTCGGTATTTTTAAACAGCAAAATTGTTTCTCGTCCTTGTCGAATACTAAAGTTATTTTTGCATTTTTTCAATATTTAAAAACCATATATTTTAAAATTCTTTAGGGGGGTGGGGGGATAATTACCCCCTTTCCCTTGCCATAGATTCGCCACTGGAACAGATGTAACTCCAGTCCAGTTTTATGTTCATGCATCATGCAGATGTGTAATTTTGTTGTATTGAAAATATTCCACTGCAGTATTTTCGATTATAGTAAAAATATGTCATATACAACATATTTCATCAATTTGCGTTGAAATTTCATTAGTTACCTTGTCAAATTTTATAAAATGAAGCTTAGTTATGTGCGGCATACGCACAAACAATGCCCGCATACAAATAAAGGAAAAGATGATGATAATAATAATATATGTATTTGTTTTGAAAATAATGACAAATGTAATATTTATGCGCGTTTTGTAATTCATATGAAATTAATAATAATGAAGGGACGTATGTATTTAAATGTTGGCCTGCCCATTACAATGAATGCGTGTGCGTCCGTTAATATACAGAGTGAGTCACATAGTAGTGCAAAATTTTAAAATTTTATTACACAAAAATTGCAAAAGATACAAAAAAAATCGTTATAACACAAGAAAATGCAACATATAAGGTAGTTTTTTTACCTTCCGTCACCTTTAGGTAAGTAAGGTATTGTCTTTGGTCAAAAAATTCGGTGGTGAGTTTTTAATGAATAAGCACGTTTTAGGGTCCCTACAATACGAATTTACTATTTTTAAGATGATGTCTGTATGTATGTGTGTGTGTGTGTGTGTCCGTGTGTGTGTGTGTGTGTGTGTGTATGTGTGTCCGTGTGTGACAAATTTTTCTCCGACGATAACTCCAATACTATAATTCTAAAAATTATAATTCTTTCGTATTCCTCTTCTGTACATCCATATGAAGAGTTGATTAGATTTTGGTTATAACTGATCCACCGGAAGTACCCTTATTTGAAGTTTTTAACAGTTTTTCTTAAAAAAACGCAGTTAAATATTATTTTTTGACATTTTGTTTTTATATTTATTAAAGAAAATACTCTTCTCTATATGGTTTGATTATTCGTTTTCCTTCATATTCAATAGATGTAGAGTTAAAGCATTATAAAGAAATTAATTTTCAAAAATTAGTCAGCTTTGTTATTTATCATGGAAACAGCTGACATAATTATTCAAAAAAATTTAATTGACAGATGTCAGTTGCAAGTGCAAAACCAAATATGGAAAAAAGTATAGGATCTAAAATTGGTATGTCATAGTGTTGCTCGCAAGTGACACGCAGAGAAAGGCCAAAGAGAAGATGGAAGGACATTACTTAGTGTAGCTTATGTTATAATTTTATTGGATTTATAGAACCTTTTCAAATGAACTTTTGGTATGGAATTTGTAAAAAATAGTATGTGTTCCTGTTCGATTTTACATGATACTATATAGAATCTGTTCCAAGGACCTTTTGGTATGGGATTTGTACAAAATACATGGAATTGACGGAAGGTCTTGTGCTGGCCACAACAGATTTTTTTAGTATTTTTTAAAAATATTACATATTATCAATAGTAGTAGTATACACTATGTATGTAATGTAATCTATAATCCTACACAAAGCCACAAAGATACTTATTACAAAAATAAGAAATTATTATTGCTGTATTACTATGGTTCGATTTAATTAAATTAGCCTGTATTAATGCAACCAGTTTTGAGTATAAATTATTCTAACGACATTATAGCTAACCCTGATTAAACTTTTCTCTACTATTTCACACTTACTTTATATAAAAGCATCTATACAATACGAAAAATCTGTTGTGGCCAACACAAGACCTCTCGCCATATCCATTTTATGTTACATAAGTATTGTATTGCACTTCGCTATCAAACCGTCGTTTTGTAACAAAAAAATTACAGAACTTTATCCAAACATTGTTTTTTATTGTATTTAACATGTCTTTTGCACACATGCAATTACAATGGGGTATTCCACTCAATTTTTTTTATTATTATAAATAAAACTTCACTCAGTTTTGAAGCAATTCATAGTATTAAAAAATCTTAATTGTTCCTAGTTTCAGAGTATTTTATTTTCGAGAAATCAGTGTAACGTCACATTTCCTCTATACTTGTCTTTCTTACACACACTGCTCTGAGTACGCTGCGAGAGAAGGATAACAATAGTATGACGTCAATTTTCCCTTTTAGCAAATGTGAAATATCTCGTAAAGTAATTATTTAAAAAATGTTTTCATTGTTTTAACTATTATTTATTGAGCCATACTTTATGTTAAATTGAAATTTTCTTAATTTTGTTGTTATGGTGGAATACCCCATTATATCTATTTTTCACTATATTAGGAAGTTCCTAAATGTCAGAGATTCTTCCAATTCATTAACAAGATTGGCGGTAATTCTGATGGATATATGCAGATTACCTATAATTTTATAGTTATTTTTTATACAAGACGATAAATTTACATTTTATCGACGAGAGGAAAGTTTAATTCACGAGCGATTTCGCGAGTGAATTATTTTTCACGAGTCGATAATTTAATTTTATCGTCGTGTATAAAATTCTATTTTTTTCTATAACAGATGTTAAAGAAAAGAATAAAAAATTCCAATTATGAGTTATTATTAATTGAACACAATTTTAAAATCACAGTATGTATGTGGGTTGTTATGGATTTTGTACATAAATAAATAAGAATTAAAGTATTTTATCTACCCTTGCTGTTAAAATGTTACTTTATCTATCTACCCTCTGTTAAAATGTTACTTTATCTACCCTTACGGTTAAAGTGCTACTTTATCTACTATTTTGAATAGATAAAAGCATAGTTTAACATCTGCTATAGAAAAAAATATTTAATTAATAAATAAATAATAATTAATGACATCTGTCATTTACAACTTATGTTATACACATTTGAATTTGTCAACTGGTTTCCTTAGTGTATTGGAAAGACATAGAGACATGTAAAGTTTTAGTTTTGGCCTAGGGATGCATTGATATCTTTAGGATTTAGTTATGTTTAATGTAGTCGTTAATAATCAGTAGTAAATAAAATTTAGTATAAAAATGTTGTGTCCGTCTCCATAAAAGTGCTCATCAATCACCTTTTTAAGTGTTTATTTATTTATTTATTTATTTATTTAAGAAAAACTATCCTACAGGACAAGCCCAAAACGGATAGTGGTACAAAAAATACAAAACAAGATAAAAAAAAACATTATGAATTTAAAGTATTGCGCAAAAGTTTGTAATTCAAGCGAAATATGTCTAAATCAGAGAATTTCTTACTGTAAAGAGCACACATACGGAAGAGTGGGGAAGACATGAGCAGATTGGTACGGGAGAAAGGGAGATAAAAAGTGGAGGAGAAGCGAGTAGAGATAGAGAGGGCGTGGAAATTTAGTAGAGCAAGACAGCAGGGATCATCGATTCTATTATTAATTAGACTAAATAGGTGAAGAATAAGAGTGTTTTCCCGGCGTTCCAAAAGGCTCTTTACACCAAACATGCTTAATAAGGCTGCATAAGACATATTTCTTTCTGGGTAAGATTTATTAATTTTAAAATAAATAAATTTAAGAATTTTTTTTTTAACTGATTCCAGCAAATCTTGGTGAGTCTCTTAAACAGGATTCCAAATTATGCTGCAATATTCCAATTTGGATCTAATAAATGAGTAAAATAGTGTAAAAACAGCTGAAATATTATTGAAATCTCGAGTATTCCTGATTACGAAACCCAACATACGCATAGCTGAATTGTAAACATCACGAATATGAGGCACAAATGATAGAGTAGGGTCAAATTTGACACCTAGATCTTTAACTACAGTAGATCTTTGCAAGGTTATATTATTCAGTGAATAATTAAATGAAAAAGGTGTCATTTTTCTAGTGAATGTCATAACTGTACATTTCTTTATATTAAGATGGAGGTTATTTAAAGAACACCAATTAAATAGGCTATTGAGATCATACTGAAGCAGAAGGCAATCAGCTGGGGAAGAAATGGTATAAAAAATTTTCATATCATCGGCAAAGAGTAGTTTATCACAATGCAACGCACTCGTAACGTCGTTTATGAAAATTAGAAAAAGTAGTGGTCCAAGGTTAGAGCCTTGAGGGACACCGGAAGTGGCGAGAAAATGAGAAGAATTAGTATTGAGATACTGAACGAAGAGTTGACGATTCTGTAAGTAGGAAGAGATGAGAGTAATAAGGGGAGTAGAAAAAGAAAAGTGTTAAGTGAAAGTGTATGTGTTCGTCCTCAATAAAGTGATCATCCTACCCCCGTGTTACACAAAGATGACGCTTTGGCAACAGATCCAAAGTGAAGATATCTAGTGGAAGAAGAAAATAATGCTGTTTTTATAGAATAAAAGTTTGAAACGAGGGCTCACCCTATATGTATGTGCGTTCGTTGTTATTATTATGTATGTATGTACGCATGTACGCAATATTTAATGTAGCGAGATACTGACGTGCGTCATCCACGATGACGTGTTTCAACTATTTTTGTTTTCGCGTTTGTTTTATTTGAACTGCACTAATTTCAATTTAATTTTTTACAGCAGACAGACATGTAAAATAACAAAATGATTATTAATTTGTATAGACAAATTAAAATCAAACAATACCACGTTTGACATGCAGAAATAAATAATTATGTACCTATGATAAATAAAAGGAATTTTGTGAATACGCACAAATAGTTATTTGTTTATAATTCATGAAAAACTCGGAGCAAATTATTTTGCAATATTTCAATAACTGCGCACTTTTCATTGCTGCATGCATGCATGTATGCGTATTGATTGTGAGGAGAATAATTGTCACACTGCACCAAATGGGTTGCACATCACATAATACAAATGCAATTAAGATCACAATCATAATGTTGTCACGCGTATCGTATCACTGAAATTAATTATTCTAATACAGCACTCTTCATAACTAACAGTTTCATATAGTCAATCAAATACTGATTGATGCCTACCGTCGTCTGATTTGGTGTTCCTTTAATTTTGAATAGAACTTTGAAACAATTAATTTTACCTCCCGTTGCTCTTGATAAGGGAGGTATAGGGATCGTGCTAAAAATCACATATCAAGATTATAGCAAATGACCACGTTTTAAAGTCCCTAGAATCCAATTTTAATATTTTCCCGATGATGTCCGTGTTTAGGTGTAGGTCTCCCTCTCTCTCTCTCTCTCTCTCTCTCTCTCTCTCTCTCTCTGTGTGTGTGTGTGTGTGTGTGTGTGTGTGTGTGTGTGTTTGTGTGTGTGTTTATATCCTCCTCACGATCTAACTCTAATACTATTAAATGAAAAATATTTTCATTTGGTGCTATATTTTTTTTAACAATCAATTTTCAAAATAAATATCGGCTAAGTGGCCGCCTGTAGGCGCTATGCAAAGCTGAACTCTTTTTACGACATTTTTCATCACTATCTTCAGAATTTCGGCTCGTAGATTTTTGATTTCTTGGCGAATAATTTCCTTGAACTGATCTATACACTTTCCATCAGCTTTTTGAAAGCAAAATGTTTTATACAAAATTTTCTATCCATATCCATACCGAAAAATTAAAACTTTAGTAAATATAAAGTAGACTGACAGTTGACAGTTCATGTTAGAAGTTTGCAATCTTTTGTTCTTGTTCACTAAGCCTTATGCAAAGCTGGAAATGGTAGTAAACGTTGCTATATGATAAACATTTTTACGCATTATGCTTAGTTATTAATATAGCTCTTACGCCTGAAATGCTCAATATAGGTTCAGACTTAAGAGACAAGAATTATGAATCATAATGATAATGTGTCTTCCCATTCTTTCATAGGGTACTTTCAGTAATTCTGTTTATTTTAGCAGTTCGACTTTTGGCTATTTTTTAGACTATTTAAAGTTTAAGATATTGATGGTTTTCGTCAGAAGACGAAATTGATGCTGAAATGAGCGTGTTTCATATTTTTTAAAAAGTATTTTATATGAAAGTTTATGCAATATTTTTTATAGAAATAAAAGAAAATGAAAATTTATTATTATTTTCGTAAATAATTAAATAAAAAGATTGGCGCCAGAAATAGTCATGAAAAACAACCCTCCACTTCTGTGACGTCGAAGTATATACAGCACGCCATTTATAGCCAATTGGAAAACAGTTTATGTTATTTATATAAATAAAAGTAAACGATAGTTTGTCACATGGTAAACTGCATGTATTCTGACGTCATATTCTATTACACAAATTTCGGTATTTAATCGTAAAATATCTAATGGATATTTCATAATATTTTCAAATATGAGGCCCTTAAAGAAAGTATCTTTTTAAATTTAGTACTTAGAAGTCATATAAAAAATCTTGCAACAGTCCTATTCTTGATTATATTGAAAGCATTCAGCATTCTAAAACAAATTTGGGTGTAAGCTTTTAAGATGTGGAAGAAAAGAATGGTGTATTATCGTTGAAAAAGGAACTACTTGAAATTCTAAGGGCCGGTTTATTCAATCTCTGGTTAAAATTTTAACTTCTAGTTAAGTAAACAATATTGTATCGTTTTGTTGACAGCAATGATATATCTGTCATTTGATAGTTCATTTCGTTTCAGTTTTGTTTATTTAACTCATAGTTAAAATTTTAACCAGACATTGAAATACCAGCCTTAAAAATATTAACCAAGTATCTTATTCTCAATAATGACAACACCATAATTTATTTTATTGTAGTCTAATTTATGTTTTAATCATCATCAAGTTTTCCATTCCTTGTCCACCAATTTACAAACAAAATAACCCCTTGTCCCAATTCGCTCCGAATGATCCCTTAACCTCCGCTCCATACCACACCAACACCAACACCAACACCAGGCAGACCATCTCCGTCTCTGAATTGATGAAAGGACGGGGAATTAATTCAACAATTAGCAAACAAAAACGCAGGCGGGAGTAACGTTTTCCCGATGTTCATCTTGGCAGTTATTGCCTTTAATTTGCAACTCCTTCCGAGAAGGTGAGCGTGGAATGTTAATTAAAGCCCTTTTGGCTCTCGATCTCGCGTCTCGCGGCCCGTCTAATTAGTCTGATCAGGGGGTGGAGGGGTGGAGAGGGGGTGGAGAGGGTGGGAGACAAGGATCACTCAACCAGACACATCAGATATTGATTGCATTGGAGATTGGGAGGAATTCGGCATGTCATTCATGGAGAAAGTTTGGGAAGCAGCGGGATTTGTTTAATCTAAATCCTATCGTTTATTAGCTCACTATGTTATAAACGAGAGTAATTCAGAATGTTATCTATCTAGTTCTAGCCATCCACTTCTTTTCCTAAAACTCTGAGCCCACATTTTTTCGCGTTCCTATTCATGCATATGAAGAGCTGATTAGATCATGATTAGATTATCATCTTTTGATATTTTATGTGAATAATATGAAATAATAAGAACTTTAAATAAGAGATCTTCCGGTTGATCAATTATAACCAAAATCTAATCAGCTCTGCATATGGAATATGAAAGAATTATAATTTTTAGAATTGTAGTATTGGAGTTATCGTCGGAAAAAATTTTGTCGCACACATACACATACACAAACCCACACACACACGCAGACAGACACACATACATCAGCGTAAAACTAGTAAAATCGTATTCTAGTAACCCTAAAACGTGCTTATTCATCAAAAACTTGCCACCGATTTTTTTGGACCAAAGACAATACCTTCCTGAACTAATGGTGACGGAAGGTAATTTTTTTTACCTCTCGCTAAGAGAGATATTGGAATCATGCTAAAAATCACATATCCAGATTTTAATGAATAAGCACGTTTCATGGTTAATAGAATCCGATTTTAACATTTTTACAATGATGTCTGTGTGTGTGTGGATGTGTGTATGTGTGTATGTGTGTGTGTGTGTGTGTGTGTGTGTGTGTGTATGGCTGGATGTTGGACGGACGATTCCTCAAAAACTATAAGGCATAAGACCTGTTTAACTATGAATTCCTCAATCTGACATTCATGGGAAGAGCTGAAAAGATTTTGGTAACAATTGAACAACCGGAAGTAGTAGTTTCTTAGAAAAATTCTTCTAAATATAATTTTTTGGGAGTTTTTTTTTTATTAAATATTGAAGAACATAAAATACATTAATATACTTAAAATTTTTATTATATCTTGCATAGATTTAGAGATAAAGACACTATAAAAAAATACGTAAGTTATACCAGAAAGAAATCTTGAATGCGAAACGATCGGGATATCAAGAGTTTATTTACAATTCTCATAATGGTAATTTATCGAAAAATTGTTGGAAAGTGGTAAACATGGAAAAAAATAAAAAGTGTAATATACAGCCTGATATTACACCAGATACTTTCAATAATTTTTTTATAACAGTAGCGGATAAAATTACATCCTCACTTAGGTCTTCTACTACAGATTCCCAAATGCTTCTGAATAATATTGTCTCTCCCTGTACATCTCTTTTCTTCTCTCCAGTTACAGAAACAGAGGTCAAAACCATTATTATGAATTTGAACAATTCCAAATCATTAGATATTCATAATTTAAACAGCCATTTAATTAAGGCGATTGTCGATATTATTGCGAGTCCCTTGGCAGCAATAATAAATAAATGTTTCGAAGAAGGCATATACCCAGATGTTTTTAAATTAACTAAAGTAGTACCGATCTATAAAAAGGGTGATATTTCGGACCCCGAGAATTATCGACCAATCTCAATCATACCGACTTTGGGTAAAATTGTTGAATATTTGATTGTTACTAGACTAAATAAACATATTGAAAAACATGATTTGCTTAACACCCATCAGTATGGTTTTCGTAAAGCTAAATCGACTATACTTGCTCTTAAGCAAATTGTTAGTGATGCTGTGATGGGCTTTGAGCAGAGAAGGCACACAGTACTTACACAGTGCGATCTCTCTAAAGCCTTCGACTGCGTATCTCACAGTTTGCTGCTGGACAAGTTGGAAAAATATGGCATTAGAGGGGTTAGTCTCAATATTTTTTCTTCTTATCTAAAAAATAGAAAACAGTGCGTTGACATGGGTAATACAAAATCCAACACTCGTGTTATAAAACACGGTGTGCCTCAAGGATCCGTACTCGGTCCTATCCTGTTCATAATGTACGTTAACGACTTATTTCAATTCATGTGCCCAAATAAATGTATACTTTACGCCGATGACACAACACTTATCTCATCGGCTAGAGATATCAATATGCTAGAAGATATAAAAAATTATACCTTAAACCTAGTTCAAGAATGGTTTACTTGTAATAATTTAAGATTAAATCAGGATAAAACTCAGTCCTTAATTTTATCCACGAACTTGAACCTCAGCCATGGTGCGACCATAAAAATTCTAGGCATGACTGTCGACGATAGATTAAACTGGGACAAACATACAGACACATTATGCAATAGACTTGCTTCTATAATATTCCTCCTTCGCCAGTTGTCTCTATACTTAGATGAGAAATGCCTCATTATGATTTACTTTGCTTTATTTCACAGCTTACTAACGTACGGAATAATTTTATGGGGTAATGCTCCTAACGCAATAAAGGTGTTCAGGATGCAAAAGAAAGCGCTTCGAATTATTTCTAAATCTAATACTCGTGAACACTGCAAGCCTCTTTTTCAAGGTTTGTCTATCTGTCCACTGCCATGCTGCTATATTTATGAAGTTTTGTTGGACACACATAAAAATCTAAATAAATTTGAAAAAGGTTGTAATATCCATAAGTATAATACCAGAAATAATGAGAAAATTAGAACTGTCCGACATAGACTTGCCACCTCAGCTAGAAATTCAATTAATGTTAATCTTTATAACCATTTACCCACGTCATTTAAACAATTAAATTTTAATACTTTTAAAAAAAGAGTCATTAGCATGCTGATAAAATACAGTTTCTACTCCGTGGAAGAATACCTAAACACACCAATTAGATAATTACTACCAAACTACTCCGTTTAAGGTGGATTATACAAATGTAGATAATTTTATATTATAATTATTTTATATTTATCAAATATTTAATCTTTGTTTCTATAGACTTGTCATAAATGCTGTAGCACAAACATGACCAAATAAAATTATTATTATTATTATTATTTTTATAATTTATAGAGTACACTAATCGCAGAGGCTAAGGCACTAAGGAAACCAGTTGACAAATTCCAATGTTTATAACATGACACATGTCATTGTCAAATATCAACAGTTTTAGTGACATTCTGATAGCTTTTTCTGGGAAGTATATTTAATTTTTTATTATTATTGTTTTATTAATTAAATATTTGAAATTATAGGTAAAATTGTGGTAAAATGCATATATCCATCAGAAATACCGCCAATCTGGTTAATGAATTGGAACAATCTCTGACATTTAGAAACTTCCTCATACAATGAAAAATATATACAATTAGAATTATATGTGTGCAGAAGACATGTTAAATACAATAAAAAACAATATTTGGGTAAAGTTCTGTAATATTTTGAAATAAAACGACGGTTCGAAAGCGAAGTGCAGTACAATACTTATATAGCCTAATATGGAAACTGTGAGAGGTCTTGTGCTGGCCACAACAGATTTTTTCTATTTGATAAAGCGGTCAAATTTTTTTCAAAACTTTATTTACATACATTAATAATAATTAATCGGCATTAAGCCATAATTATGTAGCAACGTGCTAGTAGCACATAATAAAATTGTAAAACGATACGAGTAATCGTTATTTAAAATAATATAACGGCCATTAAAACTCTCTGATTCATCCCATACATTGTGCCATCATGCACATACGCTCCCCTAATTAAACCCATGAATTAGATCACTCCTCATAACTGCTTCTAATTATTCCGTACAACAAATCAAACTTAGAGCGAGCGAGCGGGCGGTCGGGCGGCATCCGGGGCCGGGAGGGGTGCTATTCTATCGCTTAGCAACGCAACACCCGTTGCTACTAATGGTATTTATATCATGTATGGTCTAAATCTAAAGTATAACAATTATCATTCGCGGCTTCAATAGACACCGCATAGTTTTGAGCTATTCCAAGACGCTACGCTGGAATAAAACCATTAGGGCTGTAAATGTGATTCACGGACCGAGTGTGCGTTGTTAATGATTTCATGGCCTGTGGCTTAAAATCGTAATGGTTATTACGGAAGTTCCATACTAACTATGGATGGATTTTTGGAAAGAGGTTACATTGAAATCGATTGTGCTGTGGTTGGTTAATAATACGATAACTTACTGAAAGGATATTAGGGGAAACAAACTTATAAACACACTAAACTATTGTTAACTTAAAGTCGTAATTATTTGTTCAAACTAGTGCACTATTATACGGGGTAAAACTACACTAAGTTTATTGAGAAAGACAAATCGTCGGCCGACTTTTGGAATGTACCGTGTCCACAAATATTATTTTCGACAAAAATTGCCTCAAACATTTAAAATTTTATTGCAAAGAATGGATAATTAATACACATGTTGATTTTTTTTGTTTGTATAGTTTCATTTTTCTTGACTTTGTATGAAATTTGTAAAATTATAATTTTTAAATATTTTCGAAATACAGGGTGTCTCTTAAATATGGGGACATGATTTAATCACATATTTCTGAGGCTAAAATAAGACGATTTAACTAAACTTGCTTCTACCGGAAAGTGTACCATTTAGCCAGAATTCTAGTGTATGAAACGTAGGTGTCCCAACATTGATTAGACCGTAACTGTTTAATTTGTGATATTTGTTACGGTTCAGACAAAAAAAAAAAAAAACCTGAGTGACTTCATCGAGAATTTTTTTAGAATAAATTTAATCTAGCAGTCTATCCAAATGTCAAACACCTAATTTTTAATGACAGTAACAATTGTTTATGGGTTGTCAAAAAATTCTTTCGCAATATTCAGAAACTAGTAACATCTGTTTGTTCGGCCTAATAGTATTTTACTACCATTATTATAAATAACACGAATAAATATGTTAGCTTACTCCTAAACAAGTTGAGAAGATTGACAACTCGTTTATACATAAAAAGTTAAAACTTTTCAAGGTATTTACATAAAAAGTTTAAACTTTTCAAGGTATTTACATAAAAAGTAAAAGGTTTTCATGGTATATATTTACATAAATAGTAAAAGGTTTTCATGGTATATACATAAAAAGTTTAAACTTTTCAAGGTATTTATATAAAAAGTAAAAGGTTTTCATGGTATATACATAAAAAGTTAAACTTTTCAAGGTATTTACATAAAAAGGTTAAACTTTTCAAGGTATTTACATAAAAAGTAAAAGGTTTTCATGGTATATACATAAAAAGTTTAAACTTTTCAAGGTATTTACATAAAAAGTTTAAACTTTTCAAGGTATTTACATAAAAAGTAAAAGGTTTTCATGGTATATACTTAAAAAGTTTAAACTTTTCAAGATATTTACATAAAAAGTAAAAGGTTTTCATGGTATATACATAAAAAGTTTAAACTTTTCAAGGTATTTACATAAAAAGTTTAAACTTTTCAAGGTATTTACATAAAAAGTAAAAGGTTTTCATGGTATATACATAAAAAGTTAAAACTTTTTAAGGTACTAACATAAAAAGTAAAAGGTTTTCATGGTATATACATAAAAAGTTAAAAATTTTCAAGGTATTTACATAAAAAGTAAAAGGTTTTCATGGTATGTACATAAAAAGTTAAAACTTTTCAAGGTATTTATATAAAAAGTAAAAGGTTTTCATGGTATATACATAAAAAGTTAAATCTTTTCAAGGTATTTATATAAAAAGTAAAAGGTTTTCATGGTACATACATAAAAAGTTAAAACTTTTCAAGGTATTTATATAAAAAGTAAAAGGTTTTCATGGTATATACATAAAAAGTTAAAACTTTTCAAGGTATTTATATAAAAAGTAAAATGTTTTCATGGTATATACATAAAAAGTTAAATTTTTCAAGGTATTTATATAAAAAGTAAAAGGTTTTCATGGTATATACATAAAAAGTTAAAACTTTTCAAGGTATTTATATAAAAAGTAAAAGGTTTTTATGGTATATACGTAAAAAGTTAAAACTTTTCAAGGTATTTATATAAAAAGTAAAAGGTTTTCATGGTATATACATAAAAAGTTAAAACTTTTCAAGGTATTTATATAAAAAGTAAAAGGTTTTCATGGTATATACATAAAAAGTTAAAACTTTTCAAGGTATTTATATAAAAAGTAAAAGGTTTTTATGGTATATACATAAAAAGTTAAAACTTTTCAAGGTATTTATATAAAAAGTAAAAGGTTTTTATGGTATATACGTAAAAAGTTAAAACTTTTCAAGGTATTTATATAAAAAGTAAAAGGTTTTCATGGTATATACATAAAAAGTTAAAACTTTTCAAGGTATTTATATAAAAAGTAAAAGGTTTTCATGGTATATACATAAAAAGTTAAAACTTTTCAAGGTATTTATATAAAAAGTAAAAGGTTTTCATGGTATATACATAAAAAGTTAAAACTTTTCAAGGTATTTATATAAAAAGTAAAAGGTTTTCATGGTATATACATAAAAAGTTAAAACTTTTCAAGGTATTTATATAAAAAGTAAAAGGTTTTTATGGTATATACATAAAAAGTTAAAACTTTTCAAGGTATTTATATAAAAAGTAAAAGGTTTTCATGGTATATACATAAAAAGTTAAAACTTTTCAAGGTATTTATATAAAAAGTAAAAGGTTTTCATGGTATATACATAAAAAGTTAAAACTTTTCAAGGTATTTATATAAAAAGTAAAAGGTTTTCATGGTATATACATAAAAAGTTAAAACTTTTCAAGGTATTTATATAAAAAGTAAAAGGTTTTCATGGTATATACATAAAAAGTTAAAACTTTTCAAGGTATTTATATAAAAAGTAAAAGGTTTTCATGGTATATACATAAAAAGTTAAAACTTTTCAAGGTATTTATATAAAAAGTAAAAGGTTTTTATGGTATATACATAAAAAGTTAAAACTTTTCAAGGTATTTATATAAAAAGTAAAAGGTTTTTATGGTATATACATAAAAAGTTAAAACTTTTCAAGGTATTTATATAAAAAGTAAAAGGTTTTCATGGTATATACATAAAAAGTTAAAACTTTTCAAGGTATTTATATAAAAAGTAAAAGGTTTTCATGGTATATACATAAAAAGTTAAAACTTTTCAAGGTATTTATATAAAAAGTAAAAGGTTTTCATTGTATATACATAAAAAGTTAAAACTGTTCAAGGTATTTATATAAAAAGTAAAAGGTTTTCATGGTATATACATAAAAAGTTAAAACTGTTCAAGGTATTTATATAAAAAGTAAAAGGTTTTCATGGTATATACATAAAAAGTTAAAACTTTTCAAGGTATTTATATAAAAAGTAAAAGGTTTTCATGGTATATACATAAAAAGTTAAAACTTTTCAAGGTATTTATATAAAAAGTAAAAGGTTTTCATGGTATATACATAAAAAGTTAAAACTTTTCAAGGTATTTATATAAAAAGTAAAAGGTTTTCATTGTATATACATAAAAAGTTAAAACTGTTCAAGGTATTTATATAAAAAGTAAAAGGTTTTCATGGTATATACATAAAAAGTTAAAACTTTTCAAGGTATTTATATAAAAAGTAAAAGGTTTTTATGGTATATACATAAAAAGTTAAAACTTTTCAAGGTATTTATATAAAAAGTAAAAGGTTTTTATGTTATATACGTAAAAAGTTAAACCTTTTCAAGGTATTTATATAAAAAGTAAAAGGTTTTCATTTATTTATTTATTTATTTATTTATTAATACGACTACCCAACAGGCTAAGCCCAAATTAAGGGTAGGAAAATAGTACATATTTCACAAATATTATTACATATTACATTTTGCATATAATTTTGAAAAATTTTGCGAAGTCAAAAGAGAAAATATCGACAGCAGAAAATTTAGAATTATAAACGTGGCACATTCTGTGAATGGGTGACAACATTAAACAGTTAGTTCGAGCTAAGGGCAAGTAAAATGTAAGGTTACTTCTGGTACGGACAATGGGAGTATGAAAATGAAGGGAAGAGAGAGAGCGAGGATCATCAACACAATAATTAATTATTTTTGACAAGTGTAGTACAAGGGCATTTTCACGACGTTCAAAAAGACTCCTAAAATTAAACATAACCAACAACTGTTGATACGTTATTGAATATACTGGGTACCTGTTATGAACTTTGTAATAAAGATATTTTAGGAATTTCTTTTGAACAGACTCGAGTAAATCTTGATGGACTTCATATATAGGGTTCCAGATAATATGGCAGTATTCAAGTTTAGCCCGAACAAATGAATAATATAATAATAATAATAATAATAATAAATTTATTCTGCCAATAGACCAATTACATTGATATGTGGCTCGTCAGTATAAAATACAGTTATAAATTAAATACATAATATTACATTTATCTTTCATTAGTTTAATGCTAAATCATCATTTAAATATTCGTCCACAGAGTAATAACACTTGTCAATTAAGAAAGCTTTTAATTTATTTTTAAATAATGTTTCCGATTTTAAATTCTTTATAGTAAAGGGTAGTTTATTTATGAGTTTTACTCCCATTATGTTAGGATTGTATGTGCATAGAGATAATCTGTGCTTAGGAACAACAAGATTAGTTTTATTTCTTGTGTTATAATTGTGTATGTTTTCATGTGTCAAAATTGTGTTAGAGATAGACCGAATATGCAAGATTACAGAAAGTATATACATACATGGTAATGGTAGGATCTTTTCTGCTCTAAAAATTATTCGACATGATTCATTATATTTCAAATTAAATAAATTCCTGACTGCGCGTTTTTGAAGTTTAAATAATCTTACAGCAGAAGGAGTAGCACCCCAAAAGATAATTCCGTAGTTTAAAATGGCATTAAATTTTGCATAGTAAAACATCTTTGCAACCTTAACATCCGCCACTTGAACAAGGCGCTTAATCGCGAAACATAAAGGAGCTAATTTCAAACATTTTTCATTTATTGCTATATTCCAACACATATTTTCAGATAATTGTATGCCTAAAACTTTCGTGCTGCAGACTTGAGGCAGTGACTGATTGTTACATTTTATAAGCATACTTTCGTTGCGTTTTTTGGTACTAAATTTTATTGCAACAGATTTATTTACATTTAATACAAGTTGTAGAGAGGAAAACCATGCAGACAGCTTTGCTATTAAATTCGACAAATTATTTGAATGCTGATTGGTATTAGAAAGGGGTACTAAAATAGATATGTCGTCAGCATATGCAACAAAGTTATGTGCCTTGAGCAGATTTTTTATATTATTTAAATATATAATAAATAATATTGGTCCTAAAATACTGCCCTGTGGAACACCACAGGTAACAATTTTCACATCCGATTTGCAGTTATTGAAATATACCGATTGCTTTCTATCACAAAGATAAGATTTCAGCCAATTTTCGAAAACTCCACGAAAACCGTAATTACACATTATTTCAATTAACTTCGCATGATGAACGCAGTCGAATGCTTTAGATAAATCTATAAAAATACCTGTTATGTCCATACCAGCATTAATAGCTGAAAGATTTTGGAACGATTTACTGTTTCTAATTACAAATCCCAGCATTCTCATAGCTTTATTGTACGTATCTTCTATATGGGGAACAAAGGTAAATTTATTGTCAAACTTTATCCCAAGATCTTGTACAGTTGCTGAACGTGATATAATAACATTATTGATACTATAACTATAATTAAATGGAGTCAATTTTCGTGTAAAAGATATTGTCGTACATTTATTTAAATTAAGATATAATTTATTAATTGAACACCATTGATAAAGACGTACCAAGTCTTCTTGGAGAAGATCACAGTCATGCACAGAGTAAATGGGATAAAATATTTTTAGGTCATCGGCAAAGAGAAGTTTATCGCAACGTATAACATCCGTGACATCATTAATAAATATTAAAAAGAGTAGAGGACCTAAATTTGAACCCTGAGGTACACCCGACGTTGGAACAAAAGAGGTAGATATACCACCTTTATAATGAACATACATTTGTCGTTGATGTAGGTAAGATGATAGAAGGGAACGTAAGGGCAGGGAAAGTGAAAAGGTTTCAAGCTTACTCATCAAGACACCATGATCTATTCTGTCAAACGCCTTAGCAAAGTCAGTATAGATGCAATCTACTTGCCCTTTACCATCAATAATAGAGGAGATTACGTGACTAAAATAACTTAAGTTTGTAACTGTTGACCTCTTTTCTACAAAACCATGCTGTGAGATGGAAATATTATGCTTAATTTTAGAGTATATTGAGGCATAAATAATTTTCTCAAAAACTTTACTGAAATTGGACAGCATGGCAATAGGTCGGTAATTGTCAATGGACGACACATTACCCGATTTCATGGTATATACATAAAAAGTTAAAACTTTTCAAGGTATTTATATAAAAAGTAAAAGGTTTTTATGGTATATACGTAAAAAGTAAAAACTTTTCAAGGTATTTATATAAAAAGTAAAAGGTTTTCATGGTATATACATAAAAAGTTAAAACTTTTCAAGGTATTTATATAAAAAGTAAAAGGTTTTCATGGTATATACATAAAAAGTTAAAACTTTTCAAGGTATTTATATAAAAAGTAAAAGGTTTTCATTGTATATACATAAAAAGTTAAAACTGTTCAAGGTATTTATATAAAAAGTAAAAGGTTTTCATGGTATATACATAAAAAGTTAAAACTTTTCAAGGTATTTATATAAAAAGTAAAAGGTTTTTATGGTATATACATAAAAAGTTAAAACTTTTCAAGGTATTTATATAAAAAGTAAAAGGTTTTTATGTTATATACGTAAAAAGTTAAACCTTTTCAAGGTATTTATATAAAAAGTAAAAGGTTTTCATGGTATATACATAAAAAGTTAAAACTTTTCAAGGTATTTATATAAAAAGTAAAAGGTTTTTATGGTATATACGTAAAAAGTAAAAACTTTTCAAGGTATTTATATAAAAAGTTAAAGGTTTTCATGGTATATACATAAAAAGTTAAAACTTTTCAAGGTATTTATATAAAAAGTAAAAGGTTTTCATGGTATATACATAAAAAGTTAAAACTTTTCAAGGTATTTATATAAAAAGTAAAAGGTTTTTATGGTATATACGTAAAAAGTTAAAACTTTTCAAGGTATTTATATAAAAAGGAAAAGGTTTTCATGGTATATACATAAAAAGTTAAAACTTTTCAAGGTATTTATATAAAAAGTAAAAGGTTTTCATGGTATATACATAAAAAGTTAAAACTTTTCAAGGTATTTATATAAAAAGTAAAAGGTTTTCATGGTATATACATAAAAAGTTAAAACTTTTCAAGGTATTCATATAAAAAGTAAAAGGTTTTCATTGTATATACATAAAAAGTTAAAACTTTTCAAGGTATTTATATAAAAAGTAAAAGGTTTTCATGGTATATACATAAAAAGTTAAAACTTTTCAAGGTATTTATATAAAAAGTAAAAGGTTTTCATGGTATATACATAAAAAGTTAAAAGTTTTCAAGGTATTTATATAAAAAGTAAAAGGTTTTCATGGTACATACATAAAAAGTTAAAACTTTTCAATGTATTTATATAAAAAGTAAAAGGATTTCATGGTATATACATAAAAAGTTAAAACTTTTCAAGGTATTTATATAAAAAGTAAAAGGTTTTTATAGTATATACGTAAAAAGTTAAAACTTTTCAAGGTATTTATATAAAAAGTAAAAGGTTTTCATGGTATATACATAAAAAGTTAAAACTTTTCAAGGTATTTATATAAAAAGTAAAAGGTTTTTATGGTATATACATAAAAAGTTAAAACTTTTCAAGGTATTTATATAAAAAGTAAAAGGTTTTTATGGTATATACGTAAAAAGTTAAAACTTTTCAAGGAATTTATATAAAAAGTAAAAGGTTTTCATGGTATATACATAAAAAGTTAAAACTTTTCAAGGTATTTATATAAAAAGTAAAAGGTTTTTATGTTATATACGTAAAAAGTTAAAACTTTTCAAGGTATTTATATAAAAAGTAAAAGGTTTTTATGGTATATACGTAAAAAGTTAAAACTTTTCAAGGTATTTATATAAAAAGTAAAAGGTTTTCATGGTATATACATAAAAAGTTAAAACTTTTCAAGGTATTTATATAAAAAGTAAAAGGTTTTTATGGTATATACATAAAAAGTTAAAACTTTTCAAGGAATTTATATAAAAAGTAAAAGGTTTTTATGGTATATACGTAAAAAGTTAAAACTTTTCAAGGTATTTATATAAAAAGTAAAAGGTTTTTATGGTATATACGTAAAAAGTTAAAACTTTTCAAGGTATTTATATAAAAAGGAAAAGGTTTTCATGGTATATACATAAAAAGTTAAAACTTTTCAAAGTATTTGTATAAAAAGTATAAGGTTTTCATGGTATATACGTAAAAAGTTAAAACTTTTCAAGGTATTTATATAAAAAGTAAAAGGTTTTCATGGTATATACATAAAAAGTTAAAACTTTTCAAGGTATTTATATAAAAAGTAAAAGGTTTTTATGGTATATACATAAAAAGTTAAAACTTTTCAAGGTATTTATATAAAAAGTAAAAGGTTTTTATGGTATATACGTAAAAAGTTAAAACTTTTCAAGGAATTTATATAAAAAGTAAAAGGTTTTCATGGTATAGACATAAAAAGTTAAAACTTTTCAAGGTATTTATATAAAAAGTAAAAGGTTTTTATGGTATATACGTAAAAAGTTAAAACTTTTCAAGGTATTTATATAAAAAGTAAAAGGTTTTCATGGTATATACATAAAAAGTTAAAACTTTTCAAGGTATTTATATAAAAAGTAAAAGGTTTTCATGGTATATACATAAAAAGTTAAAACTTTTCAAGGTATTTATATAAAAAGTAAAAGGTTTTTATGGTATATACGTAAAAAGTTAAAACTTTTCAAGTTATTTATATAAAAAGTAAAAGGTTTTTATGGTATATACGTAAAAAGTTAAAACTTTTCAAGGTATTTATATAAAAAGTAAAAGGTTTTCATGGTATATACGTAAAAAGTTAAAACTTTTCAAGGTATTTATATAAAAAGTAAAAGGTTTTTATGGTATATACGTAAAAAGTTAAAACTTTTCAAGGTATTTATATAAAAAGTAAAAGGTTTTTATGGTATATAAGTTTTCAAGGTATTTATATAAAAAGTAAAAGGTTTTTATGGTATATACGTAAAAAGTTAAAACTTTTCAAGGTATTTATATAAAAAGTAAAAGGTTTTCATGGTATATACATAAAAAGTTAAAACTTTTCAAGGTATTTATATAAAAAGTAAAAGGTTTTTATGGTATATACGTAAAAAGTTAAAACTTTTCAAGGTATTTATATAAAAAGTAAAAGGTTTTTATGGTATATACGTAAAAAGTTAAAACTTTTCAAGGTATTTATATAAAAAGTAAAAGGTTTTCATGGTATATACATAAAAAGTTAAAACTTTTCAAGGTATTTATATAAAAAGTAAAATGTTTTCGTGGTATATACGTAAAAAGTTAAAACTTTTCAAGGTATTTATATAAAAAGTAAAAGGTTTTCATGGTATATACATAAGAAGTTAAAACTTTTCAAGGTATTTATATAAAAAGTAAAAGGTTTTTATGGTATATACGTAAAAAGTTAAAACTTTTCAAGGTATTTATATAAAAAGTAAAAGGTTTTTATGGTATATACATAAAAAGTTAAAACTTTTCAAGGTATTTATATAAAAAGTAAAAGGTTTTTATGGTATATACGTAAAAAGTTAAAACTTTTCAAGGTATTTATATAAAAAGTAAAAGGTTTTCATGGTATATACATAAAAAGTTAAAACTTTTCAAGGTATTTATATAAAAAGTAAAAGGTTTTCATCATTATTCATTATTCTATCAGTCTGTAACTGGCTCGAACTTCCTCCTCCCCCTTTAATGACGCTGTGAACTCACACCTCAGCACTAAGCTATAACAGATCTAGTGTGTTCCTGCGGTGCCGGTGCTTATTCCCAGCAGTGATCGAATTTATTCGCTCGCCGCACGGCCGTGCATCCTCAGTCACCACGTGGAACACGAGCACGCGTGTTATTACAATCGGAAGGGAAGGGGTGGTTTATGGGGGTGTCGCCTACATGTGCTGCGTGCGTTATCCTCTACAAGGGAAGGGATAGTGTAAAGATATCCAGATTGTAGAATAAGAGATTTTAGAAAAGTGATAATTAATAGTTATTTATTTAATTTGACGTTTTAAACTGTCATTATTAACTCTATATCAACAACTATAAGTAACACTTTTTTCACATGTGAATTAAATTTTTTTTTAAATCACTCTCACGGTGCCGTCTCCCAGTTTTAATTTTTTTCTGGGTGAACCGTAACAGGAGTGGGATCACGTAAAAGTGAAAACGATATTGCCATTATCGAGAAGTGAAAACGACATTCGTTTCCTTAGCGATCACGTAAAATTAGTCACTCACTACGTTTTCAACTTGGGTTATTTCCGTAAAGTGACTACGTTTTGTGAAAACGATATCGTTTACAGACTAACGTTTTTGTATTAAATAGTAGTTTTGACAGATAATTTATATGAATGTCATTAAAAATTTTAATCTAATGTCAAAAAGTATTATTCTCGCCCTTCGTTTTTATTTCGTTCATAACAGCAATGCAAATTTCAATTTTATGTAAAAACTACAAAATATTTAACACAAAACACAAGCTAGAATCGTTATATTTGATGTTTCGTAGAATATAATATTATTAAAATATTAATAAAATTTTCTTTCTTGGATTTATTCTTGTAATCAATCAAAATATGCTTTGTTGTAATCAACACTTTACAGTTATTGGAATATCAATATTGCCCGAAAATATTTCTTTTGGGTAGTTCTTTCACTAAATTTTAATAGTAAATCAGGGAAATTTCAGTAGAAATAAGAAAATATCTAATCATCAAGATATCAATTTTCTATCATAGATATCAAAAGAGTAAAAATATATAGTAAATCATAAGCATTTGGTTCTTCGCAACATGCTTATTAAAATATTCATGAATTTTTTCTTAGATTCATTCTTGTAATCAATTTTCATTTTATAATTATCGTATTTTATCACAATTATTTCATGTTCGCCTTACTAAATAAAATAATAAAAAATACCTTTCAAATTTAAAATATTAATTTATTTTTAAATAATTTATAATGACATTTCTTTCATTCTTTCCAAAACGTCAAATTTAACTCACTGCTCACTACATTCTTTTACCTAAGAGCAAGTAAATAAGAAAAGGATATACCTATACCCAAATGCATAAAATAAAAAGAGACGTAAGAAACGACTATCGTTTTCACATGCTTTGAGAGTGTCGACTAGAATTCACATTTTTTTCAGTCTAAAACGATATCGTTTTCGGTTTTCACTATTTACGTGATCGCATTTTCACTTGTCGACAGTCGCAATATCGTTTTCACAGTTACGTGATCCCACTCCAGATATCAAAAATTACACAGAGAGAAAAGTTTACTATTGTATGTATCTTTCTGAAAATAAAATAATTTCACATTATCGTTAAAAAGCTACGGTCTAATCAACGTTGGAACACCTAAGTTTCACATATAACCATATGAACTGTCATACCAAATTTCATCAAAATTAAATAAAGCGTTCTGTTATTATAAGCAATTTTTTCTCTTTTTTTTTCGAAGAACTTTGAAGCAGAATTCTGGCTAAATGGTACACTTTCCAGTAGAAGCAAGTTTAGTTAAATCGTCTTATTTTAGCCTCAGGAATCTGTGGTTAAGCCATGTCCCCCTATTTTAGAGACAGCCTGTATAAAAGAGTATAAAACTATTCTAATCTTCTCTAAAGGAATATATATAGGTCAGTTTCCTTTCAAATCAAATCATGGGAGAAAGTTATGAAAAGAAACCTCATCTATAATATAGTTATGTATTAAGAGCGTAAGGAGGCTTTTATGGCCTGCGGCGAGATTTTGAGTCCGAGGCGTAAGCCGAGGGATAAAAACACGTCAAAGGCCATAAAAGCAAGTTACGCTTGTGGTACATACACAATTTTATGCACGGACGAAAATTTTCAAATTATGAGTGTTACAAAAATTGTATCGAAAAGAATTTGCCCTCGTACATCCAGTATCTAGTGTTGCTATGAAAGCGGAGAACAACAGTTTATTGTTTGTTTATTACTTATGTCATTTGAGTTTTATTTTGTGTATCTCCGTGCTTTCCGTATAAATATCACAAAATTAATTTTCATTTTTCATTAAAGAATTTAAAAAATTTCGATTTGCAATAAAAACTTTTCATGTTGCCTATTTAAATTGTTTATATTGTAGGTTATAATTTGGGTTGACATTTCATTATAGGCCGCCGGGCTATAATAAGGCCCGAGGGCTATAAAATGTCGTTTATGCGAAAGAAATTCGTGTATAATTGTCAAAGTATGATACGTCCGTGCATAAAATAATTTAAATAAATAAATAAATATATCATCACGGCATATTACCCATTTCTGAGTGTGCCACAATCTGCTTTATCGCAGATATCGGTTATGATGATGACATATTTGTACCGTGCGGGCGCTTACCAGACGTCACCTCACGGGCACTCATTGTTGGCGTGGAGAGTGCACCACAGGAGTCACTTTTGTGCCATTTAAAATTCGAAAATATTTGGCGTCGGTCGGGATCGAACCCGGTTCCCTAGGTTCGCGACCAGACACTCTGGCACGCGGCCACGGGACCCCATAAAATAATTTAAATGTCAACTATAAAAGCGTACAAATAAAATAAAATTGCTCCCTTATTTTAGTTCCAAATTTCGCCACCAGGATCTCATTCTTCTTTACATATCCCAACATTATATCAATTTGTCCCTTCTTCACTATTTGTATTATTTGCTTCTCCAACCCTTCTATATACATTTGACAAGCCACTACCCAATCTTGCAACCTTACTAGCTCTACTACTACATTGGCTAGACCGTACAGATAACAGAGTCATCACCACGACATGCTTGTCATCTTATGGTTATCTACCTTCCATTTTCACGGAACGTGAGGAGACCCGGCCCGACGTTCCCGACTGTAACTTTAGTTCTAAAGGACGGGGGGTGTTAATTGGAGTATTGTAGTGTAGGGAGGGATGTTTATGAAGGTACAGGGTGGAAGGTGGTGTATTAATTTAGATGCAGATAGACAAATATATAAAATGTTTGAATGAATGGTGACACAATGAATGATAACTACAAGTGATAATCTAGAAATCAGTCAATGAAACTAACACGCTTTGCATAACTAGTCAAAATTCTTTCAATAATATGTAAATCGTGAAGTTTATAAACAAAAATATTTTAAAACTGAATGGGTGGTACTATGAACAAGTGATTAAGGGTGATTAGCTAGGAGATGAGTAGCAGTGTTTTAGCGCTGGCAATCGTTTATTATATAATTATTTTAGACAAAAATACTTCAAATAGCAGTTATAGAAAAATTAATTTTCCACAACTTTTATTTGAAGTATTTTTGTCTAAAATAATCCATAAACGATTGACAGCGCTAAAACAGTGCCAGTCATAGCTAATCACCCGTAATCACTTGTTCAGAGGCCCGGACTGACCAAAGGGAGCTTCGGGACGTTTCCCGAAGGGCCGGTCCGGGTATGGGCTGGTGGGCTGAATTTTATAATACTTATTTAAAATTTTAATTATCACGATGTAATTTATGACATGGTTACTGAAAGCATGAATCGTCGCTTTCTTTCTAGTAAAACATTATATGCTGAATTAGCTTTTTTAGGGGCCGAAATTTAGTCCCAGTCCGGGCCTGCTTGTTCATACTACCACCCAATATTTCTGAATGTTACTGAATTCAACTTTTGCCAAATCATTATTACAGTTAAGACTATTTGTAAGTAAAACAAATTCATTTTCCGATGACCACTACGAAAAGTACATAAATTCACATGCTAAACTATTAGGCTGTGTCCGATGTTGTATTTTGGCATTTAGTATTTAGGATTTAGGTCTTCTTTACATAAATACAACTCCGAATGACACACTAGTGATATCCATTGGTTTGTATGGCAACATTTTAGAACAACAAAATTTAATTATACAATTCGATTCAATTTGATACTTGAGATTAAATGTTAATATTATATTTCATAAAATAGAAGCTAAGAAGCTATTCTTTGACAGTAAATTTGACGTTTTGTACAAATTATAGCAACGAACATGATTTGTTTAATTAGTGCGCGTCAACTTCAAGGCATAGTGTGCTCCTGCAAAACCCTAAAATCTAATTCCTAAAATCCTAAATAATCACTAGATTTAGGGCATATAAATTTAGGATTTAGATATTAGGGTGATAAAAGTGCAACATCGGACACAGCCTTACTGAAAGTTGATCATTGCATATCACTAGCAATGCTGTGTGATATGAAAGCTCGTTAGCCAATCAGATGCGTCCGCAACTGTGTGATATGATTTTATCACACGCTGCGATAACTGAGCGAACTAACCTAAAAATTTGTATTTAAAACTTTTGACAGTTGCTGTCCTATTCAAAAAGTCAAAATTTTGTTTGGAACATTTTGTTCGGTGGCCGAGTGTGTTGAGGCAGTGTGTCTCTGGCAGCTCTCGAAGCGACCTTCTCCGCTCGGACCCTGAGGTCGCGGGTTCTATTCCCACCAGGGGCTTGGATGTCTGTGTGTGTCTTTAATACTTTATAATATATATGTAATAACACATTATAAAAGATAGATAAAATGTATTAACGGATTTCTCGATACATTTTATCTATCAACAAGTACGGCGTGTGACGATAGGCCCTTTCGCCCAGCAAGGATTTTCCCTCCTTTTGTAAACCTGTACTTGTATCGTCACAGTTAGAATATTTAGTAACGTGTATTTGATAATATACGTTGTTTATTTATTGTTTAATCTGAAAAGTAAGATGTATTTGTAATATTGGTAAAATATTTAATAAAATACTGACCTGTAAAAGACAATATGCGACCGTCATGATGTGAAAAGACAATAATCACATGTTCAACATAACCGCACTATTATTGTTTTAGCTACAAGAAATGTATTTTATGTAAAAATAGCATTGTGTATATTTGTAATTTAACTTACCATAGTGTTGTGAAACAATGTAACGCTCGTTTACGACATGCTCCCGCGTGGCGCATCGCACATGTGAATGAAATTGTGTTTTATTTGAAATAATATTTGTAAGTTGTTTGATGCTGTAAAATGGATTTAGGGTAAAGAAATGTGACCAGAGAATTTGTATAAATTTTATAAAAATATTATTTATCACTTGAGACAGTAACGACTCCTGTGTACTAAGTAAAATCACCCCCTCCGCTGTTTTAATGAGAAGTACCGTTAGATTGGGTTTATAAGCCGTTGCAGAGCTGTCCAGGCTAGGATTCTGATTAGGTCCTCCTGAGCGCCTCTTAGTGAGAAGTTGAGTTCTGTGTGTCAGCCGCCGTCTGTCAGAGGAATCTGCCGTGTGTAAAGGCTGAGTCCGCCATATACATCGCGCCGCTGATTGTCCGCTAGAGAAATTGTTAGTTTTTATAAAGTAGTAAATTGCAATACGCGTACTTACCGTGGTAATTCTGGTCCCAGTTCTGCAAAGAAGGGTGATGTATTTATTTATTCGTTACTATGTTACAATATATTTATTTAAACTACACGTTTTTTTTCTGTTGATATCGAACAACCCTGCGCTCTCACCTCCACTAGGCTATCCGAAGGTAAACTCCTTTGTACCGCTGTAAAAATGGCGCCCGAGCAAACCGTTCATACCCAGGATTTAAGGAGCAATGATGACGTCACCACACCAGCCAGTTGTACGTGCCGTCACAGGCGTTACTTCCTCCTAACATTGTAAAAGATGATAATAATAAAGTATTAGTTGGGGCTATAACTTAACATAGTTGAAAGAAAAATATTATTATTATAATTCGTAGAAATAGAGGTGAAGAGTTACGCGCGATAAACACTATTTTCTAGAATTTGTGCTCATAGTTCAGTAATACGACATATCAATACTGTATCTTCTGAGTGTTAGTTGAATCATCTGCAAATTTTTCAGCGCATCATTTGTCTCATCGCAATAGGATCGTCTTAAATGCCCTTCTTTACTTCGACAAGTTTAAGGTCGGAAATCGTGCATGGCTTACTTTCGAAGATCAGTTTCTTCAGATCCTCCGCACTTACCTAGCTTGCCTTATCCGGGAGAGCCACATCCTAGAGATGGCAGCACTAATGACCGACTTATAGGGAAAACATTATATTTTACGTTTGTGCTAGTTGTATTTTGAGGCTTTGTTTTGAGGATATTTTGTTATTTTTAATTGAAATCAAATATATTTATCATAATGTCAGATATATACATTTATTTAAATGATGCTGTGCGGCCTATGGTCGAAGGAGAAGCAGTATATAAGGGTAAAATAAGATTCAAAATTGAGGTTTTCTGCATGCTACTTATTTAATTATTTTTAGCTGGACATTTTATCTTGTGCGGATATAAGACAGATAAACAGAATAATATAGAAATAAATTAACTGTGTGTTCAAATATCTAATTTGAAAGGGGCTAACCACTCAATCGTAATAACACTAAATACAAATGCACATCAAGTTCTTTGTTTTGCACGTCTTCCTCTTGCTCAATTTCTGATATTTTTGTAGTTTTTTCTTCTTCCCTGTCTTTCCTATAAACAATTTAAAATAAATATATAATATTAAAGAATAATAGTTACTACTTACAGGTAACGTCTCTCTATTTTTCTTCTCTGTACAGGGGTTTTGTCGAATTTTCTTTGCTGTAATTTTTAGCTTGCTATATCATTTTTTTTTAATATTTTTCTTTTATTGACTACAACAACAATCTAATAATGTTTTGAAGCATACATTTTTATAAATACTTACATGGAATAAAATCGCTTAGGTAAAAATGTGAACAAACGTTCATGAACGGTGATTTGTCCTTTCCGATTTTTAACGCGATTTTCCACTTATTTTTTAATATTTCTCTTTTTGGGAAATAATAAACGGATATGCCAGCACTTGCATAATTATTGCACTGCGGTACAGAACAATATTTCTTCGATTTGCTGGTCATGATTACTTATAACCCTGTGTGACAGCACAACGTTTTCCCTACAACTTATATGTTTTATTTTGCCACCAGATGTCAGACACTTTGTTGGCTCTTACCAATAGTAAACTCGTCCCGACCTGCTCCATTAAAATACAAGTTAAAACTACCCCTCAAACACTTGTCCTCCCTCTCCTCCATTTAACAAAAAATGAAAAGTTCCTAAGTTGTTATTCAAATTGAATGAAACGATTAATTACCCCTGTCCAAAAATCATCCCTTTCCACAATCAGTCAAGTATTCAGCATCCCTCATCAGCTGAGTTCAGCGTGGAAGGGTTGACGTGGTGAGGGTTTGTCGCTTGAGGTTACAGGTAAAAACATTAATGAACCCTCTTGCGCGCTGTTAAGATTAATTACACCACGCCTCACCCTGGGTTGCTGTCGCTGATTCTGCGGTGACTGATGTCAGGTGAGCTGCTGAAAAGTGATAGAAAATGGTGGAAGATGGAGCAATGAAATTAAAGTTACGGGGTTGAAATGAGTAAGAGAATAATAAGAGGTGGTGAGACTGATTATTTGTCACATAGTCCTAACCAAATATAATTCTTTTGACGAGTCCACATTCATGAAAACCTCTTATATCTGGAAACTTTTGCATCCTGAAATATACTGTAAATTGCAAATTTTATTTTGTCTTTTCAAAAAATAAAATGATATTACAATTAATTTTAATTTAATTTTGTATTTACAATGTAAAGTAATTACTTAGTTGAAATAATTTTTGAATATAGATAAATTATTTACGACAAATAAACTTGGTGAAATTGTATCTTCATCAGGGTATCGAACCCGAACCTGAACCGAACCCAAACCGGAACCAAACCGTAACATTTTAGGGAACCCAAACCGAGAACCGAACCTCAGATACATTTTTAATTGAACCTGTGTCGAAATCAAACCAAGTATTAAAATTCAGGTTCGGGGTTCAACTCCGGTTCAGGTTAAATAATCGACGTCTTAGGCGTCTGCGTTGCTGTCTGGGCTGACTCTTCGTGAAAATTGTGTTCGTTTCTTGTTGCTTTTTGTGTAAATTCCGGCTCTCATTTTACATTATTTCGAACCTGAACCGCGAACAAAACCGCAAATTTTATTAATGCTTGAACCAGAACCGCACCCGAACCCATCTTTTAAAAAACAAATTAACCTGAACCTAAACCGAACCCAGTTTTTGGCGGGTTCGATGCCCTGATCTTCATTTTGTCTACCAGCAAGTATAATTAAACTTAGTAGAAATAATTTTTAAACATGGTCAAATTTCAAATTATTTGAAACAAATAATCTTTGTCAAATTGTAGGTATTATCAATTTGTACCTTCCATTACATTTAGGTAAGGACTTTTAAGGTCCCTAGAATACGATTTTACTAGTTTTACAATGATGTCTGTTCGTGTGTGTGTGTGTATGTGTGTCAAAAATTTCTCCGGCGATAACTCCAATACTACAATTCTAAAAATTATAATTCTTTCGTATTCCTCTTCTTTATATCTATATGAAGAGCTGATTAGATTTTGATTATAATTAGCAAACCGGAAGTTGTCTTATTTGGAGTTCTTAACAGTTATTCTTAAAAAAATGCAGTTAAATATCATTTTTTGACATTTTATGTGATTATCAATATGAAAAAATATCTTATTGTCTATATATATATATCATCATGGCATATTACCCATTTCTGGGTGTGCCAATCTGCTTTATCGCAGATATCGGTAATTATGATGACATATTTATACCGTGTGGGCGCTTACCAGGCGTCACCTCAAGGGCACTCATTGCTGGCGTAGAGAGTGCACCACAGGGGTCACTTTTGTGCCATTTAAAATTCGAAATATGTGGCGTCGTCATTTTTTGACATTTTATGTGATTACCAATATGAAAAAATATCTTCTTGTCTATACGTTTTGATTATACATTTTCCTTCATATTCAATAGATATAGAGTTAAAGAATTGTAAAGAGAATAACTTTCATAAATCAGTCAGCTTTGCTCTATATCTATTGAAGGAAAATGTATAATCAAATTGTATAGAGAATAAGATTTTCTTTCATATTAATGATCACAAAATGTCAAAAAATGATATTTAACTGCGTTTTCCTAGAAAAACTGTTAAAAACTTCAAATAAGGGTACTTCCGGTTGACCAATTATAACCAAAATCTAATCAGCTCTTCACATGGTTGTAAAGAAGAGGAACACGAAAAAATCATAATTTTTAGAATTTTAGTTTGCGAGTTATTGGAGAAAAATTTGTCACACACATACACACGGACACACGGACAAACACACAGACACACATATGGACACACACACAGACACACACACGGACACACATACAGACATCAATGTAAAATTAGTAATATCGTATTCTAGGGATCTTAAAACGTGCTTATTCATAAAAACTCACCACCGAATTTTTTGACCAAAGACAATACCTTCCTTACCTAAAGGTGACGGAAGGTAAAAAGTCTATGTTGAAAAATAGAGCTGAATTTAACCGAAAAATACTTGTGTTTATGTTATGACACATAAACAAATAAAAGAATAAAGTGCGTACAACTTTTAAACGTATTTTCTTAGACTCTTGCAGTCTTTCAGCGTTTCACAGTGTCTGATATCAGTTACGTAGTCTGTCTGGGGGCATTCCTAAGTGAAACAGAATCAGTGGCAGTGTATTTATCACGGGTGACGCGACGCTGCGAGACGCCGACGACGCCGTAAACGAATTACGGACATTGATCAGTCAGCAGACACACTTTATATCCCAGTCCTGACGCCTTATTGCCTTTAACGGCCTCTAAACGCGCTACAGATAGCGACGAGCAAAACTTTATGTTTATAAGTCGTGTACCTACTAATTGCGAAGATAAAAATACTATAATGCCAGATATAACATGGATAAGACAAGATACTAAACTATATTTTTATACATTGTATATTAAATTACAAGGTAATTGTTTTTGGAATGTTTGGTTTAGGGCCGGTTTTTCAATGTACTGGCAAGTGTCTGTTAAGTCTCTGTAAAATTTATCCTCATGGTAAACACCTATTTCAGTTTTTCAGTGTCATGTTAGCGTTACCAACAGGATAAGTCCTAGGTAAACAAGAGGATAACGTAACAGATACTTTGACCTACCGATAAAATTTTACCAGTAGGATAAATTCAGCTGTTCTGACATATTGACATTGACAGTTAAATAATATCAGTAGAAAATTGTAGAAATATGTATATAATAGACTTATGTAAATGTGTTTTTTGATAATAAAGACAAGGACAAAGAAAAAGATTTCGTTTGTTAATATAATGGTAGTGAATCGAAGACCACATAATGAAAGACTTCGACCAGATCTCGTTGACTTCTAATGATGATAAATATTTTAAAAAATTCAAATCTACCAAAAAATATTGCTATGTATACAGAGAATATTGATATTTCCAATGGTATAAACATTTGTTCTAAAAATGTCTTGTATACCAATGACTGTGGCAGAGTACTTTTCACGGCTTATTTAAAAATGTATAAATTTCATTAAATTATAATACATAATACAATGAAAATTATTTCCACTTTATAATAATTTATTTTCATTACAAGAATGAGAAGAATTAATAATAAGCAAAACGTTGATAACAAGAATGTTGTGTCAATATACAACAAAGTTATTGTTTAATGTTAATAAAATTTTGCTTGAATGTCACAGATTCAGTACTGTCAACAACTGCAACTGTCAATCACATTCGAAACGAAATGTATGGAAATAAGTTCAAAATGACATGTGATCCCTTACGAACATAGCAAGTATCAGATATAATTATTGCCAACCTTAAAGTTGACAACCAAATGCGACTGTTAGTTACTGAATAGATAAATTCGTATTGAAAAACGCATTTTCATTACCATGGAGTTTATCTGATGGATAAATTTAATCTGCTAGGTAGTTAACAAACACTTTAACAAGCGATTGAAAAACCGGTCCTTAGTGTATCATGTCTACATTTGTAGGCAAAATCTCAGTACAAATTTACAACTGCTTGATGCTTGAAGCCCGAAAGATGCATACATGTAAAAAAATAAAATCCATAATTATATGACAGTCAGTAGAAAAATAGTTTTTTCCAATCTTCAGTTCATGTATTCTTACCACATATTGCTACAAACTAAAGCAAATTTTTAATTTGCTTGAACATCACAGATTCAGTTCTGTCAACAACTATAACTGTCAATTATATTCGAAACAAAATGTGTGGAAATTATGTTCAAAATGACACATGAATCGTTGCGAACACAGCAAATATCAGCTTAGAATTATTGCCAACCTTACAGTTGACAACCAAAAGTGTCTGTTACTTACCAGACAGATAAATCCGTATTGAAAAACCGGTCCTAAATTAAGTAGATTATCTATAATAGTTTTGGTTAATGAAAATATAACCTGGAAAATATAAATGCTGACGTAACCTTCATTTTAACATTTCAATTCCCCCGCCAAACAAATATAGTGACTTTTTTTGGTAACTTCAAGCGGTGTAAATGTGACTTCGTCTAGTGCTTTCTATAGTTTAAAAACACGGTATAGCTGGGCATACGTCATAGATCTGAAAAAAACTTTATAAAATCAAATCTAACTTGTAAAAATTATTTATTTTTAAATACAGAAGAAAGAAAAATACTAGTATTAAGAAACGTATATATCAGTGAAATTTACAAGTATTTTTAAGTTAATCTCTTTTTCTTTTGTGCAATTTGAAATTATTTGAAATAATTGTAGTTCATTTTTATACCAACGTTGGCATGACAATGTTTACATTAAATTTTATATCGACCGAATATCTATCCTGTCACTATTGTCACTTGGTTGTCAGTTTACATTCATATAAAGCTTAAAAAAGCAATTTCAGAAACTAACCTTGTCATGAACTATTTCGAATGGGAATTCAAAAGGTATTTTTTTTTTTTTCAAATATTTCTCTTGTTATCAATGTTTAAACTATGTATTTTTAGAGAGGAGCAAATGCCCTGCAAATAAGCAAATCTTGACAAGCAGATATGGGCACCCGTTTCAGATTGACAGCTAGTAATCATGTACATAACTTACAAATGTCATAAATTTTAATTCAAAATATCAAGATTTTGTTCACGTGGTTTCTTTGTCACCAGGTGCGTGGACTTTACATGGCGAGTTAAATAAATCACATGAAATTTGGAATGAAAAATAATGACATTTGACACCTATGTATGTACATGATTACTATTACTGTTCTAAATAATTTTCATTCTTTGACCTCGGATTTTCGCCAAACATTTCCAGATTGTCTTCATCACTAGAAGAAAATTCCCCCGATTCATACGACTCTTCAGATGAAAATTCGTCAATCATATATATAACAGAAAATGACGCCAAATTACAAGGTTAATTTTTAACAAAACAGCTGACCAAAATCGTATAACTGCGCAAACTCGAATCACTAGTAAGAAGATAAACCACCTGAAATTGGAAAATATTATGAAATTTGGAATGAAAAATGATGACATTTGTCATTTATATTATTAGCTGTCATTCTGTCACGAGTCCCCATATCTGCTTGTCAACACAGAACACTAACCTAAACTTGTCAAAAAAGACCAACAAAGTAACATGACTGCTCGCGCCTTATAAATTAGTATCCTATGTAAACTTAGTAGTATATGACGTCATTACTTTAGGGATATTTTTTGATGACGTAAGTCTTCTGCCATTTCATTTCTACCATATCAGTTTAGGCAGTTTTTAAATTTAGGAAATTGCTTGCTAGGCAACGGTTTAGGAATCGGTGGTGAAATCGGCCGTAGAACTAATATACCATTCAATGGATAAAATCGCTCAATACATGAAATCATATATAAAAGTATGAGATGGTTCCCAGGTCTTATAAATCTGTTAATCTCTTCCATACATTAAATTTTATTAGCATCACGCCATTACTTCCAAAAATATGATTCTCATTCCGATATCCCCTTTATTTCTTCGTTTCCATTCCGTATCCATAACAATATCCCCTGAAATAAATTAATAAAATCCCTGTGTGTTGCTGGGGCCATTACGACAGATATTCCCTGCATTTGGTCGTGATTTAATTTAAATCACCGCTGTACAGCAGCTCCATATATTAATAAAATCTTTAATATCACCGTTAGATGTAATTGCCGGATGTTAGCGCTGGCTCCGGTAGGTTCCGTTGTCTGTGGATGGAGTATGGAAGGAATGGAGATCGTTGCAACATGTTTTACATATTAATTTGGAAAATTGCCACGAGACTAATTAGTAATCGCTGGAAATGCGGACGATTTCTTTGGTCTTTACTCTGCAATACTTACAGGGAGGGGGTAAATGTACAGCTTTACATTCAGGATTAATATAATTCCATACGGGAAGGATGTTTGGCAGTTGTAATAAATAATTGTTCTCGGTACGAATACCAAATAACGTACGGAACAAAAGTTTTGGGGGAAAGTTAAACCTCTTCACCAAATAAAAAGAATTTTTTCTTCAAACGTCATAAAAATGGCATCTTTTATGACTTGATTCACACGGTAGAAATATGAATATACATTGCAACTATACAGGGTGTCTCTTAAATAGGGGGACATGGCTTATTCACAGATTCCCGAGGCTAAAATAAGACGATTTAACCAAACTTGCTTCTACCGGAAAGTGTACCATTTTGCCAGAATTCTGCTTCAAAGTTCTTCGAAAAAAAAATTAATTTTGCTTATAATAATCGGACGCTTTGTTCGATTTGGATGAAATTTGGTATGACAGTTTATATGGTTATAAGTCATCTTTTAAGGTGATACTTGTTATTATTAGTGAACCACTAGTGTATGAAACTTAGGTGTCCCAACATAAATTAGACCGTAACTTTTTAATGGAAATGCCGAAAACGTGAAATTATTTTTCTTCAGAAAGATACATTCAATAGTAAACTTTTCTCTGCCTAAGTAATTTGTGATATCTGTTACGGTTCACACAAAAAAAAAAAATCTGAGTGTCTGTACTGCTAAATTTTAAAAATAAATTTAATCGAACAGTCTATCCAAATGTCAAACACCTAATTTTTAATGACAGTAACGAGTTGTCAATCTTCACAACTTGGTGTAGAAGTAAGCTGAAATATGTAATCGTCTTATTTATAATAATGGTAGTAAAATATTATTAGGCCGAACAAACGGATGTTACTAATTTTAGAAGAAAATTTTTGACAACCCGTAATATAATTGTTACTGTCATTAAAATTTAGTTGTTTGACATTTGGATAGACTGCTAGATTTTATTTTTTTCTGTGTGAACCGTAACAGATATCACAAATTACACAGAGAGAGAAAAGTTTACTATTGAATGTATCTTTCTGAAGAAAAGTAATTTCACGTTTTCGGCATTGCTATTAAAAAGTTACGGTCTAATTTATGTTGGGACACCTAAGTTTCATACACTAGTGGTTCACTAATAATAACAAGTACCACCTTAAAAGATGACTTATAACCATATAAACTGTCATACCAAATTTCATCCCAATCGAATAAGGCGTCCGATTATTATAAGCAAAATTAATTTTGTTTTCGAAGAACTTTGAAGCAGAATTCTGTCTAAATGGTACACTTTCCGGTAGAAGCAAGTTTGGTTAAATCGTCTTATTTTAGCCTCAGGAATCTGTGGTTAAGCCATGTCCCCCTATTTAAGAGACATTCTGTATATAATGAGCGGATAAGAAGCAACCTGTCATGCCGCCCCAAGTTAGACCATTCCAGAATGACGTCACCTGCCCTTTACAAAAGTGATTTTAACCTTACTTTTGAATATTTTTAAATATTATTTAATTATGTATCTTATGATAAATATCGAGAAATTTTGATTTTGATACAATTCATTCATAAAATTAATGCATAAATTTTTCCATGGCTCCATCATTGAGTAAATTATGTATGAAATTTATTTCTGACAGCTGCCCCTCACGAAACTTATTTGTTCTGGATTGATCTATTGTCTTTTAACTTGGAGAAAAGTTGGCGGTAGTTTTTAGGTTAGAGTTAACAATTTTTTAGTCATTATTTTCTAAGGATTTTTTAATGCCATTATTAATACTATAATTGTAAGGGATGGTACAATAAATGGGTTTAATATTACTATTATTATTTGATTGAGGGTGAGTTCTATTGTACATTTTGTGTAATTTTTACCTTCCGTCAAAAGGAAGGTATTGTTTTTGGTCAAAAAATTCGGTTATGAGTTTTTAATGAATAAGCACGTTTTAGGGTCCCTACAATACGAATGTACTATTTTTAAGATGATGTCTGTATGTGTGTGTGTGTGTCCGTGTGTGTGTCTGTGTGTGTGTCTGTGTGTGTGTCTGTGTGTGTGTCCGTGTGTGTGTGTGTGTGTGACAAATTTTTCGCCGACGATAACTCCAAAACTACAATTCTAAAAATTATGATTCTTTCATATTCCTCTTCTTTACAACCATATGAAGAGCTGATTAGATTTTGGTTATAATTGGTCAACCGGAAGTACCCGTATTTGAAGTTCTTAACAGTTTTTCTTGAAAAATCGCAGCTAAATATCATTTTCGACATTTTATGTGATTATCAATAGAAAGAATATCTTATTCTCTATACGGTTCGATTATACATTTTCCTTCATATTCAATAGATATAGAGTTATAGAGAGATTAAGAGAGATTAACTTTCGAAAATCAGTCAGCATTGCAAAAATTATAAAAACAAATATATTCAAAATAATCTAATTGACAGATGTCAGTGGCAAGTGCAAAACCAAATGGAAAGTATTTGATCTGAAAGTGATATAAGTGACAGAGTGTCCCTCGCCAATGACTTGTATTTGCGGCCTCGCCTCAAGATAGGAACTTATAATGCCAGAAGTACGAGAAAGGCAAAAGAGAAGATGGAAGGACTGTATAGCAGAAGATTTGAGAGAGGAAGAACTGTATCACGAAGGTGCTTTGGACAGGAATGAGTAGAAAAGAAGAGTAAGAAACAGCGACTTCTAATAAAATAGGGCAAAGTTGAAGCAGGAGGAAGTGATAAGTGCAATACATAATGTACGTTCGTATTCGTATTAAAATTTTATTAGATTTTAGAATCTTTTCAAAGGAACTTTCAGTATGGATATAGTGTGTTCTTGTTACAATTATACAGGATATATAGAATCTTTTTCAAGGAACTTTTGGTATAGGATATGTACAAAATACATCGAATTGACGGAAGGTTTTGTGCTGACCACAACAGATTTTTTATAAATATTTCTGTGAATAAAGTTGATTGGATAACCTTTCGATATTAAAATCTGATTTATGTATTTAAATGATTAAAAATTACATGACATGGCAAGAGATAATATGTTGGTCATATCAGATTTTTTATTGCTTGTATATATATTAGTAGTATCCTCATGAAAAGGATTGGTAAATTAGTCACGAAAAATAAATTTGATGACGTATTTCTGTCTAGTCTTTTTAATGACGTTTAAGCTGTGAAAAGAACAAATCTATTTCAGTTTTGAGGATAGTAAAATGTTTGTCTCGTACGAGTAATTTGTAATTCAAAAAAGTTTATGGAAGTCATGCGCCACTTCTGATGCTTTTTCGGTCTGGGACCTAGACTAATTATTTTAAAATTACTAATTACAAAACACTACCAGCTATTATTTTCAAATCTTTCAAACGTCTGCTAGCATTAAACCGTCATCAAAGGGGAGACAGATTTGTATTTTTCTCACTGTACAAAATAAAAGCAACATGATTAGTTCGTATGATATATTTTCGTTTCAACACTGAATCAGACAGAAAGAGAGAGAATATAAGTATAATCCTCCAAATGTTTCTCAGGCGCGACTGATTGAAGACGTTTGGGCATTTTTTGGCAGAAAAATATGCAATAATGGCTGGGAATACCAAAACGAATAATCATGTGTCGAATTTTAATAAAATAAATGTCTTTATACAATAAGTAACGCATAATAAGATAAAAGATAAAAAAGATAAAAAACAACAATTATTGCTTATATATTTATAAAATACTCTAAAAATGCGTTCATTCTGTTTTTCCTCCTACTCTTCTAAATGTCCAAGATTCTTCAAATACATTGACGAGTTTGGCGGTATATATGTATAATGCTTAGAGTATAGAATAGGACTAGAGAGAGCGTAAAGTACAGATGTTGACAGAGTTTTTGTCGCCATGAGACGGAAGGGGAATCTCGTGGCCGCCGCCATCTTGAGACGATCAACGTTATAATGTATTTAAGCGCGCTTTCTTCAGTTTTGTTACAAAAATACAATAACGTAACAGAAATTGAAGCTATTTGTAATTAGCAAGCTTTAATTCAGTAAGAAATGTATTAAAATTAATTAAATTTAAATTTGAAAGAACCAAAAAATTGTAAAAATCTTCAATTTGAAGTGTATTGCGATTAAACTTTAATAAAATATTTTTTATAGAAATTAAACTGTTCGAATTTTATGATAATTGTAATGATTGAGATAGAAACTTACAAAAACTACTTACCGAATAGGCAAATAATTTGAGGCTAGAAATTTCATATAAAAATATATATTTATGATGTTTACAATACAAATAAATACGAAGTACAAACATATTTATTACAAAAAATAAGTTAATATTTTTACATGATATATGTAAAAAAATACAATTATTACAAATTATATGAACTAAACATTAATAATATGTATAAGTAAAATAATACTTACTTGTGAATTGTCATCGCTTTTTCCTTTTCTTTTTCTTGTTTTAAAGTTTTTACGGACATTCGGTTATTACAACCGAAGGCACAAGTCGTTGACATGTAATTACAAACGTTTCACATTCAAATAACACAAATTAAAATCGATTATTAACGTAAAATAATCAAATAACCAGAGAACGCTTATATACACTTGATCTTCCCAAGATGGCCGCCGTACAAACACAAGCTTACCCCGCATGACATCAGCTTTGAGTGTTTAGGCGCCCTCTATGTGTATATATATTTTATAACTCTATGGTATAATGTACCTATAATTTTAAATATTGGAAATATTTGGCGTCCGTCGGGATCGAACCGGTTCCCCAGGTTCGCGACCAGACACTCAGGCACGCTATCACGGGACCCAAATTTTAAATAGCACAAAAGTGACCCCTGTGGTGCACTCTCCACACCAGCTGCCAGTGCCTGTGAGGTGACGCCTGGTAAGCGCCCACACAGTAAAATATATCGACATCATTACCGATGTCTACATGTGTTGTAGATAATGGCACACCCAGTAATGGGTAATATGCCGTGATGATATATTATATATTATTATTAATTTTAAATATTTGATTAATAATAAAGAAACTTCCCAGAAAAAAGCCTTCAGTAATGTATATGGATTTTTGACACAGACAACTCACATTTTTCTGTCAATTACAAACATTTTAATTTTGCAACTGGTGTCCATGGAGTTATTTGGACTCTAAAAATGCGTACACTTACGTAACATTGTCTTTATAAGCAAATAATATTACTACCAAGTTTATATATCTACCTATTTTTGAATTATTGCCCCAAAAGTCAATATACCCCATATTTAGATAAAAACTTTAAAATTTTCAAAAATCTAATTTTTATGTATCTAAATACTTCTTAATGCTCTGATTCCAAATTTTGAAACAGCAGGTCGATATCTCTTTTCGTTCTGGAGATATTTAGATTCAAAGTTTTGCTCAAAACTACCCATTTTTGGGTAGTAACCCAAAAATGGGTCGTGATATGAATTTGGGGACACGGCCATTCGATTCTACGGGCAAAATTACATAAGTATACCAATTTTCTTAATTTTTGTCCAACCGGTTCATTTTTTATGAATAAAAGTTGGAAAACCCCTGAAAACGGCCAAAATCTGAAAAAATCGTAAGGGGTACACCTTAGATTTTTGCGATTTTTGGCCATTTTCAGTTATTTTGCTTTAGAGATTGTATGCGGTGTTCAAAAATTATGAAAATTGGTGTACTTATGTAATTTTGGCCGTAGAATCGAATGGTGTTGTCGCCAAATTCATATCTCGACCCATTTTTTGGTTATTACCCAAAAATGGGCAGATTTGAGCAAAACTTTGAATCTAAATATCTCGAGAACGAAAAGAGATATCGACCTGCGGTTTCAAAATCTGGAATCAGCGCATTGAGAAGTATCTAGATACATAAAAAATAGATTTTTGTAAATTTTGAAGTTTTTATCTAAATATGGGGTATATTGGTTTTTGGGGCAATAATTCAAAAGTAGGTAGAGATATGAACTTGATAGTAACATTATTTCATTGTAACGGATTATTTTATATATTTATGACTCTCTATCTCCAAATGTATAGAAGATGTAATAAAAATGTTCAATGTATTGGATAGAGAATCTTTGATCTTTAATATTTGTAATAATACAAATTTCAAAAAAAATAAAAAATTAAGAAGATTTCTAATTGATACATGCATGTTGAAAGAGATTATGTATAATGCCAATTTGATAATTCATTCATGACTAAAGAACCATAACCTTAACAATAAATTTAAAAACTATATACGTATTTCGAGAACTAAGTTCTCATCATCAGTAGAAACTACAAAGTAAACACAGAGAAGTTAAGGTCAAAACAGCTCTAGAGCTGTTTTGACCTCTGGCATGGTTTACATGCTGAGTAATCTTAACTTCTCTGTGTTTACTTTGTAGTTTCTACTGATGATGAGAACTTAGTTCTCGAAATACGTATATAGTTTTTAAATTTATTGTTAAGGTTAAGGGTTTTTTCTTTAGTTATAACTTTACCTTAAGACTCCATTTTAGTTTTATAATTCATTCATGATTTAAAAAAAAAAAAAACTGTACTAATATTTTTAGATTTTATTTAAACGTGCATTCTCCGACATAGTAATTGTCGTAAACCTTACATACCAACGTCTATATAAACCTCTTCTTATTTTAGTAGAATAAGTCTCCTCCTAAAACCTTATCGCTTGAAAACCAAACTAAACTCTTTCTACGAAGTCTTGCTCCTGGCAAGTCTTCTTCTTCTTCTCTGTTAGAATGAGAAGATATGAGTGGTAGATGTCACGCATAAACAAAACGCTAAAGACGTGACCGCCCGATATCGACGGGAATTAATTTCCATAAATAATAGAGATTTACGGGGACGACTTTGCTTATCTGGAAACGTCAGCTATCCATCAGCGAGGACGTCACACGCCGTCAAAGTCCCATAGGGTGGAAACTGTCAACATTCGATGGTGATTAACAGAACACGATTAATGAGATGTTGAATAGGTTTATGAAATTATGATCCAGTAGCATATGATAGGTGACTGCTCAGACCAAAAATGAGGGAAATTGCTAGGTCTCCACTATTTTTTTTTTTAAATTGTAATGGGTGTTACAAATTTTACCTCTCGCTGAACAAAGTTATAAACACCGATTTTTCACACTTGACCGTTACATCATAGTTTGATGTTCGTATATTAGATATACGTATCGAAGACAGAATGTAGAAAACCATAAGTAAGACAGAGATAAACATACAATTACTTGTTATTTTGCTGTTCAGCATTTATTGACGCAACGGTCAAGTATGAAAAATCGGTGTATATATTGGATTCATGCTAACAATCGCATATTTAGATTTTAGTGCATAAGCACGTTTTAAGACCCCTATAATCCGATTTTAACATTTTTACCTCCCGCTACCCTTGGTAAGGGAGGTATAGGGATCGTGCTAAAAATCACATATCGAGATTTTAGTAAATAACCACGTTTTAAGGTACCTAGAATCCAATTTTAACATTTTCACGATGATGTGTGTGGATGTGTGTGTGTATGTGTACAAATTTTGTTTGCACTCTAACTCAAATACTATCATTCAGAAAATTCTGAAACCTTGTATTTCTACCCTATTCTAATAGGAATAGAAGCCATTAAATTTTGGTGTAAATTCGATAAACGGATATGGTAATTTACTTGACGCTCATAATGGTTTTTCTTCAAAAAATACCATTAAATGCCATTTTTTGCATTTAACGTCATTGGAAAATTATAGATTATTGAATTTTGTACAGGTATACATTAATACTTTTTCTATATATTTTACAGATTAATTTAAAAATCATTTTTCTTTTTTTAATCCCGAAGCCTAAGATAAACACAATTCCTTTGTTACACAGTTTATTTTTCAAATAAATGTAACTGACAGGTGAACGTCATTGTCAAAAAACTAATCACTTCAAATTAATAATAGTGACATATTAAATAATAAAGAAAATCGTAAATAATGCAATAGTTATATGCATTAGAACATAATATAGTTTGAAGCATTACTAAATAAATTAATAAAAATTAAATAGCGGGAGGTTTTGTGTTGGCCACATCAGATTTTTATGATGATATCTGTGCGTGGATGTGTATGTGTATGTGTGTGTGTGTGTGTGTGTGTATATGTGAGTGTGTGTGGGTGTGGGTATGTGTGTATCTGGATCTTGAAATGACGATTCCTCAAAAACTATAATACGTAAGATCTGTTTAACTTCATACGTATTCCTCAATCTGACATTGATGCTAAGCGCTGAAAAGGTTTTGCTAACAATTGAACAACCGGAAAAAATTTGTACCCAATTACAAATATTGAAGAACATAAAATTCTCCATCTAATACACTAATTACATCTTTTATAGATTTAGAGATAAAAAAATATGATATATAGAATATAATCTGTTGCAATAAATCTCAAAGTTCAGACAACTCCAAGGAAACCACTTATCAAATTCAAGAATTTCTAATTAGCAGATAAATGTCAGTGTCAAAAATCAACAGTTTACTGACATTACTGAAAGATTTTTCTGGGAAGTACATTTAATATTTCTTATTGAATTATTATTTAAATATTTAAAATTGTAGGTAGGTATGTATATTAATAGTAATAGTACATATATCCTTAAGAAATACCACCAACTCTGTCAATGAATTGGAACTATCTTGAACATTTTAGAAGAGTAGAACAAGATTCTTTATAGAATAGTTAGATAAATAACTGCATAGTAACCAGTTGAAAAATTAAAATGTTTGTAATTGACAAAAAAATGTCAGTGTCAAAAATCCAGATGTATTACTGAACTGAAGGTTTTTTTCTGGAAAGTACATTTAATATTTTTTATTTTATTATTAATTAAATATTTAAAATTATAAATACATATTACATATACGCATCAGAACTACTGCCAATCATTAAGAAGAATAGGACGGAACTTATAGAATGAATTAAAATATATATTAATAATAGATGTAATTAGAATTTTGGTGTGTGTAGCAGAAATGTTATATAATGTAGGTACTTATATAGCCTAACATATACACTTTGTACTTAAAGCATCACTGAATAAATAACGATTAAGATAAAAAAATATTTTTTTAATAATTACTTTACGAGATATTTGAAATTTGTTGCCAGTGTCATTGTGACGTCAAACTATTGTTATCTTTCTCTCGCAGACTACTATAGAGTATGGTGCGGAGCGAGATAAAGATAGGAGTGTTGCCGTGACGTCATATTAAACTGAAGACAACTAAGACTTTTTAATACCACGAATTTCTTCAAAATTAAACGAACTTTCATTTAAAATAATAAAAAAATTAAAGTGGAGGACCTCATTATGAGTGCATGTGTCTTGTCTGTATTCTTTTCGAGAATCCTTCGTCCTGTGACGTAGTTGGCATCGCCTCCTGTCGTTCGAGGCAGTGGCCGGGAAGGAAGGATATCTCTCCCTCCTCACCCTCCGCGCTGCCACGGATGCGGCGCTCGTGTTTAAACGACTTACACAACTCACCCTGTAATGATTATTGTTTATTTGATCGGCAAACTTAACAATTTATGTCACTCTACTGACTCGGACGCCATATTGCCGGGAATAAATCCTCGACAGGACTCTTAGACATGCTCAGAAATCGAGACGAAGGCGATTGTAATTTTGTGCCTTAATTCTAGTGGGCTGTGGTACAGTAAATGAGCGGATAAGAAGTAACTTGTAAAATAGAAACCTGTCATGTCGCCCCAAGATACACTAGATAACCTAAATATAAACAGTTATATTTAACGAAATAGCATATTACAAAATAGCAGACTTACATATTGGTAATGACGGTAAGAATACCTAGAATTAAAGTGACAAAAAAATTCATATTGTTTTTCAGCGATTCCTCGACACATCATATCCTTCAGCAATATTGTTGAATTTCCATCCAATGAGGTCATGCACGACTTTTTTTATAATTTTAATCGATAGTGTAGTGAAAAATAATAGACCCGTATTTTTTATTTTTCCTCAAATCTATCTTTAATCATGAAAAAATTGTAATTGAAAATGACATTCTTTAAAATGAGGCTGCTATACCCCCGCTTCGTCCCTTGTCCAATGACGTCACAGAGTGAAAGGCACGACCATTTTGATTTTCATATTGTCTTAAACGTCAGAGTGACATTTAAAGATAACCTAAAATTTATGAATGTAAACATGTCGATGGAACGGTGTTTCGTGCCAAAATAGAGAATAAAATAATATTCTGCAATATATTCCATGTCTCACATGCACGGTAAAAAAATACATTGATATTCCGGACAAAATTTAGTTAGCTGTATTTTTTTTGTTATTTCAACAATCTGTTTTTGCCGTGTATACGAAGAACTTTGTATTTTAAGTTTCCAAAACTAAACAATTTTTGTTGTGTATAAACAGTATTATTTGCTATAAAATATTAGTCATGATAGCAATTATTATTAGTAGTACTAAGCAGTCATTTTGTTACTTTGTTCAGATTACAAAATCATTTTGCAACAATTAAAGATATTTAATCTGTTACTGGGACAAATTTAATTTTTTTGTATCCTGTGACATTATATTTTGTAAAGATTACCAATTCTTCTTCCTCCATATACTTTGTAGAGGTAACTAAAACTTTTGTGTAGACAGGGTATTCCCTGGTATACAGCATAATTCACTGTTCGTGTAAAATAAATAAAATTATTATAATACGCATGTATTTAATTGTTACCTTACTAACTCTTTAATGCATTTGTATAACTATCAAAATTTATTAGTTTCCAAAACAAATTCGTAGTTATTAATGGTAACTTATTTTATTTCTTCGCATAACAAATTTATATTTCTTAATGGTAACTTAATTTATTTGTTCGTACAACAAATTTACACTTCTTACTTAATGGTAACTTATTTTATTTGTTCGCATAACAAATATCTTTTGTTATATATAACAAAACTGTATTTGTTGCCACAACACTTTTTTACCAGCAAATTTACCTAGGTAACTGTAACAAATATATATGCTGGTCCTATATTGACAAAAAAAAATTGCTGCTGGAACTCATTTTTGGTAATCACAACAAAGTTTTTATTTACCGTGTGCGTTTATAACCTTTTACCGTCTAATTCAAAGATTCAAAAGTGAAAGAAACATCTGATGTAACGTAGATAATTTCACATCAAATGAAAATTATATTTATAAAAATAAATAGAACGATATTATATTAATATATTATAGCATATTCAGATATGTAATCCTCAATTTATAGTTTATATATATATATATATATTTCTTTTAGAAATTATGTGTCCATATGAAATGAGTCTGAACTTGGTTATTATTTTTTTTTGCATGACCTCATTGCACATAAGGAGAATATAAAATTGCATAGTTTTTATTTAAACGTCAAAACGTGAAAATTTTCACTTGAATGTTTATAACAAAAAGTGAACAAATGTGAAAGTATCCATAGCAACAGAGCAATTGAAATCAGCAAACGTCCTTTACGTAAAATATTTATAATTATTGTAGCGTCAAGTTGTAATTATTTTATTTAAATAGGTATGCTTGAAAAAAAAATATAATGTGTCATTCGGAGTAAAAGTGTCATTGTGTGCCTCCCATGTCCGACTCGCTACCGCTCGTCGCTTAAACTTACATGCTCGCCGCGCAAAGAATCACTTTTACTCCTAATAACACAATATGCTATTATTACACGGTAAAAAAAATACAATGATATTCCGGATAAAATTTAGTTAGCTATATTTTTTTTGTTATTTCAACAATATGTTTTTGCCGTGTATACGAAAAACTTTGTATTTTAAGTTTCCAAAACTAAACCATTTTTGTTGTGTATAAAAAGTATTATTTGCTATAAAATATTAGTCATGGTAGCAATTATTATTAGTAGTACTAAGCAGTCATTTTGTTACTTTGTTCAGATTACAAAATCATTTTGCAACAATTAAAAATATTTAATCTGTTACTGGGACAATTTTTTTTTTTTTTCTTGTGACATATTTTGCAAAGATTACAAATTCTTCTTCGCGCCATATACTTTGTACAGGTAACTAAAACTTTTGTGTAGACAGGGTATTCCCTAGTATACAGCATAATTCACTGTTCGTGTACTATACTACGTCGTGTCTCATTTGCTTGCGCAGTTAAGTTTTAGCCTGTCGAAAATTTTGTTTTAAAAGTGCTTGTTTCTTGTGCCCGTCAATAAAAATGGATGATTTTGTAAAAGATATTTTAAAACAATGGCAATTATTCTTATTGAGAAATTTGATATCGATTACTGATAAATCTACCTATATAATTTAAGTGACTATTGTTTCATATATAATTTTTTTATATAATATTTGTTGCATGTATATAGATTATAATTATAAATAAATAAAATTATTATAATCCGCATGTATTTCATTTTTACCTTACTACCTCATTAAAGCATTTATTTATCTATCAAAATTAATTAGTTTCCAAAACAAATCCATAGTTATTAATAGTAACTTATTTTATTTGTTCGCATAACAAATTTATATTTCTTAATGGTAACTTAATTTATTTGTTCGTATAACAAATTTATACTTCTTAATGGTAACTTATTTTATTTGTTCGCATAACAAATATCTTTTGTTATAACAAAACTATATTTGCTGCCACAACAATTTTTTACCAGCAAATTTGCCTAGGTAACTGTAACAAATATATTTGCTGGTCCTATATTGACAAAAAAAAATTGCTGATGGAACTCATTTTTGGTAATCACAACAAAGTTTTTATTTACCGTGTAGTATTGTATATCGACACGGACATCGATACTTGAAAATAATATCGATGCAGCAGTATTCTTTATAGTATCCATACTGTATCAATATATCGTATGGTTAAGCCCATCTCTACCTTGTTATTAAGAACTGTTTAATCATCATCACAATCCATCCGTAGACTCGACATCCTATTAAAAGAACCCTGAACATTCACCTACACCACATAATCTTGATATTATACTTAACATTCATCGAGCAACCTTCATTTCATCTGGCAATCACTCTGTCGAATACATCCTTGACTAATCCGGGCCGGTGGTAGGCTTAACCGATCATCACATCATTCTCGCTACGTGTCTAACGTGGCTATTGGCTTATGACGTAACCACGACGTGGAATAACGCCATTCTGTCAATGCTAATACAAACGCGATTAATGTGTCGACGTCAATAATCTGAGATCAAGAAGAGAATAGTATAGAGGGTCACGCCAAAATTATTGAGATACAGAAATATTATTTGGAGGAGAAGCATGTAGTTTTACTGGTGTTCAAAGTAGTCCCCCCCCCCCTGCTTCAATACACTTTTGTAATCGAATTTTCCAGAGATGGAAAGCTTTGGGCCATTCATTTTCTGGAATCGTATTTAAATACTCCATTATGGTGTTGTTAATCTCCTCTTCTGACGTAAAATGACGACCACGTAAATGTTTTTTCAAATTAAAAAATAGCCAGAAGTCACTCATTGCAAGATCAGGAGAATACCATTTTCTTTCAAAAAATTAACAGTTGTCGCAGCGGTATGGGAGGACGCATTATCATGGTGAAGCATTAAACCCTTAATTTTCACACTGCGAAGAACTTCAGGTAGACATTTTTGTGTGTACCAATTAGCAGTAACAGTCTTCTGTCCCTCTAACCTAATTGCTTTCACAAGACCTGTACTTCTGGAAAATACAGCGTACATAACTTTTTTAAGTGCACGTTGTTTTTTCACGGTAACTGGTGTTGGGTCATCTTCAAACACCCATACCCTACTTTCTTGACACGTTGGAACATCATAAAAGGGTATGTAAGTTTCATCGCCAGTTACAATTTTAGAAAGAATACGATGCCCGCCATTATTTAACAATTTTAAACTGGCGCGACTAATTGTAACACGCTTAGCTTTTTGTTCTTCCGTTAAGTTGTGTGGCACCCAACGAGAAACAATTTTTCTAACACGAAGTTCTTCATGCAAAATTTTTGCTATTGCTGCGGATCCAATGCCAAGGGCATCTTCCATCGTTTGATAGGTGACACGATTGTCATCCTTTATCATTTGTCTGATGGCAGCTACATTTTCTGGTACTACCGCTGTACAAGGTCTCCCTGAGTGTTTCTCATCACGCAAGGAATTACGGCCTCTTTTGAATTCTGAAAACCAGGGAAATATAGTTGCTCGAGATGGAGCTCCATCTCCAAATGCCAATCGTAGACGTTCCTCGCACTGTTCTTCACGTAATCCAATTTTAAAGTCGTAGTAAATCATAGCGCGATAATGTTCTCTTCCTAACTTCATGTTGCAGTTTATTTCCACTTCGAATTCCACCACAATAAATCACTTCAACCAGATGTTATTATTGGACAGATATTTTAAATAAATTGTAGTTGACATTTGTGCATTAAACATTTTCCAAAGCCAACTGTTTCCCAGCATCTCAATAATTTTGGAGTGCTAGTATTTTATTATTGGTCGCGTTCAGTCGCATCTAGCAGCTATCTAGCTGCTAGCTAACAGCGGTCGTGGTAATTTGACCGGTCCATCTAAAAATAAAATTTATTCTCACCTCATAATAAAATTTTATATTATATAGTATATAGAAGTTTACCAGATTGAATATGTTTGTGAATTTCTCTGCTTTCATTTACCAAATATGACATATTTTCATATTCATATTGTATTTCATTTGAATTTACTAGCGCCATATTTCCTATTTTTGACAGTTATAGCAGTACGCTAAGTCATCTAGCACATTTTGTTTTCGCTAGCCCGCTAGACTAGCAGCTAGAATCTAGCGGTCGGTCAGCGGACCGTTCAACGACGTTCGCTAGGTTAGCGAGCTAGCAGCTAGGTGCGGCTGAACGCGACCATTGTCATTTGATCCTATTATCAGGTTCGTCTGTCTTTTTAATGTTAACGCTTTTCGACTAATCGTCATTTTCAAAACTGTGATTTAAGTGCTAGCGTTTGTTTATTTAATTGAGTAGATAGAGGAAGGATGAATAAATTTAACAATATAATAATAACAGGTTCATTCGGAATCCCTAATTTTGATTATCATATGAGGCGAAATGATTAACTTTTACCGTGTCAAACTTATTGTCGCAATATCGTATACCTGGAGATATCAAATGTCACAATATCTCTCTTATAAAATCTAAGAGCTGGTTTACTTTTAAAAATTTTGATTTAAAATTTACAATTTTGTCTCTGGTTTATCTTGAGCAATTACCAATCACTTGCTGTAGGTCTTCCCTATCTCTTGTACCCTTTATGTTATCGGTCGGTGTGCGTCGCCGGCTATGATTTAATAACCGTGTGTGTGATATGACGTGACGGGTCGCATATTCTCCGTGTGGGGGTGGTGCACGGAGAGCGACGCCGACGTCTGATCGAGATTACGGGCGTCACATGTCGCCCCCGCGCACGTCAGGCAGGACACGCTGCCCGGAATCGAATTAGAGGCTGATGGTTCCCGGAGATGCTAAACACATGATGATGGGTCGGAGAAAGAGAAGGGGACGATCAAAAGGGGTCTAATAAGATGTCGATATGGAGGATCAGAAAAGACAAGATGGGAAATGACATATTATTGGAAATTATAAGAAATAATACGCCTCAAATAAATATATAATATTCATTACAAGTCGTAGAATGTAAATGTAAATTAGAAATCATAATGTAGCGGATCAAGTATGTTATATATACAGGGTGTCTCATAAATAGGGGGACATGGCTTAACCACAGATTCCTGAGGCTAAAATAAAACGATTTAACTAAACTTGCTTCTACCGGAAAGTGTACCTACCATTTGGCCAGTATTCTGCTTCAAAGTTCTTCGAATAAAAATTAATTTTGCTTATAATATTCGGACCCTTTATTCGATTTGGATGAAATTTGGTATGACAGTTTATATAGTTATAAGTCATCTTTTAAGGTGATACTTGTTATTATTAGTACACACCACTAGTGTATGAAACTTAGGTCTCCCAACATTAATTAGACCGTAACTTTTTAATGGCAATGCCAAAAACGTGAAATTATTTTTCTTCAGAAAGATACATTCAATAGTAAACTTTACTCTCTCTATGTAATTTATGATATCTGGTACGGTTCACACAGAAAAAAATAAAATCTGAGTGTCTGCTCTGCTAAATTTTTAAAATAAATTTAATCTAGCAGTCTATCCAAATGTCAAACAAGTAATTTTTAATGACAGTAACAATTGTTTTACGGGTTGCAAAAATTTTCTTCGCAATATTCTAAAATTAGTAACATCCGTTTGTTTGGCCTAATAATATTTTACTACCATTATAATAAATAAGACGATTACATATCTCAGCTTACTCCTAAACAAGTTGTGAAGATTAACAATTTTTTTTCGAAGAACTTTGAAGCAGAATTCTGTCTAAATGGTACACTTTCCGGTAGAAGCAAGTTTGGTTAAATCGTCTTAATTTAGCCTCAGGAATCTGTGGTTAAGCCATGTCCCCCTATTTAAGAGACACCCTGTATATCAAGTTATCCGCCATGTTAGTTCCAACCATTGATAACCTCGGAACAGCTGGAAACAACAACACCAGAATAATTTTGTATTTGAGTCTGAATGTAACGTCAGAAATTATTAGATAAAAATATAAATAAATAAATATAAATATATCATCACGGCATATTACCCATTTCTGGGTGTGCCAGTATCTACAACACATGTAGACATCGGTAATGACGACGATATATTTTACCGTGTGGGCGCTTACCAGGCGTCACCTCACGGGCACTCATAGATAAAAATATACAATAATATTTACAATATTTAATTCCAAGCGTATATTTTACACATTGTAACGATTAGATTACCGTTAGGTATTACGAATAATCTTTTCGTTACAAATTTGTCTTCATATTTACTTATTTTAAAACCCTTTCGCATCTACTAATTCAATATTCTCCTCTTTTCCTCCACTTTATCTGCTTGTTTCTTTCGGTGACCACAATGCACATTATGCTGACATCCGCGTGTTACACAGACTAAAAACCTTCCCCCTCTGCCCTTCAACCCCTTCTGCAACCCTTGTTGTGAGGCAGGAAATCTTATTAGCAACCACTGCCCATTACCAAGCCAAGAAACGAACGAAATTATTATGTAAAAGCTTCGCGTGGACGGTCATTTAAGTCTTTTTACATTAACAAAAATAGGACATTTAATGTAAATGGGAAAGAGCTTGTATTTAGTGGAGAAATGACGAATTTTATATCCAACAAGATTAAATTTTGTAAAACAGAGTTGTAATTTTCTTTAAATAGCTACAGAGTAAAACATTTATTTAACAACAGGGTGCGACGTAACGGAGTCCCACATTTTTGAGGTAAATTGTAAAAAAGCGGTACAAAATATGAAAAAAAAAAAACTTTTGGTGTTTATATATACAGGGAATTTATTTTAACATGCAACATATGGTCAGTCACTTCCATGGTTACACGCACTACTGTCAAAAAATGACAGCAATGTAATATTTGTCCATTTTAAAATGCAACATACAAAATTTGTAGTTTTGTATTATCTAAACTAATTTCCTATAAATTAGCCTACATATGATTAACAAATAATCAAAACATGAATGTTGTACATCTTAACTTACAAAAATTCATAACTTTCATGTAATAAATGTAAAAAATACCCCCAATCACCCTGAGGCAATATTCTAGTCGGTCGTAATAAGAATTGACACCATTTGTGATGTGTTTTGGAGGTATCTCCTGTGTTGCAATACTATTTATAATGTTGCATTTAAAAATGGACAAATATTACATTGCTGTCATTTTTTGACAATATTGAGTAACCATTTCTTTTATTAAATATTGAAAAACATAAAATTCTTCATCTAATACAGTTAAAAATTTTATTTTATCTTGTATAGATTTAGAGATAAAGCCACTATAAATTATAGAGTATTCTAATCGCAGAGGCTAAGACACTAAGGAAACCAGTTGACAAATTCCAATGTTTATAACATGACACATGTCATTGTCAAATATCAACAGATTTAGTGACATTCTGATAGCTTTTTCTGGGAAGTATATTTAATCTTTCTTATTGTTTTATTAATTAAATATTTGAAATTATAGGTAAAATTGTGGTAAAATGCATATATCTATCAGAAATACCGCCAATCTGGTTAATGAATTGGAACAATCTCTGACATTTAGAAACTTCCTCATACAATGAAAAATAGATATAATTAGAATTATATGTGTGCAGAAGACATGTTAAATACAATAAAAAACAATATTTAGGTAATGTTCTATAATATTTTGTTATAAAACGACGGTTCGAAAGCGAAGTGCAATACAATACTTATATAGCCTAATATGGAAATGGCGAGAGGTCTTGTGCTGGCCACAACAGATTTTTTTAAATACATTGTAATATATAGAGTAACCTAATCGCAGAGGCTGAGGCACTAATGAAACCAGTAGACAAATTCCAATGTTTATAACATAGTTTGTAAATGACACATGTCAGTGTCAAAAATAAACAGTTTTAGTGACATTCTGATAGCTTTTTCTGGGATGTATATTTAATCTTTCTTATTGTTTTATTAATTAAATATTTGAAATTATAGGTAAAATTGTGGTAAAATGCATATATCCATTAGAAATACCGCCAGTCTTGTTAATGAATTGGAAGAATCTCTGACATTTAGAAACTTCCTCATACAAGGATATATATATATATATATATATATATATATATAATATATATATATATATATATATAATAATTAGAATTATATGTGTGCAGAAGACATGTTAAATACAATAACAAAATATTTGGATAAAGTTCTGTAATATTTTGTTATAAAACGACTTTTGTCGTTGTATATGAAGGTCTATCTCATAAGGACGACAAGTTTCTCGCTTAGTGTTTCTTGAGCTGCAAAATCCAAAACAAACGTGTTCTAATGCTAGTTTTTATTATTTTTCTTATCGTTTTAAAAACAAATATGATATTTTTATTATATAAGCAACTCTAATTCTCGTTTACTCGGCCCGATTTCGAGCTAATCTTCAAATTAGACCAGCATTATCTATTTAATTCATCGCATTTCTTTTAATAAAACAATTTATGTGTGTATGTAGTTTGGTATACTAGTAGAAACAATTTTCTCGTTGGTATATTTATTAGCGTTGTTAATAGAAACATAGTACTTTTGCTGTAGTAATAAACAAACTACAAATATAATTTCCTTCCAAGAAAATTCCAGGGTAATGAAGAGAAGCCAACCGCCGTATGATTTAGTCTTCAGGACGTCCGCAATTATTCCGGCAAAAATGTGAAGTAATGTCGCCCCGGGAGGAACTTCGCAAGTTTTAATTCCAAGGGAGGGGGGTACGGTGGGAAGGAGGGGAGGTAAACTACCCCCTCCATGCCGTATCGACACGCTGGAAACATCTCCCCCGTGATAACAATTTATGGAAACTGCGTTTTCTTTAAAATACGCCCTTTTAATTGCTTCAGTGAGAATTAGGCTCTTGGGACGGGGAAGGGTAGTTTGGTTAGGCACAATTTGGACACAGAAAAAAAATAGAGATGATGAATTGATTATAAAAAATACAATACTTTACAATATACATATACCTACACAAAGTGTCAATACTTCCACAAATACTTATTTATTTACAATTTGATAAAAATAAACAAGCCAAACAATGTATCAGCACAAATATTATAAGTTATAAATTAAAGATGAATGAATACAAAATATAAATTTGAATAAAATATTATATTTAATAAAATATTAAGAAAACAAGTGCCATGTTTTACAAGATTTCAGCGTCTGAATCAACCTTTCCGCAATCATCAGACACCAGCCATGCTCAGCTAGTAACCTTAGACGCATTTCGCTCTTGTTAGAGCTCATCAGTATGGTATGACTGCCGTCTCTTTGCAGAGACAATTAAATATAATATTTTATTAAACATTGTTTCACCTACCACCAAATTCACCAACCATTAATCAAGTCTTGATTCTCTGATCAACACTGATCTGTAAATCAAATTCTGGTTTACCTTGGAGATCAACAGTTTTAACAAAGCAACAGTGTCAAATTTTGTTGATCTGAGAATCAAATTTGATTCAGGGATGGTGAATTCGGTTGCTAAAGTTCGCTATTGTACTATTTCAATAGCTACCAGTGCTTTTTGGCGATTCTTCCATAGATGGCTCTGCATGTGGATACATTTCCCTCTTAAGTCAACTATCTTTTATGAGATGTTTATATCTTTCGCCATGCTCATTTGGGACTTGTCTGTACGAAGAGACGGCAGTTATACAATACTGATGAGCTCTAACAAGAGCGAAAGGTGTCTATGATGACATTTTATGATTATCAATATGAAAGAAAATCTTATTCCCTATACGGTTTGATTATACATTTTCCTTCATATTCAATAGATATAGAGTTATAGAGAGATTAAGAGAGACTAACTTTCAAAAATCAGTCAGCTTGGCTAAAATTATGGAAACAGCAGATATATTGAAAAATTCTAATTGACAGATGTCAGTGTCAAATGCAAACCCAAAGTGGAAAGTATAGGATCAGAAAGTAATTTAAGTGACAGAGTGTCCCTCGCAAGTGACTTGCAGTTTCAATGCCGGGTGTAAGAGGAAGGCCAAAGATAAGAAGGACTGTGTAGCAGGAGATGTGAGAGAGGAAGAACTGTGTGAAGAAGATGCATTGGATAGTATTGAGGAAGTGTCAAGTGCATTTTACATAATGTACTTTCGTGTTATAATTTTATTGGATTTATAGAATATTTTCAAAGGAACTTTCAGTATGGAATTTGTAAAAAATAGTGTGTTCGTGTTACAATTTTACAGGATATATAAAATCTTTTTCAAGGAACTTTTGTTATGGGATTTGTACAAAATACATCGAATTGACGGAAGGTCTTGTGCTCGCCACAACAGATTTTTCTTTTCTTTGAAACTAAGTTTCAAATTATCGTAAACGATACAAGCCCAACCCCAAATGTGTTCGCTTAAATTGCACTTGTGTTAGATCACTTGTTCTTTTTATTATATTCATTTCTCCTTCTTCTTTCAACTTATTTAACATGTTTCAAACAATTTGATGACTTTGTTCCACAAAATGCGTTCTAGTAGAAAATTTAATGTCTTCATCACTTCTACCGCTAATACCTACTTGTATTTTCTTCACATTCAGACCACGATTTTTACATTTTGTTAGATTCCAAATGTAGGTACTGCTAAATCAAAAGATTCGAGAATACTAATACAATTGTAAAAATATGTCATATTTATACTTAAAATATAAATAAATATATCATCACGGCATATTACCCATTTCTGGGCGTACCAGTATCTACAACACATGTAGACATCGGTAATGATGACGATATATTTTACCGTGTGGGCGCTTACCAGGCGTCACCTCACGGGCACTCATAGCTGTAGTGGTAGCACGCACTTTAGAATACTATAATAGAAAGCAGGCGAATACGATTTTATTTTTACGAATCTTGGTAGCAAGCACTTTAGAATTCTATACTCACTTTTTGATTCGGAAATTATTGGATTTTATACTATTAAAATAAGAAATATTATGACAGTTGTATATAATAAATGTATAAATTATATATAAAATGCCTTTGAATAGAACTGTGGCAAAATAATGACGTTACTTTGACACTTTCGTCTCAAGTCGTAAGCTTGCAGGCGAATATTTTGAGACACGCATGCTACCAAATTTTCACATCGTAGCGAAATGCGAAAACAAATGCCTCATTCGATAGAATTCTAAAGTGCGTGCTACCACTACTGGTGTGGAGAGTGCACCACAGGGGTCACTTTTGTGCCATTTAAAATTGGAAATATTTGGCGTCTGTCGGGATCGAACCCGGTTCCCCAGGTTCGCGACCAGACACTCAGGCACGCGGCCACGGGACTCCATACTTAAAATGAGTTTCCTAAATACCAATTAGTCATTTGCAACAGCCAATCACAGTTAAGAATTTTATATAATGCGTATTCCTAAGTAATTATTATGTGATTATTATGTCAACTTTCCTTGGATATTAATATTTGGTAAATACAAGAAAATAAGATCAAGTTCAAATTTAATTTTGTATAATCATAATTAGCAAAAATTCCTAGTGAGATTATTGGTTAAATACGAGCCTGTACGCTAGAGAAGAAGACCCCTACAGATCTACACTCTTATATCTTTGATATAGAATCTCGGTCTACTGATCGCCAACCTCAATTGAAGAGTTGTCACACCTTCTACATTTATATACCGTAACGTAGAGTTTTAAGGTTTATTTTTTAATATAATTACCCATGTTCAAATTTGCTACTACGCAGGAGGACCCCATTATCAGTAAAGTATATACTTTTCACACTTCCTTCAAAGTCTATCAAATTACTTCTCATCAACTCCTTCTTGTGCTCGTTCTGGTCGTCCATAAAAATTACCGGGGATGTGAAAAAGTGCAATAAATTCGTGCCCCCTCCCCCTCGTGCCGGCCCTGGTGCTAATGAGAACAAGCGTTGATTTGGCGTCTGGCGTGATTGCTTCCTATATCTCCCGTAAATGAAATTGTTCTCATATTTTCAAATTTGCCCCAACATTCACCGGCCATATAATAAACTGTGGTATCAAACTGATAAATGCAGGGCCGGACTGCAATGATATTTATATGGAACATTAGCGGGATTTTTCACAAAGAAATACAGTAGAAGATATAAGATATCTGTCTAATTTAATGGTAGCATTCGATACAGCGACCTGTAATTTGTAAGTTCGTAAATGTATAAGCTTTCAGTTTTAGTGTAACTGAAGTTAATATATTTTATGCACGGACGTATCATAATTTGACAATTATACACGTCAAACCAAATTATAACCTACAATATAAACAGGCAACATGAAAATTTTTTATTACAAATCGAAATTTTCATATTCTTTGATGAAAAATGAAAATAAATTTTGTGATATTTATATGGAAAGCACGGAGATACACAAAATAAAACTCAAATGACATAACTAATAAACTGTTGTTCTCCGCTTTCATAGCAACACTGGATACTGGATATACGAGGACAAATTCTTTTCGATACAATTTTTCTAACACTCATAATTTGAAAATTTTCGTCTGTGCATAAAGTTTTGTATGTACCACGAGCGTAACTTGCTTTTATGGCCTTTGACGTGTTTTTATCCCTCGGCTTACGCCTCGGGCTCAAAATCCCGCTGCAGGCCACAAAAGCCTCCTTTCCTTACGCTCTTAATACGTAAATAACTATTAATTGAAAATCAGTATGATATATGATGTCATATGTAAAATATTAGATAATTACTAGAATAATAAAGAAAATATTTTAAAGTTGGTATCACGAAAACTAGTTACTTTCATTTTCACAACCTGAGTTGACGTATGTATGTTTACTCATATTTGGTTTGGTGCGGATTACGAATTATATAATTGTAGTCAGGGGCGGATTGCCCTATCGGGCGATCGGGCAAATCCCGAAGGGCCGAGTGGTCCAAAGGGCCGGTTGGCCACCTTTAATTAAATAATGTAGTCAGAATATATTTAAAAATATAAATTTTGGACAATTACTCTAATATTTGGAAAACATGTTATTTTTTCGTGGAACTTCGATAACTCGAAATTGAATACGAGTATGCCAGAAAAAAATGGATATCTGTTGGAATAAAAAAAAATCTTCCTGCACATACATATAAATTTTTCGTCCAGTTTCAAAACTTACAAATCAAACCAAATAAAAAGAACTAGGAGTTTCCCCAAAATATTAGACTTAACGAAGTTCTGTTTCTGATGGATTCCAGTTTTCGGTTAAAGTTACCAAGAATTTCGAGTAATTTTAAGGTCGAGTTATCAAATAAAAATTATATGCATTTTTTACCCCAGGCAATATTGCCAATGTATTTCGTTCCAAATATTGAATACTAGGGTTTTTTTATGTTGGTATCATCGGAAAATTAAATTTTCAAAGCCAATCCTATTAGCCTATAGGCCTAGGCCGGTAACATGTTTCTGGACAATTTTGAAATACATGATATGATAATGTGATAATTTTCATAAATAAAAATTATTACACTGATGGATAAAAAAGTCAGACACTTTGATTTTTAATTTTTATTTTTGTCATTATCTCGAGAACTATCAGAGGTACGAAGTCGGCTTATTAGTGTAGCGTGAAATACAGTAGTGACAAAAAATGGATATCGCCATAAAAAGTGTCCTACAGAAATGCAAATCAAAATCTGGAATCATTTCATACACAGAAGTTTTCAAAAACAAAAAAAAAATATCTATAAAATTTACATATTTGTCTGTATCTAATGACCTATGTGTTTCTTCTGAATAAACAATACATTGCTGAAATGGCATTCTAATATAGGACAACTTTCGTCTAATTAACCGACATCGTAGCTCTTATAGTTCTCGAGATAATAACAAAAATTAAAAATTAAAAAACCAAGTGTCCGACTTTTTTTCAGCAGTGTACATATACGAGTATGTAATATATCATTTTCACTCTGAAAAGGGCCGGACTAAGAATAATCGCCCGGGCCGATTTACTTCTCCAATCCGCCCCTGATTGTATTGTCAATATGGATTCGAAAAGAGTACCATCAGCTAATTTTTCGCAAAATGAAACCAGATTATTAGTTGATATTTGTATAAAACATGAAAGTATAATAGAGAATAATTGTTCTAATCAAGTTTAATCGTTGTTGTAATCAAATTCGGTTATTGTTGTAATCAAGTACCTATAATCAATTATTACCAAGTTTAGTTATTTTTGTAATCAAGTATTTAAAATCAATCGTTACCAAATATAGTTATTGTTGTGATCATACATACATACATACATACATACATACATACATACATAAAATCACGCGTTTCCCACTTAGTGGGTTAGCAAAAACCCGACAATAATAAGAAAAGGGATGAAAGCAAGAACTCCACAGAATCACTTAACTCTTTAAAAACATTATTGTGACCGATTTTCGGTAGCGAATAACCGCATCCGGACCACAATAATAGTTACGCAACAATCATCTTAAGAAGCCTAAGGCAATAAATAATTAATATAAATCATATTTTATTCCTATTTTTTAATTGATCAATATTTATTTTGTCGCCATTGTAAATACAATTTTTTAAATGGCCCCAAAGAAAAAAAAACGTTTGGTGCAAGATCTGGTGGCATTGCAGACCACTCCACTTCTCCACCACGTCCTCTCCAGCGTTGGAGGAATACCTGGTGCAGATATAAGTGAAAATTTTGACGACTCCAATACCTGCAACCTGCAATTGTTGTGATCAAGTACCTATAATCGCTGTTATACTCAAGTTTATTCATTGTTGTAATTTGGAATTTGGAATTTTTAGTTCATCGATAAACGCGGCCCTGAATAAAATAAAAACATACCTACCTACTACCTGACACTTTTATGTTCGATTTCGGCGCGTATTAAATTTAGAATATATAACAGTTTCACAAGACAAAAGACAACCGAAATCCGTTAATAAATTCTGTGTCATCCCACTTTTCAAAATTGTCCATTCTAACTACTATGTACGTCGCAATTTTATAATCTTATCTTCTGCCTCCTGTGCTTCTATGAGATTATCTAATTCTTGTAAATCCATTTTTACGCACTTTTCTTTTCTTTTCAAAATAGTTACCAGCACCTCAAAGTTCCTATTAGTTTATTCTACTAATAACTAAATTTAGTAGCAAGATAAATTTTATTTTTCTACAGTCACCATAGAAAGTAGCCATTTACGCTCTCTTTTGTCAACGCAAAATGTCACTTTGCCGCTCATGCGCGACAAAGTAGAAAAAACGCTCGCTGTCCAAATTTCTAAATATACAATGTTGAGCAATGTCACTTGTCTACATTCTTAATGAAAATGTTTAGTTAGGAACTAATGGCACTGTAAATACACATTTATCACGTTCACAAGTCAATTTGACATATGTTCTGTCGGTATTTAACATAATTTAACAAAATGCCATACTGCTGTGAAAATGAAATAGGGCATTCATTTACAAAAACAAAAGTATAAATTGCTTAGATTAGATTGAATAAAAACTCAAGAAGGATGGAAAAGAACGATAAAATAAAATTAAATATAAAATAAATTGTGTGAACAGTTATGTTTAGTAATAGGAATGATTGTACACAGATGGCGGTAGGATAGTTGCGAGTCGTACTGACATCTGATCTCTAGTTAACTATTTATTTTGATTGCAATAAAGTTATTAGTTATTTCGTTACTTAAATAATTGCGAGAAGTCAGTCAATTCAAATTCCTTGAAATATTTGTTAATTTTTTCAGTGTTACAGGCGTGACAACTAACCACACATTTTGCTACAAAAACTCATCAAATCATCACAAATCCTTGCTTCCACGCTCTAATTTTGGTTTTTTTTTATGGAATAGATGGCTAATGTAACGATATAATCATTTAAAAGCCTTTTTAAGTGTATCTTTTGTATTAGCCAATCGTTATTTATTGAGCAGTACTGTAAGTATAAAGTGTACATTTTATTATTTTTTGTTATGCTGGAGGACCCCATTGTGGCGACTGTAGAAAAAATCTTGTGTGTGTTTCGAGCGCAAATGGACATTGTCCATTTCGAGAGAATGCGGCAACAATCTCTTAATCGACAATGTCGCATTTTGCGCTTTTAATACACAAATAGCTATTGTAGGTGGAAAAAATATTTAATAGTAGAATAAATTTATTAGGAACTTTAATAGGAGGGGGATATCACGGCCCTACTACTGCCGTACGGAGACTTTTTTGTATGACTGTAATTCTATCTTCCATGTCATTTATACAATGTATTGTAAACCAGATCTAATAATTTACATCTTAGCATTGCTAAGAATTCTTGAAATAGTTGTCCAATTCACACACCATTCTCATTCTTGTTTGATATTGCATCAGAATCAGATAATCTAAATGGAGTGTGTATCTATATACAGAACATTAAGTTAACTCCTTCAATACCCAACAATTCCTCTATAAATCTCCTCTTTGAATTGCGTTGGAGTTAAAAGCAAATACCCTAAGAGCTAAGATTCCCAATCCAAGGCACACCAAGATCTGTTCACCACCCCTTCTATACAATCGCACAATATCAGAAGACTCGGGAGTCGGGATGAGTTATACACATGACTGTAATATCGCTGTGCGGCCAATTATTAGCACTAACTAAAACTTGGTTTGAAATAGCGCCGACCTCTCGCAGGCTATGACGTCATAAATAATGAAAATGTGCGCGGTTGCCACATCGCTCGCGTTTACCTCCAAGTCATGCGGTTCGCTTAAATCCCAAGTTTATTGCATGCTTGGATGGAGAGAGATTCGGATACGAAGAAGAGATCTTAACTATACGGCGAAGCATACAAGCAGAGGATATGGTTTAGACCAGGGAGAATTCAGACCTAGAGGATAGGGTATAGGAGTAAGGGATGAATGGGGTCTTCCACCATAACAAAAAATAATAAAATATACAACTCAATAACTATAGTATATTTGAGAATGACTGGCAGTAATAAATCATTCTGTCAAAGACATTCCAGTGGCGCGCCAATAATTGTTTGCACAGGGATAGTCGAAATGACTAAATTGGATTTGATACCTCAGGGTTCGGTCATAGTTATGGACAACGCCAGTTATCATTCGCGAGTAAGTGAAAAACTTCCAACAAGTGCGTGGAGAAAACATGACATAGAACAGTGGCTATCGTCAAAAAATATTGATTTTGAGATGGGAATTGTCAAAACTGAGCTTTTGGCTATAGCTAAATTACATAGACATAAATTTATTCATCATGTTATTGATGATATGGCAGCGAATCGCGGTATTACTGTCCTTCGTTTACCGCCCTATCACTGCGAGCTCAATCCAATTGAATTAGTTTGGGCTCAAGTTAAAGGTGAAGTAGCGCGAAACAACACCACTTTTAAATTGGACAATGTGAAAAAACTTTTTATGGATGCATTAAAACATGTGACTGCCGATAATTGGAAAAACTGTATTCAACATGTCATAAAGGAAGAAGACCAAATGTGCAAACTTGACCATCTGATAGACGAAACGATCGAGCCATTTATAATTTCAGTAGGACAAGATTCAGAATCAGATTCTGATTTTTAATAATTTATGTATAAATATATAAGTATATGTAATGTAATATGTATATTTAATAGAAATATGACAGGTACCAATATCTTGACAACACACATGAAATAAGTATAAATTTTAGTATGTAACAAATAAAAATGTAAATATTGAATGTATGTGTGTAAATATTAAATGTATGCAATATAATAATAATGACTGAGAAAGTTATATATAAATATTAAAAACTTTTATTTTTAGTAAATGTATAAACAGATCACTCTACAAATCCTATCTACGTCTATGACACAGTCCGACAGGGATTATCGGACGGCATTTCTATTGTTCGACAAGTAAGTTTCGTTCCAGGTACAAAGCGTGCGGCTTATTTTGACCATCCTAGTGTAGTTACAACTGATTTTTCTGGTAGTTTTATTTGCCGCGTTGCTGGCAAAAATCCAATACCTACTACTCTTGCAAATAATAATTTATTAATGCCAGTCATTCTCAAATAGACTATAGTTCATATTTTCGTTGCTAGACTTCATATTACTCTATTTCACTAGCGAATAGGCAGAATAGAATAGTTTAGTACGGTACACTGCAATTTGCCTTAGCTTTTTGTGAAAAAGAGTGACAGTATTCAGTCTTATTATTTATGTTGGGCAGAAGTTTTAGGTATTTGTGAACTTAAGTGACGGGCGGTTAAGAATTAAGATGTGTATGATCGTCCCTCCCTTTTTGGTAACGAGAACTATAAACCTGCAGTTTTTCTTTCATCCTAAATAGCACCTACGTACTTCCTCATTTCCACCAATCCTACCTGCTCCTACAAAACCACATCTTGCTCCTGTTCGAATTGGTTGTGGTTAGTTTTGGATTTGCCGGTGGAGATTTAGGGCGGTGAATAAGTCGGGAGATATGAAGGGTGGGAGAGGATCGCATACCCGCACACACACCCACACACCCACAATAACTTATTGGTTTAACGAGCATCGCACGACGGGGTAATATCTGTATATGTTACCCGTGATTTGCTACATTGTGGGGATTGCAAAGGGATGGAGATGAGGTTGGGGAGGGGGATGGAGATAACGATAAAGAGGGGAGGGGATATTAAACGTCGAATATGATGTAGTACAAGAGCATGGACAACAAATTAGAAAAATAAACTTTCAAAAACAATAAACAGAAGATTATTTAAGATGACTAAAGAATCGGATATAATCCGGCAAATTGAGTGCATTTTTATTAGAAAATGGCATACCTGTACTAGATTAATGGTTGGAGACAATAGTGTCGCACCCAGAAATTTGGATAGGGGGTGCACTATAAAAAGACGAAAATTGTATTTTTTTAAAAGTACGACATAATTAAATACCCCAATTACAGAAGGCACGAGTGGGTGAACGACTGAGTGCTTGAATAAGGCTCGTGCAGCTACGTCATCAACATGGCGGCCAACAGCTGTTTGGAAGGTAAACATCTAGATATCAGCATATGATTTAACGTTGGTTGAAGCACGTTATCGAGTATTTTTATGTTTTATGCAATTTGAAATGGAAGTTTGGTTATTTTTATGATGTCTTCACATAGTGATTATTTATATAGCTTAGATGAGAGTGTACAGGCTAGATATTTGGAGAAAATATCACTAATTAATAATATAGACCCGTTTGTCATCGATATCGATAAGAAAATTTTTACAACAGACAAAAAAATTCCACAAATAATTTATATAGACATTTATAATGATTTGATTTAAAAAAAAGTGCCTTCACTCAAACAGAATTTCGAGCATATAAAAGCTTACATGCTTACAAGTTCTTCAAATGTGGATGAGTTAAAACAATTCAAACAAAAGGTAAAGAAAATATGATTTAACTTTTTTTAATAATTACTTATATCTAAAAATTATTCCATTGTAGGTGTTACATTCTCAGAGATTGAATGACAGCCCACTACAAGCGTGGTTTGTAGCCAAACAAGAAGGATAAATCTTATATTCCCATTGCAAATGTATAGCTGGATTAGGAGAAACTTGCAGTCATGTTGCAGCTTTAATGTTCTACATGGATGATATTGTCCGAAATGTAGAACCTGTCACTGTAATCGGAGAAAAATCATACTAGCTACCACATCTTCATAAAAAATATAAAACTACGGCTGCAGCTGAAGAGATGGATTTTTCTACCTATAAATCTAAATATGAAGTTTTACACGAAATACAGACAAAAAATGCTGAGGAAAGTAGAACATATTCGGATTTGAAAAATGAAGAAATGATGCAGTTTTTACAGACGCTATATGACAATAAAGTAGATGCTTCAATTTTATCTGTAACAGCACCATTTGAATGGAAAATGCAGAAAATATTCCTCGAAATATTCAGAATAAACATCTGGAATTAGATTTTTTTAAATAATATCATTTAACTGGAACAAGAGAGGATCTTCTTTAAAATGCGTCTAAAATACAAATATGTTTACAAAGGTAAGAAATTTATAATTGAATTGTACGGAATTTTACTACATTAAATTTATTTCTTTAGGAGGACTGTGAAGTTCTGGTTTATATGTAGAAAAGAGAGAATAACTGCTTCGATTTTTAAAAATGCATGCAGAATAAGTTTGGAGAAACCCTATTTATTTATTTATCACAATTCTATTCGGTGACATGTATTAAATTAACTATATTGTGTATTTTATAACCTTCCTTAGTAGATACTTACGTGAAATATGGACAATAAAAGACAATATCATATGAAATATTACAAACTGTAATTTGCGCCTATCTACCAAGTGCCTACCAAACAGCTGGCAGCAGCCATGTTGTGACGTAAGCTGCACGAACCTTATAGCTTTCTGTATATTATTTTCTCTGCTTTAGCTTTCATTTACATTGTTTATTTATAAAAATAGTTGACAATTTTCATTATAGGATATATGACAAAATATTTTTGTTTTGAATGAATTATTAATTCCACAAATGATCCAGAAAATTCTGCATTTCCGGTACGTATAGCTGAATAATTCGGCTATAACCGTATAAACAAAAAGTGGCCGAATTTGCCGAATACCAAATAATGACCGAATATGTGGCGCATATCTAATACTTTTGGTAGAATAGTTAGGTTAGGTTTATTTGTCTTTTGCTTAGATATTTTGTGTATTTAATGCAGTCACACCGTCACATAATTTAAACAGAGTTCCTTAAGTTTTCAATGTGAGTTACTTGTTAAATGAAAATAGTTTATATGTACCATTCCGTAATTTTGAATTCTTATACGATTTCAGAAACAAAAAAAAAATCTGTTGTGGTCAACAAAAGACCTTCTGTCAATTCGATGTATTTTGTACAAATTCCATACCAAAAGGTCCTTGGAACAGGTTCTATATAATATCATGTAAAATCAAACACGAACACATACTATTTATATTTTATAAATCCAATAAAATTATAACATAAACATACACTAAGTAAAATGCACTTGACACTTCTTATTTTTTAGCTTCCTCTATTTTATTAGAGGTAGCTGTTTCCTCTTTTCTTCCACTCATTCCTGTCCAACACATCTTCTTAACACAGGCATTCCTTTCAGTCTTCTGCGATACATGACATACCAATGTTTGATCCTATACTTTCCATATTTTGTTTTTTACTAGCAACAGACATCTGTCAATTAGATTTTTTTTAATATATCAGCATCAGCTGTTTCCATGATAAATAGCAAAGCTGACTAATTTTTGAAAATTAATTGTAAATGTATAATCAAACTGTATAGAGAAGAATATTTTCTTTAATATGTATAATAACAAAATGTCAAAAAACAATATTTAACTGCGTTTTTTTAAGAAAAACTGTTAAAAACTTCAAATAAGGGTATTTCCGGTGGATTAATTATAACCAAAATCTAATCAACTCTTCATATGGATGTACAGAAGAGAAATACGAAAGAATTATAATTTGTAGTATTGTAGTATTGGAGTTATCATCGGAGAAAAATTTGTCACACACAGACATACATACATACACACACACACACACACACACACGGACACACACACACACATACAGACATCATCTTAAAAATGGTATATTCGTATTGTAGAGACCCTAAAACGTGCTTATTCATTAAAAACTCACCACCGAATTTTTTGACCAAAGACAATACCTTCCTTACCTAAAGGTGACGGAAGGTAATTAATGCTTCTCCATATTCGTCATGAAAAGATAAACTTCCCTGCCTTGATGTGTAAATAACTATAATTCGAAGTGAAACTCCAGAACCGCTTAACCAGCATAATATTAGGCAAATTTCTTTCCCGATCCCTACAAGCCCATCACCCTTCCATCTTGTCCACTGCTCCCCTTCCTCCCGACCATCCTGCACTACCCCTCCTCCTGGTGTGAAACTATAGCAATAACCGGTGCGCTAATCCCGGGCGCAATTACCAGGCGGCGACGCCGTCCATTGCTGTAATGAGCTCGTAGCGGCTGATTGATACAACGACCACGGCTACGGCTACGGGTACGGTACGGTACGGCTAGAGGCTGGACGCTAGTGTCCGACCGCCAGACACTAACGGCCCGACAGGATAGTGAGCTACAGGATGAGGATGGGGGTGCCATGGAGCGAGGGATTAAAGGATGTTGGATGAGGGATGCACGTGCAGTGAAGGTGGAAGGGGGGATGGAAGAGTTAAAGGATACAAGAGAAGAAGTTGAGGACAATTTACCGATTAGTGTTTTGCTTTGCAAGCCAGGGGAAACTTGTTTTACTGCTGAAAGGAGGAAGTAACCTGCTTGAGGTGTATTGTACAATATTTGATATTTAGGAATACGTAGTTAAACAAGCCTTAAGTCTTATAGTTTTTGAAGAATCGTTCTTCCAACATTCACACACACATGCACACAAATACACACCCACGCACACAGACATCATCGTAAAATTGTTAAAATCGGATACTACTAGTAGAGATGCATTCGGGCGGGCCGGGCCGGGCTTTGAGGTTTGGATCGACTCGGCCCGAAAATAAAAATTACCGGCCCGACTCGAAGATCGACTCAACAAAAAAATTAGCTAACCCGGCTTGAAAATTGACTCGAAATCGGGCCGGGCCGGGCCAAAGCTCGAAATTGGGTGCATCCGGCATTCCTAATGTTGATTTTTATGTTAAGGCAAAATGTTTAACTTTTTTCGTGTCGAACTTATAAAAAACCTCTACATTCTTATAACTTTCAACATAAGTAGTTAAAAGAGAGACCCTTCTAGTGTAAGTTTGTTATAAAAATTACAGACCTACGAGTATTTAACACTTTACCAAAGAATTTAAACAACTTTTTCACAAATCTTATATAAAGAAATAGAATTTTAATTATATAAGGATTTTTTTTTCTAACTTTGTTTCTGCTCAAAAATAGGACAAGAAACCATTATGGTAGGAACAATATATATACGAGTAATAACAATCCGACATTCCTAATTTTGATTTTTATGTGAGGCGAAATGTTTAACTTTTTTCGTGCCAAATTTATAAAAAACCTCTACATCCTTATAACTTTCGACATTAGTTAAAGTTGTTAAAAAAGAGACACTTCTAGTGTAAGTTTGTTATAAAAATTACAGACTTACGAGTATTTAACACTTTGTTTCTCAAAGGTGGTCGAAAATTTAAACTGTTTCACAAATCTTATACAAAAAGAAATCATTTACATAAGGATTCTTTTATCTAACTTTATTTCTACTCAAAAATAAGACAAGAAATCATTATAGTAGAAATAAAAATCACTTTTATTTAATTATACGAATAGTAACAATAGTAATAATAACAACATGACAATAGCATTATTATGCTTTAATGAATAACCTTGAATTTTTGAAGTAAAATAACATTTTTATTATTAAGATGTCAAGTATGTTGTTATTAAATCATTTCGACCCTTTTCAACTTCATCCATTTTCATTAAAATATTAAGGAAATTGTGCATTTGATTGAACTATAAGATTTTTCGGGCCGGCCCGAAAAGCTCGAATTTTCGGGTCGGGCCAAAACCAAGAGTCCGATTCGCCTCAACTTTTGCAAATGATTAGCCCGATTTGGCCCGATAAAAAATATCTTCGGCCCGGTTCGATGATCGACTCGAAATCGAGGCGGGCTTCGGGCCGGGCCGGGCCATAGCTCGAGTTCGAGTGCATTTCTAGGCTTGAAATCTCAAACTTTTAAAATTTCAGACTTGGCTTTGACTTTTCAAAAAAAATAAAAATTCATGATGCTATTATCTGACGTGGCGACATGTACCACCTAAATGCTAGTAAAATTGTTAGTAAAATATGCTGAAATTCTGTAGAATTAAAAAGTATTCATTATATCATCAAAAAACTGCAGCGATGTACAAAAGTTGAATTTTAATTCAAAGTATGACAGCAACTTTATTTATTTTTATATATTGTCCGTCGATTCGTGTAAAAATTTAAACACCAATATCAATATGAAAAACAGATAAACTACTAGCATTCATCCTAGGCCTTACTCCATTCATAATGCATACACTTTTAATCATCGAATTCCTCCGCATGTCCATCGTACATTCCTTCAGCCCACAAGTACTTCACCCCCCGCCCCCTCGCAAGGCAAGGCAAGGCACCCCCCTCATCTACGTGCACCTCTCCTTCGCCTTTATTTAGTGTGGTGTTTGTGGATATTTTTATCTGGCTATCTTTCATTTCCCGGTCGGATGCTATCTGGTGTCTCTATCTCGCTCATCTCATTTCGCAGTCGGCGTTAAGTGTGCGCGTACATCGCGGGTTATTGGGACCTGGGGTGAGATAAAGCCAACAGTGGGAGGGTGGTCGTGGATCATCCCCGAACGGGAGAGCAGCGGAGAAGAGAAAACAGGAAAGAGAAAGATGAGGAAGTGGAGAGGATGGGATGGGAAGGATTGGTTTGTGAAGCAAAAGTCAAAGAGGGAATTTCTAACAACAATTTTGAATGCCAGTGATATGACATCTGGTGTAGTTCTTTTGTACAAATGACTTTTAAATCCTCCGTATTAATACTAATTGTTGCGTTTCAAGCAAATATAATTTCTTTTCAGTGTACATTATATGTCTATTCAGTGTTCATTATTATAAGTTAAATAAATAATCATCACGGCATATTACCCATGATTGGGTGTGCCAGTATCTACAACACATGTAGTCATGTAGACATCGGTAATGATGACGATATATTTTACCGTGTGGGCGCTTACCAGGCGTCACCTCACGGGCAGTCATAGCTGGTGTGGAGAGTGCAGCACAGGGGTCACTTTTGTGCCATTTAAAATTGGAAATATTTGGCGTCTGTCGGGATCGAACCCGGTTCCCCCAGGTTCGCGACCAGACACGAAGAGAAAAAATAAGTGTGGCATGAAATAATTTATATTGTACAGGGTGGAACAAATCGAGTTCTGTATATGAAAAACTTTCTATTAAGCACGCTACAGAAAACTGATGTATGTCTTTATGAGCCAACTTTTTGAGACAACTTTAATAGGCGCCACAGGAATTTTCGATTGTCTTTTGTTTTTAAGCTGCCAGCTAAAACTTTATTTTCGCTTATTTTGAAAATACCTCATATGTCGCTTATTATGACCGAAATTTTAACGGAAATAACATACATACATACTTACATATATACATACTTACATACATACATACATACATACATACATACTTACATACATACATACATACATACATACATACATACATACATACATACATACATACATACATACATACAGACAGACAGACAGACAGACATCATCTTAAAACTAGTAAAATCGTAATCTAAGAATCCTAAAACGTGCTTATTCATTAAAAACTCCTCAGCGAATTTTTTGACCAAAGACAATACCTTCCTTACCTAAAGGTGAAGGTAAAAACAGTACAATAATACATAAAAACATTAACTATATGTTTAACAACATTACTAATTGCAATATATTTCTTCTGTTTCAGAATGAAATTTCCGAATTCAGTGTCCAAAAGGCTTCCAGAAACTGTGGAGGAGACCTGCAAAGGTAGGATTTTGATATGAATTTATTTTTGCAAAAATGGTTTGAAAAATGTTTGGTTAAAATTATTTATTCAATATAGTTATTTTCGTAACAAGTTATGAAATATACCAAATATCATGCGAGTGTAAATTGACGCACGACGCTTAACGGAGTGCAAGTCAATACACACGAGCTAAGATATTTGAATTTCATACAAGTTATGAACATTTTTTTTAGACGAACATAAATAAATTTAACTTTTTTTCAAAATTGTTATTTAGGTTCAAACGTACTGACAGCTGACAAATTAATAATGTATACATATAGCCAGAAATAATGACATAGTAACCTAGCAACCGTGTCAACTATTACGATATGAAATATATCGTAACACTAATGTCATAAGTTCAACTTTCAATGTTAGGATACTACCTTGATATGTCATACTTATTACAATGGTCGTCTAAAAAGTACTTTTATTATCAATTTCAAGTACATCTTCAAATATGATTCAAAGAAAGCTTCTATAGTGTAAGCGTGTTATACAAAATACAGCCATTTGACACTTTGTTTACCGAAGGCATTCGAAATTTTACACACCTTTTTTTTAACAAATATTTTGCTATCATTTATGTAAGGGTTAATTTTTTCGAAGTTTATAAGACAAGAAATCATATGAGTAGTAACAAAGGTAAGAATATCACAATAGCATTATAATACTTCAGTGAATAACGTTGAATTCTTAGTGTAAAATAACTTCAAATTGTTTTCTTTATTTATTAAGATTTGAAGGATGTTGTTATTAAATCATTTTAATCCTTCTAAATCCATCCAATTGCATTAAAATGTCAAGGAAACTTTACATTTAACTAAGTTTTTTTGGGCCGGCTCAACAAATCGTCGGCTGATTATTGGAATGTACAAAGTCCACTTTTTGGAAAAAAAATGATATAGTCAAATTCGGTTTCCCAGTATTTTTTTTGTATCATGGCCAGTAGAAAGAACATCAAATTCAGTACTTCTTGTACTTGCTTATAGTTTTGTACCATGTCCCTTAAAATGGCATACACTAAGAATTGTTTTGAATCAAGTCCAGAGCCAATCAGATTTCATAATTTTGTCACGTGTTTCTGGACAGTACAGTAAAAATAATAATAAAAAGTGTGGACATGGTACAAAAAGTCTCTTTATTGGATTTTTTTATTAATTTCTATATTATTTTGAACCATGTCCAACTAGGTCCTTCATATTTCGAAATTATTTAAAAATTATAATTTAATAAATTTCATACGAAGTCAAGGAAAATGAAAGTATACTAACAAAAAAAAAATCAACATGTGTATTTATTATCCATTCTTTACAATAAAATTTTAAATGTTTTAAAGCAGTTTTTCTTGAAAGTAATATTTATGGACATGGTACATTCCAATATTAGGCTGACGAAATGATTGGCCGAATTCGGCTTGAAAAAAAATATATTGGGTCCGGGTCGTTGATCGACTACGGGCTTCGGGCCAAAGTATTCCTAATCCGGAAGTTCTTCGCTGTATCCTTGGTATTATACTTTAGAAAACAATTGTCAAAATTAAGTATTTTGTTTAAATCATCGATGTATTGTCTCGTATTCTTCTCAGTTGCTCTTCATTTTCATCCAAAACACAACAATAAATAACAAAACACATTTCATCAAACAATATATTGCCGCCAAAGCACACCTTACCCTTTCTATTTGCCATTTATATTTGTAGCTATAAAGTGTATAAAGCACCGTTTACACATACACTTACCCCGTACATACTCCTCGGTTTCATACAAGCAATTAAAGCCATTGTGGCGCCCGAGTCTGTAATGTCGCGTCGCCGCGTTCAAAGCGTCGATCTGACCCAAGCGTCGGTCGGACCCTCAACCTTTCTTATTACATCCAAGTAACATAAACACTGCCTGTGATTCGGTCGTTCTGCATCTAGTAGCCTGTGAATGTTAACACGGTATAAGGGAGGGATTTTATGTCACAAATATGTAAAGGTGGGAGGTTATATTTTGAATTAATTAATGTTTTATGGCAATAAAATACAAGGATATGAAAGTCATATATGCCTAGATTAATATGTGATCAATTATTGGAAGAACATAAAATTCTCCATGTAATAAACTTAAAAAATTGATTAGGTATATCTTCTATAGATTTATGTTTGGTAAGGAATTTGATATTCGCCTTCTCAAGGTGTATTTGAATAAAACACTTTTATTACAGATGTATTGTTGAACGTTTCGAGAGACCTACTGCTCTCATCATCAGCGAGTTATTTATTGTGCTTTACCTTGACTTGAGTCATGCGTGGAGCTTGTTTGCATTCTTCACTGCCATACTAATTTTAAGGAATAAAACTTGATCACATTTCCAATTTGAATCTTAAGAGCATTGCCGGTCGCCCAGCGAAATCAGTTTTGAGGCTTGTATGACACTAGTGCAGACAAACTTTTAACGTTCCCCCACTACTTTTAAGATACGCTAAGTTTATTTTTCTTTGTCTGCTTTTATATGTGTTTGTCCTTGTTTAAAGCATAAGGGGAAAACTCAGCCCGTGTTGTGAATCAAATTGTTAGAGTGAGAGAAGAGATATGTGTAGTAGAGGAGGAACATATTCTCCTAACACTTTCTCCTCCATAGTCCATCGTTCCGATTTCTGAAATAAGCGGCAAAAAGGGATTTAGTAGAAATCAAATCACAGCTAAACTAATAGAGATAATTTAGATTTTTTTCACAGACTTACTCCTAAAGGTGGGCGCTATGGGGGTGACCCAAATATTATTTGTATAAAGTACAGTTTTCAGGTTAAAAATAAATTTTAAAATGGCCATTTTCCAGATGTATTTTGAACTAAATTTAAATGGAATAGAAATTAATAATTATGCAAAATAATTAGTCAGCCCCATACATTGATCTATCTACTATACAATGGTATCAAGTTTGAAGTTATAACTTAATATTTACGAGTGTAGTTTGATTTCTACTAAAGTGCTGTTTTGCGTCATCCCTATCTTGAACATTTTAGAAGTGTAGGATAAGATTCCTCATAGAATGAAATAATAGATATAATTGGAATTATTTTTGTGTACAAGAAATATTAAATTCAATACTTATGTAACAAAACGGAAATAGCGAAATGTATTGTGCTATGGCAACAACAGATTTTTTTGCCTCTCGCTAAGAGAGGTAGGTATTGGAATCATGCTAAAAATCACACATCCAGATTTTAATGAATAATCACGTTTCAAGGTAACTAGAATCCGATTTTAACATTTTTACAATGATGTCTGTGTGTATGTGTGTGTGTGTGTGTGCGTGTGTGTATGTTTGGATGTTGGAGGGACGATTCCTCAAAAATCTATCAGCCCGATTCACAAAAAAGTTTAAGCTAATCCTCATTTTTGGATTAGTGAATTCTATTCTATTCCGGCATTTACAATTTAATTTTCATGATATTATCAATAAAAGTAGATACTAGGAATAGATTAGACTGTATTTTAAGATATAAACTGTCATAATTAGAGTAGAATTCGCTAATCCAAAAACGAGGATTAGCTTAACCTTTTTTGTGAATCGGGCTGTATAAGACTTAAGACCTGTTTAACTACGAATTCCTCAATCTGACATTCCTGAGAAGAGCTGAAAAGATTTTGATAACATTTAGACAACCGGAATTAGTAGTTTCTAAATAAAATACTTCTAAATATTATTTTTTGAAAATTTTTGTTATTACTAATATTAAAGAACTTAAAATTCTACATATCGATGGCTTAACTGTAATACCGCGTAAGTGAATAATACCTGGTTTTGCAGGAGAGCAAAAAAACTGTTTTATTTTTAATTTGTTTTAATATATAATATGTTAATACATAGATATGATTTAAGCCCGCTCAAATTTTCTTTACATACTAGGTATTGTTCATTCGAAGCGCACAATGATTCTACGCACAGTGGTGTAAATAACTCAAAAATTCAAAAAATGTCAGATACGTGGTATTGCAGTTAAGCCATCGATATGACACATTAATTTTTTTTATTATATCTTCTATAGATTTAGAGATAAAGACGCTATAATATATAGAATAACGGGATGTAATAAGTCGATTAGGCTAAACTACACTAAAGAAATCAGTTGACAGATTCAAATGTTTATTACACAATTTGTAAATGACAGATGTCAGTGTCAAAAATCAAAAGTTTTAGTTACATTCTGAAAGCTTATTCTGGGAAGTATATTTAATTTTTCTTATTGTTTTATTAATTAAATTATTTGACGGCAAGTATAGTCATAATTATTGAAACCTACGGCTTTTACTTTTCCAAATCATCCATTTCTATAGATTTAGAGATAAAGACACTATAATATATAGAATAATCGGAAGTAATAAATCGCAAAGGCTAAACCGCACTAAGGAAACCAGTTGACAAGTTCAAATGTTTGTAACATAGTTTGTAAATGACATGTCAATGTCAAATATCAACAGTTTTAGTGACATTCGGAAAGCTTTTTCTGAAAAGTACATTTAATTTTTCTTATTGTTTTATTAATTAAATATTTAAAATTATAGGTAAAATGCATATATCCATCAAAAATACCGCCAATCTTTTTAACGAATTGGAAGAATCTCTGACATTTAGGAACTTCCTCATACAAAAAAATAGATATAATTAAAATTGTATGTGTGCAGAAGACATGTTAAATATAATAAAAAACCATATTTGGGTAAAGTTCTGTAATTTTTTTGTTACAAAACAACGGTTTGATAGCGAAGTGCAATACAATACTTATATAACATAAAATGGAAATGGCGAGAGGTCTTGTGCTGTCCGCAACATATTTTTTATTTTGGAAATAGTCGTCCAAATAAACATTTCTAGACTGCAGGTACCGAATATTTTCTCTTTCCTTCATCAATTTCTAGTCGATCATCGTTACTCCATTTATATTTTAAAATCTAAATTATAAATGGGCTACTTGCGTACCTTTTTTTATTTCATATTTTTGAAGAGCAAGTAAAAACTTGCTACCCCTATTTTTTTCTTTTGACAAAATTTTTATTAATTAGCCAGAAAATAAATAATGAAATTTGATTATTAGTATTTTAGTTTGTTTTTTTCGTATCGATATTTTAAATTACATGTAACTACCTATGTGTTTATTTGTGAAGTAATTAATATATTTGAGAGCCCAGAGAGAGCAAAATGTCAAATTCAAATTAAAACTTTCTCGCACGCAATGCCATCTATAAGTTACATTCTTAAACATGGTTCTCTTCCTCAGTTCAATATAATGACGTCACAGAAAATTTTCTTTCTTAATTTACTAAAAAACAAACAACTTTTTTAAAATAAAATTTATATTTTTATATATGTTTTCAACATAACATTACGTATATAGTGATAGAAATCGGATTTTCAGTACCATGCAAGTAGCCCATTGTAAATCCGTAAATCAAATTTATCATATAAACCAGCCTTTAGTCATATGTAGTTATCCTACCAACATATCAAGATGATTCTGGTTCCAAAATAAACTTCAACATAAATCCATTGCAATCAATTCAATAATTATCAACTCCCTTATCCTCCTATCTATATGTAGTCCTCCCTTATAACAAAGTGACCACCCCGCCTCCGCCCCCATCCCTTGCGCCTTGCACCGGTCCGCTTTTACGGCGTCATCTCGGACGCTGAAGTTGTAATCTGGTTTGTAACGACTGCGGGGCCCGGTCGCCACGGCGACATCTGCCGCCCATGTCGCGTGTTTACGACCCAGAGTGGTTGTATTAACACATCCCGGCATATCACATACGCGGGGAAGGGGGTGGGGAAGGGGGTAGGGTTTATTTAAAGATGGAAGGTGGATGGTAAAGGAAGAAAGAATAAGAGGTATAGGAAAAAGATAGTTAATAAGTATTATGAATATGTGTTACTGGTAACTGTTATCGTAAATTAAGTAATGTATAGTATTCTTCTCGTAAGAATGTCGTTGTACAATAACAAAGGTATGCTTCTTGACGATATACGTCAATGAAATATGGGCTATCCAGCGAATCAAGCAGTTTACGTCATCGTTTAGGGATTTTTGAAATTTTCTTTATTTTTACCTCCCGCTACCCTAGGTAAGGGAGGTATAGGGATCGTGCTAAAAATCGGATATAGAGATTTTAGTGAATAAGCACGTTTTGATGTCCCCAGAAACCGATTTTAACATTTTTACAATGACGTCTGTAGGCATGTATGTGTGTGTGGATCTTGTGGACACGATTACTCAAATACTATCAATCAGAAATATTTGAAATTTTGTATATCCATTCTATACTAATGTGGGAAGAGCTCATTAGTTTTTAGTGTATATCGGATAACCGGAAGTATCATTTATACAAGCTTTTAACATTTTGTCTTGTAAAAAATTCTATGAATATAATTTTTTAGCAACTTTTACCAATACAAATTGAATATAATGGCACAATCTTCAATTCTACGATAATAGCATTTAGTAAATAACTCGAAATAACTTTATATTATATTATAAAATAATTTATTTGTGTACATCACTTTGCCTCTGCGTCGAACAAAAACAAGACTTTAATAACAAATTTGACATATTTAAACAAATGTCACTGTCACGAAGCAATTTTCATTATAATTAATAATGAAACCGTGTTAAGAAGAATTTAGTAGTTTAAATATGATTCTAATGAAATTAAGGAAACCAGCTGACAAATTCTAATGTTTATAACATAGATTGTAAATGACAGTTTTGGTGACATTATGAAAGCTTTTTGGAAAGAACATTTAATCTTTCTTATTGTTTTATTAATTGGATATTTAAAATTGTAGGTAAAATGCATATATTCATCAGAAATACCGCCAATCTTGTTAATGAATTGGAAGAATTAAATACAATATCTTAGATGTACCTACTATTCGTAAATAATTGAACGGGTGTTTTTCCTTGTAAAAATATTATTAAAATAAATTGACAAAAACAAAAACAAAAATACTGTTGTAAAGAGAAAAAACGCTCTATCAAATGGTAGAATAAAATTAACATGTTCCCATTTAAAAAAATTACGCGGACAAGCGTAACTCAAAAACAAATGAAGAAAAAAAAATTCAAGTATTCTCAAATGTAGATCAAAATTTCTTAAAAAACTTTTGTATTGAACATAATTTCCTAAAATGAATATTAACGACAATAAATCGCCGTCTCCATACTTTTAACTAACCCTGTATGTCATTAAAAGGAAATGGTGAGAGGTATTGTGCTGGCCACAACATATTTTTTATTTATAACTCAAGTATGTATAATAGAGTTTTTGTAGTCATATAATTGTAGTTTCATGTATTTTGACAACTATTTAGTGATGTATAGAGAGCGATGTATAGAACTTTACATATGGCTGAAAAAGATGTACAATGAGTACGAACGTATGCGCAGTATACTTTAACTGAGAACTTCCGTATTGTTAAAGGACAGAATATATATTCTATCCTTTTATGTTGGAGCATTATTCTAACAATAAAAGAATAGGAGACACTTGGTCCATTAGTTTAAAGGTGGATGGGAAATACTTAGCGATTTGGGCATCGGAAAACAGATACCTAGCTAAGTAATTCCTAAATCGAGATAGGCAATGCTTAGCGGTTGGTGAAAATGAAATTTTGCTAGGTAATGCCTATGTGGTGCACATCGGGTACATAGGCATTACTTAAATTTTAGGAATCGGTGATGAAATCGGCCATTAGCGTTTTCTTAGGTAGAAGAATTCTTTATCACTTGGTCCACATAGAAGTGAAAAGCCCTCATACCCCATCCATTATCCTAAATATTGTCACATACCCCTCATATATTTCCCTTTCCCTTCCCTCTTGCCAGTTTCAACTTGGCTTAATTACAGAATAAATAACAATATTTGAGTTTGCATTTATCTGCTTGTACACTAATCACTGTATACTCTGGCTCTCTGTGAGATAAGACGGACCACGTACACGTACGTATGTAGCTCTGTATCTAATAACGCGACAATTGTGCCCGTGCCCTGCCTGTTCGGCCATATTAAACCTTCCGTAAATACTGTAAATCAAGATCGGGCGGATTTGCCGCGTAGGCTACGACTCTGGTCACGAGGGAGCCGACGCGATACCAACACAAAGTGTAATTATAAGCTTTTAAACCTCTATATGACATGCTTATAAAATATAACGGAGATAACTTCCATCAATGAAAGGAGAGGACAATGCTTGGATTTAAACTAAAGGGATGGGGTGGGGGTGGGGGGCAATTCATTGATATTACGCTGACCAAAATGATATCATGGTGAAAATAGCGGAGGGATTTTGTATAAATTATAGCAATGAAAATTATTGGAGTAAGGTTTTCAAAAGAGAATTTTATTTAGAAAAGTAAGCAGTACCAAGCTCTAATAGTCCAGTCAATAGAGGTTTTTACTAGTGGTGGGATCCGGATCCGGATAGTTTCGGTTTCGGATCCAAAAATATCCGGATATCCAGATAATTGAATGTTGAACTATCCGGATCTCGGATCCAAATCTCAGTATCGGATTTTGAATCCGGATCTGAGTATCGGATTTTGAATCCGGATCTGAGTATCGGGTTTTGGATCCGAATCTGAGTATTGAATTTTGGATTCGGATCCGAATATGAGTATGAGTTTCGGATTTTAGATATGGAATTTCAGTATGCGCATCGGTTCTCGGATTCGAGTACCTATTCTCAGTATTGAATCAGATGATAATATTTAAATGTATATTATCATGGAGTCACAAAACCAAATAAATTTGATTATGAAATAATCCACTATACATTTTTGTTTGATGTAGTTAATAGTCGGTATATTTGCGATGTAAAACTTTTAGCATCCGCTAAGAAGGAAATTCCTCGATTCCACAGAACTATAAGTAGGTAACAAAAACTATCCCTTTTATGTGAAACACATGCACGATATAAATAAATAGGTATTTCGACACCTGCAATGAACCTACAACCATTATTTCTCAAATTTAATCTTAATTTCGTTTTCTTTGAAGTATTTGTTATTTTGAATGTTAAAATTTTAGAACTACAGAATTTTCAATATTCTAAGAAAAATTTGCACCAACTACCTGGCTATTTTAGAGGGGTATTATAAAATTTATTGCTGTCTCTACAACCGTCTACATTCAAATGTTTGCCTTTACTTTCAAAATGATGAAACGGATCCAGATTTAAAATTCGGATCCGGATCCGTGAACAACACATCGAATCCGGATCCGAATAGGATATGGTACCCAAACCAGGATCCAAATCCGAATTAAATTTACGGATATCCGCTTCAATATCCGAACATCGGATATCCGAGGAACCGGATATATTTAAATCCGGGTACTCGGATCCATGTTTTGTCGGTTCTTCACAGCACTAGTTTTTACCCTACAAAAGTGGGGAAAAAAATGAGTTTTTCGCTATTATCTCGAAAACAGTGGCACGTATCAAAGTTTTACAAGGATACAAATTTAAAGTTCGTTACTTTTTGTACAAAAAGAGTTCTTGCATTTTTTACCTAGGATGAACTCTCAAAGAGTTATGTTCAAAAATAGGTAACCAGAACAATAATTTATGAAAGAAGATTTAATTACTCAAAACATACACAATATTAATTTTTTAATACTTAGTCTATTAGATTTTGTTATCTGTAACAGTTTACGTTCGTCTTGGCATCAAAAGAACTAAATTATCGATGATTTTTAAATAATTTTTATCAGCGCTTTTTCACTAATTCACCAACCACTAAAATTTGAAACATCTGCTAATCAGCTTAGTGTTCATTTTTTCTTCTGAATTTTGAACACGATTAAAGATAAGCTTTACTATGCATTTAATACGTGCTGAAATTTCAGAAGAAAAACAGAAAACTAAGCCGATTTGCAGATGTTTAAAATTTTAGTGAAATTTCACATAAGTTTAAATTGTTAATAATTCGTTAACCGCTCATCGGAGCAAAAATCGTTTAACATGATATTAAGGCGAATTCCAAATAAATTAAAAATTTTAAACCGCGTTACCGTATCTTTAACCGTGTCAGAGTGGTTGATGAATTCGTGAAAAAGCGCTGACAAAAATTATTTAAAAATCATCGATAATTTACTTCTTTTGCTTTCATCGTTTGTTAATCTATATTTAACCGTGTATGAGCGGTGCATAAAAATATGAAAAATGTACTAAATTATTTGGTTTATATTTTATATTATCATGCTACACTCATACACGGTTAAAGATAGAATACGGGACGCTGGAATTCTATATTCACAATGAAATTCTCTTTCTTTTCATGTCAGGCATGATTTTCTTACTTCATCGGATCTCGAGTTACAGACAGTTGAAGTTACATGATTTTTCATCAAAATTTTGTATTATTGAAAATACACAAAATTTCGATGAATAAATCATATGTAACTTCAAATATCCGTAACTCAAGATCCAGTGAAGAAAAAAAATCATGCCTGACACAAAACGAGAGAATTTCATGCTGAATATAGACTTCCATCGTCTGTTATTCTATCTTTAACCTTGTATGAGCGGTGCATAAAATATGAAAAATTAACTAAATTATTAGTTCATATTTTATATTATCATGCACCACTCATACATTGTTAAAGATAGAATAACGGACGATGAAACTCTATATTCAGCATGAAATTCTCTTTCTTTTCATGTCAGGCATGATTTTATTATTTTATCGTATCTCGAGTTGCAGCCGTTTGAAGTTACATGGTTTTTCATCGAAATTTTGTGTATTTTTAATAATAATAATAATAATAATAATAATAATAATAATAATATAATATAAGTACATGGTGATTATGTTGAAAAATATTGACCTCTGATTGGTCAAAATGCATACCGAGCTCACAATAGTGCTCTGTATAGTAGATTATTTTACTGTGCACAGTGTTGCCAACTCGTGGGAAATTTCCCTTTTCGTGGGAATTTTTACCAAAAATAATGAAAAAGGGAATAAAATTAAAAATGAGGGAATTTTTACAATTTTGTAGCAATTTATAATTATATGAATTTATGTTTAAATAATATTTGTATTCAATCAGATCTAATCCAAATGAACAAATTTAACTATGAACACGTATGTGAATTATCACTTTTCAGACTTTCACATACACAAAACCAACGAAACCGCTCAACACAACGCATGCGTACTTCATTTCACGTAAGAAAATAGTGACGCGAAGATAGGTACAGTTTGATCTTGTTTTTTTATTGGATAATACTCCGATATTTCCAATCACACAAGATCAAACTGCATCTATCTTCTCATCATTATTTTCATAAGTGAAATGAAGGATAGGAATTTTAAGAATATTTCTTCCTGTAAATATTAATAAAAATAAACATAAGTTATGGTTCGCTATCATAAAAAAAAACACTTTTTCTAATATCCCTACTCACTGTTGAGTAGTAACATGGAAAAAAAAATGGGAGGGAATTTTTGTCAGAAAAAGGGATTTTTTTCAGACGGAAAAGGGAAAATCCTTAATACACGGTTGGCAACACTGCTGTGCAAAGCATTCAGTAGAAGTAGCAGGCGATGCATGTCTTTATTCTAAGAGCAAACACTAACGGCCGATTTCACCACCGATTCCTAAACTGTTGCCTAGCAAGGAACTTCCTAAATTTAAGAACTGCCTAAACTGATACTTATCCATTTTGGATTTCACCAAACAAAGCAATGCCCAGCTAGGAATTACTTACGTAGGCATCGGATTATTAGTTACTTTTGTGATATTATATTTGCACACTGGAAATAAATGAATAATTTTTACAATTTATGACATTTGTCAATTGTATTTGTCAACATTGACATTGGAAATTATGTGGAGATATTATTATTACGTTGAGGTATACGAAATAATTAATTTGTTAATGAAATATGTTTAACTATAAATATATTTTAAAATTTGTATTACAGAAATGGAAAATATAAATGAAACAAAGATGAAAATGGACAAGAAGGAAAAAATATAAATGGCAAAATATAGAATAAATAATACAAAAGCAGAAACTGAATCCTATGATTCCAAGAAAAAATTTAAAATATGATAACCGGAACGCATATTTATGATATTTGGCTATGGCATTTTTGTAGAAATTATGAATTTAATTATATGTGAATACCCAATGTAATTTCCCAAAATATAAAATAAAGAATAAAAACGATATATTTATGTATTTACTAATTAATTTTATATCATATAAACTCGTATAGGTATATAAAAATTCTGTTTTCTAATGAAAAGGACATTTTTTCAAAACCATTTTTCATCACAGAATTCAAAACAATTTGTTCTTTCTTTTTATGTTGTGCATATCTTTCTATTTCTTCGTTGTAACTATCAAAATATTCAATAAAATTGTACAATTTTCATTTTAAAGTGTCAGCTGTCAAACGTTAGGAAATGCTTAGCGATTTGGGCATCGGAAAACAGATACCTAGCTAAGTAATTCCTAAATCGAGATAGGCAATGCTTAGCGGTTGGTGAAAACGAAATTTTGCTAGGTAATGCCTATGTGGTGCACATCGGGTACATAAGCATTACTTAAATTTTAGGAATCGGTGGTGAAATCGGCCATAAGCGTTATGACGCTTCGTCATAATTACAATATTTATAGTTTTATTACTAGACCCAACAGAGTCAATTTTTCTGACTATACATTTACAGGCAAATTTCATCAATTTTTATAAGTTAAAAACAACGTGCTGTACATCCCCTGTCCCTTCTGTGATTTCGTTCGGTTGATCCACTTGTACGGTCGGTGTCAGCAATCCACATTGGAGCGGTGGACGCATTCCGCTCCATAAAAGCTATAAACTAATCAAAGTGTATGATGAATCACGCCACATAAATAAACTCAATGGCGTTTGGAATTGGCGTGAGTTATAGTCGCGAGACGGGCCGCCGACTATATCAAAATGGATGTGGATATGTGGATGCCTGTTTGTTCGTTGTGTAGCAGCAGGGGAACGGGGAGGCACGCCATTAACACCAGCTTTTTAACACACTAAGTGGAGGATAAATATTACAAGCGCATTATACACAGGGTTGGAGCATGGCAGTCATCACGCATGTCGTTTGTTCATATGCAGTTTGATTTTCAACATGTATCATATTGCGTATACTTACTAATAGTTGTTATAGAGATTTTTAAATGTTAAATTAAGGATAACGTATGTCATCATCAATCAGCGTGCATATACCGATATAGGGACTAAGCCCTCTACGGTGTATAGGATAACGTATGTTACGGGACACGAATCATGACCTGTAGTGGTAGCATGCACTTTAGAATTCCATCATAGAAAGCAGGCGAATGCGATTTTACTTTTACGAATCTTGGTAGCATGCATTTTAGAATTCTATATTCAATTTTAATTTCGGGAATTATCGGATATTATGGTATTAAAATAAAAAATATTATGACATTTGTATATAATAAATGTATAAATTATATAAAAATAGGCTTTGAATGGAATTTTGGCAAAATAATGACATTACTTTGACACTTTCGCCTCGAGTCGTACGCTTGCAGGCGAATATGCATGCTACCAAATTTTCGCTTCGTGGCGAAAAGCGAAAACAAATGCATCATTTGATAGAATTCTAAAGTGCGTGCTACCACTACTGAAGGGTAAGGGAAAGAAATGCTCCTATCGTGATATTGCATAAACGCCGCTAAATAATAATTATTACAGTATCTTTGTACTTGTAACTCATTTGTGTACGCTTATGATCCTAATGGCTCCGAATGTAAACAAGACAGGAATTGAAACGAACAGCAATTATGGAGATCAGCTGCCAATATAAGAAAGGCTGCGTAGCTTTAAAGGCCTATTTATAATGAAGTAACGTAAAACGCAACGCAACGACGCAACGTAATCAGTAACGCAAACACAAAATATGTGATTTATAATAACCGCCGAAGATAGCACTTCTAACCAGTCAAAAGAATTATGTATATATCGTTGAAATTCAAATTTACTTTTATTTAGTCTTTATGAGACATGACATAAATAAGTGTATAAAATAATTTGAATTACGACGATATAGCAGCGGCAATGTTGTTTCCAAACTCAGTGATTCTTGATTAATTCGGTTAATTTTCTATCATTCATAATTATTCTTCGTATCGCTTTGAAAATCTAACCGGTCTAACCACAAAATGTAGAATTTATTGTGTAATTTTGACAGTTCACGAACTTGTCGATAATACAGATTTTTATAGTAAAACTGAAACACTGAATTCTGATTGGATAGCGGTAAAAAACTAAGGTGAAAAGATGAAAGTTGGTCAGCTTTGGCGTTGCGTTGCGTTACGTTACTTCTGCAGCTCTGCGTTGCGTTTCATTATAAAACGGTATATGCTGTACCGTACATTTATCTTTTGCGTTACCTTATTGCAACTGCGTTTCCGCTTGCGCTACTTCATTATAAATAGGCCTTAAAATTTATTTGGACAACTGTTATATGTTATATTAGGTATGCGGAAAGTAAATTAATTGTATTTCATGTGGATTTAAACGGAGTGCATATATTAAACAGTGATTTGTGCTAACATATTTCTCTTGCTAAAAATCGCATATCCTGATTTTAGTGAATAAGAACGTTTTAATATCCCTAGAATCCGATTTTAACATTTTTACAATGTCTGTGTGTGTGTGTGTGTGTGTGTGTGTGTGTGTGTGTGTGTGTGTGTGTGTCTAGGACGATTCCTCGAAAACTATAATACTTAAGATCTGTTTAATTACATATTCCTCAATCTGACATTCATGGGAAGAGCTGAAAAGGTTTTGGTAGTAGTTTCTTAGAAAAATTCTTCAAAATGTTCTTTTCTAGATATTTTTGTTATTACAAATACCTATTGCACAAAATAAAATTCTCCATCTAATTCTAATACTTAAAATTTTATTATGTCTTGTATAAATTTAGAGATAAAGACACTATAATACATAGAATAATCTAAACGCATCAGAAAATAAGGCACTAACGAAATCAGTTGACAAATTCAAATGTTTATAACATAGTTTGTAAATGACAGATGTCAGTATCAAAAATCAAAAGTTTAAGTGATATTCTGATAGCTTTTTCTGGGAACTACATTTAATCTTTCTTATTGTTTTATTAATTAAATATTTGAAATTATAAGTAAAATGCATATATCCATCAGAAATACCCCCAATCTGGTTAATGAATTGGAAGAATCTGACATTTAGAAACTTCCTCATACAATGAAAAATAGATATAATTAGAATTATATGTGTGCAGAAGACATGTTAAATACAATAAAAAACAATATTTGGGTAAAGTTCTGTAATTTTTTGTTATAAAACGACGGTTCGATAGCGAAGTGCAATACAATACTTATATAGCCTAATATGGAAATGCCGAGAGGTATTGTGCTGGCTACAACAGATTTTTTTTTTGTTGATCCCATTATATAAAGATCTCGATAAAGATCGTTGAAATATCATCGTTACCATATTTCAAAAACAGTAAAAATATGTCCTAAGTACAAAGGTCTGTCAAATGTCAAATGTATTATAAACTGGATGAATATAAATCGAAAATTCAGCCATATCCATTTGCATTATTGAGTAATAAAATAAATCTTTCAATCCACAGCCTGCTAAAATTTTATCCCGTTATTAATTCCAATCAAAGAGACATAACCTATAACCATCATCACCATTCCTAACCTATACCATGCATTCTAATCCTGCCAAGATGATTGGCTTTTATTCTGCCGTTATTACGTAATGGCTGCGCGACAGTGCTGCCGCCGCATTAAGTTGATGCCTGGACGGGCGTTAAACCGGTGACGTCACACGTTAAAGCATATTTAGTTGACAGTTGTGGACAATAACGTGTAGTTAGCAGGGCTGGCTGAGCCAAGAGCAATAAAAATAATACCTACACATGTATAGAAATTTGCATAGGATAGAGGAAAGGGTTTATGGATTAAGGGTGGATTTATAAGGGTGAAGGGTGGCTGATTGACAAACTAAGGGCTAAGATTTGATTGCTGTAGTAATTAAAATATATGTATATAAAGGGTGTTAATTGTCACAATATAGTCGTTAAAGTTTATACGGTAATGTAATAGTTATTTATGCAACAAAAGTACAAACACAAGCTTTATGACATGAGGTCAAGTATTTATTATTTTTTATACGACCTTAAAGAATATTTATGAAACAAATTAGAAACATAACGAACAACAATTTTCACACACCAAATACAGAGTTCACATTTGGCAGATAACAGAAGTTGAATATTGCGGCTCTGTCAGTATTACCAACAAGATTGTACAGTAAAAAAAAAAATTTTTTTTAGTCATTTTGTATAAATAAAAATAAAATAAATATATCATCACGGCATATTACCCATTTCTGGGTGTGCCAGTATCTACAACACATGTATAGACATCGGTAATGATGACGATATATTTTACCGTGGGCGCTTACCAGGCGTCACCTCACGAGCACTCATAACTGGCGTAGAGAGTGAACCACAGGTGTCACTTTTGTGCCATTTAAAATTGGAAATATTTGGCGTCTGTCAGGATCGAACCCGGTTCCCCCAGGTTCGCGACCAGACACTCAGGCACGCGGCCACGGGACCCCATTGTGTATGAGGAAAAAATTAATTAATTTAATAAAGTAATATGACAGTATACGTAAAAATATTCAGCTAAAAAATCCAGCCAGAAATGTATTATATTTCCAGATTTCAAAAACAAGCACTGGAGTCAAAATTTACCCCGCTTGGTCATCCGAAGATTCAGCAAAATGTATCAATTTTGTGTCTTTTTTAAAAACGTCCATCCTTTCTGCCCAACTCTGTACTTAAATTATTATTCCCGTAAAAAAGGATTGTTGTAGCCAGCACAAGACCTCTCGCCATTTCCATATTAGGCTATACAGGGTATCCCATTTAAGGTACGAATGCATTGGTATCTCGAGAACCGTAAGAGCTACGAGGTTGGTTAAATTAGACAAAAGTTGCCCCATTAGGAGGCTATTTTAATGGTGTTTTGTTATTTGCGAAAAAAATGCATAGGTCACTAGATATAGGTGAAAATGTAAATTTAGCGATTTTCTTTTTTTGCTTATAACTTTGTTATATGAAATAATACGAGATTCTAGTTTGAACTTTCTTAAGGCACTTTTGTAAGGTGAATTTGCTGAAGTACTCAAAAAAATTTTGTATCTAATCATTTACGAGTTACTGATAGCAGCTTTTATTTTTCATATGAAGGTCATATTAAGCTATGGCATTTTTAAATCGAGATTTTTTTAGCTTTACAATGATATAAAACAATAATAATTTATTTTTATAGTTAACAGAAAAATGAACAAAAATTGTTATTTATACTAAAATTGAATTGAAAAAAAGTAAATCGAAGGCTGCTATGGAAACAACGAACAACAAAAAAGTGCAACAATTGAATTTCTGAATTTTGCTTGACAATAGTAGATTATTACGAGCAATAAACGAACTTTGACAACGAATGTAACAACTCAACATATATTTTTCCCAACGAGAAAAATTCATTTTATATTCTTTAATATTTGTAATAACAGAAATTTTAAAAAAATAATATTTAGAAGATTTTTTTTAAAGAAACTATTACTTCCGGTTGTTCATTTGTTACCAAGATCTAATCAGCTCTTCCCAGGAATGTCAGATTGAGGAAACTGCAGTTAAATTCAGCTCTTCCCAGGAATGTCAGATTGAGGAAACTGTAATTAAATATTTTTTGTTTTATAGTGTTTGAGAAACCGTGGCTCCACACATCCACACACACACACACAGACACATACACACACACATACACACACACGCTCACACACACACGGACATCATCGTAAAAATGTTATAATCGGGTTATAGGAACCTTAAAACGTGCTTATCCACTAAAATCTGGATATGCGACTTTTGGCATGATTCTAATACCTCTCTTAGCGGGAGGTAAAAACAATTTTCAAAAATATGCCATTTACATGATTAATGCCCTCAAAACTTCAATTTTTTTTACCTTCCCCGAAATATTGCTCTTAATTTAACCGACCACATTACAACAACTTAATTCCGAAATTTTTCATAATTTGCTCATCCACATTCTCCGCGTCTATTACCTCATAATTAACCCCCACACCCGTACACCCTCCCCACACCTCCGCTATAGATCCCAACCGAACACAACACAATCAGTTATACGCTGGTGGCTGCAAGTACATCACCGCGATAGCATCGGCCAATAAAACTTGATTGATTGACTGACAATTGTAGCGTATCAGCTCGGCATGTGCTGCATTACACTGTCGGCAATACAGAGCGCGGGGCGATGCGATGCGCCAGTGTAACGTCCCTCGGGCACTGCAAATATGCACCGCGAGAAATATTGCTAACGAAGCTGGATTGCTGGATGATGGGGATGATGGGATATCGATGGCAAGCGGGGTGGGAAGGGTAATGGGATGGTGATAAAAATGGGAGAAATTATTGAAATCTAAAATGATTAATGAGCTATTGTATACTTACCACAAATTAAGACGATCCTATTCGCTAGTGAAATAGAGCAACATGACGTCTAGCGGCGAAAATATGAACTAGTACATGGTAGTAAGTCCTAGCTGAGGTAGCGGCGAACGCATCGTTTCTGTCACTTATTTAACAAATAAATCACGAGTGGATTGAAATTTGTAGGCTATACTTCATTTTACGTAAGAAAATAGATTACTCTTAAGAGCCGACCGTTTTTACATGCATTGAATAAATAATTTAAATTTGTGAAACCAAGCTTTGTCAATAATGAATATATTTATCTGTAAAAATGTCAAAATCTACGTCATTAGCTCGCAGAAATCCAGAAATAATTAATTCCCATAATTTTCCGAAAACAAGAACCTAAATTCTATAGAAAAATTTATTAGAGAAATTTGCCAATTTGAAATAGTTGTTAGACGAAAGTTATGCATTCATCTTTTAAAAATGGGAAAGGAACCTTGTGAATCAAGTGACAAAAGATGCCATTTTTATGACGTTTGAAGAAAAATATATTTTTTATAGCATTTATCCATTTTTATTTCAATATTTTATGTATAAAAATTCACACAGTTGTTCAAATACTCTAAAATGCGTACACTTGCGTAACATTCTCTTTACAATCAAATAATATTACTACCAAGTTTATATCTCTACCCATTTTTAAATTATTGCCCCAAAAGTCAATATACCCCACATTTAGATAAAAACTTCAAAATTCTTAAAAATCTAATTTTTATGTATCTAGATAATTCTCAATGTGCTGATTCCAAATTTTGAAACCGCAGGTCGATATCTCGTTCCGTTCACGAGATATTTAGATTTAAAGTTTTACTCAAAACTACCCATTTTTGGGTATTAACCCAAAAATGGGTGGAGATATGAATTTGTCGACATCACCATTCGATTCTACGGACAAAAATACATAAGTATAGCAATTTTCATAATTTTTGTCCAACTGGTTCATTTTTTATGAATAAAAGTTTGAAAACCCCTGAAAATCGCCAAAATCTGAAAAAATTGTAAGGGGTACCCCTTACGATTTTTGCGATTTTTGGCCATTTTCAGTTATTTTGCGTTAGAAATTGTATGCAGTGTTCAAAAATTCTGAAAATTGGTGTACTTATGTAATTTTGCCCGTTGAATCGAATGGTGTTGCCGCCAAATTCATATCTCGGCCCATTTTTGGGTTATTACCCAAAAATGGGCAGTTTTGAGCAAAGCTTTGAATCTAAATATCTCGAGAACGAAAAGAGATATCGACCTGCGGTTTCAAAATTTGGAATCAGTGCATTGAGAAGTATCTAGGTACATAAAAATTAGATTTTTGAAAATTTTGAAGTTTTTATCTAAATGTGGGGTATATTGACTTTTGGGGCAATAATTCAAAAATGGGTAGAGATGTAAACTTGGTAGTAATATTATTAGATTGTAAAGAGAATGTTACGTAAATATTCGCATTTTTGAGTATTTATATACAGGATTAGTTAAAAGTATGGAGACGGCGATTTATTGTCAATTGTTTTTGAGTTACGCTTGTCCGCGTAATTTTTTTAAATGGGAACCTATTAATTTTACTCTACTATTCGATAGAGTGTTTTTTTCTGTTTACAACAGTATGTTTGTTTTTTTGTTTTTCAATTTATTTTAACAACATTTTTACAAGGAAAAACACTGGTTCAAGTATTTACGAATAGTAGGTACATCTAAGATAGACAAAAGCGAAGCGATGAACAAACTCGAGTGATGTAATTTACTTAGTTATTAATTTGTTTTTAATGATAAGATTGTAACCGACAACTTTATTGGAAATAATTTTGTCTATCTTAGATGAACCTTTTATAACATATAAAAATGTTATTAAAATAAATTGAAAAACAAACATACTGTTGTAAAGAGAAAAAAACACTCTATCGAATGTTAGAGTAAAATTAATAGGTTTCCATTTAAAAGAATTACGCTGACAAGCGTAACTCAAAAACAATTGAAGAAATAAAAATTCAAGTATTTTCAAATGTAGATCAAAATTTCTTAAAAAACTTTTGTATTGAATATAATTTCCTAAAATGAATATTAACGACAATAAATCGCCGTCTCCATACTTTTAACTAAAAAAATTGTATTATGTCCGTGTTACAATTTTACTGTATATATAGAATCTTTTCCAATGAACTTTTGGTATGGGATTTGTACAAAATACATCAAATTAACGGAAGGTCTTGTGCTGGCCACAACAGATTTTTTTGTTATAAAACGACGGTCCGATAGCGAAGTGCAATACAAGACTTATATAACATAAAATGGCGAGAGGTACTTACGCCTCACATTTTGACATTTTTGCGTGGTGCAACGGTTTAAGGTGGAACTTAGAAATAAGCAACGACTTAAGTCTTAAGTTGCTCTCGAGAAACCGGGCATATATTTCAAGAATATTTTGACGCTACCTCATATATTAATAAATTACTTCTGTATAAACCGCGAATAGTTTAATCAGCCTCACATCCTCGTATTTCGTTCACGAATTACTTTATTTTCGATTTTTATTATATTGCTATATTTCGAAATAAAATAAATTACGCTTGAACCGTTTCAACGTAGTGCATAAATAAATCTATAGTCTATTACCCTTATTTTTCACTGTTTCGACATTCCTTTCCTCTAAATTACAATCAACGGATTGAATCGTAATTCCCGGTATAATTCTGCATCCATTCTTCTGGATATCCAGACCGTCTCCAAGCCTACACTAACTCACTCGCTTCCAAAAAACATCCATAAAAGTCATTGAGCGGAATGAACGACAATAAACTATACAAATAAATCAGCCACGCCGCCATTTTCTTTTGATTCTCTTTGCGATTATCACGACGACGGAGTGTCTGTCTCTTTCTGCCCCATAACAACCCAGATAAGTCTGTCTCTGTCGGCAGTTTTGACTCGCGCGTGGCATATTACGCATGGATCCGAATTTCGGTGACAGTTTTTTTGCGTGCTGAGAACTCAGAGCATTTAAAGCAATTGATTTATAAGGACGTATTTTTTGTGAGATGCTTTGTCTCTATGGATACAGAACTCTGAAGGAGTTTATTCTGTGCTGGCCTGAGATGATTTTTTAGTTTAAATGAACCGTTTGTGACTTCCGTGTATTTGTCACTGTTATGGGACAAGAGCGGAATGGTTTATGAGATGTATCGGAGCAAGGAATAATTTTCAGATTCTTATAAAACAACAAAGCAGTTAATAAAATAGCTATTTGTGTATTAAGAGCGCAAAATGGAATATTATCGATTGAGGGGTTGACAATGTCCATTTACGCTCCAAACATACACAATTTTTTTTTTTACAGTTGCTACAATGGGGTCCTCCACCATAACAAAAAATAATAAAATGTACGCTTTGTACTTACAGTTCTACTCAATAAATAACAATTATATTTTTACCGCTCGCTTAGAGAGGTATTGGATTCATGTTAAAATTCGCATATCCAGATTTTATTGAATAAGCACGATTTAAGGTCCCTAAAAATGTGTGTGTGTGTGTGTGTGTGTGTCTGTATGTGTGTACGTGTGTACGTGTGTATGTATGTATGTGTGTATTGCCCGATAGTATAAACATAGTTCAGTTTTTTAACTTAGTTTAATTAATATTGAACTAGGTTCAAATAAAATTTCTGTAGTATAAAGCAAAATCAGATTTTGACTTGAGTTTAAACTACGCTTAACTTGAGCGGCCGATTTCATCCGTTCAAATTGAGTATAAATAATAATTGACGTTTTTATATTCTAAATAACATTCAGAATTATAAGTGTCTACGTTGTAAATAAGTATGTACGAAAGTTTATTGATTATAATTAATATTTTGGTAAGTTTAGTGCTTTAGCAAATATTTTATAATTCATTTAAATTATATGCTGTTTTAAATTCAAGATTAAAAATTATGTTGTTCGATTCAAATTCTTATAGTGACGACGAGAATATAATGAATGCATATATAATGAATAGACGCCATCGAATATTTCGGGAAAGGAGAAATCCTTTCGAAACGATATTGAATTTAAATTGCGGTTTCGTTTCGAAAAACGAATGGTTTTAGAATTTCTATATATTTTGGGACCTCTGCTAGAACCTGCCACAAATAGGAACAAGTCAAATTTTAATAAACTTAAGAATTGTAGGAACTGTTTTTTTTTTTTCATATTTAACTGGTGATCTAGAAAAATGACGAATGACTGTTTTCTTTCTTCATCGAAATTCTTAGATCTCTGCTTTTTGTTCATTTTATATTCGTAGGTCAACAAGTCCGAGAACATTCATTAAAAAAAATTGACAAATACAATGACATGAAGTGAGTTGTATGAAATATTACCGACTGAGTAAGGGTAAACTACGTTCAGTTGACCCCAGTTCATTTTAATTTTATACCATCCAAATATAATTAACTTAAGTTCACTAAATAAACTCCGTTTGCTTAACTGCAGTTCAACACATTTTTAACTGACCTTTATACTATCGGCCATATGTGTGTCTGGATGTTGGAGGGACGATTCCTCAAAAACTATAAGACTGAAAAAATATTTAACTGCAGTTTCCTCAATCTGATATTCCTGGGAAGAGCTGAAAAGGTTTTGGTAACAATTAAACAACCGGAAGTAGTAGTTTCTTAGAAAAATTCTTCTAAATATAATTTTTTGGAAATTTTTGTTATTACCAATATTAAAGAACAAAATTCTCCATCTAATACACTTAAAATTTTTATTATATCTTGTATACATTTAGAGATAAATACACTATAATATATAGAATATTCTAATGCACTTAAGAAACGACTTGACAAATTCAAATGTTTATAACATACTTTGTAAATGACATATGTCAGTGTTAAAAATCAGCAGTTTTAGTGACATTCTGATAGTTTTTTCTGAGAGAAATATTTAATCTTTCTTATTATTTTATTAATGAAATATTTGAAATTATAGGTAAAATGCATATATCCATCAGAAATACCGCCAATCTGGTTATTGAATTGGAAGACATATAGGAACTTCCTCATACAATGAAAAATAGATATAATTAGAATTATATGTGTGCAGAAGACATGTTAAATATAATAAAAAACAATATTTGGTTAAAGTTCTGTAATTTTTTGTTATAAAATGACGGTTCGATAGCGAAGTGCCCATGTTAAACGCCTATGTTTACTCATAAAATAAACGGTTCAATACGTTGCTGTCAAACATTCATACCGTAACTATGGCAATGATATACCCTATGTTTACTGATAAAATAAACTCCCGGTATATAGACATCAACGGAAAATGTTAAAATCGGATTCTATGAACCTTAAAACGTGGTCATTTACCAAAATCTCGATATGCGATTTTTAGCACGTTCCTTATACCTCCCTTACCAAGGTTAGCGGGAGGTAAAAAAAAAACAACAAATTTAGTAAAGGAAGAATTAGCAGCTAATGGAAAACACCTCTAGGAAAAGAATAACCACAAAAAGAAAAGCAATTCATATATAAACAATTACAATTAAATATTTTCCAAGTACATTTCCAAAACAACAAAATTAATATTCATCTTCTCTTGAACTGTTCTCTACAAGTCATAAGAGACACCCTTAATTAACACCGTACTGTAAAACTCAGTCACATTTCTAACCTGTATTTATAACTAATTCATCCTGAACAACAAAACTTCGGGAATGGGTGAAGTTTTTATACCGTGGGTTGAAATATTAACGCGTAGTGGGGGGGGGGGGGGTGTATGTGAGTCTGAGAATGGAGACGCGAGCTTCATAATTCATCTGGCGCAATAACTTTTTTTCATCCAGCGTGAATTATACATGCACATGATGTACACATAACACATGCATTCACAACTCACTTTTTCTGCAGAAGAGGAATTGTGAAATCTGGAAATGATGCTGTGATCTATGATAGAGGGAGGCAGTAAATTTTGAAGCTTGGAGTTGTTTATTGGTGACAGAAAAGAAAGGAATTAGTAGAATTTAATTGGTGGAAATATCAATGTATATCAATTTTAATTACGATGCACAATATAACGTACGTCCCATAAGTTTTGGCACAATTTCTACATTTTTACCTCTCGCTAAGAGAGGTATTGGATTCATGCTAAAATTCGCATATCCAGATTTTAGTGAATAAGCACGATTTAACACATTGACTGCCACGATACTTTTTGAAAAAAATTACCCCGCCTCCACGCCTTTTTTTTCGAAAAATTGTTAATAAGTTCAAAATAAGTAGTTAGGTACTCATAAGTAATTTTTTTTTGTTCTTAGAAACGTAGATATTAATTTTTTTGTATGTCACTCATATGTTGTTGACGTGGCACACCGTGTTATATTGTTTCTTGCAGAGCCATGTTGGCCGTATATGTGTGACGATATGTTAGGTTATGTTTCTCTTTTATCAGCTGTAAATTTGTGACAGTTAATACAATTTTATTTGTAAAGTTGTCTTGCGAAAAGTGCAGTAGAAAATGGCTAAAAGAAAATATTTAAGCAATGATAAATTACTAAAATAATTAAATTGTTGTTATTTCTCTTATTTTTTGAGCAGGGCCAAAACCAATATATCAAAAGTTTCGCCAGAGGCCACGCTTTGAAACACTACAGTAAAATAGCATAGAGTGTCCACCATATTTGTCCGACATGGCTTCAACTGAAATACAACGTGTCGCACATACATATCGCCGTTGACAAAACGTAAAGGCGTATCTCAAAATTTGGCTAAAATGAGTTAGATACGCCTTTACGTCTTTTGCACGGCGATATATGGGTGACGGCTCGCACAGTGATCAAAGTGGTGTCGCCCATATATGGTCGACGTGGCAGTCAATGTGTTAAGGTCCCTAGAATCCGATTATAACATTTTTAAAATGATGTCTGTGTGTGTGAGTGTGTGGATGTGTGTATGCTTGGATGTTGTAGACACGATTCCTCAAAAACTATAAGACTTAAGAACTGTTTAAACTATGGATTCCTCAATCTGACATTCCTGGAAAGAGCTGAATAGGTTTTGGTAACAATTGAACAACCGGAAGAAGTAGTTTCTGAGAAAAATTCTTCTAAATATAATTTTTTGGAAATTTTATTTATTAAAAATTGAAGAACTTAAAATTATCCATCTAATACACATTAAATTTTTATTATATCTTGTATAGATTTAGAGATAAAGACACTATGATATATAGAGTAATTTAATCGCAGAGGCTAAGGCACTAAGGAAACCAGTTGACAAATTCCAATGTTTATAACATAGTTTTTAAATGACACATGTCAGTGTCAAAAATCAACAGTTTTAGTGACATTCTGATAGCTTTTTCTAGGAAGTATATTTAATCTTTATTATTGTTTTATTAATTAAATATTTGAAATTATAGGTAAAATGCATAAATATCCATCAGAAATACCGCCAATCTAGTTAATGAATTGGAAGAATCTCTGACATTTAGAAACTTCCTCATACAATGAAAAATAGATATAATTAGAATTATATGTGTGCAGAAGACATGTTAAATACAATAAAAAACAGTTTTTGGGTAAAGTTCTGTATTTTTTTGTTATAAAACGACGGTTCGAAAGGGAAGTGCAATACAATACTTATATAGCCTAATATGAAAATGGCGAAAAGTCTTGTGCTGGCCACAACATATTTTTTTCACTATCTAAAAATCTGTTGTGGCCAGAACACCAGCACGGTACCTCTAGCCACTTCCATTTTGTGTTATTACCTTCCATCACCTTTAGGTAAGGAAGGTATTGTCTGATCAAAAAAATCGTTGATGAGTTTTTAATAAATAAGCACGTTTGATGGTCCCTAAAATACGAATTTACTATTTTTAAGATAATATCTGTATGTGTGTCCGTGTGTGACAGGAGTCAAAGTATTATAAAGAAATTAATTTTCAAAAATCAGTTAGCTTTGCTATTTATCATGGAAACATCTGATATATGCAAAAAATATAAATTGACAGATGTCAGTGCCAAGTGCAAAATCAAATATGGCAAGTATAGGATCAGAATGTGGCGAGTACGAGGAAGGCGAAAGAGAAAATGGAAGAACTGTAGCGCAGAAGACATGTGAGGGGAAGAACTGTGTGAAGAAGTTGCGTTGGACAGGAAGGAACTGTAACCCCTAATAAAATTAGATAAAATCTTCAAAATTTATAAAAATCTATTTTTTTAATTATCTAGATACTTCTGAATGCGCTGATTCCAAATTTTTATTCAATTTTGACGTTTTAAACTGTCATTATTAAGTCCATAGCAACAATTATAAGTAACACTTTTTTCACAAGTGAATTAAAATTTTATAAATCACTCTCACATTTTTTTTAATTCACCCTGCAACAAATAATGCATTTAAAATAACATCAGACACGAAATTAACACTTACCATAGTATTTATCAGACATTATAAGCCATTTTAATTATTTTTCAGGGCACAAATGACAAACAATAAATCTTTTTAAATAGATGATTTGACATCTATCATCGACAATTGTCATGCACAGTCTACTAACTGATAAGTTTTTTGTTTTGTCAAAATTAAATATTATAATGGTTTTTATTACTATTTCGTCAAAATTGAATAAAATATTGTACAAACCACGTGAGCTAAGAATGTTTATTCACTCGAAGAAATTAACTCACTCGCCCTTGCGGGCTCGTGAGCTAAACTTTCTTCTCATTAATAAACATTACCTTAGCTCACTTGGTGTGTAAATATCTATGAAACCGCAGGTCGATATCTCGTTTCATTACAATATTTAATTTGTGTCTCTTTAGTTGTTTTTCTTCTTCTTATTCTTACTATAGTACAAATATTTGGGAACATATTTATCTTACTTTATTTGGTCACGTCTTCATATGTCTCTCAAAGATAAAGCCAATAACATGTCACATATAAATATAATTTCCATCCAACTATACCTGGAACAAATTCATGTACAATACCATCCTCCCCACCCTCCCCTACCCTGTTTTTCCCATCCAATCCTCTTCTATCTCTTATTCCATCCACCTCTCCCATAAATTGCGGGCTTTAATTAGCGTGGTACGCCACTGGAATGCTCTGTCTCTGTCTAGCTCATGGGGAACGCAGCTGTCAGGCGGTGTGATCTGACGGTTTTATGACAATTTATTGGCGGGCGCACGCCAAGGATCCAAGACGGCGTGCAGGAGTGGGGGTAATGTCGCCTTGACTGACGGACAACTATGCATTCAAATGGCTTGCTTTAGATCCGGAGCCGGGATGCGTTGTTGCGAATAGGGGATAGGGGAGATGCGAAAATTGGTGGAGGTGCGGGAGAGTATTCTAAAAACTGAAGGTATTCTTGCACGGTTTTATCAATATTTATAAAACAACTTAGAAAGCGCCTCCTACTCTTTCGTATTGAATTTGTAATAAGGTAAAAAGTGTTATCTTATGATAAGATTTTCGAGTATTTCTGAAGAAATTCAAATATTACAAGTATTTAGAGATGTTTAAATGTGGATTGAAAATTTTGCGGCCTAAAACAGAACGGCTGGTAGTGCGAGCTCGGTTTTAACTAAAACACTGTTTTTAGAAATGTCAAATTCAAATTTCAATACTTAATTTCACCCTTATGTTTGAAGAACGACTTTTTTAAAAATATTTGTTTGAACACAAACTATGTTCTGCTTAAAAATTATATTTTGCTAAATTTGATATTATTTATTTTTATTATTAAATACTGAAATTTGACTTTTCTTAGAACAGCGTTTTAGTTAAAACCGAGCTCGCACTACCAGCCAATGAATTTTTTATAGCAATTAAGGTAAAATTCGGTAATGAGTTTTTAATGGATAAGTACGTTTTAGGATCCTTAGAATACGATTTTACTAGTTTTACGATGAGGTGTGTATGCGTGTGTGTGTGTGTGTGTGTGTGTGTGTGTGTGTGTGTGTGTGTGTATGTGTGTGTGCGACAAAAAATTCTCCGACGATAACTCCAATAATACAATTCTAAAAATTAATTTTTTTCTATTCCTCTTCTTTACATCCATATGAAGAGCTGATTTGATTTTGGTTATAATTTTTCAGCCGAAAGTTTCCTTATTTGAAGTTCTTAACAGTTTTTCTTTAAAAAAAACGCAGTTAAATATCATTTTTTGACATTTTATGTCAATTTATAAAATATCTTATTTTCTATACGGTTTGATTATACATTTTCCTTCATATTCAATAGATATATAGTTAAAGACTTATAAAGAAATGAACTTTAAAAAATCAACCAGCTTTGCTATAATTATGGAAATAGTTGATATATTAAAAAAATCTAATAATAATAATAATAATACCCTTTATTGTTGTACAGGAACCTGTCCCAATTACAGAGCAAATACAATATAAAAATAATTTAATTTAAATTAAATATAATTTTAAAGTAAGATTAGTAACAGAATTTTATGCCGCAATTCTAAACAAATCTGTAAGTCTTACAGATTTGTAAATCTGTAAAAAATGAACAAAATCGCAACGAAAGCTGCAACTCTTATGTATAACTTTATATTTATCAACAAAAATAGATGCGTTATTGTCAGCAGAAATAAGTGCCCACACGGTACAAATAGGTCATCATCATTGCCGAAGTCTGTGTAGAAAGCAGATTGGCACACCCAGCAATGGGTAATATGTCGCGATGATATATTTATTTATTTATATTTATCAACATTCTTACATGTGTTATCCTCAATCCTCATATCCCTAGATCTCACTATCCGATCCTATTCTTTCTTTCCTACAAATGTTTACGTTCCCTCCGGACCGCATGCGTCTTACTTCGTCACGTGTGAACCGGGATAAGGAATACGAAATACAAGAAGGAATAGGAAAGGAAGCTGTGTCCCTATCCCTATAAGGGATAACAGCTGCGCAATCGACTGCAGGGTTCTAATCGACGGAAAAACGATCCGATTTTCCACCACAACTCCAGCAAAAAGGAAAGGAAAGTTTTTATTGTATAAGGGTAATCATTTTATTAGAAGATGAGGGCTATATTACTTTAATATTGTAAAATGAATGTAATAGTTTGTTATACAAAAGCAAAAAATCTGTTGTGGCCAGCACAAGACCTCTCGCCATTTCCATATTAAGATATACCGTGAGTATTTTTACCTCTCGCTAAGAGAGGTATTGGATTTATGCTAAAATTCGTATATCCAGATTTTATTGAATAAGCACGATTTAAGGTCCCTACAATCCGATTGTGTGTGTGAGTGTGTGTGTGTGTGTGGATGTGTGTATATGTGTGTGTGTGTGTGTGTGTGTGTCTGTTTGTATGGATGTTGGAGGGACGATTTCTCAAAAACTATAAGCAGGGCCGTAGCCAGAACTAAATATTAGACAGGGTTCATATTTTTTTAACCAGGGCTTATGTATATTAGTTTTAGTTTTTTTCTAAATATCTAATAGTTAGGAGCGCAGATATATTAGTGCTTTTTTATTAAAGCAAATTTTGGGATCCTCAGGAATTTTGTAATTTTAAAAATTGTGAATAAATCAAAAACGTAATAAAAAAATGTAAAAACAGTTTTGCATGCCACTTTTAATGCTGTACAATTTTGCACTCAGCAGTTTTTGCCGCAGAATGAACAGGCGAATAGAAAAACTAAAATCCCGTGTACACATGTAATCCGATGACGCATTTTGGCATTTAGTATTTAGGTTCTACTTCACATAAATACAACTTCTAATGGTGAACTAATGACTAGAGTTCGAAATATATGCAAACTGCCTATTAAGTGCATGCTTACATAATTTTAAGAAAATCAAATTTTGCGAAGTAAAATAAGTGCATATTTTGCAAAATTTTTGACATTTGGATAATTTTAAATTATTACTTCAAAGAAAAACAACAGCAATATAATTTATTTGATATATCATTTCAATGCAATATTGATAATTTAAGTTACGTTGGTTCAACCGGTTTCTAGATATTGTTACATTTATATTTAAAATTTTAAATAGATGAATTGAAATAAGTACTTAGTTTTAAGTAAAAAAAATGTATTATGTGCAATTATGTATTGGTAATAATTAAACATAACGGCCTACATGCATATAAGAACATATATACGAGCATATTTTAGTATATTTTTAATGCATATTTTTAATTTTTTTAGTGAAAATCTTGCGTACTCTACTATTAACATTTATGGGTTTATATGGGAACACTTGAGAACAACAAAAACAAAAGTGATTTATACAATTCGATTTAACTTGATGCTTCAGAGTAAATGTTAATATTAGGTATATTTCATAAAATAGAAACTATGAAACTATTCTTAGGCTGTGTCCGATGTTGCATTTTTATCACCCTAATATCTGAATCCTAAATTTATATGCCGTAAATCTAGTGATTATTTAGGATTTTAAGAATTAGATTTTAGGGTTACAAATATTCGTACATTAATCTTGATATACGTAATTATACTATGTTTTTTACATGTAAACCTGATTATTTTTACCAGGGCTCAATATTATTTTACCAGGGCTTAGCCCTGGCCAGCCCCCCTCTGGCTACGGCCCTGACTATAAGACTTAAAAAATATTTAACTGCAGTTTCCTCAAACTGATAATCCTGGGAAGAGCTGAAAAGGTTTTGGTAACAATTGAACAACCGGAAGTAGTAGTTTCTTAGAAAATTCTTCTAAATATAAATATTTGGGAGTTTTTTTAAATATTGAAGAATATAAAATTCTCCATCTAACACACTTAAAATTTTATTATATCTTGTATAGATTTAGAGAAAAAGATACTGTAATACATAGAGTAATTTAATCGCAGAGGCTAGGGCACTAAGGAAACCAGTTGACAAATTCCAATGTTTATAACATAGTTTGTAAATGACACATGTCATTGTCAAATATCAACAGTTTTAGTGACATTCTGATAGCTTTTTCAGGGAAGTATATTTAACTTTTCTTATTGTTTTATTAATTAAATATTTGAAATTATAGGTAAAATTGTGGTAAAATGCATATATCCATCAGAAATACCGCCAATCTGGTTAATGAATTGGAACAATCTTTGACATTTAGAAACTTCCTCATACAATGAAAAATAGATATAATTAGAATTATATGTGTGCAGAAGACATGTTAAATACAACAAAAATCAGTATTTGGGAAGTGCAATACAATACTTATATAGCCTAATATGGAAATGGCGAGAGGTCTTGTGCTGGCCACAACAGATTTTTTAACGTGAAACATTGGGTTTGTCATATCCATGGTTACGACTTGACATTTGATTGACAGCAATGTATTTGCCCCTTCCATTTAAAATTAAATATAGGGAACAAATTTGACATTTGATAAGACGTCAATAAATTAAAATTAGTTGTAGAAAAAATAGAGTGTGCACCTTGTGTCCTAGTGGTTTTCTGACTCGGCTAAATTTCTTACAATATTTAAATATAATACTTCTGTCAGATTCGTTCCCTATGTTTCATTTTAAATGGAACGGGCAAATACATTGCTGTCAATCAAATATCAAGTCGTAACCATGGGTATGACAAACCCAATGTTTCACGTTAAAAAATACTCACACACACATTCACAAACACCATTTTAAAAATGTTATAATCAGATTATAGGGACCTTAAAACGTGCTTATCTACTAAAATCTGGATATGCGATTTTTAGCATGATTCCAATACCTCTCTTAGCGAGAGGTAAAAACAATAGTATCTTATGTAAAAAAAAACTAAGCAAACGACGTTACTGAATTTAACAGAATGGGTTGATCAGACATTTTTTAAAAATTAAACTAAACTTTTATGCAAAACATTTGGGAAAATTCCGTCTCCACATTCTAACAGCGAGTAATTACTTATTTATTATTATTCTAAATATATCAGTTCAAAATTTAACAATACATTAACATTATTCCATTCACCCCTCCCCTTTGCACTGCACATTGCATCACCCTCCCCTCCCCTTTTACCCCCACCACTATCAACTTCTCCTGCTGCATCTTTCTTCTCCCGCTGTTCCTAGCTGCTTTGCTAGCTGCTTGCGGAACGAATCGTCCCGGATTAGCATAGAAATGGCCGGGGCTGATGGAGCCGTGTCACTAGGTGGCCGTGAATCAGCGGAATGTGCAGCGCCAGCCTCGCCGACGCCCGGATCAGACGCGAGATAACATCACACACTGGCACTGGAGGAACCCAGCAGGAGCAGTGTACGGTAGTACGCTGCACGGTGCAGCAGGAATATGAATTTAAATAAGGATTAAGGTGATGGGAAAGAGAAGCACGGAGGGAATAGGAGATGTAATTAAAAAGTTTGCCAAATAGGACTGGATAGAATCATTATTTTAAATTTAAACAATCATATATCAGATTATATATCTCGTTTGGTAGCTCTTTTCTGTCTTCTACCGGACTGGTTTCAAATCCGATCGAAGTGACTACTGGAGATTCTAGTTCATTTGGAGATATGGAGAGGAATTTTGTTTTCTCCTTCTCAAAGTGTATTTTAAATAAAAACACTGGGTGATAGTATGAACAAGTGATTAGCTAGAAAAATACTTCAAATAGCAGTTATAGAAAAATTAATTGTACACAACTTTTATTTGAATTATTTTTCTTTCAAATAATCCATAAACGATTGACAGCGCTATAACACTGCTAGTCATCTTCTAGCTAAACACCCTTAATGGGCTACTTGCGTGGTACTGAAAATCCGATTTCTGTTACTATATACGTAATGTTAGATTGAAAACATATATAAAAATATAAATTTTATTTTAAAATAATTATTTGTTTTTTACTAAATTAAGAAAGAAAATTTTCTGTGACGTCTTTATATTGAACTGGGGGAGGGGAAGCATGTTTAAGAATATTATCAATAGATGGCATGGCGTGCGAGAAAGTTTTAATTTGAATTTGGCATTATTTCATTTTTCTCTCTCTCTGGTCTCTCAAATACATTAATTACTTAATAAATAAACACATAGGTAGTTACTTGTAATTTAAAATATCGATACTAAAAAGATAAACTAAAATACTAACCTCCAAACTATTATTGAAACGTCAAACAGGTGATCTACATTACCCGCACAAACATACCATTACTATGGGACGGCACCACGCTGTGACTTTACGACTATTCATTGGTGTCGCGTAATTCTACGTCATACATGGCGGGAATTCAAATAATCAAATTTCATTATTTTTTTTCTGGCTAATTAATAAAAATTTTGTCAAAAGAAAAAATATGGGTAGCAAGTTTTTACCTTCTCTTCAAAAATATTAAATAAAAAAAAGGTACGCAAGTAGCCCATTACTTGTTCATACTACCACCCACTGTTTTTATTACAGTTGTGGGCGTTTCGAGGGACCCAAGGCCCTCATCATCAGCAATTTTAAAATATTTAGCTGTTTTCTACAATAAATAATGTAGCAAGGCGAGCATGGTGAAATAACAAGTAAATAACTTTAATATAAACTCTTCTAAATTATAGTTTCAATATCAACATTTTAACTCTGTTATCTTTGTAAGTCAAAATTCTGTTTAGAAATAATAATCATTATTCTCTCATATATCTGTTTAGTCTAGATGTCAACCGCGTAGACATTTATTGTTTTGACAATTAACCATATAAGTTATTGCCTATGATACGTGCAGTCTTGTTATTTAGCTATGGATGCTACACCCTCGCACCCTTCATCAGATATGCCTGTTTAAGAGATAACCCTTTGTTTTAAGGCAGTCGAGATTAAAGGCTCAGACAGGACAGATATGTAGTCGGCGGTTTAGTTTGGTGTGCGTACGCGAGTACGCGTAATTACGGTTACAATATAATAATGTAACAGTTGGTATAATTAGTTTAGAGTAATCATTAATAATAATTTAGTAATAATGTAAAATTATGTAAATAAAGGTAGTAGTTTAAAAATATTGTGTGTGCCATCCATCCAAAATATGTTCATCATCTATTATTTATTTATTATAAGATATATAATTAAATAATTTTATATCATCACGGCATATTACCCATTACTGAGTGTGCCAGTATCTACAACACATGTAGATATCGGTAATGATGACGATATATTTTACCATGTGGGCGCTTACCAGGCGTCACCCTCACGAACACTATAGTGGAGAGTACACCACAGAGATCACTTTTGTACGATTAAAAGTCTGCACTGGCCGGGATCGAACCCGGGTCACCAGATTAATAACCAGACACTAAACGCACATGACCACGCGATCCCATAACGTAAGATTGTAGGAATTTAATTTTCTGGGTTGGTAATGACAGGTTATATTTTTCGTCTTTTTCTTTTTTGGTCAAAAAAATCGGTTATATGTTTTTAATGAATAAGCACGTTTTAGGGTCCCTACTATACGATTTTACTAATTTTACGATGATTATATGTATGTATGTGTGTCTATGTGTGTGTGTGTGTGTGTGTGTGTGTGTGTGTGTGTGTGTGTGTGTATGTGTGCGTGTGCGTGTGTGTGTGTGACAAAAATTACTCCGACAATAACTCCAATACTACAATAACTACAATTCTAAAAATGATAACTCTTTCATATTCCTCTTCTTTATATCCATATGAAGAGCTGATTAGATTTTAGTTATAATTGCCAATTGGTCAACCGGAAGTTCTCTTATATGAATTTCTTAACAGTTTTTCTTGAAAAACTGCAATTAAATATCATTTTTTGACAATTAAAATTATTCATATTTTTATAATATGACAAAATATGTGCAACTTTTTTTAGTGCCGAACCTCATTAAGTATTCAATTAGTTTATTATTCCTTTATAATTTTGGTGAATAACAAAATAGATCAATCCAGAACAATTGAATTTCGTGAGGGGCAGTTGTCAGAAATAAATTTCATACATAATTTAGTCAATGATGGAGCCATGGAAAAATTTATGGTTTAATTTTGTGAATGAATCGTATCAAAATCAAAATTTCTCGATATTTATTATAAGACATATAATTAAATAATTTTTTAAAATATTCAAAAGTGACGTTAAAATCACTCGTGTGGAGGGCAGGTGACGTCATTCTGGAATGGTCTATTAACATAATGTAGGTTATATTATAACAGTAAGTTTTGACATTTCGTCAACAATCTCCCTCCCCCTGTCGATTTAAACCCCATGCTTCCTCTTGATAACTTGCGTATCATCTCATGGAAACCGACTTTATTTAACACGACTCCTACATAGAACAATACAACCCCCTACCCCACCCCCCGCCATTTTTAATCCCCCGGTAACCGCAACCTCATGCAATAACCCTAACCTTAAAGCTTGTAATATCCCTCACATCCATTGCAGTTACTCAGACGAAGCGAAGCTGGCCAGCGACGACCGTGTTCTCTTCTCTTCTGCTCTGTACATTATGCTGCAGACGGAACGGCAAAAGTAAAGAGAACAGGGCGTAAACGGACTTGCATTGTGCAATTAAAACAAATGTGGCTGGCTAGCGGTTGCTAGGAGATACAAACACTAACGGCAGGAGTAACAGAAAAGAAGGGGGAGAGTAAATATTAGGATTTTTGTGTAATTTGAATGTATGAATATGGGAGATTCGTTTAATAAACTATATATTGTGATGAGATCAGGTGTTTGTATAAAAGGTTAAATATATTTTCTTGAAAATTTAAATGTAAAACAAAATTTTGTCTAATCATGAAGTAAGCCAAACCTTGAGTTTCAGCTAAGATGCAATTTTTACTATTTTGTTATTAATGTATTACTATGGAATGTGTCTCTTAAATAGGGAGACCTGACATCCACAGATTCCTGAGGCTTCGAAAAAAAAATTTTGCTTATAATAACAGAACGCTTTCTACGATTTGATAACACAATATACAGTGTGTCCCATTTAGAAGTGCCACCATTGGGATCTCGAGAACTATAAGAGATACGATGACGGTTAAATGGAACTTATTGTGCGCCTATGGGAGGCCATCTCAAAAGTGCTTTTGTTTTTCCAAAAATTCTCATAGGGCAGTAGATAATGACGAAAAACTGAATATTGTTGTTTTTTTCTTTTTCAAATAACTTCTAAACTATTAGTAATTGAGAAAAACGTTTCAAATATAAAAGATAGATATTTTTATTAACTAACCAGTGGTGTACGAAATAAATTTTTATATCCGTAAATTTTCAAGATATAACACAAACTTATATTTTTTTAAATGGAACCCATATCTTAATTTAGTCTCAAAAAAATAATTATTTTTTTCTCTTTTCAATGATGTAAGGGTTATTACGTTTTATATTTGTTTTGCTCCTAAAATTTAATTTTTTTCTTTATTTTTGTGTATTTTCTTATTATTTCGCAAAAGAAAATTATCATTTTTATTAATTATATTGTATTTGATCGATACAATTTATTTTATGCCTTCATTAATTAATATTTTTATTCTAGACTTATAATTACAAATTACACTATAATGTGCCAAGGGCGACCTGATACAAAATTTTATAAAAATTAATTTGATACGAGTTTTGAGCAAATTTTTTTAACGAAATAAATTATTTAAATACAAGGAGTATTTCCAAATAGAAATCTACCAATATTTTCAAAATAATTCTAAATTTAATACAAAATAAAAAAAAAAAAATTTTGAATGAAAAACCAATATAAAACATAATAACCCTTACAACATTGAAAAGAGAAAAAATATCTATTTTTTTGGGAGTAAAATCAGATATGGGTTCCATTTAAAAAAATATAAGTTTGTGTTATATCTCAAAACTTTACGGATATAAAAAATTATTCCGTACGCCACTGGTTAGTTAATAAAAATATCTATCTTTTATCTTTGAAACTTTTTTCTCAATTATTAATAGTTTAGAAGTTATTTGGAAAAGAAAAAATCAACAATATTGAGTTTTTCGTCATTATCTAGTGCCCTATGAGAATTTTTGGAAAAACAAATGCACATCTGAGATGGCCTCCCAAAGGCGCACAAAAAGTTCCTTTTAACCGACATCGTATCTCTTATAGTTCTCGATATCCCAATGGTGGCACTTCTAAATGGGACACACTGTATTTCGGAGCAAGAACATGCCAATGCCAAATAGCTTCACATGTTTCTTTAATAATATTACATATAGTGGAGTTACCAATCCTATATGCAAATGTCAATGAGGATATAGAATCACCAGTCGCTAAATGCCTAAAAAAATAAAATCGGTTTAGTATAACAATAAAAGGAATATACGAGTAAAAAAAATATTTACCTCAACGTAATTGCAAGCCGAGCACCTGGAGGTATAATACTTCTATACTTATCATTTTTCTTAATTTTATGTTCATTAAATTTAATAAATAATCAAACTGATTAAAGCTTAAACGCGTGTATTCAAAAAAATTTGCTTCGTCCGCCTGTCTCATTTCTTGAATCAGATTATTCCAATCTCCTTGGTTTGTTCTATTACTGTTCAGAGGATGAATCCACCATCGACATTTTTTAACTTTAGATTGATTTATAATGGCTTGATAGGCAAGTAAACTATCAATCTGATTGGCTCACTTATAATTATAATTATAAAAAATATAATATTTCTCGAGCGCAAAATTTGTAAGGAATTCTTTTTACCTCCCGCTACCCTTGGTAAGGGAGGTATAGGGATCGTGCTAAAAATTACATATCGAGATTTTAGTAAATGACCACGTTTTAAGGTCCCTAGAATCCAATTTTAACATTTTCACGATGATGTCTGTATGTGTGTATGTGTGTATGTGTGTATGTGTGTATGTGTGTGTGTATGTATGTGTAGGGATTTTGTCTTCACTCTAACTCAGATACTATCATTCAGAAAATTCTGAAACCTTGTATTTCCATCCCATTCTAATATGAAAAGTAGCCATTAGATTTTGGTGTAAATCGAATAACCGGAAATGGCACTTTACCTGAAGCTCATAATGGTTTTTCTTCAAAAAATACCATTAAATGCCATTTTTTCGCATTTTATGTCTTATGAAAATTAAAGATTATTGAATTTTCTACTGGAATACATTAATACTTTTTCTATATATTTTACAGATAAATTTAAAAATAATTTTTTTTATTAGTCGCGAAGCCTAAGAAAAACACAATAATTCCTTTGTTCATATTTCAAATGAATGTAACTGACAGTAAATGTCACTGTCAAAAAACTAATCAATTCAAATTAGTGACATTTTAAAAATAAAATAGTAAATAAAGCAATAGTTTTGTGCAATGGAATAGTTTGCAGCGTTAGTAAATACGTAAGTATGAATTTAAATTAATAAAAATTTAATAGCGGGAGGTTTTGTGTTGGCCACATCAGATTTTTTCTCAGGGTTATCGCTCAAAAGCAGCTGTAGACACGTGTTTCGCTCTTATTAGAGCTATGCTGTACTGATGAGCTCTAATAAGAGCGAAACACGTGTCTACAGCTGCTTTTGAGCGATAACCCTGAAAAAAAAGAATTCCTTACATTATAATTATAATTATAAGTGAAATATATGAAGTTTGCATAAAATCTTGTTTTAAGTTATTTTAAATTAATTTCATTACTAATTTGAAGCTTTCGAACGCTGACGTTTGAATGTATTGACATACACTTATATTTATAAATATAATTATAATTACTAATTACTTATAATTTCGCTTAATTTCAGTGCTGTGAATGAGCCTTTACTTGTCAACATAATCATCCTTTGCTTCAAAAAAATTTCTGTCTCGAATATCTATCTTCAGTGCACATAATGGGGGATTCCACCATTTTTTTTTTTTTATAATTTCATCTGAAAATATTAGGAAAACTAAGGCTATTGATAAAAATCTGGTGAAAAAATTTCTGTTAATAAGCGAGTTATGGTCTCCCGAATTTTGAAAAGATTGACGTGACGTCACATTTATGTGTTTTTATATCAAACTGTTTTCATCATGGACCTAAATGTTCTTGAAATATATCAGGTGTATTTAAATGATTAAGTTTAATGCAAGAAATTTATGTTAAAATAAAAACTGTTTGGAAACAGCAGTACAGGAATGTTAGCCCCTCCTTTCGAATTTGAATTTCTTAACTTCCATTGGTAGTAACCCCCACCTAACACGCTATTTGTTATGCATGTATAGGCGGTCTTTTGGTCGCCAATCAAAATATTATATATATATATATATATATATATATATATATATATATATATATATATATATATATATATATAGATTTTATGTTAGTGTTGAAGCGCTATAACAAAAAACCCCTTATTTCCGAAATATCTCAATTATACCATTTCATTTTTTTAATAATATTCGTTATTCAGCATATACATTCGTATTTTTTACTATTTTCCTTTAATTCGATTGAGTTGGAATCCCCCATTTAGTAAATAAATATCTCTCTGATCTTTTAGTTCATTTTAAAGTAATCTAATGTTGCAAGCACATTACCTCCCTCCTCAATTCTATGTATTTTGCACAAATCCAATTACCAAAAGTTCCTTGGAAAAAATTCTATACAGGGTGATATGTAAGTAAGTATACAACGCTTAACCCATGGTAGAACTGACCCCATAGATAGTAAATCTGGCAATAATTTTTGTTTAACATGCTTTGACAATCAATATTTTTTCCAGCTAACACAAGGATTTTTACTTTTTTACAAAAAAATAACCAAAACAGGATTGATCAGTTCTAAAGGCATCCAGTTCTTGTAGAAAGTATGTTATATATAAAAATTATTGCCAGATTTACTATCTATAGGGTGAGTTCTACCATGGGTTAAGCGTTGTACTGTTACTTACATAACATCCTGTATAACCAGTAAAATTGAAACACGAACATAACTATTTTGTACAAATTCCATACCGAAAATTCCTTGAAAAAGATTCTATATATCCAATAAAATTATAATTCAAACATATACTATGTAAATTGCAGTTACCCTTATTAATTGACATGTATCTTATTAGATATCACCATAATCATCCTCCCCCACTTTATTTCCTTAAAATCTTTCACCCCACTCACCCTTCCCAACCCCGTTTTTCTTCCATCCCTTCCGCTTGCCATCCTGTTGCATTCACCTTGGCATTACTACCCCAGTTTCTTTCCGCTCCTTGCGGGGGTGGCCGGGGGTGTGTGGGGCGGCTCGAGCGAGGTGCCCCACAGACCCGCACCCCCCACTTCACACCCGCCCCCGCCTGCCGACACGGACAGCAACAGGTGGCTCATAAAGTAGATATTCGCATATCACTGGCAGCACCACAGTGGCCCATCATAGTGATCTGTTGAGGGTGTGAGGGGAGAAATGGGTTAAGGTGGGTGGTTAAAAGTGTGGGGTGTAAGGGGAGGGTAGTGTGTAAAGGGGGTGGGTTTAGAAGGGAGGTTACAGTGCGAAGTGGATGAATAGAGATGAGCTTTAAGGACTATTCTTAAGCTTGAATTTTTGAAAGGTTTACTCTTAACTGATGATGTAGTTGGTATTAAACATAACTGGTTATAGGCCCGTATCCAGGATTTCATTTCGGAGGGGGTTCTGGTTATATAATTATATTATTTTTCAAGGAGATTAACATGAGCAGTTTTTTGCAGACTGTTATCCTTGTTTTGACTGATAACCATGGTTGTGGTATCAAAAGAAAGGTAAAAAATTTCTGCATCAAATGACAAATTTAATAATAAATTTATGGGACTAAAATATTACATAATTTACATTTATTTGTTGTCATTTGATACAATTTTTATCTTTCTACTGATACCACAACTACTGTTGTCAATCAAAACGGGGCGCAACAGTTTGCAAAAAAACTGATTTCCCATTTTAATCTTCTATGTACACTTTTAAAAAAACTCCCGGTATATAATTCTCGGTGAAATAATAAAATAAAGGGAGTGTCTGCTGCACTGTCCGAACAGAGCAGCAAAAAAAAAAAATTAGTGAACCAAACTCAAAACAATACCTAACTGACAATTCTTAATTGGTAGACAGTGGTTTTTAGGTAGATTCGAGAAGTGGCCGCTAGAATTGTCCGCTAGATTCCGTTCAGGTGCACAAATTTTTATTGCGACTCTGTCTGGACAGTACAGTAGACACTTCCTAAAATAATACAATATTTTGGCCTTTACGTATATCTTTATTTAATTGTAAAAAGCAATTGGGAATGTTATACTCGCAGTTTGAGACGCGTGCTAACATCTTGGTTAGACTTCTTTCAATTTTTTAGTATTTTATTTTACATTTCAGGGGGGGTTTGACTGGTTACCTCAAGTCTCTCTGGACTCAGATCCCCGTTGATTTCACCTTTAAAAAAGTTATTTGATTTATATGAATTCCAGCACCATTTGTTGTTTAGAGTTGTTATTTCATAACCTAATTTGTAGCTGCCGTTTCGTTGGGGAATGATGAAAGTATTTCTAAGCGAGCTTCTTTCTGTTTTATTCATTTCTCTAGCACTGGTATTACTGAAGTGTTAATCGTATTAGTAAGAAAGTTTGGAAATATACCTTTCAATTTTAAGAACTCTTTTTCGTCACTTGACACCAAAATTTATTTGTGGGTAAGAAACCCATTTGTAACAAAAAATTGTTCATCTTTGCAGTTTTAGTTGAAAGGAAAAAGAGCTACTTGAAATCTGAAGCAATCAATCGCTGAAAGTTTAGTTCAATAATAATAATAATAATCATCATCATCATCATCAATTTTGGGCCTAAATAAAAAAAATCTGTTGAGGCCAGCACAAGACCTCTCGCCATTTCCATATTAGGCTATAAAGTATTGTATTGCACTTTGCTATCGATCCGTCGTTTTATAACAAAATATTACAGAACTTGACCCAAATATTGTTTTTTTATTGTATTTAACATGTCTTCTGCACACAGATAAGTCTATCTATTTTTCATTGTATGAGGAAGTTCCTAAATGTCACAGATTCTTCCAATTCATTACCCAGATTGGCGGTATTTCTGATAGATATATATGCATATTACCTATAATTTCAAATATTTAATTAATAAAACAATAAGAAAGATTAAATGTACTTCCCAGAAAAAGCCAACAAAATGTCACTAAAACTGTTGTTTTTTGACACTGAAATCTGTCATTTACAAATTATGTTATAAACATTTGAATTTCTCAACTGGTTTCCTTAGTGTAGTTTCGCCTACTCGACTTGTTATATGTCGATATTCTATATATTATAGCGTCTTTATCTCTAAATTTATAGAAGATATAATAAAAAATTTAAATGTATCAGGTGTAGAATTTTGTTCTCTCTCTTAAGGCTCATTCACAGCTACGAAATTAAGAAATATATATAAAATTATAAATAAGACATTATGGTTGGCGTTCCCAGCTTCGAACATAAAACATCAACTGTCATTTAATGTATTCATAATTAACAAGCAATAATAACAACTTCATACCTTTTAAAGCACTATACGCAATCATATATGCGAACCTTTGGCTTCAGACAGCTTTTTAAAAGTATATTTAAATTCAAATCCTTTTGCCAAACCGTAAATTGACAGCTAAATTGACAGTTGTTATGAATATGCTTATTTTTATGTAAAATATTTAACATTTGCAAATCCTTGTGTTTATGTCTTATGTTTAATTTTATTTTCGGGAGCTATGAACACTTTCATAGGAATCTATATCTACTGAATATGAAGGAAAATGTATAATCAAACCGTATAGACAATAAGATGTTCTTTCATATTGACAATTACATGAAATATCAAAAAATGATATTTAACAGCGTTTTTTCAAGAAAAATTGTGTCTCCAATTATAACCAAAATCTAATCAGCTCTTTATATGGATGTAAAGAAAAGGGAATTGTAGTATGGGAGTTATCGCCGGAGAAAATTTTGGCACACACACATACACACACACACCCACAGACATCATCGTAAAAATAATAAAATCATATTCTAAGGACCTTAAACGTGCTTATTCATTAACAACTCACTACCGAATTTTTTAATCAAAAACAATACCTTCATTGGTCAATGGTAACGGAAGCTAAAAATAAAATACATAGAATTGACGGAAGAATGTGCTGACCACATCAAATTTCTTTTAATTGTGATAATTAATAGTCTGTATCATACAATTTTAACGTCAGTTTTAATATAAAATACCCATATTCTAATTTGTTATTATGGAGAAGGACCCTATTCCCATCACTATAAATAACAAATAAGAAAGTTCGTTAATCCCCCTTTTAAATGAAAACCCATTTGTAATTATATCTTCGCATATATCTCAAAATCCCATAACATATTTTAGTAACCGCTCCTCCCCTAATAAATAATATTAACGAACCTTTAAATCGAAATCGCTTGATTTCTCAAGTATTTCTCCCTTCTTAGTAAGCGATTAGTAACGGGCGATATGATTGGTTTGCGGCAGTGTGTAACCGGAACCGATTCGATCCTTACCGTTACCGTTACGTTCAGGTATCCACGCGTCCCAGGATAATAAAGGCGTATAATTATCCTCATATTATCGCAATTAAATTAAGCCGTGAATTACGATAACGACTTCTGCAACTCCAATTTTCAAATGACTAACTTTTCTTGATTTTCCTGTTATTAAGAAGCTGAGGGACTACGGGAGATGATGCACTGCTACGCCAATTCGGCCCATTACAGTTTGCCCTGCCCTCGTTCTACGATATTTCTAATTAAGAATAGCTATTTGTGTATTAAGAGCGCAAAATGCGACATTGTCGAAATCCACAATGTCCATTTGCGCTCGAAACACACACAAGATTTTTTCTACAGTCGCCACAATGGGGTCCTCCACCATAATAAAAAATAATAAAATGTACACTTTATACTTACAGCACTGCTCAATAAATAACGATTGGCTAATACAAATGATACGGTTTAAACTTAAAAAGGCTTTTAAATGATTATATCGTTACATTAGCCATCTATTCCATAAAAAAAACCAAAATTAGAGCGTGGAAGCAAGGATTTGTGATGATTTGATGAGTTTTTGTAGCAAAATGTGTGGTTAGTTGTCACGCCTGTCGCACTGAAAAAATTAACAAATATTTCAAGGAATTTGTGATTATATAGACATGTATGTGCATTGACTGACTTCTCGCAATTATTTAAGTAACGAAATAACTAATAACTTTATTGTAATCAAAATAAATAGTTAACTAGAGATCAGATGTCAGTACGACTCGCAACTATCTCCACCGCCATCTGTGTACAATCATTCCTATTACTAAACATAACTGTTCACACAATTTATTTTATATTTAATTTTATTTTATAGTTATTTTCCATTCTTCTTGAGTTTTTATTCAATCTAATCTAAACATTTTATACTTTTGTTTTTGTAAATGAATGCCCTATTTCATTTTCACAGCAGTGTGGCATTTTGTTAGGTTATGTTAAATACCGACAGAACATATGTCAAATTGACTTGTGAACGTGATAAATGTGTAATTACAGTGCCATTAACTAAACATTTTCATTAAGAATGTAGACAAGTGACATTTCTCAACATTGTATACTTAGAAATTTGGACAGCGAGCGTTTTTTCTACTTTGTCGCGCATGAGCGGCAAAGTGACATTTTGCGTTCACAAAAGAGAGCGCAACTGGCTACTTTCTATAGTGACTGTAGAAAAAAAAATGTTGTGGCCAGCATAAGACATCTCGCTATTTCCATATTAGGCTATAGAAGAACATATTGTATTTAACATTTCTGGTACACATACAAAAATTCTATTTATATCTATTATTAATATATTTTTATACTTTTTAATTCTTTCTATAAATAAGTTTCCTTCCTACTCTTCTAAATGTTCGAGATTCTTCAAATTCATTGACGAGATTGGCGGTATTTCTGATGCGTATCGTATTTGTAATATATTTATCTACAATTTTAAATATTTAATTAATAATAAAATAAGGAACATTAAATGTACTGAATGAAAAATCCTTCAGTAATGTATTTTCAACTTGTTTCCATGAAGTTATTTGGCTTCATTACAACGGATTATTTATAATTCTCTATCTCTAAATCTATAGAAGATATAATTAAAATGTTCAATGTATCGGATAGTGAATTTAATATTCTTTAATATTTGCAATAACATAAATTTCCAAAAAATAATATTTGGAAGATTTTTTTAAGAAACTACTATACTTTCGATTGTCCGATTGTTACCAAAATCTTTTCAGCTCTTCCCATTAATGTAAGATTAAGGAATACATAGTTAAAGCACAGATTGTCTGTGGTTAAAGTAGTTTTTAATTTTATAGAATTTGAGAAACCGTCCTTCCAACATCCACACATACACACACACAAATCATTGTAAAAATATTAAAATCGGATTCTAGGGACCTTAAAACGTGCTTATTCCCTAAAATCAGGATATGCGAAATTTTCTATGAATCCAATACCTTTCAGCGAGAAGTAAAAAAATATGATTTTTGCAACAGTTAACTCTTAATAACAAAAAATATTTTTAATAATAGTACAATAGCTAACTCTAGGTGAAACATTTCGAGTGTTTATCTTAATATTTAAAAAATATTTTTGTATCCAAGTGATTTCAAACTCACTCCAAGTAAGCTCTGTCGCAAGAAAGATTGTACAACCATTACCATCAAAATGCAAGTAAAAATAACCAATCCCGGCAGCCCCATATTCCACAGAGTATTTAGGAAAATTATTTATAATTGCGGTATGATTTATAGCAGGACGAATTGTCAAGGTCCTTGTAGTCATTGGCAACGCGTGGCGGTAGTAATATACAGGACGCGGTGGGCCCATCAAGGATAGTTTTCTAATTTATAGCAAGGAGAACGACAATGTACATTAGGACTAACGTATATTATACGTTATCGCGGACTGCAAACTTCATACAGGCACAGGCACAGAGGTTATAATGTCTAATTGTAATTATAATTACTGGATTTAGTTTTAAATTAAGGGCGCATTATTATTCAGAGGGGTAAATCATAGAGAAATATTATTTGACATATGTAAAATATTAATATGACAACACACAAACACATGTTGGAAAAACGAATATGTTATTCTTTGATGTTTGAGATATTTATTTAAAAAATGTTAAAATCAGATTCTGGGGACATCAAAACTACTTATTCATTAAAATCTCTATATGCTATTTTTAGCACGATCCGTATACCTCCCTTACCTAGGGTAGCGGGAAGTAAAAATCTGTTGTGGCCAGCACAAGACCTCTCGCCATTTCCATATTAGACTATATAAGCATTGTACATATTTGACATTTCTGGTACACACAAAAACACATATCTTCTTTATATATTTTTATATTTTTAATTCATTCTATGAACAAGTTTCCTCTTATTCTTCTAATGTTCGAGATTCTTCCAATTCATTGATGAGATTGACAGTATTTCTGAAGGGTATATGTAATATATGTATCTATAATTATAAATAATTAGTTAATAATAAAATAAAAAATATTAAATGTACTTCCCAGAAAAAGGTTTCAGTAGATAATGTGTCTTTTTGACACTCACATTTATTTTATCTGTCATTTACAAACATTTTAATTTTTCCACTTCCACTTGTTTTTCATGGGCTGCAAGATTTATTTACAACTTAGGGACCCTAAAACGTGCTTATTCATTAAAAATGCACCACAAATTTTTTTGACCAGACAATACCTTACCTTCCTTGACGGAAGGTAAAAAAGTAATAATAGTTATACCGTGAGTATTTTTTAACGTGAAACATTGGGTTTGTCATATCCATGGTGACGACTTGATATTTGATTCACAGCAATGTATTTGCCCGTTCCATTTAAAATGAAACACAGGAAACGAATCTAACAGAAGTAGGTATAGGCCATCCAGCGAATCAAGCGGTTTACGTCATAAATACAATATCACTAGAAACAATAACGTCATATGTTAAAAAGTTTACATGAGCATGTAAAACGGATTAAAATCTGTGGGTTACCGTCATAAACCCAAATTTTTCTTAAAAGCACGTCTGGTATAATATTTTTCCAGCGAAATCCAACTTTATTTAAAATATTCTGAACGGTACTGCTTACGCCGTTATAAATACTTCATTCTTGTAGTATATGCAACAAACTATCTAGTATTATGTGGGATCCTTAAAAAAATACAGAATACTGCATACCATACAATTTCTCACTGTTTCTATATATTGCGTATAGCGTTTGCCACACGCTGTACATATAGATTTAATTTTCAAATTATTACTAACAAATAGAACCAAATATTACCTCAATATTAGATTTCAGTGAAAGTAAAAACCCACCAATCTATTTTTCATTTTCAAAATAAGTCAATAAATTAACTACAAGCTTTTGAATTTGACATGACAGAGCATTTGACATTTTGACATTGAACAACGAAACCAAAAACAAAATGAAATCACAATGCACGTTGAAAAGTATAATATAGACATATAATATTTAGTAATATACATGTTCAGAATTACCAATATTAAAAAAATATAATCAAACGTCACTTTGCAAAAATTTACAAAATTTTACTTAATAATAATATATCCAAACATAATTATTTCTATTAAAGGTGTCAAATACATGATAATAATAAAAAAAACAATAAAATACCGTTAATAAAATATATTTTAAAAAATAAATAAAATTTCAAAAATCCCTAAACGATGACGTAAACCGCTTGATTCGCTGGATGGCGTATATTATATTTAAATATTGTAAGAAATTTAGCGGAGTCAGAAAATCATTCGAGAGCAATAAACATATTTCGGGCACAAGTGCACAGAGTATATTTTCTACATCTAAATTTAATTTTTCTACTCCCATGTGTGAAGTGAGTACTTCACGTATCAATTTTTATGTGTGAAGTTTGATTTTTTGCACACAGTGCGTGAAGTGCTACTTCACGCACAGTGTGCGTGAAGTAACATTTCACGCACCATTCATTATTTTAAATATTACAAACTGAATTGTATTTTAATAAAACAAAGCTGTTAAACACCCGTAACGTTGGTAACCATGGTTACACAAGTCGACAATACAGAGGCTTTACGTTTAAAGAATGACAATGTAAAGAAAAACATGTTATATTGCAAGGTCGTAGAAAAAGTATAGTATGTAACACGTGTGTGAAGCCTATTTTACATTCGGGTGGTTTGCAACACTCGCCTTCGGCTCGTGTCGCAATCTCCACCCTCATGTAAAAATGTCAGCTTCACACACTTGCCACATAATATACTATTTTAGAAAACAGGTATAATTATTTAAACAAAATTAACCTCTAATGACATCTTGTCAATATGACAGATAACCGTTGAATTTTCCTATGAGTTATGATTTGACATTTTGTTAACAGCAATGTATTTGTCTGTCTCATTTAAAATGACACATGGGGAATGAATTTGACAGAAGTATTATATTTAAATATTGTAAGAAATTTAGCCGAGTCAGAAAACCACTAGGGCACAAGGTGCACACTTTTTTTTTCTACAACTAATTTTAATTTATTGACGTCTTATCAAATGTCAAATTTGTTCCTTATGTTTAATTTTAAATGGAAGGGGCAAATACATTGCTGTCAATCAAATGTCAAGTCGTAACCATGGATATGACAAACCCAATGTTTCACGTTAAAAAATACTCATGGTATTATATGCAAAGGACCTTAATAAAAATATACAGCGGGTAGTACTGCCACATTTTCGGATGACCCCATTTTCTAAAAATACCGTGTTACACAAAAGAAATCTGTCTTACAAATGGTTAGTCTTTTAATATAAAATTATTTGACCCATGTTTGTCCATTTTTATAAACCTACACCAACAACAATTTCTGTCTTCTCATCAAAGTATCCTTCCTTCTTTCTTTTCGTTAACGCCGGTCTTTCTGAAACTCTCCCAACTACCACTACTCTGTAGCGCAGCATTGGAGTCTTGAGTAAATCGCTGCTGTGTTTATTTAGTAGCGTCGCTTTGGTTTTTTCCGTATCCCGGGCAAAGGAACGAGCCAGCGGATTAAGAATTCTTTCTGCTAGACAAGTTATAGGCACTTCCTTCCCGTGTCTCGGAATTAATTGGCCATTCAGAGCGCCATCCATTAACCAGGGATAGCATGGCGGGAGAGTCTTCCTTAGGGATCTCACAACTCACTGTTTATCGGGATGAGCAGGATACGTTTACGGTATACAGGATAAGGGAAGGGGAAACTATGATATGGATATGGAAAAGAAACTACAAGACTGTTTTGTTTATTAGGCTATATGTACCTATGAATAGTGTTTGTGCATTTCTTTTAAATATTAGTGTATAGGGCAGTGGTTCCCAACCTCTAGATCGCAACCCAATTGCGGGTCGCGAGTAATTTGATTTTTAGATGTTAAAAAATCAAACAAATATTGCATATCTGCACTATACCGTGAGTATTTTTAACGTGAAACATTGGGTTTGTCATATCCATGGTTACGACTTGACATTTGATTGACAGCAATGTATTTGTCTGTCCCATTTAAAATGAAACATAGGGAATGAATTTGACAAGACGTCAAGATAGGTTAATTTTATTTAACACGTTAAGCGCCAACAATGTTAATTTCAAATCTTGTTTGAGAACCCGTGTGGATTGCCGATGACCCACACATTTTGATTCTTGATGGACCGCGTGGTCCGCAATTGACCCATAGCTTATGCTATGTTATATTGGTTATATAAATCCTAGTCCAGCAGAAATATACAATATTTTATTGTATTCGGTCCCACGGTAAAACAAGCTTCAATTCAAAAAAAGCGGGACCATTACGACATATTATTTTACATATTGATATTTGTCTATCTCTAACTCTATAAAAGATATAATAAAAAATTTAAATGTATCGAATAGAGATTTTTATATTCTTTAATATTTGTAATAACAAATTTTCAAAAAATAATATTTAGATTTTTTTTAAAAAAACTATTATTTCCGGTTGTCCAATTGTTACCAAAATCTAATTAGCTCTTCCCAGCAATGTCAGATTGAGGAAACCGCAATAGGGGATAGGGTGTATATGCTGAATAACGAATATTAATAAAAAAATGAAATGGTATAATTGAGATATTTCGGAAATAAGGGGTTTTTTGTTATAGCGCTTCGACACTAATATGAAATCTATATATAATATTTTGATTGGCGACCGAAAGACCGCCTATACATGCATTACAAATAGCGTGTAAGGAGGTGGAGATAACTACCAATGGAAGTTAAGAAATTCAAATTCGAAAGGAGGGGCTAACATTCCTGTACTGCAGTTTCCAAACAGTTTTTATTTTAACATAAATTTCTTGCATTAAACTTAATAATTTAAATACATCTGTAATTATAAAGTATGTAGACTTATACAGTGCTATAATTTTCATTTATTTTATATAAATATAACTTAAAATAGCATATATTTCAAGAACATTTAGGTCCATGATGAAAACAGTTTGATAAAAAAACACATAAGCGTGACATCACGTCAATCTTTTCAAAATTCGGGAGACCATAACTCGCTTATTAATAGGAATTTTTTCGCCGGATTTTCATCAATAGTCTTCCTAATATTTTCAGATGAAATGCTAAAAACAAATGGTGGAATACCCCATTAACCATGTTTCAAGTCTTATATGGGGTCCCGTGGCAGCGTGCCTGAGTGTCTGGTCGTGAACCTGGGGGAACCGGGTTCGATCCCGACAGACGCCAAATATTTCCAATTTTAAACGGCACAAAAGTGACCCCTGTGGTGCACTCTCTTTCCACACCAGCTATGAGTGCCCGTGAGGTGACGCCTGGTAAGCGCCCACACGGTAAAATATATCGTCCTCATTACCGATGTCTACATGTTACCCAGAAATGGGTAATATGCCGTGATGATATATTTATTTATGTTATTTGGTACACACAAAATATTCTAATTACGTTTATTCTTTATTTTTCAATTCATTTTATGAACAAGTTTCCTCCTACTACTCTAAATATTCGAGATTCTTCCAATTCATTGACGAGATTGGCGGTACCTATTTCTGAAAGGTATATGATGAAATATATGTATTTATAGCAAGCGCATGTTTAGTTGACCTGTTACTGTAGGTACTTTGTCTTACAAATGAATCCTGTTTTACTATTACTATTTATACTATTACATCTCGACTTGTCTAAGTACGAATTGTAGGTTTGCAAGTACACTGTCAATTTAACGTGCGGCAGCTATATCTACAATTTTAAAATCGGTTTATAGGGACCTTAAATCTTGCTTATTCACTTAAATCTGGATATGTGATTTTTAGCATGAATCCAATACCTCTCTTAGCGAGAGGTAAAAATATAAGCAATCTTTTTGTATTATCAATAATTCTTCATATAAGTATAAATAAATACATCATCACCCTATCAACCTAAATTTCCCATCTCTCCCATTTCCACAATTACCCCCCTTCTCGACCACCCCCTCCCCATCCCCCATTCTTCTCCACTCTTTTCCTGGAGACAAAGAGCATCATGTAGCACCTCCCCGTATTCGTATTCCCATAATGGTTTGCCGGGCGACGCTAACTAAACAGGACATTCGTATGCACGGCCATCGGACGCCAGCACAGAGCACAGCTCCGAGATGTCTGGAGCGAAGCGCAGGGACAGTATAGCATGGAACTGGAGCAGAACAGGACGAGCTATGGACATGGACGCCCGGAAGAGGAAGAGCCGACTCACTCATACGAATTAGAATGGAATGAGAAGTATCGAGTTGAAGCGTTGAAGGTGTGCTGATGTAAATGAATAAGAAGAGAAAAGGCGAGAGCAGTCAAGGCCAATGTTTCATGCTTTTGGAAATGAGTTATGAAAAATTAGCAAATAACTTTCAGTATTATAACGGGAGGGTGCATAGGGTGTAGTGAAAATCACCCGCTGTTGTACCGAATTAAAACTCAGGCACCCACAGTAAGAATATGAATGAAAATTATACTTACCTGTGTCACTACGCTGACCTGTGCTGACTCTGGAAGGGATTGACGGGGTTGTTGCGCAAATAGTTAAATATTTTTCGTACGGGAGTATCTTTCTGTGAAACTTGATATTCTGTACTATTACAGTTGATTATATGTCTCTGAAGCCCGTGTGACACGGTCGTAATTTTGTAATCGTGTCAAACAGATTTACAATGAAATTTGTGATGGTCCTGTTCTATTTACTAAAGCCTCTTTCACAGCTACGAAAATAAAAAAATAAAAAATCTGTTGTGGCCAGCACAACACCTGTCACCATTTTCATATTAGGCTATACAGGGTGTCTCAATAAGCTTGCTCACTATTGGTAACTTTTTTATTTGAAAAGATACGAGGTTGGTTAAATTAGCAAAATTGTGCCATTTTATATTAGAAAATTGGTCATGTAGACAAAATAAAAATTGTGTCAGCGGTTCCCAAAATTTGGGACAAAATATATATTTTTTAAATGGAACTATATATTTTTTATTATCTTATTGGAAAGAGTATTTTTTTCTCTTTCCAATAAGGTAATGTTGTTTATGTACAATTTTTTCAAGTAAACGAGTTATTTGCGGTTAAAAATTTAAATTTTGTAAACTATTTTATTAGTTTTTTAGTCAAGTAAGCCATGGAAACAATTGATTCTTTGTTTGTTTGGCGTTTAATAATTTCTTCCGTAAAGTTCTCTGTGTTTAATAATGTTTAATAACTTTACAAATGAAGAAAAGTTAGATATGAACTTGCTATATGGAAAGTTATATCTAGACACCAGTTACGTAGAACGGTCGGTTCTCTTTCCAAAAGAGTTTAAATGTGCGAAAGAAATAATGGCTTTCAATTTGAATATTTTCTTTGTTTTGTTATTACTGTAAAATAAATTAATAAAATAATAATTTTATAAAAGACAATTGTTTCCATAGTTTACTTGACCTAAACTAATAAAAGATAATTTTTATCTTTAAACGTAAATAACTCGTTTATTTGAAAAAATCGTACATAAACATTACCTTATTGGAAAGAGAAAAAAATATTTTTTTTTTTATATTCTAATATAAAATGGCACAATTTTGCTAATTTAACCAACCTCATATCTCTTCAAATAAAAATGTTACCAATAGTGAGCAAGCTTATTGAGACACCCTGTATAAGTAGGTACATATTGTATTTAATATTTCTGGTATACACACAAAAATTTGAATTATTATTAATATATTTTTATATTTTTCAAATTCATTCTACAGGGTGTTTACGGTCTTTTTGTTTTATTTTTAATGGGTGATACTACAGGTCAAAAGATGGCGAAAAACATTAAAACACTTTAGTAAAATATTTATAACAAAAGAGATACATTTTTTTTTTAGTTTTTATTTTTATGGAATTAAAACAGAACGATAAGCGCTTTTATAACAGATGTTCAAAGTTATCACCCTGCTGCTGTATGCAAAGTCTTGCTCGGCGTATCCATGAATTAACGTTCGTTGCAAGGCCCATGCCTTGTCGAATTTCCGCCGCTGCTGCTTCCATCCGGTTACGGAGGTCTTCAGCGTCGATAATTTCGATGGCGTATACCATGTCTTTCATAGGTCCCCACAAATAAAAGTCCAATGGTGTTAAGTCAGGTGACCGCGGAGGCCAAGAAACAGGACCGCCCCGACCAATCCACTTATTTCCAAATGCATGGTTAGTGAACTGATGGGGTACAGGACATTGCCTATTTGGAAATCGCTCTCTGTAAAGACGACTTGCTGCAGTTGAATTTTGATGCACTTCCCCATAAATGAGCATCATGTCAACTGATTCCGTATTAGAATACCGATGGTACATTGTTCACCTTTTACACAATTAATAACAATAATCAATTAGAAACTGACGGTGCACAATTAAATAGTAACAAACTGCAACTGACAGATAAACAAATTAAAAAACAAAAGAGTGAAATTTGTCATTACATAGGTTACTACAACTTTTTTCAACATTAATTTACCTCCCCTTTATAAAAATTTAAAAAAAAATCATATCTCTTTTATTATAAATATTTTACTAAGGTGTTTCAATGTTTTTCGCCTTCTTTTGACCTGTAGTATCACCCATTAAAAATAAAACAAAAAGACCGTAAACACCCTGTATAAATAAGTTTCCTCGTACACTTCTAAATGTTCGAGATTCTTCAAATTTATTGGTATTTTTGATGCGTATATGTAATATATGTATCTATCAGCCCGATTCACAAAAAAGTTTAAGCTAATCCTCATTTTTAGATTAGTGAATTCTATTCTATTCCGGTATTTAAAATTTGATTTTCATTATATTATCAATAAAGGTAGGAATAGATTAAACTATATTTTAAGATATAAACTGTCAATAATCCGTTGTAATGAATCGCACAATCCAAAACAACTCAATGGAAACCAATTGAAAAATAAAAAAAATTGTAATTGACAGGAAAATGTCAGTGTCAAAAATCCACAAACATTGCTGAAGGCTTTTTCTGGGAAGTACGTTTAATATTTCTTAGTTTATTATTAATTAAATATTTAAAATTATAGATATGTAGGTATATTAAGTATACCTGTCAGAAATACCGCTAATCTTGTCGAATTGGAAGAATATGAAACATTTAGAATAGTCGAAGAAAAATTGTTCATAGAATGAATTAAAAAACTAAAGAATAAATGTATTTGGAATTCCTTGGGCGTATGTAATATGTTAAATACAATATGTACCTAGTTTGTAAATGACAGATGTCACTGTCAAAAATCAACAGTTTTAGTGACAATCTGATAGCATTTAATCTTTCTTATTTTTTTATTAATTAAATATTTGAATTTATAGGTAAAATGCATAAATCCATCAGAAATAACCACAATCTGGTTAATGAATTGGAAGAATCTGACATTTAGGAACTTCCTCATACAATGAAAAATAGATATAATTAGAATTATATGTGTGCAGAAGACATGTCAAATACAATAAAAAACAATATTTGGGTAAAGTTCTGTAGTTTTTTGTTATAAAACGACGGTTCGATAGCGAAGTGCAATACAATACTTATATAATATAAAATGGAAATGGCGAGAGGTCTTGTGCTGGCCACAACAGATTTTTTATATATCTGTACCTTGTACTATTTGAAGTGAAATTGGAATAAATAAAATATTCATAATATATTTTATATCAGTACAATTAACAAAAATGCTTTAATGTTTATTAAATACATTTATAAATAATTTTGGACCAAATAATAACAATTAAAATTGATTTAATTGTGCTTTAATGTGTATTGTTATTTATAATATTACAATCAGCGATTTTTAATAACAAAATTTTAAATTATTTTCAATTTCAATTGACTAGCGTAGTATCTAGCAAGTAGGCAGGCTGAACTTGTTTAACACCGTCACTTATTCGTCGCCATTTGCTTATTTGTATGTTTCGTGGTTTCGAAGTAACAAAGTTTCATATTTTTGCTATAATTTAGTGTCTTTAAACAATTAAAAACTTATGTTTAATAGTGTGTAAAGTACTTTTAAGTGTTTTAAATGCAGTGTGCATTAGAATTTTCGTAAATATCTTGAACTTTCCACAAATTGTCAACTACCGATTAGCTGTTACCGGCTTGAGATCACAGAATTTATGTATGTAGGTTTTCAGTGTATTTATTAAATAAGTTTTATTGTAGTTATAATATGCACAATGTATTGTAAATGATGTTATTACTATTTTTAGTATGTTTTAAGATCCTTTTACTTTAAATTTCATAAATAAATGGTAAATCTAACCTTAATACGTATACGTAATCATTAATATATTTGTTTTGATTGCAGTTTCGGATTCGGACATCGGACACCCGTTTCAACAACAGCAACGGTAAGTGAATTTTTATTAAATTTTAAACGATTTACAAAAATTGTCATAGCTACCATAGATATTTTACAGAAGACATGACCAAATACCAAATATTAATTAATGTATTATAGTTATTAGTTGATATAACAATAACATAAACAGGTATTGATAGGCAGTAGCGTAGGGAGTGGATTTTTTTAATGTATTGATGAATGTTTTCATTCCAATAGAGTGGCGCAAATAATAGCCTGTTGGTATTCAATATCATAAAGCAAATAGTGAGCGATACGCCGCTTTGTCATAATTACGATTTTTCGACTATATCCTTTTATCATTTTTCACAATTTAATTTATATTTCAATGTTAATATTTGTTTATCAATATCTTGATAACGAAGGACCATCAGAAAATTTCCTACTCTTATTTTTTAATTTGAATAGAATCCAAAAAGCATGGGCATGGCATTACTTTTGAGACATTCTATATTTTCCTGGTTCAACTTACTCCTAATTTAAAAATCTGTTGTGACCAGCACAAGACCTCTCGCCATTGCCATATTAGGCTATATAAGTACATATTGGCTAGTAGCACAAGCCTTGTTTTAACTAAAACACTGTTTTTAAAAATGTCAAATTTCATTAGCTAATGATAATAATAAATAATACCTACTTGACACAGTTAAAGGGGTATAAGAGTCTTTGATTATATATAATAAATAATACCAAATTTATGGAGATATGATTTTAAAGCAGAACATAATTTGTATTCAAATATATATTTTTAAAAAAATTGTTCTTTAAACATAAGGGTGTAATTAAATATTGAAATTTGAATTTCACATTTCTTAAAACAGCGTTTTAGTTAAAACAAGGCTTGTGCTACCAGCCATTGGGTTTAAAATTGGTAGTACACACACAAAAATTCTAATTACATCTATTATTCATATATTTTTTTAATTCATTCTATAAATAAGTTTTCTCCTACTGTTTTAACCTTTCGAGATTCTTCAAATTCGAGATGGCGGTACTTCTGATGCATATATGTAATATAAATGTATCTATAATTTTAAATATTTAATTAATAATAAAATAAGAAATATTAAAAAGCCTTCAGCGATGTATCTAGATTTTTGATACTGACATTTTTCTGTCAATTACAAACATTTTCATTTTTCAACTGGTTTCCATGAAGTTATTTGGGCTGTGAGATTCATTACAACGGATTATTTTGTATATTTATAATTCTCTATCTCTAAATTTATAGAAGATTTAATAAAAATGTTCATTGTATCGGATAGAGAATTTTATATTCTATAATATTTGTAATAACATAAAGTTCGAAAAAAGTATATTATGTGGCAAGTGTGTGAAGTTGAAATTAGAAATAGGCTTCACACACGTATTACATACTATACTTTTTCTACGACCTTGCAATAAAATATATTTTTTCTTCACATTGTCATTCTTTTAACGTAAAGCCTCTGTATTATCGACTTGTGTAACCATGGGTACCAACGTTACGGGTGTTTAGCAGCTTTGTTTTATTAAAATACAATTCAGTTTGTAATATTTAAAATAATGAACGGTGCGTGAAATGTTACTTCACGCACTGTGTGCAAAAAGTCAAACTTCACACATAAAAATTGATACGTGAAGTACTCACTTCACGCACGGGAGTAGAAAATAGTATATTATGTGGCAAGTGTGTGAAGCTAACATTTTTACATGAGGGTGGAGATTGCGACACGAGCCAAAGGCGAGTGTTGCAAACCACCCGAATGTAAAACAGGCTTCACACACGTGTTACATACTATACTTTTTCTACGACCTTGCAATAAAATATATTTTATCTTCACATTGTCATTCTTTTAATGTAAAGCCTCTGTATTATCGACTTGTGTAACCATGGTTACCAACGTTACGGGTGTTTAACAGCTTTGTTTTATTAAAATATAATTCAGTTTGTAATATTTAAAATAATGAACGATGCGTGAAATGTTACTTCACGCACACTGTGCGTGAAGTAACACTTCACGCACTGTGTGCAAAATATCAAACTTCACACATAAAAATTGATACGTGAAGTACTCACTCCACGCACGGGAGTAGAAAAAATAATTTTTAGAAGATTTTTTTTAAGAAACTATGAACTCCCGGTTGTCCAATTTTTACCAAAATCTTTTCAGCTCTTCCCATTAATGTCAAATTAAGGAATTCGTAGTTAAATTGCTCTTTAGAATTTGAGAAACCGTCCCTCCAACATACAAACACACACACACACACAGAAACACACACAGAGAGAGAGAGAGAGGGGAGAGAGAGATAGAGATAGAAACATCATTGTAAAAATGTCGCTATACAGGGTGTCTCTTAAATAGGGGGACATGGCTTAACCACAGATTCCTCCTGAGGCTAAAATGAGACGATTTAACTAAACTTGCTTCTACCGGAAACTGTACCATTTAGCCAGAATTCTGCTTCAAAGTTCTTCGAAAAAAAATTAATTTTGCTTGTAATAACAGAACGCTTTATACGATTTGGATGAAATTTGGTATGACAGTTCATATGGTTATAAATCATCTTTTAAGGTGTTATTATTAGTGAACCACTAGTGTATGAAACCTAGGTGTCCCATCATTGATTAGACCGTAACTTTTTAATGGCTACGCCGATAACATAAAATTATTTTTTTTTCAGAAATATACATTTAATAGTAAACTTTTCTCTCTCTGTTTAATTTGTTATATCTGTTACGGTTCAGACAGAAAAAAATAAAACCTGAGTGACTGCATCGTGAATTTTTTTAAAATAAATTTAATCTAGCAGTCTATCCAAATGTCAAACACGTAATTTTTAATGACAGTAACAAGTTTTATTTTTTTCTGTCTGAACCGTAACAGATATCACAAATTAAACAGAGAGAGAAAAGTTTACTATTAAATGTACTCGTATCTTTCTGAAAAAAATAATTATATGTTATCGGCGTGGCCATTAAAAAGTTATGGTCTAATCAATGTTGGGACACCTAAGTTTCATACACTAGTGGTTCACTAATAATAACATGTATCACCTTAAATCATATAAACTGCCATACCAAATTTCATCCAAATCATATAAAGCGTTCTGTTATTACAAGCAAATTTTTTTTTTTTTTTTCGAAGAACTTTGAAGCAGAATTCTGGCTAAATGGTACACTTTCCGGTAGAAGCAAGTTTAGTTAAATCGTCTTATTTTAGCCTCAGGAATCTGTGGTTAAGCCATGTCCCCCTATTTAAGAGACACCTGTATAATGTACCATTTACGTCATGACGAAGATAACACAAGTGATATAATTTATGAATATCTTGTAATATAAGTCTATACTTGCCGGTAAATCATGCATTCCCTCTCTCTCTCTTTCTCTGTCTCTTTTGGCGTTTCTGTATCTTTAGGTGTGTTGCTAGTATACCTCCCTTACCACCATCCGTCTATCCTTGTCTGGCGTCGTGCGTCTCTCGTCTCGACGCCTAAATACACAACTCCCGCCAACTTTCCTTATCTAAACTTATTTGCAATAAATTTAATACGGCTCATAAAAGTGCTAGTCGGATAGGGTAATTTTCTTGACTTGTGTTTGAAACTCGGGACGACGCAGACTCCGGCTTTGATTTCCTACACCGATCAAAATTAGCACCAGGGATGATGGGATGGAGAAATAATTCGACCGGGTGGAATTCGACACTTTTATAGCGGGGGATTCATGCGAGAACATAAGACTCATGCCCATATTCATAAACACTCGTAAAAATTTTAAACGGTTCGTTATAATTTTTTTTCGCGATCGCCCAGAAAATGAGCTCTTTCTGATCACTATTTAGACCGGAAAGTCCTTCTTTGCTGAGCTAGCTCGGAAAGTTGTCTATAACGGATCGGAAAGTACTTTACCGATCCCGGGACCGGTAAAGCTAAATGTTTCCATGGAGATCAGTTGTTTATTTATTTCTTATTTTCTTGCAGTAAAAAATAAAATAATACTTTTTTATTCTTTTTTCAGGATCGTAAAAAAAATATTGTACCCAACATGACCTGAAAGTGTCTATACTGGGCTCACAAGCTTCCAAAGCTCGCCTACGGCTTGCTCTGGAATATGCTTGCTCACCCAGTAAAGTATCACTTTCAGGTCTTGTTACGTAAATTACTATTATCCAATAAAAACAGTCGACATTGAAAATCGAAATTTTATTTGTCAAGTTTGATTTCATTTGTCAAAAATTATAACGAACCGTTTTGAAAATTTACGAGTGTTTATGAATATGGGCATTAATGTGTAATTTTGGAATGAGGTATTTAAAACAGGGCATCGAACCCGAACCTGAACCGAACCAAAACCGGAACCAAACCGTAACATTTTAGGGAACCCAAACCAAGAACCGAACCTCAGATATATTTTTATTTGAACCTGAGTCGAAACCGAACCGAGTATTAAAATTCAGCTTCGGTTCAGGTTAATTTTTAGTTCGAAAAATAAATACAGCCGATAATCGACGTCTTAGGCGTTTGCATTGCTGTCTGGGCTGACGTTTCATGAAAATTGTGTTCGTTTCTTGTTGCGTTTTACATAAATTCCGGCTCTCATTTTAAATTATTTCGAACCTGAACCGCGAACAAAACCGCAAATTTTATGAATGCTTGAACCAGAACCGCACCCGAACCCATCTTTCAAAAAACAAATTAACCTGAACCTAAACCGAACCCAGTTTTTGGCGGGTTCGATGCCCTGATTTAAAATCGACAAAAAATTGTCTCAACTTACAGTGAGTTGACGTTATTTCTCTGATGATGATGATGATGATGATGATGATGATAATGAAGTGAATCTACCAATCAGGGTAGGATTAATAAAAATTTAAGAAGATGAATAATATATAAAATAAAATAAAAATCTGTTGTGGCCAGCACAATACCTCTCGCCATTTCCATTTTCTGTTATATAAGTATAGTATTGCACTTCGCTATCGAACCGTCTTTTTATAACAAAACCCTTACAGAACTTTACCCAAATATTGTTTTTATTGTATTTAACATGTCTTCTGCACACATACAATTCTAATTATATTTATTTTCATTGAATGAGTAAGTTCCTAAATGTCAGAGATACTTCCAATTCATTAACCAGGTTGGCGGTATTTCTGATGAATATATGCATTTTACCTATAATTTTAAATATTTAATTAATAAAACAATAAGAAAGATTAAATGTACTTCCCAGAAAAAGCTATCAGAATGTCACTAAAACTGTTGATTTTTGACACTGACATCTGTCATTTACAAACTATGTTATAAACATTTGAATTTGTCAACTGGTTTCCTTAGTATAGTTTAGCCTATGCGCTGTAATAAAGAGTAGAGTAATCTAATCGCGGAGGCTACGGCACTAAGGAAACCAGTTGACAAATTCAAATGTTTATAATATAGTTTGTAAATGATAGATGTCCGTGTCAAAAATCAACAGTTCTAGTGACATTCTGGAACTTTTTCTGGGAAGTACATTTAATCTTTCTTATTGTTTTATTAATTAAATATTTAAAATTATGGGTAAAATGCATATATTCATCAGAAATACCGCCAACCTGGTTAATGAATTGGAAGTATCTCTGACATTTAGGAACTTACTCATACAATGAAAATAGATATAATTAGAATTATATGTGTGCAGAAGACATGTTAAATACAATAAAAACAATATTTGGGTAAAATTCTGTAATGGTTTTGTTATAAAACGACGGTTCGATAGCGAAGTGCAATACAATACTTATATAACATAAAATGGAAATGGCGAGAGGTATTGTGCTGGCCACAACATATTTTTTTTATTTGTATCTCTCGCTACCCTTGGTAGATGAGGTATAGGGAACAAAATAAAAATGTTAAAATAGGATTTCTACACCTCAGTTCCGTACTATTTTATAAATAATTTTAGAACAACCAGATAATTACAATTAATTAAAATTTATTTAATTGTGCATTAATGTGTGTTATTATTTATAATATTACAATCAGCGATTTTCAATAAAAAAAATTTAAATTATTTTCAATTTCAATTGACTAGCGTAGTATCTATAGCAAGTAGGCAGGCTGAACTTGTTTAACACCGTCACTTGTTCGTCGCCATTTGCTTATTTATATGTTTCGTGCTTTCGAAGTAACAAAGTTTCATATTTTTGCTATAATTTAGTGCCTTTAAACAATGAAAACTTATGTTTAATAGTGTGTAAAGTACTTTTAAGTGTTTTAAATGAAGTGTGCACTAGAATTTTCGTAAATATCTTGAACTTTCCACAAATTGTCAACTACCGATTAGCTGTTACCGGCTTGAGATCACAGAATTTATGTATGTAGGTTTTCAGTGTATTTATTAAATAAGTTTTATTGTAGTTATAATATGCACAATGTATTGTAAATGATGTTATTACTATTTTTAGTATGTTTTAAGATCTTTTTACTTTAAATTTCATAAAAAAAAATGGTAAATCTAAACTTAATACGCAATCATTAATATATTTGTTTTGGTTACAGTTTCGGATTCGGACATCGGACAGCCGTTTCAACACCAGCAACGGTAAGTGAATTTTTATTAAATTTTAAAAGTTTTTAAATTTGTCATCGGTGCAATAGATATTTTACGCAAGACATGACCAAATAGTAAATATTAATTAATGTATTATAGTTATTAGTTGATATAACAAAAATCTGTGGCCAACACAAGACCTCTCGCCATTTCCATATTCCAATTCATTAACCAGATTGGCGGTATTTCTGATGAATATATGCATTTTACCTATAATTTCATATATTTAATTAATAAAACAATAAAGGCCGGTTTTTCAATATCTGGTTAAAATGTTAACTACGAGTTAAATAAACAAAATTGAAACGAAATGAACTGTCAAATGACAGATTAATCATTACTGTCAACAAAACGATGCAATATTGTTTATTTAACTGGAAGTTAAAATGTTAACCAGAGATTGAAAAACCGGCCCTAAGAAAGATTAAATATGTTTTCCATAAAAATCTATCAGAATGTCACTAAAACTGTTGATTCTTGACACTGATATCTATCATTTACAAACTATGTTAAAATCTGTTGTGGCCAGCACAAGACCTCTCGCCATTTCCATATTAGGCTATATAAGTATTGTATTGCACTTCGCTTTCGAACCGTCGTTTTATAACAAAAAATTACAGAATTTTACTCAAATATTGTTGTTTATTGTATTTAACATGTCTTCTGCACACATATAATTCTAATTATATCTATTTTTCATTGTATGAGGAAGTTTCTAAATGTCAGAGATTCTTCCAATTCATTAACCAGATTGGCGGTATTTCTGAAGGATATATGCATTTTACCACAATTTTACCTATAATTTCAAATATTTAATTAATAAAAAAATAAGAAAAGTTAAATATACTTCCCAGAAAAAGCTATCAGTATGTCATTAAAACTGTTGATATTTGACAATGACATGTGTCATGTTATAAACATTGGAATTTGTCAACTGGTTTCCTTAGTGCATTGGCTTCTGCGATTAGTTTACTCTATAAATTATAGTGTCTTTATCTCTAAATCTATACAAGATATAATAAAAATTTTAAGTGTATTAGATGGAGAATTTTATGTTCTTCAATATTTAATAAAAAAAACTCCCAAAAAATTATATTTAGAAGAATTTTTCTAAGAAACTACTACTTCCGGTTGTTTAATTGTTACCAAAACCTTTTCAGCTCTTTCCAGGAATGTCAGATTGAAGAAACTGCAGTTAAATATATTTTAAGTTTTATAGTTTTTGAGGAATCGTTCCTCCAACATCCATAGCTACATACACACACACACACACACACACACACACACACACACACGCACACACCATTTAAAAAATGTTATAATCGGATTCTAGGGACCATAAATCGTGCTTATTCAATAAAATCTGTATATGCGAATTTTAGCATGAATCCAATACCTCTCTTAGCGAGAGGTAATAATATTAACAGGTATCAGGCAGTAGCGTAGGGAATGGGCTTTTTTTTAATGTATTGATGAATCTTTTCATTCCAATAGAGCGGCGCAAAATAGCCTGTTGGTATTCAATATTATAAAGCAAATATACGGTGGCGAGAGATATAAAGTAATCAGTCAATTAATGTAAGAAGTTGTTTTGTAGACGGTTACCCATCCACTTACTAACCACACTTCCTCTTGCTTGCCTCTTCAAACCCTAAACCCTTTATAACACTGCCCACAGAAATTTATTATTACTAATAACATCTCTTGTCCAACTACCCCATGTTGAAATACCTTGACTTCCCCTCACCCCCCTCGCCTCTCTGCGACGTCTAGCGTCGCTCCGCGTTAGAGTCGGACGCGGCGTCGGAGCGTCGAGCAACCCTTTAATTACTGGTCGTAAATTAGACGAATGCTCTCGATATAACGCGATAGTGTCTCAGACAAGTGATTTACGCGACTTCACGCACGGACGAAGCAAAACTGGCGGGGGTTGGGGGAGGGGAAGATGATGGAATGGAATATTCAGAGGGTGGGGGTGAGAAGTTGCAGATGATTACTTGCTGATTCAAAATTGTAAAATTGATGTTTTCTAAACTTGTATACAGAGCATTTATTTTAAAATGCAACATTATGGTTCATCACTTCCATAGTTACTCACTATTGTCAAAAAATGACAGCCATGTAATATTTGTCCATTTTAAAATGCAACATTATAAATAGTATTGCAGCACAGGAGATACCTCCAAAACACATCACAAATGGTGTCAATTCTTATTACGACCTCAGTGTGAATGGGGTTTTTTTTTTAACATTTATTACATGAAAGTTATGAATTTTTTAAGCTAAAGTTTGTTAAGATGTGCAACAATCATGTTTTGATTTTTTGTTAATCGTATAGGCTAATTTATTGAAAATTAGTTTTGAGAACACAAAACTACAAATTTTGTATGTTGCATTTTAAAATGGACAAATATTACATTGCTGTCATTTTTTGACAATAGTGAGTAACCATGGAAGTGAATGTCCATATGTTTCACGTTAAAATAAATTCCCTGTATATTACTTTTCTGACAACATTCTACTTGTTTTTGTAAAATTATAACTTCCTAGAATTACAATTTATTTAAATGAAGTTCCATAATTTTTACCTTCCGTCACCTTTAGTTAAGGAAGGTATTGTGTTTGGTCAAAAAATTCTGTGGTGAGTTTTTAATAAGAATGTGTGTGTCCGTGTGTGTGACAAAATTTTCTTCGACGATAACTCCCACATTACAATTCTAAAAATTATAATACTTTCGTATTCCTCTTCTTTGCATCTATATGAAAAGCTTATTAGATTTTGGTTAAATTAGAAAACCGGAAGTTCTTAACAGTTTTTCTTGAAAAAACGCAGTTAAATATCATTTTTTGACATTTTATCTAATTATCAATATAAAAGAATGTCGCCTTACACCCGAAAGGGTAGAAAGGCTTTAGGAATAAGTAAGTAAGAATATATTATTGTCTATACGTTTTGATTGTACATTTTCCTTCATATTCAATAGAGGTAGAGTTAAAGAATTATAAAGAAATTAACTTTCATAAATCAGCCAGCTTTGCTATAATCATGGAAACAGCTGATATATTCAAATAATTCTAATTGACAGATGTCAGTATCAAGTGCAATTTACATAGTGTATGTTCGTGTTACAATTTTATTGGATTTATAGAATCTTTTTCAAGGACAACTTTTGGTATGGAATTTGTACAAAATACATAAAATTGACGGAAGGTGGTGTGCTGGCCATATCAGATTTTTATCTTATTTAGTATGGTGTTAAAATAAAAAACATTTCAAATAAAAATTGCGTTAAATACAATAATATTTATTTTTATAGCAATATAAATTATTGTAAAACGATATTTGATTAAATATTGCAGAAAAACTGATAACGCCTTCAAGTAAACTATAATTTATCGTTAATCAATTCTTCCCAAAATTTAACAAATTAATCTTGCATTTTTATAAATTTAAAATACCAAATTACAACCCATTTCATACATTAATATATGAGATATGAATTAATTTCTTCAATAATAATATTAATTTTCCCCGGATTTGGAATCGAAGCATGCCAGGCTTTTGCCTGTTCGCGCTAAGCAACAAGCGAAGCGGCCGATCGTCTTTTGTCAATTGTAAACAAACAGTCATACAGTCGCGTTCGTGGACAATTATTTTATAAATTTTCGTGAAATATAAGTGATTTAATTATAAATGTTGTTATTAACAAACTCTGTATGACTTTGTGGGTATGTTTATGTATAATAATGTGACTGAAACTGTAAAATATGTTGTGAAAATTGCCAAAGAAAAGTGTGTGGGTCCCGGTATAAGATTCATCATGGCAACTTTCAAGGTAGAATGATTTATTTTTTATTTGTATCATTGTTGTTGTATTTTATTGTTCGTTTTATTGTTATTATGCCGAAATATGAAATTTAAATACATTTATTTTATTCTTCACGTGAGAATGGCATTGCGCAATGTTTCATTTATAGGTAATTTAATTTGTTCAGTAATCTGTGCTCACACCGATTAGGTAACTGTCTTTTACTGTATTAAGAAATGCACAAGCAAACAAGATCATTATTCTAGACCTTTTCGATCGTTTTTGTTTGATATTATTGATAAATAACGTAAGTAAATCAACACCAGACATAAAAATGCTAAAATACACGTCAATGTATACGAACTATGATAAAAGTTCCAAAATATTTCCTGGACAAACTTACGATATATGCCGCCTTATGAACAGATTCTATAACTCGTGTTATAATTTTATTGGATTTATAGAATCTTTTCCAAGGAACTTTTGGTATGGGATTAGTACAAAATACATAGAATTGACGAAAGGTAATGTGCTGGGCACATCAAATTTTTTTATTTTCAACTGAATCAGTTATTTTTAATCACTGTGATACATATTTGGTATAAAATTACAAAATTTTATTTTAAAATCAATAAATACACAAAAAACATTACAACAATTTCCATACATTGATTTGTAAATAAATATAAACATACGTCCATTCTTTTCTAATTAAAAATCAACGATAATCATCACTTCAAGTATTTATCTAAATAAGATGAATTTTCTGTTTCTATATATTTATCCAGTTTCTGTTGCAATTCGTCTATTAGTTGGGACTTCATTTTTACTATCAAATTTAGGTGACTAATCTGAAAAAAAAACAATTACAGCCCGATTCACAAAAAAGTTTAAGCTAATCCTCATTTTTGGATTAGTGAATTCTATTTTATTCCGGTATTTAAAATTTAATTTTCATGATATCAATAAAGGTAGATACTAGGAATAGATTAGACTATATTTTAAAATATAAGTTGAATTCGCTAATCGAAAAATGAGGATTATCTTAAACTTCTTTGTGAATCGGGCTGTTAAAGAATAGTTATTTATGTATTAAGGTACTTAAGTATCACTTTATAATATGGAACTTTAGTGCCGAGATGCATATTAAATTTTATTTGAAATAGAAAAATTGTGAAAATGAAAGGAATATTTATTTTATAGGTTACGTTTTGTCTGACATTCAATGTTGCTAACCCTAGGGACACTCAAAATTATGGGTTTTATCTAAAATTTATTCATCGGAATTCAGATCGTTCTTTTTGTACATATTTTTGTTAATTTACGTGCAAATTTACTATAGTACATCGTATTCATGTCCAAATTATCTTACATATACAGCAATTATCATAAGGTTGGCAACACTGTTGCAATTGTATGAAATCGTTGTATAATGATTTACTTTAGTGCCGATTTCTGAGCTTTTAATGACGATTTTTGTGCACTTCAGTGACGATTTCAAATAAATATATTATACAGGGTGTAAAAAAATAAGTAACAAATGATGAAGGCATATAGTACTGACCAAAATGAGTAAAAAAGCTTAATCAAAATGGGTCCGATCTTCAATAATTTCCGAGATATAAGGCAGTGAAAAATGTGTTTTTTCGGGGTTTTCCTCTGCTATCTCGAAAACTGTACGAGTTACGACTTTGATTAAATGAGACTTTTTGTTTGCCTTCAGAGGTTTTTTTAACGAATAATTATACATCGACAAATGTTGTGGCGACTTTAGCTAATATTTTGTTCTATGACTATCTTTGTCAGTTTTTCTTTGATTCTAATACAAAATGGCCTCTTTCTCAGAAACAGTTGAAGATCAGACCCCACATTGATTAAACTTTTTTTCTCACTTTCACCTTGGTTAGTATTATATGTTCTCAGAGTTTGTTACACTACACTTATATTTACTGCATTCATTTTCATAATCTACTTTTAGAAAAAATATTAATTTTAATTACCTTTTGGTTTAATATTTCGATTTCTTCATTTTTCATACTTAATTCATAAGCCATTCTTTCTACCTCGTCAATAGGTACCATGGTTTCGTGAAAATAATCTATAAACAATATAAAAGTGAAAAAATAATACAAAATGAAACTATTTTGCTATCAAATTTGCTAAAATTTCCGATTATTTCAATGTATATTTATTTAAACTATAATTATAATTACATCCCATGAAAATATATATATACAATACAATAAATAAAATGATTTATAAAATTGGATTTTGTACTGTCCGAACAATATAAAATTAGCTGAAAAAAGAACTGAAGATACATGACTTTTCTTTTTTGATGTATTCGTTTATTTTTCTTTGAAGTTCAGCTATTGTCTTATCTTTCATATCTATTATATCTTGTAGTTGATTTACCTACAAAACATTGTGTTAATATCATATTTAGACAGACAATAAAATTATTTTATGCACAAACGTATCATAATTTGACAATTATACACAAATTTCTTTGCCATAAACGTCATTTTATATAATTTTATATAATGAAACGTCAAACCAAATTATAACCTACAATATAAACAATTTAAACAGGCAACATGAAAAGTTTTTTTTTTACAAATCGAAATTTTTTATATTCTTTAATGAAAAAAGAAAATAAATTTTATGATATTTATATGGAAAGCACGGAGATTCACAAAATAGAATTCAAATGACATAACTAATAAACAAACAATAAACCGGGATTAGAAAATAGTTATTTATACAACAAGAGTGTAAACCAAGCTTTATGGCATAAGGTCAAGTATTTCGTCACGAGACATTTTTTGTACCACCTTATACAGGGTGTCGATAAAATAGGGGGACATGGCTTAACCACAGATTCCAGAGGCAAAAATAAGACGATTTAACTAAACTTACCTTTACCGTCCTATTTTAGCTTCAGGAATTTGTGGTTAGTCATGTCCCACTATTTTAGAGACAGCCTGTATAACATTCCTGAAACAAATTAGAAATTTAACAGATGGAACACACACCAAATACAGTGTTACAAACATGAATGTGCAGAAAAAACTAAATTCAGGGAAAACAACTAAATGCCACACATGTATTGATGGTGAGAGGTCTGTAAACTCGGAATATAAAAAGAAAATTGCATATTTACTTTTTGGTTTAACAATTTGATAGCTTCATTCTTAATATCCAATTCAAGAGCTTGTTTCTCGAGTAATTCTAAAGGTACCATGGAATCGTTTGCTGGTTCTGAAAATAAAAATAATACATTTTTGTTTGAAACTTAAATATATATTTTATTACCATTTAATATAAGTTCGTGTTACAATTTAACTGGATATATAAAGTCTTTTCCAAAGAACTTTCGGTAAGGGATTTGTGCATAATACATAGAATTGACGGAAGGTAATGTTCAATTCAATTCTACATTTAATTCAACAATCACATTTTCTTTTGCACGTTCCGTAATCGAGCAAATTGAATATAAAATTTTGTAAAAATTGCTTTTTTATAGTGTTAGCCATGGTAGTAAAATAACAACAAACAAATGTAATGACATTTTATCTGTCAGAAATTATAAAATATAATTTGCATCAAAATAATATTAAATAGTAATTAATTTGTCACTTTTCTTCGTGTAAATAATTCTCCAATCAGAGCGTTTTGGACATGAAAAATGTCACAATGTGACAAATATGTTTCTGACAGATCAAATGTTATTAAGCTGCTTTCTATTTTATTTCAATACCCTGGCTAAAACGATAAAAAAAAAATCTTTTACAAAATATTAAATTCAATTTTATCAATTACAAAACGTGCAAAATAAAATCTAATTATTGAATTAGATACAGAATTTAATTTTCTACAGCATTTATTTGAAGCATTATTGCCTAAAATAAATTGGGGACTTTTGCGCAAGGAAAAACTGATTTCCCATGTTAAACACCTATTTTGTATGGTGTTAAAATAAAAAACATTTCAAATAAAAATACAATAATATTTATTTTTGTAACAATCTAAAATATTGTAAAATGATATTTGATTAAATATTGAAGAAAACCCGATAACACCTTCAAGTAAACTATCATTTATCGTTAATCAATTCTTCTTAAAATTTAACAAATTAATCTTATATTTTTATAAACTTAAAATACCAAATTTCAGCCCATTTCATACATTAATATATGAGATATGAATTAATTTCTTCAATAATAATATTAATTTTTCCCGGATTTGGAATCGAAGCATGCCAGGCTTTTGCCTGTTCGCGCTAAGCAACAAGCGAAGCGGCCGATCGTCTTTTGTCAATTGTAAACAAACAGTCTTACAGTCGCGTTCGTGGACAATTATTTTATAAAATTTCGTGAAATATAAGTGATTTCAGTATAAATATTGTTATTAACAAACTCTGTGTGACTTTGTGGGCATGTTTATGTATAATAATGTGACTGAAATTGTAAAATATGTTGTGAAAATTGACAAAGAAAATTGTGTGGATTCCGGCACAAGATTCATCATGGCAACTTTCAAGGTAGAATGATTTATTTTTTATTTGTATCATTGTTGCTATATTTTACTGTTCGTTTTATTGTTATTATGCCGAAATATTAAATTTAAATATATTTGGAACCAGTGGTACTACATATTTTTAGAGACTCGTTCACAATCCAAATTCAGACAAAATTACATAGTGTGCGTTCGTGTTTGAATTTTATTGGAATTTTAGCTATGGAATTTGTAGAAAATAGTTATATTCATGTTACAATTTTACTGGATGTATAGAATCTTTTCCACAGAACTTTTGGTATGGGATTTGTGCAAAATACATAGAATTGACCGAAGGTAATGTGCTGACCACATCAGATTTTTATTAATTATTTTCTAGGAAACTACGAATAATTAACCGATTTAAAAAAATAGGGTTATTTATTTATTTGTCTAGTATCATATTATGTAAAAATTAAAATTTGGTGACATACCCCATTCATAGCAGTTTGAACTTTAATTAAATATTATCAAATATTATGTTATAATTTTCTGACAAAATAAAAATAAACAGAACTCTTTCTAATTTTATTTATATCACTTTTACTTAACACAATTTTTATTGTCTGATGATGACCGAAATGATTGAAACTAGTCACAAAAATTGTGTTAAATAAAAGTGTTATAAACAAAGTTACTCCGTTTTCATTTAAACTTAAATATTTAAAATGTATCACAAAGTGAAGGCTGAAATAATAAATAATTAGAACTCTTTCTTACTTTCTCCATCGGCTAAATTCTCTTCACAATTATCAGTCTTCCCCTCTCCTTCTTCTTTCTCATACTCTTCCACTTTGCGTTTGATTCTGAAGAGAAGTTCTTCAATGGCTCCTGGTGTCGCCTTAGCTAACTTTATCATCTCATCTTGTGTCAACTGAGTGTCTAGTTTAGAAAGAACCTTTCGATTGATGGTGAACCAATTGTCGATTTTCTTTGCTACCGAATTCTTCGCGCCGTAATTGTGAAGATCGACCCATCGAGGGAAGTGTTGTTTCAGGATTTCAGCCAGGGGTACTGAAAGAAGAATTAGTTTATATTCTGTCTGGTATAAGAATGCAGTGTAGCATGGTATAGGGACAACATATCCTGGCTTGTGATTGGTGCAAACGCGAGTCAATTTCAAACTGTCCCAATATTATTTTATTGCAACTTTTCTTCTATTTGTATACAAAATTAGGCTAGCTAAACTGAATATAAGTGAAATAAATAATTTTAATATAAATATAATTATAAAAAAATCTGCTGTGGCCAACATAATACCTCTCGCCATTTCCGTTTTGTTATATGTATAAGTTTTGTACTGCACTTCACTGTCGAAATATCGTTTTATAAGAAAAAATGTAGGAGAATTTCTTATGGATATATACACTTTATCTATAAATAAATAAATAAATATATCATCACGGCATTTTACCCATTTCTGGGTGTGCCAGTATCTACAACACATGTAGACATCGGTAATGATGACGATATATTTTACCGTGTGGGCGCTTACCACGCGTCACCTCACGGGCACTCATAGCTGGTGTGAAGAGTGTTCCACAGGGGTCACTTTTGTGCCATTTAAAATTGGAAATATTTGGCGTCTGTCGGGATCGAACCCGGTTCCCCCAGGTCGCGACCAGACACTCAGGCACGTGGCCACGGGACCCCATCACTTTATCTATAATTTTAAATATTTAATTAATAAAACTATATGAAAGATAAAATATACTTCTCAGAAAAAGCTTTTAGAATGTCACTAAAACTGCTGATTTTTGACATTGATATTTAGCTGTCATTATAATTGTTACAAATAATCGAATTTGTCAACACGTTTCCTTGGTGTAGTTAAGCCTGTGCGATTTATTACATCTCGTTATTCTCCATATTATAGTGCCTTTATCTCTAAATTTATAGAAGATATAATAAAAAATTTAAATGTCTCATATGTAGAATTTTATGTTCTTCAATATTACTTTCTATATTAACTTCTATTTCCGCTAGTCCAATTGTTACCAAAACCTTTTCAGCTCTTCCCATGAATGCCAGATTAAAGAATTCGTAGTTAAATTGGTCTTAAGTCTTATAGAATTTGAGAAATCGTCCCTCCAACATCCAGCCACACATACACAGACATCATTGTAAAAATGTTAAAATCGGATTCTAGTTACCTTAAAACGTGCTTATTTACTAAAATCTTGATATGCGATTTTTAGCATGATTCCAATACCTCTCTTAGGGAGAGATAAAAATTCAATATAAATAGAAAACACACACATCACCGAATGATATGCCTATATGTTCCGTTTATTATATTATTATTTTATCGAAATAAAACTAAGATTCGTATTTAACCTTAAAATGTTGCTGCGTAAACCGCTCTTGTTAAACTCCGCCCACCATAGCAATCTTAAACCAGACGCAGTATAATAAGTTTTACTATTTATACAGGTTACATTCGACGTGGCATTGAAAGTAAATTGTTGATGATTTTTAAATAATTTTTGTCGTTTTCTACAAATTTTTCCACCACTCTGGTCCGGTTAAAGATATGCATGCTCCATATCTTTATTAACGAAGGCTGTGTCCGATGTCGCATTTTGGCATTTAGATCTTCACATAAATACAACTCTGAATGACATCCATAGGTTTATACGACAACACTTTAGAACAACAAAAATTAATTATACAATTCGATTAATTTCATTCTTCAGAATAATTGTTAATATTATATTTCATAAAATAGAAACTAAGAAGAAATTCTTTGACAGTAAATTTGACGTTTTTACAAATTAATATAGCAATGAACATGTTTATTCAGTGCGCGTCAACTTCAAGGCATTGGCACAGAATAAACATTTATACAGAAGCGACAGTCAGAGAGAGAAACGAAAATTAGAGAGAGAAAGAGTATGCCAACAAATTTAAAGGGCTAATCGGATAAAATCGGATTGTTTCGGCATATCTTCGTATCTTACGATTCTTTGTTCTTTTCATTATCTCGACGAGAAAATTTTCTGTTAGGGGTCAATAATAAAAGTATATTGAGAAACACAAAGTGATTTCTAATAAGAACAAATATGTTATTTTTTCAACAAACGATAGGAAAAATCGTTATCATAAAGAAAATAATTAAATTTCACATATTCTGGACGAGCTGTTGTCTCAGCTTGTCACGCCCATGCATTTTAGGATTATGGCTAATTCAAGCAAACCAAACACGTCTTCTCACTTTTGACATATGTCATTTTGTGAATTTTAGAAGTGGTGTTAGTTTCTAATAAAATGGAAAAAACGGAGAAGGTAGAATCGGGAGGTCTTGTTTGTTCATATAAAGACTGTATAAATAAAAATGGAGAAAGGGAAATGTAAGTTTTATTCGTTTCCGAAAGTTCCAGAAATGTAAGTTATGCAAAACGATTACCATATCCATGTAAAATGTATATTCATTTAATAAATATAGGTGTAAAATATGGCTTAAGACCTGTGGAAGAGAAGATTTGATGAAGTAGGATCATCGAGTCTGACGTTTGTGTTTCCCACATCAAAGATATAAAAATTTCTGCATTGTAATGAATTTGTAAAATTCAGGTATTTGTTTAACAAAAACATAATTATGTGTTCATTTTATCTGATTTCTTTTTAATTCGTTAATAAAATTAAAATCTTAGTAATTTTATGTTTTAATTTTCCTTTTACCATTTGAAACAATTTGAATTTCGCGCGTAAATTTGCCAACAAATTTAAAGTTCAAGGTCATAAACGTCAATTCGCAACAACAATGGTGTTGACAAGGAGTGTCGCTTCTGTATATGTCTATTCTGTGGCATTGGTCTGCTCCTGCAAAACCCTAAAATCTAATTCATAAAACCCTAAATAATCACTAGATTTAAGGCATATAAATTATAAATTTAGGATTTAGATATTAGGGTGATAAAAGTGCAACATCGGACACAGCCTAAATCTGCGTATAGAAGCAGATTGCACACCCAGAAATGGGTAATAAGAATAAGCCATAATGATATACCTATTTATTTAATTTTTTAAAAAACGTGTTCTTGTTGTGCATATAGTGAGGATTATAAAAATTGTACAATATTTTTGACATACCTGCATCCGCAAAATCCCGATTTAAATTTTTCTTCTGTCTAGAAATAGCATGGCTATCCACCCAATTAAATAAGTCCTGTAAATTTTGTTCTCCTTCCATTTTCTCCAGCTATGCTTGAATTGAAAGATATATTGCTTTAAGATTATCGATAAAGGAAAAGAATAAAATGACGTAAAATTTGACAATCATGTGTTTCAACAAAACTACGGACAACTACTTGATTTTTTTCTCGGCTTCTCTTCTAATACCTATTTTGGAAATTTCTTGAAAATTCTAAATTTATAACAATTGTAATTAAATATTTTGAATTATTGCCCTAAAAGTCAATACACCCCATTTTCAGATAAAAACTTCAAAATTTTCAAAAATCTAATTTGTATGTATCTAGATACTTCTTAATGCGCTGATTCCAAATTTTGAAACCGCAGGTCGATATCTCTTTTCGTTCTTGAGATATTTAGAATTAAAGTTTTGCTCAAAACTGCCCATTTTTGGGTAGTAACCCAAAAATGGGTCGAGATATGAATTTGACGATACCACCATTCGATTCTACGGACAAAAATACATAAGTATACCAATTTTCATAATTTTTGACCAACTGGTTCATTTTTTATGAATAAAAGTTTGAAAACCCCTAAAAATGGCCAAAATCTGAAAAAATCATAAGGGGTACACCTTAGATTATTGCGGTTTTTGGCCATTTTCAGTTATTTTGCTTTAGAAATTGTATGCGGTGTTCAAAAATTATGAAAATTGGTACACTTATGTAATTTTGTCCGTAGAATCGAATGGTCATGTCGCTAAATTCATATCTCGACCCATTTTTGGGTTATTACCCAAAACTGGGCAATTTTGAGCAAAATTTTGAATCTAAATATCTCGAGAACGAAAAGAGATATCGACCTGCGATTTCAAAATTAAGAATCAGCGCATGAAGAAGTATCTAGATGCATGAAAATTAGATTTTTGAAAATTTTGTGGTTATTATCTAAATGTGGGATATATTGACTTTTGGGGCAATAATTAAAAAATGGGTAGAGATATAAATTTGGCAGTAATATTATTTGATTGTAAAGACAATTTTTAGAGTATTTGAACAACTAAGTGAATTTTTTGAAACAAAAGTTTAAAAAAAAATTGTTTTCATTTAAATGGGACAGGTTGCTGTCATTCAAATGTCGAGTTGTAATATTCACGGTAGACGAGTAAACACATAAAATTTATTAGCGTAAGTACAGTTTCAAATTTAATGCGGTCCTCCAGTATAACAAATTTGAAAATGGGCCATTTATATTTATAGACTTTAAAATTGTATGAAGTTTCAGAAAATAAAAAAATCTGTTGTGACCAGCACAAGACCTCTCGCCACTTTCATATTATGTTAAATAGATATTATATTTTACATTTTGGTACGTACACAAAAATTCTAATTACATCTATTATTAATATATTTTTATAATTTTTAATTCATTCTATAAATAAGTTTCCTCCTACTCTTCTAAATGTTCGAGATTCTTCAAATTCATTGACGAGATTGGCTATATTTCTGATGCGCATATGTATTATATGTAGATATCTATAATTTTAAATATTTAATTATTAATAAAATGAGAAATATTAAATGTACTTCCCAGAAATATTGTTTTTTATTTTATTGTATTTAACATGTCTTGTGCACACATAAAATTCTAATTAACTATATTTATATTTTCATTGTATGAGGAAGTTCTTAAATGTCAGAGATTCTAACAATACATTAACAAGATTGGCGATATTTCTTATGGATATATACACTTTATCTATAATTTTAAATATTTAATTAATAAAACTATATGAAAAATAAAATATACTTCCCAGAAAAAGCTTTCAGAATGTCACTAAAACTGCTGATTTTTGACATTGATATTTAGCTGTCATTATAATTGTTACAAATAATCGAATTTGTCAACACGCTTCCTTGATGTAGTTAAGCCTGTGCGATTTATTACATCTCATTATTTTCTTCCCAGAAAAAGCCTTAAGTAATGTATCTGGATTTTTGACACTGACATTTTTCTGTCAATTACAAACATTTTCATTATTCAACTGGTTTTCATGGAGTTATTTGGACTTGAGATTCATTACAACGGATTATTTTATATATTTATAATTCTCTATCTCTAAATCTGTAGAAGATATAATAAATACATTAATATTAATTAATATTTGTAATATCATAAATTTCCAAAAATAGGAATATTTAGCAGCCCGATTCACAAAAAAGTTTAAGCTCATTTTTGGATTAGTGAATTCTATTCTACTTCGGCATTTAAAATTTAATTTTTATAATATTATCAATAAAGGTAGATACTAAGAATAGATTAGACTATATTTGAAGTTATAAACTGTCAAAATTAGAGTAGAATTCGCTAATCCAAAAATGAGAATTAGCTTAAACCTTTTTGTGAATCGGGCTGTAGAATATTTGTCCAATTGTTACCACATCCTTTTCAGCTTTTCCCATTAATATCAGATTAAGGAATATGTAGTTAAATTGATTTTTAGTTTTATAGAATTTGAGAAACCCTCCCTCCAACATCCAGACAGAAACATTATTGTTAAAATCGAATTCTAGTCCCTAAAATCTGGATATGCGATTTTTAGCATGAATGTAGATGTAGATGTATTTACCGGAGTTCGATATACTCGTAAAGCCCGTTTGACACAACAAAACATTAATTTTCGAAAATACCAAATTTATTTATTATTTATGATCGTGTCAAACGAGCTTTAGAGATAATCTGTGAAAATAAAGACAAAATTTAAAGCAATTAATTCAGATTTATTAAAGTTAATGCAATTATTACAAAATTATAACAATTCTTGTTTACAAAAATAAATAAACCTTCTTAAAACAATATTACAATTACCAAACTTTCTGAACTCGTGTAATCATCTGTTTAACTTTCATATCATTATTAAATGGCGGACAATCAACCGGATTATTATGATAATAAATATAATTCATATAAATTTCAACTTTCGAATACTCCTCGTACAGCATTTTCGTCGGTTGTTCTAACATTCTTGCACATTCTTCAAGCAACCACTGGAAATTCTTCGGTAGGCTTTTTTCAAATATTTCATATTTTTTATTACTTCCATTGACGAATGGTTTAGCGTTTGTAATATATTCCATTCTGGGAATATAATGATAGTTATATTCGTTATTTTCATTTAAGTTTTTAGTTTCAACGTAGTTGTTTAGAGTATTTTGTATTTCTTTTTCATCTAATGTAGATTGGTTATAAACTAAAGGTAGTTCTGTGTTATACCACGCGTAAAGCCGCCATTTTTTTCGGCGCCCACGCGTGGGTGTTTCGTCGATAGGTAATGCTCCCGGGGTGCCTTTTTTGCAAAAATGTCCATTGGGACTTCGATAAACTTTGCTTTTAATATTTATTTTAGGACTTTGAGAGACAGCTATCATTTTGCCAACGTTTAATTGTTGTTCTTTGGGCTTTTTTTCAACATGTCTCTGCATGATTTTATTGGTTAATAATGTCATGCCGATTTGATTCTTTTTGATGTCGAGGAATGTGTTGTTCCAGTTTTTTTCGAAAGTTTCGAAGTTATTTTCTATAGTTTCTGTCATTTCGACTTCGTCGATTTTAATTTTATGGTTTGGATGAGCGTTTGAATAAATTGATTTGCAATTTTCAGATCCGATTTGTTTTAAATAATCGTTTGGATTTATCAAGTGATTTATTGTAAATTTTGATGCGTCCTGTAATACTGTTTTATTTATTTTTACGTCTTTAATTGTAAAATTATCTATTTGTAATATTTGATCTATATAGGAACGAAATGGCGTCAAACTAGGTTCAAAATATATTAATTTATCGGAATCAACTTCTTCTATATCACCCAGAATTTTTTTTATAACATTCATTCTTAAATTTCTATTTTCTTCTAAATCATACATACTATGTTTGTGCATCAACATTTTAACGTATAAATCCAAAGGACAATCATTTTCAGGTTCTAACATGTACCAAGTCGGAAAATGAACGTATTTCAAAACCATTTTTCTGTATTCAATATAATCGAACCAATCTTCAAAATTGAACAAATTGGGTTGATCTTTAGGTTTTTCGGGATTATTGTTGACTAGTTTTGCAAATTTCGACAATTCGTGTTCTGTGTAATCGTCAAAACCAAATAAAACTTTTAAAACGTAAATTATAAACCCCATACATCGACCCTCGTAATTTGGAATGCGTGTTTTGTATTTTGAAATATGAAATGGACGAGATTTTTCAATGAAAAAACTGGCGATGTTGAAAATGTGATCTGAAAAGAAACATTTTCTTTAGAGACAAATTATTTTTGTTTCAAAAATATTCCATAGTAACAAATGAGCCAAACTTATCTTATCTCTGATGTTAAAATGACAATACTCTAGTATTTAAATTTTTTGTGTAAAAATAATATTAAAATTGTCTGCCAATCCTATTTTTCTTCTTTTAAATTTACCATTCAAAATATTAAAGTAATCTTTGCTATCCATGATTGGCGCAATAATTACTATAATTTTCTAACTCGCGTAAACTATATACAGTCATACAAAAAAGTCTCCGTACGACAATAGTTTTAATGTATTTTAGGAAAAATAGCAGTCTAAAACCCAATATATTTAATTTCCTTTTAATCCAAAATAAAACGCAGTATATTACGTTATTATAAATATAAAATAAACAAATATTTTAATTTATTTATATTATGGGGTAAACATTGAAAGTATTCATAATTTCATGACAAAAAAGTCTCCGTACGATAACCATTTAAATAACAAACCATTTATTTATGTTTCATAAAGAAATATAATATTTGGAGGGTTTTCCTTTGGTTTTTCAACCAGTAACTAAGCGATGAGTCATTGAATCTACCAAATTTTTAGTCACTGATGGCATTATACTCTACCATTTTACTTGTAATTAATTTTAAATTCTTTTTTGCTTTATATTCTTATTTATTTTAAGAATTTTCCGCACTTTCTCAATCTGGTTAAAGTCCGGAGACTGTGAGGGATGATTAAGCATATTTTAAATATTATACAGTAAGCATTCTCTTATAGAAGCGAATTATTTGTCGAATTTTTCTGATGCATGAAATGAAAATTGTCTGTTTAGGCCCTATTTTTCGGCACTTTGTTTTAAATTTGCTTTTAAAATATCGAGGTAACCTTTGCTATGCATTGTTGCAATAATTACTAATTTTCGTACACCCGTTAAGAAAATATAGCCCCAAACATAATGCTATCACCGGCGTATTTAACTGTTAGTATTAAATGCCTTAAATTTAAGGTTTTCTCCATTTTTTTGCCTTCTTTTCAATCTGTATGTATTATACTTACTTACGTTACCAGTAAACCTAATAAAGAATTAAAACTTTTAATTTAAAAGTAGAAAATCTAAAATATTTAAATGTAAGTTAAATACGGCGGTGACAACATTATGTCAAAGGGCTATATTTTCTCAACGGGTGTACGAAAATTAGTAATTATTGCAACAATGGATAGCAAAGGTTACCTCGATATTTTAAAAGCAAATTTAAAACAAAGTGCCGAAAGATAGGGCCTTAACAGACAATTTTAATTTCATGCATCAGAAAAATTCGACAAATAATTCGCGTCTGTAAGAGAATGAGTACTGTATAATATTAAAAATATGCTTAATCATCCCTCACAGTCTCCGGACTTTAACCAGATTTAGAAAGTGCGGAAAATTCTTAAAATAACTAAGAATATAAAGCAAAAAAGAATTTCAAATTAATTACAAGTAAAATGGCAGAATATAATGCCATAGGTAACCAAAAATTTGATAGATTCAATGACTCATCGCTTAGTTACTGGTGGAAGAACCAAAGAAAAACCCTCCAATTATTATATTTCTTTATGAAACATAAATAAATGGTTTATTATTTAAATGTTTTGGTTATCGTACGGAGACTTTTTTGTCATGAAATTATGAATACTTTCAATGTTTACCCCATAATATAAATAAATTAATTAAATTATTTGTTTATTTTATATTTATAATATCGTAATATACTTCGTTTTATTTCGGATTAAAAGGAAATTAAATATATTGGGTTCTAGACTGCTATTTTACTGTCGTACGGACACTTTTTTGTATGGCTGTATATTTATTAATATAACTATTTACTTTTTGTATCATCTTCACAATATATGATATGTTTTAAAAATCTGTTTGGCTCAAAACTTTGGCACGCTATTGTATACCTTACTAACCTGGCAAATTTAATTCCGTGCAATATCTCCTACAAAGTTTGACCATATTTGGACTAAAATCGCAAGATCTTAAGTTTAAATATTTATGTAAATCGTAAGTAAAATGCCTTATAAAATCATAAGACGGAAATTCTTTCTTGCCCCCGGAATAAACTGAGTGGTCTATAAGATCATCATCTATAGTATCTGGGAAGAAATGTTTGAAAACTAGAAAACTGATGTGGCCTTCTCGGCAATACCTGAAAATAAGAAAGAAAAAATATATAGGTACTTCTTTAAATGTGTAAAAAGTGGCACGGTTTATATTACAATGTATGTACTTGTCTCAGTGATACCACAAACGTTCGTTCGACCTTTCAAGATATTGAGATAAAAATATTGTAAAACTGGGGCTTTTCAATAATGGCACAGACAAATGGTAAGCAAGTAGTATGTTATATTATTAAAAAATAAAATGACGGATGTTTAAACATCTTATAAAATAAATCATGATTTATTTTATAAGATGTTTAAACATCCGTCATTTTATTTTTTAATAATATAACATACTACTTGCTTACCATTTGTCTGTGCCATTATTGAAAAGCCCCAGTTTTACAATATTTTTATCTCAATATCTTGAAAGGTCGAACGAACGTTTGTGGTATCACTGAGACAAGTACATACATTGTAATATATAGGTACTTACATGGAGTGCTCTTCTATACTACTAATCACATCCATTCACTTACACACTGGACGTCCGTCCACAACATCACCAACATACAAGTTGTGGCAAAAAAATGAACACATCTTTTTACCTTCCGTCACCTTTAGGTAAGGAAGGTATTGTCTTTGGTCAAAAAATTCGGTGGTGAGTTTTTAATGAATTAGCACGTTTTAGGGTCCCTAGAATACGATTTTACTAGTTTTACGATGAAGTCTGTATGTGTGTCTGTGTATGACAAAAAATTCTCCGACGATAACTCCAATACTACAATTCTAAAACTTATGATTCTTTCATATTCCTCTTCTTTACACTCATATGAAGAGCTGATTAGATTTTGGTTATATTTGGTCAACCGGAAGTTCCCTTGTTTGAAGTTCTTAACAGTTTTTCTTGAAAAAAACGCAGTTAAATATCATTTTTTGACATTTTATGTAATTATCAATATTAAAAAATATCTTATTCGCTGTACAGTGTAATTATACAATTTCCTTCATATTCAACAGAATAAATAAATATATCATCACGGCATATTACCCATTTCTGGGTGTGCCAGTATCTACAACACATGTAGACATCGGTAATGATAGACATAGACATATATATTCAACAGATATATTCTAATTGACAGATGTTAGTGTCAAGTGCAATTTACATAGTGTATGTTCGTGTTACAATTTTATTGGATTTATAGAATCTTTTCCAAGGAACTTTCAGTATGGAATTTGTAGAAAATACTATATGTTCGTAATACAATTTTACTGGATATATAGAATAATTTCCATGGAACTACTTTTGGATGGGATTTATACAAAATACATAGAATTGACGGAAGGAAATGCGCTCGCCATATCAGATTTTTTTGTTTTTGGCTTCCCCGTAAATTGGGCAAACCATTCGGCAGTAGCCTTTGATTGAAGTGAACCGCTTTCTTGTTCTCCGTGAGAATCATGTTAGCATCAATATGAATTTCTGTATGAAACTTGTAAAATCCACTACAGGAACATACAATTTGTGGAAGACAGTTTATGGTGATGAGTGTTAATTTAGAACTCCAGTTTTCGAACAGTTTAAAAGGTTTAAAAAGGGAAAAAATGAGATAGGGAGACGATTAGCGCCACGGCCGTGCACAGATATCGTTTTTTTTTTTTTTAAATTCGACTGATTGTACACGTGGGTTCGTTAACCAGGTTTTAAGGTTTAAAATGGCTGAAATGTGAAAATACAACTCATGGATTCTCCATGAACACAACGCCCTGTCTGCCAAAACATTTTTGACGAGACACAAAATCACTTTGTTGGGACATCAACCGAACTAACCTGACCTAGTGGCCTGTGACTTTCTTTTAATCCCAAAATTTAAATTTGCGTGGAGCTTATGAACAAGAACAACCTAACAAAAAAGGCTTTCAGCATGTATCCAACAATGGATTATTCGCATTTATTTGTCTTTTTGTTTTAATTCACGGCTAAAACTAATAAATTTTAATTTTCGTATCTAATTTTTGTAGTTATTAAAAATGCGAAATGAATTTTATTTAATTATTTATACGCGCAATTTTATACTCTACAATTTTTATTTGAAGAAATTTTCTCTAAAATAATTTGGAAAGCAAAAAGAATTACATTTAATAATATCTATATAATCTATGCTGCGTGCTGTGTATTTTTCGCGTTTTTGGAATCGAAGCAGGCCATGACTTGAAGCGAGCGAACTTGTAACAAACAGTTGATAGTGAGTTGTTTTATTTGTAGAAAAACTGTTGACATACGCGCGTCGTGCATCATATATTTAAGAAATTTCGTGGAAAAATTGTTAGTGTTGTTATTGAAAGTACTATTATTCGATTCCGTATATATTTGTGTTCATTTTGATATACAATTTGTGCCTGGAGTTGTTAAATTTAGTTGGAAAAGTCTAAAGAAAAATTTTGGTGAGTGAATACTCTGATAAACAAAATGTCGGAACTTATAATGTTTGTAGAAATATTTATGTATTATTTGTTTCATAATTTATTTTAATAATTAAAGCTGTATAAAAATAATATGAAAAAGTTTATATATTTGTTAATAATATAACAACAATACTAATATGCAATTTCTTTTGTTACAGAGTGTAGTGTCCCGAAAACGTCCAACAAAGACTTTTCCGTAGCCAGGACTTCACACAGCAAAGGTAGGATTTACATTTCAATTTATTTTTGTAAAAACATGTTAGAAAATTATTTATAAAGATTATAATATTTAGACAATAATTTTCTTTTCAATTCTGCTTCATATTAATATCTATAAATAAAAATGCATTTAGTAACATATGTTTGTGGCTTAACAACCAATGTTAATTTTTGATCAAAATGAGATTCGTTGTGTAATTGGGTAAAAAATGCTATATTTTTATACACGAGAATAATCAAAATTTAATTGTAAAGGAACTTAAAGAAACAGCAACCATTAAATCAAATGTTCAAATGTAGATTTGTTAGTAAAATCTTAAAAGGCTTTTAGTGCTATAGACAGTTTAAATCACACATTTAGTGATATTTGTAATCAACATTACTAGTGTAGATTGTCAAGATTAACAAAAAGGTACTCACGATATTATTAACCTTTAAAGTTTCTTGCTGATTATAAATATTCTTCCTTCAGCATTACATACTCACAGACACCAAGTAAATAGTTCATTTCCACGGCAGTCACTTTCGTTTTATGTGTTCCCATCTATAAATAACATTTAGTTCTATAGGTGGAAGTAGACACAAATACTCCATAATACACATTAAACCCTATCTGAACCATTTACTGCTCTTTTTTTCAATTTTTCGTCTAATTCGTCCATCCCTCGACATCATGTTACCCTACCCAAATATATATCTACATATTTACAAAAAACATTTGTAAGAAAGTCCTGAATTAATAATGAGTTACAAAAAATATAATTTTGAAAGTTAAGAACAAGAACGTGTATTTGCACATGAAATACTGTCTTGCAAGTAAGAATGTTGGGCCCCTTTCAATACCGACTACGAACTGTCATAGAAAAGAGAGTATATATTGAGTCACGAACTGTTTTACAAGACATTAATACTTAATTTATCTTAATTTGGAGAAGAATAATAATACATAATGGAAATGAAAGAAGTCCAAAATATGTATTTGTATGTAAAACACTACTAAATTATGATGACAAAACTTTTTTACTTACTCATACATTATGACATTATTATTAATATTATATGTGCGTCCATAGATCATTATGAAACCGAGTATAATGCACTCCATCATAATTGTTGTAACTATTTAAAAAAGGTAAAATTTGTAGAAATATTGCAGTTTCAAAACTTGACACACAACAAATATCAAACAAGCTGTGATAAATTGCGCATGTGCTGTTGTGCACGGGTACATTTGGCGGGAAATATTTGTTCCAGTGGTTCTCAAACACTAGATCAAAAATAACGAGAATTTTAATTTCTTTCTAAAAGTAATAATCTATACATTAGTTCTTTTAAAGTATGGAAATTCTTTTTCAATAGCTGTTAAATGCAAACTACGCGTCCAATATGAATGAAACCTGACATACACTTCACGGTCTGTCATAACAACGTGATAAAAAAAGCTCCGAAAACGAATGACGCACAAAATTAAAAAAACTCTGTTACTTTTAATCAAACTTCGTACTCACAACAAAAAGAAATGAAATATATTTATCTCTAAATCTAGAGAAGATATAATAAAAAAATGTTTAATGTATTGGATAGAGTATTTTATATTTTTTAATATTTGTAATAACATAAATTTCCAAAATATAATATTTAGAAGATTTTTTTTAAGAAACTACTACTTCCGGTTGTCCAATTGTTACCAAAACTTTCTCAGCTCTTCCCAGGAATGTCAGATTGAGGAATTCATAGTTAAACAGATTATTATTAATTATTATTATAGTCATAGGCTGGTAGCACAAGCCCTGTTTTAACTAAAACACTGTTTTAAGAAATGTCAAATTCAAATTTCAATATTTAATTTCACCTTTATGTTTAAAGAACGATTTTTTTAAAAATATTTATTTGAATACAAACTATGTTCTGCTTTAAAATCATATTTTGATAAATTTGATACTATTTATTTTTGTTATTAAATAATGAAATCTGACATTTCTTAAAACAGCGTTTTAGTTAAAACAGGGCTTGTGCTACCAGCCATAATTTTTGATGAATCGTCCTGCCAACACACACACACACACACATCATAAAACTAGTAAAATCGTGTTCTAGGGACCCTCAAACGTAAAAACTCACCATTGAATTTTTTGACCAGACAATACCTTCCTTACCTAAAGGTGACGGAAGATAAAAAAATAATAAAAAAATGCTATAGAACCACATTATTTAATTTTTTAAAAAAACAAAAGCACTTTTAAGATGACCTCTGAAAGGTAAACAAAAAGTCTCAAAGGTAAAGATCGAACTCATGTTGATTAAGCTTTTTTTTACTCATTTTGGTCAGTAATATGTTTTCAAAATTTTTAAATTTTACGGGTATGAGATAAAAATAGTGGAGGATTCATTCCATTTATGCACTCAGTCACGAAATCAGTCTTCTCAAAAACTAAACGTTGAATTTCTCTACATTCAACATTAGTAATTAAAAACTAAAATGGAGTCTTAAGGTTAAATTATAACTAAAAAAGAAAAAAAAATCCTGTAACCTTAACAATCATTTTTAAAAATCTATATACTAGTACTATGTTCTCATCATCAGTAGAAACAGAAACTACAAAATAATAAGACAGAGAAGGTAATATTATTCAGCATGTAAACCATGCCAGAAGTCAAAACAACTCTGAGGAATAAGAGAGAGAACTCGGATTATATAGGCAGAGGAGTCATAGATGAGTGGATATCTAATTGGGTAATTAAGATTAAATAAAGTAACTGTCTTATATTCACTCATATATTAAATACAATTATTAAAACATGTTGATAATAAATAATAGATATTTATTATTTATTTAATAATACATAAATTTAAAGATAAATTGAAGAACGCGGATCTAGGTTCCATCCCAAATTCTAACCACCAACCGTTAATCAAGTCTTGATTCTCTGATCAACACAGATCTGTAAATCAAGTTCTGGTTTACCGTGGAGATCAACAGTTTTAACTAAGCAACAATGTCAAATTTTGTTGATCAGAGAATCAAATTTGATTCAGGTATGGTGAATTCGGTTGTAGTTATATAAGACAGTTACTTTGTTTAATCTTAGTTACCCAATTAGGTAACCACTCACCTATGACTCCTCTCCCTATATAATCCGATTCTCTTCTTTATTCCTCAGAGCTGTTTAGACCTCTGGCATGGTTTACATGCTGAGTAATCTTAACTTCTCTGTTTTTACTTTGTAGTTTCTACTGATAATGAAAACGTAGTTCTCGAAATTCGTAATATATTTTTTAAAATATTGTTAAGGTTAAGTGATTTTTCTTTTTTAGTTATACATTAGATTCAAATTTCTTGTTCTTCTTTTTCACTCAAAACAACCACAATACTATTTCATCCATTCTTCCTAACCTGATAATATCGCTGATTTGAAAATCCTGTTGGGCCATAATCATTCCAAGATACAACACACAATATAATTTATTCTTCGTTAAAACTTTCGGGCCAGTGATATATGCTTCGCTCATGAGTTTTCTATATTTTTGATGGCATTTCATCTGGCTTTTTGTGTCTTGTAAGTGTTTTTGAAGATGTCTGGAATTCATATGCTTAAGGAGTTGTTTTCTAAAACTTCCGGTGATGTGAATATGGCCTGAAACGGAGTCGTCTTCGGTAGAAAGAGATGATAGAGTTTGGTTAGCTAAAGAAGTGCCAGTTGTGGAAGATGTTACGGAGGTTGTGTCGTATTCGGCTCGTTCCATCATTTTCTAGAAAGAAAATAATGGTTTTGTACAATCGTTCGAGAAATGAGTGTTGTCATACTAAACATATGTGCTGGAAATATATAATTAAAACTTAAATTATTGTTTTGTTATCATGAAAGCAATGAGCCTATTTCACATTTTTTTATAAGAATTTTAAATGAAAGTTTATGCAATCTAGTGTTATGGATGCTAATGCCCATATTCATAAACACTCGTAAAGTTTTAAAACGACCCATTATAATTTTTGACAAATAGAATCACACTTGTCAAATAAAATTCCGATTTTTCTTTCAATGTCGATTGTTTTTATTGGATAAAAATTATAACGAACCGTTTAAAATTTTACGATTGTTTATGAATACGGGCATAAGGCTAACATAATTAATAATAAAATTAAAAATTGCCCCTAACTTTAAAATTAAATATGTTTAATAAAAATTACGCGAAGTTCGTATTAATGAGGAAAGAACTCAAATTCTTAGGACCTCTGGCATTGTTCACGTGTTGAGTAATCCTAACCTACTCTCAGATAAAAGGGTTCTTAGGACCTCTGTACATGTTGAGTAATCATACTTTCCCTTTTCCTCATTAATACGACGAGTAAGATAGGATTACTCAACATGTGAACCATGCCAGAGGTCCTAAGAACTTGAGTTCTTTCCTCATTAATACGACTTCGCGTAATTTTTACTGAAGATGAGAACTTTATTCTCCAAATCCGTTCTAGCTTATTTATTCATTTAATTTTAAGGTTAGCGGTAATTTTTAATTTTATTATTAATGAAAATTTATGCAAAATTTTTCATAGTAAAAATAATAATAGTTTATTGTTATTTTCGTAAATAATTAAATAAAAAGATTGGCGCCAGAAATAGTCATAAAAAACAACCCCTCACTCCTATGACGTCAGAGTACATTCGGCACATCATTCCTAGCCAATAGGAAAACAGATAATGTTAAACTGTATGTACTCTGACGTCACATTTTGTTTCTGGTCACGATACTTTATCAAAATATTACACAAATTTCAATATTTTATTGTATAATTAATGGATACTTCGTGTTATTTTCAAATGAGGCGTTTTAAAGAACAATATCTTTTAAAATGTAGTACTTAGAAATTGAAGAGTTTTTTGAAAATACAACCTTAGTCCATTTTTTACCTTCCGTCACCTTTAGGTAAGGAATATATTATGAGTTTTTTTAATGAATAAGCACGCTTTAGGGTCCCTACTATACGAATTTACTATTTTTAAGATTGTCTGTCTGTGTGTTTGTATGCAATTCTAAAAATTATAATTCTTTACATCCATTTTACAGTATTTGGACTATGGTTGTTCTTGCTTAAAAATAGTCATCAAAGTAGTAGATGTCAAAAATTTAGAATGCATTTCGTAAATTTTCTTATTTTTGTGGACAAATCGGATGTGGCCAACACAATACCTCCCGCTATTTGATTTTTATTAATTTAAATACATCCCAACATATTTAATAATGCTGCAAACTACATAATTTCCTTTGCATATAACTGTTACTTTATTCACTATTTTCTTTTTAAAATGTCACCATTATTAATTTGAAATGATTATTTTTTGACAGACATTTATCTGTCAGTTACATATATTTGAAATATGAACTGTATAACACAGAAATTGTGTTTATCTTTGATACATAGGCTCCTAAACTTATAAATTAGATTTTTTATAAATTTATATAGAAAATGTATGAATGCATATCTCTAGAAAATTTAATAATCTTTAACTTTTGTAATAATGAAAAAGACATTTAAATTAATGGATCCAAGGTAGCGTCCGTCGGTCTGTCTATCTGTGATTCGTCTTTTAAGAGCTCTTGATAAAAAAATATCGAAAAAATTTGTAAAAAAATTAATTCGTACCCTTTTTTTTGACCTTTCCTTGAACTTCATCCTTTCGTCCATATCCTTAACAGAAATAGAACCGACAGTACTACTTTTCTTACGTTTTCTCTTATATTTCCTTTGATAAACAATTTCTGCGTCTCTGAAAATATATATTACACCTTTTTCACTTCATATAATATATTTTATACCTTCTGTTAAATGTACATCCTAATTTTGCCGGTTTTTTGTGCTCTGAAATGCATTCCAAGCGTGTCAAATACTCCATCCATAAATGGTACATAACTTTCTTAAATTCTTCATCGGCGCCGAGATCCCCGAATTCTTGAACTAAACCATATACAATATAATTGTATGTTTCCCAAGACGTTAATTTCTTGTTGTCATTTGACGTTTTTTCTTTGCGAAGTGCTATTCTCTTCTCGTGCACGTTTGCACAATTTTCTGTTAGCTCAAATATTTGTTCCCGGACATCCTGACTTTGTGTTTGGCATTCGGAACAAAAGTAAAATCCTCCTTCTTTCGTAAAGTCTGTTCCTCCACAGTTTACGCATTCTATTTCCTTTTCTTCGTCTTCGGCGTGGTCCATTGTGAAATTTATTTACACTGCTAAAGACTTAACCTAACTTAAGCACATGCGCATTTGAGGTTATGACGACTACTGTCGGCAAAGTCGCATTAATCGATAAAAGACAAGATAGGAAAATGAAAAGCGTGCAAATATGAAAATATGGATGTTTTACTTATAATTCATGCAGTTTTGCTTTTGGTTCAATAACAATATTATGCATTTTATTGTTAGAAATGAATGTTTCGTTGTACACTGTGGCAAATGAATAGAGGAAGGCCCTATTTTATGACTCAAAATTCGACGTACGTTTCTTATAAAGAGGACCATTTCAAAGTTGCGGCCTAACAATGAAAACAAAGCTTTGTTTAAGTTTAGCCAACTTTTATAATTTTATTTTTTTATTCTGTTTAAAATGACGAGTTTAGGAGTCTGTTTTACACCAAAATATTTTCGAGGTTAAAAAAGATGCGTCAATGGGGTATTCCACTCAATTTTTTTTATTATTTTAAATAAAACTTCATTCAGTTTTGAAGCAATTCATAGTATTAAAAAATCTTAATTGTTCCTAGTTTCAGAGTATTTTATTTTCGAAAAATCAGTGTAACGTCACATTTCCTCTATACTTGTCTTTCTCACACACACTGCTCTAAGTACGCTGCGAGAGAAGGATAACAATTGTATGACGTCAATTTTCCCTTTTAGCAAATGTGAAATATCTCGTAAATTATTTTTAAAATGTTTTCATTGTTTTAACTATTATTTACTGAGCCATACTTTATGTTAAATTGACATTTTCTTAATTTTGTTGTTATGGTGGAATACCCCATTGCACAAAACCGTAAGATAAATAATAGAATAAATACAGGGAAACAGCCAGGTAAAATTTTAAAAATCTGATGTGGCCAGCACATTACCTTCCGTCAATTCTATGTAATTTGTACAAATCCCATACCAAAAGTTCCTTGGAAAAGATTCTATATATCTAGTAAAATTGTAACACGAACATATACTATTTTCTAAAAAAGTTTCAATAAATGAGACCGGAAAAAATCAACGGCGCGTGTGACGTCACAAATATCGCATTGAAAAATGACATAACATGATATTATTGCAATTTGAATAATATTTCGGTGCGTAGTTTTTAGCTTATCAGATTGAAATACCGAGCCTAAGTTTTACTTATATTTTCAGATGAAATTTAAAAAATCTGTTGTGGCCAGCACAAAACCTCTCGCCATTTCTATATTAGGCTATAAGTATGTACATATTGTATTTAACATTTCTGGTACACACAAAAAACTCTAATTACCTACATCTATTATTAATATATTTTTATATTATTTTATAAATGTTTCTTCCTATTCTTCTAAATGTTCGAGATTCTTCAAATTCATTGACGAGATTGACAGTATTTCTCATGCGTATATGTAATATTCCTATGTAACTATAATTTTAAATCTTTAATTAATAATAAAATAAGAAATATTATATGTGCTTTCCAAAAAAGCCTTCAGTAATGTTCTGGTTTTTTGACACTGACATTTATTTGTCAATTACAAACATTTTAATTTTTCCACTTGTTTTCCATGGAGTTATTTGGGCTGTACGATTCATTACAACGGATTGTTTTATTTATTTATAATTCTCTATCTCTAAATCTAAAGAATATATAAAATGTATCGGATAGAGAATTTTATATTATTTAATAATTGTAATAACATAAATTTTCAAAAAATTACATATATTTAGAAGATTTTTTTAAGAAAGTACTACTTCCGGTTCCCATTAATGTCAGATTAAGGAATACGTTTTTAAATTGGTCTTCAGTCTTATAAAATTTGAGAAACCGTTCCTCTAACATCCACACACACACACACACACACACACACACACACACACACACACACACACACACACACACACACACACACACACACACACACACACACACACACACACACACACACACACACACACACATTGTAAAAATGTAAAAATCGGATTCTAGAGACCTAAAAACGTGCTTCTGCTTATACACTAAAATCTGGATATGCGATTTTTAGCATGAATCCAATACCTCTCTTAGCGAAAGGTAAAAAAAAAAGTGGAATTCCCCATTCTCGTTCTACAAGCCTGGAAACGGTAATATTTATCAAATAATGGTATTCCATTATATTGTTGCTTTATTGTACATGCGTACAGCACAACCGATAAAACAGCTGCTACATTTGTGTGTTCGCTATGAAAATGGCGGGCACTACAACAATAAATTCCTCAAATGTTTTTGTACATTTGTATTTAATACAACAATTATTGCACGTATTTCATATTAAAAATGATTAAAGTAAACATTTTACTACATATTTATAAAATCTTGTAGTTAAAACAAGGAAAAATATAAGTGAGTATTACTTCCTATAAGATAAACTGGTTGCATACAAGTTAAATAATCTACATTTGGTATGATTTGGTCCTATTTTTATTTTTAAACTATGTAAATAATGTAATTGTACACATCACCAATTATTCCATTCTTGAACCACTGTCTTAGACAGCTCTAGTCAGTCATAAGACAATAAACATAATGGCTAGTACAAATTTACCGTTTGAGAAAAAAGATTTACATCAGCCTGCTTTATCTGAAATAGCTCAAGGTAAAAAACACATATAATAAAATTATTTAAATGTATTTAATTCAAATTTTAGTGATAAGTAATGGCCTGTCTTCAAATTTCGCCCAAATCGAAGCTACGGTAGTTGACTGTCCCGATTTGACTCAAAAACCATTTACTTTAGCAAGTAGTGGTAAGAATTCATTGATTTAGGGTTAGAATTTTTTGAATTTGTAAACATATTGTAGGTTTGAGTGGTAGACCCTGTTTGGTAGACTTAGGAGGACCACCATATTTATTACCTTTGGTACAAAGAGATAAAGTATATGATTTGAGAGATGTTGCCAAAATAGTAGGCTTGGAAAGTGGGTTAATTGTTGGAGCTGGGGCTGGACCTTGGCCGTTAATCGGCGTTAATTGTGAGGTAAAGGAAAATATATTAATTATGAGGTGGTTCATTTAATATTTATATTAATAATTATGAAAGAAAAAAAAACACTCAAATTTGAAATTACTCATACTATAACGATGTATTGTTGATTACAACAATGGAACATTGCTTCAATAACAATTAGAAAATACATTTTTTCCAAATTTATATTTTAAAATGCAACATTATAGTTCATCACTTCCATGTACTCACTATTGTCAAAAAATGACACCAGTGTAATATTTGTCCATTTTAAAATACAACATTACAAATAGTATTGCTGCACAGGAGATACCTCCAAAACACATCACAAATGGTGTCAATTCTTATTACGACCGACTAGAATATTGCCTCAGAGTGATTGGGGGTATTTTTTAACATTTATTACATGAAAGTTATGAATTTTTGTAAGCTACAGTTTTTTAAGATGTACAACATTCATGTTTTGATTATTTGTTAATCGTATGTAGGCTAATTTATAGGAAATTAGTTTTGATAATACAAAACTAGATATTTTGTATGTTGCATTTTAAAATGGACAAATATTACATTGCTGTCATGTTTTGACAATAGTGAGTAACCATGGAAGTGATTCGCCATATGTTGCATGTTAAAATAAATTCCCTGTATAATAGTTGTTTATAGCAAGAAGAGTAAAATGTGCAGTTTTATTTCACGAATAGGAAAATTTACCATTAAATCCTGAGTGAAATAAGACACTTTTTACTCGAGTTGCATACAATTTTTTTTTTACATCTGCAATAAAAGTGTAAAAATGTGCGATAACGTTTCATTATTTCACTCATTTGCGTTAAAAATGTGCACTTTTTTCACACTTGTGGTAAAAAAGACATACTTTATAAACCCATTTTAATGAAAAAAAATGTACTTTTTTTAACAGACGTAAAAATATTTATGTAAAGAGTAGGAAAGTTTGACCGAACGAGCCGCAGGCGAGTTCGTTAAATCCTATGAGTCTTGCATCTGCAATAAAAGTGTGAAAAAAGTACCGTAACGTTTCATTATTTCACGTGTTTGTGTTAAAAAGAGACATACTTATAAGTCCATTTTAATGATGTACTTTTTTTAACAGACGTAAAAATAATATAAAATTTCGTGCTTTTCAATTAATTATTAGAATTTTTGTGATGAATATCTTTTAAAGTGTTTATTCAAATTCGTTATAACAGATTTTGTGTTTTACACAGTCTTCGTTCACTATAATTTCTTTTCACTTTTTAAAAGTTTCCAACCAAACTTTTGAAATGCTTTCAAAGTAATTTTTGAACTTAAAAACTGTCAAATTAATTTCTGGTGACGTAAAAACTGCCAAAGCAGTCGAACTAACTACTGGGTAACTTGAAAACTGTTAACTTAAAACGCCGTAAAAGGTGTCAAATACTTAAAAATAATTATTAGTTTGTAAATTAACTTTCGTTTAATTTCATTTCAAATGACATTTAATAACTGTTTAAAATAATAATGCAAATTTTGTTTTCCATGGCCTATCTTAATTCCTTATACTCAATAATTCTAGCAAGACCCTCGTGCTATACATATTTATTATTAGCTTTCTCAAAGTGCATCAATTTGTTCTTATTCATAATTGAAAATTAATTATAAATTGTAATTATTATATTCGTTTCTAGATTACTGTAAAATCTAATTAACGTTTCATATTGGACATAAAATTATTTTCATATTATCGCTATTTACTTATACGGGTCAGTTCATAATTTTACTAATTAATAAAAGTCACATATTTGCTGATAAGCAGACATACAAACATAAATAACGATAAGAAATGTACGATTACTATGCGAGTGTGTTTATCTTTTAGGCATATGATAAGTTATTTTGAAAAAAATAAAATATAACTACAAAACAAGATAATTTTTTTTTAAATGAAGTAAATAACACTAAAATACTCTCATTACATAAGTACACACTTACATAGACAAAATCTATTTTGCACAAATACATACATGAATCTTATAATTATTCATACAACGAGGTATTTTGTTATTGTTTCTTTTTATATATATTTAAACTGCCGCGTCCTTTATTTAAATGAGATATTTTTTATTCAATTTTACGTTTTAAACTGTCATTATTAACTCCATAGCAACAACTACAAGTAACATTTTATTCACAAGTGAATTAAAAAATTTTAAATCACTCTCACAAATTTTTAACTCACTCTGCAACAAAAAATACATTTAAAAATAACATCTAGAACAAAAAAACACTCACCACATTATTTATCAGATATTATCAGCCATTTTTATTATTTTTGCGACATAAATGACAGACAATAAAGCTTTTTAAATAGATGACTTGACGTCTATCATCGACGATTGTCATGCACAATCTACTAACTGATTAGTTTTTTATTTTGTCAAAATTAAATATTATAATGGTTTTTATTATTATTTCGTCAAAATTGAATAAAATATTGTATAAACCAAGTGAGCTAAGAATTTTATTCACTCGAAGAAATTAACTACAATTCTTATGGATAAACATTACCTTAGCTCACTTGGTGTGTAAATATCTATAATTCAGTAGGGACCCTAAAACGTGCTTATTCATTAAAAACACAACCGAATTTTTTGACAATACCTTCCTTACCTAAAGGTGACGGAAGGTAAAAAGATGATTGATTACAACAAAAAAATAGTGCTGCTTTAAAATAAAGAAAATTTGATTACAATACTAAAAATCTGATGTGGCTAACACAAAACCTCCCGCTATTGATTTTTATTAATTTAAATACATACTTACGTATTTACTACCGCTGCAAACTGTTCCATTGCAGAAAACTATTGCTTTATTTACTATTTTCTTTTTAAAATGTTACTATTATTAATTTGAAGTGATTAGTTTTTTGACAGTGACATTTACTGTCAGTTACATTCATTTGAAATATGAACTGTGTAACAAACGAATTATTGTGTTTATCTTAGGCTTCGCGACTAATAAAAAAAATATTTTTAAATTTATGTGTAAAATATATAGAAAAAGTATTAATGTATTCCAGTAGAAAATTAAATAATCTTTAATTTTCATAAGACATAAAATGCGAAAAAATGGCATTTAATGGTATTTTTTGAAGAAAAACCATTATGAGCTTCAGGTAAAGTGCCATTTCCGGTTATCCGATTTACACCAAAATCTAATGGCTTCTATTCATATTAGAATGGGATGGAAATACAAGGTTTCAGAATTTTCTGAATGATAGTATTTGAGTTAGAGTGGAGACAAAATCCCTACACATACACACACATACACACACACATACACACATACAGACATCGTGAAAATGTTAAAAATGGATTCTAGGGAACTTAAAACGTGGTCATTTACTAAAATCTCGATATGAGATTTTTAGCACGATCCCTATACCTCCCTTACCAAGGGTAGCGGGAGGTAAAAATGATTAATCAATCAAAAATATTTATAATATAAAAATATTAAGATAATATACAAACTAAATGTATTTTAGGGCATATACAATCTCACGATTAATAATGGGACCATTAATAATCAAACTAGAATTTCTAAAGTCGATACTAGTACAGGAGGCAGTAATCAGGAAATTTTGCCCTCTGGTGAGCACAGAGTTTGTTTACTTGCTAATTTCTTGTGTTCTGAGGGACGACCTGGACAGGTAAAAAAATAAAAATAACGTTCTGGTCCTTATAATTATCACCAAATTTCCTGCTCCTATTTTCCATAAAATATCCCATACTCTTTATTTATACGACATAGGTTCCAAAAGTTTCCTGTAGTGGTAGCACGCACTTTAGAATTCTATCAAATGAAGCATATTAATAATAATAATAATGGTTTAATTAAACTGTCAATATACAGAAAAAAAATTCCAATTACATATCAACAGATAGAAAAATACATAAACATAATTACATATAAACAGTAGAATAAGTAAGTACATCAATACATAATTAAACATTACTTAAATATAGATCTATAATAAATCGTTTTTTACAGTGAAATAAATCAAAGTTTGCATTGCTAGTGCATAAGTTATTAATTAATGTAAAACATGTTATCAGCGGTGACGAGCTATTTTCTATTTTGAATATTATATTTCTCAGTCTTAAAGCAATTTTTGGTATGTAAAAAGGTAAGCTTTCTAGTAGCTCAGGTACTGCAATATTGTTATGTATAATATCCCAAATGAAAATGCAGGACAACATATCTCGCCTGTCTTTTAGACTAATTACATTAAATAGTTTTCTTTGGATTTCATATGATATCATTTGTGGAGATAATGAAAACTTTTTATAATACATATATCGCAACAGCCTTTTTTGTACTTTTTCTATTGTATTTATATCTGTTTGGGAATTAGGGTTCCATATAATGCAACCGTATTCTAAAACTGAGCGAACTAATGAGTTGAATAAAACTATTATTGTTTCAACAGTAAAGTTAGAGCTTTGTCTAAGAATAAGGCTTAATTTTGCAAATGATTTTTTTACTAGAGCTTTATATTGCTTATCAAATTTAAAGTTTGTTTGAAATAGTATACCTAAATCTTTTATTTCAGTTACTCTCTCCAGTGTTTGGTTATCTATGCAATAATCATTAATAAGAAATGTTTTTCTTCTGGTAAAAGTGATTGTTTTACATTTCGATATATTTAAGGATAACATATTATTTTGGCACCATACTGACAGATTGTTAACATCTACTTGCAGGCTGTGATAGTCGTTAATTGTTTGTATCTCTTTATAAATTTTTACATCGTCTGCGTATAATAGGCATTTTGAGTTTTTAATAATTAGGGGTAAATCATTAATAAAGAGAGTAAATAATAGAGGCCCTAATAGAGATCCTTGAGGAACACCTGATGATGGGGAAAACTCTTTAGATACAGATTTGTTGTATGAAACAGATAGTTTACGGTCAGATAAATAGGATTCTAGAAATATTAAAAAGTTATTGTCTACGTTATATACTTTAAGTTTTTCGATTAATATTTCATGATTAACTTTATCGAATGCTTTACTTAAATCTGTATAAACTACATCAAGTTGGTGTTTGTTATCTATAGATTTTGCCACATCTTTTGATAAGATAGATAGATTCGTAATTGCGGATCTTTGTCTTACAAATCCATGTTGTTCATCTGCTATAACTTTTTCTGTGTGAGAATATAATTTGGTATAAATAATTTTTTCTAGAATTTTTGATATAGCTGGTAGTACAACTATAGGTCTATAATTTTCAATATTTTTAGGATTTCCTGATTTGAATATTCGCCTGCAAGCGTTCGACTTGTCAAAGTAACGTCATTATTTTATCACAATTCTATTCAAAGCCAATTTATATATAATTTATATATTTATTATACAACAAATGTAGACATCGGTAATGATGACGATGGCACACCCAGAAATGGGTAATATGCCGTGATGATATATTTATTTATTTATTTTTATATTTATTATATACAACTGTCATAATATTTTTGATTTTAATAGTATAAAATCCAACAATTTCGGAATCAAAAAGCGAATATAGAATTCTAAAGTGTGTGCTACCAAGATTCGTAAAAATAAAATAGTATTCGCCTGCTTTCTTTGATAGAATTCTAAAGTGCGTGCTACCACTACAGGAATTCTTTTATGTACCTATATTAATCATATTTTATAGTATAATAATAAATAAATTTTAAGGTAATTCGGGTTCATGCTAAAACTAGGACTGGCCCGGAAAATTTTATTTCTAGTATTAGAAATGCTTTAGCCAGTCATTATGGTGATAAAATTGTTGGTATGTAATATTTTATGAATATTTATAATAAAAGTAAATGAAATTAAATATTCTGTTAGGATTGGGGGGAACTTTCTTATTAAAAGAAGGAAAAGCCAAACAACACGTTATGCCAGATTTTTCAACGACTCCTGTCAATACAGACGCAGAGGTAGATAACTGGTTAAAGTTTTACAATATGTCTGCGCCTTTGGTTGCTCTAGGGACCTTAATTTCTGGGGACTATGTAAGTTTACATTAATTTTTACCTCTCGCCATCGTAAGAGACATAATAGAGGTACAGTGGATGTCATGAAATTAAACCGGTTCGAGGAATGTTAAGAATTAGCAGGATTTCTGTAATAGTTTGACACTAATGTTGTAATTATAGGTAGTTTTGTTAATTTTTTTAAATTATTTTTAATTTAGTTCAAATTTGTTACTCCAACGAAATTCATTCGTTCTAAAACACACTACACTCTTAAATTACATCATCATACTCTAACTCCTATTCCAATATTCGGTTCTCTCGAATTTGGAACGTAGCCCAGCTCTCTGACCTTTGATCTGATAGTTTCTCCCCAGTTTTTGATTGGCTAATTCGCTTCGTCACATGAGTGTCCGCAAGCTATACGCCATGGCTATTGCTAATATTGAACCGATTTTTTTTTAATTCCGAAGTAAACAGAAACATAATTCGAGTAAAAAACACTTGTGTAATTCTGTACAACTTTACAGTAGAATGAACAAGAGAGCAGGAAATTGTATAAAACTAAAATCCCATGTTAAATCCCCAAGTTTACCCCTAACCGCCATCACTCGGTGCGTTTTATAACTTTGCCAGTAATAATTTTAATAAAATTAAAAACAAATCTCTACAAGAAAAGTTAAATATGATAAATATATGTAACAAAATGGAATTGGCGAGAGTTATTGTGCTAGCCATATTGTTATTCTTACATTGTAAAGGTGGGTTTATGCTGAAAAATTTAAGAATAGGAATAAAAATAAGAATAGTGTTAAGAATAATTTTAAACATAACGATAAGTGGTGTTTATGCTGTCAGTTATAAGAATAAGCGTAAGAATAAGAGTAGTGATATTAAAGTTTTTAGGTTAGTGAAAAGTAGTTACATTTATTATTCTCATAGTGGTAACAGCGTTGATTTGACATTTATAAGATTTATAATTTTATTATTATTATTTTTTAATTTGTTAAAATGAAGTACAATCAAAATATTCTTTTGTCTGCACTAATTCAATTAATTGGGAAAGAAGAGAATCCATCACTAAATTTGACATAATTATGTTTCGCCAACACCGATTATTATGAATGAATAATGAATGACCATTGACGTATTATAACTAAAGTTAGTTATAATACGTCAATGTGAATGACCAATTTTTTTGTTTGAAGTATTTGACAGTTGACACGCATGCGCTCTTTGGTTACAGGAATAAGAATAAGGCGTAAAGTTAAAAGTAAACGAACTTTGGCTTATTCCTTATTCTTATTTCTTATTCCTTATTCTTATTTCTGCAGCATAAACCGAGTCGTATGTTATAACTGTTTTAACTTTATCACTATTCTTATTCTTATTTTTATTCTTAAATTTTGCGAGCATAAACCCACCATAAGATATATTAAAAATCTGTTGTGTAATAATGTAGGCTTACATTTTTACCCTCGTTTTGAAATGGCTAGCACAAGACCGCTCGCCATTTTCATATTAGACTATATAATACATATTGTATTTAACATTTCTGGTACACATACAAAAATTCTAATTACATCTATTATTAATATATTTTTATATTTTCTAATTCATTCTATAAGTTTCCTCCTACTCTTCTAAATGTTCGAGATTCTTCAAATTCATTGACGAGATTGGCGGCATCTGATGGGTATATGTAATATATGTATCTGTAATTTAAAATATTTAATTAATAATAAAATAAGAAATGTTAAATGTACTACCCAGAAAAAACCTTCAATAATTTGGATTTTTGATACTGAGAAACATATTAATTTTTCAACTTGTTTTAATGGGTTGTTTGATTCATTATACAACGGATTATTTTATATATTTCTAATTCTCTATCCTTATCTATAGAAGATATAATAAAAATGTTCAATGTATCGGATAGAGAATTTTATATTTTCTAATATTTGTAATAACATAAATTTCCAAAAAATAATATTTAGAATTTTTTTTTTGAGAAAGTACTACTTCCGTTTGTTCAGTTGTTACCAAAACCTTTTCAGCTCTTCCCATTAATGTCAGATTAAGGAATACGTACACATACACACACACACATCATTATAAAAATGTTAAAATTGGATTGTAGGGACCTTAAAACGTGCTTATTCACTAAAATCTGAATATGCGACTTTTAGCATGAATCCAATACCTCTCTTAGCGAGAGGTAAAAATGAAACATTAGTCCATTAAAAATCAAAATATTGATAGAATTTTGTATTATTATAAGGGCTTGGACCTCCGTGTTCAACATTTCCACAGCTTCAGTGACCACAACGAAGCAGGTCACTATCACTATGACGTCACACCAGAAACTGTTGAGTATTTGGGATATTTCGTACTAGCTGAATCAATATACAGGATTGATCGTCCTAAGGTCACTCACCAGGTCGGCAGAGACTAAAAGGACACAATATAATTTTATGTGATTGTTGTATAATTCAACAATATAAAAAGATTTTAATATATAATGATATATTTGTATGGTGAAGGAATTTATAAAGAAATAAATTTTTATTTTCTGTTACAAGTTCACATAATCTTCCATATTATAATATACATACATCTTTTATTTAGGAAGCCAAAGAAAAACCTATATTGCAGATTTAGATTTTTAATCTAAAACTTTAGAAGACGTCTTAGAGTAATTAGATGAGAATTTAACAACCCTTAACATTGATAAAAATTATCATTATCTCATACGAAAAACAACAATTAATATTGTAATTATTTGAAGAAGTAGAATTATTTAAATGGGGGAAAAAGTGTTATTCATTCATTTAAAGATAGAAATATTGCAAAACAATGTCAGTTAAAACATAAATATCGTAAAATAAAATAGGGTTGTTTAATAATAAATTATAGGGCATTAAATATTACATATAAAAATCTGATGTGGTCAACACATTACCTTCCTTCAATTCTATGTATTTTGTAAAAATCCCGTACCAAAAGTTCCTTGGAAAAGATTCTATATATCCAGTAAAATTGTAACACAAACATATACTATTTTCTACAAATTCCATACCTAAAGTTCCTTGAAAAAGATTCTACAAGTCCAATAAAATTATAACACGAACATGCACTATGTAAATTGCACTTGACACTGACATATGTCAGAATTATTTGAACATATCAGCTGTTTCCATGATTGTAGCAAAACTGGTTGATTTATTAAAGTTAATCTATAATTCTTTAACTCTATTGAATATGAAGCAAAATGTATAATCAAACCGTATAGACAATAAAATATTCTTTCATATTGATAATCACATAAAATGTCGAAAAATAATATTTAACTGCGTTTTTCAAAGAAAATTTGTTAAGAACTTCAAATAAGGGAAATTCCGGTTGACCAATTGTAATCAGCTCTTCATATGGATCTAAAAAAATCGTATTCTAGGGACCCTAAAGCGTGCTTATTCATTAAAAACTCACTACCGATTTTTTTAACCAAAGACTATACCTTACTTCCTTGATGAAAGGTGAAAATGTTAATATTCAAATAACATAGGGTTGTTTGGTATCATTTTTATTGTTACAAAATTTTACATTCGAATATTTATAAATAATTACATTTTAATTTACTTTATAGCTCATCCCTTATATTTTAACAAAATAATAAATTTATTTAAACTTTACGCAACCAAATTAAGCATGTTAATTTGATATTGTTTTATTCCGTACGCAGCCGAACGAGTTTAGTTTCGTCTGCAAGGTTTATTGTCTCATTTGTATAGCAGTCTTCATAGAGCAAACACGTATTAGGTTTTGCTGTGAAAAATGCATATAAAAGTGCATTTAAATGTAGTTTTTGTGCATTTATTATAGTTTTAGTTAACTGTTGTTGCAAATTAATAACAATCGTAAGTTTAAAAAATGTTCTAACTATATTAATAATTATTTAAGTTGATAATGCGTAATAACAAACAAAAATTTAATTGTTATTAATATTTTAAAATTAGTTTTGGTTTATATTTTTTTACTGAGAACACATACAGTTCAAATAGTGTTTAAAAATTAAAGAGTTAAATAAAATAAAATAGTTTTAAATTGAAATTAATCTTTTATTTATTTCATATACTTATGCATGTTTTTTTTTTGTTACAGAAAAAAATGGATTGGCGAGTAATTCTCGAGTAACTGAATACGAGTTTGCAGAGATAGCGAGTAGCTGAGATCTTCGAATGTAAGTCATTTTAAATAAATTACTTTTTCTCTCATGAAAATATGGTTTCATATACTTATGCATGTTTTTTTTTTTTGTTACAGAAAAAAATGGATTGGCGAGTAATTCTCGAGTAACTGAATACGAGTTTGCAGAGATAGCGAGTAGCTGAGATCTTTGAATGTAAGTCATTTTAAATAAATTACTTTTTCTCTCATGAAAATATGGTTTCATATACTTATGCATGTTTTTTTTTTTGTTACAGAAAAAAATGGATTGGCGAGTAATTCTCGAGTAACTGAATACGAGTTTGCAGAGATAGCGAGTAGCTGAGATCTTCGAATGTAAGTCATTTTAAATAAATTACTTTTTCTCTCATGAAAATATGGTTTGTGTTTCAATGATGTTGTCGAGCTATGTTATAATTTTATATCAAGCCCGTATGTTACGATCTATAATTCTGCGTAGAATAGGGCTGTTGCAAAAAATTTGTATGATATTGTTCTTTAAAAAGATATTGTTCTTTAAAGAGCCTCAAATTTAAAAATTCACGAATTATCCATTAGATATTTTACATTTAAATATTGAAATTGATGTAAAATTTTGAAAGTCACGTGATCTAAAATAGAATGTGACGTCAGAGTATAATTTCCGTCACCAGAAGTCGAGGGATCATAATAAACCGTTTACACATCCCTCAATTACGTTCACAAAGAAACTAAATTCTATCTGCCATAAATAAAAACGTAAACATTATCATTGCTTTCTCAAGTTTTGCACAGAGTTGGACTCTGTCGTAACAAAAATAAGAAATAAAATAGGAATTTAATTAAACAAATTTATATAAAAAAATACTTATCTAATTCAGTACTTGAACTGCATTTACCTACATGTATAATAAATGAAAAAAAAAAACGTAAAAACAAGAATATTTTTTCCTTGAATACGACCCTGGGCATTAATAGCCCGATTCACAAAAAAGTTTAAGCTTATCCTCATTTTTGGATTAGCGAAATCTAATCTAATTTTGACCTACCTTTTTTGATAATATTTTGAAGATTAAATTTTAAATACCGGAATAGAATAGAATTCACTAATCCAAAAATGAGGATTAGCTTGAACTTTTTTGTGAATCGGGCTATAAAAGTATTTTTACAAACATACAGAACTTTACGGTATCTTCATTGAAAGGAACTTTTGTATTTTTATATTTGAAGGGCGTTTAAAGCTGTTTATGGTGATTCCTCGACTTCTGGTGACATACCATACATACATTTTAACACTGTTTTTCTATTGGCTATGAATGACGTGCTGTATGTACTCTGACGTCATATGAGTGGGGATTGTTTTTTTATAAATATTTCTGGCGCCAATGTTTTTAATTATTTATGAAAATAACATTAAATTTTTATTGCATAAATTTCCTTTTAAAATACCTTTTAAAACTGCGAAACCTATCTCATTGTGGTCATAAATATAGACAGAATTTTATAGACGATCGCATACAGAAATTTTTATCTAGGATTTTTTCTATCCACAAAATTAAAACAAATATTATTGTATGGATAGAAAGTACGCAAATAAAGCCGGATCCACATTGAAACGAACATTGTTAGAGTTCGCGCGTTTAGAGAAAAAACAGCGCAATAATAGTTGTACTACCCAACCTACAAATGTTGACTGTACAATATCAATCGCAATAATAAATAACATAAATCGAAATCAATAAAACTATAAGTATTTATTACACAAAGCAAAATTACAATACAAAAATTACATTTAAAAAAAATACCTCTACGCTATACAACTGCTATTTGTTAAATTGAAACATCGTAATATCCCTACTCAAAAGTTGGACTCGCCCAGACGAATTTTGCTCTCTACGCATGAGGAGTAAATGTGCAGTGTTTTAGCGCTGTCAATCATTTACGGATTATTGTAGAGAAAAAACATCAAATAACAGCTATAGAAAAAATAGATTGGGCGCAACTTGTATTTGAAGTATTTTTCTGTAAATTGATCCATAAATGATTTACGTCCATACTAACATTTTATGACCTAATAACAATGTTCGGTAATAAAAAATAATATGTTTCGTGAATTCCCAAAATACGGTCCTGTGAATATAATATTACATGTAAAATCATATTTCTTACTGTAAATAATTAAATACTCAAATTTGATTAAAAATACGAACCTGGCTTATGAAAAATTAGCATCTACGTTAAATTTTCTATCAGTATTTATTTATTTCTTTCATGTTTTTTCGACCACTAGTTCACAAGATAAATAAATAAAAAGTCTCCCGCCTTGTTAGTAAAATCGAGTCATTATACTGTAAGTTGAGACAGACTGTCGTGTACTGCGCATGTCCAATTTGTTTATTTACTATTTGTAAATAATTTTTGATACAGACAGGAATGGTGATGATTTACAGGTGTTTGTATATCAATTGGACCATGTTTTTAAAAAGATAATAGATTACTAGAAAGGACCAAAATTATATTTTCGTTTAGATATTTCATTGTAAAATAGTTGTTAAGTAATAAGTTGCGAAGTGATAGTGTTTTAGGCACGCGACGTGAAATTTGTATGCACGAGCATAAGCGTGTGATACAACACGTCAAGTACCTAAAACACTCATTTCGCAATGTGTTACATACAAGATTTATTATAATAGCGTTTTAAAACAGATCATTATTTATTCTCAAATATCAACATTTTGAATTTTTCAAAATTAAAAAATAGGCAGACGTCAGGTTCATCTGTTCGTTGCTAAATGAAATACTTTTAAGCACTAGTACTAAAAGTAACATTTTACGCATTAAACTGTTACTTTTACGCATTAAACTGTCATTTTTATGAACTGGTCCTTAAAAATGTTACTTTTAAGCACTAGTGCGTATAAGTATTTCATTTAGCAACGAAAATGACAATCAAAAAGTTGTTATAAAACGCTAGTATAAAATAGCTATTTGTGTATTAAGAGCGCAAAATGGGATATTATCGATTGAGAGGTCACGCGATGTAGGAGCGCGGCATTCTCTCGAAATCGACAATGTCTATTTGCGCTTGAAACACACAAGATTTTTTTCTACATTCGCCACAATGGAGTTCTCCACAAGTGACATTTTGCGTTAACAAAAGCGAGCGCAAATGCCTACTTTGTATATAGACTGTAGAAAAAAAAAACAAAATATTGTGCAAGCGGCTTTGATATACAAATAACTGTTTCGCGCTACCGACGAATTAAGCTGATTTTTCAAATTAAATACTTATCTTTCAAAAATATTGTTCACATGTTATTATTTTCTTTCAATATGAACTTATGTTTATGTTTGTTGGTGTTTTACGGAAAAAGTAAAAAAAGGAAGTAAATCTTAGGGTACATTAAACAAAATCTGATGTGGCCAGCACATTACCTTCCGTCAATTCTATGTATTTTTTGTAAATGACATACCAAAAGTTTCTTGGAAAAGATTCTATATATACCCAGTAAAATTGTAACACGAACATATACTATTTTCTACAAATTCCATTCAGAAAGTTCCGTGAAAAAGATTCTATCCAATAATTATAACACGAACATACACAATGTAAATTGCACTTGACACTGACATCTGTCAATTAGAATTATTTGAGTATATCAGCTGTTTCCATGATTATAGTAAAGCTGGGTGATTTATGAAAGTTAATTCCATCAATTAAAAGGCATACAATAGTAAACAATAATTTAATTTTTGTTTTTGTCAATTTGCAGGCGAATGGAAAATGACGATTTCCCGAGTAATTGAGTAAGAGTTTGCAAAGATGTCGAGCAGTTGAGTTCGTATTTGGAGAGATGCCGGGTAGCTGAGATCTACTAATGTAAGTCATGATTTATCATCTTTTATTTTTGATAATAAATAAATCATCTCATTGTGGGGGTGTCAATTGTGTCAATCTACTTTGTACACTGATATCAGTAATGATGATAATATCAAGGGCAATAATATCAAAAATATTATACTTTATCCACAGTGTCAAATAATAATATATCAGTGACATATTTGTATTGAAAAATAATTAGAATTTTTTCACTTGACAACTGCAAAAAAATTGTTTACAAACTTAAACAAATCTAGTTATCGTTGTAACAAAATTATGAAGTGATTTGACATTTAACAGAAAATTTTAAAACCGACTATTCAGCTACACTAACTTTAAGAAGAAAATGAAATAAGACCAATAACGAAACTAATGAAACTTTGACTTCTTTTGTAGAAAAAAATACTTATTAAAGTAATTTTGTTCGTACTTTTTGAAAGGTAAGATTAGAATTTGCCATAACAATTGAATAATATAATTCAATCGAACTGTCATTCATTTAGCAACAGTAATAAAGGTCATTAATTGATAAGCAATTGAACTATGTGTATATTATTTGACAGTTGTGGATAATAGTATATTATACATCAAGGTTATGAAGATTATACCCAAATAGTTCAAGCAGCCAATGCACGTCATCACTTAGTGTAAAAACCTTAATGCATTAAAATCACTAATAGTGAAAAATGAAATAAAATTTCAATCATTTTTAACCGTCAAAAAGTGTATGGCTTTATATAATTATTATTAAGATGAATAGTAGAGTTTATTACTTATCGTATATGACATGAATAATATATAAATTATGTACATCTACTTCATATTATTCGTTTATTTGATACTATAGTTGGCAACATTGATCATTTGTATGTTCATACTGTCAAAGTTATTATTTGACAATTTAAAAAATATTTGTATCGTGTTTGAAACATTTTTGTGCGTTGTAAAGGCCTATTTATAATAAAGTAATGTTCGGTTCACTTTTATTTATTGTCTTTATATGACATGCAAAAGTGACGAAAATATAGTAGGTATTTATAGTATTTATTTTGTAGATGTGACAGTTCATGAACATACACATTGCAATCTGTACAACTCTCATAAATATTCTAAAACCTATGTAAACGTACTAGTACATGACGTCACACATCTAGTTACTTTTATTCAATTTTTATTAATGACGTGCATCGGCTGCTTGACCAATTTGGGTATATTGGCAACTCTAGATATAGAAAAACAATTTCACCGAAAAATAATGAGTCAATAATGAAATGTTTATAGGCTAGTAGTGAAAAAAAAATATATATATAACATTGTGGTTTATGCTAAAAAATAACCGAATAATTAAAAATATGTATTTTCTAATATTGGTTTTTGCAATTTGTTTTGGCGCTAAAATATCACATGGTCTAAGGTATGTGATCATATTTCTACAGCTGGCGCGCGTTAAGTTGAGTTGATTCAATATGCGCAGAACCTACTCGGACGAGTCAAACTGTAATAAATAGGGAGATTACGTATATTAATGTTCAGCTAAATATTTGCAATAATTGTTACCTATTTACTAGTAATTATTATATGCTGTTATTACATTGAGAAAAACACTCCATCAACATTTTAATTTTGGTAAAAAAAAGGAAAGAGATTCATTTACAAGCCAAAGAAATTGTAGTCGATATTTTCAGATTAGCTAGTATGCTCAGTCTCAACTTAACGTGCGGCAGCTAAAACAAATTTTGTATACATATACCGTGAGTAATTTTTAACGTGAAACATTGGGTTTGTCATATCCATGGTTACGACTTGACATTTGAATGACAGCAATATATTTGCCCGTTTCATTTGAAATGAAACATAAGGAACGAATTTGACATTTTTTGATAAGACGTCAATAGAGGTTAATTTTGTTTAAATAATTATACCTGCATTTTAAATTAAAATTAGTTGTAGAAAAAATATAGTATGCACCTTGTGCCCGAGTGGTTTTCTGACTCGGCTAAATTTCTTACAATATTTAAATATAATACTTCTGTCAAATTCATTCCCCATGTGTCATTTTAAATGAGACAGACAAATGCATTGCTGTCAATCAAATGTCAAATCTTACCTTATAGGAAAATTCAACGGTTATCTGTCATATTGACAAGATGTCATTAGAGGTTAATTTTGTTTAAATAATTATACCCGTTTTCTAAAATTTAAATTTAGATGTAGAAAAAATACTGTGTGCACCTTGTGCCCGAAATATGTTTAGTGGTCTCGAGTGGTTTTCTAACTAGGCTAAATTTCTTACAATATTTAAATATAATACTTCTGTCAGATTCGTTCCCTATGTTTCATTTTAAATGGAACGGGCAAATACATTGCTGTCAATCAAATATCAAGTCGTAACCTTGGATATGACAAACCCAATGTTTCATACTCACGGTACATAACTGTAACAAGAAGTAGATTTTCTGCAATTCATGCGCTTAGAACTTGTCTTGTTCGTGTTAGTTTTAGTACATTTTGTGTGTTCACGACTTTTCTATTTATATATATTTCTAAAATGTCATCAGCTTCTTCTACCCTTCTACGTCACATCCAGTAAAATAAAATTTTTCAAGTATTATTTAATAGATTTTTATACATCAAGTGAACTAAGATAATGTTTATTCATGAGAAGAAAGTTTAGCTCACGAGCCCGTAAGGGCGAGTGAGTTAATTTCTTCGAGTGAATAAACATTCTTAGCTCATGGGGTTTATACAATATTTTATTCAATTTTGATGAAACAGTAGTAAAAACCATTATAATATTTAATTTTGACAGAATAAAAAACTAATCAGTTAGTGGGCTGTGCATGACAATCGCCGATTATAGACGTCAAGTCATCTATTTAAAAAACTTTATTGCCTGTCATTTGTGTTGTGAAAAATAATTAAAATGGCTGATAATGTCTGATAAATACTGTGGTGAGTATTATTTTCGTGCCTGATGTTATTTTAAATGCATTATTTGTTGCAGAGTGAGTTAAAAAAATTTAATTCATTTGTGAATAAAATGTTACTTAGAGTTGTTGTTATAGAGTTAATAATAAGAGTTTAAAACGTCAAAATTGAATAAATATTCATATCTCGTTCAAATTTAATAGAAAGAAACCTCTGTTGTAGCCAGCACAATACCAATTCATTTACTGGATTAGCGGTATTTCTTAATATACATACTTACCAACAATTTTAAATATTTCATTAATAATTCAATAAGAAATATTAAATGTAATTACTTCCCAGAAACCTTCCAGTAATATTAGTAAAACTGTTGATTTTTGACACTGACATTTATCTCTCAATTACAAACATTTGAATTTGACAACTGTTTTCGTTAGTGTAGTCCGGACTGTGCGATTTATTGCAATATATTATTCTATGGGGTCACGTGGCCGCGTGCCTGAGTGTCTGGTCGCGAATCTGGAGAACCGGGTTCGATCCCAACCGACGCCAAATATTTCGAATTTTAAATGGCACAAAAGTGACCCCTGTGGTGCACTCTTCACGACAGCAATGAGTGCGCGTGAGGTGACTCCTGCTAAGCGCCCGCACGGTACAAATATATCATCATCATTACCGATATCTGTGATAAAGCAGATTGGCACACATAGAAATGGGTAATATGTCGCGATGATATATTTTTATATATATTTATGTTCGATCTACTTCCGAAAACTCAATAGTTTTCATAACCAAATTTTAGGTAGACTTCGTATGTCTAGCCCAGTTTTGGGTACGGCACATTGCATCCAAAAGTGGTTTTTCAGAAAAAGGTAAAATTGATGATTGTATATATTTGCTAATATACGAGGTGAGGCTACAAAATAACAAGATTGATTTTAGAACATTTGACAATATATAAAATTATCCAAAACAAATATTGCCACCTTCAATGTACTCTCCTCCCCGAACCCTACACCGCCCGATGCGAATATTCCATTGTTGGAAGCGATGCCTGCAGGCCTTTTTTGTTAGGTTGTTCATAAGCTCTGCCGCTTTTCTATAACTACATCTCGGCCCCGATTTTGGTACCTTTTAACGCAGAATTACAATTTGGGAATAAAAGCAAGTCACATGGCACTAGGTCAAGTGAATACGGTAGATGTACCAACACGGTGATTTGGTATTTCGTCAAAAATGTCTTGCCAGACAGGGCGTTTTGTTCCGACGCGCTGTCTTATGGAGAATCCATGAGCCGTTTTCTCATATTTCAGCCCTTTTTCTTCTCACCCGTGCATAAAGGGTTATCAAAACCTTCTTGTAATATACTTGCTTAAGGAAATGCCCCTCAAGTACTCAATCCATGTGAACAATCACTCGCATTTCGAAAAAAAAATGTTAGTGCACGGTCGAGACGCTAATTGTCTCCGATCTCTTTTCTTCCTTCTTTAAATCTTCTAAACTGCTCGAAAACTTGAGTACTAGATAGACCCTCATCACCATAAACATTCTTCAACAATTCGTACATTTCTGTAGCGGATTTTTTAAGTTTCACACAGAATTTCATATTGACACTAACTGTCAAATTGATTTCTGGTGTCTTAAAGCTGCCAAAGCTGTAAAATTTGCTGAACAAAATCTTCATTTGGATTATTTTAAAACTAATTTCTGCGAGACTTAATAGCTGTTCAAAACTGTCAAATTAACTTCTGGTGACTTAAAAACTGCCAAAGCTGTCAAAATCTCCCAGCAAATATTTTTTTAGAATGTTTTAAAACTAATTGCTGGGAGACTTAAAAGCTGTTTAAAACTGTCAAATTGATTTCTGGTGACTAAAAACTGCCAAAGCTGTCAAATTCGTCCAACAAATCTTCCTTTGGAATGTTTTGAAATTAATTACTGGGAGACTTAAAAGCTGCCGATGTCACTTGTCTACATTTTTAATGGCAACGTTTAGTGAGGACTAATTTGTCAGTATATTACATAACCAAACAAAATGCCGTACTGCTGTGTAAAGGAATACAAAAATAAAATAGGGCATTCATTTACTAAAATTAGATTATAGCAATAGCTCAAAAAGAATAGAAAATAACGATAAATTAAAATTAAAAAATATAATCTTTTTTTTATTGAGTAGTACTGTAAATATAAAGTGTACATATTATTATTTTTTGTTATGGTGGACAACCCCATTGTGGCGACTGTAGAAAAAAATCTTGTGTGTGTTTCGAACGCAAATGGACATTGTCGATTTCGAGAGAATGCCGCGCTCCTATTTCGTGCGGTAAAAACCTCAAACGACAATGTCCCATTTTGCGCTCTTAAGTACACAAGGAATTTTTTATTTTTATATTTTATTGTTTATCTTCCAAATCGTTTTCCGTGTTCTTTTCATCATCTAGATATCTACATCCATCGTTTTGCAAATCGATCTCCAAAAATTAATTTGTTCGGAGGTTGTAAGGTACAAAAAACAATAACTCTCAAGTAACTTTGTTACTTCGCTATCGCTCGTACTTAAACATACTCGTCTGGTAAACTTACACTTTTCTTAACTTGGAACGTTATATACTATTTGATATTCCAAAAGTACATTTGAAAAAAATAGTGCAGATTAAGTCATGCACAGTTACTATAATGTTAATATATGAATGTTTCTCTCACATTTCTAAGTATTTTTTGAAGTGTAAACTTCTTTAGGCACACCTTGCACACTTTTTCCTGGGCAGTGTACTTAGCTAATTCGTCACGGTAGTCGGGTAAACTCGGAGAGAGCCGAACGTCTCGCGTCACGATTTTCGGGTCGTAGCGTACGTTGCGTTATTAATACAAGGCCGGTAAACATTACAATATCGCTGCTGTCACCGTTATCTGTATACAAAGCAGATTGATACACCCAGATTAGCACACCCAGTAATGGGTAATATACCGTGATATATTTATTTAGTTATTTATGTACATATAAGTAAATACATTATTGTAAATTTTGTACATTAATTTTCATACTGCATTTATACCGTGAGTATTTTTTAACGTGAAACACTGGGTTTGTCATATCCATAGTTACGACTTGACATTAGATTGACAGCAATGTATTTGCCCGTTCCATTTAAAATGAAACATAGGGAACGAATTTGACATTTGATAAGACGTCAATAGAGGTTAATTTTGTTTAAATAATTATACCTGCATTCTAAATTAAAATTAGTTGTAGAAAAAATATAATGTGCACCTTGTGCCCGAGTGGTTTTCTGGCTCGGCTAAATTTCTTACAATATTTAAATATGATACTTCTGTCAAATTCATTTCCCATGTGTCATTTTAAATTAGACAGACAAATACATTGCTGTCAATCAAATGTCAAATTATAACTTATAGGAAAAACGGTTATCTGTCATATTGACAAGATGTCTTTAGAGGTTAATTTTGTTTAAATAAGTATACGTGTTTTCTAAAAATTAAATTTAGATGTAGAAAAAATACTGTGTGCACCTGGTGCCCGAAATATGTTTAGTGTTCTCGAGTGGTTTTCTAATTCCGCTAAATTTCTTACAATATTTAAATATAATTCTTCTGTCAGATTCGTTCCCTATGTTTCATTTTAAATGGAACGGGCAAATACATTGCTGTCAATCAAATGTCAAGTCGTAACTATGGATATACAAACCCAATGTTTCATGTTAAAAAATACTCACGGTAATATAGAAAATATTAGATATAACAAATACATGTTATCAACCATATAAAAATAGAAATAAATAAACCTCAATCGGATTTTGTTTTTTTTTTTTACATAAAATCGGAAATATGTCGTGTTTGGTATCAAATGAGAGGTTCGTCAAGGGCTGCCATGCAGAAATGTAAAATATTTGACCCCTTCATCAGCTTTTGTTTTCTGCATAAAGTTGTCAGAACCATGTCGTGTTTGGTATCAAATGAGAGCTATCATCAATGGTTGCCATATAGAAATGTCAGCAAAATTTGACAGCTCGATCGGCTTTTGTTTTCTGCATAAAGTTGTCAGAACTATTTCGTGTTTGGTATCAAATGAGAGGTATTGTCAAGGGCTGTCATGCAGGAATGTCAAAAATTTGACAGCTCGATCGGCTTTTGTTTTCTGCATAAAGTTGTCAGAATCATGTCGTGTTTGGTATCAAATGAAAGGTATCGTTAAGGGCAAGGATGCAGAAATGTCAAAAATTTGACAGCTCGATCGGCTTTTGTTTTCTGCATAAAGTTGTCAGAACCATTTCATGTTTGGTATCAAATGAGAGGTATCCTTAAGGGCAACGGTACAGAAATGTCAAAAATTTGACAGCTCGATCGGCTTTCTTTTCTGCATAAAGTTTTCAGAACCATGTCGTTTTTGGTATCAAATGAAAGGTATCGTTAAGGGCTGTCATGCAGAAATGTCAAAAATTTGACAGCTCGATCGGCTTTTGTTTTCTGCATGAAGTTGTCAGAACTATTTCGTGTTTGGTATCAAATGAGAGGTATCGTTAAGGGCAATGATGCAGAAATGTCAAAAATTTGACAGCTCGATCGGCTTTTGTTTTCTGCATAAAGTTGTCAGAATCATGTCGTGTTTGGTATCAAATGAAAGGTATCGTCAAGGGCAAGGATGCAGAAATGTTAAAAAATTGACAGCTCGATCGGCTTTTGTTTTCTGCATAAAGTTGTCAGAACTATTTCGTGTTTGGTATCAAATGAGAGGTATCGTTAAGGGCAACGATGCAGAAATGTCAAAAATTTGACAGCTCGATCGGCTTTTGTTTTCTGCATAAAGTTGTCAGAACCATTTAGTGTTTAGTATCAAATAAAGCGTTTTCTGAGGTGAATTCATGCAGAAATATCAAAAATGTGACAGCCTGATTGTAATGAAAATATCAAGTACACATGAAACACAAGATAGTTGTTACGATGTTTATGAGCTGTCATTAATTGTTTGAAACATTACACTAAAATAGAGGTTTTCACTTCGGACTTGCAGTCTTAAGCACACACATTTTTTTTTTTATTTTTTATTTTTTTTTAATTTCAAATTTAAGTAAATTTCAAATAATATTGAAACCATTCAAGAACTGTTGTACAAAATATCGCATGGTACATTTCTATTCATTATTTAAATCACGTGAGAAAAGTGTTACTTTTCTAAAGTATTTTGTGTAATTAATACATGTTTGTTATACAAAATTTTATCCAACAGTTTCTTAAATGGTTTAAAGAGTACCACAAACTAATAATAATTATTTAATAGGCGGCCCTTTCGTTAGTCTGATGCATCAAGAAACTTGGAGTATTTAGATGCAGTTTTCGACCTTTGAATTTCAACACTGCACCATACAAATCTACGTCATAGGCGGCCATCGATGGATAAACTGGTAGGAAACTTTATTTTTCTAAAAAATATTTTGTTCGCTTATTTAGTCATGAGAACTTATACATAGTCAAAGGAATATGACTATATGTCTAATTATTAATTTGTTCTCATACTCATCCATGAGAACTTGTAGTCAAAGGAATATGACTATATGCCTAATTATTAACTTGTTCTCATACTCAACCATGAGAACTTATAGTCAAAGGAATATGACTATATGCCTAATTATTAACTTGTTCTCATACTCAACCATGAGAACCTATAGTCAAAGTAATATGACTATATGCCTAATTATTAACTTGTTCTCATACTCAACCATGAGAACCTATAGTCAAAGGAATGTGACTATATGTTTAATTATTAACTTGTTCTCATACTCAACCATGAGAACTTATAGTTAAAGGAATATGACTATATGCCTAATTATTAACTTGTTCTCATACGCAACCACGAGAACTTATAGTCAAAGGAATATGACTATAGGTCTAATTATTAACTCGTTCTCATACTCAACCATGAGAACTTATAGTGAAAGGAATATGATTATATACCTAATTATTAACTTGTTCTCATACTCAACCATGAGAACCTATAGTCAAAGGAATATGACTATACGCCTAAAATATCTTCTACTCAAATTCGATTTTGAGTACTACATTGAAAGAAATATAACTTTAATAAATGTCCTTATAATAACAGAACAATTTGAAATTGAAATATCGCCTATTTATCAATAAAATCTATATCTGGGAACAAGTGATTAGCATATGTTTTTCAGGAAACGGACATCAAGAAGACTAAAATAATAGTAGCTCTATAAGTTTTAGTATTATTTACGTAAGAATGGCATTGCGCACAATAAAGTGTATGCTTGTTAAAGATACGTAATTGAAGTAGTTTTTTTTTTGACACAGGTTGAATTGTTTATAAAATTTAGTTTAGGAAATAATTTTAAACTGTCAACATAGTTTTAATATATTTGCGTGTATTTTAATAGTTTTGTGTCTCGTGTTTATTTACGTGTTTATCAGTAATATTCTTGTTTACATATGCATTTCTTGATACAGAAAAATAGATTCCTAGTAGATGTCACCACAGATAAAGTGAATTGAACTACCTATAAACGAAATATAATGTACAATGCCATTCGTACGTGAGGAATACTATAGTTTTAAGTTCTTGGAAATGTATTTTCAGGTTTTAATTAAACTTTGGCTCATCGCGCCGTCGAGCAAACACGCGTTTTCTTTAAAAATTAAAAATAAATTGATTAATTTGAAGTGCATCCCGTGGCGATCATCCTAAAATCGTGCGTCTACGGTTGCAGCGGTAACCGTACGCGTGGCTTACCCAGACGGTAGCTAGGGAGAGTGCTTGGGAAAAGAAAATACCGGACGTATCGGGGGATGCTTGCAGGTGGATGGATGAGTGAGTCAGGAAGGAGGTAACAGATTCGAAACTTTGATGTGGGTGTTCGGGTTCCTTATTCAATTAACTTCACACGGTCAGAGGGGCTGGGTAGGTAGGGTTCGTGCGCGATAGCCATAATTGAGTGGACTGATATGTACAACGCACCGTCATGTGAATCCTGTTGTTATGGTGGATCGCTTCACACTTGTGTGAATGTTTCTAGGGACATTAATCCTCATAGTTGACACAGAAAGCTTTCTTATGGCCTTATGTGCTCTCCTCATCCGGAGGCAACGTAATCATCATTTAATGGTAATGGCAACGAATAGGTAAAGTTTTTATTTGAATTAACTTTGTTGAGCACACGGGTTAATAACCGCGTTCGGTGTAGGGTATCCGCGAGAGGCGCGGGCGAATGTCTCCGGGAGTAGCTAGGTAGGTTGGCGTGCACCCTAGGTAGTTACATGTGACTGCTGCCGTGCTCTCTACCTAGTTCGAGTATTAGGCCGTAAATGCTCTGCATCGCGTGGGGTCGGCTTAACCCCCTCGTAAACTTCCGTGAGAACCAACAACGGCGTTCGACGCCACGGCGTTCTCACCATTTGCTTAGCTCGTACTCTTTCTCTCTCACACGACTATAGCTTAGTTTAATCTAGATATAAGATAGTTCGCGTAGACATAAGATAGCTTAGATATAAGTAGGAAGGGTTGTTTTTGCTTTTCGAGAGAGAAAGAAAAATTAACGTAACTTGACATTTTTAGACTTGCTTTTCTTTGAAATCGTTATTAACGTAAAATAGGCTTTTTTAGATTTGTTTTTCTTTGAAATAGATCTTTAACGTAAGATAGGGTTTTTTGCGCACTTCACTAATTTAATTTGGGGGGGGAACTACAATAATTTAAGTTAGATTATAAGTATTATTGTACACGGAACTGTATTTAATAAATGGTATATATAAGGGAACGTGGGTTTGGCATTTAAGGGCGGTGTTTCCCTTATATATACTATTTATTAAATAAAGGGTTTCGTTTTTAGTTCTAAGATAGTTTTAAAGTTAAAAAAAAAACTCCCCACCGCCACTATCTTCAAGATTGCAGTGCCGACTGGAGACGCAGACCATGGCTTCTTCATGTGTTTAAAATGTATGTACAATAAAACAAACTTTTATTGCGTTTATTTTAAATTAATACCCATGTTCCTTTAGTTGTAAAGTAGGTAGTTTTAGTAAAAAATTGTAATTATTATTAAGTATTTAGACGCGGTCAGGCCAAAGTTAGATTTTAAGTATTGTAAACGAAGCTTTGTATTAATAAATATTATATATTTTGGTAAGTGGGAGGTTTGGGTGGTAACAAAATATATAATATTAATATAAAGTTTCGGCAACGGTCTTCAACTGAATAAGAAATCTTTGTACCTTTAAAAATAAGAACAAGGAATCTTATTTAGGGACCACCAAGATTTCATTTGTTAAATTAGTATTGTAAACGAAACTCTACAATATAGTATCATTTTACTTTAAAACTTAAATAATATAAATGTAGAGTTTCGTATTAGTTATAAAACTGAAATGTTTGTTACCAAATAAAATTATGGTTATATTATTTGTGTTCAATTCTGTTGCACCTTTATTCAGTCCACTGAATAAAGATACAAAATAATTAACAACAAATAATACAACTATAATAATGATAATTTTATTTGGGAACAAACATTTTAGTTTTACAACTAAATCATGTTTGACACTATTATAAATTGTTATTAGATTTGTTGACAAAAGTAACAATTGTGAACAGAATTATAACACAAAAGAAACTTAAAAGGCATTAGTGTTTAAATATTCTGTTCATAATTATTTCTTGTTAACAAATTTGGTGACAATTTTTTAACGTGTCAAACAGGCTTTAGTTGTAAAATTAAAATGTTTGTTACCGAGCAAAATTATCATTATTTTGATTGTAAATATCAATTATTTTGTATCTTTATTTTGTAATAGAAGTTACTTTTATTACAAAATAAAGATTCAAAATAGTTTATAATATCTGCAGCCAAAATAATGATAATTTTACTTGGTAACAAACATTTCAATTTTACAATTAAAGCCTGTTTGGTAACGTTAAAAAATTGTCACCAAATTTGTTAACATACTTAGTTGGGAAATAATTATGAACAGAATTTTCAAACACAAATATCTTCTACGTTTCTTTTGTGTTGTAATTCTGTTCACAATTGTTACTAAATTTGTCAACAAATCTAATAACAATTTATTTTAATGTCAAACGGTCTTCAACTGAATAAGAAATCTTTGTACCTTTAAAAATGGGAACAAGGAATCTTATTTAGGGACCACCAAGATTTTATTTGTTAAATTACTATTGTAAACGAAACTCTACAATATAGTATTATTTTACTTTAAAACTTAAATAATACAAATGTAGAGTTTCGTATTAGTTATAAAACTGAAATGTTTGTTACCAAATAAAATTATGGTTATATTATTTGTGTTCAATTCTATTGCATTTTTATTCAGTCCACAAAATAAAAATGCAAAGTAATTAACAACAAATAAAACAACTATAATAATGATAATTTTATTTGGGAACAAACATTTTAGTTTTATAACTAAATCATGTTTGACACTATTATAAATTGTTATTAGATTTGTTGACAAATTTAGTAACAATTGTGAACAGAATTATAACACAAAAGAAACTTAAAAGACACTTGTGTTTGAAAATTCTGTTCATAATTATTTCTCACTAAGTTTGTTTAACAAATTTGGTGACAATCTTTTAACGTTGTCAAACAGGCTTTAGTTGTAAATTAGAAATGTGTTTTACAACGTATATCTGTCATTACAATTTGATTGTAAATATAAACTATTCTACATTTTCATTTTGTAATAAAAGTAACTTATATTACAAAATAAAGATGTAGAATAGTTTATAATATTTACAATCAAATTGTAATGACAGATATACTTTGTAAAACACATTTCTAATTTACAACTAAAGCCTGTTTGACAACGTTAAAAGATTGTCACCAAATTTGTTAAACAAACTTAGTGAGAAATAATTATGAACAGAATTTACAAACACAAGTGTCTTTTACGTTTCTTTTGTGTTATAATTCTGTTCACAATTGTTACTAAATTTGTCAACAAATCTAATAACAATTTATTATAATGTTAAAGTCTTTTGTAATGGCAATAAACTTTAATTTTTATAAGAAAAAGTCTTGTAATTTTGATATAATACAAATATATTATTGTTTAAAAATTGATTTTTTTTCTAAGTCCCTACACGTATGTAGTTTTTAAAACGGCCACCAGGGGGCAGCACCTGTCGATAAATGTTCCAACTTTGAGGAAAATTTAACCCAAAAAAATTCATTTGTGTACATACGTACGTACATACATCATTTTCGGTTATACCTAATGGGAATTTAACACTCTGAATATGGCACGTTCATTAAAAAGATGAATACCTAATGGGAATTTATTACTCTTAAAATTGGACGCTTATTTTTGGGTGTTTTTGCATTGAAAATCGGATGTATACTTGATTGGGAATTTAAATTTGACGAAAAATACTGGGTTTAAATTCCCAATAGGTATACATCTTTTTTAGAGCCTTTTCGTCCCATTTTCACCAACTCAAATTCCCATAGTAAACGTCCCATATTAGTGGGTTATATTCCCATTAGGTATAACCTTAAAATGATGTATGTACGTATGTATGTTCAAAGTGGAGTAGTATTTCTGGTTGCCTATATTTTAGGCGTAAACCACTTTCTAATAGGTGCTGCCCTCTAGCGGCCATTCTAAGAACTATATACGTGTAGGGGTAGCAAAGGGGTAAAAAATAAACAATTTATATCTTAAATTATATTTTATTGTGTAATATTATTGTACACTAGGGATAGTTAAGTGAAATACAACAATGTAAAATACAAATAAACAATAAATACAAGTAAAATGTATACAAACTATTATTGAAACATCCCTATTTCTAATTTTCAGGATAAGGGTAAGTATATTATTTATTTACAAAGTACATTAAGGGTAGTTACGTGAAATACAACAATGTAAAGTGCAAATAAACAATAAATACAAGTAAAATGTACACAAACTATTATTTAAACATCCCTATTTCTAATTTTCAGGATAAGGGTAAGTATATTATTTATTTACAAAGTACTTTAAGGGTAGTTACATGAAATACAACAATGTAAAGTGCAAATAAATAATAAATACAAGTAAAATTTATACAGACTATTATTTAAACATCCCTAAGCATATTTATTTATAAAATACAAATAAGAATACATACAATTTAAGCTACGAAAATAATAAACAATAAATATTTCTTAAACCAATACAATTTTTATTTAACAACCCGTCATTTATTTCAGGGGGATGTACCACAACAAAGAGACAGGGAAGTATGAAGTTATGTAACATTTATAAGGGAAATAAGACATGGGAATTTTTTTATGGTCATTCGTGTTCTACTGATTGTAATTAGTCTAATAGAACTAGTCCGGCCCTTCTAGTTTTTATAGTTTTGGAGTTATAACACTTTTTTTAAACTCAATTTTACTCAGTTTTTGGGTCGAAAATTTTTGATGGTATCAGGATAACAGGAATGAAAAGAGTTCTCATATTTTTAATGTGACGACGGATTCGTGTTCTACGGGTCGTAATTAGTATAAAAACACCTGTCCGGCCCTTCTAACTTCTGTAGCTTACGAGCTACAACACTTTTCTTAACCCAATTTTTGGGGTCAATGACCTGAATTTACTCAGTTTTTGAGTCGAAAATTTTTGATGGTATCCGGATAACAGGAATGAAAAGAGTTCTCATATTTTAAATGTGAGACCGGATTCGTGTTCTACGGGTCGTAATTAGTCTAAAAAACCCTGTCCGGTCTTTCTAGCTTTTGTAGTTTTGGAGCTATAACACTTTTTTTAAACCCAATTTTACTCTGTTTTTGAGTCGAAAATTTTTGATGGTATCCGGATAACAGGAATGAAAAGAGTTCTCGTATTTTCAATGTGAGACCGGATTCGTGTTCTACGGGTCGTAATTAGTCTAAAAAACCCTGTCCGGCCCTTCTAACTTCTGTAGTTTACGAGCTACAACACTTTTCTTAACCCAATTTTTGGGGTCAATGACCTGAATTTACTCAGTTTTTGAGTCGAAAATTTTTGATGGTATCCGGATAACAGGAATGAAAAGAGTTCTCATATTTCAAATGTGATACCGGATTCGTGTTCTACGGGTCGTAATTAGTCTAAAAAACCCTGTCCGGTCTTTCTAGCTTTTGTAGTTTTGGAGCTATAACACTTTTTTTAAACCCAATTTTACTCTGTTTCTGAGTCAAAAATTTTTGATGGTATCCGGATAACAGGAATGAAAAGAGTTCTCGTATTTTCAATGTGAGGTCGGATTCGTGTTCTACGGGTCGTAATTAGTCTAAAAAACCCTGTCCGGCCCTTCTAACTTCTGTAGTTTACGAGATACAACACTTTTCTTAACCCAATTTTTGGGGTCAATGACATGAATTTACTCAGTTTTTGAGTCGAAATTTTTTGATGGTATCCGGATAACAGGAATGAAAAGAGTTCTCATATTTTAAATGTGAGACCGGATTCGTGTTCTACGGGTCGTAATTAGTCTAAAAAACCCTGTCCGGCCCTTCTAACTTCTGTAGTTTACGAGCTACAACACTTTTCTTAACCCAATTTTTGGGGTCAATGACCTGAATTTACTCAGTTTTTGAGTCGAAAATTTTTGATGGTATCCGGATAACAGGAATGAAAAGAGTTCTCATATTTCAAATGTGATACCGGATTCGTGTTCTACGGGTCGTAATTAGTCTAAAAAACCCTGTCCGGTCTTTCTAGCTTTTGTAGTTTTGGAGCTATAACACTTTTTTTAAACCCAATTTTACTCTGTTTCTGAGTCAAAAATTTTTGATGGTATCCGGATAACAGGAATGAAAAGAGTTCTCGTATTTTCAATGTGAGGTCGGATTCGTGTTCTACGGGTCGTAATTAGTCTAAAAAACCCTGTCCGGCCCTTCTAACTTCTGTAGTTTACGAGATACAACACTTTTCTTAACCCAATTTTTGGGGTCAATGACATGAATTTACTCAGTTTTTGAGTCGAAATTTTTTGATGGTATCCGGATAACAGGAATGAAAAGAGTTCTCATATTTTAAATGTGAGACCGGATTCGTGTTCTACGGGTCGTAATTAGTCTAATAAACATTGTCCGGCCTTTCTAACTTTTGTAGTTTAGGAGATATAAAGCATTTCTTAATTAAAGTGTCGCATTTTGAGTCGATAATTTTCCATAGTATCCGGGGAACAAAAATGAGAAAGAGTTCTACGGATGGTTATTTTATTGCTTATAGAGCTTAAAAAATAAATAATAAAATTTTGGTGTAAACAAAAAAAAAAATCAAAAAATGTTCAAAAATTTTCAAAAACCCTTATTATAAAAAACTTTGCCCTACGCCCTTCAAACTTTGGTATGATGTAATTTGACCCTATATTACTCATTCGAATTCCCCTATGGAACAGCGTTTTAAGGAAAACGCTGAAAACCCAGCCGTTTTCGAGATATGAGCCCTTAAAGTTTTTTAAGGGTTGTTTTGCTTTAAATTGGCTATTTGAAGGGCTAAAGGGCCGGAAAATAGCGTATCGGGTAGGTTTAAACCCGCGCTTTCCATTGGCTTGCACAGAATTAATGAAAACCCTTTGGTTTACAATATATTCATCCCTAAAGTTCCTGGCGAAGGGCCTGCGCTAATTCCTTAACTAAAAAAGCTAGAAAAGTCGGACAAGTGTTGTTAAACTTACTTGGATCTGCAAAATTGAAATCCGTGCTCAGATTTTCCCTAAGGGCTGAAATAAGCCCTTGGCCCTTTGGAAAAGGGCGGACTCCTATCGGATGGTTATTTTCGTACCTAGAGAACTTAATACTAAAAGATAGAATAGGAAAATTCGGAAAAATCCTTAAATATTACGATATTTCCCTGTCCCTTTTGTTATTACATAGGAAAGGTAAAAAAACTACTCTTTTATTTATTTAATCTTATAAAAAGTCATTTATTATCTTCATCCAGTGTTGTAGTTACCGTATCCTATTGCTGGGTGTAATAGGCCCTTTGCAAAACCTGAAAACATACATAAACTTTGCTTATTTTGAGCGGCAAAGTACAAAAGATATAATAAATAAACACTTAATTGGGGTGGGGGTATTACGTGATAATATTAATATTATGTTTTTAGAATAAAGACTTCAGTTCCTTTCAGGCTATGGTGAAGTGAACATGGTGTGCTTGTGAATAATCGTGTAGTGTATATAGCAAACGAAAAACTTTGAAATTTTATTGCAACCGTTCTCTATTACATCTTATAGTTCGCTATATATTTTAAAAATGTTAGATTTGCCCTACAACTTTCTTAAAATTTAAATAACTTTCAATAATTTTCAATTTGTTTAAATTTTGTAAAAGAAATCTAAATTTAATAAGTTAATAGTGCACTAAATTTAAATGTTCATATGTACATTGTTATTTGCAATAAATTTTAAATATTCAAAATTTATTCTGTCCTCCCGTTAGTGTTTATTATTTAATCCTTAGTCAAAATTTTATTGTCGTGTCGTGAGTTAGTTTACTATAGGGTTGGTGTATATTTAAAAATGCCGTCTTTACTATTATGAAAATAAGTGAAATTATCCGTAAAAGTGACTTTTATTGTCTTACTATTACCAAGTGTTACAAAAGTTATTCTAATTGGTGTGAGTGTTACGTAATATTTACTACAAAGTGTATATGAATATGTAAAAATCGCCGATGATATATTACAGTCATGATATAACAGCGGATGATATATTAAGAAAATTTGCCGTATGTAAGTATGAACATTTGTAAAAGAAATCTAAATTTAATAAAAATTTAATGTTCATATATACATTATTATTTATAATGAAATCTAAATATTCAAAATTTATTGTTAACTTTTACAACGTATTTCTGCTTATTATAATTTTAGATATTATTTAAAATGTTGCATAAGTCTTTGTCCTCCCGTTAGTGTTTATTATTTAATCCTTAGTCAAAAATTTATTGTGTCGTGAGTTAGTGTACTATACGGTTGGTGTATATTTAAAAAAAAAAAACCTCTTTACTATTATTAAAATAAGTATAATTGTCCCTAAAAGTGTAGTGTATTGTGTTACTAATATCAAGTGTTATACAAGTTATTCTAATTGGTGTGTGTGTGTGTTACGTAATATTTACTATAAAGTGTATTCTACTCTGCAAATATCGCCGATGATGTATTCCAGTGATGATAGAACAGCGGATGATATATTAAGAAAATTCGGCATAGGTAAGTATAAATCTTTGATATTACATTTAAATTTGTTCCAAATTGTTAAACACAAAACAAATAGGTCTGCCGTATCCAAATAGTGAATTTTATGTAAAATATAAATTTTTATGCCCTATTTACTATCTTTATTCTTGTAGTAATGATAAATGAAAATATGCATAAGTGCACATGACATAGTTCAGAGAAAATTTGACTAAAATACATATATTTTAACGCCCTGTAACTCCTAAACCAATCGAAGTTACAAATTATAATCACATAGAATTTTATGAAGATTCCAAATTTTCATTGCGCAAGTTGTTGCTATCTTTAACCATGTAGGAGTAATAAATAAAAATGTGAAATAACAAAGCATGACAAAGTTTAGTGGAATATACAGTTTAACTCACATTTATATGTCATAGAATTTGTAGACTGGAGATAAGGCGAACCGGTGCACGACTTCACGATACCGCAGGAGATGGTTTCCTGATCCAGACAACGAAATCAAGTCCACCAGGTCCGGAGAGAAGCCCCAGGATACTGTAGACACACGAACGGGTTCTCCAAGTCGCGATGTCTGCGTCTCTTACCACTGGAACGTCGAAAACGTGATCATCTGCAAAAAGAAATGATTTGTTAATAATTTATAAATGTATTAACTTATGTATTGTATCTGCGATTTGTGTTTATCTGTATTAATAATACCGCTTTTTTATATTAATATCTAAAGTTGAAATTTCTTATAGAAAAGTATTTGTCAACATGCCAACAATTTTAAAACTATGCTTTTGTATACAGAGATGCATGCTCAAATCAAAATTGAAACATATAAATTCCTATATAACATAGTTTAGAAATTTTGAGCCCTAGAATTGAAATTTCCAATTCAAATTCCTGAAATTTAGTGCAAATTGCAAATACAAGAAACAACCCCCTGAATCCATATTTGAAAACTACAAGTCGCGATCTCACTTAGTTTTTAAATTATTTCATTTTTATCCTGGTATACACATTAAACACTTAGCTATCTTGAAACAAACATGACTGAATTTATTTTCAGCAATTCAAAATCCTGAAACTTAGTGTACATATAGAAAACAAACCCCTGAATCCAAATTTGTAAACTGCAAGTCGCTATCTCACTTAGTTTCTAAATTATTTAATTTTTGTCATGGTATATACAATAGACATTTAGCCATCTCGAAACAAACATGACTAAATTTATTTTCGGAAAATTAAAATTCCTGAAACTTAGTCTACCTATAGCGAACGATCCCCTGAATCCAAATTTGAAAACTGCAAGTCGCTGTCTCACTTAGATTTTAAATTATTTTATTTTATTTTGCCACTAAGTATACAAACTTATACATAATAATATTTAAAAAAAAATATTTTGTTTAGAAGTCTCACTAGTTCTTTTTTAATTTGGCGGCCTAAAACTAATGAACGGTAACATATACATTGACGGGCATTGCGGCATTCGATTCTATGGACTTTTCTACGTATGTACACCAATTTTTAACTTTCGTGCATAGCATTTATCCATTTTTCTTTTAAAACTTATTTCTAAAAATTCACTCAGTAGTTCAAATACTCTAAAAATGCGAACACTTACGTAACATTGTCTTTACAATCAAATAATATTACTACTAAGTTTATATCTCCACCCATTTTTGATTTATTGCCCCAAAAGTCAATATACCCCATATTTAGATAAAAACTTCAAAATTTTCAAAAATCTAATTTTTATGTATCTAGATACTTCTCAATGCGCTGATTCCAAATTTTGAAACCGCAGTTTGGAGCAAAACTTTGAATCTAAATATCTCGTGAACGAAAAGAGATATCGACCTGCGGTTTCAAAATTTGGAATCAGCGCATTGAGAAGTATCTAGATACATAAGAATTAGATTTTTGAAAATTTTGATGTTTTTATCTAAATATGGGGTATATTGACTTTTGGGGCAATAATTCAAAAACGGGTAGAGATATAAATGGTGGTAATATTATTTGATTGTAAAGACAATGTTACATAAGTGTACGGTTTTTTTGAGTATTTGAACAACTGAATGAATTTTTAGAAATAAAAGCCTTAAAAGAAAAATCTGATGTGGTCAACACAATATCACCTGCTATTTAATTTTTATTAATATAAATGCATACCTATTTATTTACTAATCCCGCAAACTGTATTAAGTTTCTTTGCATATATCTATTGCTTATTGACAGCTGTTTAATTCATAGTGCTGCAAACGTAGCAAACTTAAATCGGATCATCCTGTACTTCTAATATTTATGTATGATGGAAAATATATTATTTTTACAAACCTTAATTTCAATAAACTCAATACAATCTTCTTAACACGGTTTCATTATTAATTTAATGTAATATCTACCCGATAAACATACCACACATAAGTACACACACACACATACACACACATACACACACACACACATACACACACATACACACATCCCCACAAACATCATTGTAAAAATGTTAAAATCGGATTCTGGGGACATCAAAACGTGATTATTCACTAAAATATCTATATGCGATTTTTAGCACGATCCCTATACCTCCTTTACCTAGGGTAGCGGGAGGTAAAATCGTACGAGCAGCTACAAAATTATGTAATACATAGACATCAATTATAATTTATAATTACTCATTATTTTAATTGTTGACTATATTTTTTTTATTATTATTATCTAATGCCTAACTGCTACACAGATCAATTTTGTCAGTTTCATTGTTACAGTGCTAGTGAACAGAAGTGTGGTGTGCTCGTGTACTGTGCCTTCGAGGACGACTTCCTGGTGCTTGGAGAGGACTTTTGGACATCTTCAAGACTTGGATTTATACTTAGGAAAATAATTTATTTACAGTAAGTTTTTTTTTTTTTTTTTTTTGAACTACATTTAGTATCCATTATTGGGTATATCATCCATTAATTCTAAAAACTATTTCGGGTGTATATATACAGGGTGTCTCAATAAGCTTGCTCACTATTGGTAACTTTTTTATTTGAAGAGATACGAGGTTGGTTAAATTAGCAAAATTGTGCCATTTTATACTAGAAAATTGGTCATGTAGACAAAATAAAAATTGTGTCGGCGGTTCTCAAAATTTGGGACAGAATATATATTTTTTAAATGGAACTATATATTTTTTATTATCTTATTAGAAAGAGTATTTTTTTCTCTTTCCAATAAGGTAATGTTGTATATGTACAATTTTTTCAAATAAACGAGTTATTCACGTTTAAAGATAAAAATTATCTTTTATTAGTTTAGGTCAAGTAAACTATGGAAACAATTGCCTTTTATAAAATTATTATTTTATTAATTTATTTTACAGTAGTAACAAAACAAAGAAAATATTCAAATTGAAAGCCATTATTTCTTTTCCACATTTAAACTCTTTTGGAGAGCCGACCGTTCTACGTAACTGGTGTCTAGATATAACATTCCACATAGCACGTTCATATCTAACTTTTCTTCATTTGTAAAGTTATTAAACATTATTAAACACAGAGAACTTTACGGGAGAAATTATTAAACGTCAAAAAACCAAAGAATCAATTGTTTCCATGGCTTACTTGACCAAAAAACTAATAAAATAGTTTACAAAATTTAAATTTTTAATCGTAAATAACTCGTTTATTTGAAAATATTGTACATAAACCACATTACCTTATTGGAAAGAGAAAAAAATACTCTTTCTAATAAGATAATAAAAAATATATAGTTCCATTTAAAAAATATATATTCTGTCCCAAATTTTGAGAACCGCTGACACAATTTTTATTTTGTCTACATGACCAATTTTCTAGTATAAAATGGCACAATTTTGCTAATTTAACCAACCTCGTATCTCTTCAAATAAAAAAGTTACCAATAGTGAGCAAGCTTATTGAGACACCCTGTGTATATATATATATATATACTTTATATTTGAATTATAATTGTTGATGTTGTGTGGAAAATAATTTGAATTAATTTAGAATTATTTATTGTTACTCCCATACACAAATATCATATATTATTGGACATTCTATATATTTTACTGCAAATATTTTATATTTAAATAATTATGAATAAAATCAATCAATATTTTAAAAAAATTGAAAAATTTAAATATTCTTTTCAATAATTACATACGATTGAAACATTTTTAAGTCCATCCATATTATTTTCTGTAACCACTAATCCAAATATTATTTCAATTTTATTTTTTTTGTTACAGAAACATGTAACAGAGGGATAAATTACAGTTCTGGATGAGCCGTAGCAGGATGTGAGTGAGTTGCGGAAGGATATCTATCCTGATTTCAGAGTTGGAGATGATCAAATTGTTGCAGAGCATTACATTGAAGACACCCCAACATGTTTTGGTGCCCCGCAAGACTTATTTATAAGATTTATGTAAATAAATAATAAATAAATAAAACTTATCCTCCTAAACATTAAGTACTCGTATAACTAATATATGACAAGAAAAATTGGCACATAATCAATTCATGTCATTATGGAACACATATTTTAATTTTCATATATTTTACAGTTCATTAAATAAGAAATTCGCATACTATACATACATGCATGCATACTATTTAAAAGGTATAGAAAAGCAAAAGGCTGAGTTCAAATATTTTCTACTGAAATTTAACTTCGTATCCGGCGATTCGAATTTCTGTTACTATGTATACATATTTAAAACAATCACCTGAATCCAAATTTGAAAACTGCAAGTCACTATCTCACTTAGTTTTTAATTTATTTTATCTTTATCATGGTATACACAATAGACATTTAGCTATCTTAAAACAAACATGACTGAATTTTTTTTCAACAATTCAAATTCCTGCAACATTATGTACATGTAGAAAACATCTATTTCACTTAGTTTTTTGAATAATTTCATTTTAAACTTTATATACACAATAGACATTTAGTTACGACTAATGAAAATTTGTGCACATCACATATGTTGGAAAGTCCATAGAATCGAATGGCGTAACGCCCGTCAATGTGTCTTTTACCATTAATTAGTTATAGACCGTCTAATTCGAAACATACTGTCAATTTTTCATTAAAAATAAAAATCATATTTTAGAAACTAAGCTTCCTTCTTTCTCGTAATTAGCATGTACAAATTAAGAGAAAATAATACTTTTCATTTAAATAAAGCGTGGTCAGATATTTAGTGGGCTACTGAATGTTTAATGTTACATTTTTTATTTTCGCTTACTCTTACTATACTAGCTGGATACGATTATTCAAAATTGGTAAACATATGTAGAAAAGTTCGATAGAATCGAATGGCGCAAAGCCCGTCAATGTATATTTTACCATTCATTAGTTAGACCATCAAAATCAAAAAATATTGTCAATTTCCAATAAAAATAAAAATTTATATTTTGGAAACTAAAGACTAGAGATTTTTTTATTATTTTTCCTGTAATCAGCATACGAATTAAGGGGAAATGATACCTTTCATTTAAATACAGGTAACATAGCTTTAGGGGTAGGTATTATAATTAAACATTTATTCATTTAATTCATACATGGTACCCACACACACATACACACACACATACATACATACATACATACACGTACACACACATACATATATACACACACACACACATATACATATACACACACACATACATACACACACACATACATATACACACACACATACATACACACACACACACATGAATAAATTATATTTATTTACGCATACTAAAAGACGTTTATAGATAATTTTATTCATTCATACACCCACCATTTGATACGTTGTAAAATATCTGGCCTACATAACATTCAAATAATACGGGGTTGTTTCATATTAAATGAACACATGATTATTCATATATCAATCCAATTTTCAAGATATCACCCTTACAAGCATCCCTCAGTTGAAAGTTACGTAACACATAGAAACCAATTATAATTTATCGTTGCTCATTATTTTATTTTTTTGGTTATATAATTACTCATTGTTATCTAATACCTAGTTATTACATGGATGAATTTAATAATTTATTCAGTTTTATTGTTTCTGTCCTAGTGCAAAGACGTGTGTGTGGTGTGTTAGTGAACAGTGCCTTCGAGGACGACTTCCTGGTGCTTGGAAAGGTCTACAAGATACCTACAGGATATGGTGGTGTACCTGGAGTATTATTTGGTAATTATTTTATTTTGTTCACATTACGTTTTGTTGGGTATGGTAGCTATTAATGGATACAGCAAACATTATTTCTTAAAACTATATGAGGTATAGATAATATTAAATAATTGTTCATGTTTTATTTCAAATGTATAATGTATCACACAATTTAATTTATATAGAATGTATTCCTCGTTCTTGATATACCATTCATTATATTTTAAATTATTTTAAAGTTATTTAAACATTAAATATCTCACATTTTATAAATGAAAAACTGAAACAAATATTTAAATTTTCTGACTAAATTCCTTCTCTTATCTTTTATGTTTTATGGAATACTTCATAACATAATAAATACAACAATAATTTTCTTGTGTGTTCATAGATGCCGCATCTAGACATTGCGCTCCTTTATGACAAGTTGGAGGTTTCTCGAGACCCGAGGAAGAATTTCCGGGAGAGACTGCGCCCTGGCCATCCCCCACAATCCGCCAAGAAGTATTTGTATCCCTTACTTTATATTTATAAATAAAATATGTATAAATAAAACAAAACCTAGTACTTAATAAGTTAGAAATCATAAATTTTTAATGAGTATAAGACTCATTGAAAATTTCTTTACTCATAAGCACATGTTAGATACAATAAGAAATGTATAACAATAATAATATGGTATAATATAAACTATGCATCGTACAATTCATATAATATATGTTTATGAAATGCGTATTATCCTATACATACATACGATACAATTACAAATAGACTTTACATATCATACATATCTTCAAACAGAAAAATAAATTTTAGTATACCCATGTAGAAATGACCCAGAATTTCAAATTTACATAGTAGACTAATGTCCAACCCTTAGTTTGCGAGTTATGTTACTCTAAACAACCAAAATGATAAACCGAAATGTTCATTTTTCACACATTATTAATTTGTAAAAAAAGTCCATCATGCATTTACCTAATTTTTAGTGTACTGATGTAAAAATATCCCAGGATTCCAAATTTACATAGTAGAATAATGTCCAACCCTTAGTTTTTGAGTTATGCTACCCTAAACAGCCATAATGACCAAACGAAATGTTAATTTTTCACATATTAATAATGTATAAAATGGATCAATCATGGATTTAATTAATTTTTAGTACACTTATATAAAAATATCCCAGAATTTCAAATTCGCATAGCAAAATGTCCAACCCTTAATTTTTTGGCTATACCACCCTAAACAGAGATACTGATCAACCGAAATGTTTATTTTTCACATATTAATAATTTTTGAAAATTAATTTACTTAATTTTTAGTACACATATATAAAAATATCTCAAGATTCCAAATTTTTATAGTAGAATAAGGACCAACCCTTAATTTTTGAGATATGCTACCCTAAACAGCTATAATGTTCATTTTTCACACATTAATAATTTGTGAAAATGGGTCCATCACGGATTTACCTAAATTTTAGTATACTGATGTAAAAATGTCCCAGGATTCCAAATTTACATAGTAGAATAATGTCCAACCCTTAGTTTTTGAGTTATGCCACCCTAAACAGCCATAATGATCAACCGAAATGTTCACTTTTCACACATTATTAATTTGTGAAAATGGGTCCATCATGGATTTACCTAATTTTTAGTACAGTTATGTAAAAATGTCCCAGGATTCCAAATTTTCATAGTAGAATAGTGTCCAACCCTTAGTTTTTGAGATATGCTACCCTAAACAGCTATAATGACTAACCAAAATGTTCATTTTTCACACATTAATAATTTGTGAAAATGGGTCCATCACGGATTTACCTAAATTTTAGTATACTGATGTAAAAATATCCCAGGATTCCAAATTTACATAGTAGAGTAATGTCCAACCCTTAGTTTTTGAGTTATGCCACCCTAAACAGCCATAATGATCAACCGAAATGTTCACTTTTCACACATTATTAATTTGTGAAAATGGGTCCATCATGGATTTACCTAATTTTTAGTATAGTTATATAAAAATGTCCCAGGATTCCAAATTTTTATAGTAGAATAGTGTCCAACCCTTTGTTTTTGAGTTACGCTACCCTAAACAGCCATAATGATGACCAAAATGTTCACTTTTCACACATTAATAATTTGTGAAAATGGGTCCATCATGGATTTTCCTAATTTTTGGTATACCTATGTAAAAATATCTCAGAATTTCAAATTTACATAGCAGAATAATGTCCAACCCTTAGTTTTTAGTTATTGCACCCTAAACAACCATAATGACCAATAGAAATATTCATTTTGTACATATTGTTACGATGCATTGTTATAATTATTATTTTTATAAATACGAGTGATTGTAAATCATGTTTTAATAAAATATACATTATTATGTAAGTCAGAAAAGTGTATAATTAGCAACAAAAGTAATACAGAACATATGATTAACGGAAAACCATTTTTTTGTCATTCTAATTTTCATAATAGTTAAAATAATCTTTGTTTTTGAGCCACGAAATTTAAGGGGTACATATTTCACAAACTATATCATTTTACTTAATTGTGTGTATGTCAATCGAAAGAGCGTTTTAAAATCTACCCGGTACACTATTTTTCATCCCTTAATCGTTTTGAATAATCGTATTTTCTACTAACAACTTGTTGCTAATTAAATACTGCATTACAAAAATTGTGAACTGATTTATTTTAGTCATAAAATCAATAGATACATAATATTGTTGCAAATAAACGATTGTATATCATGTACATTATATTCTGAATAAATGCATTGTTAAAAATTAATTATTGTCTCATTTGTTACATTATTTTCAGCTCAAGAAACTAGGAAGATCTACATATCAATCATAAATAGATCTATTTTGCATATATTCAAATGCATAGTATAAGTAATTAGCATAAGTGCAATGTATTATATAAACCAAAAATAAACCATATTGAAAGTTACATAATCTCTTATTTCAAACTCCGTTTTATATGCTCCAATTGCAATCCTCATTTTAATTCCAGCACCTCGAACGTTACGTAACACCTAGAGAGCACCAGAATCAAATTTCAGATCCATGGCGCACAGCAGGTTACGTAAGCAAGCAGCGTACGACGAAATTTCTAGCTAGCAAAATCCGAGCGGCGAGCTCCAGCAAGGCTTCTGGTCGACCAAAATCAAAAAATCGCGTAAAAACGACGTTTTAAGGCTGCAACGGCCGAAAAGTAGCACTTTACTGCCGCTACGAGCATTTTTTAGCTATTTTTCAGATTTTGAGCCGATCGCAAGGCATTTACCCAGCAAAATTTAAAAATCCATCGCTCGAAAGGCTACAGCAAGGCTTCTGGCCGTCAGAATTTAAAAATCATATAGAATCGGCGATGTACAGCATATGGCAAGGCTACTATTCAAGAATCGAGCATTTTTAAGCTGTCGGGCAGATATTCAGTCAATCCCAAGGCATTCACCCACCAAAATTTAAAAATCCAACGATCGAAAGGCTATAGCAAGGCTTTTGTACGCCGAATCGTCAATCATACCCCTTCTATCAAGATTTCTAGCTATATAGTGACTGTCTTGTGAATTTACAGCCATTCAGCATGAGTGGTGGTTCTGAACCGGACGGTCTTCCCCGTATTATTACGTAATCACGCCTATATGTAGCTATATACAGGTTTTCAGCTGATTTTTGGCTGCTGGCTGGCTGGCCACCAGATCCGTAGCCCAGACCGCAGGCTGGGCTACGGGTGGTGCGGTTCTGCTGGTGGGCTAGCTGGTGGACCGCTCGGTTGCTGCGCTCGTGAATCGCTAAAATTTTGTCGCTTGTATTATGTAATGATTCGTAGCCCAGACCGCAGGCCGGGCTACGAATGGTGAGCTAGCTAGTGGACCGCTCGATTGCTGCGCTCGTGAATCGCTAGGATGCTGGGCTAGCTCCTAGCTCGCTGGGATTTGGTCGGTTGTATTATGTAATATATTTAATGAGATTTATTTTTTGAATGGTATTACGATTATTAATTTGTTATTTATAATGATATGCATGATTTTGATTGTCGCGATTTATGTAATGCAGTGCATTTATTTAGAGCACTTTCAAAGTTCGTTTTGTACACTAATGAAGTTATTTTTGATGCTAGAAAATCGGGAAAAGTTTTATTGTGGCATTTTCGTCGTGTATAATACGAATTTGAAGTTAGATATTTTCTGTGACTTTGATTTGCATTATCAGATTATGATTATGATATATGATAGGAATATGGAATAGGTATTAGGTACTAAAATATAGTGTAGGTTTCAGAGTTTATTTATTATGTTTTTGTAAGACATGTACATATGAATAATATTACAATAAAGTATGTGTAAAGGAATAAAGTTTATTATTCTATCGATATGAAAAAATAGTATATTGTAATACTAGTGAGGAAAGGGCATCATTGTAAAATGAGTAAGAGTTATGCAATGGCCCTTTTCCACGTGTATTACATACTATTTTTTTTTAACATTACATGTGAAAATTACATTTTTCATATGTATTGAAGTTCGTATAACTGTTATTTCAACGAATAAATGTGGAAACATCTAATAAAAAACTTTCCTCACTCGTGAGGAAAGTGGTTACTATCACAACTAAATAAAAAAAAATATATAACTTTTGACTAGCGAAAACTTATTATACATTAAATAGTTTATCACTAAGGCCCAGTATTACCATCTCTGGTTAAAATTTTAACTGCCAGTTAAATAAACAATATTAAATCGGATTATTGACAGCAATTATAAATTTGTCATTTGACAGTTCATTTCGTTTCGGTTTTGTTTATTTAACTGGTAGTTACAATTTTAACCAGAGATGGTAAGATTGGCCCTTAAAGTATGTATTATTTGTAGCAAATATATATGACATATTTGAACATATATAGAATATAGATTAATATAATAGGTACAATACATTTTAACCCCCCGCTGCCCTTGGTAAGAGAAGTACAGGGATCGTGCTAAAAATCGCATGTCGAGATTTTGTTAAATGACCACACGATTTCAGATCCCTAGAATCCAATTTTAACATTCTCACGATGATGTATGTATGTGTGTGTGTGTGTGTGTGTTTGTGTAAGGATTTTGTCAACGCTCTAACTCAAATATGTAAAGAAGCCACTAGACTTTGGTGTAAATAGGACAACCGGAAATGGTACTTTACTTGAAGCTCAAAATAGTTTATCTTCGAGAAATACCTTTTGTGCGCCTTTGGGAAGCCATCTCAGATGTACTTTTGTTTTTCCAAAAATTCTCATAGGGCACTAGATAATGAACAACTGAATATTGTTGATTTTTTCTTTTTCGAATAACTTCTATACTATTAGTAATTGAGAAAAACGTTTCAAATATAAAAGATAGATATTTTTATTACCTAACCAGTGGCGTGCGACATAAATTTTTATATCAGTAAATTTTCGAAATATAACACAAACTTGTACCGTGAATATTTTTTAACGTGAAACTTTGGGGGTGTCATATCCATGGTTACGACGTTTGATTGACAGCAATGTATTTGCGTGTCCCATTTAATATAAAACATAGGGAACGAATTTGACAGAACTATTATATTTAAATATTGTAAGAAATTTAGCCTAGTCAGGAAACCACTCGAGCGCACTAAACATATTTCGGGCACAAGGTACACACAATATTTTTTCTACAACTAAATTTAATTTTTAGAAAACATATATAACTATTTAAACAAAATTAACCTCTAATGACATCTGGTCAATGTGACATTTGATTGACAGCAATGTATTTGCCTGTCTCATTTAAAATAAAACATAATGAATGAATTGGCAGAAGTATGATATTTAATATTGTAAGAAATTTAGCCAAGTCAGAAAATCACTAGTGCACAAGCACCTTTGCACACAATATTTTTTCTACATGAATGACGTCTTGTCAAATGTCAAATTTGTTCCCTATGTTTCATTATAAATGGGACAGGCAAATACATTGCTGTCAATCAAATGTCAAGTTGTACCCATGGATACGACAAACCCAATGTTTCACGTTAAAAAATACTCACGGTATATTTTTAAATAGAACCCATATCTGATTTTAGTCTCAAAAAAATAATTATTTTTTTCTCTTTTCAATGACGTAAGGGTTATGTTTTATATTTGTTTTGCTCCTAAAATATATTTTTCCTCTTTATTTTCCTGAATTTTTTTAGTATTTGCAAAAAAAAAACATTGTTTTTATTAATTATATTGTATTTGATCGATATAATTTATTTTATGCCTTTATTACTTAATATTTTCATTCTAGACTGATAATTACAAATCACACTATAATGTGCCAAAGGCGACCTGATACAAAATATTATAAAAATTAAATTGATACGAGTTTTCAGCAAAATTATCTAACGAAATAAATTATTATCTACCAATATTTTCAAAATAATTGTAAATGTAATACAAAATAAGGAAAATATAATAATTGTTATTTTCGTTGCTAAATGGCAGAAAAGTGACCCCTGTAGTGCACTGTCCACGCCAGCAATGAGTGCCCGTGAGGCGACGTCTGCTAAGCGCCCGCACGGTACAAATATGTCATCATCATTACCGATATCTACGATAAAGCAGATTGTGGCACACTCAAAAACGGGTAATATGCCGTGATGATATATTTATTTATTTAATTGCTAAATGCACTAGTGCTTAAAAATGACAGTTTAATGAGTAAAAGTGAGAGTTTAATGCGTAAAATAGTGCTTAAAAGTATTTCATTTAGCAACGAATAGATGAACCTGACGTCTGCCTACTTTTTAATTTTGAAAAATTCAAAATATTGATATTTGAGAATAAATGATCTGTTTCAAAACACTATTATAAAAAATCTCGTATGTAATACATTGCGAAATGAGTGTTTTAGGCACTTGACGTGTTGTACTACTCGCTTACGTTAGTGTGTACAAATTTCACGTCGCGTGCCTAAAACACTATCATTTCGAAACTTATTAAATAAATAGCTATTAATCCATTATAAAAATATGCCTGTTTTGTCCGCAAAATGCCTTTCAACAACCACTATAAATTCGTTATCATCCCTAAATTTTTTCCCCTTAGTATTTCTTTGAGATTTGGAAACAAAAACTAGTCATAGGGGGCTAGATCTGGTCTATAAGGAGGGTGGTCAATTTCTACGAAGCCAAATTCAGCAATGGCAGCTTTAGAAAATCTTCACTTGTGGGTTGGATGCATTATCGTGAAGCAACAGGACACCGTGTGGTACAACACAAACTCACAGATATTACAAATAATATTCTGCAATTTGTAAATTATTACACACGTTACTAAGGCATATGTAATTAATAGATATTTATACACCAAGTGAGCTAAGATAACGTTTATCCATGAGAAGAAAGTTTAGCTCACGAGCCCGTAAGGGCGAGTGAGTTAAATTCTTCGAGTGATTAAACATTCGTAGCTCACGTGATTTATACAATATTTTATTCAATTTTGACGAAATAATAAAAATCATTATAATATTTAATTTTGACAAAACAAAAAACTAATCAGTTAGTAGGCTGTGCATGACAATCGTCGATGATAGACGTCAAGTCACCTATTTAAAAAGCTTTATTGTCTGTCATTTGTGCCGTGAAAAATAATGAAATTGCTGATAATGTCTGATAAATACTATGGTGAGTGTTATTTCGTGCCTGATATTATTTTAAAGGCATTATTTGTTGCAGAGTGAGTTAAAAAAAATTGTGTTTTAATTCATTTGTGAATAAAATGTTACTTATAGTTGTTGCTATGGAGTTAATAATGACAGTTTAAAACGTCAAAATTGAATAAAAAACAATATTATGAAAAACTGCATTAAAATTGAAAACTGCCTATTCCGGGAATATAAAAATGACCTCTCGTACGTCATAGTTTTCAAGGGCGTTTCTAGGTATGAAAAGAATTTCAATTTTCTAACATCAAATTATGAATGAAAATTTTTTTCTAATCATGTTTTATTGTAATTTCCTACACAGTATTTTTTCTACATCTAAATTTAATTTTTAGAAAACAGATATAATTATTTAAACAAAATTAACCTCTAATGACATCTTGTCAATATGACAGATAACCGTTGAATTTTCCTATAAGTTATGATTGACAGCAATGTATTTGTCTGTCTTATTTAAAATGACACATGGGGAATGAATTTGACAGAAGTATTATATTTAAATATTGTAAGAAATTTAGCCGAGTCATAAAACCACCCGGGCTCAAGGTGCACACTATATTTTTTCTACAACAAAATTAACCTCTATTGACGTCTTATCAAATGTCAAATTCGTTCCCTGTGTTTCATTTTAAATGAAACGGGCAAATACATTGCTGTCAATGAAATGTAAAGTCGTAACCATGGATATGACAAACCCAATGTTTCACGTTAAAAAATACTCACGATATATGAAAATGTAAACTACAAAAAAAATTATTATTTTGCATAAATTTCTTAACACCGACCGGAATACCCTATTCTGAAATATCGAAAGAAGACTATGATTATTTTTTTATTGAATTTCTTTTTTGGAAACCCGTTTTATTTTACATTTTACTGACAGAAGTAATAATTTTATGAGCTACTTAACTTACGTAGTTTTGAATTACTAATTTAATTAAATTGTTTATTATGAACGCATATTTCAAATTATTGACGACAAGAGTTATTTAACAAGTTTATACAGGCTGTTAATGAATACATATTACAAATTTATAGGATATATAGGGGATGTAAAACAGAAAAACTTTTATTAATAAATTCATATCCCGAAACACATAGTTTTCAAGCTATATCCCGGGACACGAAAGATGAACTGTGGAAAATATGTTAGCACAAATCACTGTCTAACGCGTTCCGTTTAAATCTACACGAAATACAATTAATATACTTTCCGCTTCCGCATACCTAATATAACATAACAGTTGTCCAAATAAGTTTTAAAGCTACGCAGCCTTTCTTATATTGGCAGTTGACTTGTGCAATTGCTGTTCGTTTCAGTTTCTGTCTTGTTTACACTCTGATCATAAGCGTGCACAAATGAGTTCGAAGCACAAAGTTATTGCAATATTTATTATTTAACGGCGTCTATGGAATATCACGATATGAACATTTCTTTCCCTTACCCCTCAGGTCAAGATTGGTGACCCACACAACACATGCTCTTAAAATTTTCTGATTGGTTGAATTTAGAGCGCACACAAGATTCCCCCTACCCCTCCAAACACACACACCCATAATCCATGCTTATTTATATCAATATGCGATTTTTAGCACCCTTATACATATCCCTTATCATGGGTAGGGAATAGGGATAGGTAAAAATGAATAAAGATATTAATAAAAAAAAAGTTGCAGCTTTCGTTATTGAACAAAACAATGTATTGATGCATACCTTTAAAATATAAAAATGTCACGTAGATCCTTTTATATTTGAATGATGTATTTAATATTAATCTATACATGTATAAAAAAATAAAGCAAAAATATTTTTATTCTACAATGTTTTCAAAACTTTATTATTTTATACAAAATAAATTACATATATGATGTGTATTCAATGGTTAGATGGGGGATGGATATTCTCCAAGGAATCGCTGCCAGAATTCGGGAGTTGTACCTGCCTGAAGTCTTCAAAATGAAAAGTTCTGCTTTTCTTCAGCATTTTTGTACGATGTTCTGTATAGCAAACGTCTTCAAGCACTAGAAAGTCGTCCTTGAATTCACAATAAACGAGCACACCACACCGCACATACACATGTCTGTAGATACTAAAACGACAACGATAAAAATCACTATAAACTAAAAGTGAATCTACGTACAGGGTGTAAATCGAAACGTAAGATAGTTTAACATGGGAAATCAGTTTTTCTTTGCGTAAACGTTACCTAATTATTTTATACAAAAATACTTCAAATAAAACTTATACAGCCCGATTCACAAAAAAGTTTAAGCTAATCCACATTTTTGGATTAGCGAATTCTACTCTAATTTTGACAGTTTATATCTTAAAATATAGTCTAATCTATTCCTAGTATCTATCTTTATTGATAATATCATGAAAATTAAATTTTAATTACAGAAATAGAATAGAATTCACTAATCCAAAAATGAGGATTAGCTGAAACTATTTTGTGAATCGGTCTGATAGAGATTTAAATTCTGCATATAAATCATGTGAAACGATTTTTCAAGCTCTTCATATAAACGTAAATATGAATTATAAAGTTACAGTCTTTATGAGATTTGGATTTTTTTATTATCTATTTTAGCTTTAGGGTTGGCTAATAATGATTTACCAGTGTTATTTGATTTATAAGTTACCGTTAAATTTTGATTTTTATAAAGTAGAGAGTTTGCGGTACGTTACGTTAGACGACGATTGTACCTTATAATAAGATTATAATGCTTATTGCAGATCGATTTGCGGTTAGCGTAAATAGAATTACGTTATAAAAATTATTTGTCAGGTTAATATGTGAACTCTGTTTGTAAATGATTGTAGATAACAGAAAATTTATATAATGTAATTCTGTTTGGCGCAGAAAATGTTGAAGTAGTTTTATTATATATGCAGGCAGAGCTGAGAAAAGAAAAAGACTGTATTTATCTATTATATTCAATTTGCACTTAATGCCAGCTAAAATTTTTAGATTTATGTTTTGTTTTGAAAAGGATGCAAAAAATCCTTAATAAAATTATTAACAACGACCAAAAAACCAAACTTCTTTTCGTCCTTGTTTATGTTTTTTAACCATCGTAATGGCAGTTACATTCAGAATGTGTATGACAGTTTCACACGCATGCCAAGTTACGTACTTTCATAAAGGATAATTTTCTGATTGGCTCCCCTTATTTTTAGAAATAGCTTCCAGAAATTTAGTATGCCTACGGTATAAATTTTGTATGACTTTGACGTTTAAAATTATAACGTGATTTTTATAACGGGAAATATGCTACCGCAAACTCATTATTTTCTTAAACTTTTGGGTAGCATTATCATATGGTAATGATACATATTTATTATTATTTTTATTATTAGTTAGCGTTAAGTTGTGAAATCGAATTCGGAATACTAGTTCATCAATGGTTTTAACCGGCAACCCATTATACAGGGTGTTAAAAAATAAGTGTCACAAATTATGAGGGCATATAGTACTGACCAAAATGAGTAAAAAAAAGTTTAATCAACATGAGTCCGATCTTCAACTGTTTTTGACAAAGAGGCCATTTTTTATAAGAATCGAAGAAAAACTGACTAAAATAGTGGCAGAACAAAATTTTGTCTATGCCAGTAAATACTATGAAAAAACAAGAACATTTATATGAAACATTTTTTCACTTTCTAATACTCGTAGTTATGAAGTTACTACTATATATTATATTATATATATTTTTTTTTTAAACATCTAACATGACCTCTGAAAGGTAAACAAAATGTCTCATTTAATCAAAGTCGTAACTCTTACACTTTTCAAGATAGCAGAGGAAATCACCGAAAAAACTCATTTTTCATTGCCTTATATCTCGGAAACTATTGAAGATCAGGCCCATGTTGATTAAGCTTTTTTTACTCATTTTGGTCAGTACTATATGCCTTCATAATTTGTGACACTTATTTTTTAACACCTGTATTTAACTATTTCTTTAATATATTTCAATTCATTTTTAAAACGTGTTTTGTTTAAAGGGAATTTGGTCAATCTATTAATCAAAAAGTAAAAGACTGCTAATTTATGTTGCCAAAAATTATTAAAGTCAGCTGTTATAAATCGATTAGTATTCGTTGGTTACTTTATATGTCAAATTCTAGTTTAGTTTTGTTTCTAATAACCAGTGCTTTAAAAAATGGTAATTGTATATTGGTTTCTTTTTCAATCGTAAATTTAATTGATGGAATAACTGAAGCTGAAAAGTTATTTAATTCGCAAGTTTTGGTATTAATAATATCATCAACATATCGAATCCAGACTCTAGTAAAATCATTATCATTTTTCTGAAAATCAGTATCGAAATTACTCGTGAATAAGAGCCAAAAATGGGGATAAACTATTGTCTATACTGTACCTACTATTTGACAAAATGGGTCCATAAACCATTTATTTTTTTAATTTTAAATAAAAGTTTGATTAATTTTAAAGCAATTCGTGGTATCAAAATGTCATAATTGTTTTTTTGTATAACTGCATTTAATTTTTAAAGAAATCTATAGCTATCTTTCTCACACCAGTTTCTGTAGTAAGCTGCGCGAGAAAGATACCAATAGTGTGACGTCATCTGTGACACTGGAAATAAATTTAAATATCTCGCAAAGCAATTATTAAAAAAAGTTTTTTTATCTTAATCGTTATTCATTGAGTAGTACTTTAAGAATAAAGTCTACATTTTATTATTTTTTGTTATGGTTTATGGGCCCATTTATTATTTATTTAAAAATCATTTTAATTCATACAAAGTTCAGTTAGTTTTAAATACTAATTTATTTTTTCTGAATTTAAATCGTTATTTTCTAAAAAGATTTTCAAATATTCTAAAGTTTGTGGAATAGGTACACTTAAAGAACTGACCAATAATTCGTTTTTATGTAAAGTAATATCTTTAATTTTGTCAATAAATTGTAACGAATTTTCAATAGAAAATGTTTCCATTGATGATGAGAACGTACCTATATAGTTTTTTAAAAATTATTGTTAAGGTTACGGGATTTTTCTTTTTTAGTTACAATTTAACCTTGACTCCATTTTAGTTTTTAAATACTATACATAATAAAATATAATATTAAATTACCCCACACAGACAATACTGAAGGTCCAACAGGTTTCCAGAAATGGTATCCTCATCCATGCACCATGCACCAGGAAGTCGAAGCCGAAGCCACAGTACACGAGCACACCACATACACGTCTTTGCAATAGAACGGCAACAGTAAAACTAAATAAATTAATCCATCTAATAGTTACGCATTAGATAATCGTAATTATAATCACAAATAAATAAATAATGAGTGAGAATAAAGCATAATTGATTGCTACTGCTATGTGTTACATAACTTTCGCTTCAGTGATGATAGCAAAGAAGGTTTGAAAATTGAGTACTTACTCTTCTAATAATGAAATTTAAAATAACGAAATAATTAATATTGTAAAATGCACGACACAATGAGAAAAAAAATTCAAAATTATTTTATTTTATTCAATACGTTTAGGAGGGGTGATTTTGTCCTTTTTTATACATTTCAATAATGCGACAAAATTTAAAACGATCCTATAGCGACGAGGCAATGGGGTATTCCACTCAATTTTTACCTTCCGTCAAAAGGAAGGTATTGTCTTTCGATGGTGAGTATTTAACGAATAAGCACGTTTTAAGATCCCTAGAATACGATTTTACTAATTTTACATTGATGTCTGTATGTGTGTGTGTGTGTGTCCGTGTGTGTGTCCGTGTGTGTGTCTGTGTGTGTGTGTGTGTGTGTGTGACAAATTTTTCTCCTACGATAACTTCAAAACAACAATTCTAAAAATTATGATTCTTTCGTATTCCTCTTCTTTACAACCATATGAACAGCTGAATAGATTTTGGTTATAATTGGTTAACCGGAAGTACCCTTATTTGAAGATCTTAACAGTTTTTCTGGAAAAAAACGCAGTTAAATATCATTTTTCGACATTTTATGATCATTAATATGAAAGAAAATCTTATTCTCTATGCGATTTGATTATACGTTTTCCTTCATATTCAATAGATATAGAGTTATAGAGAGATTAAAAGGGGTTAACTTTCAAAAACCAGTCTGCTTTGCAAAAATTATGGAAACAGCAGATAATATTCAAAAAATTCTAATTGACAGATGTCAGTGTCAAGTGCAAAATCAAAGTGGAAAGTATAGAATCAGAAAGTAATTTAAGTGACAGAGAGTCCCTCGCAAATGTCTTGCAGTTTCAATGCCGGGAGTACAAGAAAGGCCAAAGAGAAGATGGAAGGACTGTGTAGCAGAATATTTGAGACAGGAATAATTGTGTGAAGAAGATGCGTTGGATAGGAATGAGGAAGTGTGAAGTGCAATTTACAGAATGTACATTCGTGTGATAATTATACTGGATTTATAGAATCTTTTCAAAGGAACTTGCAATATGGAATTTGTAAAAAATAGTGTGTTCGTGTTACAATTTTACAGAATATATAGAATCTTATCCAAGGAACTTTTGGTATCGGATTTGTAAAAAATACATTGAATTGACGGAAGGTTTTGTGCTGGCCACAACAGATTTTTTTTATTATTTTAAATAAAACTTCATTCAGTTTTGAAGCAATTCATAGTATTAAAAAATCTTAATTGTTCCTAGTTCAACAGTATTTTATTTTCGAGAAATCAGTGTAACGTTACATTCTCCCTATATACTTGTATTTCTTTGTTATGGTGGAATACCCCATTGCTGCGCTCAAAAATATGCAGATGATTTACCTACAGTCCAGAAGACACAGTATTGATACATCCCCTACTGTATATCTGAGGTAGAGAAGCGTAACGAAGTGAAGGTAGCGCGTCGCTAAGACTGTACTACTAGTTAACTATGAGCACAAATTAATAAGAATTCTAGAAAATAGTGTTTACTGCGCAAAACTCTTCAGACTATATTTCTAGGAATTTCAGTATGAATTTTTAGTATGTTATTAACATAAAATTAATTAACAAACGAAATTTTGAAATTTTGCAAAAGAACTGATAATGTCAGCTATCAAAAATAGCTGTTTTTCAAGTAGTCACAACTTGGCCCCCAAAAAACATTTTCAAATAATGTTCGGTTAATTTGTAAATCATACTTTCTTCTTTCATAATATATGTATAATTTGTAATGAATAGTTGAATAGTGCGGACTGTAGCGTTTCGCGCGAATCTCATGTTTTACATCATTTTGAGGACTGCTGCCTTTGCGAAAACTGTAATTTCAGTCATTTCTATGAGAGCTCGTTGAATTAAAGTTCTCTACTCTCTCAATAATTCTGAACCACTAACCACTTAACGGAGAAAATTATTACGCATCGGATAAAAAATAATTATTGTACGAGATATTTTCGAAGAGAATTATAATGAAGATATTAAATTTTTATCATACAAACACACAAACCATATTTTAATAAGAGAAAAATGAATATATTTAACATGACTTACATTAGAAGATCTCAGCGACTGAGCATCTCTACAAACAAGAACTCAGCTACTCGGTTTGTCTGCAAACTCGTATTCCATTACTCGGGAACTCGCCAATCTGCAATTTTTCCTGTAATAAAAAAAACACATGCATGTGTCAAAAAAATAAACAATTCATGTTAATTTAAGTAAGTTTTTAATTGTTGACATCGAGATTTTATGCTAAAAATCGCATATCCAGATTTTAGTGAATAAGCACCTTTTAAGATCACTAGAATCTGATTTTATCATTTTCATAATGATGTCTGTGTATGTATGTATGATGTATGTATGTGTGTGTGTGTGTGTGTGTGTGTGTGTGTGCGTGTGTGTGTATGTGGATGTTGTAGACACGGTTTCTCAAATTCTATAAGACTAAAGACCAATTTAACTACGTATTCCTTAATATGACAATAATGGGAAAAGCTGAAAAGGTTTTGTTAACAATTGGATAACCAGAAGTAGTATTTTCTTAAAAAAATCTTCTAAATATTAATTTTTGGAAATTTATGTTTTTACCAATATTAAAAAATATTAACTTCTCTATTCAATACATTGAACAATTTTATATCTTCTATAGATTTAGAGGTAGAAAATTATAAATATATAAAATAATCTAGTGTATAATGAATCAAACATCCCATGGAAACCAGTTGAACAATTAAAATTTGTAATTGATATAAAAATGTCAGTGTCAAAAATCCAGAGACATTAATGAAGGCATTTTCTGGGAAATACATTTAATATTTCTTATTTTATCATTAATTAAATATTTAAAATTATTGATATAGCTGCCGCACTTTAAGTCTCGAATGCGGAAAACCTAAATCTAAAATTGGTTTAAAAAGAAAGGGGAGCTTGCTATACATATATTTCATCATATACCCTTCAGAAATATCGTCAATCTCGTCAATGAATTGGAAGAATCTCGAACATTAAAAAAGTAGGAGGAAACTTGTTTATAGAATGAATTGAAAAATAAAGAATTGATGTAATTAGAACTTTTTGTGTGTACCAGAAATGTTAAATACAATACTTATATAGCTTAATATGAAAATGGCGAGAGGTATTGTGCTGGCTACAATATATCAACAATGTTATGTGATGTTGAAAGAGGTCAAATACGTCTTACGGGTTTTACACATTATATGTACTTAAAATTTCTATTGCGGAGTGTACTTTTTAAATTATGAGCGCGCGAAATTCATATGCGCGAACTTCGTAATGAAGGTCACAATTTGAACGTTATAAACTGAACGAAACAAGAAATAGAAATGAAGGGTGATGTATATTATACGAAAATATCGCTAATTTAACGAAGGTTTTACAATGTGGATACGATATATACATATGGCAGTCAATGTGTTAAGGTCAGTGCCCAAATTGAAACAGTTTGTTATCAAGGTTATATTCGAGTCACGTGTATTTCTGATGACGTCTTAAGCCTTGTAGAAATCTAAACAAATGTACATCGCTCGAATATCGAACATAACCTTATAACTAAACTTTCATTTGTTTCATTTTCACATTTATTTAAAGCAAATTGCGGTAAGTATTTTAGAAAACAGTATTTGTAATATCCAGACTAGAATAAACTATTTTTATTATTTCAGATGTCTGGTGTAAAGTATTGTTTTGTCCCAAAATGCAAAAGCAATACAATAACAACAGCTAATAAACTATTTCTATCAGTTCCAAGAAAAGAAAATATTCGTTTGAACTGGTATAAATCTGTAAATGCCGGTAAAATAATTGCGAGAGGCAATTCTGTGTTTGCATGTGAAGATCATTTTGACGTACGTTATGCTATATTTTGCAATAATATTGTTATTTTTTTGCACGCTCGATTTTTTTACCTCTCGCTAAGAGAGGTATTGGAATCATGCTAAAATTCGTATATTCAGAATTTAGTGGATAAGCACGTTTTAAGGTCCCTATAATCCGATTATAACATTTTTACGATGATGTCCGTCTGTGTGTATGTGTTTGTGTGGATGTTGGAACCACGGTTTCTCAAATACTTTAAGCCTTAAAAAATATTTAACTGCAGTTTCCTCAATCTGACATTCCTGGGAAGAGCTGATTAGATTTTGGTAACAAGTGGACAACCGGAAGTAATAATTTCTTTAAAAAAATCTAAATATAATTTTTTGGAAATTTTTGTTATTACAAATATTGAAAAACATAAAATTCTCCATCTAATACACTTAAAAATTTTATTATATCTTGTACAGATTTAGCAATAAAGGCACTGTAATTGTAATATATAGAATAATTTAATGTAGTACATCGCCGAGGCTAAGGCACTAAAGAAATCAATTGACAAATCCAAATGTTTATAACATAGTTTGTAAATGACAGATGTCAGTGTCAAAAATCAACAGTTCTAGTGACATTCTGTAAGTATTTCTGGGAAGTACATTTAATCTTATAAAATAAATAAGAATATTTATAATCCTAACGAGAAATGATGGGTTCTCCATACAAACTTTCATCCCCTATTTCACCCCTTCAAGTTTTATTTTTGCGACAAAAGGTAGCCTATGTCCTTCTCCAAGGTCCAATCTATCTTAACCAAAATTCATCAAAATTGGTTCAGCGGTTTAGTCGTGAAAACGTAACAGACAGAGTTACTTTCACATTTATTATATTAAGTATAGGTATAAGATGTAGGGGATTCAAAATAGACTAATTTTTTCTAATAAACATATCTGGAAACGAACTATTTTCGAGCTACAATTCATAAACATCCTGCACATTCAATTGTTTACAGTTACCAAATGATGCAGAAAACTGGATGTATTTTAAAACAATGGGCGTCAGGTTGATGTTGAAACCAGGTGTTTTACCAAAAATAAAAGAACCCGTTTGTCACATGTCAGAATCTGACAGGAAAAGGAAACAAGAAAACCTTAAAAAACATCAAATGATGTGGAAAAATCCAATAACAGTAACAAAATATGTACAAACAGATGAAATATTCCAATTTATAGAAATAGAAAAAGATGAACTTCAGTTTCCTGACATTGCAGTAGAAGTAGATAGAATGACGTCATCAGATAAGTTAGACATGTTCGAATCTGACAAAAACAGGAAAGAAGAAAACCTTGAAAAGGAACATGGGAAAATAAGAATATCAAAATATGTACAAACAGATGAAATATTTGAATATATAGAAATAGAAGAACATAATCTTCTGTTTCCCGACATACAAGTAGAAGTACTGAGTATGACGTCATCAAATGTACATAAAATACATTTGTTTTTAATTTTAGGAACAAGAAATCGAAGAAACATATACAGATATAGAAATAAACCATGATCTTCAATATCCTGACGTAGAAATAGTCCGTATTACTTTATTAAGTATGTTTTAAATTAAACAACTCTTTATTTAATTTCAGAAACATGACATTGAAGAAACCAAAATAGAAACAGAAACACATGAAGTTCAGTCTCCCGAAATACAATTAGTTAGTTTATTTCAGAAACAAGAAATCGAAGAAATAGAAAAACAAGAACTTCAGTGTCCTGAAATACTATTAGTTAGTATATATTAGTGCTGTGAGGATCCGGCAAAACTTGGATCCGAGTACCAGGATCTCAAAATATCCGATTCCTCGGATATCCGATGTTCGGATATTGAAGCGGATATCCGTAAATTTAATTTGGATTTGGATCCGGATCCAGATTTGAATCCGAATCCCTTTTGGATTCGGATCTGGACTTGAATCTGGATCCGGATTCGATGTTTTGTTTACGGATCCGGATCCGAATTTTAATTCTGGATCCAATTCTATTAACTATATCAAACAAAAATTTATTGTGGATTATTTCATAATCAGATTTATTTAGTTTTGAAGCTCCATGATAATACTTACACATTCAAATATTATCATCGGGTTCAATACTGAGAATATTCGAATCCGAGAACCGATGTGGATTCTGAAATTCCATATCTAAAATCCGATACTCATATTCGGATCCGGATCCAAAATCCGATTCTCAGATCCAGATCTAAAATCGGATACTCAGATCCGGATCCAAAATCCGATACTCAGATCCGGATAGTTCAACAATCAATTATCCGGATATTTTTGGATCCGAAACCGAAACTATCTGGATCCGGATCCCACCACTAGTATATATCATAAAATGTGTTTTACAGTAAACACTTATATTTTTAATTTCAGCAACAAAATATCAAGGATATAGATCTTCAAAGCCGTTCAGACTCACGTTCGGTACTTGTAAGTAAAAATAATTTGAATATGTACATATATTGTATATACAGTTCAGTCTAAAATAATGGGTACGTCAGTTAAATCAATTAACTCAAATTTTGAATTTATTCCTTTTAAAATCGAATTATTGCAGTAAATATTTATAATATCCTTAAAACAAAAAATAAATATGCCATAAGAATATCAGTAGTGGTAGCATGCACTTTACAATAGGCCCATAAACCAAAATTTTTAAATATTTTTAAATGAAAGTTCGTTTAATTTTGAAACAATTCGTGGTATCAAAAAGTCATAATTGTTTTTTGTATAGCTGCATTTGATTTTTAAAGAAACCTTTCTCACACCTGTTTCTGTAGTAGGCTGCGCGAGAAAGATACCAGTAGTGTGACGTCATCTGTGGCCCTGGAAATAAATTCAAATATCTCGCAAAGTAATTATTAAAAAAATGTTTTTTTTATCTTAATCGTTATTTATTGAAAAATACTTTAAGGATAAAGTGTACATTTTATTATATTTTGTTATTGTTTATGGGCCTATTCTATGTATCATAGAAAGCAGGCGAATGCGATTTTACTTTTACGAATCTTGGTAGCATGGGAAAAACCGAATATTCAAAACCAGAATATTTAACACAGAATATGCATGCACAGAATCATTCAAGAACCGAATCGTGCATCGCCAGAAAGCTCTTTGCCCGAATGATTCATAAACCGATTATGTGGGCGGGGCCAGGAGGAGCATACGTTAGGTTATGTTTACGTTGGTTAGCGATGGTTCTGCTAATACGCTTTCGAGCAATGTGCGATTCTGTATTTGAATGATTCTGTGTATGCATATTCTGCTTTTGAATATTCTGGTTTTGAATATTCGGGCGTTAAGTATGCACCCGAAAAATTTGCACAAAGTTAGCACACGTTCAAATAATTTAAATAACAAAAATAGAGAACGCCATCTATGATCAATACTTAAAAATATATTCATTGGTATTTCTTGGCACTGGAACTCATTTTATAGGGCATTTTAATTTCTTAAATGCATGTATTTTAAAAATATATACCCATATTTTTTAATTGCTTACACATTAATATGAATTCGAAAAAACATTTGATTTTATTTTCTTTAAAATCAAACAATGGAACGACGACACATGTGTAAACAAAGTAAAGAAATAAGTGACTATCTGTCATATTTTGACATTCCTAACCTTGATGTGGCCTGTCGAATTCATGTGTTATTGTTTTAAATTGTTGGGTGAAATGCCAAGAAAGTATTGTTCAGTATTTACTTGCCTGAATGATTCTCTAGTAACACCAGAAAAGCATTTCGTTCGCATACCCGAAAAAAAAGAAAGACGAGAAAAGTGGCGTGAAATACTTGGAAAAGAAATTGGATATGGAAAGGCTTTCGTTTGTGAAGATCATTTTAATGTGAGATATTTTAATATTTGATATCAGTAATCAGTATGCTACAAACTTTCCAATGACTTTCTCGAACGAAACTAACCTTACTTGTAACAATAAACAAACAGATGTTTACTATTAAAATCTGTTAAAAATTACACCTAGACTGACTTGTCTTTAAACTTTAACTCGCAAGATAATGTATTAATCTGAATAAAACTCGATTTCTGGACTGACATTATCTTTATTGAAAACACAAAAATTGTTTCACAACGTTTCGGATGCTAAGATCTGCTTCCGTCATCAGGTGAACTGATGACGGAAGCAGATCTTAGCATCCGAAACGTTGTGAAACAATTTTTGTGTTTTCAATAAAGATAATGTCAGTCCAGAAATCGAGTTTTATTCACACCTAGACTGTATATGAGAAACTAGAAATTATTTTGAAACTCTTGCCCAAATCATATTAAATTTTAAAGCGTTTTTCATTTTCTTTTAGCGATATATTATTTTTTTCTACAACCGTTTGGAAAAGTTCTTTATTTCAATATTCATTAGTTAAAAAATAGCTATTTGTGCAACAAGTAGGGGAAAGTGATATTTTTCTGCCAGGCGTGAATGTACGGAAAATATTTATTAAACTAGAGAGGAAAACGCTTCTTTTCCACTCGAGCTCGAAGTTTGTGGAAAATGCTTTCCTTTGGTTTTACACATTTTTCATGATTCATGCAGATATTTCTACTTTATTCCTGTGAAATAAAAAATAGTTTTCTCTCTCTAGACAGGAAAATATAGCAGTGGTTTCCTATTTAGTGAGGGAAAAACTAGTTTTCCTCGTTATTTCGCAAAAAGAATGTTTGACTTTTTTGTGCATGTCCTGAAAAAATATACTTTTTTCCTATTGATATTAAAAGTGCGATTTTCAGACAACGCAGTCTGCAAAATGTTACTTTTACTGCCTAGGCTGTAAAAATATTTTTACTGTCTATTGTTACTATTTCACAACACACGCTACTAATAGTACGTAAACAATAAATTAATATTTATTCTAAAATCGGCAAAAAATAATGTGTTCAACACGGCATCAAACACAGATTTACAACTTCGACAGCACTTATATGTGAATGTAATTTTTCTTATTTTCCCGCACTTGTTGCAAAAATAGCTATTTCCTACGTATTGCGCACAAAACTTTTTTACTACCGTTTGGAATAAGTGTAAAAATGTTACTGTTAATATTTACAATAAAAAAGCTATTTATTACAACTTTAAAATGACTATCTACTTTTCCGCATTGCGTGCGGGAAAAATTATTTATGTAACAAGTGTATAAAGTAATACTTTTTTGGTCGAGTGCGATGCGGGAAAGTGCATAAAGTATGTACTGGCTTGGTTGTAGGAAATAATATTTTTCTGTACTAAGCGCAGAAAAATAATACTTTCCCTAACTCATATGAACATTTAAATAACAACTACCTTTATTTATTGTAAATAGTAACACCATTATTTTTGCATTTATTCCAAACGGTAATATAAAATAATCATGTATAATTGAATAAAATGAAAAATTCAGCTACAAGAAGACTGTGAAAATTGGATGTATTTTAAAACAATCGGAAATAAATTAAAATTAAAAAAAGACGTAGTACCTCACAGAAATCTTGATAACACTACTGACAGAGCACCTCAATTTCCATATTTGGAAAAGAAGAGAAAACAAGAAAACTTAGATCGATATCAGTCAAGTGTAACAAAAAAAATGAAGGAGCTACCTTCATGTTCAAACACAGAATCTGGTATAGAAACACAAGAACATGAACTGAAATTTACAGAAATATACGTTGTAAGTTTTACAATAATTTCAGTCTGTTCATAATCATAATTTTTATTTTTCAATTTAGAAAGAAGAAATTGAAGAAATAGATCCTCCATGTCTTCAAAATACAACTGAAGAACCTCTACAAACAGATTTAGAAATAAAAGAAGAAGAATTTCAGTATCGTGAAATATATATAGTGAGTATATACAAAAGGTGTGAATAATATGTGCGTAATTATTGTTATTTTGTTCCAGAGAGAAGAAATAGAACCATGTAGTTTTGTAGATTCGCCTGAAGAATCTTCAGTAATGGAAATAAAGACTGATATAGAAATAGAAGAACATAAAGATCAATTTACAGACGTAAACAAAGTGAGTTTTTTTCATGCAGATCAGCCGCTTAATTAAAATCAAAACTTAACGGAACCAAACAAAATAGAATCATAAACGGGACTATTCTGTAACTCAATGGTTAATGGGGTCATTTATAAAAATTGTCGTTTTTTTTTTTTTATAAAATATTGAAATCCATTTTATTTAATAAATATATTAATATAAAATAATTTGAAAGATGCGACTTTTCATTCATAAATTTGCGAATAAACTTACGCGGTTATAAACACGGACTAAATTTGTGACGTCGCTGTTTCATACACACACATACACATACGCTCCACAAAATGAAACAGTAATCTAACCTAAAATTGTGACAGCTGACAGAAAAATTATAAAAGTGAAGATCATTATTACTTTATATTTCTTTAAAAATACTAATTACAAGGTATGTAAATAATAGATATTTATACACCAAGTGAGCTAAGATAATGTTTTTTCATGAGAAGAAAGTTTAGCTCACGAACCCGTAAGGGCGAGTGAGTTAATTTCTTCGAGTGAATAAACATTCTTAGCTCACGTGATTTTTATAATATTTTATTCAATTTTGACGACATAATAAAAATCAATATACAGGGTGTCTCAATAAGCTTGCTCACTATTGGTAACTTTTTTATTTGAAGAGGTACGAGGTTGGTTAAATGAGCAAAATTGTGCTATTTTATATTAGAAAATTGGTCATGTAGACAAAATAAAATTTGTGTCAGCGGTTCTCAAAATTTGGGACAATATATATATTTTTTAAATGGAACTATATATTTTTTATTATCTTATTGTAAAGAGTATTTTTTTCTCTTTCCAATAAGGTAATGTTGTTTATATACAATTTTTTCAAATAAACGAGTTATTTACGGTTAAAAATTTAAATTTTGTAAACTATTTTATTAGTTTTTTAGTCAAGTAATCCATGGCAACAATTGATTCTTTGTTTTTTTTTTGACGTTTAGTAATTTCTCCGTAAAGTTCTCTGTGTTTAATAATGTTTAATAACTTTACAAATGAAGAAAAGTTAGATATGATCGTGCTATGTGGAAAGTTATATCTAGACACCAGTTACGTAGAACGGTCGGCTCTCTTTCCAAAAGAGTTTAACTGTGCGAAGGAAATAATGGCTTTCAATTTGAATATTTTCTTTGTTTTGTTATTACTGTAAAATAAATTAATAAAATAATAATTTTATAAAAGGCAATTGTTTCCATAGTTTACTGGACCTAAACTAATAAAAGATAATTTTTATCTTTAAACATAAATAACTCGTTTATTTGAAAAAATTGTACATAAACAACATTACCTTATTGGAAAGAGAAAAAAATACTCTTTACAATAAGATAATAAAAAATATATAGTTCCATTTAAAAAATATATATTCTGTCCCAAATTTTGGGAACCGCTGACACAATTTTTATTTTGTCTACATGACCAATTTTCTAATATAAAATGGCACAATTTTGCTAATTTAACCAACCTCGTATCTCTTCAAATAAAAAAGTTACCAATAGTGAGCAAGCTTATTGAGACACCCTGTATTATTTAATTTTGCCAAAATAAAAAAGTAGTCAGTTAGCAGGCTGTGCATGACAATCGTCGGTGATAGACGTCAAGTCATCTATTTAAAAAGCTTTATTGTCTGTCATTTGTGTCGTGAAAAATAATTAAAATGGCTGATAATGTCTGATAAATACTGTGGTGAGGGTTATTTTCATACCTGATGTTATTTTAAATGCATTATTTGTTGCAGAGTTGAATTAAAATTTTGTGAGAGTGATTTAAACATTTTTTAATTCACTTATGAATAAAATGTTACTTGTAGTTGTTGCTATGGAGTTAATAATATTGACAGTTTAAAACGTCAAAATTGAATAAAACATTTATTAAAATAAATATCAAACAATCATAGTCGTATCCATGAAACTGTGTCGTCAGCCGTTGAAATATTTGAAATTAAACGTAACTTTTAAAAATCATATCTCTAATTCTAAAGACTTGTAAGATGTAAAATATACACCTACATATTTAATTTGACCTATTTTTTTTTAAGAAATAATAAATCAGGAAATATGGAATGACCCCATTTTTAAAAACTGGTTAAAAATTTAAACCTATCAAGTATTTATATCAATGATTTTTCGCAGGAGGAGATTAACGGGGAAATTCAGGAAGAAAAAGTACCTGTTACCAGAAAAGAAGTACTTAATGCCATAAATATATTGAGACGAGCCATAGAAGAAAATAATGTCGACAAAGAAAATTTTTGTATCCTAAATAAATTAGAATATGTTCTTACTAATGCTGTACCTCAATAACAATAAAAATAGACATAGACTTTTGTACAAAACTAAATTAATGTTCTTTATTTAAGAAGTTAGCCATTATATTTTTACATAAATACATACATACTTTATAAATCTAACATTTTATTGCCTTATTCACTCTTTGCATGATCGTTTAATATGATTTCCGCTTATTATGATCAAAATTTACTTGACTTAAAATTGTCGTTATAAACGGCGTCGACTGTATTTTACGATACACTTTTGTATTTTTAATTTCAGAAACAAGAAGTCAAAGAAGAAAAATTAGCAAAGCCCTGTAGATATATCGAAAATTTTATATGGATATATGAGCCAAAAGAATATTTTTATCTAATTTATAGAGAATCTGTTATTTATAAATTAAGGGATAAATTTATAAAATAAGGGAGATATAGGGATCGTGCTAAAAATCGCATATCGAGATTTTAATAAATGATCACGTTTTAAGGTCCCTAGAATCAAATTTTAACATTTTCACGATGATATGTGAATATGCATGAATTTTGTCTACGCTCTAATTTAAATTCTGTCATTCAAAAAATTCTGAAACTTTGTATTTCGATACTATTCTAATATGGCAAGAAACCATTAGATTTTGGTGTAAGGGCCATTTTCATAACCAGGCTCACTTTAAGACTTTATCTTTATTTTAATATTACTCGAAAACGAAAATAACTTTAATTTCAATTTAAAGTAAAGATAAAAAGAAAAATGTCAGTGTCAAAAATCCAGGTACAATACTGAAGGCTTTTTCTGGGAAGTACATTTAATGTTTCTTATTTTATTATTAATTAAAATTTTAAAAATTATAGACTACATATACCCATCAGAAATACCGCCAATCTAATCAATGAATTTGAAGAATCCCGAACATTTAAAAGAGTAGGAGAAAACTTATTTATAGAATGAATAAAAAGCATAAAAATATATTAATAATAGATGTAATTAGTATTTTTATGTGTGTACCAGAAATGTTAAATACGGTATGTATTTATACAGACTAATGTGAAAATGGCGAGAGGTCTTGTGTTGGCCACAACAGACTTTTTATTTAATATATTTCATTTCTATTTGTTGTGAGTACGAAGTTTGATATTTTTTTTTTTTTTTTGTTTAATTCTGTGCGTCATACGCCTCATACGTTTTCAAATCTCTTTCACTTTGGTATGGCGATCTGTGAAGTGTATGTCAGGTTTCATTCACATAGGACGCGTAGTTTGTATTTAACAACTATTGAAGAAGAATTTCGATATTTTAAAAAGGCTATATTCTTGTACAAATTATTACTTTTTGAAAGAAATTAAAATTGTCGTTATTTTTGGGCTAGCGTTTGAGAACCACTGGAAAAAATATTTCCCGCCAAATGTACACGTGTACAACAGCACATGCGCAATTTATCACAGACTGTTTAATATTTGTATGTCAAGTTTTGAAACTGCAATATTTCTACAAATTTAGCTTTTTTTAATAGTCTACAAAAGTTATGATGGAGTGCATTGTACGCGGTTGTATATTTAGCTACGAACGCACATATAGTATTAATAATAATGTCGTAATGTATAAGTAAGTAAAAAAGTTTTGTCATCATAATTTAGTAGTGTTTACATACAATTACATATTTTGCGACGTCTTTCATCTCCATTTTGTATTATTATTCTTCTCCAAATTAAGATAAATTAAGTATTAATGCCTTGTAAAACAGTTCGTAGTCGGTATCGAAAGGAGCCCAACATTCTTACTTGCAAGACAGTATCTCATGTGCAAATACACGTTCTTGTTCTTAACTTTCAAAATTGTGATATTTTCGTAACTCACTATTAAGGACTTTCATACAAATACAGCACTAAAGCCCTTTAAGATTTTACTAACAAGTTTACATTTGATTTAATGGAAACCAATTCCTATAAAGTTCGTACTTAGACTCTAATTGTTCTTTTGTATAAAAATGTACCGGATTTTAAGCAATTACATAATCATATTTTGATCAAAAATTGATATTGGTTGTTCTTACATTCACCCACAGACATATATATATTACTAAATATTTTATATTTATAGATATAAAAATGAACGCAAATTGAAAAGAAAAACATTGCCCCAATACAATAATTTTCAAACAAGTTTTTACAAAAATAAATTGAAATATATTTTCTACCTTTGTTGTATGAAGTCCTGGATTCTCAAAAGTCTTTGGAAGTCTTCTGGACACTACACTCTGTAACAAAAGAAATATATTGCATATTAGTACTGTTGTTACATTATTAACAAATATATAAAAGAAATTATTAATTGTTAACTTTTTGTATTACTTTTTCATATTATTTTTATACAGCTTTAATCATTATAATAAATTATGAAACAAAATAATACATAATATAACAAACATATAAGTTCCGACATTTTGTTTATCAGAGTATTCACTCACCAAATTTTTCTTCAGACTTTTCCAACTAAATTTAACAACTCCAGTCACAAATTATATATCAAAATGAAGATAAATATATTCGGAATCGATTAATAGTACTTTCAATAACAACACTAACAATTTTTACACGAAATTCCTTAAATAAATGTTAGCACGACGCGAATATGTCAACGGTTTTTCTACAACTAAACAACTCACTATCAACTGTTTGTTACAAGTTAGCTCGCTTCAAGTCATGGCTTGCTTCGATTCCAAAAACTTGAAAAATACACATAGCACGCAACATAAATTTAAATTATTAAATTTAATTCTACAACTTTATTTTTATAGACAAATCTTGATAGTATTTAGGAATATATATAAAACCAATAAAAAATACATCCCCATATATTAAATAATGAATATATTTTTAGACTTTTTTATAATGTTCCTCTATTTATGTCCGAACTGTATGTTTTGTTATTTAATTGTACAACTATTTCCAGATTTCCCAGAGAGCCGGGCCTTCGAAGATTATGGCTAAGAGCTCTAAATATAAATGATTATGAACTTAAGAACCATTGGTATGTGTGCGAGCACCATTTTTCAATATACGACTATAATCCTGATGGTACATTGAAATATGACGCTATACCTTGGCTGGATATTAGAAATTACTCTGTAGACCCCATGGATATTGAGGAATTAGAAATGGAAATGAATATTGAGAGACAAGTTGAAATGCCGGCAAGAAAAAAATATTTGAGAGAAAAGGTTCATAGTTCAAAATCAGAAACTGATTTCACTAAAGATGTAAACGTAGTGAGTATGGGGTTCTAACATTTTTTTTTCTGAAAGAACAGGATGAACCAGAATTTTAGCGCTAACGCAACTGAAAATTTTTCGCATAATAAGCAAAATATGAATTTTTAAAGTTCAAAATTTGGTGTGTGACGTAACATGTTCTCAACAGTGGTCGACAAACTGTTAGTTCTGGAGAGTACAAAATTTTCATAAATAACATAAATAAAATTCATTTTTACCTTCCGTCATATTTAGAGAAAGAAGGTATTGCCTTTAGCCAAAAAAATCGGTGACGAGTTTTTAATGAATAAGCACGTTTTAGGGCCCCGAGAATACGATTTTACTAGTTTTACGTTGACGACTATAACTCTTATCTCTCTCTTTCTATGTGTGTGTGTGTGTGTGGCAATTTTTTCTCCGACGATAACTCCAATACCACAATTCTAAAAATTATAATTCTTTCGTATTCCTCTTCTTTATATTTATATGCTGATTAGATTTTGATTATAATTGGTCAACCGGGAGTTTCTCCATTTGAAATTCTTAACACGTTTTCTTGAAAAAACGCAGTTAAATATCATTTTTTGACATTTTATGAAAAATTATCTTATTGTCTATGGGGTCCCGTGGCCGCTTGCCTGAGTGTCTGGTCGCGAACCTGGGGGAACCGGGTTCGATCCCGACCGGCGCCAAATATTTCGAATTTTAAATGGCACAAAAGTGACCCCTGTGGTGCACTCTCCACGCCAGCAATGAGTGCCCGTGAGGTGACGCCTGGTAAGCGCCCGCACGGTACAAATATGTCATCATCATTACCGACATCTGCGATAAAGCAGATTGGCACACCCAGAAATGGGTAATATGCCGTGATGATATATTTATTTATTTATTTATTTATTGTCTATACGGTTTGATTAAACATTTTTCTTCGTATTCAACAGATATAGAGTTAAAGAATTATAAAAAGATTAATATTAATAAATCAGCCAGCTTTGCTATAATCATGGAAACAGCTGATATATTCAAATAATTCTAATTGAAGGATGTCAGTGTCAGGTACAATTTACATAATGTATGTTCGTGTTATAATTTTATTGGATTTATAGAATCTTTTCCAAGAACCTTTCGGTATAGAATTTGTAGAAAATATTATATGTTCGTGTTACAATTTTACTGGATATATAGAATCTTTTCCAATGAACTTTTGGTATTGGATTTGTACAAAATACATAGAATTGACGGAAGGTAATGTGCTGGTCTAATAAATTATAGAAGTTTGAGCATTGTTTGACAATATTGTGACTATAAATTATGGCGGCGGATGGCGCTAATATTTGTCCATTAGTGGTTTTTCGGTGGGCGGGCTTATAAGACGCGCTAGGCTTGCTTATAAAATCAGGCAACCAAACAAATTGCTTGGGACATGTTACATCGACTTCAATCGCTTTTAGTTCGCGAAGGATTTTCTTTTATCTGAAGGTGACTTAATGTTCGTATTGTTTTTATAATTTCAGGGAGAAATGCAAAAAGAAATAGAAGTAATTGTGACAGTAGACACGGAAAAAACAAGCACTAGTCAATTAAAGAAAAATCTAAATAGCGAAAATAAAATTTCTCCAGAAAAGGAGTTACTGCCAGATAAAGGTAAAAGAAACCAAGACACGAAACCATCGACATCTACTGACCATTCGGCAGAACCGGGCTTAAAAAGTTCGAAATTAACAGAAGAATCAGAGAATCTGACAAACAATATCGGGCAACAATATAAAAGATATAAAACAGGTGTAGATCATTTTGGTATAACTAGTTTCGGAAAATTTGTTTCGTCTCGTTTAAGATCTATCAAAAATGATGAAATTAGAAAAAAGGCGCAGCATAGAATCATGCAAATTATAATACAGTACGAAGAGAAGGATATTACAGATATCACTTTATAATTTTTTTTATAAAAACTTTAAGAATATTTCTTTATGTATACTACAATTTATAATAACTGAACGAAGAATTTTATTTTTGTTAATACAAGGAACAAGTGTTTATTTTTTTTTGTTTATTTACATTATAATAAAACAAAATGTAATTAAAATTAAAGCAACATTCAAAAAATGTTTGTTTATTATTTATTAGTCCAGTACTCATTTTTACCTCCCGCTATCCTTGGTAAGGGAGGTATAGGGATCGTGCTAAAAATCACATATCGAGATTTTAGTAAATGATCACGTTTTAAGGTCCCTAGAATCGAATTTTAACATTTTCACGATGATGTCTGTATCTGTGTGTATGTGTAGGGATTTTGTCTTCGCTCTAACTCAAATAGTATCATTCAGAAAAATCTTAAACTTTGTATTTATACCCTATTCTAATATGAAAAGAAGCCATTAGATTTTGGTGTAAATCGGATAACCGGAAATGGCACTTTACCTGAAGCTCATAATTGTTTTTCTTCAAAAATACCATTAAATGCCATTCTTCGCATTTTATGTCATTATGAGAATATAGATTATTGAATTTTCTACAGGAATACATTAATACTTTTTCTATATATTTTACAGATAAATTTAAAAATATTTTTACCTCCCGCTACCCTTGGTAAGGGAGGTATAGGGATCGTGCTAAAAAACACATATCGAGATTTTAGTAAATGACCACATTTTAAGGTCCCTAGAATCCAATTTTAACATTTTCACGATGATGTCTGTATGTGTGTGTGTCTGTGTAGGGATTTTGTCTTCGCTCTAACTCAAATACTATCATTCAGAAAATTCTGAAACCTTGTATTTCCATCCCGTTCTAATATGAAAAGAAGTCATTAGATTTTGGTGTAAATCGGATAACCATAATACCATTAAATGTCATTTTTTCGCATTTTATGCCTTATGAAAATTAAAGATTATTGAATTTTCTACTGGAATACATTAATACTTTTTCTATATATTTTACAGATAAATTTAAAAATAATTTTTTTTATTAGTCGCGAAGCCTAAGATACACAATTCCTTTGTTACACAGTTCATATTTCAAATGAATGTAACTGACAGGTAAACGTCATTGTCAAAAAATTAATCACTTCAAGTTAATAATAGTGATATATTAAATAATAAAGAAAATCGTAAATAAAGCAATAGTTATATGCAATAGAACATAATATAGTTTGCAGCATTAGTAGCGTAGGTATATATTTAAATTAATAAAAATTAAATAGCGGGAGGTTTTGTGTTGGCCACATCAGATTTTTTTATGTCCTGAAGCTTAAGATAAACACAATTCCTTTGTTACACAGTTCATATTTCAAATGAATATAACGTTACACAGTTCATATTTCAAATGAATGTAACTGACAGTAAATGTCACTGTCAAAAAACTAATCACTTCAAGTTAATAATAGTGATATATTAAATAATAAAGAAAATCGTAAATAAAGCAATAGTTATATGCAATAGAACATAATATAGTTTGCAGCATTAGTAGCGTAGGTATATATTTAAATTAATAAAAATTAAATAGCGGGAGGTTTTGTGTTGGCCACATCAGATTTTTTTTATGTCCTGAAGCTTAAGATAAACACAATTCCTTTGTAACACAGTTCATATTTCAAATGAATGTAACGTTACACAGTTCATATTTCAAATGAATGTAACTGACAGTAAATGTCACTGTCAAAAAACTAATCACTTCAAATTAATAATAGTGATATTTTAAAAAGAAAATAGTAAATAAAGCAATAGTTTTATGCAATAGAACAGTTTGCAGCGTTAGTAAATACGTAAGTATGTATTTAAATTAATAAAAATTAAATAGCGGGAGGTTTTGTGTTGGCCACATCAGATTTTTCTACTTATTTTTTTATTTGAAAGATTTACCAATCGTGTATGTTCGGTGAGACAAGTTATTACATCGGCCAGACGCTAGTCTCATTTTGTGAGTGTGACATAGAGGCCACTAAATGTAAGAGAGGAAGAGAGAAGTGTAGTATGCGTCAGCAATGTCAACATCTCAGCTGACACAGTTTAGTTTATTGCGTAAATAAAGTTTTCTGTTGAATTCATTTGTGGTTTATTATGTCCAAATTTCGTCGTTGGTGTTTCGTACCTTTTTGCGATAACAACTCCCATGACATGCCGGAGAAAATATTTTTTACCGTCCCAGGGAAAATGGAAACTAGGAAAAAGTGGTATGAAGCAGTTTTTGCTGCAGTTTTCGGTACAGATGATTGCGGAGAAATTACTGATTGTGAAATTCCGAGGACTGGAACGCTGTATTGTTGTGAAGATCATTTTAATGTAGGTATATTATAAATTAAGGTTAAAATGCAGTGTACAATGTAATCGCAGTAACAAGCTACTTTGAATGAGATATGACAACTGATGTACATGCGCGCTGTTTTGTTTTAAAAACGCGGTAAACACCATCGGTGTTCAATAATGTCTGCACTGCTGACCCTTAAATTTTAAGTGTTCCTTAAATTGATATATCGAAACGAAACTTCAAATGTGTAATGGGGGATTCCACCATTTTTTTTTTTTTTATAATTTCATCTAAAAATATTAGGAAAAGTAAAACTATTGATGAAAATCCGGCAAAAAAATCCTATTAATAAGCGAGTTTGGTCTCCCGAATTTTGAAAAGATTGACGTGACGTCACGCTTATGTGTTTTTTTATCAAACTGTTTTCATCATGGACCTAAATGTTCTTGAAATATATGCTATTTTACATAAAATTTACATAAAATAAATGAATATTATAACACTGTATAAGTCTACATACTTTATAATTACAGGTGTATTTAAATTATTAAGTTCAATGCAAGAAATTTATGTTAAAATAAAAACTGTTTGAAAACTGCTGTACAGGAATGTTAGCCCCTCCTTTCGAATTTGAATTTCTTAACTTCCATTGGTAGTAACACCCACCTCCTAACACGCTATTTGTTATGTATGTATAGGCGGTCTTTCGGTCGCCAATCAAAATATATATTGATTTTATATTAGTGTCGAAGCGCTATAACAAAAAAACCCTTATTTCCGAAATATCTCAATTATACTATTTAATTTTTTTAATAGTCGTTAGCATATACATTTGTATTTTTTTACTATTTTCCTTTAATTCGATTGAACTGGAATACCCTATTGAATATCGCTGACAAAATTTCTATTTGCATTTTTTTGTTTCAGTTTAACTTAAAATTTAAATGTCAGCAGTGCAACTGGGTATGTTAGTCTTATACAGGTTGGCGCGCTTAAGACGATCCACCCTTAATAACTTTGAAACGAATTGTGATAGACATATCTGGTTTACGCTAAATGTTTTAACTTCTAGGGGGCCACATTTTATTAATATTTTTGTTTTTTTTTTTTTTAATTCACTAATCTCACCCCCACCACTCTAAACTTTTAAATCTTAAATGACAATATACCTCTTGTAACATATCAAATGAAAGCTTTTGAAAATTGCTATACAGGCATGTCAATAAATTGTTATTTGAATAAACCGTTTTAAAGTTAGAAACAATAATGTAATTTTAATTTAATGGGGGATTACGGCTCAATCGAATTAAAGGAAAATAGTAAAAAAATACGAATGTATATGCTGAGTAACGAATATTAATAAAAAAATGAAATGGTATAATTGAGATATTTCGGAAATAAAGGGTTTTTTGTTATAACGCTTCGACACTAATATGAAAATATTTTGATTAGCGACCGAGAAACCGCCTATACATGCATTACAAATAGCGTGTTAGGAGGTGGGGATTACTACCAATGGAAGTTAAGAAATTCAAATTCGAAAGGAGGGGCTAACATTCCTGTACTACAGTTTCCATACAGTTTTTATTTTAACATAAATTTCTTGCATTAAACTTAATAATTTAAATACACCTGTAATTATAAAGTATGTATACTTATACAGTGTTATAATATTCATTTATTTTTATGTAAATATAACTTAAAATAGCATATATTTCAAGAACATTAATTTAGGTCCATGATGAATACAGTTTGATATAAAAACACATAAATGTGACGTCACGTCAATCTTTTCAAAATTCGGGAGACCATAACTCGCTATTAATAGGAATTTTTTCACCGGATTTTCATCAATAGTCTTAGTTTTCCTAATATTTTCAGATGAAATTATAAAAAAAAAATGGTGTAATCCCCCATTTAAAACTTTATAACTAATGCTCAAATTGAGCGCCATTTATACCTAAACAATAGTACAACCTATCACAAAATGCTTGACATTCTATTTTGTAAATCTTGGAGATTAACATGTGGAGTTTTATAAATAATTGATTTTAAATATCTCCAAAGAAAAAAATTGTTGGGTGCCAGATCAGGGGACCTAGCGGGCCAATCAATTGGCCCCCTTCGATCAATCCATTTTTTTTTTCATTTTGTTATTTCCGTAGCACTGCATGCATTAAAATATTATAAACTATTGTTTCTAATTTTAAAACGATTTATTCAAATATTAATTTATTGACATGCCTGTATAGCATTTTTCAAGAGCTTTCATTTGATATGTATATTGCCATTTAAGATTTAAAAGTTGAGAGTGGTGGGAGGTAATATTAGTGAATTCAAAAAAACAAAAATATTAATAAAATGTGGCCCCCTAGACATTAAAATATTTAGCGTAAACCGGGTATGTCTATCACAATTCGTTTTAAAGTTATTAAGGGTGGATCGTCTTAAGCGCTCCACTCTGAACATAACAACCAGTCTGAGGCTGTGACGTCATAATTTTGTACATTGTAACACACATTGGGAGAGACTATACAAGGTCGTAAAAATTTGTCTTATTTGAAAATTAAAAAAAAAATACATTATTGTATATAAGATAAAATATATATTTATGTAAGTAGTTTTTGATGAACTTTTAGAAAAAACAAATAATTAGAAAACGTGGTATAACGCCATTGTTTGTGTACCAGATGAATATTGTAATAAAAAATGTCTACTTTGCAGCTGGAATCAGATATGGAGAATTGGATGTTTTATAGAATTATGGGTGGTAATGTACATATAAAAAAAGAAGTCGTGCCGCATAAAAACTTTAAAAAACAGGAAACAAATGAAGCGCCTCAAGATACGCCGTCGGCGAAAAATCAAGAAGAAAATGAGAAAACTTACAATGAGGTAAGAAGTTGTTTGAATCAACTACCAGTAAAAATGATTAGGCAGAAGACTCACGTCATCAAATAATATTACTAAAGTAATGACGTCATATAATACTACGTTTACATGGGATACTAATTTATAGGGCGCGAGAAGTAATACGACTTTGTTGGCTTTGACAAGCATACCGGGAGTTTATTTTATCAGTAAACATAGGGTATATCATTGCCATAGTTACGGTATGAATGTTTGACAGCAATGTATTGAAGCGTTTATTTTATGAGTAAACATAGGCGTTTAACATGGGAAGCAGTTTTTGGTAAATACAAAGGTCTGGCAATAAATCAAGCCATGCTATTGAACATGATAATAGTATATTACATCTTGTACATTATTTAATATTAATTACTTTAATAATATTGCAAAAATTACAATAAATTGTAAAAATTGTCAAATAAATAATTGTTTCACTTTTTTATTATGCAATATCAAAAAATTTGTAAATATCTCGGTAGTGCAGTGGTTATAACAGTAGCGTCTTAAATTTTTGGTTGGGGTAATTGACTCCGAAAGCGATGACGTCAAAATCGACCGGGAATTACAAAACCTGAAAGTAGGCTTCCGGTTTCTTAACTGCATCTTGAAAGAGTTCGTTGTGAACGAACCGTACATGCGCCAAATTTAAATAGCTGTCATCAAAGTTGTAATTTGTAAAGTGTAAATAAAACTTTTTTAGCATTAAAAATTGTTTCTTATAAAGCTAATTTTATAACAATATTTTGCAATATAATCAATTAATAAAATGAATAATGCATATGACAAATATTGGACATGGAAAATAAAAGAAGTAGGTATGCAAAATTTGAAAACTAGAATATCATATAATAAAATATATTTGTCACATACGTATAAATAATATAAAGAGTGTTAATGAATACGTGTTACAAATTTATAGGGTATGTAGGGGATGCAAAAATAAAATAAACAAAGTTAGTAACTGTAGTGAGAGATCGTAACAGCCAACGAAAATTAAGAAAGATAATGTATGCACTTTTCCTTTTATAATATTAAGGTCTGCGTCATGTCATAAACCATTTCATGGACAATGGACATCACAGACCAAATGAATATGGTTTGATTCCACTGCATCATTACGTTAGTATGTGTTTTCTATGCACTGCATTTTCGCCACGATACCACAAAAAAACTTATTATTGCAGAAAAACGAATCACTTATTCTTATTTCTTGTGCCACTGTAATTTGCAAAAGTTCAAAATCGGACAGAATAAGTGGTCTAAGTGCAGAATACCAATCCTTTAAACAATAGCTAGGTCTATAACTATAGAATCAGAGGAAAATCTTTTCGTCCTCGCTGAAGAATGACAAGAGCCACAATAACATTATTTCTTGGAATTTATTAAAATTTACTTTAATATAAGGTTTCTTAAAACAAATTACGCATATATTTTAATTAATTTTTTTACTTTAAATATATAAAACATGAATATGTAACAAAATCACATCATTACATTTCCTAGTTTTCAAATAAGACAAATGACAGCTATTTAAATTTAGCGCTAGTTCGGTTCGTTCACAATAAACTCTTTCAAGATGCAGTCAAGAAACCGAAAGCCTACTTTCAGGTTTTGTAATTCCCGGTCGATTTTGACGTCACGCTTTCGGAGTCAATTGGGGTAATGTTATTATTTTTAAATGATTGTAATATGAAAATATAAACTGATTTTTAAAAGTTCAACAATTTTTATGTAAAAAAATAAAATAATTATCCCAACGGGGAATCGAACCCCAACCAAAAATTTAAGACGCAGCTGTTATAACCACTGCACTATTGAGATATTTACAAATTTTTTGATATTGCATAATAAAAAAGTGAAACAATTATTTATTTGACAATTTTTACAATTTATTGTAATTTTTGCAATATTATTAAAGTAATTCATATTAAATAATGTACAATAGCATGGCTTGATTTATTGCCAGACCTTTGTATTTACCAAAAACTGCTTCCCATGTTAAACGCCTATGTTTACTCATAAAATAAACGCTTCAATACATTGCTGTCAAACATTCATACCGTAACTATGACAATGATATACCCTATGTTTACTGATAAAATAAACTCCCGGTATATGACATGGGGGTCCATGCCAGAATGACAGCTAGTAATGCTAGTAATGTATGGACACAGATGCCCATGGAAACAAGTTGAAAAATTTAAATGTTTTTAATTGACATAATGGGCTACTTGCGTACCTTTCTTTTATTTAATATTTTTGAAGAGAAGGTAAAAACTTGCTACCCATATTTTTCTTTTGGCAAAATTTTTATTAATTAGCCAGAAAAAAATAATGAAACAGCATGTTTGTGCGGATAATGTAGATCTCCTGTTTGACGTTTGGAGATTAGTATTTTAGTTTGTCTTTTTCGTATCGATATTTTAAATTACATGTAACTACCTATGTGTTTATTTGTGAAGTAAAATAAATAAATAAATATAAATATATCATCACGGCATATTACCCATTTCTGGGTGTGCCAATCTGCTTTATCGCAGATATCGGTAATGATGATGACATATTTGTACCGTGCGGGCGCTTACCAGGCGTCACCTCACGGGCACTCATTGCTGGCGTGGAGAGTGCACCACAGGGGTCACTTTTGTGCCATTTAAAATTCGAAATATTTGGCGTCGGTCGGGATCGAACCCGGTTCCCCCAGGTTCGCGACCAGACACTCAGGCACGCGGCCACGGGACCCCATTAATGTATTTGAGAGACCAGAAAAAGAAAAAAATGAACTAATGTCAAATTCAAATTAAAACTTTCTCGCACGCCATGCCATCTATAAGTTAAATTTTTAAACATGGTTTACTAATAATAACGTCACGGAAAATTTTCTTTCTTAATTTATTAAAAAACGAATATTTTTTTTTTTAAATAAAATTTATATTTTTATATATGTTAACATTACGTATTTAATGATAGAAATCGGATTTTCAGTACCACGCAAGTAGCCCATTGTCAGTGCCAAAAATCCAGAGACATTCTGGAGGCTTTTTCTGGGAAGCACATTTAATATTTCTAATTTTACCATTAATTAAATATTTAAAATTATAGTTATAGCTGCCGCATGTTAAGTTGACACTATCCTTGAATGCGGAAAACCTAAAATTTGTACTTGGACAAGTCGAGATGTAATAGTACTTATAATATGCTATTGTTATAACGAAGAAAAGACTCCGTCAACAACTAAAATTGGTATAAAAAGAAAGGGGATTCATTTATAAGCCAAAGTATGTACAATATCAGTGTTAACTAAACTCGCGCTTGCTATACATATATTTCATCATATACCCTTCAGAAATATCGCCAATCTCGTCAATGAATTGGAAGAATCTCGAACATTTAGAAGAATAGGAGGAAATTTTTCATAGAATGAATAGAAAAATAAAGAATAGATGTACCAGAAACGTTAAATACGGGGTTAAATATAAATAAATAAATATATCATCACGGCATATTACCCATTTCTGGGTGTGCCAGTATCTACAACACATGTAGACATCGGTAATGATGACGATATATTTTACCGTGCGGACGCATACCAGGCGTCACCTCACGGGCACTCATTGCTGACGTGGAGAGTGCACCACAGGGGTCACTTTTGTGCCATTTAAAATTGGAAAATATTTGGCGTCTGTCGGGATCGAACCCGGTTCCCCCAGGTTCGCGACCAGACACTCAGGCACGCGGCCACGGGACCCCATACTTATACAGCCTAATATGACAATGGCGAGAGATATTGTGCTGGTCACAACAGATTTTTTTTACAGGTTGATGAAGTGCGTCTTCTGCCTAATTATTTTTACTGTAGTATGTGATTGACATGTGACATGTTTATGACTTTTTCGTATTTGTTATAATTTATTATATTATATTGAGGTCATTTTAAAATATATAAGGCACTAATAATACGATTTTAATTTAGTAGATTTCTTATTTAATGTATTACTCACACAAAAATGACTTTTATAACGAAACGTCAGAATCATATCAAAAATTTGAATTATTACTTACTAAGTATATTTGCCGTCAAATAAATATGGATTGGAGATTTCTACACTGTTGCCAATTAAATTGGTCATGTTGAAAATGCTAAGTTATAAAGAAATGGCAACCCCGCAGGGCAAGGGATATGGCGGGGAAAAGGGAAAAAATTGAGCATCAGTCCATATTTATTTGACGGCGAGTATAGCTGATTTTGACGTGGGTGTCAATGTGACGTGCACGTACTCTATAGTTCGGCTGATTCCGTTACAAACTTCAGAAAGTAGTTAGAATAAAATGGCCAACATTATTAAAAATACTAAAATTCTGAATCTGACAATATTTTCTATTTGTTAATTGGTTACTGATAAAACTAATTTTTATTTAACAGATAAAAAAAGAACAAGACTGCGAAGAAAAGAAAAACATGGACGAAGAAAAAAAGACACCTAATTCTAAAGAGATATCACCTCGTTCATTAGTGAATCGAATTGATGAAATAATTCAAAAACAACAAGAAGTGTTAAATAAATATCAGCCATATCTTTTTAAAAAATCTGTTGTACCCGTACAAGAACCTATTGAAAAAAAACCCGATCCTAGATCGGAAAAACACAGGCCCATTTTATTGAAAAAAATACTGGAGGGAGAATCAAAAAAAGTTTCATCTTTATCAAATAACATATCCTCATTTAAAGGCAAATATATAAAATGTACATGCTGTACACATATACCTTCAGATGTACAAACAAATGACTCAACAATTATTTCGCCTCCCAATGAAATATCGCCATTAGAGTCACAATTATTCGCTCGCGTAAATAGTAAAATACCTCCACCATTACTTTCCACATCAGGACGAATAATTCCTCATGAATTATACAAATCTGGGAAGAGAAAACATAGTCAAAATGTACAAAATGATTCTTCATTAGATGCTATTTCTTCGCCTCTCGAAAATCAAGTTGAAAATCAAATTGAAAATGTGAAATGTTCTATAAAAGTCATGCCTGTTTTATCACAAAATTCTACAAATTTAGAAGATCATAATATAGGACGTGAATTATATTTAGTAAGAATGAATGAAGATTATGAATTAGGAGGTGGTGAAATTACAAAAAGACTGAAATTAGGGTTGAATGAAGAAATACCGGAATTAATAGAAATAAATAAAATACCTGAAGATTATTATAATTTGGAATTAGTTACAGATATAGATGTAAACGAAGTTAAATTGGTAAGTAAGGAAGGTATTCTTTGTTCGAAAAATTCGGTGCTGATTTTAATGAATAAGCATGTTTTAGGGCCCCTAGAATACGATTTTACTAGTTTTACGATGTCTGTACGTGTGTGTGTGTGTGTATGTGTGACAAAATATTCTCATGGGCTATTCGCGTACCTTTTTTTATTTAATATTTTTGAAGAGAAGGTAAAAACTTGCTACCCATATTTTTTCTTTTGACAAAATTTTTATTAATTAGCCAGAAAAAAAATAATGAAATTTGATTATTTGAATTCCCGCCATGTATGACGTAGAATTACGCCGCACCAATTAATAGTCGCGAAGCCAAGCGTGGTGCCGTCCCATAATAATGGTATGTTTGTGCGGGTAACGTAGATCACCAGTTTGACGTTTCAATAATAGTTTGGAGGTTAGTATTTTAGTTTATCTTTTTGGTATCGATATTTTAAATTACAAGTAACTACCTATGTTTTTATTTATTAAGTAATTAATGTATTTGAGAGACCAGAGAGAGGGAAAAATGAACTAATATCAAATTCAAATTAAAACTTTTTCGCACGCCATGCCATCTATTGATAACATTTTTAAACATGCTTCCCCTCCCCCAGTTCAATATAAAGACGTCGCAGAAAATTTTCTTTCTTAATTTAGTAAAAAACAAATAATTATTTTAAAATAAAATTTATATTTTTATATATGCTTTCAATATAACATTACGTATATAGTGACAGAAATCGGATTTTCAGTACCACGCAAGTACCCCATTCTAAAAATTATAATTCTTTCGTATTCATCTTCTTTACATCCATATGAAGAGCTGATTAGATTTTGGTTATAATTGGTCAACCGGAAGTTCCCTAATTTGAATTTCTTAACAGTTTTTCTTGAAAAAACGCAGTTAAATATCATTTTTTGATATTTTATGTGATTATCAATATGATAGTTTTTTAAATGAAAGTTTATGCAATGTTTTTCATAATAATAATAAAAATTATAATAATTTATTTTCGTAATTAATTAAATAAAAAGATTGGCCCCAGAAATAGTCATAAAAAAGAACCCTTCACTCCTGTGACGTCGGAGAACATACAACACGTCATTCATAGCCAATAGGAACATAGTTTATATTATTTATATAAATAAAAGTAGGTGATAGTTTGTTACATGGTAAATTGTATGTACTCTGACGTCATATTCTGTTTCAAATCACGTGACTTATTCAAAATATTACACATTTTAATTCTATAAGATACATAATAGATATTTCATGGTATTTTCAAATTTAAGGCTCTTTAAAGAATATTATTATATTAAGACATACGTTTTTTTGAACATAGCCTACTCCGAGTTAGTTTTTTTTTTAACACTGTAATTCGCGCTTTTTCAGAAGCCATAAATCCATTGCCTCACTCATATTCTTTTCTTTTAATTTGCAGGAAATCAAGAAAGAACCAAATATTCATGAAGAAAATGATCAACCAAACATTCACGAACAAGAAATTAGAAATTTTGAGTTTGTTGATGTAAATATGAAAATCGAAACGGATAATTTTGAAATGGATCCATTAGGCTTTTAAAATTATGATATATTTGATGAATCTCAAGTTTATATACAGTTTTTGTTACTTTAAATGTGATAATGAATTTATTTTATGTTTGATATTAAAATAGTGTAAATAAAATAAGGTTTTTTTTTATATGTATACCCTAGAATTTGATTATAACATTTTTACGATGATGTGTGTGTATCTAGATATTGGAAGAACGATCCCTTAAAAACTATAATACTTAAAGTTTTTAACTACGTATTCCTCAATCCGACATTAATGGAAAGAGCTGAAAAGATTTTGATAACTGGACAACCGGAAGAAGTAGATTCTTAAAAAAAATTCCAAATTTCCAAAATATAATATATAGAATCATTTGTTGCAATAAATTGCGCAGTCCAGACTACACCAAGGAAACCAGTTGTCGAATTCAAAAGTTTGTAATTGACAGATGTCATTTGCAAAAATCAACAGTTTTACTGATATTACTTCAAGCTATTTCTTGGAAGTACATTTAATATTTCTTTTTGAATTATTAATTAAATATTTAAAATTGTAGGTACAGTAAAATTTTTGAAAGAAGTCCAATCAAGGCCATCTACGAATTGTATCTATGAATTAAGATTTTGTGCTGTCAAATTTAGTAGTGTCTTTTACTTAGTTTTTATGAGGGTACATAATATCTTGTGTACCTCATAATAGATATTTACACACCAAGTGAGCTAAGGTAATGTTTATTATTCATGAGAAGAAAGTTTAGCTCACGAGCCCGAGGGGCGAGTGAGTTAAATTCTTCGAGTGAATAAACATTCTTAGCTCACGTGGTTTGTACAATATTTTATTCAATTTTGACGAAATAATAATAAAAACCATTATAATATTTAATTTTGACAAAATAAAAAATTGATCAGTTAGTAGGCTAAGCATGACAATCGTCGCTGATAGACGTCAAGTCACATATTTAAAAAGCTTCATTGTCTGTCATTTATATCGTAAAAAATAATGAAAAGGGCTGATAATGTCTGATAAATTATGTGGTAAGTGTTATTTTCGTTCTTGATGTTATTTTTAAATGCATTTTTTGTTGCAGAATGCCAGAGTGAGTTAAAAATAACTTAATAGTTGTTGCTATGGTGTTAATAATGACAGTTTAAAACGTCAAAATTGAATAAAAACTATGTAAACGACACTACTAAATTTGATAGCATAAAATAGATGTAATTCGTAGATGGCCTTGATCGGACTTCTTTCAAAAATTTTACTGTAGGTATGTATATTAATAGTAATAGTAACCTTAAGAAATGCTGCCAATCCCTTCAATGAATTGGAATAATCTTTAGTATTTTAGAAGAGTAGGATAAGATTCCTTTTAGAATGAAAGAATAGCTAGAATTATTTGCGTGTTCAAGAAATGTTTAAAGAATAGATAGAATTATTTGCGTGTTCAAATAAAATAAATAAATAAATATATCATCACGGCATATTACCCATTTCTGGGTGTGCCAGTATCTACAACACATGTAGACATCGGTAATGATGACGATATATTTTACCGTGTAGGCGCTTACCAGGCGTCACCTCACGGGCACTCATAGCTGGTGTGGAGAGTGCACCACAGGGGTCACTTTTGTGCCATTTAAAATTGGAAATATTTGGCGTCTGTCGGGATCGAACCCGGTTCCCCCAGGTTCGCGACCAGACACTCAGGCACACGGCCACGGGACCCCAAGAAATGTTTAATTCGATACTTATGTAACGAAACGGAAATAGCGAGACTTTTTTTCCAATTAAAATGTATACATAAATATTGCACGCCTATAAGCACAAGATATCTGCATATTACACGACTTAATAATGACCTTGAATAGTTGTTTTTCGCGAATCAGCCTATACTTATATAATCGCATCCTGAGTTACAGTGAGGCGAGCGCCAATGTTTCATTAAATGCCCGCAGTAAGGTCCGATTGGTAAACATCGGTTGAATATGGTTATATTATTTGACAGTTGTGGATGAAATTATCCTAGAATACTCTGCTAGTGTTAATAAGATGGTCAATCCTTTAATAAATAATGGATAGGTTGAATAAGACGCCTGCAACTGCTGCAGAACGTGGTCGAAAATTCAGAGAAAGAAAACGGCTGTTGAAACAACAAAATGAGCAACAACATGAACTGGGTTTAACAAATGAAGTCATAACAAAAGCAGATCAAACTGCTGGTTCATCAGAAGCACGAAAAAAGAAGTCATCGACAGAGAGGGTTAGAGAATGGAGAAAGAAACATAAAAGTAGGAAAAGAACAACGCAGCCGAAAACTGCAGCTGAACGCATGCGAGAATATAGAAAGAGGAAAGCACAGCGTCGCTTCGAATCGTAAATATTGTTTGATTTATTCATCTGTTATAGTAAAAATATTTATGCAGAGGAGGGACGTCATTAAAAATTATCGAACCAAATGAACTAGTATTCCAAAACATAAAAGACGCATTAGCCAGAGTAACCACTTTAGAGGCACCAATGATTGGGGCATCTACCAACATTATGGTAGACGCATCAGGCATAGGGGTTGGCGCAGTTTTGCAACAGTTTCAAAATAACACATGGAAACCATTAACATTTTTTTCAACCTGTTTCATACAAACAGCAAAAATATAGCACTTTTAGCAGAGAATTATTAGCAATATATTTAAATATTTTCTAGAAGGCCAAAATTTTTACATTTTAACTGATCATAAACAATTAACTTTCACAACAAAAAAAAAATGTTTACGTTTAGGAAACAGAAGAACATACTAGTTATTCAATTTTGTCTTATAGTCTTTTTTTCTTAGATACGGACGATTAAAGTTGTTGTTTTATAAACAATTTTATTTCGCTAGCGTTTTATAGATATTTACCACTGAAATATATACTAACTGGAATGCGCGTACGAACCGTGACTGTGAAGCATATTGAAAGCCTGCTGCTGGAGTAGTCGGCAAACATCGACACAGTTCGTGAGTAGACGGAAATTATTTCGTGTGCCGCATGTTTAAATAAATGAAGCATAATATAAAAACAAAGCGATCAGCTATGATACGAGTTATTCGGCTAGGTTCGGTTCGGCACGAACGTGCGCGAACAGGACCAGCCATTATTGTTCAATGAGGCTTCAGTGCAGCGTACGCTGATAGGTAGAGTATGCGAGTTCCAGTTAGTATATATTTCAGTGATATTTACACACCAAGTGAGCTAAGGTAAGGTCTATTCATGAGAAGAAAGGTAATTTCTTCGATTGAATAAACATTATTAGCTCACGTGGTTTGTACAATATTTTATTTAATTTTGACGAAATAAAAATAAAAACCATTATAATATTTAATTTTGGCAAAATAAAAAACTCACACTCAGTGACCAGATAGATAACTATCCATAAAATCTATATTTTTCAATACAAACAGTAACTGTTTTTCGAGTTGTGCTTCGTTGTTAAAATTAAATTAGTATACCATATAAACGTAGTAATTTCGTGACGTCATTACTGAGCCATAAAAACTGATGACGTCCCTACTCTGCATAAATATTTTACTACACAATTTTTATTAGGTTAATCTGTCTCATTTTTTTAAAAAATATTTTCAGTAACAGTAAGCCGGATGATGAGTTTAATGATTCGCATGAACAATTCGACAAAACATTCAGGAACAATCCATTTGGTTATCATTGTACCGTCATCCAGAAATTCTGGTTGAAATCTGATTTGAAAGTTGCATCGCAGAGTAATGAAGATATTTTGAAACTAACGGTAAATAATGCTATTCGCTTTTGTGGTTCAAATTAATTTTGCTCATCATTGTACAGATGTCTCTTAAATAGGGGGATATGGCTTAACCACAGATTTCTGAGGCTAAAATAAGACGATTTAACTAAACTTGCTTCTACCGGAAAGTGTACCATTTAGCCAGAATTCTGCTTCAAAGTTCTTCGAAAAAAAATTAATTTTGCTTATAATAACAGAACGCTTTATAGGATTTGGATGAAATTTGGTATGACAGTTCATATGGTTATAAATCATCTTTTAAGGTGATACTTGTTATTATTAGTGAACCACACAGAAAGATACATTCAATTGTAAACTTTTCTCTCTCTGTTTAATTCGTGATACCTGTTACGGTTCATATAGAAAAAAATAAAATATGAGTGACTGCATCATGAATTTTTTTAAAATAAATTTAATCTAGCAGTCTATCCAAATGTCAAACATCTAATTTTTAATGACAGTAAAGAGTTGTCAATCTTTTCAACTTGTTTAAGAGTAAGCTAACATATTTATTCGTGTTATTTATAATAATGACAGTAAAATACTATTAGGCCGACCAAACGGATGTTACTAGTTTCTGAATAATGCGAAGGATTTTTTTGACAACCCGTAAACAATTGTTACTGTCATTAGAAATTAGGTGTTTGACATATGGATAGACTGCTAGATTAAATTTATTTTAAAAATTTTCACGGTGCAGTCATTCCGTAACAGATATCACAAATTGAACTGAGAGAGAAAAGTTTACTGTTGAATGTATCTTTTGAAAAAAAAATAATTTTATGTTATCGGCATGGCCATTAAAACGTTACGGTCTAGATGGCATAATCATATGAACTGTCATACCAAATTTCATCCAAATCGAATAAAGCGTCCGATTATTATAAGCAAAATTAATTATTTTTCGAAGAACTTTGAAGCAGAAATTTGGCTAAATGGTACACTTTCCGGTAGAAGCAAGTTTAGTTAAATCGTCTTATTTTAGCCTCAGGAATCTGTGGTTAAGCCATGCCCCCTATTTAAGAGACACCCTGTATAACCTAGTTGTGACGTCACAATGCTGAGGTACAAGCTGTCATGCACACTGTAATTCGCGTTCTTTTAAAAGCCATAAAAACCCACTGCTTCGTTCATATTATTTTCTTTTAATTTACAGGAAGTGAAGGAAGAACCAAATATTGATGAAGACAATGACGAACCAAACATTCACGAACAAGAAATTAGAAATTTTGAGTTTGTTGATGTAAATATGAAAATCGAAATGGATAATTTTGAAATGGATCCATTATGCTTTTAAAATAATATATTTGACGAATCTTAAGTTCATATACTCTAATGGCCGGTTTTATAAAGAAATTGAATCTTCACTTAAAATTTAGTTGTCGAGTAAATTTAATGCACTGAACAAATTCGAATCAGTTACTCTGTTCTTATGATATTTAAATCATTGATGTCAAAAAAACGCATTGCATTTTTTCTTTTAATTAAATTTACTTTGGAAGTAAATTTTAAGTAAAGATATATAAAACCGGCCCTAAATGTGATAATAAATTTATGTTTGATATTAAAATAGTGTAAATAAAATAAGGTTTTTTTTTTTTTAATTTGTACATTGGAAATACAGGCAAATAATAAAATTAAATACATAATATGTCAAAAAATTATTAACCTATTCCACATCTTGAACGTCGTTTGTATCGACATGTTCTATCTCTCTCTTGCGTGTAATGTCAATTAAATAAATGTTCATTTAGCTAGACATACTACTATGTGATTTCATTACTAAACCGGGATTATACGGTTACCGAAGCTAGGAGGCTAGACACAGCGTTTAATAAATCAATATTGTATTGTTGCGAGGACCATTTCGATGTAAATATTTTTTATTCACAATAGGGCCATAAACCATAACAAAAAATAATAAAATGTACACTTTATCCATAAAGTAATACTAAATAAAAAAAAAAACCATTTTTTTAATAATTACTATGAGAGATATTTGAATTTATTTCCAGGGCCACAGATGACGTCACACTATTGGTATCTTTCTCGCGCAGCCTACTACAGAAACTGGTATGAGAAAGATAGCTATAGGTTTATTTAAAAATCAAATGCAGTTATGCAAAAAACAATTATAACTTTTTAATACCACGAATTGCTTCAAAATTTAACGAACTTTCATTTTAAAAAAATGGTTTATGGGCCTATCATTATAGTAATATACCGATTCCTAACCTTTTGGAGGTTGGGAAGTACGTTATTTCTAACTCCTATTGTCATTAGGACAATCTCTTGGGTTGGAAATAACAGATATCACTTCTATCTCTTGGGTTGGAAATGTTTATGTAGGGGTTGCCTAGCAATATTGTGGGGACAAGATAATGATTTTCCGAAATTTTTTTATCATGTTCTTTCTATATATACACAAAAAAAAATATAAATTTTGTTTTTAATTCACAGGCCTAAAAACAATATTTAAATTTGTAGTTTCAAACTGCGCGCTAAAACAGGGTCGGATTGCGGCTATTAGATAGGAGCTTAGATGACGTCACTCCCTGCCAGCGCATTCATCGAACAGTTGACGCTTAACGCTTGTATCTGGTTGTTGTGTTTGGTTTTGTTTTCGAAGTAAACAAGTAAATTTAATGATACAGAAATAATTCAACTTCTTTAAATAATTTAACTTAATATATTAAATATGGAATATCCAGGGCCTAGTAGTTCAAAATCTTCAAAGTATTGTTTAGTACCTCAGTGCACAAATACTTCTAATAAAACCACTAAAAAAATATTTATTTCGTTACCTTCTGGTCCAAAACAAATAAAAAGACGAAACTTATGGTTGAAAGCTATGGGAGGAAATAAAACTGATATTTCTTCGCAAACTAAAGGTTATGTTTGTGAAGACCATTTTAACGTAAGTATTTCTTTAATATACTGGTATCTTATATCCGAGCAGGGCATCGAACCAAAACCGGAACTTAACCGTAACATTTTACCGAACCTCAAATATATTTTTCAAGTGAACCCGAGTTGGAACCGAACCGGGTATTAAAATTCGGGTTCCCCGTCAGGTTCATTTTCAGTTCCAAACATAGACGTAATAGACACTTACAAAATTGACGTCACTGCAAGAGAGATATAGAAGATCATGCATCCAAACAAACCTCCCCTCGTTGTCTTGCGTCCCGTTCCCTGTTCCTATCTGTCATTGTGTTCGCATCTGTTATTCAGTGTTAAACCTAATTCTTTATTGTGATTTGTACGTTGTGTTTAATAAAATGAGTTTAAAACCAGAAGATGTGTCTGGAGCAACTTTTTTGTTTGATAATATTGAAGATCAGTCAATTATTCAACTAAAACGATGGCTAGAGTGTAGAGTCTACGGCTGATGGCAGGTCTTTGTTTGGACGGGGTAACCATAGCAACCTTGATTTCTATGCTTTGCCGTTAGAGGCGCTCGTGCAAATTGCAATTTTGTAAGTGTCTATTGTAATACAGCCGATAATCGACGCAGGCGTCTGCGTTGGTGCCTTTCTTGAATTTTCTTGGAAATTATGTTCGTTTCTTGTCTTGCGTAAATTGCGGCTTTCATTTTAAATTATTTTTATTTGTTTGTCATTCAGAAAAAACTATAATTCAATTATCATAAGTCGAACCGAACCTGAACCCCGAACAAAACAGCAAATTTTATTAATGCTTGAACCAGAACTGCACCCGAACCCATTTCTCAAAAAACTAAACCGGACCCAGTTTTTGGCGGGTTCGATGCTTTGTACCCGAGACAGACGACAAAAATTAATGATCATTAACGGTTAGATATAGTATGCGCACGTGAACTTGAGACTATTAACAGATGTCAAAATTGCCTTTATTAACCATAGCAACCTTGATTTCTATGCTATGCCGTTAGAGGCGCTCGCGCAAATTGCAATTTTGTAAGTGTCTATTATAACTGGAAACTGGAATAGAAGATGGTTTCTTCAGAAGACAAATCGCTCGACTGATGAACGTTAGTAAAGACACCGTCTTCAGAATGGGGGATTACACCATTTTTTTTTTTATATAATTTCATTTGAAAATATTAGGAAAACTAAGACTATTGATGAAAATCCGGTGAAAAAATTCCTATTAATAAGCGAGTTATGGTCTCCCGAATTTTGAAAAGATTGACGTGACGTCACATTTGTGTGTTTTTATATCAAACTGTTTTCATCATGGACCTAAATGTTCTTGAAATATATGCTACTTTAAATTATATTTACATAAAAATAAATGAATATTATAACACTGTATAGGTCTACATACTTTATAATTACAGGTGTACTTAAATTATTAAGTTTAATGCAAGAAATTTATGTTAAAATAAAAACTGTTTGGAAACTGTAGTACAGGACTGTTAGCCCCCTCCTTTCGAATTCGAATTTCTTAACTTCCATTGGTAGTAATCCCACCTCCTAACACGCTATTTGTAATGCATGTATAGGCGGTTTCTCGGTCGCCAATCAAAATATTTTCATATTAGTGTCGAAGCGATATAACAAAAAACCCTTTATTTCCGAAATATCTCAATTATACCATTTCATTTTTTTTATTAATATTCGTTACTCAGCATATACATTCGTATTTTTTTACTATTTTCTTTTAATTCGATTGAGCCGTAATCCCCCATTAAATCGTCAGATTTGCGAAATAGAGTAGCAGCTAAGAAACCCGAATTACAAAACTAAAATTTGCGAAAAAATAGACGCAAAACTTGTGCTTAATTTTATTGCACAGAAGTGTACTTATATAGCCTAATATAGAAATGGCGAGAGGTCTTGTGCTGGCCACAACAATTTTTTTTTCATTAGTTCAGACCTGTAAGTCTATCGAGTATATGGTCGAAGTATAGTACTATGAATATCTAAATTTTAGTAGGAAAAAAGTATATCAGGTGAGACATGAATTTTTACTTCCTTGTACGAAGTAAAGGAAGTATTGTAATCGCGAAAAAAATCGGTTTCCAGATTTCAACGGAAATATCCATTTTGACCATCCCTGAATCCATTTTGATTAATTTCGTCGTGACGTCTGTACGTACGTATCTCGCATAACTGAAAAACGGGAAGTCGTAGAAAGTTAAAATTTTGTATTTAGGACTGTTATAACATCTAGTTGTGCACCTCCCTTTTTGGTCATTGCATAACTTTCGGAAGTGGTACTTTACTTGAAGCCCATAATAGATTTTAATGGAAAACTATATTAAAATATAATCCAAAACTTTTCAAATTTGGTATATAAGACTTTTATATCAAAGGGAATAACATAATAGATTTTAGTAAAAATGGTCTACCCGGAAGTGGTACTTTACTTGAAGCCTATAGTAGATTTTAATGAATAACTCATTAAAATATAATCCAAAACTTTTCAAATTTGGTATATAATACTTTTATATCAATGGGAATAACCTAATAGATTTTAGTTAAAATGGTATACTAGGAAGTGGTACTTTACTTGAAACCTATAATAGATTTTAATAGAAAACTATATTAAAATATAATCCAAAACTTTTCAAATTTGGTATATAATACTTTTATATCAATGGAAATAACATAATAGACTTTGGTTAAAATAGTCTAACCGGAAGTGATACTTTACTTGAAGCTATTATCAGTTTTTTTTGAAAAAAAATGGTTTATTTTGAATTTAACAATAAATGCTTGAAATAAAAGTATTAGAGAATTGAATTTTGCGTCGAAAACATCAAGTATGATTAAATTAGTTCTTTGTATAAGCGAGATATGTAAATTTAAACATTATGTACTTTTTGGCGTCTGTCGGGATCGAACCTGGTAAAAATATTTCCAATTTTAAAAATGGTACAAAAGTGACCCCTGTGGTGCACTCTCCACACCAGCTGTGGGTGCCCGTGAGGTGACGCCTGGTAAGCGCCCACACGGTAAAATATATCGTCATTATTACCGATGTCTACATGTGTTGTAGATACTGGCACACCCAGAAATGGGTAATATGCCGTGATGATATATATATATTTTTTTATATTTTTATGTACTTTTTGGTTTCTGTAATTAAGTTTGCTATGAATTAGGACAAGAAATAACAAAAAAATAAAGAATTTAATGTCAATGTCAAATTGTCAAATACGTGCAATTTTATGATTGAGTCTGTTATTATACATATTTTAATTATTAACAAAATATGTATAGTGTAACAGGCGACAGGCGTACAAGGAAGTCATGTGGTGTCCACATCAGATATTTTTTTCATAGTTCAGACCTGTAGGTCCCTCGAGTATATGGTCGAAGTATAGTACTATGAATATCTAAATTTTAGTAGGAAAAAAGTATATCAGGTGGGACATGAATTTTTAAAAAAATCATTGAAATTCAAATTTTCTATGGCGCGCTTGTGACGAGCATCCGACTACTGACATCTGCAGCAAACTTCAACTCATAAACACACATGTTCATCAGACAGCTATTTGCCTGTTTAAAACTTTGTTATAAATCGAGTTTATCAAATTCTTTATTTAACATCATTTTTGTATTCAAGTGCCAGAATGGTTAGAATAAATACTAAATATTGTTTTGTACCTTCTTGCAATAAAGACAGCAAGTGTTATCCGAAGAAGATTTTTATTCGTTTACCATCGAACTTGGTTGTAAGAAGAAGATGGTATGAAGCAATATTTCCTGATATGTCGAGAATTGAATTGAGCAAAACAAATATGTTGTTTTGTTGTGAAGATCATTTTGATGTAAGTAGATTAGTTTGGTTATATTTATATACCTATGACAATATGACGTCACAACACGTCATAACTTGCATATACTACGTTAACGCGTGCGAGGTAAGTTACTTCAAATTTTAATACGATCAAGTTTAACGGATAAACAATTTAAATTATAGTTTTTGATTCTTTTTTAACTGTTTTGAATAATATATTACATTTATTTTTATTTAAATATAATACTGATATTAATTAGCGACATATAAATAGTAAATAATGACGTACACATTTGCAATAGTACTGGTAACATCGATAGATGGCAATAGAGTAGTAAACAAAGAAAATTTACGCTTTGACATTTCTATTTTTATGTTATACAATCCTGTAATTAAAATGAGTACTATTCGTACAAAATATTGTTTTGTACCAAAATGTGCAAATCATTCCAAAATGAAGAAAGATAAGATACTTTTATGTGTGCCAAATAAATATGATCTGCGCAAAAAATGGTGCAAAGCAGTGGGGATTCCTAATTTGTTAATACCCAAAACAAATACACAGTTATATTGTTGTGAAGATCATTTTGATGTAAGCTTATGGATTTTATTCAAATTAGTTCCGCATTATATTGCTTTTAGCTTAAAAATGAAGTTAACTCGTTTGATGTCAAATGCTTACGTCAGAACACATCGTTTCAAAATGGCATAATTTTCATTGTTATTAGGGCATTCAATTATCAATTAATACCAAAATTGTCTAATTTAATTATGTGAAATACCCTATTCATTTTTAAAAATATATTTAAATATAAAGAGTAAAACTGGGGAAAAATGTACCATAATATTTTAAGTGGTCCACTGACGTCATTGCGTGTGACCGTGACCCATTTTGTTATTTTAAATTATTAACTACAATTTTGGGTCATCCCAAAATAAATATTATTGATTTTTTGCACGAATTGGACCTTTGATTATTTATTAGAAACTATACAACCAAATATATAATACTTTTCATTCAAAAATTTCTTGCAAGTTATTTTAGTTTCTCTTCTGTTATGACGTCACTCATTCGCTTTTCACAACCGACATTACTTACACGTGCAGACGTTTAAGGTCAAGCGTCACAGCATAATAACCTAAAATTATTTAGTCGTCATAGAAAATGTTCTCTGTATTGTCGTCGTATTTTGTGCTTGTGTTAATATAATATAGATTTGTAAACGTAGAATATAATTCAAAAGTGTAATATATTTAAAAATATGGGGAAGCAAGTGAAGCAACAATGCGCTATACCATCTTGTAGTAACAGCTCATTAACAACTCCAAATAAAATATTCATTCGGTTTCCGGAACGTGCGGATTTAAAAAAAAGGTGGTACGATGCAGTAAATGCAACAAAAAGACTGAAAGGTTCACATATATTTAGTTGTGAAGATCATTTCGATGTAGGTCATAGTTGTATTTAATAAATATCGAAAATTTAAGGATGTAGTGTGTGTGTAATGGAGTGTTTGTGCTTGTTTTGATGTACGGATGTGAATGTTTCATATGAATGGAAAAGGAAAAAAAAAAACAGCCGTGGAAGTAAGGTTTTTGCATGATATTTGTTTGTATGTTACACGAAATCACATGTATGAAAGTAGATGCATTAAATTGTAATGTCTTTGATAATATTGACACGTATTGACTGTACTAATTTTGGCGCCAACAACAAGCAGCTCAAGTACTGACATACACCAATAAAATAATGACGTCATTCAAGATTTTTCAATTTTAAATCTGTAAAAAAGTGACAAAAACATCTATTTTTGTTGATTAATAAAGCATTTTACGTAAGAATGGTAGTTTTCGTTGCGATTTTGTTCATTATTTACGGGTCTATAGATATGTAAGACTTAGGTGTTAAGTTTACAGGACTATTATAGTCCCTTGAGGTCGTTCAAAAAAATGAAGCTCAATTTTTTTGTTTGTAATGAAACTTTAATTTCATGAAGTTGGTGCGTACCGAAATGCTCAAATCTCGACATATGCACCGTTCGACAAGATAAATTAGATTTAGGTTACATTATTGGTAGTATTTTTTTTTTTAAATTGTTCTTCGGAGTGTACTTGTCAGCCATCTTGTCTAACGGTTAGATATGCGGAGTCGAGAAATTCATAAATCGTGTTTTGAAGATGGTTATACAGAGAATTTATTTTAAAATGCAACATATGGTCAATCACTTCCATGGTTACTCACTATTGTCAAAAAATGACAGCAATGTAAAATTTGTCCATTTTAAAATGCAATATTATAAATAGTATTGCAGCACAGGAGATACCTCCAAAACACATCACAAATGGTGTCAATTCTTATTACGACCGAATAGAATATTGCCTCAGAGTGATTGGGGGTATTTTTTAACATTTATTACATGAAAGTTACGAATTTTTGTAAGCTAAAGTTTTTTTAAGATGTACAACATTGATGTTTTGATTATTTGTTAATCGTATGTAGGCTAATCTTAGGAAATTAGTTTTGATAATACAAATGGACAAATATTACATTGCTGTCATTTTTTGACCATGGAAGTGATTCGCCATATGTTGCATGTTAAAATAAATTCCCTGTATAAAAGTTTTCGTGTGTTGAGACGTTAGCCGTTTAAAATGCAGTATGTCTTAAAAATATTAAACTTTTCATTCATAATTTTGTTAATAAAGTTTCTCGGCATCAAACTCTGACGTCACTGAGCGATGAGTTCTATAGTACAACCAAGTTGGATGATATGCATTTACTTTTCGTTTTCATTTTATTAACATGATTAATAATTAGTTATTTTTATGAATATGTTTAACTATTAATAAAATAATGTGAATTACTGCTTTTTCGTGAACTATAAATAATAAAACTTGTCGCTCTATACATATGTTTATAAAATATCATGTTACAAGCATAGAAGTTGGTGTATAACCCAACATTTAGTTGTCAAGTTCATTGTTTGTTATTTGTTCGTTTGATCGTGATAAACTAATTTATTACATTGGTTATATACTAAGATATTTATTGGAGACAATGGTTTTGAAATATTGCATAGTTCCCTGTTGTAAAAATAATAGCTTAAAACATGTGAATAAAGTATTTGTTAGAGTACCAATTCGTCCAGACGTCCGTAAAAGATGGTTCGATGCAGTGAATGCAACAAAGAGATTATCGGGCAATTCAACATTTGTGTGTGAAGACCATTTTGATGTATGTAAATATAATTATTAATAATTGGATGGAATACGAATTATACTTCATTTCATATGAGGAATTATCGTTGGTTTAGATAGGGATATAAATTCTGCCCTTTGATTGGTCAGAATGCAAAACAAAAACGAAAAAATTATATACGTCAGTTATCAAATAAAATCTACATAATTGAGTGATTTGTAACCATGTTTTGTTGTAATCTTTAATAATTAGGTCTTATACATAAATACAAAAAAAAAAATGTTATGACAAAGTTTGGTTTCACGAATTTAAATTATTTGTTTGATGCATAATAGGTTGATTCTCAAACACCATCTACTATTCTTACATGAAATAAAGTATAAAATAAAAAAATCTGATGTGGCCTTGCACATTGACTTCCGTCAATTCTATGTATTTTGTACAAATCCCATACCAAAAATTCCTTGGAAAAGATTAAAGATTCTATATATCCGGTAAAATTGTAACACGATCATATATAGGTACTATTTTCAACAAATTCCATACCGAAAGTTTCTTGAAGAAAATTATATATATCCAATAAAATTATTACACGAACATACACAATGCCATTCTCATGTGAAGAATACAATACATATATATTTAAATTTCTATTTCGGCATAACAATAAAATATAACAGTGATACAAATAAAAAATAAATCACCCTACCCAGAAAGTTGCTATCACGAATCGACCGGGATCCACACAATTTTCTTTGACAATTTTCACAACATATTATACAGTTTCAGTCACATTATTATACATAAACATACCCACAAAGTCAAACAGAGTTTGTTAATAACAATATTTATAATTAAATCACTTATATTTCACGAAAATTTATGAAATAATTGTCCACGAACGCGACTTTATGACTGTTTGTTTATAATTGACAAAAGACGATCGGCCGCTTCGCTTGTTGCTTAGCGCGAACAGGCAAAAGCCTGGCATGCTTCGATTCCAAATCCGGGGAAAATTAATATTATTATTAAAAAAATTAATTCATATCTCATATATTAATGTATGAATTGGGTTGAAATTTGGTATTTTAAGTTTATAAAAATGCAAGATTAATTTGTTAAATTTTGGGAAGAATTAATTAACGATAAATGATAGTTTACTTGAAGATGTTATCCGGTTTTCTTCAATATTTAATCAAATATCATTTTACAATAATTTATATTGTTAAATACCAAAAGTTCTTTGGAAGTCCAGTAAAATTGTAACACGAACGTATACTATTTTGTTCAAATTCCATATCGAAAGTTCCTTGGAAAAGATTCTATGTATCCAATAAAATTATAACACGAACATACACTATGTAAATTGCACTTAACACTGGTACAAATTTGTCCGCAGTGGGTAGTGCTGCCATTTGCTATGTGACGTCACGAGAAAATTAAAATTTAATTAAAAATTTCTAATTTAAATATTACACATTTATAGAAGGAAAAATATGAACCTATATTGAGAATTTTACATATATATATATATATATTAAAAAAAAAAAGTGGAAAGACCCCATTCTTGTACAGAGACAAGTCTTTCTTTTGGTCAAAAAAATTATGTATTGTATGTTGTGAATTTTGTCTTATTGTATACATTAATACATTGTATCAAACAGTGCGCTTATAGATCTTCTTAACGACGTGTATTCAGTGCTTTTATAGACTTATAAGAACACCGAAATAGGAAAATGTTAAAAAAGAAAAATGTAAATATTTTTTGTTATTGATTAAATCACTAATAAGGTATTTTTATATTTCAGTTAGAAAAAGATGCCGAAAACTGGATATATTACAAATTAATGGGAAGGAAAATTACTTTGAAAAAACATGTAGTTCCACACATATTCCCAACAACAAAGGAAGAATCAAGTTCGCAGTTTACTGACGCCGAAAAGGAATTGAAACGGCAATTATTGGAACAATATAAAAATGATCGACTAAATCCGAATAAATCTAATGAAGCGACTCAGGCATCTTCAAATTATAATTATAATTATTTTAGGAGAACTAATGTGTCAGAAATAAATAAAAATTTATTTTCGAATGCCGAATCTTCAGATGACGAGGTATGTACAGATTTAATAATTCACTCGCAATTTAATATTACAGTAGAAAATTATTTAAACAACTGCTACTTATTGTTTTGATTGTTTCGGTTGTAAAACAAAAATTTGATTGTTTTGTCATGGCCTACTATCATTTACAATATTAAATTTGACTAGAGCAGGCATTTCTCTATGCATGAGATTTAGGCTGTGTCCGATGTCCCATTTTGGCATTTAGTATTTAGGATTTAGGTCTTCTTCACATAAATACAACTCCGAATGGCACACTAGTGATATCCACTGGTTTGTATGGCAACACTTTAGAACAACAAAAATGAATTATACAATTCGATTCAATTTGATGCTTGAAAGTAAATGTTAATATTATATTTAATAAAATAGAAGCTAAGAAGCTATTTTTTGCATATACCTATTAACTAATATATTGCGGATCCTTTGCTTTACTTGAAGGAAACACTGTGAAATGGAAATATCATTTCTGCATAAGTCTATCTCACACAAACGCCGAACCGCGAATTATGCGCAAGCTTGGAAACTTGACTACTATTGGCTAACGAGAAAATCATGATCACTTTTTGCGAATCACAGAGTTCTGTTTATTAACGGCTAGCACGAGAAATTTTAAATTTAAATTTGAGAAATTAAACAATGTACCTATTATTTATTTTGTATGTAAATTCTTGAATATAAATATTAGTAATAATAAAAAACATTGTCATATTCTAGTGCTAAATTTGAATTAAATAATTTACTTTGTTGTACTGTAAAAATAATAGGAATTCAATCTGGTCAGGATTAATTTATTCAGGTGACAATATATTACTGTATGAAACACAAAGCAAATGCTTTCGAAGTGCAACTACAAACAGAAATGAAATCAAACGTCAAAGTCAAACCATGTGCTTGCTGCATCACCAGGGCTGCGTTCCAAAACCAAGAATACCGAGTTTTGGCGTAGAGTATGATGTGTTGTGTTTTGGAACGAATGAGAGTTTTGTTGAAGTAAAAAATTGAAGCTAAATTAAAAATCATTTTATAAAACTAACAAAACTACTTATAATTACAATATTAATGTCAAGCCCGTAATTAAAGCGCTTTTATGGAGCACTCTCCTCAATATAATGTGAAAGTACGCTCCATAAAATCGCTTTCATTATAAAAGTATGCTCGTAATACACGCCAACGTATTTACTTATGTTTTGTTTTCAACGAAAAGCATGTTTTCTTCTTCAAGAAGGCAAATTACTTCCATATGTAGAGAATCGTGAGCATCTACGTTTGAAAATATTGTGGAGTAATTTTTATACTCTCCTCGTTAGTAGAGTAAGTAGAACATTACTTTGGAGTAAATTCTGGCTGTTTTGGAACAGGTTGAGTAAACTCAGATTAAGGTTATTAGTTTTGAAACGACTTTGGATAATTTCGTACTCTAAGAGTAGGATTTTGGAACGCAGCCCAGCCAGCGACGCTGTCAGTGTTAGCCAATAGTAGTCAAGGTTTCCAAGCTTGCGCATAATTCGAAGTTGGGTGTTTGTGTGAGATAGTCTTATGCAGAAATGATATTTCTATTTCACAGTGTTTCCTTCAGCTACTCTTATGGGAAAGATACGAGCATTAGCAATATATTAGTTAATAGGTATATGATTTTTTGACAGTAAATTTGACGTTTTGTACAAATTATAGCAACGAATATAATTTGTTTAATTAGTGCGCGTCAACTTCAAGGCATAGTGTGCTCCTGCAAAACCCTAAAATCTAATTCCTAAAATCCTAAATAATCACTGGATTTAGGGCATATAAATTTAGGATTTAGATATTAGGGTGATAAAAGTGCAACATCGGACACAGACTAATATTTTGTTCCTACACCCTAAAAAAAAAGTTTATTTTTTAGGAAAATAGCAATGATTCAACCTTATCAAACGAAATTATTAAGCCAATAACTCCAGAAAAAACGATAGTACCTTCCCGTATTAACATTCAAATAGACCCTGGTCTTCCTGAATTAATGTATATCAGAGAAGAATCGCCAGAAAGACATCAACCGTTATTATTACGTAGGAAAAATAAAAACAATAAAACTAAAACTAAAAACGGTCCAGAAGTAGTCTGGATAAATCCTCCAATGGTAGAAATATCCAACGAAGACGAATTGGAAAATTCGATACAAAATGCTGGATCTCTTGAAAATGAGGAACAATTAGCAGATGCTCAATTATTAGAAATAAAATCGGAACCCAAATTATTACAAATAAAATCGGAATCTGAACTAGCAGAAATAAAACAGGAAGAAATGAATATAGTGAGTATATTTATTCAATTTTACCTTTTAAATAATATTTATATCCTTGGATATGGACCATTAAAGTTGTTGTTTTCTAAACAATTTTATTTAGATAGCATTATTATAGTTATTTATGTATTAAGAGCGTAAGGAGGCTTTATGGCCTATGGCGGGATTTTGAGCCCGAGGCGTAAACTTTATGCACGGACGAAAATTTTCAAATTATGAGTGTTAGAAAAATTGTATTGAAAAGAATTTGTCCTCGTATATCCACTCGCGGGATTAAGACCACTCATTAAACATCCATTTATCCGCCCGCATGTATAATAAATAACTATTTTGAACGATTGAAAATTGGAACATCTAGAAATGGGTATTAAGCCGTAATGATATGTTTATATATTTGTTTTTAGGAAGATTTTAATGTGGAAGACAATACAGAAGAAGATTCATATCTGCCGACACAATCTGGCGAAAATTCTCTGGGACATATTTTAGTAGAAACGGAAACGGGCATTGCAGTTAATCCAGAAATGAATATGGTATGTTTTTAAATATTATATTTGAGTGATAAAAATAATAATTTGTACCTACTCACCGTTTGAGATGAAATCGTGCATTTCCCAAGGTGCAGATTTATCCAGATCCTGTAACCAAAAAATATCAAATTAAAATCACCTCTTAATTTTTTTTAAATTTCATTGTCGATATACATATATTTATTAATTTCCCTAGGATATATCATACCACCCAGCCAGTGTTCAAGCCTATTTAAACGAAGCCCCACAAGTCAAAACTGAAGCCTCAGATATTGTAAGTATTTTCACAATGAGCTGGTTTCACATTTTTCAAATAGTTATTTACATATAGACGGTCAAAAGAAAAGGTTTACGCCTGCGGACGAAATTTGAAGCCCGACGCGTAGCGGAGGGCTTTTATTCGTCCAAGGGTGTAAACTTCTTTCGGCCCGAGGTATGTACAACGTTTTACGCACAAGTGCAATCAAATGAAATTTAAAGCTTGTTGCTATATAAAAATATTACATGGCCAGGTGGCCATGTCACAAAACAATAAGGCGATGCGTTGCATTGCGAACTATTTGGTTATATGAATATTTTTTTAAATGTCAAACTTGGAGATTTGAGACAATTTCTGAAGTAATTCCTTAAGCAATTCTAATAAAATCTAGTGAAAATTTAGCGGAACTAATATCATATTTTAAAAATAGTCTTGATTACATTTCCAATTTTATTTTTGATGTTTTGTTTACCAGTAAGCGGGCTCTTTCTGTATTTTACCGCCCGCATATGCCACTTTACCGCCCTCAGGGTGTAATCTTTCAATTTTCGCCATGGTAACTACGATGTAAACAAACAATTTTAAAGCAGATGTGCGTAAATGTATTTTTTCTACAAGTATGTACTTTGCGCACTCTTTACAATGTGTAAAGTGTCACTTTTCAAACACTAGTGCGTGAAATGTTCTTTTTCCAACGACCACTACGAAAAATACATAAATTCACACGCTAAACTATTACTGAAAGTTGGTCATTGCACATCACTACCAAAGCTGTGTGAAATGAAAGCTCGTTAGCCAATCAGATACGTGCGTAACTGTGTGATATGATTTTATCACACGCTGCGATAGCTGAGCGAACTAACCTAAAAATTTGTATTTAAAAATTTGACAGTTGCAGATAATTTGCAGAATTTACACGAATTAAGAAGGTTGGACCCTGATTTATCAGATTTTAACATAATTTTTAGTGAATTCTGATAGCAATGATGTTAACATAATCTGTTTTAATATTTTTATGTAAATTTATATTGTTTTTTTTTTGTGGTCGTCGGAAAAGTATCGTGTACAACACGTGCTGAAAGGATATTTCACACTTAAATAAAAGTATATGAAACTTTTTTCATAGTATATATATTTCAGATCACGTAACTTTCAAAATATTACACAAATTCCAATAATTGTAAAATATCTAATGGATATTCCGTAATATATTCAATTTTGAGGCTACTTAAACAACAATATTTTTTAAAATTTAATACTTAGAAGATATGTAAAAATTCTTGCAACAGTCCTATTCAAAAAAATTTACTTTCAGACTATAAAAGAAGAACCACTTGATGAACCAAGTGAACAAACTAACGATTTTGAATTCGTAAGCGTGAATATAAAACAAGAAAGCAGTTTCTTCTTTGAAGATCCATTAAATGTTCCAGGAAGAAGTATTTACGTGGCGAAACATACCGATGAAAGCATTTTAAGTTAATTTGATAATATCTCATTTGATATTTTCGTGATATATTTATTGTTATATATAATTTTGTATGTATATTTGCGCTGATATAATTAAGAAATAAATAAGTAAACGATGTTTATAAATATAATAACTTATTATAGACACTAATAGGCCGCTTGCAATAAAACGATAGCAGATACTTTAATAGAGTAAACAACTTACTCTGGTAAGTATTAAGTGTAAGTGTAATTTTGATTTATTTATTGTGGGTCCTATTTAAAGATACAGTCATACAAAAAAAGTCTCCGTACGTCAATAGTTTCAATATATTTTAAGAAAAATAGCAGTCTAAAACCCACTATATTCACTTTTCTTTTAATCCAAAATGAAAAGCATTATATTACTTTATTATAAAAAAAAATCTGTTGTGGCTAGCACAAGACCTTCCGTCAATTTGATGTATTTTGTACAAATCTCATCCCAAAAGTTCCTTTGAAAAGATTTTTTAAGTTCAATAAAATTATAACAGGAACATACATTATGTAAATTGCAATTGACTCTGACATCTGTCAATTAGAATTTTTTGAATATATCAGCTGTTTCCATGATTATAGCAAAACTGACTGATTTTTGAAAGTTAATCTCTTTATAAATCTTTAACTCTATATCTATTAAATATGAAGGAAAATGTATAAAGAATAAGATATTCTTTCATATTGATAATCACATAAATAATCAAAAAATGATATTTAACTCCGTTTTTTCAAGAAAAACTGTTAAGAACTTCAACTAAGGGAACTTCTGGTTGTCCAATTATAACCAAAATATAATCAGCTCTTCATATGGATTTAAAGAAGAGAAATACGAAAGAATTATAATTTTTAGAATTGTATTATTCGAGTTATCGTTGGAGAATTTTTTGTCACACATAGAGACATCATCGTAAAACTAGTAAAATCGTTTTCTAGAGACCCCGAAACGTGCTTATTCATTAAAAACCACCTAATTTTTTGACTAAAGAATACTTTCCTTATTTAAAAGTGTCTGAAAGTAAAAATAAATAATGTAGTTATATATTTTATGGGGTAAATATTTAAAGTTGTCATCATTTCATGACAAAACAGTCTCCGTACGATAACCAAAATATTATGTATGTTTCATAAAGATAAATAAATATATCATCACGGCATATTACCCATTTCTGAGTGTGTCAATCTGCTTTATCACAGATATCAGTAATGATGATGACATATTTGTAACGTGCGGGCGCTTATCAGGCGTCACCTCACGGGCACTCATTACTGGCGTGGAGAGTGCACCACAGGGGTCACTTTTGTGCCATTTAAAATTCGAAATATTTGGCGTCGGTCGGGATCGAACCCGGTTCCCCAGATTCGAGAACAGGCACACGGCCACGGGACTCCATAAAGAAATATAATACTCGTATTTGGATGGGTTTTTCACCACTAACTTTTATAGTTTTATATTCTTATTTCTTTTAAGAATTTTCCACACTTTCTCAATCTGTCTTGCGCCTATCTCTTCAGCTCTCGTAATTCTGTCTGTTCTTAATTTCAGTTAACATTCTCCTTCTCCCATGTATTTTCCTTTCGAAAAGATACTGTAATAGTTATTTTTTACGTCTACAATAAAAGCATGAAAGAAGTGCCATATAACGTTTTATTTTTTCACCAGTTTGCGTTACAAAAAGAGCACTTAATTTTTATTGTGTAAAAAATACATCAAAATCTGTTCAGTAGTTCTCGAAATTATATAATAAATTCACTACAAAACTTCCACAATATTGATATTTATTTGAATTTCCCGCGTTTTGCCCACCGGAAGCTACCTATGTCGTACTAAGGTCGTTCAACTACCCACATAGCTCAAGCACAGACATACGTTAATGACGTGCATATTACATTTGTGTAACACAAAACAAAGACTATTTATAAAAGTATGTCGCCCTTAATTATTTAGAAATCTGTCATCTGTTTTACGTAAATAACCTTATTACATTTTCTATGAAAGAATTGAAAGGTGTTTATCGTACGAAATATTAAATTTTGTGTATGTAATTTGTAAAAATGGTTCATACAAAGTACTGTTTTATACGTTGTTGTTATAATAATTCGCTAACTAGCAACAAATTCTTCGTAACAGTCCCACGAAGACTTGACATACGTACAAAATGGTATCATGCTGTAAATATGAGAGACGAAGAACCAACAAAAACTTCTAGTTTGTATTGTTGCGAAGATCATTTCGATGTAAATTCATTATCATTTATCAAGAATCACCGATAATTTTTTTTTATATTTTAGCTTGAAAATGATGTCGAAAACTGGATTTATTACAAAATGATGGGCAGGAAAATTATTTTGAAAAAAGGAGTAGTTCCACATATATTTCCGCTGAAAAAAGATGAATCTATTTCGCAATTTACTGAAGAAGATAAGGAATTGAAACGGCAAATATTGGAAGATTTCCAAAATTCCAAAGTTGAATATGAACATTTAGTTCCAAAGCAGGAGAGATTTTCATATTCTTCAAATTATTCTGTTGAAACGTCGGTGGTAGATTTGGCCAAAAATGTACTTGTAAATGTTAAGGAAAATAATAATATTAAGTCACAATTTCTTGTTAATTCCATATTGGAAAATGAGGTAAATAGTAAAAATAGTTTTCCAACAATAATATTCATCAAATTCAAAGAAACATTCGTCGGGTTCAGCACCTCTCATCGCTGACCTCCGAAGTTTGACGAACACAATGAATGGACGAATGTAATTGGTCCAGCAATTGCATTCGGCACGCAGCGGTGCTCAGCGCTGCCAGGGTGCTGAACGCGCCCAATATTTGCTTTATTTTCGTTGTTTCGTTATTTTTTCATACATACATACATAAAATCACGCGTTTCCCACTTAGTGGGTTAGCAAAAACCCGGAAATAATAAGAAAAGGTATAAAAGTAAGAGCTCCACTGAATCACTTAACTCTTTAAAAACATTCTTCTTTCGCCTTGTCCAAAATCATCATAACATTCATTCAGAGAACATATTAATGTGACCGATTTTCGGTAGCGAATAACCGCATCCGGACCACAATAATAGTTACGCAACAATCATCCTTCGCCACACATTCCTATCCATGCACACTTCTTTCACCTCAGCCACATTCATAAACGTATTCATACATAATAACATATTTAAGTGACCGATTTTCGGTAGCGAATAACCGCATCCGGACCACAATAATAGTTACACAAAAATCATCTTTCGCTACACATTCCTGTACAAACATACTTCGTTCTTCTCGTCCACATAAAAGTTCAGCTGTCTCTCCATTCTCATAAAACATTCTTACTAACCATAGATCTTCACACCACAATAATTACGAAACAATCATCCTTCGCCATACATTCCTATCCAAGCAAACTTCTTTCGCCTCAGCCACATTCATAATCGTATTCATACATGCTCTTCTTCTCTTTCCACTCGGAAACTTACGCTCCTTCAAAACACTACCAATCACATCCATCCACTTACACACTGGACGGCCACGCAATCGAACACCCTCAACTTTACCAAGTTATTTTTCAAGTTATTTAATTGAAAATGGCTTCCAAATTTCAAAAAGGCGATAGCAGAAAGTTTGAAAGTATACTTCATTTCACGTAAGAAAATAGTAGATGGCGCTTGAGAGCCGACCATTTTTATATAAGTGAGCTAAGGTACTGTTTATTCATGAGAAGAAAGTTTAGCTCACGAGCCCGTAAGGGCGAGTGAGTTAATTTCTTCGAGTGAATAAACATTCTTAGCTCACGTGGTTTGTACAATATTTTATTCAATTTTGACGAAATAATAATAAAAACCATTAAAATATTTAATATTGACAAAATAAAAAACTGATTAGTTAGTAGGCTGAGCATGACAATCGTCGCTGATAGACGTCAAATCATCTATTTAAAATGCTTTATTGTCTGTCATTTGTGCCGTGAAAAGTAATGAAAATAGCTGATAATGTCTGATAAATATTATGGTTGTGTTATTTTCGTAATATTATACAGGGTGTCTCTTAAATAGGGCGACATGGCTTAACCACAGATTCCTGAGGCTAAAATAAGACGATTTAACTAAACTTGCTTCTACCGGAAAGTGTACCTTTTAGCCAGAATTCTGCTTCAAAGTTCTTCGCAAAAAAATTAATTTTGCTTATAATAACAGAACGCTTTATACGATTTTAATGGCCACGCCAATAACATAAAATTATCTTTTTTCAGAAAGATACATTCAATAGTAAACTTTTCTCTCTCTGTTTAATTTGTGATATCTGTTAAGGTTCAGACACAAAAAAATAAAACCTGAGTGACTGCATCGTGAATTTTATTAAAATAAATTTAATCTAGCAGTCTATCCAAATGTCAAACACTTAATTTTTTATGACAGTAACGAGTTGTTAATCTTCTCAACTTATTTAGGAGTAAGCTAACATATTTATTCGTGTTATTTAAAATAATGATAGTAAAATACTATTAGGCCGAACGAACGGATGTTACTAGTTTTTGAATATTGCGAAGGAATTTTTTGGTAACCCATAAATAATTGTTCCTGTCATGAGAAATTACATGTTTGAAATAGACTGCTAGATTAAATTTATTTTAAAAAAAATTCACGATGCAGTCACTCAGGTTTTATTTTTTTGTGTCTGAACCGTAACAGATATCACAAATTAAACAGAGAGAGAAAAGTTTACTATTGAATGTATCTTTCTGAAAAATAATAATTTTATGCTATCGGCGTGGCCATTAAAAAGTTACGGTCTAATCAATGTTGGGACACCTAAGTTTCATACACTAGTGGTTCACTAATAATAACAAGTATCACTTTAAAAGATGACTTATAACCATATGAACCGTCATACCAAATTTCATCCGAATCGTATAAAGCGTTCTGTTATTATAAGCAAAATTAATTTTTTTTCGAAGAACTTTGAAGCAGAATTCTGGCTAAATGGTACACTTTCCGGTAGAAGCAAGTTTAGTTAAATCGTCTTATTTTAGCCTCAGGAATCTGTGATTAAGCCATGTCCCCCTATTTAAGAGACACCCTGTATGAGTACTATGAGTCAATAATATGTGATAACATTTTTAGTGGCAAAATACATCTTTAAACGAACCTGAGCCACCTTCTTCAGAAGAAGAAAGAATAATACCTGCTCGCATTAATATTCAAATAGATCCAGACCTGCCTGAATTAATATGGTGTAAAGATAGACAAGATTTGCGTGAAAAACATCAACCTTTACTATTACGCCGAAAGAATAAAATTAAAAAAATTCCAGAAGTAGTCTGGATAAATCCTCCTTTAGTGGAAATCTCAAACGAAGACGAATTGGAGACAAGGGTGGAAAATGCGGGAACCATTGAGATTGAACAACAATTAGAGGATTCTGAGTTAGTACAAATTAAAACGGATACCGAATTTGTGGAAATAAAACAGGAAGAAATAAAAACGGTGAGAATTTTTTCATTATTTTTTTTCATAAAGATTCTTATACCCGAAATACACTACAAAAATTAATGATCATTAACTAACGGTTAGTTACAGTATGCGCACGTGAAGTTGAGACTAATGACATGTCAAAATTGCGTCTATTAACAAGCTAGAAAATATTGAATTGCCTTATAATACTTGTTTTTAATAGTAATTAAGGTACCAAGGGTTGTTATAAGGACAATAATGCCTGAGGTCAACAGTGTACTGTCGAGGGCCTCTGGCCCGAGGCGAGTACGTTGCCCGAAGGCATTATTGTCGTTTAACACCCGTGGTGCCTTCAACGTTTTATGTCTTACTAGAAATTCTTAATAAACATTTTGTCTGACTAGAATTTTTCAAACAAAAATAATAAATCACAAAATTTTAATACAACTTACAAAGTAGTCTGTGAATGCGGTATCTAGGTAATATTTTGTTTCTGTAAACAAAGCATTTTTCAAACAAAAAATATATTTCTTGTGGTATTTTTCTGTCAATATGGACGAGCAATGTTATTGCTAAGAATAAGAAGTATGCTGGTTTGTATTTGTATTGTATTACCATAGCAACTTAATACGCCCTAGGGTATTATTTACTCAATAACGGACCTAATGTTGAGGTTGTTATAAAACAATAACATACTAGTAAGACATAAATGTACTATTGTTTAAATTCCATGGCTATAGTTATAATTGAAATATATTTCCTACCTTTTCCGTATGAAGTCCGAGATCCAGAAAAGTCGTTGTTGGAAGTCTTCTGCACACTACACTCTGTAACAAAAGAAATATATTGCATATTAGTATTGTTGTTACATTATTAACAAATATATAAAATAAATTAATTAACAGATTTTTATATTTTTTTCATATTTTTATACAAATTATCATTACAACAAAAGTATGAATCAAATAATACGTATACATTTCTTTAGACAACTATGTTCCGACATTTTGATCATCAGAGTATTCACTCACCAAAATTTATCTTTTAACTTCTCCTTTTAAATTTCTCGACTTGAGTAACAACTTATATATCAACATGAACATAAATATATACGGAATCGAATAATAGTACTTTCAATAACAACACTAACAATTTTTACACGAAATTTCGTAAATAAATGATAGCCCGACGCGCGAATGTCAACGGTTTTTCTACAATTAAAACAACACACAATCACCTGACTGTTACGCTCGCTTCAAGTCATGACTTGCTTCGATTCCAAAAACGCGAAAAATACACAGCATGTAGCACAGATTCAAATTATTAAATTTAATTCTACTATTTTATTTATAAAAAGAAATAAGTAGAATATAAATAAATCTTTGTTTTACAAAAATTATTACCTGGACTTCACTTTATATTTTTTGAATCTGTACAATATAAATTATTTCATGTTATACTTAGACATAATTGGCATATTATTTATTTGTGTTTTTAGGAGAACATTACTTTAGACGACAGTACAGCAAACTATGTGTATTTCACAACACATGATGATATTTTACTGCAAACAGCAACAAATCCAACCATGGTATGTTTGTAAATGTTTAAAAATATTATATTATTATTTTTTTTATCAAAACTTATAATTATTTATTTATTTTAGTATATACCCCAACAATTACCAAATAGTGTTCAAAGTTTTCTAAACGTAGACTCATATTCCAAAGATGTAACTATGCTTGATAATGATTCCCAAAATCAAGTAACGAATATTGTACGTATTATTTTACGAAAATAAAGTTACAGAATATAAAAAGTTTGAAATGTCAACAACTTTTGATTATTTTCAGCCGATAAAAGAAGAATCAGTCGACGAAACAGAAGATTTTGAATTCGTAAACGTTAATACAAAAACTGAAAACGGTTTTTTCTTTGAAGATCCGTTGAAAATATCAGGAAAAAATATATTTGTAGCAAAACAAACTGAAGAGAGCATTTTAAGTTAATTTATTGTTTAATGTGATATTATATTTAGAAACAAAAATGTAATTTTAATATATGATTGTGTTCTTCCAATTTTGAAATAAATAAATATTTAATTCAATTTTTTGTTTTAATTATAAATTGATCTTAAAATGTAATTTTAAGAACATAATATTGCCATGTGCTGTTTTCGAATTTATTCCCATTTCTAAAATAAGATTCAAGAAGAAAAACTTTATTAAAATATCTTTCAGAACTCATATTAATAATTGGAATAATACTACCTTTTTAGTTTAAGTTCTGTATTTATTTATTTATTTATTTATTTATTTATTATTAAAACCCAACGTTTCGGCACCATAAACTGGTGCCTTCTTCAATTTCCCCTGAAGACGGCACCAGTTTATGGTGCCGAAACGTTGGGTTTTAATAATAAATAAATACAGAACTTAAACTAAAAAGGTAGTATTATTCTAATTAAGAAAAACTTTGATTTCTTTGGTCAACATTTTTGATAATATATCGTGCCAAAACGACTTTTCTATTTCTATATGTTAAGAAAAGCTATAAACGACTAAAAAAAAACACAGTCATATTTCGAAAAGTCGCATTTTTTAAAAATCTCATTGTAAAATTACTTCAACAAAAAAATCTGATGTGGCCAGCACATTTTCCTTCCGTCAATTCCATGTATTTTGTATAAATCTCATACTAAAAATTCCTTAGAAAAGTTTCTATACATCCAGTAAAATTATTAATGAACATACGCAATGCCATTCTCACGTGAAGAATACTATACATATGTATTTAAATTTCATGTTTCGGCATAATAACAATACGATGAATAATAAAATATAACAACAATGATACAAATAAAAAATAAATCATCCTACCTCCAAAGTTGCCATCATGAATCTTGTATCGGGAAACACACATTTTTCTTTGACAATTTTCACAACACATTTTAAGTTTCAGTCACATTATTATACATAAACATATCCACAAAGTCACACAGAGTTTGTTAATAACAATATTTATAATTAAATCACTTATATTTTACGAAAATTTATAAAATAATTGTCTACGAACGCGAATTTATGACTGTTTGTTTACAACTGACAAAAGACGATCGGCCGCTTCGCTTGTTGCTTAGCGCGAACAGGCAAAAACCTGGCATGCTTCGATTCCAAATCCGGGGAAAATTAATATTATTATTGAAGAAATTAATTCATATCTCATATATTAATATATGAAATGGGCTGAAATTTGGTAATTTAAATTTATAAAAATGCAAGATTAATTTGTTAAATTTTGGGAAGAATTGATTAACGATAAATGCTAGTTTACTTGAAGGTGTTATCAGTTTTTCTTCAATATTTAATCATATATCATTTTACAATATCTTTTATTGTTATGAAAATAAATATTATTGTATTTAATACAACTTTTACTTGAAATGTTTTTTTTTTTGTTTTAACAGCATACTAAATATAAAATCTGACATGGTCAGCACATCACCTTCTGTCATTTCTATGTATTTTGTACAAATCCTAAACCAAAAGTTCCTTGGAAATATCTAATAAAATTATAACACGAACATACACTATTTAAATTGCACGTGACTGACATCTGTCAATTAGAATTATTTGAATATATCAGTTGTTTCCATGTTTATAGCAAAGCTGGCCGATTTATGCAAGTTAATCTCTTTATAATTCTTTAACTATATCTATTGACTATGAAGGAAAATGTATAACCAAACTGTATACCCTAAAAGGTGCTTATTCATTAAAAACACCACCGAATTTTTTGACCAAAGACAATATCTTCCATATTAAAGGTGACGGAAGGTAAAAATAGTTTAAAAAACATGTTTCATAAGGCCTCTTAACATTGCCTTATAATACTTGTTATTATAAAGCATACCGTGAAACATTGGGTTTGTCATATCCATGATTACGACTTGACATTTGATTGACAGCAATGTATTTGCCCGTTCCGTTTAAAATGAAACATAGGGAACGAATTTGACATTTGATAAGACGTCAATAAAGGTTAATTTTGTTTAAATAATTATACCTGCATTCTAAATTAAAATTAGTTGTAGAAAAAATATAGTGTGCATCTTGTGCCCGAGTGGTTTTCTGACTCGGCTAAATTTCTTACAATATTTAAATATAATACTTGTGTCAAATTCATTCCCCATGTGTCATTTTAATGAGACAGACAAATACATTGCTGTCAATCAAATGTCAAATCATAACTTATAGGAAAATTCAACGGTTATCTGTCATATTGACAAGATGACAAGATGTCATTAGAGGTTAATTTTGCTTAAATAATTATACCTGTTTTCTAAAAACTAAATTTAGATGTAGAAAAAATACTGTGTGCACCTTGAGCCCGAAATATAGTTAGTGCTCTCGAGTGGTTTTTTGACTCCGCTAAATTTCTTACAATATTTAAATATAATACTTCTGTCAGATTCGTTCCCTATGTTTCATTTAAATGGAATGGGCAAATAAATTGCTGTCAATCAAATATCAAGTCGTAACCATGGATATGACAAACTCAATGTTTCACGTTAAAAAATACGGTATAAAATTATTTTTGTTTATTGATTCAGATGCAGAATTTTACGCTCTACGCTTTTTTTTACCTAAAATGATTAGGGAAGCAGGAAATTGCGTCCTATGTTCGGGACGGGAGTTTGTCACCGCTATATTTTGTTTTGAAAATTTTTCGAATCGCGTTATATGCTGCCATCTACAAGCTCTTTGCTCAACTTTCGACAAATGACGTATGTGTGACGTATTATTTGACAACAGACAAAAGTGAATAGAATTATTTTAGTATTTTAGTACGAATTTGTACTTGTTTTCATTCTTAATTGTCATATATGTTGCAAAAATTATAAAATGGATATGGATGTTAATTGCGATGCATATAGTTTCCAGCATCCGTATTCAAAAATAAAGAAAATATCATTTCATCTGTGAGTACAGTTTGAAAATTAGGTTAATTATTATAAATTTGCAGTTTACTAAATGTTATTATGTCTATAGGTTCCCAAAAGACAGAGAAACGAAGCAAAAATGGATAGATGCAATTCGTACATTTCGAAAAGGATATTTACCTACCAAAACAAGTGTGTTATGTAGCGAACATTTTGTAGTTTCAGATTTTACTCCAAGAGGAATGAGACTAGTTTTAAGGCCTAGCTCAGTTCCGACAGTGTTTGATGAAGCTTTGATGCGAAAACAAAAAGCAATTATTAGACAATACGAACTAGTAAGTACTTACATATAATCTGGACCTTATTAATCACACGCATCTCTTGTTTGAAGTATTTTTCTCTAAAATAAGCCATTAACGATTGAGAGAGATAAAACAATGCTAATCAAATGCTCGCTAATTACTTGTCATTGTTGTTAATTAATAGTAAGTTGTTTACAAGAAAAGTGGCAGTTTTCTACTTACTATTATTTTTTTGAGAAAAAACTGAAGAAAATGCTTTCTGGTTAGTTCTATATTTTCACTCACAACGATACTTTCAAAAATGATTGGGTATCTAAATTTTAAATAACAACTTTCGCAATTGTTTAATGATAGTGCAACTTTTGTTTTCCAAGGCCTGCCTGATTGTCTTGGGCCTCAAATATTAATGGTAAAGTTTAAACTGTTCGTTAACTATCAGTAAAATGAAATAGTTATGAACGTTATTTGGCCGATATGAAATAAATAACGGACGCGGCTGAGATTTATAATCAGCCGAGTTCATTATTTGTAGGAAGAGTAGGACAAGATTCCTTATAGAATGAAAGAATTGATATTATTATTTGTGTGTACAAGAAATGTGAAATTCGATACTTATGTAACAAAACAGACATGGCGAAATTGGCGAGAGGTATTGTGCTGCCCACAACAGATTTTTAATAACCTATCATAACGTTAATATGCCGATATGAGGTAAATAACGGACGCGGCTGAGGTTTATAATCAGCCGAGTTCATTATTTGCATATCGGCCACATGGCGTTCAAGATTTTTCGTAATAACATAAAATTCTTCTTTTTCTGTCACACTGAACAACTTTTTTGTTGATTTTAAATTCTCCTTAACAACGGTCCATCAAGATGCTGTGATTTTTTTAGGAACACAATCCTTAATTAGCCGTTATTTTTATCTTTTCACTTTTGTTTTTAGACCTGTTATATCATAGTGATAGTATGGTATTACGAAAAATAAATAATATCGATATTATAGCACAGGTTGTACAAATTAAACATAATGCCAATTTTTTGATGCGACATTTTTTGTATTAACTGATAATTCATTAATAGTTAATCATCAATTAAAATTTACTTCCATAGTAAATTTAATGAAAAGAATAAATGCAACGCATTTTTTATTTAAATGTAATAAGAACCCTCCATTGTTTTTAATAAAATGACAGCCAACTTTCGTTGTTGTATTTTTTTTTGTATTATTTTCAATTTACTAGCTTTTAAATTATTAGATCTAGACTACTGCTACATATAATATATGTAGCATTATAGGGCGTTAATTAAAAATCTGGCCATAGGCGTTTAACATGGGAAAACAGTTTTTCTTTTGGCAAAAGTCCCCAATTAATTTTAGTCAAAAATGTTTCACATAGACACATAATTATGTTCTATATAAAACAAAGCACTAAACAGATTTAATTTTACACGTTTGGCTACCTGTAAAAAAGAATTTGAAATTGTACAAATACTGCTCATTTGTAGTGATAGCCATGGAATTGAAACAAAATTACAAAAATATTCATATCGTTTGAACTGTCATATATTTAATTCTATAGGTTACAAAATGTTTAAAAAAAATACTTGTGTAGTGATTTAGGTGCAAGATTGAATTATCTGTAATATTTATACAATTTTAAATTAAATTTAGGCGTAGAATTATCTACATCTATTTGAAACATTTTTGTCTAAAATTAATTGCGGACTTTTGCGCAAAGAAAAACTGTTAAACGCGTATGGCTCGCTTTTTAATTAACACCCTGTACATATTTTATTTAATTTTTATTTGATATTTACAGGACGCAAACAATAAAAATTTGAGTCAATTCGGACGAAAGAATTTTAGTTACAAAAACTATAAAGCCCAAAAAACTCCGCCACAGTTAACTCCTTCACAATTAAACCTTAAACTAAAACCAGAACTAGTTGCATTACTACAAAAAAGAAACAAACCTATCTTATTACGGCGAAAACCAAAAGAAACGGGCAACAAGAAACAAATACCAGAATGTATATGGGTTATGCCTTCTGGGTCGATTTCCACTACATCTCCATTTTTGCCTCGGTCAAATAATTCATCAACTAGTAATATTTCTGAAGGAAGTCCATCCAGGAAGTTCATACAGCTGGTTATTCCAAAAAGACACAGTTCAACAGATATCAATAGGAATTACAGTCAACTTAAAAACAAATTTGGTCCTAATACGTCACAAAGTATTTTAGGATGCGAAGAATTTGTAAAAGAAGAGCAAGAAATAGATTACGATCATTTTGATATAAAGGAATTAATTAAACAAGAACACGAATATTGCATAAAAAGTGAACGGTATGAATTAAATTTTTAAAAACGTATTTAACAAAAGTTTTGATAAATAATTAGATCTCTTCCTCAAACAAAAAAAAAATTATTATTGAAATGTTGTCATAAGAGCTTTTTCCTACAAAAAATGTAATTTTACAACACTGAAGGACCATTATCTTTAATACGACGCAGTTTTTACTCTGCGTCACCTTTAGGCCAGGAAGATATTGTCCGTTTAGGGTCCCTAGAATATGATTTTACTAGTTTTACGATGATGTCTGTATGTGTGTGACAATTTTTTTCCGACGATAACTCCAATAATACAATTCTAAAAATTATAATTCTTTCGTATTCCTCTTCTTTACATCCATATCAAGAGCAGATTAGATTTTGGTTATAATTGGTCAACCGGAAGTGCCCTTATTTGAATATATTTGCATATTTCAAGTTTGTATAACATCTTTAAAAACTTTTTCTGACAATGACTCGGTTCCATATTTTTTAAAAAGTATTTTAAATGAAAGTTTATGCAACATTTTTCATATTAGTAAAAAAAAAATTATAATAATTTATTATTATTTACTCTGACGTCACATTCTGTTTCAGATCACGTGACTTTTTCAAAATATTGTTTCAATATTTAATTGTAATATATCTAATGGATATTTCGTAATATTTTCAAATTTGAGGCTCTTTCAAAATTTAGTACTTAGAAGTCATATAAAAATTCTTGCAACAGCCCTATTTTAAATTATGTCCAGTGATAACTAGATTAGACCTTATTTAATAATAAAATTTGTAGCGTAAAATTTTTCTCAAAACTTTTGTTACATACAGCCCGATTCACAAAAAAGCTTAAGCTAATTCTTATTTTTGGATTTATTCTACTCTAATTTTGACAGTTTATATCTTAAAATATAGTCTAATCTATTCCTAGCATCTGTCTTTTTTGATAATATTTTGAAGATTAAATTTTAAATACTGGAATAGAATAAAATCTAATAGAATTCACTAATCAAAAAATGAGGATTAGCTTAGACTTTTTTGTGAATCGGGATGATAATGTTTTATCTTCAATTTCAGAAAAAGTAAATTCAATTTCATAAAATTACTAATTATTATTTCAGAATTGAACCAGACATCAAAGAAGAATTTCCTGAAATTGAAAATGAATTTCCATTCGTAGAAATGAAAAAACAAAACGCACTTCGCGTAAGGACATACTCAGAATTAAAAAGAAAGAGACCAGAGAAGATAGAAGTAAAAGAAGAACCAGAGTTAATAATACCGGAATTAATTGCAGAAATAAAAACGGTTGTAATTTTTTTAGAACACAATTTTAGCTTGTGGTTATTACATATTTTTAATTTCAGGAACCGGTAGATGAATCAAACCAAGAAGAATATTTTGAATTTGTAGATGTAGATATGACACATGAAGATGTAGTGGATTATCAAGAAGATACTTTAAGGAATACACAAACGGAAGAACAAATTTTGAGCTAATTTATTTTTTATTTAGTGTTAATTTTGTACCAATAAAATCGTAACTCGGAGTAAACTATGAACTCAAAAAAAATTTATGTCAATTTGTATTTAATTAGATGTCAGTTTGACACGAAATGTTGTCAAAAATGTTATCTATAGAATCAAAGCTTTTCTTTTTGTATCCTTATTTTCTAAATAGAAATAAATTAGAAATCGGTGAATGGCAATATTCTGTATCCTTCTTTATTATCTTTTCTCCTAAAAAATACATTTCACTATCAATTTTAACATCTTGGCTTTTGAATTGAATGATGATCACAAATACGTTTCCGTGTTCATAGCCTACTCCGAATAAGGTTTTTTTCTGAACACACTGTATATTATGCAACGAGTTTATAATGAAAAGAAAAACTGCATCATATTGAGTAGAAAAAGTGATATTATGTTCAAAAAATGTATGTACATATTAATGTTGGCAATATAAAATCATTATAGAAAAATGTTCGCTAGTTATTTTCATTTTTACCTCCCGCTACCCTTGGTAAGGAAGGTATAGGGATCGTGCTAAAAAGTAGCTATCGAGATTTTGATAAATGACCCTAGAATCCGATTTTAACATTTTCACGATGATGTCTGTATGTGTGTGTCTAAGGATTTTGTCAACGCTCTAACTCAAATATTTACATTCGGAAAACTTTGAAACCTTGTATTTCGGCCCTATTTTAATATGGAAAGAAACAGTTAGATATTGGTGAAAATCGGATAACCGGCATTTTGCTTGAAGCTTAATATAGTTTTTCTTCGAAAAATACCTTTCCAATACGATTCCATTCATATCAAATTTTTATATAAATTATATACATAATTATTTCTTCCCATATAACTGTTATTGACGCAAATTTCTTTTCTATATGTTTTATTACTTTTGTATAAATGCTAAAATATATTACACAAAAAAATTCTAAATATATTTTTTGGAAATTTTTGTTATTGACATTTAGGAACTTCCTCATACAATGAAAATTAGATATAATTAGAATTATATGTGTACAGAAGACATGTTAAATACAATAAAAAACAATATTTGGGTAAATTCGGTAATTTTTTTGTTATAAAACGACGGTTCGATAGCGAAGTGCAATACAATACTTATATAACATAAAATGGAAATGGCAAGAGGTCTTGTGCTGGCCACAGATTTTATTTTCTTCCATAAGAAGCCGAATTTTAAAAAAGAAAAATTAGGGAATTTCTGAATTTAAAAAAATCCAAATATCGTGGAATCTCCTATTTATGTTATTTTAAAATTAAAGATTATTGAATTTTCTACAGATACGCATTAATACTTTTCTATAAACAGATAAATTTAAAAAATAATCTATTTTAGAGAGGCACCGAAGAGAGATAAAAATTGTGTTGCTAAGATAACAATAAATAGTATTTTTTGTTTTTTGACTACCAGATAAATAGAAAATTCAAATAAAATTTGAAAAGAAATGTTTAAAGATTACATTCCAATAATAATAGTATTTATAGTGAACCTTTGCATCCTCGGTTATGTTTTATCAATAGTTCTTGCAGACCAAAGCAAAGAAATTTCAAATAGCGCATGGCCGACAGACAACGACTATACGTGGTAGGAAATGTCATAAACTGATGGCTTGTGTCTCAATTTGTAAGTCAAAATATAGAAATTCTATTGTAGAATTAAGTAGAGAGTATATTCGAATCATGACGACAGTTTTTTAGTTAGCTTGAAATTAATTTGACAGTTTTTAAGTCCCACCAATTATTACTTTCACAGTTTTGTCAGTTTTTTAGTCATCAAAAATAAATTATCATATCTTTCACATTCTACATTCTAATAGAAGCCAATTCCGATAGGGTCTTTTATCCTTTACAGTTAAACTTTAATTGTTATTGTATATAAAAATAATATAGATTTTTTGTTTTAATTTTAGTAAAAAAAAAACTGACATTGGTTGTTCTTTCATTAAGCCACAGATATTTGTTAGTAAATATTTTTTATTTATAGTTATATAAATATCAAGGTAAATTGAAAATAAAGTCATTGTCTAAATATTTATCTAACATGTTTTTACAAAAATAAATTGAAATATATTTCCTACCTTTGCAGTATGAAGTCCTGGATCCACAAAAGTCTGTTGGAAGTTTTCTGGACACTACACTCTGTAACAAAAGAAATATAATGCATATTAGTATTGTTGTTACATTATTAACAAATATATAAAATAAAGTATTATTTATTTATTTATTTTTTTCATATTATTGTCATTACAATAAAAGTATGAATCAAATAATATGTATACATTTCTTTAGACAACTATGTTCCGACATTTTGATCATCAGAGTATTCACTTACCAAAATTTTTCTTTTAACTTCTCCTTTTAAATGTATCGACTTCAGTAACAAATTATATATCAACATGATCATAAATATATACGGAATCGAATAATAGTACTTTTAATAACAACACTAACAATTTTCACACGAAATTTCGTAAATAAATAATAGCCCGACGCGCGAATGTCAACGGTTTTTCTTCAATTTAAAACAACACACAATCACCTGACTGTTACGTTCGCTTCAAGTCATGGCTTGCTTCGATTCAAAAAACGCGAAAAATACACACAACATGTAGCTCAAATTTAAATTATTAAATTTAATTCTACAATTTTATTTATAAACCGAAACAGATAGAATATAAATAAATCTTTGCTTTATAAAAATTATTACATGGACTTTACGTTATATAGTTTGAATCTGTGCAACATAAATTATGTCTCGTACAAAAATTATTTTAATCTACTTTAATACGATTTAAATCAAAATTATTTGATGTATTTGAACTATTTTTATTTCAGAAAATGGAAGAAGTTTCAATCAAACAAGAGACCACGGACTAATTTGAGTTTGTATCTGAAGCTAACTATATGGCTATATTCATAATATGTAATTTATGTGTTATGTTTTGTTCATAAACTGTGATAATGCTTGTTAAATTTGATATAAAATATGTATAAATGTATTTAAGATATAAAATAAAAATGATTTTTATTATTTATATGTTTTTTTCTAATTCCGTGGATCGTATTGGACACGGCGTGAAGCTAGCAACCACTAACAGTTGAATTATTAAGCACGGATTGAAGGTAGGTGCCAGAAAATATGAGAAATGAGACGATTAGATAATAGGGTCCTATACCATTTTTTATTATTTTTTTTTCTGTAAGAACAGGATGAAATAAGAATTTTAGTGCAAACACGACTTAAAAATTTTACGTAATAAGCGAGATGAATGATGAATAATCATGTAAATGGGGTATTCCAGTTAATTTTTTTATTATTTTAAATAAAACTTCATTCAGTTTTGAAGCAATTCATAGTATTAAAAAATCTTAATTGTTCCTAGTTTAACAGTATTTTATTTTCGAGAAATCAGTGTAACGTCACATTCCCTCTATACTTGTCTTTCTCACACACACTGCACTACACTACGAGAGAAAGATAACAATTGTATGACGTCAATTTCCCCTTTTAGTAAATTTGAAATATCTCGTAAAATAATTATTTAAAAAAATGTTTTCATTTCATTTTAACTATTATTTATTGAGCCATACTTTAAGTTAAAATGATTTTTTTAAAATTTTTTTTTGTTGTGGTGGAATACAAAAAAATTATGTATACCCCATTCAAACGTCTGTAACTCAAGTTACGATGAAGTAAAAAAAATCATGCCTGACATTAAAAAAAAATTCATGCTGAATATAGTCTTTAATCGTCCGTTATTCTATCTTTAACCGTCTTTAAAAATATGAAAAATAAACTTTTAGTTTATTTCTCATATGTTCTTGCACCGCTCATATACGGTTGAAGATAGAACAACGGCTGATGAAAGTCTATATTCAGCATGAAATTCTCTTTCTTTTCATGTCACGCATGATTTTTTTTACTTCATCGGCTCTCGAGTTACAGCCGTTTGAAGTTACCTGCATGATTTTTTATCGAAATTTTATGAGTTTTCAATAATACAAAATTTTGATGAAAAATTATGTAAATTCAAACGGTTGTAACTCGAGATCCGATAAAGTAAAAGATAAATCATGCGTGACATGAAATGATAGAGAATTTCATGCTGAATATAGACTTTCATCAGCCGTTCTTCTATCTTCAGCCGTGTATGAACTTTTAACATACATAGTTCGTATACATTTGCGTGTATTTTAGCATTTTTATGTACCTACTGTTGATTTACTTACGTTATTTATCAATAATATCAAAGCACACGATCGAAATGGGCTGGAATAATGACTGTTTGCTTCTGCATTTCTTAATATAGTAAAACAGAGTTACCTAATCGGTGTCAGCACAAATTATTGAACAAATTAAACTACCTATAAATGAAACATTGCGCAATACCATTCTCACGTGAAGAATACTATAAATATGTATTTAAATTTCATATTTCGGCATAATAACAATAAAAACGAACAATAAAATATAACAACAATGAAACAAATAAAAAATAAATCATCCTACCTTCAAAGTTGCCATCATGAATCTTGTCCCGGTATCCACACAATTTTCTTTGACAATTTTCACAACATATTTTACAGTTTCAGTCACATTATTATACATAAACATACCCACAAAGTCATACAGAGTTTGTTAATAACAATATTTATAATTTAATCAATTATATTTCACGAAAATTTATAAAATAATTGTCCACGAACGCGACTACATGAATGTTTGTTTACAATTGACAAAAGACGATCGGCCGCTTCGCTTGTTGTTTAGCGCGAACAGGCAAAAGCCTGGCATGCTTCGATTCCAAATCCGGGGAAAATTAATATTATTATTGAAGAAATTAATTCATATATCATATGTTAATGTATGAAATGGGCTGAAATTTGGTATTTTAAGTTTATAATAATGCAAGATTAATTTGTTAAATTTTGGGAAGAATTGATTAACGATAAATGATAGTTTATTTGAAGGTGTTATCAGTTTTTCTTCATTATTTAATCAAATATCATTTTACAACATCTTATATTGTAATATATATATGTATATAAATTGCACTTGAAACTGATATCTGTCAATTAGAATTATTTGAATATATCAGATGTTTCCATGATTATAGCAAAGCTGGCTGATTTATGAAAGTTAATCTCTTAATAATTTTTTTAACTCTATATCTATTGAATATGAAGGAAAATGTATAATCAAACCGTATAGGCAATAAGATATTCTTTCATATTGATAATCACATAAAATGTCAAAAAATGATATTTAACTGCGTTTTTTCAAGAAAAACTGTTAAGACTTTTGGTTGACCAATTATAACCAAAATCTGATCAGCTCTTCATATGTATGTAAAGAAGAGGAATACTAAAGAATTATAATTTTTAGAATTGTAATATTAGAATTATCGCTGGAGAAAAATTTGTTACACACACATACAAAACTCATCACTCATCACATCAATTTTTTGACCAAAGACAATACCTTCCTTACCTAAAGGTAACGGAAGGTAAAAGTCGTGCCAAATATGATATGAAAGAGAATTTCATTTTGAATTCAAATTTTGAACGTCTGTTATTGTATCATTAAACGGGTTCGAGTGGCAGATGAAAATATGAAAAATGAGCATTTTCGAAAGTTAATCTGTAACTCGAGTACTGTTAATCGTATGAAATGTATTTTTATATTTTATTTCTTAATAATTCAATTATTTGTTTCTCTCATTAAATCAGCAATTAAGTTAAAAAAATTAGATTAATAAGTTTTAGGAGTAAATTAGATTTCTATCAACGTTTTTATAATTTTATTTCCTAATAAAAGTTACTGAACGTTTTTCAATTCCGTTTGATTTTAATTTGATTAATTTAGATGGAAATTTGCTTTGAGAGGAAGGCAAAGCTTTGGTTGTACCTAACATTTTCTAATTCTTCAGTTAAAAGATAATTTAAAAGAAATATAAAATATTTGGACTGATGTGGCCAACACAATGCCTCCCGCTATTTAATTTTTATTAATTTAAATACATACCTACGTATTTACTAATCCTGCAAACTATAAAAAGTGCCCTTGCATATAATTATTGCTCTATTTACTATTTTCTGTTTAAAATGGGACCATTATTAATTTAAAATGATTAGTTTTTTGACAGTGACATTTACCTGTCAGTTCAATACATTTGAAATATGAACTGTGTAACAAAGGAATCTTTGAGATTTATAAAAAAAAATATTTTTTAAATTTACCTATAAAATATACAGAAAAAGTATTAATGTATGCCTACCTGTAGAAAATTCAATAATCTTTAATTTTTATAATGACATAATATGCGAAAAATGACATTTAAAGGTATTATAGAAAAACCATTATGAGCTTTAAATAAAGTGCCATTTCTGGTTAAAGATTTACACCAAAATCTAATGGTTTCTTTCCGTATTAGAATAGGGTCGAAATATAAGGTTTCAAAATTTTCTGAAGATATTTGAGTTAGAGTGGGGACAAAATCCATACACATACACACACACACACACACACACATACAGACATTATCGTCAAAAAGCTAAAAATGGATTTTAGGGACCTTAAAACGTGGTTATTTACTAAAATCTCGATGTGATTTTTAGCATGATACCTGTACGTCCCTTACCAGCGGAAGGTAAAAAGTATTTTATAATATAAATACGACGAGAATAATAAATTAAGATATCTACATAGCCATGAAACAAAGGACAAGCAATGGAGTATGTTGTGTGATCATATGGATCATCAAATATTAAAATTAACAACTACATCTTCTCATTACAATAATAAAAATTTCGTAATAAAAGTTATTTTCAATTGGATGTTTTGGAGAAGGGCATTCGGATCCATAATTTTTTTTTTTTTAATGGTTTATAAGAAATTTTGTATAAAGGCTTTTATAATAACTTTGGCACTTTAGCGAGCGCTATAGCATTACTTTAAATGGGGTATTCCACCATAACAAAAAAATTGAAAAAATTTCACTTTAACATAAAGTATGGCTGAATAAATAATAGTTAAAGCATTGAAAACATTTTTTAAATAATTACTTTACGAGATATTTCACATTTCCTAAAAGGGAAAATTGACGTCATACAATTGTTATCTTTCTCTCGCAGCGTACTCAGAGCAGTGTGTGTGAGAAAGACAAGTATAGGGGAAATGTGACGTTACACTGATTTCTCGAAAATAAAATACTGTTAAACTAGGAACAACTAAGATTTTTTAATACTATGAATTGCTTCAAGACTGAATGAAGTTTTATTTAAAATAATAAAAAAAATCGAGTGGAATATCCCATTAAAGATAAAGTCTTAAAGTAATTTTAATTAAAGTCTTAAAGTGAGTCTGATTATGAAAATGGCCTTAAGTCCATTTATATATATTTTATATCAGACTTAACAAGTAATACCAGGGTTTATGAATAAAACATTATGTACATAAAAAAAACATATGAGTATAGCGTAGAGTTTGCGGCTACGAAGTCAAATTGGTCCGTGGTCTCTTGTTTGATTGAAAGTTCTTCCATTTCCTGAAATGTAAAATAGTTTATACTTCAAATAATTTAGGTTTAAATCGTATTAAAGTAGATTAAGATAACTTTTGTACGAGAAATAATTTATATTGTACAGATAAAGTGAAGTTCATGTAATAATTTTTGTAAAATAAAGATTTATTTATATTCTATCTGTTTCTGTTTATAGATATGTAGAATTAAATTTAATAATTTAAATCTGTGCTACATACTGTGTGTATTTTTCGCATTTTTGGAATTGAAGCTAGCCATGACTTGAAGTGAACGTAACAATCAGGTGATTGTGTGTTGTTTTAGTTGTAGAAAAACCGTTGACTTTTGCGCGTCGGGCTATCATTTATTTACAAAATTTCGTGTAAAAAGTGTTAGTGTTGCTATTGAAAGTACTATTATTCGATTCCGTATATATTTATGATCATGTTGATATATAATTTGTTACTGAAGTCGATAAATTTAAATGGAAAAGTTAAGAGCAAAATTTTGGTGAGTGAGTACTCTGATGGTCAAAATGTCGGAACAGAAGAAGAAATGTATATGTATTATTTGGTCGATACTTTTATTGTAATGATAAGTTGTATAAAAATAATATATAAAAATTTAATAATTAATAATTTATTTTATATATTTGTTAATAATGTAACAATAATACTAATATGCATTATATTTCTTTTGTTACAGAGTGTAGTGTCCAGAAAACTTCCAACAAAGACTTTTGTGGATCCAGGACTTTATACTGAAAAGGTAGGAAATATATTTCAATTTATTTTTGTAAATACATGTTAGATAATTATTGATAAGGATTACAATATTTCGGCAATACCTTTCTTTTTAATTTACAATAATAACACATGTGATCATACGAAAAGTTTTTGAAATCCGAGTTAGTTTATTTGATTTGCAGAGCAAATCTACATCCATATCATCTTACCATATTTCTTTCTAGTTCTTTTTTCTTGTGTTATTACATTTTCTCAGTTCTCACGTTTCAAAGACGGAATACACGACACGATCTGATCCACAATGAGTGTGATAGGAGTTGGGAGAATCATATTATGCCAGAGTTCTATAACTCTCGAATTTCTATACCCGAACACCCGTATAACTTATTTATTGAGAAATGTGATATTTTACGTGCTTTGCTCATTCATATATCAAAGTTTATTAAATTGAATTGTATGAGTTTCCAAATATGTAACCAACGAGAGCGAGAATGGCATTGTATAATAAAAAAAGTTGATCCAAACCGAGTTATTCTCGAAAATCAATAAAAACCAAAAGGTAATTTTTCACGTGTTTTTTTTTTAATTGTTTTTCAATGTTGCCAATCTTATGATAATTGCTGTACATATAAGATAATTTGGACAGGTGTACGATGCACAATAGCCAATAGTAAATTCGATATTTGTGACAAAAAATAAAACTTCAGGTGCCTTGATACATAAATATAAGTATTATTCCTTGCATTTAATATTAATTTTTACATTAAAATTCAAATGTAATGCATTCTATATGACATAAATATTTAATATACGACTATACGACACTATCATAAACTTTATGATTTGCCAATATCAAATTCCATCATATATGTATGTTAGAGGAGAGAACATCATCTTCGAGACCTGAAAATATATATTGGAATTATACAAATGTCTATACCGTAAGCACAGAATACATTTATACGGAAGCGACACTCCTTGTCGGCACCATTGATGTTGCGATTTTACGTTTATGACCTTGAACGCGCGAAATTTAAATTGTTTAAAATGGTAAAAGAAAAATTAGAATATAAAAGTACTAAAATTTTAATTTTATTAATGAATTAAAAAGAGATCAGATAAAATTATTAAACAAATACCTGAATTTTACAAATTTATTATAATGCAGAATTTTCTATATCTTTGATGTGGGAAACAAACGTCAGACTCGATGAATATGTCCCATATATCTTTCTCCATCAAATCTTCTCTTCCGCCTTGAGCCACATTTTACACCTATATTTATTAAATTAATATACATTTTACATGTTGTTTTACACAACTTCGGAAACGAAAAAAAAACTTACATTTCCCTTTCTCCGTTTTTTAAATCTATTTATACAGTCTTTATATGAACAAACAAGTCCTCCCGATTCTACTTTCTTCATTTTATCCATTTAATTAGAAACTAACACTACTTCTAAAATTCACAAACAGTTTACAAAATGACATATGTAAAGTGAGAAGATGTGTTTGGTTTGCTTGAATTAGCCATAACCCTAAAATACATGGGCGTGACAAGCTGAGACAACAGCTCTTCTAGAATACGTGAAATATAATGATTTTCCTTATGATAACGATTTTTCCTATCGTTTGTTGAAAAAATAACATATTTGTTTTTATTAAAAATGTGTGTGTGTTTCTCAATATACTTTTATTATTGACCCCTAACGGAAAATGTTCACGTCGAGATAATGAGAAGAACAAAGAATCGTAAGATACGAAGATATGCCGAAACAATCCGATTTTATCCGATTAGCCCTTTAAATTTATTGGCATACTGTTTCTCTCTCTAATTTTCGTTTCTCTCCCTGACTGTCGCTTCTGTATAGATGTTTATTCTGTGCCGTAAGTCAACAAAATTCGAAACATGTGATTTATGGCCTAATTTTTCCTCAGAATAACTTCTAGCTATAAATTTACTTAGTCAGATGAATTGATTCTGTCGCGTCCAGCGTCCGGCAATAAAACTATAAATATCGTAATTATAACAAAGCGGCATATCGTTTACTATTTGCTTTATAATATTGGATAAAACATGCCATTATTTGCGCCGCTCTTTTGGAAGGTATTGTCTTTGGTCAAAAAATTCGGTGGTGTGTTTAAGCACGTTTTAGGTTCCCTAGAATACGATTTTACTAGTTTTACTATGATGTCTATATGTGTGCACATAAAAAAAAAACTATCTAAATTTTCTAAATTTGTAATAACAAATTATGGTAAAATTAAATACAAAATTAGATTAAAGACTACATTTAGTATTCCACTAAATATAAATAAAGAAGTTAAACAAATATATATATTTAAATTTTCTATTTAATTTCCGTAATTCATTAGATAATTTACCCAAAATTGTAAGACAAAAATAATGAAGCCAAAATATAGTAAAATTAAATAAAATAAGTAATTAAAGTAACCATTTGCATATTTAAATTAACAATTTTTAACAAAATATTTATTATCTATTTCTATATTATTAGTTAAAATGCTAAAGTAAGATTTGTAAATGATACTAAATTATTAGATATATTGCCTAATAAAATAATATCTAAATATAATTATACAAAATTTCAACTCTCTAACAGAAATTTCTCCGACGATAACTCCAATACCACAATTTAAAAAATTATAATTCTTACGTATTCCTCATCTTTATATCCATAGGAAGAGCTGATTATATATTTAGTTATAATTGGTCAAGCGGAAGTCTATTATTTGAAGTCCTTAACACTTTTTTTTGAAAAAACGCAGTTAAATATCATTTTTGACATTTTATGTGATTATCAATATGAAAGAATATTTTATTGTCTGTACCTACGGTTTAATTAGGTGTACATTTTCCTTCATATTCAACAGATATAGAGTTAAAGAATTATAAAGAGATTAACTTTCATAAATCAGCCAGCTTTGCTATAATCATGAAAACAGCTGATATATTCTAATAATTGTAATTGACAAATATCAGTGACACGTGCAATTTAAAATAATTTTATGGGATTTATAGAAATCTTTAGAAAGGAACTTTCGGTATGGGATTTGCACAAAATACATAGAATTAATGGAAGATAATGTGCTGGCCACATCAGATTTTTTTAACTACAAGTGGAATGCTTTAGCCAAAAGGTAAACGGCCGAAGATAAAAATGTCAGTATTTGACGTCATTGTATCTAAAATATTCAGAATATTTGAAAATTTCCAAACCACTTCTTTTTAATACCATCGCATTCCCCCGATTTGCGATTTTTCCCTAAATAAAATTTCAAATCTGATGATCTTGTGACAGATCGCGTAAGAAATAAAATACCTCAACTCCTTTCAAGTGAAAAAAATTCAAGTTATGAATTCCTTAGCTGAAATTTCGAATGTCGTCGTCTTCTGTCATTTATATGCAAATAAAAGACATCGTTCCAGTGCCGTACCGAGGGAAATGCTTGAGGGGCACTTCATTTAAAATAGATTACATTCACAAAACGAAATACCAGGAAACGTTGCATTAATTATAAAATTATTCATTTACACGTAAATCTAATTTGTTGGCTGCAAGGACAGAGTTAAAAACATATCTTGTTTTCAAGCGAAATTACTCTATTAGCAATTGTAAAATATTATTAAATATTAAAAAGATAAAAGCTGTTTCTTTTATCTTTCATTTTAGTTGTCAGTACCTGTCATTATTCAAGGAAAATGATTACAATTAAATTTTTTGTAGTAAAATATTTACAGTCATTATAAAAAATAAATGTAATTTTTTCTACAGTCTATATACAAAGTAGGCATTTGCGCTCACTTTTGTCAACGCAAAATGTCATTTTGCCGCTTATGCGCGACGTGGTGGAAAAAATCTGATGTGGCCAGCACATTACCTTCCGTTAATTCGATATATTTTGTACAAATTCCATACCAAATGTTCCTTGGGAAAGATTCTATAAATCCAATAAAATCATAACACGACGATACACTATGTAAATTGCACTTGACACTGACATCTGTTAAACAGAATTATTTGTATATATCAGCTGTTTCCATGATTATAGCAAAGCTGCCTGTTATATGAAAGTTAATCTCTTTATAATTAATTGGAATAATACTACCCTTTTTTTTAGTTTAAGTTCTGTATTTATTATTTAAAATCAACTAAACGTTGAGTTTAAACAATAAATACAGAACTTAAACTAAAAAAAAGGTAGTATTATTCCAATTAATAATATGAGTTCTGAAAGATATTTTAATAACTCTTTATAATTCTTTAATTCTATATATACTGAAAATGTATAATCAATATAGATACTGGAGGTAGATACAGGAAAGTAGAATGGTCTAGTCGAAAAAAGAAACCACATGTGGATAACGGAACATACAACACGGACAATTAAAAAAAAATAAATAAATATAAATAAATAGTTAAAAACAACATATCACAGAGAGAAAATCGTCAAAAAATTAAAAACTTTTCTTGGATGAATACAATACATATGGAAATACAAATAACTATAGTAACGTATAAAAATAATTTTTAGAATTGTAATATTGGAGTTTTCGTCGGAGAAAAACTAGTCACAGACGAATACGAACACACACACACACACACACACACACACACACACACACACACACACACACACACACACACACACACACATACATACATACATACATACATACATACAGACATCATCGTAAAACTAGTAAAATGGTATTGTAGGGACCCTAAAACGTGCTTATTCATTAAATACACCACTGAATTTTTTGATCAAAGGCAATACCTTCCTTACCTAAAGGTGACAAGGTAAAAACGCTCGCTGTCCGAATTTTTGACTATAATATGTTGAGAAATGTCACTTCTCTACATTCTTAATGGCAACGTTTAGTTAGGAACTAATGGCGCTGTAGTTACTTACACATTAACCACCTCCACAAGTCAATGCCGTTGTACTGTGTAAAGGAATACAGAAATAAAATACTTTGGCTTTTAAATAAATCCCATTTATAAATAAGAAATATTAAATGTACGTACCAGAAAAAGGCTTCAATAATGTCTCTGGATTTTGGACATTGGCACTTATGTCAAATACAAACATTTTTATTTTTTCAACTGGTTTCCATGGGCTTTTTTATTCATTTTACAATTGATTATTTTATATGCCTATTTATAACTCCCTATTTCGAAATCTATAGAAGATATAATTAAAATATTCGGTGTATTGGATAGAGAATTTTATATTCTTTAATAATTGTAAATTCATAAATTTCCAAAAAATAATATTTGGATGATTTTTTTAAGAAACTACTAGTTCCGGTTAAAATTGGTTTGTAAGGACCTTAAATCGTGCTTATTCAATAAAATCTGGATATGCGATTTTTGGCATGAATCCAATACCTCTTAGTGAGAGGTAATAAATGTTCTCGAAATGGTAATAATTATTTACATTCGAGTGCGTGTAAGTTGTATTTACAGCGCGTCAGCTTTGTTTAAGGCACGAGCCCTTAAGGCGAGTGCCTTATTAGCTGGAGCGCTGTAAAATACTTCACGCACGAGAATTGTATCAAATTTTTTGGCCGACGATAATGAAAATCACTTTTTTTAATGAGATAGCTTATACTTCTGAAAAGGGTTAGTTTAAAATACTGGGGTTAAGTCAATTTCCAAATTTGATTTTACTTACCTTCATTAGAGTACTTCTTCCAGGAAAAATTTATCTGTAATAACAGACGTTGTTTATGACTAAAATAAATAAATATCGGTAATGATGACGATATATTTTACCGTGTGGGCGCTTACCAGGCGTCACCTCACGGGCACTCATAGCTGGCGTGGAGAGTACACCACAGGGGTCACTTTCGTGCCATTTAAAATTGGAAATATTTGACTGATAATATATTTATTTGCTCATGTTTTCTTCGTAATAAATCATAGGTAGGTGTCGATATTTGACATTTCAGCAATGTTGCCTCGCCTATTTGACAGGTATATTGATCGGTGACTATGTCGGTAACGGCGGATTTTTACAATAATGACAGATGTCGCTGCCGTAATTTTGGTTTATATAAATTAATTTTAAATATAGGAAATGTTAAAGTAAAAAAATAAGTTATGTAGATAGTACTTTTTTAAAGATGATTTCTTTTCTAAATGCCCATAAACGTCCAGTGTACTTTGATTATTTTACCGCATAGTTAGACAAGTTACAACACAGTAAACGTAAAATGTAGGTTACACTTGCTGTGTATACAATTGTAAAGTTCCCATTACACTTCAGGAGAGCAAAAAATTTAATCTCACACTGAAAAAGATACACCTAGTAATAAGATTTGATAATTGTAAATATTATGTTGACCCTACTTTATCTTTTATTTCCATCTTTCATCGATTTGGTATAGGTTGAATTTTTTTTTAAAATTCTTCTTGAATGCAAGTAGGCCATTTGTTACAATCATAAAACAGATAATAACGTCGAATCTCGATCCATTCTGTTCTAAAAGCACTGATGTCTTATTCTCTTGTATCTTTGTAAAAAATGTCTTTTAAAACCGATTTTCTAAAAACTTTTTATATTTTCGTCTTCTTTGTTCGCATCCATGTAATCTGTAAGTGCTGCGAATAGACATTTTGTAATCACATTTCTGTAAAATACATCTCGCGAGAGATTTTCAATATCTCCTTACAGTACTGAACCAGTAGAGTACATCAGCTACACGGAGTATGAAATCAAATTGCGCAATTCAATTCGTTGCTTCTCTTGTCACTTGTCACATCCTATTCATTTTTACTGAGTGATATTTCTTACACTATCTCTGATTTTTATTTCTGGAGATTGAATGTAAAGAGAATTGTTACTGCAACGTACAGAACAGATTGTGAAATGCATGATTGCATTTTATGACGAGTATTTTATGTAGTTTAGTTCTTGAAAACAATTTTCTGTAAAAATGTTACGTAGATGCTTTGCAATGTAGTCGAATATTTTATAGACAAATAACTAGAGGGTACTATACTACAATCAAATTTTAACTATCTTAAATAAGAAGACGAAAATATACATAAATTAATGAGTATTAGTGAAAAAAAATTGTTTAAATATTGATTTAGGTCACAAACTACAAGCGATTGAAGTTCATTACTAATTGGGTATGACGTGTTAGGTACTAAGAATTTGATTGGTCGCCTGATTTTAAAAAGGAGATTCGCGCGTCTGCTGCGGTCACCTTTAAAACATTATGAAATGTCACCTAAGAAAACATTTACAATTTTGTGTTTGATGAATTAGTTTAATTATAATATTTAATAATATTAATGCCCAGTTTTATAAAAGATGGATAAGTAAATTACTAGCAAAGTAAAATTTATTCTCGAAGTAAAACAGTTTATTCCAGAGATTTTCGTTTTATAAAGCAAGAATAAAAATACTAGCTAAGTAAATCTATGGAATAAATTACTCCACTGATTTTCGAGGAAGTAAATTTTATTCTGTAGAATAAATTTGACACATGTCAAAATTAATTATTTTATAGGGAACGCAGAAATTTATAGAAACCGAAAAGGATGGTTTTCTGTGAATTGCCAAATGGTATGTTCAGCAAATCTAAAAATAACGGATTTTGTTACTAGATGGCCTGGTTCCGCACACGACAGCAACATATTTAACAATTCATTAATAAGAGCTAGGCTTGAAAACAGAGAATTTGGTAATTGCTATTTGTTAGGGGATAGTGGATACCCTTGTAAAAATTACTTATTAACACCTGTACAAAACCCAACTACTCGAAGCTAACCTAAATACAATGTGTCATATAACAGTTTCATTTGAATACGATTCCGGGGACCTATTTGTGAAACTGCATTAAATTCTTTACAAATCTCATCCCATGCACTATTTTTGCTTTTGACGCTTGCTACGTCTGTCTGTTTGTTTTCAATAATACTAATATATTTTTTTTATCTCTAACATGTTCGCTTTATCTATTTAAGTATAATTCTTTCGCCATTCTCTCTTTTTTCCATTTTTAATGAGAACTGACACTTTATGACACTTTATTTTGACGTTTGAATAATAATAAACGATGTCTCTGTCGGTAAATCACTAGAATAAAATATTTACTCTGCAAGTACTTATTTTACTCTGCAACTTATTTCATAAAACAGACATTTTTATTTACTCATCGATTAAATTTACTTTCAAAGTAATAACTCAGCAAGTTATTCGATGTTTATAAAACTGGGCATAACAATAATAATGTATTTATAATTAAATCAATTTGTAATATTAATTATATTATTAACAATATTAATTAAATTAATATTGAAACTTCAAAACAGACAAACTAGCACACATACACAGTATTGACATCAAGTTCTCGTAACAATTTTCAGGATATGATGAATATTGGCAGCTATTGAGAGCTGAAAACTGAAATTGTAAATGAATTATTCTTTATTGAGCCTCAGGCAGTTAATTTCAACTGAACTAGTCGCTAAGGAAAGCAAAACGAAATTAAATAAACCAAAGCTGAGTCGATGAGAAACTAGGGCATAGAGCTTTAAAACTAACGAAAATAAATATATCCGTATTATCGCGCTTTTTGTTTTTAGCTATTACGAGCTCAGAGTTACTACGTTTTGTTGATTTCCAAAGGCATGTCATATGGTAACTTATAAATCAAATAACACTATTAAATCATTATTAGGTAACCCTAAAGATAAAATAAATAAATATACCTTAACTTTAACAATAATTTAAAAAAAAAACGATACACGTTTACACGTATTTCGAGAACTACATATTATGTTCTCATCATCAGTAGAAACTACTACTAATAATAATAATAATAATAATAATAATAATAATAATAATAATAATATTATTATTATTATTATTATTATTATTATTATTATCTTTGAGTGCCTGATCGCGAACCTGGGGGAACCGGGTTCGATCCCGACAGACGCCAAATATTTCCAATTTTAAATGGCACAAAAGTGACCCCTGTGGTGCACTCTCCACGCCAGCTATGAGTGCCCGTGAGGTGACGCCTGGTAAGCGCCCACACGGTAAAATATATCGTCATCATTACCGATGTCTACATGTGTTGTAGATACTGGCACACCAAGAAATGGGTGATATGCCGTGATGATATATTTATTTATAATCATTTTTCTTCAGAAACTATCTTCGGCCTTGTTGGAGGAAAGGTGTTATTTTTTAAAAATGTTTATAATTAAAACCATATTTTATTGATTTCTGAAAGTTTCGGGACTCAATAGCTCCCATCTTCAGCTTTTTGGTTACATGCTATTGGAAATCTATTATAGGGATATTCTACTCACACGCTTCCAATTTGGAAACGAAGCTACGAAATAAATTTCAAAAAGACCTGTTTTGTTTTTTTGATAATGTTTTTTTCCCAATGGAAAAAAATCTGTTGTGACCAGCACAAGACCTCTCTCCGTTTCCATATTAGGCTATATAAGTATTGTATTGCACTTCGCTTTCGAACCGTCGTTTATGTCAAATGCTCTGTCATGTCAAATTCAAGAGCTTATAGTTAATTTATTGACTTATTGTGAAAATGAAAAAATAGATTAGTGGGCTCTTACTTTCACTGAATTGTATATATTGAGGTAATATTTCGTTCTATTTGTTAGTAATAATATGAAAATTAAATATATATGTACAGCGTGTGGCAAACGCTATACGCAATATACAGAAACAGTGAGAAATATACTACAAGAATGAAGTATTTATAACAGCGTAAGCAGTATCGTTTAGAATATTTTAAATAAAATTGGATTTCGTTGGAAAAAAATGATACCAGACGTGTTATCTTATTAAGAAAGATTTGGATTTATGAAGGCAACCCACAGATCATATTTTAATCCGTTTTACGTGCTCTTGTAAACTTTTTAACATATGACGTCATTGTTTCTACTGATATTGTATTTATGACGTAAACCGCTTGATTCGCTGGATGGCCCATATTTGCATATTTCAAGTTTGTTTAATATTTTTCACAACTTTTTTTGGCAATTTTAAAATGAATTATTATGTATTTATTATGTCCAGTGGCAACTAAATTGCACCTTATAAATTTGGAGCATAAATTTTTTCTCTAAACTTTTGTTACAAACGATATTTAAGCCAGCATGAAATTGTGCTAAAATGGTGTAATAATGTTATATTATGAAAACTAATATAACTTTAATTTTAATTTAAAACATTAAAGTGAAGACAAAGTTTGTTAAGAAAACGACCTTAAGATATTTAAAGAAAATTCTCGAAAGTACACCGAGTTAGTTTTTAATGACCTCTTTGTACTTTGCTCCAAAGTCTTTTTACTTAATTTAATATTTATAAAAGGCATAAAGGCTTCAACCCCTTCTTCTTCTTCCAAAGTTCAGCTCAATATTCTATTGCGGATTTACCATTCATAGAGAACAAAGGGTACGTCGAATAGAAAGCGATTTATTTTAATAAGAATGAGGATAATGAAATGAAATGAGATTTTGGTATAGCTTCCGAGTTAATTATTTTCTTATGATTTATATGTCTAATGAATGAACTTTTTTTACTTAACTTTTCAATAATGAAAATTAAATTAATGGAGTTAGTTTAATAAACGAAAATGATAATTAACTGCTTTTCTTCAAATAAGGGAATTTCCGATTGGCCAATTATAACTAAAATCTAATAATTATAATTTTTCGAGTAGTAGTATTGGAGTTATCGTCCGAGAAATTTTTGTCACACACACACACAAACACACACACACACACGGACACAGACACACATACAGATATAATGGGTTATTTGCTTGGTACTGAAAATCCGATTTCTATCACAATATACCTTATGTTATGTTGAAAACATATATAAAAATATAAATTTTATTTAAAAAAAATTATTTGTTTTTAAGTAAATTAAGAAAAAAAATTTTCTGTTACGTCATTATATTCAACTCGAGAAGGAAACCATGTTTAAAAACATAATGTATAGATGGCACGGAGTGCGAGAAAGTTTTAATTTGAATTTGACATTTTTCTCTCTCTGGGCTCTCAAATATATTAATTACTTCACAAATAAACAAATAGATAGTAACATATAATTTAAAATATCGATACCAAAAAGACAAACTAAAATACTAACCTCCAAACTTTTGTTGAAACGTCAAACAGGAGATCTACATTACCCATACAAACAAACGTTATGGCTTTCCAACCACTCATTGGTGCGGCGTAATTCTACGTCATACATGGCGGTAATTCAAATAATCAAATTTCATTATTTTTTTTCTGGCTAATTAATAAAAATTTTGTCAACAGAAAAAATATGGGTAGCAAGTTTTTACCTGCTCTTCAAAAATATGAAATAAAAAAAGGTATGCAAGTAGCCCATTGTAAAACTAGTAAAATCGTATATTAGGGACCCTAAAACGTGCTTATTCATTAAAAACTTACCACTGATTATTTGACCAAAAACAATATCTTCCTTAGCTAAAGGTGACGGAAGGTAAAAAGTGTACATTTTTTAACAAACAAAAAATATATTTCTATTACAAAAATCTGTGAATAAAAGCAGCTTGGAAGGATATGAAAAACTAGAAATAACTGAAAATATAGTAACTTTATTCTGTATATATTGACATTGGTCACGAGTATTAAATATTAAAACTATCTAAAGCTATCCTCCATCCGTCTTATTTTCCGTTGGCGATGGTGTTCTGTCAATATATTCCAACTGTTGTAACGCCATTACATCAGAACTTGCCGTTTCATTCGCCTTACTACACATACCACACAAGCTATACTGCTTCGTGCTTGTCCGTTGCCCTTCGGCTCCATTCGCTCCCCCTCCACATCCGTCTCCCATCACCGATTGGCTATCATTTACCCCTTCTCTTGCCTTGCTGCACATCCCACACAAGCTATACTGCTTCGTGTTGGTTCGGGTGGTTTCGGTGCTAATCGAGTGGTTTCGGCATTTTTCGGAAGAAGTCGGGTGGTGTTCGCTAGTAGAGTTAGTAGTTTTGCTGCATATTCCGCAGAGGGAGTATTGGTTCGTGTTGGTCCGTGTGAGGTCGGTGGTGGTCGGTTGGTTTCGGAATGATTCGGATGAAGTCGGTTGGTGGTCCATGCTGGTGAAGTGGGATTGGTCGTGAAATGTAGTGGATTCGCAACTGCGGAGTTTTTTCAGCCGAGGGGAGTTATCTAATCTGAAACAGAGACAATTTTCTCAAAGTTGGTGAAAGAATTTAGCGGTAACCTAATGCACAGAACTCAATTTGACAAAACTCGGAAGGTTATATTCATTTTATAGGAATTTAAACCTACTTTTTTTCAGACAAAATCACTATAAATATTGCTTTCCACGCCCTAATTTTTGTGAAATAAAATTCTTGAGGGGTGGGTATTTTAGACTTTAGCTTTATATATTTCTAATAAAGAATTAGAAAACATTCGCTATATTTCATAAGATTTCGGCATCTGAATCAACCTTTCGGTCATCAGATTTTATTTTTCATATAATGGATGATAAAACACAGGTAGACGCAGTGTACACCGATTTTAGTAAGGCGTTTGACCGAATTAATCATTCTATTCTTATTTCTAAATTAGAGATGTACAGTGTACACGGTCAGTTTTTACAGTGATGCAAATCATATCTTACTGACAGACAACAATGTGTAGCCATTAATGGACACACATCGGAGTACTTCTCTGTTACTTCTGGTGTACCACAGGGATCACATCTCGGGCCTCTCCTTTTCCTAATATTCATTAATGATATTAAGAATTGCTTTGCTAACTCTAAATTTATTATGTATGCTGTCGATCTTAAAGTATACAAATCTGTCAAAACGACATCTGACTCTTCAGCCATTCAGAAAGATCTTGACAACCTATGTTCTTACCTTAAAATGAATGATTTATCTCTCAATTTTGGTAAGTGCTCATGCATTACTTTTTCTCGTAACAGAATTGTACATATGTTTAATTATTTCATTGACGGTAACAACATTAGTCGTGTCTCCCATATTAAAGACCTTGGTGTCATTTTAGATAGTAAGCTATTGTTTGACTTACATGTTGATTATATTGTTAAAAAAGCTTTTAAAATGCTTGGCTTCATTTCTAGAATTAGTTCGAGTACAAGACTTTTTTATTTCTTTATTACTCTCTTGTCCGATCGCAATTAGAATTCTCTACTATTTGTTGGTCACCGTGCTACAATGTATATATAAACAGAATCGAGAGTATCCAAAGAAAATTTATTTCTATATTTAATTATAGATATCCACGTAATTCGATCATGTTAATCTCTTTGCAAAAAAGGCGAATACTTTTAGATTTGTCCTTTCTATTTAGAGTATTAAATAACTATATTGACAGCCCTGTACTTTTAAATAAAATAACGGATTCCTTCTCATTCTAGTCGATCTTCTGATCTCTTCTTTGTTAAACATTGTAGGACAAACTCTGCCATGAATTCACCACTAGTTAGATTAGTATATGCTTAGAATAATTTAGCTTCTGTACCTAATGTACCAGATATTTTTTGCTGTAGTTTACGTAGATTTAAATCTTTTGCTAAATATTATCTCCAAAACTTGTATATTAACTAATACCTTCCTATTTTATTTTGATTTTCACACCAATTTTTATGTAAAACTTTGTTATGTAAGTGTTTACTGTATATACTCGCCTCAACGTTGTAATATGTAATGTTTAATGTTGTTAGTGCTACACTGTAATTGGGACTTGTCCTGTTGTGTAGCCCTTGTTGGTAAAAATAAAAAAATAAAATAAAATCATCAGATGCTGGTCGTGCCCAGTTAGTAACCATATACTTTGTTTTTTTACTTATTTATTTTTGTTTCTCTCTTACCTATGTTGGACATTATCCCCGGAATTGAGTCTAGGACAGCTTCTAGCCAATTGTTTGCCATCTTCTGGATGACCTTGATGTCCATGATCCTGTAATCCAGAATCTTGTTTGTTTCCCAAGGGATCCGAGGCATCCATCGCTAATAAAAGTTCCTGTTCCCAAGCTTGTTCTTTGCGTTCCCTTTCTCTTCGTTCGAGTTCTTGGTACCGGTTGTAGATTCGGAATTCTGGGATTAGACCTCGAGATTCTAGCGGAGAATCGCAAGTCTAGACATAAAAGATTTATAGATAATTAATGAGGATAGTTGAGGAACACACATGATTTAATCGAGAGAGGGTAGAACAAGTAGGTTCTTTCCAATATTTAGGACGGTTAGGAACTTGTAATGGCAACTGAAAGAAAGAAATTAGGAGCAGAATTGCTCAGGGAAAGGCAGTAAAATACAAGAACTATTAACAGCAACTTCGGCCAATGAACTTGTTGATATTTTCAAAAGAGAAATAAATAGTACACCTCTAGAAACATGGAAAACTGTATTGAAAGTTGTTCTTTTCGAATGCAAAAATGTATTGATTGTAACGGAGAATATATATAAAAAATTTTAAAAAAATTTCAGTAGTAATATAACAAGAGAGTGAAAATATAATTTGACAGATTTTTCGAAAACTTGTTGCCAGGCAATAGTCATGAAAGCCCGTAGGGTATAAACGAAGTTAGACTTTAAAGTTGGGGAGAGTGCTTAAGTGCCAACGGCAGATCCAGGTGATATTCTGAAGGGGGCGATTTTTTGAAAGTTTTCAATATCAAACGTATTTTAATGCAAAGTAAGATAATACAGAGTTCTTTACATTGAAGCAAATTTAACAAATTGTTAAAAAATTTAAATCAGAGGTCAGAAACTTACAGTCGCTGATAAGTAGAGTTCGGAACGAATTGAAATAGGAAAACACCTGATTAACAGAAAAGCGTACATTGCTATAAGTAAAGAGACAATTTATCATTCTGTGCCGATGCTTCGTATTAAGATGAAAATAATCATTTTTAAAATATACAGAAATTTTGTTTGGGGGCGCTAATTCAAAGTACCCTCTAACTACGCTTATACCGTAGGGCTGAGTGGCTATTGCCAAATGGCAACAAGTTTGAAAAAGAAACTGGAGAATTATTTCCTAATTTATCGAACTCTCGAATTATTACCCCGATTATGGTCTTCTCTTTAAGAATTATAGAATTTAAGCTTAAAGAGTAGCCTTAAAGAGATTCTTAAATAATTTAACGAATTCTGATTACGGTCATTTAAATTTAATTTCTTAAATTCGAAATGTCATTTTATAGAGCAGCTAACTTCATTTATGTTATGTAGCTGTCATAGTGACATATAGGTTAGAAAATAAAACATATTTATCACATCGAAATATGGAAAATTTTCACCGTAGTTCATTGTAAATAAAATATATCACGTATTCACTTTAATATACTAGTTAATAAATAATAAAAAACCTGTAAGGCATGTTAATATCATACTGAACAATATGAAGTGTTATAAGAGTTATGGAAAGTGTTACTGGGTGGTAGCATGAAGCATGAACAAGAACAATGATTAAGGGTGATTAGCTAGGAAATGACTAACAATGTTTTAGCGCTATAAATCTTTATGGATTATTTTAGAAAAAAATACTTCAAATAGCAGTTACAGAAAAATTAATTGTCCGTAACTTTTATTTGAAGTATTTTTCTTTAAAATAATCCATAAACGATTGACAGCGCTAAAACACTGCTACTCATCTGCTAATCATCAGAAATGGAAAGAATTAGCTATGAAATTAAATTATAACTTTGTTTAAACGAAAGTCTTTAATAAATTTATTTTCGGGAAATTCGATAAGATTCGTAGTATCCCTTAAGATTCTTCTTTCTATTCTCATTTCATTCCTACATAAGAAAAAAATTTAATCCAACTTGTATGTATAAGAAAATGTATTTTTTACCCTTCATCATCTTCATTTAACAATAAAACAACAAAAATTGGAATATTGTCCATATTTCGCTTGGTTTTGATTAAAAAAAAAAATTAAATTGAATTTTATAGCGAGGTTTTTCTCACTGTAAAATTTATAGAAATATTTAGTAACTAAATATTTAAAGCAATGACCATAATTGTTTTCAAACTTTAACTCTTAAATTCTAAAGAGTTAAAGCGTAAATATTTAAAGTTATGCCCATAATTGTTTTCAACTTTAATTCTTAAATTTTAAAGTGTTAAAGCGCTATAGTGCTATAATGCATGACCATAATCGAGGCATATGTTTAATTAGATTATTTTTTGATCTACAAATTTGTTTCAAACAACGGAAAGCCACTATCTTGCTATTGTGTCGCCATCTACTGTCGTTATTAACTAGCTTCATTCATTTACATGGTACAGTTGGCAAGTCTGTTTTGACAACTAGAATATAACTTTGACAGGGCAAAGAAATATAAATAAACGTCTTCATATCGAGTGATTACTAATTACAGTGTTTCCAGAAAAGGTTTCTATAATTTTTTGATTTATTTCATGATCATGTGTTGATCACTATCTGACAAAACAAAAGCTACAGAGATTATTCCAAGGAATAATCTCTAGAGCTTTATTCTCACTATAATAATGGCCGGATTGGTTAAAACGCTGATACGTGACAGGCAATGAAACATTTCATTGATTTTAAGAAATGTCAAAAAATAATCAGATTAAAATACTGTGTTTTGCAATATTAAGACGATCCTATAGCAGTCCTCAAAATGATGTAAAACATGAGATTCGCGCGAAACGCTACAGCCCGCACTATTGAACTATTCATTACAAACTATACATATTATGACAGAAGAAAGTATGATGAAGTATGACAAATTAACCGTACACTTTTTGAAAAATTTTTTAGTGGCCAAGTTATGACTACTTGAAAAACAGCTGTTTTTGATAGCAGATATCATCAGGCCTTTGAAAAATTTCGAAATTTCATTTAGCACATATTGTTTATTGGTTTTAAGTTAATAACATACTAAAAATTTATGCTTAAAATCCTAGAAATGGAGGCTGAGGAGGTTCGCGCGATAAACTCTATTTTCTAGAATTCTTATTAATTTGCGCTCATAGTTCAGTAGTACAGTCTTAGCTAAGCGCTACCTTCTACCTTCACTTCGATAAGCTTCTCTACCTCAGATATACAGTAGGGGACGTTTAAATTTTGCATTTCCTGGACTGTAGTTAAATCATCTGCATATTTTTGAGCACAGCAATTGCCCCCTTGCAACAGGATCATCTTAAGCTCGAAATTAAGAAAAGAGTACACGTATTTTACATGATAATATCAAAATGACTTACAGCCTCATTGTTAGGGGGTGCCTGAACTTCTCTTATAGAGCGTTGTTTGGCTAGACGTTTCTTCTTTTTATGAAGAGGTTTCGTTTCTATAATCATCTCTTCTAATTCGAATGTTGGATCACAGTTGAGATGGTCTCTCTGTAAACAAAAATGAAACAGATGCTGGTAAATAACGCAACAAAATATACGATATTGTTTTACAAAATACTAAAGAGGTGGGCATCACAGATCAACGAACATAATATTATATCCTAACGTAAGAATTAAGCATGAAAAAGCTTTCGGTAACAAGAACGCGGTATTTCGCCGGAGTATTATAAAATATATGTAACTTACTGGTGGAGTGAATTTGGGCTTGTATCCCTTCTTCAACACTTTGTCCCAGTCGATGTGTTGCAGACAACGAACCTTCTTTATTTCTTGCAGAGTTGATACTCGTCCTCCTGGACTTATATTTAATAACTGTAACAAAGTCGATAGTTGTACACTTGTATAAGAGTTACTCTGAAATTATTGAAATATAGTTAATCCATTGACTTTAGTCAAGATCGAATTATACAATTTCATCAGCGAATAACAAAATTTCACAAAAAAAATTGTGAAAAAATGTTTTAGAAATAGCTATAAAAACAGTTTCTAATGTAGAAAAATTCATAATTTACAAAGCATTCAAAAAAATAACTTAGATAATAAATCAATAATAAGGGCGCTAGATGCAAGCCTTGAGGTACACCAGAAGTAACGTGAATTAATCGAGGTTTTAAGCCATTGTAGAAAAATAAATGAGAGCGATTTTTTGTATTATTCTATGTATTTTGTACAAATCCCATACCAAAAGTCCCTTGAAAAGATTCTATATATCTAACAAAATTGTAACACAAACATATACTATTTTCTACTAATTCCATACCGAAAGTTACTTGGAAAAGATTCTATAAATCCAATAAAATTACACAATGTACACTATGTAAATTGCAATTGACACTAACATTTGTCAATTAAATTTTTTCCGGCTTCCCTGTAAATTTGGCAACATTGCAGGGTATGTCATATTAATTTTCCATTTTCCCTTCATCCACTGTTAAACTTTCAAGATAATTAGGCAAACCATTCGGCAGTAGCCTTTGATTGAAGCTAATTACTAAAATTCGCTACAGAAATGTACAAATTGTTGAAGAATGTTTATGGTGATGAGGGTCTATCTAGTACTCAAGTTTTCGAGCAGTTTAGAAGATTTAAACAAGGAAGAAAAGAGATCGGAGACGATTAGAGCCTTGGCCGTGCACTGACATTGTTTTTTTCGAAATGCGAGTGATTGTTCACATGGATTGGGTGCCTGAGGGGCATATCGTTAACCAAGCATATTACAAGAAGGTTTTGATAACCCGTCATGCACGGGTGAGAAGAAATATGGCTGAAATATAATGGATTCTTCATGAAGACAACGCGCCGGAACAAATCGCCCTGTCCGGCAAGACATTTTTGACGAAATACAAAATCACCGTGTTGGTACATCAACCGTACTCGCTTGACCTAGTGCCATGTGACTTGCTTTTATTCTCAAATTGTAATTCTGCGTTAAAAGGAACCAAATTCGGGGCCGAGATGTAGTTTTAGAAAAACGGCACAGCTTATGAAGAACCTAACAAAAAAGGCCTGCAGGGGAGGAGAGTACATTGAAGGTGGCAATATTGTCAATGTTCTAAGATCAATCTTGTTATTTAATTGCCACACCTCGTATAATCAAACCGTATAGACAATAAGATATTCTTTCATATTGATAATCACATATTTGATATTTAACTGCGTTTTTTCAAGAAAAACTGTTAATATCTTCAAATAAAAGAATTTCCGGTTGTCCAATTATAACCAAAATCTAATCAGCTCTTCATATGGATGTAAAGAAGTGGAATACGAAAGAATTATAATTTTTAGAATTGTATTATTGGAGTTATCGTCGGAGAAATTTTTATCACACACACATACAGAAATCATCGTAAAACTAGTAAAATTGTGTTCTAGGGACTCTAAAACGTGCTTATTCATAAACAACTCACCACCGATTTTTTTGACCAAAGACAATACTTTCCTTACCTAAAGGTGGTGGAAGGTAAAAAGAAATGTTGTCATTGGTTATTCTTGTCACACCACAAATATAATCGCACGTTTAAACTTTAATATTTCAAACAATTTGTTTAAATATAGCATACATATGGTATGTACATTGTTTTTTTTTGCCATAATTCAAATACTTTGTATACATAGCTAGCTCTGTATTCTAAATTTTACATTCTACGTTGTTCGAGTATATGTATTGTTATCAGTTTAACACATACCCGTATTGTACATTCCAACGGTCGTGGATTTATCAGTTCCATGTCACTGCATTTTAAACATTACATAACATACATAGCACCAACATTGCATATGTAAACAACGTACAACGTTAACATATTTGCGTTGTCAGGACTAAACGGAAACAAAATGCAGCTATTGTAGGTTGTACTTGTATTTTATACAGTTTATGTACTGACATACGAGATAAGTTCTAAAAGTTTTCAGATTGGCTTACAAAATTCGCGCCAATTTTAACATGTCATATGTGAGAAATAGCGCCATCTATGGGGAGGTTAAATGTATCGTTTTCAACTATCATCTATTGCATACAAACCATATATAACATAGTTATTAAAAATCTGTTGTGGTCAACACAAGACCTCTCGCCACTTCCATATGTTATATAAGTACATATCATGTTTACCATTTGTGGTAAACACATAAAAATTCTAATTACATTATTAATATATTTTTCATTTATTCTATAAATAAGTTTTCTCTCTTATAATGTTCAAGATTCTTTAAATTCATTGACGAGATTGGCGGTATTTCTGATGCTTATAATATACGTATATAATTTTAGATATTTAATGAAAAATAAAATAAAAAATATTAAATCTACTTCCAATTTTAAATAGCACAAAAGTGACCTATGTGGTGCACTCTCCACACCAGCTATGAGTGCCCGCGAGGTGACGCCTGGCAAGCGCCCACACGGTAAAATATATCATCATTACCGATGTCTACATGTGTTGTAGATTCTGGCACACCCAGAAATGGGTAATATGCCGTGATGATATATTTATGGGGTCCCGTGGCCGCGTGCCTGAGTGTCTGGTCGCGAACCTGGGGGAACCGGGTTTGATCCCGACAGACGCCAAATATTTCCAATTTTAAATGACACAAAAGTGACCCCTGTGGTGCACTCTCCACACCAGCTATGATTGCCCGTGAGGTGACGCCTGGTAAGCGCCTACACAGTAAAATATATCGTCTTCATTACCGATATATCTACATGTGTTGTAGATACTGGCACACCCAGAAATGGGTAATATGCCGTAATGATATATATATATATATATATACAGTAGAGTCGCGATTTAGTGAATACTCTATTGAGTGAACTACCCGATAGAGTGAACACTCAAATTTTATTATTGCGTCGCGATATTGTGAACAGCAGTAAACCCCGATACAGTAAACTGGTATTTCCGTTTCATATTAGTCCAGGGATGCCCCTAAATATCTGGTTTCATATTGCCGATTGTACATTCACATCATCGGTAAGTTACGTAGTATTACATCCATATTTCAGTGGTAAATTTCGACACAGAGAGACGTTAATTTTTATTTTCCAATTTTTTCGATCAAGATGTCAAAAAAACGAAAATGTTTGAGTTTAAAAGAGAAAAATGAAGTGCTAAAATGTTTGAGTAAAGGAGAATGTGTGACCGTGGTTGCTAAAAGGTATGGAATAGCAAAGTCTACAGTGTGCGCAATAAAAAAGAAAAAAGTTATGATTTTGAAGAGAATTACACAAAATTTGAAGGGTTCAGGAAAAACATGCTAAACGTAGAAGACAAATTAATTTCAACAAGTCAAGCTTTAAAATCTATAAGTAAATGAAGTTGTCCAATGGGCTGAGGAAAACGGAGATGAAGTAGAATATTGCAGTTTGCTCGTATTACATAATTTGAGACAAAGATTAGTACAAATTAACTTGAACAAAAAGCGCAAGCAATCCAAAATAACTTCATTTTTCTTGCCTAAATAACCCTTTATATAAATACATATTCTCTTATTCCATATAATGTATTAAGTACTATATACGTACTATATAACTCTGTTGATTTAGCTAAAATAAATGTTTTTTTCCTGTATAAAAGTCATCTAAACAAGAACCCCGAAAAAGTAAACACCCCTAAATAGTGAACTGGCTTGGCCGTAATTAGTTCACTAAATCGAGACTCTACTGTATATATATACCGTGAGTATTTTTTAACGTGAAACATTGGGTTTGTATATCCATGGTTACGACTTGATATTTGATTGACAGCAATGTATTTGCCCGTTCCATTTAAAATGAAACATAGGGAACGAATCTGACAGAAGAATTATATTTGAATATTGTAAGAAATTTGGCGGAATCAGAAAACCACTCGAGAACACTAAACATATTTCGGGCACAAGGTGCACACAGTATTTTTTCTACATCTAAATTTAATTTTTAGAAAATAGGTATAATTATTTAAACAAAATTAACCTCTAATGACATCTTGTCAATATGACAGATAACCGTTGAATTTTCCTATAAGTTATAATTTGACATTTGATTGACAGCAATGTATTTGTCTGTCTCATTTAAAATGACACATGGGAAATGAATTTGACAGAAGTATTATATTTAAATATATTTTTTCTACAACTAATTTTAATTTAGAATGCAGGTATAATTATTTAAACAAAATTAACCTCTTTGACGTCTTATCAAATGTCAAATTCGTTCCCTATGTTTCATTTTAAATGGAACGGGCAAATACATTGCTGTCAATCAAATGTCAAGTCGTAACTATGGACATTGATTATATATACTATCGTTATATATATTATATATATTATCAATATATAAAATCAATGCTATGGATATGATAAACCCAATGTTTCACGTTAAAAACTACTCACGGTATATAATATATATTATTTCTCAGAAAAAGCTTTCAGTAATGTAAATAGATTTTTGACACTGACATATATCTGTGAATTAAAAATATTTTAATTTTTCAACTGGTTTCCATGGAGTTATTTGGGCTGTGAGATTCACTGCAAAGGATTAATTTATATATTTATATTTCTCTATCTCTAAATCTATAGAAGATATAATAAAAAATATTCAATGTATCGGATAGACAATTTTATATTCTTTAAAATTTGTTATAATATAAATTTGCAAAACGTAGTATTTAGAAGATTTTTTGAGAAACTACTACTTCCGGTTGTCTAATTGTTACAAAACCTTTTTAATTCTTCCCATTAATGTCAGATTAAGGAATATGTAGTTAAATTGGTCTTTAGTCTTATATATCTAATTTGAGAAACAGTCCCTCCAACATCCACACACACACATACACACACACACAGACATCTCTGTAAAAATGTTAAAAATCGAATTTTAGCCACCTTAAAACGTGCTTATTTACTAAATCTCGATATGCGATTTATAGCATGAATCCAATACCTCTCTTAGCGACAGGTAAAAAAATTTAACCTTAGATTAGGTCCTCTGATAAAGTGTTAACTTTTCTATTAAAAAAAAGTGTCTAAAAATGTTTATTTTTCATTACAAATAAAAACAATAGAAACAAATGCTACAGGCAACAATTAAATAAAATTGTTATTGAAATATGTATGTGAAATGTGGAACTCATTTCCATACTTTAAAAAAATAAACGACAAAAAGTACACAAAACATTGTTATTTTTCAACTCAATTTCATACGATACCTACTTCAATTTACCTCTCAATGGTTTTATTACTGTTACATGATTCACATAATAAAAAAATGTCTACATCCAGTGTTGCTATACAATACTATTTTAATGGACTTGTAAAATGCGCTATTTTTAGAGTTTTTTGCTGTTATAACCGTTAGTGATCATACATTTGTACCGAGTATGTACTCCATGTAATATTGTGTTACAATGTATACAGACTACCTATCCATGTGAATGTATCGATAGTAGTTGGTCATAGCTTTTACGCCGTGTATTAGATATCGTACTCGTTTAAAAATGTATGTAGGTGTGTGACAACTCCTTATTTTTTGTTTACATATTGATGTTGGAGGTTAGTAGGTCGATATTGTAACTTTATACGCAGCTCTTCTACGATATATCTACACACCGATTTTTCGTACTTGACCGTTACGTCATAGTTTGATGTTCGTATACGAGGGTCACTCCAAAATTATTGAGATGCTGGGAAACAGTTCACTTTGGAAAATTTTTGGTGCACAAATATCAAACTACAATTTATTTAAAATATCTGTCCAATAATAATATCTGGTTGAAGTGATTTATTGTGGTGGAATTCGAAGTGGGAATAAACTGCAACATGAAGTTAGGAAGATTTACTACGATTTTAAAATTGGATTACGTGAAAAACAGTGCGAGGAACGTCTACGATTGGCATTTGGAGATGAAGCTCCATCTCGAGCAACTATATTTCGCTGGTTTTCAGAATTCAAAAGAGGCCGCAATTTCTTGAGTGATGAGAAACACTCAGGGAGACCTTGTACAGCGGTAGTGGCAGAAAATGTAGCTGCCATCAGACAAATGATAAAGGATGACAATCGTGTCACCTATCAAACGATGGAAGATGGAAGATGCCCTTGGCATTGGATCCGCAGCAATAGCAAAAATTTTGCATGAAGAACTTCGTATTAGAAAAATTGTTTTTCGTTGGGTGCCACACAACTTAACGGAAGAACAAAACGCCAAGCGTGTTACAATTAGTCGCGCCACTTTAAAATTGTTAAATAATGGCGGTCATCGTATTCTTTCTAAAATTGTAACTGGCGATGAAACTTACATACCCTTTTATGATGTCCCAACGCGTCAAGAAAGTAGGGTATGGGTGTTTGAAGATGACCCAACACCAGTTTCCGTGAAAAAACAACGTGCACTTAAAAAAGTTATGTACGCTGTATTTTTCAGAAGTACAGGTCTTGTGAAAGCAATTAGGTTAGAGGTACAGAAGACTGTTACTGCCAATTGGTACACACAAAAATGTCTACCTGAAGTTCTTCGCAGTGTGAAAATTAAGGGTTTAATGCTTCACCATAATAAAGCGTCCTTCCATACTTCTTTGACAACTGTTAATTTTTTGAAAGAAAATGATATTAAAGTCATTGAGCATCCACCGTATTCTCCTGATCTTGCAATGTGTGACTTCTGGTTATTTTTTAATTGGAAAAAACATTTACGTGGTCGTCATTTTACGTCAGAAGAGGAGATTAATAACACCGTAATGGAGTATTTTAATACGATTCCAGAAAATGAATGGCTCAAAGCTTTCCATCTCTGGAAAATTCGATTACAAAAGTGTATTGAAGCAGGGGGGGGGGACTAGTTTGAACACCAGTAAAACTATATGCTTCTCCTTCAAATAATATTTCTGTATCTCAATAATTTTGGCGTGACCTTCGTATTGGATATACGTATCGTATGTTTATCTCTGTCTTACTTATGGTTTCCTACATTCTGTCTTCGATACGTATATCTAATATACGAACATCAAACTATAACGTAACGGTCAAGTGTGAAAAATCGGTGTGTATATAAAGTCATACAATAGTTTTAATGTATTTTAGGAAAAATAGCAGTCTAAAACGCAATATATTTAATTTTCTTTTAATCCAAAATGAAACGCAGTATATTACGTTATTATAAATATAAAATAAACAAACAATGTACTTAATTTATTTATATTATGGGCTAAACATTGAAAGTATTCACAATTTCTTGACAAAAAAGTCTCCGCACGATAACCAAAACATTTACAGTTCGATTCTCAAAAAAAGTTTAAGCTAATCCTCATTTTTGGATTAGCTAATTCTACTTTAATTTTGACTGTTTATATCTTAAAATATAGTCTAATCTATTCCTAGAATCTACCTTATTTGATAATATTAAGAAGATTAAATTTTAAATACCGGAATGGAAAAGAATTCACTAATCCAAAAATGAGGATTAGCTTAAACTTTTTTGTGAATAATAAACCATTTATTTATGTTTCATAAAGAAATATAATATTTGGAGGGTTTTCCTTTGGTTTTTCCACCAGTAACTAAGCGATGAGTTATTGAATCTACCAAATTTTTGGACACTGATGGCATTATATTCTGCCATTTTTCTTGTAATTAATTTTAAATTCTTTTTTGGTTTATATTCTTATTTATTTTAAGAATTTTCCGCACTTTCTCAATCTGGTTAAAGTCCGGAGACTATGGGGGATGGTTAAGCATATTTTTATTATTATACAGTAGACATACTCTTACAGACGCGGGTTATTTGTCGAATTTTTCCGATGCATGAAATTAAAATTATCTGTTAAGGCAATATTTTTCGGCACTTTGTTTCAAATTTGCTTTTAAAATATCGAGGAAGCCATTAACCTAATTAACTATTATTATTGCTAAACAAATCTGAAACATCATTCCTTACCTTGCTTAGCAAATCCACTATCTCATGCCCCCAAATACTAGGGTAATCCACCCCGTTCTGGAACATCGTCCTTACATCCTGTATGCTCGTGTTACTGTGGATGTCAAATGGGCGTCTTCCTCGTAGCATTTCGTAGGCGACGACTCCCAACGACCACCAGTCCACCGGGTACGCATATCCAACGCATGCATCCACAGCACAGTCGAAGATTTCTGGGGCTATGTAGGGTTTTGTTCCAGACATGGAGGTCGCCAAGGGGGAAGACTCTAAGAGAGTGGCTATGTTGAAGTCGGTTACGTGGACGTGTCCTGGAAAAGAAAATAGTGTGATTTTTTTCGTACCTTGTACAAATCTCACCGACGAAGAGTATTAAAGAAATATTAAACTTAAGATTTAAGTCGCTGCTTGTTCGTAAGTTCCACCTTAACCCGGCGATAGTATGGTGGGGGTTTCACATACCCCAGTTAAGTTCAACCCGTTTAATACTGCTGCAGTTTAAATGGCACAGCTGTATAAATTCGTATACCTTTAAGTTTGCAATTTATCAGGGAAACATAAATAAAATAAATAAATAAATAAATATATCATCACGGCATATTACCCATTTCTGGGTGTGCCAGTATCTACAACACATGTAGACATCGGTAATGATGACGATATATTTTACCGTGTGGGCGCTTATCAGGCGTCACCTCACGGGCACTCATAGCTGGCGTGGAGAGTGCACCACAGGGGTCACTTTTGTGCCATTTAAAATTGGAAATATTTGGCGTCAGTCGGGATTGAACCCGGTTCCCCCAGGTTCGCGACCAGATACTCAGGCACGCGGCCACGGGAAACATCTGATATATATATATATATATATATATATATATATATATATATATATATATATATATGCAAAAATTCTAATTGACAGATGTTAGTGCCAAGTGCAAAATCAAATATGGCAAGTATAGGATCAGAATGTCGGGAGTACGAGGAAGGCGAAAGAGAAGATGGAAGGACTGTATCGCAGAAGAATTGAGAGAGAAAGAACTGTGTGAAGAAGATGCGTTGGACAGTAATGAGTGAAAGAGAAGATTAAGAAATCTAATAAAATAAAAGAGAGCTGAAGAAGAAAGAAGGAATTGTCAAGTGCAATTTACATAGTATATGTTCATGTTAATATTTTATTGGATTTATAGAATCTTTTCAAATGAACTTTTGGTATGGGATTTGTAAAAAATAGTATGTGTTCGTGTTATAATTTTATTGGATATATAGAATATTTTCCAAGGAACTTTTTTACAGCATTTATCCATTTTTAATTCAATACTTTTATTTCTAAAAATTCACACAGTTGTTCAAATACTCTAAAAATGCGTACACTTACGTAACATTCTCTTTACAATCAAATAATATTACTACCAAGTTTATATCTTTACCCATTTTAGAATTATTGCCTCAAAAGGCAATATACCCCACATTTAGATAAAAACTTCAAAATTTTCAAAAATATAATATTTATGTATCTAGATACTTTTCAATACGCTGATTCCAAATTTTGAAACCGCAGATCGATATCTCGTTTCGTTCTCGAGATATTTAGATTTAAAGTTTTGCTCAAAACTGCCCATTTTTGGGTATTAACCCAAAAATGGGTCGAGATATGAATTTGGCGACATCACCATTCGATTCTACGGACAAAAATACATAAGTATAGCAATTTTCATAATTTTTGTCCAACCGGTTCATTTTTTATGAATAAAAGTTTGAAAATCCCTGAAAATGGCCAAAATCTGAAAAAATCGTAAGGGGTACACCTTAGATTTTTGCTATTTTTGGCCATTTTCAGTTATTTTGCTTTAGAGATTGTATGCGGTGTTCAAAAATTCTGAAAATTGGTGTACTTATGTAATTTTGCCCGTAGAATCGAATAGTGGTGTCGCCAAATTCATATCTCGACCCATTTTTGGGTTAATGCCCAAAAATGGGCAGTTTTGAGCAAAACATTGAATCTAAATATCTCGAGAATGAAAAGAGATATCGACCTGCGGTTTCAAAATTTGGAATCAGCGCATTGAGAAGTACCTAGATACATAAATATTAAATTTTTGAAAATTTTGAAGTTTTTATCTGAATGTAGGGTATATTGACTTTTAGGGCAATAATACAAAAATGGGTAGTGATATAAACTTGGTAGTAATATTATTTGATTGTAAAGAGAATGTTACGTAAGTGTACACATTTTTACAGTATATGAGTGTACCATTATGTATATTCATGTGATAATTTTATTGGATTTATAGAATATTTTCCAAGGAACTTTCTGTATGGAATTTGTAAAATATTGTATTATGTTCGTGTTACAATTTTACTGGATATATAGAATCTTTTCCAATGAACTTTTGGTATGGGATTTGTACAAAACACATAAAATTACTAGGTTTTGTGGTGGCCATAACAGATTTTTTTAAAATTATTTTTATATGATACGACAATTTAATTATCTTAATAGCCCTAAATTATTAAAAATTCCTTTATTCAACTTTTAGCATAACTTTTGTATGAGACCACTTTAAATGCAAGTAGAAAAAATCTGATGTGGCCAGCACATTATCTTCCGTCAATTCTATGTATTTTGTACAAATCCCATACCGAAAGTTCCTTGGAAAAGATTCTATATGTCCAATAAAATTGTATCACGAACATATACACTATGTAAATTGCACACTGACATCTGTCAATTAGAATTTTTTGAATATATCAGTAGTTTTCATGGTTATAGCATAGCTGACTGATTTATGAATGTTAGTCCCTTTATTATTCTTTAACTTTATATTTATTGCATATGAAAAAATGTGTAATCAAACCGTATAGACAATAAAACATTCTTTCATATTTATATTAACAAACATAAAATGTCAAAAAACGATATTTCACTGCATTTTTTTCAAGTAAAACTGATAATAATTTCAAATAAGGGAACTTCCGGTTGACCAATAACCAAAATCTTATCAGCCATTCATATGTATGTAAAGAAGAGGAATATGAAAGAATCATAAATTTGAGAATTGTAGTGTTGGAGTTATCGTTGGAGAAATGCTTGTAATCATTTATACTTTCACCAAAAAATCTTCCTTTTTTAAAATCATGAATATTTGATCTTGTTTTGACAACAGAGAAAAATATCTTGTCTTTGGTTTGAAAAATGTAAAACAAGAAGAATAACTGAATAATGATAGTAAAAAGAAACACTTGAAAGCGGAAATTTTTCGGCTGAATAAATAAAGCTACACGTGTTCATGTATCATGGATGGGGCCTGACTAGAAATGACAGCTGCGCATCGAATAAAACAAGAACACAAACAGGGAAAAGATTTTGTTTCAAATTATTTGAGATTCCCAGGTTTCTTACCTCTCGCTAAGAGAGGATACATGCTAAAAATCGCATATCCAGATTTTAGTGGATAAGCACGTTTTAAGGTCCCTAGAATCCGATTATAACATTTTTCCAATGATGTCTGTGTGTTTGTGCATGTGATCTGTTTAACTACGTATTCCTCAATCTGACGTAAATAGGAAGAGCCGAAAAGGTTTTGATAACAATTGGACAACCGGAAGTAGTAATTTCTTAAAAAAAATCTTCTAAATATTACTTCTTGAAAATTTTTGTTATTACAAATATTGAAGAACATAAAATTTTTCATCTAATACACTTAAATTTTTTATTATATCTTCTATAGATTTAGAGATAAAGAAAATATAATATATAGAATAATCTGTTGCAATAAAACGCACAGTCCAGACTTTACCAAGGAAACCGGTTGTCAAATTCAAATGTTTGTAATTGACAGATAAATGTCATCATCAAAAATCAACAGTTTTACTGACATTACTGAAAGATTTCTCTGGGAAGTACATTTAATATTTCTTATTGAATTATTAAGTAAGTATTTAAAATTGTAGGTAGGTATGTATATTAATAGTAGTACATCCTTAAGAAATACCGCCAATCCCATCAATGAATTGGAACCATCTTGAACATTTTAGAAGAGTAAGGCAAGATTCCTTATAGAATAGATATAATTAGAATTATTTGTGTGTACAAGAAATTGTTAAATTCAATACTTATGTAACACAACGGAAATGGCGAGAGGTATTGTGCAGGACACAATATTTTTTTTAGTTATTGCATAATACTGGTTTACAAAACGATTCCTTCCGCCAACAAACAATATTATAACTAAAGAAAAAACCCCTTAACCTTAACTATAATAATTATATTCTTTTTATCATCAGTAGAAACTACAAAGTAATGATAAAGAACTTAAGATTACTCAGCATGTAAACCATGCCTGAGGTCAAAACAGCTCCGAGGAATAATAATACATAAATTTAAAGATAAATTGATGAACGCGGATCTAGGTCCCATCCCAAATTCTAAATTATATGAGTTAATATAAGATATATAGTTTGTTTAATCTTAGTTACCCAATTAGGTATCCACTCAACTATGACTCCTGTCCCTATATAACCCGTGTTCTCTCCCTTATTCCTCAGAGCTGTTTTGACCTCTGGCATGGTTTACTTGCTGAGTAATCTTAATTTCTCTGTCATTACTTTGTATGTTTTTATCGATGATAAGAACGTAGTTCTCGAAATACGTATATAGTTTTTATAATTATTGTTAAGATTAAGGGTTTTTTTTCTTTAGTTATAACTTTACCTACGCCTCTATTTTAGTTTTTAAACAATATTAACTAGTTTATTTTTTTAAATTGTCTGATTAAAGTCTTCGAATTGCGTGACTTACGATTTTAGCTCATTATGGGTGGTCCATGAATTTTTCACCAAAATCTTTCACTGGTAAATAAATTCATCTAAGACGAAGGAAATAATCGGACATTTTTTTTTTATAAAAGAGAAAAATGTCCTTTCACATTGTGTCAAATCAGATCAAGCAATCCGTGTAAAACAAAAGCCAGAAGCGAAGAGAGCAGTAAACAAAAACAAGAACAGATAGTATTTTGTTTTTCTCACCTTCTTCGTCCAGTAGAATATTGTCGGGTTTGATGTCTCTGAAACAGAAAAAGGCAAGAGTGAAATATTAGGTTTGTGTTTTTGTTCTTTTATTTTGTTCTCTGATGTATTAAGAAGATTACGTTCACATTTCTATGACAGCTTCATATTTTTACTGTACGCGAGATTAGGATTAGGAAACGGAAAAAGTGTACATAACGTATTAACTTCTCTTCCAATAGACTACCTATCTAATTGATTATACAGGTTGTTCGAAAAGTAGAGGTCACAGATTTAAGGGTGGATAATCACCTCAAAATAATTAAAATAGTTCATATAAACCCATATCTAGGGATGCACTGGATTTCGAGCTTTGGCCCGGTCCGGCCCGAAGCCCGCCTCGATTTCGAGTCGATCATCAAGCCGGGCTTAAGATATTTTTTATCGGGCCGAATCGGGCTAATCATTTTCAAAAATTGAGGCGAGTCGGACTTTTGATTTTGGCCCGGCCCGAAAATTCGAGCTTTTCGGGCCAGCCCGAAAAATCTTATAGTTTATTCAATTGCACAGTTTCCTTAATATTTTAATGAAAATGGATGAAGTTAAAAAGGATCAAAATGATTTAATAACAACACAGTTCACATATTAATAAATAAAAATGTATTATTTTACTTCAAGAATTCAAGGTTATTTATTAAAGCATAATAATTATATTGTGATGATATTATTATTTTTATTACTCGTATACTTAAATAAAAGTGATTTTTGTGCCTATCATAATGGTTTCTTGTCCTATTTTTGAGCAAAAACAAAGTTAGATAAAAAATTCTTATGTAAATTAAAATTCTATTTTTTTTATATAAGATTTGTGAAAAAGTTGTAATTTTTATAACAAACTTACACTAGAAGGGTCTCTTTTTTAACTACTTATGTTAACAAATGTTGAAAGTTATAAGAATGTAGAGGTTTTTTATAAGTTTGACACGAAAAAAGTTAAACATTTTGCTTAACATAAAAATCAACAATAGGAATGCCGGATGCACCCAATTTCGAGCTTTGCCCCGGCCCGGCCCGATTTCGAGTCAATTTTCGAGCCGGGCTAGCTAATTTTTTTGTCGAGTCGATCTTCGAGGCGGCCCGGTAATTATTATTTTCGGGCCGAGTCGATCCAAACCTTAAAGCCCGGCCCGGCCCGCCCGAATGCATCTCTACCCATATCCGAAAATGCCTAGTTTTAGAGCTATACCGATTTTAATATTTTATTTCTGTTACACAGGTGTCTCTAAAATAGAGGGACATGGCTTAACCACAGATTCATGAGGCTAAAATAAGACGATTTAACTAAACTTGCTTCTACCGGAAAGTGTACCATTTAGCCAGAATTCTGCTTCAAAGTTCTTCGAAAAAAAATTAATTTTGCTTATAATAACAGAACGCTTTATTCGATTTGGATAAAATTTGGTATGACAGTTCATATCGCTATAAGTCATCTTTTAAGATGAAACTTGTTATTATTAGTGAACCACTAATGTAAGAAACTTAGGTGTTCTAACATTGATTAGACCGTAACTTTTTAATGGCCGCGCCGATAACGTAAAATTATTTTTTTTCAGAAAGATGCATTCAATAGTAAACTTTTCTCTCTCTATGTAATTTGTGATATCTGTTACGGTTCACACAGAAAAAAATAAAATCTGAGTGTCTGCACCGCGAAATTTTTAAAATAAATTTAATCTAGCAGTCTGTCCAAATGCCAAACATTTAATTTTTAATGACAGTAACGAGTTGTCAATCTTCTCAGTTTATTTAGGAATAAGCTAAGATATGTAATCGTCTTATTTATAACAATGGTAGTAAAATACTATTAGGTGGAACAAACGGATGTTACTAAATTTAAAATATTACGAAGGAAATATTTGACAACTTATAAACAATTGTTACTGTCATTAAAAATTAATTGTTGGACATTAATGGTGCTATTCTGTAACGTTCTATAAGCTCTATAGGCTCTATAAACAACCGACGTTATAGTATGTAAGAAAATAGCTATTCTGTAACTAGGTTACAGTACTATAAGGGCTATAGTCTTAAAGAAATTTCTATAAATCTTACAGCGCGAAAATCTTGGCTGTAAAGTATTTAAAGAGCATAGTGAAACGTTAAAAACATTTATATTAAAAAAAATATTGTCAAATAATAGTTGAACATCAGTCCATAACCATTTGACGGCGAGTATAGTTATTGTCAATTTAAAAAACGTACTAAAATATGCCAACTTATAACATAATTTGCCATCGCAAATTGCCTAGAGTTTTCGATACACAAACTGATCACTTTTTGAAATGAATTAAAGTTTTTTTATTAAAATTTATAAAGAACTAAACTGAAAAGTTATATATTGTTATACTTTTCCCGTAAAGATACAGTTTGAGTTTAGCATGAAACTATAATCCGGAAGTGAAACTCACTTGAGCTTTAAAGTTTTACAGAATCTTGTTAAATAATTGATCCGTGTATTCGTGGCAAACTTTTGAAGTTCCTCAACTTTGTGCTTTTTTCTTAGCCCGGTTTGTAAGTAAATAACTTTTATGAAAACTATTCCCAAGAAAGAACACGAATTGCGTAGGTAGTAATTAATACGAGGTTGCTTTATTTCATTGAAGTTTGTTTGCTTTTTAATTACCGTTTCTTTTAAAATGTTAATTATAATGGAAAATTGCTGAATGGATGTTTTTTAATTAAGTATAAAAAGAATTTAAAATTTTAAACGGAAACACAAAGTTATTAATTATATTAAACGTCGTCTTTTATTTTCTAATTTGCTTCTAAATACATAATAGTTATTTACATAATGAAAAGAGTGATATTGTTTGATGAACGTCAAAAGGTTAGGTAATAGTTATTTACATTCGAGTGCGTGTAAGTTGTATTTTACAGCGCGACAGCTTTGTTTAAGGCACGAGCCCTTAAGGCGAGTGCCTTATTAGCTGGAGCGCTGTAAAATACTTCACGCACGAGAATTGTATCAAATTTTTGGCCGACGATAATGAAAATCACTTTTATTAATGAGATAGGTTGTACTTCTGAAAAGGGTTAGTTTACAATACTGGGGTTAAGCCAATTTCCAAATTTGATTTTACTTACCTTTATTAGAGTACTTCTTCTAGCGAAAATTTATTTGTAATAATAGACGTTGTTTATGACTGATAATATATTTATTTGCTCATGTTTTCTTCGTAATAAATAGTAGGTAGGTATCGATATTTGACATTTCAGCAATGTTCGCCTCGTGTATTTGATAGGTATATCGATCGGTGACTATGTCGGTAACGGCGTATTTTTACAATAATGACAGATGTCGCTGCCGTGATTTTGGTTTATATAAATTAATTTTAAATATAAGAAATGTTAAAGTAACAAAATAACTTAAGTAGGTAGTACTTTTTTACATGAACTTTATTATAGTAAAGATGATTTCTTTTCTAAATGCCCATAAACGTCCAGTGTATTTTGATTATTTTACCGCATAGTTAGACAAGTTACAACACAGTAAGCATAAAATGTAGGTTACACTTGCTGTGTATACAATTGTAAAGTTCCCATTACACTTCAGGAGGGCAAAAAAGTGATTTACATTATCGTCGGCCAAAAAGTTTGATACAATTCTCGTGTGTGAAGTATTTTACAGCTCTCCAGCTAATAAGGCACTGGTTTTAAGGGCTCGGGCCTTAAACAAAGCTGTCGCGCTATAAAATACAACTTACACACACTCGAATGTAAATAAATGTTTTAAAACGAATTTAGATAAATGAATTTTCTTTACCTATGTATGATTTTCTTGGATTGAAGGTAATCTAATGCTAAGGCCAATTCGCATACGTAGAATTTGACACAGTCTTCGGTGAACAGGACTTCGTGTTGAATGTGGTACCTTAAGTCTCCTCCAAGTAGAAGGTCTGACACCATAAACAAGTCTTCTTCATCTGCAACAATAAAACAATATTTGGGTCTATCAACTTTTTCTTTCTTCCCAAAAATTATGGAATGATAATCAGAAAAATTACCTTTATTTTTTGTCTCACACACAAACACACATACACATACACATACATAAAAACATTTTTGTAAAACTAGTAAAATCGTATTCTAAACCTATACCTAAATCATGCTTATTCTTTAAAAATTCACCACCGAATTTTTTGACCAAAGACAAAGGTAAATAAGCTTTATCAACATGGGTCCGATCTTCATCTGTTTCCCAGAAAGAGGTAATTTTGTTTCAGAAGCGAAAGATATTGATCTAACAAAATTTTGTCTATGCCAGTAAATAGACTATAAAAATACAATAAAATTTAATATGAAAAATTTTTCTCAGTTTCTAAGTTATGATTTCAGTCGCTACATTTTACTTGTTTTCTTTTCTCAAAGCCTTTGAGTCAAAAGTAAACAAAAAGTCTCATTTAACCGTAGTTGTAACTCTAATTACTCGTTTTCTTTATCTTAATCTCGGAAACTCTTGAATTGTACTCAAACTGATTTTTTACTCATTTTGATTAGTACCCTTAAAATTAGTGACACAGGTTTAGAGACACCTTGTATATATATTTGAAATTATAAAATAACAGCACGAGAACTTCTTTTGACATGTTCTACTAGCTGCCATTAATTTAGGTAACTACAATTTCATTGGTTTCTTGTGCCATTTTGCGAGTCCCAATTAACTAATAAATCCCTGTAGTTCTTTTCATGTATTTGGGATATAAAAGAAAGAAAAAAAACATTGACGTTTCCTGGTGCGTACAGGGACGGCATAAGCTTTCAGACTGAGACACTTTGTCACGCAATTCCTAATCCACGAAACTCTCTCTGAACGACAAGCGATTTCCAACTTCGAAAAAGGATTACGTTAAACATACCACACGCAACAGCTCAACTTCGGGATATTTTATTTTATCGGAGAAATACGAAACGTACAAGTTTTTAACTCTGCTTTTGGTAAGGGAGATAAATGGATCTCGTGCTAAGAAACGCATATCGAGATTTATAGAAATAAGCGCGGTTTAAGGTTCCTAGAACTGATTTCCTGTTAAACTTTTCAATTTACATGAGGGTTCCCGAAGGAAAAATAATTGGACAAGCAGTCTGCAGTGAAATTATTTATTTCAAGCCGACGTTTCGACTAATACGTTAGTCTTTTTCAGGGCAAGAAATGGGGGATTCCACCATTTTTTTTATAATTTCATCTGAAAATATTAGGAAAACTAAGACTATTGATGAAAATCCGGTGAAAAAATTCCTATTAATAAGCGAGTTATGGTCTCCCGAATTTTTAAAAGATTGACGTAACGTCACATTTATGTGTTTTTATATCAAACTGTTTTCATCATGGACCTAAATGTTCTTAAAATATATGCTATTTTAAGTTATATTTACATAAAAATAAATGAATATTATAACACTGTATAAGTCTACATACTTTATAATTACAGGTGTATTTAAATTATTAAGTTTAATGCAAGAAATATATGTTACAATGAAAACTGTTTGGAAACTGCAGTACAGGAATGTTAGCCCCTCCTTTTGAATTTGAATTTCTTAACTTCCATTGGTAGTATTCCCCACCTCCTAACACGCTATTTGTAATGCATGTATAGGCGGCCTTTCGGTCGCCAATAAAAATATTATATATAGATTGCATATTAGTGTCGAAGCGCTATAACAAAAAACCCCTTATTTCAGAAATATCTCAATTATACCATTTATTTTTTTTTTTATTAATATTCGTTATTCAGCATAAACATTCGTATTCTACATCTGATACATTTAAAATTTTTATCATATCTTCTACAAATTTAAAGATAAAGACGCTATAATATATAGAATAACGGGATGTAATAAGTCGAGTAGGCTAAACTACACTAAGGAAACTAGTTGACAAATTCAAATGTGTATAACATAATTTGTAAATAACAGATGTCAGTGTCAAAAATCAAAAGTTTTAGAGACATTCTGACAGCTTTTTCTGTGAAGTACATTTAATCTCTCTTATTGTTTTATTAATTAAATAATTAAAATTATAGGTAACATGCATATATCCATTAGAAATACCGCCAGTCTTGTTAATGAATTGGAAGAGTCTCTGACATTTAGGAACATCCTCATACAACGAAAAATAGATATAATTAGAATTATATGTGTGTAGAAGACATGTTAAATACAATAAAAAACAATATTTGGGCAAAGTTCTGTAATTATTTTTGTTATAAAACGACTGTTCGACAGCGAAGTGCAATACATTAGTTATATAACATAAAATTGAAATGGCGAGAGGTATTGTGCTGGCCACAGCAGATTTTTTTTTTCAAGTAGTCATAACTTGGCTCCTTTAATAGTATATTATGTGGCAAGTGTGTTAAGCTGAAAATTTTAAATGAGGGTGGAGATATAATATAAAATAGGTTTCACACACGTGTTACATACTATACTTTTTCTACGACCTTGCAAGAAAATATATTTTTTCTTCACATTGTCATTCTTTTTACGTATCAACTTGTGTAACCATGGTTACCAACGTTACGGGTATTTAACAGCTTTGTTTTATTAAAATACAATTCAGTTTGTAATATTTAAAATAATGAATGGTGCGTGAATTGCTACGTCACGCACACTGTGCGTGAAGTGTTACTTCACGTACAGTGTGAAGTTTGAGTTTTTGCACACGGTGCGTGAAATGCTACTTCACGCACAGTGTGCGTGAAGTAACATTTCACGCACCGTTCATTATTTCAAATATTAGAAACTGAATTGTATTTTAATAAAACAAAACTGTTAAACACCCGTAACGTTGGTAACCATGGTTACACAAGTCGATAATACAGAGACTTTACGTTTAAAGAATGACAATGTGAAGAAAAAATAAATTTTATTGCAAGGTCGTAGAAAAAGTATAGTATGTAACACGTGTGTGAAGCCTATTTTACACCCTCATGTAAAAATGTCAGCTTCACACACTTGCCACATAATATACTATTTCAAATTGTGTATGGTTAATTTGTAAATCATACTTTCGTCTTTTATAATATGTATGGTTTGTAATGGACGAATAGTTCAATAGTGGGGACTGTAGGGTTTCGTGCGAATCTCATGTTTTACATCATTTTGAGGACTGCTACAAAATCATCTTAAATTATTCTCTCTGGTAGCGTTACCCTTTACTCATATTCCTATTAAAATCGCTCCAGCTAAACACTGTGTCTGCTTTAATAACATCAACCAGATAAGGTTGCACAATAAAACGCACACGAAAATTTCATTATTAAATTTGTTACAAGTTTATGTACAAGATATTATTACCTACAGTCTCTCACGCAACATTAGATTAAAAGCCTTGATCAGATTACGATATTAGATTTTGGAGAGGTCCTCAGGTTTAATTTCATATTCTGTGTTTCCATTAGCAATATATTGAATATATGGCTGGGCGAGAACTTCGTGTACATATAAAGAAAAATCTGTTGTGGCCAGCACAATACCTCTCGCCATTTCCATTTTATGTTTTATAAGTATTGTATTCCACTTCGCTATCGTCGTTTTATATCAAAAAATTACAGAACTTTACCCAAATATTGTTTTTTTTTGTTGAATATGTGTCTTCTGCACACATACAATTCTAATTATATCTATTTTTCATTGTATGAGGAAGTTTCTAAATGTTAGAGATTCTTCCAATTCATTAACAAGATTGGCGGTATTTCTGATGGATATATGCATTTTACCTACAATTTTAAATATTTAGTTAATAAAACAATAAGAAATATTAAATGTACTTCTCAGAAAAAAGCTTTCAGAATGTCACTAGAACTGCTGATGTTTGACACTGACATCTGTCATTTACAAACTATGTTATAAACATTTGAATTTGTCAACTGGTTTCCTTAGTGTAGTTTAGCGTCTGCCATGTATTTCATCCGAATATTTTATGTATTATAGTGTCTTTATCTCTAAATCTATACAAGACATAATAAAAATTTTATGTTTTTCAATATTTGTAACAACAAAAATTTCAAAAAAAAAAAAATATTTAGAAGAATTTTTCTAAGAAACTACTACTTGTTCAATTATTATCAAAACTTTTTCAGCTTTTCCCAGGAATGTCAGATTGAGGAATTCATAATTAAACAGGTCTTAAGTCTTATAGTTTTTGAGGAAAGGAATCGCCCCTCCAACATCCAGGCATACACACACACACACACACACATCCACACACACACACACACACACATCCACACACACATACACATCCACACACACATCATTTTAAAAATGTTATAATCGGATTCTAGGGGCCTTAAATCGTGTTTATTCACTAAAATCTGGATATACGATTATTAGCATGAATCCAATACCTCTCTTAGCGAGAGGTAAAAGTGGTAAACAATTTAATTTTTTTTTCAAACGTCATAAAAATAGCATCTTTTGTGACTTGATTCACAAAGTTGAAGTTTAAATAAATAATAAATAAATATCCATAGCAACTATACAAAATGAGTGAATAAGAAGTGACTATTAAAATAGAAACCTGCAATATCGCCCCAAGTTTCACTATAAATACTCTAGATAACCTAAGAATAAAGTTACTAAAAACCTCCAACAGCTGTCACATTTGAATTGATAATCTATAAATTGAAATATAAACAGTTTATATTTAACGAAATAACATATTATAAAATAGCAGACTTACATATTGGTAATGACTAGGAATGATGAATTCCGATAATAATTTTGGTACTCGAGTGCCCGAAACAACTACCCGGATAGTACCCTTTACTCGTTAATTACCCGATACCCTTTAATTACTCGGTATCCTTTAAGTACATAAACAATTTTTTTTTAATTTGTTAATTACCAGTTACCCTTATATTAGCGGTTTACTTTTTAATGAAATTAATTATTATTGTTTACATATATTTATTAAATAAAAGTAATACAAATAAATAATATACCTACTGTATCTCCATAAAAAACTTAACATAAATTATATTAATTATGCAGCTGAAAATTGTTCGGGTAATTAAAGGATATCGGGTAATTAACGGACAATCGGGTATATACCTGGGTACATTATTATCAGGTAGGTTCCGAGTACCCGGGTACCCATCGTCATTCCTAGTAATGACAATAAGAATACTTAGAATTAAAGTGATAAAAAAGTTCATATTGTTTCGCAGCGATTTCTCAATATATCATATTCTTCAGCCATATTGTTGAATTTACATCCGATTGAACAACTTCAACGGCCGTACATGGTAAAACTTCAAATTCTGATATAATTGCACGTCAGGAGAATATAAAATTGCATAGTTTTTATTTAAACGTCAAAACGTGAAAATTTTCACTTGAATGTTTATAACAAAAAGTGAACAAACACGAATGTATCCATAGCAATAAAGCAATTGAAATCAGCAAACGTCCTTTACGTAAAATATTTATAATTATTGTGACGTCAATTTGTAATTATTTTATTTAAATGTGTACGTTTGAAGAAAAAATATAATGTGTCATTCGGAGTAAAAGTGTCATTGTGTGCCTCGCATGTAATTGTCCTACTCGCTAAATCTCGTCGTTCAAACTTACATGCTATTGTTTGAATTTTTAAAATGTCCCTTTAGTTTTTGACCTTTCTTGGTATATCTACTTCTCATGTATTTATAAATGATATGTTTTATTTGTTCTGTATAACTTATCTTTGATGTAGTTTTTGTACTGAGACATTTTTATTTATTCTCTTATAAATTTTAAATCTTTATGTGTAGTAGCATTTGATCTTTAAAGTAAACGTAGACTTTATTGAGGGAATATTGCATTTTCTCTTAAAATCCTCTTGTATTTTGTAGTACTCGTATAACTTGAATAAATTTCCATGTTTACTAAATTTGAATATTGAAATTCTGGCTCACTCAAGGGCCGACTGAAGTGAAGAATGAATGATTCGTTCACTGTAATATGATAACGAAATATACTCAGTTAATTATATCTTTAATACTTGTAACAATATTTATCGGATTGGAATTTATTATTAAATACAAGCGAAATTGTTTATACTTCATTAGGTACATAAAATGGAAAATTGAACAAATTGTTGTAACGTGTTAAGATTCTCACGTCGGGTTTTGTTTTTAAGGTTTGTTTAATTTATTACGTGTAACTTTGTATTATTAGTTTATTAACAATTTAGTGTACGAGGGTAGTTATAAAGAACTCTACCTAGCTATGAAAGAAGACACATTGAACTTGAATAGAACTTTATTTTTCAACCTAACTTCCTTCAACACTAACACTTTTTCCAACGTTTCTTCAGCTGTGCCATTCCGTGAAAAAATATTTTTTTGGAAGATTTGCAAAATAACTGTCAACGGCATATATAAAGTCCTAGCCTGATTCAAATCTTCTTTCCCTAAAATTTTTTTATGATTTTGAATAAAAAGAAGTTACTAGGATCTAAATTGGGGCTATAAGGTGGATGGCGTAGTTCTGTAAAACCGCAGTCCCTGATAATGTCTTCTACTTTACGCGCTTTGTGAACCTTGCAATTGACATACAACAACAATTTCTTTTGTTTGCCTGAATTCGGACGCTTTTCTTCTAGGGCAAGTTTTAAGTTATGAATAGTTTTACCATATACCTCTGCGTTAATTGTAGGTATATATTTCATCGTTAGTACCCCTTCATTATCCCAAAAAAATGTTGTCATCAACTTTTTCCCTGAAGATTGCGTCTTGGCCTTTTTGGGCGGAGGGGAGCCCATATGAACCCACTGCACGGATTAGAGATGCAATCGATTTCGAGCTTTGGCCCGGTCCGGCCCGAAGACAGCCTCAATTTCGAGTCGATCATCGAGCCGGGCCGAAGATATTTTTTATCGGGCCGAATCGGGCTAATCATTTTCAAAAATCGAGGCGAGTCGGACTTTTGATTTTGGCCCGGCCCGAAAAATCTTATAGTACAATCAAATGCACAGTTTCCTTAATATTTTAATGAAAATGGATGAAGTTAAAAAGGATCAAAATGATTTAATAACAACATACTTCACATATTAATAAATAAAAATGTATCATTTTACTTGAAGAATTCAAGGTTAAAACATTAAACATAATTTGAAAAATCAATATTCAACTGTGTTAGGATGGAGGTAGATACAAGAAAGTAAGAATTCTTCGGATTTGCAGTCAATTAATAAAATTTATTCACGCCGACGTTTCGACCATACAATAGTCTTCTTCAGGGCTCTAAAATATGATACATAATTAATTAAACATAATAATTATATTGTGATGTTGCTATTATTTTTGTTATTACTCGTATACTTAAATAAAAATTATTTTTGTTCCTACCATAGTGTTTTCTTGTCCTATTTTTGAGCAGAAACAAAGTTAGATAAAAAATCTTTATGTAAATATATATATATATATATATATATATATATATATATATATATATATATATATATATATTTATATATAAGATTTGTGAAAAAGTTGTTTAAATTTTCGAGCGGCTTTGGTAAACAATGTGTTAAATACTTGTAAGTCTGTAATTTTTATAACAAACTTACACTAGAAGGATCTCTTTTTTAACTACTTATGTTAACTAATGTTGAAAGTTGTAAGAATGTAGAGGTTTTTTATAAATTTGACACGAAAAAAGTTAAACATTTCGCTTTAACATAAAAATCAACATTGGGAATGCCGGATGCACCCAATTTCGAGCTTTGGCCCGGCCCGGTCCGAAGCCCGGCCCGATTTCGAGTCAATTTTCGAGCCGGGCTAGCTAATTTTTTTGTCGAATCGATCTTCGAGTCGGGCCGGTAATTTTTATTTTCGGGCCGAGTCGATCCAAACCTCAAAGCCCGGCCCGGCCCGGCCCGAATGCATCTCTAGCACGGATTCTTTTTTGGTAGGCGGGTCCCAGTGATACACCCATGTTTCACCTCTAGTCACAATCTTCAAGAAAAAGTCCCTGGCATCTTCCAAAGCAGTCAAATTTTTCTTGTCTGTTACAGCTCCGGTGTAAGCAATCTGGGTATCCTCATGCGCAAATCATCATGCAAAATTTTCTAAACTCTAGTTTCAGATAAAGACAGTTTCTTGGTAATAATAGAAACCTTCAACAGTCCATCTGTAAGCATAAATTTTTCAACTTGTTGAACATTTTCTGTGTTCGTGCTTCTAGTGGTCGACCAGATTTTGGATCATATTGCATCGAAGCCCTTTCCCACCGAAACTGTTTACACCAAAATTTTACTTTAAAATAACTCGGGGCATTTTGCCCATACACGGCCACCATTCGCTTATGAATAATTTTAGGACCTTGCCTTCTTTTGTTAAGAATTTTATCACACTCCGATGCTCCAATTCAGTTTCACTCATTTTTAACCCAAAATTGTTCGCTATTAAATAATACGATTTGAATGCTACTTACTGTATGAACTTAAAATGTCACACAGATCTGAGTACCTACAAGGATCGCACCGAATCACGATTCAAAATATACTGGTTATGCCACTTGTCATGTTTTTCATTGTTTCTGATGGTCCGCTTAACACGTGTTTCCAGTGGCGGATTTACGCATAGGCACAGTAGGCACGTGCCTACGGCGGCAAATTTTCGGGGGCGGCAAAAAAAGCCGATCAAAAGACGCGACGAAAACATTTATATCAATGATCTCTGAAACAAATTCATATAAATTAAAGCTTTTTTGTAGGTATATTATTATTACTCCGGTCAGTTTGTAATTATCGTCTGTTTTTCTATGGTACTTAAGTAATTTAATATGCGCTCTATTTTTCAACAAATGCCCAAGTAATTGAACTCATGTTTCAGACTTTATTTTGAGATCATCATTACTATTATGCTATCGATAATTATAACACATTTATTAAAATTGCCTGGATTGTAGAATAATCATTTAAAATTCCATTTTGTTATGTCTTTTTTTAGCTAAAATAAATAAAGAAATGCAAAATTAAAACGCGGAAGCATGTATTTATGTTTTTTTTTTTGCAAAAATAAAGTTAGATTTTACCTATTCTAAAGGCTACATTTGTGAAAATTATGATTTCTTCGCTTGCAAATTTTCAAAAAACTGAAACAGAACGCACATAACTCAATTTGACGAAATTCGGGTATATGATGTAATTTAAATAAATATGTTCGGGTGATTGAATGCATGACAAAATGATTATTAGTTTTCAGGTTGTGTTTGTGAAAAATGTGACTTTTTCGCTTCAAAATTTTCAAAAAATACTTTAATGTAATGATAACTTAAATCACAGAACACAGTTTGACGCAACTCGGATGGTTATATTCATTTTACAGAAATTTAACCCTACCTTTTTTCAGAAAAAATGCCAAAATCACTATGAATATTGCTTTCCGCGCCATAATTTTTTTTGAAATTACGTGTTTATAATGCTTTGCAACTATATATAACCATCAAAATAAAATTCTTGAGGGTTTGGTATTCCAGACTTTAGTCTTATAAATTACCTATTTAAGCCCCTTTTATATTTTAACAAAAATAAAACATGCGAAAAGTTTAAACATTAAAAAAGGTATATTTTAACATTTCTGATATTCAAATAGGTATCTATATTATCTTTGGTTAATATTTGGAAACTACGTTATTGTTCTGTTAGAATTATATTTTAAAATTATGAAGAAGCGGCAAATTTCTGAAAAAAGGCGGCAATGGGGTATTCCATTCAATTTTTTTTATTATTTTAAATAAAACCTTATTCAGTTTTGAAGCAATTCATAGTATTAAAAAATTTTAATTGTTCCTAGTATAACAGTATTTTATTTTCGAGAAATCAGTGTAACGTCACATTTCCCCTATATTTGTCTTTCTCACACACACTGCTCTGAGTACGCTGCGAGAGAAAGATAACAATTGTATGACGTCAATTTTCCCTTTTAGCAAATGTGAAATATCTCGTAAAGTAATTATTTAAAAAATGTTTTCATTGTTTTAGCTATTATTTATTGAGCCATACTTTATTTTAAATTGAATTGAATTTTTGTTATGGTGGAATACCCCATTTTCTGGGTGCCTACGGGCGGCAAAACTGTTAATCCGCCCCTGCGTGTTTCCTTGAATAATCCGCTAGATGCGCTACGTGAGAACGACCCTACCACAGCAAACTATTTTTATATAAAATATAAAAAATTAAATGCATAATGAATTTATTTTTAATATAAATTTATATATTTAATTAAAACCTGAATCAATACATTGTTAGAATTTAAAATTAGAAAAACTAAATAAATTGATAGAACCGTACGCTTCCAGATTTCCATTCGGTAATAATATCTATCCGAAAATGTTTTCGACAAACATCATTCAATCTTAATTCGCGATCATCTCTACTAATTGCACATTGCCATTTTTTAAAAAGTGATATATCGAGTGGAGCAGCAAACAGAGATACTTTTTCAGTGGATTTCTTGTAATCGGTTTCACATCCAGGAATGAAACATTTTCTATTTAATTTTCTTTTCATTTTGCATTAATTGCAATATTTTTCAACAAAATATTTATATTACATTACGTATAATACGAATATGTATTTCAAAACCGGTTTTATTTAGCTTTCTATAAGAAATAACATGTAATATTTTCAAAATGACATGCAAATGACAGGTGTCAGTTGGGTCGTTCTCACGTTGCGCCTCTAGCGGATAAAACGAGGAAACACTTATCGCTTTGGTCCTTTGTTTGTGCAGAATGGCACAACCAGTATATTTTAAATCGTGCACCGAACCAAACAAAAACTTAAAATATCTGATTCAATCCCGTTTACAACAACATCATCATAAGGTAAGATGGACTTGGTCCACTTGTCTCTGAGCCCCTGACCTATATTAATTTCTTACTTACCTTGAAAGCTAAACCAAAGGTTGACAAGAAAAGGATGCTCCAGTCTTGTGAGAATCTCCACCTCTCGGAGAACGTTCTTCAAGGCGTCTCGTTCCATACATTGATGTTTGTTCATGTACTTCATAGCGAACATCTGCTTGGAATCTTTCTTCTGAACGATGCACACCTAGAAACAAATGCACCAGACTTAGGCAAATATACGAATAGAATAGTACATACACAAAATATTTTAGTAAAAATTCTTCACGTAAGAATGTCGTTGCGCAATAAGTGTATCATTGAATTAATAACACTATTCTGGACTTCCATAGTCTTTATTTCAATAAAGTTATAACACAACGTTTCGATTGTTGAAGTATCTACAATCGTCTTCAGGTGAATACTAACAAACTTAGAGACTAGTAGAGTTTATATACTAAAGATCTAATGAAGAGTACAAAGTTTACAAATGGAAACACTAGTGTAGTTTAAGGTGATTCAGACGTCCAATCAGCGGCTTCCACACGTTGCTTATTTCTACACTTGGTTGGCTGAAGACTTCGTTGTTGTTGTTGTTGTTGATGACTGCTGCTTCCTTGAATTTTCTCTTGTACCAGTGTTCTTCTCTGGAGATGATTTTTGCTTCAGACCACTTCCTCCTATGTTGTTTTTCCCAGAAATGTTGTGCGATGCCGGATTTTGATTGTTGTTTCTCCTCTCTGCCTATGAATTCTATGTTCTTTAAGTCTGATTTCTAAAGGTCTTCTCGTTTCCCCCACGTATGACTCACCACATTCACACGGGACTTGGTAGATACAATTTTTGGAATTTTGACTGGTCAAAAATTGTACCTACCAAGTCCCGTGTGAATGTGGTGAGTCATACGTGGGGGAAACGAGAAGACCTTTAGAAATCAGGCTTAAAGAACATAGAATTCATACGCAGAGAGGAGAAACAACAAAATCCGGCATCGCACAACATTCCTGGGAAAAACAGCATAAGATGAAGTGGTCTGAAGCAAAAATCATCTCCAGAGAAGAACACTGGTACAAGAGAAAATTCAAGGAAGCAGCAGTCATCAACAACAACAACAACGAAGTCTTCAGTCAACCAAGTGTAGAAATAAGCAACGTGTGGAAGCCGCTGATTGGACGTCTGAATGACCTTAAACTACACTAGTGTTTCCATTTGTAAACTTTGTACGCTTCATTAGATCAATTATTATGTATTTAGTATATAAGCTCTAGTAGTCTCTAAGTTTGTTAGTATTCACCTGAAGACGATTGTAGATACTTCAACAATCGAAACGTTGTGTAATAACTTTATTAAAATATAGACAATGGAAGTCCAGAATAGTGTTATTAATTCATAAAAATATAACCTTTTCATACCCGATTACACAATGAATCTCATTGATTATTAAACAGTATATTCGGCTTAAAAACCCGAAAATAAATCGGTAAACGATCTCGTTATTTATCCATCAATTATCTGCTTTAAATTCTATACTGTTCGCTTTATAACTACGTGATCTACATCAGCAAATTTCTCCCTTTAAGAAGGGTGCGTGGAATTTGTATACGCCCTGCCCCGTGCCTTAATCTGGAGTGATGTATTAACGGCAATAATGATAGCAGCAACAGCAAAGCTGTTTTGTAAGGACGTGGAATTTATGTGCTGATTACAGGAATGTAAATTGTCCCAATTTACTTACTCTGATTTGTACTAGACGACGGAGTTCAAGTGTACGATTTAGGGGTCAAGGTTAAGAAAGACGAGAAGACGATAATGTAGAAAAGATTGATATTTGTAAATAAATAATGAAAGCTTTTAGGAGTTACATTATTTAGCTATTTAAGCTCCCAGTTGAATAAGCAAAATATTGTAGAGCAAAAGTGTCCAATGTTTTGTTCTAAAAGGTTGACATTACAGAATAAATACGAGATACTTTTGTATTTAAAATTGGAGTTAAATAAATACAAAACCTCCAGCTATTTAATTTTTATTAATTTAAATACATACCTACGTATTTACTAACGCTGCATACTGTTCCATTGCAGAAAACTATTGCTTTATTTACTATTTTATTTATAAAATGTCACTGTTATTAATTTGAAGTGATTAGTTTGTTGACAGTGACATTTACTGTCAGTTACATTCATTTGAAATATGAACTGTGTAACAAAGGAATTGTGTTTATCGTATGCCCGTATTCATAAACCCTCGCAAAATTTTAAACGGTTCGTTATAATTTTTACCCAATAAAAACAGTCGAAATTGAAAGAAAAATCGAAATTTTATTTGCCAAGTTTGATTCTATTTGTCAAAAATCATAACGGGCCGTTTTGAAACTTTACGAGTGTTTATGAATATGGGCATAGACTAATAAAAAAAATATTTTTAAATTTATCTGTAAAATATATAGAAAAAGTATTAATGTATTCCTGTAGAAAATTCAATAAACTTTAATTTTCTTAAGACAAAATGCGAAAAAATGGCATTTAATGGTATTTTTTGAAGAAAAACCATTATGAGCTTCAGGTAAAGTGCCATTTCCGGTTATCCGATTTACACCAAAATCTAATGGCTTCTTTTCATATTAGAATAGGTTTCGGAATTTTCTGAACGATAGTATTTGAGTTAGAGCGAAGGCAAAATCCATACACATACACACACACACACACACATACATACACACACACACACACACACACACACACACACACACACACACATACACACATACAGACATCATCGTGAAAATGTTAATATTGGATTCTAGGGTCCTTAAAACGTTGTCATTTACTAAAATCTCGATATGTGATTTTTAGCACGATCCCTATACCTCCCTTACCAAGGGTAGCGGGAGGTAAAAATTGAAATTGAAACAAGAAAAGTTAACTGTGACTTTATTTAATTAGATAATTTGGAAACTAACAGCTTCTCTATTTATTGAAATTGTTTATCTGTGCAACAATTTCGATAAATTAATAAAAATATTTGTATGGGGTCCCGTGGCCGCGTGCCTGAGTGTCTGGTCGCGAACCGGGGGGTACCGGATTCGATCCCGACAGACGCCAAATATTTCCAATTTTAAATGGCACAAAAGTTACCCCTGTGGTGCACTCTCCACGCCAGCTATGAGTGCCCGTGAGGCAACGCCTGGTAAGCGCCCACACGGTAAAATATATCGTCATCATTACCGATGTCTACATGTGTTGTAGTGTTGCACACACAGAAATGGGTAATATGCCGTGATGATATATTTATATTTATTTATTTATATTTGATGCAATTCAATATTTTTTAATTAGGTTATACCCGGTTTCATGAAAAATGTGAAATCAATCATTAACTAATTACGTTTAACTGTAATAACTGAATATACCTAGTACTTGTGCATTTCATGAAGTTAATTAATTTGTTAACTTAAATTGTTTTTGGTGGTATTATTTATCATTATATAAATAGCATTTATTAAAAAATCAATTATATGTAACAATATACAGGGTGATAATATTAACGCGTACACCCGAAATTGCAGTTAAAACTCATTAACACAAATAACTTTTCTTAGTTCCAATTTCTGATTTGGTACCCCGGTTTCAAATTCCAATTCAAAATTGCATTTCGCCTCTCTGAAACATTTGTATTTACAATTATTTTTTATATTTTCAAATGACAAAATGTCGATGAAATGTATTCTGCTTGCCTGTTCTTAAAATTTCAGGCGGGAACAGATAAAATAGGCACTCTGTATATACCAACTCAATTTCTGAATCACATCATGAAATTAATGACTTATTTATATAATTAAATTATAACACATAATCCACGTGTACTATTAATTTCGAATCCATATTAACATATATTTTATGATTAATTTTCACATTTCCCAGCGAGATCATATTTCACGTGTCAAGAACAACAAAATAAACACAGCAGAATAATCTTCAGGAGTTAGTTCTGCAAATGAGCGGGTGTTGTTGATATTTGAATTCAAAGGGAAGATTAGCCCCAAAATTAAAGCAAATTTAACATTCGTAATAGCATTAAGAAATTTACATTAAATAATTCATCAGATGTGTTATACGCACTAATGGAAATGGTATAGTCTTTGAATATCATAGCCAGATGTAATTAGAAACGATTTTAAGCGAAGGGTTGTTCCTTCAGTCCTATATATGAAGTTGAGGCAGAAATTCATCAACAATTTAATTGCATTCCTTTACTGTAGTATTGTAGATGATGAAGGTTCATGTACTCAAACATCTGCATTAATATTATTAATATATTCAGTGCGAAGGCTCTTCTGATATACTAGAGTCAATAATCTGTTGTGGCCAGCACAATACCACTCGCCATTTCCATTTTATGTTATAATATAATAATACAATATACACTGCTCAACATTTGAACTGGTACACTTATATAACATGCAGTAAAAGTAGACAACTCTTCTTAGGCGTTTGGCATGACTTCCTACATGATCAGGGCTGTGTTTCGGAATGTAAACAAATGCCTATCGAATAACATTTGCGATTCAATTGTTGTTTATCTGTCATAAGTGCAGTCATTGAGCTCGCGGACACTTATACTTTAAGTTTTAAAAGAATTTTTGCGAATTTCTCGAGTAAGTTTTAATTCAGAGTGAATGACTGCATTTTAAAGATGCCATTAAGGCGTATAAGTATTGAAGAGATGAGCCAAGCTAAAATGAAGATTTTGTTATTTTTCTATTAAAACATTTGAAATTCGTTATTTATTTTTTATTATTTTAATTCTTCGCCCTAAAAGTGTTCCCAGAGCCATATACTATCAATTAAACAAGAATGTGTTGCTCAAAAAGTAGTAAATTGTTATTTATATATGTTCTTGTAAGTGTACCAGTTCAAATGTTGAGCAGTGTATAATAATAATACTTTATTTTTATTAACAAATATTAATAAATAAATAAATAAATAAATAAACAAATAGTTTTTCTTTGGGCAAAAGTCCCCAATCAATTTTAGATAAAAGTATTTCAAATAAAAGTTGTAGATAATTATATTCTACGCCTAAATCATTACACGGATTCAATTTTCTCTTTTGGTATTCTGTAAAATTGAATTTAAAATTGTACAAATATTGCTCATTTGTAGCGATGTTCATGGAATTGAAACAAAATTACAAAGAAATTCATATCGTTTGAATTATCGGAAATATGATTTTATAGGTTACAAAATCTCAATAATAATAATAATAATAATAATAATAATAATAATAATAATAATAATAACTTTATTGACCAGAGTCAACAGCGGGGTTACAAAAAATAACAAAAAAAAGTCAACAAAAATACATAATATGAAGTATAGCACAATATGTCAAAAGAGGAGATAAGTTTACACCATAATAATTACAGAAAATGATTAATTAATTATTAATTCATTTATACAGAATACGAGCTTTGAAAGAGTGTAAAGACAGAGATTTTAATTCATCTGGAAGATTGTTATATAATTTGGGAGCTAGGTAAGAAAATGCATTTTTGGATTTATTTTTTTTGTATGAAGGTACGATATATGAATTCTTATCATGTAGTTGATAATGTTGTTCTTTTAATTTAAGTTTTTCATGTAGATAAGAAGGGCAGCTTGTTTGTATGATCTTATGAATTTGACAAAGATAGAATATCTGCACACGTTCGTCAATATAATGATTTGATGAAATACGAAATAAAGAAATATGGTCATATTTACGCACATTGTAAACAAATCATAGGCATGAGTTTTGAAATAGCGTTATTTTATTTTTGTCGTTTTGTGTCAAGTGTAGTTATTTAAGTGTTAGATTTTAAAAATAATACCTGTGTAATGATTTAGGTGCAGAATTGAAATATTTGTAACTTTTATTTGAAAACAGATTTTCTGACATTTCTTTGAAATTTTTTTTCAATTCCATGGCTATCGCTACATAAGAGTAATATTTATATAGCTATTTTCGTAACAAGTTATGAAAAATACCAAATATCATGCGAGTGTAAATTGACGCACGACGCGTAACGGAGTGCAAGTCAATACACATGAGCTAAGATATTTGAATTTCGTACAAGTTATGAACATTATTTTTTAGACGAGCTTAAATAAATTTTACTTTTTTTTCAAAACTGAAATTTAGGTTCAAAGTACGGACAGCTGACAAATGAATAATGTATACATATAGCTAGAAAATAATGACATAGTAACCTAGCAACCGTGTCAACTATTACGATATGAAATATATCATAACACTAATGTCATAAGCTCAACTTTCAGTGTTAGGATACTAAGTTGATATGTCATACTTATCACAATGGTCGTCTAAAAAAATATATCATCACGGCATATAACCCATTTCTGGGTGTGCCAGTATCTACAACACATGTAGACATCGGTAATGATGACGATATATTTATACAATTTCAAATTTGATTTCACAAGTTACCAAACTTACAAAATTAAATCTGTTTAGTGATTTAGGCGCAGAAAATAATTATCTATAACTTTTATTTGAAATATTTTTGAATAAAATTATTTGGGGATTTTTTCGCAAAGAAAAACTGTTTTCCCATGTCAAACGCCTATTGCCAGGTTTTTAATTAAAACCCTGTATTTGAGTATTTATTCCTGCAAGAGCTGCTGTGTCATTAATGTTTACATAAATTGCTAACCTCCTCATCTCGTCCCCAAAATAGAGTAAACTATTAAGTCTCCAAACTTATTGAACCCACTTAGTCTGCATTACCATAACTTCACTCTGAACGTCTGAACTTGACCCTACTTCAATCTTAACCTTTACCCCCTCCACTTCTCTTACCCCCACCACCATTCAACTCCCCTCTTCTTCGTCCCCCACCCCCAGCCATTAAGACCATCAACCGAGCCATCTTCACATCAGCGAACCCCTAATTATAAGTTATGCAAGGCCTCAATCTGCTGCCTAGCAACAGGACTGACGCTTATTTACATCGTGACGTCACGATGCTCAGCGTCTAAGACGGTGAGAGAGATAGGAGATTGGGAGAGTTGTAAGATAGAGAGAGAACGGTGGTAGTTTAAACATCAAGGAAATGAGAATGGAATTAGGATGTTAAGGTTGTAGAATTGGGAGTAATTATTAATTTTTGTTTATGTTGGGATTAACCCTTTCAGTCCCAAATAATATTCTATTAATAAAATAAAGTTATATTTACTTTATAAAAGTAACATAAATAAATGTATACGACGTCAAGGACCAAAGGATTTAAAATAAATGGTGTTATCTTCGAATGACCACTAGGACAAAAAATAAAATCCATTTTACGTAGAAAAAAAAAATATCTGTGTGGCCAGCACAATACCTCTCGCCATTTCCATATTAGGCTAAATAAGTATTGTACAGGGTGTCTCATTTTCGATGTTTTTTTAGGGTATCTCGGGAAATATTACTGATAGAGCAAAATCGTTTGCACATTCCAGGGTTATCTTTTTGAGAAAAGTTCAATAGTCACCACAGGAATTTTCGATGTTCTTTTGTTTCTGAGCTACAGGCAAAAACTTGATTTTCGCTTATTTCGAAAATATCTCATAACTTATTTATTATAATAGTTAGAGAAAAATTGTTTTTACAAATTTTGTACCGTTTTTTAGGTAAAATAAAATGATGAATTATAATTTGTTTCTAAATAATTTTCAATTTATTCACCCCAAAAAAATAACAAATCATCTTTTATTCATGTGTAAAACAAAATAATATAGACTTGTTATATATCGTTGAAAAGCTCATAAAATAAACAAAAAGATGAAACTATTTTCAACATATGTTGCCATTTAAAAAATCATAAGTTTGTGTTATAACTCGAGAATTATAAAATTTTCAAAAAATCTAATTACACCATTTTATTTTACCTGAAAAACCATACAAAAATTTTAAAAATAATTTTTTTCTAACTACCGTAACAAATAAGTTATGAGATATTTTCGAAATGAGCGAAAAACAAGTTTTTATTACCACAAATGGGCCCTTAAACCAATTTTTAAAAAATATTTTTAAATGAAAGTTCGTTTAATTTTGAAGCAATTCGTGGTATCAAAAAGTTATAATTGTTTTTTGTATAGCTGCATTTGATTTTTAAAGAAACCTATAGCTATCTTTCTCACACCAGTTTCTGTAGTAGGCTGCGCGAGAAAGATACCAATAGTGTGATGTCATCTGTGGCCTGGAAATAAATTCAAATATCACGCAAAGTAATTATTAAAAAAATGTTTTTTTTACCTTAATCGTTATTTATTGAGTAGTACTTTAAGGATAAAGTGTACATTTTATTATTTTTTGTTATAGTTTATGGGCATAAAGTTTCAAAATTAAAGAACTTGCATTTAAAAATATTTTAAAAAAATTATTTATGGGCCTATTTTAGGTAAGTACTCTAGAAAATCTATTTTTAAGCAAAAGTCATAAATACTTTTGATTACATATTTTATATTTCGATATACTTTTAATAATAATATAAAGCAAATATTTAAAAAAAAAACCACTAACGCCCGATTAAATTTCAATCCTTCCCGATCACTCACGGTATATTTTTAGTCCCTTACGCTCACGTTTAATCACGGCGTAAAATTTTAAAAATCACAAAATGCACGGCCCGCGCCCAGCTCTAATTTTTCACCAGTAACTAAACAACAATCCATTGAATATTATAGATTTCTGGTCACCGATGGCATTATATTCTGCCATTCTTCTTGTAATTTATTGTTAACTTTAAATTAAAAGTAGAAAATTGAAGGCATTTAAAAGTAACAGTTCACTACGGCGCTGACGAAGCTAACAGGTTGATTTGGTGCTTTGCATATAAACATTCATTGTTAGTCAGAAAAGATTCTTTTTTCTTTTCTTTGATCTCGTCATGAAAATTGGAAAATATATTTTAGAATTACATTATTATTTGAAGTTGCTTCCCACTGTACTTGTTATTTTTCTTTGAACGAAAAGCTAAGTGAAAACATCTAAACGAGAAAGTTATAATTATTCCAATAATAAATACGAACAAATTTCTCAATTGATTGTGAAATGTTATTTCTGTTGTCCGTATCAGCCATTATTTGAAGTGCAAAACGAATTTCCAAAGTTTACTTGTTAAAAACTTTTAATAATCGTTCGTGCTATTTCTGTTCGTCGTATAAAAAGGACTTAACTACCTATGTATAGTCCGGGACATGAAAGATGACCTATGGAAAATATGTTAGCACAAATCACTGTCTAATGTATGCGCTCCGTTTAAATCCACACGAAATACAATTAACTTACTTTCCGAATACCTAATATAATATATAACAGTTGCCCAAATAAGTTTTAAAGCTACGCAGCCTTTTTACCTTCCGTCACCTTTAGGTAAGGAAGGTATTGTCTTTGGTCAAAAAATTCGGTGGTGAGTTTTTCTCCGACGATAACTCCAATACTACAATTCTAAAAATTATAATTCTTTCGTATTCCTCTTCTGTATAACCATATGAAGAGTTGATTAGATTTTGGTTATAATTACTCCACCGGAAATACCCTTATTTGAAGTTTTTAACAGTTTTTCCTAAAAAAAACGTAGTTAAATATTATTTTTTGACATTTTGTTACACATATTAAAGAAAATACTCTTCTCTATATGGTCTTATTATACATTTTCCTTCATAATCAATAGATGTAGATTTAAAGCGTTATAAAGAAATTAATTTTGAAAAATTAGTCTGCTTTGCTATTTATCATGGAAACAGATGATATATTAAAAAATTCTAATTGACAGATGTCAGTTGGAAGTGCAAATCCAAATATGGAGCGTATAGGATCTAAAATTGATATGGCATAGTGTTCCTCGCAAGTGACACGCAGAGAAAGGCCAAAGAGAAGACGGAAGGACTGTATCGCAAAAGACTTGTGAAAGAAAGGACTGTGTGATGCGTTGGACAAGAATGAGTGGAAGAGAAGAGGAAACAGCGACCCCTAATAAAATAGGGGAAAGAAGAAATGAAGGAAGTGTCCAGTGCATTTTACTTAGTGTATATTTATGTTATAATTTTATTGGATTTGTAGAACCTTTTCGAACCAACTTTTGGTATAGAATTTGTAAAAAATTGTATGTGTTCGTGTTCGATTTTACATGATATTATATAGAATCTGTTCCAAGGACTTTTTGGTATGGGATTTGTACAAAATACATCGAATTGACGGAAGGTCTTGTGCTGGCCACAACAGATTTTTTATATTAGCAGTTGATCTGTGCAATTGGTGTTGGAATCAGTTCTTGTCTTGTTTACTCTCGGATCATAATCGTACACAAAGGAGTTAGAAGCACAAAGTTACTGTAATAATTATTATTCCACGGCGTCTATGGAATATCAAGTTTGGTGTCCCGTACTATATGTCTGCAACAAGATTGTGAATGGCAAAGTTTGAACAATAGCACGGAAATAATACTGGCAGACTTCGATGAAGAATTGAATGGTATATTCAGAGCTATGGAAACGAAATTCGTAATTCGGTGTAAATGAGAATACAATTGGTGGAGTTTGTTGTTAATCAATGGAAATTTAGATCTCTAATCATCGTAAAACTTTTGCAGTTCTAGTTGAATTCATGATCGCCTACACATCGTTAATCTGGTGGCCAAAAGTTAGACACAGAATGTCTCACAACTCGCGCCCCAGAGCGAATGAGGACACACGAGCCTGCACTCGGATGTGTAATTTCGAAGAAAAAAAATCTAGCTTAAAAGATATTAGAGAAAAGACGTCTTAAAATTGACCAATCAGAGACCTACACCTTTAACGTGTGTTTGCCTTAATTTTACGTTACTATGGTTTTATACAAATCAAACTTCTTTAATGCCCGGTTTTTCAGTCACGGCTTAAACCAGAAATTTGGTTCAAGTTCAGGTTCAGGGTTTAAAGTGTTTTTCAGTCTGACTTAAACCTTGAACTCAGCTCAAATTTGACATGAACTTGAACCGCCAACGTTTCTAACTTAAGTATCGGATTTTTGGTTCAGTGGAATATTTTGACAGTAATTTTGTAATTCAGTTATTTATTTTGATATATTTTGACATATTGATATATTGCTGTTAAAATAAGGTATAAATAGAATCATAATATGATGAATGAAGATATTAATTTTATTGAATACCTGGGCCGAGATAGGATACCAAAAATGATAGACCTAAATAATTCAGTTTGTTTAATGAGAAGATTTTGATTATTTTGTAAGATATCGATTGAAGAAATGAAATTATGCGAATACCTCAAGAAATTGTACCAAATACGTTCTCGTACTAATTGGGCCCAATTCTCAATTTTCACTGAAGTGATATGCAGTGAAATATTTTCACTTTATCACTTGGAGATATTCTCAATTTCAAAGTGATCTGATATAAAAGACTGAGAAAGTGTGATATTGTATGTATTTACCTTATGTTGACAATATTAGTTGCGCATAACAAGAAAATACGAATTTGGTGCATGTGTTTCTTCAAATTTGACAAATAATATCATGACACTGACAAGTGATATGATATAAATTTATCATTTCATATCACATCGGTGAAAATTGAGAATTGGGCCCTTATTTCCTTTGTCTTTATAAATATATATATCTCATCCGTCTTTCTATATTCCTTAATAGTTTTTTACTATATCCATCAACATCTATTTCTTCAGGGTAAAAATTTGTTGCTTTCTCATAATTTCCATCATTATTTTCCATTTTTGCTTCAAGAATAATACTTAAATATCTTTCTTATATGTCAGCGTGGAGTGACGGAGTGTCAAAATGACATATTAATGATAAAAAAATTGAATAAGAGCGCAAATTACACAGCACATCTTCAATATTATGACATTTAGTTAAAGTTCAACTGAACTAGTTCAAATATACACATTATAAACAAAAAAAAGTTCAGGTTCAAGTTCAAGGTTCATCTGAGCTGAAGTTCAAACGGCCACTGAAAAACCGGGCATAAAATGTGTGGGCGACTGTAGTTTTCGAAAAATGTCAGTGTCAAATTAAATTTGACAAGGTGAATAAAAAAAGGCAAATTCTTACCATGTATTCAGCCGCTGATTACTTAGAAATGATTATAATTTTCGGAGAATGTGGACAATAGTATTTTCGTTTAACACATTTTACACAGCTGCTACAACACGTTGCACTGTACGATATGAATGATGATCTCGGATGACACCTTCCCTAACCTAAATTTGTTGACAGTGAAAAGTCAACTCTAAAGTGTCAAAATTACAGTAAGTCAAACAAATTTTGTAACTCACTAGTAGTATTTTTAAAACCTAGCAACCAGTTTTATTTTGTAATAATATCATCACACCTCAAAATATCCTTCCGCGATTGGTGGATTAAAAAGTCTTGTAACTCCGTTATGCAAGCAGCCGCAAATTATTTTCTTCTATTTGTTGACAACCTATTGTCGTCGGCAAGTGTCAGTTTCGTCTGGGGCGCGAGTTGTGAGACACCTGTATAAATCTCTTTAAACTTAAATAGTTCAATTAATAATTAAAATTAATTATTGATATATTTTTGTTACAGATCTACAAGGAGTTCAACTTTTCCACGCATTGTAAGTTTTTGATTATTTATTTATTTGATTCATTTCTTTTGCACAACCCCAATGTCAATATTTACATAATTCTCGCGCACAATCTGAGCAGCGGGGCTGTAATTCCTTATCGATTGCAATTTGCAATCCTGACAATACCTCAGTTCTCAATAATATTGCTTTCAATGATATGTTTGCCAAGACCAAACCAAATGCAAGTAATTGTACTGATAGATTACGTCACAATACGTGCAAAATGTCTGTAGCAAAAGCAAGGATTATATGTAGTGTTTATGTAGATATAAATTAAGTTTGAAGAATGTTGTATAGGTAATACTCCAGATTTGTTCGTGGAAAAGTACTGTGGAATAGAGATTGATATATGGATTTAATGGTTACGTGCATATACGAAAGATGATATGGATAGAATACAAAGCATCAGATGTCTGATGAAATTGATATTTCTTAAAGGACATAAAAGAAATATTGGATCACACAATATAGCACCAGGTAAAAATATGGATATATTTGCAGATGTCTATAAATAAGTTTAGATTAGAATTTGTCTGATGGAAACCCAAAGCATCGCAATAAATAACTTAAACAGCCATATACTCCGTCACAGCGCCACTATTTATTCGTCTTCACGTTTTACTGAAGGCGACAACAGTTCGAGACCTCGGGGAACTCCTATAATATGGCCCGCCTTTCTGTTAAATCTAGGATTAAACATTCCTTTTCTAAAGAAAACAGTTTCTGTCTTTTTTACCTCTCGCTAGAAGAGGTATTGGAAAAATGCTACAAATATCCAGATTTTAGTGGATAAGCACGTTTTAAGGTCCCTATAATTCGATTATAACATTTTTACTATGATTTCCGTGTGTGTGTCTGTAAGGATGTATGTAAGGATGTTGGAGCCACGGTTTCTCAAATACTATAAGACTTAAAAAATATTTAACTGCAGTTTCCTCAATCTGACATTTCTGGGAAGAGCTGATTAGATTTTGGTAACAATTGGACAACCAGAAGTAATAGTTTCTTGAAAAAATTCTTCTAGGTAAATATAATTTAAAAAAAAATTGTTATTACAAATATTGAAGAACATAAAATTCTCCATTTAATACACTTAAAATTTTATTACATCTTGTATAGATTTAGAGATACAGGTACTGTAATATATAGAATAATCTAATACATTGTAGAAGCTAAGGCACTAAGGAAACCAGTTGACAAATTCAAATGTTTATAACATAGTTTGTAAATGCCAGATGTCAGTGTCAAAAATCAACAGCTTTAGTAGTGACATTTTGAAACCTTTTTCTGAGAAGTGCATTTAATCTTTCTTATTGTTTTATTAATTAAACATTTAAAATTATAGGTAAAATGTATATATCCATCTGAAAACATTTAGGAACTTCCTCATACAATGAAAAATAGATATAATTAGAATTGAATGTTTGCAGAAGACATGATAAATACAATAAAATACAATAAAATACAATATTTCAGTAATTTTTTTGTTATAAAACGACGGTTCGATAGCGAAGTGCAATACAAAACTTATATATGTAACATAAAATGGAAATGGCGAGAGGTTTTGTGCTGGCCACAACAGATTTTTTTGTAAGCAGTCATTCTCATTTAAGTCAATAAATCGAAAATGACAGAAAAATGCTGCACCGTCACAGACGAAAACTATAGCACATGTCGAACTAAGGCAGTCACGTGACCGTATCGGGCGCACAGCTCATGATTTTCCAGAGGTTTTAATATATTTCTAATTGGGTACTTTTACTAATTATACACTGAACAGTGGTTATGAAAACATCGTTCTTTGAAAAGTTTACTTGTACTATGTGTTCGTTTTATTTTTTTTGGAAAAATCTACTCGTACTGCGAGTTGCCTAGAAATTTGAAGTACCACGCCAGCAACGATCGTTTCCGCTCCATAGTAGTATAGAGTTCACTGTTCCCAGTCCTGTATGGTTTGGTAAATAGTCGTAAACATGGAAAAAATTTGGTCGATAATAGTTATTTATTCAACAAAAGTATAAACACAAGCTTTATGACATGCGGTCAATAATTTTCGTGACTCAACACGCCTCGTCACGAAATACTTGACCTCATATCATAAAGTTTGTGTTTACACTTTTGTTGCATAATTAATTATTATCGACTAAATTTTTTCCAACGCGTTCATAATGCACGTTTTAGTTCTCATCGTCTGACTTTGGAAATCACTGGTTTAAATAATTAAACGTTAACATGATTTTTTTTTGTTTATGTACACAAAGCTTAGCATTAACAAATCCGAAGTAAAGACTGTAAAGAATTTTTTTATGTAGTCTTCTTTCTTTAAAAACATACTATTAAAACAAAACAAAAACTTTTTTCATTAAACTTACATGTTTTTTTTATCGACTAACACTGCTTACTATGTCGTAAGCTTTGAAAAAAAGCTCTCTTTCATCATAGTATCGTGTTTCTTTTTTGCGTCGTAATGAAAGCTCCTATGCTTTAAGCTTTAAGTATTGGTGCAATTTATGAATGTCAGATGATCCATTGGCGCTCTAGGAGTCATACAACTCCGATCTAGTTGTTATCAGTATTAAAATGATTAAATGACATACGGTAATTGGATTCTTTATAATTAAGTTTATTTTAACACAGTTTGAAATGGGAACTTTAAGTAGATGATATTCAAAAGCAAAGTCACTTTGTCTAGTTTTATTAATATAATTATATATATTGGGGTCATTTCACCTTTTCTGATTTATTTTTTTTTCTTGAAAGAATAGGTCAGATTAAGTATGTAGATGTATGTTTTACACCTTACAAGTCTTTAGAAACAGAGATATAATTTTTACCTTTCGTCACCTTTAGGTAAGGAAGGTATTGTCTTTGGTCAAAAAATTCGTTTTTTATAGCATTTATCCATTTTTATTTCAATATTTCATTTCTGAAAATTCACACAGTTGTTCAAATATGTACTCTAAAAGGCGTACACTTACGTAACATTCTCTTTACAATCAAATACTATTACTATCAAGTTTATATATCTACCCATTTTTGAATTATTTCCCAAAAGTCAATATACCCCACATTTAGATAAAAACTTCAAAATTTTCAAAAATCTAATTTATATGTATCTAGATATGCGCTGATTCCAAATTTTGAAACCGCAGGTCGATATCTCTTTTTGTTCTCGAGATATTTAGATTTAAAGTTTTGCTCAAAACTGCCCATTTTTGGGTTTTAACCCAAAAATGGGTCGAGATATGTATTTGGCGACAATACCATTCGATTCTACGGGCAAAATTACATAAGTACACCAATTTTCAGAATTTTTGAATACCGCATACAATCTCTAAAGCAAAATAACTGAATATGGCCAAAAATCGCAAAAATCTAAGGGGTACCCCTTACGATTTTTTCAGATTTTGGCAATTTTCAAACTTTTATTCATAAAAAATAAACCGGTTGGTCAAAACTTATGAAAATTGCTATACTTATGTATTTTTGTCCGTAGAATCGAATGGTGATATCGCCAGATTCATATCTCGACTCATTTTTGGGTTAATACCCAAAAATGGGCAGTTTTGAGCAAAACTTTAAATCTAAATATCTCGAGAACGAAAAGAGATATCGACCTGCGGTTTCAAAATTTGGAATCAGTGCATTGAGAAGTATCTAGACACATAAAAATTAGATTTTTGAAAATTTTAAAGTTTTTATCTGAATATGGGGTATATTGACTTTTGGGGCAATAATTCAAAACTAGGTAGAGATCTAGCCCAGAAATGAATAATTTTGAAAAAATATTTGAGGTTGAATATCTCCAAAACTAAAAGAGATATTAAATGAGATGGACTTCACGATTTAAAAAAAAAAATCAACAGTTTTTTTAAAATGACCCCATTTTGTGTTACATGACTCACATTTATTACTAGTAAATAACTAAATATTGTTATATTAAACTGAACAGAAAGTGATTTCATTGAGAACAGTAATCCTTTGAAGTATAAATGACATATGTTTTTCAAATTATTTCCACACACGTAAATAATTTAAATTCATAAAGCTTTGGTAGAATATAAATTAATTTAGCCAGTTTTGCAGTCGGCCGACAATTACAAGAGCTATTTGATAAATTCGGGCAAAATGAAAATAAAATTGATTGAATGATTTGGAAACATATTCAAAGGAATAAATACGGGGTACGGCAAGTGTTACGTCCCTATTTCGGTTTTAAATAACTTTTGTTGTTAATAAAATAGTTATTTATGCAACAAGTGTGTAAAGTAGTATTTTTTTAAATTAGCACGAGATAAAAATACTATTTTACACACGTACACGTACGCATACAATATTTTTTCTACAATCGAAATATTAGTGCTATATTTCTCTATATACCTGATGTGCACCACATAGGCATTACCTAGCAAAATTTCGCTTTCACCAACCGCTAAGCATTGCCTATCTTGAATTAGGAATTACTTAGCTAGGGATCTGTTTTCCGATGCCCAAATCGCTAAGCATTGCCTAACATTTGACAGCTGACACTTCAAAATGAAAATTGTTCGATTTTATTGAATATTTTGATAATTATAACAAAGAAATAGAAAGACATGCACAAGATAGAAAAGAAAGAACAAATTGTTTTGAATTCTTTGATGAAAAATGGTTTTGGAAAAGATTTCCTTCTCATTAGAAAACACAATTTTATATACGTATACGAGTTTATATGATATAAAATTAATTAGTAAATACATAAATATATCGTTTTTATTTTATATTTTAGGAAATTACATTGGGTATTCACATATAATTAAATTCATAATTTCTGCAAAAATGCCACAGCCAAATATCATATGCGTTCCGGTTGTCTAATTTTAAATTTTCACTTGAAATTAGTGGATTCAGTTTCTGTTTTTGTATTATTTATTCCATCGACCTTTAAACTAATAGACGCAGCGTACCAGCAAAACGCTTGTCCCGCCATAACGGTGCAGACGCAGTATCTCTATCCTTCATCAGAACGGAAGTTAAGAAAACGCGGCTAAATAAAAATTTGATTTGTCCCTAACTTGTTATACTTGGTGCATAATCGCTAAGAGTATATATTTATTTTTTTTTGTGCATAATTACTTTCCTTATATATTTTTAATACAATATATTGTATACACATATTATATTATAGGGAACAAGTAATAATTAATAAGAACTTACATATGAAATGACACAGCTAAACGGCGTACGTACTGCTGACTGCACAAAAAAACCGTTTCCCCATTATTTTGTCGCATATGCACCTCACAACACATATTCGTATATGTTGACAGAAATAATTGTAAATGTTCTCCAAAAAAGTAAAATAATACACAAACAGTCACGAAACGTAAAAAAGATTTTGACAACTATTTAGTGATAGAGAGCGATGTATAGAGGTTTACATATGGCTGAAAAAGATGTACAATGAGTACGAACGCATGCGCAGTATACTTTAACTGAGAACATCCGTATTGTCGAAGGACAGAATATATATTTCTATCCTTTTATGTTGGAGCATTATTCTAACAATAAAAGAATAGGAAACACTTGGTCCATTAGTTAAAAGGTCGATGATTTATTCTATATTTTGCCATTTATATTTTTTCTTCTTGTTTATTTTCATCTTTGTTTCATTTATATTTTCCATTTCTGTAATACAAATTTGAATATATAAATGTACATATAAAGGATATTTCTTTAAAAATTTAATTATTTTGTATACCTCAACGTAATAATATCTCCACATAATTTCCAATGTCAATGTTGACAAATACAATTGAGAAATGTCATAAATTATAAAAATTATTCATTTATTTCAGTGTGCAAATATAATATCACAAAATTAACTAATATTTCGATGCCTACGTAATTCCTAGCTGTCCGTTGCTTTGTTTGGTGAAATCCAAAATTGATAAGTATCAGTTTAGTCAGTTCTTAAATTTAGGAAATTCCTAGCTAGACAACGGTTTAGGAATCGGTGGTGAAATCGGCCATGTTTCACCTAGATTTCGCTATTGTACTTTCTATGTAATTATATTAATGATGATAAACTCGTAATAATTATTATTCCATTAACTCATTTTATAAATTAAAACTGGCTCACCGCTAGCGTAAATCTACCTAAACATCTGTACTAATACATAATTCATTTTCACTCCATTCCATATTGCCACGTCACATGCGACTCATTCGGGCATTCCGGGACGTATAACTGAATTGGAATCGTCATGCCCGTCCATGATTCACGATTGTGTAAACTTTCCATCTGACTGAAGCTCCAATAACTCTACATGTCAATCAAACACCACTTTCAACGTTTCACACGACGTGCATTATGTCACTGGCAAAATACTTGTCATGTGGGTGATAATGAATTAGGTTTTGGAGTTTGGGATTTAATATTCTGTAGCAGAGATAGTGGAGGTGGGGCCTACGTAGGAACTTTTTTGTTATAGTTATTAAAGTCATTAGGCCGATATGAGGCAAATAATGGACGCGGCTGAGGTTTATAATCAGCCGACAGCCGAGTTCGTTATTTGTATATCGATCGTGTGTCATACTAAATAACTTTTTCGTTGATTTATAAATCTCCTTGACAACGGTTCATCAACATCCTGTGATTTTTCTAGGAATACTTGATCCTTAATTGTAGCCAGTCGTTATTTTTATCTTTTCAATTTTTACCTTCCGTCACCTTTAGGTAAGGAAGGTATTGTCTTTGGTCAAAAAATTCGGTGGTGAGTTTTTAATGAATAAGCACGTTTTAGGGTCCCTACAATACGAATTTACTATTTTTAAGATTATGTCTGTATGTTTGTATGTGTGTGTGGGTGTGTCCGTGTGTGTGTGTGTGTGTGTGTGTGTGTGTGTGTGTGTGTGTGTGTGTCCGTGTGTGACAAATTTTTCTCCGACGATAACTCCAATACTACAATTCTAAAAATTATAATTCTTTCGTATTCCTCTTCTGTACATCAAAGAGTTGATTAGATTTTGGTTACAATTGATCCACCGGAAGTACATTTATTTGAAGTTTTTAACAGTTTTTCTTAAAAAAACGCAGTTAAATATTATTTTTTGACATTTTTTATTATATATATTAAAGAAAATACTCTTCTCTATCCGTTTTGATTATACATTTTCCTTCATATTCAATAGATGTAAATTTAAAGCATTTTAAAGAAATTAATTTTCAAAAATTAGTCATCTTTGCTATTTATCATGGAAACAGCTGATATAATCAAAAAATTCTAATTGATAGATGTCAGTTGTAAGTGCAAAACCAAATATGGATAGTATAGGATCAAAAATTGGTGTCATAGTGTTTCTCGCAAGTGACATGCAGAGAAAGGCCAAAGAGAAGATGGAAGAACTGTATCGTAGAGAACTTGAGAAAGGAAGGACTGTGTGAAGAAGATGCGTTGGACAGGAATTAGTGGAAGAGAAGAGCAAACAGCGACCCCTCATAAAATAGAGGAAAGCTGAAGAAGAAATAAGGAAGCGTCAAGTGCATTTTATTTAGTGTATGTTTATTGGATTTATAGAACCTTTTCAAATGAACTTTTGGTATGGAATTTGTAAAAAATAGTATGTGTTCGTGTTCGATTTTACATGATATTATATAGAATCTGTTCCAAGGACTTTTTGGTATGGGATTTGTACAAATACATTGAATTGACGGAAGGTCTTGTGCTGGCCACAACAGATTTTTTTTTTAGTCCTGTTATATCACAGTAACAGTATGATTTAACTACGAATTCATTAGGGCCAATTTTACAATCTCTAGTAAAAATTTTAACTGTAAGTTAAATTAACAATATTGAATCGCATTATTGACAGCAATGATCAATTTGTCATTTGACATTTCGTTTCGCTTCAGTTTTGTTTATTTAACTAGCAGAGTTAAAAAGTTTCTGCTGCTTTAGCTTTTCCTACTTTGCTGAATTTTTCATTCTTGACGTAACATACTATGCCTTACACACATTCTCGTGTTCCTGTGTGACGTCATGTGAGCAACAGTTGATGTAGATGTAACATAGCTTGTAGCACTTGTTACACCAAGCATGCTACGATTACATGTTACATTATTACATTTACATATTATACGGAACAACGGAACAGAGTTGTTGAATATGCGTAGTAGTATGTAGTAGTAGTATACTTTGTTCAAAATTCATAAAGCGGTTAAATGTAGAATAGGCTCATTAAAACACAGGAATAGTTTATCAAGAGCTTAAGACGATTCTATAGCAGACCTCAAAATGATGTATAACATGAGATTCGCGCGAAACGCTATACGAGGGTCACGCCAAAATTATTGAGATACAGAAATATTATTTGAAGGAGAAGCATGTACTTTTACTGGTGTTCAAAGTAGTCCCCCCCTGCTTCAATACACTTTTGTAATCGAATTTTCCAGAGATGGAAAGCTTTGAGCCATTCATTTTCTGGAATCGTATTAAAATACTCCATTATGGTGTTGTTAATCTCCTCTTCTGACGTAAAATGACGACTACGTAAATGTTTTTTCAAATTAAAAAATAGCCAGAAGTCACACATTGCAAGATCAGGAGAATACGGTGGATGATCAATGACTTTAATACTATTTTCTTTCAAAAAATTAACAGTTGTCGCAGCGGTATGGGAGGACGCATTATCATGGTGAAGCATTAAACCCTTAATTTTCACACTGCGAAGAACTTCAGATAGACATTTTTGTGTGTACTAATTGGCAGTAACAGTCTTCTGTCCCTCTAACCTAATTGCTTTCACAAGACCTGTACTTCTGAAAAATACAGCGTACATAACTTTTTTAAGTGCACGTTGTTTTTTCACGGTAACTTGTGTTGGGTCATCTTCAAACACCCATACCCTAATTTCTTGATGCGTTGGAACATCATAAAAGGGTATGTAAGTTTCATCGCCAGTTACAATTTTAGAAAGAATACGATGACCGCCATTATTTAACAATTTTAAAGTGGCGCGACTAATTGTAACACGCTTGGCTTTTTGTTCTTCCGTTAAGTTGTGTGGCACCCAACGAGAAACAATTTTTCTAACACGAAGTTCTTCATGCAAAATTTTTGCTACTACTGCTGTACAAGGTCTCCCTGAGTGTTTCTCATCACGCAAGAAATTACGGCCTCTTTTGAATTCTGAAAACCAGCGAAATATAGTTGCTCGAGATGGAGCTTCATCTCCAAATGCCAATCGTAGACGTTCCTCGCACTGTTCTTCACGTAATCCAATTTTAAAGTCGTAGTAAATCATAGCGCGATAATGCTCTCTTCCTAACTTCATGTTGCAGTTTATTTCCACTTCGAATTCCACCACAATAAATCACTTCAACCAGATGTTATTATTGGACAGAAATTTTATATAAATTGTAGTTTGACATTTGTGCACTAAAAATTTTCCAAAGCGAACTGTTTCCCAGCATCTCAATAATTTTGGAGTGACCCTCATAGTTCGCAATTTTGAACTTATTTATTTAGCGTATAGCATACACTCATCACAAAATTTAATTATAACTATCAAATGATAAATAAAATAAGTTGTTAGGCGAGGTTGCAGGTGATATTGGCGCTCCTTGCAGTAGGAGTTGGTATTAAGTACATTTGAGTTTGAGGAGGTTGCATAGGTCGAGGTGGTATATCAGCTGTATCCATGATAAATAGCAAAGCAGACTGATTTTTGAAAGTTAATCTCTATATAATTCTTTAACTCCATATCCATTGAATATGAAGGAAAATGTATAATCAAACCGTATAAAGAAGAGCATTTTCTTTAATACTTATAAAATGTCAAAAAATAATATTTAACTGCGTTTTTTAAGAAAACATATTAAAAACTTCAGTGCCAGAGTGTCTGGTCGCGAACCTGGGGAACCGGGTTCGATCCCGACCGACGCCAAATATTTTCGAAAAAAAGTCACAAAAGTGACCTCTGTGGTGCACTCTCCACGCCAGCAATATGTCATCATCATTACCGATATCTGCGATAATGCAGATTGTGGCACACTCAGATATGGGTAATATGCCGTGATGATATATAAATAAGGGTACTTCCGGTGGATCAATTATAACCAAAATCTAATCTTGTGATATTACTTCTGATAAAAGTCTTGTTTTATACGGCTATAAGGTTATACTTTAACATCAATGAAGTGTGAAAACAAATTATGTCAAAAACTTTAAAATAACCCTTTATCGGCCATGGCACATGGCAAGATCCTTTTGCGAACTTTTATAAGTTCATTAGCATAATGGGTAATGAAAACAACAAACTTTCCAAATATGTACACAAATTGAATTTTGCTTGTCACCATCTAGACACTAATCTATTACGCTGTTATTCTATTACCATAAAATTATTTACTAACTTCGTAAATATCTTTATAGGAGCGGCAAAGTTAAACAGGAAGAGTTCAAAACTGTGGATTGACGTTTGAGATTATTGCCATTTCTATTTTATTCTTCGCTGTTTTGGACAATAAATAATTTTAGCGTGATATTCGTACAAGTATCCTTGATACATTTTTTATTTCTGCCAAGCACTTTTAGTCACATACAACATATACGAAGGTTGTATAGTATTTATTAACCTTAATTATATTAAACAAATTTATATACCGTGAGTATTTTTTAACGTGAAACATTGGGTTTGTCTTATCCATGGTTACGACTTGATTGACAGCAATGTATTTGCCCGTTCCATTTAAAATGAAACATAGGGAACGAATTTGATATTTGATAAGATGTCATTAGAGGTTAATTTTGTTTCAATAATTATACCTGCATTCTAAATTAAAATTAGTCGTAGAAAAAATATAGCGTGCACCTTGTGCCCGAAATATGTTTAGTGCTCTCGAGTGGTTTTCTGACTCCGCTGAATTTCTTACAATATTTAAATATAATAGGTACTTCTGTCAGATTTGTTCCCTACGTTTCATTTTAAATGGAACGGGCAAATACATTGCTGTCAGTCAAATATCAAATCGTAACCATGGATATGACAACCCCAAGGTTTAACGTTAAAAAATACTCACGGTATATGAAAAAAAAATATTCTTTAAATCGATTTTTACCTTCCGTCACCTATAGGTAAAGAAGGTATTGTTTTTGGTCAAAAAATTCGATGGTGAGTTTTTAATAAATAAGCACGTTTTAAGATGCCTAGAATACGATTTTACTAGTTTTACGTTGATGTCTGTATGTATGTATGTATGTGTGTGTGTGTGTGTGTGTGTGTCTCTGTGTGTGTGTCCGCGTGTGTGTGTGTTCGTGTGTGTGTGTGTGTGTGTGTGTGTGTGTGTGTGTGTGTGTGTGTGTGTGACAAATTTTTCTCCGACGATAACTCCAAAACTACAATTCTAAAAATTATGATTCTTTCATATTCCCCTTCTTTACAACCACACGAAGAGCTGATTAGATTTTGGTTATAATTGGTCAACCGGAAGTACCGTTATTTGAATTATCTTATCTCTATACGGTTTGATTATACATTTTCCTTCATATTCAATACATACAGAGTTATAAAGAGATTAAGAGAGATTAACTTCCAAAAATCAGTCAGCTTTGCTAAAATTATGGAAACAGCAGATATATTAAAAAAAATCTAATTGACAGATGTCAGTGTTAAGTGCAAAACCAAAGTGGAAAGTATAGGATTAGAAAGATTGGACTTGCAGTTGCAGCCTCGCCTCAAGATTGGAATTTTCAGAGCTGGGAGTACGAGGAAGGTCAAAGAGAAGATGGAAGGACTATGTAGCTCAAGATTTGAGAGTGGAAGAACTGTGTGAAGAGTAAGAAACAGCGACCCCTAATAAAATAGGGAAAAGCTGAAGAAGCAGGAATTTACATAATGTACGTTCGTGCTGGATTTATAAGGATATATAGAGTATTTTTCAAGGAACTTTTGGTATGCGATTTGTACAAAATACATCGAATTGACGGAAGGTTTTGTGCTGGCCATAACAGATTTTTTTAATTCGAACTTTCCTTTAATCGCATTAAATTTTGGGCTTTTGCCATCAATTTCAATGAAATTCGCCTCTTTATAAATCGAATTTAGATTTGAATAACTGAAACAGGTTTATTTAGGACACTGGGTATAATGTTTCAATTAGAGATGCACTCGATTTCGAGCTTTGGTCCGGCCCGACCCGAAGCCCGCCTCGATTTCGAGTCGATCATCGAGCCGGGCCGAAGATATTTTTTATCGCGCCGAATCGGGCTAATCATTTTCAAAATCGAGGCGGGTCGGACTTTTGATTTTGGCTCGGCCCGAAAATTCCAGCTTTTCGGGCCGACCCGAAAAATCTATAGTTCAATCAAATGCACAGTTTCCTTAATATTTTAATGAAAATGGATGAAAAAGGATTAAAACGATTTAATAACAACAAACCACATATTAATAAATAAAAATGTATTATTTTACTTCAAGAATTCAAGGTTAAAGCATAATAATTATATTGTGATGTCGCTATTATTATTGTTATTACTCGTACACTTAAATAAAAGTGATTTTTGTTCCTACCATAATGATTTCTTGTCCTATTTTTGAGCAGAAAGAAAGTTAGATAAAAAATCCTTATGTAATATATATTTTTTTATATAAGATATGTGAAAAAGTTGTTTAAATTTTTGAACGGCTTTGGTAAAGAAAGTGTTAAATACACATAGGTCTGTAATTTTTATAACAAACACACTAGAAGGGTCTCTTTTTTAACTACTTTGTTAACTAATGTTAAAAGTTATAAGAATGTAGAGGTTTTTTTATAAGTTTGACACTAAAAAAGTTAAACATTTCGCTTTAACATAAAAATCAACATTAAGAATGCCGGATGCACCCAATTTCGACCTTCGGCCCGGGCCGGCCCGAAGCCCGGCCCGATTTTGAGTCAATTTTCGAACCGGGCTAACTAATTTTTTAGTCGAGTCGATCTCAAAGCCCGGCCCGGTTTGGGCCGAATGCATCTCTAGTATTCAATTTTTATATTTACTAGATATATACATCTCATTTTTCTAAAAAATAAAAATGTAAAGCACCGTGGTTTTTATTTAATTGAAAAGTACGTTTGAAAACAACTTTTTTCTACAAACACACAACACACGTATATACTTCATGTGTTATTCAGATCTGCTAATTACTCTCTCATTCAACCTCTAGTTACATTTCCCTCCGTGTTTTAGCGCTAGCGCTAGCATCTCATTCTCTCCAGTATACACACACCACTTACCACTCGTCTATGGCATACTAGTATAATAAGATAGCGACATTACTCTGTAGATGTAGGAAGAAGTGTGTTTTATTCAAGAACTTGCCGAGACGAGACACAAGAAAAATGAAATGCAGACCTCATATTCTGGAGTAGTTCGCAAAGGAATATGTAATGCTGGTTAAATATGTGAAAAATGTGAAGAAATTGTAGTGGTGCACCCGAGAATTTTTAAACAAGAATTTGAATAAAATATGAGATTTTCCGAGGGATGTACAATAACATAGTAGCCTTTGAAATAGGTAGAAGCATATACAGTTGAACATGTCAAAAAATAATTCGATTTAGAGAAAAATTCAAATAAGAAAGAGTTTGATTTAGAGAGAGTCGATTGTATTGGGTTCAAATTTTCACATCCCATAAAGTACATGGCAGCCCAATTATATCTAAAACGTTTTCCATTAAATTTAATTTATTTTGAAAGCACATCCCACGGATTCAATAAAAATTCCAGAGAAGCAATATTTACTCTAAAATCTAACTAACTTTTATTATAAAAATTCTCCGGGAATCGATATTACAGAACTCTTTGCCACGCTTTGCTGTTCAACATTTTTGTTCTATTTCCAATGTCAGTCTGTAAATAGCTAAAAATTACAACTTTTATTTTGCTACTCTCTCGCGAACGAAAACCATCTAAACAATAATTTTGAATTATAAACAATATTACACCTTTCTTCACAAAATATTTTTAATTACAAAATGTACATTTCGACTGCAAAGCAATCATCAGTACTACAATAGTATTATTGTAGTACAACTGATGATAATTGCTCTCAAATAGGGGGATATGGCTTAAGTAAATAAATGAAAGATTTTTGTAAACGAGCGTGAAGCTTTCAAAATTTTGACAGCTTCACGCTCGTTTACAAAAATCTTTCAAAGCAACAAATGTGTATTTGACTGCTTACAGGTACTGTTACAATTTGTTCATTTTCTATTCACTATTTCCAGTTAATGTCCATCTGTTAACATGCTATGCTGTACTGATGAGCTCTAATAAGAGCGAAACACGTGTCTACAGCTGCTATGAGCGGTTTCCCTGTGAATTTTTTTTTTAATTTTGACAGCTTCACGCTCGTTTACAAAAATCTTTCATTAATAAAGTCTCTTGGTTATACTTAAACTTCCTATAAACATTTCAGATTTAAAACTGTCACAGAATTATCAAAAAATGTAAATTTATTCATTATTAACTTATTATCGGTTAATAATGAAAAATTATATACCGGTAACCATGGACGGGTTGAGAAATTCAATTTCACGGCACTCTATTCGGTCAATAAAGTAACTCTGTGTAGCTGGTAGTGAAAAAAAATCTTTTCGTACCTAAAAGTTACAAATCAGTCGAAATCCGTCGAATATTTCATCATAATAAAATTCTCTTTCATTCAAGCATAAAAATAACTCGTATATTTCAAACCCTGATCCGAAAATCCAGAATCTATATCGTGGGTGGCTGAGCACGATATTCATCTGTTTTTGTCATAGCCAACTTGATAAAGACGAATAGCGTAATAAGCGACGTACGATAAGGAAATTGTTTTCTTATTGTCATGGAAATGTGGAGGAAATGACGTAAGACGATGACGTAGATGAATTATGGAAATGTGAATGCTTCCGATGACATTTTTGTTAGGAAGCTAACCAAAGGATGTTGATGTTGGTATAATTAAAACTTTAATGCCAAGCCATTTCAGTGGTGAAATGAGGATAATTACCTAATAAGTAATTCAAATGAACTAGTAGGAACAATCTGAAATGAAATATTCTCTTCTTCTCATGGTCGATCTTTTCTCGAGGTTAATTTTTAATTCATTCTTATCAGGCATTTACGAAAATTCTACCGGTGAACTGTTACCGGTACACGGTAAAAAAATACATTGATATTCCGGACAAAATTTAGTTAGCTGTATTTTTTTTGTTATTTCAACAATATTTTTTTGCCGTGTGTACGAAGAACTTTGTATTTTAAGTTTCCAAAACTAAACAATTTTTGTTGTGTATAAAAGGTATTATTTGCTGTAAAATATTAGTCATGGTAGCAATTATTATTAGTAGTACTAAGCAGTCATTTTGTTACTTTGTTCAGATTACAAAATCATTTTGCAACAATTAAAGATATTTAATCTGTTACTGGGACAAATTTTATTTTTTTGTATCCTGTGACATTATATTTTGTAAAGATTACCAATTCTTCTTCCCGCCATATACTTATTTGTACAGGTAACTAAAACTTTTGTGTAGACAGGGTATTCCCTGGTATACAGCATAATTCACTGTTAGTGTTATACAATACTATACTACGTCGTGTCTCATTTGCTTGCGCAGTTAAGTTTAGCCTGTCGAAAATTGTGTTTTAAAAGTGCTTGTTTCTTGTGCCCGTCAATAAAAATGGATGATTTTGTAAAAGATATTTTAAAACAATGGCAATTAGAGTGTCTTATTAAGAAATTTGAAGGTATGCATCGATTATTGATAAATCTATTATAATTTAAGTGACTATTGTTTCATACGTTATTTTGTTTATATAATATTTGTTACATGTATATAGATTATAATTATAAATAAATAAAATTATTATAATACGCATGTATTTAATTTTTACCTTACTACCTCATTAATGCATTTGTATATCTATCAAAAATTTATTAGTTTCCAAAACAAATTCATAGTTATTAATGGTAACTTATTTTATTTACCGATTCAAATAGAAATCTCATCATATTTCAATTTTTCCAATATTTTTATTACTTTTGCAAATATGTAACTAAAAATTTTCCTCTGTATTGTGTTCTAGTTCTAGACCAGAATATTTCCTTTTAAAACCATTTCCATTGTAATTTCAATCGTTAAAAAATTCTCCTGCCTGAATAGAATACATTTTATTATTTACCTTTTGTGACAGTCAAAATGGCTTCCAGTTTTTATAATGAGTTTTATTGGAAAATTTGCCATTGAACTTGACTCGACAGTACGTAGGGATTCACAAAAAAGATACATTGAAATGTGAAGCCTTTATATTTCAAACAAATATTCACAGGTATATTTTTTATGTTTTATATGTATCTTCTCGTTATATTTTTACCTCTTGCTAAGAGAGGTATTAGAATCATGCTAAAAATCGCATATTCAGATTTTAGTGGATAAGCACGTTTAAAGCTCCCTAGCATCCAATTATAACATTTTACGATGATGCCCGTGTGTGTATTGTGTGTGTATGTGTGGATGTTGGAGGTACGGTTTCTCAAATTCTATAAAACGTCTATAGAGTTAGAGATACAGAAATTTTAATATATAAAATAATGTTATCATTAGATAGCCCATGGAAAACAAGTAGAAAAATTAAAATGTTTGAAATTGACAAATAAATGTTAGTGTCACAAAACCAGAATATTACTGAAGACTTTTTCTGGGAAGTAGATTTACTATTCCTTATTTTATTATTAATTAAATATTTATAATTATAATACCGCCAATCTCATGAAGGGATTGGAAGAACCTCTAACATTAGAAGAATAAGATGAAACTTGTTGAATTACAAAATACAAAAATCTGATGTGTCCAATACAAAACCTCCCGCTATTTAATTTTTATTAATTTAAATACATACCTACGGATTTACTAACGCTGCAAACTGTTCCATTGCATAAAACTATTGCTTTAGTTGCTATTTTCTTTTTAAAATGTCACTATTATTAATTTGAAGTGATTAGTTTTTTGACAGTGATATTTACTATCAGTTACATTAATTTGAAATATGAACTATGTAACAAAGGAATTGTGTTTATCTTAGGCTTCGGAACTAATAAAAAAAATTATTTTTAAATTTATCTGTGAAATATATAGAAAAAGTATTAATGTATTCCTATAGAAAATTTAATAATCTTTAATTTTCTTAACGACAAAATGCGAAAAAATGGCATTTAATGGTATTTAAAAAAAAAAACCATTATGAGCTTCAGGTAAAGTGCCATTTCCGGTTATCCGAAATCTAATGGCTTCTTTTCATATTAGAATAGGGTATAAATACAAGGTTTCAAAATTTTCTGAATGATAATATTTGAGTTAGAGCGAAGACACACACACACACATACATACGCGCACACACACACACACACACACACACACACATACACCCACATACATACACACACACCCACATACATACACACATACAGACATCATCGTGAAAATGTTAATATTGGATTCTAGGGACCTTAAAACGTGGTCATTTACTAAAATCTCGATTTGTGATTTTTAACACGATCCCTATACCTCCCTTACCAAGGGTAGCGGGAGGTAAAATATATAAAGAAGATATGTGTACAAAACTTATATAGCCTAATATGGAAATGGCGACAAGTCTTGTGCTGGCCACAACAGATTTTTTGACATACATCAAGGTAAATACAATTTTTAGCTTCCGTCATCTTTAGGTAGGAAATTATTGTCAAAAAATTCGGTGTCACCACTCTGGAACCCTCCTATTCTCTCAATCTTTCATCAGCAGATTTTTGCTTGTACCCACGGCTAAAAACGAAATTGAAGGAACAACGTTTTGCTAATCGAGCAGAGGTGATGGAAAATGCGAGAGACAGCTGAAGACATTTTCAGAAAATGGTTGAACAGTTACGAAAGATGGAACAAGGTGTAAATGAAGAAGAGGTGTACTTTAAAGGAAATTTCCTCAATAATATTTTATTCACCAATTCCGGGAACATTTTGACGCTAACTCGTTTAATATTTTAATAATGAGAAGACGTTAGAATAAACGCAAAGAGAAGTTTAAAAGATACATAGTTTGCAAGTATAATTAGAGCACATTTAGGTATTTTCATAAAAAATGAAATACAATATTAACGATTTTACCTCTCGCTAAAAGAATCGCATTCAGATTTTAGTGAATAAGCACGTTCTAAGGTCACTAGAATCCGATTTTAATATTTATAAAATGAGTGTGTGTGTGTGTGTGTGTGGGTGGATGTTGGAGGGACGATCCCTCAAAAACTGTAAGACATAAAACCTGTTTAACTATGAATTCCTCAATCTGACATTCCTGGGAAAAGCTGAAAAGGTTTTGGTAACAAATGAACAACCGGAAGTAGTAGTTTTTTTAAAAAATCTTCTAAATATTATTTTTTGAAAATTTTTGATATTACTAATTTTGAAGAACAAAATTCTAATTATATCTTCTATAAATTTAGAGATAAAGACGCTATATATATATATATATATATATATATATATATATATATATATATATATGTCTACAACATAGTTTGTAAATGACAGATATCAATGTCAGTGTCAAAAATCAACAGTTTTAGTGACATTCTGATAGCTTTTTCTGGGAAGTACATTTAAGTCTTTCTTATTGTTTTATTAATTAAATATTTGAAATTAGGTAAAATGCATATATCCATCAGAAATACCGCCAATCTGGTTAATCAATTGGAAGAATCTCTGACATTTAGAAACTTCCTCATACTATGAAAAATAGATATAATTAGAATTATATGTGTGCAGAAGACATATTAAATACAATAAAAAACAATATTTGGGTAAAGTTCTGTAATATTTTGTTATAAATCGACGGTTCGATAGCAAAATGGAATACAATACTTATATAGCCTAATATGAAAATGGCGTGAGGTCTTGTGCTGGCCACAAGAGATTTTATTATATCTTCTATAGATTTAGAGAAAGAGATAAATATATAAAATAACCTGTTGTAATGTTGCACGAATCAGAAATACCGCCAATCACGGCAATGAATTTGAAGAATCTCGAACATTTAGAAGAGCAGGAGGAAACTTATTTATAGAATGAATTAAAAAATATAAAAATATATTAATAATAAATGTAATTATAATTTTTGTGTGTGTACCAGAAATGTTAAATACAATATGTATTTACGAGAGATCTTGTGCTGGCCACAACAGATTTTTTACTTGGAAAGAACAACAACAACAAGTTATACTTCGTCTTATTATTACTTTTTATATCAAGGTAAAAGTGAAGATTTGTTAGCAACTTCTCCGTCGCAAACAGAAGTAAAAACATTGTCGTTCATCTCTGAAATTGAACCTTCATCTTGAAATTCCGTAATCCTGAGAACACGAAGGTGATTTCTTTATCTTTTATCGAATTTTTTTTTTTGCGAAAACACACAAATATCTCATCATTTTAGTCTATATTTTGTTCAACGTGGGAAGGTAAAAAAATGCATGACGAATAGTGTAATTTCGAAGATAAATTCCTTTCGAATTAATCAAATACAAGCTACAAGATTACAGCCAATCGATCGTAAAGGAGGATATAGGAATCTTTTCAGTTTCAGTTTGTGAGAGACGTCTAGACTCTAGGATTATATTTTATAGTTGTATGTTGTAAAAAATGTCTTTTGAAAAAAATTTGGTAGATAACTGCAAAAGGTGTTGTAACTACGAAACGATTAGAGAAGTAAAAAAAATAAATAGATTAATAAAAGCTTTGATGTTACTGTAAAATTGGAATAAAAATGTACGAGAACGATTACATTAATAGTTATTTATGATATAAGTGTTAAAAGTGACATTTTATGAGTGAGTGGGGAAGTTTGTGAAACGAGGCGAAGCCGAGTAAAACAAACCCCACTAACGAAATAAAATCAATTTTAACACGAATATCATACACTATTTTTTCTACGACCCTAGTTATGTATTAGTAAAAACTAAAAATTATAGAATGACATTTAGGACAGGTCATGATGTATTTGCTATGAACAACTGAAAATTGTTTATTCTAACCTCTACTTCCAACAATACTGTTTTAAATTCCAATTCTTCAAGCGCCTTGTAAGGAATTACTATAAACAATTGTAATAATTGTACTATAACAATAAACGTTCCAAAATAATGTGTACTTCAAATAATAATTTCAGTGCAAAAATAAATATAAAATGAAACTACATTTACTTATGAACACTAAATGTAACTAGATTTAGTTATATTTTTAACACTAAATGTAACTAGATTTACTTCTTTTTTAACAATAGTGTTAAAAGTAAATTTGTTTTTTACTTTTAATCCGTTGTCAATGACAACGATTTAAAAGTATTCACTGTGTTATAAACTGTTATTTTTAACTCGCTAAGCAACCGTTAAAAAAACTACTTTCAACAGTGGTCATAGGAAAAGATTGTTATTTATTCAGTAATTGAGTACCGGTTTCAGAATAATTGTCCGTCATCAGCTATCTAAAAGAGAAAAAATATACAAAATATTATGTTAGAAATATAAAAAAATAAAATTGAAACTTGGAAAAAACGTGCGCTTAAAGATTTTTTATGACAAAGAGAAAAATTTTTTTTACGTAAAATTATAAAATAAAGAACGATATAAATACATTTAAGAAAAAAAAATTAGTCAGATGAAGCAGCATTACGCAAAAAAGTGAGTGATTAAAGTTAAAATTTTATGAAAAACATGCAATTGAAAAGCAAAGAAAGGTGTTTTTTTTGCAATTTCTTTGTCCTTGCTTTTCAATTTTACCTTTTTAAATGAAATTTAAAATTTAAACTTTATCACACACTTTTTTGCGTAATGCTGCTTCATTTGTTTAAGATCTTTTAGTGAGATGTATGTATTTTATCATTCTATAAATTGAGGCTAATTCTTTTTTTGCTTTTTCATAAAAAATCTTTAAGCATATGTTTTTCCAATTTTTATTTTTTTTTATATTTCTAACATAATATTTTGTATATTTTTACCTCTCGCTAAGAGAGGTATTGGATTCATGCTAAAAATTGCATATCAAGATTTTAGTGAATAAGCACGATTTAAGGTCCCTACAAACTGATTTTAACAGTTTTACAATGATGTGTGTGTGTGTGTGTGTGTACGTGTGGATGTTGGAAGGACGATTCCTCAAAAACTATAAGACTTAAGACCTGTTTAACTATGAATTCCTCAATCTGACATTCCTGGGAAGAGCTGAAAAGGTTTTGGTAACAATTGGACAACCGGAAGTAGTAGTTTCTTAAAAAAATCTTCTAAATATTATTTTTTGAAAACTTATGTTATTATAAATATTAAAGAACATAAAATTCTCTATCCAATACATTGGATATTTTTATTATTATATCTTCCATAGATTTAGAGATAGAGAACTATAAATATATAAAATAGTCCATTGTATACTAAATCAAACAGCCCATGGAAACCAGTTGAAAAATTAAAATGTTTGTAATTGATATAAATATCACTGTCAAAAATCCAGAAAATTACTGAAGGCTTTTTCTGGGAAATACATTTAATATTTGTTATTTTATCAGTAATTAAATTTTCGCAGTAGAAACAATTAGTATTAATACCGAAAATTTAAAAGTCATTTTAGAAGAGCTATACTTATTTATATTTTCTGATAAAAAATGTAATATTGGTGTTGTTTTTCAGCACGGAACGTCATCTCCTCTCTATTTCAAATGCAAAATATGCAAATCCATTAATAATTCATTATTTATGGGTAAATTTTAATATAGGGTAATACAGTAATTAATATGCATGAAACCTAAATCTCTTTGATAAAAATATTTATTTTGCCAACGAAAAAAGTATAGTAGTTTCGCTATGCAAATGTTCTTATCAGTATAATTATTTTGGAGTATATTTATAAACTAATTTGATAATAAAATTGTACAGGTGTAAAATTAGAATATCGATCTAAAGTTCCAAGGTATATTTGAATAAATTATTCAATAAGGGTAAGGGTACGACTCGGGTTTACTTCTAACAATTCGAATTATATAACATTCAATAAAGAGTAAAATTACTTTAAATTTAAATTTACAGGGTGTTTTTTTAGGGTATCTCCTGTAATATTAATGAAAGAGCAAAATCGTTTGCACATTTCAAGGTCAACTTTTTGAGAAAAGTGTCTTTTGTTTCTGAGCTACAGGCAAAAACTTGTTTTTTGCTCATTTCGAAAATATCTCATAACTTATTTATTATGGTAGCTAGAGAAAAATTGTATAAACAAATTTTTGTACCGTTTTCAGGTAAAAAATGGCATAATTAGATTTTTTGAAAAATTCATAATTCTTGAGATATAACACAAACTTATAAATTTTTAAATAGCAACCTATGTTGAAAATAGTCTCATCTTTTTGATTATTTTATAAGGTTTTCAATGATATAGAAGTCTATATTCTTTTGTTTTACACATGAATAAAAGATGAACTATTAATTTTTGGGATCGAAAAATTGAAAATTATTAAGAAACAAATGAAAAACTACAATAGCCAATCATGTGTGTGCGATGAACACTATTTTCTAGAATTCTTATTAATTTGTAAGATAAGTAGTACAATTTTAGTTACGCGCTACCTTCACTTCGTTACGCTTCACTAACTCAGGGACGTATCAAAACTGTGTCTTTTGAACTATTATAGGGTCCTCCATTAGATTTTTTTTATATTTTTTTACAAAACTTCATCTCAACTGAAAGTGATATGTAATTTTAGAAAGTCTTTATTGTTATTCATTAAGCCGAAATATTTTTTTTAATATTCTGTGACGTAGATGTAGAGATGATTTTGTTCTCAAACAGTGGATTTCGCTAATAATTGAAGTCACATACATTAATTTTTTTCAGCATTTATAAAATGTATAAATATGTTAAAATAATCCCTGTGGTCAATAATTGGAAATATGGGTGGATAATAAGTAATTTAATGTCATAATTATTAAAAATACTACTTATATATTATAGTCCAAGATTTGATTACCACTGGTAGCCTATGTCATTCAACATATCTTTTACTTTCATACCAACGCTTGTAATCTGTCATGGCATCATAAATTGAAACTAGTATTATTTGATTTATTTCTGTTGTTTTTTGTTGTTATTTTCTGCATTTATATACTTGCAAATGGATTCCGTATTTCAAAAAGGCGATAGCAGAAGGTTTGAAAGTAGTAAGAATTTGGAATAGAATAAATGTGTGTCGTAGATATAGAGATGACGAAATGGTAATAAAAACGGGATTATTTTAGAAACTAATAACTATTTTAAACTTTGATAGTCCTTATAATATACAGTTTTAAGGTCTAGTTTTAATATAACTGACCCTTGTTCTAATTTGTTACTACGGTACATCATCTACATATTTTTGAGCACAGCAATTGTCTCGTCGCTATATGATCGTCTTAAATATAAATAAATAAATATATCATCACGGCATATTACCCATTTCTGGGTGTGTTATTATCTACACATATGTAGACATCGGTAATGACGCCGATATATTTTACCGTGTGGGCGCTTACCAGGCGTCCCCTCACGGGCACTCATAGCTGGTGTGGAGAGTGTACCACAGGGGTCACTTTTGTGCCATTTAAAATTGGAAATATTTGGCGCCGGTCGGGATCGAACCCGGTTCCCCCAGGTTCGCGACCAGATACTCAGGCACGCGGCCACGGGACCCCATAATACTTAAATAACTATAATTTACTATTAAACTTTTAAGTTTGCTTATTATTGGCGTCCAAAGTTTGTACTTCCGGGTTCCGACATCACCCCCAGGCGTTAAACATACACCATGTTACACAAAGTTTGGTGTTTGGACATAGCAACAGTTCTACAGTTCCGTCGATTTACAATATGGAGATAGTTGATAGTTGTTGTAGTTACAAGTTCTACACTTAGTACTTTTAGTTGCAGTTTGATTTTATTGGTTAGTAGTGGAAAACTTGAAAACGAAAACTTACCTTCCCGAAACTGCCTTTGCCGATGGCTCGTAAGATTTGGAAGTGGTCGAAATTGACTGAAACAAATGAATGTTTTAATCAAAATGTTAGAATCAGAGTATAATAAGGTATTGCATGATTTTTACCTTCCGTTACCTTTACGTAAGGAAGGTAGTGTCTTTGGTCAAAAAATTCTATTAGTTAATAATCCAAACAATTGCATCTGGAGTTTCATCATGAAAAAATATCAAATATACGTAGGGTTAGACTTACAGGCCTATTCTACTAAAAAAATGTATAACGATATCGTTACTGAACGACTGTCGCTAAGCATTTGGTTAAACGACTTTAATAACGACAAATGCCAAAAACCTATTCTACTAATCATATCGTTATAAATTATCGTTATCAGGATTATAACGATAATATCTAACTTCATGTATATTTTGACAGAATAAATTTTTATATGTTTTTCAATTTAAATTTGACATATTGATTCATTGTTTGTTTATTTAATTGAATTTGACAATGGATATAAAGAAAAGGGCTTCGAGGACAACTCAAAGACAGTATGAAATATATGTTGAAGAACTGGAAAATAACAGTTAATTAAGAATTAATAAATTGTCCACTGAAGAATTGGAAGAAATATGGAGAAGACTTACAAGTCATTTAAATTCTGTGGGACCGGGTAAAAGGAAATGATGTATCACGCAGTGTATGATTATATAATCCGACATCCCTATACAAATATATAATTTTTAAATACATAGATAGTGCATCTATATTCTATATTATATTATATATCAATATATTAAATAATATTATCTAAGGGTAGAAAAAAGAAAAAGTTTTTTCGTTGCAGAATGTATTTGAAAATTATTTATTTATTATTTTATTTACATTCTGCAACGAAAAAACCTTGGATTTTTCTTTATTCTACCTTTATCAACATGCAGAACAGCCTGGAGTCCTTCGTCCACTAAATATTATCGAAATCTAAATTTTTAAATATATTTCTGAAATATAAATAAAATGTCTGATACTAAAAAGTATAATATATAATTATATACAGATGTGAATAAATACTCATCTTTGCAGAATCTCTTTCTCAGCTACAATTAACAAAATATCTTCTTCAGCCATTTTTACTTTTGTTCTCAAAATATGTCTAACTTTACGACTTCAACGATGCATGTGAACTTGTCGTTATTAAACGATATGAAACAACGATATGTAACGATTCGTAACGATAAATAAATTAACAGAATAGGGTTTTGGAAAAAATCGTTATCATAACGACTTATCGCCTAGTAACGAGTCATGACGATACATATTTTTTTAGTAGAATAGGCCTGTTAGTCTCTTATTGAGAATAATATGATTGCGAATCTCCACCCTTGAAACTTGACATATACATTTGGTTTCCATTTCTATCTCCCCAAAAGTAAATAAAACTTGTCAAATAAACTGATTATTATTCTGGAGGAAATTGTCAACAGAGACTTACAAACTTATTCGTACAGTAAAGTTGTCCAAAGAGTAAACATCTCTTCAACTTCAACTTCGCAAATTCAATATTTCTTATCTACTTGTTGGAAATGGTAACGGACTAACACGAAAAGTTACATTGGGAAGCGAAGTCAATAGACAACACCAAATACAGGGTGTCTCTAAAATAGGGGAACATGGCTTAACCACAGATTCAATCGTTAAAAAATTCTCTTGCCTGAGTAGAATATATTATATTATTTAGTAAACTCTTTTTCTCTCTTTTTGTGATATCTGTCACGGTTCACACTAAAACAATAAAACCTGAGTGATTGCACCGTGAATTTTTTGAAATAAATTTAATCTAGCAGTCTATTCAAATGTCAAACAACTAATTTCTAATGGCAGTAACAATTGTTTATGGGTTGTCAAAAATTTCCTTTGCAATATTTTAAAACTAGTAATATCCGTTTGCTCTGCTTAATAGGATTTTACTACCATTATTATAAGACGATTAAATATGTTAGCTTACTTCTAAACAAGTTGAGAAGATTAACAACTTGTCAGTGTCATTAAAAGTTAGATGTTTGATGTTTGGTATTTGGAAAGACTGCTAGATAAAATTTATTTTAAAAAGTTCATGGTGCAGACACTCAGGTTTTATTTTTTTCTGTGTGAACCATAACAGATATCACAAATTATACAGAGAGAGAGAAGAGTTTACTATTGAATGTATCTTTCTGAAAAAAATAATTTTACGTGGTCATTAAAAAGTTACGGTCTAATCAATGTTAGGACACCTAAGTTTCATACACTAGTGGTTCACTAAAAATAACAAGTATCATCTTAAAAAATTACTTATAACCAGGGCATCGAACCCGCCAAAAACTGGGTTCGGTTTAGGTTCAGGTTAATTTGTTTTTTGAAAGATGGGTTCGGGTGCGGTTCTGGTTCAAGCATTAATAAAATTTGCGGTTTTGTTCGCGGTTCAGGTTCGAAATAATGTAAAATGAGAGCCGGAATTTACGCAAAACGCAACAAGAAACGAACACAATTTTCACGAAAAGTCAGCCCAGACAGCAACGCAGACGCCTAAGACAGCGATTATAGGCTGTATTTACTTTTCGAACTAAAAATTAGCCTGAACCGGAGTTGAACCCCGAACCTGAATTTTAATACTCGGTTCGGTTTCGACTCAGGTTCAATTAAAAATATATCTGGGGTTCGGTTCTCGGTTTGGGTTTCCTAAAATGTTACGGTTTGGTTCCGGTTTTGGTTCGGTTCAGGTTCGGGTTCGATGTCCTGCTTATAACCATATGAACTGTCATAGCAAATTTCATCCAAATCGAATAAAGCGTTCTGTTATTAAGCAATATTAATTTTTTTTGAAGAACATTGAAGTAGAATACTGGCCAAATGGTACACTTTCCGGTAGAGGGAAGTTAAATCGTATTATTTTACTTCAGGAATCTGTGGTTAAGCCACAGCGCATAGTAAACTACCCTCGTAGGTTAATGATTAAAATATTTCAATGCATTGCAATTTGCCAGCCACAACCGACATAATCAAAAACTCAATCACTGAATCAACGACATTGTGTGACCAGGTAAATTTCCAATGAAAAAAAAAAATTCTATCACAAACACATAAAAATCTATCTGGATTTCTGGGTAAACTCGTATTACATTAAAACGCTTTCATGTCACGAAATTAAAACAGTTTTTATCCGTAGATGAAATGCGGTCTCCTGGTTTCAGAATTTCAGTTCCGTGCGGAGGTAAACATTGTTTTCAATGGTTATTTTTTCAGGAATACAGTGGCGATGAATTAATTAAATTGATTCAGTAAAATGAGAATTTATTTTAAGATGTTTTTATGGTTCAAAATCTTAAGTTAATTAATCTGATTGTATTTAAGAAAACACTCGTCATGTTTCACAAGATTACAGCGTCTGAATCAACCCTTCGGCCATCAACAGACGCCGGCCATGCTCAGCTAGTAACCATAGACGCGTTTCGCTCTTGTTAGAGCTCATCAGTATGGTATAACTGCTTCCACATTAAACCCCGTAAAAACTCATTTTTCACTGCCTCATATCTCGGAAACTATTGGAGATTGGACCCAGGGGCGGATTGCCCTATCGGGCGATCGGGCAAATCCCGAAGGGCCGAGCGGTCCAAAGGGCCGGTTGGCCACCTTCAATTAAATAATGTAGTCAGAATATATTTAAAAATATAAATTTTGGACAATTACTCTAATATTTGGAAAACATGTTATTTTTTTGGTGGAACTTCGATAACTCGAAATTGAATACGAGTATGCCAGAAAAAAATGGATATCCGTTGGAATAAAAAAAAAATCTTCCTGCACATACATATAAATTTTTCGTCCAGTTTCAAAACTTACAAATCAAACCAAATAAAAAGAACTAGGAGTTTCCCCAAAATATTAGACTTAACGAAGTTCTGTTTCTGATGGATTCCAGTTTTCGGTTAAAGTTACCAAGAATTTCGAGTAATTTTAAGGTCGAGTTACCAAATAAAAATTATATGCATTTTTTACCCCAGGGAATATTGCCAGTGTATTTCGTTCCAAATATTAAATACTAGGATTTTTTTTATGTTGGTATCATCGGAAAATTTGATTTTCAAAGCCAATCCTATTAGCCTATAGGCCTAGGCCGGTAACATGTTTCTGGACAATTTTGAAATACATGATATGATAATGTGATAATTTTCATAAATAAAAATTATTACACTGATGGATAAAAAAGTCAGACACTTTGATTTTTAATTTTTATTTTTGTCATTATCTCGAGAACTATCAGAGGTACGAAGTCGGCTTATTAGTGTAGCGTGAAATACAGTAGTGAGAAAAAATGGATATCGCCATAAAAAGTGTCCTACACAAGTGCAAATCAAAATCTGGAATCATTTCATACTTAGAAGTTTTCAAAAACAAAAAAAAAAAAAATCTATAAAATTTACATATTTGTCTCTATCTAATGAGCTATATGTTTCTTTTGAATAAACAATACATTGCTGAAATGGCATTCTAATATAGGACAACTTTCGTCTAATTAATCGACATCGTAGCTCTTATAGTTCTCGAGATAATAACAAAAATTAAAAATTAAAAAACCAAGTGTCCGATTTTTTTTCAGCAGTGTACATATACGAGAATGTAATATATCATTTTCACTCTGAAAAGGGCCGGACTAAGAATAATCGCCCGGGCCGATTTACTTCTCCAATCCGCCCCTGATTGGACCCATGTTGGTTAGGCTTTTTTTACTCAATTTGGTCAATACTATATGCCCTTAAATTTTTCTACACTTATGTTGAAACACCCTGTATTTACTGTGACCATATTTAATAACAAAATTTGAAGCATAACATTTTTCTCAAAACTTTTGTTGGCCCTCCTATCATTTTTGAAATATGTATCAAACGAACTGGGGAATCTAGCAATCGGTAAAATGTTTGACAATGCAATTCTCTCTCCGCCATTACAGTATACTCGTATTCTCCCATCTATTGTGTATTTATGCCGTTTCTCTCGACGTTGACGTTGTTATTCCAGCATCTCGTTGCTTGGTTGCCATGTATCGATAATGAGGTGTCGTTGTACTTTGCTGCTGTCTGCCACTGGCAGTGTTGCCGGAACCCAGCTTTGGCTGGATTTTTTCAGCTTTTGCTGGATTTATCCAGCTTTCAATAAAATAATACAGCAATCCAGCTTATTTGTAAAAATAAAGTAATTTTTCCTGCTTTTTTAAAATTGCTGAATATTTTAAATTTTAATTTAAATTTTTGTTTAAGACGGATCCGTAGCAGTTCTCAAAATAATGCAAAACATGAGATTCACGCGAAACGCTACAGTTTGCACTATTGAACTATTGCTGAAAAACTATACATATTATGAAAGAAGAAAGTTTGATCTACAAATTAATCTTACACTTTTTGAATTTTTTTTGGGGGCCAAGTTACGTCTACTTGAAAAACAGCTATTTTTGATAGCTGATATCATCAGTCCTTTGCATAATTTCAAGATTTAGTTTGGAATATATTGTTCATTGGTTTTATGTTAATAACATACTAAAAATTTATACTCAAATTCCTAGAAATAGAGGCTGAGGAGTTTCGCACGATAAACACTGTTTTCTAAAAATTCTTATTAATTTGCGCTCATAGTTCAGTAGTAGTCTTAGCTACGGACTACCTTCACTTCGTTACGCTTCTCCGTCTCAGATATACAGTAGAGGATGTATCAATACTGTGTTTTCTGGACTGTAGTTAAATCATCTGCATATGTCGCTTTGTCATAATTACAATATTTATAGTTTTATTGCTGGACCCGACAGTCATTTTTTTGACTATAGCATTCTGACCAATCAAAAGGCAAATTTTATATCGCTATCTGCACTCTTTTTTCCCATAATATATATCATCACGGCATATTACCCATTTCTGGGTGTGCCAGTATCTACAACACATGTAGACATCGGTAATGATGACGATATATTTTACCGTGTGGGCGCTTACCAGGAATCACCTCACGGGTACTCATAGCTGGTATGGAGAGTGCACCACAGGGGTCACTTTTGTGCTAATTAAAATTGGAAATATTTGGCGTCTGTCGGGATCGAACCCGGTTCCCCCAGGTTCGCGACCAGACACTCAGGCACGCGGCCACGGGACTCCATAATATTTAGAAATAATTTGTTATATTTTATAAATTGAACTGTTGTTGGTGTTTGCTCTCATTGGTCATCCAGTACTATTTAAGAAGTACGACATTCGATGATTTTTATGAAAGAATCCTTAACGAAAATAATCTGCTTAATAAACTGGCTGGATACGTCAATTTTTAAAAATGTTATGTTATGATTTTGTCTGCTACAAAGAGATTGTTTTTTGTTTCAGTTATTTACCTACAAAAGAAATTAGAAATAAAGATTTTTAAGTTGATTAAGTACATATATACCTGCCAAAAAGAATAGTAACAAAGATTATTTTTAATTTAATAGTTTGAGTTCATTATGTACCACAGAAAATGACAAAGATTATTTTTTTATTTGATTGATACCATAATTTACGTTGGATAATAATCATTTTGTCGATAGTTTTTTCCTGTTTTCGTAAATAATTAAGAAGTCCGGACAATTTCAAAGTCCGGGCGGAATCCTGACAAGGGCCTAAAAGCCGGACATGTCCGGACAAATTTATTTATTTATTTATTAATACGACTACCCAACAGGCTAAGCCCAAATTAAGGGTAGGAAAATAGTACATATTACACAAAGATATTATTACATTTTGCATATAATTTTGAAAAATTTTGCAAAGTCAAAAGAGAAAATATCGACAGCAGAAAATTTAGAATTATAAACGTGGCACATTCTGTGAATAGGTGACAACATTAGACAGTTAGTTCGAGATAAGGGCAAATAAAATGTAAGATTATTTCTGGTACGGACAATGGGAGTATGAAAATGAAGGGAAGAGAGAGTGCGAGGATCATCAACACAATAATTAATTATTTTTGACAAGTGTAGTACAAGAACATTTGCACGACGTTCAAAAAGACTCCTAAAATTAAACATAACCAACAACTGTTGATACGTTATTGAATATACTGGGTACCTGTTATGAACTTTGTAATAGATATTTTAGGAATTTCTTCTGAACAGACTCGAGTAAATCTTGATGGACTTCATATATAGGGTTCCAGATAATATGGCAGTATTTAAGTTTAGCCCGAACAAATGAATAATATGGGCTTTTAATAGCTGAAAGATTTTGGAACGATTTACTGTTTCTAATTACAAATCCCAGCATTCTCATGGCTTTATTATACGTGTCGTCTATATGGGGAACAAACGTAAATTTATTGTCAAACTTTATCCCATGATCTTGTACAGTTGCTGAACGTGATATGATAACATTATTGATACTATAACTATAATTAAATGGAGTCAATTTTCGTGTAAAAGATATTGTTGTACATTTGTTTAAATTAAAATATAATTTATTAATTGAACACCATTGATAAAGACGTACCAAGTCTTCTTGGAGAAGATCGCAGTCATGCACAGAGTAAATGGGATAAAATATTTTTAGGTCATCGGCAAAGAGAAGTTTATCGCAACGTGTAACATCCGTGACATCATTAATAAATACTAAAAACAGTAGAGGACCTAAATTTGAACCTTGAGGTATACGCGACGTTGGAACGAAAGAGGTAGAGATACCACCTTTATAATGAACATACAGAACATACATTTGTCGTTGATGTAGGTAAGATGATAGAAGGGAACGTAAGGGCAGGGAAAGTGAAAAAGTTTCAAGCTTACTCATCCGGACGTTTGGTAGCCCTGCGTTTATATGACATGCATCTTGTCGACCAACATTTGGTCAGTCTGTCATTCGTTTTTATCTTTTCGTATGATAACATTTGTTTTTCTTAGATGTCATCACTGTTGCCTTGTTGAGTATCAAATTTGTATTTTTCAATACAAACAGTAACTGTTTTTCAGATGTGCTTCGATGTTAAAATTAAATTAGTATACCATGGAAACCTAGTAATTCCGTGACTTCATTATCTAGTTACAAATTGACGTGACTATTCTGCATTAAAATTTACTGTATAATAACCACTACAGGTTGTCTGCTGTGCTATATGTCCCGGCCCCGGCTAAATACAGCCTGCGATGGTAATGTCAGCGATGGTGATGGTGATGACGTCAGAGCATTCAATAATGTACAAACGAATTGAATTACTCACTTCAACAACACTAAATACATAATGAGCACTACATATTGATTTGTAGTTAAAGTAATCAATATAGACAGGTGCAAATTATTTACTGTTGAAACTACGAACCCGGTCTCAGAGACAAATGATGGTTAACATTTCTATTATTTCTGAAATAACAAGTCTCGTGACACTGTATCGCACAGACCTACTTTTCGGTTAAATGATCATTTTCAGTTATAATACTTGCCGTCAAGTAATTATATGGATTAGATTTCTACACTGCTGCCAATTCTATTGGTGATGTTGAAAATGCTAAGTTATGTAGAAGCGGTAACCTCGAGGTGAGATAAAGTGCGAGGCTGTGATGAAACTCCCACCGAGGTTATCTATTTTATTCACAATCATCTTCATTTTAAACCAATAATTTTCAAAATAAATCAATGAATTATAACCTTTAATTTTGTTCATATTTTTCTGCCATCCTGAAGTGTAAGGGGAACTTTACAATTGAATACACAGCAAGTGTAACCTACATTTTACGCTTACTGTGTTGTAACTTGTCTAACTATGCAGTAAAATAATCAAAATACACTGGACGTTTATGGGCATTTATAAAAGAAATCATCTTTACTATAATAAAGTTCATGTAAAAAAGTACTACCTACATAAGTTATTTTTTTACTTTAACATTTCCTAAATTAGATTTAATTTATATAAACCAAAATCACGGCAGCGACATCTGTCATTATTTTAAAAATCTGCCGTTACCGACATAGTCACTGATCGATATACCTGTCAAATACGTGAGGCGAACATTGCTGAAATGTCAAATATCGACACCTACCTATTATTTATTACGAAGAAAACATGAGCAAATAAATATATTATCAGTCATAAACAACTTCTATTATTACAAATAAATTTTCGCTAGAAGAAGTACTCTAATGAAGGTAAGTAACATCAAATTTGAAAATTGACTTAACCCCAGTATTTTAAACTAACCCTTTTCAGAAGTACAACCTATCTCATTAAAAAAAGTGGTTTTAACTATCGTCAGCCAAAAAATTTGATACAATTCTCCAGCTAATAAGGCACTCGCCTTAAGGGCTCGTGCCTCAAACAAAGCTGTCGCGCTGTAAAATACAACTTACACGCACTCGAATGTAAATAACTATTACAGCTCCCTTAATATTTGTTTAGTCTACTTATTTATAGGGTTCTATGGCAATGTTGCTAGGCAACCCTTACATAAACATTCCCAACCCAGGAGATGGAAGTGAAATCTGTTATTTCCAACCCAAAAGACTGTTGTTAAAGTTAGGAATGACGTAGGTATTTCGCAACCTCCAAAAGGTTAGAAATCGGTATATTACTATAATAATTGTGAATAAAATATTTTTTTAGACGACCATTGTGATAACTGTGACATATCAACACTGAAAGTTGAACTTATCACATTAGTGTTACGATATATTTCATATCGTAATAGTTGACACGGTTGCTAGGTTACTATGTCATTATTTTCTGCCGATATGTATACATTATTCATTTGTCAACTGTCCGTACGTTTGAACCTAAATTTGAGTTTTGAAAAAAAGTAAAATTTATTTATGCTCTTCTAAAAAATAATGTTCATAACTTGTATGAAATACAAATATCTTATACTCGCATGATATTTGGTATATTTCATAACTTGTTACGAAAATAACTATTTTATGTCTGTTAAAATTTTATAAAGTATGTATTTTTTAACAAAATAAAAGTGTGAAAAAAGTGCACTTTTTTAATGCTATGGAGTGAAATAATGAAACGTTACTGCACTTTTTTCACACTTTTATTGCAGACGTAAAAAAAATTGTATGCAACTCGAGTAAAAAGTGTCTTATTTCACTTATAGGATTTCATGAAACGCGTGCGGCTTTTCTATTCGTGAAATAAGACTATATTTTTTACACTTGTTGCATAAATAACTATTAATGTTTATACTTATGTTTGCATTACTACTGTGTGCATATTACGCAAATCTGGTATAAATCTTGGATAAAAAAAAGTTTGAAAAATCTCGAATAAAAATGTAAGAAAAAGTTTCTTTTACCTTAAAATGTAAAACAAGCTTAATGCTTTACTATTATTTTAATGTTGCTATTACTCATTCATAATGAATGTTTTTATTATTCATAAATATTTTTCTTCCGAAAAACATTAAATGTATTTTCGAGAAGAAAAATTTAATGGCTTGGAATGAATAATGTTCAGAGATTTAAAAACATCATAAACAAGTAAATGTGAAATGTATTAATCATTAATCATTACTAAATGCTGGAAAATACACACGAACAAAGTTTTTCTCAGTAAATGGAAATTCAAATACGTTTTTTAAAATTGTATTTTTATGAGCTTACTTGCGTCAGAGAAAATTTTATTTTTTAAGTCCGCGAGATCCTGAAGTTCATTCATTGTTTAAAAATAAGAAAATGAATTCTCAACACAACGCTAGGTATTTGAATAATACTGCTTGTGTTTTCTTATTTTATTTTTTATGTTTTGTTTCCCTATCCAAGGGAGATTTAAAGACCGTGCTAAAAATATTGTTTGTTGTTCTAAAGAACAATAAAGTAAAATATGAAACGATCTTATTGTTTGTAATTGTATTGAAACCCAACGACAAAAATATAAAAATATAATTTTACCTTGCTGAATTTTCCGGTTTTTAACAAACGTATTGAAAGCAAGATTTAAAATACAGGTTGTCTCTTAAATAGGGGGACATGGCTTAACCACAGATTCCTGAGGCTAAAATAAGACGATTTAACCAAACTTGCTTCTACCGGAAAGTGTACCATTTAGCCAGAATTCTGCTTCGAAGTTCTTCGAAAAAAAAAATTTGCTTATAATAATTGGACGCTTTATTCGATTTGGATGAAATTTGGTATGACAGTTTATATGGTTATAAGTCATCGTTTAAGGTGATACTTGTTATTATTAGTGAACTACTAGTGTGTGAAACTTAGGTGTCCCAACATTAATTAGACCGTAACTTTTTAATAGCAATGCCGAAAACGTGAAATTATTTTTTTTCAGAAAGATACATTCAATAGTAAACTTTTGTCTCTCTGTGTAATTTGTGATATCTGCTACGGTTCACACAGAAAAATATAAAATCTGAGTGTCTGCACTGCTAAATTTTTAAAATAAATTTAATCTAGCAGTCTATCCAAATGTCAAACAAGTAATATTACCCATTTCTGGGTGTGCCAGTATCTACAACACATGTAGACGTCGGTAATGATGACGATATATTTTACCGTGTGGGCGCTTACCAGGTGTCACCTCACGGGCACTCAGAGCTGGTGTGGAGAGTGCACCACAGGGGTTACTTTTGTGCCATTTAAAATTGGAAATATTTGTCGCCCGTCGGGATCGAACCCGGTTTCCCCGGGTTCGCGACCAGACACTCAGGCACGCTAAGAGAGGTATTGGATTCATGTTAAAAATCGCATATCTAAATTTTGATAAATAAGCACGTTTTAAGGTCACTAGAAATCGATTTTAACATTTTACAATGAAGTGTGTGTATGTGCGTGTGTGAATGTGTGTACCTATGTCTGGATGTTGGAGGGACGGAGACTGAAGATTAATTTGACTACATATTCCTTAATCTAACATTAATTGGAAGAGCTGAAAAGATTTTGGTAACAACTGGACAAACTGAAGTAGTAGTTTCTTATAAAACATCTTCTAAATATTATTTTTTGGAAATTTGTGTTATTACAAATATTAAAGAATATAAAATTCTGTATCCAATACATTGAACCTTTTTTTTAAAATAATCTAGAGATTTAGAGATATTGAATTATAAATATATTAAATAATCCTTTGTAATAAATCTCATAGCCTAAATAACTCCATGGAAACCAGTTGAAAAATTAAAATGTTTGTAAATTGACAGAAAAATGTTAGTGCCAAAAATCCAGATACATTAAGGAAGGCTTTTTCTGGGAAGTACAGTTGATATGTCCTATATTTTATTATTAATTAAATATTTAAACTAATGGAGGGGTTATTATCAGAAATACCGCCAGTTTCGTCAAGTAATTTGAAGAATCTCGAACATTTAGAAGAGTAGGAGAAAACTTATTTATAGAATGAATTAAAAAATATAAAAATATGGGGCGTTATGTAAATAAGTGAACAACGTTTAACCCATGGTAGAACTGACCCCATAGATAGTACATCTGGTAATAAATTTTGTTTAACATGCTTTCTACAAGAACTAAAGGCCGTAAAACTGACCATTCACCTCATAGTTCAAATTTTGTAAAAAAGTAAAAATCAAAATCACCCCCTCGTATAAGAAAGCACTTTAAACTTTAAATCATAGGTACCCTCCAAGGATTACAAAATTGTCCTTATATCAACATTATTATCTGTTAGAGACTAACAAGTTAATTTTTTTGTTGAGCAAGGCTGGAAGATAAATCTTCTCTTTTCTCATTAGCCTCAATGGACACTTTCTTTATTCTATCGTCTTAACGATCTGGAGCTGGAGAGGTCATTACGATCTGTTTCAATTGTGAAAAACTTCAGACAATATTAACTTTACTTCGTACATCGAACGTAGAGTTGCAAGTCTTGAAAGTTGACATTATTGCGACATTATAATTTTACAGCCTATTTAAAAAAATAATTAAATATTATTTTTTTAATTTGGTTGTTTAATTCGTCGATGAGTTTCTAATGAATAAGCACGTTTGATGGTCCCTAGAATACGAATTTACTATTTTCATGTGTGTGCATATGTGTCCGTGTGTGACAAATTTTTCTCCGACGTTAACTCCAATACTACAATTCTAAATATTATAAATCTTTCGTATTCCTCTTCTTTACATCCATATAAACAGCTGATTAAATTCTAGTTATAATTGATTCACCAGAAGTACCCTTATTTGAAGTTTTAGTTTTAGTATATGTTCTTGTTATAATTTTATTGGATATATAAAATCTTTTCCAAGGAACTTTTTTATAACATTTATCCATTTTTATTTCAATACTTTTATTTCTAAAAACTCACACAGTTGTTCAAATACTCTAAAATGCGTACACTTACGTAACATTCTCTTTACAATCAAATAATATTACTACCAAGTTTGTATCTCTACCCATTTTTGAATTATTGCCCCAAAAGTCAATATACCCCACATTTAGATAAAAACTTAAAAATTTTCAAAAATCTAATTTTTATGTATTAACCCAAAAATGTGTCGAGATATGAATTTGGCGGCGTCACCATTCGATTCTACGGACAAAAATACATAAGTATAGCAATTTTCATAAGTTTTGTCCAACCGGTTAATTTTTTATGAATAAAAGCTTGAAAACCCCTGAAAAAGGCCAAAATCTGAAAAAATTGTAAGGGGTACACCTTAGATTTTTGCGATTTTTGGCCATATTCAGTTATTTTGCTTTAGAGATTGTATGCGGTGTTCAAAAATTCTGAAAATTGGTGTACTTATGTAATTTTGCCCGTAGAATCGAATGGTATTGTCGACAAATGCATACCTCGACCCATTTTTGGGTTAATACCCAAAAATGGGCAGTTTTGAGCAAAACTTTGAATCTAAATATCTCGAGAACGAAAAGAGATATCGACCTGCGGTTTCAAAATTTGGAATCAGTGCACTGAGAAGCATCTAGATACATTAAAATTAGATTTTTTTAAAATTTTGAAGTTTTTATCTGAATATGGGGTATATTGACTTTTGGGACATTAATTCAAAAATGGATAGAGATATAAACTTGCTAATAATATTATTTGATTGTAAAGACAATGCTGCGTAAGTAACTGACAAAATTCCCTAAATTTTGACATTCCTATTTTTTATTTAAAAAAGGCGTAGAAAGAGCAATATAAAAAAAAATACTATAAATAACTCATTTCATAATTGTAGATTATTTTGTTTTGCTTCTCACAAATTAAATGACAATTATGGCATGCGTTCTTTAATATACTATTATGAAACTCATTTGGATAAAGTACTTCTTTAAGTCATTTAAACCTAATTTCTTTTAGGTTGGTAACTACATTTCTAGAAGACCTACAATTAAAATGAAGTAATATTTAAGTAAATGTCAATCACTGTTACCAACAATCAAATAAAAAGTGTTCATAAATTAAAAAATGAAATAACGAATATTTTTAAATATTTTTTGACAAAAGCACCAAAATGGAAAAAAAAGTATAAAACCTCTCGTATTCAATCTTTTGTTGCTATAAACAAATCTTTTGTTATTCTACGACCCTTTGTTTTTCGATTACGATTCACTGTTTACGATCAAAGTGACAGTCTCAACAAAAATCTTACAGAATTGGAAAGCAAATAGAGGGTTACATTTTAAATCTTTGAACTCTGAACTATAGTAAGTATTTATAAAGAAGCCAACGAGGGCGATTTAACACATATTTATTTATTTTTATTCGAGCAAAAAAGCATGTAATCTCTTTCTTGTTATAAAGTAGAGAACGTTGGTGTTTCTCATTTTACTTCAAATAAAATAATCTTATGTCACCTTTTTCTTTTTCTCTAACGAAACTACTACTCTAGTAAGCCAAAAAGGCGAGAACCGTAAATGTTTGTTTCCTGATCGATTTATAAGGGCTACGAATTACACTTTATAATTTAGATTTTGAAATATAATCTCACTTAAAACGCATACCATAGTTTATGAACGATTTACAAATTTAGAAAATTTAAATTTAGATTTGGAATATAATTGTATTTTATATTTCCAAATGTAAATTTAAGGTTCGACCAATCACAAAAGAGAACTATTAAACATGGCGATAAGGTATAACTATGTACAAATTTATGATTATATATCGTACACCTACCCAAATTATCTTATATGTACAATAATTATTATAACATTGGCAACACTGCATTTGCTTGAAATCGTCTTATAATAGATTACTTTAGTGTCGATTTCTGAACTTTTAATGACGATTTTTGTGCGATTTCAAATAAAAGACATTTGTTCAAATGATTGCAACAAACCAGTTATTTTGTCACTGGCGAGAAGTCTGCAATGATGTATCCTACAAATAATAGTATGATGTACAAGAAGTTTGCATGTCAACTTTTAGAATAGTTAAAAATTTTAATGGGGAAGTTTAGCGATTTTTTTAATTTTTTTATTCCATGGGAAATGACTTGGAAAATGATGTAACATGTTTTATTTTTTTCAAAAATGCCCAGATTTTCCGGAAAAGCCGATTTTAAGCTGTGATGACGTCGGTAGAGGCTTGGCGCAACGTATGTCGATTTATACACTGACGGACGCGGTTGCGGTTACCAGTGAAGCGCTTTTACGCTGTGTTACGACCTACGTTCAAGTAGTTCGATTTCACAGTTCTGTCTGAGTTTGCGCATAACTGACTTGTGACGTACTTAAAGTTTATCCAAAAAGTATTAATTCAAAATAAATGAAGCAATAAATTTAATTTTTAATATCAATTTCAGCAGTCATTTGTGTTATATTTGTGAGAAAATAGTATGTGATGTAGAATTTTTACCATGCTAAACTTCCCCATTGTACCATATTAATGGGCTACTTGCGTGGTACTGAAAATCCGATTTCTATCACTATATACGTAATGTTATGTTGACAACATATATAAAAATATAAATTTTATTTTTAAAAAATTATTAGTTTTTTTAGTAAATTAAGAAAGAAAATTTTGTGTGACGTCATTATATTGAACTGGAGAAGGTAACCATGTTTAAAAATGTAACATATAGATGGCATGGCGTGCGAGAAAGTTTTAATTTGAATTTGACATTATTTCATTTTTCCCCCTCCCAGCTATCTAAAATACATTAATTATTTCACAAATAAACACATAGGTAGTTACATGTAATTCAAAATATCGATACCCAAAAGACAAACTAAAATACTAACCTCCAATTGGTGGGGCATAATTCTGCGTCATACATGGCCATGGCGGTAATTCAAATAATTAAATTTCATTTTTTTTTTTTGGCTTATTAATATTTTTTTTCAAAAATATTGAATAAAAAGGTACTCAAGTAGCCCATTGCTCATAAGTTATTTAAAATAAATTTGTCAGAAATTAACTATCACGTTTCTTTTTGTAAAAAAATAAACAGTCCGGGAAATGTTTCCTTCATAAATACGTGTACAATGTACAATAGAAAATACTGCAGCATAGCTGAAATATAAGCCCTGTAGCAATCTCTATAATTCCTTCTTTTATATGTGGGTTTTATAGGGATTGCTTCAACATTTGATGTTATTTATGTAGCAAAAATTCAATACTGTTTAAGGTTTATAAATCTCGGGCTTCAGAGCTTTACTGGCCCATTTGAGGGCTTTCAAGCACAGTAACCTAAATTAGTTCCGCATTTAAAGCTCTCTTTGCGAATATGGCCATTAACTTTCGTTAGAACAAAAGCAAGAAATTAATATCAATTATCTTTAATACGTTATAACGTATGTGTTTGTGCAAAATGCTCACTTTATTTGTATTTCCCGCCAATGTAAAAACTAAATACTAATGACATCTAGCATGAATCTATATAAAGTATTGTAACTATAGCTTTGTTCGATGATATGTACTAGGCCGCCCTAGTGTTAACTTTCTTACACTAACATGTTTTATGAGAAACGGGCAGCTTCTGGCAAGCTGTTCGATGACAAAAATTTTAAGAACTAGTGCTCACGTTTCTGACCTGACTCGCGAGGTGGTGTATAAAGTGCAGAGTAGGAGTGGGGGTAACTAAATGTTGTTCGGTAGACATTTTAATTCTATCCTATCTACACATCTGTTTATTAACCTAAAATTTTACACATTGAGAAAATAAAATAATGGATTCAGATATAGTATATTCTCTTTGTTTTGTTATATATTTGTTATTAATTAATATATCTGTCTCTGAATCTGATGAAGAATCAAGTGATGATTGATCTTCGTCAGAATCGTTTATTAGTTCAAACATTATGCTCTTTAAAACAGACATTTCTGCAGTCACTTCTTTGCAGCTTTATGATATGACTGTGTTTATAAACAACCTAACCTTTTACATCTTTGGCTACGCTTGGCTTGATTACTCACAACTGAGCAAACTTGCCTAAATATACACTAGTGTGTTTTATGAAACCACAAGAATTAGACTGAACTAGTGTACACTACACTGCACTGCACTATTCTGCTCTGCACTTCAAGCACTTCTCATCGAACAGAGCTTATGTAACTGATGCGCAGTTCAAAAATAAGAAGAAGAAAAACAATATGACTAACATGTAATTTGTAAATAAATAAAACATTGAAAAGACAACTCCAGCGTAAGTTTTGGCACGAATTTCAACATTTTTTTTTAATAATGAACAGTTTCAAAAGCAACAAAATTATGAACTTATAAAGATGGGCCACTTCTTCACGGATACGACAGTCGAGCTCGAGCGGTTTAGTATTTATTTACATACTAGTATTTTTAAAGAAATATTCTCTATTGTAACTCTGCTGTCAGCTGTCACAATTTTAGGTTAGATTACTGTTTCACATTGTGAAGTGTAAATGTATACGCTGTGTGTGAGAGAGAAATGTCTTTGGGTGAGTATGAAACAGTGACGTCACAAATTTAGACCGTGTTCACAACCGCAAAAGTTATTAGCAAATTAAGAATGAATTTTGTTACTATATTAAATGAGATGGATTTCATAAATATAAATAAATAAATATATCATCACGGCATATTACCCATTTCTGCCACAATCTGCTTTATCGCAGATTTTAATTTTCCCTACCTTCATCTCCAAGGAAGGAGTTGTCCAGTTTTCCAGACTGATTGGCTCCCATATTGTTGATGATGTCGCAGTGCCCTTTAAGGGCGGGACGCTCGTCGAGTTAGTTACATGAACGCCCGGCGTCCCATGGTAGCGCTGCAATCACAAACTTGATGCTTGTGACTTGAAGATGGAACTAAGTTTTGGCTAGTTACTTTAGGGCTTGATAACATTGTAAAGTTGTTCTAGAGTTGACGAGAATCTGCAAAGAAAGAAACGCGTGTTAGTATAATTATATAGGTAGGTACGCACGTTTACAGGTGTCCTAAATAACATGGAGATCTAGAGAATTATTAATATAAATGTTACTTGAGACACTATGAATTTTTCTGCTAATACTGTCATACGTAGAGTTAGAAGCCGAGAAATGTACTAAGTATACTAAGGGACACCAATCTTCAATTGAGGGGTAAAGGAAAGAAATTCTCATATCGTGATATTTCATAGACGCCGTCAAATAATAATTATTACAGTAACTTTGTGCTTCTAACTCATTTGTCTATGATCCGAGTGTAAACAATACAGGAACTAATACTAACACCAATTACAAAATGGAGTATTTGACTAAATTTACATATATGATAAATAAAATAAAATACCCGTATTTTTTAAATTGATTAATTATACATAGTTTACGAGAAAATAATTATTAAAACTTTGGAGAAGGGATCTGTGACGTCAATAGGGTAGAATGATAGAAGAAGACAGTTAGACTGAGATAGATATATTGTGGTAGGCGAAAGTGACAGCAGCTGTCACGTTCGCCATTCCATAAATTATCACAACATATCTATCTCAGTCTAACTGTCTTCTTCTACCATTCTACCCTACTGACGTCACAGATCCCTTCTCCAAAACATTAAATTGCTAATAACAATATTATTACAAACTAATGTTAAGTTTTTATTATTATAATGAGAAGCTATAGAGGTTTGTTTTTATATATTATGACATATATTGAAATTTGATTATGGTCACATACCCCATTACAACACGGTTTCTCAAAAACTATAAGATTTAAAAAATGTTTAACTACGGTTTTCTCAATCTGACATTAATGAAAAGAGCTGATTAGATTTTGGTAATAATTTAGAAAAAAAAACTAAATATTATTTTTTGGTAATTTATGTTATTACAAATATTGAATATAAAAATCTCTATCCGCTAGAGAAATATAAATATATCAAATAATATGTTGTAATAAATCTCATAGCTTAAACAACTCCATGGAAACCAGTTGAAAAATTGTGTATTATTGACATATAAATGTTAGTGTAAAAAATTACATATACCCTTCAGATATCATCAGTGAATTTGAAGAATCTCGAACATTTAGAAGAGTAAGAAGAAACTTGTTCATAGAATGAATTAAAAAATACAAAAATTTATGAAGAAGAGATTTTTTTGCATGTACCAGAAATGTTAGATATGTACAATATTATATACCTAGCCTAATATAAAAATGGCGAGAGGTGCTGGCCACAACAGATTTTTACCTCCCGCTACCCTTGGTAATGGAGGTTCAGGGATCGTGCTAAAAATCACATATCGAGATTATAGTAAATGACCACGTTTGTGTGTATGTGTGTGTGTGTGTGTGTGTGTGTGTGTGTGTGTGTGTGTGTGTGTGTGTGTGTGTGTGTATGTATGTGTAGGAATTTTGTCTTCGCTCCAACTCAAATACTATCATTCAGAAAATTCTGAAACCTTGTATTTCTACCCTATTCTAATACGAAAAGAAGCCATCAGATTTTGGTGTAAATTGGATAAACAAAAATGGCACTTTACTTGAAGCTCATAATGGTTTTTCTTCAAAAAATACCATTAAATGCCATTTTTTTCGCATTTTATCATTATGAAAATTATAGATTATTGAATTTTGTACAGGTATACATTAATACTTTTTCTATATATTTTACAGGTAAATTTAAAAATCATTTTTCTTTTTTTAATCCCGAAGCCTAAGATAAACACAATGGGGAAGTTTAGCATGGTAAAAATTCTACATAACATACTATTTTCTCACAAATATAACACAAATGACTGCTGAAATTGATATTAAAAATTAAAATTATTGCTCCATTTATTTATAATTAATATTTTTTGGATAAACTTTAAGTACGTCACAAGTCAGTTATGCGCAAACTCAGACAGAACTGTGAAATCGAACCACTTGAACGTAGGTCGTAACAAATTGTAAAAGCGCTTCACTGGTAACCACAACCGCGTGCATCAGTGTATAAGGGACATACGTTGCGCCAAGCCTGTACCGACGTCATCACAGCTTAAAATCGGCTTTTCCGGAAAATCTGGGCATTTTTGAAAAAAATAAAACATGTTACATCATTTTTCAAGTCATTTCCCATGGAATAAAAAAATAAAAAAAAATCGCTAAACTTCCCCATTCCTTTGTTACGCAGTTTATTTTTCAAATGAATGTAACTGACAGATAAACGGCATTGTCAAAATAATAATCACTTCAAACTAATAATAGAGACATATTAAATAATAAAGAAAATCGTAAATAAAGCAATGGTTATATGCAATGGAACATAATATAGTGTGAAGCATTGCTAAATACGTAGGTATGTATTTAAATTAATAAAAATTAAACAGCGGGAGGTTTTGTGTTGGCCACATCAGATTTTTTACTTTTTGCGGCACAGGTTATAGTATCTGTTCATAAGGCGACGTATGTCATAACTCTGTCCAGGAAATATTTTGGAATGATCAACATTGGGTTGTATTTTGGCATTTATGTTTTTCGTGTTCATTTACGTTATTTATCAATAATGCCATAATAAACTATCGAAAAGGGAAAGGGCTAGAATAATAGTGTTGTTTATATGCGCGTTTCACATTATACTCCCACTTCTATATTCTAAATATCTAAATTCTGTGTATACGTGTCACCTTGTGCAACTGACACCTAATCCTGTGTAGAGATACGAGTATCTACATAATAGCTGCTGCATATAGCTGCAAGAGACACTTACTGCAATCTGCAATGAAAACGGAGATCGTCGCTTAGATTCACGCAAGCTGTGAGAAGCGAAAGTCATTTGTATGCACGACTGGTGCAGTATGTATTTGAATGAAAGGATATGTCTAAGTAGACGTTTGTAATATCAGGACGAAATACAACGGAGAATAGACGCATAGAATAGGGATGATATTAGTGTTTACCTCTAGCCCAAGGATGGTATGCAATTTGAAATTAAGGAGAGACCCAGTTATAGATGATTGAATGCAGGAGACATTCACCCCAATTCTATAACGAAATTGTTAAGTCTTAGCAACGTTGCTAAAATTTATAACAATAGAAACTAATGTAAAGGCTGCCATTTTCATGTTTTATTCAGTGTTCGCTATTATTATTGGTTATTTGCTATAGCAATGTTGCTAAGTTTTAACAACTTTCTTACAGAATAGGGCTGTTGCAAGAATTTTTATATGACTTCTAAGTATTAAATTTTAAAAGATATTGTTCTTTAAAGAGCCTCAGATTTGAAAATATCACGAAATATTCTTTAGATATTTTACAATTAATTTTTGAAATTTGGATAAAATTTTGAATAAGTCACGTGATCTGAAACAGAATGTGACGTCAGAGTACATACATCTTCAGCGGTTCTAAGGTGTCAAGTGTATTGTCAAAGTTGTCAAACAAGTGTCAAATTTTTAGATTGGTTCAAGTTGTATAATAGGTAGGTAATAAAAAGTTCAAAATAAAATGAGTAATTTACGATATTGTATAGTGCCTTCTTACAAAAATACTGTTAGGAACAAACCTACTATACAGTTTATAAATTTGTCAAAAGATGCGATGAAAAGAAAATTGTGGCTAGAAGCAGTAGGTCGAAGAGCTGATAATGTCAGAAAAATTGTTATTTTTTCTCGACATAGATCTACATATCCTATAGCAGATTCAATGTAAGAATCATGACCAGAACCTTGAAGTAAAATATATTATCAATTTATATAGTAAATTCAGTTTTTATATTTTATTTTGTCTCAAATCTTTAACACCCCTTATTTCGGTAGCAGTAAAACAATCGATCTCTGATATAAATTCAGCCACCATCCAGCTATCGACCTTCGGTAAATTGTCCGACTTATTTTGAGTGTAATTATTATTCATTTACAATGAGCAATGTCAGCGTCAGTCAGTGTCAAATGTCAAATTGATTTTTTATTAACATATGACAAACTATAAGCCTACGTTTATTTATATAAATAATATGAATAAACGTAGAACGTAGGTGATGGAAATGTATGTACTTCTACGTCACAGGAGTGGGGGGTAGTTTTTCAGGACGCCAATCTTTTTATTTAATTATTTCCACAAATAACAACAAATTATTAAAATAAAAATTATTACTAAGAAAATCATTGCATAGACTTTCATTTAGAATAGTTTTTGAATAATGTGAAACACGCTCATTGGGGCGTCTATCATTCATAATTATATACCAATAAGAATGCGTGATTTTTCTTAGTTACTATGTATTTCAACGTTTATTATTAAGTAACCTGGTGAACGAATATGCAAACCTTTATTCCAATATACTTACCTTCCGATCCTGTATACGAAGGTGGTTGTATTACAAATTAAACAGAAAAAGAAAAATTTACTATTGAATGTCTTTCTGAAAAAAAAAAAAAAAATTACGTTATCGGCGTGGCAATGAAAAAGTTACTGTTTATCAATGTCGGGACATCCAAGTTTCATGCACTAGTGGTTCACTAGTTCACAATAAGAACAAGAATCATCTTAAAAGATGGCATAACCATATAAAGTGTCATGCCAAATTTCATCCAAATCGAATAGTGTTTCGTTTTATCGATAATTTTCAATCGTCTTGTTGTAGGTATAATACAGAGAATTTATTTTAAAATGCAACATTAGTTCATCACTTCCATGGTTACTCACTATTGTCAAAAAATGACAGCAATGTAATATTTGTCCATTTTAAAATGCAACATTATAAATAGTATTGCAGCACAGGAGATACCTCCAAAACACATCACAAATGGTGTCAATTCTTATTACGACCGACTAGAATATTGCCTCAGAGTGATTGGGGGTATTTTAACATTTATTACATGAAAGTTATGAATTTTTGTAAGCTAAAGTTTTTTAAGATGCACAACATTCATGTTTTGATTATTTGTTAATCGTATGTAGGCCAATTTATAGGAAATTAGTTTTGATTATACAAAAGTACAAATTTTGTATGTTGCATTTTAAAATGGGCAAATATTACATTGCTGTCATGTTTTGACAATAGTGAGTAACCATGGAAGTGATTCGCCATATGTTGCATGTTAAAATAAATTCCCTGTATATGAGGAATCTCTTAGTTCGCGAAACATAAACATACATAATTATTTGTTTCTAGTCTTTCATTAGGATTAAAAATTTAAATTATTACTTTTGTTTAATATAATAACATTACCAACAAAGCATTGTTTTCCATATAAACTTGTCGAGAACACTACCTTTATACTCAAAAGACATAACAATATGTTCCTCATTATAATAACAATAACAATTAAGGCCGTTCTCTTTACAGCAGCAAACAAGCATTTGTTTGATAATATTGCACTAATTGTTATTATAGCACCAGCAACAACAACATGATTCAGATGTCCATGAAATAACCAGTATACAAACAAATGAATAACTAACGGTGTACCATAGCACTCTACGATAATGAAGCTCCTTGTGACAACAATGACATCAAAGTCCTTTGTACCATGTAACCAATTAGTTTGGAATTCCGGTCAACTCGTTTGGTAAGCTATATGAATGCTTCAATCCAGTTATTTTGAAGGAAAATAAAAACAAAGAATAAAAAGGGATTAAGAAATAATTAGACTAATGAAACAAGGTTGTATTTAATATTTTGCTAAGCGCGCACATGCGATTTTCCTCCCGCTAGTCGCTAGAAAATTACATGAGTTGCGACTAGTGCTGTGAGGATCCGACAAAACATGGATCCGAGGTCCCGGATTTCAAAATATCCGGTTCCTCGGATATCCGATGTTCGGATATTGTAGCGGATATCCGTAAATTTAACTCGGATTTGGATTCGGATCCTGATTTGGATCCGGATCCTGGTTTGGGTCCGGATCCCATTCGGATCCTGATCCGGATTCAATGTGTTGTTTACGGATCCGGATCCGAATTTTAATTCTGGATCCGATTCATCATTTTGAATGTAAAGTCAAACATCTGGAAGTGAGTTCAAACTCAAACCGTTACAGTGGGTCTGTTTATCTTTACAGCGGTCTGTAAACAGCAATAAATTGTATAATACCCCTCTAAAATAGACAGGTAGCTGGTGCAAATACGAAGAGGATATTTCTTAGAATATTGAATTCTGTAGTTCTAAAATTTTAACATTCATTACAACAAATACTTCAAAGAAAACGAGATTAAGATTAAATTTGAGAAATAATGGTTACAGGTTCATTGCAAGTGTCGAAATACCTATTTATTTATATCGTGCACGTGTTTCACATAAAAGGGATTGTTTTTCCATGTCTAAAATCCGATACTCATACTTATATTCGGATCCGGATCCAAAATCCAATACTCAGATTCGGATCCAAAATCCGATACTCAGATCCGGATCCAAAATTCAATACTCAGATACGGATCCAAAATCCGATACTGAGATTTGGATCCGAGATCCGGATAGTTCAACATTCAATTATCCGGATATTTTTGGATCCGAAACCAAAACTATCCGGATCCGGATCCCACCACTAGTTGCGACTTGCGACTTTTGAATCATAGAAATATATTAGAACCTACATGGATTTCATAGAAACCGCTTGTGTGATTTCTTTGTATTGATGAAAATTCAGAAAACAGCTCAAAAACAGTATTGCTTTTGAGTATATCCAATATTGAGTTAAAGAATGTTGAAAGGGCAATTCTGCAATATGATGAGTCTGTTCTATCTGTGATATATTGCGATGTTTAAAAAAAATAACGCTTGACATGTTTCACAAGATTTCACTTTCTGGATCAACGGCTATTTATCAGAAACTGAATCACTCAACCGGAACCACAGACGCGTTTCGCTCTTATTGGAGCTCTTCAGTAGTGTTCTATAACTATTTATTAACTTGCTTCACAAATATCATTACTATGTTTTACCTCTCGCTAAGAGAGGTATTGGAATCGTGCTAAAATTTGTATATTCAGATTTTAGTACGTTTTAAGGTCCCTATAACAATTATAACATTTTTACGACGTGCGTGTGTGTGTGTGTATGTGTGTGTGTATGTGTTGGAACCACGGTTTCTCAAATACTATAAGACTTAAAAAATATTTAACTGCAGTTTCCTCAATCTGACATTCTTGGGAAGAGCTGATTAGATTTTGGTAACAATTGGACAACCGGAAGTATTAGTTTCTTTAAAAAAATCTTCTAAATATATTTTTTTGGAAATTTTTGTTATTACAAATATTGAAGAACATAAAATTTTCTAATACATTTAAAATTTTTATTATAACTTGTATAGATTTAGAGATAAAGGCACTGTAATATATAGAATATTTTAATGTAGTACATCGCAGAGTTTAAGGCACCAAATGTTTATAACATAGCTTGTAAAAAATCAACAGTTTTAGTGACATTTTGAATGTTTTTTTCTGTGAAGTACATTTAATCTTTCTTATTGTTTTATTAATTAAATATTTAAAATTGTAGGTAAAATGCATATATCCACCGAAAATACCGCCAAACTTGTTAATGAATTGGAAGAATCTCTGACATTTAGGAACTTCCTCATACAATGAAAAATAGATATAATTAGAATTGCATGTGTGCAGAAGACATGTTAAATACAATAAAAACAATATATGGGTAAACTTCTGTAATTTTTTTGTTATAAAACGGCGGTTCGATAGCAAAGTCCGAGATATAAGGCAATGAAAAATGAGTTTTTTCGGTATTCACCTCTGCCATCTCGAAAATGTAAGAGCTACGACTTTGATTAAATGTGATATTTTGTTTACCTTAAAAATTATGGCGACCTTGTCTAATATTTAGTTTTCAAATAACTTTGTGACTGTTAGAAAGTGACAAAAATGTTTCATATAAAATGCTATTGTTTTTTATAGTCTATTTACTTCCATAGACAAAATTTTGTTCGACCACTATATTAGTCAATTTTTCTTCGATTCTAATACAAAATGGTCTCTTTCTCAAAAACAGTTGAAGATCAGACCCATGTTGATTAAACTTTTTTATTCATTTTGGTCAGTACTACATGCCCTCATAATTTGTGACACTTATTTTTTAACACCTTATATAATATAAAATGGAAATGAGGAGAGGTATTGTGCTGGCCACAACAGATTTTTATTATAGATTTATCTTTCATACGCTTAAAGGTACGAAAATTTTTAGTAGTAGGCCGTGGACAGCTACACCAAAACACAATCTATCCAATATCCCGCTACAAAATGTGATTTCCAAATTAAATTTCCTGTCGCAATGCACATAAACCTTACAATAATACAATTTCCCTTGCATCTCCATTCTAAAAATATGATTTCCGTGATTCTGTGTTATTTTTCCGTCGCACGTACGCGGCTGTAATCGGGGATGAAACCGACTCGCCTCTTCTCTCATCCTGGCGTTTTTAATTCCATTTTTATTGATTCACTTCACTCCCATGTCTGTATAGTATTATGAATTACAAAGTTAGCCGTACCGTATCGCTAGCTATGTTGTAACTTTTAAATTACTTTCAAAGGGGGCAGGTTGGTTTTATTTTTAAATGGAAAATGTTAAGGAGTTATGAAGTTTTCTAATGACGTGGAGTGATTTCGAAGAACATGCTCAAAAGTAAAAATGTTGAAATTGTTTCCAAAATTACTATGTACATATTTTGTATCAGTCAAGCAGCCGATGCACGTCAAAAAATTGAATAAAAGTAACTAGATGTGTGACGTCATGTACTGGTACGTTTGCAGAGATTTTAGAATCTTTATTAAAAGAGTTATATGGGCCATACAGCGAATCAAGCGGTTTACGTCATAAATACAATATCACTAGAAACAATGACGTCATATGTTAAAAAGTTTACATGAGCATGTAAAACGGATTAAAATATGATCTGTGGGTTGCCTTCATAAATCCAAATCTTTCTTAAAAAGGTAACACGTCTGGTATCATTTTTTCCAGCAAAATCCAATTTTATTTAAAATATTCTGAACGATACTGCTTACGCCGTTATAAATACTTTATTCTTGTAGTATATGCAACAAACTTTCCAGTATTATGTGAGATCCTTAAAAAACACAGAATACTGCGTACCATACAATTTCGCACTGTTTCTGTACATTGCGTATAGCGTTTACCACACGCTGTACAAAAACTAAAAGACAAATTGATACTCGGTTTAAAGAACATTTCTATCATTTAAAAAGCGGTAATCCTGGTAAATCTAGTGTAGCACAACATATGTTTATTAATAATCATAAAATTGACAATTCTAATATAAAATTATTGAAACAAGTTGATAATAATAGATATTTAGACGCACATGAGAGTTTGATAATACATAAATTTAAAGATAAATTGATGAACGCGGACCTAGGTCCCATCCCAAATTCTAAATTATATGAGTTAATATAAGACAATTACTCTGTTTAATCTTAGTTACCCAATTAAGTATCCATTCACCTATGACTCCTACTCCTGTCCCTATATAACCCGTGTTCTCTCCCTTATTCCTCAGAGCTGTTTTGACCTCTGGCATGGTTTACATGCTGAGTAATCTTAACTTCTCTGTTTTCACTTTGTAGTTTCTACTGATGATGAGAACTTAGTTCTCGAAATACGTATATAGTTTTTAAATTTATTGTTAAGGTTAAGGAGTTTTTTCTTTAGTTATAATATGTTTCTGTCAAAATTTCGATTTCCCATGTTAAATGCCTATGCCCCACTTTTCGATCTACTACAGGGTGTATATAAATCAACAATTTAATCAATAAATGTCTTCAGTTAATTATTACGTATAAATTATTACCTACAAACTAAGCTATTAAGATGATCCCTTAATACAATCCACCTACGAGTAATTAATCCTCAATTTCTAATTGTAATTCCTGTACCACCCACGCGGCAAGTGTACTTGTATATTTAGAAGCAATTAGTAGCATTACGCTATGATTTAATTAGTGACAGCTAGTATTCCAACATAAACAGAAACATGAATCTACACTATAAAAGAGGGTAATATGTATCGTAACATCCTCTAAGATTGTAGATAGTGGCTATATACGGACGCTAATGTACCGTAACCCAAGGAACACAGAGTTTTTATCAAGACATATAGTCCAAGGTACAGAACCCTTTTTTTCAAATTTTTAACACTCGTCTAAAACTTAGTGAGTGGTTTCATTTTAATGTAACCTACAACTTTTTTATCTACGAAAATTCTCGGAAGTGGGCAGTTTTCAATCTGGAAATCGGAAAACACGTCAATTTAACGATGTATTAAAAATATAGGATCAACCCTTCGCTTTCTACTTTAATCGTAAGACAATTTGACAATAAAATCGAAAAAGAAATTGGCCTACAAAAATATTGGGCCATTTGCCGAGACCTACACCCCCAACATGTCAAAATAACGAGGGTATGAAAATTTATCAACAACCAGCTGATTTTTACGCAATTGTTTAATAAATATTAAAACAATCAAATGGACTACTACCCTACAATTTTCATGAGCAGTTTTTTCAGACCTACGCCTTACACATGTCAATTTTATGATAACCCTTTTACTACAAATACTACAATTCTAAAGATTAAGATTATAATTCTTTCATATTCCTCTTCTTCCACATGAAGAGCTGATTAGAGCTTGGTTATAACTGGTTAACTGGAAGTGAAAGAATATCTTATTCTCTATCTCTATACGGTTTGATTGTACATTTTCCTTCAAATTCAATAGACGTAGAGTTAAAGAATTATAAAGAGATTAACTTTCATAAATCAGCAAGCTTTGCTATAATCATGGAAACAGCTGATAAATTCAAATAATTCTAATTGACAGATGTCAGTATGAAGTGCAGTTTGCATAGTATATGTTCGTGTTATAGTTTTACTGGAGATATATCTAAGGAACTTTTGGTATGGGATTTGTACAAAATACATAGAATTGACTAGAGATGCATTCGGACCGGGCCGGGCCGGACTTTGAGGTTTGGATCGACTCGGCTCGAAAATAAAAATTACCGGCCCGACTCGAAGATCGACTCGACAAAAAATTAGCTAATCCGGCTCGAAAACTGACTCGAAATCGGGCCGGGCTTCGGGCCGGGCCGGGCCAAAGCTCAAAATTGGGTGTATCCGGCATTCCTAATGTTGATTTTTATGTTAAGGCGAAATCTTTTATCGTGTCAAACTTATAAAAAAACCTCTACATTATTATAACTTTCAACATTAGTTAACATACGTAGTTAAAAAGAGACCCTTCTAGTGTAAGTTTGTTATAAAAATTACATACCTACGAGTATTTAACACTTTGTTTACAAAAGAATTTAAACAACTTTTTCACAAATCTTATATAAAAAAATATAATAATTTACATAAGGATTTTTTATCTAACTTTGTTTCTGCTCAAAAATAGGACTAGAAATTATTATGGTAGGAACAAAAATCTCTTTTATTTAAGTATACGAGTAAATAACAATAATAATAGCAACATCACAATATAATTATTATGCTTTAATGAATAACCTTGAATTCTTGAAGTAAAATAATACATTTCTATTTATTAATATGCGAATTTTCGAGCCGGGCCAAAATTAAAAGTCCGACTCGCCTCGGTTTTTGAAAATGAATAGCCTGATTCGGCCCGGTAAAAAATATCTCGATTTCGAGTCGATCATCGAGCCGGGCCGGGCTAAAGCTCGAAATCGAGTGCATCTCTAGTATTGACGGACGGTAATGTGCTGACCACATCAATTTTTTTATAATGTCCCTTTAATTTTTATCTGTTCAATATTAATGTTTGTTTCCTTTGTTTCAGAGGAGGAGATCAAATCTTATTTAAGAAAAACGGTGAGTTATTAACACATTTTTTATTATTTTTAATGTATTTGCTCTTTTCTTATATCGCATTTTATTATCGGCTTTATTTCAAGAAAAATAAAATGTTTTAAGACATAAAATTCAATTCAATCTCTGCGTCGTATTCGTTTATTAAATATTACCCGTTTATGTCAGACCGAATTCTTGTAAAATATAAATGAAATTTACGAGCATGTTTGCTGGATTCATAAAATCTCTATTTTATGTCCCTGTATTTAGAAAATGTTACTTAGTTTCAATTTCAATCTGATGTGAAGTTAGGACTTATACAGTACACATTTTGTTCGTCTACGAGTATAAGTTTGTGTCCGATGTCGTATTTTGGTATTTATATTTCATTTCACGTAAGAAAATAGCGTTGGTTTAGATAGGGATATAAATTCTGCCATTTGATTGGTCAGAATGCAAATCTACGAAAACGGAAAAATATCACCTGTCAGTTGTAAATTATCAAATAAAAACTACAGAATTAAGTGATGTTTACCCATGCTTTGTTGAAATTTTTAATATTCAGGTCTTGTGCATTTTTACAGATAAAAATATTTATTATTGACAAGGATTGGTTTCACGAATTTAAATTATTATTCTTACGTGAAATGAAGTATAGTATTTAGGATTTAGATTTTATTCGCATAATGGGCTACTTGTATACCTTTTTTTTATTTCATATTTTTGAAGAGCAGGTAAAAACTTGTTACCCCTATTTTTTCTTTTGACGAAATTTTTATTAATAAGCCAGAAAAAAAATAATGAAATTTCATTATTTGAATTACCGCCATGTATGACGTAGAATTACGCCGCACCAATGAGTGGTCGTAAAGCCACAGCGTTTGTTTGTACGGGTAATGTAGATCTCCTGTTTGACGTTTCAACAATAGTTTGGAGGTTAATATTTTAATTTGTCTTTTTCGTATTGATATTTTATATTACATGTACCTACCTATGTGTTTATCTGTGAAGTAATTAATATATTTGAGAGCCCAGAGAGAGAAAAATGTCAAATTCAAATTAAAACTTTCTCGCACGCAATGCCATCTATAAATTACATTCTTAAACATAGTTCTCTTCATCAGTTCAATATAATGACGTCACAGAAAATTTTCTTTGTTAATTTACTAAAAAACAAATAACTTTTTAAAATAAAATTTATATTTTTATATATATTTTCAACATAACATTACGTATATAGTGATAGAAATCGGATTTTCAGTACCACGCAAGTAGCCCATTGGATTGAATGGCCAACACTTTAGAACAACAAAAATGAATTATACAATTCGACTTAAATTGATGCTTCTGATTAAATATTAATATTATATTTCATAAAATAGAAGCTAAGAAGCTATTCTTTGACAATAAATTTGACCTTTTATACAAATTATAGCCACGAACATGATTTGTTTAATTAATGCGCGTCAACTTCAAGGCATAATGTGCTCCTGCAAAACCTTAAAATCTAATACCTAAAATCCTAAATAATGACATTATTTACGGCATATAAATTTAAGATTTAGGCTTTATCCGATGTCGCATTTTGGCATTTGGTATTTAGGATTTAGGTCTTCGTCACATAAATACAACTCCGAATGGCACACTAGTGATATCCATTGGTTTGTATGGCAACACTTTCGAATAACAAAAATGAATTATTATTTTTATTATTATTATTATTATTATTATTATTGTCGGGAGGTGGTTCATTCTTGCCCCTGTACTGCGACCTTTCTGGTCTATTGTACCCTCCGTGTTTCCTCCTATTCTAGGAGCCCTGTATGTTTTGCAAACTCCAAGATTTTCTTTAGTCTAATGTCCTTTAGTGTCTCAGTGTGCAATTTCTTTGCTCCTAAAAGCCTATGTCTGCTTGCCATAAATGCTTCGCAGTGACATATTAAGTGTTCAGGGGTTTCATCCTCTTCTCCACATCCTCTGCATGTTGGTTCTTGTTTGAGGCCCAACCTATGCAAATGTTTATTTAATTGACAGTGTCCTGTTACCAGTCCTGTTATTAGTCTGACATCTTGCTTGCTCATTACAAGTAAGTTGTCTGTTCTTTTCTTGGATGGCTCATTCAGGAAGAGCTTGGAATGTCTTTGGCCTGATGTGGCTGTCCAATGCCGTTTGTGCCATTGCCAAAGCAAAGTATTAAGTTCTTGCTTAACTGTTTGCGCAGTTATTCCGCAAGCAGGTTCTGAATGAATTATACAATTCGATTCAATTTGATGCTCGACAGTAAATGTTAATATTATATTTCATAAAATAGAAGCTAAGAAGTTATTCTTTGACAGTAAATTTGACGTTTTGCACAAATTATAGCAACAAACATGATTTATTTAATTAGTGCGCGTCAACTTCAAGGAATAGAGTGCTCCTGCAAAACCCTAAAATCTAATTCCTAAAATTCTAAATAATCACTAGATTTAGGGAATATAAATTTAGGACTTACGAATAGATATTAGAGTGATAAAAGTGCAAGATCGGACACAACCTAAAATAAATAAATAAATAATTATATCATCACGGCATATTACCCATTTCTGGGTGTGCCAGTATCTACAACACATGTAGACATCGGTAATGATGACGATATAATTTACCGTGTGGGCGCTTACCAGGCGTCACCTCACGGGCACTCATAGCTGGACACAACCTAAATAAATGTTAATTAAAAATTTATTATTAGAACATTGATTTAGTTTCAACTCGATTTTGTATCTTGTATATGTGTTCGTTCTATTAAATTTAACGGGCTTTTATGTTCGAAATTAATTTAAAATATAGGTTGTTGAAATTATCTGAAAATGTCAGCGCTCCTACGGAACATACAGCGAAGCTTGGTTCCAACAAAATAATAAGCTTTTAGTAATAATAAAATTTAATGTTCTCTGTGGTACATTACACATAATTTGAACTATTCATTACAAACTATACATATTATGAAAGAAGAAAATATGATCTATAAATTAACCGCACACTTTTTGAAAAATTTTTTTAGGGGCTAAGTTATGACTACTTGAAAAACAGCTATTTTTGATAGCTGATATCATCAGTCCTTTGCAAAATTTCAAACTTTCGTTTGGAACATATTATTCATTGGTTTTATGCTAATAACATACTAAATAATTATACTCAAATTCCCAGAAATAAAGGCTGAGGAGTTTCGCGCCATAAACACTATTTTCTAGAATTCTTATTAATATTTGCTCATACCTTCACTTCGTTACACTTCTCTACCTCATATATACCGAGAGTTTGGACATAGGACGTGACATTTAGTATATCTGTCAATGTCATCAAATTGTCATACTTCAAAATGTATACAGTTAAAGAAAAGTTCAAATTGTAAATTGGAGTAATTATAACGAATCTACAACAAGTTTCTGACTTATGTGCATTAACTTTTAATAAGCGACCCAGTCCAACAACTATAAGAAAAATTTACAATGACTACAGAACTAAAGGTGCGTCAATAAACAGCACAAGAAGAAAATCAGACCAAGTACTGTAGTGAATAGTAAGAAACAAGAAATTATGCAATTAATTGAAAATGACAAGAACATTTTAAGAGTTTTAAAAATCAAAATCACCAAGAGTTATTACACAACGATATAGAACGAAGAAATATCTTTTGCGAAGATATGATGAACAAAATTAATAGTGGCGAAATATTACTGGATCGAATTTTATTTACGGATGAAGCGACATTTTATATTAATCGGGAAGTAAATTCACAAAATTGCAGATATTGGAGTCGTCAAAATGTTCACTTATATCTGCACCAGGTATTCCCCCAACGCTGGATAGGACGTGGTGGAGAAGTGGAGTGGCCTGCAATGCCACCAGATCTTGCACCAAACGATATTTTTTTCTTTGGGGCCATTTAAAAAATTGTGTTTACAATGGTGACAAAATAAATATTGATCAATTAAAAAATAGGGATAAAATATAATTTATATTAATTATTTCTTGCCTTAGGCTTATGTCAGAGTATAGAATTACACCATACAATTTGAACTTTTTTTTCAACTGAATACATTTTGAAATATGACAATTTAATGACATTGACAGATATACTAAATGTCACGTCCTATGTTCAGTTTTTAAAAAAAAACGCGATAATACATTGCTGTCAATCATTTTAAATGTAACTATGGTAATGACATACGCCCATGTTCACTGATAAAAAAAAAAAAACTCTCGGTATATTATAAATTTCAAAGCAAAATAAATAAAACCATTTATAATTTTGACATTTCTTTTAAATTGAATACGCTTATTGGCTCTTATATATGTATGAGAGGTCTGAAATTAGAATAAGAATTTATTCTTAACAGCTGAAACGTTCGTTCAATATTGATTTAGTATTGTACAGTGGTTGAAATCATTTTATTTTAAAATTTTACATTAATTCTCGCAGATTATGCAGATATGCTTCGAGGCGATTCATTTGTATTCAGTTTTCACTTCGAAATTCGTTTTCTTGTTTTAATATTTGGAATTGTTTTTGCGTTCCCAGCCTACTCAGATAATACGAGAAGAGTTATTGGAAGAAAATTTGGTTAGCTTGTAAAAATGTTCGTTTCGAAAGGCTCCGTGATTTATAAACAATTTGTATTGTATATCATTGCTTTGTGGTGGATAAAGGGGCACGAAGGAGCTTTAACTCTAGCTCGGGTTCGCTAAAGGGAGCCAAATTATCCTGTTAGGAGGTTAAATCTTCTTGTGGATTCTTGAAAAGCTATTTAAAGTAGGAGATTAACAACTGGGAGGACCTTATGATAGGTAACGTATATACCATAAGTTTCAGCACAAATTTGAACATTTTTTTTTTTTTTTGTAATAAAAAAATGCATTTAAAACGCTACAAAATTGATACTTTTTGCCAAAGAAAAAAATTATTGATAAATTTGAATTCGTAATGACATAGTATTTGACAATAACAAGTGTGGAAAACATCATGTATTACGTCTTTTTACGTCCTGCTACCCTTGGAAAGGGAGGGATAGGGATCGTGCTAAAAATCACTTATCAAGATTTTAGTAAATGACTACGTTTTAAGGGCCCTAGAATCCAATTTTAATATTTTCACGATGAAGTGTGTATGTGTGTGTGTGTGTGTGTATGTGTGTGTGTGCGTGTGTGTGTGTGTGTGTGTCTGTATGTATATGGATTTTGTTGGCGCTCTAACTTAAATACTATCATTCAGAAAATTCTGAAACCTTGTATTTCTACCCTGTTCTAATATGGAAAGATACCATTAGATTTTGGTGTAAATCAGATAACCGGAAATTGCACTTTACCTGAAGCTCATAATGGTTTTTCTTCAAAAAATACCATTAAATGATATTTTTTCGCATTTTATGTCATTATGAAAATTAAAGATAATTGAATTTTCTACAGGAATATATTAATACTTCTATATATTTTACAGATAAATTTAAAAATCATTTTTTTATTAATCCCGAATCCTTAGATAAACACAATTTCTTTGTTACACAAAAAAAATAATCACTTCGAATTAATAATGGTGACATTTAAAAAAAAAAAATAGTAAATAAAGCAACAGTTATATGCAATGGAACATAATATAGTTTGCAGCATTAGTAAAAATGTATATAGGCATATATTTAAATTAATAAAAATTAAATAGCGGGAGGTTTTGTGTTGGCCACATCAGATTTTTAATCTTATTTTTCCTAATTTTAATACTGTGGTTATGTGGTCACGATATGTTTCATTTAATCTGATTTTTTCCTAATTTTCAACAATGGTTAAAGACGTAATTAAATATTAGTTTTGAAATACGTAATGCATACAGATATTTGCGATTTTAATTTTTTTGTAGTCCGACCCTAAGCGATAGGTATTGCTACCCCAGCTGTGCCCGGTCTACCACAGGCTTAGTAAGTCAAAGCCTTAACGGTAGAATTCTGTACAAACTATACATAGCTTTTAAAAGTAAGTAAAAAGATAGAAGCTTTATCTTAACATTAGACGATTAGATAGTAAGATTTCAAATCTTCGTACAAGAGATCACGCAAAAGAAGGAGTCAGTGTTCGTAGGTTGTTCAATATCTCTTAGTTGAAACTTTGAAAATCTCTATAGTTTACGAACAAGTTGCAGACTAGTCTATGATACCTCCGATAGCAAACCACATTATTTGTTGAACTTATAGAGAACTTTACGTCTGTGTTTCATCATTTTCTATATTACATACTCGTATATCTTGAACTTTTTGCTTATTGAATGTGCGCAATTTCCAGATAGAATGAAAAATTGAAAAAGTTGGGACGAAGGAAAACTTATAAAAATGATATTTTGATAGAACGGTGGATGTAAATGAGCAAAAAATATTACCTTTTTATCTCGCGTTATCTTTGGAAAAGGAAATATAGGGATCGTGCTAAAAATCACATTTTTATCCATTACCTACCGTATTTCTATTACAATCAAAATATTTTTACCTCTTGCTACCCTAGGTAAGGGAGGTATAGGGATCGTGCTAAAAATCGTATATAGAGGTTTTAGTGAATAAGCATGTTTTGATATCCCCAGAATCCGATTTTAACACTTTTACAATGATTTCTGTGTGTATGTATGTGTGTGTGTGAGTATGTGTGCATGTGTGCATGTGTGAATGTGTGTATGTGTGTGTGTGGGGGGGGGGGGGGGGGATTCTGTGCACACGATTACTCAAATACTGTAAATCAGAAAATTTTGAAATTTTGTATATTATTCTATACTAATGTGGGAAGAGTTCATTAGTGTTTAGTGTATATCGGATAACCGGAAATATCACTTATACAAGCTTTTAATAGTTTTTCTTGAAAAAAATACATTACATATACTTTTTTAGCAACTTTTGCTAATGAAAATTGAATATAATGGTACAATTTTCAATTTTACGATAATCGTACTTAGTAAATGACTTTAAATATAAATTTATTCAATTTTGACGTCTTAAACTGTCATTATTAACTCCATAGCAACAACTATAAGTAACACTTACACACACACACACAAATTAATAATGAAACCGTGTTAAGGAGAATATAGTAGTAACATATTTAATTTTAAGGAATATAAGGTTTGAAAAAAATAATATATTTCCCATCATACATAAATATTATATGTAATATTGATTTGCTTCATTGTCTTCTAGGGTGCGTCTCTGAAAAGCCTTTGTGTAAAGATATGAGTACTATTTTGAATTTTTGTTGTTTTTCTATTAGTTTTGTCAATATTTTTTGTGAAATTTATTTTATGTGTGATATATTTGTTAACTGTAAAATAACGTTTTTATGAGTGAATATAAAAATATTTAAACATAATGATTGCTTTATTTATACAGCGTGGTTAAATACCAGTGATCTCTATAACATATGTTATAGAGATTAGAGATCACTGTTAAATACCCAGCGAGAGGTCATGGGCTGATCACATCAGATTTTTTTCTTTTTGTTGCAGTTCTGTATTTGAGCGCAGTAGACTATGGAAATAAATTAAATTTCATTATGTCTCAATAAAAATATGAAATTTCTTTACACTCTTTTCTGATAAAAATTCTTTCATGTTATAGTAGCTTAAGATATGATTCTATTTTAACATATTAATGTTATTAAATTTCGCTTGCTCAAAGCACTAGACTACAAAGTTAAATCAAATATAAAGTTTCAGACTGCGAAAAAATAAATGATAAAGTTTAAAATGAATTACTTTGTTTCAATTTTGTTTTATAAGCATTTATCTAAATTACAGAAGTTAAGCTTCATAAATGCCAGATGAGAGCTTTTTTGTGGAATTATATTATTAAAATCGAAAATCTCATTTCACATTTTTAAAAAAATATTTTAAATGAAAGTTTATGCAATATTTTTCATAGTAATAAAAAATATAATTTATAATAAAAAGATTGGAGCCATAAATAGTCATGAAAAATGTAGAATGATAGAAGAGGACAGTTAGACTGAGATAGATATATTGTGGTAGGCGAAAGTGACAGCAGCTGTCACGTTCGCCATTCCATAACCTATCGCAACATATCTATCTCAGTCTAACTGTCTTCTTCTACCATTCTACCCTATTGACGTCACAGATCCCTTCTCCAAAACATTAAATTGCTAATAACAATATTATTACAAACTAATGTTTAGTTTTTATTATCATAATGAGAAGCTATAGAGGTTTGTTTTTATATATTATGACATATATTGAATTTCGATTATGATCACATACCCCATTATTAAAAAATATTTTTTTATCTTAATCGTTATTTATTGAGCAGTACTTTAAGGATAAAGTGTACATTACCTCTCGCTAAGAGAGGTATTGGATTCATGCTAAAATTCGCATATCCAGATTTTATTGGATAAGCACGATTTAAGGTCCCTATAATCCGATTATAACATTTTTAAAATGATTTCTGTGTGTGTGTGTGGATGTGTGTTTTTGTGTATGTGTGTATGTCTGGATGTTGTAGACACGATTCCTCAAAAACTATAAGATTTAAAAAATATTTAACTGCAGATTCCTCAATCTGACATTCCTAGGAAGAGCTGAAAAAGTTTTGGTAACAATTGAACAACCGGAAGTAGTAGTTTCTTAGAAAAATTCTTCTAAATATATTTTTTTGGGAGTTTTTTTATTAAATATTGAAGAACATAAAATTCTCCATCTAATACACTTAAAAATTTTATTATATCTTGTATAGATTTAGAGATAAAGACACTATAATTTATAGAGTAAACTAATCGCAGAGGCCAAGGCACTAAAGAAACCAGTTGACAAATTCCAATGTTTATAACATGACACATATTGTCAAATATCAACAGTTTTAGTGACATTCTGATAGCTTTTTCTGGGAAGTATATTTAACTTTTCTTATTGTTTTATTAATTAAATATTTGAAATTATAGGTAAAATTATGGTAAAATGCATTTATCGATCAGAAATACAGCCAATCTGGCTAATGAATTGGAAGAATCTCTGATATTTAGAAACTTCCTCATACAATGAAAAATAGATATAATTAGAATTATATGTGTGCAGAAGACATATTAAATACAATAAAACAATATTTGAGTAAAGTTGTGTAATATTTTGTTATAAAACGACTGTTCGAAAGCGAAGTGCAATACAATACTTTTATAGCCTAATATGGAAATGGCGAGAGGTCTTGTGCTGGCCACAACAGATTTTTTGTTATGGTTTATGGGCCTTTTGACAAGTCGCCATATTGAATTGCATTTGTTCTGAATTGGTCTATTACTACTGAAAACGCTATAAGATTCGAACCGAGTGTTCAAACCACTCAACCACAGATCTCATACTAATCAATAACTTAATTATTTTCTGCTTTGTAAAGAAATACAGAACGATCAAAACCACGCTGTTAATTTATCTTTTTTGTCCTGTCTGACTTTGAGTTTCATTTAACCGCTAGCTCCATTCCACAAATTCCTAACATTGACTAACTTAACTCGTTGGTCGTTGGCCAGTATCGAACGACCACATTGCGTGTAACAGAGAAACTTTTCACCCTAAATCCTAAATAAATAAACTCTTGTCTGCTTCCCCCGGATCCCAACCGTAATCATACTAACCTCACGACCAATCACATTCGAAGGCGGGAATCAGAACGCAATAAAATTACAGCTGTTTCTAAGAGCACAAGACTACATCAAATACCGTAAATATTAGTGGTGAAATAATTAATGTCGTAGATATGGGAAAAATATAATTAACGGCAAAACAATGGCAATGTGCAATTAGTAGAGATGACCGCGAATTAAGATTGAATGATGTTTGTCGAAAACATTTTCTGGAAGAAGATATTATTACCGAATGGAAATCTGGAAGCGTACTGTTCTATCAATTTATTTAGTTTTTCCAATTTTAAATTCTAACAATGTATTGATTCAGGTTTCCATTAAATATATAAATTTATATTAAAAATAAATTCATTATGCATTTCATTTTTTATATTTTATATAAAAATAGTTTGCTGTGGTAGGGTCGTTCTCACGTAGCGCATCTAGCGGATGATTCAAGGAAACACGTATCAAGCGGACCATCAGAAACAATGAAAAACATGACAAGTGGCATAACCAGTATATTTTAAATCGTGATTGTATCAAACAGAGCGCTTATAGATCTTCTTAACGACGTGTTACCAGTGCTTTTATAGACTTATAAGAACACCAAAACAGAAAAAGAATATTACGATTACAAGTGTAGCATAACACCGAATAGATTGTTTTTCTTTCAAGTTCATATGTCATTTCCACCCATTACAAAGATAAGGTTTAATGTACAAAAAGCGCAAAACCACATTGTCCATTTGGAAAATCAGTCGACTGTTACAATCATAAATCAAATTATCTACAAAGGCCTAAATCATTGGACAGTGGCATATCAGTTGCAACTAAGCAGCAAAAAGAAAAGAGCAAAAAGTGCGTACTCAGCTGAGTTCGTCTTTAAAAGCTGTAATTCACATATGTGATTTATTATAAAGTTTTCAACATGAATTACGTAGTTTGATAGTGTCACTGGAATATTTTATATTAGTTTCCATTAGATTTATTTGTAACTCGATGGTTACTGATAACATAAAATTTTGTAATTACGTATTATTACAAGGTTGATCAATTATTAAGCTCAAATAATTAAATGAAGTTTGTTTATAGTCATGAAAATGAGAGAAATGTATGCCAATTTGTTAATTGTTTAAGGCCGGTTGCACCAACGTAACTTAAATTTTGAGCGTTCCTTAAATTGTCAATATTGCATAAAAATGAAATGTTAAATGAACTACTTTACATTTCTTTAAAATTTCGATTTCCATTTTTTGTTTTAAGGGTCGTTTAAAATTTGAGCCTTGTTGGTGCAAATGGGCATATTCCACCATAACAAAAAAATAAAAATAAATCAATTTAACTCAAAGTATGGCTCAATAAATAATAGTTAAAACAATGAAAACAATTTTTAAATACTTACTTTACGCGATATTTCACATTGTTATCTTTCTCTCGTAGCGTACTCAGAGCAGTGTGTGTGAAAAAGACAAGTATAGGGGGAATGTTCAATACTGATTGAAGTTTTATTTAAAATAATAAAAAAAATTGAGTGGAATACCCTATTGCAGCTCTCAAAAATATGCAAATGATTTAACTACAGGCCAGAAGATTCAGTACTGATACATTCCCTACTGTATATCTGAGGTAGAGAAGCATAACGAAATGAAGGTAGGGCGTAGCTAAGACTGTACTGCTGAACTATGAGCACAAATTAATAAGAATTCTAGAAAATAGGGTTTATCGCACGAAACTCCTCAGCCTCCATTTCTAGGAATTTACGAATAAATTTTTATTCTGTTATTAACATAAAACAAATAATATGTTCCAAACGGAATTTTGAAATTTTGCAAAGAACTGATGATATCAGCTATTAAAAAGAGTAGATCATACTTTCTTCTTTCATAATATACAGGGTGTTAAAAAATAAGTGTCACAAATTATGAGGGCATATAGTACTGACCAAAATGAGTAAAAAAGGTTTAATCAACATAGGACCGATCTTCAACTGTTTTTGAGAAAGAGGGCATTTTGTATTAGAATCGAACAAAACCTGACAAAGATAGTGGTCGAACAAAATTTTGTCTATGCTAGTAAATATAGTATAAAAAAAAAAACAATAACATTTTATATGACACATTTTTTCACTTTCTGATAGTTACGAAGTTATTTGAAAATTAAATATTGGCCAAGATCGCCACAACATTTGATTTTTTTGAAAAAACAAAAATCTGAGATGACTTCTGAAAGGTAAACAAAAAGTCTCATTTAATCAAAGTCGTAACTCTTATAGTTTTCGAGATAGCAGAGGTAAACCCAGAAAAAACACATTTTTCACTGCCTGATATCTCTGAAACTATTGAAGATCGGACCAATGTTGATTAAGCTTTTTTTTACTCATTTTGGTCAATACTATATGCCCTAATAATTTGTGATACTTTTTAACATCCTGTATATGAGTGCTCGTGAGGTGACGCCTGGTAAGCGCTCGCACGGTACGAATATGTCATCATCATTACCGATATCTGTGATAAAGCAGATTGGCACACCCAGAAATGGGTAGTATGCCGTGATGATCTATTTATTTTTTATTTATAATATGTATAGTTTGTAATGGATAGTTCAATAGTACGGGCTGTAACCTTTCACGCGAATCTCATGTTTTACATCATTTTGAGGACTACTATAGAATCATCTTAATTTCTTTCATAATATATAAAATTACGAAAGCAATTATATTTCAAATTTAAATGTCTAAAATTAGAAAAATAATTAATTTTTAATTTTCGCAGAAAATCAACAAAGCAAAACGTGATGAATAGAATTAATTTTCAGAATTGTTAGTAGGTCGTGAATTGTAAACTACCACGTGAAAATAAATGTATTCATGTAATGCTGCTCACATTTCCGGAGTTCATTGTCCTAGTGTGCTAGTTTTGTGTCTAATTAATACAGGATGAATAATTTTCAATATTATGCGGGTTGGTTCATTTTATATAAAGGATATTCACACTGAATTTCATGTCGGTAAATTTATTTTGTTTTTTATACTGCTAACTACTATTTGCTATTAACCAGGGGTGGGATAACGTAAACGTAACGTTACGGTATTTGATAACGTTGAAAAAATGAAGTCGTTATATAACGTTATAAATAACTTAAGAATCAAATCAAATCTCCTTATGAAACGTTATAAAAAACGTTATTTTTTCGTTTTTATAACATTCAAATAATCATTTTCTTACTTCCGAAGTGATTTCTAACGACATTTGATTGACAGCAATGTATTTGTCTAATGGCCGTTTGCACTAACGTAACTTAAATATTAAACTCGGCTTAAATTGACAATATTGCATCGAAATGAAATGTCAAATGAACTATAATATATTGCTGTCAAAATTCCGATTTGCATTTAAAATGAAACATAGGGAATGAATTTGACATTTTTTGACGTCTTGTCAATAGAGGTTAATTTTGTTTAAATAATTATACATGCTTTCTAAATTAAATTTAGTTGTATAAAAAATATTGTGTGCACCTTGTGCCCGAGTGATTTTCTGACTCGGCTAAATTTCTTACAATATTTAAATATAATATTTCTGTCAAATTCATTCCCTATGTTTAATTTTAAATGCAAATACATTGCTGATTTGACAAACCCAATGGTCGCGTTCAGCACGTCTCATCGCTGGCATCGCTGACCTCCGAAATTTGACGAACACAATGAATGGACGAATGTAATTGGTCCAGCAATTACATTCGGCAATCATCGGCACGCCAGCGCTGCCGGAGTGCTGAACACGCCCAATGTTTCACGTTAAAAAATCTGTTGTGGCCAGCACAAGATCTCTCGCCATGTCCATTTTGTGTTATATAAAGTACCTATTGTATTGCAGAAAATTACAGAACTTTTCCCAAATATTGGTTTTTATCCTATTTAACATGTCTTCTGCACATACACAATTCTGATGATATCTATTTTTCATTGTTTGAAGAAGTTCATAAATGTCAGAGATTCTTTCAATTCATTAACCAGATTGGGGGTATTTCTGATGGATATATGCATTTTACCTACAATATTAAATATTTAATTAATAAAACAATAAGAAAGATTAAATGTACTTCCCAGAAAAAGTTTTCAGAATGTAACTAAAACTGTTGATTTTTGACACTGACATCTGTCATTTACAAACTATGTTATAAACATTTGAATTTATTAACTGGTTTCCTTATTGCCTTAGCCTCTGCGATGTGTTATTAAAATATTCTATATATTATAGTGTCTTTATCTCTTAAATCTATACAAGATATAATAAAAATTTTAAGTGTTTAGATGGAGAATTTTATGTTCTCAATATATGTATGTAATAACAAAAATTTCCAAAAAAAATATATTTAGAAGATTTTTTTTAAATAAACTATTACCTTCGGTTGTTCAATTGTTACCAAAATCTAATCAGCTTTTCCCATGAATGTCAGATTGAGGAAATCCGATAAATATTTTTTAAGTCTTATACAGCCCGATTCATAAAAAAGTATAAGCTAATCCTCATTTTTGGATTAGTGAATTCTATTAATTAATAAATTTTCATGATATTATTAATAAAGGTAGATACTAGGAATAGAATAGACTATATTTTAAGATATAAACTGTCGAAATTAGAATAGAAATCCTTAATCAAAAAATAAGGATTAGCTTAAACTTTTTTGTGAATCGGACTGATAGTGTTTGAGAAACCATGGCTCCAACATCCACACACACACACACACATACATACATACATACATATACACACACACATACGGACATCATCGTAAAAATGTTATAATCGGATTACAGGGACCTTAAAACGTGCTTATCCACTAAAATCTGGATATGAGTTTTCAGCATGATTCCAATACCTCTTTTAGCGAGAGGTAAAACACTCACGGTAGAAGTTTTCACTTCAATAATAGTTTAAAACGATAGTGCAAATTTTCTTTTCCACCACCACAGGGGTTACTTTTGTGTCATTTAAAATTGGAAATATTTTGCGTCTCCACACCAGCTATGAGTGCCCGTGAGGTGGCGCCTGGTAAACGCCCACACGGTAAAATATATCGTCATCATTAACGATGTCTACATGTGTTGTAGATACTGGCACACCCAGAAATGGGTAATATGCCGTGATGATATATTTATATATTTATTTATTTGTTTTCCGCGATGTATTTGTTTTTTATAATTTCAATAATTCTAATGAAGTCGCTTGTGAGTTTGCAAACAATTTGACTCCTGCATTTCATTCTCCCAATAAACCCTCTAAATTTGCTCTATTTTATCCCAACCCTTTACAACCCTCTACCCTTCAACCGCATATTTAACCAGCAAGGTCCGAGCGGTCACTAATTAAACGAACACTTCTTCCCATTCTCTTGATGTTGACACCCTCATGCCAGTGGTCGAAGCCGAAGCCCCGAAGCCCCGAAGGGTTACCCGGTCGTTGCCCACCTCTTACCGGGTTATTGATTGCCAAGAGGAGGGGATTCGAGTACACGGCGCGATACAAAATGAACGATGAAGCATGATGAAGATAAAGGTGGAATAAAGGGCAAAGAATAAGAGCAACAATGAAGTTGATAGTGTGAAAAGGAAGAAGGAGCTCTTTGTGGTTGAACAAGTGGGAAAAGAATAGCGGGAGGTGAAGGTGGATTGGAATGGAAGAAAAGGTTTTAAGATAAAAGTTTGTTGAAAACCTACATTAGCCTTTCGTCATAATAATAATTCGCCCTACAGTCGGATCCACATGAATAAAAAATTGCGTCATGCGTTGTATTTGACACAAATATATTCGTGTTCGTCGAAATTTTTGTTAGTATGTCACTGTCCTTAAATGCGGAGAACCTAAAATTGGTACTTGGATAAGTCGACATGTAGTAGTAATTATAACTAATATGCTATTGTCATAACGAGGAAAAGAATCCGTCAATATCTAAATTGGTATAAAATAGAGGATTCATTTATAAGCCAAAGTATGTACAGTATCAGGAATCAGGACTAACGATGCATTCGGGCCGGGTCGGACCGGACTTTGAGGTTGGATCGACTCGGCCCGAAAATAAAAATTGCCGGCCCGATTCGAAGATCGACTCGATAAAAAATTAGCTGACCCGGCTCGAATATTGACCCGAAATCGGGCCGGTCCTAAGCTCGAAATTGAGTGGATCCGGTATTCCTAATTTTGATTTTTATGTGAGGCGAAATGTTTAACTTTTATCGTGTCAAACTTAAAAAAAAAACCTCTACATCCTTATAACGTTCCACATTAGTTAACAGAAGTAATTAAAAAAAGACGCTTCTAGTGTAAGTTTGTTATAAAAATTACAGACCTTTTGACACTTTGTTTACCAAAGGGGTTCGAAAATTGAAACAACTTTTTCACAAATCTTATATACAGAAAATATCATTTACATAATGATTTTTTATCTAACTTTGTTTGTGCTCAAAAATAAGGCAAAAACTCATTATGATAGGAACAAAAATCACTTTTATTTAAGTTTACGAGTAGTAACAATAGTAATAATAACATCACAATAGCATTCTTGAATTCTTGAAGTAAAATAACATTTTTATTTGTTAAGATGTGAAGTATGATTTTATTAAATCATTTTGATCCTTTTTAACTCCATACCTTTTCATTAAAATATTAAGGAAACTGTGCATTTGATTGAACAATAGGATTTTTCGGGTCGGCCCGAAAAGCTCGGATTTTCGGGCCGGGCCAAAATCAAAAGTCCGACTCGCCATAACTTTTGCAAATGATTAGCCCGATTCGGCCCGATAAAAAAATCTTCGGCCCGGCTCGATGATCGACTCGAAATCGAGGCGGGCTTCGGGCCGGGCCGTGCCAAAGCTCGAAACCGAGTGCATTACTAATCAGGACAACTAAACACTCGCTTGCTATGCATATATTTCTTAAGAAATTCTTCTTAAAAAAGATTAAATATACTTCCCAGAAAAAGCTATCAGAATGTCACTAAAACTGTTGATTTTTGACACTGACATATGTCATTTACAAACTATGTTATAAACATTGGAATTTGTCAACTGGTTTCCTTAGTGCCTCAGCCTCTGCGATTAGATTACTCTATATATTATAGTGTCTTTATCTCTAAATCTATACAAGATATAATAAAAATTTTAAGTGTATTAGATGGAGAATTTTATGTTCTTCAATATTTAATAAAAAAAATTATATTTAGAAGAATTTTTCTAAGAAACTACTACTTCCGGTTGTTCAATTGTTACCAAAACCTTTTCAGCTCTTCCCAAGAATGTCAGATTGAGGAATCCATAGTTAAACAGTTATATAGTTATAGTTTGTGAGGAATCGTCCCTACAACATCCAGACATACACACACATACACACACACTTACACACAGACACACACACACACACACACACACACACACACACACACACACAGAGAGAGAGAGAGAGAGAGAGAGAGAGAGAGAGAGAGAGAGAGACATCATTTTAAAAATATTATAATCGGATTCTAGATAATGGTCCCCTATCAGTTTTGTAATAATAGATTTTTTATAGGAACAACCCCTTATATCAACGTTTGTTTAATGAGGAGGTCTAAACTTATTTTTCATACGTTATCGCTTTTGTATTTTCATAATTCAATTTTCCATGTGACACTAAACACAAATGCAATAACTTTGCAACAATGACAACTAATTAATAGTTTAAAAACAATTTTGCAATTTGAGGCGTGAATGTTAACTTCCGGGCACAACTTTCGGCTCCGAGTTCCGGGTTCCCAACTCTTGGCAATGTCACGCTGCTTGCATGTTGCAGTTTTCATATTACGCGAGAAGGAATTTAATTATAAAATTCGTTTAGCTAGACGTCGACCTATGCGCGTGCACGATAAAATTGTAGATGAAAGGGGTTCGGAGACAGAGGGGTTAGGTTGATTTGCTTAGTTAGTAAAATTGGTTCCATTGAAATGGAAAAGTTGGATGAAGTTTTCATCCACATTGTATGTAAAGTTAAATTAAGGATTTGATTTGTATGAATGCATTTTGTAATATAGAACTTCTTGATAGATACTGGAATACTTGTGCTACAGTTCAAAGTAATAAGTCAATTCTGGATGGCAAGAGCCAACAAAGTGTCTGACATCTGGTGGCAAAATAAAACATATAAGTTGTAGGGAAAACGTTGTGCTGTCATATAGGGTTATAAGCAAATAGCAACCAAAAATGACCAGCAAATCGAAGAAATATTGTTTTGTACCGCAGTGCAATAATTATACAAGTGCTGACATTTCCGTTCATTATTTCCCAAAAAGAGAAATATTAAAAAATAAGTGGAAAACCGCGTTAAAAATCGGAAAGGACATATCACCGTTAATGAACGTGTGTTCACAACATTTTTTACCTAAGCGATTTTATTCCATATAAGTATTTATAAAAATTTATGCTTCAAAATATTATTAAATTGTTTTTGTAGTTATTAATAGAAAAATATTAAAAAGAAATGGTAAATCAAGCCAAAAATTACCTAAAGAAAATTCGACAAAATCCCTGTACAGAGAAGATAAATAGAGAGACTTTAACTGTAAATAGTAGCTATTATTCTTTAATATTATATATTTATTTTAAATTGTTTATAGAAAAGATAGAAAAGAAGAATAAACTATAAGTTGAGCAACAGCAAGAGAAGAAGACGTGCAAAACAAAGAACTTGATGTGCATTTGTATTTAATGTTATTACGATTGAATGATGAGCCCCTTTCAAATTAGATGTTTGAACACACAGTCCATTTATTTCTATATTATTCTGTTTATATGTCTTATATCCGCACAAGTATGTCCAGCTAAAAATAATTAAATAAGTAGTTAACATTCAGCTAACTTCAATTTTGAATCTTATTTTCCTTTATATACTGCATCTCCTTCGATCATAGGCCGCACAGCACCATTTAAATAAATGTATATGTCTGACATTGTGTTAAACATATTTAATTTCATTTAAAAATAACAAAATATCCTTAAAACAAAGCATCAAAATACAACTAGCACAAACGTAAAATATGTTTTCCCTATAAGTCGGTCATTAGTGCTGCCATCTCTAGGATGTGGCTCTCCCGGATACTCGGATTATTAATGCAAAGTCATAATGCTAATACTAAGGTAAATGTATAAGTTTACAGCTTACATAAACTAGCCTTTATGGTCCCTATTTACGAACCACCTCTATAATAAAACAAACAACTAATTTATTTTTCCTCGTTGTCCCACTTTTTATTTCAAAGGACATAAGAAGCAAGCCAGACAATCTAATTATAACATAATATTATAAATTCTCTCATTTCAAATTGTTGTTTTTTAATTAAACTAAAAATCCCCACTTTCCGTCTGTCTGATTCTTATTTTTCAATTTTTTTCTGCTGCTGTAATTAAAACTATGTGATAATTACTTAAGATCAAGTAGGCAAAGTTTATTCACAAGCATTTTTGTTAATTAAACCATGAGAAAAAGGCGGGAAAATTAAATTCAAGATCTGTAATTGAAATACTGATGAAGTCAGAGAAAGAAAGAGAGAGAGTGAGAGAGTAATGCGATCCAGAAATATTGAATTTCCTAAAAACCGCTGTTTGGTTTGCCCTGTAATTTATATTGTTGACAATTATCCATCATAAATGATAAATGAATTATTATAAATCATTTTGGTGTGGATTGTAAATGTATGTTGTACAATAACGAAATAAATTTTGTAAATGATGATAAATGCGTTTCTCGGAACATTATTTATTTTATTTTTCTCGTCAATATTTTCTGTGGACGACATGCTCCATTTGTATTCCAAACTACAGATAACAAATGATCCGATGGTGTAAAAAATATTTTTCTTCAAACATTATAAAAATGGCATCTTTTGTGACTTGATTCACACGGTAGAAATGAAATAAATAAATAAATATTCTTAGCAACTATATAAAATGAGCGAATACAGAAATAACTTGTAAAATAGAAACCTGTCATGTCGCCCCAAGTTGCGCTGTAAATACACTAGATAACCTAAGAATAAATTTACTAAAGACCTCCAACAGCTGTCAAAATTTAAATTAATAATCCATAAATTGAAATATAAACAGATTATATTTAACGAAATAACGTATTATAAAATAGGAGAGTTACATATTGGTAATGACGGTAAGAATATTTAGAATTAAAGTGATAAATTCCAACGACAAGTTTTTAACAAATCATGATGCAAAACACTTGAAAATTCAACCAATGGGAACACTAATTTTCAAAAATTAGTCAGCTTTGCTATTTATCATGGAAACAGCTGATACATTCAAAATTCTAATTGACAGATGTGTGTTGCAAGTGCAAAACCAAATATGGAAAGTATGGGATGAAAAATTAGTATTTCATGGTGGTCCTGGACATACAGTGAAAGGCTAAAAAGAAGAAGGAAGGACTGTATCGCAGAAGACTTGAGAAAGGAAGGACTTTGTGACGAAGATACGTTGGACAGGGATGAGTGGAAGAGAAGAGGAAACAGCGACCCCTAATAAAATAGGGGAAAGCTGAAGCAGAAAGTAAAATATGTCAAGTGCATTTGTCTTAGTGTATGTTTATGTCATAATTTTATTGGATTTATAGAACCTTTTCAAATGAACGATTTTACATGATATTATATAGAAACTGTTCCACGGTCCTTTTGGTATGGGATTTGTGCAAAATACATCGAATTGACGGAAGGTCTTGTGCTGGCCACAACAGATTATTTTTTCTGTGTTTACGCAAATTGCAAAAATTGTTAAAATATGATTTAATAATTTGTTTGTTAACCATATCTTTACACAAAGAAATGGATAGTTTAGAAAGTGTAGAAGAGTTGGCAACAAGTGTCAAAGAAGCTCTCTTGCTCAGTAAGTCAAATTTGTTGAAAATACGTATTTGTTATTTCATGTAAATAAAATTTTTATTTTTTGTGACATTTTTTTTGACAGCGACAGTTCTGTCCAATAAAATAAAGTAAATGTATTAGTCCAATATAGTGTCACATTATAGACCCTAAATGCAACTATAAATCAAGTTATTATGATGCAGTAGAACATAAAATATTTATAATTATTGTAACGACAAGTAGTAATTATGTTATTTAAATACGTATGTTTGAAAAAAATATAATGTGTCACTCACTTTTACTCCTAATAACACAAAATACACAAAACAGAACATGGATATATTAGTTTGTAGTTTTTAAAATACCTCGTAGTACAATTAATTTGAAATAATATGAAAAGTTACCGCCTTCGCGAGGTGGGGAAAATGAAGAACATTTGTATTTTTATAAACACATATTCAATATATTGGAATGGCGTTTAGCCATGTGTTTCGTTAATGTTTTGTAATCAAAATTCATCGTGTTTTTAATGTGTTATTTTTGATTGTCCCTATGTCTCTTTCTGGATGCTGGTGGGATTCCCTCAGGAATATGTTTGGAGGGAGGACTATTTGCATCCGTTTTATGTTTCCAAAATTTCAATGTTGAGAGGTTTTGGGAATGGAACCAGCCCTGCCAATTTAACTTTTAATAACGTTTTCATACATATTATTTTTTTTCCGACGTCGTATTTTTGGCCCACCTGTCGTGTGGATTGTTTGTGAATGCTCTGATGTAAAATTTTTAAAAAAGTTCTCAAGATTAAACATTGGCTGATGATGGAAGTTTTCCAGCTTCCGAAATGTTCCAATACATTGAATATGTGTTTATAAAAATACAAATGTTCTTCATTTTCCCCACCTCGAGAAGGCGGTAACTTTTCATATTATTTCAAATGGATATATTAGGTTTTTTGTATTGTTTTGACTGATACATTCCCGAAATATGGCCCCCTATTTTTCGAGCATTCTATACAGAAGTTTTAAATTGATATTTCATTCAACTGCTGCATCATCTAAAATAATTTTGGACCATTTCCAAACATATAATCTCCAATTTGGAACTCCACTTCATAATATCCTCATTTTCCTACTCGAGTAAATTGCGAAAAACCCGAGCGTTTACCATCAACGATTTAACTCCAATCTGTTTGCTTGCTTCGTTTGCGTTTACCTTCAAAGTTGCGAAAAGCTGTGTGTTTATCCTCTGATTGCCAAAACATTATTGATTCACGCAGATTATCCACTTAACATATTCATAAATCATGTTTACCTACTTCTAATCTAAAGTCTACTAATACCACCAGACGCAAAAATTTACGCAGCGAAGATGATTGAAAACAAGTTGTTTTTAGTGTTTACTTTTTACTTACAAGAATAAGTTCTATATGATGTTTCTAACGTATGTAACAAAAGTTTTGAAAAAATGTTAGACCTCTTCATTAAATAAAAAGAATATGTTATTGAAAAGGAGATAAGAAATCTAATTTTATTGACAATCATTACAGTAATGTACCGAATCCTAACTCTTTGGAGGTTGAGAAATATGTCATTCCTAACTTAATGACAATCTCTTGGGTTGGAAATAACGGATTTCACTTCCATCTCTTGGGTTGGAAATGTTTATGTAGAGGTTGCCTAGCAACATTGTCATAGATCCTTATAATAATTAGATTATGATATTAGCTATCAAAAATAGCTTATTTACAAGTAGTCATAATTTAGACTGTGTCCGATATTGCACTTTTATCACCCTAATATCTAAATCCTAAATTTATGTGTCCTAAATCTAGTGATTATTTAGAATTTTAGAAATTAGAATTTAGGGTTTTGCAGGAGCACACTATGCCTTGAAGATGGCGCGCACTAATTAAACAAATCATGTTCGTTGCTATAATTTGTACAAATTTGTCAAATTTACTGTCAAAGGAATAGCTTCTTAGCTTCTATTTTATGAAATATAATATTAACATTTACTCTCAAGCATCAAATTGAATCGAATTTTATAATTCATTTTTGTTGTTCTAAAGTGTTGCCATACAAACCAATGGATAACACTAGTATGCCATTCAAAGTTGTATTTATGTGAAGGAGACCTAAATCCTAAATAATAAATGCTAAAATACGACATCAGACACAGCCTGTCACTAAAAAAAAATTTCAGAAAGTGTACCGTTAATTTGTAGATGATACTTTCTTCTTTCATAATATGTATATTTTGTAATGAATATACAGGGTGTCTCTTAAATAGGGGGACATGGCTTAACCACAGATTCCTGAGGCTAAAATAAGACGATTTAACCAAACTTGCTTCTACCGGAAAGTGTACCATTTAGCCAGAATTCTGCTTCAAAGTTCTTCGAAAAAATAAAAAAATTGCTTATAATAATCGGACGCTTTATTCGATTTGGATGAAATTTGGTATGACAGTTTATATAGTTATAAGTCATATTTTAAAGTGATACTTGTTATTATTAGTTAACCACTAGTGTATGAAACTTAGGTGTCCCAACCTTAATTAGACCGTAACTTTTTAATGGCAAATGCCGAAAACGTGAAATTATTGTTCTTCAGAAAGATACATTCAATAGTAAACTTTTCTCTTTTTGTCTAATTTGTGATATCTGTTACGGTTCACAAAAAAAAAAAAAATCTGAGTGTCCGCACTGCTAAATTTTTAAAATAAATTTAATCTAGCAGTCTGATCAAATGTCAAACAAGTATTTTTTAATGACAGTAACAATTATTTTACGGGTTGTCAAAAATTTTCTTCGCAATATTCTAAAATTAGTAACATCCGTTTGTTCGGCCTAATAATATTTTACTACCATTATTATAAATAAGACAATTACATATTTCAGCTTACTCCTAAACAAGTTGTGAAGATTGACAACTCGTTACTGTCATTAAAAATTACTTGTTTGACATTTGGATAGACCACTAGATTAAATTTATTTTAAAAATGTAGCAGTGCAGACACTCAGATTTTATTTTTTTCTGTGTGAACCGTAACAGATATCACAAATTATACAGAGAGAGAAAAGTTTACTATTGAATGTATCTTTCTGAAAAAAAATAATTTCACGTTTTCGGCATTGCCATTAAAAAGTTACGATCTAATTAATGTTGGGACACCTAAGTTTCATACACTATTGGTTCACTAATAATAACAAGTATCACCTTAAAAGATGACTTATAACCATATGAACTGTCATACCAAATTTCACCCAAATCGAATAAAGCGTCCGATTATTATAAGCAAAATTAATTTTTTTTCGAAGAACTTTGAAGCAGAATTCTGGCTAAATGGTACATTTTCCGGTAGAAGCACGTTTGGTTAAATCGTCTTATTTTAGCCTCAGGAATCTGTGGTTAAGCCATGTCCCCCTATTTAAGAGACACCTGTATTTAAAGTAAAATTATTAAAAATATGAGCCATGTATTTTAATCGCAATAATTCTAGCGTGTTTATTTATTTCACTGTTGAATGGTATTATTTCACACAACTGTATGTAACGAACCTGTAAACAAGAACCACAATAAACAATGTAACACTAGTAATACACATGAATAAATCAAAATATAGGCACCTCTCCATGATATAAATCAAATTTTCGTCCCGGAAATAAATCAATTTCGCACTGTGCTAAACAATGATATATTCTCTAATGGATTTTTTATATTGTGAGCCACAGGTGTCGTTCGTTGTAAGCATAAAACATATTTCATATTATTATATGGCACGTAGGGATGACACGTTAATGCTCTCTAACTCCAATACGCAATATTAATGGAAACAGAGGTAAGTACATTTGCAAATGGAAAAATATTATAAGAGGTCGTTGTAAATATGACAATAAAATGAATCGTAAAGTATAATGGAATATGAAAATAGGACAAAAGAATAAAAGATATAATGAAAAGGTTAGCTTAATTTTTATACTCGTAGCACAGAGTATATTTATACAGAAGCGACACACCTTGCCGGCACCATTGTTGTTGTGATTTTACGTTTATGACCTTGAACTTTAAATTTGTTGGCAAATTTACGCGCGAAATTTAAATTGTTTTAAATGGTAAAAGAAAAATTAGAACATAAAAGTACTAAAATTTTAATTTTATTAACGAATTAAAAAAAATCAGATCAAATAATCACATACCTATATTTTTATTGAACAAATACCTGAATTTTACAAATTTATTACAATGCAGAATTTTCTATATCTTTGATGTGGGAAACAAACGTCAGACTCGATGAATATGTCCCATATATCCTCCTCCATCAAATCTTCTCTTCCACAAGTCTTGAGCCACATTTTACACCTATATTTATTAAATGAATTTACCTTTTACATGATATGGTAGTAGTTTTACATAACTTACATTTCTGGATCTTTCGGAAATGAAAAAACTTACATTTCCCTTTCTCCATTTTTTAAATCTATACAGTCTTTATATGAACAAATAAGTCCTCTCGATTCTACTTTCTTCATTTTATCCATTTAATTAGAAACTAACACCACTTCTAAAATTCACAAACAGTTCACAAAATGACATATGTCAAAAGTGAGAAGACGTATTTGGTTTGCTTGAAGCTTGAATTAGCCATAACCCTAAAATACATGGGCGTGACAAGCTAAGACAATAGCTCTTCCAGAATACGTGAAATATAATTATTTTCCTTATGATAACGATAACTGTCTTACCTTACTTATTTGTTATAATATTTTCTGCATTTACGATGTATTAAAATTTTTAATTAGTTTTAAATATATTATATGACATTTGTGTTCATTCCTGGTCATGTCAAGTTACAAGCGGCAAGGGACAGGGTGCGGAAAGGGATAAAAGTTGAACATCAGTCCATAATCATTTGACGGCGAATATAGTTCGAATAATTTATAAGCCCTCACCGCAAAGAAGCCCATGACGGTTGCGTTCTGTTATTTCATCAAAGAGCTCATTGATGCTTTCTGATGCTCATCGATCAGTGTGCCACGGCACATTGTAGAAGCGCTGCATGTAAGGTTAGAATATCAGCCTACTAATCACCAACATCAATATGTCAACAAAAATTGACGAATTATCACACCTTCTATATTTATACACCGTTGTTCAAACTCACTATAAATTCGTCTCTAACATTCAATCAACCAATAGCGGTAACCCTTAACCGTCTGCCGCATGGTTATGAATATTTTAACCGTGTTGTGTCCAGGGATAATGCGGTTTAATGTCAATGTTTACTTTTATTTTGCTGACCACGGCCTTCTCGATTGGGTAGCCAAACTTACCCTGTCAGAAATGTAAATAAGGGGCACTGGGACATTAATAGGGGAGGTAAAATAAGGGATGCAAATTTGAAAAGGGAGAAATTTATGGAAACAACAGAGGCGTGGAGTATGGATGATGAATTATTGAACAAATATTGAAGAGGAGCCACAGGGTATAGTGCTTGTTGTGAAAATAAAAAAAAAATACATTTTTTTTTTAATCGAGTTGATTTAGGAAATTTCACATTGTTGATGCTGTAGTTGGTATTCGTGAGTGAAGAAGAGGAGGAGCTTAGCACGTGATGTAACAATATGGCCGGTTTAAGGTAGATGCTTCGTTTCCCGCAACTGTATTCTTATACACTGCGGCGTTTGAAATACAAAGTAATATTAATATTGTAGTTAATATTAAATAAAAATAATGTTTCTAGTATAAATAACATTTTGAATTTTGCGAACTAGTCCGTTTCATATAAAAATTATGTTCAGCATTCTCTCGAATTTTGAATTTACATGATACGAGTCTTTGTTTTCTTGAATCTACATAGTACTGCATTATTACAGTCTTTGGTAGATTAATGGAGAGATAAGTATTATTACTTTATTGTCATCTTTGTGCAGGCAGGTCTACAAGTTTAGATTTCATTTCACACTAAGTAATTATTATCTTGTAGTTATACCCGACAAAATATAATCTTGCTTTACAAAATGCAAGGAGCAAGCATTATTTTTACTCGGTTCCTTTCCCATTTTTAAAAGATGAATGCATAACTTTCGTCTACCAACTATTTCAAATTGGCAAATTTCTCTAATAAATTTTTCTATAGAATTTAGGTTCTTGTTTGGGAAATTATGGAAATGAATTATTTCTGGATTTCTGCGTGCTAATGACGTACATAGATTAAACGCAACTAAAACGTGTTGAAGTTTCAGATTTTGTTATTATACTTTATTTCACGTAAGAATAGCGTTGGTTTAGTTAGGGATATATAAATCTACCCTTTGATTGGTCAGAATATAAACCTATTTCACAGAAACGAAACAAATATCGCCTGTCAGTTGTCAAATAAAATCTACAGAATTAAGTGATGTTTAACCATATTTTGTTGCAATTTTAGATTTTGACATTTTACAGATAAATATATTTATTATTGACAAAGCTTGGTTTCACACATTTAAATTATTTATTCAATGCATGTGAAAACGGTCGGCTCTTAAGAGTAATCTACTATTTTCTTACGTAAAATGAAGTATAGCCTGCTAATTTCAATCCACTAGTGATTTATTTGTTAACTAAGTCGCTACCTCGGTTAGGACTTACTACCATGTACTAGTTCATATTTACGCCGCTAGACGTCATATTGCTCTATTTCACGAGCGAATAGTTCGTATAAAATTCTACCGTTATGGCTTCTGGTATATCGAGTATAGCTTGGTGCTGCACTAACTGTCGCTTAGGGACAGACTGCAAAAGATTTAAATTCGCAAATCTTTGTATGCATTACGTATTTCAATATTGATATTTAATGGATTTGCAAAATCAAATTACGTCTTTGACCACTGTTACAAGTATTTATAAAGTTTTGAAAAAACTGAAATGTGTATTAAAACTAAGAAGAATATGAAATGGAAAAATAATAACATAAAATATGTCTGAGCTGAAAGAACTACTCGTATGTATAGGAAATATAAAATTGCAATAATCTGCATGCAGAATATATAAAAGTAGGTATATGTTTGCTTAAATTAAAGTGATATGAGTTACAAAATTCTACAGAATGCATATGAAGTTTATTGCAGGAATTTGCAATATTCATAGCGGAGGGAATATTAAAAATTTTGCTTTATGATTTTTACCGCTTCAAATGTGACATGCATGTTATGGAATATTCATTTAAATGAACAATAAAGAGTTATTGTTCTCATATGTAAATACATTTGGTTGTCGATATGTTCAGAATAGGGATGTTGCAATGATTTTTATATGATATCTAAGTACTGAATTTAAGATAATGGGTGCGATTCAGTGGGTTGTATTAGCGTGTTTTACGCTAAAACAGTCGTTTGTCAAAAATATTTTGGCAACTTTGTAATACCTGTCAAAAAAAAGTGAGAGACCAAATTATCAAATAAAGAAAAAAATATTATTAACAGAAGTAAGAAAAAAAGGACAAATGTCAAAACTGATCAAAACGGGGGTTGAGATATTTTAAAATTCAGTAACATTCAGGTATGAAATATTTGACACATAAAATTTAACATATTTCTAACCTAATTTTACAATAATGAGTTCCCTTTTACACCTTCCATTTACAATAATACTTCCTCATTTGACTAAAGGATATCTGTATTACTTTTCCCTGTGGTAAAATTTCTAAATCACAATTGAATCTCATTGATACATGTGGAAAATATTACAATGTTGCCATATACTTAATACAAGATTTAATACAGACCTTAATACAACCCACTGAATTCCACCCATTGTTTTTTAAAGAGCCTCAAATTTGAAAATATCACGAAATATCCATTAGATATTTTATAATTATTGAAATTTGTGGAATATTTTGAAAAAGTTACCTGATCTAAAACAGAATGTGACATCAGAGGACATACAGTTTAAAGGCCTATTTACAGGGTGTCTCTTAAATAGGAGGACATGCTTAACTACAGATTCCTGAGGCTAAAATAAGACGATTTAACTAAACTTGCTTCTTCCGGAAAGTGTACTAATTAGCCAGTATTCTGCTTCAAAGTTCTTCGAAAAAAAATTAATTTTGCTTATAATAACAGAATGCTTTATTCGATTTGGATGAAATTTGGCATGACAGTTCGTATGGTTATAAGTCATCTTTTAAGATGATACCTGTTATTATTAGTGAACCACTAGTATATGAAACATAGGTGTCCCAACATTTATTAGACCGTAACTTTTTAATAGCCACGCCGATAAAGTAAAATTATTTCTTTTTCAGAAAGATACATTCAATATTAAACTTTTCTCTCTCTGTTTGATTGATTATTTAATGTCAGTTTCAGTTTTACTATAAAAATCTGTATTATCGACATGTTCATGAACTGTCACGTCTCCAAATAAATACAATGACACGTATTCTCTCATCTTGAAGTAGCACTACTAAATTGGTATTTAGTCTTATAGTTTTTGAGGAATCGTCCCTCCAACATCCACACATACATACACACACACATCCACACACACACACACACACACACACACACATCGTAGTAAAAATATTAAAATCAGTTTGTAGGACCTTAAATCGTGCTTATTCACCAAAATCTGGATATGCTTTTTTGAACATGAATCCAATACCTATCTTACCGAGAGCACAGGTAAAAATAATGCCGCTGAATTTCAATCAGGGATTTGTTAACTACTGGATGGAGCGAGTGAATCTTTACCATGTACCCCGCCGACAGAGATAGTCACACATAATTCCGATTTGTTGTCTTTGTTTTCGTTACTTGTCAAACCTTTTGTTTGACAGGTTGGACAGGTTATAGGTTATTCTTGATATCATCATTTAAATATAATTATTTTAATATATGACAATGGTCCGAAAGTGTTGTGTTGAAAATTGTGTATCAAAATATGTTATGAACGGTGCTGTGTCGTTTCATTAGTAACTTATGATTAAAATTATAATTTCTTCTAAAAAAAAAACCTTCTCTCATTGACTTATATTCTTATATGTGTTCTAATTTAGCGTTGCATTGGTTGTATTCGTACTTATTTCACGTTTCATGATCAAATATACTTAAACACAATTAATTTTTGACGTGAATTTGACAGATGTAAATATGACAGATATGAATATGTCTAAAGTGGAATTATCTATATCTTTCTCACTCATGCTTCCTGTGTTCTCTCTTAATCTAGCCGGGTACACAAGAAATACATATATCGATATACACTTGCTCCATCCAGTAGTTAACAAATCCCTGATTTCAACTTATTACAAAAAGTGGCTAGTCAATTTGTTTGCAAAAGGATTAAATTTTCTTAGCAACCACACAACAAAATTCTATCATATCTGTCACAAAATTCCCGTGTGATCAAAATTCAAAATCACAATGTCATTATCATTCCATTTCATTAAAAATATTCCAATATCCAAAACCATTCTTCGAAACATATCATTAACTCCATTAAATATATTTCAAATCCAGAATAGAAAGAAAAGTAACTACCCATTCGATGAAGATGATCCTTTAACTCCAAAATGCAGATCAAAGGCCTTGGAATATTTCTTGAGGAAGAAGATGCAGAAAGAAAATAGAGTTTGTTCAAAAGCAGATCGCTGTAGTACTCATGACAACCCCACATTAAAGAAACAGAAGAAAGAAGAAAGGAAAAAATGCAAAATTATGTTTCAAGATGATGATAAACATTGCAAATAAAAATTTATAAATAATACTGTGTTTGATTTGAATGTACCAAATATCAAACCCTAATTAAAACAGTCCCCAAAGTTTATATTTGTCATCAAATCGTATGCTCTGATTAATCGATCTATCCTTACGAAATATTTTTATTTTCAGATTAATTTAAAGTGTCTCCAGGTCAGGGGAGTAGGAACAGGGGGGCAGTTTCCCCCTCGTAAATTGGAGCGGGGGGGGAACTTTAATTTTGGCACCTTTAACTTCAATCAGCTTTACATACAATGGAAACACGTGGCCCCATGGTATTAACTATTTACATAGTTTACATTTAAAAAATGTTATTAATTACATAAAATACAATAAAAATGCAATCCGGATATCAATATTTATGTCTTAAGAAACAATTTTATTACAAACTGGTAATCTGTTACTTGGAACTGATTGTTTGCTTTAGTGAAAGAACTACCAAATTTATTTGGTATCGAAGACATTATTATGGTAAAATTTGTATGAAATCAAATACCTTCAGCGCACTTCGTCGTCTCAAAACTTATTCAAGATCAACTATGCTCTGTCATGTCAAATTCAAGAGCTTGTAGTAAATGTATTGACTTATTTTGAAAATGAAAAATAAATTGGTGGGCTCTTACTTTCACTGAATTGTAATATTGAGGTAATATTTCGTTCTATTTGTCAGTAATAATTTGAAAATTAAATCTGTATGTACGTGTGGCAAACGCTATACGAAATGTACAGAAACAGTGAGAAATTGTATGGTATGCAGTATTCTGTATTTTTTTAAGGATCTCACATAATACTAGATAATTTGTTGCATATACTACAAGAATGAAGTATTTATAACGGCGTAAGCAGTATCATTCAGAATATTTTAAATAAAATTGGATTTCGCTGGAAAAAATGATACCAGACGTGTTATCTTTTTAAGAAAGATTTGGATTTATGAACAACCCACAGATCATATTTTAATCCGTTTTACATGCTCATGTAAATTTTTTAACATATGACGTCATTGTTTCTAGTGATATTGTATTTATGACGTAAACCGCTTGATTCGCTGGATGGCCCATAGAATCTTTTTCTAGAAATTTTCGGTATGGATTACATAATAAAATAAAATAGGAAAACGTACCTGTTCTTTGCCCGTCATAAATCAAGCTTAAATCCTGAACAGTAGACCTGCTGAGAGGATCATAAGGATATATATCTGTACAAGCTATACCAATTATTATGGGACACTCTTACCGACTCTTACCGAAAGTAGAACAATTGGCGGCCATATATACTATATTTTCTTCACGCGTTATTCTTGTATAAGAATATTTACAATATTATAACAAACATTTACTTATAGGAATAAAATAGAACTACCTGAAAATTTATATATTGGACAAATAACATAATTCGTTATCATATTATTTGATATATGGTTGTCAAGTAATATCGGAAATTCTGCTATTTGACATGTAATTTCGTTATCTACTAAAATAAATTTAGTTTAACATTTTATCATGATAGTATTGCTAGTGTCAAGTTTATCTATAAATTTATCTGAATTAAAATAAAAACCATTTGTTTGGTCGGTTTTGTATTGATTATCTACCTGTGTCATGTCATGACGTAAAATACGTGGCTCTGCCTAATGCTTCTGTTTATAATAACATTAATTAAAATGTAATCCAGGTCATTATACACAAAATTTAATTTGGTCAATGGTATTATAAAATAATATAAATATACAGGATGACACTGAAAAATGGACCACTAAAAATAACTCTTTACCTTCCATCAGCTTTAGGTAAGGAAGGTATTGTCTTTGTTGGTGAGTTTTTAATGAATAAGTACGTTTTAGGGATCCTAGAATACGATTTTACTAGTTTTATGATGATTATGTCCGTGTATGTATAGATTATGTGTGTGTGTGTATGTGTGTGTGTGTGTGTGACAAATATAATATACCTTGGACAATTCTCAATCAATTCCCAGCCTCATTGAAATTGTTTACACCATAATTTCACTGTAAAATATGACGTCATATATTCCCCAAATACGCCAATCATCCTATCCTGAGTGAATTATCTTTTTACCTTCTTTAGTATTGTCTTTGGTCAAAAAATCCGATGGTGAGTTTTAAAGAATTTTTAGTGTCGCTAGAATACGATTTTACTAGTTTTATTATAATGTCTGTATGTATGTATGTCTGTATGTATGTATGTATGTATGTATGTGTGTGTGTGTGTGTTTGTTTGTGTGTATGTTTCTGTGTGTGTGTTTGACAAAATTTCTCCGGCGATAACTCCAATACTAAAATTCTAAAAATTATAATTCTTTCGTATTCCTCTTCTTTGCATCCATATGATGAGCTGATTAGATTTTGGTTATAAATGGTCAACCGGAAGTTCCCTTATTTGAAGTTCTTAATGGTTTTTCTTGAAAACCGCAGTTAAATATCATATTTTTACATTTTATATTATTATTTCTGGGTGTGCCAGTATCTACAACACATGTAGACATCGGTAATGATGACGATATATTTTACCGTGTGGGCGCTTACCAGGCGTCACCTCACGGGCACTCATAGCTGGTGTGGAGAGTGCACCACAGGGGTCACTTTTGTGCCATTTAAAATTGGAAATATTTGGCGTCTGTCGGGATCGAACCCGGTTCCTCCAGGTTCGCGACCAGACACTCAGGCACGCGGCCACGGGACCCCATATTATCAATATGAAAGAATATCTTATTGTGTATACGGTTTTATTATACATTTTTTGTTAAAGAATTATAAAGAGATTAACTTTCATAAATCAGCCAGCTTTTTTATAATCATGAAAACAGCTGACATATTCAAATAATTCTAATTATTAAATGTCAGTGTTAAGTGTAATTTACATAGTGTATGTTCATGTTATAATTTTATTGAATTTATAGAATCTTTTCCAAGGAACTTTCGGTAAGGAATTTGTATAGAAAACAGTATATGTTCGTATTAAAATTGGATATGTAGAATCTTTTCTTGACACTTTTGGTGTAGGATTTGTACAAAATACATACAATTGACGGAAAATAATGTGCTGGCCACATCAGATTTTTAAAATGAAATGCCCCAATCACTTTTTCTAAAGAAGTACCTATTGTTCAAGTTCAAAATTCTTTCGAAATCGACCATGTTCATTTGCGCTCGAAATACACACATGATTTTTTCTACAATCGTCACAATAAGGTGACCACCATAAAAAATGTTTACTTTGTACTTACAATACTACTCAATAAATAACGATCATATTTTTACCTCTCGCTAAGAGAGGTATTGGATTCATGCTAAAATTCGCATATCCAGATTTTATTGAATAAGCACGATTTAAGGTCCCTAGAATCCGATTATAACATTTTTAAAATGATGTCTTTGTGTGTGTGTGTGGATGTGTATATGTGTGTATGTCTGGATGTTGTAGACACGATTCCTCAAAAACTATAAGACTTAAAAAATATTTAATTGCAGTTTCCTCAATCTGGCATTCCTGGGAAAAGCTAAAAAGGTTATTATAACAATTGGACAACCGGAAGTAGTAGTTTCTTAGAAAAATTCTTCTAAATATAGTTTTTTGGGAGTTTTTTTTTATTAAATATTGAAGAACATAAAATTCTCCATCTAATACACTTAAAAAATTTATTATATCTTGTATAGATTTAGAGATAAAGACACTATATTTATAGAGTAAACTAATCGCAGAAGCTAAGGCAGAAGCTAAGGCACTAAGGAAACCAGATGACAAATTCCAATGTAAATGACACATGTCAGTGTCAAAAATCAACAGTTTTAGTGAAAATCTGATAGTTTTTTCTGGGAAGTATATTTAATCTTTCTTATTGTTTTATTAATTAAATATTTGAAATTATAGGTAAAATTGTAGTAAAATGCATATATCCATCAGAAATCTGGTTAATGAATTAGAAGAATCCCTGACATTTAGAAACTTCCACATACAATGAAAAATAGATATAATTAGAATTATATGTGTGCAGAAGACATGTTAAATACAATAAATAACAATATTTGGGTAAAGTTCTGTAATTTTTTGTTATAAAACGACGGTTCGAAAGCGAATACAATACAATACTTAGCCTAATATGGAAATGGCGAGAGGTCTTGTGCTGGCCACAACAGATTTTTTAATTTTAATTTATCGTTATTTTCCATTCTTCTTGAGCTATTGCTTCAATCTGATCTAAGCATTTTTTTACTTTTTTTTGTAAATGAATGCCCTATTTTATTTCTGCATTCCTTTACACAACAGTACGGCATTTTGTTTGGTTATGTAATATACCGACAGAGCAGTCATTATGTTAGATTGATTTGTGGAGGGGGTAAATGTGTAAGTAACTACAGCGCCATTAGTTCCTGACTAAACGTGCCCATTATGAATGTGGACAAGTGACATTTCTAACATTTTATAGTTACAAATTCGGACAGCGATTGTTTTTTCTACTTTGTCGCACATGAGCAACAAAGTGACATTCTGCGTTGACAAGAGCGAGCGCAATTGCCTACTTTGTAGATGTACAGACTGTATAAAAACACGTATTATCTTTAAACTTGTAATTTTCTGCTTCAGCTTCATCTATACAATTTGTGTTCTCATTTATGAACTTAATCCAAATTTTTCTCTTTAATAATCAATCCGTAATTCAATATTGGAATAAGATCTTCATTAGTGAAACATAATGCTCTCCAATTAAATTCATCACCCGAGTATGAAATCTGAAAGTTTGGCTTTCGTGGAACACGGCGAATCAATAAACAAAGAGAAACAAAAGTAGCCAAAACCAAGATAAACAAACAACCGCCAGAACAGAAACAAAAGGACATGCACTGTGGGAAACATTTACAAAGTTTACAATTTAGAACTTTGAATTACCAAAACAGGTAGACTAATTGAACAACCTCAAATGATGGAAACTTTGTAAAATTAGTTCAAATGGCACTTAAATGACGAATAATTATGTCGCTGAAAGATGACTACAGTATTTGGTTATTAAAAAAATTGACAATATTATAAAAGACATTTCGGTTCCGGCCGAATTTCCTGAAAAATTTGATCAGATCATTAAATTGTTTATTTGTTAAGCCTCATTACCACCAAATGTTTTGTTGCTTAATGCATAATAATTAGTGCATAAGATTTAATGTATTATGACAATTTACCATTTCCAGCTATTTTGTTTAGTGACTAATTCAACAGAAATGTCGCAGTTTTTTTCCTTATTACTTGTTGTCTAGCAGACTGCAATTGCAAAAGCAATTCTTCTTTTTTTAAATATGTGATATATATACAGGTGTCTCTTAAATAGGAGGACATAGCTTAACCACAGATTACTGAGGCTAAAATAAGACGATTTTACTAAACTTCTACCGGAAAGTGTACCATTTAGCCAGAATTCTGCTTCAAAGTTCTTCGAAAAAAAATTAATTTTGCTTATAATAGTCGGACGCTTTACTCGATTTGGATGAAATTTGGTATGACAATTAATATGGTTATGTCATCTTTTAAGGTGATATTTGTTATTATTAGTGAACCACTAGTGTATATTAAACTTAGTTGTCCCAACATTGATTAGACCGTAACTTTTTAATGGCCAAGCCGATAACATAAAATTATTTCTCTCTCTGTTTAATTTGTGATATCTGTAAAATCTGAGTGACTGCATCGTAATTTTTTTTTAAATAAATTTTATCTAGCAGTCTAGCAGATTAGAAGTTTGCAATCTTTTGTTTTTACGCATTGCTCTTAATTCTTACGCATTAAATATAGCTGTTACCCATTAGGACAATCGGTGGAAACTTTATTTATTTATACCGCCTACTACTTTTGAAAATTAATGTTTAATGTTTACTAGTTACAAACTTGTAAGATTGGCTGCTAACTTGTAAAAATTTAGTTACCACGTTAGTAACATGTAAAAATTTAATTTAATTTAATTTTGTTTAAATAATTATACCTTTCTAAATTAAATTTAGTTGTAGACGAAAAATATTGTGTGCACCTTGTGCCCGAAATACGTTTAGCTCTCGAGTGGTTTTTTGAGTCGGCTAAATTTCTTACAATATTTAAATATAATACTTCTGTCAAATTCATTCCCTATGTTTTATTTTAAATGAGACAGGCAAACACATTGCTGTCAATCAAATGTCAAGTCGGTCAAGTCGTAACTTATAGGAAAATTCAACGGTTATCTGTCATATTGACAAGATGTCATTAGAGGTTAATTTTGTTTAAATAATTATACCTATTTTCTAAAAATTAAATTTAGTTGTAGAAAAAATATTATGTGCACCTTGTGCCCGAAACATGTTTACCTCTCGAGTGGTTTTCTGACTCGGCTAAATTTCTTACAATATTTAAATATAATATTTCGGTCAAATTCGTTCCCTATGTTTCATTTTAAATGGAACAGGCAAGTACATTGCTGTCAATCAAATGTCGAGTTGTAATGACAAACCAAATGTTTCCCGTTAAAAAATAGTCACGGTATTACTGTCTGAAAAAGAAAAATAATTCATTCTATTTCCATATTTATATGAGGTTTAAATCAAATATTCATGATTTACAATATCGATAACTTCCTGTTACGTTTTTAGAAGCTCAAATTTATTTCTAGCAAATTTACGAGAACGATTTTTTATGTTAAAAATAGTGTGAGTGTAACATAAAACACGGCATATAAACATATCTGAATTTCATGGCCATCTTAATATATGTATAATAAAGTGAGCGTATTGTAAATATTTACTTTCTTTTCTACATAAATCTGATTTTAGCTTTAAAGTGTAAAAATACATTTTTACAGAAAAACGAATAATGGGGTCGGAATTAAAAAAATATGGCTATATTAAAATGTAGCGTTACCAGAAGCTTCAGTAATAAATCTTGCGAAAATTTAGTTTCAAGTAATCGGGACACCTAAGTTTCGTACACTAGTGGTTCACTAATAATAACAAGTATCATCTTAAAAGATGACATAACCATAAAAGTGCCATACCAAATTTCATCCAAATCGAATAAAGCGTTCTGTTATAATAAGCAAAATTATTATTCCTTTTTTTTTCGAAGAACTTTGAAGCAGAATACTAACTAAGCGGTACACTTTCCGGTAAAGGTACGTTTTGTTAAATCGTCTTATTTTAGCCTCAGGAATCTGTGCTTAAGCCATGTCCCCCTATTTCATAGACACCTGTATATATATTTCCACCATTAATTACCTCTCGCTAAGAGAGGTATTGGAATTATGCTAAAAATCGCATATCCAGATTATGTAGCCCGATTCACAAAAAAATTTAAGCTAATTCTCATTTTTGGATTAGCGAATTCTACTCTAATTTTAACAGTTTTTTTTCTTGAAATATAGTATAATCTATTCCTACGATCTGCCTTTTTTGATAACATTATGAAGATTAAATTTTAAATACCGGAATAGAATAGAATTCACTAATCCAAAAATGAGGATTAGCTTAAACTTTTTTGTGAATCGGGCTGATAGTGATTAAGCACGTTTTAAGGTCACTTGAATCCGATTATAATATTTTTACGATGATGTCCGTGTGTATGTGTGTGTGTGTGTGTGTGTGTATGTGTGTATGTGTGTATGTGTGTGGGTGTGTATGCATGTATGTATGTATATTATGTATGTTAAAACCACAGTTTTTCCAATACTGTAAGACTTAAGACATGTTTAACTACGGTTTTCTAAATCTGATATTAATGGGAAGAGTTGATTAGATTTTGGTAGCAAATGGACAACCAGAAATAATAGTTTCTTAAAAAAATCACAAAATGTCACTTTTACTCCTAATAACACAATATACTATTTAACTAATTTTAAATATGATTTATTTTTATACATCCTCTTGCCTATGCGTCAAACAAATACTTTAACATAGTACTTTAATAACAATTTTGACATATTTAAACAAATGTCACTGTCAGGAAGCAATTACATTAAAATTAGTAATGCAACCGTGTTAAGGAGAATATAGTAGAAATATATTTGATTTTGAAAAAATTAAGGTTTGTAAAAATAACATATTTTCCATCATACATAAATATTAGATGATTTGCTTCATTGTATTTCAGTTTTTCTTTAACTTTGTCAGAGGTTGTGAAATTTATTTTTTGTGTGATATATTTGTTAAATATAAATTAAAAATTGTTATGAGTGAATATAAAAATAGTTGAACATAATGATCGCTTTATTTATACTGCATGGTTAAATACCCAGCGGGAGGTTATGGGCTGACCACATCAGATTTTTTTTTATTTGTTTTCGTCCCTGTATCAAATTTCACAAGCACAGAGTCACTTTTGTAACACGTGCATAGTCTTACGTAGTTCTCTTTGGGGAAATTATAACATGTAATTGGAAAACCGATTTACGAGTCCCTTCGTCAATGAAAATTTAATGATATATGTGCTTTAGAATCTAGATTAATTCCCCAAGTGGTAATGATTTAAATTGATAAATCTTTTTAAGGTTATTAATCGATTTTCTACACAGTTACAGGGTACAGAGTTCATAACACAGAATGGGAAGTTTTATTTGTTCATATTTTTTAATAAGGATGTATAATAACTTTGAGCTTATATAGAAATAAAATGAAAACAAAACGTTAGTTTTCAGATTCCTGAAGTTTTAATAATAATAATAATAATAATAATAATAATATTTATTGCCCAACAGTTGAACCATTTACAGGACAATACAAAAGAACAAATATTTAATAATAATACTAATAGGATACATAAAACAGAAATTAATATTTAAGATAATTGTTGTAAAAAGATAATAGTGATAATAATGATACAGAAATTACAGAAATATATCTTCATATATAATGTTTGCATTTCGGCACATGATGGTAATGGAGGAACGCTGTAACACATCAGATCGAGAGGTAGGAAGTTGAAACGTCCTTGGGAACCTGGACGCCTGTCGTGGAACATGGAATTGGACACGCGACAGAAGGAAAGGTGCATCGACCTTACCACGTAGCAGGAGCCAAAGGAACCGTGCGCAATATAATATAAGAATTCCTTATAACATATTTTATAAAAGTATATAAAAAGCAATAAATGTTATACATATTTAAATTATAATTTAAAATTTTCCTTTTAGTAAACTTCAATAAAAAAATAACTTATAAAGTGTATAATATGCATCAAATCCAAGCATTATAAGAAATTTTAAATTCAATGAATATAGTATATTTGAGAATGACTGGCAGTAATAAATCATTCTGTCGCGCCAATAATTGTTAAAGGTGAAGTAGCGCGAAACAACACCACTTCTAAATTGGACAATGTGAAAAAACTTTTTATGGATGCATTAAAACATGTGACTGCCGATAATTGGAAAAACTGTATTCAACATGTCATAAAGGAAGAAGACCAAATGTGCAAACTTGACCATCTGATAGACGAAACGATCGAGCCATTTATAATTTCAGTAGGACAAGATTCAGAATCAGATTCTGATTTTTAATAATTTATGTATAAATATATAAGTATATGTAATGTAATATGTATATTTAATAGAAATATGACAGGTACCAATATCTTGACAACACACATGAAATAAGTATAAATTTTAGTATGTAACAAATAAAAATGTAAATATTGAATGTATGTATGTAAATATTAAATGTATGCAATATAATAATAATGACTGAGAAAGTTATATTTAAATATTAAAAACTTATATTTTTAGTAAATGTATAAACAGATCACTCTACAAATCCTATCTACGTCTATGACACAGTCCGACGGGGATTATCGAACGGCATTTCTTTTGTTCGACAAGTAAGTTTCGTTTCAGGTACAAAGCGTGCGGCTTATTTTGACCATCCTAGTGTAGTTACAACTGATTTTTCTGGTAGTTTTATTTGCCGCATTGCTGGCAAAAATCCAATACTACTCTTGCAAATAATGATTTATTACTGCCAGTCATTCACAAATAGACTATAGTTGCATGAAAAAGTGATTAGCGAGGAGTTGACCAGCACTGTTTTAGCTCTGTAAAGGCTAGTTTATGTAAGCTGTAAACTTAAAAATTTACCTTAGCGTTAGCATTATGACTTTGCATTAATAATTTATGTATAGACAAATGCGTGCTGCGGTATATGTAGCTATAACCATAACCTTAGCATTATGCCGTTATCCTAGAATATGACAATTTCTAATTTTCAAGTCATAATGCTAATGCCAACCAATCAGAAGAGTATATGTTCGTGGACGACAGCTTGATTTTGGAGATATTTACGACAGTCATTGACATCTGTCATCATTTTGTTATTTTTGAATATTTCTGTCTTATATTCTTGACTAAAAATGAGTGTCATTGAAAAATAAGTCCAACTAATACAGTTAATTGAATAATGTAGATATATTTATGATATGTCGATTTTACAAGAAGTGACATTACCGGCCTGTTCTTATTGGTTTGCCCTAAGAAGTACATGAGCCGGACAGCGTAATGTAAAGTTTAATGCAAAATCATAATGCTAATGCTAAGGTAAATGGATAAATTTACAACTTACATAAACCATAAAAATATTTAATGTAACAGTTATAAAAAATAATTCGTGGAAAATTTCAATAAAATAGAAATGGCGAAAGGTAGCGCAAGTCTAATAATTTCTTTCTACATGGTTATATAAAAATAAAAGATAATACAGAAAGATTCAAGCGCTTGAAATAAATTGAATAAAACATGTTTAATATTTAATCTGCAAATCTAAAAATAGCCTAGTTTACAATCGTAGTTTAATTTATACGATATAGCATGAACTTTGTATATTAACCAAACGCAAAAGTTAAACAGAACAAAATATTTTTTCATTTGCCAAGTTTTTCGATTTCAAATAAAATTTAATATGCACCTCTGAATTGAAGTTCCTTCTTATCATGCATATGGTTTATTTTCGAAATGCAATTTATTTTTTGGAAAAAATATTTCCAATTTCTTAAGATAAAATGGTGAAACTTGAAAAAGGAAGTGGCATTGATCGTCAAGAGCAACAATACTTCTTTGTAACATTTTTTTTTTTGAATACTCAATTTTTTTAGTTTTTTTAGGGAGTTACCTAATGAATTTTTTACAAATCTTTGAAGATTTTTAACTCAATATCTAGAAGTTTTACAAAAAAAGTTATTAATAAATACAGGGTTAAAAATAAACAATTGATAATGCCTGAGTGATAATTTTATTTATTTCATTGTTTTTAAGTTATAAATTTAATAATAGTTTGATTTTTTTAATTTTAAACAAATGAATATAGATAAGTTACACATCGTTACCCAGAAAAATTATGTTTCGATAACCTGAAATAATAAACGAATAGATACTAAAAATAATAATAGAGCTGTTTATGTAAAGAACGGGTATGACGACTCGATTTTTATATTCTTCAAGTATGTTTACGCACAAAACAAAATTATAAATTTGACGTACACCAGTTTAATAATACGACGATTTAAATACCAACGTCATCAATAAAGAGGGAACTATAGTAGATATTTCAGTAGCTCTACGATATATGCAGAGTGTTAATAAAAAAGCGGGCCATAGGCGTTTAACATGGGAAATAAGTTTTTCTTTGCGCAAAACTTCCCATTTAATTTTAGACAAAATTGTTTCAAATAAATGTTGCAGAGAATTATATTCTACACCTAAATCACTAATCAAAATTATGTTAATTTGTTTCATCCATTTCATTTTAGAATTTTTCGTTTAAAAACACGGAAGGAATTCTATTTAATTTGCTCATGTTATAGCGTATTAAATGATATTTCAAGCAGCGTAGGTTTTAATTTAATTTCAGGTCTATACTAGATAATGATTAATTAATTATTAATGGTCCAGTTTTACTCTTCAGACAGACAAATAATAGTATATTGTGTTATTAGGAGTAAAAGTGATTCTTTGTGTGGCGAGCATGTAAGTATGAACGACGAGCGGTAGCGAGTCGGACAATAACATGCGATAAATATAATGACACTTTTACTCCGAATGACACATTATATTTTTTCTTCAAACATACGTATTTAAATCAAATAATTACAACTTGACGTTACAAAATGGGGTCCCGTGGCCGCGTGTCTGAGTGTCTGGTCGCGAACCTGGGAGAACCGGGTTCGATCCCGACAGACGCCAAATATTTCCAATTTTAAATGGAACGAAAATGACCCCTGTGGTGCACACCCCACACCAGCTATGAGTGCCCGTGAGGTGACGCCTTGTAAGCGCCCACACGGTAAAATATATCGTCATCATTACCGAAGTCTACATGTGTTGTAGATACTGGCACACCCAGAAATGGGTAATATGCCGTGATGCTATATTTATTTATTTGACGTTACAATAATTATAAATATTTTACGTGAAGGACGTTTGCTGATTTCAATTGCTCTGTTGCTATGGATAGTTTCGTATTTGTTCATTTTTTGTTATAAACATTCAAGTGAAAATTTTCACGTTTTGACGTTTAAATAAAAACTATGCAATTTTATATTCTCTTTATGTGCAATTGTATCAGAATTTGAAGTATTGCCATGTACGGCCCTTGAAGTTGTTCAATTGGATGGAAGTTCAACAATATTGCTGAAGGATATATGTCGAGGAATCGCTGAAAACCAGTGAACTTTTCTTATCACTTTAGTTCTAAGTATTCTTACCGTCATTACCAATATATAAGTCTGTTATTTTATAATATGTTATATCGTTAAATATATAAACCGGTAGTACTTACTCAAAATTTTAGTCACCCTAACTAACTAATTACCATGACTACCATTTAGAACTACATTGGGGTGATTAAAAAACAACTGAATTTGTTACTTTAGTCAACGCTTAATCACCCCTGTTTAAGAGTAAATACTACCGGCCATACTATTTATATTTAAATTTGTAGATTATCAATTTAAATTTGACAGTTATTGGAGGTTTGTAGCAACTTTATTTTTAGGTTATCTAGTGTATAGTGTGGGCGACATGATAGGTTTCTATTTTACAAGTTAGTTCTTATTCGCTCATTTTATATAGTTGCTATGGATATTTATTTATTTCATTTTCTACCTTGTGAATAAAGTAACAAAAGATGCCATTTTTATGACGTTTGAAGAAAAACAAATTTATTCATTTAAGACTCAATCTTAATCTTGCAATCTTTTAAAAGTTTTAGATAAATAAATAAAAATATTATCGGACTATTGTCAGCAATGATAACTTCATCATTTGACTGTTAATTTCGTTTCAGTTTTGTTTGTTTACCTGACAGTCAAAAGTTTAACTGGTGATTATAAAACTGGCACTAAGAAAGAACAAGTTTTTATACAACTTACCAATCAATTGTATTCTTTTTCTTCTATCTACAAAACCCCAAAAACCGAATTACAAATGTCTTTACCCTACTATACTAATTCCACGTGTCAGTGACGTCACAGCAAGATGGCGGCGTGCGTCGCGCACGGTTGCCACCAGACAACTAAACAAGTGAGCGTCGGGACGCCGATGTCCGCCTCGGGTCGGGAATAGTTGAGCGTCGGACCGGCGCCGATAACTTCAGAGAGGAGAGGAGAGAATTAGAGACAGTGAAAGAGATGGAGATGGATTGTATGGAGAATATAATGGGTCAGAGTGAGAGAGAATGATTTATGGTAGGGGGTAATCGAGTAAGGAGAGGAGAGAGAGCTGCGGTAAATAAAGGGAGGGGGAGAGAAGTAAACATCCGTGGAGAACTGTGGATGATAATGAGGGTGAAATAATTATGAGTTGTAAAAATTAGTACCTAATTAAAACGATTAAATAATACACACACATACACACACATATATATACAGTTGCATGAAAAAGTTTCGAGCCACTCACATTTTTGACAGCAATGTAATTGCCTGTTCCATTTAAAATGAAACATAGGGAAGGTATTTGACATTTGACAAGACGTCAATAGAGGTTAATTTTGTTTAAATAATTATATCTGCTTTCTAAATTAAATTTAGTTGTAGAAAAAAAATTGTGTGTACCATGTGCCCGAGAGATTTTCTGACTACTAAATTTCTTTCAATATTTAACTATAATACTTCTGTCAAATTCGTTCCCTATGTTTCATTTTAAATGGGACAGGAAAATATATGGCTGTCAATCAAATGTCGAGTTGTAACCATGAATATGACAAACCCAATGTTTCGCGTTAAAAAATACTTACGGTACCTATAATAGTTATTTATGTATTAAGAGCATAAGGAGGCTTTTATGGCCTGCGGCGGAATTTTGAGCCCGAGGCGTAAGCCGAGGGATAAAAACACGTCAAAGGCCATAAAAGCAAGTTACGCTCGTGGTACATACAAAACTTTATGCACGGACGAAAATTTTCAAATTATGAGTGTTAGAAAAATTGTATCGAAAAGAATTTGTCCTCGTACATCCAGTATCTAGTGTTGCTATGAAAGCAGAGAACAATAGTTTATTGTTTGTTTATTAGTTATGTCATTTGAGTTTTATTTTGTGTATTTTCGTGCTTTCCATATAAATATCACAAAATTATTTTTCATTTTTCATTAAAGAATATAAAAAATTTCGATTTGTAATAAAAACTTTTCATGTTGCCTGTTTAAATTGTTTATATTGTAGGTTATAATTTGGTTTGACGTTTTATTATAGCCCGGCGGGCTATAACGAGGCCCGCGAGCTATAAATGACGTTTATGTAAAAGAAATTCGTGTATAATTGCCAAATTATGATACGTCCGTGCATAAATAAACTTATGTGATAACAATATTATATTGTGTTATTAGGAGTAAAAGTGATTCTTTGTGTGGCGTGCATGTAAGTTTGCACGACGAGCGGCAGCGAGTCGGACAATTACATGCGAGGTTATAGAATCTGTTCATATTTGAACAAAATTTATATTCCTTTCCAATATTTCTATTATTTAACGTTAATATACAGAGTGCAGAAGCTTGCTCAATGCACTTATTTATACGGTGAAAGAGCTTCTCCTATAAAAATTCTTTATCTCCATGGAAATCAATGGAATAATTCAGTTGAAGACAAGTAAACAAAAACAGAAGGAAACTCTTTCTCTGGACCTCCTTAGGGAATACGCAAATCGACTCCGGGAAATTGAAAACCTAAGAAACTCTTGTTTTTAACAAGAAACCATTATACATAAGTGCCCAGGCTTTGTAAATATGAGGTTTTGCAATAAGGTTGAAAGGTTATGAATGTTGACATTTAAGATTTGATGGAAATTTAATATTACTTTTATTAATAACTTAAAGATAGAACGGGTTTTTTCCAAGCAATTTCTATAATGAGTTTGATTCAATAGTATTTCAATTAGTACAATATATAGGTCTGCAGGACAACTTGTTCAAATATGGGAAGTCGGAAAATCTTCGTAATATAAATACATCTTTTCTATTTTGTATCTGTAACAAAGCTATTACAGCATCCAAAAGAGTTCGTTAATAGCTCATTCGAGTGTTATAAATTAGTACAATTTATTTTTTCCAGGTTAGTGGCTAGAAATATCAAAAAATACCAAATGTCAAATCTCGCTAAAAAAAAGAACACAAACAACTGATAAGATTTTTATTTTCATATAATTTTAAATTTAAAAGTAAAAATAAGAAGAGAAGAACAAGAAGAACTATAGTAATAAAATTAGAAAGATATAGAAAATATCGTATGATGTTATAAAAATAAGGTTGAGTTATCAAATGAATTTTCAAAAGTTACATTAATACCACTGACAAAATTCACTAAATTTTGACACTACTATTTTTACCTCTCGCTAAGAGATGTATTGGATTCATGCTAAATTTCGCATATCCAGATTTTATTGAATAAGCACGATTTAAGGTTCCTAGAATCCGATTATAACATTTTTAAAATTATGTCTGTGTGTGTGTGTGTGTGTGTGTGTGTGTGTGTGTGTGTGTGTGTGTGTGTGTGTGTATGTCTGGATGTTGTAGACACGATTCTTTAAAAACCATCAAACTTAAGAATTGTTTAACTATGGATTCCTCAATCTGACATTCCTGTTTTGGTAACAATTGAACAACCGGAAGTAGTAGATTCTGAGAAAAATTCTTCTAAATATAAATTTAGAAATTTTTGTTATTAAATATTGAAGAACATAAAATTGTCCATCTAATACACTTAACATTTTTATTATATCTTGTATAGATTTAGAGATAAAGACACTATAATATATAGAGTAATTTAATCGCAGAGGCCAAGGCACTAAGGAAACCAGTTGACAAATTCCAATGTTTATAACATAGTTTTTAAATGACAGTGTCAAAAATCAACAGTTTTAGTGACATTCTGACAGCATTTTCTGGAAAGTATATATAATCTTTCTTATTGTTTTATTAATTAAATATTTAAAATTATAGGTAAAATGCATATATCCATCAGAAATACCGCCAATCTAGTTAATGAAATGGAAGAATCTCTGACATATAGAAACTTCCTCATACAATGAAAAAAAGATATAATTAGAATTATATGTGTGCAGAAGACATGTTAAATACAATAAAAAATAGTATTTGGGTAAAGTTCTGTATTTTTTTGTTATAAAACGACGGTTTGAAAGGGAAGTGCAATTCAATACTTATATAGCCTAATATGGAAATGGCGAGAGGTCTTGTGCTGGCCACAACAGATTTTTTATTTAAAATAGACATAGAAAGTGAAAAATAGAAAAAATAGTATATAAAGAACTCTTTTCATAATTATTGATTATTTTGTTCAAAGTGTTGGATCACTCACATTTGTTCTTTAATATACTATTTAAAGAGTATTGTTGTAAAAGAAAACACATTTTACTTATACTAAAAAATCTGTTGTGACCAGCACAAGACCTCTCGCCATTTCCATATTAGGCTATATAAGTTCTATACATACTTAACGTTTCTGGTACACACAAAAACACTTTTCCTTACATATTTTAATATTTTCATTCCATGAATAAGTTTCCTCTTATTCTTCTAAATGTTTGAGATTCTTCCAATTTATTGATGAGATTGGCGGTATTTGGAATCATGCTAAAAATTGCATGTCCAGATTTTAGTGGATAAGCACGTTTTAAGGTCCTTAAATCCGATTATAACATTTTTACAATGATGTCCGTATGTGTGTATGTGTATGCATGTGTGTGTGTGTGTGTGTGTGTGTTTGTGTTTGTGTTTGTGTGGATGTGTATGTATGTGTATATGTGTGTGCGTGTGTGTAGATGTATGGATGTGTGGATGTTGGAACCACGGTTTTTCAAATACTATAAGACTTAAAAAATATTTAACTGCAATTTCCTCAATCTGACATTTCTGGGAAGAGCTGATTATATTTTGGTATCAATTGAACAACCGGAAGTAATAGTTTCTTTAAAAAAATATTCTAAATATTATTTTTTGAAAATTTCTGTTATTACTAATATTAAAGAATATAAAAATCTCTATCCGATACATTTAAAAATTTTATTATATCTTCTATAGAGTTAAAGGTAAAGACATATAAATATATTAAATAATAAGTTGTAAATGATTCTCGCAGCCCATGGAAAACAAGTGGAAAAATTAAAATCTTTGTAATTGACAGATAAAAGACATTACTGAAGACTTTTTCTGGGAAGTACATTTAATATTTCTTATTTTATTATTAATTAAATATTTATAATTATAGATACATATTTTACATATACCCTGCAGAAATACCGCCAATCTCATCAATGAATTGGAAGAATCTCGAGCATTTAGAAGAATAAGAATGAATGCTAAAAATGAAGAATGAATTATAAAATATATAAAAGGAGATATGTTTTTTTGTTTGTATGAGAAATGTCAAATATGTACAATACTTATATAGCCTAATATGGGAATGGCGAGAGCTCTTGTGCTGGCCACAACAGATTTTTAATATAGAACAGAGTGATTAAGACTTTTTATGGTTTTTATTTAAAAAAAACTTTCTGTTCCTTATTATCCACGTCACAATTGTGTTCCTCTATCGTCACAAAAATATGCGTTATGCATATAATAATATTTGAAATGAGGGTAAGTTTCATATTTATACTTTGTAGAGCGTTTTCCAGACGTCTGCTTTGAAGTAGTGCATAGTGCATTACAAGTGTCACAAGCACAACATGCAATGTATTCGAGAAATTCTATAAATTGCAAGCACGTTCTTCGTATTAGCTACTAAAAAATATCTATGTATTGCACTCTACTACAATTTCCATAGATGATTACCCAGGAGATGTTGCCTAGCAACGCTTCAAAGGATCTGTTAGATATGTAATTTATCCAGTGCTATTTGTTTAAAAATTAACTATGTGCTATTCAGCCAATCAAGCGGTTTACGTCATCGTTTAGCAATTTTTTAAATTTTCTATATATTTTTAAATATATTTTATTGGTTATTTATTATTAATATTATTATTAATATTATTATTATTATTATTGTGTTTGAAACCTTTAATAGAAATAATTTTATTTGGAAATATTATTATTAAATAACTTACTTAATCCTGCACCTTTCTACCCTCACGGGTGTAAGGCGTTCCCCCGGCTTGCGGGGGAGGGGGTTGAGTTCTGGTTCGTTGGTCTTCTCCATATTTCTTTCCACTCTGCTCTATCTTGTGTTGCTGTCTTCGTTTCTTCCCAAGTTAGACCTCTTCTTTGTGCTGCCTCCTTTACTTCTTCCAGCCACGTTCTTCTTGGTCGTCCTCGTGGTTTCTTTTTTCCAATTTTTGCTTCAAACACCTTTTTAACTATTCTCTCCTCTCCCATCCTTTCTACATGACCATACCATCTCAGCTGTCCTTCTGCTATCTTATCTTCTATTGATTTTACTTTTAAGTTTTGTCTGTAGGTTATGTTTTCGATTCTATCCAGTATTGTTTTCCCCTCTATTTTTCTCAAGAATCTCATTTCGATGGCCGTAATTTTTTCTTTTTTTCTTTGCCTTAATGTCCATGTTTCAGCTCCGTGTATGAGTATAGGTGTCACTACTTTCTTAAATATTTGTACTCTGGTCTCTTTCGGTATTTCTTTCTTTCCTAAGAAGCTGTGTTTGATGCTATTGAATATTTTGCCTCCTGTTGTTCTTCTTTCTTTTATTTCTTCATCAAATCTTCCATCTTCTGAGATCATTGCCCCCAGGTATTTAAATTTTGGACTTGCTGTAGATTTTCATTTTTTAGTTGTATCGTGTAGTGTTGTTCATTTCTTCCTAGTATCATGGTTTTCGTTTTTTTCTTTATTGATCTTCATGTTTAATTTTTGTAGCGCTTTATCATATATTTCTATATTCCTTGTTAACGTTTTTTCGTCTTCTACTGTAGAGAGATCTTGTGCTGGTCACAACAGATTTTTTTTCTTTTTTTTTCAAGAACTTTACATTTATAATGTTTTTCACTTTATTAATTTTCTTGTAATTAAACCGTTGTATAAACTGCAAAACTCTTTCAATTTATGCGAAGTATGAATACTTCATTTATTATATAACAAGATTAATCTAAAACTAAACGAGATAAAGTTGAGGAGAAATTATAATATTAGAGTAATTTGCAGTTACGCTATTAGAAATTTCTAAGTTTCAGCTGGATATAATGAACATTTAGCATTCACTGAAACTTAAACTTGGTCGATATGCAAACTTATGCCATAACTTGAGATGAAGTTTATATTCTGAGTATATTATATACCACTATAAACGTAGTTTCATATTTAATGTTAGATGATATAATCGTATACGAATATAGCTTTTATTAAAAAATAATGCAAATAAATATTACGAGAGTAAGACTGGTTAATTAACGAATTACAATTTTTACCTCTCGCTAAGAGAGATATTGGATTCACGCTAAAATTCGCATATATAGATTTTAGTGAATAAGCACGATTTAAGGTCCCTACAAACTGATTTTAACATTTTTATGATGTCTCTCTCTCTCTATCTCTCTCTCTCTCTCTCTCTCTCTCTCTGTGTGTGTGTGTGTGTGTGTGTGTGTGTGTGTGTGTGTGTGTGTGTGTGTGAGAGGATATGTGTGTATGCATATGTGTATGTGTGGAAGTTGGAGGGACGATTACTCAGAAACTATAAGTCTTAAGACCAGTTTAACTATGAATTCATCATTCTGACATTCATGGGAAGAGCTGAAAAGGTTTTGGTAACAATTGGACAACCGGAAGTAGTAGTTTCTTAGAAAAATTCTTCTAAATATAATTTTTAGGAAATTTTTGTTATTACAAATATTGAAAAATATAAAATTCTCCATCTAATACACTTAAAAATTTTATTATACCTTGTATAGATTTAGAGATAAAGATACTATAATATATAGAACAATCGGATGTAATGCATCGCTGAGGCTAAACTACACTAAGGAAACCAGTTGACAAATTCAAATGTTTATAACATAATTTGTAAATGACAGATGTCAATGTCAAAAATCAACAGTTTTAGTGACATTCTGAAATCTTTTTCTAGGAAGTACATTTAATATTTATTATAGTTTTATTAATTAAATATTTAAAATTATATGTAAAATGCATGTATCTGTAAGAAATACCGCCAATCTTGTTAATGAATTGGAATTTTTTTTTGACATTTAGAAACTTCCTCATATAATGAAACATAGATATAATTAGAATTGTATGTGTACAAAAGACATGTTATATACAATAAAAAACATTATTTGGGTAAAGATCTGTAATTTTTTTGTTATAAAACGACGGTTCGATGGCGAAGTGCAATACAATACTTATATAGCCTAATATGGAAATGGCGAGAGGTCCTGTGCTGGCCACAACAGATTTTTTATAGTTTATTTACTGACATAGACAAAATTTTGTTCGATCACTATCATTGTCAGTATTTCTTCGATTTTTCATTTATCTCGGAAACAGTTGAAGATCAGTAGTGGTAGCTCGCAATTCTATCATAAAAAGCAGGCGAATACGATTTTGCTTTTACGAATCTTGGTAGCACGCACTTTAGAATTCTTTATTCGCTTTTTGATTCGGAAATGATTGGATTTTATACTATTAAAATAAAAAATAATATGACAGTTTATATAATAAATGTATGAATTATATATAAATTAGCTTTGAATAGAACTGTGGCAAAATAATGAATTTACTTTAACACTTTCGTCTCGAGCCGTACGCTTGCAGGCGAATATTTTGAGACACGCATGCTACCAAATTTTCGCTTCGCGGCGAAAAGCGAAAACAAATGCCTCTTTTGATAGAATTTTAAAGTGCGTGCTACCACTACAGACCTATGCTGATTAAGCTTTTTTTACTCATTTTGTCAGTACTATATGCCTTTTATTCTTTTACACTTTCTTTGAAACAGCCCGTATGTCAGATACCTAATATTCATCTCATTTCCTATCCTATGAAAATTTCTCTATCCTACCTTTCTTTGTTGTTGACGTCAGCAACAACTTCCATTTCCTATTAATTTGAAATTGATTACAATGTTGCCAGCGGATTTTTAAACGAACTTACCTTCCGACAAGGCAAAGTAGATGACAGGCGTCAGGCGCCTCGTACAGGCGGCAAGAAATTACTTCCTCGATTAAAATGCAGTTATTTACTAACCCTCTTAGCTTAGGGAAGCGAACGTCTTGAATCGCAAGTTGAACATTACGGTTTGGTTTTGTACTTTTTTATAAATTAAGGCTTGTTTTATTGGATACGAGAAAGCGGTGGAGACCTAAATAGATAAAATTAGTAGGTTTTTTTATAGAATTTATTATTCTGCAAAATCTTCCCCCTCACTTTTTGAAAATTTAATTATGTCCGGATGATTGAAAATGTTGAATCGTGGTCGATATTCAATTGTAAAGTTAACTAATATACCAACCTTCTGAACACAATGGCTCGTTCATAGTATGATCACGGTTTTAACCAAAACACTGTTTTAAGAATTTGAATTTCATTATTTAATAACAATAGTAAATAATATCAAATTGATCAAAATATGATTTTAAAGCAGAACATAGTTTGTATTCAAACAAATATTTAAAAAAATCGTTCTTTACACATACGGGTGAAATTAAATATTTAAATTTGAATTTGACATTTCTAAAAGCAGTGTTTTAGTTAAAACCGTGATCATACTACGAGCCAATAGATATGGAGTTAAAGAATTATAAAAAGATTAACTTCGATAAATTCTAAAAATTATAATTCTTTCGTATTTTTGTTCTTTACATCCGTATGAAGAGCTAATTATAACTAAAAAGTTATAATTGAAGAACCGGTAGTACCCTCCTTTGAAGTTCGTAACAGTTTTTCTTGACAAAACACAGTACACAATATGAAAGAATATCTCATTGTCTATACGGTTTGATTATACATTTTTCTTCATATTCAACAGATATAGAATTATAGAATTATAAAGAGATTAACTTTCATAAACCAGCCAGCTTTGCTATAATCATAGGTGATATATTCAAATAATTCTAATTGACAGATGTTAGTGTCAAGTGCAATTTACATAGTGAATCTTTTACAAGGAACTTTTAGTATGGGATTTGTACAAAATACATAGAATTGACGGAAGGTAATGTGCAAGCCACATCAGATTTTTTTTTTAAATTTATTTACATATTTAATATTTTTTGTTAACATAATATAACTAAATAAACTAAGGCTGTATCCGATGTTGCACTTTTATGACCATAATATCTAAATCCTAAATTTATATGCCTTAAACAAACTAAAACTGACCCCGTTATAAACCCCGACACAGAATTGGACGTATTGGCATTGGTAGAAAACAACCAACAATTGAGTTCTAGGGTAATTGCTGAAGAAGCTCAATGTAGTCAGACCCAAGTAATGAATATCTTAAAAAAACATAAATATAAAAGTTACAAAATTCAGAATCATCAGGAAATTACTGCAGATGATATGGAAGCACGCCAAATTTTTTGTGAAATTATGTTTAACCAAATTAATAATAATAGAAATTTTACGAAAATGATATGTTTCACTGACGAATGTACTTTTTTTTTAAAAATGAAATCTAATAAACAAAATGACAGAATATGGGCACAAGAAAACCCACACCTTCAAAATTTAACAAAAACACAATATCCACAGAAAATTAATGTTTGGCCGGGAATTTTTGGAAGCCATGTAATTGGGCAATATTTTTTGGAAGAAACTTTGACTGGTGCTAAATATTTGGAATTATTAGAAGAAAAAATTGGGCCAGAACTGGTACAAAAGGCGGGTAACATTGAGAGACCAATTTATTACCAGCATGATGGTTGTCCAGCACACAATGCCGCTTGTGTGAGGGAATATTTAGATTTTACATTTCCAAATACGTGGATAGGGAATTCCGGGCCAATTCACTGGCCTGCAAGATCACCAGACTTTAACCCTCTGGATTTTTATTTATGGGGAAATTTAAAAAACAAATTATATGGGTTTAATAAAGAATATGTAAGTACAGAAAATCTAAAAAGGGCAATATCTGAAGAGTGCAGAAAAATAACTGCGATGGAATTGACTAATGTAAGAAATGAATTCTACAATAGAGTTAATTATTGCTTAATACAGAACGGATCACATTTTGAGAATATTATATAAATTTTAGTTTTCTTAATTATTTGGCTTAAATTTTCATATTTATTTCACTTCTTGTACATTTAATCAATAAAATACTTAATGTACCAAATTATTTACGTTTTAATTTTGTAATTTATTTAATAATACACTGTACAAAATAAATATAAAAATAATAAAAATATTAACTTGAACCGGGCGGGATTTGAACTCGTGAAAAAATATTACGGAGCCTTGATTTAACCAGGTCAGCTAGCGAATACGTTTCCATGATTACTGTTTTTAATAAATTATAAGTAATAACTGTCAAGTAGGATTATACTTTCGTAAATATTTCAATAATAAAGCATTAAATTAGAAGTATTTAGATACTCTTCGATGCCAAATTAAATAATCTTTCTAACCATATCAAAAACTCTCACTATACTCTTGCGGGACAGATAATATTTGAAAAAAACTGTTTTCCCATGTTAATCGCCTATGTCACGGTTTTCAGTGTTCATACTGTATATATATATATATATATATATATATATATATATATATATATATATTATAATGCCTTTATCTCTAAATCTGTACAAGATATAATAAAAATTTTAAGTGTATTAGATGGAGAATTTTGATCTTCAATATTTGTCATAACAAAAATTTCCAAAAAAAATATATTTAGAAGAATTAGAAGAAACTACTACTTTCGGTCGTCCAATTGTTACCAAAACCTTTTCAGCTCTTCCCAGAAATGTCAGATTGAGGAAACTGCAGTTAAATATTTTTTACGTCTTATAGTTTTTGAGGAATCGTCCCTCCAACATCCAGACACACATACACACATCCATACACACATACACACATCCACACACACACACACACACACACACACACACATACACACACACACATCATTTTAAAAATGTTATACTCTGATTCTAGGAACCTTAAATCGTGCTTATTCAATAAAATCTGGATATGCGAATTTTAGCATGAATCCAATACCTCTCTTAGCGAGGAGTAAAAATTCTATTTGCTGTAGAGATCTGACTTTTTCTTAAAACTTTTATTACCTACGTTATGACGTTAAATATGATTACTAATATAATAATGACTGATTTGTGACCACCTTATCACAATACAAAATTTTCTCTATTATATCTCTGTACATAACAATTTTCCTCCATAAAAAAACATTATCCATTTACATCCACTTTTCTTCCTGTCATATTTCTTCGTCCTTCCGTCCCTGGATCCATATCCGTTTCCGCTCTCGTATCCCGTTCATTGCCCCTATCCGGTCGAGATCCCGAGGGATTTCAGATTGGTGTAATTGGTTTTTATGCGAACAGGATCACGACTCCCTGTAAGCCTCCAGATGGCGACGCGGAATGTAGGGACACGGAGAGATATTAATCGACAGTGATTTTCACTTTTCAGAAGGGATTTGGGGCTTGGGATTCAGGATTCAGGGTGCGGATTCAGGGTAAAGCGAAAGGGTGATGATTGTTTTTGGTTATGAATGTGTGTATCATTGTTTTGAAAGTGTTTATTAACTGGAGTGTATTAAGGCGAGATGTAATGCACAAAAATATGTAGTTTTTTGAAACGATGTATTCACTCACAAATTTTGGGTCTTATTTCAAAAACTGTAGGAGATGGACATGTTTAGTTGTGAAGTAAAGTAAAAAAATCTGTTGTGGCCAACACAAAACCTTCCGTCAATTCGATGTATTTTGTATATATCCCATACCTCTAAAGTTCTTTGAAAAAGATTCTGTATATTCTGTAAAAAATAACACGAACACACTATATTTTACAAATTTTATACCGAAAGTTCCTTTCCCTATTTTATTAGGGGTCGCTGTTTCTCACTCTTCTCTTTAACTCATTCCTGTCCAACACATCTTCTTCACGCAATTCTTCCTCTCTCAGATCTTCTGCTACACAGTCCTTCCATCTTCTCTTTGGCCTTTCTCGTACTTCCGGCATTGAAAATTCAAATCTTGAGACGAGGCGCAACTGTAAGTCACTTTTGAGGGACACTCTATCACATTTACATATAACTTTGGTTTTGCATTTGACACTGACATCTGTCAATTAATTTTTTTTTAATATCTCTGCTGTTTCCATAATTTTAGCAAAGCTCGAATTTTCGGGCCGGGCCAAAATCAAAAGTCCGACTCGCCTCGATTTTTGAAAATGATTAGACCGATTCGGCCCGATAAAAATATCTTCGGCCCGGCTCGATGATCGACTCGAAATCGAGGGGGGCTTCGGGCCGTGCCGGGCCAAAGCTCGAAATCGAGTGCATCTCTAGTTTTAACTAAAACACAGTTTTTAGAAACGTCATATTCAAATTTAAATATTTAATTTCACCCGTATTTTTTAAAAACGATATTTTTCAAATATTTGTTTGAATACAAACTAAGTTCTGCTTTAAAATCATATTATTATAAATTTGATATTATTAATTGGAATAATTTTAGTTTAAGTTCTGTATTTATTTATTTATTAATAAAACCCAACGTTTCGGCACCATAAACTGGTGCCTTCTTCAGGGGAAAACATTGACATAAATATGTGAAATAACAAAAACAACAAGTAACCAAGGTAACAAGAAAAGTTCGTAAATGTTACCTTTCTTTACGTATACAATTTTCTAGACAATATAGGCATGCCCGGCAATAACTTGGACGGCGAACATGCATCTTCTCAGGAAAAAATCTCCTTTATAGTTATTAAATAATGAAATTTGACATTACTTAAAACAGCGTTTTAATTAAAACCGTGATTATACTAGCCATGAAGTTCATTGTTCAAGGATGTTAGTATAAGTATTAAATCTCTAGTCCACTCCGTGTCCATATGCATGGCCGGTTATTAATGTTTTGTCCCTTACTCTTCCTGGGTGTGTCTCTCAATGTATCCAAAATTTAGTTCCACATTGTGAACAGCTTTGTTAATACAAATCTGCATCTGAATTGAACATTATATCCACAACAGAACACAAACATCACATTACATATTTACTCATAAAACCTAACCACCCCTTTACAGATCTCTGTCCATTATTTATTTACCTATCCTAATACCATCTTTTTACCGGCTTCAAATTAAACTTTCAATCTGAGCAAAGAGGAAAACGAAACCGTAATCCTCCTCCACTTAAAGTTTGTAACTAGTTAGTATGGTTTGGATTAGTGGATTGTGTGGACGACATTTCCGGATTTGAGTGGAGTGGGTCCAGCGTCCATTGAATTAGCGGCGCCTGTCGTCGCAACGCTTCCAAACAGTTAATCCTGAGAGTGGATCGCGGATGAGTTCACTTTGTCACGAACGAAAAGTTTCGAGTTTAGAATGAGTGATAACAAAGAAAAGTAAAACGTATAATTAATTTGTTATCAATGTCGCAAATTGAGAAATTTGTAGTATTTTACGAGGGTCATTCAATAAGTAAAGAGACAAATTCTATAATTTTAAAACTATTCAATGAATGTGTACAATCTTTTCAGGGGTGTTAGTTGGCAACCTTAGGATATGCTCTGATCAGCTGTTTCGTCATTTTATGTCAACATAACCTCAAAATTTTCAATTCACCATGGCAAGTCTACTAGAAGATTGCACCTTAGAAGAGCAGCGCTCAGTCATTAGATTTTTAGTCGCAGAAAATGTAAAACCAAGTGAATTTTTTTCTAGAATGTTGATACAGTACGGTAAAAGTTGTATGAACCGTGCGAATTTTTACAAGTGGGTTGATCGGTTTAAAAGTGGCCGAACAAGTGTAGGTGATGAACCCCGATGTGGACGTCCAGTGGAAGTTTCTGGTCCCTCGTTGGAATAGAGGATTGACGGACTTATTCGTGATAACAGAAGAATTACTGTTGAAATGATAGCTGAGGAAGTTCAAGTAAGTGCTGGAACTGTTCACAATGTCATTCAGAACAATTTAAAGTACAGAAAAACGTGTGCCAGATGGGTTCCCAGACAGCTTACTGACGCTCATAAAGAATCAAGGCTTTCCATTAGTCAAGACTTAAAGCAACGAAGTTTGATTGAAGGAGACGCTTTTTTTGAAACGCCGTGGACTCTTGTCAAAAGGAGTCATTCTTCAGCACGATAACGCCCGCCCTCATACAGCCCAGCTGACTCGAGATAAGCTTCAAGAATTGGGTTGGGAGGTCTTACCTCATCCTGCCTACAGTCCCGACCTCGCCTCATCTGATTTTTACCTGTTTGGACCACTCAAAGACGCCCTACGTGGAAAAAGATTTGCTAACAATGAGGAAGTTAAGGAAGCGGTGCAAAAGTGGTTTCGGGGTAAATCGAAAGAATTCTTCGCCAAGGGAATTAGGAAGCTGCAAGAAAGATGGGACAAGTGCATAACTGTGGGGGGTGATTATGTTGAAAAATAGCCTTAATTTTGAAAGATTGAAATAAACCGTTTTTGAGCTATAGCCATTTGTCTCTTTACTTATTGAATGACCCTCGAACTTATACAATAATACAAGGCCCAATTTTTTTTATTAAATAGTATTTTGTATTAATATTGTCATTATTGATTTATTATTTATTTGTTTCAGATTCAATGATTACTTCCAAATGGTGAGTCAATTTACGAGAATATTTTAATAAACTCCTGGACAAAATTATCGCATCACTTATATTTTCGCGATTTATTTTAAAACAGAATAATATATGAATTTTTCTTAGGGTGCATTTGTAAATTTAGGATTCTAGACATATGAAAATAATAACAATTAAGAATCAATTCTTGTTTATATGAGAACTTTATTGTTTCTTGTGTTGACAAGGAAAAAGTATGGAAAAGTTTAAAAGTGTTTTTACGTTTAATTTAAATTTGATTTCATGTTTTTGTGTTTTACTACGAAATTAACATTAAATTGAATTGGGAAAATTAATAGAAGTTGATATTTGTCCGAATTTGAGGTTTTTCTGGCGTTAACTCTATTGGACGGGGCTAACGTCATAAGATTGGGGAACTTGGTAGTTAATCTCAGTACTACTGGAACAAGCTTTAAGGAAGTTTAAAGAGACTAGATTCAACTTTAGGAGACACAGAACCAAAACCACCGACAGAAAGAGACGACAGATTTCTAACTCTAGAAACTCCGAGAAGACGACAAATTACAAGTAAAATGCAAAATAATCACATTCCTGAAGCCCGTGATGCGTGGATTTCTACCCGTGTGGTAAGAAGAACACTAGAGGAAGCAAGACTGGCTAATAGATGTACTAACACGGGACCGTGTCTCACCAGAACTCATCGAGTAACTCGCTTACAATTTGTATGGCAACATATTCCCTGGAATACAGTTGTTCAAATACTCTAAAAATGCGTACACTTACGTAACATTCTCTTCACAATCAAATAATATTACTAGATTCTACCAAGTTTATATCTCTACCCATTTTTGAATTATTGCCCCAAAAGTCAATATACCCCACATTTAGATAAAAACTTCAAAATTTTTAAAAATCTAATTTTTATGTATCTAGATACTACTCAATGCGCTGATTCCAAATTTTGAAACCGCAGGTCGATATCTCTTTTCATTCTCGAGATATTTAGATTTAAAGTTTTGCTCAAAACTGCCCATTTTTGGGCATTAACCCAAAAATGGGTCGAGATATTAATTTGGCGACATCACCATTCGATTCTACGGATAAAAATACATAAGAATAGTAATTTTCATAATTTTTGTCCAACCGGTTCTTTTTTTATGAATAAAAGCTTGAAAACCCCTGAAAATGGCCAAAATCTGAAAAAATCGTTTTTGCGATTTTTGACAATTTTCAGTTATTTTGCTTTACAGATTGTATGCGGTGTTCAAAAATTCTGAAAATTGGTGTACTTAAGTAATTTTGCCCGTAGAATCGAATGGAGTTGTCGCCAAATTCATATCTCGACCCATTTTTGGGTTATTACCCAAAAATGGGCAGTTTTGAGCAAAACTTTAAATCTAAATATCTCGAGAATGAAAAGAGATATCGACCTGCGGTTTCAAAATTTGGAATCAGCGCATTGAGAAGTATCTAGATACATAAAAATTAGATTTTTAAAAATGTTGAAGTTTTTATCTAAATGTGGGGTATATTGCAATAATTCAAAAATAGGTAGTAATATTATTTGATTGTAAAGAGAATGTTACGTAAGTATACGTATTTATATATGAGTATACATAATGTATATTTATGTGATAATTTTATTGGATTTATAGAATATTTTCCAATGAACTTTCTGTATTGGATTTGTAAAAAATTGTATTGTGTTCGTGTTACAATGTTATTGGATATATAGAATCTTTTCCATTGAACATTTGGTATGGGATTTGCACAAAATACATTAAATTAACGGAAGGTCTTATGCTGGCCACAACAGATTTTTACCTCTCGCTAAGAGAGGTATTGGAATCATGATAAAAAACACATATCCAGATTTTAATGAATAAGCACGTTTCAAGGTTACTAGAATCCGATTTTAACATTTTTACAATTATGTCTGTGTGTGAGTGTCAAAAATCAACAGTTTTAATGACATTTTGATAGCTTTGTCTGGGAAGTACATTTAATCTTTCTTATTGTTTTAGTAATTAATATTTGAAATTATAGGTAATATGCATATATCCATCAAAAATACTGCCAATCTGGTTAATAAATTGGAAGAATCTGTGACATTTAGAAAAATAGATATAATTAGAATTATATGTGTGCAGAAGACATGTTAAATACAATAAAAAACAATATTTGGATAAAGTTCTGTAATATTTTGTTATAAAACGACGGTTCGATAGCAAAGTGCAATACAATACTTATATAGCCTAATATGGAAATGGCGAGAGGTCTTGTGCTGGCCACAACAGATTTTTTTTTATGTTAATATGAAGAGCCACTTTGAGTAAACGAGGATATTTGTTATTAACTTTATCAGTAATTTTAACATAATCAAATTTAAATTTGTGGCCAGTATTAACTGTGTGGTTAATGAGTGCACTGAATTTTGGATCTAATAGGTTACTATGACATATTTATGTTTATACATTCGTTTCTCAAAGGGTTGGGACGTCTCCCCTATGTATATTTGATTACATTTTCAACAACAACATAGGTTAGGATTCACATGCAGATGGTAGACCGTTAAACCGTAACATAAAATTTTGCTTAACTTGAAGTTAAAGTTTTTAGTGTTTTGTCTCTTATTTTTACAGGCTAGGTCTGGCTTATCCGTAACCAGAATGTAATTTCACGAATCTGAATCCGAAAAGTATGCTTGCAATGCCATAAAATTAAATTTCCAACTGTACTTCAAAGACTAATTTCATTAAACTGCAGCAATTTCTATATTGCTCTATAAAAACTATGCATTAATTTAAAAATTCTGCATGTGCGAGAAAAATCAGTGAAGCGATTTGAAAATAATTTAATTACCTCCAACGTTTACAGTGGAAATGAAAATAAATTATATAAAACTCAATTTATTTCTGTGGAGGTTTTTATACATATGTTGCACGATGTTAGTGCACTCATGAAATAATGAAATATCACATATGCGTTTTCATGTGTGATGAAATTAAAAAGGTATACGCGAGTATATGATTGTAAAATATACAAACCATTTGCAGTTATATTCGATGAAAGAGGAGACTAATTAAAAAATATTACGAGTACATACATTGAATGTAATAAGCTTGACATTGAATGCATGTTCATATTAATATTGATATTGATGAGAAATATTAATATGCATGAAATGTCATATGATAGAAAATTTGCATCACTGTTTAATTTGGAATTTTGATGTTGAAATTATATGAGCGTTATTTCTGAACATTATACAATGAAGTAGTTTGGGTGGGATATCATTAAACAAAAAACTGTTGTGGCCAACACAAAACCTCCCGCTATTTAATTTTTACATACATACATACATAAAATCACGCGTTTCCCACTTAGTGGGTTAGCAAAAACCCGGAAACAATAGTAACAATAAGAAAAGGGATAAGAGTAAGAGCTCAGCTGACTCACTTCACTCTTTAACAATATTCTTCTTTCGCCTTGTCCACAATCATCATAGCATTCATACATAAGAACATATTAAAGTGACCGATTTTCGGTAGCGAATAACCGCATCTGGACCACAATAATAGTTACGCAACAATCTTCCTTCGCCACACTTTCCTATCCATTTTTATTAATTTAAATACATACTTACGTATTTACTAATGCTGCAAACTGTACCATTGCATAAAACTATTAATTTATTTACTATTTTCTTTTTAAAATGAAATTTGAAGTGATTAGTTTTTTGACAGTGACATTTACTGTAAGTTACATTCATTTGAAATATGAACTGTGTAACAAAGGAATTGTGTTTATCTTAGGCTTCGGGACTAATAAAAAAAATTATTTTTAAATTCATCTGCAAAATATATAGAAAAAGTATTAATGTATTCCTGTAGAAAATTCAATAATCTTTAAGTTTCATAAGACATAAAATGCGAAAAAATGGCATTTAATGATATTTTTTGAAGAAAAACCATTATGAGCTTCAGGTAAAGTGCCATTTCCGGTTATCCGATTTACACCAAAATCTAATGGCTTCTTTTCATATTAGAATAGGATAGAAATACAAGGTTTCAGAATTTTCTGAATGATAGTATTTGAGTTAGATCGAAGACAAAATCCCTACACATACACACACACACACACTCACATACATACATACACACACACATACACACACACATACATACACACACACATACAGACATCATCGTGAAAATGTTAAAATTGGATTATAGGGACCTTAAAACGTGGTCATTTACTAAAATCTCGATACGTGATTTTTAGCACGATCCCTATACCTCCCTTACCAAGGGTAGCGGGAGGTAAAAATCTGTTGTGGCCAGCACATGACCTCCCGCCAATTCCATGTTTAAAATAGCAGTGAGCTTTAAGTAAAGTATCATTTCCGGTTAATCGTTTGTAAATAAAATCTAATTTGTTGTCCAATAAGTAGAAAAGTCTGTAATACGAAATTTTGGATTGTTTTATTGTTTTTCCTCAAAAATCTGTTAGAGCTCCAAATTAAGTACTACATCCGATTTATCATATATGGTTAAAATCTAATATGTTGTTTCAAATTATATGTTCTTATAAAAATCATCATCATCTTCTAGGTGCACTAAAACGCAATCTTTATAAATTCTTCGCCGTACATGATCCATTTCGTAAATGTGTAGTTGTAAATTAATATTAATTTATAGTGCTGCAAAAATAGCAATTAGCAAATTTAAATCAGATCACCTGTACATCTAACATTTATGTATGATGGAAAATATATTATTTTTACAAACCTTAATTAAATATTTTACTATTTTATTCTCCTTAACACGGTTTTATTATTAATTTTAATATAATTGCTTCCTGTCAGTGACATTTGTTTAAATATGTCAAAACTGTCATTAAAATTATGTTTTTGTTTGACGCATAGACTAGGTGATACATGAAAATAAATTATAATATATATTCATATTTAAAGTTATTTAGAGTTATTTACTAAATGTTATTATCGTAGAATTGAAGATTGTACCATTATATTCAATTTTAATTAGTAAAAGTTGCTGAAAAATTATATTCAATGAATTTTTTTCTAGAAAAACTTTTAAAAGCTTGTATAAATGATACTTCCGGTTATCCGATATACACTAAAAACTAATAAACACTTCCCATATTAGTATAGAATGAGTATACAAAATTTCAAATTTTTCTGATTGATAGTATTTGAGTAATCATGTCCACAAGATCCACACACACACACACACACACACACACACACACACACACATACACACATACTCAAAGACATCATTGTACAAATGTTAAAATCGGATTCTAGGGACATCAAAACGTGCTTATTCACTAAAATCTCTATATGCGATTTTTAGCACCTTACCTAGGGTAGCAGGAGGTAAAAATTAAATCGGAAAATGCGCAACTACCCTATTAACTCACTGCCATACAGCACATTGTAATTAGGGCTGTGAGGATCGGACAAAACATGGATCCGAGGTCTCCCGGATTTCAAAATATCCGGTTCCTCGGATATCCGATGTTCGGATATTGAAGCGGATATCCGTAAATTTAACTCGAATTTGGATTCGGATCCTGATTTGGACTCGGATCCGGATCCTGGTTTGGGTCCGGATTCGATGTGAATGTAAAGGCAAACATCTGGAAGTGAGTTCAAATTCAAACCGTTACAGTGGGTCTGTTTATCTCTACAGCGGTCTGTAAACAGCAATAAATTTTATAATAACCCTCCAAAATAGACAGGTAGCTGGTGCAAATACGAGAAGGATATTTCTTAGAATATTGAATTCTGTAGTTCTAAAATTTTAACTTTCATTACAATAAATACTTCAAAGAAAACGAGATTAAGATTGAATTTGAGAAATAATGGTTACAGGTTCATTGCAAGTGTCGAAATACCTATTTATTTATATCGTGCAAGTGTTTCACATAAAAGGGATTGTTTTTCCATGTCTAAAATCCGATACTCATACTCATATTCGGATCCGGATCCAAAATCCAATACTCAGATTCGGATCCAAAATCCGATACTCAGATCCGGATCCAAAATCCAATACTTAGATCCGGATCCAAAATCCGATACTGAGATTTGGATCCGAGATCCGGATAGTTCAACATTCAATTATCCGGATATCCGGATATTTTTGGATCCGAAGCCAAAACTATCCGGATCCGGATCCCACCACTAATTGTAATAAGATGTAAAATCTTAAAGTACAATAAAGAACTATTATTATTATTATTATTATTATTATTATTAATATTAATATTATTATTATTATTATTAAAATACGTTGCAACCCAGCATTCTAATTAATATTTTTTGTGGTCTATAAATAACGTCCAGATTCAATTATTTTCTCTTTAATGAGATAATCAGATTATTCTACATTCAGTTCGTATTCCACCATGGAACAATAGTGGAAATATGTGCAGTGCTGCCGACAGCAACAACCGAATACCGGAACAGAATTACAAATTGAACAAAAGCCGCTTAATTACTTGTATTGTGGGCTAGAATTGCAAAGTAGGTCAAATTCACCTATATATTCAGTGATTTCATCCATTCGTCATCAATAGGTTTTTTTTATACATTCTGGTATACGTACACATTGAATTGAGGACATGCGTTTTATTGATGCCTGGTATAGCTCGATTATATCCTGCAGGACCTACCAAGGTTATCATTGCTCATTAAGTAAATAGCAAACAAAGCTATGCACAACCGGAGTAGCAAAAAATCTGATCCCAAGGAGCACATTCTGTTTGTTATTATACTCGCCGTCAAATGATTATGGACTGATGTTCAACTTTTATCCCTTTCTGCACCCTGTTCCTTGCCCAGCGGTGTTACCGCTTGTAACTTGTAACTTGACATGACCAAGAATGAACGCAAATGTCATATAATACATTTAAAACTAATTAAAATTTTTAATACATTGTAAATGAAGAAAATATTATAACAAATAAGTATAGGGTAAGACAATAATACGTAGTATATAATATAAAAATTATCTCTTTGCAAAATTTATATTTATATTTTGACCAAAGTTTCCACAGATCAAGCTAAGGTCGCGTTTGTGTTAAAATACGATAACCGGTAAAAATCTAAATAAAAGGTAAGAATAATAGATTATTAGGTGAATTGTAGATCTGCCAACACAACATGCTTCTGCAGTCAAATCCAATGTTTTCTTGTTATTTAATAAATTATAATTTTTTTCAGAATGTCACGCCAATAACGATCATTGTTTTTGCCTGCCCATTTAAATTTTGTTTTCCTAAACGTTTTTTATAAGAACCAGGACTATTTAATTCATGAGTTTCACTCATTTTCTTTTCAAAAGTCTAAATATAATGCAATTTATAGGATTTTGGGAATAAAAAGCGCACACAAGTACTAACGAAAATGTCAGAATATAAAATGACATTGACAGATTACAGATATTTGTACAGGTAGACACTTAAAAAAAATTGGCATCAGTGTAGAAATCTCCAGTCCATAATTATTTGACGGCAAGTATAGTTCTATTTACTTTAAAAAAAAATCTGTTGTGGCCAGCACAATACCTCTCGCCATTTCCATTTTATGTTATACAGGTGTCTCTCAAATGGGGGACATGACTTAACCACAGATTACTGAGGCTAAAACAAGACGATTTAACCAAATTTGTTCTACTGGAAAGTGTACCATTTAGCCAGTATTCTGCTTCAAAGTTCTTCGAAAAAAAAATTAATTTTGCTTATAATAACAGAACGCTTTATTCGATGTGGATGAAATTTGGTATGACAGTTAATATGTTTATAAGTCATCTTTTAAGATTATACTTGTTATTATTAGTGAACCACTAGTGTATGAAACTTAGGTGTCCCAACATTGATTAGACCGTAACTTTTTAATGGCAAGGCCGATACGTTCATTAGTAAACTTTTCTCTTTCTGTGTAATTTGTGATATCTGTTACGATTCACCATACAGAAAAAAATAAAATCTGAGTGTCTTTTAAAATTAATTTTATCTAGCAGTCTGTCCATTATATTATATTATATTCTACCAAAAATGTTAAATACAATATTTACTTATATAGCCTAATATGGAAATGACGGGAGGTCTTGTGCTGCCGACAACATATTTTTATCACTCATATAGTGTTCATTTGACTCATTACAAAAACAAAGTAGAAGAATAGAATTTTAAATTTTAAGTAAATAAAAAAGAATATTCTTGATTTGTTTCACAAAATTTTATTAACGTTACGGCCGTTTCGTCCTCACGGACATCATAAAACTAAATAAAATTTTGTGAAACAAATCGAGAATATTTCAATGGAAATATCCATTTTGACCATCCCTGAATCCATTTTGACTAATTTCGTCGTGGCGTGTGCGTAGTATCACTTTTCTTGAAGCCTATAATAGATTATAATGAAAAACTAGTCCAAAACTTTTCAAATTTGGTATATAATACTTTTATATTAATGGGAATAACATAATAGATTTTGGTTAAAATAGTCTAACCGGAAGTGATACTTTACTTGAAGCTGTTTTTCTTGAAAAAAATGGTGTTATTTTGATTTTAGAAATAAATACTTTAAATAAAAGTTTTAGAGAATTGAATTCTGTGCCGTACGTATCAAGTATGATTAAATTAGCCTTTTGTATAAGCGAGATATGTAAATTTAAAAATTATGTACTTTTTGGTTTCTGTAATTAAGTTTGCTATGAATTAGGACAAAAAATAACAAAAAAATAAAGAATTTAAGGAGGTTCGAGCGAAACTAATGAGTCAAAATAATATTTATATTTTTTTGTTCTTTTAATTGCTAAAATAGTTGTAAAAATTTATAATTTTAATTAATATACGTGTATTGAGCCTCTAAGCACATAATTACTTTGTATTTAACAAAAAAAGTACTGAAATGACTTCAGTATTTTGAACATATGTGATGGAAGAAAGTTATGTGGCAACAGCTGTCTTGTAAAATTATTATATTAAATTTATCTGTCAATTTCAGTAATCACAAATTTTAAAAAGAATAAAAGTAAATAGCTTTATTATATTTATCCGTAATATAGATACAAGTTATACTTCAATCTTTTTCCTTTATATCAGCTGGGACGTGCAACGTTGCCATGTCATTCTTCATCTGTTCTGCAACTATCGATGTAAAATGAAAACATAATGTTCAACATTAATTTTCAAATTAATTTGAACGGTAAAAAAGGAATTATAAACTTCTCATAATATACTACAAGTCTTCAGTTTTATTATACTTGTTTTTTGTTCATCAAAATTGGATAGATCAGTATAAAACAAATAAAAAAAGTATCTACGGAAATGATTCTGCCGTAAGAGCTTACGTATTAGAACATTGAAAACGTCAACTTTATAAGCGTATTTATAAGAAACTAGACGGTGGAATGTTTTTTATTTTTTAGAATAGTTGGATAAGATATCATTCGTGATAATTACAAAATTTGAAACCATAAAGTTGAAAATTAATTTTTACACGAGAATCGCTCGAACCTCCTTAATGTCAATGTCAAATTGTCAAATACGTGCAATTTTATGATTGGGTCTGTTATAATACATATTTTAATTATTAATAAAATATGTATAGTTTAACAACGGGCGTACAAGGAAGTCATGTGGTGTCCACATCAGATTTTTATTTACTTATTGTAAAAGTTTTCATCAAGCACCTCTCTTTCATATTTTAAATTTTAAATTCAAACATCTCTCTTTCCACTTCCGGCTGTCAAAAGTTCATAATACATCCATTTACATGTAAATTTTCCATCGAACAGTTTATATTAACAAGTGCTTGTACGGGAACAAAAAATAAATTCTCAATGTGGATCAAAGTGTGTTGGATGTTTATGATTGAACAGTTGAATGCGGCTGTTTGATAGCTCATCCATCAACAAATGATGAAAAATACTCAATAATAATCAATCAAAGCTGTACAAGAGAAAAAACGAAAAAGTCTTTGTAATACATACGAGTGTATCAGGTTTATTTGATAATAAATAATAAATAGCAACAGTTTTTTTTTTTACTTTCCCTCAAATTTAGGTAAGAAATGTATTGGTCAAAAAAGTCGATGGTGCGTGTTTAATGAATAACACGTTTTAGGGTTCTTAGAATATAGAATACGGGTTTACTAGTTTTACGATGATGTCTGTATGTGTGTCTATACAGGGTGTTTCAACATAAGTGTAAAAACATTTACTTTGAAAACTATAAAAGTTACGACTTTAATTAAATAAAGCTTCATTTCCACCGATTGTCGTAATGCGTAAGAGCTATAATTAGTGCTTAAGAATTAAGAGCAATGCGTAAGAACAAAAGATTGCAAACTTCTAACCTGAACTGTCAACTGTCAGTCTATTTTATAATTATTAAATTTTTAATTTTTCGGTATGGATATAGATACAGAAAATTATGTATATCACATATTTAAAAAAGAAGAATTGCTGCTACAATTGCAGTCTGCTAGACAACAAGTAATAAGGGAAAAAATTGTGACATTTCTATTGAATTAGTCACTAAACAAAATAGCTGGAAATGGTAAATTGTCATAATGCATTAAGCAATAAAACATTCGGTGGAAATGAGTCTTAAGACTTTTTGTTTACCTTTCAGACGTCATCTTAGATGTACTTTTGTTTTTTTTAAAAATCAAATAATTGTACTAAGTTAAATGTTGTGGCAACCTTCGCCAATATTAAATTTTCATAAAACTTCGTAACTATTAGAAATTGAGAAAAATGTTTCATATAATATTTTACTTAGTTTATTTTAATGTTATGTAGTTAGTAGTTACTTTGCTTAGTTTGTTCTAAAGTTGGCTTAAAGAGAACATGTCGCTGGATATGTTCTCTGCATGATATTTTAAATTGTTAAAAAATTTACTTATTGTCAATTCTTGACAGATTGTAAATAAATATGGGAAATAAAAAAAAAATAAAAATATATAATATTTTATTGTTTTTTTTTTTATATAGTCTGTTTAGTGACATAGACAAAATTTTGTTCAATCACTATCATTGTCAATTTTTCTTCGATTTTTCGTTTATCTCGGAAACAGATAAATATCAGACCAACGTTGAGTAAGCTTTTTTTGTTCATTTATGTTAGTAACATATGCCCTTAATTTTTTTTTACACTTCTTTTGAAACAGCCAGTATTTCTTCGAAGATAACTCCAATACTAATTCTAAAAATTATAATTCTTCCCTAACTGTCAATCTGACATTTATATGATATATAACCAAACAAAATGCCTTTTTGCTTATAAAGGAATGCAGAAATAAAATAGGGCATTCATTTTCGAAAACCGAAAACTTTTGTTTACATTTCACTTCACACGTGGTATGCTTTAATGCGCAAACGCGAACATGCGAATTAAAGATTCATTCACTAATTAAAATTAGTTTTAGTTTTATAATATTTATATTTAACAAAATTTAACAGTAAATTATGAGGGTATTCACTACATTATTTGTGGATGGTTTCATAACATCGTGTCAATGTTCTTAAAGTAAAAACATAAATCATAAAACTAAAACTAATTTCGATTTGTGAATTGGCCTTAAAGGAAACATTTTTTTGTCGTAACAGTGTATGCACTGTCAAATTTTACAAAATTATGTGAACAGTTGTGCTGCCACCTGCAAAAGTTTGGCGTGAACACTCCCAGTGAAATTAACTTTCATAAATCATCTGTGCTATAACTATGGAAAATGCAGATATATTTTCAAATAATTCCAATTGACAAATGTCAGTGCTAAGCGCAGTTAAATATTATAACGGTTATTAAATTGCAGTTACTTATAAGCCTTTGGCTTCATCGCAAATATTGTTATCGAGTTTACAATAATTAATAAACTCAATATTTTCTCAATTTGATATTAACCCCTGTGGCAATATTTTCATATTTCATATATCGATAAGGTTTGTTTACAAAATTTGTTTTGCCTTTCCATGATAATATTTACAAACTAAAATTAGATCATTAATGCACTTTACTAATTAATGAACTGTTTGATTTGTATACACACGAATTTTTATAAATTTGTTACGTTTTGATTACTATTAAATTGTTAACAACGTATTGTAATTATAGAAAAAATAAACTAGCATATTTTCAGTTTTCATATTTAGAATCTATAAATAAATATGGGTGATATTCTGATTATTTTAATTTTTAATGAGCTAACTTTATTAAAAACATTTTTAATTAAGTATTATTTACTCTAGATATTTGAACATTCATATATTCATATGTTACATTTATTAAATCTAATAAATCATCTGTTGCTAAAAATCAGAGTTCAACATCCTCTGCTGCAGGTGATAGCAAAATTATCAAACAAGTTGTAACCACGAATCCAGCTGGCGGTTCAACTAACTCCTACAATCTCCGTACATTTGGCACTGCACAGAGCGGTACTGAATGTAAATTCGCTGGGGCACCAAGATCCTCGTACATTCACATTAGCCGTGTTGCCAATAAAGAGACAACTACCGATGACGTCATAGACTATCTACGTTCCAAAGGTAGGAAGTCAGAATATATATGCGAGAAAATAGAGCACGCTGGTGATTATGCGTCATTCAAACTACGCGTTCCGTATGATGAAGCATCATCATTCCTGGATCCGAATCTTTGGCCTACTGGTATACTTGTCAAAAAGTTCTGGTTTCCATCCAAGCGAAGAAACCATAACAGCGATTTTTTAGAAATACCAGCTTAAAAGCAGCCTTTTCACAAAACTTGCTCGTTTATTATCAGAATGTACGTAGCATTAAAAACAAATTATGTGATTTTTATTGTTCGGTTTCTGACTGTGAGTATGATATCATTGGTCTCACGGAAACGTGGCTGTACCCAGATGTCAACAATTCCGAAATATTTCCTTCTGAATCCTATACTGTGTTTCGAAAAGATAGACAATTTGCTGCATTAAACATTACGCGAGGTGGAGGTTCGCTCGTAGCTATTAAGAACTCTATAAAAACTGAACAAATTGATATGTCAGATATTTTAAATGAATTGCCATCTTTTGATATTGTAGCCTGTAAATGCTTCCTTGAAATATGTACCATTTTTATATTTGTTGTTTATATACCAATAACACCAACTCTAAATGATTTAGAGTTGCTAACGCTCTACTTTGAAAGATATTGTATTAATGATCAACATGTAATTATAATTGGTGATTTTAATGTCCCAACATATAACCTAACTAGTTCATTAGATTCACTACGCGATCATTTATTAAATTTTCAAGCTTTTAACAACTTAATGCAGTGTAACAATGTATTGAATTGTAATGATAAATTATTAGATCTTGTTTTTAGCAATATTTCTTGCACAGTTTCACTTGAACCTGTACCGCTAGTTAAGATAGATACGTATCATCCACCTTTAACAATTGAGTTAAATATACAGAAATCTTCATATAAAAATTTTAGCTGCAACTCTATAAGAAATTACAATTTCAAAAAGGCGAATTTTCCATTACTCTACGATGCATTGTTACAATGTGATTGGTCTGCAGTACTTGAGACTGATAATGTTGATGATGCATGTGAGAAATTCTATTCAATCTTGTATTCTATATTTGATACGTATGTTCCTTTGCATAAATATCGAAAGGTAACTTATCCACCATGGTTCACACGAGATATTATAAATAAAATCAAACTTAAATCTAAATATCATGCAAAGTTTAAAAAAACTCAATCAAATTTCTTTCTTCATAAATATAAAGAAGTTAAATGTGCTCTTAAGAACTTGATTAGAATTTCTTACAAAAATTATGTATCTGATGTTGAACATACTATAACTATAAATCCTAAATTGTTTTGGTCATTTGTACGGAATAAAAAGGGCTCGTCTCGTATTCCCGGCATAATGAAATTGCACGATATTACCGGTGATGAACCGCTCTCAATACTAGAACTATTTAGCAATTATTTCAGCAGTGTGTACACAGATTCTGCTAATAATATTTTCGATCAGGATCTAGTCCGAAACGGTATAGATTTGTCTCATAATATTATGCTTAATTTTACGGAAACTGACTTACTACAAGCTTCCCGTAAACTCAAAAATACTCTGACCGCTGGTTACGATCAAATCCCAAGTTTTATTGTTAAAGATTGCGCTGTTGCTCTGATAGTGCCTCTGTTGCATATTTTTAATCACTCCGTTCTTAACAATACATTTCCTCATACTTGGAAGTTTAGTAAAGTATGTCCCGTTTTAAAGTCCGGTGATCCGTCACTCATTCAAAATTACCGACCTATATCTATTTTATGTAACTTTGCTAAGTTGTTTGAGATCGCTTTGTACAATCAAATATTTCCACAAATACGACAGTACATCACTCAGCATCAGCATGGTTTTATGCCACGTAGATCGACTGTTACTAATTTAAGTACTTTTACTCAATATGTTTCAGAAGTTCTAGATAAAAAAGGTCAAGTGGACGTCGTTTACACAGACTTCTCGAAAGCTTTCGATAAAATTAATCATCGTATTTTACTAAGTAAATGCCGTAACTTTGGTTTCGGTGATAAACTCATTCATTTCTTTAAATCATATTTAGAAAATCGTCGTCAATACGTTACTTTTAACGGCTTTCGTTCACGTTATTATGTAGCTAAATCAGGTGTACCCCAAGGCTCAAATTTGGGGCCACTCTTATTTTTGCTGGTAATAAATAACGTTACTGACAACATAAATTGCAATGTCTTATTGTATGCAGATGATTTAAAGTTATATACCGAAATAAAAACTGTATTAGACTGTAATATTCTGCAAAATAATATAAACAAAGTAACTGAGTGGTGCGTTAACAATCAGCTAGTACTTAATAAAGAAAAATGCCAGACTATGTCGTATACCCGTAAGAAAACTCCTATTATATATGATTATATGATAGATTCTGTAATTTTATCCCGTTCCACTATTATTAAAGATTTGGGAGTTTATTTTGACCCACAGTTAACATTTATACAACATGTTCATGAGCTAGTAACTTCAGCAAACAAGCTACTCGGCTTTCTTATTAGAAACAGTAAGAATTTTTCTAATATTATTGCAATAAAATCATTTTACTTTGCCTTTGTGCGATCTAAGTTAATTTATGCTATCATCATATGGTTCCCTTACTATGAGACATCTATTACCAAACTAGAAAAAGTGCAAAGAAAATTTTTAAAATATCTATGGTTTAAAAGCTTCAACGTATTTCCTGATCGTAATATTGATTCTCAAATACTTTATGAACAATTTAATGTAGATAGTATACAGAACTGTCACGCAAGTATTGCTTTAGATACTTTATCTAAAATTATTAACAACATTATAGATAGTGAATATTTGCTTAATAAACTACAGTTTCGTGTACCAAGACCTTCCTCGAGATGTAATTTAACTTTTTATTTGCCTTCTCACAGCTCTACTATTCTGTACAAATCACCATTGTATGTAATGTGTAACTTATATAACAATATTTGCTCGGATGTTGACATTTTTAATATGTAAATATTTAATTTTGTTACATTTACTTGTATTGGGTATTTTACCTGTTAAAGTAATAAAGGATTATTATTATTATTATTATTATTATTATTATTATTATTAAATTGAATTAATATTTTGCAATTTTCTCTTCGTTTATCTGGTTCTGTTTTCATAATTACCTCTCGCTAAGAGAGGTATCCATTATCTATTTGATTCATGCTAAAAATCGCATATCCAGATTTTAGCAAATAAAAACGATTTACGGTCCCTACAATCCTATTTTAACATTTTTACGATGATGTTTGTGTGTGTGTGTGTGACAAATTTTTCTCCGACGATAACTCCAATACTACCATTCTATAAATTATATTTCTTTCGTAGTCTTCTTCCTTAGATCTATATGAAGGAGCTGATTAGATTTTGGTTATCATTGGTCAACCGGAAGTTCCCTTATTTGAAGTTCTTAACAGTTTTTCTTAAAAAAAAAAACGCAGTTGAGGGCCAGTTGTACAATCTCCGGTTAGAATTTTAACTGGAAGTTAAATAAACAATATTGAATCGGGTTATTGACAGCATTGATCAATTTGTCATTTGACAGTTCATTTCGTTTCAATTTTGTTTATTTAACCGACAGTTAAAATTCTAACCGGAGATTGTACAACTGGCCCTAAATCTCATTTTTTGACATTTTATATGATTTTTTGTGTAACTATTATTGTGGTCCGGATGCGGTTATTCGCTACCGAAAATCGGTCACTTTAATGTGTTTCTCTGCTCTTATGTATGAATACGTTTGTGAATGTGGCTGAGGTGAAAGAAGTGTGCATGGATAGGAATGTGTGGCGAAGGATGATTGTTGTGTAACTATTATTGTTGTTCGGATGCGGTTATTCGCTACCGAAAATCGGTCACTTTAATATGTTCTTATGTATGAATGCTATGATGGTTGTGGAGAGGCGAAAGAAGAATGTTGTTAAAGAGTGAAGTGAGTCAGCTGATCTCTTACTTTTTTCCCTTTTCCTATTGTTAATATTGTTTTCGGGGTTTTGCTAACCCACTAAGTATGATTCGCGTGATTTTATGTATGTATGTATGTATGTATATATGTATGTATGTATGTATGTATGTATGTATGTATGTATGTAAGAATATCTTTTCTTTACACGTCTTGATTATACATTTTCCTTCATATTCAATATATACCTGTACAGCCCGATTCACAAAAAAGTTTGAGGTAATCCTCATTTTTGGATTAGCGAATTCTACTCTAATTTTAACAGTTTATAACTTAAAATATAGTCTAATCTATTCCTAGTTTCTACCTTTATTGATAATATCATGAAAATTAAATTTTAAATACCGGAATAGAATAGAATTCACTAATCCAAAAATGAGGATTAGCTTAAACTTTGTTGTGAATAGGGTTGATACAGTTAAAGAATTATAAAGAGATTAAACTTTCATAAATCAGCCAGCTTTGCTAAAATCATGGAAACAGCTGATATATTCAAATAATTCTAATTGATAGATGTCAGTATCAAGTGCAATTTACATAGTGTATGTTCGTGTTATAATTTTACTGGATATATAGAATCTTTTCCAAAGAACTTTCTGTGTGGAATATGTAGAAAATAGTATATGTTGATGTTACAATTTTACTGGATATATAGAATCTTTTCCAAGGAACTTTTGGTGTGGGATTTGTACAAAATACATAGAATTGATGGAAGATCTGGTGTTGGCCACATCAGATTTGTTTATTATAAAACGACGTTTCGCCAGCAAAGTGCAATATGATACTTATACGAGGTCTGTCCGAAAAGTATCCGACCTTCCTTCATATCTTCGCCCCTGACAATTTTAGCGCCCTCTGCCGGGTACGAGTGTCAACTGTAAAGCTTCACGAATTCCCTAGATTCCGCAATTTTGGTCGGATCTCCTTAGTTTACGTGCAGCATGCGTTTGTTTGCAGTGTTCTTTACGTTTGTCGCATTTTGCTATTGTAAAAAATGACGGAAAGATCGGAACAACGAATTTGCATTAAATTTTGCTTAAAACTCGAAAAGAGTTGTGTGGAGACCATCGAAATGATGAAGATGGCATTTGGAGACGAGTGTATAAGCAAAACACAAATAAAACTCTGGTATAAACGGTTCAAAGATGGCCGCACATCTGTTGATAGTAACACACGTTCTGGGCGGCCTTCGACGACAAAAACACTGGATAATATCGAACGTGTGCAACTTGTGATCAATGAAGATCGTCGATTGACTGTGCGAGAACTAGAATATTTATGATCTGGGAATACCGAAAACTAGTGTTTGGAAGATTTTAACTGAAAATTTGCAAATGGATCGTGTGTGTGCGAAATTCATTCCGAAATTTCTAACGGTGGAGCAGAAAAACCTTCGCCTTGAAATCGCTCAGGACAATTTAGAAATGGTCAATAATGATGAAAATCTCCCATCGACTTTTGGCTGTTCCCAAGATTAAAAATGTCGCTCAAAGGATTCGACGACAAAGAAACAGTCGAAACTAATACGACGAATGCTCTAAAGGCAATACCAAAAAATGAGTTCCAAGACTGCTTCCAAAAATAGAAAGGCCGTTGGAAGCGTATTCTTCAATCAAATGGGGACTACTTCGAAGGATGCCACCAGCCCGATGACGCAGAATAACAGCAGCGGGAATATATAAAAGAAGGTCGGATACTTTTCGGACAGACCTCGTATAACAAAAATGGAAATGGCGAGAGGTATTGCGCTGGCCACACCATATTTTCTTTGTAATAATTTACTAGCAAAATTCATTAAAAAAAATAGCTTGAGTTGTAACAATAATAACGTTTGAAGCACGTAGAGAAATTTTCTGAAATATTTCTCTCCATATAAACACATCTTTGTAAATTGTGGTTCTCAACTATGTGAAACAAAGCACATTAGGATAAAGGCCTGAAAATTCCTCTTTTTATTTTGTGGTCGTATGGGTAACGAATGTACATACTTTGTATAAGAGTACTGAAAGTACAGGAGTTGACGAATGAAAATATGTGTATCATTACATTTTTTGTTTTGTGTCATAAGTGACCTACATATTCATATTTCAGTAAAAAAATGAACAGTCTAACTTGTTTGTTATGACGATAGTGAGAATGAGTTATTTATACTGTGCTTTTTAAATGCGATACTTAATTTTAAAAAACTTTATCTACGGTGGTGCTTAAAATGGAGGATTAGTTGTTAGTTTTAATAATAATATATCATCACGGCATATTACCCATTTCTGGGTGTGCCAGTATCTACAACACATGTAGACATCGGTAATGATGACGATATATTTTACCGTGTGGGCGCTTACCAGGCGACACCTCACGGGCACTCATAGCTGGTGTGGAGAGTGCACCACAGGGGTCACTTTTGTGCCATTTAAAATTGGAAATATTTGGCGTCTTTCGGGATCGAACCTGGTTCCCCCAGGTTCGCGGTCAGACACTCAGGCACGCGGCCACGGAACCCCATATATATTTTAGATAGTGCAAATAATTAAATTACACGTGTATTTGTATATCTATAACTCAAAGTAATATATACATATTTTTTATAGGTTAACTGTCAAAATTACTAAAAATGTCTAATATTAAGGTATATATTTTAGATGCCTGGTTCTCCCGTAAAGTTCTCTGTGTTTAATAATGTTTAATAACTTTACAAATGAAGAAAAGTTAGATATGATCGTGCTATATGGAAAGTTATATCTAGACACCAGTTACATAGAACGATCGGCTCTCTTTCCAAAAGAGTTTAAATGTGCGAAAGAAATAATGGCTTTCAATTTGAATATTTTCTTTGTTTTGTTATTACTGTAAAATAAATTAATAAAATAATAATTTTATAAAAGACAATTGTTTCCATAGTTTACTTGACATAAACTAATAAAAGATAATTTATATCTTTAAACGTAAATAACTCGTTTATTTAAAAAAAATGTACATAAACAACATTACCTTATTGGAAAGAGAAAAAAATACTCTTTCCAATAAGATAATAAAAAATATATAGTTCCATTTAAAAAATATATATTCTGTCCCAAATTTTGGGAACCGCTGACACAATTTTTATTTTGTCTACATGGCCAATTTTCTAATATAAAATGGCACAATTTTGTTAATTTGACCAACTTCGTATCTCTTCAAATAAAAAAATCTGTTGTGGCCAGCACAAAACCTGCCGTCAATTCAATGTTTTTTGTACAAATCCGATACCAAAAGTTCCTTGGAAAAGATTCTATATATCCTGTAAAATTGTAACACGAACACACTATTTTTTACAAATTCCATATTGCAAGTTCCTTTGAAAAGATTCCATAAATCCAGTATAATTATAACACGAATGTACATTCTGTAAATTGCACTTCACACTTCCTCATTCCTATCCAACGCATCTTCTTCACACAGTTATTCCTCTCTCAAATATTCTGCTACACAGTCCTTAGTCCTTCCATCTTCTCTTTGGCTTTTCTTGTACTCCCGGCATTGAAACTGCAAGACATTTGCGAGGGACTCTCTGTCACTTAAATTACTTTCTGATCCTATACTTTCCACTTTGATTTTGCACTTGACACTGACATCTGGCAATTAGAATTTTTTGAATATTATCTGCTGTTTCCATAATTTTTGCAAAGTTGACTGGTTTTTGAAAGTTAACCTCTCTTAATCTCTCTATAACTCTATATCTATTGAATATGAAGGAAAACGTATAATCAAATCGTATAGAGAATAAGATTTTCTTTCATATTAATAATCATAAAATGTCGAAAAATGATACTTAACTGCGTTTTTTCCAGAAAAACTGTTAAGAACTTCAAATAAGGGTACTTCCGGTTGACTAATTATAACCAAAATCTAATCAGCTCTTCATATGGTTGTAAAGAAGAGAAATACGAAAGAATCATAATTTTTAGAATTGTAGTTTTGAAGTTATCGTCGGAGAAAAATTTGTCACACACACACACACACGGACACACGGACACACACACAGGCACACACACAGACACACACACAGACACACACACACACACACACACACACACACACACACACACACACACACACACACACACACACACACACATACAGACATCAATGTAAAATTAGTAAAATCGTATTCTAGGGATCTTAAAACGTGCTTATTCGTTAAAAACTCACTATCGAATTTTTTGACCAGACAATACCTTCCTTTTGACGGAAGATAAAAATTACCAATAGTGAGCAAGCTTATTGAGACACCTGTATAAATGTTTGAAATTTGGTAGGAATACTTTTCATCTCTTTGTCCACAAGAGATAAAAATTAGAAATCATTATCTCAATGTTTTCAGGAGTTATGGAATTTGAAACAGGATTCAATTTTTAATAGCCTCCTCACTCACTTTCTCTGCTCGAAGTTTATAGTTGTCTGAGCGAAACAGGTACGCTCTATCATTGAACAAAGTATAGTAACGAACTTTATTAAAAATTAGTGCCTGAATTAGTTTGGAAAAAAACAGGACAAATTTTCCAGTACGAAAGTTGGATTTATTAAATTCTGTTTTACATCATAATTTTTTTCTGTATAAAATTTAGTTTTACATAGGAATTGGTCATAATGAACGTTGGCACACATTTTTCCTTTTAGTTGTATTTGATATTTTGCATTTTACCTCATTTTCTCCACGTGCACCTCACCCCATTACTTGGCGTCGCCGACTCGACGTCTAGCGTCGGCGGCAACTTGGCAATGCTGCGACATGACGTGTTGACAACATCCTCACATTTCTTAACAGGAAACGGAAACGGAAACGAGAAACCCAACAGAGACTAGTGGTGTAATGACGTCGTTAACTATAAAATTTATAATCACTAGGTAATTTTATTTTAAGAGAATCTGATGTGGCCAGCACATTACCTTCCGTCAATTCTATGCATTATGACTTCTTCGCTTGCAAATTTTCAAAAAAATCTTTAATATAACGGAAACCTAACGCACAAAACTAAATTTGACGAATTTCGGGTACACAATGTAATGTAAATAAATGTTATCTATGTTTGGGTGGTTAAATGCATTTCGTGACAAAATGATTAATAATTTTTAGGCTGTGTTTGTGAAAAATGTAACTTTTTCGCTTAAAAATTTTCAATAAATACTATATTGTAACGTTATCCTAAATCACAGAACACAATATGACGTAACTCGGATGGTTATATTCATTTTATAGGAATTTAACCGTACCTCTTTTCAGGAAAAATGCCAAAATCACTATAAATATTGCTTTTCGCGCCATAATTTTTGCGAAATTTCGTGTTCATAATGCTTTTGCAACTATACAGTGTGTCTCACAAGTCGCGCCCCAGAGGAAACTGACATGTGCCGACGACAATAGGTTGCCAACAAATAGAAGAAAATAATTTGCGGCTACTTGCATAACGGAGTTACAAGACTTTTTAATCCACCAATCCCGGAAGGATATCTTGAGGTGTGATATTATTACAAAATAAAACTGGTTGCTAGGTTTTAAAAATACTACTAGTGAGTTACAAAATTTGTTTGACTTTTCACTGTCAACAAATTTAGATTAGCGAAGGTGTCATCCGAGATCATCATTTATATCGTACAGTGCAACGTGTTGTAGCAGCTGTGTAAAATGTGTTAAACGAAAATATTATAATCATTTCTAAGTAATCAGCGGCTAAATACACGGTAACGGTAAGAATTTGCCTTTTTTTATTCACCTTGTCAAATTTAATTTGACACTGACATTTTTCGAAAACTACAGTCGCCCACACATTTTAAAGAAGATTGATTTGTATAAAACCATAGCAACGTAAAATTACGGCAAACACACGTTAAAGGTGTATGTCTCTGATTGGTCATTTTTAAGACGTCTTTTCTCTAATATCTTTTGAGCTAAATAAAATTCTTGAGGGTATTCCAGACTTTATCCTTAAAATTACCTATTTAAGCCCCTTTTATATTTTAACAAAAATAAAACATGCGAAAAGTTTTATTTAAACATTAAAAAAGATATATTTTAACATTTCTGATATTCAAATATCTATATTATCTTTGCTTAATATTTAAAAATTACGTCATTGTTCTGTTAGAAATTTTCTGTGTGTGTGCGTGTGTGTGTGTGTGTGCATTAGATATTTTATATTTAAATATTGACATTAACAAACTATCGCCTACTTTTATTTATATAAATAACGTAAACTGTTTTCCTATTGGCTATGAATGACGCGATGTATGTACTCCTACGTCACAGGAGTACTTTCATTTAAAATACTTTTTAATAATGTGAAACTGGCTCATTACAATAACTGTATAACAATAATTATAAGCATGATCAGAAATATTTCCACTCTTATTTTTAGAATTGTTTAACCCCCTAAAATTAATTTTCGAGATACCTATACATATTGCATGTATATTTTGATTAATTTAAATTTCCGTAATCCAACAAATTGCATTTGTATCACTTTCTAGAACATGTGAATTAATATTAAATCAATATTTTATTATTTACATTAATTCAGTTTTCATCACAATCCCAACACAATGCTGCGATGACATTTTCATTTCTGCCAACTTTATTTCAATTGTTCCGGGTCAAAAACTCAAATTAAATTTCCATACATAACTGGAAAAATGGTTTACGCTTTATGCCTGTGAATGGTGAATTTAAATTTTATATTACAGTACCCTGGCACTCTATAAATAAATACAATTTGGTATATTTGATTGAGTTTTTCGGCGACCCGAAAAAAACATTATTGTAAATCAAATTAATATTTTAATGGAACAAAAGTTTGTTTTATATAGAAAAATATAACACAAATAATTCCAAAAATAGGAACTTTTCGTATGGGATTTGTACAAAATACATAGAAACGATGGAAGGTATATGCGCTGGCCACTTTAGATTTTCTTAAGAAAGTTATTGACAATAATGGGCTACTTGCGTGATACTGAAAATCCGATTTCTATCACTATAATGTTATGTTGACAACATTTACAAACATATAAATTTTATTTTAAAAAAATTATTTGTTTTTTAGTAAATTAAGAAAGAAAATTTTCTGTAACGTCATATTGAATTAGAGAAGGGAACCATGTTTAAGAACGTAACTAATAGATGGCATGGCGTGCGAGAAAGTTTTAATTTGAATTTGACAATAGTTCATTTTTCTCTCTCTCTGGTCTCTCAAATACATTAATTACTTTACAAATAAACACATAGATAGTTGCATGTATTTTAAAATATCGATACCAAAAAGACAAACTAAAATACTAACCTCCAAACTATTGATTCGTATAAATGACTCCATTTTCAGAATTTAATTATACAGGGTGTTATGTAAGTAAGTGATCAACGCTTAACCCATGGTAGAACTGACCCCAAAGATAGTAAATCTGGCTATAATTTTTGTTTAACATACTTTCTACAAGAACTAAAGGCCTTTAAAACTGACCAATCACGTCATAGTTCAAAACTTTATAAAAAAGTAAAAATCAATGTGTTCTCTGGAAAAAATATTGATTGTCAATCTGACGTTAAATGTTTTTTTGCATAGGCGTACACTTTTTATTCTATTTTTTTGATATTCTCAAAATGCCATTTACTTCACCAACCAAGAGTATGCAGATATGCATATGGTTTATGGCGAGACATTACAAAATAGTCGTGCTGTTGTAAGACGGTACAGAGAGTTATTTCCAAATAGACGTCAATGATTTTATGTCATTTGTGACAGGTATCATATTTTTTCCAGAGAACACATTGATTTTTACTTTTTTATAATGTTTTGAACTATGACGTGATTGGTCAGTTTTAAAGGCCTCTAGTTCTTGTAGAAAGTATGTTAAACAAAAATTATTGCCAGATTTACTATCTTTGGGGTCAGTTCTACTATTGGTTAAGCGTTGATCACTTACTTACATAACACCCTGTATATAATGTAAAACAAGGTTGAGTAAAATTCTGATGGTTTTATGAAATAAGGATTAGTTTATTTTCATAAAAAAGTTTTATTATTGGCAATCGATTTCGTCGCAACGGACATTATCAGGCCACAGCGTCAATTATGTATTTAAACAGAAGTATATAGTATTTTCATTTTTGAAAATTATAAAATAAGTAAAGTGTTGAAACATGTGTCCCACACTCTATCTTCAGTGTAGCAGAGATAGCCAATGTTATTCTTACGGAGGTTTCCTGTACCATTTTGCCAATTTTTCAATGTAATGTAATATTGAAACATTCATAAATTTTCATTGCTATACGAAAATTAGTTAACACTGTACAATTTAAGTTTTATGAGGGTCTCTTATTTACCCAAGGGCTTATTGTATACACCCAATATTTGTCTAAATAGTTTTATATACAGGGCTATTTGTACCTGTAATAAGTAATATTTCAATACAATATTTTAAAACCGCCCAGCATACTAATCTTGATTAAATGCATTAGAAATTAGAATTTTAAAATATTATAAATTCAAATTGGAGATTACAAAGAAAGAATAAAGACTTATGAACTATGTAAAATATATGCAGTATTTCTATCAAGCTTAAATATTAGTAAATTATCAAATAAGAAGATATAAATTAAATAAAAAGTATGTATTATTAAAATGACCAGTGTGTTATTAATTTTTTTCTTCGCAGCTACGCTATTTTACATCTATATTTTGTACTCGTATATGTATTAATTTTATATCTTTTCGTAGAACGGAAATATGTAACATAGGGAATTTATATTGTTGACGACGTTTGTAAAATGTCCAATTAAATACAAAATTGTTTTATATTATTTACTTTAAATTGACTAGAGTTTATATGTTAATTCATTTCATTTATCTACGCTTGTTATAATTTTATATCCTACTTACATTTTGTATTTGTATTATTTTATATTTTTTGTAAATTATTAAAGTGACCAGTTCATTATTTAATTTAATTTTTTTTCTTTTCACCCACCTGTTTAGATACACTGAAAGTACACCAGTCATAAATACATTCAATGAAGTACCCAGAATATTTCATCTCTTTTTGGGCATCTATTCTGCTCTTTCTATCTTGCAGATTTCAGCAGGTAAATATGGCAACATGGTACTCCATAAGACCCTATACTGAACATAGAGTGTGGGACACTGTATAGTCAGTATATGTTCGAAGGTTATAATACATATTTTAACATGCATACAAGGAAGTTATGTGTTGTCCACGTCAATTTTTTTAATATAAATATTTTAAGAAAATGATATGTAGTGCATTTCTTGATATAAGAATTCCTTTTCTTTTTTAATAAGATATTAGTCAATGTCATCTACTTATAATTTTAGTTTTACTAAAATTCTTACATAGGTACATGTCTTTATACCACGACGAATTAAAATGCTAAATTTCTGCGACGTTGCACCTTCGACCATTCATTTCCAAACCCGCTCTTCCAATTTCCATTCTAAATCTTCCATCCAGTTTCCACAATGTGTCATTTGTAGGCCAACAGCTGTCGTTTAGCTACATCGACATTTCCACAGTCATCGCACTATTGAGATTTCTCTACATTCGGTCCAATCTCAGACATAGCAGGTTAAATGTCACAGCACAGGAGAAAGGAAAGAGGCAAATCAGTGCTATAAGAATGCAGATCGCGTTGAAAGAAGAGTGCTGTAAAGATAGGAATGAGGGTGTAAAATGTAAATAGGCTTGCTGAACAAATTGAGAATTTAGAAAGAAATGCGAAGGAGTAAAACTGTGCAATAAGCAGTTTGTTGGTTTGTAGATCAATAATATTCTTCTTCTTTGTGTTTATTTTGGTGTTGCTGCACTTGACTCGATCTAATGCTCGTATTTAATAGTCGATGCTCAATCTCGTACTTGAGTATTACTTCGCCAAGCATTTCTCCAGTCGTTCTCGAAATCATATGTTTCATAGTCGAAACTTTGTGTATTCTCGAGCTTTCTAGAAAGGATTTTAGAGAATTTGTAATAATTATGTTAGTACATTTGTAAATTTTAATAATTTTCCATCAAATAGTATATTTGATATCTACATAATGTCACAGATTACAGATATATGAGTCATATCACGGATATATCTTCTTGATGGAACCCTATTTCATATAAAATAAATATAAATAAATATATCATCACGGCATATTACCCACTTCTGGGTGTGCCCAGGGCCGGCTCAAGATATATAGACGCCCTGAGCCAAATTAGTTAGAGCGCCACCTCCCGTTACAAAAATTATTTCTGATTTTTTTTGGAACAGAAAGTTCCTTGGAAAATATTCTATAAATCCAATAAAATTATCACATGAATATTCATTATATATTCTCATTTATAAATACTCTAAAAATGAGTACAATTACGTAACATTTTCTTTACAATCAAATATTACTACCAAGTTTATGTCTCTACCCATTTTTTAATTATTGCCCCAAAAGTCAATATACCCCACATTTAGATAAAAACTTCAAAATTTTCAAAAATATAATTTTTATGTATATAGATACTTCTCAATGCGCTGATTCTAAATTTTGAAACCGCAGCTCGATAACTCTTTTCGTTTTCGAGGTATTTAGATTCAAAGTTTTGCTCAAAACTGCCCATTTTTGGGTAATAACCCAAAAATGGGTCGAGATATGAATTTGGCGACAACACCATTCGATTCTACGGGCAAAATTACATAAGTACACCAATTTTTATAATTTTTGAACACCGCATACAATCTCTAAAGCAAAATAACTGAAAATGTCCAAATTTCGTAAAAATCGTAAGGGGTACCCCTTACGATTTTTTCAGATTTTGCCAATTTTCAAACTTTTATTCATAAAAAATGAACCGGTTGGTGAAAATTTATGAAAATTGCTATACTAATGTATTTTTGTCTGTAGAATCGAATGGTGTTGTCGCCAAATTCATATCTCGACCCATTTTTGGGTTATTGCACAAAAATGGGCAGTTTTGAGCAAAATTTTAAATTTAAATATCTCGAGAACGAAACAAGATATCGACCTGCGGTTTCAAAATTTGCAATCAGCGCATTAAGAAGTATCTAGGTACATAAAAATTAGATTTTTGAAAATTTTGAAGTTTTCATCTAAATGTGGGGTATATTGACTTTTGTTACGTATATTTATATATTTTGGGCGCCCCAAAAAGCCAGGCGCCCTAAGCCAGTGCCTAAGTGGCTCACGCCTTAAGCCGCCACTGGGTGTGCCAGTATCTACAACACATGTAAACATCGGTAATGATGACGAAATATTTTACCGTGTGGGCGCTTGTGTGGAGAGTGCACCACAGGGGTCAATTTGTGCCAATAAAAATTGGTGTCTGTCGGGATCGAACCCGGTTCCCCCAGATTCGCGACCAGACACTCAAGCACGCGGCCACAGGACCCCCTATTTCATAGTTATTATTTAAGGCTTCTTCTACTATGTCTCCAAACTCTGAAAATTCTAGATTATTTTCATGATTAATTATTTAACTTGAATGTAATATGTGATGGAAATGAAAGTTTGACAGTTTTTTTTATATATCAATCAAGTCTACCTAAAATTTAAAAAAGGCATCAAGCATTACTTGAACATTACTCAAGGTTGCTTGGATCTCGCCTCAAGTAAACCTTCGATCGAAGTACGAGTGAAGAAACAAGTAGCGACTATGAAACGAAATCTGGTACTCAAGGCATACTCAAGTATGAGTCGAGGCGAAGTACTGACTATGAATACGGGCATAAGGCATCTGCTAGGTTATTTATTTAGGAGGAAATAAATGAAAATATATAATCACGGCATATTACCCATTTCTGGGTGTGCCAATCTGCTTTGTACAGATATCTGTAATGTTGATGACATATTCGTACGGGCACTCATTGCTGACGTAGAAAGTGCACCACAGGAGTCATTGTTGTGGTATTTAAAATTCGAAATATTTCTTTTTGGCGTCGGTCGGAGTCGAACCCAGTTCCCCAGATTTGCGACTAGACGCTCAAAATACGAATATTATCGTTATGCTATACCGTGAGTATTTTTTAACGTGAAACATTGGGTTTGTCATATCCATAGTTACGATTCGACTTTTGATTGACAGCAATGTATTTGCGTGTCCCACTTAAAATGAAACATAGGGAAGGAATTTGACAGATGCATTATTATTTAAATATTGTAAGAAATTTACCCAAGTCAGAAAACCACTGAAGAGCACTAAACATATTTCGGGCACAAGGTGCACACAATATTTTTTCTACAACTAAATTTAATTTTTAGAAAACAGGTATAATTATTTAAACAAAATTAACCTCTAATGACATCGTGTCAATATGACAGATAACCGCTACAAGTTACGACTTGACATTTGATTGACAGCTATGTATTTACCTGTCTCATTTACAACATAAGGAATGAATTTGACAGAAGTATTATATTTAAGTATTGTCAGAAAATCACTCGGGAACAAGATGCACACAATATTTTTTCTACAACTAAATTTCATTTAGAAAGCAGGTAGAATTATTTAACCTTTAAACAAAACCTCCACTGACGTCTTGTCAAATGTCAAATTCGTTCCCTACTATGTTTCATTTTAAATGGGACAGGCAAATACATTGCTGTCAATCAAATGTCAAGTCGTAACCATGGATGACAAATCCAATGTTTCACGTTAAAAAATACTCACAGTATAATAAATATATTGTGGCCAACACAATATCTCTCGCCATTTCCATTTTAGACTATTAAAAAAGCGGTAAGGGAGGTAAAAAAACATTTAACGTCAGTTTTGACAATCAATATTTTTTCCAGAGAACACAATGATTTTTATTTTTTTTACAAAATTTTGAAAGGCCTCCAGTTCTTGTAGAAAGCAAATTAAACAAATATTATTGCCAGATTTACTATCTATGGGTTTAGTTTTACCATGGATTAAGCGTTATACACTTACATAACACCCTTGCTTTATTTACACTCGGATCATAAGCGTCTACAAATAAGTTAGAAGTACAAAATTAATTGTAATAATGATTTTTACGGCGTCTATGGAATTTTACGAAATAAGAATTTCTTTCCCTTACCCCTCGGGTCAAGAATGGTGTCCCGCACTGTACTTAAACTTATTGTATTCCCTGTTCACTGCTCTGGTACTAGTATTCCTAGCTTTTCGGTTATTCTGTTTATTGTTTACATCTTCGTCTCTGGAGACCAAACTTCGCATTTACTTGTGTACCGAGACTCCGCTGCTGACATTGGAGCCCTCCAACCACAGAAAGGGGCAAAGCCCTAGAGGAAACTTGTTGGCAATTGTAGAAAATAAGATTGTTCAAGGTTTAGCTATTAAATAGTTTTCTTTACATCCATATGAAGAGCTGATTAAATTTTGGTTATAATTGATCTACCGGAAGTACCCTTATTTCAAGTTTTTAACAGTTTTTATTAAGAAAACGCAGTTAAATATTTTGACATTTTATGTTTTATAAATATTAAAGAAAATGCTCTTATCTATACGGTTTGATTATACATTTTCCTTTATATTCAATAGATATAGAGTCAAAGCATTATAAAAAAAATTAATTTTCAAAAATCAGTTAGCTTTGCTATTTATCATGGAAACATCTGATATATGCAAAAATTCTAATTGACAGATGTTAGTGCCAAGTGCAAAATCAAATATGGCAAGTATAGGATCAGATATCAGAATGTCGGCAGTACAAGGAAGGCGAAAGAGAAGATGGCAGGACTGTATCGCAGAAGACTTGAGAGAAGAAGACCTGTGTGAAGAAGATGCGTTGGACAGGAATGAGTGAAAGAGAAGAGTAAGAAACAGTGACCTCTAATAAAATTGGAGAAAAAGCAATTTCCATAGTGTATGTTCATGTTATAATTTTATTGGATTTATAGAATCTTTTCAAAGGAACCTTTGGTATGGAATTTGTAAAAAAATAATATGTGTTCGTGTGTCAATACTTTTATTTCTAAAAATTCACACAGTTGTTCAAATACTCTAAAAATGCGTACACATACGTAACATTCTCTTTACAATCAAGTAATATTACTACCAAGTTTATATGTCTACCCATTTTTTAATTATTGCCCCAAAAGTCAATATACCCCACATTTAGATAAAAACTTAAAAATTTTCAAAAATCTAATTTTTATGTATCTGGATACTTCTCAATACGCTGATTCCAAATTTTGAAACCGCAGGTCGATATCTCGTTTCGTTCTCGAGATATTTAGATTTAAAGTTTTGCTCAAAACGGCCCATTTTTGGGTATTAACCCAAAAATGGGTCGAGGTATGCATTTGGCGACATCACCAATCGATTCTACGGATAAAAATACATAAGTATAGTAATTTTTATAATTTTTCTCCAAGCGGTTCATTTTTTATGAATAAAAGGTTGAAAACCCCTGAAAATGGCCAAAATCTGAAAAAATCGTAAGGGGTACACCTTAGATTTTTGCGATTTTTGGCCATTTTCAGTTATTTTGCTTTAGAGATTGTATGCGTTGTTCAAAAATTCTGAAAATTGGTACACTTATGTAATTTTGCCCGTAGAATCGAATGGTCGTGTCGCCAAATTCCTATCTCGACCCATTTTTGGGTTACTACCCAAAAATGGGCAGTTTTGAGCAAAACTTTAAATTTAAATATCTCGAGAACGAAAAGAGATATCGACCTGCGGTTTCAAAATTTGGAATCAGCGCATTGAGAAGTATCTAGATACATAAAAATTAGATTTTTGAAAATTTTGAAGTTTTTATGTAAATGTGGGGTATATTGACTTTTGGGGCAATTCAAAAATCGTAAGGGGTACCCCTTACGATTTTTTCATATTTTGCCCATTTTCGGAGGTTTTCAAACTTTTATTCATAAAAAATGAACCGATTTTTGATAATTTTGAAGTTTTTATCTAAATGAGGGGTATATTGTCTTTTGGGGCAATAATTCAAAAATGGTTAGAGATATAAACTTGGTAGTAATAGTATTTGATTGTAAAGAGAATGTTACGTAAGTGTACGCATTTTTAGAGTATTTATATATGAGTTTATAGAATGTATATTCATGTGATAATTTTATTGGATTTAGAGTATATATTTTTTACCTACCTTTCAAACACCAGACTTGGTAAAATAATGTTTTAATCAGTGGTTTCCGTTTATAATATTCATATTGCTTGTATTGTTAATTTATTTACTATTTCTAATTATAAATTCGAGAAAAAGAGACTCTCGAGTCGAGATCGAAAGAAAGTAAGGAAAAGTATGACGAGACAAGATGAAGAGAAATCTCGTCTCGTAAGTACGAGACGAGACGAGAGTGGATTGTTTCTCGCAGCATCACTAGTTGGAAAAACAAAAAAAAAACACTCATTTTTTTTAACGTCTAACTTTTTCTTTCTTATTACTTTCTTTCTAATTATTAATTAAATTTATGTAAAACAATGCTTTATATTTAGACTTTTAACGAAATCGTTCCTTTGTTGTTCAACTTGCTATTTATATAAAAAGAAAAACCGTTCTTTATTTACTCTGTCTCCTTTATTTTACATGAAAATGTACAAATCTTGTAATTAAATATCAAATGCATAGAAATCTGAGACATAACAATGTAATTAATGTAGTATTATGTTTTTTTTATCAAAGAAGAATAATTTATTTTGTTATGTTTAGAGTCAATAATTACATTACAAGTACAGTGTGTTCAGAATTCAGAAAAAAAAACCTAATTCGGAGTAGGCTATGAACACATAAATTTTATAAAACTGTATTATAAAATTTGTACATTCGATCTGTTCAGTTTATATTATATTTATATAAAAAATAGTTTTCATCACTATTATTCACTGTGTATTTCACATATTAATCATAGATGTTTGTTAACGGTTGTTACAAATATTTCATTATTTTTTCTGACTTGATAACCTTAAAGAGGATCATATAGTCTGGACGATATTACTTGTTGAGCTGTTTAATTAATAAAACAATAAGAAAGATTAAATATACTTACCAGAAAAAGCTATCAGAATGTCACTAAAACTGTTGATTTTTGACACTGACATGTGTCATTTACAAACTATGTTATAAACATTGGAATTTGTCAACTGGTTTCCTTAGTGCCTTAGCTTCTGCGATTAGAATACTCTATAAATTATAGTGTCTTTATCTCTAAATCTATACAAGATATAATAAAATTTTTAAGTGTATTAGATGGAGAATTTTATGTTCTTCAATATTTAATAAAGAAAACTCCCAAAAAATTATATTTACAAGAAATTTTCTAAGAAACTACTACTGCTGGTTGTTCATTTGTTACCAAAACCTTTTCAGCTCTTCTCAGGAATGTCAGATTGAGGAAACTGCAGTTAAATATTTTTTAAGTCTTATAGTTTTTGAGGAATCGTGTCTACAACATCCAGACATACACACACACACATATACACACATCCCCCTCCACACACACACACATTTTAAAAATGTTATAATCGGATTCTAGGGACCTTAAATCGTGCTTATTCAATAAAATCTGGATATGCGAATTTTAGCATGAATCCAATACCTCTCCTAGCGAGAGGTAAAAATTGAATCATTTGTAGATTTCTTATTGCCAGTTAGAAAATTTATGCACGCCTATGTGCAAATAGAACTGCTTAAATATGTGTCATAAATCGTGCGATTCGGAATGTTTTTCTATTGTGTTAGGCCATAAAAAGTCGTAAAATCACTATTTTACTTTTAACGCAGTGCGGTATCTAAGAAAAAGTATATATTTAACACACCGCTTCGTAGGAATTGTGAATCGATCTGCATTCCTAAGGCTTGCCAAGTTAAATCGTTATGTTATAGTTATGATCGAAACGTTGGTTTGAAATCAATAAAAACGTACAAACTGCAGTTCCGAATATTTTCTTTTCTCCTACATCAATCTCCAGTCGATCATCGTTACTCCATCCAATTAAATATTAAACTTGGCTTAAATTGACAATATTGCAACGAAATTAAATGTCAAATGAATTATATTGCTGTAAAAATTTCGATTTGCATTTATTTATTTTAACCTAGTTTAAAATTTAAGCTTTGTAGGTGCAACTGGCCACAAAAGTGTCGCAATTATAATGTACTCTTATTATTAATATAAATGACCCATTTTCTATTATTTTACTGCGACAGGGGATTTGGAACACCATTTGTATTTGTTGATTTTTCCTCGGAATCTATTGACCTTTAACCTTTCTCCATCCCTTTTCCCTTCCCATCCCTTGTAGGTGGACAAACCAATCAATTAGTATTCATAATAGAATATCCCGCATTTTAATGAATACGTACCCTTGGCGCTTGCTGGTCCTGGCGGAAGGCCGTCAATTACGCTAACCGATATCCGATATCAGACAGCGCCAGGAAACCGCAAAACCAAAGGGTTCCTATCACAAACACGCAAATCAAGTACCTACATAAGTAAATTGGTATTTCATAATAACCTAAATGTCTAATATTATGTTAGGAGGTCGATCAGTGACCGCAAGACAAAGGGCCCGGGTGCGGAGAAGGGAAATATTATTATTATTATTATTATTATTATTATTATTATTATTATTAATAATAAATTGTGGTACTAGAGTTCCCGTCAGCTAAGAAAAAGCCATTTACGTCATCAGCGCAGAAACGAATTTTTCTCATTGCCCTTGGTTATCATAGCAACGGCTTAGCTTGTTCATGGATACCCCAGTGTCGTTCGTCTTATGTTCTGACGTTTAGTTCTAATGAAAATGTATCATGTGAAGTATCATATGATTAATCAACATATCAGGTGTATTTCTAGGTTTAAATATAAATGTATTAAGAACAAATGTAGAAACTGTACTAGGCTTTGCAGATTAATTTCTAATAAACAATTTACCCAGATGTTGTACCCGAAAAAGTTTAAAGTTAATACCAGAAGAGGTCAAAGATGTAATTGAACTGAAATTTTTACACCGACTTAGGATTACTTATGTTATTACAGTCGTATCCACTAGGTATAAAAGATTAACTGAATCTAATTGTCGTATGTAGTTGTGTACAGCGCAATGATGTTCTGTAAGTTTTCAAACAGAAAAATTAAAGATTTGAATAGAGAAGGGATAAGTATTCGGTATAAATAGTAAAACAATTTGTTAATTTAGTTATATTTCAGTTTACTTCTGCCTTATCGAGTGTTTATGAAATATTTTTATGTCAAGTCGTTTGTGTTTTTTTTGTGTACGTGATAATTCCACAGTTGAATCAATTTCATTATTGATATTGTTAGTACAGTGGGGCCGATATTTCAATCTTTGAACAAAAGTTGCTTATAAAGTTCCATGAAATAAACGAAAAAAAGAGGTTGAAATAATTTTTTAAACTACAATTTTCAATGCTATATTTTTTATTTGTTACGAAGACAATCACCCCAATAGCAATGTTGCTAAGATTTAGCAACTTTCTTACAGAATAGGGGTAATTAAGTTTTTAATTATCAACTTAGTTGCAGTGGCGGCTCGTGCTATAGGGCACAAGGGCGCAGCCCTACCAAATAAAAAGACAAGAAAAAAAGAAATAAGCGAGTACATATACATTTTAAAAATACATTAATTATTATTTATTTACTTTCATTATTATGCAATTCTTACTACACCGCCGATATCTAGATAGCCTATATACTGACGTGTGCACGTACCGATATGCTGCTAGAAGCTAGGGCACAAATATTTCTGCCCCGGTCTCCCACTATTTTTACTCGAATTTTGACCAATAGCAGCGAAGCGCGCGAAGCTGCATATGACTGCATTAAGCCTGTTCCGGGCACAGCCCAATTTAAACGAAGATGTCCGAGTATGTCCGGCATTTTCCGAGGTAATCTGTTATTGTTGAATTGTAATCGTCTAGTACTCATTTAATTACAAAGATGGCTTCTGTGTCTTGATAACTGTGTTGAATGACACACCCACAAATTGTGAAATATTCGAACCGTGATGATTTATTTATTTATTATCAAAACAGAATTACAAAGATGGCTTATGTATCTTAAAGATTAAATAATTTAATATACTCTTTTTACTTTTTTAAATTTTTGTGCCCTACCATACAAAGATATCACCAGCCGCCACTGCTTAGTTGAGAGACCGAAATATCGGCTCGCACTAAAATAATATAAAATTCCGTCGTGTGATGGCCTAATGCGCTTCCTAAATGAAAATCAAAGCGGACGCAGTGAATAGGTATTTAAAAATGTCTCTTTAGCAAATTTACATGTCATTTATCAATAATTTGTGATAATCAACTAAAATAAATAGAAAAAATAACAACTGAAGTGCGCTTTCACTATTTGGCAAAGAATAAGATGGCACGCCACTGCCCACAAAATCTATGAGCCTACGTCATTACTATGTCATTGCTTCGCGCATCTATTGATGACGCAAATGGCTTTTTCTTAGCTGACCAGCACTCTACATGTTAAATTAACCCCCCGTTTCTCGATGACTTCCTTCATCCAATCTTGTCCCGACCCTATATCGTCTAACAGAACCGTTTCTTTTCTTCCTTCTCTTGTAACTTCCCTGCACGAAATCCTTACATGCCTGATAGTTTCCTCTTCTCTCCCGCATAGCCTGCAACTCCTCTCATCACTTGATAGCCAGTATTTATTGTTCCTCTCTTTATTGCCACATCTGAGAAGGGAAATAGTTGAGCATCTTCTGTCCATACTACTTTAATAGTACAATAGCGAACTTTAAGTGAAACAATTTTAAATTAAATATTAAGAAAACACTCGCCATGTTTCACAAGATTTCAGCGTCTGAAACAACCTTTCGGACATCATCAGATGGAGCTCATTAGTATGGTGTAACTGCCGTCTCTTTGAAGAGACAATTCCCAACTGAGCATGGCGAGTGATATAAACATCTCATATAAGATAGTTGGCTTAGGAGGTAAATGTAACCACATGCAGAGACATCTATCGAAGAATCACCAAAAAGCGAGGGTTTTATAATAAATACTTTATTAAACATTGTTTCACCTAGAGTTCGCTATTGTACTATTTTTATTGCAATAGCTGTCAGTGTTTTTTGGCGATTCTTCGATATATTTACCACCCGAAAATGGATAGAAATGGACTTTTTATCTCTCACTAGGTATTGGAATCATGCTAAAAATCGCATATCCAGATTTTAGGGGATAAGCACGTTTTAAGGTCCCTAGAATCCGATTATAACATTTTTACGATGATGTCCGTATGTGTGTATGTATGTATGTATATATGTATGTATGTATGTATGTATGTATGTATGTATGTATGTATGTATGTATGTATCTATGTATGTATGTATGTATGTATGTATGTATGTATGTATGTATGTATGTATGTATGTATGTATGTATGTATGTATGTATGTATGTATGTATGTATGTATATATGTATGTATGTATGTGTGTGTGTGTGTGTGTGTGGGTGGGTATGGGGGTCACGGTTTCTCAAATATTATAAAACTTAAAAAATGTTTAACTGCAGTTTCCCCAATCTGAAATTCCTGGGAAGAACTGATTAGATTTTGGTAACAATTAGACAACCGGAAGTAATAGTTTCTTTAAAAAATCTTCTAAATATAATTTTTTGAATTTTTTTTTTTTGTTATAAAACGGCGGTTCGATAGCGGAGTACAATACAATACTTATATAACATAAAATGGAAATAGCAAGAGCTATTGTGCTAACCACAACCTATTTTTTTATATAGCACTATTAGATTCTACGTACTTTCTTATATAAATATTCCAGTTTTCAAAATTTTTACTTAATTGGGCTAAGTACCATAAATAAATAAGCAAAATCATTTTTGAGTAGCTATTCAGATACTATTGTTGATAAATGTTACAATTAAAATTAGACCATTCAAAATATTTTGATAAAAATTACTGTACATATGTACTTTGAACAAAGGAATCGATTTTTGATAAAATTAAACCCCTATCTTCAACCCTTAAATGAGTTGATATATGCTACCCAAAAGTGGGTAGAGATACAAAAACGTCGACTTCACCATACAAATCTACATAATTCTTTGTATATGTACACCAATTTTCAGAATTATTGCACTATTGGTATAATTAAAGTATTACAAGATTCTAAATGCTACACATTTAGGGTCAATGACCTCTGAACATTTTGTTTTGATATTATTAAATTATCTGTTGCAATATTTTAACGAAAATTAGTAAACATCAAACCCTCAACCCTTAAATGGTTAGATATTCACCACCCAAAACTGGGGAGAGATAAACGATTTTCGACTTCACCATTAGATTCTACGCATATTCTTATATAAGTTCACTAACTTTCAATTTTTTTTAATGAAGGAATTCCAAACGAACAGATTTTGAATTTACCGCAAATATACGAATTTTTTGTGCGCAAGTGACGCGTCTTCCGCCGTCAAAATTTCGAAAATTTAGGGCAAATACAAGTTCAAATATTTAGCATATCCTTTTGAGAAAATTAACAGAAATTGGTGTACATATGTATTTTGACACGAGGAATCGATTTTTTATAAAATTTAAACCATACCTCCCGCTAATTAATGGGTAGATTTTGCTACCCAAAAATGGACTGAGGTACAAATTTGTCGATAGCGCCATTAGATTCTATGTACTTTCTTATAAAAATAACCCAATTTTCAAAATATTTCCTTTACTAGTCTATTACCTATGAATAAATTAGTTAAACAATATTATCCGAATACAAACAACAATAGAAATTTAAATACATGTACAATAAAGCACCTGTCTTCAAATTTGATTTTTTTAAGACAGATAGCAGCACTTCAAATTGTTTAATTTTTTCCAGTGCAGGCGTTTTCTTTAAGGGGTTTTAATTTAATATGCATTTAAATGCTCATATAAACAATATTCCCATTGCAAAAAAATTGTATCGACAGGTATGGAATGGAATCAGTTTGACATTCTACGATCGAAAAATCAATAAAATTGATCATGCGCAGTAGATTAAATTGAAATAGTGTGTATATTTATTAACAGCATATATTTTGTGTAAAAATATTTTTTTGTATGTGCATGTCGTCCTGTATATTGTTTTCTATTAAATTTAAATGTAATATGTAGTTAAATATATAATACACTTATGTGTATATTATATATAATGGATTTTTTTTAAAATTTGTTAATCCAAAACCATACTACTGCTGCAATCTATGATGAAAATTTTGTACTATTATTTATTATTTGTTGCAAAAAAGTACGTTGATGTATCGTGTAAATGGGAGAAAATCTATAATATCGACAAATCAATTGACCAATCAGGTTTGAAGAACTGTGCATGGGATCTAGGAGGGAAGAAAAATTGTTTAAACAAACGTCACTTTATTATTAATCAAATGACAGATGGAAAATTTATTAAATTTATGATTTCAAATAAATTAGTTGTTAAAAGATTTTATGAATATTATATTATAAAATATACATTTATTGCCCATTTTATTTATTGTTAGTTCTATTTGCAGCCACCGATGAACAAGATGTCTCCACCTGCTATAAACCAAATCTGACCTTCATGAAATCCAGAACCGTAGTTAAAAATTATTGCTTTTAGAAAATGTTTAGCAGTTTTTTGGCTAAAATTTATATGTAATGTAACAAAGAAAAGACAATAGTTTATGAATAAATACATAATAAATAACTAATCTTCTTTTTCACGGAAGATATACTGAAATATTGGCTAGCTGAAAATTTCCTGAATACGTCTCGTGTAGTGGTAGCAAATTATTTGTGGTATGTGAAATATGACAGGCGCTGGCGCCTAAATACCAGAAAATAAACATTGGAATTTCGTCAAAATTTGACTACATACAATAATTTTTCATTTAAATATTATTATTATATGTAATTTGGAGGTTAAATAAATGTAATATGGTACACATAATTCATTTTTTATTATAAATAATGCCATATTTAGTTATATACTTTATAATAGCATACAGAATAAAAGTATTTCATTGTTTATTAATATTATAAACAATAATTTATTGTAAACATTATACTAATAATACAGTATATAGAAATATCCAAAATAAATAAAAATTATTATGTATAACACTGACATGGTACCTACATGTTTTGTATTCATTTTTCTTCCCTAAATTTTAATATGTTATATATCAAAAGATTAAGCATGAAATTTTGAGTAAAAAAATAAAATTATAAACTATAACTATAATATATCACTAATACCTTATGCTTATACATTTTATTTGACATACTTGAATTTTTTTCGATTACAATTTTCAGTACAAAATTTTCATTAAAAGTTAATAAATTATACATCAGCAGATTCAGTGTGAAGCACTGAGTAAAATGATACTAAATACTTGAACTAAAATATTAAATTAACACTAAAATTAGTTATCTAGTCTTTGTTCAAGGTTATTCATCATATTTTGTTCTTTGATGTAGTCTGTGTTTTGTCTTCTTTGATTCGTCCCACATTCTTCGTCTACATAAAAACAACCCCTGGAGTTTAATCCTGCGATATTTCATCCCTTAACTAACAGTATTCTTCGTCGGATAACTCCAAACATTTATAATGTTTGCATTTGGTTGGATGTTGTAATCAGCTGATTTACAAATCTGTAAACAATAAATATATTGTAATAATGATTATTATATACAAATATACATACCATATTATTATAATACATAAAATATTGTTATGTCCATTTGGTTTAAGAGGCATTACAAACTGTAGCATCCTTGCAAAAATATACGGACTTAACCAGAATTGTTTATTACTAAATATGGAATAATTCTTGTCTGAAGAGTTAATAAATTTGTTCTCTACAAAAGTAACCAGTTTTAAAACTAGTTCTCATCCAAAACCGGTTCAAAACCGGTTTTTGTAACTGGTTTACTTCCTCAAAACAATTTTTCCAGTTTGGTACTTTCAAACAAGTTTTTTTACCCAAAACTTTTGGAAAACTGGATTATAGTACCTGAAATATAATATATTTGCATAACCATTGTTTAAACAAATGTTTTCTTATCAGATATCACCTTGTAATAAAACAAAAACGGTAAAATTTAGTTTTGTATTTTTGTTCCAATCATGTGCATTTGTTTATGCATTATTATCAACATCAGATGTCATTTGTAATTAGAGGTTATAAATTTTGTTAATAACAATTAATAAAATATGACTTGTTAATAATATTTAATGCATGAAGTTAAAGAGTATATTCAAAAAATATATTTAAACAAATTAAAACACATTTGTTTAAATAATTTATAAATTATTAGTTCAGGATTTTTCGTAGAGATGGCAGAACCTGTATTGATTTACGCTGATCTGACAAAGTATTTATTGATTTATTGATTTTCTCAATAATACAAGCATTTCCCAAAAACATTTGTTCAAAAAATATATTCAAAATTAAAAATTATTAACAATTTTGAATGTTACAATAATAACTGAGTGTCTGGTCGCGAACCTGGGGAACCGGGTTCGATCCCGACACGCGCAAAAATTCCAATTTTAAATAGCACAAAAGTGACCCCCTGTGGTGCACTCTCCTACGGATTCCTCAATCTAACATTAATGGAAAGAGTTGATTAGGTTTTGGTCACAAATGGATAACAAGAAATAAATAGTAGGTTCTTGAAAAAATTATTCTAAGTATTTTTTTTTTATTTTATGATATTACAAATATTAAAGAGTATAAAATTCTCTATCCGATACATTTAAAATTTTTATTATAATAAAGAAATGTAAATATATAAAATATTCTGTTGTAATGAATCTCAAAGCCCAAACAACTCCATAGAAACAAATGAAAAATTTAAATATTTGTAATTGACGGATAAATGTCAGTGTCAAAAATGCAGAGATATTTCTGAAGGCTTTTTCTTGAAAGTACATTAAATATTTCTTATTTTATTATTAATTAAATATTTAAAATTATAAACATATAAAATGTATAATATACAGGGTGTATCAAGATAATGGAACAGTGCCGTTTATTCGTGTATGTGGAAAGATACAGAAAAAGGTGATTAGGATATTTTGTAAGGGAGAGAGGGGGACACATTTTAGCATAAACTTTATTATCATAAATCCAATGGTACTCAAACTACAGGGCAATATTATATTTTTTTAAATGGCATTATATATATTTTATTAACTCATTAAATAGAGAATTTTGTTCTGAATTCAACGATATAATAATATCATACCCTTACATTGCGAAAAATTTGATAAAAATTAATTCAAAGTTAATATTTCATTTCTACTTTATCAAAGTTATCTGAGCAAACATTCAATCAATAAAACAAAATAAAATTTATTTTTGTTTTATTACATTAAAGTAAGCTACGATTTTGGCAACAAATTCAACTTTTAAAATAATTTTTTTGTTTTATTGATTGAATGTTTGCTCAGATTGCTTAGATACAATAGAAATGAAATACTAACTTTGAATTAATTTTTATAAATTTTTTCGCAAATGTAAGGGTATGATATTATTATATCGTTGAATTCAGAACAAAAGTTTCTATTTAATGAGTTAATAAAATATATATAATGCCATTAAAAAATATATAATGTTGCCCTATAGTTGCAGTACCACTGGATTTATGATAATAAAGTTTGTGCTAAAATGTGTCCCCTTCTATCCCTTACAAAATATCTTAATCACTTTTTTCTGTATCTTTTCACATACACGAATAAACGGCACTGTTCCATTATCTTGATATACCCTGTATACCATTCAGAAATACCGCCAATTTCGTCAATGAAATGGAAGAAACTCGAACATTTAGAACAGTAAGAGAAAAAAAAAATAGATGTAATTAGAAATTTTTGAGAGTACCAGATATGTTAAATACAATACTTATGTAGCCTAATTGCCTAATATAGATATGCGAGAGGTATTGTGCAGGGCAGAACAGATTTATCCCATTATTGTCTTGTTTCTTTGTGTTCATGTTCTTTATAAATTTGAGCTATAGAGTGCAACTTTGTATTTATACTGCAAAGTTTCCAAACAACAAACATGAATAAAGGGATTACAAAAATAAAATTGGATTAAAAGTATGAAATGTAATGTGTTAGGTAGAAAGAAGTTTTCCTATATTTTTTATAGCAATCTTGTTACTACTTACATTGTTGTATTGTATATAATAATTTAATTTTGTTCTTTACAAAGAACCTTCTTGGTTTGAAAAAGTTTTTATTTGCACTTATATTTCTGTGGTTTAATGAGTAAAATAATACAAATAAAACCCCAAAATCTTACTTATATAATTTTATTCACATTTATTATAGTAATGTACCGATTCCTAACTTTGTGGAGGTTGGGAAATACGTCATTCCTAACTTTAATGACAATCTCTTGGGTTGGAAATAACAGATTTCACTTCCATCTCTTGGGTTGGAAAAGTTTATGTGGAGGTTGCCTAGCAACATTCTCATAGATCCTTATAATATAGTAGGGTAAAACAAATTTTAAGAGAGCTGTCAAAAATATTAATAAAATTAAAGATTATAAGTCATTGATTTATTTTGAAAATTATTGATTTAAAATGAGGATGATTGTGAATAATAGTATATTATACGGCAAGGTTGACAAGATAATCATTATTGGCCCAGTGCCTATTGTAACCCGAGGGCGAAGCCCGAGGGATATAAGGCACCTGGTCAATAATGATCTTCTCAACCGTGGTTTATATACTATTTTTTTCACTACTAGCACATAAATTCTCTTTGAATTTTTTTTTATTGATAATAATTTTGATATGAATAATAACGTTACTTATTTATTAATATTCACAAAAACAAAGTAGGCTGCATTTGTTTTTATCTGACGTTTTGCTCATTTCGCTGGTTTGATAACTTAACTTATGGGCCTTGATTTGTATTTGATTTAATTATTTAATAAAAACACTTTGTGCTGTTACAGTCAGCAGCCTTATTAGTTTATTATTATTTTTAAATAAATATATTGAAATGTATTTACTTACAAATACAAAACAATAGTGATTTGTTCAATCCTACATCTACAAATATTTCACATTTTCACCAAAACAGCATAGTGGCCAGGCGAGGCGGCAACGTAGGTCAATTTAAAATTAAGCGGCAAATTTAAATTATATACTTAACACTTTTCTTGAGTTTAATGAATTAAATAATATTTGGATTTGGAGGCTTGAGTTTGATTGAAAAGTGACAGTTTGCATTATAGACCAAGGTTAATAATAAATTATTATTGACCTAGGTTACCATGGTTACAAGCAAGCGGTATTGAAAAACAATTTCTCATGTCAAATAAAGGTAAATAATAGTGGGTTCCTAGGCTAGTAGTGAAAAAAAATAGTATACATAATATTGATGGGAGTTTCATCACAGCCTCGCGCTTTATCTCACCTCGAAGCTTCGCTTCTCGTTTATATATCTATCTCGGATGTAATATACTATTTTAGGGTTGTTTATTTTTCTTTGTATTCTTGGTATTTCATCCCAGGAAAAAAACGACGTATACTTCAAAATTTTGATTCAAGAAGAAAAGCTTTTTATTTCTTTAGATAACATTTTTGACAATATCTCGTGTCAAATTGACATTTAATTAAATACTTTTAAATTGCATACGTTTTTTTTTGTTCATAGCCTACTCCGAATTAGATTTTTTTTTAACAGACTATTACGCATCAGAAATATCGCCAATCTCGTCAATGAATTTGAAGAATCTCGAACATTTAGAAGAGTAGGAGGAAACTTATTTACAAAATGAATTAAAAAATATATTAATAATACTGTAATGAGAATTTTTGTGTGTACCAGAAATTTTAAATACAATATGTACAGTAACATTTTTGAAAGAAGTCCGATCAAGGCTATCTACGAATTGTATCTATGAATTAAGATTTTGTGCTGTCAAATTTAGTAGTGTCTTTTACTTAGTTTTTATGAGGGTACATAATATCTTGTGTACCTCATAAAAACTATGTAAACGACACTACTAAATTTGACAGCATAAAATCTTAATTCATAGATGTAATTCGTAGATGGCCTTGATCGGACTTCTTTCAAAAATTTTACTGTACTTATATAGCCTAATATGTAAATGGCGAGAAGTCTTATGCTGGCCACATCAGATTTTTTAATTTGATTGAATTTTTTCAAAGATGGCAGTAGAATTAAAATTAAATAAACAATCCAAGAAAGAGGTACAACAAGTCATATGTTATATTTAGTACTTAGTTTAATAATGGAAGCAAAGTATTATATTACATGATTCAGTGGCGTAACTAGAGAAGTCTAGTCGCCGCGGGTAGCAAAACTTTTAATAGCTCCCATTTGCCTTTGGCGCTGAGTCGCGCTTCAACCCCTATAGTTACGCCACTGACATGATTACAACGTGCTGATAAATTAATACTTTAGTAGGTTCAACTTTCTTGTGGGTCTTGTGTTACTGAACAGATGGTTAGTAAAGTGGTAATTAACGCAACCACGACTAACAACAGGCGTTATCTTAGTCTTACCTACTCCTTATGTTACCAAGATATACCAGTAAAATATATCTATATACTAGTATCTCTAAAAAAGGGGGACATATGGCTTAACCACAGATTCCTGGTAGCAAAATAAGATGATTTAACTAAACTTACCTTTACCGAAAAGTGTACCATTTAGCCAGTATTCTGCTTCAAAGTTCATCGCAAAAAATGCTTATAATAATAGAACGCTTTATACGATTTGGATGAAATTTGGTATGACAGTTCATATGGTTATAAGTTATCTTTTAAGATGATACTTGTTATTATTAGTGAACCACTAGTGTATGAAACGTGTCTCAACATTGAATAGACTGTAACTTTTTAATGGCCACGCCGATAACGTAATTTTTTTTTTTTTTTAAAGATAAATTCAATAGTAAACTTTTCTCTTTCTGTGTAATTTGTGATATCTATTAGGGTGCACACGGAAAAAAATTAAATCTGAGTGACTGCACCGTGAAATTTTTAAAATAAATTTTATCTTGCAGTCTGTTCAAATGCCAAACATCTAATTTTTAATAACATATGGTATAATAGTTCCCTACTGTATATCTGAGGTAGAGTAGCGTAACGAAGTGAAGGTAGCGCGTAGCTAAGACAGAACTACTGAACTATGAGCACAAATTAAAAAGAATGGACCCATAAACCATAACAAAAAATCTGATGTGGCCAATACAAAACCTCCCGCAATTTAATTTTTATTAATTAAAATACATACCTACGAATTTACTAACGCTGCAAACTGTTCCATTGCAGAAAACTATTGCTTTATTTACTATTTTCTTTTTAAAATGTCACTATTATTAATTTGAAGTGATTAGTTTGTTGACAGTGACATTTACTGTCAGTTACATTCATATGAACTGTGTAATAAAGGAATTATGTTTCGGGACTAATAAAAAAAAATATTTTTAAATTTATTTGTAAAATATATAGAAAAAGTATTAATGTATTCCTGTAGAAAATTCAATAATCTTTAATTTTCATGAAACATAAAATGCGAAAAAATGGCATTTAATGGTATTTTTTTAAGAAAAACCATTATGAGCTTCAGGTAAAGTGCCATTTCCGGTTATCCGATTTACACCAAAATCTAATGGCTTCTTTTCATTTAGAATAGGATAGAAATACAAGATTTCAGAATTCTCTGAATGATATTATTTGAGTTAGAGCACTAACAAAATCCGTACACATACACATATATATATATATATATATATATATATATATATATATATATATACACACACACACACACACACACACACATATTTTATATATATATATATATATATATATATATATATATATATACAGACATCATCGTGAAAATGTTAAAATTGGATTCTAGGGACCTTAAAACGTGGTCATTTACTAAAATCTCGATATGTGAATTTTAGCACGATCCCTATACCTCCCTTACCAAGGGTAGCGGAAGGTAAAAAGTACTACTCAATAAATAACGATTAAGATAAAAAAAAACATTTTTTTAATAATTACTTTGCTAGATATTTGAATTTATTTCTAGGGCCACAGATGACGTCACCTATTGGTATCTTTCTCGCGCAGCCTACTACAGAAACTGGTGTGAGGTTTCTTTAAAAATCAGATGCAGTTATACAAAAAATAATTACGATTTTTCGATACCACGAATTGCTGCAAAATTAAACGAACTTTCATTTAAAAATATTCAAAAAAATTGATTTATGGGACCATATTTATCGCGCGAAATTCCAGGAATTTGAGTATAATTTTTTAGTACGTTATTAACATAAAACCAATGGAATGAACAATATGATCGAAACGAAATTTTGAATTTTTGCACAGGACTCATGATATTAGCAAAGAGTGTACGGTTAATTTGAAGATCACACTTTCTTCTTTCATAATCGTGTATAGTTTGTAATAAATAGTTCAATAGTGCGGACCGTAACGTTTCGCGCGAATCTCACATTTTGCATCATTTTGATGATATAATCGACTTTACGATTTGCTAAAAGATAACTTTTGACATCACGAAAACATCCTTGTTTATATATTTATACATCTCCTCATCTATACATCAATATTATTTTTCTATTTTTCACCACTTTCCCTGCATTAGTTTCATTATCTCCGCTGTTCCCGTTTCTTTGTTTGCGCGGTCATGTTGGTAAACAAGGCATCGCGTTTCCTTGGCAACGGCCTGCGGGCTCGTGGAATTCCCTAGGCGCTGTGATGTGATGTTGCAGCAGAGGAAATAGATGATTATTTACAAACCGGAGCCAGACCAGAGCTGTTTGTGGGAATTGCTGGAAGCTGTATGCATAGATGCTCCAGGCAAGAGATGGAAGAAGAGTGGAAACTGTGGAAACTGTGGAAGAGATGCAGTTGAGATGAAGGCTTGTTGGATGTTGGGAAGGAGATTGTTTTGCTAGATAGAAATGAAGAAGGCAGGGTTGAGTTGTCAGATAGGATATAGTTTGTACAGAATTCTACCGGTTATGGCTTTGACTTACTAAAGGCGTGTATACAGGGTGTTTACGGTCTTTTTGTTTTATTTTTAATGGGTGATAATACAGGTCAAAAGAAGGCGAAAAACATTAAAACACTTTAGTAAAATATTAATAATAAAAGAGATACGAATTTTTTTTAGTTTTTATTTTTATGGAATTAAAACAGAACGATAAGCGCTTTTATAACAGATGTTCAAAGTTATCACCCTGCTGCTGTATGCAAAGTCTTGCTCTGCGTATCCATGAATTAACGTACGTTGCAAGGTCCATTCCTTCCGCCGCTGCTGCTTCCACCCGGTTACGGAGGTCTTCAGCGTCGATAATTTCGGTGGTGTATACCATGTCTTTCATATGTCCCCACAAATAAAAGTCCAATGGTGTTAAGTCAGGTGACCGCGGAAGCTAAGAAACAAGACCGCCCCGACCAATCCACTTATTTCCTAATGCACGGTTTAAGTGATGACGTACGAGACGACTGAAATGCGCCGGTGCACCGTCGTGGAGAAACCACATATCTTGACGCACATTTAAGGGAACATCGTCTAAAAGTTCTGGCAAATCATTTTCCAAAAAAAATAAATAATTATTAGCATTTAGTCGTTCTGGCAACACAAAGGGGCCAATCAACTGTGAATTCACCAATCCGGCCCATACGTTCACAGAAAATCTGTATTGAAAATGACCACGATGAACAACATACAACAAACTGCAACTGACAGATAAACAAATTAAAAAACAAAAGAGTGAAATTTGTCATTACATAGGTTACTACAACTTTTTTCAACATTAATTTACCTCCCCTTTATAAAAACTAAAAAAATTCATATCTCTTTTATTATAAATATTTTACTAAGGTGTTTTGATGTTTTTCGTCTTCTTTTGACCTGTAGTATCACCCATTAAAAATAAAACAAAAAGACCGTAAACACCCCGTATATGGATGGAGAGAATACAAACAAATAGAGGACATACAAATACGGTACATAAAATGGATTTTAAGTCTGGATAGAAGCATATACCTATTAACTAATATATTGCTAATGCTCGTATCTTTCCCATAAGAGTAGGTGAAGGAAACACTAGTGGTGGGATCCGGATCCGGATAGTTTCGGTTTCGGATCCAAAAATATCCGGATATTCAGATAATTGAATGTTGAACTATCCGGATCTCGGATCCAAATCTCAGTATCGGAATTTGGATCCGGATCTGAGTATCGGATTTTGGATCCGGATCTGAGTATCGGGTTTTGAATCTGAATCTGAGTATTGGATTTTGGATTCGGATCCGAATATGAGTATGAGTATCGGATTTTAGATATGGAATTTCAGTATGCGCATCGGTTCTCGGATCGAGTACCTATTCTCAGTATTGAACCAGATGATAATATTTGAATGTATATTATCATGGAGTCACAAAACCAAATAAATTTGATTATGAAATAATCCACTATACATTTTTGTTTGATGTAGTTAATAGTCGGTATATTTTCGATGTTAAACTTTTAGCATCCGCTAAGAAGGAAATTCCTCGATTCCACAGAACTATAAGTAGGTAACAAAAACAATCCCTTTTATGTGAAACACATGCACGATATAAATAAATAGGTATTTCGACACCTGCAATGAACCTGTAACCATTATTTCTCAAATTTAATCTTAATTTCGTTTTCTTTGAAGTATTTATTATATTGAATGTTAAAATTTTAGAACTACAGAATTTTCAATATTCTAAGAAAAATTTCCACCAACTACCTGTCTATTTTAGAGGGGTATTATAAAATTTATTGCTGATTACAGACCGCTGTCTCTACAACCGTCTACATTCAAATGTTTACCTTTACATTCAAAATGATGAAACGGATCCAGAATTAAAATTCGGATCCGGATCCGTGAATAACACATCGAATCCGGATCCGAATGGGATATGGTACCCAAACCAGGATCCGGATCCAAATCAGGATCGTGATCCAAATCCGAATTAAATTTACGGATATCCGCTTCAATATCCGAACATCGGATATCCGAGGAACCGGATATTTTAAAATCCGGGTACTCGGATTCATGTTTTGTCGGATCTTCACAGCACTAGGAAACACAGTGAAATGGAAATATCATTTCTGCATAAGTCTATCTCTTACAAACACCCAACCGGCAATTATGCGCATGCTCGGAAATCTTGACTACTATTGGCTAACGCTGACAGCGTCGCTGGCTGGGCTGCGTTCCAAAATCCTACTCTTCGAGTACGAAATTATTCAAAGTCGTTTCAAAACTAATAACTCTCAGAGTTTACTCAACCTGTTCCAAAACAGCCAGAGTTTACTCCAAAGCGATGTTCTACTTACTCTACTAACGAGGAGGGTATATAAATTACTCCACAATATTTTCAAACGTAGATGCTCACGATTCTCAACATATGAAAGTAATTTGCCTTCTTGAGGAAGAAAACGTGCTTTTGGTTGAAAATAAGCATAAGTAAATACGTTGGCGTGTATTACGAGCATACTTTTGTAATAAAAGCGCTTTTATGGAGCGTACTTTCACATTATATTGAGGAGAGTGCTTCATAAAACCGCTTTTATTACTGGCTTGACATTAATGTTGTAATTATAAGTAGTTTTGTTAGTTTTATAAAATTATTTTTAATTTAGTTTCAATTTTTTACTTCAACAAAACTCTCATTCGTTCCAAAACACAACACATCATACTTTACGCCAAAACTCGGTATTCTTGGTTTTGGAACGCTGCCCTGGTGATGCAGCGAGCACATGGTTTGACTTTGACGTTTGATTTCATTTCTGTTTGTAGTTGCACTTCGAAAGCATTTGCTTTGTGTTTCATACAGTAGTTTATATCTTCTTCAGCCATTTTTACTTTTGTTCTCAAAATATGTCTAACTTTACGACTTCAACGATGCATGTGAACTTGTCGTTATTAAACGATATGAAATAACGATATGTAACGATTCGTAACGATAAATAAATTAACAGAATAGGGTTTTGGCAAAAATCGTTATCATAACGACTTATCGCCTAGTAACGAGTCATAACGATACATATTTTTTTAGTAGAATAGGCCTGTAAGTCTCTTAATTTTTGAGAAATTGTCCTTCAAACATCCAAACACACATTCACATACATCCACACATATACAGACATCATCGTAAAAATAGTAAAATCGTATTCTATGGACTCTAAAACGTGCATATTCATTAAAAACTCATCACCGAATTTTTTGACCAGACATTACCTTTCTTACATATCACCGCTCTCATTTCTTCGACGCTAAATATTTCCAATTTTAAATGGCACAAAAGTGACTCCTGTGGTGCACTCTCCACACCAGCTATGAGTGCCCGTGAGGTGACGCCTGGTACGCGCCCACACGGTAAAATATATCGTCATCATTACCGATGTCTACATGTGTTGTAGATACTGGCACACCCAGAAATGGGTAATATGCCGTGATGATATATTTTATTTCTTCGATGTAGTTTGATAATGGAACACTCATATTGTCATCTTTACAAAATTGAAACGGAAATTTCGTCTCCAAACTTTTGACAAGAAGTTAGATTTAATTTGAATCTCCAATCTTTCTATTGACTAGTTCGTTCCCAATTTCATTTTGAAAAGTTTCGACAGATATAGAATTGATTACGACGATCACAATCGTTACAAGTTTAAATTGAAAATTCTCTTTGTTACTGGTTTTTGATTCGTTATTCGGATCGACTTTGAAGTGTGGAAATTTTCGTTTTAATTACTAACTTTCAACTTTACCTGAAAGGCGAGTGACTTTCATTTCGATTCAAGCTGCTTTCATTCCATAAATTACAAAAGTTAAATTAGAAATAAATGTAAACGAAATTTATTGGTTTTGAAAAAAATAAATTATGATATAAATTTTAACGTAATACGATCTTAGTATTTTTGGTATAATTTAATAGTATATTACATCCGAGGTGGGTTGTATTTCATTACGGCCGAGGGCTTATACGCAGAGACCTACACCTTTAACGTGTATTTGCCGTAATTTTACGTTACTATGGTTTTATACAAATCAAATTTTCTTTGAAATGTGTGGGCGACTGTAGTTTTCGAAAAACGTCAGTGTCAAATTAAATTTAACAAGGTGAATAAAAAAAGGCAAATTCTTACCATGTATTCAGCCGCTGATTACTTAGAAATGATTATAATTTTCGGGGAATGTGAACAATAATATTTTCGTTTAACACATTTTACACAGCTGCTACAACACGTTGCACTGTACGATATAAATGATGATCTCGGATGACACCTTCGCTAATCTAAATTTGTTGACAGTGAAAAGTCAACTCTAAAGTGTCAAAATTACAGTAAGTCAAACAAATGTTGCAACTCACTAGTAGTATTTTTAAAACCTAGCAACCAGTTTTATTTTGTAATAATATCATCACACCTCAAGATATCCTTCCGGGATTGGTGGATTAAAAAGTCTTGTAACTCCGTTATGCAAGCAGCCGCAAATTATTTTCTTCTATTTGTTGGCAACCTATTGTCGTCGGCAAGTGTCAGTTTCGTATGGGGCGCGAGTTGTGAGACACCTGTATGTATATTACCGAGATAAAGCGCTAGGCTGTGATGAATGTCCCACCAAGGTTATGTATACTATTTTTTTCACTACAACACATCATTATTGACTCATGATTGTTCCGTGAAATTGTTTTTCTATACCTAGATATCAATTATTGACCAAGGTCAATAATAGTGTCAGAATTATTGACCTAGGTCAATAATAATGTTATAGTTTTCATTCCATTATTTTTGACACCAGATGTCATATTGCTTTAAGTCAGTTGCCAATATAATGGAATAAATTTCGTTACTAATTTTTATAATTAAGTATGTGCTAGTAGTGAAATAGTTTATTATACGCCAAGGTTGAGAAGATAATCATTATTGACCCAGCGCCAAGATTGTAACCCGAGGGCGAAGCCCGAGGGATACAAGGCACCAAATTTAAATTACATACTTTTCTTGAGTTTACTGAGTTAAATAATATTTGGATTTGGAGGCTTGAGTTTGATTGAAAAGTGTCTGTTTGCATTATAGACCTAGGTTAATAATAAACTATTATTGACCTAGGTTACCATGGTTACAAGCAAGCGGTAGTGAAAAACAATTTCTCATGTAAAATAAAGGTAAATGATAGTGAGTTCCTAGGCTAGTAGTGAAAAAAAAATAATGTAGACTCCACGGTTATGAAGAGCATTATTGTCCTTTCGAATTACCTATAATCTCTCGGTTCCCTCGGGATTATAATCTCGATCACTAATGATATTCTTCATAACCTTGATGTATAATATACATACTATTATTAACAATCATCCTCATTTTAAATCAATAATTTTCAAAATAAATCAATGAGTTATAATCTTTAATTTCATTAATATTATTGACTCTCTCTTAAAATTTGTTTAGCCTATAGAGCCAGTTTTACAATCTCCAGTTAAGAATTTAACTGGCAGTTAAATAAACAAAATTGAAACGAATTGAACTATCAAATGACAAATTTATCATTACTGTCATTAATCCGATAATATTGTTTATTAAAATTTTAATCACAAATTTTAAACTGGCCCTTAATTATAGGGATCTATGACAATGTTGCTAGACAACCCCTACGTAAACATTTTCAACCCAAGAGATGGAAGTGAAATCTGTTATTTCCAACTCAAGAGATTGTCATTAAAGTTGGGAATGACGTATGTCCCAACTTCCAAAAGGTTAGGAATCGGTATATTACTATAATGATTGTGAATAAATGAAATTATAGCAAAGGTTTCGTAATAAGTCATTGACAATAAACCAAATTCATTTCGTATGTTTATAATCGCAGAAAAAATTGTATGTAAAAATTTCGAAAATTACGTAACAAGACAAAACATTTTTACAATTTTTGTAATAAATTACATCTTGTAATTAAAACATATTTCCCACAATTGCTACAATTATATCATTTTTTACTACGGAAATATGACCTAATTCATAACACATTAAAAAAAACTCGTTAATAAACCAAATAATTAACCATTGTTTATCACAACAATTGAATTTTCTTCTCAAACGCTCAAAAACCGACATTCCCTTCTTTTGTGTATCATTTCCATGAGTTAGAAAGAGACCATCAACTCTACATCACGTCGTAGCTAACACTTTACGTCGCTGTTAGTGTCGTGTCGATAAAGTCGTTCTCATGCACGAAACAGTGAGAATGTAGTCTTTAGAAATGCTGTACACCTGGTAGAAGAAAGATAGTGCAGTATACCGGATGTAAGATCAGTTTAAAGTTAAAGACGAATAAACAGTGAAATACTAGTGTAAAAGTGAGGAAATTGTTGGAAATTTAGTGGATGTTAGTGTGAAATGTTTGTGGACATCAAATAACCTCAAAAAAGACGTAGTGTTTGCCAACGTTGTTTGAAAACAGTAAGTTGTCAAAATGGTGCATGCTTTTGTTAGAATAATGTTTGCTTTATTGTTTTCATAGATATTGGGTATTAAATCTTAGATTTATAAACTGAAAAATGTGTGGAAAGCTATTTTAATATGTATCTTACAATACTTTTGCTTTATTCTTATATTTTTGACAAATTTAATATGACAATAGCCAAATTGTTTCAAACGATATATTATTTAAAAGTGATTTATTATTTATAAACTATGAAAACATGAATTATACCTATTATGGATTATTGTATTTCAAATGCAAAAACTATTCAACATTATTTTAAATGTTCGTATAATAATATTTATAAATGAAACAACTGATAAAGAAAACAATAGCATATGTATTTAGTATGTTTATATACTTTTGTGGTATGCATTTTGTACATTTTCAATATTATTTTATGTAAAATTCAACTTTCATTTTTATAAATTTATGCATATAAAAGGTACGATGAAGTTATGTAAATTACAAATATTGGAAAAATATGGAATTTTTGTTATTTATTATATATTTTTCTACTTTTTATTGTAGGTATTTATGTAGGTACTTTTTATATTTATAGAAACTGACATATTTACTGTATTTTTTATAAGCATTACTCAGAATATGAATGTTATTACATGACATTTCATAATTAAAACTTTGCATTTCTTTTTATTTAAATTGAATCATATATATAGTTCTCGTCACCAAAAATCGAGGGACGGTTATAGATAACTTAACCGCCCATCACTTAAGTTCACAAAGAAACCTAAAACTTCTGCCCATTATAAATAATAAGACTGAATATAGTCTGGACGATATTACTTGGCAAGCTGAAGTAATAAAGGATTTCTCTGTGGTTACGGTAAAGGTATAAAAACCATAGGCGCGCCGAAAAAAAAACAATTTAATAAATGTACAAACAGTACAGAAAATAATAATTTATTTATTACATTAAAAAAAAAATTACACCAATGTCAAGTACGAAATGCAATAAAAAAATCTGATGTGGCCAGCACATGACCTCCCGCCAATTCCATGTTTAAAATATCAGTGAGCTTTAAGTAAAGTATCACTTCCGGTTGATCGTTTGTAAATAAATTCTAATTTATTATTCAATAAAGAGAAAAGTCTGTAATACGAAAGTTTGGATTATGTTTTATTGTTTCTCCTCAAAAATCTGTTAGAGCTCCAAATTAAGTACTACATCCGATTTATCATATATGGTTAAAATCTAATATGTTGTTTCAAATTATATATGAGTTTTAAATACCAAATTTGAGAAGTTTTGGATCATATTTTAAAAGATTTGAAGGAAAAATCGTTACACACACATTCTTATAAAAATCTGCATCAACTTCTAGGTGCTCTAAAACGCAATCTTTGTAAATTCTTCGCCGTACATGATCCATTTCGTAAATGTGTAGTTGTAAATTAATATTAATTCATAGGGCTGCAAAATAGAGTAAATTTAAATCAGATCATCCTGTACATCTAACATGTATGTATGATGTAAAATATATTATTTTTACAAACCTTAATTTCATTAGAATTAATTATTTTACCATTATATTCTCCTTAACATGGTTTCATTATTAATTTTACTATAATTATGCTTCCTGACATTGACATTTGTTTAAATATGTCAAAATTGTTATTATTATTTTTTTTTGTTTGACGCATAGGCAAGACGATATATGAAAATAAATTATATTATATATTCATATTTAAAGTTATTTAGAGATATTTACTAAATTGTATTATTGTAGAATTGAAGATTGTACCATTGTATTCAATTTTAATTAGTAAAAGTTGCTAAAAAAATATATTCAATGATTTTTTTACAAGAAAAACTGTTAAAAGCTTGTATAAATGGTACTTCCGGTTTTCCGGTATACACTAAAAACTAATGAGCTCTTCCCACATTAGTATAGAATGGGTATACAAAATTTCAAATTTTTCTGATTGATAGTATTTGAGTAATCGTGTCCACAAGATCCACACACACACACACACAGACACACACACAGACACACACACAGACACACACACATACATACCTACAGACATCATTGTAAAAATGTTAAAATCGGATTCTGGGGACATCAAAACGTGGTTATTCACTAAAATCTCTATATGCGTTTTTTAGCACGATCCCTATACCTCCCTTACCTAGGGTAGCGGGAGGTAAAAATAAAATATTTTATTTGAAGCATTTATTGTTAAATTCAAAGTAACACCATTTTTTTCAAGAAAAACTGATAACAGCTTCAAGTAAAGTATCACTTCCGGTTAGATTATTTTAACCAAAATCTATTATGTTATTCCCATTAATATAAAAGTATTAAATACCAAATTTGGATTATATTTTAAAATAGTTTTTCATTAAAATCTATTATAGGTTTCAAGTAAAGTACCACTTCCGGGTAGGCCATTTTAACTAAAATCTATTATGTTATTCCCATTGATATAAAAGTATTACATACCAAATTTGAAAAGTTTTGGATAATATTTTAATATAGTTTTTCATTAAAATCTACATATTATAGGCTTCAAGTAAAGTACCACTTCCGAAAGTTATGTAATGACCAAAAAGGGAGGTGCACAACTAGATGTTATAAAAGTCCTAAATGCAAAATTTTAACTTTCTACGGCTACCCGTTTTTCAGTTATGCGCGATACGTACGTACAGACGTCACGACGAAATTAGTCAAAATGGATTCAGGGATGGTCAAAATGGATATTTCCGTTGAAATTTGGAAACCAAAATTTTTCGCGATTACAATACTTCCTTTACTTCGTACAAGGAAGTAAAAGAATAATTGAAATCATCTCCTATTGTACCGCCGTGAGGGATGATTTTTCAAAAACGCTAAAACACTCTTTATTTCTTACCAAAAGCATAAATAAGAATTTTATATCCCTAACTTGAGAAATGGTGGGTTCTCCATACAAACTTTCATCCCCTATTTCATTCCCTTCAAGTTTTATTTTCGCGACAAAAGGTAGCCTATGTCTTTCTCCAAGGTCCAATCTATATACCAAAATTAGTTCAGCGGTTTAGGCGTGAAAACGTAACAGACAGACAGACAGACAGAGTTACTTTCGCATTTATTATATTAGTATAGGATTAAAAATTTAAAATTATAGATAGATATATTACTTATACGCAACTGAAATGAAATTGAAGAATCTCGAACATTTAGAAGAGTAGGAGGAGACCGAGGAGGAGACTTATTTATAGAATGAAATAAAAAATATAAAACTATATTAATATTAGATGTAATTAGAATTTTTGTGTGTGTACCATGAATATTAAATACATGTACTTTTATAGCCTAATATGGAAATGCCGAGAGGTCTTGTGCTGGCCACAACAGATTTCTTTTCACAGAAAACCTGTTATAATAAAAATGATTTACTTACACACCTATAACTTTCATGAAGAACATAAAAAAAAAAAAATAAAAAAATCTGTTGTGGCCAGCACAAGACCTCTCGCCATTTCCATATTAGGCTATATAAGTATTGTATTGCACTTCGCTTTCGAACCGTCAAAAACAAAAAATTACAGAACTTTACTCAAATATTGTTTTTTATTGTATTTAACATGTCTTCTGCACATATATAATTCTAATTATATCTATTTTTCATTGTATGAGGAAGTTTCTAAATGTCAGAGATTGTTCCAATTCATTATCCAGATTGGCGGTATTTCTGATGGATATATGCATTTTACCACGATTTTACCTATAATTTCAAATATTTAATTAATAAAACAATAAGAAAAATTAAATATACTTGCCAGAAAAATCTATCAGAATGTCACTAAAACTGTTCATATTTGACAATGACATGTGTCATGTTATAAACATTGGAATTTGTCAACTGGTTTTCTTAGTGCCTTAGCCTCTGCGATTAGTTTACTCTATAAATTATAGTGTCTTTATCTCTAAATCTATACAAGTTACAATACATTTTTTAAGTGTATTAGATGGAGAATTTTATTTTCTTCAATATTTAATAAAAAAAACTCCCAAAAAATTATATTTAGAAGAATTTTTCTAAGAAACTACTACTTCCGGTTGTTCAATTGTTATCAAAACCTTTTCAGCTCTTCCTAGGAATGTCAGATTGAGGAAACTGTAGTTAAATATTTTTTAAGTCGCATAGTTTTTGAGGAATCTTGTCTACAACACCCAGACATACATACACACACATGTTATAATCGGATTCTAGGGACCTTAAATCGTGCTTATTCAATAAAATCTGGATGTGCGAATTTTAGCATGAATCCAATACCTCTCTTAGCAAGAGGTAAAAAATTGGGAAACCCTCATTCTAAGATTGTAATACAACGTAATTCATGATTTTGACCTTATTTGAACTTCGAACTTTGAAGATTAGTCAGTCAACTTTATATAAATCCTTTGCGTTGTAGGCCTTCATATATTGTGTATTAGATAATCCTTACATAATAATAATAATCTTCCAAGAATTTCTTACTGCTTTCCCGAGTCCTCTGTGTATTGTATAGTTAAATTCCTATCCTTATAAACTTATTTTATGCAGAATTCCTTTCCGAAAATCTGACAAACATCTATATCGACAAGTTTAAACTTGTACAGACGTTAACACGTAAGGAATTTCAACTTGACAATGACATATTCGACTTTGAAGTTCCACAGGTAGAGAAAATTTTTGTAGAAAGCTCCGGCAAGGAAATATATAATTATTCTTTACTCAAAAAGAATAAAACGATTATTGTAGAATAATTGTACGAGGTTACGACGCCGTAAGCGTGTAATCTTATTATTATTGTTCAAAGGAAGTTTGGTACGTGACGGTAACAGTTCTAGGAATTGATATTGTTTAGAATTGGAAGAAAGAATGTGTCGTCTTTTGTAAATTGCACTTGACACTCATATCTGTCAATTAGAATTATTTAAATATATCAGCTGTTTCCATGATTATAGCAAACCTGGCTGATTAAATCTGTTAACTGCCTATGGCCAGATTTTTAATTAACACCCTGTATATTTTTGTTACTTTATTTATATCTATTTTTATCTTCTTTATTTTTATCTACTTTAGTCTTCTTTATTTTTAACAAAAAATAAAAAGGACAAATAGAAACACATTTATAAGATTACATACTATTTTTATTCACTAACACAGCCAGACATGCCTGTGGGTGTTAAGCCTATTATCTTTATGACTTAAATGATTTGTTATGCACATCTTATGTCTAAATGTGTGAGATAAGTAAAAATAGTTTTCAGTTTTTCTCAAAAAGAAAGAGTCGTGTTGCTTAAATATATCTAAATATAAATATGTTCCTTCAATTTGTTAAGTCTAAAAATACGTTCGGATGTGAGATTGAGGGTGTGCGCCTTCTCAGACCATCAGTAAGTGTTCATATAAAAATTATAGATTAAGTTCTCAACCTTTTCAATACCGCAGAACATTTTTGTGAGCAATAACTTTACGTGGAGCACTTGTTAATTAAAACAGAAAAAAAATCTGTTGTGGCCAGTACAAGACCTGCCGCCATTTCCATATTAGGCTATATAAGACATTATTATATCAACATTTCTGGTACACACACAAAAATTCTAATTATTATTAATATATTTTTTCTTCAAACGTTATAAAAATGGCATCTTTTGTGACTTGATTCACAAGGTAGAAATGAAATAAATAAGTATCCATAGCAACTACAGTCATTCAAAAAAGTCTCCATACGACAGTAGTTTTAATGTATTTTAGGAAAAATAGCAGTCTAAAACCCAATATATTTAATTTCCTTTTAATCCAAAATGAAAAGCAGTATATTACGTTATTATAAATATGAAATAAACAAATAATTTACCTACTTAATTTATTTATGTTATGGGTTAAACATTGAAAGTATTCATAATTTCCTGACAAAAAAGTCTCCGTACGATAACCAGAACATTTAAATAATAAACCATTTATTTATGTTTCATAAAGAGATATAATATTTGGAGGGTTTTCCTTTGGTTCTTCCACCAGTAATTAAGCGATGAGTCATTGAATCTAACAAATTTTTGGTCACCGATGGCATTATATTCTGCAATTTTACTTGTAATTAATTTGAAAGTCTTTTTTGCTTTATATTCTTATTATTTTAAGAATTTTCCGCACTTTCTCAATTTGTTTACAGTGCGGAAACTGTGAGGAATGATTAAGCATATTTTAGTGTTATACGCATTCTCTTATAGACGCGAATTTTTTGTCTAATTTTTCTGATGCATGAAATTAAAATTGTCTGTTAAGGCCCTATGTTTCGGCACTTGTTTTAAATTTGCTTTTGATATATCGAGGTAACCTTTGCTATCCATTGTTGCAATAATTACTAATTTTCGTACACCCACTGAGAAAATGTAGCCCCTAGACATAATGCTGTCACCGCCGTATTGCCAGATTTACTATCTATTATTAGGTCAGTTTTACCATGGGTTAAGCGATGTACACGTACTTACAGAACACTCTGTATAGGAACATATTATGTATCTATAATTTTAAATATTTAATTAATAATAAAATAAGAAATATTAAATGTATATACTTTCCAAAAAAACGTATCTGGATTTTCGACCCTGACATTTTTAATTTTTCAACTGGTGTCCATAGAGTTATTTGGGCTGTGAGATTCATTGCAACGGATTATTTTATATAATATAATAATATAATAATAATATTTTGTCGGCTTTTAACTATATTTTAGTATAGCCCAAATACTTTATTTTATTTTTAACTTTACAATTTTTATTTACATTTTACTTATATTATAAAGTATTAAACACACACAAACATCCAAGCCCCTGGTGGGAATCGAACCCACGACCTCAGGATCTGAGCGGTGAAGGTCGCTTCGAGTGCTGCCAGAGACACACTGCCTCAACGCGCTTGACTACTGAGGCGGCTACGGATTATTTTATATATTTATAATTTTCTACCTCTAAATCTATAGAAGATAATAATAAAAATGTTAAATGTATCGCATAGAGAATTTTACATTCTTTAATATTTGTAATAACATAAATTTCCAAAAAATAATATTTAGAAATGTGAATGCCTCCACGTTTTTCTAAGCCAACTGTTCTTATCTTGCAGGTGTTATCCACAATGGCCGAAGGCTGTACCCCCGTGACTCCGCCGCCCCAACCACCACCGGCAAAGGTGGATACCATCGTACCTCAGACGACAGGTGAGTAATGCTGTCTATCTTGTATCTTTAAACTCAGGTTTGGGCACTAGAGTGTAACGCATAGAGAAAGAAATTCTGGGTGGAATTTGTACAAAATACATAAAATTGACGGAAGGTAATGTGCTGGCCACATCAGATTTTATAAAAATTACTATTCAGAGAAACACAGTCATAAAGGTTGTTACGGATATAAAAATTGTTATCATAAAGACAATTGTAACAATCTTTACGAATTTGTCAATTCAGAACCTACCTCGGTATTATTGACAATCTTTACAAAATAATACTTGTGAATGAACCAGATTATTTGACAATAGCTAACTTCATTATGCATATATGAACTTAACCTAACCTTATATGTCAATGCTTTATTCTTTTAATATTGTGTTGCCAATTTTATTTAAAATGCAAACATTCTGCCAAAACAACTAAAGAAGAATATGACATTTGTGTCATATTTGAAAACTTCTAAATTATTTAGAACGGGTATGTTAATTCCTACCACTGATCCCAACGTGACTGAAAAGTTATGGAAAGATTTTTTTTAAATTTTGATTGAAGAAAAAGCACACATTAGCACCAGAATAAATAACAAGGTTTTCACGAATACCTACCACAGAATATAATATTTTCAAAGAAATATGTATTCACGTCAAAAGTAACTTTCGTCCACGATGGTTTTTAATGTTCTTATTATCATTATTTAAGTCGAAGCAGGATACATGCGAATAATCAACTACATCCTGCTAATATTGATGTAATAATCTGTCACATGTCAAATATTAGAAATAACAACGTGATAACAACCATAAATACATAGTTTTAGCAGTCGTTATGATAAAGACTGTCAAAAGACGTAACAATTGTTGACGGTAACTACCTTCAGTACTGAGAATACCAAATTTGATTTTAACAATCTTTACAGTACATAACAACCATAAAGACCATAACGACAACACAAATATTGAGTTGTGAATAGACCCCTATATCATATATTGTAAAGTGATAAAGAAATGAAACAGTTATTTTTATGAACATATGTATGTATTTGTGCATAAAATATTTTCAAATTATAAACCAAAAACTATATAAGTAAACTTATAAATAAAATATAAATAAATAAATATATCATCACGGCATATTACTCATTTCTGAGTGTGCCAATCTGTGTTGTACACATCTTTCATCTTTCGGTAATGATGATGACATATTTTTACTGAGCGGCCATTTACCAGGCGTCACATCACGGGCACTCATTGCTGGGTGGAGAGTGCACCACAGGGGTCACTTTTGTGCCATTTAAAATTTGAAATATTTGGCGTCGGTTGGGATCGAACCCGGTTCCCCAGGTTCGCGACCAGACACTCAGGCATGCGGCCACGGGACCCCATATCTTCTTCAGCATAAATAAATAGTATTAAATCATAAAATCAATAGCAAATGCTTTGATGAATTATAATTAACTCTTGCGATAAAAAACGTTAATTATCTCGAATTTCTATATTTACGCTTCTGTAGTCTGCTTATTCCTACACAGAGCCTTTAAAGGCTTTACTAGATAAGAGGATGCAACATTTTCGTTACTATTGTAAACCTGTTTGTTGCATATCTCCATAATACTATTCCCAGTTATGAAGCATTAAATCTGACGAATACAAAGCAAAATTATTTAATGTTAAGTGTATAGAGTTCGTTAATTAAAATGAGAAACTTGATAGTTCTAATTAAGTTCATGTAACGATGTTGAAGTTTTGTACAAAAAGAAACTACCTGTGTAATAAAACGAGGAAGAAACTGTAATTGTGAGAACGACATACTCGTAATTATATCTACGTCTTGTATTACACTTGAAAATATTTTACTTGCTTTGTATTATTTATCGTTATGAACTGTTATGTACCGTTATGTAACAAAAGTCACTGTAAGCTGTATACACATGTCTCTAAAATGGGGGAACATGGCATGGTTTAACCACAGATTCCTAAGGCTAAAATAATACGATTTAACTAAACTTGCTTCTACCGGAAAGTGTACCATTTAGCCAGAATTCTGCTTCAAAGTTCTTTGAAAAAATTAATTTTGCTTATAATAACAGATCGCTTTATTCGATTTGGATGAAATTTGGTATGACAGTTCATATGGTTATGTCATCTTTGGTTAGTAAGAATGTTTTGTGAGAATGGAGAGACAGCTGAACTTTTATGTGGACGAGAAGAATGAAGTATGTTTGTACAGGAATGTGTAACGAAAGATGATTTTTGTGTAACTATTATTGTGGTCCGGATGCGGTTATTCGCTACCGAAAATCGGTCACTTTAATATGTTATTATGTATGAATACGTTTATGAATGTGGCTGAGGTGAAAGAAGTGTGCATGGATAGGAATGTGTTGCGAAGGATGATTGTTGCGTAACTATTATTGTGGTCCGGGTGCGGTTATTCGCCACCGAAAATCGGTCACAATAATATGTTCCTTGTATGAATGTTATGATGATTTTGGGCAAGGCGAAAGAAGAATGTTTTTAAAGAGTTAAGTAATTCAGTGGAGCTCTTACTTTCATCCCTTTTCTTATTATTTTCGGGTTTTTGCTAACCCACTACGTGGGAAACGCGTGATTTTATGTATGTATGTACGAGCCCCCACAACTATAGGTTCGGACACTTCCTTTTTTATCATTGTAGTAGATTTTGTATAATACATAATAAATTTATAAACATTGTATTAATAATTTTAAATACTATAACTTACACTCTTAATTTTAAGAAAATTATTCATTGATGTATGTGCTTTTTTTTATTTTAAGTATTTATTGAAAAAAATATATACAAATTACTTGTCAATTAAATCTTCGGACACACTTCCAATTAGTGGCACTAATACTGCGTAACATCACCTTTAACTTTAATAACAGCATTTAATCTAAATGGCATTGAATTTATTAACTTTTTACAGTCTTCTTGTGTTATGGAATTCCATATTTCAACGATTTTTGTCTTCGATCCATCAACGGTTCTTTGAGGATCACTACGTAATTTTCTTTTCATGATTCCCCATAGACTTTCAATGAGATTGAGATCCGGACTACTCGATGGCCATTCAAGAACGTTAATACTATTTTCATTAAACCAATTTTTAGTCATTTTAGCCGTATGACAAGATGCACCATCTTGCTGAAACGTCCATTCGCCATTGTCACTTAATGTTTCAACTGATGGGATTAGATTGGTTCTCAATATCTCTATATATTTCTGGGAGTTTATAATGCCATTAATGAAGTGCAATTTTCCGACGCCTTTTGATGAGATACAGCCCCAAACCATGACACTAGCAGGAAATTTAACAGTCCTTTTCAAGCAATCTTTATGATAAGCTTCAGACTTGTTCCTTATGACTCTTTTTCGCATATCACCAACACATACATCAAATTTGGATTCGTCACTAAATAATATAGTGTCCCATTGTTTCTGTTTCCAATTACGTCTTTCCTTAGCCGAATTTAATCGTTTTTGTTTTTGGGAAGTGGTTAATAATGGTTTTTCTTTCGCCTGTTTCATGACATAAATTTAGTCATCTACTGAAATTAAGATAAGAATAATAACATACCTTATAAAATTTGTATCCCTGTTTTCTGAGATATTTTCGTGTGGTTTCGGTTGATACAATCCTATTTATTCTTTCTGACTATAATTTACTTAATTCACGCAAACTACTGCGACGATTTTCTTTAGTAATATAAATTAAGGTCCGAATATCTCTATCAGTTATTAAACGTTTTCGTCCTGTACTTTTGCCTATTTTAATTGAGCCAAGCGAACAATATTTTTTTATAATATCAGCAACTGTAGACACAGGTAACTTAAGATTTCGTGATATTTTTCTTCCACTTATACCACTTAAATGCAATTTTTTAATAATATTGTGAATTTCCACGTTTGTTGCTATTCCACGAGCCATGATTCACATCCATTCACAATTACGATTATAAAATAAACGTAGAAACAATTTAATTGACACATAGAAACAGTTCATTTTTTTCCCACAGACTACTCTGCCCAATATCGTTATGAAAATAATGTAGGTCTGAAGCGTCCGAAGATTTAGTTGACAAGCAAATTCTTCAATATTTTTAAAATATATTTTAAAAATAATATTGAAAACTCTCTTCATTTAAAAATGTTCATAGAAGTAAGCCTGTTAGTAATAGTATTTAAAATTATTTATGTTATTCTTTTTATTCATTATCTATGTCTCAAATATAACTGTACAGAGAAAAAATTGAAGTGTCCGAACCTATAGTTGTGGGGGCTCGTATGTATGTATGTATCTTTTAAGATGATACTTGTTATTATTAGTGAACCACTAGTGTATGAAACTTAGGTGTCCCAACATAAATTAGACCGTAACTTTTTAATAGCCACGTCGATAACGTAATAGTATATTACATCCGAGGTGGGAGATGTTTCATTACAGCCGAGGGCTTATGTATATTACCGAGAAGTGAATCCTCGAGGTGAGATAATGCGCGAGGCTGTTATGAAACTCCCACCGAGGTTATGTATACTATTTTATTCACAATCATCCTCATTTTAAATCAATAATTTTCAAAATAAATCAATGAATTATAACCTTTAATTTTATTAATATTTTGACAGCTGTCTTAAAATTTGTTTAGCCTACTTAATTATGGGGATTTACGGCAATGTTGCTAGGCAACCCCTACATAAACGTTTCCAACCCAAGAGATGGAAGTGAAATTTGTTATTTCCAACCCAAGAGATTGTCATTAAAGTTAGGAATGACGTATTTTCCAACCTCCAAAAGGTTAGGAATCTGTATATTACTATAATGATTGTGAATAAAATTATTTTTTTTCAGAAAGATACATTCAATGGTAAACTTTTCTCTCTCTGTGTATTTTGTGATATGTTACGGTGCACACACAAAAAAATATAAAACCTGAGTGCCGCTTTACAGAAATTTTGATAGCATTTAACTTTCCTCAGAGCGTTTTTCTTTCGTGTTATGGACTATAGACTCCATTGAAAGAGAAAAAATCTGATGTGGCCAGCACATTACCTTCCGTCAATTCTATGTATTTTGTACAAATCCTATACCAATAGTTCCTTTGAAAAGATTCTATATAACCAGAAAAACTGTAACACGAACATATACTATTTTCTACAAATTCCATACTGTAAGTTCCTTGGAAAAGATTCTATAAATCCAATAAAATTATAACATGAACATACACTATGTAAATAGCACTTGACACTGACATCTGTATAATAGTAGGGAGGAACCCTAAAACGTGCTTATTCATTAAAAACTCACCACCGAATATTTTGACCAAAGACAATTTCTTCCTTACCTAAAGGTGACGGAAGGTAAAAATGACGCAAGTCATGCTTTCTAACAGAAAAAATATGATTAATTGTTAATCCCAATATTTAAAAAGTTTTGCAGGATCAATTGTTAAATTAAAAGAGTACTTGTTATTTAAGTTGAATTTATGCAGCTTACATTTTATTTTACTTTTTCTTTTTCGCTTTTACTTTTACTTTAAGTTTGGTACTTTATGCAGCTACTTTAAAGCCTTTGGTACATATGCGCAGATGTTATTTTTCTGGCCTATCAGTTGTCATAAATGTAAAGAGATAATTATAACCTGTAAAAATGAACACAAATGTAATAATATGTGCATCTGCAATATTCCGTGTAGCTTTACCCATTTTCTAATTTTTGGAATCTTACCTACACAAAAACAAATAAATACAGCATACGCTCACGTGTGTCACATGAAGTGGTGCACTTGCGCAGTTGTGAAATTCTATTACTAAAGTAAAAGAAAAAGAAAAGGTAAAATATAAAGTAGGCTGCAAAAATCCACCTTTAACAATTGAACGACTTGAATAAGTACCTACTACTTTGTTTTTCGGAAAATCAAAGTTCAATAAAACCTTTCTTATAAAATTCCACTGTAAATTCCATTTATATAGGAAACACATTCATTCGTCTTCTTTCAATATGTAGGTATGTATAGTATATGTTCAGTAGATGGTATTTCGATGCAGAAATTCCATATAGAACTAGGTGCCAATAAAGCGAGAAATGTTACGGTATGAAACTAAATTTTATAGTCGTATTAAATGAAATAGTTAAACTTAGGTGTGGTTATCAGTTTGTTACTGTGCTAGTAAGTGAAATAGTTCAAGCATGAATCTGCGAAATAGTTCTACAATTATTTCATCACCGTAAACGTCGGCTTTATTGATTAATTCCATAACAGTAACTGTTAGAATTCTAAACATAATTTGCATTTTGATACTGTCACGTTTTAACTATTTTAAACTTTATTTTACTTCTATACAACTTCAATTTTTATTGCCGTTATATACAGGGTGTTATTTTTATTGTGTTCACAAAACAAAATATGCAACTAATTGCCAATTTTTCAGTACACATGCCTAGTTTGAAACTGGTTTCAAAATGAATAGAAATTTTTGGGTTCTGCGAACAGAATTAAAGGTTATTGTTATTACTAACATCTGGAGTGAACAAAACTTTTTTATCTTATGTTGATTGTTGTTGTTGGTATTTGTCATTGTCACAAAATGAAATTATACTACCATATCATGTAAAAGGTATATTCATTTAATAAATATAGGTGTAAAATGTGGCTCAAGGCCTGTGGAAGAGAAGATTTGATGGAGAATGATATATGGGACATATTCATTGAGTCTGACGTTTGTTTCCCACATCAAAGATATAGAAAATTCTGCATTGTAATAAATTTGTAAAATTCAGGTATTTGTTTAATAAAAATATAAGTATGTGATTATTTTATCTGATTTCTTTTCAATTCGTTAATAAAATTAAAATTTTAGTACTTCTATGTTCTAATTTTTCTTTTACCATTTAAAACAATTTAAATTTCGCGCGTAAATTTGCCAACAAATTTAAAGTTCAAGGTCATAAACGTAAAATTAGAGATGCACTCGATTTCAAGCTCTGGCCCGGCCCGGCCCGAAGCCCGCCTCGATTTCGAGTCGATCATCGAGCCGGGCCGACAATATTTTTTATCGGGCCGAATCGGGTTAATCATTTTCAAAAATCTAGGCGAGTCGGACTTTTGATTTTGGCCAGGCCCGAAAAGTCGAGCTTTTCGGGCTGGCCCGAAAAATCTTATAGTTCAATCAAATGCACAGTTTCCTTAATATTTTAATGAAAATGGATGAAATTGAAAAGGATCAAAATGATTTAATAACAACACACTTCACATATTAATAAATAAAAATGTGTTATTTTACTTCAAGAATTCAAGGTTATTTATTAAAGCATAATAATTATATTGTGATGTTGCTATTATTATTGTTATTACTCGTATACTTAAATAAAAGTGTTTTTTGTTGCTACCATAATGATTTCTTGTCCTATTTTTGAGCAGAAACAAAGTTAGATAAAAAATCCTTATGTAAATTAAAATTATATTTTTTTATTTAAGATTTGTGAAAAAGTTGTTTAAATTCTTTGTTAAACAAAGTGTTAAATACTTGTAGGTCTGTAATTTTTATAACAAACTTACACTAGAAGGGCCTCTTTTGTAACTACTTATGTTAATTAATGTTGAAAGTTATAAGAATGTAAAGGTTTTTTATAAGTTTGACACGAAAAAAGTTAAACATTTCGCCTTAACATAAAAATCAACATTAGGAATGCCGGATGCATCCAATTTCGAGCTTTGACCCGGCCCGGCCCGAAGCCTGGCCCGATTTCGAGTCAATTTTCGAGCCGAGCTAGCTATTTTTTGTCGAGTCGATCTTCGAATCGGGCCGGTAATTTTTATTTTCGGGCCGAGTCGATCCAAACAGCCCGGCCCGGCCCGGCTCGAATGCATCTCTACGTAAAATCACAACAACAATGGTGCCGGCAAGGAGTGTCGCTTCTGTATAAATGTATTCTGTGTCGAAATGTTAAAAAAGAGACGCTGCTATTGTAAGCTTGTCATAAAAATTACAGAAATACGAGTATTTTACGCTTTGTGTAGATGTATATGTTTAAAAGAAGCAGTACACATAAATTGTAGGTAAGTCTTGTTTACATTAATTTATATGAGCGAGAGTAATGTTTAAAAACCTGGCATGCTTTAATTTCTCTGATACTGACTGATCAGATTTAACTCTTACAAAGTTCAACACAATCTGCACCTCATTTTGTGATTAAATCCTTTCATTAAGCCTGTAGAACTAAACCAATTTCGCTTTAAAGAGCAAGAGTACAGAATTACAGATCTGATAAAAATAAAAGTCTCAGCCGAAACTTATCATCTAATTAATGTAATTAGCAAAGTTCTTATCAAATGGCTGATTAAAAAGTTTCACATTCAATTATACTCGCATCAAACAGCTATTCAGCACAAGTTAACAACCAAACAAAGATAATTGTTTACTGCTTAGCTTATTATCTTCAGTTCTTTCAAGATAATCTTTTCCGAAAAGTTTCAAAATGTAAAAAAGTTTCATGGAAATTTAGCTGAGGAATCTTCAATCTTCATATTTAATTAAAACGTAAAAAATAACATATGTATTGGAGTTATCGTCGGAGAAAAATTTGTCACACACACACACACACACACATATCATCTTAAAAATAGTAAGTTTGTATTCTAGGGACCCTAAAATGAGCTTATTCATTAAAAACTCACCAACGAATTTTTTGACCAAAGACAATACCTTCCTTACCTAAGGGCTTATTGGAATCACCCGAAATTTATCTGCAGTTCTAAATAGTTTTATTTAGTTTTATTTACAGGGGCGCGAAAAGATACTAATCTCGATCAAATGCATTAGAGATTAAAATACTATAAATTCAAATTGAAGATTATAAAGAAAGAATAAAGACTTATGAACTATGTAAAATATATGCAGTATTTCTATCAAGCCTAAATATTAGTAAATTATCAAATAAATAATAAATAAATAAATATAAATAATAATTTATTCCAAAAAAGTTGTACAGAAACAACGTATGGAATCCAACAATATTTTTTTTCAATAATTGACTACAGTTGTTAATAACTAATTTAAATATTTACAAAGAGCTAATTTATAAACTTATCTAATTTATGAATTATAATATTATTAATTAATTAATATTACAATAATAATAACAAAACCAGATTTTAACATTAATTACAATTAACAGAAGGTATTATTTTTACAATCATTAAAATAATCGGTACAGTTATAGTATTCCTTTTGTATGAGAATTTGTTTAATTTGAGACAGTGATCTTTTTACCTTTATTTTTTTGTAGCATTGCGGTAACGCATTGTAACATATTATACTGGAATAGTAGAAACCTTTTTCATAGGCAGTTGTATTGTGAGATGGGATTTCTAAAATATTATTTGAATTTCGTGTAGAATAAGTAGAGTGGGACACCGAATTATACTTATGTATATTAGTAAAAACGTGTTTTAATAGAAGATAAATATAACAGCTGTGAATAGTAAAAATATTTAATGCAACAAAATTGCCTCTACAAGATTCGTTAGGTCGTAGATTGCATAATATACGAATAGCTTTTTTTTTGAATAATAAAAACATCATCTATAAGCTGAGAGTTGCCCCATATCAATAAACTGTAAGTTGCAATGGAATAAAAATAGCTATAATAGACACCTTTTAGCGAGTTTTTGTCAATACATTTATTTAAAATTCTCATACAAAAGATAGATTTATTCAGTTTAGGAATAAGGTTAGACGCTTGAGTGTGCCATTTAAAATTGAAATCAACATTTATTCCTAACAGACTAATTGATGTAGTGTAATGTATCTGTTTGTATAAGAAGATATAAATTAAATAAAAAATAATGCTTAATAATTTTAACTCTTTATGAGTTCATTATATATACACACATAAATAGCATAAAACATATAAAAATATTCTTCATCAATATGACATTGAGATAATGTAGGTATCGTAGGAGGAACACAAAAAATTAGGGCTTTCAATTCATCATATCTATCTGCTCCAATCGGCAAGTATAGTGTTACAAAAATGCGCTGTAGAAAATATAATGTTAATTATTTCATGTAGCTCTATATCTTTTCGTAGAATGTAAATATGTAACATAGGGAATTTATATTGTTGACGAAGATTGTAAAATGTCCAATTAAGTACAAAAATGTTTTATATTATTTACTTTAAATTGAAGAGTTAAATGTTAATTATTTTAATTTACCTACGCTTGTTATGTTTTTATACCCTACTTATATTTTGTGTTTGTATTATTTTATATTTTTTGTAAATTGTTAAACAGACCAATTTATTATTTTTTTTTTTTTCTTTTCATCCACCTGTTTAGCTGTTTAGATACACTGAAAGTACACCAGTCATAAATACATTCAATGAATTACCCAGAATATTTCATCTCTTTTTGGGCATATATTTTGCTCTTTCTATCTTGTATACTAACAGCAGGTAAATTTGGCAACATCGTACTCCATAAGACTCTATACTGAACATAGAGTGTGGGACACTGTATAGTCACATTTTTGGAGGACAGATATTGACGCACGACTGTTGCTTTATAGGACGACGCGTTAACCTGTGCGCTTATAACTTTTGTTTTTCTTTAAATCCTCAACGATGGTCAACCCAGTTGTTTCTTTGTGGATGTTCAAGTACACTGCAACAATCTTAATTGCAACATGTCGATCAAAAACCAGCAATTGTCGAACTGTTTCTATGTTTTTGGCGTTTTTGCTTGAAGCGGAGTGGTCACTTTAAAAAGTTCGGTCCCATATTTTAAGAGCTACTAGTCGAATTTTTTCTGTTCATTATATTAATCTTGTAAAATAAAAGTTATTTACCAATTTAACTTTCTTCCTAGCTTCTCAAAATATGGTAGAAATGAAATGGCAGAAGACTTACGTCATCAAAAAATATCCCTAAAGTAATGACGTCGTATACTACTAAGTTTACATAGGATACTAATTTATAAGGCGCGAGCAGTCATGTTACTTTGTTCGTCTTTCTTGACAAGTTTAGGTTAGTGTTCTGTGTTGACAAGCAGATATGGGGACTCGTGACAGAATGACATCTAGTAATATAAATGACAAATGTCATCATTTTTCATTCCAAATTTCATATTTTCCAATTTCAGGTGGTTTATCTTCTTACTAATGATTCGAGTTTGCGCAGTTATACGATTTTGGTCAGCTGTTAAAAATGAACCTTGTAATTTGGCGTCATTTTCTGTTATATATATGATTGACGAATTTTCATCTGAAGAGTCGTATAAATCGGGGGAATTTTCTTCTAGTGATGAAGATAATCTGGAAATGTTTGGCGAAAATCCGAGGTCAAAGAATGAAAATTATTTAGAACAGTAATAGGAATCATGTACATACATAGGTGTCAAATGTTAATATTTTTCATTCCAAATTTCATGTGATTTATTTAACTCGCCAAGGAAAGTCCACGCACCTGGTGACAAAGAAACCACGTGAACTTACAAAATCTTGATATTTTGAATTAAAATTTATGACATTTGTAAGTTATGTACATGATTACTAGCTGTCATTCTGAAACGGGTGCCCATATCTGCTTGTCAAGATTTGCTTATTTGCAGGGCATTTGCTCCTCTCTAAAAATACATAGTTTAAAGATTGATAACAAGAGAAATATTTGAAAAAAAATACCTTTTGAACGGCTTTCAACGGAATTAATGGCCCACAATTCCTATTCGAAATAGTTCATAACAAGGTTAGTTTCTGAAATTGCTTTTTTAAGCTTTAGGCATTATTATGAATGCAAACTGACAACCAAGTGACAGGACAGATATTCGATAAAATAAATAAATATATCATCACGGCATATTACCCATTTCTGGGTGTGCCAATCTGCTTTATCGCAGATATCGGTAATGATGATGATATATTTGTACCGTGAGGGCGCTTACCAGGCGTCACCTCACGGGCACTCATTGCTGGCGTGGAGAGTGCACCACAGGGGTCACTTTTGTGCCATTTAAAATTCGAAATATTTGGCGTCGGTCGGGCTCGAACCCGGTACCTCCAGGTTCGCGACCAGACACTCTGGCACGAGGCCACGGAACCCCATAAGAGAGCTATATATTCGATCGATATAAAATTTAATGTAAACATTGTCATGCCAACGTACCGGTATAAAAATGAACTACAATTATTTCAAATAATTTCAAATTGCGTAAAAGAAAAAGAGATTAATTCAGAAATACTTGGAAATTTCATTAATATATACGTTTCTTAATACTAGTATTTTCTTTCTTCTGTATTTAAAAATAAATAATTTTTACAAGTTATATTTCATTTTATAAAGTTTTTTTCAGATCTATGACGTAGGTCTCCTGCCATTTAATTTTCACTATTGGGCTTCCAAATTATCAAGATATGGCGCTGACGTCAAACGTCAAAATTCAAACGAATGGTACATTTTTCGCTGGCTTCCATAAGAGTACAATTGGTGTGAGACTAATTTTCGTAGTTTTTAATTTAATTTCGGATTTAGTATAGTGTTTTTTTTGTTAATTTCGGTAGAATTGAGCTTGATCTTTCTTGTAGTAACAATTTAGTGATAGTTTTAATCATATTTTAGTTAATAGGGTTAATTTTAGTAAGTATTTGTAGGTTAAGAGTATTTTAGTCATATTTTAATGAACAGTATATTGGTATTTTTAATAAAAAAACATTTGATTTCCTTTATTTAGATTGTATTTCATTGCCGTAGTTCTACATATATTAATTTCTATCTACATAGCTTTACTTTTATTTAATTGTTTTTCTTTCATAATGAACAATTTTCTTTGCTTAGATTTAGATACTATTTGTAGATTTGGGAATTGTAGTGTATCATCTAGAAATATGGTGGAAGGCCAGCAAGTAATAAATAGTGGCCACATAATATTATGAGGTAAATATTTTCGGAGAAAACTCCATCGTAACTTTAACCTATAAATTGCATATCTCCTAATTCGTTCATTAATTTTTTATAAAACAAAAACTTACCTGTTATATTAGCAGTATTTCAGATCCTACTAAGAATAAAACAATAATAGCCGAAGATAAAAGCGTATTAAAATTCGTATACAAGTAAATACAATCCCTGAATAAAACAAACTCCTTTGTACATGTACACTTCACTCAGTTCAGAAATCTGCCACCATTGGCGCATTGTAATTTTGGAAGCCCAATAGCATTGGTGTCTCATTTGAAACGAACAACCTCTATACCTAACCAAAACTTAACAAACTCTTTTTCTTCTTTCTAGCCATAGTCCGTCGCCTAGTGCCACTGGCCGCCTTCTTCATAGCCTTCTGTACAGTGATGACCCTCCTCTTGGTGTACATGGACAGTGCAGCTCTAAGACACCAACAGTTCCGAGCCAATATGTCTAGAGACTACGATGTGTCTGTTGCTCAAGATGACCCACAGTTGGCCGCCTACATCAGAGAGGTGCTGCTCCGACCTGCTGCCGACCCGCATCACCTGCAGGTCGTCAGCCATGGGGAAGAGACAGAGGTTGTGGAAAGCGTGGTGGAGTTGACGGATGGAAAGGTTAGTTATTTTATTTGTTTGATTTAATTTTTAAGGCGATCCTATAGCTGTCCTCAAAATGATGTATAACATGAGATTCGCGCGAAACGCTACAGTCCGCACTATTGAACTATTCATCACAAACTATACATTTATTTAGTCCAGTGAACAGAGGCAGAAAAAGGGGAGTATCCTACAAAAGGTCGGGTAGTTCTGAATTTTTGATATGTTGTATAGGATGGTTGGTTAGTGAAAAATCCAAATTTCTACAATCCTTCCTCTTTCGCTTCCTCCGCCATCTTGTAAAAACCACCGAAAACCGGCACTTTTTCAGTTTATTATTACTAGTGCGGTGAAGATCCGACAAAACGTGGATCCGAGTACCCGGATTTTAAAATATCAGGTTCCTCGGATATCCGATGTTCAGATATTGAAGCGGATATCCGTAAATTTAATTCGGATTTGGATCCGGATCCTGGTTTGGGTACCATATCCCATTCGGGTCCGGATTCGATGTGTTGTTCACGGATCCGGATCCGAATTTTAATTCTGGATCCGTTTCATCATTTTGAATGTAAAGGCAAACATTTGAATGTAGACTGTTGTAGAGACAGCGGTCTGTAATCAGCAATAAATTTTATAATACCCCTCTAAAATAGCCAGGTAGTTGGTGCAAATTTTTCTTATAATATTGAAAATTCTGTAGTTCTAAAATTTTAACGTTCAATATAACAAATACTTCAAAGAAAACGAAATTAAGATTAAATTTGAGAAATAATGGTTACAGGTTCATTGCAGGTGTCGAAATACCTATTTATTTATATCGTGCATGTGTTTCACATAAAAGGGTTTGTTTTTGTTACCTACTTATTGTTCTGTGGAATCGAGGAATTTCCTTCTTAGCGGATGCGAAAAGTTTAACATCGAAAATATACCGACTATTAACTACATCAAACAAAAATGTATAGTGGATTATTTCATAATCAAATTTATTTGGTTTTGTCACTCCATGATAATATACATTCAAATATTATCATCTGGTTCAATACTGAGAATACGTACTCGAATCCGAGAACCGATGCGCATACTGAAATTCCATATCTAAAATCCGATACTCATACTCATATTCGGATCCGAAACCAAAATCCGATACTGAGATTTGGATCCGAGATCTGGATAGTTCAACATTCAATTATCTGAATATCCGGATATTTTTGGATCCGAAACCGAAACTATCCGGATCCGGATCCCACCACTAATTATTACCTATAAATTCTTTCTGGTGCATTTTAGCAAAAAAAAGTTATTTGCCTACTTATAGAGGATAAAATTTCCTGCAATTTATTTCTGTAAAGTTATTTTGTACGATTAATAGCAACGGAGCTATGAAGCTGAGAAAAAAGGCTAAAAGTGCGTACTTTTCAAAATTTTGAATTTCCATCCACTTTACATCGCAATAGCTCCGTAACACATCATTTTAGCGTAAAAGTCCTCATAACCAATCTTGTAGAGAATTTAATTACCTACAAAATCCAATTAATTTTTTACGATCAGTGCAACGGAGTGGGGGTCAATTTACAAAAAAACTATATAAATGATTTTTTCTAGTTTAGTGCAGCAACTTTTTTTGGTTTATTATTTCTAATTATAAAAGTATTATTCAAACAAAATAATCTGTATAGATACAAAATGAACGTAATGGGGTATTCCGGCGATATGGAATTAATGCAAAATAATAACTTTTTTCTATAGTTCCTATCTTCATATAGTAGTAAAATATAATAAAACATGTTTAATAAAAAGTTTTAATTCATAATTTAATGTTACAAAATTGGAATTTTTACAGCTCTAGAACCGTCCTTGAAATTTGTGACGTGAAGTTGATAATCTCTTGCTCATTTCAAAGTAAATATTTTCGTTTAAAAACACAGATGGTGCCAGTAGTTAACACGCGCGGGTATATTTCTTGTTTGACATTTCGGCCACTTTATAATTATTATTCCTACTTTTACCATAAACAAACACAGGACAAACATCAAAATACACGCTGCTACTAAAATCATATGTAAACAAGCAAATGGCTGCCATGAACATGTGGATTTCATAAGCGCGCCATGATAAGAAAATTTGAATTGCGATGAAAGTTTTTAAAATTCATATCTCATGTGATGCATACATTTTCTTACTCAAAGTTAGATATTCAGAGACCTACTGGTCTGTACTAATGTAAAAATGTAAAAAATGCCGGAATACCCCATTATGTGTTTGCAAACCTCAATGAAGTCTTATGGGACTATTAGAAAAAACTTTTTAAATAACAGCACTTCTTTCCTTTATTTGTCTGCGAGTCAATATGACGTCACGGCAGCACTCCAATCTTTCTCTCGCTCTGCACCAGATTTTATAGTAGGATGTGAGAGAAAGATAGTAATAGTGTGACGTCACAGTGACACTGACAAGTTTCAAATATATCGTAAAGTAATTATTAAAAGTATTTCTTTTTATTTTAATCGTTATTTATTGAGTAGTACTTTAAGTACAAAGTGTACATTTATTATTTTTGTTATGGTGGAGGACCCCATTTTCCAATTAGAACAGTTTCAATTACCATTATCTAATTTCGCTAATCATAAATCCCTGTCCTATAATACAACTAATGACAATATTAGTGTGTAGTATTAATTAATATCCATAAAGTGCCCATTGCAATAAAACTATGATTAGATATTCCATTTCTCGTGATTATCTCCATTAGATATTAGCGTGGTCTCCACCCATTGTATAATATCAGCTGGGAGCTATGCCTAGAGCACGTGTTATTACATTTGATTAAAATAGATTAGTAACAGTCTAGAGGATACTTATAACGAATATTGCCCTATGAATTTCAGCACGATATGAGAAGTTATTAAATTGTTGTACTTGATATAATTTAGAAAGGTCCTATATGAAAAATATTTTACACAAAAAACATAATATGACATTATATGGAACTTATTTTTAATAGGGGTGTTGGAACAATTTTTATATACTTCTAAGGATTAAATTTTAAAAGATATTGTTCTTTAAAGAGCCTCAAATTTGAAAATATCACGAAATATCCATTAGATATCTTTTAATTAAATATTGAAATTTGTGTAATATTTTGAAAAAGTCACGTGATCTGGAACAGAATGTGACGTCAGAGTACATACAGTTTAACATGTGACAAACTAACGCCTAATTGTATTTCTAGCCTTAAATTATTTGCCTATTCGGTACCTAGTTTTTGTAAGTTTCTATTTTAATAATTATAATTGTCATCAAATTGGAACAGTTCTATTCATTATTTATTCAATTTCTATAAATATTTGATTCAAGTTTAATCGCAATTCACTTTAAATTGAAGAATTTTACAATTTTTTGGGTCTTTCAAATTTAAATTGAATTAATTTTAATACATTTCTTACTGAATTAATGCTTGTTAATTACAAATAGCTTCATTTTCTGTTACATTATTGTTTTTTTGTAACAAAACTGAAGAACGTGCTCTTAAATAATAATAATAATAATAATAATAATAATAATAATAATAATAATAAGTTTATTTAACATAAAGTTATTTACATACATAATTATTACATTTCAAAAGAAAATAATATGCTATACATTACTTTTAATAAATTCAATACATTTTTTTTTAAACTAGAGAACTTAGACTCCTTTTTTGTTGATTCCGGAAGACTATTGTACAATTTAAATCCTTTGATATTTAGTGAATTTTCTGAACTAGTTTTATATACAGTTTCTACTTTTAAATCAAATTTATTTCTTAAATTATATTTTGTACATTCATGTTTAAAAATACACTCTTTACTTAAATATCTAGGAAGAAAATTATTTATAATTTTGAAAATGAATATTAATGTTAAATAATATATTCTCTGTTTGACATTTATCCAATTTAATGCATTTAGCATGCTATATATACTTGTATATCTGTTTACTTTCAAAATACATCGCATAGCCCTATTTTGTATACATTGAATTCTTTGTAACTGATTTTTATTACACAAAAATAAAACAGTAGCACAAAAATCTATGTGGGGCACAATAATTGTTTTATATATGTTGACAGCTTGAATGTAATTGATTTTATTTCTTATTCTTCGTAAAAAATGCACTTTCTTTGCCATTTTTTTGCAAACATAGTCTACATGATCGTAGAATTTTAGCTTACTATCTATTATTACTCCCAAGTATTTAATTTCTTTAACTTTTTACCTCCCGCTACCCTAGGTAAGGGAGGTATAGGGATCGTGCTAAAAATCACACATAGAGATTTTAGTGAATGAGCACGTTTTGATGTCCCCGGAATACGATTTTAACATTTTTACAATGATGTCTGTAGGTATGTATGTGTGTGTGTCTGTCTGTGTGTGTGTGTGTGTGTCTGTGTGTGTGTGTGTGTCTGTGTGTGTGTGTGTCTGTGTGTGTGGATCATGTGGACACGATTACTCAAATACTATCAATCAGAAAAATTTGAAATTTTGTATACCCATTCTATACCAATGTGGGAAGAGCTCATTAGGTTTTAGTGTATATCGGATAACCGGAAGTATAATTTATACAAGCTTTTAACAGTTTTTCTTGTAAAAAATTCATTGAATATAATTTTTTAGCAACTTTTACCAATACAAATTAAATATAATGGCACAATCTTCAATTCTACGATAACTTTAAATATTGAATTATAAAATAATTTATTTTTGTATATCACTTTGCCTCTGCGTCAAACAAAAACAATACTTTAATAACAAATTTGACATATTTAAACAAATGTCACTGAAACCGTGTTAAGAAGAATTTAGTAGTTTAAATATGATTGTGATGAAATTAAGGTTTGCAAAAATAATATATTTTCCAACATACATAAATATTAGATATACAGGTTAATTCAATTTTAGTTTGATGTTTGCAGCATTTAAACAGCTCTCAAATAAGAACGTGATTTCAAAGTGTCAAATAATAGTTTGCAAATACACATTTACGAAATGGATAATGTACGGCGAAGAATTTACACAGATTGCGTTTTAGAGCATAAGGAAGTTAGGTATTTGGTGATGATTTTGACAATAATGTATGTGTCACGATTTTTCCTAAAAATACATATATTAAGATCCGAAACTTTGCAAAGTTGGTATTTAATACTCTTATATAATTTGATTGCGTTTTAGAGCATAAGGAAGTTGGTGCTGATTTTGATAATAATGTGTGTGTGACGATTTTTTCTTAAAATATATTAATGATCCAAAACTTCGCAAAGTTGGTATTTGCTCACAGATTTTTCAGGAAAAAAATAACAAAATATAATCCAAAATTTCATATTACAAACTTTTCTATGTATTAGAACAACAAAGTAGATTTTGCTTACAAACGATCAATGGAAGTGATACTTTACTTAAAGCTCATTGCTATTTTAAACATGGAATTGGCGGGAGGTCATGTGCTGGCCACAACAGATTTTTCTATTTTATTAGTTGCCATTTTCAGTTCTTTATGATAGTCACTTCTATCATTTATAATCATATATTTAGTTTTATTTACATTATAATGTAGATCGTCCCAAGATGACGGCCACGAGATTCCCCTTCCGTCTCATGGCGACAAAAACTCTGCCCATATCTATACTTTACGCTCTCTCTAGCCCTATTCTATACTATAAGACAAAACCTATCGCATAACCTAACCCAAGCACGATCCCTGTAATTCAATCCACAACTAATTCATTTATTCCCCCCAATTCTCTTACAACATTCATTCATCTCTCAATAACACTTCGTTACCGTACGGTCGAACGTGCGGTGTATTACCGTCACGTGTACACATCCGCGTATTCCGTATCACGTAGTCATCCTCATGTCATGTATGCCTGGCGACCTCAATAATTAAACAATTACGGTGGCTGGACAGATGCTGCACCCTGCCCTGGAGGTTGCGTGATCGACCACGTGACACTATGACATACGACATATGAGAACAGTGGGGGGATATAGTGTTTCATGCTGTAGAGGCGGATTGCTTTGATGTAGTGAAGTCAAGGTTTGGAGTAGGCGGAGGTTGATAGTATGAATTATTATAGAGTTATTGGTATCCGCAAAATAGAATGCTATCCGGGAGAGCCACATCCTAGAGATGGCAGCACTAATGACCGACTTATAGGAAAAACATTATATTTTACGTTTGTGCTAGTTGTATTTTGAGGCTTTGTTTTGAGGATATTTTGTTATTTTTAATTGAAATCAAATATATTTATCATAATGTCAGATATATACATTTATTTAAATGATGCTGTGCGGCCTATGGTCGAAGGAGAAGCAGTATATAAGGGTAAAATAAGATTCAAAATTGAGGTTATCTGCATGTTAACTACTTATTTAATTATTTTTAGCTGGACATTTTATCTTGTGCGGATATGACAGATAAACAGGATAATATAGAAATTAATTAACTGTGTGTTCAAACATCTAATTTGAAAGGGGCAAACCACTCAATCGTAATAACACTAAATACAAATGCACATCAAGTTCTTTGTTTTGCACAATTTCTGATATTTTTGTAGTTTCTTCTTCTTCCCTGTCTTTCATATAAACAATTTAAAATAAATATATAATATTAAAGAATAATAGTTACTACTTACAGGTAACGTCTCTTTATTTTTCTTCTCTGTACAGCGGTTTTGTCGAATTTTCTTTGCTGTTATTTTTAGCTTGCTATATATCTTTTTTTTAATATTTTTCTTTTATTGACTACAAAAACAATCTAATAATGTTTTGAAGCATAAATTTTTATAAATACTTCCATGGAATAAAATCGCTTAGGTAAAAATGTGAACAAACGTTCATGAACTGTGATTTGTCCTTTCCGATTTTTAATGCGATTTTCCACTTATTTTTTAATATTTCTCTTTTTGGGAAATAATGAACAGATATGCCAGCACTTGCATAATTATTGCACTGCGGTACAGAACAATATCTCTTCGATTTGCAGATCATGTTTACTTATAACCCTGTATGACAACACAACGTTTTCCCTACAACTTATATGTTTTATTTTGCCACCAGATGTCAGACACTTTGTTGGCTCTTACCAATATCAGTGGTATGTTAGGGAAATATGAAGATCCTATAGCAGTCTATAGAATAAAATAATTAAGGCGATCTTAAAGGAATCCTCAAAATGATGTAAAACATGAGATTCGCGCGAAACGTTGCAATCAGCACTATTGAAGTATTTATTACAAACTATACTTATTATGAAAAAGAAGTATATGAAGCATGGTGAGTTAGAATATGCATCTGCACAGACGTAATTCTATATTAGTAGCATGTTCAAATGACATCATATGTGAAGTGAAATTTATCTCAACCACATTGTTTGTTCTTTGTTGTCATTGCCTTTCGTTCCGCCACATACGCACAGCAGCTTAGCGATAGACTTTTACACTAAGATATCAGTCTCCCTCAAACTGTTACAGGGTGCGGGGTCTATGATCCATTCGTTCTTCACGATAACAAAGTTATATATACCCAAATCGTCCAAGCAGCCGATGCACATCATCACTTGGTGTAAAAACCTTAATGCATTAAAATCACTAATAGTGAAAAATGATATAAAATCATTTTTAACCCATTAATTCCCAAAGGTAGAAAAAATATATTTTTCAGTACAAAAACTATCTATTATAAACAAAAATACATTATTGTAGACACTATTGAAAAAAAAATATATTTTTTTTAATTACAAATGGCGCAACAAAATGTTGCGTTTACGCAACTTTGGGATTTACAACTTATGAAATATTTCAAAACAATCTGTATGAAGATGAACTTAACATTTCTGGCTCGTGTAGATTGTGTTTCCTTTGTACTACCTACATTTTTGCCTTACTTTATTCTCTTCTTGCATTACAATATGGCCAATTTTGTCATATCTTACTTTAGCCGGTAACGCTCTTTTGGATGGCCTTCCGTAATTTTCTATCGTAGACGGAAGTTGTAATCCACTAGGTCCTGATTCGTCATAAGTAAAATGACAGTATTTTCTGTGGAAATACAACAACAGACTTGTTCGAAAAAGAGCGCAAACAAAAATACGTCATATTCAGCAATCCCAAAGTTGCGTAAACGCAACATTATAACTAATTGCTTTTTATTCAAAAACTACTAAAATTTAAAACATTGTCTAAAAATATTACTTGAAATAAAGTTTATGTAAACCCCATTTCATATATAATTACGGTATTTTTTTATTTCTATATATTTTTTATTGACTCATTAAATTGGGAAAGAGCAACAGCAAGGAATTGTTATAAATTGAGGATGGGTTACGATCAGATTTTTAGCTTATATGATTTATATTTCAAGTGATATTATGAAATAGAATATTGTTAATACAAACATTGATTTAAAAATTATTTTTTAAATAAAATATAAGAGAGAAAAAAATATTTGCAAAATGTTTCGTTCACGCAACGTTGGGTATTAATGGTTAACCGTCAAAAGTGTATGGCCTTATATAATTATTATCAAGAATAGTAGTTCATTATTTATCGTATATGCCATGAATAATATATAAATTATGTACATCTACTTCATATTATTGGTTTATTTGTTGCTATAGTTGGCAACATTGATAATTTGTATGTTTATACTGGCAAAGTTATTATTTGACATTTTGAAAAATATTTGCATCGTGTTTTAGACATTTTTGTGCGTTGTAAAGGTCTATTTATAATAAAGTAACGTTAAACACAACGCAACGACGCAATGTGAACGTTAACGCAAACACACAAACTGTGATTTATAATAAAAGCCAAAGATAGCACTTCTAATCAATCAGATCGGTATATTTCTTTGAAATTCGGACAGTGACGAAAATATAGTATTTATTTTGTAGATGGGACAGTTCATGAACATTCATAAAAATTCTAAAACCTATGTAAACGTACCAGTACATGACGTCACATATCTAGTTACTTTTATTCAATTTTTATTAATGACGTGCATCGCCTGTTTGACAGATTTGGGTATACCATTTTTTTTACTTTAGTGTACTTCAAGATAACAAAGTTACTGTTCTTGTTAAATTATAATGTTTAGGGCCGGTTTTATAAAAAAAATTAAGCTTCACTTAAAATTTAGTTGTCAAGTAAATTTATTGCAATGAACAAATTCGAATCAGTTTCTCTATTCTTATGACATGTGTATTATTGCTGTCAAAAAAAAAACGCGTTGCATTTTTTCACTTCATTAGATTTACTGTGGAAGTAAGTTTAAATTTTTTTATAAAACCTTCCCTTAATAATATAAATAAGCACGTTTCAAGGTCACTACAATCCGATTTTAACATTTTTACAATGATGTGTGTGCGTGTGTGTGTGTGTGTGTGTATATGTGTGTGTATGTGTGTGTGTGTGTGTGTGTGTGTGTGTGTGTGTGTGTGTGTGTGTGTGTGTGTGGCTGGGTGTTGGAGGGACGATTCCTCAAAAACTATAAGACATAAGACCTGTTTAACTATGAATTCCTCAATCTGACATTCCTGGGAAGAGTTGAAAAGGTTTTGGTAACAATTGAACAACCGGAAGTAGTAGTTTAAAAAAAAATCTTCTATGTATTATTTTTTGAAAATTTTTGATACTACTAACTTTGAAGAACAGAATTCTACATTTGATGCATTTAATTATATCTTGTATAAATTTAGAGATAAAGACGATATAATATATAGAATATCGGGTTATAATAAGTCGAGTAGGCGAAAATACACTAAGGAAACTAGTTGACAAATTCAAATGTTTATAACATAATATGTAACTGACAGACGTCAGTGTCAAAAATCAACAGTTTTATTGACATTCTGATAGCTTTTTCTGGGATTAATTAATTAAATATTTGAATTTATAGGTAAAATGCATATATCCATCAGAAATACCGCCAATCTGGTTAATGAATAGGAACATCCTCATACAATGAAAAATAGATATAATTAGAATTATATGTGTGCAGAAGACATGTTAAATACAATAAAAAACCATATTTGGGTAAAGTTCTGTAATATTTTGTTACAAAACGACGGTGCGATAGCAAAGTGCAATACAATACTTATATAGCCTAATATCGAAATGGCGAGAGGTTTTGTGCTGGCCACAACAGATTTTTTTTTATAAGTACGCGTGTATATAGTGTCTAGTTGCCAATCTGGTGACCCGGGTTCGACCCCGGTCAATGCTGACTTTTATTCGCACAAAAGTGATCCCTGTGGGGCTCTCTTCACACCAGCTATGAGTGCCCGTGAGGTGACGCGTGGTAAGCGCCCATACTGTAAAAATATATCGTCATCATTACCGATACTGGCACCAAGTAAAGCGACGATTCTATTTAGATATTATCCATAAATCAAATCCTACCCGTTGTCTCACATTGTAGTTAGCAAAAGCGAACTTCTTGACATTCTAAGAGTCCCTGCTTAATGTAAATTGCAAATACCGGCCGCTTCTCTCGTCGTAAGCTGAAGATGAGATTATGCTAAGACGATTAATTGAATCCTGTCATCACTTCGCGGCTTCAACAACAACGACAACCATTACAGTATGCGACAGATTATCTACATATAGTTGGAGGAATAAGCAGCCATCAAGTTAGAACACAAAATACAGTACGGGAGTTACAGGACGAGAATATATAACGAAAAACACAAATGACAAGAGTATGTCTGCAGATTAAATAGGGAATTTCGGTGTAATGGAAGAAATAATTTTTCTAAAGTAATGACGTCATATACTACTATGTTTACGTGGGATACTAATTTATAAGGCGCGAGAAGTCATGTGACTTTATTGGATTTTTACCTCTCGCTAAGAGAAGTATTGGATTCATGCTAAAAATAGCTTATCCAGATTTAGTGAATAAATACGACTTAAGGTCCCTACAATCCGATTTTAACATTTTTACGATTTGTGTGTATGTATGTGTGTGCATGCGTGTGTGTGGATGTTGGAGGGACGGCTTCTCAAATTCTATAATACTACAAATCAATTTAACTACGTATTCCAATCTGACAATGGGAAGAGCTGAAAAGGTTTTGGATAACTACATCAAACAAAAATGTATAGGGAATTATTACATAATCAGATTTATTTGGTTTTGAGACTCCATGATAATATACATTCAAATATTATCATCGGGTTCAATACAGAGAATATTCGAATCCGAGAACCGATATGGATACTGAAATTCCATATCTAACATCCGATACTCATACTTACATTCGAATCCGAATTCAAAATCCGAAACTCAAATCCGGATCCAAAATCCGATACTGAGATTTGGATCCGAGATCCGGATAGTTCAACATTGAATTATCCGAATATTTTTGGATCCGAAACCGAAACTATCCGGATCCGGATCCCACCACTAGTTTTGCTAACAATTGGACAACCGGAAGTACTTAGTAGTTTCTTAAAAAAATCTTTTAAACATTACTTTTTGGCAATTTATGTTATTACAAATATTAAAGAATATAAAATTCTCTATCCAATAGAATGATCATTTTTATTAGAGAATGATAAATATATAAAATAATCCATTGTATAATGAATCAAACAGCCCATGCAAACCAGTTGAAAAATTAAAATGTTTGTAATTGACATAAATGTCAGCGTCAAAAATCCAGAAATATTACTGAAAGCTTTCTCTGGGAAGTACATTTAATATTTCTTATTTTATCATTAATTAAATATTTCAAATTATAGATATAGCTGCCGCATGTTAAGTTGACTTGGACAAGCCTAGATATGACAGTAATTATAATATATTCTTGTTATAACGAGGAAAAGACTACGTCAACATCTAAAATTGGTTTAAAAAGAAAGGGGATTCATTTATAAGCCAAAGTATGTACAGAATCAGTGTCAACTAAACACGCGCTTGCTATACATATATTTCATCATAACCTTTCAGAAATACCGCCATCTCGTCAATGAATTGGAAGAATCTCGAACATTTAGAAGAGTAGGAGGAAACTTTTTCATAGAATGAATTTAAAAATAAGAAATAGGGTCCGGTATTTTCATTTCCGGTTAAACAACCTGTTAATTTAACTGTCAGTTAAAAGAAAAACACAGCCTAAATTGTAAAAATTACACATGTGTCAATTTTTCGATGCTACATTGTTCTTATAACCGACAGTTAATTTAACCGGCAATTTAACCAGAGATGAATATATCGGGCCTATATGTAATTAGATTTTTTTGTGTCTACCAGAAATGTTAAATACAATACTTATATAGCCATGAAAATGGTGAGAGGTATTGTGCTAGCCACAACAGATAAAGCAATAATAAATTGGTTTATGGGCCCATTATTTTATTTTAGATTACTATAGTAACTGTAACAGTGTCCCTCACCGTAGTAACAAATTAGAACAAGAGTCAGTTATATTAACACTAGATCTTAAAACTGTATATTAAGGACTATCAAAGTTTCAAAATAGTTACTAGTTTCTAAAATAATCGAGTTTTTATTAGCATTTCCTCATCTCTATATCTACGTCACACATTTATTCTATTCCAAATTCTTACTACTTTCAAACCTTCTGTTATCGCCTTTTTGAAATACGGAATCCATTTGCAAGTATATAAATGCAGAAAATAACAACAGTAAAACAAAAGAAATAAACCAAATAATACTAGTTTAAATTTATGATGCCATGACAGATCACAAGCGTTGGTATGAAAGTAAAAGATATGTTGAATGACATAGGCTACCAGTGGTAATCAAATCTTGGACTATAATATATACATAGTATTTTTATTAATTATGACATTAAATTACTTATTATCCACCCATATTTCCAATTATTGACCACAAGGGTTATTTTAACATATTTATACATTTTATAAGTGCTGAAAAAAATAAATATATGTGACTTCAATTATTAGCGAAATCCACTGTTTGAGAACAAAATCATCTCTATATCCACGTCACAGAATATTAAAAAAATTGTTACGGCTTAACGAATTATAATAAAGACTTTTTAAAATTAAATATCACTTCAGTTTAGATGAAGTTTTTTAAAAACATAAAAAAAATATAGTGGAGGACCCTACTGTAGTAATAGTTTCCCTATATAACAGCAGGCATTTACGAACTGTTACCGGTATATACCGGTAAATAGCTGTTCATCAGGTTACAGCTACCGGGATAGATACTTTAAAAACGCAAGTGGTAAACAGCGTAGATTTATAACTTATGAAAAACAGTTGAAAGATGAAACAGATTTGAAATTTGACGTAGTTAAACGTTATCTCGTCTCGTCTTCTGTATTATCATAATTAACTTCTAAAACCTACTTCCGATTCAAACTTCGCTTGCCATCTCTACCTTTTTGAGGTTAGATTCTTCATTTACCGCATTTACCGGCTGAATTACTCGATCCACAAATCATTGATCCGGTAGATGGATCTGGTAGATATGGTACAATATTGGAACACGGTAACTATTAACCACTTGTGTTTTCGAACGCAATCGGTAGGTGCGGTATCTACCGGTAGAATTTTCGTAAATGCCTAGCATTTTCATATTCACAGTAACTTCGCCTGCTGAGAGTCAACTACAGTCATTCTCTTGTATCTTGAAACATACCACTCTATAGCCCTTATAGGAATTCATTTAATTAAACAATACAGTCGAAATATAATTAATAGATAAGAATAATTAAATTTCCGGTTGATTTTGAGGTATGCATGTGTATTTATTTGAGAATTAGAGTAATTCAATATTGTTAGGAAAATTAGGTAGATAAATCTTCGGGTAAATCTAAATTGTTTCACTTAACTATGAACAAAGGTTACGTAATATCGAATTCTATACAAACTAGTACCTGGTGTAGGTAATTCAATGTTATTACTGCAATTAAATACCTACATACGTAAATTGAAATTGTTTTGTTCGAATAACAAAGGGATCTAATATTAAATAATTAAATTTTACATACCAGTGAAGTACAATAGAATTAATTAAAAGTAATCATGATTTCATTGTTGCAATCAATATTAATTATTCCTATTATTATATTTGTATCAGTATTAGGAATGACGAATTTCGATAATTTTGGTACCAGAGTACCCGAAACAAATATTCGGATAGTACCCTTTACCCGTTAATTACCCGATACCCATTAATTACTCGTTATCCTTTAAGTACATATACATAATTCGTTAATTTCTTAATTACCAGGTACCCTTATATTAGCAGTTTAATTTTTAATAAAATTCATAATTATTGTTTACATATATTTATTAAATAATAATATGTTGTGGCCAGCACAAGACCTTCCGTCAGTTCGATGTATTTTGTACAAATCCCATGCCAAAAGGTCGTTGGAACAAATTCTATATAATATCATGTAAAATCGAACACGAACACATACTTTTTTTTTACAAATTCCATACTAAAAGTTCATTTGAAAAGGTTCTTTAAATGCAATAAAATTATAACATAAACTACACTAAGTAATGTCCTTCCATCTTCTCTTTCATAATCAAACCATATAGAGAAGAGTATTTTCTTTAATATATATAATAACAAAATGTCAAAAAGTAATATTTAACTGCGTTTTTTTAAGAAAAACTTAAAAACTTCAAAAAAGGGTACTTCCGGTGGATCGATTATAACCAAAATCTAATCAACTCTTCATATGGATGTACAGAAGAGGAATACGAAAGAATTATAATTTTTGGAATTGTAGTATTGGAGTTATCGTCGGAGAAAAATTTGTCACACACGGACATACATACACACACACGGACACACACACACACACACGGACACACACACACACACACGGACACACACACACACACACGGACACACACACACACACACGGACACACACACACACACACACACACACACACACACACACACACACATACAGACATCATCTCAAAAATAGTAAATTCGTATTGTAGGGACCCTAAAACGTGCTTATTCATTAAAAACTCACCACCGAAGTTTTTGACCAAAGACAATACCTTCCTTACCTAAAGGTGACGGAAGGTAAAAAGTAATACAAATAAATAATATACTGTATCTCTATAAAAAAACTTAACATAAATTATATTAATTACCTATGGTATGGTAATAAAAAGCTCTTCTTTTAGATACAATCTTTCCAGCAGCTGAAAACTGTTCGGGTAATTAACGGGCAGCGGGTATATTTCGAGTAATAGGGTAAGAAATTTTATACCCGGGTACATTATTATCGGGTAGGTTCCGAGTACCCCGGTACCCATCGTCATTCCTAATCAGTATCAATGATTTTATTGTTATAATCAAATATTTTTACCTTCCGTCACCTAGGTAAGGAAGGTATTGTCTTTGGTCAAAAAATTCGGTGGTGAGTTTTGAATGAATAAGCACATTTTAGGGTTCCTAGAATACGATATTACCAGTTTTACGATGATGTCTGTATGTGAGCGTGTGTCTGTGTGACAAAAATTTCTCCGATAACTCCAACACTACAATTCTAAAAATTATAATTCTTTCACATTTCTCTTCTTTACATTCATATGAAGAGCTAATTAGATTTTGGTTATAATTGATCAACCAGAAATTCCCTTATTTGAAGTTCTTAACAATATTCCTTGAAAAACCGTAATTAAATATCATTTTTTGACATGCAGAAAAATATAGTGTATAATAATATGACAGGCGATGATTTTTATAAAACATTCATTAAAGAAAGTAATCTACTTAATAAAGTGACTGAATATGAAAAGTGCGAAAAATCTAATTAATTAAATGTTAAATGTTTACGTTAATGTTTATCATTTAACTCGTACATAACCCTAGAAAATTAATTCTAGAATATTTCTAAACTTTTCGGCCAACATGTGACGCTCACTGAGTAAAATTTTAAAATGTAACTTGTAGTTTATACTTATATAGTTAAAATTCTTTCAATAATATGTAAATCAGTGCAGAGCATAAACAAATAACAATAACAAAATTGAATGTTTCTGAATTTATCAATTTGTCAAGTGATTACACCAGTTAAAACTGTTTGTAAATAAAACAAAATTTATCAGAAATAATATCACAAGACCTCCTGATTTTATCGATAAATATTTATTTTGCATGATTTTTTTTTGCTTTGCAACAAACACGAAAGCAAACTGCATGGTAAATCCCGACTCCGAAGGAGGAGGGGTTTTACCTAATGTCAGTTCGCTTGAGTGATTTTGCTTAAAAGCAAAAAATGAGTGCTTAAAAATAAAAGTTTATCTGAGAAAATCTGAGAGATCGTGTGGTATTTGCTGAGATAAATTTCAAAGAACGCAAAATGATACTTGCTGACAGTTATAAACAATAACAACTGTTTATTTACTTGGTAGCGGAAAATTATCGGGGTAACGGGGTTTTATCAGATAATACTGTTCCCATTGGTTGAATTTTCAAGTGTTTTACATCATGATTTGTTAAAAACTAGTCGTTGGAATTTATCTGTATAACTTTCCTTTTTACAAAATTATGTACATTTTAGTATTCCCTGATGAAGTTACAAAATGTGTAACGAAATATTGGAAATTTAAATAAAAATAACTACTTTATGGAATAACAACAATATAATTCCTTACAATCACCGCCGAGAAATCCGTTAATACATTTTATTTGTTTATTATTTTGTTCGATAGTTTATTTTTGTTTTCGTAAATAATTAAGAAATTCGGACAATGGGGGATTACGGCTCAATCGAATTAAAGGAAAATAGTAAAAAAATACGAATGTATATGCTGAGTAACGAATATTAATAAAAAAATGATTTGGTATAATTGAGATATTTCGGAAATAATGGGTTTTTTGTTATAACGCTTCGACACTAATATGAAAATATTTTGATTGGCGACCGAGAAACCGCCTATACATGCATTACAAATAGCGTGTTAGGAGGTGGGATTACTACCAATGGAAGTTAAGAAATTCAAATTCGAAAGGAGGGGCTAACATTCCTGTACTACAGTTTCCAAACAGTTTTTATTTTAACATAAATTTCTTGCATTAAACTTAATAATTTAAATACACCTGTAATTATAAAGTATGTATACTTATACAGTGTTATAATATTCATTTATTTTTTTGTAAATATAATTTAAAATAGCATATACTTCAAGAACATTTAGTTCCATGATGAAAACAGTTTGATATAAAAACACATAAATGTGACGTCACGTCAGTCTTTTCAAAATTCGGGAGACCATAACCGGATTTTCATCAATAGTCTTAGTTTTCCTAATATTTTCAGATGAAATTATGAAAAAAAATGGTGTAATCCCCCAATCCTGACAAGGGCCCAAAAACCAGGACATGTGCAGACAAATCTGGACTTTTTTAACGCTATTATTGTGCAATGCCATTCTTACGAGTACCTAAAAGTAAATAAATTTATAATTAATATTTATATATTTATATTTTTTTGCAGAGAGAAGGAGTTTTTGTGGAAACCGCTGCGTACAGACACAACCGTCCTTCCGACACCGAATGGTTAGAACGCAACCTCAGCTGGTCCGGTCTTTTAGTCCAACCGGATCCTAGGGACTATTTTAACTTAAGGAAACATGGAAGAGGACGAAGTCAAAGTTTACATGCGTGCATTAGCCCTACAAACTATCCCAAAGAGGTAAGTGACAAATAAAACTATGCCGAAACTAGTAGAGGCCGAAAATATATTTTTCAATTATTGACTGATTTCCAGCAGTTTTCATTTACCTATCATATTTCTAGTCAAGAAGTCTGTGTCCGATGTTGCACTTTTACCACTCTAATATCTAAATCCTAAATTTATATACCTTAAATCTAGTGATTATTTAGGATTTTAGGAATTAGATTTTAGGGTTTTGCAGGAGCTCACTATGCCTTTAAGTTGACGTGCACTAATTAAACAAGTCATGTTGGTTGCTATAATTGCTATAATTTGTACAAAACGTCAAATTTACTGTCAAATAATAGCTTCTTATCTTCTATTTTATGAAATATAATATTAACATTTACTCTCAAGCATGAAATTAAATCGAATTGTATAATTCATATTTGTTGTTCTAAAGTGTTGCCATACAAATCAATGGATATCACTACTGTGCCATTCGGTTCGGAGTTGTATTTATGTGAAGCAGACCTAAATCCTAAATACTAAATGCCAAAATGCGACATCGGATACAGCCTAAGAACATCCAAAACTATTTAGGTTGAGAAATACGGATTTTAAAATTTTCTCCGATAGAAAAACGAAGCGCGTTCGGTTGTTGTCGTTATCGGATTTACGGAAAATTGAAGTTGTATGTAGAGATAAAACCGATATACCAATAAAGTATCATTTTCTTTCTTTCGCTACTAGTATTTTTTATCGATAGTATTTTGAATGCGGTATCGGTGGAACAAAAATCTTATAAAGAAATAACGATTTATATATTTTGAAATAAATAGGGGAAGGCAGAAATTGTCAATTCTGTTGCGGCAACAGAAGTACAAAAAATAATTCTTATTACATTTCTGACAGACTTTGTATAAAGCCAGTAATTGTCAGGTATGATTACCAATTAAAAGGAAATTCAAATTTCTATATTTTCGATATTTCTATTCGAAAGTTACTAATATCAGCAAAATTTTACCGATATTTCTCTCCGAATTGCTATAAATCCGTCGTATAGCAGTAAATAACCAGAAATTTTTGATGATTACCTTACAGCCTTTTGATTTTATGAAATTTAAATAAAAAACGCTGGTTTTCCTGACTATATTTGCCGTCAAATAAATATGGACTGGACAATAAGTCCTGTCTTCTTTTCCCTTGGATCATAAGCGTACACAAAAGAGTTATGCCCGTTTGCACCACAAGACTTCTCAAATTTTAAGTCTGACCTAAATTTCTTTGCACCACGTACAAATTGGGAATTTAAAATCTTAAGCCAGGCTTAAATTTAAGCCCCCGGCATTTGGCGACTTAACCTAGACTTAGCCTGTAAATCGTCGCAACCTGTGTTTAGTTTTTGTATCTCATATTACTAACATGGTAAATTTTAACGTTTATGACACTGACGACAATTTACAAGAGAGCTGCACAATCTGCACATTTAACAAAAATAACTTTTTTAAAGAATTTCGGTTATCAGGCGTAACCACGCATGATTTATTAAAAATTATCGAACAAGACATCGACTTCGTAAATGATAAGTTAATTGTGATAATTGTTTTATTTTGAAATAATATTTTTTCCATACATGATAATTCGTCTCCTGTAAATCAATTGTTATTTTTTTGCGAACTCTCGCTACATATTGGAAATCACTTGCTCAGTATTGCAGGTTTTTTTGTAGTGATTTTTTCTGTTATTGTTAATCAAATTGTTGTAAGTACCTACATACATAATTCTTAAATAATTTACTCTACTGATTTGTTCAGAAGAATTAATAATGTATTTAATGTAAGTTTCAGTAGGTACTGGTATAAAAATACAATCCCCAAGTGTGTCATTTGAACTCCTATTTCGTTTTTCAAACATCGGTAAAGTAATAAATTCCAAATATTATTTCCAGTTATGTTATATTTATAAATTTTACTTGCCCAAAACCAATGCTTTAATTATAAGATTATAAGTGAATAGTCACTGACATTTATAATATAATTCTTTCTTATTAATTCATGTTTATATTATTTAATAATTAATTTTTATATTTTACGCATGTGTCAAAATAAGTGGGAAATTAGTAATTAGAGAAATTCCTTAGAATATCTCGGCTTACCTAATCTCAGTTCAAATATTCGTTGTGCAAACGACTTATATTTTAAGTCTGACTTAACGTTAAGTTAACTTAGCAAAGTCGAGGCTTAAATTTTGTTGGTGCAAACGGGCATTAGAAGCACAAAGTTACTGTAATAATTATTATTTGATGGCGTCTATTGAATATCACGATATGAGCATTTCTTTCACTTCCCAAGGAACACAGAGTTTTTATTAAGACATTATAACTAATAATGTTGTTACTGCAACTTACATTTAACGGAATTATAACACTTTTAAGTTATTTTGCCTTGTACAACTTTTTTCTAGTCTGCTAAACTACAATACAAAGTTATGATGTGTGGTACTTATTATTTGGTCACATAATAGTTATTAAAACGTTTTATATTTAAGTTTCATTGGCGTCGATTGTTTTACTTTTATTAACGTCTTTCGCACTAAATTAAAGGAAGTGTTAGAAACGTAATTGACAGTTATTTATAAATAGATTTTTTAAAGTTTTATAATACAGTTTAAAAATAATTGTTTAGTATCGACGCATTAAAGTTTACATATATTACATATATCAGTTAGTTTATCGTTTTATAAAAGTTTTATAAATTTATTTAAAACTTTTAAATAACTGCAAAAATAACAGTTTTATTTTAAACAGAAGAAAGTGGGAGTATGGTTTCTAAGTAACTTAATGCATCAACTAAAAAACTGATGTAAAGTAGTTCTTAGGAAGTTATTAAAACTAAAATATCGAATCATAATATGTACGGCCATATTTATGCATTTAAACAGAAACTGGTTTAGAAGCCATTTTGTAAAATTTAGTATAAATTAATTTTATTGTGTTTTTAATTTAATATTCTGCAAGTAATTATTCTCCTATATGGTTTATTATAATATACTTTATTCATTATAATATGGAATGATTTAAAAAAATACAAAAATCAATTTGTCATAAAAATTTAATAAATTTTCTTTTATTTATTTTAGGATATTTTAATGTCCCTTGATTTTTTTCCAAGTATAATATAATATTTCACAGTAAAAATAAATTTGTTTATAAAATGAGTTCAACAGATATGTAAAAAATATGATCTTTATAAAGATGATCTTAGATATAAAAAGTAGCAGAAGACATTACAAGTCTTGGTACATATAATTATACAACATAGTCATGCTTAGACTACTTATACGACTCATGATATGATAAAATATGAATTTACGGTAGAAAATAGTTTGCTGAGAAATCTGTATTGTAGTTTGAATAGTAACCCTTATTATAGTTTTATTAGTGAATATATCTCTTATCAATTAGCTTTAATGAAACCAACATATTATAGTCCATGCAAAATACATATGCAACTATTGCATGTAAGTGTTACTTAAGTGATAATAGAAAGTTATATAGTAGTTAAAAAAACGTTGTAAATTAGTTGAATAGATTCCCCACCCGCCTGACATTAATGTCGTATAAACGTTAGAATCAGTAAATTATCGTTGCATAAAAGGTATAATACAAGTTAAAAAGTTTTAAGAAAAGTTTTTTTAAAGTTAATAGAACTAATAACAAACTAATTTGTGCTCCTTGGGTTACCCTTGGGGTCAAGATTGGTGTCCCGCACTATAATACCAATGACAGTTAAGAGTACTAAATCTAATGCGGCGACAGTGCTGCCTCTATTTCTAACCTTTCTTTTCAATATAAACAACACGACATTGGCGTAAGGCTCATGCAAAATCCTTCTTTCATCTAACAGGTAACCTACCACCAGGACGAAAGAGACGGCGTCAAAATTAACTCCGTCCACGCTAACAGCTTAATTGACGATGATTGGTTCAACACCCGGGTTAAATGTTTCCCCCTATTTTCTCTTCTATTAGCAATAAACTGCACCAATGTAGACTTCCTCTCTCTGGACACAGATGGCACTGAGCTAGCTGTCTTGGAAACCGTTCCATTTGGCAGAGTTAATATTGGAATTATTAATGTCCATAAAACAGATGATAATGAAATGAATGAAGAAATAAAGAAGTTTTTGTCGCAGAAAGGGTATAAGTTTGTTCAGAGCTTTAAGCACAGTTTGATATATGCTGTGAATCATACTAAAGTCTGATATGGGGAGAAATTGTCAAAATAGGCGCGATTTTTGAAAAAAAATTGTAATACTGGAGACTAAAGTTTTCGGTATTTCAAAAAAGTAATTTCAATATCAGAGAAAATAAATTCAATTTCAGAAAAAGTAAATTCATTTCAGTAAAAGTATAAAGTGGCGATTCGTGCATTTTGGGTTGGATGTAATACGAGATTTGTCCAAAAGTATCCGACCTTCTTTCATATTTTCCCGCTGCTGTTATTCTGCGTCATCGGGCTAGTGGCATCTTTCGAAGTAGTCCCTATTTGATTGAAGAATACGCTTCCAACGGCCTTTCCACTTTTGAAAGCAGTCCTGGAACTCGTTTTTTGGTATTGCCTTTAGAGCGTTTGTCGTATTATTTTCAACAGTTTCTTTCGTCGAGTTTTTAATTTTGGGAACGATTCATCGCCAGTTATAATCTTTTTAAGCAGATTATTATTGACCATTTCCAAATTGTCCTGAGCGATTTCAAGGCGAAGGTTTTTCTGCTCCACCATTAGCAATTTCGGAATGAATTTCGCACACACGCGAACCATTTGCAAATTTTCAGTTAAAATCTTCCAAACACTAATTTTCGGTTTTCCAAGATCACATTCTAGTTCTCGCACAGTCAATCGACGATCTTCATTGATCACAAGTTGCACACGTTCGATCCGGTGTTTTTGTCGTCGAAGCTCGCCTAGAACGTGGGTTACTATCAACATGCGGCCATCTTTTAACCGTTTATACCAGTCTTTTATTTGTGTTTTGCTCATACACTCGTCCCCAAATGCCGTCTTCATCATTTTGATGGTCTCCACACAACTCTTTTGGAGATTTAAGCAAAATTCGTTGTTCCGATCTTTCCGTCATTTTTTACAATAGCAAAATGCGACAAACGTAAAAAACACTTTGTAAACAAACGCATGCTGCACGTAAACTAAGGCGTCCCCGACGAAAACTGCAGCATCTAGGGAGTTCGTGAAGCTTTACAGTTGACACTCGTACCCGGCAGAGGGCGCTAAAATTGTCAGGCGCGAAGATATGAAGGAAGGTCGGATACTTTTGGGACAGACCTCGTATATAATTTAATAAAATTTAAAAAAAGTCTTACAGGTAATTACTTTTGAAGAAAAAATAAATTTAGGGACAAGGTCGACCGATGTCTGATATTTTGTTATTTCTTCTGTTTTCCCTGTGTTCTATTGGATGATGAAAAATCGATGTAAAATATTGATATTTATTTTTATACATAAAGGATCGGCATAAAAAGTATTATCTGCAATAAATAAAAATTATTGTGGCTCAGAAAATTTCCACAGGGACTCAACCCAATGTAAAAAAGGGCTGGATACGCCACTGCTTTAGAGAAAGAAAAGTGTGTGTGCCACATGGCTTGGAGTAGCATTTAGGTATATTTCACGAGTCGCCACTGTTAATCGATGAATATTTTCGTCCTATTTTGACAATTTAAAAAATAAGTATACAAAGTTTTGATATTTCGTATTCGAATCTCTTAATTTAATTTAGATTTTATACGCACAGTATATTATTGCTTAGTGTAGTATTTAATTTAGTTCGTTTTATAAGAGTAAGTTTAAGTGGAAACCAAAAATAAAAATGTTTCTGTAATAATTTATTTATACATGGTGGTTGATTTTTCTTTGTCCAGCTTATATCTTATATATATTAAAGATATGAAAAAAAGTTATACACAAAAGTTGTTTAATACAACTTGATCTATAATTTAGCATAAACAATTTTTTTCCAAGGCCTACCAATTTTTTGGAAAAATATTTAACTTTAATTTTTTAAATGGAACACTCTGTATATTTTGACAGAATAAGATTCTTAATAAATTTCTCTTTACAATGATGTGTAACAAGTAAGGATTTACCTTTAAATTATGTCCTATAAAGCAAATAGAAATATGATAAAAGTAGGCTATGATATTCTACTGTTTATACCTGTAACTTCTGTTACACATGAACATTGGCTACGTAGGGGTTTTCCTTTGAATAAAATTATGTCTAATAAAGCAAGTAATAGAATTACTAGCATTGATGATTTACAAAATTAATAATACTTTAATTTAAATATCAAGTAGCAATCTGTGACATATGTTACTGCTATAAACAATAGAATATCACAGCCTACTTTTGTCGTATTTCTATTTGCTTTATTAGACATAATTTAAAGGTAAACCTTTACTTGTTACACATCATTGTAAAGAGAAATTTATTTAGAATTTTATTCCGTAAAAATATATAGGTTGTTCCATTTAAAAAAACAAAGTTAAATATTTTTCTGGAAAATTGGTAGGCCTTGGAAAAAAATTGTTTATGCTAAATTATAGACCAGGTTGTATCAAATAACTTTTCTATATAACTTTTTCTTGTATCTTTAATATTTCAGAAGATATAAGCTGGACAATGAAAAATCAATCATAGTATAGTGTGTTCAGATTTTTATTGTCGTAATCAAAGCAATAATAAAGCGCGCATTACAAGATGAAGTTTTTCTTTTCAAGTGCCTTGAAAAAAGTCTTTATAAGTGATTTACACAATCAAGTTTTGCGTGAATTAAAATATTCAAGTATCAAAAATTAAGTTTTTCCTACATTAAATTGTCATCGAATTTTCATGACTTGAATTTTTTGTATATAGCCATCAAGATTTCAATTACTTCTCTATCCCATTTTGCCATTTTTCAATTTAATATCAATAACTTACAACACCACACTTGTACATATCAAAAATATACACACAAATGACATTTGACAGTTACTTGACAGTCAAAACTTGTAGGGACTTTTAAGAAATAGTAGCTCATGTTCCAGTTTTTCGTTCAAAGTTTTTCGTTAAAATTCTACTCATCTGTCTTTCTTACACTCATATCATTATACGAGAGAGAAAACTTTTCAAGTGACTTGAAAAGTTTTCTCTGTCGTACAATGACATGAGTGCAAGAGAGACAAGTGAATATACTTTTCACGAAAAACTTTTAAAGAAAAACTGGAACATGCGCTACTTTTTCTTAAAAGTCCCTATAAGTTTCACTGTCAAGTAGCTGTCAAGTGTCATTTATGTTTATATTTTTGATTTATTCAAGTAGTGTTATAAGTGACCGATATTAAAATGAAAAATGGTAAAATGGGGTAGAGAAGAAATAGAGTCATGCCACATTTTCTGTTTTATTTTTTTCCTGGAAGTCTACCGGTCACAGTATACGTAAATAATATTTTCACGCCATTTGTGTGCATTGTTTTGTAGATATAATTATTTAAAATAGGGGTCAATTTCAAATCTCAATGAGGTCACGTGAGCGCATACGTCATGTATCTGAACGATTCCAGTTCACCCTGGCGGACAAAATGTAAATTAAGATTGTTTATAAATAGTTTTTTTGGGTTTTTTAATAAATTGTTTCCACAAGTTGGAACTGCACAGTTCTTCTTCACCATGTTTTATCATTATTATCATTATAAATATACAATTATTGCACTTTTATGTATTAAATTATATATCAAGCACACAAACCTGAAATTAAAAATAATATTTCTCTAATGAAATAATGAAATCTTTATGAAACAAAAAAGATTGAATAGAGCGCACTTTTCCTCTCACAGCTTTATAAATATTTGGTTAGTTTATTCTGATCTTACTTTTAACTTCGCGTTTGAAGTTGTGACATTGTGACCTTCATGTACGTGTGACTAGTGTCGTTGTGTGAGTAGCCGATACATGACGTCACAGAAAATCGTAGCGCGAATATCTTTTAAGTAAATTTTGAATGAAAAGTATTTAAATTTTGGGATGTTTTATGTTGCAATATGGATAATAAGTCTCATAGATTCTATTTTTATAAAAATATTAGCAACATTTTTTTTGTCATGACCCCGTTGAAATCTTGATGACTATATACGAAAAATTCAAGTGATGAAAATTCAATGACAATATAATGTAAGTATAACTTAAATTTTGACACTTGAATATTTTAATTCACGCAAAACTTGATTCTTATAAAGACACTTTTTAAGTTACTCGAAAAGAAAAACTTCATCGTGTAATGCACGCTTTAAAGAACCCTAGCAATATTTTTTTAAAAATATTTTCACCGTAGATAATGATGTCATTTTTGATTAAATTATTTTTAATATGCTATTTTCTAAAGACGAGATTTAATATATGATCGCATTACAGAAACATTTTGAAGATATTACATATTAAGTTTAAATGACATTTATAAGACACTTGTTAAAACTCGTCAATTATGAGCTTGCCTTTGTATATAATCGCTGAAGACGCAGCTATTTTTCAAATTTCGAAGCAATAAACGACAATAAGTATTTATACAAGCTTTCAAACGATATTCGAATGAATGATTAGTGATTTGTTAAGACTGAATGTAACAAAAAATCTCAAACACCAAATTGCATTTAAAAAAATCATTCCCCAACACAAATTACAGTAGAACATTCCAGAATTTTGACAGCACAAGCACCCTTGCTATAGAAGACACAGACATTCTTCAAATTAACACAAAAGAATTATGTATTTTCAAAAATTCATTATTCGCTTAAAATATTTTGAGGTTAAGACGACCCTATAGCAGTCCTCAAAATGATGTAAAACATGAGATTCGCGTGAAACGCTACAGCCTGCACTATTGAAGTATTTATTACAAACTATATACCGAGAGTTTTTTTTATCAGTGAACATGGGCGTATGCCATTACCATAGTTACATTTAAAATGATTGACAGCAATGTATTATCGCGTTTTTTTTTAAAAATGGACATAGGACGTGACATTTAGTATACTGTCAATGTCATCAAATTGTCATATTTCAAAATGTATACAGTTGAAGAAAAAGTTCAAATTGTATGGTATAATTCTATACTCTGACATAAGCCTAAGGCAAGAAATAATTAATATAAATTATATTTTATCCCTATTTTTTAATTGATCAATATTTATTTTGTCACCATTGTAAATATAATTTTTTAAATGGCCCCAAAGAAAAAAAATCGTTTGGTGCAAGATCTGGTGGCATTGCAGGCCACTCCACTTCTCCACCACGTCCTATCCAGCGTTGGGGGAATACCTGGTGCAGATATAAGTGAAAATTTTGACGACTCCAATACCTGAAATTTTGTGAATTTACTTCCCGATTAATATAAAATGTCGCTTCATCCGTAAATAAAATTCGATCCAGTAATATTTCCCCACTATTAACTTTGTTCATCATATCTTCGCAAAAGATATTTCTTCGTTCTATATCGTTGTGTAATAACTCTTGGTGATTTTGATATTTAAAACTCTTAAAATGTTCTTGTCTTAAAACCTTGTATACTAGTATTCTTAATTTCAGAAAAAAAATTGTTGACAGGGTGTTGTCACTTTCAATTAATTGCATAATTTCTTGTTTCTTACTATTCACTACAGTACTTGGTCTGATTTTCATCTTGTGCTGTTGTTATATTTATTGTATTTATAGTACATACAAAGTTACACAAATATATAATTATTTGACAAGATGACATGCACACAAGTATTGTTTTTTCTAGTACTTCCTTAGTGACAGTGTCCCACCTTTTTCCGACACAGTGTTCCCAACATTAGGACATGACACCTCTCCACCGTCAGATAAAGTCATGACGTAGTCTTGCAGATGAGCTGGTAGCTTGCGAAGTCTACGTGGTCTACCTGGGGTTGCCTCTGGAGATGTTCTTACTTGTGGACTCTTGGTTGTTGTTGTTGTTGTTGTGTCATCACAACTTGCAGGAATATCAGGAGGAAGGTTGGCGGTACCAGAATCTTCTTGATTTTGTTGTGACTCTGGTATTACCCTTTTTCTTAATTGGTCGACGTGATGTTTATGTCGTTTCCCATTTTCGTCTTCAACTTCGTATGAGATGGGACCTGTCTGTTCAACAACTTGAGCTGGAGTCCAAGTATTCTTTTGAAGCGGAACCTTTACCCAAACATCGTCGTCTGGATTAAATTGACGTGGTTCTCTTCGTGTTGTTATGGTTTCTTCCTGCCTCGCCTTCATTTCTTCATAGAAATTTGGGTGAAGTAGGTCCAAACATGTTTTCAATTTTCTATTTAATAGAATTTCAGCGGGGCTGCATCCGGTCACTGTGGAAGGTGTGGTGTGCTGACTTAACAGAAATCTTGCAAGCTTCACATCGTCTTCACCTTCACCTAGTCTTGGGAGGGTACGCTTCATCTCTTGAACCATGCGCTCAGCTTGACCGTTTGAGGCTGGATGATACGGGGCGCTTGTTGCTTGTCTGATGCCATTTTTACGAAGGAAACTACGAAATTCGTCTGAAACAAATGCAGTACCATTATCGCTTACCACAACGTCTGGGAGCCCGTGTGTAGCGAACAATCTTCGTAAAGTCTTAATGGCTGCTGCTGCAGATGTGGATGGAACACGTTCCACATCTAACCATTTTGAGTAGGAGTCCACTACAAGGAAGTAAATATTGCCCTTGAACGGACCAGCGAAGTCGATGTGTAGACGACTCCATGGCCTGGTAGACCATTCCCATGGATGTACTGGAGCATGCGCTGGCATTCTGCAGATAGTTTGGCAGGCGTTGCAGACCTTTACGGTCTTCTCGATGTCTTGATCGATGCGTGGCCACCAAACGTAGCTACGGGCGAGGGCTTTCATCCTCACCATTCCGACGTGAGTGGAATGTAATATTTGTAGGACTTGTTCTTTGCATCTTTCTGGTATGACTACCCTTCTCCCCCACAGGAGACATCCTCTGTAAGTGGACAGTTCATACTTGCGTTGGACGTATGGTGCAAATATTTCTTCTAAATCTCGAGGCCATCCGATGCGGACATAATCTAGGACTCTTCCTAACACAGGATCCCTCGCTGTCAATTTAGCCAGTACGTCAGCCTTCAATGGAACTTCGGGAAGGTTTTCCATCATTAGAACATCTTGTACGGCCTGATGTTGCTCCTTTGACTCTGTCATTCGGTCCGGAAATCTGCTTAAAGCATCCGCATTCCCTATTTCTTTCCCTGAAGCATGCTTTAAGTGATAATTATAATTACTTAGGAACAGTGACCAACGTGCCATACGCGGAGACACGAGTTCGGGTGTTGGTTTGTCTTCTTTCAATATCCCAAGCAGTGGCTTGTGATCTGTAACAATCTCGAATTCCCGACCGTAAACGAAGTAATGAAATTTTCGCACAGCAGCGACGATTGCTAGTGCTTCACGATCGATCTGTGCGTAGTTTCGTTCAGTTTTGTTTAACGTATGCGAGTAATATGCAATCGGAGCTTCTTGACCCGATGGTGACACGTGACACAGTACTGCACCAATTCCCCATGGAGATGCATCGCAAACTAACCGTAACGGTTTCTTCGCGTCGTAGTGAACCATTAACGAGTCGGACGATAATAACGCTTTAAGACCAATAAACGCTTTATTATGTACGCTATTCCATGACCACTCTGCACTTTCATCTAAAAGTCTGTATAACGGTTCAGCTATTTCTGCTTTACCTTTTAAAAAATCATGATAAAAGTTCAGCAACCCGAGAAATGATTGAAGCTCGCGTTTACATCTTGGTTTCGGCGCATTTGTGATTGATTCTACTTTATTTGCACTAGGTCGTAAGCCATGTTTATCAATGTGATAGCCTAAAAACTCTATACTGTCCGCAATGAAAATACACTTTTCTTTCTTTAATTTCAGTCCATCCGCGGCGAACCGTTGTAACACCAAACGTAAACGTTCGTTTAGTTCAGTTTCTGATCGCGCACACACTAGAATGTCATCGAAATACGGATACACACCTGGGATTCCTCGTAAACGATTGCTTATCATTCTTTGGAAGATTTGTGGTGCTGTACTCACACCAAATTGCAAGCGATGAACACTGTATGTTCCGGTAGCTGTAATGATTGTCTGGGCTTTGGCTGACTCTTCATCCACTTGAAGCTGTAAATACGCTTGAGCCATATCTAATTTTGCAAATACTGTAGCACCATTAAGATTCCTGACTATTTCAGTGACTGTCGGCATAGGATATGGATCCTTCCTTAAGGCTTTATTGATGGTGCATTTATAGTCTGCACACAATCTGATTGTATTATCAGACTTGACAACGGGTACCACGGGTGTGGCCCACTGAGGGTTCTCAATTGGCTTGAGTACTCCTAGCTTTCGAAGTCGATCGATTTCGTCTTCCACCCGCGAACGAATTGCGAAAGCAACATTCCTTGCTTTCAGAGCTATTGGTGTAACCGTAGGATCAACTTCCAATTTGACTGTTTGACCTTTGTAGCTGCCTAGTTTTGTATCAAATACTTCCGCAAATTCCTTTACTAAATTTGTCGCGTCCACAGAAGTTATCTTATTCAGCTCGAGTTTGATGCCCAATGGTTCAAACCAGTTCCTTCCTAATAAACTTGCACAATTTCCTTTGGTTATTACAAGCGGTAGTAAGGCTTCCTTATTATTTAACTTGACCTTAACAGTACATATACCTTCGACCTCAATTTTGTTCTGTTGGTAGTCCCTGAACTGGACTGGACAATGTGACAATGACGGAGATTTATTAGGGTCAACCCATATCTTCCGGAAAGTACTGTTTGACATCACCGAATAACTAGCTCCACTGTCTACTTCGAAATCATTTTCAGATCCCCCAAGGTTAACTGTAACTGTAAAAGGAGAGGGACTGGCTGCTTTCCGTATCGTGAAGATGTTTCCCTCTTCAACGTTGTCTGTTGTTTGATGTTCAATTACTGACTTGACTACAGCCATATTCTGATCGCGTTTTGCTTTATTTTTTGAGAAACACATTTTCTGTAAGTGTCCTTTCTTCTTACAGTAGTGACATTCACTCTCTTTGTACCGACAAGCCTTCGGATCGTGCTGCTCACCACATCTAAAACAACCTTTTTTCCCCTTCGCCTTAAACGAAGTTTGAAACTTTTGCTTCTTAACCTGATTTACTGCAGCCTGATTTTGCAAATTTGTTTTGATCGCCGTGGTTCGAAGTTCGCTCACTTGTTGAGCTGTTGTTTCAGCAGCTAGAATGATTTCGTACGCCTTTTTGAAAGTTAATGTAGATTCTGCTAACATTTTCCTTTGAGCCGCTTCGTCTCGTATTCCACACACTAAACGATCTCTCAGCATTTCTTCTAGGTTGTTTCCAAAATTGCACCCTTCTGCAATTTTCCTCAACTCTGTGAGATATGGAGCTATTCCTTCTCCCTCTTTTTGTTCTCTTTTATGAAACATGAATCTCTGAACTATTTCTGAAGGTTTTGGGGTGAAGTGATTTGTCAGAAGTGTCAATATTCTATCAAAAGTAGTATCCTGTAACCCGTTCGGAGAACACAACGAACGTGCGATTTCAAATGTTGCACTTCCGCACACACTTAAAAACGTAGCTCGTTTTTTAGCATCGTCTGTAATGCCATTCGCTTCTAAGTAGAACTTTAGCCTTTGACTGTACACTTCCCAGTCTGTTGTTTGGGCTGGATTGAATTCTCCAATTATTCCAATGGACGCCATAGTATTAACTTCTGAGATTTTTTTCCTTTCTTACGTTTTCCTGGGTTATCAACTCACTACTTATCACTTTAGTTAATTCTTTTATCACTCGTCGCCACAAAAATGTTATATTTATTGTATTTATAGTACATACAAAGTTACACAAATATATAATTATTTGACAAGATGACATGCACACAAGTATTGTTTTTTCTAGTACTTCCTTAGTGACAGTGTCCCACCTTTTTCCGACACAGTGTTCCCAACATTAGGACATGACAGCTGTTTATTGACGCATCCTTTAGTTATGTAGTCATTGTAAATTTTTCTTATAGTTGTTGGACTGGGTCGCTTATTAAAAGTTAATGCACATAAGTCAGAAACTTGTTGTAGACTCGTTATAATTACTCCAATTTACAATTTGAACTTTTCTTTAACTGTATACATTTTGAATGTCACGTCCTATGTCCAGTTTAAAAAAAAAACGCGATAATACATTGCTGTCAATCATTTTAAATGTAACTATGGTAATGACATACGCCCATGTTCACTGATAAAAAAAACTCTCGGTATAAAAACAAACCTCTATAGCTTCTCATTATAATAATAAAAACTAAATATTAGTTTGTAATAATATTGTTATTAGCCATTTAATGTTTTGGAGAAGGGATCTGTGACGTCAGTAGGGTAGAATGGTAGAAGAAGACAGTTAGACTGAGATAGATATGTTGTGATATGTTATGGAATGGCGAACGTGACAGCTGCTGTCACTTTCGCCTACCACTATATATCTATCTCAGTCTAACTGTCTTCTTCTATCATTCTACCCTACTGACGTCACAGATCCCTTCTCCAAAGTTTTAATAATTATTTTCTCGTAAACTACGAATAATTAATCAATTTAAAAAAATACGGGTATTTTATTTTTTGGTCTAGTATCATATATGTAAAAATCAAAATTTAGTCTCGTCTATAGGATCATGTTAAGTAGGATATTTTTCTATACAGGACTTTTTCAAATAAATAATGGTAATTGCACGGGGATAAGTGGGGACTGCAAGGAGGATATTCATAGCTCAAAAATTATTCTTTTGTGTTAGTTTAAGCTGCTACAAATTTTCAGCGAACATTCCTGAAAATTTTCAGACAGACATATACCTTGAACAATATTTTGTGATTAAAATAGTACTTAAGTACAATATTTTGCATATTACGTTAACAATTTTGTAAAGATTATGAATAAGATACAAGATTGTAACTTGCCTGTAATTATAACATTGTAGATTTGTATAATAATTTTTAATAAATTCATTTTACCACATTTTTCAAGAATGTTTTTAAGGTTTTATAGGGTAGAAGATTCATCATGCCCAAAACAACGTATAAGTTGAACAGTACAGTAAGTATTCAATTTTTTCAGTATTTTATTTAGCGCTTGTTTTAGCCAAAAATGAGTTTACGTCAATGTTGACTATACAGGTGTCTCTTAAATAGGGGGACATGGCTTAACCACAGATTCCTGAGGCTAAAATAAGACGATTTAACCAAACTTGCTTCTACCGGAAAGTGTACCGTTTAGCCAGAAATCTGCTTCAAAGTTCTTCGAAAAAAAATTTATTTTGCTTATAATAATCGGACGCTTTATTCGATTTGGATGAAATTTGGTATGACAGTTTATATGGTTATAGGTCAACTTATAAGGTGATACTTGTTATTATTAGTGAACCACTAGTGTATGAAACTTAGGACTCCCAACATTGATTAGATCGTAACTTTTTAATGGCAATGCCGAAAACGTGAAATTATTTTTCTTCAGAAAGATACATTCAATAGTAAACTTTTGTCTCTCTGTGTAATTTGTGATATCTGTTAGGTTCACACAGAAAAAAATAAAATTTTAGTGTCTGCACTGCTAAATTTTTAAAATAAATATTATCTAGCAGTCTATCCAAATGTCAAACAAGTAATTTTTAATAACAGTAACAATTGTTTTACGGGTTGTCAAAAATTTTCTTCGCAATATTCTAAAATTAGTAACATCCGTGTGTTCGGTCTAATAGTATTTTACTACCATTATTATAAATAAAACGATTACATATGTACTCCTAAACAAGTTGTAAAGATTGACAACTCGTTACTGTCATTAAAAATTACTTGTTTGACATTTGGATAGACTGCTAGATTAAATTTATTTTAAAAATTTAGCAGTGCAGACACTCAGATTTTATTTTTTTTCTGTGTGAACCGTAACAGATATCACAAATTACACAGAGAGACAAAAGTTTACTATTGAATGTATCTTTCTGAAGAAAAATAATTTCACGTATTCGGCATTGCCATTAAAAAGTTACGTTCTAATTAATGATGGGACACCTAAGTTTCATACACTAGTGGTTCACTAATAATAACAACTATCACCTTAAAAGATGACTTATAACCATGTAAACTGTCATACCAAATTTCATCCAAATCGAAAAAGCGTCCGAATATTATAAGCAAAATTAATTTTTATTCGAAGAACTTTGAAGCAGAATTCTGGCTAAATGGTACACTTTCCGGTAGAAGCAAGTTTGGTTAAATCGTCTTATTTTAGCCTCAGGAATCTGTGGTTAAGCCATGTCCCCCTATTTAAGAGACATCTCTATATGAAATGGAAAGTGATGAAAAACTGTTTCCGGGCAAAATCAGAATTGGCAAACTTCAAATTCGTGTTCAGAGACCCAAAAAACATAAAGGTACCAAATATCAAGACTACTGAGAAACTTTCCCCTATTTGTCCTTTTTGAGTATTACAGTATTAGCTTACTCTTGTCGTGGGATTTTGTTTAATTTTCTCATGAACCAAAGATCGTAGAAGAAAAATTTTCAAGTAAAATCTACTCAGAATTTTCTGTTCTATACATAACACCCATTACCACCCCAATTGCCGTCAAATGGGCATGAAGAAATAAAAATGTTATCTAATACATATAGCCGTCAATTATAATTTATCGTTGCTCATTATTTTATTTTTAATTTTATTATTTTTGAGGGGGAACATTATTTGTTACCTAATACCAGACAATTACTCTGACTAATTCAGCCATTTGTAATGCTGTAGTTGAAATGTGTAGACGTGTGTATAGTGTGCTCGTGTGCTGAGGTCTTGAGGACCAATTGCTGGTGCATGGAAACGACTTCTAATGGGCCTGCAGGACCTGAAAACCTACCTGGGAACTTCATGTGTCACAGTGAGTTTATTTTTTTTGTATTTTTTAGTGTTTTGAAATTAGACCCACATCTGGGTATAGTATTAATTATTAATTACACTTCAGGGCTATACTAAACATTGATATACATACATATATTTCTTAATTTTAATTATTTTATTTATACATTTTATGAGTTTTCCGGAAATCGCCATGTAATCTACTACTTCTCTGCCGCATAATCTGCAGGGAAGTAAAATGCAACGTTGCCATTTCTATTTTCATAAACACATTTTACGGTTTAATATGAAATACAATTATAAAATTTTTAAAAAATACGTCCAGTATAGTTTTTTAATTTTTTTTGTATAATTTAACTATTAATAACATGTATTTCGTATGAATTATATTTTATTGAATAGTTTACATTACATACATATTAGAATTTTGAAGTTGTAGACTGTATTATATAAATATCATATAAATATTTATTAGAAAATTAATATATATTACGCCGTTTTACCATATTTTGAATTTTAGGTATATATTTCACAGTTTTTCTTTTACATTTTTAATGTATTTTAAAAGTTCGTTATTGCGTAACTTCTAACTCATTGGAATTATTTTTGTTCAAAAAAAAAAAAATATATTTTTTATAACAAATAATACATCCAAATGAAGAGCGGATTAGATTTTGAGGCTAAAGTTAAGTTTAACAAGGATTGTAGAAATTTATATTGATGGTTATATATAGTTGCTAAACCATTAAAAACATTAAATACCACAAAAATTTGGGTACGGAAAGCAATATTTATAGCGATTTTGGCATTTTTTCTGAAAAAAATTAGGTTAGATCAAGCACATATATTTCTATGTACGTACTTACGCTTCCATACGAATAATAGTGTTTCAATTAATGTATATTTGCAGAATTATGTCTTTTTTAACTTATTTTCCTTCGGTTTATTAGGTATTGTTTTTGTCAGGATTTTTTTAAAAATGAGTGCGTTAGGTATTGTTTTTGTTAGGATTTTTTAAAACATGAGTGTGCGTTAGGTATTGTTTTTGTCAGGATTTTTTTAAAAATTTCTTAGAAAATGAGTGTGCGTTAGGTATTGTTTTCGTCAGAATTTTTTTAATTACCGACTTTCAATTTGAACGATGCTCGTGTTGCATTTTTCCCTTAAATATCTATTAATAATTACTTTTCTACCCCACTTTTGTGTTTTCATGTGGTATTTTACTGAAAAGTGTACTGTGTCTTAATAACAAGCATATTCAGTGTTCATTTCATTACAAAAAACACAACTTTATTATAGGTAAATTTAGACTATTTTTACAAAAATTTATATAAATACCTGTTTCCGCACTCTCATTCTGTCTTTTCTTATTATATTTTAGTTAAAAAAAGACATTACAACAAAAAAAATGCAATTTCTACAATCCTTGTTAAACTTAACTCCAGCCGATTTTGATTATAATTAGACAACCGGAAGTTCCTTTATTAGAAGTTCTTAAGTGTTTTTCTTGAATAAACGCAGTTAAATATCATTTTATGACATTTTATATGATTATTAATATGAAAGAATATCTTATTGTCTATACAGTTTGATTATATATTTTCCTTAATATTCAATAGATATAAAGTTAAATAAATTATAAAGATATTAACTTTTATAAATTAGCCAACTTTGCTATAATATGATTTTCGATTTTATTATATCAAATATTTAAAATAATAGTTATTTATGTATTAAGAGCGTAAGGAGGCTTTTATGGCCTGCGGCGGACTTTTGAACCCGAGGCGTAAGCCGAGGGATAAAAACACGCCAAAGGCCGTAAAAGCAGGTTACGCTCGTGGTACATACAAAAGTTTATGCACGGACGAAAATTTTCAAATTATGAGTGTTAGAAAAGAATTTGTCCTCGTAAATCCAGTATCTAGTGTTGCTATGAAAGCGGAGAACAACAGTTTATTGTTTGTTTATTAGTTATGTCATTTGAGTTTTATTTTATCTATCTCCGTGCTTTCTATATAAATATCAAAAAAATTATTTTCATTTTTCATTAAAGAATATAAAAAAATTCGATTTGTAATAAAAGCTTTTCATGTTGCCTGTTTAAATTGTTTATATTGTAGGTTATAATTTGGTTTGACGTTTCATTATAGCCCAGCGTTTATGTCAAAGAAATTCGTGTATAATTGTCAAATTATGATACGTCCGTGCATAAAACATATTTATTTCCACGTATACGAGTATATTTTCATTTTATATGTCATCATCATTACCGATATCTGCGATAAAGCAGATTGGCACACCCAGAAATGGGTAATATGCCGTGATGATATATATATATTTTTTTTTTTGTATATATTTTCGTTCATTGTTATAACAGTTTGTTCAGAAAAAACCTAATTCGGAGTAGGTTATGAACACAGAAACGTATGTCTGATCATTTTTCAATTCAAAAGTCAAGTCAAAATTGATCGTGAAATGTAATTTTAATGAGAAAAGATAATAAAAAGGATACAAAATATTGCCATTCACCGTTTTCTAATTTTTTTCTATTTTTAGGATTCGAGAAGAAAAGCTTAAATATTTTTAGATAACATTTTTGACAATATCTCACGTCAAATTGACATTTAATTATTTACTTTGAAATTGACATATGTTTTTCTGTTCATAGCCTACTTCGAGTTGTTTTTTTGAACATACTGTATTTTTGTATAGAATTGAAATTAATTGTTACAGGACGTTAGCCTCATCGAGAAATTCCTTGCCCAGCTACTTGAAGATCTGGTGAATTCAATTGTTCAAGATGGAGATGGTTCCATTGTTGCAGAACATTCCTAGTCCGCTACAAGGCTTTTGGCGTGTCCTGCGGAAGAATTTCTGGAAGAATATGCACTCTTGTATTCTCTCATATGTATATACGATTATTATATTTGAATAATCTTTAACTTTAGTTGTATTATGTATAATAAAATAAGAAATGAATCGTTTTCATATATATTTGTATTTGTTCATTGGTAGGTAGAAAAAATGTATTTTAAGTAATAGTTGCTCGAAAAGTTAAACGCATTTCATAATCATTCATCGGCAGTGAACCTAGGTAATCTAATCAATATACATAGCAATTTTAATAAGTACTCTTATGCCCATATTCATAAACACTCGTAAAGTTTGACAAATAGAATCACACTTCATAAATTAAATTTCGATTTTTCTTTCAGTGTCGACTGTTTTTATTGGATAAAAATTATAACGAACTGTTTAAAATTTTACGAGTGTTTATGAATACGGGCATTAGTATAGTTTATCCAAACGAAAACTTATAAAATCCATGTGCATCAAATAATATGCTGAAAATATACCGTATTGTTTAACGTGAAACATTGGGATTGTCATATCCATGGTTACGACTTGATATTTGATTGACAGCAATGTATTTGCCCGTTCAATTTAAAATGAAACATAGGGAACGAATCTGACAGAAGTATTATATTTAAATATTGTAAGAAATTTAGCTGAGTCAGAAAATCACTAGAAAGCACTAAACATATTTCGGGCACACGGTGCACACAGTATTTTTTCTTCATCTAAATTTAATTTTTAGAAAACAAGTATAATTATTTAAACATAATTAACATCTAATGACATCTTGTCAATATGACATAACCGTTGAATTTTCCTATAAATTATGATTTGACATTTGATTGACAGCAATGTATTTGTCTGTCTCATTTAAAATGACACAAGGGGATGGGGAATGAATTTGACAGAATTATTATATTTAACTATTGTAAGATATTTAGCTGAGTTAGAAAACCACTCGGGCATAACATGCACACTATACTTTTTCTACAACTAATTTTAATTTAGAATGCAGGTACAATTATTTAAACAAAATTATTCTCTATTGACGTCTTATCAAATGTCAAATTCGTTCCCTATGTTTCATTTTAAATGGAACGGGCAAATATATTGCTGTCAATCAAATGTCAAGTCGTAACCATGGATATGACAAACCCAATGTTTCACGTTAAAAAATACGGTATACCTATTAACAAACATACATAAATATTCACAGGTTTAATATGCATAACATATTTTAAAAGTTCCTCTTATAGAAAAAATAATCTTTTTTTTACCTTCCATCACTTTTAGCTAAGGAAGGTATTGTCTTTGGACAAAAAATATGGTAGTGAGTTTTTAATGAATAAGCACGTTTTAGGGTCCCTAAAATACGATTTTATTAATTTTACTATGATGTCTTTATGTGTGTATGACAAAAATTTCTCCGACGATAACTCCAACACTACAATTCAAAAAATTATGATTTTCACAACATTTCTCTTCTCTCTTCTTTACGTCCATATGAAGAGCTGATTAGGTTTTGGTTATAATCTAATAACCAGAAGTACCTACCTTTATTTGAAGTTCTTAACAGTTTTTATTGAAAAAACGCAGTTAAATATGATTTTTAGACATTTTGTTATTATAAATATGAAAGAACATTTATTATCTATAAGGTTTGATTAAACATTTTCCTTCATATTCAATAGATACAGAATAATTTTAAAGAGATTAACTTTCATAAGTCACCCAGTTATGCTATAACCATAAAAACTGGTGTTATAATTTTATTCGATATATAGAATCTTTTCCAAGGAACTTTCAATAAGGAATTTGTGCAAAATACATAGAATTGACGGAAAGTAATGCTATGGCCATATCAAATATTTTATTTACATAAAAATTCTTGTGTGAAACTGAAAACCATAATTTTTGCACTTTAGATAATGGGGGATTACACCATCTTTTTTTATAATTTCATCTGAAAATATTAGGAAAACTAAGACTATTGATGAAAATCCGGTGAAAAAATTCCTATTAATAAGCGAGTTATGGTCTCCCGAATTTTGAAAAGATTGACGTCACATTTATGTGTTTTTATATCAAACTGTTTTCATCATGGACCTAAATGTTCTTGAAATATATGCTATTTTAAGTTATATTTACATAAAAATAAATGAATATTATAACACTGTATAAGTCTACATACTTTATAATTACAGGTGTATTTAAATTATTAAGTTTAATGCAAGAAATTTATGCTAAAATAAAAACTGTTTGAAAACTGCTGTATAGGAATGTTAGCCCCTCCTTTCGAATTTGAATTTCTTAACTTCCATTGGTAGTAATCCCCGCCTCCTAACATGCTATTTGTAATGCATGTATAGGTGGTCTCTCGGTCGCCAATCAAAATATTTTCATATTAGTGTCGAAGCGCTATAACAAAAAACCCTTTATTTCCGAAATATCTCCATTATACCATTTCATTTTTTTTATTAATATTCGTTTTTCAGCATATACATTCGTATTTTTTGCTATTTTCCTTTAGTTCGATTGAGCCGTAATCCCCCATTTACTATGTTTCACTTTTGAGAGTCAATATTTAATTTATTTACCTACATAACATAACTAGCACAACACTTTAGAAAATTTTCAATAAATATTTTTTAATGCAAGTATGTATATATGTTACTGTAAATGCCCGAACATCGATAAATCCTAGAATTCACAAATTTCATGTGGTATTCGGCCCTACTTTTTGAAGCATGACTTTTGTCCGTTAGGTTAGGTTATTGTTATTATATTTAGTTAAATATAACAACAATAACCTAACCTGACTAACAAAAATCATTGCTTGGAAAATTCGAGTCGAGTTCGTAGATTTAAATCCGAAATTATTTTAATTATACAATTGTTCGTATATTTACCGCATAACATTGGAAAATACTAGGTTTTAGACGTCAAACCTAGGATTTACTAATTTTCTTGCTTTTATAGTAACATACATAAACACAGATTCAACATAGATGCAAATAATGCACATAAATATTATGCACTTTTGGAGTTAGAACAATTATTTGAACACTTAAATCATTTTGCGTTGTACATATTTCTTTTACAAAACATTTCAATCATTTTTGTAAACATCAAATATTTTCGAAATAATAATCATACCTACCTTTACCAATATTTGGGATATGATAGTTTCATTCATAAACGGATAATAGAAGACGATGTTAATATTTATTCCTACTTTATACATAAATAATACAAAAAGATAAAACCATTATACTTAAACATAGAAAATTAATTTTTTTTAATACTTAGGCTGTGTCCGATGTTGCACTTTTATCACCCTAATATCTAAATCCTAAATTTATATGCCCTAAATCTAGTGATTATTTAGGATTAGATTTTAGGGTTTTGCAGGAGCACACTATGTCTTGAAGTTGACGCGCACTAATTAAACAAATCATATTCGTTCCTACAATTTGTACAAAACATCAAATTTACTGTCAAAAAATAGCTTCTTAGCTTCTATTTTAGGAAATATAAATATTAACATTTACTCTCAAGCATTAAATTAAATCAAATTGTATAATTCATTTTTGTTGTTCTAAAGAGTTGCCATAAAAACCAATGAATATCACTAGTGTGTCATTCGGAGTTGTATGTGAAGAAGACCTAAATCTTAAATAGTAAATGCCAAAATGCGACATCGAACACAGCCTTAAAAGAAAAGTCATTTACATTTATACTTAATGTTATAAACTTAAACATTTTAATGAACTTTATATATTATAACATTTCTTGTACACACAAATAATTCTAATTATATCTATTCTTTCATTCGTAAGGAATCTTGTCTTAGTCTTCTAAAATGTTCAAGATGGGTTGAATTCATTGCCGGGATTGGCGGTATTTCTAAAAGATACATACCTACCTACAATTTTAAATATTTAATTAATAATTCAATAAGAAATATTAAATGTTCTTCTCAGAAAAAGCATTCAGTAATGTCAGTAAAACTGTTGATTTTTGACACTGACATTTATCTGTCAATAACAAACATTTGAATTTGTTATATTTTATTGATTTCTAAATCGATAGAAAATATAATAAAAAAATCTGATGTGGCCAACACAAAACCTCCCGCTATTTAATTTTTACATACATACATACGTACATAAAATCACGCGATTCCCACTTAGGGGGTTAGCAAATACCCGGAAACAATAGTAACAATAAGAAAAGGGATAAGAGTAAGAGCTCAGCTGACTCACTTCACTCTTTAACAACATTCTTCTTTCGCCTTGTCCACAATCATCATAGCATTCATACATAAAAACATATTAAAGTGACCGATTTTCGGTAGCGAATAACCCCATCCGGACCACAATAATAGTTACGCAACAATCTTCCTTCACCACACTTTCCTATACATTTTTATTAATTTAAATACATACTTACGTATTTACTAACGCTGCAAACTGTTCCATTGCATAAAACTATTGATTTATTTACTATTTTCTTTTTAAAATGTCACTATTATTAATTTGAAGTGATTAGTTTTTGACAGTGACATTTACAGTTACATTCATTTGAAATATGAACTGTGTAACAAAAGAATTATTGTGTTTATCTTAGGCTTCGCGACTAATAAGAAAAATTATTTTTAAATTTATCTGTAAAATATATAGAAAAAGTATTAATGTATTCCGGTAGAAAATTCAATAAACTTTAATTTTCATAAGACATAAAATGCGAAAAAATGACATTATTTAATGGTATTTTTTGAAGAAAAACCATTATGAGCTTCAGGTAAAGTACCATTTCCGGTTATCCGATTTACACCAAAATCTAATGGCTTCTTTTTATATTAGAATGGGATGGAAATACAAGGTTTCAGAATTTTCTGAAACCTGATAGTATTTGAGTTGGAGCGAAGACAAAATCCCTACACATACACACATACAGACATCATCGTGAACATGTTAAAATTGGATTCTAGGGACCTTAAAACGTGGTCATTTACTAAAATCTCGATATGTAATTTTTAGCACGATCCCTATACCTCCCTTACCAAGGGTAGCGGGAGGTAAAAATTAAGTGTATTAGATGGAGAATTTCATGTTCTTCAATATTTGTAATATCAAAAATTTTCAAAAAATAATATTTAGATGATTTTTTTTAAGAAGGTACTACTTCCGGTTGACTAATTGGTATCAAAACCTTTTCAGCTCTTCCCATTAATGTTACATTGAGGAATACGTAGCTAAACAGGTCTTAAGTATTATAGTTTTTAAGAACGTACTCGCACACACACAGACAGGCAGACATGAAAAAAATGTAATCGGATTTTAGGGCCTTAAATCGTGTTTATTCACTAAAATCTGGATACACGATTTTTAGCATGAATACAATACCTCTCTTAAAAAGCATACATCAAAAAGAAATGCATTCATTATATTGGACTTAGCTTGCATTACACATTGAAGTTTTTCTTTTCAAGTGACTTAAAAAAGTGTCTTTATAAGTGAGTTTACAAGTACCTATATTTACCTACATGATAAAGTTTTGCATGAATTAAAATATTCAAGTGTCAAAAGTTAAGTTAAACCTACATTAAAATGTCATTGAATTTTCATCACTTCAATTATCCATGCAGAGCCATCAAGATTTCAATTACTTCTTTATCTCATTTTGCCATTTATCAGTTTCAAATTAATCACTATAAAACACCACACTTGTACATATCAAAAATATAAACACAAATGACATTTAACAGTTACCTGACAGTTAAAACTTATAAGGAATTTTAAGAAAAATCGGTTACAAGACCTCTCGCCATTTCCATTTTAGACTATCAGGCCTATTCTACGAAAAAAATGTATAACGATATCGTTACTGAACGACTGTCGCTAAGCATTTGGTTAAACGACTTTAATAACGACAAATACCAAAAACCTATTCTACTAATCATATCGTTATAAATTATCGTTATCAGGATTATAACGATAATATCTAACTTCATGTATATTTTGACAGAATAAATTTTTATTTGTTTCTCAATTTAAATTTGACATATCGATTCATTGTTTGTTTATTTAATGGAATTTGACAATGGATATAAAGAAAAGGGCTTCGAGGACAACTCAAAGACAGTATGAAATATATGTTGAAGAACTGGAAAATAACATTTCATTAAGAATTAATAAATTGTCCACTGAAGAATTGGAAGAAATATGGAGAAGACTTACAAGTCATTTAAATTCTGTGAGACCGGGTAAAAGGATCTGATGTATCACGCAGTGTACGATTATATAATCCGACATCCCTATATAAATATATAATTTTTAAATACATAGATAGTGCATCTATATTCTATATTATATTATATATCGATATATTAAATAATATTATCTAAGGGTAGAAAAAAGAAAAAGTTTTTTCGTTGCAGAATGTATTTGAAAATTATTTATTTATTATTTTATTTACATTCTACAACGAAAAAACCTTGGATTTTTCTTTATTCTACCCTGATCAACATGCAGAACAACCTGGAGTCCTTCGTCCACTAAATATTATCTAAATCTAAATTTTTAAATATATTTCTGAAATATAAATAAAATGTCTAATACTAAAAAGTATAATATATTATTACATACAGATGTGAATAAATACTCATCTTTGCAGAATCTCTTTCTCAGCTACAATTAACAAAATATCTTCTTCAGCCATTTTTACTTTTGTTCTCAAAATATGTCTAACTTTACGACTTCAACGATGCATGTGAACTTGTCGTTATTAAACGATATGAAACAACGATACGTAACGATTCGTAACGATAAATAAATTAACAGAATAGGGTTTTGGAAAAAATCGTTATCATAACGACTTATCGCCTAGTAACGAGTCATAACGATACATATTTTTTTAGTAGAATAGGCCTGTATATAAGTATTGTATTACACTTCGCTTTCGAACCGTCGTTTTATAACAAAAAAATTCGGAACTTTACCCAAATATTGTATTTTATTGTATTTAACATGTCTTCTGCACATATACAATTCTAATTATATCTATTTTTCATTGTATGAGGAAGTTCCTATATGTGAGAGATACTTCCAATTCATTAACTAGATTGGCCGTATTTCTGATGGATATATGCATTTTAAATATTTAATTAATAAAACAATAAGACAGATTAAATGTACTTCCCAGAAAAAGCTATCAGAATTTTCAAAAAATTATATTTAGAAGAATTTTTCTAAGAAACTACTACTTCCGGTTGTTCAATTGTTACTAAAACCTTTTTAGCTCTTCCCAGGAATGTCAGATTGAGGAATCCATAGTTAAACAGTTCTTAAGTCTTATAGTTTTTGAGGAATCGTCCCTCCAATATACATATATATATATATATATATATATATATATATATATATATATATATATATATACATACATACAGACATTTTAAAAATGTTATAATCGGATTCTAGGGACCTTAAATCGTGCTTATTCAATAAAATCTGGATATGCGAATTTTAGCATAAATCCAATACCTCTCTTAGCAGTGGCGTAGCCAGGATTTTTAAATGGGGGTGGATATTGAATATACGTGGGGAGAGAGAGTTCGTTGTGTAGAAGTAAATACTACTCACACATATTATAGGTACTCTGTTTTCGTTAGTTACAATTTTGCGTCCACTGAAATATATACTAACTGGAACTCGCATACTCTACCTATCAGCGTACGCTGCACTGAAGCCTCATTGAACAATAATGGCTGGTCCTGTTCGCGCACGTTCATGCCGAACCGAACCTAGCCGAATAACTCGTATCATAGCTGATCGCTTTGTTTTCATATTATGCTTCATTTATTTAAACATGCGCCACACGAAATAATTTCCGTCTACTCACGAACTGTCTCGATGTTTGCCAACTACTCCAGCAGCAGGCTTCCGTCTACTCACGAACTGTCTCGATGTTTGCCGACTACTCCAGCAGCAGGCTTTCAATATGCTTCACAGTCACGGTTCGTACGCGCATTCCAGTTAGTATATATTTCAGTGTTTGCGTCAAACATACGATTTTATGAAATAGATCATTTATTTACTAAAATAAGATAGGTATCAAACTTATACGTTTTATGAAATAGATCATTTATTTATTAAAATAAAATATGTGTTAATATTTATTACCAATGGGGAGGGTTTAAACCCGAAAACACCCCCTTGGCTACGCCACTGTCCCTTAGCGAGAAGTAAAAAGTAGCGCATGTTCTAGTTTTTCTTTAATTTTTACCTTCCGTCACCTTTAGGTAAGGAAGGTATTGTCTTTGGTCAAAAAATTCGGTGGTGAGTTTTTAATGACTAAGCACGTTTTATGGTCCCTACAATACAAATTTACTATTTTTAAGATGATGTATGTATGTGTGTGTGTGTGTGTGTGTGTGTGTGTGCATGTGTCCGTGTGTGTGTGTGTGTATGTGTGTCCGTGTGTGACAAATTTTTCTCCGACGATAACTCCAATACTACAATTCTAAAAATTATAATTCTTTCGTATTCCTCTTCTGTACATCCATATGAAGAGTTGATTAGATTTTGGTTATAATCGATCCACCGGAAGTACCCTTTTTTGAAGTTTTTAACAGTTTTTCTTAAAAAAACGCAGTTAAATATTACTTTTTGACATTTTGTTATTATGTATATTAAAGAAAATACTCTTCTCAATACGGTTTAATTATACATTTTCCTTCATATTAAATAGATGTAAATTTAAAGCATTATAAAGAAATTAATTTTCAAAAATTAGTCTGCTTTGCAATTTATTATGGAAACAGCTGAGATAATTATTCAAAAAAAATTAATTGACAGATGTCAGTTGCAAGTGCAAAACCAAATATGAAAAGTATAGGATCTAAAATTGGTATGTCATATTGTTACTCGCAAGTGACATGCAGAGTAAGGCCAAAGAGAAGATGGAAGGACATTACTTAGTGTAGTTTATGTTATAATTTTATTGGATTTAAAGAACCTTTTCAAATGAACTTTTAGTATGGAATTTGTAAAAAACAGTATGTGTTCGTGTTCGATTTTACATGATATTATATAGAATCTGTTCCAAGGAAATTTTGGTATAGGATATGTACAAAATACATCGAATTGACGGAAGGTTTTGTGCTGGCCACAACAGATTTTTTTTTTTTTGTTAAAAGTATTCATTTGTCTATCTTGCACTCACATCATTGTGCGATAGACTTTTCTCGACACTTGAGAAGAAAAACTTCATCGTGTAATACACGTAGTAGGGATATGTAGCCCTTCGACAAAATATAAAATATTTATGTTTTTCTATCGTTATGAAATTCATTAAATTATTGTAATCGTTGCAGAACACTGCACAAAGATGCTGAAGAAAAAATGAACGCCCTTTGAAGGACATTTTCCTTTTGAAGACTTCAGACTACAGTCGCTACTTCCTGAATCCTGACGTCGTTATCCTGAAGGATGTCTCAGAGAACAAGATGGCCGCCTTCCAACTTCCAACCATTGGCCCAAAGGTTCCCCTTTATATTTTATTGTTATGTATATAGAATAATAAAGTTTTTTTGTATTGATCTCATAAATAAATATGTTTTCTTTTTAAATGTTACAATTCGTTAAGCATAAATTAATGGACAATACCTCGCCATTTATCATTTATCTTAGGATGTTTATGTTTGTCAAATAACTAAATAAATTCATATTATTTATAAAGTTAATGAAGTTTTCTTCTACTACATTATGATGCATAAGTAAAACATATATTTAAGACGATCCTACAGCAGTCCTCAAAATTATGCAAAATATGAAATTCGCGCTAAACTCTATAGTCCGCACTATTGAACTATTCATTACAAACTATACATATTATGAAAGAAGAAAGAATGCTCTACAAATTTTTGAAAATTTTTTTAATGTCCAAGTTATGGCTACTTGAAAAACAACTATTTTTGATAGCTGACATCATCAGACCTTTGCAAAATTTCAAAATTTCGTCTGCTACATATTGTTCATTAGTTTTATGTTAATAACATACTAAAAATGTATACTCAAATTCCTAGAAATAGAGGCTGAGGAGTTTCGCGCTATAAATTATTAATTTGCGCCCATAGTTCAGTAGTACAGTCTTAGCTACGCGCTACCTTCACTTTGTTACACTTCTCTACCTCAGATATACAGTAGGGAACGTATCAATACTGTGTCTTCTGGACTGTAGTTAAATAATCTGCATATTTTTGAGCGCAGTAATTGCCTCGTCGCTATAAGATCGTTTTAACTGATATAAAATGATAAGTCCAATATTAAAATTTATAATTTAGAAAATATGTAACAAGAAATTTTTCTTCTCACTCAAAACTATGGCAAACACATTGTAATAATACACATAATATGTATTTGTATCAATACTTTATTTGTAATATGTTTCATATGTACATATTTTACAATAATATAATAAAAAGTCTCTGAAACATACACTATTTTTTTTACTATAATCCAAATCATATATATCATAAATCCTAGAGCAAATCTAACTTCAAATTCGTATTGTACACGACGAAAATGATACAATAAAACTTTTCCCGATTTTCTAGCATCAAAAATAACTTCATTAGTGTACAAAACGAACTTTGAAAGTGCTCTAAATAAATGAACTGCATTACATAAATCGCGACAATCAAAATCATGCATATCATTATAAATAACAAATTAATAATCGTAATACCATTCAAAAAATAAATCTCATTAAATATATTACATAATACAAGCGCCCAAATCCCAGCGAGCTACTAGCTAGCCCAGCATCCTAGCGATTCACGAGCGCAGCAACCGAGCGGTCCACCAGCTAGCCCACCAGCAGAACCGCACCACCCGTAGCCCAGCCTGCGGTCTGGGCTACGGATCTGGTGGCCAGCCAGCCAGCAGCCAAAAATCAGCTGAAAACCTGTATATAGCTAGATATAGGCGTGATTACGTAATAATACGGAGAAGACCGTCCGGTTCAGAACCACCTCTCACGCTGAATGGCTGTAAATTCACAAGACAGTCAGTATATAGCTAGAAATCTTGATAAGAAGGGGTATGACTGACGATTCGGCGTACAAAAGCCTTGCTATAGCCTTTCGATTGATGGATTTTTAAATTTTGGTGGGTGAATGCCTTGGGATTGACTGAATATCTGCCCGAGAGCTCAAAAATGCTCGTTTCTTGAATAGTAGCGTTGCCACATGCTGTAAATCGCTGATTCTACACGATTTTAAATTTTGACGGCCAGAAGCCTTGCTATAGACTTTCGATCGATGATTTTTTAAATTTTGGTGCGTGAATGCCTTGGGATCGACAAAATATCTGTCCGGGAGCCTTGCCACATGCTGTAAATCGCCGATTCTATACGATTTTTAAATTCTGACGGCCAGAAGCCTTGCTGTAGCCTTTCGAGCGATGAATTTCTAAATTTTGCTGGGTAAATGCCTTGCGATCGGCTCAAAATCTGAAAAATAGCTAAAAAATGCTCGTAGCGGCAGTAAAGTGCTACTTTTCGGCCGTTGCGGCCTTAAAACGTCGTTTTTACGCGATTTTTTGATTTTGGTCGACCAGAAGCCTTGCTGGAGCTCGCCGCTCGGATTTTGCTAGCGAGAAATTTCGTCGTGCGCTGCATGCTTACGTAATCTGCTGTGCGCCATGGATCTGAAATTTGATTCTGGTGCTCTCTCGGTGTTACGTAACGTTCGAGGTGCTGTAATTAAAATGAGGATTGCAATTGGAGCATATAAAAGGGAGTTTGAAATAAGAGATTATGTAACTTTCAATATGGTTTATTTTTGGTTTATATAATACATTGCACTTATGCTAATTACTTATACTATGCATTTGAATATATGCAAAATAGTTTGATCTATTTATGATTGATATGTAGATCTTCCTAGTTTCTTGAGCTGAAAATAATGTAATAAATGAGACAATAATTAATTTTTAACAATGCATTTATTCAGAATATAATGTACATGATATACAATCGGTTATTTGCAACAATATGTATCTATTGATTTTTTGAGTAAAATAAATCAGTTCACAACTTTTGTAATGCAGTATTTAATTAGCAACATGTTGTTAGTAGAAAATACGATTATTCAAAACGATTAAGGGATGAAAAATAGTGTACCGGGTAGATTTTAAAACGCTCTTTCGATTGACGTACACAGAATAGAATTACGTAAAACGTTACACTTTGTGAAATATATACCTCTAAATTTCTTGGCGAAAGGGCAAAAATTATATTAATTATTATAAGAGTTAGAATGACAAAAAAATGATTTTCCGATAATCATATGTGCTGTATTACTTTTGTTGCTAATTATACACTTTTCTGACTTAAATAATAATGTATATTTCATTAAAACATGATTTACAATCACTCGTATTTATAACAATAATAATTATAACAATGCATCGTAACAATATGTACAAAATGAATATTTCTGTTGGTCATTATGACTGTTTAGGGTGCAATAACTAAAAACTAAGGGTTGGACATTATTCTGCTATGTAAATTTGGAATTCTGAGACATTTTTATATAGGTATATCAAAAATTAGGAATATCCATGATGGGCCCATTTTCACAAATTATTAATGTGTGATAAGTGAACATTTCTTTTGATCATTATTTCTGTTTAGGGTAGCGTAACTCAGAAACTACGGGTTGGACATAATTTTACTATATAAATTTGGAATCCTGGGACATTTTTACATAAGTATACTAAATATTAGGTAAATCAATGATTGACCTATTTTCACAAATTAATAATGTGTGAAAAATGAACTTTTCGGTTGATCATTATGCCTGTTTAGGGTGGTATAGCTTAAAAACTAAGGGTTGGATATTATTCTACTATATAAATTTGGAATCCTAAGACATTTTTACATAAGCGTACCAAAAATTAGACAAATCCATAGTGTGTGAAAAATTAAAGTTTCAGTTGATCATTATGCCTGTTTAGGGTGGTATAGCTCAAAAATTAAGGGTGGGCCATTATTCTACTATGTAAATTTGGAATTCTAAGACATTTCTACATTAGTATGCTAAAAATTAGGTAATCCATGATGGACTCATTTTTACAAATTAATAATGTGTGAAAAATGAACATTTCGGTTGATCATTATGCCTGTTTAGGGTGGTATAGCTTAAAAACTAAGGGTTGGACATTATTCTACTATATAAATTTGGAATCCTAAGACATTTTTACATAAGCGTACCAAAAATTAGATAAATCCATAGTGTGTGAAAAATTAAAGTTTCGGTTGATCATTATGCCTGTTTAGGGTGGTATGCTCAAAAACTAAGGGTTGGACATTATTCTACTATATAAATTTGGAATTCTGAGACATTTCTACATTAGTATGCTAAAAATTAGGTAATCCATGATGGACCCATTTTCACAAATTAATAATGTGTGGAAAATGAACATTTCGTTTGATCATTATGCCTGTTTAGGGTGGTATAGCTTAAAAACTAAGGGTTGTACATTATTCTACTATATAAATTTGGAATCCTGAGACATTTTTACATGAGCGTATCAAAAATTAGATAAATCCATATTGTGTGAAAAATTAAAGTTTCGGTTGATCATTATGCCTGTTTAGGGTGGTATAGCTCAAAAACTAAGGGTTGGACATTATTCTACTATGTAAATTTGGAATTCTGAGACATTTCTACATTAGTAAGTAAATCCATGATGGACCCATTTTCACAAATTAATAATGTGTGGAAAATGAACATTTCGGTTGATCATTATGCCTGTTTAGGGTGGTATAGCTTAAAAACTAAGGGTTGAATATTATTCTACTATATAAATTTGGAATCCTGAGAAATTTTTACATAAGCGTACCAAAAATTAGATAAATCCACAGTGTGTGAAAAATTAAAGTTTCGGTTGATCATTATGTCTGTTTAGGGTGGTATAGCTCAAAAAATAAGGGTTGGACATTATTTTCTAAAAAAATTTGGAATCCTAGGCTATTTTATGAATAAGTATATTAAAATTTAGGTAAATCCATGATGGACCCATTTTCACAAATTATTAATGTATGAAAAATAAATATTTCGATTAATCATTATGTTGATTTAGGGTAGCAGAACTCAAAAACTAAGGGTTGGATTTTATTCTATATTAAATTTAGGTAAATTCGTGATTGACCCATCGTATGTATAGGGTAATACGCATTTCATAAGAATAAACATATATGAATTGTACGGTGCATTGTTTATATTATACCATATTATTACTATACATTTCTTATTGTATCTAACATGTGCTTATGAGTAAAGAAATTTTCAATGAGTCTTATACTCATTAAAAATTTATGATTTCTAACTTATTAAGTACTAGGTTTTGTTTTATTTATACATATTTTATTTATAAATATAAAGTAAGGGATACAAGTACATCTTGGCGGATTGTGGGGGATGGCCAGGGAGTAGTTTCTCCCGGAAATTCTTCCTCGGGTCTCGGGAAACCTCGAACTCTTCACGAAGGAGTGCATTGTCTATATGCGGCATCTATGAACATACAAAAAAATTGTTGTATTTATTGTGTTATGAAGTACTACATAAAACATAAAAGAAAAGCGAAGAAATTTAGACAGAAAATTTAAATATTTGTTTCAGTTTTTCATTTATAAAATGTGGGATACTTAATGTTTAAATAACTTTAAAATAGTTTAAAATATAATGAATGGTATATCAAAAATGAGTAATACATTTTATATGAATTAAATTGTATGATACATTTAAAATAAAACATGAACAATTATTTAAATATTATCTATGCCCCATATAGTTTTAAGAAATAATGTTTGCTGTATCCATTAATAGCTACCATACCCAACAAAATGTAATGTAAAAAAAATAAAATAATTACCAAATAATACTCAAGGTACACCACCATATCCTGTAGGTATCTTGTAGACCTTTCCAAGCACCAGGAAGTCGTCCTCGAAGGCACTCTTTACTAGCACACCACACACACGTCTTTGCACTAGGACAGAAACAATAAAACTGAATATATTATTAAATTCATCCCTGTAATAACTAGGCATTAGATAACAATGAGTAATTATATATCCAAAAAAATAAAATAATGAGCAACGATAAATTATAATTGGTTTCTATGTGTTACGTAACTTTCAACTGAGGGATGATTGTAAGGGTGATATCTTGAAAATTGGATTGATATATGAATAATCATGCGTTCATTTAATATGAAACAACCCCATATTATTTGAATGTTATGTAGGCCAGATATTTTACAACGTATCAAATGGTGGGTGTATGAATGAATAAAATTATCTATAAACGTCTTTTAGTATGCGTAAATAAATATAATTTTATTCATGTGTGTGTATGTGTGTGAGTGCGCGCGAGTGTGTGTGTGTAAGTGTACCATGCATGAATTAAAAGAATAAATGTTTAATTATAATATCTACCCCTAAAGCTATGCTATCTGTATTTAAATGAAAGGTATTATTTTCCCTTAATTCGGATACGCTGATTACGGCAAAAATAAAAAAAATCTCTAGGTTTTAGTTTCCAAAATAGAAATTTTTATTGACAATTGACAATATTTTTTGACTTTGACGGTCTATAACTAATGAATGGTAAAATATACATTGACGGGCTTTGCGCCATTCGATTCTATCGACTTTTCAACATATTTTTACCAATTTTGAATAATCGTGTCCAGCTAGTATAATAAGACTAAGCAAAAATAGAAAGGTAACAATAAATATTCAGTGGCCCACTAAATATCTGACCACGCTGTATTTAAATGAAAAGTATAATTTTTCCTTAATTTAGACACGCTAGTTAAGAGAAAAATATTGAAAAAATTCTCTAGGCCTTAGTTTCTAAAATATATTTTTTTATTTTTCATGGAAATTGACAATATTTTTTGACTTTGACGGTCTATAACTAATGAATGGTAAAAGACACATTGATGGGCGTTACGCCAGTCGATTCTATGGACTTTTCAACATATGTGTACAAATTTTCATTAGTCATAGCTAAATGTCTGATGTATACATCGAGTTTAAAATGAAATTTTCAAAAACTAAGTGAAATAGTTGTCTACAGGTATTTAATGTTGAAAGAATTCGTATTGCTGAAAAAAAATTCAGTCATGTTTGTTTCAAGATAGCTAAATGTCTATTGTGTATACCACGATAAAAATAAAATAATTTAAAAACTAAGTGAGATAGTGACTTGCAGTTTTCAAATTTGGATTCAGGTGATTGTTTTAATATGTATACATAGTAACAGAAATTCGAATCGCCGGATACGGAGTTACATTTCAATAGGAAATATTTGAACTTAGCCTTTTGTTTTTCTGTACCTTTTAAATAGTATGTATGCATGTATGTATAGTATGCGAATTTCTTATTTAATATGAACTATAAAATATATGAAAATTAAAATATGTGTGCCATAATGACATGACTTGATTATGTACCAATTTTTCTTGCCATATATTAGTTATACGAATACTTAATGTTTAGGAGGATAAGTTTTATTTGTTTATTTATTTATTTATTTACATAAATCTTATAAATAAGTCTTGAGGGGCACCAATACATGTTGGGGTGTCTTCAATGTGATGCTCTATGCTCTGCAACAATATGATCATCAACTCTGAAATCCGGATAGATATCCTTCTGCTACTCACTCACATCCTTCTACAGCTCGTCCAGGACTATAATTCGTCCCTCTGTTACATGTTTCTGTAACAACAAAAATATAATCGAAATAATATTTGTATTAGTGGTTACAGAAAATAATATGGATGGATTTAAAAACGTTTCAATCGTCTGTAATTATTAAAAATAAAATATCTAGTATGAAAGTGTGAGAAATTCAATATTGAAAAAAATATTTTATTTTTTTTAATTATTGATTGAATTTATTCATAATTATTTAAACATAAAATATTTGTAATGAAATATATAGAACAACCAATATTATATGATATTTACGTATGGTGGTCACACTAAATAATTCTAAATTAATTCAAATTATTTTCCACACATTAACAATTATAATTCAAATATAAAGTATATATAATCCCGAAATAGTATTTAGAAATAATGGCTGATATACCCAATAATGGTTACTAAAAGTAGTTCAAATAAAAACTTACTGTAAATAAATTATTTTCCTAAGTATAAATCCAAGTCTTGAAGATGTCCAAAAGTCCTCTCCAAGCACCAGGAAGTCGTCCTCGAAGGCACAGTACACGAGCACACCACACTTCTGTTCACTAGCACTGTAACAATGAAACTGACAAAATTGATCTGTGTAGCAGTTAGGCATTAGATAATAATAATAAAAAAAATATAGTCAACAATCAAAATAATGAGTAATTAGAAATTATAATTGATCTATGTATTACATAATTTTGTAGTTGCTCGTACGATTTTTACCTCCCGCTACCCTAGGTAAGGGAGGTATAGGGATCGTGCTAAAAATCGCATATAGAGATTTTAGTGAATAAGCACGTTTTGATGTCCCCAGAATCCGATTTCAACATTTTTACAATGATAACCGGAAGTATCATTTATACAAGCTTTTAAAGTTTTTCTTGTAAAAAATCCATTGAATATAATTTAAACTAATTTGAAATAAACATACGAACATTTAAATTTAGTGCACTATTAACTTATTAAATTTAGATTTCTTTTACAAAATTTACACAAATTGAAAATTAATTAAAGTTATTTAAATAATTTTAAAAAAGTTATAGGGAAAATCTAACATTTTTAAAATATATAACGAACTATAAGATGTAATAGAGAACGATTGCAATAAAAAAAAATTCAAAGTTTTTCGTTTGCTATATACACTACACGATTATTCACAAGCACACCATGTTCACTTCTCTAAAGCCTGAAAGGAACTGAAGTCTTTATTTTAAAAACATAATATTAATATTATCACGTAATACCCCCACTGCAATTAAGTGTTTATTTATTATATCTTTTGTACTTTGCCGCTCAAAATAAGCAATGTTTATATTTGTTTTCAGGTTCCGCAAAGGGCCTACTACACCCAGCAATAGGATACGGTAACTACAACACTGGATGAAGATAATAAATGACTTTTTATAAGAATAAATAAATAAAAGAGTAGTTTTTTTACCTTTCCTATGTAATAACAAAAGGGACAGGGAAATATCCTAATATTTAAGGATTTTTCTGAATTTTTCTATGCTACCTTTTAGTATTAAGTTCTCTAGGTACGAAAATAACCATCCGATAGGAGTTCACCCTTTTCCAAAGGGCCAAGGGCTTTTTTCAGCCCTTGGAGGAAATCTAAGAACGGATTTCAATTTTGCAGATCAAAGTATGTTTAACTACATTTGTCCGGCTTTTCTAGCCTTTTTAGTTCAGGAATTAGCGCAGGCCCTTCGCCAGGAACTTTAGGGATAAATATATTGCAAACCAAAGGGTTTTCATTAATTCTGTGCAAGCCAATGAAAAGGGTGGGTTTAAACCTACCCGAAACGCTATTTTCCGGCCCTTCAGCCCTTTAAATAGCCAATTTAAAGCAAAACCACCCTTAAAAAACTTTAAGGGCTCTTATCTCGAAAACGGCTGGGTTTTCAGCGTTTTCCTTAAAACGCTGTTCCTTAGGGGAATTCGAATGAGTAATATAGGGTCAAAGTACATCATACCAAAGTTTCAAGGGCGTAGGGCAAGGTTTTTCTAATAAGGGTTTTTGAAAATTTTCGAACATTTTTTTGTTTTTTTTTTGCTTACACCAAAATTTTATAATTTGTTTTTTAAGCACTATAAACAATAAAATAACCATCCGAAGTGGTCCAGCCTTATTTTAATGATCTGTTACTTAATGAAAGCCCTTAGGGAAATTCTGTGGCCGCCAATGAAAAGGGCGGGTTTAAATCTACCCGATTAACTTTTTTCCGACCCTTTAGCCCTTCAAATAGCCAAATTAAAGCTAAACAACCCCTAAAAAACTTTAAGGGCTCATATCTCGAAAACGGCTGGGTTTTCAGCGTTTTCCTTAAAACGCTGTTCCTTAGGGGAATTCGAATGAGTAATATGGGGTCAAAGTACATCATACCAAAGTTTCAAGGGCGTAGGGCAAGGTTTTTCTAATAAGGGTTTTTAAAAATTTTCGAACATTTTTTGATTTTTTTTTGTTTGCACCTAAATTTTATAATTTGTATTTTAAGCACTATAAACAATAAAATAACCATCCGAAGTGGTCCAGCCTTATTTTAATGATCTGTTACTTAATGAAAGCCCTTAGGGAAATTCTGTGGCCGCCAATGAAAAGGGCGGGTTTAAATCTACCCGATTAACTTTTTTCCGACCCTTTAGCCCTTCAAATACCCAAATTAAAGCTAAACAACCCCTAAAAAACTTTAAGGGCTCATATCTCGAAAACGGCTGGGTTTTCAGCGTTTTCCTTAAAACGCTGTTCCTTAGGGGAATTCGAATGAGTAATATGGGGTCAAAGTACATCATACCAAAGTTTCAAGGGCGTAGGGCAAGGTTTTTCTATTAAGGGTTTTTTAAAAATTTTCGAGCATTTTTTGATTTTTTTTGTTTGCACCATAATTTTATAATTTGTTTTTTAAGCACTATAAGCAATAAAATAATCATCCGAAGCAGACCAGCCTTTTTTTAAAGATCTATTACGTAATAAAAGCCCTTAGGAAAATTCTGTAGCTACCAATGGAAAGGGCGTGTTTAAATCTACCCGATAAGCTATTTTTCAGCTCTTTAGCCCTTCAAATAGCCAAATTAAATCAAAACAACCCCTGAAAAACTTTAAGGGCTCATATCTCGAAAACGGCTGGGTTTTCAGCGTTTTCCTTAAAACGCTGTTCCTTAGGGGAATTCGAATGAGTAATATGGGGTCAAAGTACATCATACCAAAGTTTGAAGGGCGTAGGGCAAGGTTTTTCTATTAAGGGTTTTTTAAAAATTTTCGAGCATTTTTTGATTTTTTTTGTTTGCACCATAATTTTATAATTTGTTTTTTAAGCACTATAAGCAACAAAATAATCATCCGAAGCAGACCAGCCTTTTTTTAAAGATCTATTACGTAATAAAAGCCCTTAGGGAAATTCTGTGGCAACCAATGGAAAGGGCGTGTTTAAATCTACCCAATAAGCTATTTTCCAGCTCTTTAGCCCTTCAAATAGCCAAATTAAATCAAAACAACCCCTGAAAAACTTTAAGGGCTCATATCTCGAAAACGGCTGGGTTTTCAGCGTTTTCCTTAAAACGCTGTTCCTTAGGGGAATTCGAATGAGTAATATAGGGTCAAAGTACATTATACCAAAGTTTCAAGGGCGTAGGGCAAGGTTTTTCTAATAAGGGTTTTTTTAAAATTTACGAACATTTTTCGAATTTTTTTTGTTTACACCATAATTTTATAATGTCTTATATGGTCTATAAGTGGTATTTTTAGTAGTATTAGCGTAGTTTCTGTAAGTTATTTTCTGTAAATATATACATATACATATGTAGTTTAAAATAAATAAATCACTAATATTAAAAAAAATCTATCTAAAAATATTGTACATTTTCATGTAAAAGGAATAAACATACATATATCTTAAAAATTTACACCTTTATTTAAAAAAAAACCTTATTTATTCATTTTCAGATGTCATATACAGTAAGTATATTTGATATCGTACAGACTAGTGTTTCCAAACATACGTACAATACACAAATTATCCATTAAACCAGACCTGATTTTTGACAGTTTTGTATCAGGATCACAGAATAGAAAGGAGCACTTTCCTAATGATTCCCTTCAAAATTTTGGCGCGAAATTCAAAGTGAGTGCTTCTACTATTTCTGTTATCCTAATACACTTGTCAAAACACAGTTCCAACTTTAGTTTTGTGAAACCGTATAAATAATTTACGTATGTACGTATGTTTATATCCATTGGTGTGTATATGTGACACATCCTACACTTTGAAAAAAAAGGTAAGTCGATAGGTGCTGCCCCTTAAGCGGCAGTTTTAGGAACTATACTTTTATATGGATCACAGGATTAAGTTTTTTTTAAATCATCTATTTACCTCTCGCTAAGAGGGGTATTGGATTCATGCTAAAAATCACATTCCAGATAGATAGTGAATAAGCACGATTTAAGGTCCCTATAAAACGATTTTAACATTTTTACGTTTTTTTATGTTGTGTGTGTGTGGATGTGTGTATGTGTGTATGTATGTGTGAATGTTGGAGGGACGATTACTCAAAAACTATAAGACATAAGACCAGTTTAACTATGAATTTTTCAATCTGACATTCATGGGAAGAGCTGAAAATGTTTTGGTAACAATTGGACAACCGGAAGTAGTAGTTTTTTAAAAATAATCTTCTAAATATTATTTTTTGGAAATATTATAGAATATAAAATTCTCTATCTAGCGTATTGAACATTTTTATTATATCTTCTATAGATTTAGAGAGAGAGTTATAAATATATAAAATATGCCATTGTATCCATCAAATAGCCTATGGAAACCAGTTGAAAAATTAAAATGTTTGTAAATGACATATTCTTATTTTATCATTAATTAAATATTTAAAATTATAGATATAGCTGCCGCACGTTAAATTGACACTGTTCTTGAATGCGGAAAACCTAAAATTCGTACTTGGACAAGTCGAGGTATAATAGTAATTATAATATGCTATTTTTATAACAAGGAAAATACTCCGTCAACATCTAAAGTTGGTATAAACAGAAACGAGATTCATTTGTAAGCCAAAGTATGTACAGTAACAGATCAACTAAACACGCGCTTGCTATGCATATATTTTATCATATACCTTTCAGAAATCCAGCCAATTTCGTCAATGAATTGGAAGAATCTCGAACATTTAGAAGAGTAGGAGGAAACTTGTTCATAGAATGAATTGAAAAATAAAGAATAGATGTAATTAAAATATTTTGTGTGTACCAGAAATGTTAAATACAATATTTATAGCCTAATATGAAATTGGCGAGAGGTATTGTGGTCACTACAGATTTTTACCTCTCGCTAAGAGAGGTATTGGATTCATGCTAAAATTCGCATATCCAGATTTTATTGAATAAGCACGATTCAAGGTCCCTAGAATCCGATTATAATATTTTTAAAATTATGTCTGTCTGTGTGTGTGTGTGGATGTGTGTATGTGTGTATGTCTGGATTTTGTAGACACGATTCCTCAAAAACCATATACTTAAGAATTGTTTAACTATTGATACCTCAATCTGACATTCCTGGGAAGAGCTGAAAAGGTTTTGGTAACAATTGAACAACCGGAAGTAGTAGTTTCTGAGAAAAATTCTTCTAAATATAATTTTTTGGAAATTTTTGTTATTAAATATTGAAGAACATAAAATTGTCTATCTATTTTTAATAACATTCTGACAGCTTTTTCTGGGAAGTATATTTAATCTTTCTTATTGTTTTATTAATCAAATATTTGAAATTATAGGTAAAATACATAAATATCCATCAGAAATACCGCCAATCTGGTAAATGAATTGGAACAATCTCTGACATTTAGAAACTTCCTCATACAATGAAAAATAGATATAATTAGAATTATATGTGTGCAGAAGACATGTTAAATATAATAAAAAACAGTATTTGGGTAATGGTCTATAATATTTTGTTATAAAACGACGGTTCGAAAGCGAAGTGCAATACAATACTTATATAGCCTAATATGGAAATGGCGAGAGGTCTTGTGCTGGCCACAACAGATTTTTTAATGTAAATATAATACATACTGGTATAATAAGTGTTGTAAAATATATTATTGGTAGCTAGAAAACTTACCGTGTGTTGTAGACTATCTGGATCTGAAAATTGTAATTTGGATTTAAGAGAAAATATTATGTAACTTTAACCATTGTTTATTTTTCATTTATATATTACATTGCACTTATTTTAAAACATATTATAAAGTATTTCATTTACAAACTTATCTATACTACATAGCTAAAAATTATGCAACAATACAAATACAACAATACATATTACACAACATTAAAAATATAAACTATTTATTTACAGTCTTTAGTGTTTAGGTAACAACAATAAGTACACAATTATCTTTTAAAATGATAAAAACTTATTGGTTTTCATTATAAGTTTTAGGAAGGGGGCATTAAAAATGTCTGCGGCTAAATATACAGGGCCTAACGTCATAATTGTTGTTAATTTTGACAAATATAGTTCCTCTATATCACTTGGATGCAGTCGGGAAACGAAGCCAGCACTTAGAAGACTCCAGGAATTCCAAACAGAGCCGACACAAAGGACATGGATGCCTCCAGGTATTCTCTGTAGTTCTCCAGAGACGTGGGATACAAGGGCCAGTATATGTGCCGCTATAAAAAATAAGAAACGTAATTAGTACAGTTTTTAATAATTATTGGTCCTAGGCATTGTGCCTAGGGAAGAAAAAAATTCCTAATTCCTAAACGGTAAAAGAAAAAACGATGAATCGCAAAAATTTGGAATCTACATGAAATTTTCTATCAGAATATGTCACCAGCATGTTTTGAAAGCACTGGTTTAGAATTTACAAAGGGCCAATCTGTGGTGCCCTCTTTTTGAAAACGGAAATTTTTGGAACTATTTTTATTTTCACTATGTCCGAGTGGTTGAAAAAATCATGACAGGTGGTGCCCCCTTTTTGTAAACGGATTTTTTTGGAACTATTTTATTTAAACTGTGTGAGTGGTTCAATAAAAATGCTACATGAGTTGCCATTATTTTGCAATATTTTTTCCCAAAAAACATGTTAAAACATATTTGAAGCTAAATATCTCTTAAACCAGTGGTTTTAAAAAAGTAAGAAAAACAATTCTTATAGCAAATTCGACCTAGATTCCAATTTTTTTTTGTTCTAGCCTCGTATCTTTAACCGTGTCCGAGTAATTAAATATTTTCTCCCAAAAAACTTGCTCGAACATAATTTGGAGCTAAATATCTCTTAAACCAGTGGTTCTAAAATTGCGAGAAAAACAACTCTGATAGAAAATTCGACGTAAATTTTAATTTTTTTTACCTTCCGTCACCTTTAGATAAGGAAGGTATTGTCTTTGGTCAAAAAATTCGGTAGTGAGTTTTTAATGAAAAAGCACGTTTTAGGGTCCCTACAATACGAATTTACTATTTTTAAGATGATGTCTGTATGTATGTATGTATGTATGTATGTATGTATGCATGTATGTATGTATGTATGTATGTGTATGTGTGTCCGTGTGTGTGTCCGTGTGTGTGTGTGTGTGTGTGCGTATGTGTGTATGTGTGTCCGTGTGTGACAATTTTTTCTCCGACGATAACTCCAATACTACAATTCTAAAAATTATAATTCTTTCGTATTCCTCTTCTGTACATCCATATGAAGAGTTGATTAGATTTTGGTTATAATTGATCCACCGGAAGTACCCTTATTTGAAGTTTTTAACAGTTTTTCTTAAAAAAACGCAGTTAAATATTATTTTTTGGCATTTTGTTATTATATTTATTAAAGAAAATACTCTTCTCTATATGGTTTGATTATTCATTTTCCTTCATATTCAATAGATGTAGAGTTAAAGCATTATAAAGAAATTAATTTTCAAAAATTAGTCAGCTTTGTTATTTATCATGGAAACAGCTGACATAATTATTCAAAAAAATTTAATTGACAGATGTCAGTTGCAAGTGCAGAACCAAATATGGAAAAAAAGTATAGGATCTAAAATTTGTATGTCATAGTGTTGCTCGCAAGTGACACGCAGAGAAAGGCCAAAGAGAAGATGGAAGGACATTACTTAGTGTAGTTTAACCTTTTTAAATGAACTTTTGGTATGGAATTTGTAAAAAATAGTATGTGTTCGTGTTCGATTTTACATGATATTATATAGAATCTGTTCCAAGGACCCTTTGGTATGGGATTTGTACAAAATACATGGAGTTGACGGAAGGTCTTGTGCTGGCCACAACAGATTTTTTGTTTCAGATTCGTATCTTTAACCGTGTCTGAGTAATTAAATATTTTCTCCCAAAAAACATAATTTGAAGCTAAATATCTCGTAAACCAGTTGTTCTAAAAATGTGAGAAAAACAACCCTGATAGAAAATTTAACTTAGATTCTAATTTTTTTCATTCCAGCCTTGTATCTTTAACCGTGTCTGAGTAATTAAATATTTTCTACCGAAAAATATATTGAAACAATTAAAAGGCAAAATTCTTCTATACCAGTGGTTCTAAAATATGTAAAAAAATGCCTGATAGTAAATTCAACGTAGATTCCCAGGGTCGTATCTTTAACCCTGTCCGAGTTATTAACTGTCTGAGTTATTATTTACAGGTATATAACTTGCGAATCAGTAATTCTTAAAATGCAAGTAAAATAAAATGTATTCCGATAGAAAATTTACCATAGATTCTAATTTTTTGAGTCCCATTGTCATATCTTTAATTGTGTCCGCGCAATTTAAATCTACACGCTGAATTATAATGTATTGCTTCATAATTTGGGAACCAGTGGTTCTAAAACTGCACGAAAAATGTATATTCATTGATTAACTACATATTACACGATAGATGAAGATAATTCCCTTATGGGGCCCCGTGGCCGCGTGCCTGAGTGTCTGGTCGCGAACGTGGGGGAACCGGGTTCGATCCCGACCGACGCCAAATATTTAGAATTTTAAATGGCACAAAAGTGACCCCTGTGGTGCACTCTCCACGCCAGCAATGAGTGCCCGTGAGGTGACGCCTGGTAAGCGCCCGCACGGTACAAATATGTCATCATTACCGATATCTGCAATAAAGCAGATTGGCACACCCAGAAATGGATAATATGCCGTGATGATATATATTTATTTATTTATAATTCCCTTACCTTAAACTGCATTCCAAATACTGAGTCGATCTAAAGGCACAACTAAACAACTAAAAAGAATATTTTAAAATCTACCTCATACTACTTGTTTATTTACATTTTAGTTGTATAATGTTTATGGTTGCTTATAAATACAATTATGTTTACAAAGGCCGTAACTTGGCAGCATTAATATAATTAAGTACACAACCATTTAGAATTAGTCACTACAACAATAAAAACCATATCATATTAACAACTATTTCAAGGATTACAACAAATTTTATTTATTACAAAAACATTTCATTCAATATAATTTTATAATGAATTGAAAACAATTGAGTACATAAGGATCCCATTTATTATAATAGTTATTTGTGCAACAAGACTAAAAAGTATAGTCTTATTTCACGAATAGTAAAGTTTGGCTGAACGAGCCGCAGGCGAGTTAGTCAAATCCCATGAGTGAAATAAGACAATTTTTACTCGAGTTGCATATATTTTTTTTACATCTGCACTAAAAGTGTGAGAAAAAGTGCCATAACGTTTCATTATTTCACGCATTTGCGTTAAAAGAGTACCTACACTTTTTTTCACAGTTATATTGACATACTTTATAAATCCAATTTAATGGAAAAAAGTGTACTTTTTTAACAGACGTAAAATAGTAATTAACGTATCAAGGGTGTTATAAGGACATTAACGCCTGAGGTCAACAGTGTACTCTCTGAGGGCCTCTGGCCCGAGGTGGGTACGTTGACCGAAGGGGTTATTGTCCGTTTAACACCCGTGGTGCGTTCAACGTTTAACGTCCGACCGATATATTATTTTAATAAAGATTTTTATCGATTTATATCTTGTCATTGTGATTTGTGTTAGAGATATTAATCTACTTACTTAAACGCTGTAACTAGGAAACGCGATATTTTTATTTGTTTACAATACCGATTTCATAGCAACAATTTTATAACAACCCTAGGGTGTTATTTGGTATACCGTGAGTATTTTTTAACGTGAAACATTGGGTTTGTCATGTCCATGGTTACGATTTGACATTTGATTGACAGCAATGTATTTGCGTGTCCCATTTAAAATGAAACATAGGGAACGAATTTGATGTATTATATTATGTAAGAAATTTAGCCAAGTCAGAAAACCACTCGAGAGCACTAAACATATTTCGGGCACAAGATGCACACAATATTTTTTCTGCAACTAAATTTAATTTTTAGAAAACAGGTATAATTATTTAAACAAAATTAACCTCTAATGACGTCTTGTCAATATGACAGATAACCGCTGAATCCCTTGAAACAAAGGGAATGAATTTGACAGAGTATTATATTTAAATATTATAAGAAATTTGGCCAAGTCAGAAAATCACTCGAGCACAAGGTACACTAAATTTAATTTAGAAAGCAGGTATAATTATTTAAACAAAATTAACCTCTACTGATGTCTTATCAAATGTCAAATTCGTTCCCTATGTTTCATTTTAAATGGGACACGCAAATACATTGCTGTCAATCAAATGTCGAATCGTAACCATGGATATGACAAACCCAATGTTTCACGTTAAAAAATACTCACGGTATAACATACCAGTAGGACGTTAAATACGTTCTTTTTACAATTTTAATACATATTTTGTTTTTTATTTTCTAATTTCCCTTGTATTTTTTTTTATTCAGTACAACCGCGTTGTATAAAAACTATATTTGAGCCAAGGCTTCATAAATATCATATTGAATTAACCAATTTTACTTATTTTGACTTTTTAAGAGTAGGTTCATATTGATTAATCATTTTCATTATTTTAATCAAATTTTCTCTATTGTAATTATGTATTGTTATTGTTGTAATCATTATATAATATTAAAAAAAATCATTCAAATAAATATAGTAGATTGAGGGGGACATTTACTTATTGAAGAATTTTTTTAAACCAGTGGTTCTTAAACTATAACAGTTATATTTTTTAAATGGAATGATACAGAGTGTACAGAAAAAACCTAATTCGGAGAATGCCATAAACACAGAAAAGTATGTCCGATCATTATTCAATTCAAAACTCAAGTTGTCAAAAATTGATCCTGAAATGTAATTTTAAGGAGAAAATATAATAAAGGATATAGAAATTTGCCATTCACCGTTTTCTAATTTATTTCTATTTCGAAAATAAGGACACAAGAAAAAAAGCTTTGATTTCTTTAGATAACATTTTTGATAATATCTCGTGTGTCAAATTGACATTTAATTAAATACTTTTAAATTTTTTTGAACACACTGTACATATTTTTTAGGCTCATTCGATAGAATTTTTTTTTCTGAAATCAATCATGTAATCATTTTATTTACATGACAGAAATATTTAGAAAATAAATAAATCTTATTTTTATAATTTTTTTCGGCAGGCTATGTATGAAAATCAAAAACTACTATCTGTCAATTTGAATATTTAAATTGTTTAGTGTGAAAATATAACCCTATTAATAAAGTTATCAACAAATATTTACGTTTCGTTGTAATATAAACTCAATTGTTTTTCACATTCGATTATGGCTGATTGTTGTAATCAATGAAACAATTGTTGGATACAAAATAATAAAACCTTTTATGTCAACATTGATCACTAAAATTGTAGTAAACATAATTTGTAAATAGCACCTGAAAAATGTAACCATTTTTCGTCAAATCCGAATTTCAAATGTACTACAGTATATATTATGTTACATTTACCTATAACTCAATAAAATTTTTATATTTATAGCTTCTATTTATGTACAAAAGAAATATTTTGATTATAATAACAGCAACAAGTACTTTCTACACAACTTTCTGCTAAAATTATATCCCTAACCTCCGGTTTTATAAAGGGCAGAATAAATTTACTTTCATAGTAAATTTATTCAAACTAACAAATTCGAATCAAATTTATTCATTTTATAACAATTATAACCTTACTGTCAAAAATTGGACAGTCATTTGAAGCAACAAATTTTATTTATTTTGGAAATAAATTTATCTGCCGTTTATAAAACCGGCCATAAGTCAAAATGGAAGCTTAAAGATTTTGAGTAGATCGTTTTAAATAAAATATACGTTCTTTAATATACTATTTGCTTACTTCAACTATTTTTCTTGTATTGTTTCAAGAAATTGTTTGTTTCAAATTTCTTCCGTTTTTAATATTTTTAAAAAAATGAGACAGGGCCGAATTTAGGAGTAAAAAGTTTAGAAATTCCACACCTTTATATTAAAATATGGTTTTTGGTTTGCAGATACTCGATGAATAGTTTTATTTAAAATGATCTAGACTTAAATCATTATTAGGTATTAGAATTGCACATTTTAATATCCACAGAAAGAAATATTGGCAGTAATGGTGCCATTTTGGACAATATTTTAAGTCACTACCAAAAAAATAAAATCTAGAAACGCTACAGCCCGCACTATTGAACTATTCATTACAAACTATATATATTATGAAAGAAGAAAATATGTTCTACAAATTAACGGTACACTTTTTGAAATTTTTTTTTACGGGCCAAGTTATGACTACTTAAAAAACAGCTATTTGTGATAGCTGATATCATCAATCATCAACTAAAAATTTAGACTCAAATTCCTAGAAATAGAGGCTGTGGAGTTTCGCGCGATAAACCCTATTTTCTAGAATTTTTATTAATTTGCGCTCATAGTTCAGTAGGACAGTCTTGGCTGCGCGCTTCCTTCACTTCGTTACGCTTCTCTACCTCAGATTCAGATATACAGTAGGGGATGTATCAATACCGTGTCTTCTTTTTTAAATATTTTAAATGAAAGTTCGTTTAATTTTGATGCGATTCATAGTTTTAAAAATTCTTAATTGTCTTTAGCTTAATTTTTAAAACCAATATGACGTCATGGGGACACTACTATCATTCTCTCGCTCTGCCCTAGACTGTACAGTAGGCTGCGAGAGAAAGATGGTAATAGTGTGACGTCACAGTGACACTGAAAACATATCAAATATCTCCTAAAGTAATTACTAAAATAGCTATTTATGTATTAAGGGCGAAATAATATAGATTTTGGCCCGCGGTACGAGAAAATGCATCTAGGGCCAAAATATATTTCGCCCATAATACATACAATATTTTTTGCACATCCGGAGTAGTGCTGCTTCATTACCGTGATCAAAGTAAAACGATGTTCAAATCAAATTCAGATCATAGTAGTCTATTTGACATATGTACGTTATTACGGAACAAGCAAGTAATAAACAAAGTAGAAAAAAGCGGTGCCACGTCAAAAATTTATTATAAAAATGAGTAAAAATAGATAAGATGTAATTATTTTAACTGGGCACGAAAAGTTGTAGGGCGAAAATGACTACTTTTTCGCCCTCGGGCGAAAAAGAGTGTCATTTCGCTCCTAAAACAATGCTATTTGTCCGACTTTTACGCCCGGATGTGCTAAAAAATGTTTGTTTTATCTTAGTTAATAGTACTTTAAGTAGAAAGTGTACATTTTATTATTTTTTGTTATAGTGGAGCCGCTATAGGATCGTCTTAAAGGCCCGCAACATTTTTAGTGACCACACTAACGTATTTTTCTTTCTTTGGTAGTGACTGAAAATATGCCATTTATTAGTTTTATGGAAGAAACTACACATATCACACTATGGCCGATTTGAGCCTTGGGTGTTACCCCGTTTTTAAGGGTCCGTACACTTTATTTCCTTTACTAACTAACTACATTAATCTAAAGGTAAGTAGCTTATCCTAGATTTAAATATCTTTATCAAATGGTAAGAATTGACCAATTAAAGAGTGATGTTAAGAACTGGTCGATAGTTTCATATAAATAATAATTGTATCTTACTTTGTTATTGCTTCAAACAAGAATCTGTTTATACTCGTATTCGTTATAAAGATAGTTCCTCCAAATTTTTTTGTAAGGCTGCACGCCGCAAAAAAAAAATTGTGCAATATTATTGTTCAGGCACAATTGGTTGGACATGCGCCATTAAAATAATTATAGGCCCTAGACCAGGGGTAGCCAAACTTTTGTGTAACTTGGAATGATATTTAGAAATGTTTTGTCACTATTACATGCAGCCTGCAACACTCTAGAATATAACTTTAAGCTTGCAAGTAAATAAAAATGTATTGCTGTATCCGCTGAACCTCTCATCTTTGCGATTGGAGTAAATATTATATACAGGCTGTTTCAAAAAAAACGTAAAAAAAATTAAGGACATATAGTACTGACAAAAAGGAGTAAAAAAAGCTTAATCAACATAGGTCCTTAGTAGCACGGACTTTAGAATTCTATCAAAAGAGGCATTTGTTTTCGCTTTTCGCCACGAAGCGAAAATTTGGTAGCATGCGTCTATCAAAATGTTCGCCTGCAAGCGTACGACTCGAGGCGAAAGTGTCAAAGTAACGTCATTATTTTGCCACAACTCTATTCAAAGCCAATTTATATATCATTTATACATTTATTATACAGGGTGTTATGTAAGTAAGTGATCAACGCTTAACCCATGGTAGAACTGACCCCAAAGATAGTAAATCTGGCAATAATTTTTGTTTAACATACTTTCTACAAGAACTAGAGGCTTTTCAAACTGACCAATCACGTCATAGTTCAAAATTTTATAGAAAAGTAAAAATCAATGTGTTCTCTGGAAAAAATATTGATTGTCAATCTGACGTTAAATGTTTTTTTGCATAGACGTAAAATTTATATTCTATTTTTTTGATATTCTCAAAATGCCATTTACCTTCACCAACCAAGAGTATGCAGACATGAATATGGTTTATAGCGAGACATTACAAAATAGTCGTGCTGTTGTAAGACGGTACAGAGAGTTATTTCCAAATAGACCTCAATGATTTTATGTCATTTGTGACAGTATCACATTTTTTCCAGAGAACACATTGATTTTTACTTTTTTATAAAGTTTTGAACTATGACGTGATTGGTCAGTTTTAAAGGCCTCTAGTTCTTGTAGAAAGTATGTTAAACAAAAATTATTGCCAGATTTACTATCTTTGGGGTCAGTTCTACCATTGGTTAAGAGTTGATTACTTATTTACATAACACCCTGTATACAACTGTCATAATATTTTTTATTTTAATAGTATAAAATCCAATAATTTCCGAACCAAAAAACAAATATAAAATTCTAAAGTGCATGCAACCAAGATTCGTAAAAGTAAAATCGTGTTCGCCTGCTTTCTATGATAGAATTCTAAAGTGCGTGCTACCTCCTACTGATCTTCAACTGTTTCCGAGATAAATGAAAAATCGAAGAAAAAATGACAATGATAGTGATCGAACATAATTTTGTCTATATCAGTAAATAGATCATAAAAATACAATAAAATTTTATATGAAACAACAATCAAGACAAACACGATGCTAAAAGCACATGTGATTTCTCTCTTCATATTCTACAACCATGTGATCACATTAAAAAGCCAATTTTAGAAAAAAATCACAACAATTTTTTATTTAAATATTAATTGAATGTATTTGAACCAAATACTTTATATTTATTGAATTACTGAACAAGTGTAATTTGTAATAAACTCGTAAATTATCATTTTTAACATATCAGAATATATTTTATTTCTTTGACACACTTTTGGTCTAATACTTTAGTATAACGTTGTTTGAAAGCATACAGTCAGTTTCGAAACTAAAAACATTTCCGCTTACGAAATTCAAAACCCGTTTTTGATCTATGTCTGGTTCATGCATTCCTTTTCGATTTTATCTCTCGATAATGAAATGATTTTTCGATAACTTTGTTATATATATACTTGGTGTCTCAGAAATAGGGGGACATGGCGTAATCACAGGTTCCTGAGCTCAAAATAAGATGATTTAACTGAACTTACCCTTATCTGAAAGTGCACCGTATAGCCAGTATTCTGCTTCAAAGTGCTTCTAAAAAAATTAATTTTGCTTATAATAACGGAACGTTTTGTTCAACTAGAATGAAATTTGGTAGAACAATCAATATGGATATTTAATATTGACTGAAATCCAGTAATTTTTCTTTCCTTCAATATGGATATAGTTCATCTTTTAAGACATTATTTATTATTATTAGGGAACCACTAATATATGAAGCTTGGATGCCACGATCATGATTTTTAATAACGTAAAACTATTGTTTCTCAGAAAGATACATTCAATAGTAAACTTTTCTGTCTCTGCGTAAATTGCGATATCTGTAACGATTTAAACAGAAAAAAATAAAATGGGACTGCGCCGTTAATTTTTTTAAAAAAATTATCCACAACTGTCAAATAATATACCCATAATTCAACCGATTTTTATTAATTAATGACCTTCGTTACTGTTGCTTGAATAATATTGACAGTCCGATGAAATAATATTATCCAATCGTTGTCAATTTCAAATTTTACCTACCTCTTAAAGAGTACAAACAAAATTATATTTTGTTACATAAAAAGCCAAAGTTGCATTAGTTTCAATCATATTTTTATTTTCTTCTTAAGGTTAAACTGTAGCTGATTTAAAAATTTTATGCTAAATGTCGAATCACTTCATAATTATCACAACAAATAGTTGCTTCAACAACAACTGGATTTATCTATGTGTAATTATTTTTCAATACAAATATGTTACTAATATGTTATTTTTTTAAAGTCGTGGATAAAGTATAGTATTCTATTGCTTTTACTCATTCGAGTGATTTACATCATTCTCATGAGCAATACCATACATTACATGCTCATTGAATAATATATTACTATCTAGTAGTCTATCCAATTGTCAAATAACTATACTTGCCGTCAAATAATTATGGACTGGATATTTCTACACTGATGCCAAATTTTTTAAGTGTCTACCTGTACAAATATCTGTAATCTGCCAATATCATTTTATATTATGACAATTAAATAGTCCTGGTTCTTATATATATATATATATATAAAATGGGCAGGCAAAAACAATTATTGCGAATGTACACAATTTTTTCAAAAATTTGTCGTTACATCCTGTTAAAATTTATAATTTATTAAATAACAAAAAAACTTTGGATTTGACAGCAGAATCATGTTGTATTGGCAGATCTACTGTTCACCTAATAATCAATTATTCTTACCTTTTATTTAAATTTTACCGGTTATCGTATTTATGTGTGGCAACTTTGGTCAAAATATGAATATAAATTTTCCACAGAGACAATTTTTTTATTTTATATTACGTGTTACTGTCTTACCTTACTTATTTGTTATAATATTTTCTTCATACGATGTATTAAAAATTTTAATTAGTTTTAAATGTATTATATAACATTTACGTTCATTCCTGGTCATGTCAAGTTACAAGCGGCAACACCGCTGGGCAAGCGACAGGGTGCAGAAAGAGATAAAAGTTGAGCATCAGTCCATAATCATTTGACGGCGAGTATAATTTTTAATGATAGTAACAACTGTTTACGGGCACTGTATAAACGATAGAGTAAAATTGTTTGCACTTTACTTTTCGAGAAAAGTGTAATAGTTATCACAAAAATTTTCGATCTTCTTTTGTTTCTGAGCTACATGCAAAAACTCGTCATACTCTAATTTCGAAAATATAAATAAAATAAAATAAATATATCATCACGGCATATTACCCATTTCTGAGTGTGCCAGTATCTACAACACATGTAGACATCGGTAATGATGACGATATATTTCACCGTGTGGGCGCTTACCAGGCGTCACCTCACGGGCACTCATAGCTGGCGTGGAGAGTGCACCACAGGGGTCACTTTTGTGCCATTTAAAATTGGAAATATTTGGCGTCAGTCGGTTCCTGGTTCGAAAATATCCTATCGCTATTTATTATAATAGAGAAAACGCAAAAGAGAAGACAAAATAAAGTTAGATTTGTAGGAATTTGAGTAAAAACAGATCCTTTAAAAAAAAACCATCAACCAATTCTTCCACTCTCTTAATTTATTAATGCTATCACGCTACTTTTTTCTCATTTTCATCTCCTATCCTATTATTATTACTATTTTCTATTCCTTTTTCTATATACCCGTTCGTAACGCCATTTTCTTTCGCCTCCACCATCTTTGTGACGTCACTAGCTTCGATGGCTCCATTCTGCTCCTTGACAGAGCCGTTTTGTACAGGTTTATTCCCGTCCATACCGTCCGTAGGGTAAGCCTTGTTGTAGAAGTCGTAGAAGAGATAGTAGAAGAAAATGGCGTTAGGAAGAGTGAAGAATAAAGACCAACGAGGGAAGCCACAGTCGTGGAAGAGGAGCTGGGCTGAGTGGATAAAGGCGATGCAGAATTGAGCCTGGAAATGAAGAAAATTAAATGTTAATCTTGATGAAAAATATTTGGATTTCGCCTTCTCAAGGTGTATTTAATTAACACGTTCACTGTCTATGACACATACGTTGTGTCATCTGGTATTTTGCGTGCTATGCCGAGTATTTTTTAACGTGAAACATTGGGTTTGTCATATCTATGGTTACGATTCGACATTTGATTGACAGCAATGTATTTGCGTGTCCCATTTAAAATGAAACATAGGGAACGAATTTGACATTTGACAAGACGTCAGTAGAGGTTAATTTTGTTTCAATAATTATACCTGCTTTCTAAATTAAATTTAGTAGTAGAAAAAATATTGCGTGCACCTTGTACCCGAGTGATTTTCTGACTTGGCTAAATTTCTTACAATATTTAAATTAATACTTCTGTCAAATTCATTCCCTATGTTTTAATAGGGCTGTTGCAAGAATTTTTATATGACTTCTAAGTATTAAATTTTAAAAGATATTATTCTTTAAAGAGCCTCAAATTTAAAAATATCACGAAATATCCTTTAGATATTTTACAATTAATTTTTGAAATTTGGATAAAATTTTGAATAAGTCACGTGATCTGAAACAGAATGTGACGTCAGAACACATACATCTTCAGCGGTTCTAATTGGTCCGTTTATAATGTAAAATTTTTTGTGTTTGGTGTCAAGTGTATTGTCAAAGTTGTCAAACAAATGTCAAATTTTTAAGATTGGTTCAAGTTGTATAATATGTAGGTAATAAAAAGTTCAAAATAAAATGAGTAATTTACGATATTGTATTGTGCCTTCTTACAAAAATACTGTTAGGAACAAACCTACTATAGAGTTTATAAATTTGTCAAAAGATGCGATGGAAAGAAAATTGTGGCTAGAAGCAATAGGTTGAAGAGCTGATAATGTCAGAAAAATCGTGTTTTCATGTTTGTGAAGATCATTTCAATTTTCATCCACCTTCAAGATAACAGTATATTTTTGTTGCTTCACTTTATGTTTAGGGCAAACTTTACATCTACTATACAGATATTATTTCTCGACATAGATCTGGATATCCTATAGCAGATTCAATGTAAGAATCATAACCAGAACCTTAAAGTAAAATATATTATCAATTTATATAGTAAATTCAGTTCTTATATTTTATTTTATCTCAGATCTTTAACACCCCTTTTATTTCGGTAGCAATAAAACAATCATTCTCTGATATAAATTCAGCCACCATCCAGCTACTGACCTTCGGTAAATTGTCCGACTTAGCTTGAGTGTAGTTATTATTCATTTACAATGAGCAATGTCAGCGTCAAATGTCAAATTAAAAGATTTTTTATTAACATGTGACAAACTGTAAGCCTACGTTTATTTATATAAATAATATGAATAAACCTAGGTGATGGAAAAACTATTTTCCTATTGGCTATTAATGATGTAATGTATGTGTTTCTACGTCACAGGAGTGGGGGGTAGTTTTTCAGGGCGCCAATCTTTATATTTAATTATTTCCACAAATAACAGCAAATTATTAAAATAAAAATTATTACTAAGAAAATCATTGCATAAACTTTCATTTAAAATAGTTTTTGAAAAATGTGAAACAGGCTCATTGAGACAGGCAATTACATTGCTGTCAATCAAATGTCAAGTAGTAATTTATAGGAAAATTCAGCTGTTATCTGTCATATTGACAAGATGTCATTAGAGGTTAATTTTGTTTAAATAATTATACCCGTTTGCAAAAAATTAAATTTACTTGTAGAAAAAATATTGTGTGCACCTTGTGCCCGAAATATGTTTAGTGCTCTCTAGTGGTTTTCTGACTTGGCAAAATTTCTTATCTTATTTAAATATAATACATCCGTCAAATTCGTTCCCTATGTTTCATTTTAAATGGGACACGCAAATACATTGCTGTCAATCAAATGTCGAATCGTAACCATGGATATGACAAACCCAATGTTTCACGTTAAAAAATACTCACGGTATATATTCCCGGAATGAAACTTCAATTTTAATATTTCTCCCGTCTCCCGGAATCAACGCTTGGTACCTCGCCTACATATTTTTTGTAAAACTTTCTGTTCCATTTAATTCATTGGGTCAAATTTAAATTTTTCGCCTCAACATTTATTACCGCGTTTATTTTCTACTAACCAATTCGGCTCGGATCATTTCGACGTCCGATTTTAGGAAGTTAACCGCGTCGTTTTGCGTTTTGCGAAATCGAAATGTATTGTGTGATCTGGCAATTTATTTTTGTACATGAAAGGGGAAAAATATGCCGCTTTTCCCATCCCTTGAAAAAATGTAACCTAGAATCATAAGGCATTTGACTTTGAATGAAAAAAAAATTTTTTTTCATCACAATTTCCCTGAATTGGTAGCTCTAGGTCCCAATATAAGGGGCCCGACATTAGAAGCCGCCTCGGGCCTCCGAAGAAGTTAGTCCGCCACTGCAGACATTATACAAATATCGATATTTAATGGCAATAATTTTATCGTGGAGGACGTTTAATTTTTTTAAGTAAGCAAAGATAATAACGACACGAAAGGTTATTTAGAGTATCATTTTAGCACCTAATTAAAAAATTCTATATCATTACGTATATTGTCATTGATTCTTTACAAATGTACATATGTTCTGCCGTTTGCCACACTTTTTTTTCTATGTTTATATTTATATTACAAGGATTTTTGTTCTTCACTAGTAGAAACTCTTTCGACATAGTAATAATTGTTAACTATTATTAGCAATTATTTATTAATATATACTTGTTAACTTAGTGTTCAATTATTATTTTGTTTTAGCTAAATGTGTAAAATATACATACATTAGACAGAAAAAATCTTGTACCTAGATAAAAATTAATTTTTTTAACCATGTAAGTGACCTAACACAATAATGCAGCAAAAATACACAAATAGGCATTTAATTTTTTGTTTATTAGAAAACGACATTGGCTGACAGTATGAATAATTGATTAAGAGTAATTAGCGAGTAGTTGATTAGCATTGTTTTTCTCTGTCAATCTTTCATGCATACAATTATTTTTTACCTTTCGCCACCTTTAGGTAAGGAAAGTATTGTCTTTGGTCAAAAAATTAGGTGGTGAGATTTTAATGAATAAGCACGTTTTAGAGTCCCTAGAATACGATTTTACTAGTTTTACAATTCTAAACATTATAATTCTTTCGTATTCCTTTTCTTTACATCCATATGAAGAACTGATTAGATTTTGGTTATAATTGGTCAACCGGAAGTTTCCTTATTTGAAATTTTCTTGTAAAAATGCAGTATAATATTAATTTTTGACATTTTATGTGATTATCAATATGAAAGAATATCTTATTGTCTATACTGTTTGATTATACATTTTCCTTCATATTCAATAGATACAGAGTTAAAGAATTATAAAAAGATTAACTTTCATAAATCAATCAGCTTTGCTATAATCATAGAAACAGCTGATACATGCCACTAATTATATAGACAGATGTCGGTGTCAAGTGTAATTTATATAATTTATGGAGGTAGATACAGGAAAGTAAGAATTCTTCGGACTTGCAGTCAATTAATAAAATTTATTCACGCCGACGTTTCGACTATACAATAGTCTTCTTCAGGGCTAGAATGGTCTAGTCGAAAAAGAAACCACATGTGGATAACGGAACATACAACACGGAAAATTAAAAAAATAAATAAATAAATAAATAGTTAAAAACAACATATCACAGAGAGAAAATCGTCAAAAAATTAAAAACTTGTCTTGGATGAATACAAGACATAAGAAAATACAAATAACTATAGTCTGAATTGGAAGAATCTCGAACATTAGAAGAATAAGAGGAAACTTGTTCATAGAATGAATTAGAATATAAAAAAATATATAAAGATATGTGTTTTATGGAAATGGCGAGAAGTCTTGTGCTGGCCACAACAGATGTTTTTATTATCTTTTCTGCTTAAAATTACATTTCACGACCAATTTTGACAACTTGACTTTTGAATTGAATAATAATCAGACATACGTTTCTGTATTCATAGCTTACTCCAAATTAGGTTTTTTTTTTCTGAACACACTGTTGTATGTATCTCTCTAACCAAAAAAGTTTCTAAAAGATACGGGAATAAAATAAATTTATAAAATAAAAAAAATCATTCTCTTACCAGTTGCATCGTTGTTATATACTTCTTCCACCAAAGCCACTTTTGATACTTAGGTCCAAAAGCCGCCATCATGTAATAGAAATACATAATTATATGCACAAAACTATTAATGACCCCTATGAACGTTCCATGTCCTCCAGGGAAGTATTTGGTTGACCCCCAGGATATCATTGGCATCACCGTGTGATGGTACATGTGCAGGAAGGTTATCTGGCGATCTTTCTTCCGAAGCACGAAGAAGATGGTGTCGAGGAGTTCGGACATCTTCGCTAGGAAGTAGATATAGACGCCTCGGGCAACCTGGAGAAGAAGAGAAATAACGTTGAAGATGATGGCCAACAAAATGGGGAGAAATACAAGGAAAGGTAAAATGGAAAGAGGCATAAATAAATATATCATCACGGCATATTACCCATTTCTGGGTGTGCCAGTATCTACAACACATGTAGACATCGGTAATGATGACGATATATTTTACCGTGTGGGCGCTTACCAGGCGTCACCTCACGGGCACTCATCGCTGGCATGGAGAGTGCACCACAGGGGTCACTTTTGTGCCATTTAAAATTGGAAATATTTGGTGTCTATCGGGATCGAACCCGGTTCCCCCAGGTTCGCGACCAGACACTCAGGCACGCGGCCACGGGACCCCATAAATACTAAATGTACCTAGATTTAGTTATATTTTTAACACTAAATGTAACTAGATTTAGTTCTTTTTTAACACTAATGTTAAAAGTAAATATGTTTTTTACTTTTAATCCGTTGTCAATGACAACGATTTAAAAGTATTCACTGTGTTATAAACTGTTGTTTTTAACTCGCTAAGCAACCGTTAAAAAGACTACTTTTAACAGTGGTCGTAGGAAAAATCATTTTTGTTGACAGCGAATTTGACAGTTTTGTCAAGGAGATCATTTTGTTAGCTGTATACTCAAAGCAAAATAATGGAGACAAATAATATTCTTTGAATAACTATCTATTCAACAAATTTGGGTGGTGAAACAAAACTTTGACTATTCAATCAATAAAATTTATTCGTCACAATTATTTGTCAATTTATTCGGCAATGGTGTAACCGGGCATAAATTCATTGAATTTGTGATGACAAGCCAGATAGGAACCACGTGCGTTAGTACTAAATTAAAGATACGTTGAGTGTTATACACATTTTTTCCAAAATTATTGTCCACGCGATACTTATCATAAGGTCATAAATGATCTATCTCATTTCAGATTTTTATACTGTACATAAAAATTATCAAAGAAAGCTGAAACAGATGGAATACCTACTTGTCCCATATATTCCATAAAAAGTTTAAAAAAATCGTGTTAACTTATTGAATAATTCATGTACTGGAAATCAAATAGATGTATATGTCGCATTCAATCTGCTCCGAAGACACTACTATTTATTTACGGCAAAAAATTTCTCTCCAGGGCCGGCTTAAGGCAGATGTGAACGGTGCACTCTGTCTTATCAAAACTTAAAGGATCGCAATAAACAGCTTAAACACCCGAATACTATAAAAATACAAAGGAACAGTTTGGTGCGGTGTACCGCAAATTGCCTTTTGGTTTGTCACAATACTAGTAATTCCCAGGGTAGGATTAAAGGAAAAATCTTATGAGACAATACCCTTATGTAATTCATAATCCTACTCAAAGACGCAAAGATAATTATTACAAAAATAAGAAAATATTATTGGTGTATTATTACTATGGTTCGAATTTAAATAAATTAGCCTGGATTAACGTAGACAGTTTTGAGTTTCAATTATACTGACGACATATTATAATTTCAATATATTTAAGAAACTGGTGAAGTTTCCGAACTTAATTAGCAAGTAACTCGGATTAAATTTTCCCCTATTTCATACTTACTTCATATAAAATACATTATAAGAACAACTAAGGCTGTATCCGATATTGCACTTTTATCTCCCTAATATATGGGGTCCCGTGGCCGCGTGCCTGAGTGTTTGGTCGCGAACCTGGGGGAACTGGGTTCGATCCCGACTGACGCCAAATATTTCCAATTTTAAATGACCCCTGTGGTGCACTCTCCACGCCAGCTATAAGTGCCCGTGAGGTGACGCCTGGTAAGCGCCCACACGGTAAAACATATCGACATCATTACCGATGTCTACATGTGTTGTAGATACTTTTTTTGATGGTTTTGCACTTTTATCACCCTAGTATCTTAATCCTAAATTAATATACCCTAAATCTAATGATTATTTAGAATTTTAGGAATTAGATTTTGGGGTTTTGCAGGAGCACACTATGCCTTGAAGATGAAATAAATCATGTTCGTTGCTGTAATTTGTACAAAACGTCAAATATACTGTCAAAGAATAGCTTCTTAGGCTCTAAATCCTAAATCTATATGCCCTAAATCTAGTGATTATTTAGGATTTAGGAATTAGATTTTAGGGTTTTGAGGAGCACACTATGCTGTTGTTATTGTTTTTTATAAGCTATTTACTGGCATAGACAAAATTTTGTTCTTCGATTCTAATACAAAATGGCCTCTTTCTCAAAAACAGTTGAAGTTTGGACCTATGTTGATTAAACCTTTTTTACTCATTTTGGTCAGTACTATATGCCCTCATAATTTGTGACACTTATTTTTAACACCCTGTATGTTTTTCTTCTTATTATTTGAAAATGACAAGTACATATTCTTTTATTTCTCATTTTTGACTTTATAAAATCCCCTGACAAAATTCTATGTTTTCTATGCTAAATTAATCTATACTAAATTAATCTGTGCTAAATGGGGGATTACACCATTTTTATTTTATAATTTCATCTGAAAATATTAGGAAAACTAAAACTATTGATGAAAATCCGGTGAAAAAATTCCTATTAATAAGCGAGTTATGGTCTCCCGAATTTTGAAAAGATTGACGTGACGTCACATTTATGTATTTTTATATCAAACTGTTTTCATCATGGACCTAAATGTTCTTGAAATATATGCTATTTTAAGTTATATTTACATAAAAATAAATGAATATTATAACACTGTATAAGTCTACATACTTTATAATTACAGGTGTATTTAAATTATTAAGTTTAATGCAAGAAATTTATGTTAAAATAAAAACTGTTTGGAAACTGTAGTACAGGAATGTTAGCCCCTCCTTTCGAATTTGAATTTCTAAATTTTCATTGGTAGTAATCCCCACCTCCTAACACGCTATTTGTAATGCACGTATAGGCGGTTTCTCGGTCGCCAATCAAAATATTTTCATATTAGTGTCGAAGCGTTATAACAAAAAACCCTTTATTTCCGAAATATCTCAATTATACCATTTCATTTTTTTATTAATATTCGTTACTCAGCATATACATTCGTATTTTTTTACTATTTTCCTTTAATTCGATTGAGCCGTAATCCCCCATTATGTTCTATGGTGTTACTTATAAATCCACCTTTACGAATGCAGAAGTTTTATCTTAAAGTTACACAAGTTGTAAAACATTTCAAATTACAAAAGATAGTAGAACGCGAACAAGTATCGTTGATGCGCGGGACGCAAAATTCGTTTATAATTCCCCTATCTGTATTCATTCTAATAAGCAATTTTGCAAACATTCACATTTTGTATGTCAGTAGATCCTACATACTGACGCTTTTTCCTCTCATTTTATTACTAATCCATGACCACTAGATCGTAATCGAATCCCCCGGTTGAAAAATAAACCACAGCAATCTCGATTCTCGCATCTGTAAGTGGCACTTGCTTCACAGAAAGTGTGCTATGGAGAAGCTAATCATCTGACTGGTTGAAAACATGGAAGGGGAACTTGTTATAACTTGTTGCGGATAAGAAGAAAAAACAAAGTCGGATTGGATATTTTTCTAAAGGGTTGGTTGTCGTTCTACTTTAATATGGAAGTGATTAACATAGTTTAATTAGTGGAATTATATTTAATAAGTAGAATATACTTATCGATTGGTAATAACAGGTTTCGTTATGTGTTACATTTCGGTTTTTGATTTGCTTTTCATAATACGCAATTACGGACGGAAGATATAACATTTTGCTTAACTCTTATGTAGAGCAATAAACAGAAATTTCTCCTGTTTATTAATCGAGTGTTCTAATAATTATTTTTATCTATTTCTGTTGCACAATAACAAATAGTATTCACCAATCACAAGCCAGGAAATATTGCCCCTATACCATACTACACTGCATTCTTATACCAGACAGAGTATACGAGCCCTAATCCATATTAGTTGGCCCTTCGAATATACAGTCTGTCCCATTTAGAGGTGCCACCATTGGGCTCTCGACAACTATAAGAGATACGGTGACAGTTAAATGGAACTTTTTATGCGCGTTTGGGAGGCCATCTCAGATGTGCTTCTGTTTTTCCAAAAATTCTCATAGGGCACTAGATAATGACGAAAAACTGAATATTGTTCATTTTTTCTTTTTCAAATTACTTCTAAACTATTAGTAATTGAGAAAAACTTTTCAAATACAAAAGATAGATATTTTTATTAACTAACCAGTGACGTACGAAATAAATTTTTATATCCGTAAATTTTCGAGATATAACACAAACTTATATTTTTTTAAATGTAACCTATATCTGATTTTAGTCTCAAAAAAATCATTATTTTTTTCTCTTTTTAACGATGTAAGGGTTATTATGTTTTATATTTGTTTTGTCTTCAAAATTATTATTTTTTCCTTATTTTGTATTAAATTTATAATTATTTTGAAAATATTGGTAGATTTCTATTTAGAAATACTCCTCGTATTTAAATAATTTATTCCGTTAGAAAATCTTGCTCAAAACTCGTATCAAACTTATTTTTATAATATTTTGTATCTGGTCGCCCTTGGCACATTATAATATAATTTGTAATTATAAGTCTAGAATAAAAATAATAAGTAATAAAGGCATAAAACAAATTATTTCGATCAAATACAATATAATTAATAAAAATAATAATGTTTTTTTTGGAAAATAATAAGAAAGTTCAGGAAAATAAAGAGAAAAATTAAATTTTAAGATCACAGGAAATATAAAACATAATAACCCTTACATCATTGAAAAGAGAAAAAAATAATGATTTTTTTGAGACTGAAATCAGATATGGGTTCCATTTAAAAAAATATAAGTTTGTGTTATATCTCGAAAATTTACTGATATAAAAATTTATTTCGTACGCCACTGGTTAGCTAATAAAAATATCTATCTTTTATATTTGAAACGCTTCGTAAATAACTATTTTAAATTGATTCAGCCTTCAGTGAAGATAGATATCCACATCTACTAATCTAGTATATAAATGTATAATTTGTACTTTTATTAAATAAAGCAATATAAGTTAAAGAACGAGTACATCATATGATCCGTAGAAATATAGGTATAGCATTGTATTGCCTACAGATATTGTTTCACCTACTACGATGTTATTATATTTAAGAATCATGAAAAGTATAATTTAATATAATATTGTATGAAGCAATAATACATAGACTTTAATGTATCATTACTATGTACAGTTGAAATGTATATTTGATTTATACCTTTCTCCACATTAGGCACATTTATTATTGTAATTTTTAATAAAATTTAATGCGGTTACTAGCATTACAAATATATACGAGCACAATTACAGTAACCACAAACATTATGTCTGAATGTGGCAATATTGTGACATATTTTGGTGAATAATATACAGTCATACAAAAAAGTCTCCGTACGACAATAATTGTCATATATTTTAGAAAACCCAATATATTTAATAAAATTTCACGTTTCACAAATTTCACTCTTTCGGTCATCTATCAGAGACTGGTCCACTCAACCGGAACCACAGACGCGTTTTGCTCTTATTGGAGCTTTTCAGTGTGCAGCACTGACGCCTCTAGGAGGCACTGAGTAAGGCACTGAAATCTTGTGAAACGTGTCAAGTGATTTTTAAAATTTTATTAAAACAGTTTCACCAAGTATTGCAATTTTTCTTTGTATATTTATTATAATATATTTAATATTTTTTTAATCCTAAATGAAAAGCATTATGTTACGTTATACAAAATAAAAAAATAATATAGTTATTTTGGTTATCGTATGGAGACTTTATTGTCATGAAATTATGCATACTTTCAATGCTTACCCAATAAAATAAATAAACTAAAGGCATTATATTATTATTATATTATAGGTACCTGGGGAACCGGGTTCGATCCCGTCCGACGCCAAATATTTCGAATTTTAAATGGCACAAAAGTGGCCCCTGTGGTGCACTCTCCACGCCAGCAATGAGTGCCCGTGAGGTGACGCCTGGTAAGCGCCCGCACGGTACAAATATGTCATCATCATTACCGATATCTGCGATAAAGCAGATTGTGGCACACTCAGAAATGGGTAATATGCCGTGATGATATATTTATTTTATTTATATTATAGGTATTATAAAAGACCAGTTAAATTTAGTTCCATAGTAAATTTAATAAAATGGACAATTAATTTCCATGTCCTTTGTTTATTTTTTTATATACAGGGTGTTAAAAAATAAGTGTAACAAATTATGAAGGCATATAGTACTGACCAAAATGAGTAAAAAAGGCTTAATCAACATGGGTTCAATTTTCAGTAGTTTCCGAGATATAAGGCAAAAAAATGCAGTTTTTCGGTGTTTACCTCTGCTACCTCGAAAACCTTTATCTTTCAAAGACCAACTTAGATGTGTTCTTTTCAATAAAAAATCGAATAATTGTACTAAGACAACTGTGGCGACCTTGAGCAATATTTAGTTTTTAAATAACTTCGTAACTATTAGAAAGTAGAAAAATTGTTTCATATAAAATGTTATTGTTTTTTATAGTCTATTTACTGTCATAGACAAAATTTTGTTCGACCATTATCTTTGTTAGGTACCAAGTTTTTCTTCGATTCCAATACAAAATGGTCTCTTTCGCAAAAACAGTTGAAGATCGGACCCATGTTGATTAAGCTTTTTTTACTGATTTTGGTCAGTACTATATGCCCTCATAATTTGTTACACTTATTTTTTAACACCCTGTATAACGTAACAATGGTTTTTACCTCTCGCTAAGAGATTCATGCTAAAATTCGCATATCCAGAATTTATTGAATAAGCACGATTTAAGGTTCCTAGAATCCGATTATAACATTTTTAAAAAGATGTCTGTGTGTGTGTGTGTGTGTGTGGATGTGTGTATGTGTGTCTGGACGTTGGAGGGACGATTCCTCAAAAACTATAAGACTTAAAAAATATTTAACTGCAGTTTCCTCAATCTGACAATCCTGGGAAGAGCTGAAAAGGTTTTGGTAACAATTGGACAACCGGAAGTAGTAGTTTCTTAGAAAAATTCTTCTAAATATATTTTTTTGGAAATTTTTGTTATGACAAATATTGAAGATCAAAATTCTACATATAATACACTTAAAATTTTTATTATATCTTGTATAGATTTAGAGATAAAGACATTATAATATATATAATATTCTAATCGCAGAGACTAAGGCATTTAATCTTTCTCATTGTTTTAATAATTAAATATTTGAATTATAGGTAAAATGCATATATCCATCAGAAATACCGCCAATCTGATTAATGAATTGGAAGAATCTCTGAAATTTAGGAATTTCCTCATTCAATGAAAAATGGATATAATTAGAATTATATGTGTGCAGAAGACATGTTAAATATAATCAAAAACGATATTTGGGTAAAGTTATGTTATATTTTGTTATAAAACGACGGTTCGATAGCGAAGTGCAATATAATACTTATATAGCCTAATATGGAAATGGCGGGAGGTCTTGTGCTCGCCACAACAGATTTTTTATTTTGGATTATAATTATTATTATTATTTTTCCTAAAATAGATTGAAATTATTGTCGTACGCAGACTTTTTTGTATGACTGTATTCAGCTGGCCATATTTTTATGGTGGCAATTTCATCTTTAGTATGTTACTGTTTACAACAATGAATGCTAACTTTTTTAACTCATATCTTCATACATTGATACAGTTAACATAATTTAAATTTTCTAATTAATGTAATCGTTATTCAAAATCAAATTAAGTAGGAAAGTACATGTAAACATTATTTACGAATTCAAATTAAACATTAATGCTTATCTTTTCATAACGAAGCTAGCATTCTACTTATCATAATACTTCATAATAACATTCCACATCTTTTACGTAGTGTAACTATTCAGAGCATGTAATATCATATTTCTGATTCTGCATTTGCAAATAAAGTAAAAAACATAGGTAGTTTCTTAGATTGTTTGTTTAGTCTAGTGAAATAGATCGTTGCGTTATTTACGTAGAGCTACTTCAGGTTGTAGTGTTATTATTTTCATATTATCGGTAAATATTTGTTGAAACTACTTGCAGTTATGGTGAGGGGAGGGGGTGGGGGTTCGAAAAAGCGACATGAAGTAATATCGGCCAGACTATGAACTATTTCATTTTTGCTTATAAAATTAACCCAGAGAGGGCGATTGACTGGTTCGAGTCTCTACTTAGGTTCGAGCCTGAGATGAAGGAATGAGCGTAAACAGGAAGGTAGAGATTCCTTAGGTCAAATCTTAAGCAGGGCCTGGGGTTTTATGACTGGTAAATAAAAGCTTTTATAACCAGTGACACAGCAACAGCAAACCATTCATTTTTGTAGCATTTCACTTTCAACCACGCCTGTGCGTCTCCATATACCTAGCGTGTAACAGATGTGGCCGGAAAATCTACTCTCTGAATTCGTGAAGTGGTGGGGATAGGAGGCCTACGTTACTGTCAATTTACATCTGTTCTCTGCGAGAAAGTATTTAATTTCAGAGTGTTTTTAATAATTGTTTTATTAAAAATGGGTAAAAAGTGTTTTGTGCCGAACTGCAAAAGTGGTTATGCATCAAACAATGAGAAAGTGACAATATTTAGTGCACCAAAGGACGAAATATTATTAAATTTGTGGCGGAAAGTAATTCCAAGAAAAGACAGAGTGGTCATGCGGTGCAACAAATGTAATCGTTTTATATACTGTTAAGAAGAAAATCTTATAATTTTTGTTTTAATATATTTTTCTAGGTACCACTGCAGAGTATGCGGCTTTAAAAAAATGCATATCTGACGGTATATCCAAATTGCCCCAACTATTTAAATATTAAAAATAATAAAAGAAGGAAAATTGTCAAATGTGACATTCCAAATAAAAAACATTCCTACAATGAGGAAGATAAAAGTTTAAATGTGTGCGAATTTAACTAATTTGAAAACCAGGGGTTATTTGATACATCCAGATCGTATTATTTATAATTTATGTTTATATATAGAAAATATGTTATTAAAATACATAGGAAATCCCTATGTTTATGAGGAAATTGTCCCTTTTGTCATTGAAAATTATAAATTTGCATTTAATTGCAATATTCATTGTACAGAAGTTTTATCTTATGTAATACATGAATTCACATCGATGAGACAGTATTTCCACCAAATTAAAATTAATCAAATGCCAACCAGCAGAGAGAAAAGAAAATTGGCGAAATTTTGTAAAAACTAATTACATGTAAAAAATTTTTCTAGTTTTTTTATATTATTATTTACCCAGTAGGAGTAGAAAAATATATTATATTTAAGTATATTTCGTGTATTTTTAATTTTTATGCCTTTCTCAATATCCATATATTTTAATTAAAACTATACGAGATTTTTATATCGGTTTAACAGATTTTCGAAATTAACTTTTATAAAATTTATTATGTATGTACAATAAACATGTACTTTTGTAATTTCGTAATGTACTATAACAATATTTTTTATGTAAATTACAATAAATATGTGATATATAATGCTCTACGCATATAAGTACTGTGTAATAGTCGGCCTCCTAACCCCACCACTGCCTGTCACGCTAGAAGTAAAATTTTGTGCCATTCTGTACGCTGAGTGTCATCTCCTTCTATATTATGCTTCGTGCTTTCAACGAATGATTCCTAGATATGTACGATAATTTTCCTTTTTAGATTTGTGTATAGGCAAGATTACTGCTCAGTTTTGGTTTGGGCAGAAAGGACGGGCGTTTTTAAAAAGTTACAAAATTGATACTTTTTAAATTATTAAAAAATCTTTCAGAACACACTAGGAATAATACAACCTTATAGTTTTCGTTCCGTAATATTTTATTGGTTCGAACGCTTCGGCACCATTAACTTATGCCTTCTTCAGGGAAAATGACAAATGGATTACAACGAGACAAAAGCAAAAACAAGTAACCACGGTAGCATAAAATGTAAATAAATTTTTGGTAAGTATATAATTTACTAGATATTATGCATGGCCGGCATTAACTAGGACGGCGAACATGCATCTTCTCAGGAAAACTCTCCTTTTGCCAGAGGAAAAACCGTCCGCAAAAACTGGCAAAGAAGTGATCTGTATAACTAAGAGACGCCTTTTCGGCAGCGAAATACCGCAGCCGTACTCTTTATTAGAATATATTTATTTAAAATTAAAATTCTATTACTCTTAATGAAAGACCCTTTATAATCAAATCTTTAAATTAGTTCCCTTCAACAATAAAACACTTCACCATTCATTTGTTCCACTTCATAAAAATTCCTAACCAAACTTCATTTGAAATAATAAATAGTTATTTTTTATACAAGACGATAAAATTGTATTTTATCGACGAGCGCAAAGTTTAATTCACGAGCGATTTCGCGAGTCGATAATTTAATTTTATCGTCGTGTGTAAAATTCTATTTTTTCTATAGCAGATTTTAAAGAGCAAAAATTAGAAAAACCGATTATAAATTAAATTATTTAAGAACAATTTACAAATTTCAGTAGCGTGGTAGTTATAGAATTTGTTTGAAAACAATTTCATTTTATTCATGTTTATACAACTAAAGTTATATATAATATGAATCGCCAAAATGTATAATGAGTTTTTATTTAAATAAAAATTAAACTTCTTTATCTACCCTTGCTGTTAAAGTATTATTTTATCTACCCTTGCGGTTAAAATGTCATTTAGTCAAATATTTCGTGTTGAACAAAGCACACTTTAAAAACTGCTATAGAAAAAAGTACAATAAAGTACAAAAGATGGCAATACTTGGCGAAACAGTTTAAATAAGATATTAAAAAATAATAACACTTGATTGTTTCACAAGATTCAGTCTCTGAATCAACCTCTCGGTCATTTATCAGGGACTGGCTCACTCAGCCAGAACCACAGACGCGTTTCGCTCTTATTCGAGCTCTTCAGTGTGGTGCACTGACGCCTCTAGGAGGAATTGAGTCAGCTGAGTGAAGAGCTCCAATAAGAGCGAAACGCGTCTGTGAATCTGGCTGAGTGAGCCAGTCTCTGATAAATGACCGAGAGGTTGATTCAGAGACTGAATCTTGTGAAACAGTCAAGTGTTATTATTTTTTAATTTTTAATTTCAAATGCTTTCAAAAAGACTAAAACTTTCTACGTTTGACATATCCCTCATATTCTCTAAAATTTTGTGACAATACCAAGTAGGAAAATGTGTCATAGAATTACGTAATAAAACTAAATGATTAATTTTTCAGTTATTAACTAATATTTTATTTAATTTGACTCACCCTAAGTGCGTGTGGGGTCCAAGTAAAGTCCACAGGTTCACATTTCCAACTGTAGTGAAATAACCACGCTCCTGTTAAACCCTGTAACAAAATAAAATATGTATTAAATAAATTAACAAATAAAGAAATTAATGTAGTTTCTTCTCATGAATAAACATTATCTTAACTCACTCGGTGTATAAATATGTGTTATAAGTGTTGAAATACGAGTCTCGGCTATATTTCCAACAAATTACGCAACCTTTATAAATTGTTAGAAATTTCTAAAAAATTCTTTCAGCTAATTTAAATATTTAAAACTTTATAAAATTGTGGGCCTAGACCAAATGACTGGTAATAATAATAGTTCGACCGGTATTTAAAGGGACATCTTATAGTCCAGATTTATCTTCTACCGAGACCTTGACTTTTGGCACAATTCAAAATAATTTCGTAAATTCTGGTGCGTACAGTAAAACCTGCCTTGCAAGACATATATACCTAAAATATTCAGTTTTTGTGAGTTTAAAATCTATATTATTATTATTATTATTATTATATATATATATATTTAAAATCTAATATGTCGGTCTCATTAATATAAAAAGGTTAAATACAAGATTTGAAAAGTTTTCAATTATAGCATAAACATTTTTTCACGAAAATCTCTTCATAGCTTCAAGTAAAATATCACTTCCGATTTACATATGTTATAATACTAAGTTTTGGGTTATATTTTAATATAGTTTTTCATTAAACACTGTTATGGGTTTCAAGTAAAGTACCACTTCCGATTGTCCAGTTCTACCCAAAATCTAATAAACTCTTTATCTCGCTCTTTATATTGATGCAGAAAGCTTAAATACGGAATTTTATTTTTGGAAGTTTGATGTAACAGTTATCGCGAAAGAAAAATCAAGTCACACACACATCATTATAAAAAAAATCTGATGTGGCCTCCCGCCAATTCCATGTTTAAAATAGTAATGAGCTTTAAGTCAAGTACTAAAATTGAAAAGTGTTTTTCTTTAAAAACTGTTGGGCTTGAAATAAAGTACCTAACACTTCCGGTTATCCAATTTTACTCAAAATCTAATCAACTATTTATATTAATGCAGAAAGCTAAAATACGCAGAATTGAAATTTTTGGAAGTTTGTTATAAGAGTTATCGTAATATAACCAACGGTTTGGCAGCTAATAGGGGAACCCCAAACAAGTCTAAATAATGTAACATAAGGCGCACGCGCAAATGTGCAAGACAAGAAATATGCAAGAGTCTTGCAAGCAAGATACGATTTTTGCTTGCAAGAGTAACACAAGACAAGAGTTATTTAAATTTCTTGTCTTGTTTTGCAAGACAAGACAAGAAATAGCCTAGCAAGACAAGAAATCTTGTCTTGTGAAACACTATCAATTGACGCCATTAAAAATGCCAGTTGAAAACTAATAGAAATTATGGAAACATATACTGGTGTCCACTAAAATTGGTGCTATAAAACTGACACCAAATTGGCGCCAATAATCTTTGCACGTGAAAAACTAGCTTAAGCCTCCAATTATTACTGTTTGAGAATAAAATAAACTTGATTAAATATTATGGACATGCATCTTTAGTTTTAGATTTTTTCACGTATATAATATTTACGGAAATACAATCAACAATTCTCAAACTATTTTTTATTAATAAATAAAACAGTAAATATTTATTTCCTACATTTCAGCAATACATAATTTACCTTTTAAAAAACGTTTAAATGTAAAAATAGCTTTAATTAAATCTCACGGATATAGGTAAACATACATACACCTTTCCGCTTATAGGGTATAATTATCTTTACGGTTTATGAAAGAAAGTTATGTGGAATTGTGATTAAATTAATGTTTATTACACGTTTCTTTCTGTATTATATATAAGAAACTCACACGTTTTATGTATATTAGCACTACGAACATACGCTTATGGAAAATGTGTCTATTAAGACTTTAATTAATTTACATACTTCACAAAATAATTGGAGAAGGTAGAAATGTGTAAATGATATCAAAGAACTGTGTCAAGTAATAATGATTTCTTATGGGAATGAAAACTGCAGTTCCAAAAATTATTTCAAACAAAAATAGCATGTTAACCCATGTTAAATCCCTATCTTCGCCCTTAACCGCCACCATCCTGTATAAAAATTTTAACCTTTAATTTGTTATTACAAATGACGTTTGAAAAATACTAATATACAAACATCTAAATTGAACTACTTATATGGTATATGGAAATTTATAATACTGTTCTATCCAATTAAGTGACATATTTTGAATAGGTTAACATATCTATTCAAATTAATGATAATTGTTATTAATTGTGACCTTATTATTTTAATATTAATACGTTGTTTAAATATCAAATATAATTTTACCAACATCAATATGGTAATCTACCTAATTTATTTAATTTTTTTATTATATACAGGGTGTACAACGCTTAACCCATGGTTGAACTGACCCCAAAGATAGTAAATTTGGTAATAATTTTTGTTTAAGATGCTTTCTACAAGAACTGGATGCCTTTAAAACTGACCAATCACGCCATAGTTCAAAATTTTGGAAAAAAGTAAAAATCACTGTCTTCTCTAGAAAAAATATGGATTGTTCAAACTGACGTTAAACGTTTTTTTTTCTAAAGTTGAATATAAGCGAGTTTCTTTATTCACCGATGAGTAGTGCGCATGAATCGTAAATTCATCACACCGTTTCTTTATTCACTGCTGAATTGCAGATGAAATTCATCATTCCGTTTCTAATTACCGCGCACTATCCATCGTAAATTCATCGCATGCATCGGCTTTGACTACCGATAGATTTTACGAATTTCGATGGATCGGTAGTGGGGGGTCTAGCGAAATGTTTCTAGGTTATATTTTTGACATTTGCGTTTGTTTGATGCTTGCGGGTATAAGATTATGCAAAGAAAACCAAATGCATGTTTCAAATAAGAAAACATTATATCTCGTTCACAACGGAAAGGAGATGGTTATACATGTAGATGATTTTTATTATCATTATGACTTCCATATCAGATTCTTCATTGTTCGACGAAGAATCTGATGATTGCAATAGAGCGACGATTCTTTTAACTATAAAACTTTCCATATCTGTTAACTGGTGGTTAACTGTCAGTTGACATTCAAGGTTAGGAGATTCATCGCACTTTTCAGCAACCCGTTTCTTTATTCGGTCGCAGCGGCTATCCATCGGAACCATCAGCTATTCATCGTGACGTCATTTTCAATTTCTGATGGAATTCAGCGCATGAATAATTGTTGCCCTATGCGGTATGTATGCATGTATGTTTTCTACATATTTCAACAATAAAAATTAATTTGAATTATTTTATACTCATCTATTTTATTTAATTGTTAGTCTAATTATATTTAGTGCTCATAAAATTATGAAAATCTGAAATATGCCGCGACACCAATAATCTTATATGTAATTTGTGACAGGTGTGTCAATTTTCCAGAGAACACATTGATTTTTACTTTTTTTACAAAATTTTGAACTGTGACGTGATTCGTCAGTTTTAAAAGTCTCCAGTTCTTGTAGAAAGCATTTTAAATAAAAATTATTCTCATATTTACTATCTATGGGGTCAGTTCTACCATGGGTTAAACGTTGCACACTTACTTACAGAACAACCTGTATATTCAGAATAATTTATAGTATCAAAATATGAAATATAAACAAACAAACAATTAATGAATAGGTTGAACTAATTAATAATAATTAAATAATTACTATTTAATATTTATAATTAATTTTCTGTGGAGCAACAAAAAAATGTTGATAGAATAAAATATCAATTTACTGCAATTATTATTTTTTAATTAAAACAACATACCAACAGTTTGCCTTTATGTGAACTAATTTTAATTCAATTACTCTTTTTAATTGTTTGTCAATTAACACTTCATGTATGTATAATGGTAAAACGTACATTAAATAACACTTAGCGTGTATCTTAAACGTTACATGTCACTCACTAGGTACATACAACATACCTATCTCTGCAAATAGTGTAAAAGTAAAAGAAAGCAATTTATAACTGTATATCGCACATTTACTTGACATAATTCTCTTAGCTTGTAATTATAAATGAGTTTCATTTACGACTTTTTAATACGGTGTCGTCAAAAAATAATAGATATACCTGCGGATTTGTGAAAATTAAGATGATCCCATAGTATAAACACTTTTTTAAAAATTTCACTTGTCATCTGTTAATTATCAAATAAAATCGACAGAATTAAGTGATATTTAACCATGTTTTGTTGTAATTTTTACCTCTCGCTAAATGAGGTATTGGATTGCTAAAATTCGCATATCCAGATTTCAGTAAATAAACACGATTTAAGGTCCCTACAATCCGATTATTACATTTTTAAAATGATGTCTGTGTGTATGTGTGTATGTCTGGATGTCGTAGACACGATTCCTCAAAAACCATAAGACTTAACAATTGTTTAACTATGGATTCCTCAATCTGACATTCCTGAGAAGAGCTGAAAAGGTTTTGGTAACAATTGAACAACCGGAAGTAGTAGTTTCTGAGAAAAATTCTTCTACATATAATTTTTTGGAAATTTTTGTTATTAAATATTATAGAACATAAAATTCTCCATCTAATACACTTAAAATTTTTATTATATCTTGTATAGATTTAGAGATAAAGACACTTTAATATATATAGTAATTTAATCGCAGAGGCTAAGGCACTAAGGAAAGCAGTTGACAAATTCCAATGTTTATAATAGAGTTTTTAAATGACACATGTCAGTGTCAAAAATCAACAGTTTTAGTGACATTCTGATAGCTTTTTCTGGGAAGTATATTTAATCTTTCTTATTGTTTTATTAATTAAATATTTGAAATTATAGGTAAAATGCTTATATCAATCAGAAATACCGCCAATCTGGTTAATGAATTGGAAGAATCTCAGACATTTAGAAACTTCCTCATACAATGAAAAATAGATATAATTAGAATAATATGTGTGCAGAAGACATGTTAAATACAATAAAAAACAGTATTTGGGTAAAGTTCTATATATTTTTGTTATAAAACGACGGTTCGAAAGGGAAGTGCAATTCAATATTTATATAGCCTAATATGGAAATGGCGAGAGGTCTTGTGTTGGCCACAATAGATTTTTATATTTTCTTTCATTGTTTGACACTGACATGTCAATAGATATACTTACATAGTACATGTCTCTTCAATGCACAATCACTACTGATATGTACACCGTCGTATTTAATTAAATACTAATTGATTCATACACCTGTTAATTGAAGTCTTTTATTATTACATAATTAATTAATTCCACAAAACATAAAGACACATTTTGGTAATTGAAGTTGGAGACTTATGCAACCAGAAATTAAATGTTATATTAAAAACAGATTGGGGAAGTTTAGCGATTTTTTAAATTTTTTTTATTCCATGGGAAATGACTTGAAAAATGATGTAACATGTATTATTTTTTTCAAAAATGCCCAGATTTTCCGGAAAAGCCGATTTTAAGCTGTGATGACGTCGGTAGCGGCTTGGCGCAACGTATGTCGACGTATACACTGACGCACGCGGTTGCGGTTACCACTGAGACTAAGGTGTCGTGCTGTTACGACCAACGTTCAAGTGGTTCGATTTCACCGTTCTGTCTGAGTTTGCGAATAACTACCCTAGAATATGACAGTTTCTAAATTTCAGTTCATAATGCTAATGCCGACCAATCAGAAGAGTATACAGTCATTCAAAAAAGTCTCCGTACGACAGTAGTTTTAATGTATTTTAGGAAAAATAGCAGTCTAAAACCCAATATATTTAAATTCCTTTTAATCCAAAATGAAACGCAGTATACTACGTTATTATAAATATAAACAAATAATTTATTTAATTTATTTATATTATGGGGTAAACATTGAAAGTATTCATAATTTCATGACAAAAAAGTCTCCGTACTATAATCAAAACATTTAAATAATAAACCATTTATTTATGTTACATAAAGAAATATAATAGTTGGAGGGTTTTCCTCCTCCTAGGCCGGTGATAGCATTATGTCTAGGGGCTACAGCTCCTCAGCGGGAGTACGAAAATTAGTAATTATTGCAACAATGGATAGCAAAGGTTCCCTCGACATTTTAAAAGCAAATTTTAAACAATGTGCCGAAAAATAGGGCCTTAACAGACAATTTTAATTTCGTGCATCAGAAAAATTCGACAAATAATTCGCTCTGTAAGAAAATACGTACTGTATAATACTAAAAATATGCTTAATCATACCTCACAGTCTCAGATTGAGAAAGTGCGGAAAATTCTTAAAATAAATACGAATATAAAGCAAATGGCAGAATATAATGTCATAGGTGACCAAAAATTTTGTAGATTCAATGACTCATCGCTTAGTTACTGGTGGAAGAACCAAAGGAAAACCCTCCAAGTATTATATTTCTTTATGTAACATAAATAAATGGTTTATTATTTAAATGTTTTGGTTATCGTACGGAGACTTTTTTGTCATGAAATTATGAATACTTCCAATGTTTACCCCATAATATAAATAAATTAAATAAATTATTTGTTTATTTTATATTTATAACAAAGTAATATACTGCGTTTCATTTTGGAAGGAAATTAAATATATTGGATTAAAAGGAAATTAAATATATTGGGTTTTAGACTGCTATTTTTCCTAAAATACATTAAAACTACTGTCGTACGGAGACTTTTTTGAATGACTGTATGTTCGTGGACGACAGCTAGATTCTGGCGATATTTACGACAGTCAATTGACATCTATCATCATTTTGTTATTTTTAATTATTTCTGTCACATTGTCTTGACTAAAAATGAGTGTCATTGAAAAAGATATCCAAATAATACAGTTACATTACAAAAAAGACGTATCGATTTTACGAAAAGTGACATTACCGGCCTGCTCTTATTGGTTTGCCCTAAGAAGTATGAACCGGACAGCGTAATGTAAAGTTTAATGCAAAGTCATAATGCTAATGCTAAGGTAAATGCTTAAGTTAACAGCTTACATAAACCAGCCTTTAAAGACCAATGGCCCGGTTTTCGTGTTAGATCCGATATGTGATCTACATTAATTTAACTTACCTCCCAAACTATATACGTGCTAACTAACACCTGTAAAAAGTTATAGACGATGAGGATGTTGGTAAGCTCCATCGGCTTGCGGTGCTTCATGTACCGAGGGCCCCAGCTTAACACGAAGTATAAATAAGCACCAATGATGGTCAGACCCGGCATTGGATCTCGAATTAAGAACCAGTCATTTGTTCGCGGATCTGTAACAAACAATAATTGCAGATAAGTTTATAGAATACCTACTACTACTATACTAATACAATAAATGCGAAAGTAACTCTGTCTGTCTGTTAGAGATGCATTCGGGCGGGCCGGGCCGGGCTTTGAGGTATGGATCGACTCGGCCCGAAAATAAAAATTACCGGCCCGACTCGAAGATCGACTCGACAAAAAAATTTGCTAGCCCGGCTCGAAAATTGACTCGAAATCGGGCCGGGCCAAAGCTCGAAATTGGGTGCATCCGGCATTCCTAATGTTGATTTTTATGTTAAGGCGAAATGTTTAACTTATAAAAAACCTCCACATTCTTATAACTTTCAACATTAGTTAACATAAGTAGTTAAAAAAGAGACCCTTCTAGTGTAAGTTTAGTAAAATTACAGACCTACGAGTATTTAACACTTTGTTTACCAAAGAATTTGAACAACTTTTTCACAAATCTTATATAAAAAAATAGAATTTTAATTTGCATAAGGATTTTTTATCTAACTTTGTTTCAAAAATAGGACAAGAAACCATTATGGTAGGAACAAAATCACTTTTATTTAAGTATACGAGTAATAACAATAATAATAGCATCATCACAATATAATTATTATGCTTTAATGAATTCTTGAAGTAAAATAATACATTTTTATTTATTAATATGTGAACTGTGTTGTTATTAAATTATTTTGATCCTTTTTAACTTCATCCATTTTCATTAAAATATTAAGGAAACTGTGCATTTGAATGAACTATAAGATTTTTCGGGCTGGCCCGAAAAGCTCGAATTTTCGGGCCGGGCCAAAATCAAAAATCCGACTCGCCTCGATTTTTGAAAATGATTAGCCCGATTCGGCCCGATAAAAAATATCTTCGGCCCGGCTCGATGATCGACTCGAAATCGAGGCGGGCTTCGGGCCGGGCCAAAGCTCGAAATCGAGTGCATCTCTACTGTCTGTTTGTCTCTCTGTCTGTCTGTTACGTTTTCACGCCTAAACCGCTGAAACAATTTTGATGGATTTTGGTATAGCGATAGATTGGATATTGTAGAAGGACATAGGCTACCGTTTGTCGCGAAAATAAAACTTTAAGGAGTGAAATAGGGGATGAAAGTTTGTATGAAGAACCCAAAATTTCTTCCGCTGAACCAATTTTGATGAATTTTGTTATAGAGATAGATTGGACCTTCGAAAAGGACACAGGCTACCTTTTGTCGCAAAAATAAAACTTGAAGGGGTGAAATAGGGGATGAAAGTTTGTATGGAGAACCCATCACTTCTCAAATTAGGGATATACAGGAAATGTGTCTGTTTGTCTCTCTGTCTGTCTGTTACGTTTTCACGCCTAAACCGCTGAACCAATTTTGATAGATTTTGGTATAGAGATAGATTGGAGCTTGGAGAAGGACATAAGCTACCTTTTGTCGCAAAAATAAAACTTGAAGGGGTGAAATAGGGGATGAAAGTTTGTATGGAGAACCCATCACTTCTCAAATTAGGGATATACAGGAAATGTGTCTGTTTGTCTCTCTGTCTGTCTGTTACGTTTTCACGCCTAAACCGCTGAACCAATTTTGATAGATTTTGGTATAGAGATAGATTGGAGCTTGGAGAAGGACATAAGCTACCATTTGTCGCAAAAATAAAACTTGAAGGGGTGAAATAGGGGATGAAAGTTTGTATGGAGAACCCATCACTTCTCAAATTAGGGATATACAGTATGTCTCACAACTCGCGCCCCAGAGCGAATGAGGAAACACGAGACTGCACTCGGATGTGTAATTTCGAAGAAAAACAAATCTAGCTTAAAAGATAGAGAAAAGACGTCTTAAAATTTACCAATCAAAGACCTACACCTTTAACGTGTGTTTGCCATAATTTTACGTTACTATGGTTTTATACAAATCAAATCTTCTTTAAAATGTGTAGGCGACTGTAGTTTTCGAAAAATGTCAGTGTCAAATTAAATTTGACAACGTGAATAAAGAAAGGCAAATTCTTATCAGTCGCTGATTACTTAGAAATGATTATAATTTTCGGAGAATGTGGACGTAACGCCAGAGAGGCAGCACGAGTCTATTCGGAACGTTTTCCGGATAGAAATCTTGTGATGATCTCGGATGACACCTTCGCTAACCTAAATATGTTGACAGTGAAAAGTCAACTCTAAAGTGTCAAAATTACAGTAAGTCAAACAAATTTTGTAACTCACTATTAGTAATTTTAAAACCTAGCAACCAGTTTTATTTTGTAATAATATCATCACACCTCAAGATATCCTTCCGGGATTGGTGGATTAAAAAGTCTTGTAACTCCGTTATGCAAGCAGCCGCAAATTATTTTTTTCTATTTGTTGGCAACCTATTATCGTCGGCAAGTGTCAGTTTCGTCTGGGGCGCGAGTTGTGAGACACCCTGTAGAAATTCTTATTTATGCTTTTGGTAAAAAATAAAGAGTGTTTTAGCGTTTTTGAAAAATCATCCCACAAGGCAGTACAATAGGGGATGATTTCAATTATTTCTTTATCTTTGTATCTATAGTTAAGTTTTAACCGTTAGCAATTTTTCGATATTTGTCGGAGAAATAGCTTGCATCGTATGTACATAAGGAAAAGTCCCCGACACCACTGTTCATACCAGTAACACATTATTTTTGTAAAGAAAAGAAAGTTAATTATAAAATAATAGTTAAAAATGTGTCACTATCACTACTTAACAATTTAGCATGCCTCGAAAATTTCTTTCAAGGTGTAACGTGACCATATCCGGTATATAATACATTAACCGTATGACAGTATGGCTAAATTCAAGTTCGCAGTTTCTTTATTACACATTAAACATGAAACCTACATTTTGCTATTTTATAATGCAGTATGATAAAGATTTCCTGTTTTGTCTATTACAAAACATTTTATAATTTAGAAAAATTTAAAAAAGCAAATTGCTGTTTTTATAAATTACAGTCGTTTAAATAAAAATTGAGTACACTAACATTAATTATTTCAAAATAAAAAGCAATGTTCATGTGAAGCGTATAGATGCAAAAGCAGATATTTGACACACTAGTTTTGAGTAAAACGCAAAAACCTTAAAGACCTTAAAAACTGCTCAATTATGGAACGCCATTTTAATATTTATTCTATATTTAAAGATATGTTAAATTATATAAAGACGTCATTAAATGAAATAAAGACGTCTTTAATTCATTTTTGGATGTTCTTATAATATTTTTTGATATCCAAAATTGTTTTCAAGACGTCTTAAATTCAAATATTTATAGATATCAAAAATTCTTTTTTAGATATCCAGAATTGAATTAGGATATCAAGAATTAAATTAAGGATATCAAAAATTGAATTAAAGATATCAAAAATTGAATTTTGGATATCAAAAATTCAATTCTGGATATCACATCTCCATAAATAACATGTCCAAAATTCGAATTTTTGATATCAAGAATTGAATTATGGATATCAGATCTCCGTAAATAACATGTCCAGAATTCGAATTTTTGACGTCCTAAATTAATTTTTGATATCAAGAATTGAATTATGGATATCACATCTCCGTAAATAACATGTCCAGAATTCGAATTTTTGACGTCCTATATTCATTTTTGATATCAAGAATTGAATTATGGATATCACATCTCCGTAAATAACATGTCCAGAATTCGAGTTTTTGATATCAAGAATTCGGTGCGCTATCTAGTTTAAAGTGACTGAATTACTTTGTGTCGGTAAATCAGATTTCAATTCTTGATATCAAAAATTGAATTCTGCATATCAAAAATTGAATTCTTGATATCTAAAATTGAATTCTTGATATTCAAAATTAATTTAAGACATCAAAAATTCGAATTCTGGACATGTTATTTATGGAGATGTGATATCCATAATTCAATTCTTGATATCCAAAATTAATTTAAGATGTCATAAATTCAAATAGAGATATCCAAAATTGAATTCTGGACATATTAAATTTACTTTTTGATGTCGAAAATTCAGTACCGTTTTAAGATGTCTAAAATTTAATTTTTGATATCTATAAATGTATTTTTGATATCCTTTATTCAATTCTGGATATCTAATATTCAATTTTTGACATCCTAAATTATTTAAGGATGTCTGAAATTAATTTTCGACGTCCTTAATTATTTAAAGATGTCCATAATTCAATTTTTGATGTCTTTTAATAATTAAGGATATCTGAAATTAAATTTTTGACGTCTTTAAATAATTGAAGATGTCTTTAAATGTAGAATAAATAGTAAAACGGCGTTCCACATTCAACCAGCCTGCAGTTTTCATAGAATTTTTCTGTTTATTATTTTAATAAAGTAGACGTTTTATTGAAAAAATGTCTGATTTTTTACAAAAAAGGTATTTTGTTTAAGAAATGACATATGTCTGGTTTTGAAGCTGAGACTTACTAGTGTGAACTACAAATACCGAGGCAATTTTGTAATAATTTTTATGATTATCGGTAGATTTTTATTTTTAGGGGTCAGCTAACATGTTTAGCACCAATGACTTAAGTCAAATAATTTTAAATAGCTGCAATACAATTCGCAATAAACTCATAATTTTCGAACGTATTCGTCAGTCCATGAGACGAATATTAGAATGTTATATTGAAGTTCAAGGTGGACATTTTAAACATTTTTCATAATTTATTCAAGAATTCAAGCCAAAAATCACAGACTGGGTCGGAAGTTTAATGATTGGGCCCTTGAGCACTTGGAAGATGTTTCTGATTTTGGCCAAAAAATCATCTTCTCAGACGAGGCGCAATTTTGGATGAATGGCTTTCTTAATAATCAAAATTGCCGTTATTGGTGAGAGAACAACGCACAAGTGTTACATGAAATGACGTTGCATTCCGAAAAATTCACTGTGTGGTGCAGTTCAAAAATTGGAGCGATAATTTGCGGCAGTGTTAACAAAGCCGTGGTAGATATTTGAATGATATATTGTTTAATACATAATTGCATTGTTCCAGTGGCGTAGCCAGGATTTTCAAATGGGGGTGGATATTGAATATAGTGGGGGGAGAGAGTTCGTTGTGTAGAAGTAAATACTACTCACACATATTATAGGTACTCTATTTTCGTAAGTTACAATTTTGCGTCAAACTTATACGTTTTATGAAATAGATCATTTATTTATTAAAATAAAATATGTATTAATATTACCAATTGGGAGGGTTTAAACCCGAAAACACCATCCTTGGCTACGCCATTGCATTGTTCAAGCTTCAAAATAAAGTAAAAACTAAATTGATAGGTACGTCAAACCGTTTTTGTTTTATTTAAAAATTAAAATCCTATCACTCTTAATGAAAGACTCTTTACTAAGCAGAGTATTCAAAAAATAGTAAAAAAAAAAACATGAATATTATCTGTGAGTGAAAGCTGTGTTATTAAATTAAATTTGAATAACTAATAAACGGGTACAAGGTTCAACACCGGATACAGAAGATTAACTATAAATTCTGATATATTAGAAATGAAACTTACCGGCTAGTTCAACGAAAAGAAAGTCGTAGACACGGGTAACGGAATTGTTGTACAGCGACATCTTTCCGATGATTCTTTAGCTAACGATCATTTAAAATTCCTGCAACAAAGAAAAGAAAGTAATTAGTAAAATAAATATAAATATATAAATAAATATAACATCACGGCATATTACCCATTTCTGGGTCTGCCAGTATCTACAACGCATATAGACATTGGTAATGATGACGATATATTTACCGTGTGGGCGCAATTTCATAACGTAAAAAAGTTAGGTAAAATTCAATTTTTTGAAACGGAATTAGATAAAAAAGATTTGTTTCATTTAAAAATTAAATCGGGTGCTTTTATTGGAACATAGCTTGCAGTGTATAATAATTATAGATAATCTTAATTTTATTAGAAAAGACGTATTATAAATGATTGTATGGTTGAATTGTTATTTACCCTAAAGGAGCCATTCTAGATAACACATTATAAATCATCATGTATGCACCTGTTCAGTAAAATCTCTGGCGAATAAGTGAAATTGACATTTGGATAATTTATTCATTTGTGTTAAATCTACTTGCATTAATTGCAACGTGTTTGTGTTTTGGTTTGATAGTTCTACAGAAATTGATTGCATTGCATATAACCATTAATTATCTATAAAACACTCATAAATACTTCAAAATCAAGTGCAATAAATTTGTCAACCGAGCCTTGATTAAAGACAGAAATATGCAGGAAATTTTCATATTTTTCGAGCATGAGGTACAGTAGAACTTAAGTAAAAAAAATCTGTTGTAGTCAGCACAATACCTCTCCGTTATTTAACATTTCTTATACACACAAATAATTCTAATTATATCAATGAGTACCCGTGAGGTAACGCCTGGCAAACGCCCGCACGCTACTAATAGGTCATCATCATTACCGATATTTGTGACAAAATAGATTGGCATACCTAGAAATTTATTTATTCAGTCTTTCATTCTATAAGAAACTTGTCCTACTCCTCTAAAATGTCCAAGATTACTATTAATATACATACCTACCAACTATTTTAAACATTTAAATAAGAATAAATAAATAAATAAATAAATAAATAAATATATCATCACGGCATATTACCCATTACTGGGTGTGCCAGTATCTACAACACATGTAGACTTCGGTAATGATGACGATATATTTTACCGTGTGGGCGCTTACCAGGCGTCACCTCACGGGCACTCATAGCTGGTGTGGAGAGTACACCACAGGGGTCACTTTTGTGCCATTTAAAATTGGAAAATGTACGTACTTCCTAAAAAAAACTTTCAGTAATGACCATAAAACCGTTGATTTTTTACACTGACATTTATCTGTCAATTACAAACATTTGAATTTGATAACTGGTTTCCTTGTTGTAGTCTGAACTGTGCGATTTATTACAACAGAATATTCTATATATTATATTTTTACCTCTCGCTAAGAGAGGTATTGAATTCATGCTAAAATTCGCATATCCAGATTTTATTGAATAAGCACGATTTAAGGTCCCTAGAATCCGATTATAACATTTTTAAAATGATGTCTGTGTGTGTGTGGATGTGTGTATGTGTGTGTGTGTATGTATGTATGGATGTTGGAGGGACAATTCCTCAAAAACTATAAGACTTAAAAAATATTTAACTGTAGTTTCCTCAATCTGACATTCCTGGAAAGAGCTGAAAAGGATTTGGTAACAATTGAACAACCGAAAGTAGTATAGTTACTAGTAAATAATTTTTTTTGGGATATTTTTTTATTAAATATTGAAGAACATAAAATTCTCCATCTAATACACTTAAAAATTTTATTATATCTTGTATAAATTTAGAGGTAAAGACACTATAATATATAGAGTAATTTAATCGCAGAGGCTAAGGTACTAAGGAAACCAGTTGACAAATTCCAATGTTTATAACATAGTTTTTAAATGACACATGTCAGTGTCAAAAATCAACAGTTTTAGTGACATTCTGATAGCTTTTTCTATATATCATATATATATCATCACGGCATATTACCCATTTCTGGGTGTGCCAGTATCTACAACACATGTAGACATCGGTAATGATGACGATATATTATAATAATAGCTTTTTCTGGGAAGTATATTTAATCTTTTTTATTTTTTTATTAATTAAATATTTGAAATTATAGGTAAAATTGTGGTAAAATGCATATATCCATCAGAAATACCGCCAATCTGGTTAATGAATTGGAAGAATCTCTGACATTTAGAAACTTCCTCATACAATGAAAAGTAGATATAATTAGAATTAAATGTGTGCAGAAGACATGTTAAATACAATAAAAAACAGTATTTGGGTAAAGTTCTGTATTTTTTGTTATAAAACGACGGTTCGAAAGCGAAGTGCAATACAATACTTATATAACCTAATATGGAAATGGCGAGAGCTCTTGTGCTGGCCACAACAGATTTTTTCTGTAGACATTGAGGAATCTGTTCTAAAATGAAATTAATTATCTACGAAATTATAGCAAAAACTAGACCAGTATTCATGTTTAAGCGATCACACTTGTCATCAGAAATCTGAGCCATAACAACTCATGTTTATAGCTAATAATTTGCCAACATAAGAAACATGGCATGGCGGCACTTAAACCGCATAGGTACAGTAATATATTAAGAAAAAAAAAGTAAAAGGAAAGGAAGGCACTTAAGTAAAAGCTCTCATCTTTCATTAATAACTAGTCTACTAGTCTTCATATCTAAGATCTAACAGTAATTATGAATATTAAGTAAGTAGTTTACAAACTTGTTCATTCTGCATTCTAAGGCTGTGTCCGATGTTGCATTTTTATCACCCTAATATCTAAATCCTAAATTTATATGCCCTAAATCTAGTGATTATTTAGGATTTTAGGAATTAGATTTTAGGGTTTTTCAGGAGCACACTACGTGAAGTTGACGCGCACTAATTAAACAAATCATGTTCGTTGTTATAATTTGTATAAAACGTCAAATTTACTATCAAAGAATAGGTTCTTGCTTCTATTTTATGAAATTAATATTTACTCTCAAGCATCAAATTGAATCGAATTGTATAATTCATTTTTGTTGTTCTAAAGTGTTGCCATCAAACCAATGGATATCACTAGTGTGCCAGTCGGAGTTGTATTTATGTGAAGAAGACCTAAATCCTAAAATCTTAATGACAAAATGCGACATCCGACACAGCTTAAGAAGTTACTTATACAAAAATATTGTTGTGGCCAGCATAATATCTTCAGTCAATTATATTAGGTATAACCCTCCAAAAATATGGGTTGCGCTGCTAATTTCTAAAAAAAAAAACCATTGGATAGCTCGTCTAGTAAACATTTGAACAAATGGGGGTGGTAGTATGAACAAGTGATTAAGGGTGATTAGCTAGGAGATGACTAGCAGTGTTTTAGTGCTGTCAATAGTTTATGAATTATTTTAGAGAAAAATACTTCAAATAAAAGTAGCGTACAATTAATTTTTCTATAACTGCTATTTGAAGTATTTTTCTCTAAAATAATCCATAAACGATTGACAGCGCTAAAACACTACTAGTCATCTCCTAGCTAATCACCCTTAATAACTTGTTCATGCTACCACCGTTTGTTTTTAAATCCTTCGTATTAATTACTAACCATTGCCACTGTGAAAATTTTCTCGTTTCACGCAAATATAGTTTCTTCTCAGTGTACATTATACAGTTTGTCTCGAAAATAGGGAGACATGGCTTAACCACAGATTCTGAGGCTAAAATGAGGCGATTTAACCAAACTTACCTTTACCGGAAAGTATACCATTTAGCCAGTGTTCTGCCAAAGTTCTTCGAAAAAATAATAAATTGTTTATAATAACAGTTATTCGATTTATTATTAGTGAACCACTAATGTAAGAAACTTAGGCGTCCCAACACTGATTGGACCGTAACTTTTCAACGGCCACGCCGATAACGTAAAGTTATTATTTTTTTCAGAAAGATACATTCAATAGTAAATTTCTCTCTCTCTCTCTCTCTCTCTCTCTCTCTCTGTGTGTGTGTGTGTGTGTAATTTGTGATATATGTTACAGTTCACACAGAAAAAAATAAAACCTTAGTGTCTGCACCGTGACATTTTTAAAATAAATTTTATATAGCACTTTGTCCAAATGCCAAACATCTAATTTTTAATAACAGTAACGAGTTGTCAATCTCGTAAACTTATTTAATCGTCTTATTTATAATAATGGTAGTAAAATAATATTAGGTCAAACAAAAGGATGTTATTAATTTTAGAATATTCCGAAGGAAATTTTTAGCATCCCATAAAAATTGTTTCTGTCAGTTTTTTGACATTTGGATAGAGTGCTAGATTAAATTTATTTAAAAAAAATCAAGGAACAGCCACTCAGCTTCTATTTTCTGTGTGGACCATAACAGATATCACAAATTAAACAGGGAGAGAAAAGTTTGCTATTTTACGTTATCGGCGTGGCCATTAAAAAGTTTCTGTTTAATCAATGTCGGGACACTCAAGTTTCATACACTAGTGGTTCACTAATAATAACAATTTCATTTTAAAAGATTACTTATAACCATATAAAGTGCCATACCAAATTTCATCCAAATCGTATAAAGCGTTCTGTTATTATAAGCAAAATTAATTTTTTTCGAACAACTTTGAAGCAGAATACTGGCTAAATGGTAGACTTTCCGGTAGAAGCAAGTTTAGTTAAATCGTCTTATTTTAGCCTCAGGAATCTGTGGTTAAGCCATGTCCCCCTATTTTAAAGACAATCTGTAGAGCCACAGATGCTCTTCAAGGAGTTAGGAGAGAGGAATATTAGAAGAATAGAAGAGCTTGTTTATATGCCATTATTTATGCGGATAAGACCGAGACGAAACAATTGAGTTCGGACAATTATTTTCCAATTTCGTGAACGTATCGACCTACATTGCGAAAAATATTATGAATATGAAAACAAATACAATCAATTATTAACACAAATGTCTTTGTCTTCCATTGTGTCTTTAGACAGATATAATACAAACAATTTATAAATTATAGAAGATACATAAAATTTTATTGTCCTTTTAGCAAATTATCATATTTAGATACTTCATTAATGTCAGAGTCTCGTCGTTTCGAGCTGTAAACGTGAGTTCCTCCACTCTTCAGGTGCTGTGCTACATTCTCTGTCGTACCGTGTAGCAAGTACTACTGACCTTGTTCCGAGAAGGTCAGATTGGAGAACGTGACTTGTCTTAGAGTTATACATGCATAATATTATACCGAGGAAGTCTGTGAACGTAACCTGCTATATGAAAGAACCAGTGGTTGCAAAACGTTGAATGGATACCAAGAAATATTTTATTTTGTATATTTTAATTAGAAATACAGGGTGTTAAAAAATAAGTGTCCCAAATTATGAGGGCATATAGTACTGACCAAAATGAGTCCGATTTTTAACTGTTTTTGAGAAAGAGGCCATTTTGTATTAGAATAAAAAAAAACTGACTAAAATAGTGGTTGAACAAAATTTTGTCTATGTCAGTAAATAGACTATAAAAGAATCTGTTGTGGCCAGCACAAAACCTTCCGTCATTTCGATGTATTTTGTACAAATCCGACACCAAAAGTTTCTTGGAAAAGATTCTATATATTCTGTAAAATTGTAACACGAACACACTATTTTTTACAAATTCCATATTGCAAGTTCCTTTGAAAAGATTCTATAAATCCAATATAATTATAACACGAATATACATTCTGTAAATTGCACTTCACACTTCCTCATTCCTATCCAACGCATCTTCTTCACACAGTTCTTCCTCTCTCAAATATTCTGCTACACAGTCCTTCCATTTTCTCTTTGGCCTTCCTCGTACTCCCGGCATTGAAACTGCAAGTCACTTGCGAGGGACACTCTATCACTTATGTTACTTTCTGATCCTATACTTTCCACTTTGGTTTTGCACTTGACACTGACATCTGTCAATTAGAATTTTTTTGAAAATTAACCTCTCTTAATATCTCTATAACTCTATATCTATTGAATATGAAGGAAAATGTATAATCAAATCGTATGGAGAATAAGATTTTCTTTTATATTAATGATCATAAAATATCGAAAAATGTATTTAACTGCGTTTTTTCCAGAAAAACTGTTAAGAACTTCAAATAAGGATACTTCCGGTTGATTCTTTATACCCAAAATCTAATCAGCTCTTCATATTGTTGTAAAGAAGAGGAATACGAAAGAATCATAATTTTTAGAATTGTAGTTTTGGGGTTATCGTCGGAGAAAAATTTGTCACACACACACACACACACGGACACACACATACAGACATCATCGTAAAACCAGTAAAATCGTATTGTAGGGACCTTAAAACGTGCTTATTCATTAAAAACTCACCACCGAATTTTTTGACCAAAGACAATACCTCTCTTACCTAAAGGTGACGGAAGGTAAAAATAGAAAATGAGTAGGTACCGAAAACCCCAATATAAACTTTTGGAGAACACTGCTATTTTATTCGCATTTCGTCTATAAGAGTAAAAAAAAATTGCACATCTATTATATACTCTGAAAACTTTCATGCGGTTATGATTAAAAAACAATTAAATAGTTTCTCTTCTGCAACCTGGATTCATGGTGAACTAACGACCTCAAGCAGCCAAGTTCAAGGACATAAGATGAAGAATAAATAATACAATACGTATATTACATAATATGTACATGTATAATTGTATTCTCGCTCTCAACAGTGTGTGTAGATGTCACCAGAAGTCGAGGGATCATCATAAATAGCTTAAACGGCCCTCAAATATAAGAGTACAAAAGAGTCTTTCAGCGGTGATACCGCAAATTGCTGTGTATTTACTTCTAACACTGTTACCAACGTAAAAATTTTTATATAATATTTGAAGCAGTAATAATATTTCTTTAATAAATTAAAAATGTAGTCGGCACAAAAAATCTTGTGTATCACACACCCAGAAACTGTTTTGCGAGATTTCGTAATTTACAGGCCTCGCTTTAATAAACTCGCTCTCGCAAATGTTTTGTAGTGGTAGCACGCACTTTAGAATTCTATCATAGAAAGCAGGCGAATACGATTTTACTTTTACGAATCTTGGTAGCACGCACTTTAGAATTCTATATTCGCTTTTTGATTCGGAAATTATTGGATTTTATACTATTAAAATAAAAAATATTATGAAAGTTGTATATTATAAATGTATAAATTATATGTAAATTGGCTATGAATAGAATTGTGGCAAAATAATGACGTTACTTTGACACTTTCGCCTCGAGTCGAACGCTTGCAGGCGAATATTATGAGACACGCATGCTACCAAATTTTCGCTTCGCGGCGAAAAGCGAAAACAAATGCCTCTTTTGATAGAATTCTAAAGTACGTGCTACCACTACTGGCCTAGTGATACAAATAACTATTTATCTGTAAAATATACTAGTCCTAAATATTAAAAATTACAACAAAACATGGTTAAATATCACTTTTATTCTGTCGATTTTATTTGATAATTAACAGATGACAAGTGATATTTTCTTTTGCTTTTGTTAACTAGGTTAGCATTCTGACCAATCAAAGGGCACAATTTATATCACTATCTAAACCAATGCAATTTTCTAACTTCTAAGAAGTACAGTAGGGGTAGCACGCATTTTAGAAGTCTATCATAGAAGGCAGGCAAATACGATTTTACGTAACGAATCTTGGTAGATGCACTTTAGAATTCTATATTCATTTTTTGATTTGGAAATTATTGGATTTTATACTATTAAAATAAAAAATATTATGACAGTTGTATATTATAAATGTATAAATGGGGTCATTTCACATTTTCTGATTTATTTTTTCTTGAAAAAATAGGTGAAATTAAACATGTATGTGTATGTTTTACATCTTACAAGTCTTTAGAATCAGTGATATGATTTTTTAAAAGTTGCGTTTAATTTTAAATATTTCAGCGGCTGACGACACATATTCACGGATACGACAGTCGAGCTCTACCGGTTTAATTTCGAACTATGATTATTTGGTTTGGTATTTATTTAAATAAATGGTTTATTTACAGACCTTATACTACACTAGTACTTTTAAAGAAATAGAAAGTAAAAATAATCTTCTCTCTTGTATATTTTGCTGTCAGCTGTCACACTTTTAGGTTAGGTTATTGTTTCATGTTGTGAAGCGTGTGTGTGTGAGAGAGAACTGTCTTTGTGTGAGTATGAATATGTGTCGTCACAAATTTAGTCCTTGTTTAAAAGCGCGAAAGTTTATTAGTAAATTTATGAATGAAAAGTCGCATATTTCAAATTATTTTCTATTACTACATTTATTAAAAGAGATGGATTTCATGATTTTATAAAAAAAATCGACAATTATTTTTTTTGAAATGACCCCATTATATGTAAATTGGCTTTGAATGGAATTGTGGCAAAATAATGACGTTCCTTTGACACTTTCGCCTCGAGTCGAACGCTTGCAGGCGAATATTTTGAGACACGCATGCTACCAAATTTTCGCTTCGTGGCGAAAAGCGAAAACAAATGCCTCTTTTGATAGAATTCTAAAGTGTGTGCTACTGCTGCTCATACCCTACTCCGAGTTTTTTTGAAAACACTAGATAATTTTTTAATTATCTTAAAACGAAATAAGCTATCATTGAAACAAAAGCAACATTATCATGACTTTGGTTTAAGATTTGTTCAATAATCTCGAGATTTCCCTTCCCACTCACTCTGGCGCTTTGAAAATAACGGTACCTTCTACACGATTTCATATTCAATATTTACAACAACACGAGTCATATTGATCTTATCTTGTAATAATATAGTGACAAGGTTAGTAGCACACCATACCCACATTATCACTGTCATTATCATTAACAATAACATTAGAACTCTTACTTTCATAGAAAGGTGTGAAGGTATTTACAAACATCTTGTTCAAACAAAGTGAACAAACTTTTTCATCCTTCATTTTTTTGAAATCAAAAAAATCAATGGGTGGAATTCAGTGAGTTGTATTAAGGTCTGTATTAAAACTTGTATTGAGTATATGGCAACATTGTAATATTTTCCACATGTATCAATGAGATTTAATTGTGATTTAGAAATTTTACCACAGGGAAAAGTAATACAGATATCCTTTAGTCAAATGAGGAAGTATTATTGTAAATGGAAGATGTAAAAGGAAACTCATTATTGCAAAATTAGGTTAGAAATATGTCAAATTTTATGTGTCAAATATTTCATACATGAATGTTAATGAATTTTAAAATATCTCAACCCCCGTTTTGATCAGTTTTGACATTTGTCCTTTTTACCTCCCGCTACTCTTGGTAAGGGAGGTATAGGGATCGTGTTAAAAATCACATATCGAGATTTTAGTAAATGACCACGTTTTAAGGTCCCTAGAATCCAATTTTAACATTTTCACGATGATGTCTGTATGTGTGTATGTGTGTGTGTATGTATGTGTGTGTGTGTATGTATGTATATGTGTGTGTATGTATGTATGTATGTGTGTATGTGTAGGGATTTTGTCTTCGCTCTAACTCAAATACTATCATTCAGAAAATTTTGAAACTTTGTATTTATACCCTATTCTAATATGAAAAGAAGCCATTAGATTTTGGTGTAAATCGAATAACCGGAAATGGCACTTTACCTGAAGCTCATAATGGTTTTTCTTCAAAAAATACCATTAAATGCCATTTTTCGCATTTTATGTCTTATGAAAATTAAAGATTTTTGAATTTTCTACAGGAATACATTAATACTTTTTCTATATATTTTACAGATAAATTTAAAAATTAATTTTTGTTTATTAGTCGCGAAGCCTAAGATAAATACAATTCCTTTGTTACACAGTTCATATTTTAAATGAATGTAACTGACAGTAAATGTCACTGTCAAAAAACTAATCACTTCAAATTAATAATAGTGACATTTTAAAAAGAAAATAGTAAATAAAGCAATAGTTTTTGCAATGGAACAGTTTGCAGCGTTAGTAAATCCGTAGGTATGTATTTAAATTAATAAAAATTACATAGCGGGAGGTTTTGTGTTGGCCACATCAGATTTTTTTCTTCTGTTAATCATATATATTTCTTTATTTGATCCTTTGGTCTCTCATTTTTTTCTGACATGAATTACAAAGTTGCCAAAATATGTTTGACAAAGGACTGTTTTAGCTTAAAATACGCTAATACAACCCACTGAATCTCATCCAATGTACCTAAATTTCATGACAACATATTATATGCTAAAACGTTTTATTATTTAAATACCACCATCCGTATTTCAGTATTTGCAAATGTAAAAGTCATAAAATGTTACCACAAATTACGCACGGTTTCTCGTTTATGAGTATGTTTCCTAAACGAAGCATATACGACCGTGTATGTCATGTAACCTTTATAAATGTAAAATATGTAATAAATTTAATTAATGTGGTGTTTACGTTTACCTATGAACAGCAGTTTTGTATAAATATGAGAAATTAAAGTTATCTACAACATCTAGTATAATTTAACAAGACTACTGCATAGGTACATAATGAATATAACTTTATACGAGTATGAAGGTACTACGAAAAAATTCTACCAATTATATGTAATAATTTCAAACTATATCAACTGATATTTTAGATTTATTTACATTCCTTGTCATAATATTTTCTCCTGGTGTTCGTAATTAATTTAATTATACACTTCATAAAACATACGTGCTACGTGCAGATAATTGGCATAGAAACGTCATTATTGTAGTAAATTGTGCTAAATATCACACAATAAATAAAGCACTTAACATCTGTTTGTTGAAACTTGAACAAAAAAAAGAAAGTATAGTTAATACTAATAATAAAAGAAACAAAACCACAGTAACTACGTTTTTTTTTTTTACAGTGAATCGATTAATGTGTACTTTTAATAATATGATTGGTACCTATTTACCTGATATTTTTAGCTGTTTGCTATTTACTTTTAAATCTTTTCTAAAATACTAACTTCACAGAAAAAAAAACAACTAAATTGCAGTTAAATTAATTAAATAAATTCCTTATCTTTCAGATTTCTAATATGTTTCATTAAAATATCTAAGTTGATTTGGATAAATTTTCTAAATTTGTAATAACAAATTATAGTAAAATTAATTTCAAAATTAGATGAAATGATTACATTTATATCTTAATAAGTATTGAACTAAATATAAATATAATAACACAGCAGTTATACCATACTGATGAGCTCCAACAAGAGCGAAACGCGTCTATGGGTTATAATGGGGGATTCCACCATTTTTTTTTTATAATTTCATCTGAAAATATTAGGAAAACTAAGACTATTGATGAAAATCCGGTGAAAAATTCCTATTAATAAGCGAGTTATGGTCTCCCGAATTTTGAAAAGATTGACGTGACGTCACATTTATGTGTTTTTATATCAAACTGTTTTCATCATGGACCTAAATGTTCTTGAAATATATGCTATTTTAAATTATATTTACATAAAAATAAATGAATATTATAACACTGTATAAGTCTACATACTTTATAATTACAGGTGTATTTAAATTATTAAGTTTAATGCAAGAAATTTATGTTAAAATAAAAACTGTTTGAAAACTGTAGTACAGGAATGTTAGCCCCTCCTTTCGAATTTGAATTTCTTAACTTCCATTGGTAGTAACCCTCACCTCCTAACACGCTATTTGTTATACATGTACGAGGCAGTCTTTCGGTCGCCAATCAAAATATTATATTTTATATAGATTTCATATACGTGTCGAAGCGCTACAACAAAAAACTTATTTCCGAAATATCTCAATTATACCATTTCATTTTTTTATTAATATTCGTTATTCAGCATATACATTCGTATTTTTTTACTATTTTCCTTTAATTCGATTGAGCTGGAATCCCCCATTAGACAAAATTTCAATTGTTTTTTTTTCTGTGTAATGTGCACGGTTATTTACAGCGGCATAATAAAGAACAATAAATCATTAATTTAATTAAAGATGTAACATTCAAACTTTTACCTATTAGATACTAAATTTTCTGCATAAATTACTTTTACAAATTATCATATACCTAGTTAACGTTTTCTAGTTATGTAACAATTTTCATTCGGATGATTCTAAAAAATTATATGACCTTTGAACCATCTACCGTTTCAAACATCTGCTCTCCAGCTATAAAGAAAAAGTGAAATTTCACAAATAAAAAATAAAACTTTAACATTTTTCTCTAAAATTTCTTTACTATCTACCAGGATATGGATATGCTATTAAAATTGCAGTGCTCTAATTATAATTCAAGTTGGAACTGAAAAACGTTCAATATTATGAATATATGTAATCAAATCGAGTAATAATTAATAGAGGAACTTTCACTAATGTCATAAAATGCGAAGAAAATTCTTGGAGTTGTTGCAGGTTAAAGGAAATGCTCTTTCATGGTTTATTGTGTTACAATTACGAATACGATTTGGTTTTACTTTCTTGCAGTTGATGACCTAGTAGTATTCACTTTCAATAAAATAACAATTCAAAATGGTTCATCCAAGGAATACCGTAATATATTACAAACTGTTTTTAGACACTTATTTTTTTACATTCAAATCAGTAAATTAATTAACTATTGACTACTGACGAAAGATTTTTGTTAAAATTTTTGGACTTCACTAGGATTTTAACCCGGGTCTTCATGTCCACGAAACGAAGTTCCATTGAAGTAAGCGATTTTTTTTTCTTGTTTTCAACGAGTACACAGAGTGAATGTGGATGATGTATAAATTATATTATTTTGAATACAATTAAATAAAATGTAAATTATCTCATGCTCTACTTACGAGAAAACATATCTAGTATCTGGTTACCTATAATTTTATTGCAATTGTTTTCTTATCAGATTCTGTATCTATAAAAACATAAATATTGCATTTCTTCAAACAATAAGCCAGTTTCACATTTTTTTTAAAAGTTTTTTAAATGAAAGTTTATACAATATTTTTCACAATAATAAAGAAAATAATCATATTTTTTTTCGGAAATAATTAAAGAAAAATTTTGGCGCTAGAAATAATCATGAAAAACAACCCTCCACTGTGATGTCGGAGTACATACAGCACGTTATTCATAGCCAATAGGAAAACAGTTTTGTTATTTATATAAATAAAAGTAGGCGGTAGTTTGTCACATGTTAAACTGTATGTACTCTGACATTCTGTTTCATATCAAGTGACTTTTTCAAAATATTACACAAATTTTAATATTTTTTATTGTAAAATATCTAATTGATATTTCATAATATTTTTTATTTTGAAGCTCTTTAAAGAACAATATCTTTTAAAATTTAATACTTAGGCTGTGTCCGATGACGCATTTTGGCATTTAGTATTTAGGTCATCTTCACAAAAATACAACTCCGAATGGCACACTAGTGATATCCACAACATTTAACTTAGCACAATGGGCTACTTGCGTGGTACTGAAAATCCGATTTCTGTCACTATATACGTAATGTTATATTGAAAACATATATAAAAATATAAATTTTATTTTAAAATAATTATTTGTTTTTTACTAAATTAAGAAAAAAAATTTTCTGTGACGTCTTTATATTGAACTGGGGGAAGGGAAGCATGTTTAAGAATGTTATCAATAGATGGCATGGCGTGCGAGAAAGTTTTAATTTGAATTTGACATTAGTTCATTTTTCTCTCTCTCTCTGATCTCTCAAATACATAAATTAATTTATAAATAAACACATAGGTAATTACATGTAATTCAAAATATCGATACCAAAAAGATAAACTAAAATACTAACCTCCAAACTATTGTTGAAAGGTCAAACAGGTGATCTACATTACCCGCACAAACATACCATTACTATGGGACGGCACCACGCTGTGACTTTACGACTATTCATTGGTGCGGCGTAATTCTACGTCATACATGGCAGGAATTCAAATAATCAAATTTCATTATTTTTTTTCTGGCTAATTAATAAAAATTTTGTCAAAAGAAAAAATATGGGTAGCAAGTTTTTACCTTCTCTTCAAAAATATTAAATAAAAAAAAGGTACGCAAGTAGCCCATTACCTCGTCCCTATAGGTTAACTTTTAACAACTTATGGGTCTATTCTGAACAAATCTGTAAGTCTTACAGATCTGTAAATCTCTAAATAAACGAACAAAATCGCAACGAAAGTTGCCACCCTAATGTATAATTTTATATTAATAAAACAAAATTAGATGCGTTTTTACAGATTTACAGATCTGTAAGACTTGCAGATTTGTTCAGAATTGGCCTATTAATGTTTTCCTGTTGTCAGTCTTGAAAGAAAATATTTTCCCGTAGAGACATTCGACATACGTATCGCATGTTCAATGTTAGGAACTGGGTAATCACAGTATGTGATTCTAAATGATTGCTTGACAATGTTGTGTTGTATGAACATATGAACTCTAATTATATTCATTTGCTACACGAGTAGGTTCCTACATGGTAACTTTCTAGTAGACTCTGTTACGTTTCAAAAAGCGGAAACTTTACAAACAAATGTTACGTATGAAATACTAGATGAAAATGCGTCATTTATTGATAATTCCGGACAATGTTAAAGTTGAACTTGAAAATTATTTCAAATTTTTAAATAGCACAGAAGTGACACCTGTGGCCTGTTGCCTGTAGTCTGTGGTGTTCTCTCAACATTAGCTTTGAGGACCCGTGATGACGTCTATACTTGCCGTCAAATAATTATGGACTGGAGGTTTCTACACTGATGCCAAATTTTTTAAGTGTCTACCTGTACAAATATCTGTAATCTATCAATGTTATTTTATATTCTGACATTTTCGTTAGTACTTGCTTGCGCTTTTTATTCCCAATCCTATAAATTGCATTACATTTAGACTTTTGAGAAGAAAATGAGTGAAACTCATGAATTAAATAGTCCTGGTTCTTATAAAAAACGTTTAGGAAAACAAGATTTGAATGGGCAGGCAAAAACAGTAATTGCCAATGTACACAATTTTTTCAAAAAATTGGCGTTACATCCTGAAAAAAAAATATAATTTATTAAATAACAAGAAAACTTTGGATTTGACTGCAGAAGCATGATGTGTTGGCAGATCTACTGTTTACCTATGTGCTAATAAGCAATTATTCTTACCTTTTATTTAGATTTCACCGGTTATCGTACCTACTTTAACGCAAACGCGATCTTAGCTTGATGTGTCAAATAGAAATATAAATTTTCCACAGAGACAATTTTTATATTTTATATTGCGTATTACTGTCTTACCTTACTTATTTGTAATAATATTTTCTTCATTTACAATGTATTAATAATTTTAATTAGTTTTAAATGTATTATATGACATTTGCGTTCATCCCTGGTCATGTTAAGTTACAAGCGGCAACACTGCTGGGCAAGGGACAGGGTGCGGAAAGGGATAAAAGTTGAACATCAGTCCATAATCATTTGACGGCGAGTATAGTAAAGATGTACAACACACCCAAAATGGGTGGTGATTATAATTATTAATCGTTTCTGTTTTTTTACTTCCTTGTACGAAGTATGGGGTCCCGTGGCCGCGTGCCTGAGTGTCTGGTCGCGAATTTGGGAAACAGGGTTCGATCCCGACTGACGCCAAATATTTCGAATTTTACATGACACAAAAGTGACCCCTGTGGTGCACTCTCCACGCCAGCAATGAGTGCCCGTGAGGTGACGCCTGGTAAGCGCCCGCATGGTACAAATATGTCATCATCATTACCGATAAAGCAGATTGTGGCACACTCAGAAATGGGTAATATGCCGTGATTATAATTTTTTTTATTTTTTTGTTTTTGTAAGTAAAGGAAGTATTGCAATTGAGAAAAAAAAATTCGGTTTCCAGATTTCAACGGAAATATGCATTTTGACTAATTTCGTCGTGACGTCAGTACGTACGTATGTACGTATCTCGCATACGAAATTTTGTATGTAGGACTTTTATAATATCTAGTTGTGCACTACCCTTTTGGTCATTACATAACTTCCGGAAGTGGTACTTTACTTGAAGCCTATAATAGATTTTTATGAAAAACGATATAATCCAAAACTTTTCAAATTTGGTATATAAAACTTTTATATCAATGGGAATAACATGAGATTTTGGTTAAAATAGTCTAACCGGAAATGATACTTTACTTGAAGCTGTTATCAGTTTAAAAAAATCTGTTGTGGCCAGCACATGACCTCCCGGCAATTCCATGTTTAAAATAGCAATGAGCTTTAAGTAAAGTTTCACTTCCGATTGATCGTGTGTATACAAAATCTACTTTGTTGTTCCAATAAATAGAAAAGTTTGTAATACGAAATTTTGGATTATATTTTATTATGTTTTTGCTGAAAAATCTGTGAGCAAATACCAACTTTGCGAAGTTTTGGATCATTAATATATTTTAAGAAAAAATCGTCACACACACATTATTGTCAAAATCAACACCAATTTCCTTATGCTCTAAAACGCAATCAAATTATATAAGAGTATTAAATACCAACTTTGCGAAGTTTCGGATGTTAATATATTTTAAGGAAAAATCGTCACACATACATTATTGTCAAAATCATCACCAAATACCTAACTTCCTTATGCTCTAAAACGCAATCTCTGTAAATTCTTCGCCGTACATTATCCATTTCGTAAATGTGTATTTGCAAACTATTATTTGACACTTTGAAATCACGTTCTTATTTGAGAGCTGTTTGATATATAATGCTGCAAACATCAAACTAAAATCGAATTATCCTGTATATCTAATATTTATGTATGTTGGAAAATATATTATTTTTACAAACCTTAATTTCATTACAATCATATTTAAACTACTAAATTCTTCTTAACACGGTTTCATTACTAATTTTAATGTTATTTCTTCGTGACAGTGACATTTGTTTAAATATGACAAATTTGTTATTAAAGTATTGTTTTTGTTTGACGCAGAGGCAAAGTGATGTACAAAAATAAATTATTTTATAATTCAATATTTAAAATTATTTCAAGTTATTTACTAAATGCTTATCGTAGAATTGAAGATTGTGCCATTATATTTAATTTGTATTGGTAAAAGTTGCTAAAAAATTCAATTCAATGAATTTTTTACAAGAAAAACTGTTAAAAGCTTATATAAATGATACTTCCGGTTATCCGATATACACTAAAAACTAATGAGCTCTTTCCATATTAGTATAAAATGGGTATACAAAATTTCAAATTTTTCTGATTGATAGTATTTGAGTAATCGTGTCCACATGATCCACACACACAGACACACACACACACACACACACATACATACCTACAAACATCATTGTAAAAATGTTGAAATCGAGGGGATATCAAAACGTGCTCATTCACTAAAATCTCTATTTGTGACTTTTAGCACGATCCCTATAACTCCCTTACCTAGGGTAGCGGGAGGTAAAAAAATTATAGTATTTTGATTTTAGAAATAAATGCTTCAAATAAAAGTTTTAGAGAATTGAATTCTGCGTCTAACACAAGTATTATTAAATTAGCTCTTTGTATAAGCGAGAACTATTGTACATTAAACACCTGTCCAAATTATCTTACATGTACATCAATTATCACAAGGTTGGCAACTCTGCAATTGCATGAAATCGTCGCATAATGAATTACTTTAATGCCGATTTTTGAGGTTTTAATGACGAGTATAATAAATAAAATATAAAATAACTCCTGAAAGTAGTGAACGTGTTACTTTAAGATACAACACGGAAACTCTTATATATGTACATATGTTTTTACTTTTGAGTTTTCATATTCTTACATCACTCTTTTGATAAGATGTTTTCTTAGAATTTCTTACATTAGTGAAGAGTTCCACTGTCGCAATAACCACTCTTAGTATGGATCTCTATCATAGGTACTATTTCTGCTTCCCGGGAAATGGAAAGCGAACTACACTTTAGCCTTTAAGGTGGATTTATAACATATACAATATGGACCATAATTTAGCACAGATTCATTTAGCGTAGAAAATATTTCTGTTTTTATCAGGGGGTGTCACACAAAACATAGTGAAAATAAGAAGAATTACCTGTGTTTTTTATATAATAATAAGAACAACACATGTTTGTCTTTGACTGTATAATTTCACAAAGACAAACATATGTTTTTCTTCTTATTATTATTTGATCAAGTTTTTTTATTCATTTTGGTCAGTACTACACGCCCTTAAAGTTTATATACAAAGTTGTGAAACAATCTGTATAAAAAAATCTGATGTGGCCAACACAAAACCTCCCGCTATTTAATTTTTACATACATATATAAAATCACGCGTTTCCCACTGAGTGGGTTAGCAAAAACCCGGAAACAATAGTAACAATAAGAAAAGGGATAAGAGTAAGAGCTCAGACTACTCACTTCAATCTTTAACAATATTCTTCTTTCGCCTTGTCCACAATCATCATAGCATTCATACATAAGAACATATTAAAGTGACCGATTTTCGGTAGCGAATAACAGCATCCGGACCACAATAATAGTTACGCAACAATCATCCTTCGCCACACATTCCTATCCATTTATATTAATTTAAATACATACTTACGTATTTACTAACGCTGCAAACTGTTCCATTGCATAAAACTATTGATTTATTTACTATTTTCTTTTTAAAATGTCACTATTATTAATTTGAAGTGACATTTAATGTAAGTTACATTCATTTGAAATATGAACTGTGTAACAAAGGAATTGTGTTTATCTTAGGCTTCGGGACTAATAAAAAAATTATTTTTAAATCTGCAAAATATATAGAAAAAGTATTAATATATTCCTGTAGAAAATTTAATAGTCTTTAATTTTCATAAGACATAAAATGCAAAAAAATGGCATTTAATGATATTTTTTGAAGAATAACCATTATGAGCTTCAGGTAAAGTGCCATTTCCGGTTATCCGACTTACACCAAAATCTAATGGCTTCTATTCATATTAGAATAGGATAGAAATACAAGGTTTCAGAATTTTTTGAATAATAGTATTTGAGTTAGAGCGAAGATAAAATCCCTACACATACACACACACGCACATACATACACACACACACACACACACACATACACACATACAGACATCATCGTGAAAATGTTAAAATTGGATTCTAGGAACCTTAAAACGTGGTCATTTACTAAAATCTCGATATGTGATTTTTAACACGAAGGTAAAAATATACCTACTCTTTCATAAAACACAAGTCTACTACAGCAATAAGTGTCTTATTTTTATCTAGAATGTCAAGAGGACAGTTCGTAGATAGACAAGCAAATAGATAAATGACGTTATATAAACGATGCATTGTTACGTTAATGCTAGAATAAGTTTATGAAAACGTAAGTATGACAAGATGATTTCAAAATTGACAAATTGTTACATAAATAAAGAGTTATTGTTACCATAATATGTTTGCAAATAATAATGTAACGTGAAGATGCACCTATAAGAATACAAATGAAAAGAGTATTACGTTTATTACTTACGGGTCCCATCCTTTCACATATAAATTTAAACTAAAAACCAGAAAAAAATACCTAACAAATGGCTAATTTAACACTTCTCTAATACCAAATAAACCATCACTCAATACTGATCTGTTCACCGTCGTTTCTGAACCAATACTGACTCCTTTATACAAATTAATTACCTATTAATTGTAGTCTTTTATTAACGTTACATCACACCCCAAGTCAGTAATTAATTCAACAACACATATGTATATAAAAATGTCAATAGTAGAATTTAGGAACTTTCATAGTTTAATTCAAGATCATTTCTTTGACTTTTATAATCCCTGTAATTTTGACTACAATAGCGAAAACCGCATATGATGAACTGATAGCAATAGAAAATAGGTTTTACTTACAAACTCTTTCGGTTTATAATCGATGACTATACAGAGAATGGGGTATTCCACCATAACAAAAAAATAAGAAAAAATTCAATTTAACTTAAAGTATGGCTCAATAAAATTTATTATTTAATAACAGTTAAAACAATGAAAACATTTTTTAAATAATTACTTTACGAGATATTTCACATTTGCTAAAAGGGAAAATTTACGTCACACAATTTTTACCTTTCTCTCGTAGCGTACTCAGAGCAGTGTGTGGGAGAAAGACAAGTATAGGGGGAATGTTATACTGATTTCTCAAAAATAAAATACTGTTAATCTAGGAACAATTAAATTTTTTACCTTCCGTCACCTTTAGGTAAGGAAGGTATTGACTTTGGTCAAAAAATTCGGTGGTGAGTTTTTAATGAATAAGCACGTTTTAGGGTCCCTACAATAAGAATATACCATTTTTAAGATGATGTCTGTATGTGTGTGTGTGTGTGTGTGTGTGTGTGTGTGTGTGTATGTGTGTATGTGTGTCCGTGTGTGACAAATTTTTCTCCGACGATAACTCCAATACTACAATTCTAAAAATTATAATTCTTTCATATTCCTCTTCTGGACAACTATATGAAGAGTTGATTAGATTTTGATTATAATTGATCCACCGGAAGTATCCTTATTTGAAGTTTTTAACAATTTTTCTTAAAAAAACGCAGTTAAATATTATTTTTTGACATTTTGTTATTATACATATTAAAGAAAATACTCTTCACTATACGATTTGATTATACATTTTCCTTCATATTCAATACATGTAGATTTAAAGCGTTATATAGAAATTAATTTTCAAAAATTAGTCAGCTTTGCTATTTATCATGGAAACAGCTGAGATATTCAAAAAATTTTAATTGACAGATGTCTGTTGCAAGTGCAAAACCAAATATGGAAAGTATAGGATCTAAAATTGGTATGTCATAGTGTTCCTCGCAAGTGACTTGCAGAGAAAGGCCAAAGGGAAGATGGAAGGACTGTATTGCAGAAGACTTGATTTAAGGACTGTGTGAAGAAGATGAGTTGGACAGGAATGAGTGAAAGAGAAGAGGAAACAGGGACCCCTAATAAAATAGGGGATTTATAGAACCTTTTCAAATGAACTTTTGGTGTGGAATTTGTAAAAAATAGTATGTGTTCGTGTTCGATTTTACATAATATCATATAGAATCTGTTCCAAGAACCTTTTAGTATGGGATTTGTACAAAATACATCGAATTGACGGAAGGTCTTATGCTGGCCACAACAGATTTTTTTAATACTATGAATTGCTTCAAAACTGAATGGTTTTATTTAAAATAATAAAAAAAATTGAGTGGAATACCCCATTGACTGGAAATTCGTACCGCTTTTCCTAGGTATACTCACAAGAGCCCTCGATTAACAGTATCCAGTGAAACAATTTGTTGGTGGTCGTTCTTGCAAGGCACCTCGTATTTTACTATTTTGTGAACATTATTTTTTGATGTATTGTAATACTTTAAATTAAAAGTTATTATTAGTTTCGTATAAGGGAAAGTCTAAGGATAATAAATTATTTCTTTTTGTAATAAATCATTTTGTTTATTAACCATAGCAATTTAATTGTTCACAGAGTACTTATATCATTTTCACTGTAATATTATTGATATAAAGTTTCATCAGATTTGTTGTTTCGTATGGCTAACTATCTGAACATATATTGTTAATCATTAAGTTCATAGTTAATTTTATTGAAGTATTATTGCAAAATTTGTCACTTAAAATAAATAGGATAACATATGTATACATGTTTATATGGTTGCATAATTGTTTATTTCCTTTAATGTTTAAATAAGTGGGTATATTTCATGGTCTCGCTGTTTCTAAATTCTGTAGCAACACACTAGTAAAATCAGCAATAAATATAATGGACTGATTCACCATTATCACTCCGTATGTCGTATAGTTAAACAGGTCTTAAGTCTTATAGTTTTTGAGGAATCGTCCTTTCAACACACACACACACACCCACATTCACATACACATATACACACACACACATATACACACACACACAGACATCATTGTAAAAATAATAATAATAATAATAATAATAATAATAATAATACATTTATTTCCAAACAGGTTTAACACCCAATTACAGGAAAATACAAAGACAAATAAGAGAGAATATAGAAATGTACAAAAATAGTTTGAAATTCTACAAATAATAAACATTAACCATTATACAAATAACAAGAGTTTAGCATTACAGCGTTTTCATTAAATAGTTTCATTTATGATGGCTAAAATAAATGATAAGCTATCCACAAAAATGTCACATTTAGAACTAATTTCATTGTAATTATTGCATATAATATTAATTGGAGATTTTCTTAACAAATTAGTACGTGGTCTTGTGCAATAAAACGTATTATCTTTTCGGGAATGTAAGCGTGGTACATAAAAATTTATTTTCTTGAGTAGCCAGGGACAGTCAATGTTATTCTGAATTAAATGGTATAAAAATTTCACAGAGGCTATGAAACGTCTTTTTTGCAAGGATGTAAAATTAAATTGTAGTAACAAGAGATCATGTTCAAAACCTCTGCATGGGTAATGACCTTGTGATAAATAATAAATGAATTTGAGAAATTTTCGCTGCACAGATTCAATAATATCAATTTGATTTTTATATATTGGATACCAAATAATATTAGCATATTCTAATCCAGGTCGAACAAGTGTAAAGAATAATAAATATAAAGTAGACATATTTGAAAATTCACGACAGTTTCTGTAAATGAAACCACAAGTTCTGAAAGCCTGGGTAGTAATATTTCTAATATGAGGTTCAAAGGTGAATTTTTTGTCAAAAAGTACTCCAAGATCTTTGTAGACATCAAGAATATCTAAAGGAACACCATTAATGTTATATCTGAAAGTTACATTATTTAGCCCTCTACAAAAAGTGACAGCTTTGCATTTAGATATGTTTAAATATAAAGCATTTGACTCACACCATGTACTGATAGCATCTAGACTGCTTTGTATAGTACTACTATCATTTTCAGAATTAATTTCATAGTATAATTTTAAATCGTCAGCAAAGAGCAGACAGTTACATAAGATGCATTCTTGTTATAATCGGTTTCTAGAGACCTTAAAACGTGCCTATTCACTAAAATCTAGATATGCAATTTTTAGCATGAATCCAATACCTGTCTTAGCGAGAGGTAAAATTGACGAAACAGAGAATCTTCATTAAATTTTGTGAGCAAATGTCGAAACCAAGTATTTATGAATGGTACCAGCCATCCTAATCATACAATTTGCAAGATAAAGTGAAAATGTATTGATATTGCGTGTTTTGTTCATATATTTAGCAACAACCATTAGACACTTTCTCTGAAAATTCAAATATTAAGAACAGGAAATAGGCACCTGATCAAGAAAAAGTTTCTACGTGTATATGTGATATCTGTGATGTAACCGACGCAGTTTTACGCACGTTTTTATTTGATTCGCAAACAGATATTCACGGAATAGATGTTTAGAAAAATCAACAGTTTTCGTGACATTCTGATAGCTTTTTCTAGGTAGTCCATTTAATCTTTCTTATTGTTTTATTAATTAAATATTTGAAATTATAGGTAAAATGCATATATCAATCAAAAATATCGCCAATCTGGTTAATGAATTAGAAGAAGAGATGTTAAATACAATAAAAAAAAATCTGTTGTGGCCAGCACAAAACCTTCCGTTAATTCGATGTGTTTTGTACATATCCTATACCAAAAGTTCCTTGAACAAGATTCTATATATCCTGTATAATTGTAACAAGAACACACTATTTTTTACATATCCATACTGAAAGTTCCTTTGAAAGATTCTAAAATCTAATAAAATTTTAAAACGAATACGAACGTACATTATGTATTGCACTTAACACTTCATCCTGCTTCGACTTTTCCCTATTTTATTAGAAGTCGCTGTTTCTTACTCTTCTCTTCTACTCATTCCTGTCCAAAGCACCTTCGTGACACAGTTCTTCCTCTCTCAAATCTTCTGCTAAACTGTCCTTCCATCTTCTCTTTTGCCTTTCTCGTACTTCTGGCATTATAAGTTCCTATCTTGAGGCGAGGCCGCAAATGCAAGTCACTGGCGAGAAACACTCTGTCACTTATATCACTTTCAGATCATATACTTTCTACTTTGGCTTTGCACTTGCCACTGACATCTGTCAATTAGATTTTTTTGAATATATCTGTTGTATTCATAATTTTTGCAAAGCTGACTGATTTTCGAAAGTTAATCTCTCTTAATCTCTCTATAACTCTATATCTATTGAATATGAAGGAAAATGTATAATCAAACCGTATAGAGAATAAGATATTCTTTCTACTGATAATCACATAAAATGTCGAAAATGATATTTAACTGCGATTTTTCAAGAAAAACTGTTAAGAACTTCAAATAAGGGTACTTCCGGTTGACCAATTATAACCAAAATCTAATCAGCTCTTCATATGGTTGTAGAGAAGAGGAATACGAAAGAATCATAATTTTTAGAATTGTAGTTTTGGAGTTATCGTCGGAGAAAAATTTGTCACACACACACACACACACACACACACACACACACACACACACGGACACATACACACAGACACACACACAGACACACACACGGACACACACACACATACAGACATCATCGTAAAACCAGTAAAATCGTATTGTAGGGACCTTAAAACGTGCTTATTCATTAAAAACACACCACCGAATTTTTTGACCAAAGACAATACCTCCCTTAGCTAAAGGTGACGGAAGGTAAAAACAATATTTGGGTAAAATTCTATAATTTTTTGTTATAAAACGACGGTTCGATAGCGAAGTGCAATACAATACTTATGTAACATAAAATGGAAATGGCGAGATGTATTGTGCTGGCTACAACACATTTTTTATTGCCTTACAATAAATTTAAAAGTACCCATAAACATAATATCAAATAAAATAAAATCTTCCAATATTTATGATTATTTTAGTACCTACATATGTCCACTTAATTTTAATTGTTGTTTTAATTAACCCACATTGTTTTTAATGGTTAATTTATTATGTCACTGTTAACAAACGCAAGATATTATGTTTACATGCATAAAACTTATAATGCAATTGTTTTCATGGTTCTCTACAAAAGGTCTCGAGTAATTGCTTCATTATAATAAATGTACAAGTGCAAAAATAAATACATTGTCCCGTAATTAGAATTTCCATGAATAAATTAAGCTATATAAATAATCTCTGGTACATTCGTACAAATGTAGAATAAATTAGACAGTTTCAATAAGTAATAAATAATAATTATAGTAATTGTTATTTGTACATAAACAATTACTTAAGGAAATTAATTGCTCAGCAGGTTCAATCTTCAAATGAATTACGAAACTTTGATAGTCCCTTTCATTGAGTTTTAAGACGTTTTCCACAGCAGTCCTCAAAATTATGTAATACATGAGATTCGCGCGAAACGCTACAGTTCGTACTATTGAACTACTCATTACAAACTACACACATTATGAAAGAAAAAAATCCGTTGTGGCCAGCACAAGACCTTCCGTCAATTCGATGTATTTCGTACAATCCCATACCAAAAGGTTCTTGGAACAGATTCTATATAATATGTAAAATCGAACACGAACACATACTATTTTTTACAAATTCCATACTAAAAGTTCATTTGAAAAGGTTCTTTAAATCCAATAAAATTATAACATAAACTACACTAAGTAATGTCCTTCCATCTTTTCTTTGGCCTTTCTCTGCATGTCACTTGCGAGTAACAATATGACATACCAATTTTAGATCCTATGCTTTCCATATTTGGTTTTGCACTTGCAACTGACATCTGTCAATTAATTTTTTTTGAATAATTATGTCAGCTGTTTCCATGATAAATTGCAAAGCTGACTAATTTTTGAAAATTAATTTCTTTATAATGCTTTAAATTTACATCTATTGAATATGAAGGAAAATGTATAATTAAACCGTATAGAGAAGAGTATTTTCTTTAATATATATAATAACAAAATGTCAAAAAATAATATTTAACTGCGTTTTTTTAAGAAAAACTGTTAGGGTACTTCCGGTGGATCGATTATAACCAAAATTTAATCAACTCTTCATATGGATGTACAGAAGAGGAATACGAAAGAATTATAATTTTTAGAATTGTAGTATTGGAGTTATCGTCGGAGAAAATTTGTCACACACGGACACACATACACACACACACACACACACATACATACATACATACATACATACATACATACATACAGACATCATCTTAAAAATAGTAAATTTGTATTGTAGGGACCCTAAAACGTGCTTATTCATTAAAAACTCACCACCGAATTTTTTGACCAAAGACAATACCTTCCTTACCTAAAGGTGACGGAAGGTAAAAAATCCGTTGTGGCCAGCACAAGACCTTCCGTCAATTCGATGTATTTCGTACAATCCCATACCAAAAGGTTCTTGGAACAGATTCTATATAATATGTAAAATCGAACACGAACACATACTATTTTTTACAAATTCCATACTAAAAGTTCATTTGAAAAGGTTCTTTAAATCCAATAAAATTATAACATAAACTACACTAAGTAATGTCCTTCCATCTTTTCTTTGGCCTTTCTCTGCATGTCACTTGCGAGTAACAATATGACATACCAATTTTAGATCCTATGCTTTCCATATTTGGTTTTGCACTTGCAACTGATATCTGTCAATTAATTTTTTTTGAATAATTATGTCAGCTGTTTCCATGATAAATTGCAAAGCTGACTAATTTTTGAAAATTAATTTCTTTATAATGCTTTAAATTTACATCTATTGAATATGAAAGAAAATGTATAATTAAACCGTATAGAGAAGAGTATTTTCTTTAATATATATAATAACAAAATGTCAAAAAATAATATTTAACTGCGTTTTTTTAAGAAAAACTGTTAAAAACTGCAATAAAGGGTACTTCCGGTGGATCGATTATAACCAAAATCTAATCAACTCTTCATATGGATGTACAGAAGAGGAATACGAAAGAATTATAATTTTTAGAATTGTAGTATTGGAGTTATCGTCGGAGAAAAATTTGTCACACACGGACACACATACACACACACACACACACACACACACACACACACACACACATACATACATACATACATACATACATACATACAGACATCATCTTAAAAATAGTAAATTTGTATTGTAGGGACCCTAAAACGTGCTTATTCATTAAAAACTCACCACCGAATTTTTTGACCAAAGACAATACCTTCCTTACCTAAAGGTGACGGAAGGTAAAAATCTGATGTGGCCAACACAAAACCTTCCGCTATTTAATTTTTATTAATTTAAATACATACCTACGTTACTAATGCTGCAAACTATATTATGTTCTATTGCATATAACTATTGCTTTATTTACGATTTTCTTTATTATTTAATATGTCACTATTATTAATTTGAAGTGATTAATTTTTTGACAATGACGTTTACCTGTCAGTTACATTCATTTGAAAAATAAACTGTGTAACATAGGAATTTTGTTTATCTTAGGCTTCGGGATTAAAAAAAGAAAAATGATTTTTAAATTTATTCTTGTATTACATAATAATATCTCAACACAACTAACACAATCGTATAACATAACCTACAATATTTGTGATTGAAAATTAATGTAAATATTCCTAATAGTGAAATTTCCATGGTACACTGATTGTGAAACAACACAGTATCGCTACTACGGCTACTACGATCTGTCGAGAGAAAGCAAGTTCAGCTATATTCATTTTATAATACCTTCAGATGTTCCGTTTTTATTAGTGATAATAAAAATTAATCGGTGGAATTTCATACACAGGTGAGCTTGAAATAATTCATTCATATAATGAGAAACAAAAATAGAGCAATGTTACATGTTTTCCACAAGCATGACTTCACAGATTTCACAGAAACGAAACAAATATCGCCTGTCAGTTGCCAAATAAAATCTACAGAATTAAGTGATGTTTAACCATATTTTGTTGCAATTTTAGATTTTGACATTTTTACAGATAAATATATTTATTATTGACAAAGCTTGGTTTCACACATTTAAATTATTTATTCAATGCATATAAAAACGGTCGGCTCTTAAGAGTAATCTACTATTTTCTTACGTAAAATGAAGTATAGCCTACAAATTTCAATCCACTCGTGATTTATTTGTTAAATAAGTGACAGAAACGATGCGTTCGCCGCTACCTCGGCTAGGACTTACTACCATGTACTAGTTCATATTTTCGCCGCTAGACGTCATATTGCTCTATTTCACTAGCGCATAGGTTGAAATAAAATGCAAACTTCTACTTTCATTATGAAAATAAAACAAGTTTTGGCAAAATCTGACCTGGCGATACATTTCGTTAACCTAAAATCATCCATCCAAAATCTTTACGGTTAAGTAGTAAAAATTATCTCCCAACCGATTCATAATTTTACTTTCTCCTAATCTTGACCGGAAAGTTAACGCGTAGAAAACAAATTATAGAGTATTATCAGCGTACTCATTGAGAAAATATGGAATGTACTGAATAGAATATCATGGATTTTAAAAATTTTGTATGATGCTTGTAAAAATATAAGATTGAACGTAATGTTTCAGAATTTGTAAGATCTTACCCTGAAGAAAGAATGTGTATACCAAAACATCCTACACCATTTTTTATTTATTTATTTATTTATTTATTTTTTGTAAGAACTGGATGAAATAAGAATTTTAGTGCAAGCGCGACTTAAAAATTTTACGTAATAAGAGTGCGAGATATGAATTTTTAAAGTTTAAGAATTTGGTGCGTGACGTAGCAGGTACTGACCATATTTGATTTGTAAATATAAATCTGTCAGTATAAGTACGTGTTTTCAAAATGTCAAATATTGGTTTACAACTACACATTTACAACATGGATCATGTTATGTACAGCAAAGAATTTACTCAGATTGCGTTTTTAGAGCTCTTGGAAGTTGATGATGATTTTCCGAGGATTATCTTTTTCTTTGGTGAGGCACATTTTCTCCTCTTTGGGCATGTTAATAAGCAAAATTGCTAGATATGGGCAGAGGAAAATCTTCATGTGAGGTACCATTACATGTCTAAATGAGACTGTTTGGTGCGCACTATGGTCAGGTGGCGTCATTGGAACTTACTTTTTCGAAAATGATGAAGGTCGAACTGTTATAGTTGATGGTGAGCGCTATAGGCCCATGATAATCGATTATTTTTGGCACGAAATTAATTTCGTATTACAGACTTCTATTTATTAAAACAACAAATTAGATTTTGTTTATAAACGATCAACCGGAACGGAAAAAGATACTTTACTTAAAGCTCATTACTATTTTGAACATGGAATTTGCGGGAGGTTATGTGCTGGCCACATCAGATTTTTTTGTTAGGTTACACATCAACGTGACAGTTCATAATCTTTTAAAGGTGACCGCCGCAGACGCGCGTATCTCCTTTTTAAAATCAGGCGACCAATCAAATTCTTAAAACCTAACGGTTCATATCCAATTAGTAATCAACTTCAATCGCTTGTAGTTTGCGGCCTAACCAATTTTTTCACTAATACTCATTAATTTATGTATAGTTTCTTCTTCTTATTTAAGATAGTTAAAATTTGACTCTGGTATAGTACTTCATTATTTTTTATTTGCGTTTAAACAAAAAAATCTAGTAAGATTCAAGTGTAAGAATTGAGAATACCATGAGTAGGTATGTGAAATGGTCCAGAAAAACTACGACGTCGCAGCCAGTAGCCAGAGTAACCTCGGCAATGGCCTACAGGCGTAACGAAAGTGTTAAAGTTGTTGCGGTGCACTCACCCAGCTGCTTTCTTTCTCAACAAATCAACTTGTTGAGTCATTTAAAATGCTTTAAATGCCGAGCATATAATCGTGATCAATATAACATTCGATACCGTTTATGAAGAAATTTAAAACGATCTTATAGCAGTCCTCAAAATGATGTAAAACATGAGATTCGCGCGAAATGCTACGGTTCGCACTATTGAACTATTCATTACAAACTATACATATTATGAAAGCAACAAATTAACCGTACACTTTTTAAAAAAGTTTTTGAGAGGCCAAGTTATGACTACTTGAAAAGCATCTATTTTTGATAACTGATATCATCAGTCCTTTGCAAAATTTCAAGATTTCATTTGGAACATATTGTTCATTAGTTTTATGTTAATAACGTACTAAAAATTTAAACTCAATTTCCTAGAAATAGAGGCTGAGGAGTTTCGCGCGATAATTAATATTTTCTAGAATTCTTATTAATTTGTGCTCATAGTTCAGTAGTACAGTCTTAGCTACTCGCTACCTTCACTTCGCTGCGCTTCTCTACCTCACATATACAGTAGGGGAGGTATCAATACTGTGTCTTTTGAACTGTATTTAAATCATCTGTTATTGGCTAAATAGATTTTAAAGGGAGCATTTTTTGTTTTTTATTAATTAACTGATCGAATCTGAAAAACTATTATTTTTTGCTTTTGTTTTATTATTAGAATTTTTTTATTATTTTATCATTTTCTAAAGGGAAGCTAAACACTCTATGTATTATCGAACTGTATGTAGCTATACTCACCGTCAAATAAATATGGACTAATGCTAATTTTCCTCCTTCTCCCCACCACGTCTCTGCGATGTTGCCGCTTCTTCATAACTTAGCATTTTCTAATGGAATTGGCAACAGTGTAGAAATCTCCAGTCCATTATTATTTGACAGTAAGTATATACCCAAATCATTCAAGCAGCCAATGCACGTCATTAATAAAAATTGAATAAATGTAACTAGATGTGTGACGTCCTGTACTGGTACGTTTGCAGAGGTTTTAGCATCTTTATGAAAAGAGTTATACAGATTGCAATCTATATTATCGACATGTTCATGAACTGTCACATCTACAAAATAAATACTATATTTTCGTCACTGTCCATTTCTATTTAAATTACTTTATAATACTAACCTTATTTATACTTATGTATGCCATATAAAAGCAATAAATAAAAGTGAGCCGAATTTCAAAGAAATATACCGAATTCTTCTGATTGATTAGAAGTGTTACCTTTGGCAGATTCACAGATTTTTTGTTTGCGTTAACTGTAACGTTGCGTCGTTGCGTTGCGTTTTACATTACTTTATTATAAATAGGCCTTTACAACGCACAAAAATGGTTCAAACACGATACAAATATTTTTCAAATAAAAACTTTGACAGTATGAACATACAAATTATCAATGTTGCCATCTATAGTAACAATTAAACGAATAATATGACGATGTATATTATTTATATATTATTCATGTCATATACAATAAGTAATGAACTTTACTATTCATCTTAATAATAATTATATAAGGCTATACACTTTTTGATGGTTAAAATGATTGAAATTTATTTTTGACTATCAGTGATTTAAATGATGTAAGGTTTTTACACTAAGTGATGACGTGCATCTGCTGCTTAACCGATTTGGGTATAATAGTGAATTGGAATTTTGAACTCAGCAACAGACATTCAAGTTAACAACTGATGGTTGCTAATTTTATCAACTTTCTTAGAGAATTAGGTCGATTATAAAAATAACTGTGCAAAAAAAATGCAGTATTAAACTGCGATATCAAATTACTATACGATTAGAGATGTTTTGCATGCTCTTTGGACCTGTGGCCAGCAGGCTAAGTGTGTCCCACAAAGCCAATTCTCGCAGCCCACGTTGGGTACACGTTTCTATAATGTTAGTAATGAAATAAAGTGTTTTGAGCCAGTTGTTGCCAGTTAATAGGAAACACAATCGTTTCAACTAAGGTTAAATTTACAGTCAACTTTAGTTGCAAGTTACCCCCAACTTTGGGGTTGCAATTGCATAGTGATTCTTTCAAAAAGGGTGTTTACAAATATTTTTAAAATATTTCCCTTTCCTATATGACCTTATTTTCCCATTTCCTGTTGTAATTTTTTTGTCCTGATGAAAGAAAAAATGTTTCCGAAACGTAGACAAAGAAAATAAAACAATTCTAATATATGACTGAATTTCCTATTTATTTTAATATACGGGGTGTTTCACGGATATGGGACACCCTAATTACTTTGTTAATTATTAGGAATAAAAGAAAATTCACTTATTGACGAAAAAAAAAATTAAATCAGTGGTTCTCAAGTTACAAATCAAAGTTAATTTTTTTTAGACATATTGTGCTCCTGCAAAAATCCTAAATAATCACTAAATTTAGGGTATATAAATTTAGGATTTAGATATTAGGATGATAAAAGTGCTACATTGGACACAGCCTTACATTTTTTTTTTTTTTTTTTGAAAGGTTGTTGTTTTCCATACTCACGTATTTATGTTTCTTACATTATGTGTTTGAAAAACCTATTTCATTTATTGTCAAAATGACATTCAAACTGAATTTCCGTTTTTACAATGGTGTGTGTGTATGTCTGGATGTTGGAGGAGTGGTTTCTCAAGTTCTATAAGACTTAAAGACCAATTTAACTACGTATTCCTTAATCTGACATTAATGGGAGAGCTGAAAAGATTTTGGTAACAAGTGGACGACCGGAAGTAGTAGTTTCTTAAAAGAAATCTTCTAAATATTATTTTTTGAAAATTTATGTTATTATAAACATTAAATAATATAAAATTCTTTATCCGATTATATTTAACATTTTTATTATATCTTCTATTGATTTAAAGATAGAGTGTTAAAATAATAGTAATTAGATAGATAAAATAATCCGTTGTAATGGATCTCACAGCCCAAACAACTTCATGGAAAATAGTTCAAAAATTAAAATGTTTGTAATTGACAGAAAAATGTCAGTGTCAAAAATCCAGAGAAGTTACGGAAGGCTTTTTCGGAGAAGTATATTTAAATATTTAAAATTATAGGTACATATGTTACAGATAGTTATCAGATACCACTAATCTCGTCAATGAATTTAAAGAATCTTTAACATTTAGAAGAGTAGGAGGAAACTCATTTATAAAATGAATTAAAAAAATTAAAATATATTAATAATAATAGTAATTAGATAGAATTTTTGTGTGTGTACCAGAAATATTAAATACAATATGTACCTACTTATATAGCCTAATATGGAAATGGCGAGAGGTTTTGAGCTGGCCACAACACATTTTTTTGCGTCCCAACGATGTTTTATACGTCTATGTTCATTTGTTTCAAACAACAAATATTTTTGTTTTAAACAGAAATAGAAATTACAGAAACTATAACTCAAATTGATATATTAATTATTACTTCAATCTTTCTGTACATTGCAACAGTAAAATAGTTTTATTGTACAAAACATTGATTTATTATCCAATAAAAACTATTGTAACAGTTATAAAAAGAGAAAATGAACCTTACAATTAGTGATAGTGACATTTGATGTGTTTTTAAATACGTTTCTTTTCCCGGTTTCGACAGAGCTAAATATGTATTCATAAATTAAAAGTGCGACAATTATATTGTACATTACAGAGATTGAAATCTTTAGATCTGAGTAGAAATGAAAATTTGCTGCCTAATGATGGAGATCATTTAGTTTCAACAGAGTTTTGCAATTTAGAATGGATGGAGATATGTTTGCTAATATTTAGAATTATGAGAGATTTTAATAAGAGATTAAGACAGGGTTGTGAAACGCGAATGATTTATATGAGGAAGGAAAAGAAAATGTACAAAAATCTCATTATTTTTACAAAATACATTACGAAGTAAAATTAGAAATACGGCAGTTCTTTCTTCTTCTGAAAAATGGTTTGAAAATTATGATGTAACTACCACAAGGTAATTATTAATGAGATGATGGAATTTTAAAGAAATTGAAAGTAATGAGGGTAGGTACGCAATTGTGTATCGCAATGGCCTTCGTTTCGATACGCAATTTTTTGTTTTAGAAGGTTGGTACTAGATGACATTTGCTTAATCCTTTATTACGTAATTTATTTTCAGTTAAGGCCCATTAGGCCTGTCATAGTCATAGTTTTTGTTAGTTGTCATAGTTTCAAACACTTTGGTAAAGCGAAATACATATGGGCCATCCAGCGAATCAAGCGGTTTACGTCATAAATACAATATCACTAGAAACAATGACGTCATATGTTAAAAAGTTTACATGAGCATGTAAAACGGATTAAAATATGATCTGTGGGTTGCCTTCATAAATCAAAATCTTTCTTAAAAAGGTAACACGTCCGGTATATTTTTTTCCAGCGAAATCCAATTTTATTTAAAATATTCTGAACGATACTGCTTACGCCGTTATAAATACTTCATTCTTGTAGTATACGCAACAAACTATGTAGTATTATGTGAGACCCTTAAGAAAATACAGAATACTGCATACCATACAATTTCTCACTGTTTCTGTACATTGCGTACAACGTTTCCCACACGCTGTACATATAGATTTAATTTTCAAATTATTACTGACAAATAGAACGAAATATTACCTCAATATTACAATTCAGTGAAAGAAAGAGCCCACCAATCTATTTTTCATTTTCAAAATAAATCAATAAATTAACTACAAGCTCTTGAATTTGACATGACAGAGCATTTGACATTTTGTCAATGAACAACGAAACCAAAAACAAAATGAAATCACAATACAGGTTGAAAAGTATAATATAGACATATAATATTAAAAAAATATAATCAAACGTCATTTTGTAAAAATTTACAAAATTTTACTTAATAATAATATATCCAAATATAATTATTTCTATTAAAGGTGTCAAATACATAATAATAATAAAAAAATCAATAAAATACCGTTAATAAAATATATTTAAAAAAATAAAGAAAATTTCAAAAATCCCTAAACGATGACGTAAACCGCTTGATTCGCTGGATGGCCTATATATTCATTCCCAGTGCTTGTTTTAGTCATAGTGTTTAGGCATAATAAATAAATAAATATATCATCACGGCATATTACCCATTTCTGGGTGTGCCAGTATCTACAACACATGTAGACATCGGTAATGATTATATATATTTTAAACATAATCACAAAAGTTTGCAAACTTCAAACTTTTGTTTTAGTTATAGTCATTAAATTTTGACATAGCGTATGTTTTCATATATGTTGATTTTCCCGCCATATTTTTTCTTTCGTTTTAGTAAACTCATTGTACTATTTATTTATTTATTTAAAATATAGCTAGAATATTCGTATCTCGTATTATAATTGTATGATATATGTTCCATGTGCTTTATCTACAATTACAATCGTAAAATATGTTTACCCTGAAGAAATAATAGTTAATTTTATATTTTCTACATAAAATAAAAATAATAAAATTAATCATGACTATTATTAATGAAAAGTGCGAAATAACAATTAAAGGAAAGTACACTAGACACGGCATTGTGATGCTACAGAATGATAATGGTATAAATGAAAGAAATAAATGATAAATTAATATGAAAGCAAAGAAAATGAAAATAACCGATTCACCTCGCGATTCACTTAGGGAAATAAACATATTAACTTAATCGATTTTTTACTTTGTTATGTTGTGTTTCGTGATATAAAGAAGATAATTTCACAGCAATTAGAGCATTAGAATATATTATAAATTATAATATAATATAACAATAATACACTTACACTTTACCTTTTTTTTCCATCCAGTTATATGATATATTTATTTATGGGGTTGCATGGCCGTGTGCGTATAGTGTCTTGTTGCCAATCTGGAGACCCGGGTTTGATCCCGGCCAGTGCAGACTTTTAATCGCACAAAAGTGATCCCTGTGGTGCACTCTCCACACCAGCTATGAGTGTCCGTGAGGTGACGCAAGGTCGTTATCATTATCGATGTCTAAATGTGTTGTAGATACTGGCACACCCAGTAATGGGTAATATGCCGTGATGATATATTTATTTATTTATTTATTTACTGTGTACTTTTTTAACAGACGTAAAAAATAATTGTTTAAAAAGATTATTGCTGTAATTTTTTTTTTGATTTAAAACAATTCCTAAATTTATGAATTGTTGACAATGGTTTTTCTAAGAATAATCTCCTAGTGCATATTTATTTTATAGTTTGTAAAGTTTTATTCGAAAAATAAAATTCATCTCAGGAAATGAGTCTTGTTCGAATCAACGACAACTATATAAATTAAATAACTATTTACAAGTTATGTTATAACTTAATAGTTAGGTACTTATATTATTTCTTTTGTCCACATACTTTACGTTTGAGAAAGTAATTTAAATAAGTAGTTATGTTCATACAACGATTAACAAGCGGTTGGAATTTGAGATCCAACGCACTTACCCGGTTTCAAACTAGTTGCAAATCAAACGGTTTCAATTTTTCTGTGAACACATAATAAAAACTAGTGTCCATTTATAGGCATCTAGTTTGCTGTTTTCTCCAACTTGATGATGGAAATACTATGAAACTGTAAATCTTACTACATAATCATTTGCAGTTTGTTTGCTGACAAGAAATGTTCAATAAAATCTTCAGAATACTGGGGTATTGTCATTTCAACATAATTTTCAAATTTAACTCCCGCTACTCTTGGTAAGGGAGGTATAGGGATCGTGCTAAAAATCACATATCGAGATTTAACGACGAGACGAGATAATGAATTTCTCGTCTTGTCTCGTCTCGCCTATTTGAATTTATCTAACTAATAGTTATTTACATTCGAGTGCGTGTAAAATACTTCAAGCACGAGAATTGTATCAAATTTTTTGGCCGACGATAATGAAAATCACTTTTTTTTTAATGAGATAGGTTGTACTTCTGAAAAGGGTTAGTTTAAAATACTGGAGTTAAGTCAATTTCCAAATTTGATTTTACTTACCTTCATTAGAGTACTTCTAGCAAAAATTTATCTGTAATAATAGACGTTGTTTATGACTGATAATATACTTATTTGCTGCTGTTTTCTTCGTAATAAATAATAGGTAGGTGTCGATATTTGACATTTCAGAAATGTTCGCCTCGCGTATTTGACAGGTATATCGATCGGTGATTATGTCGGTAACGGCGGATTTTTACAATAATGACAGATGTCACTGCCGTGATTTTGGTTTATATAAATTAATTTTAAATATAGGATATGTTAAAGTAAAAAAAATAACTTAAGTAGGTAGTACTTTTTTTACATGAACTTTATTATAGTAAAGATGATTTATTTTCTAAATGCCCATAAACGTCCAGTGTATTTTGTTTATATTACCGCATAGTTAGACTAGTTACAACACAGTAAGCGTAAAATGTAGGTTACACTTGCTGTGTATACAATTGTAAAGTTCCCATTACACTTCAGGAGGGCAAAAAATATATTTTCTATTTCGTATTTAAACATATTTCTAAATAAAAAATCAGTTAAACTACACACACTATAATATAACATTGTAGTGTAATAATACTATAAATTCAATTTAGTATTTTCATCAAAACAAACCAGTTTTTGGTTTTATTACTATTATAAAGCTATTACACAGAATCAAGTTGTATATATGTTGTCTTTTTCTATATTACAGCTAGAATAGGCCAATAAACTAATCAGACAAAATAACAAATAGGACCAACCAACAACCAACATCGGAACTTGTAATCTAGTTACCCGGAAATGAACAAAATAGTATCACTCTCACTCATGATCACGAAAGTATAGGAAAATATGAATGCACAGCACTTTGGAACTGTGTATGTACATACAAAAAACTCGTATTTATTATTGTTGATAGAGTGCGTATTATACTTATACACATAAAAAAATTGTTGTGGCCAGCACAAGACCTCTCGCCCTCGCCATTTCCTTATTAGGCTATATAAGAACATATTGTATTTAACATTTCTGGTACACACGAAAAATTCTAATTACATCCATTATTAATATATATTTATATTTTTGAATTCATTCATATAAATTAGTTTCCCCATACTCTTCTAAATATTCGAAGTTCTTCAAATTCATTGACGAGATAAGCGGTATTTCTGATGGATACATGTAATATAATGTATATACAGGGTGTGTCTTAAATAGGGGGACATGGCTTAACCACAGATTCCTGAGGCTAATATAAGACGATAACTAAACCTGCTTCTACCGGAAAGTGTACCATTTAGCCAGAATTCTGCTTCAAAGTTCTTCGAAAAAAAAAAAAATTGCTTATAATAACAGAACGCTTTATACGATTTGGATGAAATTTGGTAAGACGGTTCATATGGTTATAAGTCATCTTTTAAGGTGATACTTGTTATTATTAGTGAACCACTAGTGTATGAAACTTAGGTGTCTCAACATTGATTAGACTGTAACTTTTTAATGGCCACGCCGATAACATAAAATAACACCTAATTTTTAATGACAATAATAATTGTTTATGGGTTGTCAAAAAATTTCTTCGCAATATTCAGAAACTAGTAACATCCGTTTGTTCGGCCTAATAGTATTTTACCACCATTATTATAAATAACACAAATGAATATGTGAGCTTACTCCTAAACAAGTTGAGAAGATTGACAACTCGTTACTGTCATTAAAAATTAGGTGTTTGACATTTGGATAAACTGCTAGATTACATTTATTTAAAAAAAAATCACGATGCAGTCACTCACGTTTTATTTTTTTTCTGTCTGAACTGTAACAGACATCACAAATTAAACAGAAAGAGAAAAGTTTACTATTGAATGTATCTTTCTGAAAAAATTAATTTTATGTTATCGGCGTAGCCATTAAAAAGTTACAGTCTAATCAATGTTGGGACACCTAAGTTTCATACACTAGTGGTTCACCAATAATAACAAGTATCACCTTAAAAGATGACTTATAACCATATGAACTGTCTTACCAAATTTCATCCAAATCGTATAAAGCGTTCTGTTATTATAAGCAAAATTAATTTTTTTTCGAAGAACTTTGAAGCAGAATTCTGGCTAAATGGTACACTTTCCGGTAGAAGCAAGTTTAGTTAAATCGTCTTATTTTAGCCTCAGGAATCTGTGGTTAAGCCATGTCCCCCAATTTAAGAGACATCCTATATGTATTTATAATAAAATAAGAAATATTAAATGTACTTCCCAGAAGAAGCTTTCAGTAAAGCATTTTACTTACAAACATTTTAACTTTTCAATTGGTTTCCATGGAGTTATTTGAGCTGTGATTTTTTTTTTTTTTAAATTGAATGTAGTTTCGCGGCAAAACCACCGGGACAATTTTAAATGAGACAAGCAAATACATTGCTGTCAACCAAATGAAGTCGTAACCATGGTTATGACAAACTCAATGTTTCACGTAAAAAATACTCACGGTAGATGTTTAGCGATACAATACTGTTGACCGTAAATACGTAATTCGGTAGTGGAGGTATTTTGATGTACAATAGCAGTTGAAATAGTGAATATATTATTCTTAAGGAAGTTAATTTTAAAGACTATAAACAAACAATGTTGACTCAATCATTACAGAAATTGCTTTTCAATCGTTCTACTTTTATTTCCCATCATTGTATTATAATATATACATTACATTATACATTTTATTAATGAATATCTTATGCCCGGTTTCACCATTGACGAATGAATATTTTATCAGTTAAACTATTCGTTTCACCAACGTAAGTTAACAAATATTTGACGAATAAATTGTTGGTTAAATTATCTGGGGATTTTTGCACAGTTAAATATTTATTTATCGAATAGTTTGATATTCGACATTTTTATTACACATGTTTAATAATTTTATAATAGTTCAGTAAGGTAATCAAAGGAATAATTACAATAGGTACCAATTTAAAATAAATAATAAATAAATATAGAAAATGAAATATTATAAGGTTATCTTTATTTGTTATTAAATTTTTGTCAATAATAGAATGTCATCCTCATTATTGTTGACATCTTCTAAAAAAGAAATTGTTATTCAGGCGAAAAATAAATGATCCATATAATCTATAATCAATTTGACGAAATATATTTTCGAATGGGGTTCCAATTATTAAAACAATGCGTTTATGAAATTTTAAATATGATTCGACATCATTTGTGCTGGGGCCAAACACATCGTCAGTTTTGTTATTTTCTATAATATGTAAATATTCTTCCAATACAAAACTACAATTATTAAACTTATTTCTTTCTCTAGATAGTTTTTACTACGTTTCTCCTTTTTATTTATATTTTCACTCATTTTTGATTGAACACTATTTCAATTTTCACCAAGCAATAGAAAAACTGTTTATATTTAAAAAAACATTACATACATTGAACTGTGTATATTCAATATGTTTTTGTTTAATATATTAGTAATTATTAAATCAAAAGTTTCACACGGTAGTAATTTTTAAAATTAATTATAGTATTTAAATTAGTTTACCGTTAGTTTCTACGTTACCATTTTATAAACATAAGTAAACTAGGAAGTAGAAATATCCATATATTTATATGCATATCTGCATATATACACAGAGTATAAATTACATATTAGTATACTTGTAAATGAAAAGAAAGATATTAAATACTATACACAACATGTGCTAATAGTTAATAGATAGTTAATAGTTACTTTAACTTTAATAGACTACACACAAAAAATAATTAAATAAATAAAAAATAAATATATCATCACGGCATATTACCTATTTCTAAGTGTGCCAATCTGCTTTGTCGCAGATATCGGTAATGACGATGACATATTTGTACCGTGCGGGCGTTTACCAGGCGTCACCTCACGGGCACTCATTGCTGGCGTGGAGAGTGCACCACAGGGGTCACTTTTGTGCCATATAAAATTCGAAATATTTGGCACCGGTCGGGATCAAACCCGGTTTCCCCAAGTTCGCGACCAGACACTCAGGCACGCGGCCACGGGACCCCATACAAAAAATAATTATATATATATATATATATATATACCGTGAGTATTTTTTAACATGAAACATTGGGTTTGTCATATCCATGGTTATGACATGACATTTGAATGACAGCATTGTATTTGCCCGTTCCATTTAAAATGAAACATAAGGAACGAATTTCACATTTGATAAGACGTCAATAGAGGTTAATTTTGTTTAAATAATTATACCTGCATTCTAAATTAAAATTAGTTGTAGAAAAAATATAGTGTGCACCTTGTGCCCGAGTGGTTTTCAGACTCAGCTAAATATTTAAATATAATACTTCTGTCAAATTCATTCCCCATGTGTCATTTTAAATGAGAAAGACAAATACATTGCTGCCAATCAAATGTCAAATCATAACTTATAGGAAAATTCAACGGTTATCTGTCATATTGACAAGATGTCATTAGCATTAGAGTTTAATTTTGTTTAAATAATTATACCTGTTTTCTAAAAATTAAATTTAGATGTAGAAAAAATACTGGGTGCACCTTGTGCCCGAAATATGTTTAGTGCTCTCGAGTGGTTTTCTGACTCCGCTAAATTAATATTTAAATATAATACTTCTGTGAAATTCGTTCCCTATGTTTTATTTTAAATGGAACGGGCAAATATATTGCTATCAATCAAATATCAAATCGTAACCATGGATATGACAAACCCAATGTTTCACGTTAAAAAATACTCACGAGATATATATACCGGTGTCTACTTTTTTTTGCGAACATAGGAAATTCAATATTAAAATTTTGATTTGGCGATATCTCTTTATCTATTGATTTTAGAACAAAAGCGTAATGAGGAATGATAAACCGTATCGCTGTTCAATTGTTACTTATGTACGAGATAGATGCAAAAGAAAATACGTGATTTTAGGCAATTGTCATGCAGAGTGCCACGAAAAAAAAAACAATAGTTTATGTTTCTTGTTTCTAACATATCTGACAGATTTGATATTTCTTTTTATTTTAGTTTTAGGTGTCCGATATTGCACTTTCATCACCCTAATATCAAAATCCTAAATTTGTATGCCCTAAATCTAGTGATTATTTAGGATTTTAGGAATTAGATTTTAAGGAACACATTATGCCTTGAAGTTGACGCACACTAAGTAAACAAATCATGTTCGTTGCTATAATTTGCATAAAACGTCAAATTTACTGTCAAAGAATAGCTTCTTAGCTTCTATTTTATGAAATATAATATTAACATTTACTCTGAAACATCAAATTGAATCGAATTGTATAATTCATTTTTGTTGTTCTAAAGTGTTGCCATACAAACCAATGGATATCACTAGTGTGACATTCGGAGCTGTATTTATGGGAAGAAGACCTAAATTCTAAATACTAAATGCCAAAATGCGACTTCGGACACAGCCGAAATACACACTGCTTAATATAGCACTTTTTTCAAAATATTTTAGAATATAAAAACGCAAATAAAAAAAAAATAGTGTAAAGGACTCATTTTATAAGACGTCTTATAAAATACGTTCTTTAATATAGGTACTATTATATTATAAGTGTTGAAATATTTAAATCTTCGCTAAAGAAATATGTATTTCATATAACCCTGTCACTAGTAAATATTATTAAGATTAATCAACATCTCATTATGAAACATTTTGAACTCTCAAATTGACGGATACAAGTATAAAATCATTTTCATGTCTAGTTACACTGACAAGAACATGAACATGATTAAATAATTCAAATGATTTGAATTTAATTGCTAAATGTCGTGAATTAATTTGTATCATTATTCTACATGCATATTATACTCACATTATGTACTAGAGAAATACATAATCATTAACAGAACTGCGACAAAAATATAATTAGGAATTGCGGTTGGGTAATTAAAAATTTTCTGCTACAAGTAAAACGTCGCCATTGATGATTGTACCCTTAAGTATACTTAAATACAATCTTTAACACGCTGGAAATAATTGAGACATTCACGAGCAATAAGACCTAAGTGCAGTTTTTTGTTTTATAATTATTTCGTTAAATATCTGCAGGATACAGTTCGCGGGTACAGAATAACAAGGTTAACTTCAAATTTTTGATAAAATGAGATTTTTGTATGTCTAGGTTCTATACAGGTGTCAAAAAATAGAGATCACGGTTTTCAATATATTTCAAAACAAAAAAAAAGTTTATATAAACATGGCTTAATCACAGATTCCTGAAGCTAAAATAAGACGATTTAACTAAAATTGCTTCTACCGGAAAGTGTACCATTGAGCCAGAATTCTGCTTCAAAGTTCTTCGAAAAAAAAATAATTTTGCTTATAATAACAGAAAACTTTTGAAGAAGAAATTTGGTATGACAGTTCATATGGTTATAAGTCATCTTTAAGATGATACTTGTTATTATTAGTGAACCAATAGTGTATGAAACTTAGGTGTCCCAACATTGAATAGACCGTAACTTTTTAATGGCCACGCCGATAACGTAATTTTTTACATTCAATAGTAAACTTTTCTCTCTCTGCTTAATTTGTGAAATCTGTTACGGTTCATACAGAAAAAATAAAACTTGAGTGACTGCATCGTGAATTTTCTTAAAATAAATTTCATCCAGCAGTCTATTAAATGCCAAACATTTAATTTTTAATGACAGTAACGAGTTGTCAATCATCTCAGCTTGTTTAGAAGTAAGCTAACAAATTTATTCATCATATTTATAATAATGGTGGTAAAATACTATTAGGCCGAACAAACGGATGTTACTAGTTTTAGAATATTGCGAAGGAAATTTTTGACAACCCAAAAATTAGTTGTTTGACATTTGGAAAGAATGCTAGATTAAATTTGTTTTTAAAAAAATTACGATGCAGTCACTTTTTTCACTTTTTATTGTTTTGAGATGTATTATCCACCTTTAAACCCGTGTCCTCTATTTTTTGAACACCCTGTATACAGGGTGTTAATTAAAAATCTGGCCATAGGCCTTTAACGTGAGAAAACAATTTATCTTTGCGCAAAAGTCCCCAATTAATTTTAGACAAAAATAGTTCAAATAAAAGTTGTAGATAATTATATTGTACGCCTAATAGAAATAATTTTGCACGTTTGGCAACTTGTAAAATCGAATTTGAAATTGTATAAATATTGCTCATTTGTAGCGATAGCCATGGAATTGAAACAAAGTTACAAAGAAGTGCTTATCGTAATATGGCTAATTTTCAATATTTAATGTATAAAGTAACGATAATTATTTATTGCAATTTTTTTAAAATGGCCCAATTATAAATATATTTTGAATATTATAAGTTAATTATGTTTTTAAAGTATTTAAAAAATATTAATACTAAAAGATAATATAATGCATTTGTTATTGTATCTATGTTTATTATAATCAATTATTGTCAGTTATTTTCTATTTATTTATTACAATGTTAATATTATGTCTAAATGATTGTAATAGGAAATAGAAGAATGATTTTATAAAGTTCAATAATTTTTGTGGAAAAAAATAAAATTAACTTAATGGAGAATCGAACCCCAATTTTCGAATTCAAAGGTTGTCCTGCTAACCAATGTACCACGTAGACATTTTGTCGTCTGATTATTAGAATGTACCATGTCCACTTTTTGAAAAAAAATAGATAATCCGTCACTCAATAAGTTCGTAGGATGACATATAGATACTGTCATTATTGACAAATCCATATGATTTTTAGGAAGTACCAACTTTCAAACGATGTTTCAAAATTTTATGATAATCTGACATTTAGTTCACAAGTTACAGTGGTTTTCGTGACGCTACTTTTGTAATTTTCAATATAATGGAAAAATCTGAATTTCTTGTGTTGATAAATCATTGCTTTTTAATGGGAAAAAATACCGTTCAAGTAAAGCAATGGCTTGATAAGTGTTATTCGGACTATGCTCCATCGAGACAAATGGTAGAGAAGTGGTTTGCTGATTTTAAACGCGGCCGTACAAACACCGATGATGTTGAACGTTCTGGTCGCCCAAATTCGGCAAATGTTCCAGAAAAGATAAAAAAAAGTGCACAAAATGGTTTTGGCCGATCGTAAATTGAAGTTGCGTGAGATAGCTGACACTATAAAGATATCAGAAGGCAGTGTATTTACCATTTTGCATGAACATTTGAGCATGAAAAAGATCTCTTCGAAATGGGTACCGCGTATTCTCAAAGTCGATCAAAAACAACAACGCGTTGACGATTCAGAGCGCTGTTTAGAGCTGATTCAGCGCAAGAAAAAGAATTTTTTCATGATGTATGTGACAATGGATGAAACATGGATCCATCACTTCACTCCAGAGTCAAATCGGCAGTCAGCAGTAAAAAGATTTAGCTCCAATGAAGAAGTGATTGCCGAAACTGAAGGGTATATTGAGGCCAAAGATAAATCGTTCTATAAAAAAGGCATCGAAATGTTAGAGAAGCGTTGGAATGAATGTATCGCTCTTGTTGATGATTGAAGTCGAATTTTGCCTAAAAGTTGTTGTTTTATTAGTCATCATACGAACTTATTGAGTGATGTGTTGTACTCTAAACCATGTGCCTTAATATGACACACTAATAATTGTTTTGAATCAAGTCCAGAGCCAATCAGATTTCAAAATTCTGTCACGTGCTTTTGGCCATAAGTAATATTTGTGGACTTAGTTACATTCCAAATGTCGGCCGACGATTTGAAGATCTTTTCATAATACATAATAATAAATTAAAACAAATATTTATTCGCAGATTTTTATAATTTTTACCAGCTTATGCAATAATAATAAAGTAGTTAATATTAAATAAGCTAATTTCCTATTATCATGTGCAATTTCATGGCTTTATTTTATTTACAAAAACGCGGTATAATAATTACATACACAATCGTCATAGTATCAAATAAGAGCATACATATGTTAATACGAAGCATATAACGAGAGAAAAGACAAATAAACACATACACAACATACGAGAAACTAACAAGTTCCGTTACCATGGTGAAAAACAAATCACATTCAGGGCAATCTCCCTAAACCGGAGATGACGTCAGATGTATCGTTAGTCGATCTAGAATCTAGCATATATCTAGAGTAGGTACTCGTATATGTAGCTATGTAATTATGTAAAGAATGAATCGAGATTATGAATTCATATTAATAATAGTAACACAGTTTCTGAGAGAAACTGAAAAGTAATCAATAAAGTTTCAATATATGAACAAAATATACCTTATTTCATTCATGCCCATGTTTATTCCAAATTTAAAATATTTCCCGATTTATAATGAGGTATGTCAATATATTAAAATTTAAGATAATACAGAGTAATCATAAATAACTGACTCAGCTGGCAAAACTTGAAAAATACTTGAAAATGGCAAGATTGATACTAGAGATACATTCGGGCCGGGCCGGACCGGGCTTTGAGGTTTGGATCGACTCGGCCCAAAAATAAAAATTGCCGGCCCGACTCGAAGATCGACTCTACAAAAAATTAGCTGGCCCGGCTCGAAAATTGACTCGAAATCAGGCCGAAGCTCGAAATTGGGTGCATCTGACATTCCTAATTTTGATTTTGATGTGAGGCGAAATGTTTAACTTTTTTCGTGCTAAATTTATAAAAAATCTCTACATTCTTATAACTTTCGACATTAGTTAACATAAGTTGCTAAAAAAAGAGACACTTCTAGTGTAAGTTTGTTATAAAAATTACAGCCTTACGAGTATTTAACACTTTGTTTCCCAAAGGCGCTCGAAAATTTAAACTGTTCCACAAATCTTATACAAAAATCATTTACATAAGAATTTTTCATATATCTAACTTTATTTCTACTCGAAAGTAAGACAAGAAATCATTATAGTAGAAATAAAAATCACTTTTATTAAAGTATACGAATAGTAACAATAGTAATGATAACAACATGACAATAGCATTATTATGCTTTAATGAAAAACTTGAATTTTTGAAGTAAAATAACATTTTTATTATTAAGATGTGAAGTATGTTGTTATTAAATCATTTTGACCCATTTCAACTTCATCCATTTTCATTAAAATATTAAGGAAAATTTGATTGAACTATAAGATTTTTCCGGCCGGCCCGAAAAGCTCGAATTTTCGGGCGGGCCAAAATCAAAGTCCGACTCTCCTCAACTTTTGCAAATGATTAGCCCGATTCGGCCCGATAAAAATATCTTCGGCCCGGTTCGATGATTGACTCGAAATCGAGGCGGGCTTCGGGCCGGGCCGGGCCAAAGCTCGAGATCGAGTGCATCTCTAATTGATACAATTCTTGTTTTTGACAGTGACATTTGAAAAATTAAATTTGGGTATATTTACATTTTTACCTCCCGCTACCCTTCGTAAGGTAGTAGCTCAATTATTTAAAAAAAATGTATTGCGTATGTACGTACGTATTTTTCTTTAATATTTACATAAATATATTTAAATTTTGTAAAATATTAACATTTTGAAAAGTCACAATGTTTTTATAGTTACCATAATTAATTTAAATAAAATAAAAATGCATCGTAAATAAACAATTTTGATATTTATGCAAACATTCCAATCTATTGTTCTGATTTCAGTATTTTTGGAATTCATGATATTAATATGCAATAGATATTGCAATTTAGTGTTGGCAAACTGGAAATTTTCCAAAATTGGAAATTTACCGGGAATATTTCCTTACTGCTAATGAAAGTTTCCAAAATAAATTCAAACTAAGAAAATATCTAATCAACAAGATTTCAATTTTCTATCATAATTTTCAAAAGAGTAAAAATGTAGCTATAGTAAATCATACACATTTGGTTCTTTGCAACACGCTAGTATTAAAACATTCATTAATTTTTCGTAGATTCATTCTTGTAATCAATATTCGTTTTATAATTATCATATTTCATTTTCGCTTTGCTTAAAAAGAAGATAGGTACCTTTCAAATTTGATATATTAATTTCTTTCCAAAATGTCAAATTTAATTCACTGTTCACTACATTCATTTACTTCAATGTAAATAAATTAGAAAAAGATATACCTATACCCAAATGTATGAAATAAAAAGGGACGTAAGATACGACTATCGTTTTCACATGCTTTGAGAGTGCCGACTAGAATTCAGTTAAAACGATATCGTTTTCGGTTTTCACTATTTACGTGATCACATTTTCACTTGTCGACAGTCGCAATATCGTTTTCACAGTTACATTATCGCACTCTTGATACGTCCCCTATTGTGTTTCTGACTATACCTACTACTGAAATATGAGCACAAATTAATAAGAATTCTAGAAAATAGAGTTTATCGCGCGAAACTCTTCAGCCACTATTTCTAAAAATTTGAGTATAAATTTTTAATATGTTATTATGTTTTTCAAGTAATCATAACTTAGCCTCTAAAAAAAAAAAATTAAAAAAGTGTACGGTTAATTTGTAGATCGTACTTTCTTCTTTCATTATATGTACTCGTATAGTTTGTAATGAATAGTTCAATAGTGCGAACTTTAGCGATTCGCGCGACCCTCATCTTATTTTATAAAATGTAAATGTCTTAAAATAAAATGCAGTTAATATTTATTTGTTACTGAATGTCAAAAAGAAAGTATAAAGAGTATAAATACAATATATTCAATGTACAATAATTGTACGATTGTACCAATATTTTTTACACTAAAATAAAGTAAAATAGAAACAGTTCATCACTTCATTTGATCTATTTATCAAATTGATGTACATCTACTACCCAACCTATGTCATTAACATTTACCTATCAAATATTTATGACACATTGCGCACGAAATAGCATGATAATAAAAAGGTAAATACCTAAGTTATTAATTGAAAATGAAACAGAAATAAAGCAAGGATATAACTATTTTACGATTAATTAGGACGATGATAATTAATGCATAAAAGTTACTAAGAATATTTTGTATTGTATTCTAATGAAAGTTTTCAGATCAATATTAATATGTCTGGTATTATAATTAGAGTTAAATTTAGTGTTAGTTTTTAAAGATATGCAACTGAAACAGGAAATAAAGTGGAAAAACAAAAATATTTTTACGAAGCAATATTACGAGCCCTGTCCCACTTCAATTGGCCCAGTTTTGAAAAGAAATCATTTATCATAAGTTTAACCACGGTGAATAAATATAGAAGGTGTGACAACTCGTCAATTTTTTTTTGACATATCGATGTTGGCGATTAGTAGGCCGAGATTCTAACCTTACACGCAGCGCTTCTACAAAGTGCCGTATCAAATAACATTCTGGAACTAACATGACAAATGACAAAGTTACTGTCAATCGTGCTGTCAATATATATCCGGGCCACGATTTAAAATATACTGGTTATGCCACTTGTCATGTTTTTCATTGTTTCTGATGGTCCGCTTGATACGTGTTTCCTTGAATAATCCGCTAGATGCGCTACGTGCGAACGACCCTACCACAGCAAACTATTTTTACATAAAATATAATAAATGAAATGCATAATGAATTTATTTTTAATATAAATTTATATATTTAATGGAAACCTGAATCAATACATTGTTAGAATTTAAAATTGGAAAAACTAAATAAATTGATAGAACCGTACGCTTTCAGATTTCCATTCGGTAATAATATCTTCTTCTCAAAAATGTTTTCTACAAACATCATTCAATCTTAATTCGCGATCATCTCTACTAATTGCACATTGCCATTTTTTAAAAAGTCATATATCGAGTGGAGCAGCAAACACAGATTATTTTTCAGTGGATTTCTTGTAACCGGTTTCACATCCAGGAATTAAACATTTTCTATTTAATTTTCTTTTCATTTTGCATTAATTGCAATATCTTCAACAAAAAAAACACCGACTCATAATATACAGGGTGTCTCTTAAATAGGGGGACATGGCCTAACCACAGATTCCTGAGGCTAAAATAAGACGATTTAACCAAACTAGCTTCAACCGGAAAGTTTACCATTTAGCCAGAATTCTGCTTCAAAGTTCTTCGAAAAAAAATTAATTTTGCTAATAATAATCGGACGCTTTATTCGATTTGGATGAAATTTGGTATGACAGTTTATATTGTTATAAGTCATCTTTTAAGATGATACTTATTATTATTAGTGAACCACTAGTGTATGAAACTTAGATGTCCCAACATTGATTAGACCATAACTTTTTAATGGCCACGCCGATAACATGAAATTATTTTTTTTCAGAAAGATACATTCAATAGTAAACTTTTCTCTCTCTGTCTAATTTGTGATATCTGTTACGGTTCACACAGAAAATAATAAAACCTGAGTGACTGCATCGTGAATTCTTTTAAAATAAATTTAATCTAGCAGTCTATCCAAATGTCAAACAAGTAATTTCTAATGACAGTAACAATTGTTTTACGGGTTGCCAAAAATTTTCTTCGCAATATTCTAAAACTAGTAACATCCGTTTGTTTGGCCTAATAATATTTTACTACCATTATTATAAATAAGATGATTACGTATCTTAGCTTACTCCTAAACAAATTGTGACAATTGACAACTCGTTACTGTCATTAAAAATTACTTGTTTGACATTTGGATAGACCGCTAGATTAAATTTATTTTAAAAATTTAGCAGTGCAGACACTCAGATTTTATTTTTTTCTGTGTGAACCGTAACCGTAATTACACAGAAAGAGAAAAGTTTACTATTGAATGTATCTTTCTGAAGAAAAATAATTTCACATTTTCGGCATCGCCATTAAAAAGCTATGGTCTAATTAATGTTGGGACACCTAAGTTTCTTACACTAGTGGTTCACTATTAATAACAAGTATCACCTTAAAAGATGACTTATAACCATATAAACTGTCATACCAAATTTCATCCAAATCGAATAAAGCGTCCGATTATTATAAGCAAAATTAATTTTTTTTTCGAAGAACTTTGAAGCAGAATTCTGGCTAAATGTTACACTTTCCGGTAGAAGCAAATTTGGTAAAATCGTCTTATTTTAGCCTCAGGAATCTGTGGTTAAGCCATGTCCCCCTATTTAAGAGGACAACCTGTATATTATGAGTCGGTGTTTTTTTTTTACCCCAAAAATCTCTCTCCGTGCAGCTACTGTCTACAAGCAAACAAAACAAAAAAATGATGACTGAAAATCATACTCTCCACTGAAAATTTCATAGCCCACTTACTTGTTCATTTATTGCTAATATATCCTTAACTTTATCCTTTTTCTTTACACTAAATCACACACTATTTTTTCACTTATGCTATCCACTACCACTAGAGCACAACACAGGATTATGGTACAGAGAAAAGCCTACCAATCACTGCAATACGGCAGGGCGGGCGCCCTGCAAGCGTCGGTGTGAAGGCGCCGAGACGCTTGGGGTTTGAAAGCTCGCCGATAGAGGGTAGCATAGTAGCGATCGATTGGAATTAGCAGATAGAGAGTTATATAGGGGAAAATTGGAAATTTAAGGGAAGATTAGTGATTTATAAAGTAAAGATTATTTAATTTTCCACGTTTATATTTTATCCAATGCCACGATGAACACTAGCTGTTATAAATAATAATTAAAGTATTAATGGGTGAATTCTAAACACAATCCGTTACATGAAACCGCACAGTTAAAAAATTGAGCGAATCAAGCAGATTATGCTGGATTTATACAGCGTAAGCCGTAACGTAACGTACCGTGCTCTAACGTAACGTAAAAAATAAAACAATGCAAACAAATGTGATAATTTATACAGCCGTAAGCCGTAACGTGACGTATCGTGTTCTAACGTATTAAAATCCCAAAGATCGCCAACTTTTATCTTTCTACGTTACGGCACGTTACGATACGTTATGGTATTACGAAAATTATTAGTTCTCTATGCTATTGTTTGTTTTTAAGTGGCTAATATGGGTTAAAGTTTAGCTTAATATATTAAATGGAAATAAATATAAAAAATACTTCATTACGAATAGTCTTTTCTTGTGGACTGTAACTGACATGAGTGACATGTGTCATGTGTCAAAGGTTATATTAATATATTAAATGGAAATATATATGAAATATAGCGTATTACGAATAAACTAACCTGTGAAATACAAATCTGTCATACACTTATATCGACAGAACATGAGCATACTTTGTACGACAAATCCCCGTAAAGGTTCTGTATAAAATACCTTAGAAAAATCACGCGTTACGATACGTTACAATACGCCACGGCGATGTACGTTACGTTACGGCTTACGCTGTATAAATCCAACATGGACATATAACAAAAACTTGAATTTTGTAATATGTCAATCTACTTGATTCGCTATTTTTTTTAACGGTCCGTTTTCATATAACGGATTGTGATTAGAATACACTCATAAATATGTAACATTGTTTATTTTTTGTTACCTTCCGCCACCTTTAGGTAAGGAAGGTACTGTCTTTGGTCAAAAAATTTGATGGTGAGTTTTCAATGAATAAGCACGTCTTAGGATCCCTAGAATACGATTTTACTGGTTTTACGATGGTGTCTGTATGTGTGTGTGTGTGTGTGTGTCTGTCCGTGTGTCTCGGTGTGTGTGTGCGTGTGTGTGTTTGTGTGTGTGACAAATTTTTCTCCGACGATAACTCCAATACTACAATTCTAAAAATTATAATTCTTTCGTATTCCTCTTCTTTACATTCATATGAAGAACTGATTAGATTTTGATTATAATTGATCCACCGGAAGTACCCTTATTTGAAGTTTTTAACAGTTTTTCTTAAAAAACGCAGTTATATATTATTTATAGAATCTTTTCAAAGGAACTTTTGGTACGGAATTTGTAAAAAAAGTATGTGTTCGTGTTACGATTTTACATGATATATAGAATCTTTTCCAAGGATCTTTTGGTATGGGATTTGTACAAAATACATCGAATTGACGGAAGGTCTTGTACTGGCCACAACAGATAAGTTTCTTTCGCAAAGGATTATTTTGGTTAATTTTTTTTAAAGGAAACATAAGATTATTTTACAGTCGCTCTATTTTTGTCGCATCTCACATCCATATTCAAATATATGCCTATATAAGTACTTACAAGTGAATATGTCACCTATACATTACATAAGAAATTTGAAAATATACTAACTATTCAAAATATGAATGAGTATTTTTGATTAGTTCGTTCACAGTCGCTCTTGTATGTCCGATATTGTGTTTTCCAAAAAAAAAAAAATTTAATGTATATTTAAATAATATTTAATTTTACCAACTTAAGAAAGCATGAAAAGTAAAATTAAGTGAATTTAAATCGAAAGTTTGTTAGAATTATTAAATAAAATGTCTAAAACAATTACAGTAGTAATTTACAATAAAAATCTAATGTGGGCAACACAAAACCTCCCGCTATTTAATTTTTATTAATTTAAATACATACCTACATATTTACTAATGCTGCAAACTATATTAAATTTCTTTGCATATAACTATTGCTGTATTTACTATTTTCTTTTTAAAATGTGAGTATTATTAATTTGAAATGATTAGTTTTTTAACAGTGACATTTATCTGTCAATTATATACATTTGAAATATGAACTGTGTAACAAAAAATTGTGTTATCTTTGGTACATACGCTCTTGTATATGAAATATATAAAAAATATGTGAATGCATACTGTTAAAAATTAATAATCTTTAACTTTTATAACAACACGAATTAAGAAAAAAATGCCATTTAAATGTATTTTTCGAGGAAAACCATTTTGAGCTTCAAGTAAAATGCCATTTCTAACACACACACACACACACATACACACACACACATACACACACACACCACACACCACACACACACACACACACACACACACACACACACACACACACACACACACACACACCCATACGTACATACGCACGGACATCATCGTGAAAATGTTGAAATTAGATTCTAGGGAACTTAAAACGTAATGGGTGCGATTCAGTGGGTTGTATTAGCGTGTTTTAAGCTAAAACAGTCCTTTGTCAAAAATATTTTGGCAACTTTGTAATACCTGTCAGAAAAAAGTGAGAGACCAAAGGATCAAATAAAGAAAAAAAATATTATTAACAGAAGTAAGAAAAAAAGGACAAATGTCAAAACTGCTCAAAACGGGGTTTGAGATATTTTAAAATTCATTAACATTCAGGTATGAAATATTTGACACATAAAATTTGACATATTTCTAACCTAATTTTGCAATAATGAGTTTCCATTTATACCTTCCATTTACAAGAATACTTCCTCATTTGACTAAAGGATATCTGTATTACTTTTCCCTGTGGTAAAATTTCTAAATCACAATTGAATCTCATTGATCCATGTGGAAAATATTACAATGTTGCCATATACTTAATACAAGCTTTAATACAGACCTTAATACAACCCACTGAATTCCACCCAATAATTTTACTAAAATCTTTAAATACGATTTTATCACGATCCCTATATCTCTCTTACCAAGGGTAGCGAGAAGTAAAAATCGATGTTACCCAAATTGATAAATAATACAAAATAAATATATTAATTTGTGTTACTGTTATATGATGTTGAAAATCTTCATTTAAATAAAAAGTAAATAAATAAAAAATAATTAAATATATCATCATGGCATATTACCCATTTCTGAGTGTGCCACAATCTGCTTTATCGCAGATATCGGTAATGATGATAACATATTTGTACCGTGCGGGCGCTTACCTGGGGAACCGGGTTTGATCCCGACCGACGCCAAATATTTCGAAATAAAAAGTAAAGATTTATTTATTACGTACCTATTACAAATTCTAGATGTCATGATAATTTTTTTAAAAGTGGGGCAACTGAAGCCTGACGGAACTCACAGAAGATTGCTAGTCATTAAAATTTAACTAGTCATTTTAGTACAATACTAATATTGTTATCTTTGTTAATATCAATAGCGGAAGATTAAATTTCAAATTATGATTGAACCACAATATAAACAAAAGCAGTTATTAACCTTATGGATTTGAAACAATACCCTATTTGCATAATATTGGGTTAAATGCGTGTATGCGTATTTATTATACAATGATTATAATTATCATTGTATTATTTACACTATACAGGGTGTTCAAAAAATAGAGGCCACGTATTTAAAGATGGAAAATACATCTCAAAACAATAAAAAAGAGGTCATATAAACATATATATTTAATTAACAAATGCTTTAAAACATTAGGTTTCATATTCCGCTCCACAATCGGTTTCAATAATGTCACCTGTTTTATTTAAATCCTTAATACTTAGTAAACTGGATTATTGTTGTACAATTTGGAATCCCAGCCAATTATATCTTATTAATGATATTGAAAAAATTCAAAATAAGTTTTTCAAATATGTTAATTACAAACTACAAATTCAAAATCAGAATGTTAACTTTTATAATATATTATCAGTCAATTATAACTTAACTTCCCTACACTGTCGTCGTAAAATTAATATATTGATGTTTTTATACAAAATTGGTAACTATGTAATTAATGACGATTACCTCCTATCTAAACTTAATTTCTATGTAAATAATTGTAACACTCGTTGTTACAACACTTTTGTCATAAATCAGTATACAACAAACTATATGTACAATAATCCTATAAGCAACATGTGTCGATTGTATAATACTTATTGTACCCATCTGGATTTTTCAGTTAATTTAACAAAATTTAGATCATTTATTAATTCTTTATTGCAATAAAGTAGTCATTTTTTGTTGTTGGTTTCCTAACTTTTTTTTTTTTTTTTCATACATGTATGTATATTTTATTTTATTGCAATAAAATGTAGTCAATTTTCTGTTTTCATAACCATCTTTTATATGTTTATGTTTATATTTTATGTTACATTGGTATGTTCTCACTTTATATATATTGTTAATATTATTCTGTAATTGGGACATTGTCCTGTTGAATAATAAAGCTATTATTATTATATCCGGAAATGCCTAGTTTTAGAGCTATAGCGAGTTTAATATTTTATTTCTGACCTATACAACTCATACTTTTAATGTTTTAACATTACAATAAAATCATAGTGGCCGTTTACAATGGAAAACAATTGAAACAAACACAATTTTATCAGAAGTAATATTATTATTATTATTATTATTATTAATAATAATAATAATATGCCGTGATGATATATTTATTTATTTCAGAAAGATACATTCAATAATAAATTTTTCTCTCTCCCTATGAAATTTGTGATATCTATTATATTTCACACAGAAAATAATAAAACCTGACTGTATCGTGAATTTTTTAAAATAAATTTAATCTAGCAATCTATCCAAATGTCAAAGAACTAATTTTTAATGACGGTAACAATTGTTTATGGGTTGTCAAAAATATCTTTCGCAAAATTCTAAAACTAGTAACATCCGTTTGTTCGGCCTAATAGTATTTTACTACCATTATTATAAATAAGACGATTACATGTCTTAGCTTACTCCTAAACAAATTGTGAAGATTGACAACTCGTTACTGTCATTAAAAATTACTTGTTTGACATTTGGATAGACCGCTAGATTAAATTTATTTTAAAAATTTAGCTGTACAGACACTCAGATTTTATTTTTTTCTGTGTGAACCGTAACAGATATCAAAAATTATATCGAGAGAGAAAAGTTTATTATTGAATATATCTTTCTGAAAAAAAAATTACGTTATCGGCATGACAATTAAAAAGTTACGGTCTAATCAATGTTGGGACGCCTAAGTTTCGTACATTAGTGGCTCACTAATAATAACAAGTATCATCTTAAAAGATGACTTATAAAAATATGAACTGTCATACCAAATTTCATCCAAATCGAATAAAGCGTTCTGTTATTAAAAGCAAAATTATTTTTTTTCGAAGAACTTTGAAGCAGAATATTGGCTAAATGGCACACTTTACGGTAGTAGCAAGCTAAATCGTCTTATTTTAGCCTCAGGAATCTGTGGTTAAGCCATGTCCCCCTATTTTAGAGACACCTCTTTAGTGCCACAAATAGTTATTTTTTATACAAGACGATAAAATTGTATTTTATCGACGAGCGGAAAGTTTAATTCACGAGCGATTTCGCGAGTGAATTATTCGATAATTTAATTTTATCGTCGTGTGTAAAATTCTGTTTTTTCTATAACAGATTTTAAAGAGCAAAAATTAGAAAAACCGATTATAAATTAAATTATTTAAGAACAATTTAAAAATCTCAGTCGCGTGGTAGTTACAGAATTTGTTTGAAAACAATTTCATTTTATTCATGTTTATACAATTGAAGTTGTATATAATATGAATCGCCAAAATGTAAAATGTGTTTTATTTTAAAAAAAATAAAGTTCTTTATCTACCCTTGCGGTTAAAATGTCACTTAGTCAATTATATCTAGATGAACAAAGCACACATTAAAATCTGCTATAGAAAAATAGTTATTTACATTCGAGTGCGTGTAAGTTGTATTTTACAGCGCGACAGCTTTGTTTAAGGCACGAGCCCTTAAGGTGAGTGCCTTATTAGCTGGAGCGCTGTAAAATACTTCACGCACGAGAATTGTATCAAATTTTTTGGCCGACGATAATAAAAATCACTTTTTTTAATGAGATAGGTTGTACTTCTGAAAAGGGTTAGTTTAAAATACTGGGGTTAAGTCAATTTCCAAATTTGATTTTACTTACTTTCATTAGAGTACTTCTAGCGAAAATTTATTTGTAATAATAGACGTTGTTTATGACTGATAATATATTTATTTGCTCATGTTTTCTTCGTAATAAATAATAGGTAGGTGTCGTTATTTGACATTTCATCAAAGTTCGCCTCGCGTATTTGACAGGTATATCGATCGGTGACTATGTCGGTAACGGCGAATTTTTACAATAATGACAGATGTCGCTGCCGTGATTTTGGTTTATATAAATTAATTTTAAATATAGGAAATGTTAAAGTAAAAAATAACTTAAGTAGGTAGTACTTTTTTACATGAACTTTATTATAGTAAAGATTATTTCTTTTCTAAACGCCCATAAACGTTCAGTGTATTTTGATTATTTTACCGCATAGTTAGACAAGTTACAACACAGTAAGCGTAAAATGTGGGTTACACTTGCTGTGTATACAATTGTAAAGTTCCCATTACACTTCAGGAGGGCAAAAAATATATTTTGTGCCCGAAAATTCGAGTTACAGAGACTACAATATTACGGGGGATGTGAGTGGTTTCGAATTATGGCGATTTTCGAGTTACAGAAATTCGAGTTAGAGAAGTCAAAATACATTGTAAATATATAAAAAGTGCCGGTAATACAAGTAAACTTCGACTTACAGAGAGATTCGAGTTATAGAGATTCGACTGTAAATTTAAATATTCGGCAATGAGCCTGTTTCACATTTTTCAAAAACTATTTTAAATGAAAGTTTATGGAATGATTTTCTTAGTAATAATTTTTACTTTAATAATTTGTTGTTATTTGTGGAAATAATTAAATAAAAAGATTGGCGTCCTGAAAAACTACCCCCCACTCCTGTGACGTAGAAGCACATACTTACATCATTAATAGCCAATAGGAAAATAGTTTTCCATCACCTACGTTTATTCATATTATTTATATAAATAAACGTAGGCTAAAGTTTGTCACTTGTTAATAACAAAATCTTTTAATTTGACATTTGACGCTGACATTGCTCATTGAAATGAAGTCATAATGGCTAATTCAATTAAAAACGATTGTTTTACTGCTACCGAAATAAGGGGTGTTAAAGAGTTGAGGTAAAATAAAATATAAAAACTGAATTTATTATATAAATTGATAATATATTTTACTTTAAAGTTCTGGTCGTGATTCTTATTTGACACTTGTTTGACAACTTTGACAATACACTTGACACCTTAGAACCGCTGAAGATGTATGTACTCTGACGTCACATTCTGTTTCAGATCACGTGACTTATTCGAAATTTTATCCAAATTTCAAAAATTAGTTGTAAAATATCTAAAGGATATTTCGTGATATTTACAAATTTGAGGCTCTTTAAAGAACAATATCTTTTCAAATTTAATACTTAGAAGTCATATAAAAATTCTTGCAACAGCCCTATTGTGTGTAAAAGCGTAAGAATTTATAAGTATATTACCCCTAAATTCTGAGTACAACTTGCGATGATATAACAATATACAAAATAAAACTAAAAAAAATTACTCACATAACCTAGTAAAAATCCTAGTACCACTATCACAAACACTTCGAACAGAACTTTTCTGAGTCTAGATTCTTACTGACTGTAAGTGGTGCATCCACCATTTCCACGCTAAGTACCCACCACCACTTTTCTTCTTTCTCTGTCGTACACACGTGTTCAAAAACTAGAAAGTACTGCTCGACGTCACAGCATTCCCAGCAATGTGATTGGCTAGAAAAAGTAACCTCAAACCCGACTTTGACATACATGAGGAGAAATTCTTAGTCTTCCATCAAGGTAAGACTGAAGAAAGTAAGAGGAAAGATAGATATTGGTCTCGGGTTTGAATCCAGTTGGAGATGAAATATGTGGTGTGTGTGTGTGAATCTTGTAAGCGCTCTAGCTCAAATTATGTTACTATTTAATTAATATATGTAAAATTATTGTTTCAAAATATTCTTTTGTTCATAGACTGTACAATGTACATTTCGAGACTTTTAGCTCATCATCAGGTACAAAATAAATGATAATAATAATAATAATAATAATAATAATAATAATAATATATCATCACGGCATATTACCCATTTCTGGGTGTGCCAATCTACATTATCGCAGATATCGGTAATGATGATGACATATTTGTACCGTGCGGGCGCTTACCAGGCGTCACCTCACGGGCAATCATTGCTGGCGTGGAGAGTGCACCATAGGGGTCACTTTTGTGCCATTTAAAATTTGATATATTTGGCGTCGGTCGGGATCGAACCCGGTACCCCCCAGGTTCCCGACCAGACACTCAGGCACCAGGCCACGGGACCCCTAAAATGATAAAAATGATATAAATATAAATAAATAACAAAAGCTAAAACAATTTACAAATTAATAAACATAAAAATCTGTTGTGGCCAGCACAAGACCTTCCGTCAATTCGATGTATTTTATACAAATCCCATACCAAAAGGTCCGTGGAACAGATTCTATATAATATCATGTAAAATCGAACACGAACACATACTAGTTTTTACAAATTCCATACTAAAGGTTCATTTGAAAAGGTTCTATAAATCCAATAAACATACACTAAGTAAAATGCACTTGACACTTCCTTATTTCTACTTCAGCTTTCCCCTATTTTATTAGGGGTCGCTGTTTCCTCTTCTCTTTCACTCATTCCTGTCCAACGCATCTTCTTCACACAGTCCTTCCTTTCTCAAGTCCTCTACGATACAGTTCTTCCATCTTCTCTTTGGCCTTTCTCTGCATGTCACTTGCGAGAAACACTATGACATAGCAATTTTTGATCCTATACTATCCATATTTGGTTTTACACTTACAATTGACATCTATCAATTAAATTTTTTTGATTATATGAGCTGTTTTCATGATAAATAGCAAAGCTGACTAATTTTTGAAAATTAATTTCTTTAAAATGCTTTAAATTTACATCTATTGAATATGAAGGAAAATGTATAATAGAGAAGAGTATTTTCTTTAATATATATAATAAAAAAATGTCAAAAAATAATATTTAACTGCGTTTTTTTAAGAAAAACTGTTAAAAACTTCAAATAAAGGTACTTCCGGTGGATCAATTATAACCAAAATCTAATCAACTCTTCATATGGATGAACAGAAGAGGAATACGAAAGAATTATAATTTTTAGAATTGTAGTATTGGAGTTATCGTTGGAGAAAAATTTGTCACACACGGACACACATACACACACACACACACAAACACACACACACAAACACACACACACAAACACACACACACGGACACACACACACACACACATACATACATACATACATACATACATACATACATACAGACATCATCTTAAAAATTGTATATTCGTATTGTAGGGACCCTAAAACGTGCTTATTCATTAAAAAGTCACTACCGAATCTTTTGACCAAAGAAAATACCTTCCTTACCTAAAGGTGACGGAAGGTAAAAAAACAATATAAAATTTACATAAAAATATTAAACAGATTATGTTAACATCTTTGCTATCAGAATTCACCAAAAATTATGTTAAAATGTGATAAATCAGGGTCCAACCTTCTTAATCCATGTAAATTCAGCAAATTATTGCAACTGTCAAATTTGTAAATACAAATTTTTAGGATAGTTCGCTCAGTTATCGCAGCGTGTGATAAAATCATATCACACAGTTGCGGACGCATCTGATTGGCTACCGAGATTTCAAATCAAACAGCATTGCTAGTGATGTGCAATGATCAACTTTTAGTTATAGTTTAGCGTGTGAATTTATGTATTTTTCGTAGGAGTCGTCGGAAAATATTAATTTAACTTATACGTACCTACATGCAAAATAATTTGCAACATTTCAGCGTTTGTCGCGACCCAAAATAAAACGCAAGCGACCCACTTTTAGTCAAAAATAAAAAAAAATTGATACCACTCTACTATAACTGTTAATTTATAAGTCAATTCTGAACAATCATCTGTAAAACTGTAAATTCACAAATCTGTAGGCCACGATAAATCTGTACCTGCACAACTTACAGATTTACGGATTTGGCAATTCTGAATCTGAATACATATCTGAAATAGGCAGAATTACAGACATTACACTTACGTAATCTCGTAACGTTTGACAAGTGTAACAAACTTCACAATTATTTTATACTTAATGTGACAAACTGTTTCAAAGCTGCGTTATTCACTAAATAAAAAAAATAATGTAGGGTATGCACAAATAATTAATGCATTATTATTTTTAAGAGCCAAAAGAATACTAATTATTGAAAAACTATAATTATTTTTAAAAAATCTGTTGTGGCCAGCACAAGACCTTCCATCAATTCCATGTATTTTGTACAAATCCCATACCAATAGGTCCTTGGAACAGATTCTATATAATATCATGTAACAACACATACTATTTTTTACAAATTCCATGCCAAAAGTTCATTTGAAAAGGTTCTATAAATCCAATAAAATTATAACATAAACTACACTAAGTAATGTCCTTCCATCTTCTCTTTGGCCTTTCTCTGCGTGTCACTTGCGAGCAACATTATGACATACCAATTTTAGATCCTATACTTTTTTCCATATTTGGTTTTGCACTTGCAACTGACATCTGTCAATTAAATTTTTTTAAATAATTATGTCAGCTGTTTCCATGATAAATAACAAAGCTGACTAATTTTTGAAAATTAATTTCTTTATAATGCTTTAACTCTACATCAATTGAATATGAAGGAAAATGAATAATCAAACCATATAGAGAAGAGTATTTTCTTTAATAAATATAATAACAAAATGTCAAAAAATAATATTTAACTGCGTTTTTTTAAGAAAAACTGTTAAAAACTTCAAATAAGCGTACTTCCGGTGGATCAATTATAACCAAAATCTAATCAACTCTTCATATGGATGTATAGAAGAGGAATACGAATTATAATTTTTAGAATTATAGTATTGGAGTTATCGTCGGAGAAAAATTTGTCACACACGGACACACATACACACACACGCGCACACACACACACACACACACGGACACACACACACACACACACACACATACATACAGACATCATCTTAAAAATAGTAAATTCGTATTGTAGGGACCCTAAAACGTGCTTATTCATTAAAAACTCACCACCGAATTTTTTGACCAAAGACAATACCTTCCTTACCTAAAGGTGACGGAAGGTAAAAACGGAATTTAACATATACAGGGTGTTAAAAAATAAGTGTCCCAAAATATGAGGGCATATAGTACTGACCAAAATGAGTAAAAAGAAAGCTTAATCAACATGGGTCCTATCTTCAATAGTTTCCGAGATATAAGGCAGTGAAAAATGAGTTTCTTCAGAGTATACCTCTGCTATCTCAAAAACTGTAAGAGTTACGACTTTGACTAAATGAGACTTTTTGTTTACCTTTCAAAGGTCATCTTAGATGTGGCTCGAATAATTGTACTAAGACAAATGTTGTGGCGATATGGCCAATATTTAGTTTTCAAATAACTTTTTGGTATATTTACTGACACAGACAAAATTTTCAGTTACTATCTTTGTCTGTTTTTCTTCGATTTTAATACAAAATGGCTTCTTTCTCAAAAACAGTTGAAGATCGGACCAATGTTGATTAAGCTTTTTTTTTGGACACTTATTTTTTAACACTTTGTATAGCGGGTGTCTACTTGAAATCCGTAATGTAAGGAAATACAATGTTATTTTTTCATTGTGCTATGTTACCACTAAAATTGCGAATTTTAATTTGGGTTTTTTTCGTAAAATAAAACGAAATTGTGATAATATGCAAATTATATTTATAACTGGGCCATTTTAAAAAAATTGCAATAATTATTTATTGTTACTTACTAGTAGATATTGAAAATTAGCCATATTACGATAAGCATTTCTTTGTAACTAACTAAATAAATAGAAAATAATTGATTATAATAAACATTGATACAATAACAAATGCATTATATTTTCTTTTAGTATTAATATTTTTTTAAATACTGAAAACATAATTAACTGATAATATTCATATTATTTTATACTTGGGCCATTTAAAAAAAATTGCAATAATTATTTATTGTTACTTTAAACATTAAATATTGATAATTAGCCATATAACGATATGCATTTCTTTGCAACTTTTTTTAATTCCATATGGCAATCGGTGCAAATGAGCAATATTTATACAATTTCAAATTAGATTTTCCAAGTTGGCAAACGTGCAAAATTATTTCTATTTAGTGATATAGGCGTACAGTATAATTATCTACAACTTTTATTTGAAATATTGGAATACTTGGGCCATTTTTACAATTTTGTAATAATTATTTATTATACAGGGTGTTAAAAAATAAGTGTCTCAAATTATGAGGGCATATAGTACTGACCAAAATAAGTAAAAAAAGTTTAATCAACATGGGTCCGATCTTCAACTGTTTTCGAGAAAGAGGCCATTTTGTATTAGAATTGAAGAAAAACAGACTAAGATAGTGGTCGAACAAAATTTTGTCTATGCCAGTAAATAGACTATAAAAAACAATAACATATTATATGAAACATTTTTTACACTTTATAATAGTTACGAAGTTATTTGAATACTAAATATTTGCCAAAGGCGCCACAACTTTTGTCTTAGTACAATTATTCGATTTTTTGTGAAAAACAAAAACACATCTAAGATGACCTCTGAAAGGTAAACAAAATGTCTCATTTAATCAAAGTTGTAACTCTTATAGTTTTCGAGATAGCTGAGGTAAACACCGAAAAAACTCATTTTTCATTGCCTTTTATCTCGGGAACTATTGAAGATCGGACCCATGTTGATTAAACTTTTTTACTCATTTTGGTTAGTACTATATGCCATGCCCTCATAATTTGGGACACTTATTTTTTAACAGTCTGTATATAATAAGGAAGTGACAAGTGCAATTTATTATTTATAATGGCAAATAACAATAATGAGCTCAAATTAATAAGTAAATATATGTAAAATAAATATATCATCGCGGCATATAACCCATTTCTGAGTGTGCCAATCTGCGTTGTACACAGATTTCGGTAATGATGATGACATATTTGTACCGTGCGGGCGTTTACCAGACGTCACCTCACGGGCACTCATTGCTGGCGTGGAGAGTGCACCACAGCAGTGACCTTTGTGCCATTTAAAATTCGCAATATTTGGCGTCAGTCGGGATCGAACCCGGTTTCCCAGATTCGCGACCAGACACTCAGGCACACGGCTACGGGTACGGGACCCCATAAATTAATAAGAATTGTAGAAAATAGTGTTTATCGCGCAAAACTCTGTCTCTATTTCTTGGAATTTGAGTATAAATTTTTAGGATGTTACTAACAAAATACCATTGAACAATATACCCCAAACGAAATTTGGAAAAATTGCAAAGGACTAATGATAGTAGCTATCAAAAATAGCTGTTTTTCAAGTAGTCATAACTTGGCCCCTAAAAAAATTTTCAAAAAGTGTACGGTTAATTTGTAGATCATACTTTCTTCTTTCATAATATGTAAAGTTTGTAATGAATAGTTCAATAGTACGGGCTGTAGTGTTTCACGCGAATCTTATGTTTTACATCATTTTGAGGACTGCTATACTAATCTGAATTTAAAATATTAAAGTATGACCATACATGTAAATGGTTTATCAGTTTATTTCATAAAAACTTCCTGCAGATTATACGAAGTTATATTTTGTACCCCTGTAGTCTGTAGTTAATTACCTGCAGTAGAAAACAACTTTGCAGACATTTTAATATAGCCTAAAGAACGTTTCTTCTTCGCAGACAAGTTATGTTAGTTGCAGATATAATTCTTAGATTCTTTGTGAAATGATTGGCGATTATACATATCAAGGTGGTAATAAAAAAATCACCAAAATTCTGTTCTAATTAATAGTTATTTATGTAAGGAGGCTTTTATGGCCTGCGGCGGGATTTTGAGCCCGAGGCGTAAGCCGAGGGATAAAAACACGTCAAAGGACATAAAAGCAAGTTACGCTCGTGGTACATACAAAACTATGCACGGACGAAAATTTTCAAATTATGAGTGTTACAAAAATTGTATCGAAAAGAATTTGTCCTCGTACATCCAGTATCTAGTGTTGCTATGAAAGCGGAGAACAACAGTTTATTGTTTATTTATTAGTTATGTCATTTGAGTTTTATTTTGTGTATCTTCGTGCTTTCCATATAAATATCACAAAATTAATTTTCATTTTTCATTAAAATAAAAATTTTCGATTTGTAATAAAAACTTTTCATGTAGCCTGTTTAAATTGTTTATATTGTAGGTTATAATTTGGTTTGACGTTTCATTATAGCCCGGCGGGCTATAATGAGGCCCGCGGGTTATAAAATGACGTTCATGTCAAAGAAATTCGTGTATAATTGTTAAATTATGATACGTCCGTGCATAAATATATTAATTATTCAAAATTTACGTCATGACATAAAAATTGACGTAGTAGATGGGCCAACTTTTTGAGACAACTTCAATAGGCACCACAGGAATTTTCGATCGTCTATTGTTTTTGAGCTACAGGCTAAAACTTGTTTTTCTCGCTTATTATAAGAGATACAGAAAAAAATATTTAGAATTTTTTTTTATATTTTTTCGTAGAATAACGTCGTGTAATTAGATTTTTTCAAAACTTAATAATGGTATATTGATATGAAAATGGCGAGAGGTATTGTGTAGACCACAACAGATTTTTTCAAATGTAAATTTCACCAAGTTTCAGAAATGTCATTGATGTTACGCTGGTTGCTGAAGTACGAAAAACTAAGGCTGTGTCCAATGTTGTACTTTTATCACCCTAATATATAAATCCTAAATTTATATGCCGTAGATCTAGTGATTATTTAGGATTTTAGGAATTAGATTTTAGGGTTTTGCAGGAGCACACTATGCCGTGAAGTTGACTCACACTAATTAACAAATCATATTCGTTGCTACAATTTGTACAAAACATCAAATTTGCTGTCAAAGAATAGCTTCTTAGCTTCTAATTAATGAAATATAATATTAACATTTACTGTCAAACATCAAATTGAATCGAATTGTATAATTCATTTTTGTTGTTCTAAAGTGTTGCCATACAAACCAATGGATATCACTAGGGTGCCATTCGGAGTTGTATTTATGTGAAGAAGACCTAAATCCTAATTACAAAATGCCAAAATACGACATCGGACACAGCCTAAGTACTACTACATACAATCTATGGTACATTGTATATTTTAAAACGCCTGTTACGTATATTACTACAACACTTCATAGCAGTACTGGCAAAATATTTTCTCAAATGTAAATGTTACAGAAATCCTGCGTCGCAGGTTGCAACATTTGGGGCAGGAATCCCCATGTTTTAAAGAAAACTGAAATGCGTAGAGTATCATAACATAAACAAATTTGTTTATGTCTGAGATCAATTCTAAGAGTTGAATCTGACGTACAATTCTGAGTTCCGGGTCCAAGGTTTGAACATTTATTGGGGGTTTCCACGTTTTTTTTTTTATGTTAGAAACAAATAATTCTTTTCCGGAAAGTTAATAATATGTCAAAAAACAAATCATAATATTGTTGAAAATTGCATGTGACGTAAATGTCCAAAAAAAGAGGAAGATACTACCTGCATGAATGCTTATAGTCACGTAATCATTACAAGTGATATGATTATCATCGATGATATTTTTGAGTGGAATAGAGTTGCAGATTTCACGAGTCCGAAGGACGAGTGAAATGTGCTGCTTCGGTTTCACGAGCAATATCTTCGATTATTAATCATATCACGAGCTTATAATTAATAAAAAAAATATGTTGTGGCCACCACAAGACCTTCCGTCAATTCGAGTATTTTGCACAAATCCCATACCAAAAGGACCGTGGAACAGTTTCTATATAATATCATGTAAAATCGAACACGAACACATACTATTTTTTACAAATTTCATACCAAAAGTTCATTTGAAAAGGTTGTATAAATCCAATAAAATTATGACATAAACATACACTAAGAAAAATTCACTTGACACATTTTACTTTCTGCTTCAGCTTTCCCCTATTTTATTAGGGGTCGCTGTTTCCTCTTCTCTTCCACTCATTCCTGTCCAACGCATCTTCTTCACACAGTCCTTCTTTTCTCAAGTCTTCTGCGATACAGTCCTTCCATCTTCTTTTTAGCCTTTCACTGCATGTCACTTGAGAGGACCACTATGAAATACTAATTTTTCATCCCATACTTTCCATATTTGGTGTTACACTTGCAACACACATCTGTCAATTTTGAATGTATCAGCTGTTTCCGTGATAAATAGCAAAGCTGACTAATTTTTGAAAATTAATTTCTTTATAATGCTTTAACTCTACATCTATTGAATATGAAGAAAAATGAATAATCAAACCATATAGAGAAGAGTATTTTCTTTAAAATGTATAACAAAATGTCAAAAAATAATATTTAACTGCGTTTTTTTAAGAAAAACTGTTAAAAACTTCAAATAAGGGTACTTCCGGTGGATCAATAACCAAAATCTAATCAACTCCATATGGATGTACAGAAGAGGAATACGAAAGAATTATAATTTTTAGAATTGTAGTATTGGAGTTATCGTCGGAGAAAAATTTGTCACACACGGACACACATACACACACACGGACACACACACATACATACATACATACAGACATCATCTTAAAAATAGTAAATTCGTATTGTAGGGACCCTAAAACGTGCTTTTTTGACCAAAGACAATACCTTCCTTACCTAAAGGTGACGGAAAGTAAAAATAAATAAATACAGGGAATTTATTTTAACATGCAACATATGGCGAATCACTTCCATGGTTACTCACTATTGTCAAAAAATGACAGCAATGTAATATTTGTCCATTTTAAAATGCAACATACAAAATTTGTAGTTTTGTATTATTAAAACTAATTTCCAATAAATTAGCCTACATATGATTAACAAATAATCAAAACTTGAATGTTGTACATCTTAACAAACTTTAGCTTACAAAAATTCATAACTTTCATGTAATAAATGTTAAAAAATACCCCCAATCACTCTGAGGCAATATTCTAGTTGGCCGTAATAAGAATTGACACCATTTGTGATGTGTTTTGGAGATATCTCCCGTACTGCAATACTATTTATAATGTTGCATTTTAAAATGGACAAATATTACATTGCTGTCATTTTTTGACAATAGTGAGTAACCATGAAAGTGATGAACTATAATGTTGCATTTTAAAATAAATTCTCTGCATATCATCACGGCATTTTACCCATTTCTAGGTGTGCCAGTATCTACAACACATGTAGACATCGGTAATGATGACGATATATTTTACCGTGTGGGCGCTTACCAGGCGTCACCTCATGGGCACTCATAGCTGGTGTGGAGTGCACCACAGGGGTCACTTTTGTGCCATTTAATTTTTTTTAAAATTAACTGACAATTTTGTAAAAATCCCTTAGTAAAGAATATAAATAGGGTGATCATTTCTTTGTTTTTATCATCACTGTGATAGACATGTAACTAGGGAGATTTTGAATGCTGATTGTCACGTGACTAATGAATTATTTTTTCAGAAAAATTGACTGTAGTGTATATCTATCGGTTATTTAATTTACGAAAAGAAAAATTGTCCGTTTTCTGTCATACTGAACAATTTTTAAGTTGATTTATAAATTCTCCTTGACAACGGTCCTTCAAGATGATGTCATTTTCCTAGGAACACTTTATATTTAATTTCAAGAGACTATTATAAAAAATCTGTTGTGGCCAGCACAAGACCTTCCGTCAATTCGATCTATTTTGTACAAATCCCATACCAAAAGGTCCTTGGAACAGATTCTATATAATATCATGTAAAATCGAATACGAACACATACTGTTTTTTACAAATTCCATACTAAAAGTTCATTTGAAAAGGTTCTTTAAATCTAATAAAATTATAACATAAACTACACTAAGTAATGTCCTTCCATCTTCTCTTTGGCCTTTCTCTGCATGTCACTTGCGAGTAACAATATGACATACCAATTTTAGATCCTATACTTTTCATATTTGGTTTTGCACTTGCAACTGACATCTGTCAATTAATTTTTTTTGAATAATTATGTCAGCTGTTTCCATAATAAATTGCAAAGCTGACTAATTTTTGAAAATTAATTTCTTTATAATGCTTTAAATTTACATCTATTGAATATGAAGGAAAATGTATAATTAAACCGTATAGAGGAGAGTATTATCTTTAATATATATAATAACAAAATGTCAAAAAGTAATATTTAACTGCGTTTTTTTAAGAAAAACTGTTAAAAACTTCAAAAAAGGGTGGATCGATTATAACCAAAATCTAATCAACTCTTCATATGGATTGTACAGAAGAGGAATACGAAAGAATTATAATTTTTAGAATTGTAGTATTGGAGTTATCGTCGGAGAAAAATTTGTCACACACGGACATACATACACACACACGGACACACACACACACACGGACACACACACACACGGACACACACACACACACACGGACACACACACACACACACACACATACACACACACATACATACATACATACATACATACATACATACATACAGACATCATCTTAAAAATAGTAAATTCGTATTGTAGGGACCCTAAAACGTGCTTATTCGTTAAAAACTCACCACCAAATTTTTTGACCAAAGACAATACCTTCCTTACCTAAAGGTGACGGAAGGTAAAAATAAATAAATACAGGGAATTTATTTTAACATGCAACATATGGCGAATCACTTCCATGGTTACTCACTATTGTCAAACAGAAGGTAAAAATAATGGCCGACTCATTGATCTATTTTGAAAATTATTGATTTAAAATGAGGATGATTGTGAATAAAATAGTATACATAACCTCGGTGGGAGTTTCATCACAGCCTCGCGCTTTATCTCACCTCGAGGCTTCGCCTCTTGGTAATATACATAAGTCCTCGGCTGTAATGAAACATTATTTAAAATAAAAATGTATTCTTACAAAATTAACCTTTCTCAACAACAACTGTTACGTTTTATCTTTTCCATTAAAAATTACAATAATTTGGAAAGTCCAACGATATAATTTTGGAAAAAAAACTATTTGACTATTCTACATTACATTCTCATGTTACTGAAGTCATTGTATACAGTAATTATAAACAATTAAATAAATTTACAAGCTTGGGAAAATGTAAAAAGTGATAAACATAAAACAACATGAGTAAATAAACAAAATCATTCTTTACCTTATAACTAGCTTCTGGGTAATAATGATAATAATTATGCATTTAGATATAGTGACACGTGTTGAGCTTTCTTTTGCAACGTACACTAATTCATTAACGATGACTTTATTAATTATTTTCGAATTTATAAATTCTGGGAACTACAGATAAATTCAAATGTTGTTTATGTTCAATTAAATTGATCGAAAAAAATAGTTTAAACAAACCTTAGACGTAGATGATGATAAAAAGGTTTTTAATGACATATTTTTATGTTGTTGTGTTTTCTATATTGACCTTATGTGTAAAAAAGTTTTACCTAGTAAGCATGAAATTGTTTGTTATTAATTATCAATGATGTCATTAGCACGTTCCAAATGATGTTTTATATGTTTTTTTGTCGTGTTCTTATTTGTATTTATTTCTCTATCAGCATTTGCATGTTTGTCTCCACTTTTTGTTTGATGTACGTCTATATTTCGTCTCCGAATAAACTAGAAGGATGGCGAACCTTTACGTATCAACGTGCCATTTTTCTAAAGAAATGTTTAATGAGGTCATAGACGTGCCATCAAATAATTTTGACTTTGTGATTAACATTTTGCAATGTTTCAATGAGCCTGTTTCACATTTTTCAAAAACTATTTTAAATGAAAGTTTATGGAATGATTTTCTTAGTAATAATTTTTATTTTAATAATTTGTTGTTATTTGTGGAAATAATTAAATAAAAAGATTGGCGTCCTGAAACTACTACTCCCACTCCTGTGACGTAGAAGCACATACATTACATCATTAATAGCCAATAGGAAAACAATTTTTCCATCACCTACGTTTATTCATATAAATAAAAAATAAAATAAATATATCATCACGGCATATTACCCATTTCCGGGTGTGCCAGTATCTACAACACATGTAGACATCGGTAATGATGACGATATATTTTACCGTATGAGCGCATACCGGGCGTCACCTCACGGGCACTCATGGCTGGCGTGGAGAGTGCACCACAGTGCATATTATTTATATAAATAAACGTAGGCTAAAGTTTGTCACATGTTAATAATAAAATCTTTTAATTTGACATTTAACGCTGACATTGCTCATTGTAAATGAATAATAAAGTAATAATGGCTAATTCAAATTACACTCAAGCTAAATCGGACAATTAACCGAAGGTCGATAGCTGGATGATGGTTGAATTTATATCAGAACGATTGTTTTACTGCTACCGAAATAAGGGGTGTTAAAGAGTTGAGGTAAAATAAAATATAAAAACTGAATTTATTATATAAATTGATAATATATTTTACTTTAAAGTTCTGGTCGTGATTCTTATTTGACACTTGTTTGATAACTTTGACAATACACTTGACACCTTAGAACCGCTGAAGATGTATGTACTCTGACGTCACATCATGTGACTTATTCAAAATTTTATCCAAATTTCAAAAATTAATTGTAAAATATCTAAAGGATATTTCGTGATATTTTCAAATTTGAGGCTCTTTAAAGAACAATATCTTTTCAAATTTAATACTTAGAAGTCATATAAAAATTTTTGCAACAGCCCTATTATACGCGTAATTTAAATTAAAGTAAAATTAGTGTGACTTCTGTTGTTGCAGATTAGATGACAAATAACAGATGTTAGGGTTGTAAGATGTTACTTTTAGCAGAATGCATGCTGAACTGGAGTCATCTGTCAAACGGTTTCTAACCGAGTCTTTAATGTTATTCATCTCTGAAAATAATAACTCGCAGGCATAGGTTGATGAAAATATTGTTAAAATAGCATGAGCCAGCTTCTTCAAACAATTAAATGTGTCTGGTAACGCATTCCATGTTTCCAAAATTTTGTTATTAGCATTTTCACTTATATTACTTGTCAATCTTTCTGTTTCAATTAATTCTAACTCTTTCCTTGTTTCAATAAATTTTTGAATCCATATTGAACTAGACTGGAAATCAATCAGCTGCATTTAAAATTCTTCAATTTCCAACCAACCGAATTGGGACAAATTCAGTTTATCAAATGACGTCACATCAGGGTACATAATAAACTTGAGTATTTCCGATAATTCTTTGAACTGAGAAAATCTCGCTGAAAATTCCTTCATTGAAGAATCAATCACAGAAATAAATTCTTCAGTAACTTGGTCTTCGTCTGGTTTCTCATGTATTTCTAATGCATGTAGTGCATCATAATGAATTTTGTGATCAGTGACGTGCCCAAAATATTGTGTCGCGTGCCATTGGTTCGCCATCCCTGAACTAAAGTAACAAATCAAAATTTTAAAGAATAGTATTTCATTTTTGACAGGAATACAAATAAACCTACCAAATAATTAGATATAACTTTCTTTATTGCTACCCGGTAAAAAAAATTACATTGATATTCCGGACAAAATTTAGTTAGCTGTATTTTTTTTGTTATTTCAACAATATGTTTCTGCCGTGTATACGAAGAACTTTGTATTTTAAGTTTCCAAAACTAAACAATTTTTGTTGTGTATAAAAAGTATTATTTGCTGTAAAATATTAGTCATGGTAGCAATTATTATTAGTAGTACTAAGCAGTCATTTTGTTACTTTGTTCAGATTACAAAATCATTTTGCAACAATTAAAAATATTTAATCTGTTACTGGGACAAATTTTATTTTTTTGTATCCTGTGACATTATATTTTGTAGAGATTACAAATTCTTCTTCCCGCCATATACTTTGTACAGGTAACTAAAACTTTTGTGTAGACAGGGTATTCCCTGGTATACAGTATAATTTACTGTTCGTGTTATACTATACTACGTCGTGTCGCATTTGCTTGCGCTGTTAAGTTTTAGCCTGTCGAAAATTGTGTTTTAAAAGTGCTTGTTTCTTGTGCCCGTCAATAAAAATGGATGATTTTGTAAAAGATATTTTAAAACAATGGCGATTAGTGTCTTACTGAGAAATTTGAAGGTATATATCGATTACTGATAAATCTGTATAATTTAAGTGACTATTGTTTCATATATTTCTTTTATATAATATTTGTTACATGTATATATATTATAATTATAAATAAATAAAATTATTATAACACGCATATATTTAATTTTTACCTTACTACCTCATTAATACATTTGTATATCTATCAAAATTTATTAGTTTCCAAAACAAATTCATAGTTATTAATGGTAACTTATTTTATTTGTTCGCATAACAAATTTATATTTCTTAATAGTAACTTAATTTATTTGTTCGTATAACAAATTTATACTTCCTAATGGTAACTTATTTTATTTGTTCGCATAACAAATATCTTTTGTTATACATAACAAAACTGTATTTGTTGCCACAACAATTTTTTACCAGCAAATTTACCTAGGTAACTGTAACAAATATATTTACTGGTCCTATATTGACTAAAAAAATTTGCTGCTGGAACTCATTTTTGGTAATCACAACAAAGTTTTTATTTACCGTGTACAGGTGATCGTAAAAAAAATAAAAAAATATATCATCACGGCATATTACCCATTTCTGGGTGTGCTAATCTGCTTTCTCACAGATATTGGTAATGACGATGACATATTTGTACCGTGCGGGCGTTTATCAGGCGTCACCTCACGTGCACTCATTGCTGGCGTGGAAAGTGCGCCACAGGGTCCACTTTTGTGCCATTTAAAATTTGAAATAGTTGGTGTCGGTCGGTATCGAACCCGGTTCCCCAGACACTGAGGCACGCGGTCACGAGACCCCATCGTGCAAAAATTTATGTAATTTACGATTAAATCTTATTGTATTAATAATACCCATCTTTGACCATATCAGGCATCATTAATAGCCTGTCACTTTTTTACAGTAATATAAAAAAGTGGTACTCTCATATGATAATTAATATATTTTTTTTTTTGTAAATGTTAAATCTAAATTAATTTAGAAAAAACCTTGCATGGGATTCGTTGTAAAATCGAGTTTTTCATATATGACGTCTTGCTGAACTCACTTTTCTAGTTCGAAAAACATCATTTTTCAACTAAACACATAATTAGCTAATTTGGGTTTTATTGGGTTTTTATGGTTTCCCTTTTACCTCTCGCTAAGAGAAGCATTGGAATCATGCTAAAATTCGCATCAGATTTTATTGGACAAGCACGTTTTAAGGTCCCTATAATCTGATTATAACATTTTTATATAAAATAATCTAATCGCAGAGGCTAAGGCACTAACGAAACCAGTTGACAAATTCAATGTTTATAACATAGTCAAAAATCAACAGTTTTAGTGAAAGCTTTTTCTGGGAAGTATATTTAATCTTTCTTGTTTTACTAACTAAATATTTCAAATTGTAGGTAAAATGCATATATCCATCAGAAATACCGCCAATCTAGTTAATGAATTGGAAGAATCTCTGATATTTAGGAACTTCCTCATACAATGAAAATTAGAATTGTATGTGTGCAGAAGACATGTTATAAACAATAAAAACAATATTTGGGTAAAGTTTTTATTTTTTTTGTTATAAAACAACGGTTCGATAGCAAAGTGCAATACAATACTTATATAACATAAAATGGAAATGGCGAGAAGTATTGTGCTGGCCAAAACAGATTTTTCATTTAAAATTGGAACATATCAAAACAGTTTTTCGCGATTTACGAAAATTTGACCAAGGTAAGTAGATTTGTTGGATTTTGAAACTGTTCGATTAATTTGTAAATATTTATACAGGGTGTATCTTAAATAGGGGGCCACAGATTCCTGAGGCTAAAATAAGACGATTTAACCAAACTTGCTTCTACCGGAAAGTGTACCATTTCGCTAGAATTCTGCTCCAAAGTTCTTCGAAAAAAAATTAATTTTGCTTATAATAACAGAACGCTTTATACGATTTGGATGAAATTTGGTATGACAGTTCATATGGTTATAAGTCATCTTTTAAGATGATACTTGTTATTATTAGTGAACCACTAGTGTATGAAACTTAGGTGCCCCAACATTGATTAGACCGTAACTTTTTAATGGCCACGTCGATAACGTCAAATTATTATTTTTATTTTTTTTCAGAAAGGTACATTCAATAGTAAACTTTTCTCTCTCTCTGTTTAATTTGTGATATTTGTTATGGTTCAGACAGAAAATAATAAAACCTGAGTGACTGCATCGTAAATTTTTTTAAAATAAATTTAATCTAGCAGTCTATCCAAATGTCATGCAATTAATTTTTAATGACAATTGAATATGCTAAGGAATTTTTTGACAACCCATAAACAATTGTTACTGTCATTAGATATTCGTTGTTTGACATTTGGAGAGACTGCTACATTAAATTTATTTTAAAAAAATTCACGATGCAGTCACTCAGGTTTTATTATTTTCTGTCTGAACCGTAACAGATAACTCAAATTAAAAAGAGAAAGAAAAGTTTACTATTGAATGTATCTTTCTGAAAAAAAAAAATAACTTCATATTATCGGCGTGGCCATTAAAAAGTTATGGTCTAATCAATGTTGGGACACCTACGTTTCATATACTAGTGGTTCACTAATAATAACAAGTATCATCTTAAAAGATGACTTATAACCATATATAAACGGTCATACCAAATTTCATCCAAATCGAATAAAGCGTCCGGTTATTATAAGCAATATTATTTATTTTTTTTTGAAGAACTTTGAAGCAGAATTCTGGCTAAATGGTACCCTTTCCGGTAGAAGCAAGTTTGGTTAAATCGTCTTATTTTAGCCTCAGGAATCTGTGGTTAAGCCATGTCCCCCTATTTAAGAGACAGCCTAAAAGAAACAAACAAATTTGATATTCCAAGGTGTGGTGATTTGTTAAATGAGGATGTTTAAAGATATGTTTTTATATAATTTATTGATTTTCTATAAAATATTTAAATTTAAATTGCATTACGTATTGTCCATTAGTTTACAACATTTCCCGTAAATTACATAAACAATTAAATAATTTTCCTATAGTAAAACGTTTAGTTTGTACTGCTATGTATAATTATTGGATAACAAATGAATAAATTTTCTTAATTTAAACTTCCTGTTTGTTTAAAATAAACAGATTCTTACTAAAAATAAAATGTGAAAACAATTATTTCTTTTTACCTCTCGCTAAGAGAGGTATTGGAATCATGCTAAAAATCACATATCCAGATTTTAATGAATAAGCACGTTTCAATGTCACTATAATCCGATTTTAACATTTTTACAATGATGTATGTGTTAAAGTTTTCCCTCTCTGTGTAATTTGTGATATCTGTTACGGTTCACACAGAAAACAACAAAATCTGAGTGTCCATTCACTTAAATTTTAATGACAGTAACGAGTTGTTAATCTTCACAACATATTTAGGAGTAAGCTAAGATATGTAATCGTCTTATTTTAATAATGGTAGTAAAATATTATTAGGCCGAACAAACGGATGTTACTAATTTTAGAATATTGCGAAGAAAATTTTTGACAACCCATAAACAATTGTTACTGTCATTAAAAAACATGTAATCTGCGTATAATTATTTTATTAATACGGATAAGTAAGCCATGGAAAAAACAATGTTTGTTTTTACAAACTCATCTACTTGATTTCTTAGATAACTTACCGTTGGATCAAAGGAATATGGTACCAGCATGATGGCGCTCCACCCCACAATAGCCATTGAATAAATACTTTTTTGGAAACAATTTAGAAGATAGGTGGCTGGCAAATAATGGATCACATAGGTGGCCTCCTCGTTCACCCGATTTAACTCCACTTGATTTTTTTATTTGGGGTTACATTAAAAACGTCGTCTATCAAAAACCTTTAACTACTAAAGAAGATTGCCAACATAGGGTACGAACAGCATTTAACAACATGTCTCCTCGGATGATAAAAAATGCTACACAAGAAGAAGTACTGAATAGAGTAGCAATGTGCTTACATATGAATGGAGGACAGTTTGAATATGTATTAAATTAATCATAGTTTTGTATTTGGAATTTATTTGTTTTTTCCATGGCTTACTTATACGTATTAATAAAATAATTATAACCAGATTACATGTTTTTCTAATTTACTGAAATTCTATCAACTTTCAACATAGGACATGTTACATAAAGTACCCTTATTTTTTGCCGTAGAACACATTTATGTAATAAAAAAGAGGTGGCTCCATTTAAAAAATTGTCTTTTTTGAAGTTTGTCAACTGTAATTTTAGTGTAACATACCCGTCACATTTTTATAAATAATCGAGGATTCTTCTATGGATAATGTAGCATAAAGTCTCCTTTATAAAATGCTTTTTTCAGATTATAAAAATTCGATCTCGTTCCCGATATACAGAGTTTTGAAAATGTGCCGGATTTCAGATAAAAAATCAAAAAAATTGAATAACGCCGGAAGTAGTTTATCATGATTAAAATGTTTTTATTGCTTCATATGTAAAATTTTCCGCTGCATTCAATGGTAAAATAAAATATAGCGTATTCCATTTAAAATAAGAAAGTTGAGGTCAATTTCCGGTCAAACCGGAAGTGCTACTGCTTTGAAAATATTTTAGTTAAAACGGGCATGTTGGATAACCCCTAGATCCCAAATTTCGTTAAATTATATTAAATAGTATTTAAAATATAAATAGCGTAAGCTCGTCCTGAGACACCTGTATATATATATATATATATATATATATATATATATATATATATATATATATATATATATTACAAGGTTAATTTTTAACAAAATAGCTGACCAAAATCATATAAATGCGCACACTCGAACCATTAGTCAGAAGGTAAACCACCTGAAATTGGAAAATCATGAAATTTGGAATGAAAAATGATAACATTTGCTGTCATTCTGTCTTCAGAAGTTTGACAGGCTTTTAAAAGAAGCAAAGCTAAACAGGGGCAAAAATGAAATGTACAGTTTTATTGTTTTGCAACTTTCATTAAAAATTATATCTGAAAAACAATTTGAGCACATTAATTTTATTCTCATATTCTAAGCAGTATTATAAAGAAAATATATTTATATCAAACACTTGTCGCTTATGTTGATATATGTAAATAAGGCCATTTTACTACAATCTTATTTGTGTAGTGTTGTCATACATAACCTGAACAAAGCACGCGCTTATTTCCAACATAAAAAGCGATATAAACATTTTAACAGTTAATTATATACAGTTACAACAATATTTTGAATGCGAGACGTCAAAAATTTCAAGGCAAATGAAACTGAAATGCGTAACAAATGGTGAGAATTATTATTTTGTTTACACGAGACGTGAAAAGTTTTAGCCACTAGGTCGTTTGAAATTTGTTCTTGAATTTTGTTTAACTGGACAACAACATATTTTAAATATTGAGTAATATTTGAATAAATAATACATACAAAGTTCGGATATTATATTTGGTAATAAAGGCATAGTTTGAATTCTAAATACGAATTCTCTTAATAATTAAAAACTAAAATGGAGTCTTAAGGTAAGGTTATAACTAAAGAAAAAATCTGGTGTGACCAACACAAAACCTCCCGCTATTTAATTTTTATTCATTTAAATACATACCTACGTATTTACTAATCCTGCAAACTATATTAAGTTTCCTTGCATATATCTATTGCTTTACATGATCCATTTCGTTAATATGTAGTTGTAAACTAATATTTGACACTTTGGTAGCACGTACTTATTCACAGCTGTTTGATTTTTAGCAGGGCTTCGAACCCGAACCTGAACCGGACCAAAACCGGAACCAAACCGTAACATTTTAGGGAACCCAAACCGAGAACCGAACTTCAGATATATTTTTAATTGAACCTGAGTCGAAACCGAATCGTGTATTAAAATCTAGGTTTGGGGTTTAACTCCGGTTCGGGTTTCACTTTTCGTGAAAATTGTGTTCGTTTCTTGTTACGTTTTGCGTAAATTTCGGCTCTCATTTTACATTATTTCGAACCTGAACCGCGAACAAAACCGCAAATTTTATTAATGCTTGAACCCGAACCGCACCCGAACCCATCTTTCAAAAAACAAATTAACCTGAACCTAAACCGAACCCAATTTTTGGCGGGTTCAATGCCCTGATTTTTAGTGCTGCAAACATTGCAAATTTATATATAGGATTCTCTGTCCAATACATTGAACATTTTTATTATATCTTCTATACATTTAGAGATAGAGACTCATAAATATGATTCGTATAAATGACTCCATTTTCAGACTTTAATTATATATAATGTAAAATAAGATTTAGTAAAAAAATCTGATGGTTTTATGAAATAAGGATTAGTTTATTTTCATAAAAAAAGTTTTATTATTGGCAATCGATTTCGTCGCAACGGACATCATCAGGCCACAGCTGTAATACAATATATTTCTAATTATAAATTGAAGAAAAAACATATACAATTTTTTACATATGAAAAGTAATGTTATACAGAATTATTTAAAGGGTTAAGATAAATTTAGAAAATAACATATTTTAGTTTGTTTTACAAAAATATATATGTAGATAAATATATGATTATTAATAATAATGAATAATAAAATGTTAGAAATTAGAATAAATATATAAAATAATCCGTTACAATCAAATAATGTTACTACCAAGATTATATCTCTACCTACTTTTGAATGATTGCCCCAAAAGTCAATATACCTTATATTTAGATAAAAACTTCAAAATTTTCAAAAATCTAATTTTTATGTATCTAGATACTTCTCAATGCGCTGATTCCAGATTTTGAAACCGCAGGTCGATATCTCTTTTCGTTCTCGAGATATTTAGATTCAAAGTTTTGCTCAAAACTGCCCATTTTTGGATAGTAACCCAAAAATGGGCCGAGATATGAATTTGGCGACAACACCATTCGATTCTACGGGCAAAATTACATAAGTACACCAATTTTCATAATTTTTGAACACCGCATACAATCTCTATAGCAAAATAACTGAAAATGGCAAAAAATCGCAAAAATCGTAAGGGGTACCCCTTACGATTTTTTCAGATTTTGGCCATTTTCGGATGTTTTCAAACTTTTATTCATAAAAAATGAACCGGTTGGACAAAAATTATGAAAATTGGCACACTTATGTAATTTTGCCCGTAGAATCGAATGGTCGTGTCGCCAAATTCATATCTCGACTCATTTTTGGGTTATTACCCAAAAATGGGCAGTTTTGAACAAAACTTTGCATCTAAATATCTCGAGAACGAAAAGAGATATCGACCTGCGGTTTCAAAATTTGGAATCAGCGCATTGAGAAGTATCTAGATACATAAAAATTAGATTTTTTAAAATTTTGAAGTTTTTATCTAAATATGGGGCATATTGACTTTTGGGGCAATAATTCAAAAATGGGTAGATATATAAACTTGGTAGTAATATTATCCTGTATGTTTAATTGCGGCCAAAAAAATGGAAACACCTAAGTTTATCTAGTTAGCTGTTTTTATGAATTTTTAACATTGTAATTTGACTTCCATGTCAAAATAACATCAAATAATGTCACACAAGCAGTGGCGTTTCATTATGAAATCCATAAAACTGTTTTTATTTATTTAATTTTTATTTTACTAATTAAATAATTTAATCAAAACAGAGAAGGGAAAACGTGTATTACTTATATCAAAAATAAAATATAATGAAAAACATAAAATTATGAACCAAAAAACGAAGAATTAATATTTTATGAGGGCACAATTTTTTTCTATCACAGTTAAAATAGCTCTCGTCTTTTCATTTTCATTCAATTGCTTTCAAATTATTTTCATTTAATGTGACATTGACATTTATGTAAATAATTACAGAAAATTTACGACGCATATGTTTGAATATCCTAGCAAAGACTGAATTACAAAAATAAAAAGTAGGTGTTTCCGTTGGGGTCCCGTGGCCGCGTGCCTGAGTGTCTGGTCGCGAACCTGTGGGAACCGGGTTCGATCCCGACAGACGCCAAATATTTCCAATTTGGTGCACTCTCCACACCAGCTACGAGTGCCCGTGAGGTGACGCCTGGTAAGCGCCCACACGGTAAAATATATCGTCATCATTACCGATATCTACATGTGTTGTAGATACTGGCACACCCAGAAATGGGTAATATGCCGTGATGATATATATTTTTTTATCGTCATATAACCAATTGCTATGGGTGAGCCAATATGCTTTGTATAGATTTCGGTAATGTTGCTGGCGTGGAGAATGAACCACAGGGGTCACTTTTGTACCATTTAAAATTCGAAATATTTCTTTTGATGTTGGTCGGGATTGAACCTGGTTCCCCAGATTCGTTAGCAGACATTCAGGCACTTAGACTACTCTTCTGTACACTTCTATAAGCTCTGAGAGCACTGTAACCTTTTTAAATGTAGTTCTGAATGTGAAACAAGTGACCCGCAAAGGTATACAGAATTAAAATAATTTAAAATTATAATTTTGGATCATTGTCAATAATAATTGTTTATTGTTTTGCAACAATCATAAAAGTTCAATAAAAACATAGCGAGGTTGAATTTAAACGTAGAATAATTGTCAAAATTAATATTGTGATAATTATTTAGTTTGTATATTTATAACACGCAATTACATTCATTTGTATAATGGCTTCGTTTATATAATTGAAAAATAAATCCACATGTATTAAAAATGTCAACAAATTGTTATAAAATATACAATAATTAACAATTGTTCGGCCTCTGGCAAGGTAATTCAAATTGTACCTATATTTTTCGACGGTTACTTGGCAAAACTAATCGTGTTACACCATATGTTAGATATATTTTTTTAACCATTTAATATATTACACATAGATATATTAAAATGATGTTATACATTATTACTCCAGGAAATTTACGATTTTAACTCAAAGAAATCGCTATTTTTGGGGTGATTTACGTCACCTCACAAAATTAATTTTCTTTATTGATTCAGATGCACAATTTTATGCTCTACAACTTTTATTTGAAGCTTTTTTACCTAAAATAATTAGGGTAGCAGGATATTACAAAAATATGATTTTGCATGTTAAATCCCTATGTTCGGGTGTTCAAGTACCACCCTGTATGTTATTTTCAAGTCACAAGCTAATAAATATAGAATTTTACTGAATAATGGAATATTAATAATTATTACCTTCCATCATCTTTAAGGAAGGTATTGTCTATTGTATGGCGTCCCGTGGCCGCGTGTCTGAGTGTCTGGTCGCGAACCTGGGGAACGAATTTTAAATGACACAAAAGTGACCCCTGTGGTGCACTCTCCACACCAGCTATGGGTGCCCGTGAGGTGACGCCTGGTAAGCGCCAGCACGGTAAAATATATCGTCATCATTACCGATGTCTACATGTGTTGTAGATACTGGCACACCCAGAAATGATATATTTTTTTACCTCCCGCTACCCTTGGTAAGGGAGGTATAGGGATCGTGCTAAAAATCTCATATCGAGATGACCACGTTTTAAGGTCCCTAGAATCCATTTTTAACATTTTCACGATGATGTCTGTATGTGTGTATGTGTGTGTGTGTGTATGTGTGTATGTGTGTATGTGTACGAATTTTGTTTGCACTCTAACTCAAATACTATCATTCAGAAAATTCTGAAACCTTGTATTTATACCCTAATCTAATAGGAATAGAAGCCCATTAGATTTTGGTGTAAATCGGATAACCGGAAATCGTACTTTACTTAAAGCTCATAATGGTTTTTCTTCAAAAAATACCATTAAATGCCATTTTTCGAATTTTATTTCTTATAAAAATTAAAGATTATTGAATTTTCTACACGAATACATTAATAATTATTCTATATATTTTACAGATAAGTTTAAAAATATTGTTTTTTTATTAGTCGCGAAGCCTAAGATAAAAAATCTGATGTGGCCAACACAAAACCTTCCGCTATTTAATTTTTATGTTCCATTGCAGAAAACTATTGCTTTATTTACTATTTTCTTTTTAAAATGTCACTATTATTAATTTGAAGTGATAAGTTTTCTGACAGTGACATTTACTGTCAGTTACATTCATTTGAAAAATGAACTGTGTATCAAAGGAATAGTTTTTATCTTAGGCTTCGCGACTAATAAAAAAAATTATTTTTAAATTTATCTGTAATATATATAGAAAAAGTATTAATGTATTCCTGTAGAAAATTCAATAATCTTTAATTTTCCTAAGACATAAAATTCGAAAAAATGGCATTTAATGGTATTTTTTGAAGAAAAACCATTATGAGCTTCAAGTAAAGTACGATTTCCGTTTATCCTATTTACACCAAAATCTAATGGCTTCTACTCCTATTAGAATAGGGTAAAAATATAAAGTTTCAGAATTTTCTGAATGATAGTATTTGAGTTAGAGTGCAAACAAAATTCGTACACATACACACATACACACATACACACATACACACACACACACACATACACACATACAGACATCATCGTGAAAATGTTAAAAATGGATTCTAGGGACCTTAAAACGTGGTCATTTACCAAAATCTCGATATGAGATTTTTAGCACGATCCCTATACCTCCCTTACCAAGGGTAGCGGAAGGTAAAAATATTCCATTGTTACACAGTTCATTTTTCAAATGAATTTAACTGACAGTAAATGTCATTGTCAGAAAACTTATCACTTCAAATTAATAACAGTAACATTTTAAAAAGAAAATAGTAAATAAAGCAATAGTGTTCTGCAATGGAACAGTTTGCAGCGTTAGTAAATACGTAGGTAGGTATGCATTTGAATTAATAAAAATTAAATAGCGGGAGGTTTTGTGTTGGCCACATCAGATTTTTTTATTTAGGTGTCTTTGGTCAAAAAATTCGATGGTGAATTTTAAATGAATAAGCACGTTTTAGGGCCCCTACTATACGATTTTACTGGTTTTACGATGATGTCTGTATGTGTGTGTGTGTGTGTGTGTGTGTGTTTACAATTTTAAAAATTATGATTCTTTCATATTCCTCTTCCTTACAACCCTATTATGAAGAGCTGATTAGATACATCGAATTGACGGAAGGTCTTGTGCTGGCCACAACAGATTTTTGACATACATAGGTAAGTATATCATGTAAAAACAGACAATCGGAGATAAAACACAAATGCGTCTGCTTTTGCAAAATTAAGTCCAAGAATTATTCATATATTTTTTTACGCTAAAGATCTGCATACCAATTAGAATTACATAGCAGCGCTCGCCAATTAAAATCTAATTTTTTACCAAATGACGTGAATTCGAATAGAATGGAAAAGAAAACAAAATTTGTTTGCATAGTTTTTAATATTATGCATGTTGGCAATTTGGAAGTAACAAAAACATTCATCTTTTCATTTCTTTCGTGACCAAAACCTTGAGAATTTGTTTACTGAAATTCAGTTTACAAGTATTTTAAACAAGCTACTGTTTAAATACCAACTTTATGAACACAATAGCAAGAACAATATTTAGTTAAATAAGAAAACAAATGTTTTTATGGTAAAGATGATGAATTAACGTCATTTTTTTCAAAAGATTTCGTCATTACTTTTTAATTCAAGAATGCCAATAAAAAATATGTTGTGGGCAGCACAAGACCTCTCGCCATTTCCATATTAGGCTATATAAGTACTAGTGCTGTGAGGATCCGACAAAACATGGATCCGAGGTCCCGGATTTCTAAATATCCGGTTCCTCGGATATCCGATGTTCGGATATTGAAGCGGATATCCGTAAATTTAACTCGGATTTGGATTCGGATCCTGATTTGGACTCGGATCCGGATCCTGGTTTGGGTCCGGATCCTATTCGGATCCGGATTCGATGTGATGTTTACGGATCCGGATCCGAATTTTAATTCTGGATCAGATTCATCATTTTGAATGTAAAGGCAAACATCTGGAAGTGAGTTCAAATTCAAACCGTTACAGTGGGTCTGTTTTTCTCTACAGCGGTCTGTAAACAGCAATAAATTTTATAATACCCCTCTAAAATAGACAGGTAGCTGGTGCAAATACGAGAAGGATATTTCTTAGAATATTGAATTCTGTAGTTCATTGCAAGTGTCGAAATACATATTTATTTATATCGTGCACGTGTTTCACATAAAAGGGATTGTTTTTCCATGTCTAAAATCCGATACTCATATATTCGGATCCGGATCCAAAATCCAATACTCAGATTCGGATCCAAAATCCGATACTCAGATCAGGATCCAAAATCCAATACTCAGATCCGGATATCCGGATATTTTTGGATCCGAAACCAAAACTATCCGGATCCGGATCCCACCACTAATAAGTACTTATTGTATTTAACATGTCTGGTACACACAAAACTTATAATGACATCTATTATTAATATATTTTTATATTTTTTAATTCGTTCCATAAATAGGTTTCCTTGTTTTGAGCACTGATTATAAATAATTAGACTTACAAATAAATAAGCCTTCAGTAATGTATCTGGATTTTTGACACTGACATTTTTCTGTCAGTTACATACATTTTAATTTTTCAACTAGTTTCCATAGGCTGATTGATTCATACCATGGATTGCGTGTTTTATATATTTATAGTTTAGTCTATCTCTAAATCTATAGAAGATACAATAAAAATTTTCAATGTATCGAATAGAAAATTTTAAATTCTTTAATATTTGTAATAGGTAACATAAATTTTCAAAAAATAATATTTAGAAGATTTTTTTAAGAAACTACTATTTCTGGTTGTCTAATAAGCTACTTGCGTACCTTTTTTTTATTTAATATTTTTGAAGAGAAGGTAAAAACTTGCTACCCATATTTTTTCTTTTGACAATATTTTTATTAATTAACCAGAAAAAAAATAATGAAATTTGATTATTTGAATTCCCGCCATGTATGACGTAGAATTACGCCGCACCAATGAACAGTCGTAAAGCCACAGCGTGGTGCCGTCCCATAGTAATGTTATGTTTGTGCGGGTAATGTAGATCACCTGTTTGACGTTTCAAAAATAGTTTGGAGGTTAGAATTTTAGTTTATCTTTTTGGTATCGATATTTTAAATTACAAGTAACATCTATGTGTTTATTTATAAAGTAATTAATGTATTTGAGAGACCAGAGAGAGAGAGAGAAAAATGAACTAATGTCAAATTCAAATTAAAACTTTTTCGCGCGCCATGCCATCTATTGATAACATTCTTAAACATGTTTCCCCTCCAGTTAAATATAAAGACGTCACAGAAAATTTTCTTTCTTAATTTAGTAAAAAGTAAATAATTATTTTAAAATAAAATTTATATTCTTATATATGTTTTCAATATAACTTTACGTATATAGTGACAGAAATCGGATTTTCAGTACCACGCAAGTAGCCCATTGTTACCAAAACTTTTTCAGCTTTTCCTATTAATGTCATATTAAGGAATACGTAGTTAAATTGGTCTTTAGTCTCATAGAATTTGAGAAACCATCCCTCCAACATCAACACACATCCACACAGTTAGAGCGGAGACAAAATTCGTACACATACACACACCCATACACAAACACACACACACACACACACACATACATACACACATACATACATACATACATACATACATACATACATACATACATACATACATACATACATACATACATACATACATACATACATACATACATTCAGACATCGTAGGGAAAATGTTAAAATTGGATTCTAGGAACCTTAAAACGTGTTCATTTACTAAAATCTCGATATGTGATTTTTAGCACGATCCCTATACCTTCCTTACCAAGGATAACGGGAGGTAAAAATACGTCACTTTGTACATTTTATGTACGCAAAACATATTCTAATAAAAGTTTATAACATATCATTTACCTAATGTATATAAAAAACTTTTCACGATTCACAGAAACTTAAAATAAATAAAAAAAACATTTTTCAGCCTAAAACTACTTCCTAGAACCCGCGAAAACTGACCGCCAATCTGACATTGAGCGTTTCAATGCACTAAACTTTATACTCTAAACATGGAAAATGCATACGCTAACAAGCATTGGGTGGACGTACGAATAGTTAAGTTTGCGAATATGTAATTAGTGTTTGTGAGATTGATTCGAAAGCTAAGCGATTTGACATTGTCAAAATGAAAGGCTAAATAAACAAGACACCGTTTGATTATTTCTTACCATAGGTGTTGGGGATTAATTTATATAAATAGTTATTAAGCTAAAACAAAACAGGAAGTCATAAATTTGATTGTGACGTCTTTATCTTCTTATTTATGTTAAGAAAAAAATGAACAAGTGTTAACAACAAGGTATCGTGCTGGTAACATTTAATGTTTGTATTTATTTTTGTTTTTACAAGGTGTCCTAGATGGGAATCTCAAGAAGTATAGAGCATCATTTCCACCGAATAATTTAATGCCACTGAAATATATACTAACTGGAATGCGCGTACGAACCGTGACTGTGAAGCATAATGAAAGCCTGCTGCTGGAGTAGTCGGCAAACATCGAGACAATTCGTGAGTAGACGGAAATTATTTCGTGTGGCGCATGTTTAAATAAATGAAGCATAATATGAAAACAAAGCGATCAGCTATGATACGAGTTATTCGGCTAGGTTCGGTTCGGCACGAACGTGCGCGAACAGGACCAGCCATTATTGTTCAATGAGCGTACGCTGATAGGTAGAGTATGCGAGTTCCAGTTAGTATATATTTCAGTGTTTAATGCTTAATGCATAATGTTTAGTGAATAAAACTTATATGCATTATGACAATTTACTATGCCCAAATCATTCATAAAAATTGAATAAAAGTAACTAGATGTATGACGTCATGTACTGATACGTTTGCAGAGGTTTTAGAATCTTTATGAAAGGAGTTATACAGATTGGAACCTGTATTATCGACATAGTCATGAACTGTCACATCTACAAAATAAATACTATATTTTAGTCACTGTCCATTTCTATTTAAATTATTTTATAATACTAACCTTATTTATACTTATGTATGCCATATAAAGGCAATAAATAAAAATCTGATGTGGCCAACACAAAACCTCCCGCTACTTAATTTTTATTAATTTAAATACATACCTACCTACGTATTGACTAACGCTGCAAACTGTTCCATTGCAGAAAACTATTGCTTTATTTACTATTTTCTTTTTAAAATGTCACTATTATTAATTTGAAGTGATAAGTTTTCTGACAGTGACATTTACTGACAGTTACATTCATTTAAAAAATGAACTGTGTAACAAAGAAATAGTTTTTATCTTAGGCTTCGCGACTAATAAAAAAAATTATTTTTAAATTTATCTGTAAAATATATAGAAAAAGTATTAATGTATTCCTGTAGAAAATTCAATAATCTTTAATTTTAATAAGACATAAAATTCGAAAAAATGACATTTAATGGTATTTTTTGAAGAAAAATCATTATGAGCTTCAAGTAAAGTACCATTTCCGTTTATCCGATTTACACCAAATCTAATGGCTTCTATTCCTATTAGAATAGGGTAAAAATACAAGGTTTCAGAATTTTCTGAATGATAGTATTTGAGTTAGAGTGCAAACAAAATTCGTACACATACACACACACACACACACACACACACACACACACACACACATACACACATACAGACATCATCGTGACAATGTTAAATATGGATTCTAGGGACCTTAAAACGTGGTCATTTACTAAAATCTCGATATTAGATTTTTAGCACGATCCCTGTACCTCCCTTACCAAAGGTAGCGGGAGGTAAAAATTGTCTAATCTATTCCTAGTATCTACCTTTATTGATAATAGCATGAAAATTAAATTTAAAATACCGGAATAGAATAGAATTCACTAATCCAAAAATCAGGATTAGCTTAAACTTTTTTGTGAATCGGGCTGTTAATGTACACTCAAAAGAAACTCTATTTGCGTGAAACACCAAAATTTTCGCAGTAACAACGATTAGTATTAATAAGGAGGATTTAAAAATAATTTGTTTAAATAATTGCCGGGCAGCTAAACCAATTTAAAATTCCTAATAATTATACTGGTTACTCAATCTTGTTTGACGATCAGCGAACACGTTACGTTCCAAAGTTGACCTACCATCATCACCTCATGATTTAATTTTTTTTCAGTCTTGCAATACGCGCTTTCATTATCAAAAGTGAAAGAACTCATTAGAACCTTGACTCACTTGAAATCAACGGTGAAATTGTACAGAAAATTATAGTAGGCCATATTTACTACTGCCTAATAACATGAAATAAAGATTATCTAATATCGGAAAGACGGTTTGCAATTATTTGTATATCAGGTTATGGTTTTGTTAGCGTATTAGTGACATTTGGTTACATAATGGATGAAATTTGACCTTCAAAAATGAAATTGACGTAATTTTTTTATAATCGGAGCAAGTTTCAAAAAATACATTAAGAAAACAAGAATTTTGACATTCATGTTGTATTTTATAGCATTTGGAAACCTGTTATTAAATTGATAGTAAAATTAATGCGCAAAAAACCTAACTCGGAGTAGACTATGAAAAGTAGTGGTGGGATCCGGATCCGGATAGTTTCGGTTTCGGATCCAAAAATATCCGGATATCCGGATAATTGATTGTTGAACTATCCGGATCTGAGTATCGGATTTTTGATCCGGATCTGAGTATCGGATTTTGGATCCGGATCTGAGAATCGGATTTTGGATCCAAATCTGAGTATTGGATTTTGGATCCGGATCCGAATATGAGTATGAGTATCGGATTTTAGATATGGAATTTCAGAATCCACATCGGTTCTCGGATTCGAATATTCTCAGTATTGAACCCGATGATAATATTTGAATGTATATGTATGTAGTATGTGAAGCGAAATATGATTTTTGTGTAACTATTGTTGTGGTCCGGATGCGGTTATTCGCCACCGAAAATCACTTTAATATGTTATTATGTATGAATACGTTTATGAATGTGGCTGAGGTGAAAGAAGTGTGCATGGATAGGAATGTGTGGCGAAGGATGATTGTTGCGTAACTATTATTGTGGTCCAGATGCGGTTATTCGCTACCGAAAATCGGTCACATTAATATGTTCTTGTATGAATGTTATGATGATTTTGGGCAAGGCGAAAGAAGAATGTTTTTAAAGAGTTAAGTGATTCAGTGGAGCTCTTACTTTCATCCCTTTTCTTATTATTTTTGGGTTTTTGCTAACCCACTAAGTGGGAAACGCCTGATTTTATGTATGTATGTATGTATGTATGTATGTATGTATGTATGTATGTATGTATGTATGTATGTATAAGTATTATCATGGAGCTTCAAAACCAAATAAATCTGATTATGAAATAATCCACAATAAATTTTTGTTTAAAATTCGGATCCGGGTCCGTAAACAAAACATCGAATCCGGATCCAGATCCAAGTCCGGATCCAGATCCAAGTCCGGATCCGAATCCAAAAAGGATCCGAATTAAATTTACGGATATCCGCGTCAATATCCGTACATCGGATATCCGAGGAACCGGATATTTTGAGATCCGGGTACTCGGATCCAAGTTTTGCCGGATCCTCACAGCACTAATGAAAAAAGAATCGTGTGTCTGAGCATACACTTTAAAAGTCAAGTTGTCAAAATTGATCTTGAAATGTAATTTTAAGCAGAAAAGATAATAAAAAAGGAAACAGAATATTGCCATTCGCCGTTTTCTAATTTAATTCTATTTCTAAAATAAGATTCAAAAAGAAATGCTTTGATATTTTTAAATAACATTTATGACAATATCTCGTGTCAAATTAACATTTAATTAAATATTTTTTACGTCCGTTAAAAAAAGTACAGTAAAATTTTTGAAAGAAGTCCGATCAAGGCTATATACGAATTAAGATTTTGTGCTATCAAATTTAGTAGTGTTTTTTACTTAGTTTTTATGAGGGTACATAATATCTTGTATACCTCATAAAAACTATGTAAACGACACTACTAAATTTGACAGCATAAAATCTTTAAAGAACAATGGGTGAGATTCAGTGGGTTGTATTAGCGTGTTTTAAGCTAAAACAGTCCTTTGTCAAAAATATTTTGGCAACTTTGTAATACCTGTCAGAAAAAAGTGAGAGACCAAAGGATCAAGTAAAGAAAAAAATATTATTAACAGAAGTAAGAAAAAAAGGACAAATGTCAAAACTGATCAAAACGGGGGTTAAGATATTTTAAAATTCATTAACATTCAGGTATGAAATATTTGACACATAAAATTTGACATATTTCTAACCTAATTTTGCAATAATGAGTTTCCTTTTACACCTTCCATTTACAATAATACTTGCTCATTTGACTAAAGGATATCTGAATTACTTTTCCCTGTGGTAAAATGTCTAAATCACAATTGAATCTTATTGAGACATGTGGAAAATATTACTATGTTGCCATATACTTAATACAAGATTTAATACAGACCTTAATACAACCCACTGAATTCCACCCAATATCTTTTAAAATTTAATATTAGAAGTCATATAAAAATTCTTGCAACAGCTCTTTTGGTAACTTGACTTTTGAATTGAATAACGATCAGACATATGTTTTTCTGTTCATAGCCTACTCCGAATTGGGAACACGCAGTATACCATTACCAAGAATTATTTTAATTTTAAATGAAGACCATTGCATTATTATTTAGCAAATTTTGATTATACAATCATATATTTAATTCATATTTTATGTCTTTTCAAAATGAGTTTAATTGCAACATTGACCGAATTATCATTAAAAAGCAGTTACAAATGAAGACTATTTCATTCCATTTCTAAAATATTTTGGGTGGAGAAATATTTAAAGCTACTTGCAAAAGCAAAATTAGAATTTGCGCGAGGATTACTGGAGTATGACGCTCGTTGCGTCAATAACATTTTGTAATTGTTGCATCAATTTTATCAATCAAACACAAAGACTACTTTTTATTCTTGTTTTATAGATTTTTTGCAATGAAGACATGGAATTAAAACACTAATAAAATAATTGGATTTTGTGTTAGAAATTTTACAAACTTTCTAATTTTTGTTAAATTCGTTGTACCTACACCATTCTTATAATGTCACGAAACGAGACAGAAAATATCTACAGACCCGTAAATATTTATTGTAGATTAATGCCCGTATTCATAAACACTCGTAAAAATTTTAAACGGTTCGTTATAATTTTTACCTCTCGCTGAGAGAGGTATTGGATTCATGCTAAAATTCGCATATCCAGATTTTATTGAATAAGCACGATTTAAGGTTCCGAGAATCCGATTATAACATTTTTAAAATGATGCCTGTGTGTGTGTGTGTGTGTGTGTGTGTGTGTGTGTGTGTGTGCGCGCGCGCCTGTGTGTGTGTGTGTGTGTATGTCTGGATGTTGAAGACTCAATTCCTCAAAAACTATAAGACTTAAAAAATATTTAACTGCAGTTTCCTCAATCTGACATTCATGGGAAGAGCTGAAAAGGTTTTGGTAACAATTAAACAACCGGAAGTAGTAGTTTCTTAGAAAAATTCTTCTAAATATAATTTTTTGGGAGTTTTTTTTATTAAATATTGCAGAACATAAAATTCTCCATCTAATACACTTAAAATTTTTATTATATCTTGTATAGATTTAGAGATAAAGACACTATAATTTATAGAGTAATCTAATCGCAGAGGCTAAGGCAGTTGACAAATTCCAATGTTTATAACATAGTTTGTAAATGACACATGTCAGTGTCAAAAATCGACAGTTTTAGTGACATTGTGTGACAATCTTTCTTATTGTTTTATTAATTAAATATTTGAAATTATAGGTAAAATAGTGGTAAAATGCATATATCCATCAGAAATACCGCCAATCTGATTAATGAATTGGAAGAATATCTGACATTTAGAAACTTCCTCATACAATGAAAAATAGATATAATTAGAATTATATGTGTTCAGAAGACATATTAAATACAAGCTATTGGTTATCAGGCCCAATTTCTAAACTAACTACAGCATTACACGGGGGATTAACTGTGCTTATTTACAAAATATATTCCATCTCCTTGAATGCTAAATACCAATAGATATGTATCTAGTACCTATTTGATTGTTATAGCAGTAAACAATTTCACAATAGATGTTGGTCATTCGAGAACTATTTACATAAAATGGAAAAGCTAAGCGTTCGTTAGGTGTAGAAATGAGTGTGTGAGCGTCATAGCCATCTAGGCCTAGGTTTGCCTGTTGCATCAGAGATTTAGCCGTAGGGTAACAAGGATTTAAGAAGAATGCACTTGCAATGCAGTAAGAGACAGCTAGATTATCGTTGCAAAATCTTCGCTTTACGATCGGTCTGAAATACACATACAGTACTAACTTGAACACAGGTGTCTAGAGTCCTTTTAAGACTTTATTAAACCCTACATTTTTTTTTTGGGTGCCCTTTGTTTTTAATTTTATGTAATTTTCAGAAATAATTTCATCTTCTTCTTTTCCTTATACCCAAGATGGGTGTCGGATTTTTTAAATTTGTTACATCCAGAAAATTCACCGTTTGGTGCGGTTTACATTTTGGTGGTATCATCGGACTTTATTTCTTCAAAAATGAGGCCGGAGCTCGCGTTATGGTCAATGGTGATCATTACCGCACCATGATCAATAATTTTTTGTTTGAAAATATGGATGACATTGATCCGGACGAGATGTGCTTTCAACAGGATGGCGCTACGTGCTATACGGCGACCGCAGCCATCGACTTATTGAAATCAAAATTTGGCGATAAGTTGATTTCGAGAAATGGGCCCGTCAATTAGCCTCCAAGGTCGTATGATTTGACAACTCTCGATTATTTCCTGTGGGGCTACGTGAAGTCACTGGTTTATGCTGATAAACCAGCAACAATTGACGCCTTGGAGGCCAACATTGTTCATGTTATTCGTGACATACGGCCAGCAGTGCTCGAAAAAGTGGCTCAAAATTGGAATGCGCTTCGTCAAGAACAGCCGCGGTGGCCATATGCCCGAAATCCTTTTCAAATGTTAATGCCATGCATTGATCTTTCAAATAAACAAAAAATTTTGATTAAAATCTAATTTTTTGTGTTACTTTTTACAATTTGAAGTTCTATCAGGCTTAAAAAAACACGCTATATAATGTCTGAACAGAATCTATATTTGTGTCAAACGCGAAACTTTTCACAGTAGCAATAGTATTAATACGGAGGTTTTAAAAGTCATTTGTTCAAATGATTGCTGGAGTTTTTTAGTTAAGCTCTTTAGTCTCGTGGCCGCGTGCCTCATGCCCGTATTCACCAACATCCAATAAATCTTCGAATAGCTTATTCATTGAATAAGAGAAAAATATCGCATCAAAATATGACAGCTAGAATAAATACCTTCATTTGTGTTATGGTATCGATGCGATATTATTCTCATATTCAATGAATAAGCCATTCGAAGATTTATTTGATGTTGGTGAATACGGGCATTAGTGTACCTGGGGAACCGGGTTTAATCCCGACCGACGCCAAATATTTCGAATTTTAAATGGCACAAAAGTGACCCCTGTGGTGCACTCTCCACGCCAGCAATGAGTGCTCGTGAAGTAACGCCTGGTAAGCGCCCGCACGGTACAAATATGTCATCATTATCGCTATCTGCGATAAAGCAGATTGTGGCACACTCCGAAATGGGTAATATGCCGTGTCGATATATTTATTTATTTTCTTCTTTAGTTAAAGAAGAGTTCTGAATTCGGTCCAATAAGAACCTGGTACGTTCTGAAACTTCTATATAATACGACTTACGACTTTGATTATTTTCCTTTAATATAACTTTGTTTATGGATCAAGAAAATACTTTAACCTCTGTTTTCTCAAGGAAAACTGCATAGGAAACGGTATTTTACTTACGGTAAATTCTCCCAAACGTCTTTAACGTCATTTTTTTTTTTTATAGAAAAATACTAGTTTCAGGAACACATTTTTTTATTTGCGTAAACAATATTATTCTCTGGACTTATTTTTTAAATTGAGTTTCGTGATAAACGTTAATGACATTTTTTAAACATTTTTTTTTTCTTTTAATTGTAAACAGATGATAATAAGCTAGGAATTTACTAATACCATGCAATTTCGCAAAGTGATAAATGGTTTTACATTAGCGGGACCAAAATGTCACAAAAAAGTCTGTTGTGGCCAGCACCCGTCAATTCTATGTATTTTGTACAAATCCCAAACCGAAAGTTTTTTGGAAAAGGTTTTATATATCCACTAAAATTGCAACACGAACATATACTACTTTCTACAAGTTCCATACCGAAAGTTCCTTGGAAAAGATTTTATAAATCTACACGAACAAATACTATGTAAATTGCAATTGACACTGACATCTGTCAATTAGAATTATTTGAACATGTCAGCTTGTTTCTACGATTACAGCAAAGCTGCCTGAAAGTTAATCTATTTATAATTTTTTAACTCTATATCTATTGAATATAAAGGAAAATGTATAATTAAACCGTATAGACAATAAAATAATCTTTCAAATTGATATTTAACTGTGTTTTTCCAAGAAAAAGAACTTCAAATAAGGGTATTTGACCATTTATAACCAAAATCTATTCAGCGCCTCATATAAGTGTAAAGAAAAGGAATACGAAAGAATTACAATTTTTAGAATTGTAGTATTGGAGTTATCGTCGGAGAAAAATTTCCGTCACTTTTAGATAGGGAAGGTATTACTTTGGTTAAAAAATTCGGTGGTGAGTTTTTAATAAATAAGCACGTTTTTTACTAGTTTTACTATGATGTATGTATGTGTATGTGACAAAAATTTTGTGTTCTTTACAATAACTTCAATGTCCGAGATTCGGAACATTGAATGTCAAACTGACATAATTATAATGTTAACATATCCTATAAAAATAAATAAATTTTCAAAATTTTTCGATTTCAAATCGTGCTTATTCATTAAAAACTCACCACCGAATTTTTTGACCCAACACAATACAATATTTACCTAAAGGTGACGGCAGGTAATAAAAATATGATTTTATTTATTTAAAATAAAATAATTTCACAATTAATTGCTCAAGAATTATATTTTATATATATATAATTTCACCGTGCAGACACTGAGTTTTAATTTTTTCTGCGTGAACCGTAGCAGATATCACAAGTTACACAGAGAAACAGAAAAGTTTACTATTGAATGTATCTTTATGCAAAAAAGTAATTTTACGTTATCGGCGTGGCTATTAAAAAGTTATGGTCTAATCAATGTTGGGATACCTAACTTTCATATACTAGTGGTTTACTAATAATAACAAGTATTATCTTAAAAGATGACTTATAACCATATAAACTGTCATACCAGATTTCATCAAAAAAAGCAAAAAAAAATTTTTTTTCGAAATATGTACTATGAAGCAGAATCCTGGCTAAATAGTACACTTTCCAATAGGGGCAAGTTTAGTTAAATCGTCTTATTTTAGCCTTAGGAATCTGTGGTTAAGCCATGTCCCCCTATTTTAGAGACAGCCTGTATAATAGTTAATAAACGATCAAGTTACATGTGAACCATATGCTTACAATTGATGACGAGTATCATCTCGAAGAAATGGACTATATATGAGAAAATATTGCTATAATGTGTTAAAAATAAAAATTTCAACGCTGGATCAGACCACAAACCACATATTTTTTTATTTTATTTTTAAACACTTTTTTATAATCCAATCCGCTATCTTGTATATTCCTGTTTCGAAAAATATAATTTGTGATGTTTATAGTCTATTCCATGTGCGTCATCTTCATTTTTTATAGGTCCGAAAATAACTGGCCACTAAAATAAATTTTCTTTTTTTGGTCTTTCTATAACTGGCCACTAAAGTACATTCTCTTTTTTTGGTCTTCCTATGTTCCCTACAGCTTGCAAAAGACGTTCAGCGAAGGTCAATGTCTTCTTACCGGATCTGAAGGTCGCAAAAAATAAAAATATTCGGCTGGGATATCAGCAGACGAAATGGAAATTCCACCAATAGAAAGGAAGCAAGGATTTTAGAGATAAATTCGTTTTCAGAAAACAGTTTATTTAAATGGCAATAAATTTAAAATTGAAATTAAAACAGGTGTATTTCTTACTTCATGTTCTACTTAAAACAAAGGAAATCGAACAACTACAAAAAATATAAGGAAGGTAATATTACTTAATAAGAACTTATAAATATTCAATAAATAAATAATTAAATAAAAAAAATAACAATTTTATCATATACCTATCTATCTAAGAGAAATATATCGTATATTGTGTAATAACAGTTCTCTGTAATATATGTAAATATTTACAAATTTTAGGAGGGTCACGGTTATTAGAATAATAATAATTTATTTGGCTAAAGTGATGCAATACAAATATGTAAAATACAACAGTACAGTAATGACAGCACGCACTTTAGAATTCTATCAAATGAGGCATTTGTTTTCGCTTTTCGCCACGAAGCAAAAATTTGGTAGCATGCGTGTCTCAAAATATTCGCCTGCCAGCGTTCGACTCGAGGCGAAAGTGTCAAAGTAACGTCATTATTTTGCCACAATTCCATTCAAAGCCAATTTATATATAATTTATACATTTATTATATACGAATTTCATAATATTTCTTATTTTAATAGTATAAAATCCAAAAATTCCCGCAAACAAAAAGTGAATATAGAAACGTAGGTTCAAATCAAATAAAAGCGTAATGACTGCAGTTTCCGATTACTTTATTTTCTTCTCCACACATCAATCTTCAGTCGATCATCGTTACTCTAACTATACATATTTTGTTAATAATTAAAATATATATTATAACAGACCCAATCATAAAATTAACATAATTTGACATTGACATTATTTTTTTATTATTTTGTTATCTTTTTTCCTAATCCATACCAAACTTAATTACAAAATCACGGCATATTACCCATTACTGGGTGTGCCAGTATCCACAACACATGTAGACATCGGTAATGATGACAATATATTTTACCGTGTGGGCGCTTACCAGGTGTCACCTCACAGGCACTCTTAGCTGGTGTGTAGAGTGCACCACAGGGATCACTTTTGTGCGAATAAAAGTCCGCTCGGGCCGGGATCGAACCCGGGTCACCAGATTGGCAACCAGACACTATACGCACATGGTCACGCGACCCCAAAAAAAGTACATAATTTTTAAATTTACATATCTCGCTTGTACAAAGAGCTAATTTAATCATAATTGATGTGTTAAACGAAGAATTCAATTCTCTAAAAATTTTATTTGAAACACTTATTTCTAAAATTAAAATAACACCATTTTTACCTCCCGCTACCCTTGGTAAGGGAGGTATAGGGACCGTGCTAAAAATCTCATATCGAGATTTTAGTAAATGACCAAGTTTTAAGGTCCCTAGAATCCATTTTTAACATTTTCACGATGATGTCTGTATGTGTGTATGTGTGTGTGTATGTATGTGTGTATGTATGTATGTATGTATGTGTGTGTGTGTGTGTGTGTGTGTGTGTGTGTGTGTCTGTATTGTATGGATTTTGTCTTCGCTCTAACTCAAATACTATTATTCAGAAAATTCTGAAATCTTGTATTTATACCCTATTCTAATATGAAAAGAAGCCATTAGATTTTGGTGTAAATCGGATAACCGGAAATGGCACTTTACCTAAAGCTCATAGTGGTTTTTCTTCAAAAAATACCATTAAATGCCATTTTTTCAAATTTTATGTTTTATGAGAATCAAAGATATTCAACTTTCTACAGGAATACATACATTTTCCATATATTTTACAGATAAATTTAAAAATAATTTTTTTTATTAGTCGCGAAGCCTAAGATAAACACAATTCCTTTGTTACACAGTTCATTTTTCAAATGAATGTAACTGACAGTAAATGTCACTGTCAGAAAACTTATCACTTCAAATTAATAATAGTGACATTTTAAAAAGAAAATAGTAAATAAAGCAATAGTTTTCTGCAATGGAACAGTTTACAGCGTTAGTAAATACGTAGGTACGTATGTATTTAAATTAATAAAAATTAAATAGCGAGAGGTTTTGTGTTGGCCACATCAGATTTTTTTTTAAGAAAAACTGATAACAGCTTCAATTAAAGTATCACTTCCGGATAGACCATTTGAACCAAAATCTATTATGTTATTACCATTGATATAAAAGTCTTATATACCAAATTTGAAAAGTTTTGGATTATATTTTAATATAGTTTTTCATTAAAATCTATTATAGGTTTCAAGTAAAGTACCACTTCCGGAAGTTATATAATGATCAAAAAGGGAGGTGCACAACTAGATGTTATAGCAGTCCTAAATACAAAATTTTAACTATACAGCTTCCCGTTTTTCAGATATGCGAGATACGTACGTACAGACGTCACGACGAAATTAGTCAAGATAGATTCAGGGATGGTAAAAATGGATATTTCCGTTGAAATCTGGAAACCGAAACTTTTCGCGATTACAATACTTCCTTTACTTCGTACAAGGAAGTAAAAATGCCGAACATAATTTCATCCAATCACTCATTACTTTGTACTTTGTTACTGCTACCTGGTACAATTTTTTTTATTTCTTATTTTGTAAAGAGTTCATTCATACTTCCAGAACATTCTTTATTTCAGAAGTTCACCTTCGCACTTCGGAAATCCTTGATTCAAAATATTTGCTTTATTTTCTTCCGACGTCATTTTTATGTTCAGTTACCTGTCTTGAGAATCTTTTGTGTTTTCCCCTAATGAGACTAAAGAATTTCAGTTTTTTGCTACAGTTTATGTATTTTTGAAGAAACAGATTTGCCTCTTAGAAACTTATAATTATATACATTAAAGTATAAATAGAACAGTAATACTACGTGTTAAAAATAATTTTGTACGTAAAAAATATTACCTATGATTTCCTGTACTACCTATAGATACAAAAATTTTAATGCCATACCGGGTGTCTACTTGAAATCCGTAATATGGGGAATACAATGTTACTTTTACCTCCCTCTACCCTAGGTAAGGGAGGTATAGGGATCGTGCTAAAAGTCGGATATAGAGATTTTGGTGAATAAGCACGTTTTGATGTCCCCAGAATCCGATTTTAACATTTTTACAATGTCTGTGGATTCTGGGGTCCCGTGGCCGCGTGCCTGAGTGTCTGGTCACGAACCTGGGGGAACCCGACAGACGCCAAATATTTCCAATTTTAAAATGGCACAAAAGTGACCCCTGTGGTGCATTCTCCACAACAGCTATGAGTTCCCGAGAAGTGACGCCTGGTAAGCGCCCACACGGTAAAATATATCATCATCATTACCGATGTCTACATGTTTTGTAGGTACTGGCACACCCAGAAATGGGTAATATGCCGTGATGATATATTTATTTATTTTATATATAAAACGTGGTCATTTACCAAAACCTCGCCATGTAATTTTTAACACGATGCATATAATACCTGCCTTATCAAAGATAGCGCGAGGTAAAAAACCTAGTTTAATTAACAATAAAGTTTCAACGATGGATCTGCAGATATTTTCTGGCTCGGTTCGTGGTATTGTAAGAATTGTACAGGGTGGGGCAGAATGACCTCCCTGATTTGAAGGGTTGATTGTAAGAAAACGGTTCAAGATACATAAAAAATGTTTTTATTGCTCAAAAGTACATATAATGCCGTTTTATTTTCACGATGTTTGGATAATGATATCGTCCAAATGGCGGCCTTGGCGAGTAATGCACATATTGAGCCTTTCAAAGAAGTTTTCGGCTACTCTTCCCAGTATATCTTGCGAAATTCCAGCGATGACGTCCTCAATCGCCTCCTTCAGAGCTTCAAGCTACAGCTTTGACATATCCCCACGGAAAAAAGGCGAAAGGGCTCAAATCGGAGGAGCGAGGGGGCCATGGAACATCCTCCCGGTGAGAGATTAGGCGACCGGGAAAGAACTCTTGCAGAATTTCGTGTGATCGACGGGCAGTATGGGCCGTGGCTGAAACCAGAAGGTTTCTGTGTCGTATTCCTCGCCATACTCTTCCATTTTGGGGGCAAAAAGTTCTCCAAGTCACAATAACGAGCCGAATTGACGGTAACAGAACAGTTAATCCTTCGGATTCAAAAAATAAGGCCCAATAATGCGTATAGAGGACACAGCGCACCAAACTGTTACTTTGGGGCTGTGAAGAGGTCTTTGATGCAGTACACGAGGGTTCTCAGATGCCCAGTAACGAAAATTTTGTTTATTTACTGTGACACAAAGATGAAAATGCGCTTCGTCGAAAGGCTCAATATGTACATTACTCGCCAAGGCCGCCATTTAGACGATATCATTTTCCAAACATCGTGAAAATAAAACGGCATTATATGTACTTTTGAGCAATAAAAACCTTTTCTATGTATCTTGAACCGTTTTCTTACAATTAACCCTTCAAATCAGGGAGGTCATTCTGCCCGACCCTATATATACCTTCTTTTCCAAGGGTAGCGGGAGGTAAAAATAGTGGATGATCCCAATATTAACACCTAATTAATTAAATATTATATAAATAAATGCATTGTTTCTCCCTATATTGTATAATACCTTTATTAATTAATTTATTTATTTATATTATTAGACATAACATCCTTTTCCTTAAAGAAATATATCTAATATCTAATGCACCTGATTTTTGTATTTTAAATGTGCATCCAGCAAAAACTAGGTTAAAATACATACAAACTAGTATTCTATTACACATAATACAGTTTGGCCTTATTATTATTGTATAGTATACATATGTTAAGTGTATTCTCGTTAATAAATGCATACATAATTGCGTATGAAAGTGAAAACACACAACGCTGAATTAAAAATAAAATACACTTCTGTAAAAAGATTACATTACACTTATAAAGTTATTGTGAATACTATTTATAGTAATCAGCATAAAATAATAAATAGTTATTACTGTGTTTAATTAACAATTACTGGTGTTTAAATACTTCAAGCAACAATAATGCTTCTTTTTCTTCTTTTACTTTAAATGTAGGTATCTTGATTATTTTTACCTCCCGCTTCCACGGTAAGGGAGGTATAGGGATCATCTTAAAAATCACATATCGAGATTTTAGTAAATGACCACGTTTTAAGCTCCCTAGAATCCATATTTAACATTTTCATGAAGTCTGTATGTGTGTATACGTGCGTGTGTGTATGTGTATGAATTTTGTCTTCGCTCTAACTCAAATACTATCATTCAGAAAATTCTGAAACCTTGCATTTCTACCCTATTCTAATACGAAAAGAACAGGGATTTGTTAACTACTGGATAGAGCGAGTGGAATCTTTACCATGTACCCGGCCAGATCGACAGAGATAGTCATACATAATTCCGATTTGTTGTCTTTGTTTCCGTTACTTGTCAAATCTTTTGTTTGACAGGTTTGACAAATTTTAGGTTATTCTTGATATCATCATTGAAATATAATTATTTTAATATATGACAATGGTTCGAAGGTGTTGTGTTGAAAATTGTGTATCAAAATATGTGATGAACGATGCTGTGTCGCTTCATTAGTAAGTTATGATTAAAATTATGATTTTTTCTAAAAAATAATTTGACAAATAAATATGACATATACTCATATGTGTTCTAATTTAGCGTTGCATTGGTTGTATTCTTAGTTATTTCACGTTTCATGATCAAATATACTTTAATACAATTAATTTTTGACGTGAATTTGACATAATGTGAATATGACACATATGAATATCAAATTCACTTGTCTAAAGTGGAATTATCTATATCTAGCCGGGTACACAAGAAATACATATAGAGATATACACTTGCTCCATCCAGTAGTTAACAAATCCCTGGAAAAGAAGCCATTAGATTTAGTTGAAAATCGGATAACCGGAAATGGCACTTTACTTGACGCTCATAATGGTTTTTACCTCCCGCTACCCTTGGTAAGGGAGGTATAGGGATCGTGCTAAAAATCACATATCGAGATTTTAGTAAATGACCACGTTTTAAGGTCCCTAGAATCCATATTTAACATTTTCACGATGATGTCTGTATGTGTGTATGTATGTGTGTGTGCGTGTGTGTGTGTGTATGTGTATGAATATTACCATCGCTCTAACTCAAATACTATCATTCAGAAAATTCTGAAACCTTGTATTTCTACCCTATTCTAATACGAAAAGAAGCCATTATATTTTGGTGTAAATCGGATAAACGGAAATGGCACTTTACTTGAAGCTCATAATGGTTTTTCTTCAAAAAATGCCATTAGATGCTATTTTTCGAATTTTATGTCATTGGAAAATTATAGATTATTGAATTTTGTACAGGTATACATTAATACTTTTTCTATATATTTTAGAGATAAATTTAAAAATCTTTTTTTTTTAATCCCGAAGCCTAAGTTAAACAAAATTCCTTTGTTACACAGTTTATTTTTCAAATGAATGTAACTGACAGGTAAACGTCATTGTCAAAAAATTAATCACTTCAGATTAATAATAGTGACATATTAATTAATAAAAATTAAATAGCGGGAGGTTTTGTGTTGGTCACAACAGATTTTTACCTCCCGCTACCCTTGGTAAGGGAGGTATAGGGATCGTGCTAAAAATCTCATATCGAGATTATAGTAAATGACCACGTTTTAAGGTCCCTAGAATCCAGTTTTAACATTTTCACGATGATGTCTGTATGTGTGTATGTGTGTGTGTGTGTGTGTGTGTGTGTGTGTATGTGTGTATGTGTGTATGTGTGTATGTGTAGGGATTTTGTCTTCGCTCTAACTCAAATACTATCATTCAGAAAATTTTGAAACCTTGTATTTATACCCTATTCTAATATGAAAAGAAGCCATTAGATTTTGGTGTAAATGGGATAACCGGAAATGGCACTTTACCTGAAGCTCATAATGGTTTTTCTTCAAAAAATACCATTAAATACCAGTTTTTTGGATTTTGTCGTTATAAATATTAAAGATTATTGAATTTTCTACAGGAACACATTAATACGTTTTCTATATACTTTACAGATAAATATAAAAATATTTTTTTTTTACAAGTCCCGAAGCCTAAGAATAACACAATTCCTTTGTTACACAGTTCATATTTCAAATGAATGTAACTGACAGTAAATGTCACTGTCAGAAAAATAATCACTTCAAATTAATAATAGTGACATTTTAAAAAGAAAATAGTAAATAAAGCAATAGTTTTATGCAATGGAACAGTTTGCAGCGTTAGTAAATACGTAGGTATGTATTTAAATTAATTAAATAGCGGGAGGTTTTGTGTTGGCCACATCAGATTTTTTACTTTTAGATCAAACTTTAAAAGTAAAGTGACTTTATATTTATTATTAAATCGGCCGTTAGGGACTCTTTAGTAAAAAACTGTTTTTTCTACTCCCATGCATGAAGTGAGTACTTCACATATCAATTTTTATGTGTGAAGTTTGAATTTTTGCACACGGTGCGTGAAGTAACATTTCACGCACCGTTCATTATTTTAAATATTACAAACTGAATTGTATTTTAATAAAACAAAGCTGTTAAACACTCGTAATGTTGGTAACCATGGTTACACAAGTCGATAATACAGAGGCTTTACGTTTAAAGAATGACAATGTGAACAAAAAATATATTTTATTGCAAGGTCGTAGAAAAAGTATAGTATGTAACACGTGTGTGAAGCCTATTTTACATTCGGGTGGTTTGCAACATTCGCCTACGGCTCGTGTCGCAATCTCCACCCTCATGTAAAAATGTCAGCTTCACACACTTGCCACATAATATACTATTTCCAAATTAAAATCTTATGTACACACGTGTATGTCTTTACACCCGATAAAAAATTAAAAACTCTGTCATTATTTAAATTTATTTATTTCACTTTAATGACAGTTTCAGAAAAAAATGACTCAACATTCCATTCTTAAACAAAATACGTACAACCAAATTGATAAATTCCTTCCAAAGTACAACTACCAATTTGCCAAAAATCCCCTCCCCTTCAAATTGCAATAACCCATAATCTCCCTTCTATAAGATCCAAATCCGAATATCTTTATTCCCACCAAAGGTGCCTGAGATCCAATTCACTTGCACTTTCGGAATCCGCTGAAAAGTGTTTAAGACCACGCATCTAGCAAGCCACGGCTATTGGGTGACCGGAGTTGTTTGGCAATTGTTCCGGACGGTTTATATAAAGACAGTTGAAGGAGAGACAGTAGTTTATATTCGACAATTGAAAAGAAAAGGTGACTTGATTTGTGAGTGCGAGTGTAGTGGGTTTTGTGATTTTTTATTGTAGACTATACTATTAGGGTTTCTGTGAATGAACAACACGGGGTATGTACTATTTTTTTTTATTAATTTAATAAATTTTCAAATATAAATGAAAAGTAGATACATCTATAAGGTCTTAAAAAGGGTATTTTTTTTAGAATATATCCATTTAGTAGTATTGATTCCCATTCAATTTTTTTTTTCAAATTTCGTAGGACAAAGGGGATGGTTTTTGAAGTATACAGGGTGTTTTCGATATTTTTTTAAATGTATCTCGGGTAATATTAAAGATAAAGCAAAACCGTTTGCACATTACTAGATCAACATTTCGAGAAAAGTCACCATAGGAATTTTCTATCTTTATTTGTTTTTGAGATATAGGCAAAAATACGTGTTTCGCTCATTTAGAAAATATCTCATATTTAAAATTGAGAAAAAAATTGTTAAGTTAAAATTTTATACTGTTTTCTTGCGTAGAATAAAATGGCGTAATTAGATTTTTTGAAAACAATATAACATAAACTTACGATTTTGTAAATGAGAACCTATATTGAAAATAGTCTCATCTTTTTGTTATAAATTTTGATAAAAAAAGTGAATATTAAATTTGAATTGACGTATTTTTTTAAAGTAAAAATAAGATTAAAAAAGTATGCATACATTATTTTCTAGTTTTTGTTACGTTTTTTTGTAGGTTTTCAAAATTTGTAAGATAATTAATGTCAAATTAATAACAATAACATTACAGATTAATTTACCAAACTGACAGTTGTTACGGTAACAATATACAAAAAGTATTATAATTCATAACGGTTAGGTTAGGTTATGGGGTCCCGTGGCCGCGTGCCTGAGTGTCTGGTCGCGAACCTGGGGGAACCGGGTTTGATCCCGACTGACGCCAAATATTTCCAATTTTAAATAGCACAAAAGTGGCCCCTGTGGTGCACTCTCCACGCCAGCTATGAGTGCCCGTGAGGTCACGCCTGGTAAGCGCCCACACGGTAAAATATATCGTCATCATTACCGATGTGTTGTAGATACTGGCACACCCAGAAATGGGTAATATGCCGTGATGATATATTTATTTATTTATTTAGGTTAGGTTATAAAAATGAAAGAAATATTAACAAAAATAACACAATTTTAAATAAATTCTTAGAGAAAAGTGATGATTCATTGTGAATCTTCTTAAAATTTGTTTACTATATTTTAAATAATATTAGTCCCTATTGTGTAAAGTAATATTTGCAGAGTAATTTTTCATTGAAACAGTTTATTATTTATTTATTTTTCAATTAGCACGTGTCGAAATATTGGACTTCGCTCTGTGAAATATACGTATCGCGTGATTTTTAGAATGTAATTGAGACAAAAAATTTGTTAATCACATTTTATTAATAATAATTTCAAAGCTACTCGTGTATCTGTTAACCACAGAAAAGAAACCCGATTTTTTTTTAAATCTCAAGGCAAATTTTAATGCATATATTGATTAACAAATACGAAAAATATGGATTAATATTTTAACGAAACGAAATATTTGTGTTTCCTGAATTGCTAATATTTTTTATCCTTCACTTTCTTTGGTGGCTATACGATTTTATTCACAATCATTATAGTAATGTTCCGATTCCTAATCTTTTGGAGGTTGGTAAATACGTCATTCCTAACTTTAATGACAATCTCTTGGATTGGAAGTAATAAATTTCATTTCCATCTCTTATTGGGTTGGTAATGTTTATGTAGAGGTTGCCTAGCAATATTGTCTTAGATCCTTATAATAAAATAGGCTAAAACAAATTTTAAAAGAGCTTTCAAAAATATTAATAAAATTATAGGTTAACTCATTGATTTATTGTTATTGTTATCTTTGTGCAGGCAGGTCTAGAAGTTTAGATTTCATTACGAAGTATTTTAATAAAGACACTAAGTAATTATTATCTTGTAGTTATACCCGGCAAAATATAATCTTGCTTTACAAAATGCAAGGAGCAAGCATTATTTTTACTCGGTTCCTTTCCCATTTTTAAAAGATGAATGCATAACTTTCGTCTACACTATTTCAAATTGGCAAATTTCTCTAATAAATTTTTCTATAGAATTTAGGTTCTTGTTTTCGGGAAATTATGGAAATTAATTATTTCTGGATTTCTGCGTGCTAATGTCGTACATAGATTAAACGCAACTAAAACGTGTTGAAGTTTTAGATTTTGTTATTATACTTTATTTCAAGTAAGAATAGCGTTGATTTAGTTAGGGATATACAAATTCTACCCTTTGATTGGTTAGAATATAAATCTATTTCACAGAAACGAAACAAATATCGCCTGTCAGTTGTCAAATAAAATCTACAGAATTAAGTGATGTTTAACCATATTTTGTTGCAATTTTAGATTTTGACATTTTTACAGATAAATATATTTATTGTTGACAAAGCTTGGTTTCACAAATTTAAATTATTTATTCAGTGCATGTAAAAAAAAGTCGGCTCTTAAGAGTAATCTACTATTTTCTTACGTAAAATGAAGTATAGCCTATAAATTTCAATCCACTCGTGATTTATTTGTTTAATAAGTGACAGAAACGATGCGTTCGCCGCTATCTCGGCTAGGACTTACTACCATGTACTAGTTCATATTTTCGCCGCTAGACGTCATATTGCTCTATTTCACTAGCGAATTGTAGATCGGACCCATGTTGATTTACCTTTTAACTCATTTTGGTCAGTACTATATGCCCTCATGATTTGTTACACTTATTTTTTAACACCTTGTACATACGTTCAGATTCGAGCCATTAGTAATTAAGTAAAGAATTATACTAAATTTTGAACTATTGGAACTATTTTTCATTAAATTATGTATGTATTGTTATAACTCCTCCTGTAAAATTGTAAGTATTTGTAAAATAATATAGACTCACCATTTGAAGCGAAATTCTGCATTTTTCAAGAAGTAGGTTCGATTCACCTTCTGTAAAAAAATAAGGTATTAAAAATTTTGCGACCATACAGATTCAATACTTTTAACTTTTAAAATATAAATTATGAGTTAATCATTACTCAAAATTTCGCTATTCACTTAAACTGAAAACAGTATAAATGTACCCGTATACCGAAACGTCAGTTTTGTACAAATAAATGATGTTTAACTGATTTTTTTAATAATTGTTAACACCAAATCTACAACAAAGTTGAGAAATTTACCCATATGTAAATTTTGCAATTATTAAACTATAAAATATGTATATCCTGTTCCACCACGTTTTATCTTTTTGAAAATTCGCTTATTCATAAAGAACATCTGGTTAGACAAAACGAAATACACAATTAATGTAATTTATAGCTTAGTTCTTCACCAAAATGTAAATTCACTTTTTAAAAAATGAGAACAAAAAGATTTGGAAAACTCCAAGGACACTTTGAAAAACAGGTCTTTGCGTTGGTCATATAGTTTTCGGGTATGAACATCGCTTTGAGTTAAAAAAAATAATTGAGAGAAGAATAAAAGTCATAATCTGATTTTCTTTAGATGACAAATTTATAAATTGAATCTCTTGAAATATTTTTCGACATCGTCGGCTCTGGTGGCTCAATGGTTAGAGCAACGCCTCTTAGTCATAAGTGTGCTCGGGGTTCTGGGTTCGAATTCCACTAAGGCCTTACCTACACAGTAATAGAGGATTCCAGCTCAATCGAATTAAAGGAAAATAGTAAAAGTGTATTAGATGGAGAATTTTATGTTCTTCAATATTTAATAAAAAAAACCTTCCATAAAATTATATTTAGAAGAATTTTTCTAAGAAACTACTACTTCCGGTTGTTCAATTGTTACCAAAACCTTTTCAGCTCTTCCCAGGAATGTCAGATTGAGAAAACTGCAGTTAAATATTTTTTAAGTTTTATAGTTTTTGAGGAATCGTGTCTACAACATCCAGACATACACACATCCACACACACACACACACACACACACACACACACACACACACAGACATCATTTTAAAAATGTTATAATCGGATTCTAGGGACCTTAAATCGTGCTTATTCAATAAAATCTGGATATGCGAATTTTTAAAAAAATGAAATGGTATAATTGAGATATTTCGGAAATAAGGGGTTTTTTGTTATAGCGCTTCGTCACGAATATGAATTCAATATATAATATTTTGATTAGCGACCGAAAGACCGTCTATACATGCATAACAAATAGTGTTATTACCAATGGAAGTTACGAAATTCAAATTCGAAAGGAGGGACTAACATTTCTGTACTGCAGTTTTCAAACAGTTTTTATTTTAGCATAAATTTCTTGCATTAAAGTTAATAATTTAAATACAACTGTAATTATGAAGTATGTAGACTTATACAGTGTTATAATATTCATTTATTTTATGTAGATATAACTTAAAATAGCATATATTTCAAGAACATTTAGGTTCATGATGAAAACAGTTTGATATAAAAACACATAAGCGTGACGTCACGTGAATGTTTTCAAAATTCGGGAGACCATAACTCGCTTCTTAATAGGCATTTTTCACCGGATTTTCATCAATAGTCTTAGTTTTCCTAATATTTTCAGATGAAATTATAAAAAAAATCTGTTGTGGCCAGCACAAAACCTTCCGTCAATTCGATGTATTTTGTATATATCCCATACCAAAAGTTCCTTGAAAAAGATTCTGTATATCCTATAAAATTGTAAGAGGAACACACTATTTTTTACAAATTCTATACCGAAAGTTCCTTTTCCTAATTTATTAGGGGTCGTTGTTTCTTACTCTTCTCTTTTAATCATTCCTGTCCACCGCATCTTCTTCACACAATTCTTCCTCTCTCAAATCTTCTGCTACACAGTCCTTCCATCTTCTTCTCTTTGGAGGGACACTCTATCACATTCACACATAACTTTCTGACCCTATACTTTCAACTTTGGTTTTGCATTTGACACTGACATCTGTCAATTAAATTTTTCTGAATATATCTGTTGTTTCCATAATTTTAACAAAGCTGACTAATTTTTGAAAGTTAATCTCTCTTAATGTCTCTATAACTCTATATCTATTGAATATGAACGAAACTGTATAATCAAACCATATAGAGAATAAGATATTCTTTCATATTGATAATCACAAAATGTCGAAAAATAATATTTAACTGCGTTTTTTCAAGAAAAACTTTTAAAAACTTCAAATAAGGGTACTTCCGGTGGATCAATTATAACCAAAATCTAATCAGCTGTTCATATGGATGTAAAGAAGAGGAATACGAAAGAATTATAATTTTTAGAATTGTAGTATTGGAGTTATCGTCGGAGAAAAATTTGTCACACACGGACACACACACACACACACACACATACAGACATCAACTGAAAAATAGTAAATTCGTATTCTAGGGGCCCTAAAACGTGCTTATTCATTAAAAACTCACCAACGAATTTTTTGACCAAAGACAATACCTTTCTTCTAAAGGTGACGGAAGGTAAAAATGGTGGAATCCCCGATTGGGATTTAATCCTATTGAGAGGTTAAAAAAAATTCATTAATATTAATCTTAAAATAGTGAGCATGTTGAATTACAAGTGAGCAAAATAAATAGCTATCTCTCCTGCAAAACCCTAAAATCTAATTCTTAAAATCCTAAATAATCACTAGATTTAGGGCATATAATTTTAGGATTTAGATATTAGGGTGATAAAAGTGCAACATTGGACACAGCCTTAGAAGGCATGTACAAATTCTTGCAACAGTCCTATTGCCAATTTTTGTCCTCGCTAAATTTGGCACATTCAAAATAATAACTATTTTGGTTATTAAAAATTGCATACTTGATCTAAATCATACATTCTTTCACATTTTTTTGTAGAAAATTACTTAATCAGAAATTCACAAGGTTAGTAGTGTAATGTGCAAATAAAACTAATGATATAATTATAAATTAGGCTGAAGTAATGTATATCTTTTTTACTGTAAATTAAACTTAGTGAAGCTACTACGAAGAACACTAATGACATCGTAACTACATCGTCCTGATGTCTTTACATGCGTTTGTCTACAAATGAATTGCAGAAAAGTTGCAACGAAATTATCGTACATGCTGCAATAGGCAAATTTTCTCTTGTTAGTTTACTTAATAGGCGGCTTTTGATTAGGTTAGATTAAAACTAGGAATGACGAATTCAGATAATTTTGGTACCCGAGTACCCGAAACAACTACCCGGATAGTACTCTTTACCCGTTAATTACCCGATACCCTTTAATTACCCGTTAACCTTTAAGTATATATACGCAATTCGTTAATTTTGTAATTACCAGTTACCTTTATATTAGCAATTTACTTTTTAATAAAATTCAAAATTATTGTTTATATATATATATATATATTTATTAAATAAAAATTAATATAAATATATAATATACTGTATCTCTATAAAAAACTTAACGTAAATTATAGTAATTACCTATGGTATGATAATAAAAAGCTCTTCTTTTAGATACAATCTTTTTTTCGGCAGCTGAAAAATGTTCGGGTAATTAATGGGTAGCGGATATATATTTCGGGTAATCGGGTAAGAAATTTTATACCCGGGTACATTATTATCGGGTAGGTTCCGAGTACCCGGGTACCCATCGTCATTCCTAATTAAAACGTAAAAGAAAGGCTAGGATTTTCTATAACTGTTTTTTGGATCTTTCACGAGATAGGTTTTCATGAAATAGGGCTCTTTCGGTCAAACTATCCTATTCGCGAAATAATAGTATACTTTTTACTCTTGTTATATAAATAACTATTTCGGCTTTTTTTAAATGTTCATTTACTATAGTCTATTTTTAAACTATAGAAAGAGTTTTAAATGTTTGGCGCTAAAATCAACGCTTGTGAGTGGCTGTTCCGCAAACAGTTGAAATTAAAATTTCGTTGTGTGTAAAACCATCTGCAGAACACACACTTTTAAAGCCAAATTTTTAAAACACTGTTTATAATTTAAAAACAGACTATAGGATTAGCAAAATATTATTAATAATATTTCCAAATATAAATATTTCAATTAAAGGTTTCAAACACATAATAATAAAAAACTAATAAAATACCTGTAACGAAATATATTTTACGTACATCTGCTTTAAAATTGTTTGTTTACATCGTAGTAACCATGGCGGAAACTGAAAGATTACACCCTGCGGGCGGTAAAGTAGCATATGCGGGCTGTAAAATACAGCAAAAGCCCGCCTACTGGTAAACAAAACGTCAAAAATACAATTGGAAATATAATCAAGACTCTTATTTTTAAAAAATGATATCAGTTCCGCTAAATTTTTACTAGATTTTATTAGAATTGCTTAAGGAATTACTTCAGAAATTGTATCAAATCTCCAAGTATGACATTTAAATAATATTCATATAACCAAATAGTTAGCAATGCAACGCATCGCCTTATTGTTTTGTGACATGGCCACCTCGCCACGTAATATTTTTATATATAAACAAGCTTTAGATGTATTTAAAAAATAATTTTAAAACATTTCATTTGATTGCAGTTGTGCGTAAAACGTTGTACATACCTCGGGCCGAAAGAAATTTACACCCTTGGACGAATAAAATTTCGTCCGCAGGCGTAAACCTTTTCTTTCGACCCTCTATATGTAAATAACTATAAAAATATGTAGAAAATTTCAAAAACCCCTAATGCCCATTTGCACCAACAAGGCTTAAATTTTAAGCTAGGCTTAAACAAAAAAATGCAAATCAAAATTTTGACAGCAATATATTAAAATTCATTTGACATTTCATTTCAATGCCATATAATCAATTTAAGCCGAGTTTAATATTATAATTATACAGCCCGATTCACAAAAAAGTTTAAGCTAATCCTTATTTTTGGATTAGTGAATTCTATTCTATTCCGGTATTTAAAATTTAATTTTCATGATATCATCAATAAAGGTAGACACTAGGAATAGATTAGACTATTTTTGAAGTTATAAACTGTCAAAATTAGAGTAGAATTCGCTAATCCAAAAATGAGGATTAGCTTAAACCTTTTTGTGAATCGGGCTGTAAGTTACGTTGGTGCAAACGGCCACAAATGATACATAACATTCGTTTCCTAGGAAACGATTTGATATCAAATGTAAAACCAAATAATTTATGACCGTGTCAGACAGAATGAAGAAATAAATTTATGATTTATGAAATAAATAAGTTAACCAGTTCTTCCTTTTTAGATATTGCAGCAATACTATTAATGAAAATTATTTTTGCTTATGTTAACATCAAAAATTCAAATTAATAATGTTATTTACTCTGATATTTACTTGAAATTGAAACACTATTTTAATATAACATTTCGAACTATTACACATAACATTACCCGCTATTCTAAGTAACTTGTGCTAGATATGTGATTTTGTATTGAGGTGATAGTGAAAATGATAGAGTAAATAACATCTGTAAACAGCAAGAGTTGAGAAAGTAGCTCATTGCCCCTATGGTTGATGTAAATCTCAAGCTCTTAAACTAAGGTCAATTCTCCAATCTTGCTGGATACCAGATACTGGTTTTAAACGTATAGAGACTGGTAAAGACACTAGAATGTTACTTGCTGAAAATGAGAGTGAATGAAACTGAAATTTAGACTTTTAAATAGAGAAATGTAAACATAATAAAATATTGATTTCGTTGACCAGTCATTCAGCCTTATTCTTGTGAGCGAATAACAATTGTTATATGTAACAATATTGTTAATATTACAATACAATGATGAATTTGTATTTACGTAATCATTGATGTTTGTTAGTAATTGTCTGCTGAGCAATATTGTTATGCTTGATATTAATATTGTTATTTTGGCAATCTCCTAATTCTTGTGACCTCTATTACCTTGTTATTACAACAAGAATTGTTATTTCTGATTGCTAGACAGGCGAGAACTAAGACTTGTCCAATCATCGCATTCACACATAAGACCATATTAAAGTGACCGATTTTCGGTAGCGAATAACCGCATTCGGACCACAATAATAGTTACGCAACAATCATCCTTCGCCACACATTCTTGTCCAAACATACTTATTTCACTTCGGGAGCTAAAAAACATAGAAAAATTTATTTATATTGATTTTGATTAATTCTTGAAAATATATATATATATATATATATATATATATATATATATATATATATATATATATATATCAGTTAAATACATATCATTTCTTTTAAATTATAGGTATTTATTATTTTTTTAATTTGCACAATGGGCAATTACAGTTTGCTTCCATGATAAATTAACTGCTATTATATTTTTCCATTAAGTAATAAATAAAAGATCAAAAAATATTTTTGACACCATGACAACCTATCATTTGTTTAATTAACTAGTTGACATTGTTCAAGGTAACAAAAGAAGGTGAGAATATAAAATGATATGTATACGCATTAAGTAAGTATATACTGCAGAAAGAAAAGTTGCAAATTACAAAATAATTATGTACAAACTTGGAATTTGTATTACCTCTCGATAAGAGAGGTATTGGATTCATGCTAAAAATCGCATATGCAGATTTTAATGAATAAACAAGTTTTAAGGGCCGTTTTCATAATAAACTTTGTCTTCACTTTAATAATTTAAAATAAAATTAAAGTTGTATTCGTTTTCATAATATAACTTTAGCACTTTAGCGAGTACCTACTCTAGCATTACTTTATATTAAAGATAAAGTCTTAAAATGACTCTGATTATAAAAACAGCCCTAAGACTCCTTCAATCCAATTTTAAAACTTGTACCATTGTGTGTGTGTGTGTGTGTGTGTGTGTGTGTGTGTGTGTGTGTGTGTGTGTGTGTGATTAACTACGGATTCCACAATTTGACATTAATGGGTAACAATTGGACAACCGGAAGTAGTAGTTCCTTAAAAAAAATCTTTTAAATATTTTTTTAAATTTATGTTATTACAAATATTAAAGAGTATAAAATTCTCTATCCGATATATTTAATTTTTTATATCTACTATAGATTTACAGATAAAGAAATATAAATATATAAAATATTCTGTTGTAATGAATCTCACAGCCCAAACAAATATTGTTGCTCTGACGAGTTCTATCACTGGTTAAACTTAACGTACTTATTTCTGTCACACCTCTATTTTAACAACGGGAATAGATAAATATATGACATAATTAGCTAGTTTTGCAGAAATGTTTTTTAAATATTTTTTTTGCCCTCCTGAAGTGTAATGGGAACTTTACAATTGTATACACAGCAAGTGTAACCTACATTTTACGCTTACTGTGTTGTAACTTGTCCAACTATGCGGTAAAATAATCAAAATACACTGGACGTTTATGGGCATTTAGAAAAGAAATCATCTTTACTATAATAAAGTTCATGTAAAAAAAGTACTACCTACTTAAGTTATTTTTTTACTTTAACATTTCCTATATTTAAAATTAATTTATATAAACCAAAATCACGGCAGCGACATCTGTCATTATTGTAAAAATCCGCCGTTACCGACATAGTCACCGATCGATATACCTGTCAAATACGCGAGGCGAAAATTGCTAAAATGTCAAATATCGACACCTACCTATTATTTATTACAAAGAAAACATGAGCAAATAAATATATTATCCGTCATAAACAACGTCTATTATTACAAATAAATTTTCGCTAGAAGTACTCTAATGAAGGTAAGTAAAATCAAATTTGGAAATTGATTTAACCCCAGTATTTTAAACTAACCCTTTTCAGAAGTATAATCTATTTCATTAAAAAAAAGTGATTTTCATTATCGTCGGCCAAAAAAATTGATACAATTCTCGTGCGTGAAGTATTTTACAGCACTCCAGCTAATAAGGCACTCGCCTTAAGGGCTCGTGCCTTAAACAAAGCTGTCGCGCTGTAAAATACAACTTACACGCACTCGAATGTAAATAACTATTACGAATACTTATGAAGGAAATGCCCAAATTTTTTACGAATAATATGAGGTAAATAATTGATTTTGGGATCATTCCATTATTCCAGTAACTAAAAAAAATAAACCGTAATTTTGTGCTAATTTTAATTATACAGGTTTGCCATATTCAGCAATGTATGAAAGTATGTAATATTTATTTATTTGTTTAAATTGGAGAAAATGAAAACAATTCAATGGAACAATGAGTTAATGAATCTGTTACTAATGAATTTGCATGCGAATTACAACAAAAGAAAACATTTCCTTTCTTCAATAAACTTTTAAACATTATTACATAACAATAGTTGAAAAATTGTTTAAAAATAATCTGTTGTGGCCAGCACAAGACCTCTCGCTATTTCCATATTAGGCTATATAAGTATTGTATTGTATTTAACATTTATGGTACACACACAAAAATTCTAATTACATCTATTATTCATCTATTTTTATATTTTTTAATTCATCCTATAAATATAATTCAGAAGCACTCAAAAGTATTGCCTATTGACAATGTCAATTAACCTATTCTGACTGATTCTGACAGATAAAATGTCAAGCATTTGTTATTCTTTCTGTTCAAATTTGACATGGCTACTACTACGAGTACTAATAGGAAAATAAATAAATTTTAAAATTAATTTATGGGCCTAAAATATTGAATAATTTCCACGTATTTACTATTATCGGGAAAAATTTTACCTCTCGCTAAGAGAGGTATTGGATTCATGCTAAAATTCGCATATCCAGATTTCAGTGAATCAGCACGATTTAAGGTCCCTAGAATCCGATTATAACATTTTTAAAATGATGTCTGTGTGTGTGTGTATCTGTGTGTGTGTGTGTGTGTGTGTGTGTGTGTGTGTGTGTGTGTGTGTGTGGATGTGTGTATGTGTGTATGTCTGGATGTTGTAGACACGATTCTTCAAAAACCATAAGACTTAAGAATTGTTTAACTATGGATTCCTCAATCTGACATTTCTGGGAAGAGCTGAAAAGGTTTTGGTAACAATTGAACAACCGAAAGTAGTAGTTTCTGAGAAAAATTCTTCTAAATATAATTTTTTGGCAATTTTTATACACTATAATATATAGAGTAATTTAATCGCAGAGGCCAAGGCACTAAGGAAACCAGTTGACAAATTTCAATGTTTATAACATAGTTTTTAAATGACACATGTCAGTGTCAAAAATCAACAGTTTCTTATTGTTTTATTAATGAAATATTTGAAATTATAGATAAAATACATATATCCATCAGAAATACCGCCAATCTGGTTAATGAATTGGAAGAATATCTAATATTTAGGAACTTCCTCATACAATGAAAAATAGATATAATTAGAATTATATGTGTGCAGAAGACATGTTAAATACAATAAAAAACAGTATTTGGGTAAAGTTCTGTATTTTTTTATTATAAAACGACGGTTTGAAGTAAATAAATAAATAAATATATCATCACAGTATCTACAACACATGTAGGCTTCGGTAATGATGACGATATATTTTACCGTGTGGGCGCTTACCAGGCGTCACCTCACGGGCACTCATAGCTGGTGTGGCGAGTGCACCACAGGGGTTACATTTGTGCCATTTAAAATTGAAAATATTTGGCGTCTGTCGGGATCGAACCCAGTTCCCCCGGGTTCACGACCAGACGGTTTGAAAGGGAAGTGCAATTCAATACTTATATAGCCTAATATGGAAATAGCGAGAGGTCTTGTGCTGGCCACAACAGATTTTTTATCTTTGAATTGACACCACAAGCATTGTCGTAAGTTAAAACGGTGGGCAACTGTTGACAAAAAACTAATTTTCCATGTTAATCTCCTATGTACACACACACAACCACGTCTTGAATTTTATAGTTAAGGTATATATCCACATATATCATTTCTACAATTTATAACAATAATTATAAAGCAATATTTGATTGTAATATTAGTGTATTAATAAGCTCGTAAATAACTTACGAATAAAATTTATTTGGAAAGAAAAATGTTGTTCTAGTCGACCGGTGATCTAGGTCACTATTACCGATTATATAACATTCCTCAGTGTTACAACTAACACAACGGGCCAGATAAAATGCTCTGATTTTTCTGCTTTCCAACAAATATACTGAGACCAAAACACTTACTACAATATATAAAATTAAGCACTGAACTTACTGACGGATGATAAGAATAATACAATAGCTTCAAGAAAGATTTCAGATTTGAAACGCGGAAAAGCCCAGCAGTTGGAAATGGCGAGGGGTTTTGTGCTGGACACAACAGATTTTTCTAGTTGTAGCTAAACAGAAATAAAATTAATTTTCTAACCTTATTCTCCGTCCGCATCCCAGATAATACAACACTCACTAACATTTACTTAAGTTTTTCAAAGTTCACATTTATTAACACTTCAGTCACGAATTGTGTATCTACATAATCACAATCTGATATTAAATCTATTAAAAGTACCCTGATAACACTAATCAAACATTTTTCACTAAAATTTTATCCTAAGAAACATCATTAAAATCACTTCGGATTAAACAAAACAATTCAGCAGGGCATCATTAATTATTCATAGCCAACTATGCCATCAAAAAACCGCGAATTATAAAATAATATTGTCATTAGTATTCTTTAAAAATATATAGGCTGATTTATAATGAGTGTATGTTTACTCATCTCGCACAAAGGCGAATTTAAACTGACAACAACAACGACAAAAAACACACAAATTACGAATCAACAAGTTTGAAGATGTTAAGAGCATATAATGACTTGAATTTGCACTAAAATTTAATCGTCTTTAATCGCATATATTTATCGTAGTATGCGTTGAATGACTGACGGCCGGTTTCACAATAAATGTAAAGTCACTTTAATAATTTTACTTTAAGTTAATGTTGTCAATTTAAAGTCCTTTAAAAGTCCTAAAAAATGAAAATCTACAGCAAGTCCAAAAATTTAAATACCTGGGGGCAATGATCTCAGAAGATGGAAGATTTGATGAAGAAATAAAAGAAAGAAGAACAACAGGAGGCAAAATATTCAATAGCACCAAACACAGCTTCTTAGGAAAGAAAGAAATACCGAAAGAGACCAGAGTACAAATATTTAAGAAAGTAGTGACGCCTATACTCATACACGGAGCTGAAACATGGACATTAACGCAAAGACAAAAAGAAAAAATTACGGCTATCGAAATGAGATTCTTGAGAAAAATAGAGGGGAAAACAAGACTGGACAGAATTGAAAACACAAACTACAGACAAAACTTAAAAGTAAAAGCAACAGAAGATAAGATAGCAGAAGGACAGATGAGATGGTATGGTCATGTAGAAAGGATGGGAGAGGAGAGAATAGTTAAAAAAGTGTTTGAAGCAAAAATTGGAAGAAAGAAACCACGAGGACGACCAAGAAGAACGTGGCTGGAAGAAGTAAAGGAGGCAGCGCAAAGAAGAGATTTAACTTGGGAAGAAACGAAGACAGCAACACAAGATAGAGCAGAGTGGAAAGAAATATGGAGAAGACCAACGAACCAGAACTCAACCCCCTCCCCCGCAAGCCGGGGGAACGCCTTACACCCGTGAGGGTAGAAAGGTGCAGGATTAAGTAAGTAAGTAAGTAAAATAAAATCATCTAACAGTTTCTTTAACTTAAAGTAAAATTATAAAACGTTTTTTTCACCTTTAGAACAAACTTTAAGAGTAAAGTGACTTTTTATTTATTATTAAACCGGCTGTTAACGCTTTAAACAAAGTGAACTTTAAAACGGGTTCTCCCTTTAATGTACTCAAAATACAAATACTACTTTTTACTATTAATTCTCATAGAGATTATTAAAATTGCAGATTTTGTAATATTATAAATGATGTAAATAACTGTTTAGATGTATTTCAACAGTGAATTTCTGTAACTTTTGAATGGCACTCTGAAATATGCTGTAAATTAGGAATTTTAATTTGCTTTTTTTTCGAAGATTAAAAGAAATTGTGATTAGTCTCCTATTGTTACCTCCCGCTACCCTTGGTAAGGGAGGCATAGGGATCATGCTAAAAATTACATATAGAGTTTTGATGTCCCCAGAATCCGATTTTAATATTTTTACAATGTGTCTGTGTTTGTGTGTGTATGTGTGTGTTTGTCTGTGTTTGTATGTGTGTGTTTGTCTGTGTTTGTGTGGATCGTGTGGACACGATTACTCAAATACTATCAATCAGAAAATTTTGAAATTTTGTATTCCCATTCTATACAAATGTGGTAAGAACTCATTAGTTTTTAGTGTATATCGGATAACAGTAATTATCACTTATACGAGCTTTTAACAGTTTTTATTGTCAAAAATTCATTGAATATAATTTTTCAACAACTTTTGCTAATAAAAATTTAATATAGTGGTACAATCTTCAACTCTATGATGATAATAATAATAATAATAAAGAGATTTATTTCCAAAGACACAATTGCATTTAGTAAATAACTTTAAATATAAAATTATAAAATAATTTATTTTTGTACATCATCTTGCGTTTGCGTCAAACAAAAACATAATATTTTAATAACAATTTTGACATATTTGAACAAATGTCACTGTCAGGAAGCAATTAGATTAAAATTAATAATGAAACCGTGTTAAAGAGATTGATTGATTCTAATGAAATTAAGGTTTGTAAAAATAATATATTTTCCATCATACATAAATATTAGATGTACAGGATGATCCGATTTATATTTGCTATATTTGCAGCTCTATCAATAAGCACGTGTTATCAAAATGTCAAATATTAGTTTACAACTACACATTAACGAAATGGATCATAGAAAGCAATATGCAAAGGAACTTAATATAGTTTGTAGGATTAGTAAATATGTACGTATGTATTTAAATTAATAAAAATTAAATAGCGGGAGGTATTGTGTTGACCACATCAGATTTTGTAGTTTTTAATTCTGAAGTACTTTTTTATTTGCAACTTTTCTTTAAAATTAATAGGTCAATAACTACAACAAAATGAAGAAATAAATTATTAAAATATCTTTCAGAACTCATATTAATAATTGGAATAATACTGCCTTTTTAGTTTAAGTTCTGTATTTTTTATGAATAAAACGTTTATTATTAAAAAATACAGAACTTATGCCCGTATGCATAAATACTCGTAAAATTTTTAAAAGGTTCGTCATAATATTTATCCAATAAAAACAGTAGACATTGAAAGAAAAATCAAAATTTTATTTGTCAAGTTTGATTCTATTTGTCAAAAATTATAACCAACCGTTTTATAATTTTACGACTGTCTATGAATATGAGCATTGAACTAAAAAGGTAGTATTATTCCAATTATTGAAAAAAATAACATTGTGTTGCCCGTATAACGGATTTCAAGTATGTATATGTATACGAATACATACTAATACAGCTATATTTCGATTTAAATATATTGTATACTTATGAATTATGACAAATTAGAAAATACTTGACTCGTACGTTTCAATGAATGTACAAATGCATAAATTTTACGCACTTTAAAACACTGTAATTTCTTGCACGTTACAAAGAATAAACACCGTTTTATTACCATGAAATTTTGTAATAAGATATATTACGATTTTGGAGAATTTGATTTTGTTAAGAAATTAATAATATACATTTTCTTAAATAATATAAATAGAGCGAGAAGAATTACAACATCACAAAATATGTATTAAGTATAAATAAAATTAGAAATGATTATAGCATTCACCCAATTTGTATGAAATTGTCGTGTTCGTTAAATGTAAACAGCGCCTTACACGAAAAAAAATTTGTGTTTACTAAAACTTACAAGCAGTTTTTGTCAAAATTATCAATTTTTTACTTTTTGCATGATTTAAAGTCCCTAGAATCCGATTATAACATTTTTACGTTGATGTTTCTCTCTGTGTGTATGTGTGTGTGTGTGAGTGTGTGTGTGTGTGTGCGTGTGTGTGTGTGTGTGTGTGTGTGTGTGTGTGTGGATGTATGTGTGCTCTTGTAGATGTTGGAGGGACGATTCCTCAAAAACTATAAGTCTTAAGACCTGTTTAACTATGAATTCCTCAATCTCATAATCCTGGGAAGAACCGAAAAGGTTTTAGCGAAAACTGGACAACCGGAAGTAGTAGTTTCTTAGAAAAATTCTTCTAAATATTATTTTTTGAAAATTTTTGTTATTACACATATTGATATACATAAAATTCTCCATCTAATACAATTAAAATTATTAAAATATCTTTGAAAACTCATATTAATAATTGGAATAATACTACCTTGTTTTTAGTTTAAGTTCTGTATTTATTTATTATTAAAACCCAACGTTTCGGCACCATAAACTGTGCCTTCTTCAGGGGAAAAAAATTCTCCTTTTGCCAGAGGAAAAACCGTCCCAAAAACTGGCAAAGAAGTGATCTGTATAACTCAGAGACGCTTTATCGGTAGCGAAATACCGCAGCCGTACTCTTTATTAACAGATGTTAGAAAAAGTTTAGAAAAAATTGTATACATATTACAAATTACAACATATTTAATATTGGAAGCCATGCGCGACTAAGTTCTAATCCGTCACAATGATTGAGATAGATATTTCTTGTTTTATAAATCTCAATGACTTCTCTAATTAATCTGTTGTTAAGTCGAGTAGGTCTTGCAATAATTTTCGTATCTTCAAATTTAATTTGGTGGAATTCTTCCAAGGCATGTTCTGCAATGGACGATTTCTCAGGCTGGTTCAATCTGATCGATCGATGATGTTCGCTCAATCTTGTAGAGACAGTTCTACCAGTCTGGCCGATGTAAACTCTCCCGCAGACACATCGAATTCTGTAAATCCCTGATGATTGAAGAGGGATGACGTCTTTCACTTGTTTCAACATATGACGAAGTTTAACATAATGGAGAAAACGAAATTTTCATGTTCTTCTTACAAAGAATTCTACCAATTTTTATTATATGTATGTTCTATCATCGGGTACATAGGTATTACTTAAATTACATAAATTTCAGGAAAGATTCATGAACATACATATATAACTAAATACACTATAATTTATAAAACTTTGACTTGTATTATATGGAGTAAAATAGCAGAAAAAACGTGATTTCTTCGCATGTGTTCCAAATTCCATCTTTCATCGGCTGATGTACGTTTTGCAACGTCTGAAGGCCACGAGTTTGGCAACAATTGTCCGAATGTCCAAGTCGCAAGTTTCAAAACTTGACCTTCCTCTTTATAGAGCTTTCGGTCATTATCCACTCATTTTAAATAATGTTCACTTGTAGGGAGTTTTCAATACGTGCGACACTAGACTGGAGATTAGAATACGCGGTCATGATAGATACCGAGATGTAATTTTGTAATAGATTGAGAAATATATTGTTATTTTGATGGCTATTGGTAATAGTGTGTTCATCAGTGTAACATGTGTAGATGTGTAGATCTCTACTCATTTTAATTTTAATTATGTTTAAATCATTATTTTATAATACAGGATGCCGATAAGTAGTTGGAGGGTACAACAAGTAATCTGCACATAAAAATCTGATTTGAATTTCGTATACATTTTTTATGTAAATTTAATGTACGAATTTATAAAAAAACATATCAGTGTTTATTATCTGGGTGTGCCAATCTGCTTTTTATTCGCAAAATTCGGCAATGGCGATATTTGTACCGTTAAGGTCATTTAACGGCCATCACCTTACGGGTCCTAAACTGTTATGGGAATAGTATATTAATTACGTTAGCAGATTGCCTTATGATACTTGGTTTTTAATGTACTATATATTTAAAAAAACCTTCCGTCCATTCATTGTACTTTGTACAAAACCCATACCAAAAGTTCTTTGAAAAAGATTCCATATATCCTGTAAAACTGTAACACGAATACTATTTTCTTACAAATTCCATACAGAAAGTCTCTTTGAAAAGATTTTATTTATTAGGGATCTCTGTTTCTTACTCTTCTCTTCTATTCATTCCTGTCCAACGCTTCTGCTTTACAAAGTTCTTCCTCTCTCAAATCTTCTGTTACACCTTCCATCTTCTCTTTAGCCTTCGTCGCACTCCCGGCATTGAAAGTTCCAATCTTGAAGCGAGGCTGCAACTGCAAGTCACTTGCGAGGGACACCTGTTATTTATATTACTTTCTGATTCTAAACTTTCCATCTTTGGTTTTGCACTTTACACTGACATCTGTCAATTAGAATTTTTTTAATATAGAAGCTCTTTCCATGATTTTAGCAAAGCTGACATATTTTTGAAAGTTTATCTCTTTATAATTCTATAACTTTATATCTATTGAATATAAAGGAAAATGTTTAATCAAACCGGATAAAGAATAAGATATTCTTTCATATTGATAAACACATAAAATGACAAATAAGAGAACTTCCTTTTCATATGAATGTAATGATGAGGAATACGAAAGAATTACGATTTTTAGAATTGTAGTTTTGGAGTTATCGTCGGAGAATAATTTTTCACGCATACACATACACACACACACACAAACACACACACACACACACACACACACACACACACACACACACACACACATACATACAGACATCATCGTAAAATAGTAAAATTGTATTCTAGGGGCCCTAAAACGTGCATATTAATTAAAAACGCACCATCGATTTTTTTGACCAAAGACAATACCTTCCTTACTTAAAAGTGATGGAAAAGTATAGGATGAGAAAGTTGTATAAGTGACAGGATGTCCCTCGCAAATGATTTGGAGTTGCAGCCCCGCCTCAAGATTGGAACTTTCAATGCCGCGGGTACGAGGAAGGCCAAAGGAGAGATGGAAGAACTGTATCGCAGAAGACTTGAGAGGAAGAACTGTGTGAAGAAGATGCGTTGGATAGGAATGAGTAGAAGAGAAGAGTAAGAAACTGCGACCCCTAATAAAATAGGGAAAAGCTGAAGAAAAAAGGACTATCAAGCGCAATTTACAAAATGTACGTTCGTATTATAATTTTACTGGATTTATAGAATCTTTTCAAATGAACTTTTGGTATGGAATTTGTAAAAAATACCGTGGTCGTGTTACAATTTTACAGGATGTAGAACTTTTGGTATACATCGAATTAACAGAAGGTTTTGTGCTGGCCACAACAGATTTTTTTCATTAATATTTCCTGGCAGATAAAATTTTGTATGTAATACGGATCAAACCATACAGTATGATACTCGCTGTATTTTTTAAACTCAGCTTTATATTGTATAATAATCTTCACAACTAGTACCATAATGATTGATGTTACGATCCTTATAACATAAATAACGAATATATTATTGCAGAAATAAGTTATTATAAAATTATCCTTGTGTAAAACGTGTAAAATAATTCCTATACAATTACTTAGTTATAAACAATAGCAACAACACTATGTCTACAATATACAATTAAAATTACAAATACGTTTTTCTATTTCATTGTCAGACATTGACAATGCGTTAAGAAAATGCGAAGATTATAACAAAAATTTATGGCCCAATCAATCGAAAATTACCATAATAAAATAGTAATCTGCCGTCTGCACAAGGTTTACAAACGTAAACAAATATTTTCACTTCTGTTCATGGCCGTTTCCGGTATTTCCTATATTTGCTTTCAAATTTAATTTACATAACCAAAATAAGAACATTAGTTAACGAAAATGTATTTCTAGAGAGGGCATATTTCATTATATTATAAAAATATAAATAAATAATTACAAAACATGGTTATTAAGATAATAATTCCCAAAACATGGGGTCCCGTGGCCGCGTGCCTATGGCTGGTAGTGCGAGCTCGGTTTTAACTAAAACGCTGTTTTAAGAAATGTCAAATTCAAATTTCAATATTTAATTTCATCCTTATGTTTAAAGAATGATTTTTTAAAAAATATTTGTTTGAATAAGTACAAACTATGTTCTGCCTAAGTATCATATTTTGATCAATTTGATATTGTTTATTTTTGTTATTAAATAATGAAATTTGACATTTCTGAAAACAGTGTTTTAGTTAAAACCGAGCTCGCACTACCAGCCTAAGTGTCCGGTCGCGAACCTGGGAAACCGGGTTCGATCCCGACCGACGCCAAATATTTCAAATTTTAAATGGCACAAAAGTGGCCCCTGTGGTGCATTCTCCACGCCAACAATGAGTTCCCGTGAAGTGACGCCTGGTAAACGCCCGCACGGTGGAAATATGTCATCATCATTACCGACATCTGTGCACAACGCAGATTGATACACTCAGAAATGGGTAATATGTCGTAATGATATATTTATTTTATTTATTAAAACATAATACATGTCTAATGGAAAGATATACCTTCTGCAGGTAATAAAATCCTTATAAAAGATTGATTTTTACCTCCCGCTATCCTTGGTAAGGGAGGTATAGGGATCGTTATAAAAATCGTACATCGAGATTTTGGTAAATGACCGCGTTTTAAGGCCCTTAGAATCCGTGTGTGTGTGTGTGTGTGTGTGTGTGTGTGTGTGTGTGTGTGTGTGTGTGTGTGTGTGTGTGTGAATTTTGTCAACGCTTTAAGTCAAATACTATCATTCAGAAAATTCTGAAACCTTGTATTTCTACCTTACTTTTCTTCGAAAAATACCTTTATTTTTTTGCTATTTATATTATTATAAGAATTAAAGATTAATAAATTTTTACGGGTATGTATTCATATTTTTTCTATATAATTTATAGAAAAATATATGTAAAATCTATTTTATAAATCCCGGAGCCTATGTTTTAAAAATAAACACAATTCCTTTGTTACACAGTTCAGATTTCAATTGTACATAACTGACAGATAAATGTCACTGTCAAAAATCTTATCATTTCAAATAATTAATGGTAACGTTTTATTAAATAGAAAATTGTAATCTATACTAATATTATAAATGCGAAAGTAACTCTGTCTGTCTGTCTGTCTGTCTGTCTGTCTGTCTGTTACGTTTTCACGCCTAAACCGCTGAACCAATTTTGATGAATTTTGGTATAGAGATAGAATGAATCGTAGAGAAGGACATAGGCTACCTTTTATCGCGAAAATAATACTTAAAGGGGTGAAATAGGGGATGAAAGTTTGTATGGAGAACCCATCATTTCTTCCGTTGAACCAATTTTGATGAATTTTGGTATAGAGATAGATTGGACATTGGAGGACATAGGCTACGTTTTGACGAGATAATAAAACTTGAAGGGGGTGAAATAGGGGATGAAAATTTGTATGGAGAATCCATCATTTCTCCCGCTGAACCAATTTTGATGAATTTTGGTATAGAGATAGATTAGATCTTGGAGAAGCACGTAGGCTACTTTTTGTCGCGAAAATAAAACTTGAAGAGGGTGAGTAGCGGTCAAAGTTTATATGGAGAAATCATATCTCAAGTTGTGCCATCATCAGGAGGTAATGTCCTGGCCACAACAGGTATTATTATTTTCGGAACCAAAATATATAAAACTTATAAAAAGCATATGACATTTTTTACTCGAACTGACTTCCATAACAACCTGTTAAAATTTATTACCCTCATTATAACTGACTCTGCATAAATATTATTTTATTTATTTAGAACTTCTATTGAAACAAAGAGTGAAGATCCGCTTAGCAATCTACAATGCAAATAAAAGTAGCTGTTACTTAATGATTCTTGCGAGAGAAAGTATTGATAACGTTAGAGAAAAACTGTGGAAATGTTACAATAGTGAGTTTGTTTTATTTTTGGTCATGGTCGACCAGTTGAGTTCAGCCTAAACTGATGGATTGTTATGAAATCATCGCTCTTTCAAATAAACCAAACCGGGTTATAGTCTGTTACAAACTAATTCACAATTCAGTGTGCAAACAAAATGAGACTATGCCTAGTTGCACCAACAAGGCTTAAATTTTAAGCCTGTATCCCACGATACAACGTATCGGCAATTTATTGCAGTTAACGGCAACAGTTACTCGTATGTGTGACAAAACACCGTGTGCTAGGCAACTTTTTAGCTGCAATTAGTTTAGACGCATGCAGCTAAACTTTTTCGATAACGGCATCTTTCTAGGAGCAACTCGTTTGAGCGCATGCGCTAGATCACAGATGCAGCATGCAGCGACCAAAAATAACTTATGTTTGAAGCATCGTATGATCACGCAAGCGTCATTCTTGTCAAAATCATACTTTTATTTGTCAACAATACGTGTGCTCGCATATTAAGTACATACAATGAAGACTAATATATTAAATAATAAACATGTGGAAGAGGAACTGATTAACCTCATGAAAAGTTACCCAGTTGTGGGATGTTAAAGATCAAATATCAAAATTTCCCTATATCTGGTAGAAACATTAAGCAACGTATTTCCCTAGATTTTAAAGGAACATACATTCCGTGGGATAGAATAATCGTCAAGTTGCCGATATCGGCAACTCAAGTTGCTCGTATTTTTCATCGTGGGATACGGCCTTTAAAGGACCCTTAAACAAAAAATCTGTTGTGGCCAGCACAAGACCTCTCGCCATTTCCATATTAGGCTATATAAGTATTGTATTGCACTTCGCTTTCGAACCGTCGTTTTATAACAAAATATTATAGAGCATTACCCAAATATTGTTTTTTATTGTATTTAACATATCTTCTGCACACATATAATTCTAATTATATCTATTTTTCATTGTATGAGGAAGTTTCTAAATGTCATTTAATACGCATTCTGAAAGATTTTTTAATAAGGTGATAAACAACATAAGCGACCAAAGAAAAATAAAAATACAAGGAAAAGGTCGATATAAAACCACAAAGGAGCCGAAGAAGATTTAATTTATTTTTATTTTGCAAAACAAAAATTCATTGACGTCAATCGTTTTTGTTATCCACTAGTGTTTTCGTTTGCATTTTGTAGTAGCCCAAAATTAAGTATCCAAAAAACACTAATAGCAAATCGTATAATAAGGTATAATAACATGTTATAAAATTATTGTTCTCTTTTATCTTTTTTATAATTTCTCATTTCTTTCCAAAGAATATTTTTTATACAAAACGATAAAATTATGTTTTTCGTTGGTCAATAATTAAATTTTATCGTCAATTATAAAATTCTATTTTTTAATAAATTAAAAGATAACTAAATTATAAATTAAATAATTATTTAAACTTAATTTTAAAATTTAATATAAAAATAGATCTTTCTAATATCGTTAATTGCACAATGAGATGTTGCACGATTTTTTTCTTTACTCGAAAGAATAAGAAAAAATATGTTATCTCTGTTTTTATTTTTATTTTTTTCATATTATTCATAAGAAAATTGTCTTTGAAACAACTTTTAAAATTGCCGCTTCTACTTCTCCTGGTGACGTAAATAAAATACTAACCAATGAGGGTGTGGCTTATATTTGCCGCCGCCAGAATTTAAACGAGTGAAAGCCCTTACAATTATCAACTACAAACTAGCTACTAGTTTTATCCATAATACTGATTTTTACCTCTCTCATGCTAAAAATCACATATCCAGATTTTAGTCAATAAACACATTTTGTGTAATAACATAAATTTTCAAAAAATAAACATTTTTAAGAAACTACTAATTCCGGTTGTCCAATTGTTACCAAAACCTAATCAGCTCTTCCCATTAATGTCATATTGAGAAATCCGTAGTTAAACAGGTCTTAAGTCTTAAAGAACTTGGGAAATCGTTTATCCAACATCCATACACACACACGCACACACACAGACACACACACATACATATACACACACACACACACACCATTGTAAAAATATTAAAATCGGATTGTAGGGATGTGCTTATTCACTAAAATCTGGATATGCGAATTTTATCATGAATCCAATACCTCTCTTAGCGAGAGGTAAAAATAGTAATTATTAGCATATCCAGCAAACGGTAAAACATATTTATGATATATTTATTACATAATTATTTTCTTCGATTGAAACTAAGGCAGCAATTAAACCATAAAACAGAAATAAATTCTAAGTGAATACATATATACAAATAAATATCTAATAACCAATGATTAAATTTATTGTGAAAATACTATATTCAATAAACATCGAAAAGTCCTTGATACTTTCTAAGAAATTTAATACTTTCAAATCTGTGAAATACTTCCACTGCAATTTATAATTAAATATAATATTTAAATATTGTTAATAAACTGTATAGTTTCGAATATAATAACAGTAATTAAGGTACCAAGGGTTGTTATAAGGACAATAATGCCTGAGGTCAACAGTGTACTGTCGAGGGCCTCTGACCCGAGGCGAGTTCGTTGACCGAAGGCATTATTGTCGTTTAACACCCGTGGTGCCTTCAACGTTTAATGTCTTACTAGAAATTCTTAATAAATATTTTTCTGACTAGAATTTATCAAACAAAAATAACAAATCACAAAATTTTAATACAACTTACAAAGTAGCCTGTGAATGCGGTATCTAGGTAATATTTTGTTTCTGTATACAAAGCATTTTTTCAAACAAAAAATATATTTCTTGTGGTATTTTTCTGTCAATATGGACGAGCAATGTTATTGCTAAGAATAAGAAGTATGCTGGTTTGTATTTGTGATGAAACAAATATGATTATAAACGACTACAATTCACAATGCTTCTTAACCTTAACTGCACTTTATGTTAGTATCAGTATTATTAACCTCAGTTTGTTGTCAACATTACCATTACAACTTAATACGCCCTAGGGCTTTATTTACTCAATAACGGACCTAATGTTGAGGTTGTTATAAAACAATAACATACTAGTAAGACATAAAAAAAATAACTTATTTATAATACAAGTGAGTAAACATATAGTTTTCCGCAAGTAGCTAAGGCTAAAATGCTCTGAGTCTCTAATAATAGTGACATTTTAAAAAGAAAATAGTGTATAAAGCAATAGTTATATGCAATGGATCATAATATAGTTTGCAGCATTAGTAAATACGTAAGTATGTATTTAAATTAATAAAAATTAAATAGCGGGAGGTTTTGTACTAATCAAATTTCTATACATTGATGAAATTCACAAATAAATGATTAACTGAAAAGAAAATTTTATTGTGTTGCTTTAGTGATGAGATCTCCGTAGATAAAGTGCCACTTTAAAAGCTGGTGCTGGAATAAAATGTTTTTAACCTCAAAGGAATCTCAGCAAACTTATAAAGTATAATTTTATGCAATCATCTTAATGTATTCATATACCATAGTGATTATAGTGTGTGTTATTCATGTGAATCTAAAATAAAAAAGTAAATGATCACAAGATTGATATTTTTTGTGTCCAGACAAGAGGTCATTAACTTTCATCACGTTTTGTTTTATGAAAATTGTTAATGACCCTTGCCAAAATTGCTAGGTTGTAATAGGCTATTTCGTTTTTGCAGCCTGGTACCCTGAACCAATCAAAATTGAGTTTTTATTTTTAGCATGCGTTTTATCAGTATCAGAAATACCTCATTGGTTGTTTTTTTGCGCCAAGATCTGAATATTCCCACAAATTATTATAATTTTAAAGCTGGAAGCGTTGATAGATAGATCTATGGAGTGGATCATCTATCTTTAATCTTTCTTTTTAAAAACTCTTCTAAAACCAAAATCTAATCAGCTCTTCATATGGATGTAAAGAAGAGGAATACGAAAGAATTATAATTTTTAGAATTGTAGGTCTGTCCGAAAAGTATCCGACCTTCCTTCATATCTTCGAGCCTGACAATTTTAACGCCCTCTGCCGGGTACGAGTGTCAACTGTAAAGCTTCACGAATTCCCTAGATGCCGCAGTTTTGGTCGGATCGCCTTAGTTTACGTGCAGCATGCGTTTGTTTACAAAGTGTTTTTTAAGTTTGTCGCATTTTGCTATTGTAAAAAATGACGGAAAGATCGGAACAGCAAATTTGCATTAAATTTTGCTTAAAACTCGAAAAGAGTTGTGTGGAGACCATCGAAATGATGAAGACGGCATTTGGGGACGAGTGTATGAGCAAAACACAATTAAAGGCTGGTATAAACGGTTCAAAGAAGGCCGCACATCTGTTGACAGTAACCCAATTCTGGGTGGCTTTCGATGACAAAAACACCGAATAATATCGAACGTGTGCAACTTGTGATCAATGAAGATCGTTGATTGACTGTGCGAGAACTAGAATATGATCTGGGAATACCGAAAACTAGTGTTTGGAAGATTTTAACTAAAAATTTGCAAATGGTTCGTGTGTGTGCGAAATTCATTCCGAAATTGCTAACGGTGGAGCAGAAAAACCTTCGCCTTGAAATCGCTCAGGACAATTTGGAAATGGTCAATAATGATCGACTTTTGGCTGTTCCCCAAGATTAAAAATATCGCTCAAAGGACACCGATTTGACGACAAAGAAACAGTCGAAACTAATACGACGAATGCTCTAAAGACAATACCAAAAAACGAAGAACTTTAAAGTAAAATATATTATCAATTTATATAATAAATTCAGTTTTTATATTTTATTTTACCTCAACTCTTTAACATCCCTTATTTTGGTAGCAGTATAACAATCGTTCTGATATAAATTCAGCCATCATCCAGCTATCGACCTTCAGTTAATTGTCCGATTTAGCTTGAGTGTAATTTGAATTATTACTTTATTATTCTTTTACAATGAGCAATGTCAGCGTCAAATGTCAAATTAAAAGATTTTGTTATTAACATGTGACAAACATTAGCCTACGTTTATTTATATAAATAATATGAATAAACGTAGGTGATGGAAAAACTATTTTCCTATTGGCTATTAATGATGTAATGTATGTGCCTCTACGTCACAGGAGTGGGGGGTAGTTTTTCAAGACGCCAATCTTTTTATTTAATTATTTCCACAAATAACAACAAATTATTAAAATAAAAGTTATTACTAAGAAAATCATTCCATAAACTTTCATTTAAAATAGTTTTTGAAAAATGTGAAACAGGCTCATTGTATTCTAGGGACCTTAAAACGTGCTTATTCATTACTAAAAACTCACCACCGAATTTTTTGACCAAAGACAAAACCTTCCTTACCAGTTGACGGAAGGTAAAAAATACATACGATATATACCATATTTCTGTTTTTCGAAAAAAATAATCTATTTCCTAAGAAAATTCTAGAATAATCTCCTTAGGTTAAATTAGATAAATGAATCTGGAACGTATGACTAGTAATTAACTGTTTGCTTGTAGTGTGTGTTAACGAATGCTCTGTCTCAATAAACGATAAACAATATACCGTAAATTGTTATTTCATCATATGGTAAATGTCGCTAACTACCAGATAGGTACATTGCAAGAGAAATACGTTACTATCTCTCGCTGTCATAATATGCAGATGTTTAAAGTGTATTTATGTTCAATTCACCTCTCAACAATAACAAGAAGAAGTCATCGTTGTTAGTAATGTAATGTATGTCGGTTTCACATTTTTTAAAAGTATTTTAAATGCAAGTAAGTAAATAATGAAACAAAAATCTGTTGTGGCCAGCACAAGACCTCTCGCCATTTCCATTTTATGTTATAAAAGTATTGTATTGCACTTCGCTGTCGAACCGTCGTTTTATAACAAAAAAATTACAGAACTTTACCCAAATACTGTTTTTTGTTGTATTTAACATGTCTTCGGCACACATACAATTCTAATTATATCTATTTTTCACTGTATGAAGAAGTTTCTAAATGTCAGAGATTCTTCCAATTCATTAACAAGATTGGTGGTATTTCTAATGGATATTATGCATGTTACCTATAATTTTACATATTTAATTAATAAAACAATAAGAAAGATTAAATGTACTTCCCTGAAAAAGCTTTCAGAATGTAACTAAAACTTTTGATTTTTAACATAAAACATTCCCCAATTATTGTTTTTTATTGTATTTAACATATCTTCTGCACACATATAATTCTAATTATATCTATTTTTCATTGTATGAGGAAGTTTCTAAATGTCAGAGATTCTTCCAATTCATTAACCAGATTGGCGGTATTTCTGATGGATATATGCGTTTTACCACAATTTTACCTATAATTTCAAATATTTAATTAATAAAACAATAAGAATGATTAAATATACTTCCCAGAAAAAGCTATCAGAATTCAGAATGTCACTAAAACTATTGATATTTGACATTGACATTTGTCATTTACAAATTATGTTATAAACATTTGAATTTGTCATCTGATTTCCTTAGTATATTTTAGCCTACTCGACTTAATACATCTCGATATTCTATATATTATATCGTATTTATAGAAAATATAATAAAAATTTTAAATGTATCAGATGTAGAATTTTATGTTTTTCAATATTAGTAATAAAAACAATTTCAAAAAATAATAATTAGAAGAATTTTTTTAGAAACTACTACTTCCGGTTGTCCAATTGTTACCAAAACCTTTTCAGCTCTTCCCATGAATGTCAGGTTGAGGAATTCATAGTTAAACTGGTCTTATGTCTTATAGTTTTTGAGTAATCGTCCTTCCAACATACACACATCCACACACACACAGACATCAACGTAAAAGTGTTAAAATCGGTTTATATGGACCTTAAATCGTGCTTATTCACTTATATCTGGTGAGAAGAGAAGATATTTTTAAAAAATATGTTGTGGGCAGCACACTACCTCTCGCCATTTTCATATTAGGCTATATAAGTATTGTATTTAACATTTCTGATACACTCAAAAAGTTCTAATTACATCTATTTTTTATTTTTCAATTCATTCTGCGAACAAGTTTCCTTTTACTCTACTAAATGTTCAAGCTTCTTCCAATTCATTAGCGAGATTGGCTATATTTCTGAAGGGTATATGATGAAATATATGTCTAGCAAGCGCGTGTTTAGTTGACACTGATATTATACGTAGGTACTTTGGCTTATAAATGAATGCCCTTTCTTTTTATACCAATTATAGATGTTGACGGAAAATTTTCCTCGTTATAATAATAGCATATTATAATTACTACTATATTTCGACTTGTCCAAGTATTAATTCTAAATTTTGCATATTCAAGGATAGTGTCAACTTAACGTGCGGCAACTATATCTATAATTTTAAATATTTATTTAATGATAAAATAAGAAATATTAAACATACTTCCCAGAAAAAGCCGTTAGTAATGTCTCTGTATTTTTGACACTGACATTTATGTCAATTACAAACACTTTAATTTTTGAACTGGTTTCCATGGGCTGTTTGATTCATTATACGATGGATTATTTTATAAATTTATAATTATCTATCTCTACATCTATAGAAGATATAATAAAAATGTTCTATGTTTTATTTTAACCCACTTGGAAACAATATTATTTTCTTATTATCAAATAGTGGATTTTAAACTCATAATAACAAATTTATTTTTATTTCTATTTATAACTATTCTCGTGTTTTGGTCCTCTAAAAGTAGATCTATAAATTATGAGAAATAAGGAAAACATGAACATCCGAAATACCGTTTTATTTATTAAATATTATATTTTTGTTACTTCATAAAAAATGTTAACAGTATCACGAAAATAGCACCATAAACAAATAATTTTTGTTTCTTGTCACATTATTTCATCTTTAGTCGCCTCTTCTTTTTACCTGTTCCGATTTTTTTGCACTAATTTGGAGATATTAATTAACAAGTTTTTGTCAATTCTACTTTTTGCTGTTGACTTTTTTACATAATTTCAGAGTTAAATAAAATTAGTTGTTCATATTTCATGAGAATATTAAAAAAAGTTTATTGGGAAAAAAACCTAAACAGTTGTATATATACACGTGGCCAGAAAAAAAAATCTGTTGTGGCCAGCACAAGACCTCTCGCCATTTCCATATTAGGCTATATAAGTATTGTATTGCACTTAGCTTTCGAACCATCGTTTTATAACAGAATCTTACAGAACATTACCCAAATATTGTTTTTTTATTATAATTAACATGTCTTCTGCACACATATAATTCTAATTATATCTATTTTTCATTGTATGAGGAAGTTTCTAAATGTCAAAGCATGCCAAAGATTGTTCCAATTCATTAACCAGATTGGCGGTATTTCTGATGGATTTATGCATTTCACCACAAATTTACCTAAAATTTCAAATATTTAATTAATAAAACAATAAAAAAGTTAAATATACTTCCCAGAAAAGCTATCAGAATGTCACTAAAACTGTTGATATTTGACAATGACATGTGTCATGTTATAAACATTGGAATTTGTCAACTGGTTTCCTTAGTGCCTTGGCCTCTGCGATTAGTTTACTCTATAAATTATAGAGTCTTTATCTCTAAATCTATACAAGATATAATAAAATTTTTAAGTGTATTAGATGGAGAATTGTATGTTCTTCAATATTTAATAAAAAAAACTCCCAAAAAATTATATTTAGAAGATTTTTTCTAAGAAATTACTACTTCCGGTTGTTCAATTGTTACCAAAACCTTTTCAGCTCTTCCCAGGAATGTCAGATTGAGGAAACTGAAGTTAAATATTTTTTAAGTCTTATAGTTTTAGAGGAATCGTGACTACAACATCCAGACATACATACATACATACACACACACACACACACACACACACACACACACACACACACACACACAGAGACATCATTTTAAAAATGTTATAATCGGATTCTAGGGACCTTAAATCGTGCTTAATCAAAAAAATCTGGATATGCAAATTTTAGCATAAATCCAATACCTCTCTTAGCGAGAGGTAAAAAAACAGATACATAAAAACGGTTTTTATTCACAATCATTATAATATGTAGATTCCTAATCGAATTCCTAACCTTTTAGATGTTGCGATGGGAAATACGTCATTCCGCAGCCTACGTTATTAAATACAAGGCCGGGAAACATCACAATATCTGTCAAACGGAAACTCTAGTTCCAAACTCGCCGTTTTAGCGCGACTTATTCTCGCTGTCATATAGCTGTCTTTTTTAACGTACGTGTTTTGTGGTTATAACCGCTAAATTGATAATATTAATATATTTTTTGACAGTCTAAAAATGACATTTGAATGACAGCGGGAATAAGCAACACTTTAGAACAACAAAAATAAATTATACGAGGGTCACGCCAAAATTATTGAGATACAGAAATATTATTTGAAGGAGAAGCATGTAGTTTTACTGGTGTTCAAAGTAGTCCTCCCCCCTCTGCTTCAATACACTTTTGTAATCGAATTTGCCATAGATGGAAAGCTTTGAGCCATTCATTTTCTGGAATCATATTAAAATACTCCATTATGGTGTTGTTAATCTCCTCTTCTGACGTAAAATGACGACCACGTAAATGTTTTTTCAAATTAAAAAATAGCCAGAAGTCACACATTGCAAGATCAGGAGAATACGGTGGATTCTCAATGACTTTAATACCATTTTCTTTCAAAAAATTAACAGTTGTCGCAGCGGTATGGGAGGACGCATTATCATGGTGAAGCATTAAACCCTTAATTTTCACACTGCGAAGAACTTCAGGTAGACATTTTTGTGTGTACCAATTGGCAGTAACAGTCTTCTGTCCCTCTAACCTAATTGCTTTCACAAGACCTGTACTTCTGAAAAATACAGCGTACATAACTTTTTTAAGTGCACGTTGTTTTTTCACGGTAACTGGTGTTGGGTCATCTTCAAACACCCATACCCTACTTTCTTGACGCGTTGGAACATCATAAAAGGGTATGTAAGTTTCATTGCCAGTTACAATTTTAGAAAGAATACTATGACCGCCATTATTTAACAACGCTTGGCTTTTTGTTCTTCCGTTAAGTTGTGTGGCACCCAACGAGAAACAATTTTTCTAACACGAAGTTCTTCATGCAAAATTTTTGCTATTGCTGCGGATCCAATGCCAAGGGCATCTTCCATCGTTTGATAGGTGACACGATTGTCATCCTTTATCATTTGTCTGATGGCAGCTACATTTTCTGGCACTACCGCTGTACAAGGTCTCCCTGAGTGTTTCATCACGCAAGAAATTACGGCCTCTTTTGAATTCTGAAAACCAGCGAAATATAGTTGCTCGAGATGGAGCTTCATCTCCAAATGCCAATCGTAGACGTTCCTCGTACTGTTCTTCACGTAATCCAATTTTAAAGTCGTAGTAAATCATAGCGCGATAATGCTCTCTTCCTAACTTCATGTTGCAGTTTATTTCCACTTCGAATTCCACCACAATAAATCACTTCAACCAGATGTTATTATTGGACAGATATTTTAAATAAATTGTAGTTTGACATTTTTGTGCACCAAAAAATTTTCCAAAGACAACTGTTTCCCAGCATCTCAATAGTTTTGGAGTGACCCTCGTATAATTCGATTCATAAAATAGAAGTTAAGAAGCTGTTCTTTGACCAGTAAATTTGACGTTTTGTACAAATTATAGCAACGAACACGATTGGTTTAATTAGTGCGCGTCAACTTCAAGGCATAGTGTGCTCCTGCAAAACCCTAAAATCTAATTCCTAAAATCCTAAATAATCACTAGATTTAGGGTATATAAATTTAGGATTTATATATTAGGGTGATAAAAGTGCAACATCGGATACAGCCTATATGTCCGGTTTTTTCTTTCGCCACGTGTGTATATATCAATACAGTTAACGAACTTGTTTGAAATAATTACAGTCTTGAAATGTAGCAAAAAACTAAATATTCTAAAATTCTACAAGATTCCAGCATTAATGACGCGTACACTAACGTCATATTTTGTAAGAATTTTTCTACTTAATGTGAAATTTGCAGGGTTATAATAGAAATTTACACACCAAGTGAGCTAAGATAATGTTTATACATGCGAAGAAAGTTAATTTCTTCGAGTAAATAAACATTCTTAGCTCACGTGGTTTGTACAATATTTTATTCAATTTTGACGAAATAATAATAAAAGCTATTATAATATTTAATTTTGACAAAATAAAAAACTAATCAGTTAGTAGGCTGTGCAGGACAGTCGTCGCTGATAGACGTCAAGTTATCTATTTAAAAAGCATTATTGTTTGTCTGTTGTGTCATGAAAAATAGTGAAAATGGCTGATAATATCCAATAAATACTGTGGTGAGTGTTATTTTCGTGCATGTTATTTTAAATGCATTATTTGTTGCAGAGTGAGTTAAACAAAATTGTGAGTGATTTATTAACTATTTACATTCGAGTACGTGTAAAATACTTCACGCACAAGAATTGTATCAAATTTTTTGGCCGACGATAATGAAAATCATTTTTTTTAATGAGATAGGTTGTACTTCTGAAAAGGGTTAGTTTAAAATATTGGGGTTAAGTCAATTTACAAATTTGATTTTACTTACCTTCATTAGAGTACTTCTTCTAGCGAAAATTTATCTGTAATAATAGACGTTGTTTATGATTGATAATATATTTATTTGCTCATGTTTTCTTCGTAATAAATAATAGGTAGGTGTCGATATTTGACATTTCAGCAATGTTCGCCTCGCGTATTTGACAGGTATATCGATCGGTGACTATGTCGGTTACGGCGGATTTTTACAATAATGACAGATGTCGCTGCCGTGATTTTGGTTTACATAAATTAATTTTAAATATAGGAAATGTTAAACTAAAAAATAACTTAAGTAGGTAGTACTTTTTTACATGAACTTTATTATAGTAAAGATGATTTCTTTTCTAAATGCCCATAAACGTCCAGTATATTTTGATTATTTTACCGCATAGTTAGACAAGTTACAACACAGTAAGCGTAAAATGTAGGTGACACTTGCTGTGTATACAATTGTAAAGTTCCCATTACACTTCAGGAGGGCAAAAAAAATTTTAATTCACTTGTAAATAAAATGTTACTTATAGTTGTTGCTATGGAGTTAATAATGACAGTTTAAAACATCAAAATTGAATAAAGTAAATTATTAAATCAAGTGAAATAACTAATGGAGACTTCAATTCTGCGTAAGAAACGAAACCGAAATTTCAAAACTTATAAGAAATTATTTCACATATTTCATGCACTTTTCTAAAGCCTTGAATTCATAATCAGACGCACTTTTCTATAATTTTTAATGCAAGTAAATAGCATTTGAAAGGTATTTGTACATAAAAATATTATTTCAATGTTTTAAAAAAAATCTAACCACTTCCTTTGTATCTTTTGTTTGTAATTAATTATTGTTAGTATTTTAATACACGTGGATTTGTTTTTATTGTATGTATAATGATGTCGAACAAATATTCAAGGATAACATCTACAAAATTTTGGAATTCCAAAGAAAAAAGTCCACAAAAACTATGTCGCGTTCTCATGGTCTTACGAAAAATTGAATTTAAATTTAAACGTCAACGACTTTATTAGAATTAGACAAAAAAACTAATTTTAATTTAGAAAAAGAAGAATAAAACTGAAAAAGTTTGCAAAACAAAAAAAATGCAAAAAATGGATATACTGGAATTACTAGATGATAACAACGTATTTTTTTACGACTGTTAAAAAACTACACTTTTTCATTAGAATGGGTTAATAAAGTATGTCTAAAGTGCGCTTTTTTAATGCAAACGAGTGAAAAAATGAAACGCTTTGGCACTTTTCTCACACTTTTATTGTGGATGTAAAAAAAAATGTATGCAACTACAGTAAAAAGTGTTTATTTCACTCATAGGATTTGGCGAACTTATCTAAGGCTCGTTCGGTCAAAATTTCCTATTCGTGCAATACGGTAATGTTCCCTTCTTATAACAAACTCCAAAAGACCGACAAGAATGGTTTGTTGTAAGCAAAGTATAGAGAATAAGATATTCTTTCATATTGATAATCACATAAAATGTCGAAAAATGATATTTAACTGCGACTTTCCAAAAAGAACTGTTAAGAACTTCAACTAAATTCAGTTCACCAATTATAACCAAAATCTCTTCATATGGATGTAATGAAGAGGAATACGAGAGAATCATAATTTTCAGAATTGTAGTTTTGAAGATATCGTCGGAGAAAAACACACACACACACACACACACACACACACACACACACACACACACACACACACACACACACACACACACACACACACACACACACACATACATACAGACATAATCGTAAAGCTAGTAAAATTGTATTCTGTGGGCCATAAACGTGCTTATTTATTAAAAGCTCGCCATCATTTTTTTACCTCCCGCTACGTAAGGGAGGTATAGGGATCGTGCTAAAAATCACATATCAAGATTTTAGTAAATAACCACGTTTTAAGGTCCCTAGAATCCAATTTTAACATTTTCACGATGATGTATGTATGTGTGTATGTATGTGTGTATGTGTGTGTGTGTGTGTGTGTGTGTGTGTATGTGTGTATGTGTACGAATTTTGTTTGCACTCTAACTAATACTAATACTATCATTCAGAAAATTCTGAAACCTTGTATTTCTACCCTATTCTAATAGGAATAGAAGCCATTAGATTTTGGTATAAATCGGGTAAACGGAAATGGTACTTTACTTGAAGTTCATAATGGTTTTTCTTCAAAAAATACCATTAAATGCCATTTTTTCGCATTTTATTCATTATAAAAATTATAGATTATTGAATTTTGTACACGTATACATTAATACTTTTTCTGTATATTTTACATATAAATTTAAAAATAATTTTTCTTTTTTTAATCTCGAAGCCTAAGATAAATATAATTCCTTTGTTACACAGTTTATTTTTCAAATGAATGTAATTCACAGGTAAATGTCATTGTCAAAAAACTAATCACTTCAAATTAATAATAGTGACATATTAAATAATAAAGAAAATCGTAAATAAAGCAATAGTTATATGCAATGGAACATAATATAGTTTGTAGCATTACTAAATACGTAGGTATGTATTTAAATTAATAAAAATTAAATAGTGGGAGGTTTTGTGTTGGCCACATCAGATTTTTTTTTACTAAGGACAATACCTTCCTAACCTAAAGGTGACGGAAGGTAAAAACGCAAAAATCAGTAATAATTTCTCCGTGACTTCCTAAATATTCTCTCACGGAGTGAGTAATGTTGTACATTAGTTATTTCAAATAACCATAGTAACAAGTATATTATGAGTCAGTATTGGATAAAAATATATCTTTTTTGGGATGTTTGCCACCACAATACCTTCCTAACCTAAAGGTGACGGAAGTTAAATAAGGTTCGTTTTATCCGAAAGTTCGATATAAACGGGTTTGTTATTTGCGGAAAAAATGGCACGCTTTGGGACTTTAGATCGTATTCTCCAGATTATTTCGTTACAACCGGGGGTTCATTGTAAACAAGTTCGTTATAAACTGACATTACTGTAAGATTATACTTTTTATTCATGTTGCATAAATAATTTGAAACTATTTTTCCACTATTTATTTCTTATTGTTTTTTTCTAATTTGACGTCAAAGTAAAACAAGTTATAATAAATAACAACTTGAGTTGTACGCAATTCTCTAAATTTTGAAGGAATCTCATCAGTAGAAGATCTGTGGCCTATGAGATTACATGGTTTCTGATCGAATACCTGTTTATACATATAGTTTAATAAATTGTGTGTAGTTTAATAAATTGACTGGAAAATAAATAATTTTATGATAGTTTGGGTGCATAAAAATAAAACAGTAAGTTTATATTGCTAGTGGTATAAATTATTTTTTTATCATCAAAAATACAATTTTTCTTGATACTACAACATTTTACGTGCGATTTCGTAATAATGATTTCGGTACCTCATAGTTTTATACCTCTCGCTAAGAGAGGTATTGCATTCATGCTAAAAATCGCATATCCAGATTTTAGTGGATAAGCACGATTTAAGGTCCCTACAAACCGATTTTAACATTTTTACTATGATGTCTGTCTGTCTGTCTGTGTGTGTGTGTGTGTGTATGTGTGTGTGTGTGTGAGTGTGTGTGTGTGTATGTATATGTGTGGATGTTGGAGGGACGATTCCTCAAAAACTATTAGACTTAAGATCAGTTTAACTATGAATTCCTCAATCTGACATTCCTGGGAAGAGCTGAAAAGGTTTTAGTAACGGTTGTACAACCGAAAGTTTCTTTAAAAAATTCTTCTAAATGTTATTTTAGAAAATTTGTTTTTTACTAATATTGAAGACAATACAAAATTCTACATCTGAGACATTTACATTTTTTATTATATCTTCTATATATTTAAAGATAAATTATAGTGAATAATCGAATTTAATAAACCGCACAGACTAAACTATAACAAAAAAAAAAACAATTGACAAATTCAAATGATTATAACATAGTTCATAGTGTCAAAAATCAGCAGTTTTAGTGACATTCTGAAAGCTTTTTCTTATTGTTTTATTAATTAAATATTTAAAATCATAAGATAAAATGCATTTATCCATAAGAAATACTGCCAATCTTGTTAATAAATGGAAGAGTCTCTGACATTTAGGAAGTTCCTCATACAATGAATTATATAAATACAATTTTATTTGTGCACAAGACATGCATTATAGTATTTGAGAAACCGTGGTTCCAACTTCCACACACACATACACACTTACGGACATCATCGAAAAGAAAAATGTTATAATCGGATTCTAGGGACCTTAAGACGTGCGTATATCCACTAAAATCTGGATGTGCGATTTTTAGCATGATTCCACTCCAATACCTCTCTTACCGAGAGGTAGAAATAGTGATGTCCACATTATGCAATAGAGATATTTTGCTGAAGTGAATATAAAAGATTTTTTATCTATATTTCTGTTAATAAAACTCACATGCCAAATAATTAATACTTTCTTTGATTAATAGACTATTAATAATAACTGACTAGTTTAATAAGATAATTGATAAGATAGTAATATCAGGTAATTTAGCCGTAAAATTCAATATTAATGTTTGTTATAATTAAGTTGTAAAATTTCAAGGCAACAGGAAAATAGTACGATAAATATAGTAAAATGTTAATAGTAAACATGAATGAAACATATGAGTTTCGTATTTAAACAAAAAATTACTAAATAAATAAATATATCATCACGGCATATTACCCATTACTGGGTGTGCCAGTATCTACAACACATGCAGACATCGGTAATGATGGCGATATATTTTACCGTGCGGGCGCTTACCAGGCGTCGCCTCACGGGCACTCATAGCTGGTGTGGAGAGTGCACCACAGGGATCACTTTTGTCCGATTAAAAGTCTGCACTGGCCGGGATCGAACCCGGGTCACCAGATTGGCAACCAGACACTAATCACACACACACACACACACACACACACACACACACACACACACACACACACACACACACACACTCATATATATATATATACACAGACATCATTGTAAATTACTTATTTTATTTAATTTTACTATATTTTGGCTTCATTATTTTGGTCCTACAATTTTCGGTGATTTATCTAATAAATTAGGTAAGTAAATAGACAATTTAAATATATATTTAGTTAATTTCTTTATTTATGTTTAGTTCAATACTAAATATAATCATTTAATCTAATTTTGTATTTAATTTTACTATAATTTGTTACTACAAATTTAGAAAATTTAACTAAATCAACTTAGATAATTGAATGACTAATGCCCGGTTTCACCATTGCCGTATAAATTTACAAATAGTTATCTGACGAATAAATTTTATTCATCGGTTAGTCAAAGTTTCGTTTCACCAACCAAAATCGTTGAATAGATAGTTATCCACGGAATATTATTTTTCTTTCCATTATTTTGCATTGAGTATACAGCTAACAAGTTCATCCCCCTGACAAAACTGTCATGTTCGCTGTCAACGAAAATAATTTTTTGATTGGTGTCATTGAAATCAAATGAAAATGAGTGAAAATATAAATAAGAAGAGGGAAAGAAGCAAAAAATTCCTTCATGAAGAAAAATGTTTAAAAATTATAGTGGAAGAATATTTGTATATTTTAGAAAATAAGAAAACTGACGATGTGTTGTCATAAGGAAAAATTAAAGAATTGAATATTTTTGCACAAAAAAAAGTTTCCTTCATAAAAGAACTGGCATATTTCTTTCATTTATTGGCTCCAGATGATGCTGAATCATATTTAGAATTTCTTAAACGCATTGTTTTGATAATCAGAATCTCATGCGAAAATCTACTTCGTCAAACTGATTATAAATTATGATCATGTGATTATAGGGATCATTCCTTTTTCGCCTGAATAACAATTTCTTCATCAGAAGATGTCAACAATGATGAAGATGATATTCTAATATTGACGGAAATATAAATAACAACTAAAGATAACTTCATTTTTCATATTTATCTATTATCCGTTTTAGATTGGTACCTTTTGTAAATATTCTTCTGATCGCCACTGAACAATTATATTATAACACGCACAATAAAAAAGTCAAATGTCAAACTATTCGTTGAATAAATATTTAACTGGGCAAAAATCTCCAGATAATTTAACTGACGATTTATTCGTCGAATAACTGCTAACTGAAGTTGGTGGAACAAAAATATGCTATTTTATTCGACGAATAGCTTAACTGATGAATAAACTATTTATTCGTCAATGGTGAAACCGGGAATAAATCAACTTAGATAATTGAATGAAAACATATTAGTAGGCTGAAAAATACAAATTTGTTTAGTTAATTTAACTACAAATTAGATGGTTTTTTTTTCTGTGTATGCGATTTTAGCATGAATCCAATACCTCTCTTAGCGAGAGATAAAAAACTACAAAATTCTTTTGCTGTAACAATTTCATCAGCGACTTTCCTTGCTCATATTCACACATACCTCAATATAATCGTCATTTCATTTTGCGGTCAACTCTCAGTCTCGGTATCTAAAAAGTAGATCGCTGGCAGATTGATCCAGAGGCAAGTGCAACATTCACACACACTCACACTCACACACATACACACACTCGCCAGATCATCGACATACTTTCCGAGAAAGTTATGTAAGTGCTGACATAAATTCGAATTCACTTAGATTTGTTTACCTCACTTTTTGTTTGCTCGACACTTGCTGCATGGAATTAGCGATATTAATAGCAAAAATGAAAGTTTTTAAGAGTGATTAGGTTAGTAAATAATGTGTGGTAATACAATAGGAATGAGAGATCGTAAGCCCGTGAGGTGACACCTGCGAAACGCTTGCTGCGGTAAAAATATTTTGTTGTTAAAGACCTCCCGCTATTTAATTTTTATTAATTTAAATACATACGTACATACAGGGAATTTATTTTAACATGCAACATACGGTCAATCACTTCCATGGTTACTCACTATTGTCAAAAAATGACAGCAATGTAATTTTTGTCCATTTTAAAATGCAACATACAAAATTTGTAGTTTTGTATTATCAAAACTAATTTCCAATAAATTAGCCTATATACGATTAACAAGAAATTAAAACATGAGTGTTGCACATCTTAACATACTTTAGCTTACAAAAATTCATAACTTTCATGTAATAAATGTTAAAAAATACCCCTATTCACACTGAGGCAATATTCTAGTCGGTCGTAATAAGAATTGACACCATTTGTGATGAGTTCTGGAGGTATCTCCTGTGCTGCAATACTATTTATAATGTTGCATTTTAAAATGGACAAATATTACATTGCTGTCATTTTTTGACAATAGCGGTAACCATGGAAGTAATGAACCATAATGTTGCATTTTAAAATAAATTATCTGTGTTTACTAATGCTGCAATAGTTATTAACGTCATTAGGCCGATATCAGGCAAATAACGGACGCGACTGAAGAACATTTATTAATAATAAAATTCTTTTTCGCGCTACTTGTATTGTAAGTATGTATTGCAACCATAGTTACTACGAATGTAAGTTACCTTTTATATTTATTTATAATTTTTCCTTGACGACGGAACTTAATAAATTTACTTACATTCCTAGGAAAATAATCACAGGTAACTTGAATTGAAAATTGTAGTAAAAAAATCTGTTGTGGCCAGCACAAGACCTCTCGCCATTTCCATATTAGGCTATATAAGTATTGTATTGCACTTCGCTTTCGAACAGTCGTTTTTTAACAAAATATTACAGAACTTTACCCAAATATTGTTTTTTATTGTATGTAACATGTCTTCTGTACACATGTAATTCTAATTATATCTATTTTTCATTGTATGAGGAAGTTTCTAAATGTCAGAGATTGTTCCAAGTCATTAACCAGATTGGCGGTATTTCTGATGGATATATGCATTTTACCACAATTGTACCTATAATTTCAAATAATTAATTAATAAAACAATAAGAAAAATTAAATATACTTCCAAAAAAAGCTATCAGAATGTCACTAAAACTGTTGATATTTGACAATAACATGTGTCATTTACAAATTATGTTATAAACATTGGAATTTGTCAACTGGTTTCCTTAGTGCCTTAGCCTCTGCGATTAGTTTACTCTATAAATTATAGTATCTTTATATCTAAATCTATACAAGATATAATAAAAATTTTAAGTGTATTAGATGGAGAATTTTAAGTTCTTCAATATTTAATAAAAGAAAAACTCCCAAAAAATTATATTTAGAAGAATTTTTCTAAGAAACTACTACTTCCGGTTGTTCAATTGTTACCAAAACCTTTTCAGCTCTTCCCAGGAATGTCAGATTGAGGAAACTGCAGTTAAATATTTTTTAAGTCTTATAGTTTTCGAGGAATCGTCCCTCCAACATCCATACATACACACACACACACATACACACATCTACACACACACAATCGGATTCTAGGGACCTTAAATCGTGCTTATTCAATAAAATCTGGATATGCGAATTTTAATAATATACCTGAAGAAAAGTCAAGTAATCTTTAATTTTATAAAGACGTAACATACCAAAAAAATATATTTAGAGGTATTTTCGAAGAAAACCCATTATGAGCTTCAAGTAAAATGTCATTTTCGGTTATCAGATTTACACCAAATAAGAGTACTTCCGGTTGACCAAGTAAGGCCAGAATCTAATCAGCTCTTCATATGTATGTAAAGAAGAGGAATACGAAAGATTTATATATTTTTTTGTCACACACACACACACACATACATACATACATGCATACATATACTCTTTTTCATTATCATGGGGAGATATATTTTAGATTTTATGATAATTAAGAAGTAAATACTTAACATTCCTACCAAATATTTTAATAATAATAACATCCTACATTTTTTCATTAATTTTTTGTAAATAATATGCAAAACTGTATCCGTAAATTCAATGTCAAGTTTTTTCATTGTTAGATTGGCATACAAAATATTTGGTGTAAAAAATATTATCTACACTTAAAAACTAGACTAACACTAAGATTGGAGTTTCCATACATTATAACTTTGAAAAAAACTAAAAAAATATATCGTCACGGCGTAATATCCATTGCTGCGTGTGCCAGTCTACTTTATACAGAAATCGGTAATGATGATGACATATTCGTACCTTATAAGGGGTCACTTTTGTGCCATTTAAAATTCGAAATATTTGGCGTCGGTCGGGATCAAACCCGGTTCCCCAGATTCGCGACCAGACACTCAAGCACGCAACCACGAGAAATATTTATGTGGATTTAACATCACATATTTATTAATTATAAAACGGTATAGACTAATTCTATTAGTAATTACATGAAGCAATATATTTTTCATGTAAATATAATTAATGCTTTAAACAAATGTGCTTATATTTCGCAAAATAATTTCTCTATATTTCGCTGTATAGAGTTTCAATTTACGTTCCAATTACACCATTCATTTTAAGCAAGTGGCCTGAATTTGAAATTTAATTGTAATTTATAAAAATTTATGAAAAAAATCTGATGTGGCCAACACAAAACCTCCCGCTATTTAATTTTTATTAATTTAAATACATACCTACGTATTTAGTAATGCTACAAACTATATTATGTTCCATTGCATATAACTATTGCTTTATTTACGATTTTCTTTATTATTTAATATGTCACTATTATTAATTTGAAGTGATTAATTTTTTGACAATGACGTTTACCTGTCAGTTACATTCATTTGAAAAATGAACTGTGTAACAAAGGAATTGTGTTTATCTTAGGCTTAGGTTGATATAGTATTATTCCAATTATTAATATGAGTTCTGAAAGATATTTTAATAATTTATTAAAACAGTTTCAACAAGTATTGCATTTGTATCGGGTGTTCAATAAGTCCTAGTTGGCCGTGGGTTGTGAAACGCATCTTTGTTTTTATTCATATATTTTAACCTTAAACAATGACATAATACTTTGAAAATTTTTTACATTTTTTCCATGTTAAACACCCATGCCACGGATTCTTGTATATGTTTATATTATCTCTATTTAATCATAGGTATTTATTTAATTATAAACAAAAATAATAATTATTTTTTGTTTGTTTCAGGAAAATGGCGGGCCTAGTAAAAATGGCGTTCGACCAATACCAAACAGTAGTTTCTAGAATAAGTGGTATGTATTTGTATACGTTTTTCTTTAAAGTATTTTTTGTTAATTATAAATAATTATGGAAAAGTACCCAATATAAGTAACTACATACATCTAGCTGATAATACATTGTTGTTAATGAGGAATTTATCACGTAATTCTATTAATTCACACACGCTTTAAAATTTTGATTGTGAAAGGAAACTTACAATTTAGTAAGTTATAAAACACCGGATTCAATTTTTAAATAAAACCAATTTTTTACAACAGTTATTCAAACAAATGAAAAAATTATGGTTTATAGATGTCAAACAATATAATAAACACTGTCTTTCGCAAAACTTTTCGCAATCTTTCTTGTATACGTCTTTTGACTTTTGACTTCTGTGGACCCATCTTGCTCTCTATGTTCTCAAATTCACATCCGTGAAAATTATATTTTTGTTGACACTTAAGTTTCATACACCAGTGGTTCACTAATAATAACAAGTATCATCTTAAAAGATGACTTATAACCAGGGATGGTAACGGAAACCGGAACCGAAACCATTAACCGAAAAAAACCGAAAAAAATGAGAACCGAAACCTGTACCGAAATTCGAAACAGATATAAAACCGGAACCGAAAGCAAAACCCTTTTTTATTTATCGGTTAACCGCATTATATACAGGTCTCTTGTTAGTTGTTAAATATTGTAAATTTTTATTATTAAAATACTTATGTACCTATAATAAAGTATAAACATAAACTTATTTTCTATATTTTTTTATTTTTTGTCGAAAAGTATTTCAATTTTCAACGTAGTACCTCAATCGGATGGCGCTCGAAATCCGTTACATGTTACATTTACTTACATTGGCATTTAACTTGGGAAATTAGAATATTTTGAATATTTGTTTCCCATTAAAACTAAATGTTATAAAACTTTGTATACGTATTTGTGTACACTTTTTGCATCATTATAATAATTAATTGTTCAAAATTAATAATATTATTATTCTCGTAAATTACTTTTGCAAAACCGAAACCCTTTTAGTAAAACTGGTATACCAAAACCGATTGCTATATAAAAATCGAAACCCAAATCAAAACCTAATTTTTATTTTCACGATGACCGAAACCGTAACCCAAACCGATATTTTTTATGGTTACCATCCCTGCTTATAACCATATGAACTGTAGTACCAAATTTCATCCAAATCGAATACAGCGTTCTGTTATTATAAGCAATTTTCTTTTTTTTTTCGTAGAACTTTGCAGCAGAATACTGGCTAAATGGTACACGGTAGAAGCAAGTTTAGTTAAATCTTCTTATTTTAGCCTCATATACAGATTATTCCATTTATTTAAAATATGAAAGTTGTTGCCACCCAATATATTTATTCAATAAAAATCACATCAATTAAATAAAAAAGTTTTGTCTTATATAAAAATTATATCTGGCGATCTTATTGTCTTATTGGAGTACTCTTTACTTTTAATAATAATCATATCGCAAATTTAATGAAAATTAATGTTTATAATTTTTTTTTTTTTTGTAGTTATTGAAATACCTCGTTGTATAATTATTTTAATATCTCGAACGGTTACCGCCTTCTCGAGGTGGGGAAAATGAAGAACAGTTTTAATTTTCCCCACCTCGAGAAGGCGGTAACCGTCCGAGATATTAAAATTTATAATTTTATATTAAAGTATTAAATATACGTACTTATTTGCTATGTATGTACAGGGTGTAAATCGAAAAACGAGACATAGGCGTTTAACATGGGAATTCAGTATTTCTTTGTGCAAACATTACCTAATTATTTTATGCAAAAATGCTTCAAGTAAATATTATAGAGATTTAAATTCTGCATCAAAATCATGCGAAACAATTATTCTAGTTCATCAAATATACGTAAAAATTAATTATAAAGTTACAGTTTTTACGAGTTTTTAATCTAGGCAGCCCTGGATTTATGACCAAAAATAAACAAATTCGTTGTTTTTAACTGTCATTTAAAACTAAATTTGGATTAGAGCAGTAAATTAACACAAGAAACGAAAAAGTTAAATGTTTTAGATTTAATTGACAGTTAAAACAATGCATTTGTTTATTTTTTGTCATAAATCCATGGGTGCCTAGACTCAAAACTCATAAACTGTAACTTCGTAACTAATTTTTACGTTTATTCGAAGAGCTAGAATAATCTTTTTACATGATTTAGATGCAGAATTTAAATCGCTATAACTTTTACTTGAAGTATTTTTGCATAATATAATTAGGTAACGTTTGCGCAAAGAATTCTTGAATTAACTTTTTATTTCTGTCACCTTATAAAACACGGAGAAAAACAAAAATTACTACTTGTTGTCTTGTTAATGTGTATGTAGTAAATACAAAATTATAGACTATTTCTCGTGTTAACTTTTCCACAGTTTAAAGTGTATTTTTTTGTAATATCACATTGAGAATACGTGCGTCTTACTTGTTATGTTGCTAAAGATTTCATGGATTTCTTTGAAATTATAAGTAAAAAACAGTTAATGATTCATTCATTAACAAAAAATGTTTCAATGAAATTCTCAATATTTATGATTAAAATTTATTCTACAAGCTATCTGCATTAGCAAAACACAAGAAAAAATCTAATGTGGTCAACACAATACTTCCCGCTATTTAATTTTTATTAATTTAAATACATAACTACATATTTACTAATCCTGCAAACTATATTACGTTCCTATTGTTTACATGATCCATTTCGTTAATGTGTAGTTGTAAATTAATATTTGACACTTGTGCTTATTGACAGCTGTTTGATTTTTAGTGTCCCAAATATAGCAAATTTATTATGTATTATCCTATATATCTAATATTTATTTATGATGGAAAATATATTATTTTTACAAACCTTAATTTCATTAGACTCAGTACAATCTTATTAACACAGTTTCATTATTAATTTTAATGTAATTGCTTCCTGACAGTGACATTTGTTTAAATATGTCAAAATTGTTATTAAAATATTATGTTTTTGTTTGACGCATAAGTAAGATGAACAAAAATAAATTATTCTATAATTTAACATTTAAAGTTATTTCAAGTTATTTACTAAATGTTATTATCGTAGAATTGAAGATTATACCATTATATTCAATTTTTATTAGTAAAAGTTGCTGAAAAATTATATTCAATGATTATTTTACAAGAAAAACTGTTAAAAGCTTGTATAAATGATACTTCCGGTTCTCGGATATGCACTAAAAACTAATGAGCTCTTTCCACATTAGTATAGAATGGGTATACAACATTTCAAAATTTTCTAATTGATAGTATTTGAGTAATTGTGTCCACAGGATCCTCACGCACATACATACCTACAGACATCATTGTAAAAATGTTAAAAGTGGATTCTGGGGACATCAAAACGTTCTTATTCACTAAAATCTCTATATGAGATTTTTAGCACGATCCCTATACCTCCATTACCTAGGGTAGCGGGAGGTAAAAATTATCCTTGTGATCTTATGGGATTATTTTTTTACCTTCCGCTACCCTTGGTAAGGGAGGTATAGGAATTGTGCTAAAAATCACTTATCGAGATTTTAGTAAATGACCACGTTTTAAGGTCCCTGGAATCAAATTTTAACATTTTCAAGATGATGTCTGTATGTGTGTATGTGTATGGATTTTGTCTTCGCTCTAACTCAAATACTATCATTCAGAAAATTCTGAAACCTTGTATTTCTACCATATTCTAATATGAAAAAAAGCCATTAGATTTTGGTGTAAATCGGATAACCGGAAATGGCACTTTACCTGAAGCTCATAATGGTTTTTCTTCAAAAAATACCATTAAATGCCATTTTTTCGCATTTTGTCATTATGAAAATTAAAGATTACGGGAATACATTAATACGTTTTCTATATAATTTACAGATAAATTTAAAAATCATTTTTTTATACATCCCGACAGTTGAATGTCACTGTCAAAAAACTAATCACTTCAAATTAATAATAATGACATTTTAAAAAGAAAATAGTAAATAAAGCAATAGTTACCTATATGCAATGGAACAGTTTGCCTCTTTAGTTAGTACGGAAAGTATGTATTTAAATTAATAAAAATTAAATAGCGGGAGGTTTTGTGTTGGCCACATCAGATTTTTTTTTTAATTAATTTATTCACAATCCGTTAATAACATTTTTTTATGTTTTTATTCTTCAAAACAATTGGGAACTGACTCATTGTTTATTTCACTTTCCAAATAGCTGAAAAAATTATCGACTATAGGCTTTCCAGCCAATCAAGAGTTTACGTCATAAATACAATATCACTAGAAACAATGACGTCATATGTTAAAAAGTTTATATGAGCATGTAAAACGGATTAAAATACGATCTGAGAGTTGCCTTCATAAATTCAAATCCTTCTTTAAAAAGTAACACGTCTGTTATCATTTTTTTCCACCGGAATTCAATTTTATTTAAAATTTTCTAAAGGATAATCCGTCTGCTATTATAAATACTTACTTCATTCTCGTAATACAGAGAATTTATTTTAAAATGCAACATTATAGTTCATCACTTCCATGGTTACTCACTATTGTCAAAAAATGACAGCAATGTAATATTTGTCCATTTTAAAATGCAACATTATAAATAGTATTGCAGCAAAGGAGATACCTCCACAACACATCACAAATGGTGTCAATTCTTATTACGACCAACTAGAATATTGCCTCAGAGTGATTGGGGGTATTTTTTAACATTTATTACATGAAAGTTATGAATTTTTGTAAGCTAAAGGTTTTTAAGATGTACAACATTCATGTTTTGATTATTTGTTAATCGTATGTTGGCTAATTTATAGGAAATTAGTTTTGATAATACAAAACTACAAATTTTGTATGTTGCATTTTAAAATGGACAAATATTACATTGCTGTCATGTTTTGACAATAGTGAGTAACCATGGAAGTGATTCGCCATATGTTGCATGTTAAAATAAATTCCCTGTATATGCAACAGACTATCTAGTATTATGTGAGATACTTAAAAAAAAAATTTCTCACGGATTCTGTACATTAATTATATTAATGCATAATACTAATAATAATAAATCCAATAAAATACCGTTGATAAAATACATAGAATATTTCAAAAATCCCTAAACGATGACGTAGACCGCTTGATTGGCTGAATTCCCTATATGTATTTATTCTGTAGAGTAGACAACATCAAGTGTTTTACATATTTTATTTTATAATTAATGATAATCTTTGTAGACCCCCGCGTGCATGAATGGCCGCTAATGTCCACGCCAATCCCCACAGTGATGATGGTAATCACTTACCTCTACGTGGTGGTCATCCTTGGACCCCGTATCATGGCCAACAGGAAGCCCTTCAAGCTACGATCAGTCCTTATAGGGTACAATGCCTTCCAGGTTGTCTTCAGTTCCATCATGCTTTGGGAGGTAAGAGAAAAGTACACTTAAGGTCCTTCACTTGTTATCTTTTAGATACAGAGGGGGACAAACGTGCGGTGGCGAGAAACAAGAAGGCGCGCTTGTATCTGTAGTCTCATTTCTTTATAAACGTTCAGCGGTTCAGTTTAATTCAATAATGGCCGTTTGCACCAGTTTCCCTTAAAAATTCGGCTTAGTAAAGGGGTACTTAATTTCTAAGGTATCCTTAAGCTTAGTTCGTTTGCACGGTTGCAGTTTGATCGTCGCTTAGCTAAGTGTCACTTAGGAGAAATTCTAGTGTTTTTTTTACTTTGCATATTGCATAAATGTAGTAACTTATATGTCAAATGTGACATGACATATGTATCAGTTTTCCGAATTTTTTGTTGTTTTCATTATCTGTAACCGTCCACCATGTCCATCAGGATGTCCATAAGAGAACGAGCACCGAATTATACTGAGGAAGAAAAAATGTTGATCCTAAATATTATTAATGAATTTAAACACATAATTGAGTTTAATAAAACTGCACAATAACTTGGAATGACAAAGAACCTGCATATAATAACAAATAAACTTAATTCGTCAAATTATATCAAAAGAACTAAAATCTATTGCAAAAGAGAGATGTGAATTCATAAAATTCTTTTTGAGATCTTATTATTTTTCTCTTGTTGTTGGCATTTTGGTAAATTGGTGGTATAATCTAGCAACAGCTTTACAACAAATCGGCTTGCTGTAGAAGTATGCATCCCACTAAAATCGGCAACGCTAAATGACTTCCTGTTGCGTAATATCGTAGTCATCAGTTTTTGATTAATTGGTGACACACAATTATTCCTGAAGAAAGTTATTTTAGAAATAATTTTATGAGGAACACAAAATACGTACAAATTATAAGGGAATTCCAATTCATGTTCAATGCTTCTTATTAAGTCTAGTACGATATTTTTTGTCAGACGAAAACGTTTAAAAAAAATTAGTTTGTCAAATGAGTAAAAATAATTAGCTCTCTCATAAATTTGTCACGGAATTCGATTTTCCACAAATTCTAACATCTCTAACTCTAAAATATCATCATCTATAATATTTAGCTCTAATTCCATTTTATAAATTAATATCAACCAACTATCAAAAACACAAATGTCAAGTGACATTTGTAGAATAATTGCGATCAAGTGCATCTTTGAATTAAGGGGTCCTTAAGGGGAAGAAAATTTGCGCTTAACTTAAGGGTACCTATTTGTAAGTTAAGGTACCCTTAACAATTGGTGCAACGAATTTTTATTCTTAAGGTGTACTTAATATTTAAGGGAAACTGGTGCAAACGGCCATAAATTGTACAGGTGCAGGCGATCTTGTAAGAGAAATGATTGTTATGTAAAATGTTACTTCCTCAAAAAAAAAAATGCCAGGAAAATGTCTTTTAACTAATCAATTACAGATAAAATAAAAACAGATATCCCCCGATTGAATTGAATTTGAAAACATGACAAATCCACTTACGTTAAATTTTGGGAAATTGGAAAAAAACTGTTATGATATGTGCCAAATTAATAATTATATAAAAACATCAGTATACGCACATACATATAATGTTGATGATATATTTATACGCCGTTCTATCGGGAAATCCCCTTGTTTATTTGTATCAAACCGTGAGAATGAAACGTACTATTTTTGAGTTTATATATACTTTTTATGATAAAATATGTAAATATCATGCCCGACCCAACTGTTTTTAGTCGACCTTAAAGTCGAACATCAAGAATTTTTCAGCGTTTAAAAAAAAATCGGCTGATAGGAGGGTAAGTGCGGGATGTAAGGTAATGGGTGCTCTGGGTACGTTTGCTCGTAACGTAAACGTATTTAGAGAGGTTCGGTTAAGTGTATATAATGGAGTGCTGGTGCCTGCTTTGATGTATGGAAGTGAATGTTGGGCATGGACGAAAAAGCATAAAAGGAGAGTGACTGCTGTGGAAATGAGGTATTTACGTGGTGTTTGTGGGTATACAAGACGGGATCGCGTGAGGAATAATTTGGTGTATGAAGAATGTATGGTTAGGAAGAATGTTGTTAAGAGAGTTGGAGTGAGTCAGTTGAGATGGTTTGATCATGTGGAGAGAATGATGAGTAAACGACTTGTAAAACGCATATATGTTGGTAAAGTTGAGGGTGTTCGATTGCGTGGCCGTCCAGTGTGTAAGTGGATGGATGTGATTGGTAGTGTTTTGAAGGAGCGTAAGTTTCCGAGTGGAAAGAGAAGAAGAGCATGCATGAATACGATTATGAATGTGGCTGAGGCGAAAGAAGTGTGCCTGGATAGGAATGTGTGGCGAAAGATGATTGTTTTGTAAATGTTGTGGTGTGAAGATATATGGTTATAGTCTATTTGAGAATGACTGGCAGTAATAAATCATTCTGTCAAAGACATTCCAGTGGCGCGCCAATAATTGTTTGCACAGGGATAGTCGAAATGACTAAATTCGGTAGAGAACTATAGTTTTAGGTCTAAGTTGTTACTTAAAACATGTGACTGCCGATAATTGGAAAAACTGTATTCAACATTTCATAAAGGAAGAAGACCAAATGTGCAAACTTGACCATCTGATAGACGAAACGATCGAGCCATTTATAATTTCAGTAGGACAAGATTCAGAATCAGATTCTGATTTTTAATAATTTATGTATAAATATATAAGTATATGTAATGTAATATGTATATTTAATAGAAATATGACAGGTACCAATATCTTGACAACACACATGAAATAAGTATAAATTTTAGTATGTAACAAATAAAAATGTAAATATTGAATGTATGTATGTAAATATTAAATGTATGCAATATAATAATAATGACTGAGAAAGTTATATTTAAATATTAAAAACTTTTATTTTTAGTAAATGTATAAACAGATCACTCTACAAATCCTATGTACGTCTATGACACAGTCCAACGGGGATTATCGGACGGCATTTCTATTGTTCGACAAGTAAGTTTCGTTCCAGGTACAAAGCGTGCGGCTTATGTTGACCATCCTAGTCCTGATTTTTCTGGTAGTTTTATTTGCCGCATTGCTGGCAAAAATCCAATACTACTCTTGCAAATAACGATTTATTACTGCCAGTCATTCTCAAATAGACTATAGTAAGAATATTTTATAAGAATGGAGAGACAGCTGAAGTTTTATGTGGACGTTGTGAACGAAGTATGTTTGTACAGGAATGTGTGGCGAAAGATGATTTTTTTATCCCTTTCCCTATTGTTAATATTTTTTGCTAACCCACTAAGTGGGATACGCGTGATTTTATGTATGTATGTATGTATGTATGTATGTATGTATGTATGTATGTATGTATGTATGTATGTACGAGGTGTGTTCAAAAACTATCGCGAATTTTGAATTTTCGCGGGTTACGTATATTCGAATTTCGATCTTTTTGTGGCTTTATGTTGGTACTCATGTCTCTCACTTATGTCGACAAGCTCGGCCATTTTGAATGTTCACTTAATTGTTGACAGCTGTACCACCGATAAACGTTGCTTTGGTCCAAGGTAGCTTCTCCGTATGCCACAGTCAACATTCGGAATGCATCCGCGCACTTAATTTCGTTTTTCACACAAAATTTGATACAGGTTCTTTGTTCCATTTTTTTGAATAGGTAAAAATCGAAGACGGTCCAAAACACGTGCAAGCAAAACAGCTGTCAACAATTAAGTGAACATTCAAAATGGCCGAGCTTGTCGACATAAGTGAGAGACATGAGTACCAACATAAAGCCACAAAAAGATCGAAATTCGAATATACGTAACCCGCGAAAATTCAAAATTCGCGATAGTTTTTGAACACACTCGTATGTATGTATGTATGTACTGCATATAAAAATTTATAAAACCAGCTTTGCTTTGTTTATTTTACGTTTTTACATTTCATTTTATTCCAGTTTTTACATTTACATAACTATATTTGTTTTCTCTTATTATTTAATAATTATTATAATTTTTGTTTTTTCCTTCTTAATTTTCATAAGTAAGATACGAGTCATTTATTTCGGATTCCATAGTATTGATCAATCAAAAATCTATCACCTCATTTGAAGTGAAACACAACCTTGTACTAACAAATCACTTTTACTAAACCTAATGTTCTCCACTCTCCCAAAAAGAAAAAATTACACAATAGCTTTTCATTTCAGTACCTGCGAAATATCACTATAATTAAAATATATCTGATATTTAAACATTAACCAATTTCATGTTACCCAATCATAAACACCATATTTCGAATATGGGTTACAATGCTATAATAATATCGGTAAGTTCAAGTCTACATGAACCTCCACATGACGTAACAACTTTCTACAGTTGAAAACAAACTTGAGCTTGAATTTCTACGACCTTGACGCCTCGACCTTGAGGGGAAAGTGAAATCAGATAGGTCGGTAACGGAGGATTGTATAATAAGGATATCAATAAAAATACTATGACATCAGCGTTACTTTTGTGTGTAAATACTATTACAGTAAATGTTGCGCATAGACAAATATTGGAATAGACATTTTGTTTGACAAATAATAGAAAATTAGGTCTAGGATAGATTTACTGTTGCTTATGTAGGCTGAGATGATTTGGAACGAGTGTTATTATTACTATTATTTATTACTAGCTGACCCGCCCCGGCTTCACACGGGTATAGCTAGAATAACGATTAGCTACACGTATACCAGTAATTTTTCACATTAACTTTGAAGACATGCGCTGCGTAAGGAGCCGGCAACCTGCCTCGCATCGTACATGTAAAAGGCTCCGCCCACTGCCCTCCCGATCACCACACTGCACCAAACAGCGCCCTTTTCTAAACATGTCTCGGGTACTTTTACTTATGTACATATGATGTAAGCTATCTCTCCGACAAATATCGAAAATCTGCTAACGGTTAAAACTTAACTATAGATAAAAAGATAAAAAAATAATTGAAATCATCCCCTATTGTACCGCCTTGAGGGACGATTTTTCAAAAATGCACACTTTATTTCTTACCAAAAGCATAAGAATTTTTATATCCCTAACTTCAGAAATGATGGGTTCTTCATACAAACTTTCATCCCCTATTTCACCCCCTTCAAGTTTTATTTTCGCGACAAAAGGTAGCCTATATGCTTCTTCATGGTCCAATCTATCTCTATACCAAAATTAATCAAAATTGGTTCAGCGGAAGAAATGATGGATTCTCCATACAAACTTTCATTTCCTATTTCACCCCTTCAAGTTTTATTTTTGCAACAAGAGGCAGCCTATGTCCTTCTCCAAGATCCAATCTATCTCTATACCAAAATTCATCAAAATTGGTTCAGCGGTTTAGACAGACAGACAGACAGAGTTACTTTCGCATTTATTATATTAGTATGGATTATTATATCCAAATCGGTCAAGCAGCCGATGCACGTCATTAATAAAAATTGAATAAAAGTAACTAGTGACGACATGTACTGGTACGTTTACATAAGTTTTAGAATCTTTATATTTTACTGTTCACCACCCCCTAGGGGTCAGAGAGGGTGTCGGCTTACAAACTTCGTGTACGTTCGTCGTGAAACAAAGATGTTCGATCCTGTAGTGTAGAGCGGCAAGATTTACTGTTAAGACTGTGTCCGATGTCGCTTTTTGGCAAGTATTTGGGATTTCTTAACATAAATACAACTCCGAATGACACACTAGTGACATCCATTGGTTTATATGGCAACACTTTAGAACAGCACATATGAATTATACAATTCGATTAAATTTGATGCTTTAGATTAAATGTTGCTATTATATTTCATAAAATAGAAACTAAGAAGCTATTTTTTGACAGTAAGTTTGACGTTTTGTACAAATTACAGCAACAAACATGATTTGTTTAATTAGAGCGCGTCAACTTCAAGGCATAGTGTGCTAATGCAAAACCCTAAAATCTAATTCCTAAAATCCTAAATAATCATTAGATTTAGGACATATAAATTTAGGATTTAGATATTTGGGTGATAAATTCCAACGACTAGTTTTTAACCAATCATGATGCAAAACACTTGAAAATTCAACCAATGGGAACAGTATTATACTGATAAAACCTCGTTACCCCGATAAAACCCCGTTACCCCGATAATTTTCCGCTACCAAGTAAATAAACAGTTGTTATTGTTTATAACTGTCAGTGTGACAATTAATGTGTCAAGTTTCATTTTGCGTTGTCTTTGGAATTTATCTCACCGAATACCACACGACCTCTCAGATTTTCTCAGATAAACTTTTATTTTTAAGCACTCATTTTTTTGCTTTTAAGCAAAATCACTCAAGCAAACTGACACTAGGTAAAACCCCTCCTCCTTCGGAGTCGGGATTTACCATGCGGTTTGCTTTCGTGCAAAATAAAAATTTATCGATAAAATCAGGAGGTCTTGTGATATTACTTCTGATAAAAGTACAACATCGGACACAACCTTAAATTATTAAGAACTGTGTTCTTTACCACACATTGATTTTTTGATATATTACAAAAATATGTTGTAGCTTTCGTAAAAATTTTGTTTCATTATATTCTGCTCCTTATAATGAAAGTTATTACAATTCAAACCCAGGGGACTTTACTTTTGAAACAGATAATAGGCAACAAGGATTGTAGTCAAAAAATGTCAAATAAAAATAATGCCGCTGAATTTCATCTTGTTACAATTTTATATTATACATTTTCGCTAACTCATGCTTTGTTTTTCAGCACCTAATGAGCGGCTGGCTTTCAGACTACAGTTATAAATGTCAACCAGTTGATTATTCCTCCAGTCAAAAAGCAGTTCGGGTAAGACAATTTTGTATTTATTATTTATATAACTTCATTCTTTATTATTCTACATTCTTACATTTTTCGGGCGTCATAATTTTTTATGCTACTCAACATTAAATTTATGATGCAAAAACTTTAAGTCATAAAAGTGTAACAGGGGGGGGGGGGGGGATGATCAGATGCTTCTAATTACCCCTTTTTCTTTCTCTTACCCAACGATGACACATTTCTTACTGACTGGTGGACGTTTGCTGGTTTGTCCACCACTATACTGAGGAGGTACACCCTTTTACACTCACACTATCACTCAACACTTAACACTTGGTGACAGATTGACGATGAACATATTATGGATGGATGGCACACACACAATAATATTTTATACTACTTTTAACTTTACTTTTTTATTTTACATAATTACACTAACACAAAACTATACTCTTACAGTTATATTCTAATCTAATTATGAGTACTGGCGGAAAACGCCCAAAACTAACACAGACTACATGTCTGAACTCACTGTTTGAATCATAAGACTCGACTGCCTTAAAACAAAGGTTTATCTCTTCAGCGTATGTCTAAAGAAGGGTGCGAGGGTGTAGCCTCCATAGCAAAATAACAAGACTTCACGTAGTCTAGCCCACAAAGCACTAACACCAATAGAGAACCAGCTGCCAGCAAAAAATATGGAAACAAATTCTGCAAGCAGCGCTGTCGTGTTATATGGCGGAACTATATTTTCTTGTGGGATATATAGGAAACGTACGATATAAATGAATGACAGCGGTACATATAAATTAATACGCAATAAAAAGAAAGAATTGATAATTTATAAAAATATATTTTGATATAAATTCGTCTCATACATATACATTCATGTTAAATAGTTAACAAATATTCTTCATTATTTCGAGGACAGATGATGGATGATAGTTTCAATGGTATCATCTGATAGCTCACTAATAAAATGATTAGCTAAATAAATATGTTTTCACTTTGCTTGTATTCTTAACTTACTTTTTCATATCCTATCGAAGTTTTACACATACAAAACTGCTTTTCCGATCCAAAAATTAGTAAGTATTACATGCAGTATTATAATAAAACTTCTAATAAAGGTATTAGTGTTGCCATTAGCATGGCGTGTCATTCATATTAATATTGCATATTTTATTTATCACAAAATTTTCAAGTCCAAGGGTTTTGGCAGTGGTATATTTTCACGGACTAAAAAGTAAAATTAAAAAACATTTTTGTATAAAAAAACGAATTTTAATGTACTTACAGTTATTAGCTTCACATGTCACACATTTACATCTCCCAATTTCAATTAGAAAATGAAACTTTTAATTACAGTGGCATAATTTAAATTTAGTAGCAAACTTACAATTTTTGACTTTTGACAACTCATATGAATTTGCTTTTGTTTACATCTTTCAAATCAACTGTCAGAACGTCCCAACGAATATAGCGCTGCAGGGTCATATGGATGAACTAAATTTATGCTGCCATTTTATCCATTAGACTTGAAATCCCCTGGTCTAGCCAATAAATTATACAGTTAATTGTCAAAACAATAAATGTCTACGCGTTTGACATCTAGACTAAACAGAGATATGATTATTATTTCTAAACAGAATTTTGACTTACAAAGATAACAGAATTAAAATGCTGATATTGAAACTATAATTTAGAAGAGTTTATATTAAAGTTATTACTTGTTATTTCACTATTCCTACCTTGTTACAAAAGTTTTTATCTTCATTTAATTTTCATTAAGTATTTATGAGTATAGCAGCAATACTCATAAAGTCATAAGCAGTATTGGTAGACGATTTTACGATTTATACTACTACTAGTAGTACTAAATGTACTTTTTTATATTTGCAGATGTTGAACCTGTGCTGGTGGTACTACATCTCGAAACTGACTGAATTTGCTGACACAATCTTTTTCGTCCTGCGTAAAAAGGACTCTCAGATTACGTTCCTACATCTGTACCATCATAGCTTGACGCCTATTGAGACATGGGTCCTTGTTAAGTTCATTGCAGGTATAACAACATAAAAATATACAGCATAGTAACTAAGGACTTTAATAAGTAAAATTATACCTTAATAATTTCCTCCTTCCGCAATTATTTTAGATAAAAACAGCGACAAATAAAATTTGTAAAACATGAACATCTGCAACTGAATCAATAAACAAAATTTGTTGTGTGTTGTGACCAGCACAATACCTCTCGCCAATTTCATATTTAACATTAAATAAAATTAAATAAACCCCATTTCTTTTTATACCAACAGCATATTATAATTACTAATACATCTCGACTAGTCCATGTACGAATTTTAGGTTTTCCGTATTTAAGGACCGTGTCAATTTATTGTGTGGCAGTTATATCTATAATTCTAAATATTTAATTAACGATAAAATAAGAAATATTAAATGTACTTCCCAGAAAAAGCATTCAGTAATGTCTCTGGATTTTGCAAACATTTTAATTTTTCAACTGGTTTCCATGGGCTGTTTGATTCATTATACAATAGATTATATATATATATATATATATATATATATATATATATATATATATATATATACAGGGTGTCTCAGGACGAGCTTACGCTATCTATATTTTAAATACTATTTAATATAATTTAACGAAATTTGGTATCTAGGGGTTATCCAACATGCCTGTTTCAACTAAAATATTTTCAAAGCAGTAGCACTTCCGGTTTGACCGGAAATTGACCTCAACTTTCTTATTTTAAATAGAATACGCTATATTTTATTTTACCATTGAATGCAGCGGAAAATTTTACATATGAAGCAATAAAAACATTTTACTCATGATCAACTACTTCCGGCGTTATTCAACTTTTTTGATTTTTTGTCTGAAATCCGGCACATTTTCAAAACTCTGTATATCGGGAACGAAATCGAATTTTTATAATCTGAAAAAAGCCTTTTATAAAGGAGACTTTAAGCTACATTATCCATAGAAGAATCCTCGATTATTTATAAAAATGTGACGGGTACGGTACACCAAAATTTCAGTTGACAAACTTCAAAAAAGACAATTTTTTTAAATGGAACCCCCCATTTTTTATTACATAAATGTGTTCTACGGCAAAAAATAAGGGTACTTTATGTAACATGTCCTATGTTGAAAGTTGATAGAATTTCAGTAAATTAGAAAAACATGTAATCTGAGTATAATTATTTTATTAATACGGATAAGTAACGATGTGCTTACATATGAATGGATGAGAGTTTGAATATGTATTATATTAATTATAGTTTTGTATTTAGAATTTATTTGTTTTTTCCATGGCTTACTTATCCGTATTAATAAAATAATTATACTCATAGATTACATGTTTTTCTAATTTACTGAAATTTTATCAACTTTCAACATAGGACATGTTACATAAAGTACCCTTATTTTTTGCCGTAGAATACATTTATGTAATAAAAAATGGGGGGTTCCATTTAAAAAAATTGTCTTTTTTGAAGTTTGTCAACTGAAATTTTGGTGTACCGTACCCGTCACATTTTTATAAATAATCGAGGATTCTTCTATGGATAATGTAGCTTAAAGTCTCTTTTATAAAAGGCTTTTTTCAGATTATAAAAATTCGATCTCGTTCCCGATATACAGAGTTTTGGAAATGTGCCGGATTTCAGACAAAAAATCAAAAAAAGTTGAATAACGCCGGAAGTAGTTGATCATGAGTCAATGTTTTTATTTTTCCGCTGCATTCAATGGTAAAATAAAATATAGCGTATTCCATTTAAAATAAGAAAGTTGAGGTCAATTTCCGGTCAAACCGGAAGTGCTACTGCTTTGAAAATATTTTAGTTGAATCAGGCATGTTGGATAACCCCTAGATACCAAATTTCGTTAAATTATATTAAATAGTATTTAAAATATAGCTGGCGTAAGCTCGTCCTGAGACACCCTGTATATATATATACAGTTTTTCTTTGCGCAAAAGTCCCCAATTAATTTTAGACAAAATGTTTTAAGTAAATGTTGTAGATAATTATATTCTACGCCTAAATCACTAAACAGTTTTCATTTTGCACGTTTGGTAACATGTAAAATCCAATTTGAAATTGTATAAAAATATTGCTCATTTCTAGCGATACCCATGAAACAAAGTTACAAAGAAATGCGTATCGTTTGAACTGTCAGAAATTCAGTTTTCAATTAAAAGTTGCAGATAATTCAATTCTGCACCTAAATCACAGCACAGGTATTATTTTTAAAATCTAACACTTAAATAACTTTTATTATTTTTATTTTTTCACATTCTGTAATCTATAAAATTAAATTTCTGACAGTTCAAACGATACGAATTTCTTTGTAATTTTGTTTCAATTTCTTGGGCATCGCTACAAATGAGCAATTTTTATACAATTTCAAATTAGATTTTACAAGTTACTAAACGTGCAAAATTAAATCTGTTTAGTGATTTAGGCATAGAATATTCATATCTATAACATTTATTTGAAACATTTTTGTCTAAAATTAATTGGGGACCCATGTTAAACGCCTATGACCAGGTTCTTAATTAACACACTGTATATATATAATATATCTATAGAAAATATAAAGAAAATGTACAATGTATTTATTGGATAGAGAATTTTATATTCTTTAATATCTGTGATAACATAAATTTCCAAAAAATGATATTTAGAAGATTTTTTTTAAGAAATTACTACTTCCGGTTATCCAGTTGTTACCGAAACCTTTTTAGCTCTTCTCCCATTAATGTCTTTTTAAAAAATATGTAGTTAAATTGGTCATCAATGTTAAAATCGGATTCTACGGACCTTAAACGTACTTATTCACTAAAATCAGGATATGTGATTTTTAGCATGAATCCAATACCTTTCGTTAATTTATTTGTTTCTATGGCTATCGCTATTTTTGGGTTGCTTTTCGACATTTTCATTAACTTCTGTCATTACAAAGTATACAAAATTAATTTTAGTTATTATTTTAGTTGCATAATTGTTTTTGAAGCTTTTTCATGAAAAATTTTTTGGGCAGCAGAAAATTACGAGTGTTATTTTAAATGGAGTGTCCTTTGGGAACCTTCATAAGATTCGTAGTCGAGTGAATTTGGTCTTAATGTTCCATATATTTATACTTATTTTACAGTTTATAGAAAAAATCATATCCATGAAGTGTTATTTTACATATTAAAATTCTATGTTCGAGAAAGTAATTATTACTTACAAATATCTACTTAAATATCTAAATATTTAACTAGCAAATTCAAGTAGTATTACTTAATGCCTTGTTTAAAATTCATAGAAATTATACCAATTTATGTTATCTCTACTTCTAATTCTAACGCAATTCCTAATCTTACCTATTTATCCGCCATTTTTTCTTTGTTCTAGAAAGTGAAATAATAATAACATAATAGTGAACACACAAAACAAATTCATCATATGATACGGTTCTTGTTATACACATTACACACAGTATCGTCCAAAAATATAGGTACACCTGGCAATTACAGGAAGAAAAAACAATTACAAAATTATTAATTCGAAACATACATGTTTTATTTAACAAAATAAATCATTGTTTAAAACATTTTATCGAGAAAAAATACTGCCATTCTTCGAAATAAAAAACTTCTGGTTTTTACAATAGTAGTAGAAGTAATACTTTCTTAAAAAAATAAAAATTAGTAAAATTAATATATACGTAGTCAGGTCATAAGTTCTGTCCCAAGATTAAAGTAAGACTAGATAAAACAAATGAAATCAAGACACAAAATTTTATTAGTATATGAAACTCTAATGTACTATGAATATGTCAAGCTACATTGTACTCGAAATGACCTCCACGTGCTTGTACACAGGCTTTTAATCTTCGAGGCCAGTCATCTATGGCAGTACGTACCATATTCCTATCAATATTGACCACTGCTTTTACCAAAGACGCCTTTAACTGCTCCAAATTTCTATGGCTTGAAGAACAGACTTTTTCCTCTAAATAAGACCAGATTTTATAGTCCAAGGGATTTAGGTCTGGACTTGATGAGGGCCAATCGTCATGTCTAATAAAGTCGATATTTTGGCGATAAAACCATTCTTGCGAAGACTTTGCTCTGTGAGCTGGCGCTGAGTCCTGTTGAAAAACCCAGTGCTCATTTTTAAACATAGTGGTACTCAGGGACTTTATAATTCCCTCTAAAATGTCTTCTTGATACACTTTAGCTCCAGTTTTGATGCCTTTTTGACAAAAATGAACTTGTGTGGCTCCCAGATATGAAACACCCAACCAAACCATCACAGATGCCGGGTGATGACCTCGTTGAACAACAGGAACCTTTTCAGCAGCTTCAGAACTGCTATGAGCATACACTCTATCATTTTGGTTATTTAAATGTTCGTCGATTGTAAAAGTTTTCTCATTTGTGAAAAGAATTTTTCGATGCTTGTTATCTGCTTACCGATGAAGAAGCAGGTTTGCTCTCTCTTGCCTATTTTTTTTTTTAAACGTGATGCAAGAAGATGGCCCTTTTTTCTACGGTAAGCATGAAGTTTGAGGTCCTCATTAATAACTCGCTTCAAAGAATCCCTTGACAAATGCATCTGCAAAGCCATGTGTGGATTCTCTTTGCGTTCTAACTCAAATGCTGTCATTCAGAAAATTTTGAAATCTTGTTTTCAACTTTATTATAATATAGAAATAGTATATTTCAAATGTATATAACCGACAGATAAATATCACAGTCAAAAAAATTATCATTTCAAATTAATAATGGTAACGTTTTAAAAAGAAAATAGTCAGTAGAACGCAAAGAAACATAACAAAATTTCAGCACCAGTAAATATATAGGTATGTAAATTAATAAAAATTAAATGGCGGGAGCCCGGGCGGGAGGTATTGTGCTGGCCACATTCGCTTCTTTATTGTTTTTTGCAACTTTAATTATGAATTATATGAGGAAACCAATTTGACCCCATTAACTTTTACAATCAGCAAGTGTACCCATATTTTTGAAAGGCATTTACTGTGCAATACTTTGTTCAAAAGAATGAGTTAAGAAATTATTCAAAAGTTCAGAATATATTATCATACTTAATATAAAGCCGCGTACAGACCAAGTTCGCGAATAGCTTGCGATCAGCTCGCGAACGACTCGCGAACCTCTGCATAAGTCGGTGTGTACAAGATATCGCGAGCAGTTCGTGTTCGGGTTCGAGTTCGGCCAAAGTTCGCTACATGAGCGGTAACTTCAAAGAAAGTGTTAGCAAACAGCAGTTCTAGTGTGGACGTTCACGGTGATGATCGATCTTAAAGTGTAGTTAGCTCTTTTAACAATGGAGTGGAGTGAAGAGAAAATTATTAATTTAATCGAACAATATGAAGTGCATCCTAATTTATGGAATCCAAAAAATCCCCATCACAAAAAGCGGAATATGAAGAAAGACTCGCTTCAAGAAATTAGCGCGGCTCTAAATATGCCACGGTTTGCAAATAAATTTTTTCTCCGCTACCTTCTTTTACGGTTTCTTTCTGCTTTCTTCTTTTTCAATGCTGTTATAATTAAGAAACTTGCACAAGCAACAATATTTTCTTCCTCGCTTGACGACGTGAACATTGTTTCTATATATTTTAAAATAATGAAAATGCAGGACGCGTAGCTTTATAGCAAACTTCTGACGAACTGCCTTCAAACTAAATGACGAACTCGAGTCTCGATTCGAAAACAGCGGTATGGACGTTGAGCTCTCGAACAGTTCGCGAGCAGCTCGCGAACAGCTCGCGAACTGTTCGTGAAAACTGATTTTGGTCTGTACGCGGCTTAACAAGTGATATGATTATCATCAATGATATTTTCGAGTGGAACCGAGTTGCAAATTTCATGAGTCCTAAGGACAAGTAAAATTTCCTGCTTCGGTTTCACGAGCAATATCTTCGATTATTAATCATAAATGAATTATATTCTCATTATGATTAATGTTCATAGGTGGCCATGGAACGTTCTCTAACCTGATCAACAACATAGTGCATATTATCATGTATTTCTACTACATGATGTCAGCCATGGGACCAGAATACCAGAAATATTTGTGGTGGAAAAAACATTTGACCCACCTTCAACTCGTAAGTAATTAATAGATAGTTATTTATTATATGAGTGTGGAATGTAGGATATTAGTCACGGAAGAAAAAGTTTAGCCACGAGGCCCGGAGGGCGAATGGCTAATACAACATTTTATCCAACACTTTTTTAAAACTTCTTAAATCATTTTAATATTTTCGTTCATCGTTTGACACTGACATGTCAATAGATATACTATTTAAAATTATAAAGTAGCCATTGAATGGTTGTTGTTTTGTTATATTGTTATTGGAAAAAATTCTGCAATAATAGGGCTGTTGCAAGAATTTTTATATGACTTCTAAGTATTAAATTTTAAAAGATATTGTTCTTTAAAGAGCCTCAAATTTGAAAATATCACGAAATATTCTTTAGATATTTTACAATTAATTTTTGAAATTTGGATAAAATTTTGAATAAGTCACGTGATCTGACACACAATGTGACGTCAGAGTACATACATCTTCAGCTGTTCTAAGGTGTCAAGTGTATTGTCAAAGTTGTCAAACAAGTGTCAGATTTTTAGATTGGTTCAAGTTGTATAATATGTAGGTAATAAAAACTTCAAAATAAAATGAGTAATTTACGATATTGTATTGTGCCTTCTTACAAAAATACTGTTAGGAACAAACCTACTATAGAGATTTGTCAGAAAAATCGTGTCTTCATGTTTGTGAAGATCATTTCAACTTTCATCCACCTTCACGATAACAGTATATTTTTGTTGCTTCACTTTATGTTCAGGGCAATCTTTACATCTGACTATACAGATATTTTTTTCTCGACATAGATTTACATGTCTTATAGCAGATTCAATGTAAGAATCACGACCAGAACTTTAAAGTAAAATATATTATCAATTTATATAGTAAATTCAGTTTTTATATTTTATTTTACCTCAACTCTTTAACACCCCTTATTTCGGTAGCAGTAAAACAATCGTTCTGATATAAATTCAGCCATCATCCAGCTATCGACCTTCGGTAAATTGTCCGACTTAGCTTGAGTGTAATTTGAATTAGCCATTATTATTTTATTATTCAATTACAATGAGCAATGTCAGCGTCAAATGTCAAATTAAAAGATTTTTTATTAATATGTGACAAACTTTAGCCTACGTTTATTTATATAAATAATATGAATAAACGTAGGTGATGGAAAAACTATTTTCCTATTGGCTATTAATGATGTACTATATGTGCTTCTACGTCACAAGAATGGGGGGTGGTTTTCAGGACGCCAATCTTTTTATTTAATTATTTCCACAAATAACAACAAATTATTAAAATAAAAATTATTACTAACAAAATCATTGCATAAACTTTCATTTAAAATAGTTTTTGAAAAATGTGAAACAGGCTCATTGTTTTTTGTATAGCTACATTTGATTTTTAAAGAAACCTATAGCTATCTTTCTCACGCCAGTTTCTGTAGTAGGCTGCGCGAGAAAGATACCAATAGTGTGACGTCATCTGTATCCCTGGAAATAAATTCAAATATCTCGCAAAGTAATTATTAAAAAAATGTTTTTTATCTTAATAGTTATTTATTGAGTAGTACTTTAAGGATAAAATGTACATTTTATCTAGCAGCCCTAAATATAGTTTTTTTTTTCTTTCAGCTGCAATTCACCCTGGTCTTCTTCCACTCTTGGTCGGCCCTTTTTGTCGACTGCGGATATCCCAAAATCATCTCCGCTTTCTTAATCTTCCATTCCGTCGTTTTCTTCACATTATTCAGCAATTTCTACATCCAAACTTACAAGAAACAAAAAGCCGCTGCTGCAGCCAAAGCCCTTGCAAATGCCATGGAGAATAAAGCCCTCACGAATGGCACAGACACTAAACTCCTTTCAAATGGTACAGAAATCAAAGAAGCCAATGGTATCGTCCTTAAGAATGGCGACGCCAATGGATTTGTGCATAGAAATGGTACAGCGAATGGGGTGGCTAATGGTAAAGTAAGTTCGGTAAATGGTACGCCAAATGGTGTTGTTACAGATGTGGGGTATATTCGGAATGGTACGCTAAATGGTATACCAAATGGTATGCATGATGTTTATAATAATAATAATAAGAAAGAAGACTAAAAAACCAAATATTATTTAATACATATATGTAGTATGGTTCGGAGGTTTAAGAATATTATTGTTATTATTAATAATTATTATTTTAAATTTATGTTGTGTTCACACTATAAAGTGCAAAGACTGTAACTTCATATTCTGTACAATAAAATGCAAGTCAAATTTTAAATGTGACCTTTGCTAAAATGGGGTTCGGAACTAAAAAAAAAAGCTGTATATATTTTATTATATTATGAAAATATGATTAATTTTAAATGATTTTGTACCAAAATATATTTAAAATATAAAACTTTTCATTCATAATTTTAATAAAAACTACTGGCGGTATAACAAATGACGTCACAACTTCAATGTAGTTACAATACTACTAAGCGAAAAGAATATAATTTTACATTATTCGAAATTTGTGGAAATAAAATCTATTTTACTTATCATTTCTATTAAAGTAAAATATACAGTGTGTCCCTTTTAGAAGTGCCACCATTGGGATCTCGAGAACTATAAGAGATACGATAACGATTAAATAGAATTTTTTGTGCACGTTTGGGAGGCCATCTCATATGTGCTTTTGTTTTTCCAAAAATATTCATAGGGCACTAGATAATGACGAAAAACTGAATATTGCTGATTTTTTCTTTTTCAAACTTCTAAACTATTAGTATTTGAGAAAAACGTTTCAAATATAAAAGATAGATATTTTTATTAAGTAACCAGTGGCGTACGAGATAAATTTTTATATCCGTAAATTTTCGAGATACAACACAAACTTATATTTTTTTAAATGGAACCCATATCTTAATTTAGTCTCAAAAAATAATTATTTTTTCTCTTTTCAATGATGTAAGGGTTATTACGTTTTATATTTGTTTTGCTTCTAAAATTTATTTATTTTTTATTTTTGTGAATTTTTTTATTTCGCAAAAAAAAATTATTATTTTTATTAATTATATTGTATTTGATCAAAATAATTTGTTCTATGCCTTTATTACTTAATATTTTCATTCTATACTCATAATTACAAATTACACTATAATGTGCCAAGGGCGACCTGATACAAAATATTATAAAAATTAATTTGATACGAGTTTTGAGCAAATTTTTCTAACGAAATAAATTATTTAAATACAAGGAGTATTTCTAAATAGAAATCTACCAATATTTTCAAAATAATTGTAAATTTAATACAAATTAAGGAAAAAATAATAATTTTGAAGGCATAACAAATATAAAACATAATAACCCTTACAACATTGAAAAGAGAAAAAATAGTTATTTTTTTTGAGACTAAAATCAGATATGGGTTCCATTAAAAAAATATAAGTTTGTATTATATCTGAAAAATTTACGGATATACAAATTTGTTTCGTACGCCACTGGTTAGTTAATAAAAATATCTATCTTTTATATTTGAAACGTTTTTCTCAATTACCAATAGTTTAGTGGTAGTTATTTGAAAAAGAAAAAATCAACAATAATCAGTTTTTTGTCATTATCTAGTGCCCTATGAGAATTTTTGTAAAAACAAAAGCACATCTGAGATGGCCTCCCAAAGCCGCACTAAAAGTTCCATTTAACGGACATCATATATCTTATAGTTCTCGAGATCCCAATGGTGGCACTTCTAAATGGGACACACTGTATTTATTAATAGTATATTATTCAAAGAGCTATTACACATGAGAATGAAGTTTGCATCACGAGCCGAAAGGCGACTAATGTAAATCATTCGAATGATTAATAGCCATTACATTCGAATAGAATGCTATACTTTATCCACAACTGTCAAACAATAATATTTATGCCCGTGTTCATAAACACTAGTACAAAATTTAAACTGTTCGTTGTACTTTTTATCCAATAAAAACAGTCGACATTGAAAGAAAAATCGAAATTTTATTTTTCAAAAGTTTTGAAACTTTACGAGTGTTTATGAATATGGGCATTAGTGCCAAAGTTGTTTTGAAAAATAAGTAGATATAGACAAATCTAGTTATCGTTGTAGCAGCAACCTTTTGTTCTAACAAAATTTTGAAATGATTTGACATTAAGTAGAACATTTTTAAAACCGATTATTCAGCTACAGTTTAAGCTTAAGAAGAAAATAAAAATATGAAAATGACAAAACTAGTGTACCTTTAGCTTTTTATGTGGAAAAAAGTAATTTAGTTTGCACTCTCTGAGGTAGGTAAGATCACTAATTAATAAAAATCGGTTGAATTATGGGTATATTATATGACAGTTATCGATAAAAATCCTTTTTTTACGTCTATCAAAAAAGGAAACTTTTTTTTCATTAAAATGGATTTATAAAGTATGTCTTTTTTAACAATAAAAGTGTGAAAAAAGTGCACTTTTTTAACGCTACGGAGTGAAATAATGAAACGTTACGGCATTTTTTTCACACTTAAAACAAAATTTGTATGATACTCGAGTAAAAAGTGTCTTATTTCACTCATAAGATTTGACGAACTCGCCTACGGCTCGTTCAGTAAATTTTCCTATTCGTGAAATAAGATTGTACTTTTTACACTTGTTGCATAAATAACTATATAGTAACAAATTTTGTCTTTAAGGTACAACTATACTTTTCTGAAACTGACAAGTAAACACTTTCCCATCAATTTTTGGCAGATTATTTGAATTTTCCCGCGTAAAAGCATCTTCCATGTTTTATAAATTATAAAATTATTTTAAAAAAACTGTAAACAAAATCTCTCCTACAATGTCAAATCAAATCACTCTTCTAACACATAGATGGATGACTACAGATAGTTGTAATTAAAAATATGACGTCACAAATTTTAAATTCAGAAAAAAATTAAACAATATATTTCAAAAAGCTACATATGTAACAAGTGTAACAAACACTAAAATTCATCATTTTATTCTATCTTTCAGAAAAAAATAATAATTGGCTTCCGGACCCCATTTTCAAAATTGAAGAAACTTAAGCCCAACTGGATAAAAAAAATAGTAACCGAGGCAATAAAACAACAAATGAGGCGAAAATGAAATTTTAAGGCGAGGTGCACACAATTTTTTTTAGGCGACTATCACAAAAAGTTATTAATTTTTAAATAAAACATTTAAAAAATATACAAATAAATACAAAATTCTATATATAATAATAACAATAATACTTCGATATCAACCTCTACTAACCATTTTGTATATAGTAACTTAAATGTTAGTCCAGTAGCAACGAACCTAAGATCTAGTGGTATTTAAGCTTGTTATTTACAAAACAGTTGAATTCAGTTCAAAGAGGAAAAGTTGTTGATACAAGGACGACGTGAAATACTTTCGAATCCATAGGTGACTAATTATTTGAGACTAAAACGAAAACACAGATGGCAGACTAAGCGGATTACTAAATTTAGCCATATGTACATTGTTGCTAAATGAGTTATTTTTCAAAAAATTAGCCATTTGCGAGATTTAACACGTTCACTGCCTATGACACATACGTTGTGTCATCTGGTATTTTGCGTGCTACGCCGATGACACAACGTATGTGCCATCATTATATACATTCTTCTATTCTTCAGTATCTCACAGGCATTAGGAACTTAAAGTTGCGCTTTTATAGGCACCTCAGGTACACTTTATACAAGTACATAGTTGGTTTTGGGTTTTGGGCACTATGAGTTCTTCAATGGACAATCAATTGCCGGGACCATAGGTGCAAAAGAAAGTACGTTCTTGTTGTGACAAAAAGCGTATATCAGATGCAGAATTACAGAACAAAAAATTTGGAGAAGTATTAGAAAACCAAAAGCGATAATATAATATAATCAGTATATGTCGGGAGTAAATTGCCAGGACTAAATGCTGACATGCCAGTGAAAGGAAAACCATGAGCTGGTATAAAAAACTCATAATACATCTCACATCACTAATTTTTAGAGTCCCATTACCAAAAATGTAATGACACAAGAGTTCTGTCATATGGCAATGTAAAAATAATTGTGATATAGTTAGTTTCCACAACTAAGACCCGGCATAACAGTGAACGTGTTAAGTGCCGAATTATTAAAATACCATCATTTTGCAACTAAACACAAGTAGCTACTTTGGCATGAAAATAAATCTGCTACACTTTCCACCGTAGTTTTGAGTGCCTGCAAAATAACATGTTATAATCCCCTTTTATAGAGCAGTGGTTCCCAACATTTAATTAAATAGGGTCCTAATGGGTTTTAGGTAGATTTGGGAAGAATAAATATGGTAAAATTTTTGTTTCAATATTTTTTTTCATTGGTTGTGGATACCATTACTGGTTTGGTTTTGGGTCGCAATGAGAAACAGTTGAAAATCACTGCTTTATGGTGAAATATACCGGGCATCTTGAGAAAGCGCGGCACCATAACTTCTTTATTTATAGAGATATCTACTTGAAAATTTATATGTGTAAACTTAACATATGTGGCATTATTTTTATGCATAAATGATAAACATATCACTTCCGGTTTAACAGGAAGTGGCATCAACTTTCTTATTTTAAATATAACACCCTGTATATTTTTAGATGTTGAATTCCATGTTAAATTCTAAATAAAATTGTGTCACAAGTCAAATGTTGCACTAAAAAATAATACTAAAAATTTAAATTAATACAACAGTTGCTGTGACTTTATTTAAAATAATATTATTATTATACGATTCAATTGTTTTAAATGAAGACATAGCCAACTTTTAATGTTTTAATTTATTCATTTTTTTATTATTTTTGCAGCAAAATATGACTTGTGGCATATCGTTTTAACATTTAATTCAAAAATGTAAAAATACACAGGGTGTTCCATTTAAAATAAAAATATTGATTGCACTCCCAGTTAAACCGGAAGTTTATGATTTATACATAAAAAAGATGCCAAATATGTTAAGTTTACGCATACAAATTTTCAATTAGATATCTTTATAAATAAAGAAGTTAATAGGAGTACCTACGTTTTCTGCGGACACCCGGTATTATTAGCAATATATGCAAGAATCAAGCAAAAGTAGGCACAGTTTGTACATGGATGGGTGACCATCTGGGATTACAGTGTACTATTAATTGACATTGACCGCAAATCTTGCAACTGTGTCGTCGTAATAAATAATAAAAAAAGAAAACTGCATACAACAGATGGCATACGTACATACATAGCAATGGGTAACAAGTTGTTATGGTATTTATTTATTAATTCGTTATATTAAAATCTCATTCACAGCTCCAAAAATAAAAAATAAAAATAACGTTATAAACTTTATTATGAAATTGTTCACTTCTCTCGAAAATAAAATTAAACATAAGACATGAACACAAGGATTTGTAAATATTAAATATTTTATACAAAAAATGAGCACATACATAACAACTGTCATTTGAGCTGTCAATTTACGTTCTGGCAAAAGGATTTCAATTTAAATATAATTTTAAAAAGGTGTCTTAAGACAAAGGTTCACATATATGACTGCGTACAATGTTTTAAAAGGTATGAGGTTATTATTATTTCCTGTTATTATGAATATATTAAATGACAGTTGATGTTAATTTACGCTTTATTTTCGAAGCTGTGAACACCAACCATAAAGTCTTATTTATAATTTTATTTATATTTCTTATTTCGAAGCTGTGAATGAGCCTTTAGGGTTGGCAAAAACCCAGTTTTTTTCGAGATATGTCCAGCCCACTGGGTTTTTTTGGAAAAATCAACCCATTTCTAGGTTTTTTCAAAAAAAAAACTATTGCATTATTATTAAACAGCCCGATTCACAAAAAAGTATACGCTAATCCTCATTTTTGGATTAGTGAATTCTAATCTTTTCCGGTATTTAAAATTAATTTTTCATGATATTATCAATAAAGGTAGATACTAGAAATTGATAAGACTATATTTTGAGATATAAACTGTCAAAATTTGAGTAGAATTCGCTAATCTAAAAATTAGGATTAGCTTAAACTTTTTTGTGAATCGGGCTGTACTTTATTATATTTTAATGCGTATACTTCTCGGACTTCTCGGTTCTAGCGAACTTGTAATAACCAGCAGAAACAAATTTTAATTTTTCTTTTTTGTATGTAATAATTGTAATCCTTACAATCTAAGATAAAAATTAAATATGTCTTTATGAACTTATACAATTCTTTAATCAATTCTTTAAGATGCCTACTTTTTTATAATAACTGGGTTTATAACGAATTTTTTAAGTGGGTTTTTGCCGAAAAAAGGGGTGACAACCCTGTCTTTAACACGGACAATTCGTTATTCAAACGAAAAAAATCTAATTTTTCATAATAGCACAAATGCAACAATCTGAACGATCCAATCAAAATAATTTTCCCATTTCGCGTTTTCCACATTTTCTCAATTTCTACATCATAGCGAAGCAAGTAATACACCGGTCGTCCTTGGATTACGAAACGCCATCTTGTTCGCAAGTTATCGTGTGCCCAATAGTCACTACATATTGCATGTAGTTGTAGTACACTTGTGAAAAATAAAATGGATACTAAAAATGATTTTACGACATTCTGTAACAAGATACGCACTTTGTTGTATGAGAAATTTGCGTTGGACGCAATACAAATAATTGCAATAATAGTAAAAGAATTTTTATAGGTTAGGATAGTGTTGGACATTGCCATAACTTCAAAAAAAAAAAATAGATAGAAAATAGTAATTAAGGTACCAAGGGTTGTTATAAGGACAATAATGCCTGAGGTCAACAGTGTACTGTCGAGGGCCTCTGGCCCGAGGCAAGTACGTTGACCGAAGGCATTATTGTCGTTTAACACCCGTGGTGCCTTCAACGTTTTATGTCTTACTAGAAATTCTTAATAAACATTTTGTCTGACTAGAATTTATCAAACAAAAATAATAAATCACAAAATTTTAATACAACTTACAAAGTAGCCTGTGAATGCGGTATCTAGGTAATATTTTGTTTCTGTAAACAAAACATTTTTTCAAACAAAAAATATATTTCGTGTGGTATTATTCTGTCAATATGGACGAGCAATGATATTGCTAAGAATAAGAAGTATGCTGGTTTGTATTTGTGATGAAACAAATATGATTATAAACGACTACAATTCACTATGCTTCTTAACCTTAACTGCACTTTATGTTAGTATCAGTATTATTAACCTCAGTTTGTTGTCAACATTACCATAGCAACTTAATACGCCCTAGGGTATTACTTACTCAATAACGGACCTAATGTTGAGGTTGTTATAAAACAATAACATACTAGTAAGACATAAAGTAAATTACTGTCCACATAATACTTATTATTATAAATAAATCTATCATTATAATTTATTACCCATTGCTGGATGTGTCAATTTGTTTTTAATTGCATGACAATATATTTTTACTGTAGATAAATCATAGCAGGCGTCACTTTTATAGTTCTCGAGATAACAACGGTGGTCATTTAAATTGTTACACTTTGAATATATCAAAGTTTTTTGCTAATATCTTTGTCACTATGGATTCGTTGTTTTATTGTGATCTATTGAATCAAGCAGGAGCGATTATGGTTACAGTATGGATGGGTAACCGATTAGAAAAGTGTTAGTTTATTGTGAATTGCTCAATTTTATAAAAAGTTTTGTTACTACTGGACTTCTTTCTACCTATTATAGTTCAAAATGGCTTTTGTCTTTCTTAACAAATTTTATTTTAGTGATAAGTTTTACGTGACTTACTTTCCCATGCCACATATAGTACATTTCAATATACATGACCACTCATCAAACATCAGTACAATGTATATTGAAACGAACTATAACTGTATATTTCTTATGGGGAAATTTTTGCATTGTAATTTTTATGAAAATTGAATGTAATAATAGTTAGTAAGGTTCCACAATTGCTTCTTGTAGCGTAGATTAAACTGGCAGTTGCTCAAAAATCTATTTAGGGATAGATTGCAATACGTGGAACAAAATGGCGGACTTTGATACTTTTATGTGAGGTTAGGATCTATCAGCAATCTTAACTTACAAAAAAAAAACTAAATTGCAAATTAAAAATAATGAGCATTAGTATGAACATGCGATTAATACAAAAATTAATGATCATTAACAGTTCGATATAGTATGTGCACGTGAAGTTGAGACTGATGAAAGATGTCGAAATTGCGTCTATTAACAAACCAGAAAATATTGACTTAATAGCACGTGCTACTTATTGTTTTATACAAAAAGTAGAACGTGATTAATAGTCAATATTTTCTGGTTTGTTAATAGACGCAATTTTGACATCTGTCATGAGTCTCAACTTCCGTGTGCATACTATAACTAACCGTTAATGATATTGATCATTCATTTTTGTAGTCCGTCTCGGTTATAATGGTGATTAGCAAGCAGCTGACTAGCATTATTTTTTCTGTCAGTCGTTTAAGAATAATTTTGGAGAAAAGTATTTCAAATGACATATAGAAAAATTAATTGTTCACTACTTTTATTTGAAGTATTTCTGTTCAAAATAATCCATAAACGAGTGGTAGAAAAAAATGTGTGGTAATCACCCTTAATCATTTGTTCAATATTATTGATTTACATACAGAATGTCTCAGAACTGAGTAAAAAAAAAAAACAATAGCGTATTCCTGAGAACATATTGAGTTAAAAATATCATATGACCGTAGGTCCTATTCCTTTTGGTTACGAAATTAGACGTTTTACATGGGAAAACAGTTTTTTTTTTTTTTTGTAAATAAAAAGTGTCCAGCATGATGAACATGATAATAGTACATTATATCTTGTAAATTATTTAATATTAATTGTTTTAATATTATTGCATAAATTGCAATAAATTACAAAAATTTTCAAATAAATGTTTCACTTTTTTATTATATACAGGCTGTTCTGAAAATGGGTGAAAAGCTACAGGTAGAACGATTCTTTGATTAATTCTGAGTCGATAATCCTAATGCAAAAAATTTGTACGGCCCTTCGTAAAGCCGCACGAAGCCATCAAACTTGTAAATGTGATACTAGAACTAAGCGATTTTTTAAAAATCTTTTACGTAATATCATTGCTCTTTACATTCTAGAAGAATTGTGTAAAATTTGATCTACGTAGGTAAACGTTTGATATCAAATCTTTAAAATTTTAACTCTAAAAAGATTTTTTTTAATTTGAATACGCACGACAACCATGTATAAAACAGTTTTTTGTTTGAAACAGAAATTATAAATAATTTGTCAAATTTTGACGTTTATCAGTTGATGTTTGATTTTATAATTTTTTTCTTTTTGTATGGTGAATGAAACATTGGATAATTAGAATGGTATACCTATTTTTATTACTACATAAAATATCGTTTACATTGAATTTTTTTTAATTAATAAAGCAAAACTGGTGCTGGTATCTTAAGTAAATAAATTCAATTCCCAATTTGAATTTCCACTGAGTGTACCTGTCAAAATAATGTTGACATAAAATTCATACTGATTTGCATAGCTACCTGATAACTTCTATAACAATTTGATTCGGTTTTGCCAAATTTACATTTCTTTTAAGTAGCTCGTGTGGCTTTAGGAAGGGCCGTACAATTTTTTTGCATTAGGATTATCGACTCAGAATTAATCAAAGAATCGTTCTACCTGAAGCTTTTCACCCATTTTCAGAACATCCTGTATTTATATGAAAAGATGTTCAAATGTCAACGTGACGCATTGATGAGCACAGCTGCCTCTGAAATTTCAGATTGGGGGGGGGGGGGGGCGATATCCCTTTAGGGTAATTATATTTTTACATAAAAATTGTTGAACTTTGAAAAAATGTCTTATATTTCATATTACAGTGATTTAAAAATAATAATAATATTGTAATAAATAAAGAAAAAATAATTACAATAAGCAAAAAATTGATACAATAACAATGCATTGTATTTTCTTTTGATATTTTTAAACAATATTTTTTACAAATACTGTCAACTTTAATACCATATCTGTCGAAAAAAGTTGTCATTGTATACAGGGTGGTTGATTTTTCATTGTCCAGCTTATATCTTCTGAAATATTAAAGATACAAGAAAAATATATAATCTGGCATAAACAATTTTTTTCCAAGGCTTACCAATTTTCCAGAAAAATATTTAACTTTGATTTTTTAAATGGAACACCCTGTATATTTTTAGGGAACAAAATTCTAAATAAATTTCTCTTTACAATGATGTGTAACAAGTAAGGGTTTACCTTTAAATTATGTCTAATAAAGCAAATAGAAATACGATAAAAGTAGGCTGTGATATTCTATTGTTTATACCAGTAGTGATATTCTATTGTTTATACCAGTAACATCTGTCGCAGATTCAATAATACTGATTATAATAGTGAGAAGGTGTTAAGATTCTTATTTAACTAAGAAAAATGAACGTCGGTTATAGTAATAGCGAAAAAGTTGATATGCTTTGCTGTTTCCACAGATCAAATAATAATAAACGTCGGACTGCTATCCTGTATCAAAATTTATAATAATATTATGTTGCATTAAATTTTGCTACTTGATTTTTAAATAAAAGTATTAATAATTTTGTAAATCATCAATGCTAGTAATTCTATTACTTGCTTTATTAGACATAATTTTATTCAAAGAAAAACCCCTACGTAGCCAATGTTCATGTGTGACAGAAGATACAGGTATAAACAATAGAATATCATAGCCTACTTTTATCATATTTCTATTTGCTTTATAGGACAAAATTTAAAGGTAAATCCTTACTTGTTACACATCATTGTAACGAGAAATTTATAAAGAATCTTATTCTGTCAAAATATACAGGATGTTCCATTTAAAAAATTAAAATTAAATATTTTTCCAAAAAATTGGTAGGCCTTGGAAAAAAATTGTTTATGCTAAATTATAGATCAGGTTGTATTAAACAACTTCTGTATTTAACTTTTTTTTGTATCTTTAATATTTCAGAAGATATAAGCTGAACAATGAAAAATCAACCACCTTGTATAGCTAATATGATATTTAGCATTTAACCGTATCATCAATTTTAGCGCGCCAATCTGAAAATAATATTCCGAGTCTACCATTCAGTAGGTAATGTGTACCATTTGTAAGTTATGGTTGTAGAGAGATCTTGTAGAATGTGTCTGTATCTTGTATCAGGTATAGTTATTGCTGTAAGGATTGTGCATATTACGTCTTGTCTTGTGTTATTTATGTTATTTAAGGTTTATAAGACCTAGTCAAGAGATATGTATTCTGTAAACCTATCGTATGTGTATTGTATTGATATACGTATAGAGTTAAATGATTTTTCTTATTTATAGTTGTACAAATAATGAACTAGTATTTATAAGGTGTAGCTACGAAGCAAGTATTATGAATAAAGATTTTTTAACTATACTAATTTTCTTTCATTTTATTATCAGCTATAATACCCCGAGGACATGAGTTACCGAAAGCGCGTTGCTTGGTAACAGCCCGACGCTGAAGGCGGAGGTGATGTTACCTAAAAGCAACGTGCTTGAGGAAGTGTGATAAAATTATAAGTATTTATCAATGATCGAGGTGTATTCGGTACAATATTGTATTGATTTAACCTTCAAATTACATATAATAACAATATTTAATTGAAAAATTATTGTACGTAGTCAAATTTTGAAGAAATTCCAATGTTTATTTTTTGGTATTTAGGCGCCAGCGAGTATCATATTTCGCATACCATAAATTATTTGTTACTACCACACAGGACGTATTCAGGAAATTTTCTGCTAGCCAATATTTCAGTATATCTTCTGTGAAAAAGAAGATTGGTCGTTTATTATGTATTTTTTATAAACTATTGTTTTTTCTTTGCTGAACTACATATAAATTTTAGCCAAAAAAACTGTTAAACATTTTCTGAAAACAATAATTATTAATTACGGTTCTGGTTTTCGTGAAGGTCAGATTTAGCTGTTAAACAGGTGGAGACATCTTGTGAAACTAACAATAAATAAATTAACAACAACTATATATTATTTTATACGATTGGTTTAAGCATACTAGAACATAGTTTAAAATGATAAAAACCGTATATTTTTGACCATTTATCTAAATATTTAAATGAAAATTGGTATACATGTACTTTCACGACTTTCACCCATGGAATCGATTTTTAATAAAAAAAAAAACCGTAACTTCCGCTAATTAATGGGTAGATTTTTGCTACCCAAAAATGGGGTGGAATACAAATTAGTCGATAACGCCATTATATTCTACGTACTATCTAATATAAGTATACCAATTTTATCCAAATATAAACAATAATAAAAATTTAAATTCATGTACAGTAAAGCACCTGTCTTCAAAGCATTGCCTGAAGAGATCTATATATAAATAAAATAAATTATTAGTTAAAATATACTTAGAATTGATTTTTATTTATATTCATTATCTCTGAAATTAAAACGAATATAAAAAAACGTTTCAACAAGACTACCATTTATTTAATTACAAATATTTTTCCTTGCACTAACTTAGTCGAAATATTATTAGTTTAGCCAAAAAATGGATTTTCTCAAAAATATTAACACCAAAACAATACTGCTCCTGTACTCTATAGTGAAACATATGAATTATGTTTTTACGTTTGGTTGCAAGAAAGTACGTTGATGTATCGTGTAAATATTTATAATAAATATTGTTCAAAACGGCTGGTATTATCGAAAAAATCCATAAATTTTAAGTTGGATCATCTAAAACAATATTGGTATCGCCATCTCGAAGGAAAATCCTGAACTAATATTTTTTTAACAATTTATTAAACATGTGTTTTAATTTGATTTATTAATTTTTTTAAATATATTCTTCATTTTTATGCATTAGAAATTAATAACAACTAATATTTTATTAATTGTTAATAACAATTTCTATAACCTCCAATTTCAAGTGACAACTAACAACAATAATAGATAAAGAAATGTACATGATTGGAACAGAAAACAAAACAAATTTAGTTAGTTTTTATGTGAATACAAGGGGATATTTAGTAAGAAAACATTTGTTTAAACAATGGATATGCAAATTAAAAATATTCCGGGTGTCCAAATCAGTTTCCAATAGTTGTGGATATAAAATAAACCAGTTTTGGAGCGAGTACTAAACTTAAACCGGTTTTTAGAAGCGAACAATTTATAAAAACCAGATATTAGACCGGTTTTTAATGAGAACTAGTTATAAAAACCTGTTATTCTAAATTTAAACCGGTTTTTAGAAGCAAACAAGTTATAAAAACCAGATATTAGACCGGTTTTTAATGAGAACTAGTTATAAAAACTTGTTATTCGAACAGTTTTTCCATAGAACAAAGTTTATTAGCTTTGTGTAGAGTTTCAGGCAAGAATCCTTTCAAATTTAGTAACAACAATATAGGTCCATTATGTAGATTTTTGCAAAGATGCTACAGCTTGTAATGCCTCTTAAACCAAGTGGACAGAGCAATATGTTATGTATTATATTTATAAGGTATGTATATTTGTATATAATAATCATTTTATAGCATTATTATCATTAATGTATACATATTTTATTACAGAATTCCAAATTAGCAGGTTACACAGTCCATCTGAATGCAAACATTACAAATGTTTGGAGTTATCAACGAAGAATACTGTTGTTTAAGGGATGAAATATCGCAGGATTGAATTCCAGGGGTTGTTTTTATGTAGATGAAGAATGTGGGACGAAGCAAAGAAGACAAAACACGAACAGATCATATCAAAGAACAAAGCATGATGAATAAATCTTGAACAAAAACTAGATGACTAATTTTAGTGTTAATTTATTATTTTAGTACAAGTATTTAGTATCATTTTACTCAGTGCTTCACACTGAATCTGCTGATGTATAATTTATTAATATTTAATGAAAATTTTGTACTGAAAACTGTAATCGAACAAAAATTCAAGTATGACAAATGAAATGTATATGGTATAAGCAATATGTTATAGTTATAGTATATAATTTTAATATTTTTGTACTCTAAATTTTATGCTAAATCTTCTGTTATGTAACATATTAACTTTTTATGAAAATTTAGCGAAGAAAAATGGTGACAAAAATGTATAGATGCCATGTCAGTGTTGTACATAATAATTTTCATTTATTTTGTATTATATGATTATTTCTGTAAACTATATTATTAGTATAATGTTTACAATAAGTTATAGTTAAGAATTATTGTTTATAATATTAATACTTTTGTTCTATACACTCATAATGTATACAACTAATATGGTATTTATTATAATAAAATATGAATAATATGTACAATATTATATTTATTTAACCTCCAAATTACATATAATAACAATATTTAATTGAAAAATTAGTGTATGTAGTCAAATTTTGAAGAAATTCCAATGTTTATTTTTTGGTATTTAGGCGCCAGCGCCTGTCATATTTCACATACCACAAATAATTTTTGATCTACTGCGCATGCTCGCTTTTATTGATTTTTCGATCTAGCGATCTCCATAACCGTCGACACAAGTTTTTGTCAAATGTAAACTATACAGGCAAAAAGGGGCACATTAAAATTATGCCCCTTAAAGAAGGCGTCTGCACTGGAAATTACAAAGAGGATTGGACAGAAAATCAGATATGTGCTGACAACTGTAATAAAAATTTAAACTATTAAAGCGATACGAGATACAAAATCAATAAAAACGATCATACGCAAAAGATTTGGCATTTGACCGTTATTTATTTAATTTTTCGTGTGCACACACATACACAACAGACTTATTAACCATACAACAAATATTATTTGTCAAATATTTTATACCAAAAACGATAAAATGTGATTTGATTTTGCTGTAATTTTGTGAAAAGTTGCTGACAAATACAGAATCTATAGTCAATTTATAATAAGTTAAAATGGTACCTACATTTGAAAAACACCTGTTAACATTTTGTCAACAATGTATATAACCTACCAAAAAATAGACAAACAGGTATTGTTTTACAAGTTTGTAACAGTTTAAGTTGTATATTTGAAACATTATAATCATAAACTATTGTAAAACAATAATTTCAATACAGTATTTAAATAAAATTATTCGCCTGCTTCGTTGTCATGTCGAGACTGCATTCCTATTGGCTGCTGAGCACTGGCAGTTGTTTCAACAACAATGAAGAAAAGTTTGCAGTGTATTGTTGTGCTCCGTAATTAATTTAAGTTTTCAGTGATTAAAATGTTAGTATCATTAATAATTTATGTATTAATCGATTAATGAATGTCTGACGATCATTTTAATATAATTTAGTCTGTTTCTGTTATATGTTTATACAAATAATTAGTATTTCTTGTTATCGGGTGAAAAATAGTGCATGTGTTCATACGCCGCTTGGTCAAAGATGAACAATTTATTGTGGTGAGTTATTTTTATTAATTTTCTTGTAATAAATCATTCATATATATACATATATATATTTATAAGTTTTTTAATGTTTTATGTTTATTTTTATTAACTGTTAGCTAACCAATTGTAAATCTGTATAACGTTTTGATGAGTTCAGAAAGAGATACATTCAGTTTGTATGATTCTTTCAAGTCATTTTCATTTGAATTCTATCTCGCACAGATAAACTTTTGATATTTACTCTCAATGGAGCTATTCATCAAACAGTAGAACTTATTATTGTCTGCTAACCTAACCTAAAATTTTTGTATTGTATGATAAATTTACTTGTAGTGTGAATATGTTAGATGTATTTTTGCTTCCATAGTGAAAGAAGCTCCATAGATTGGAACGTGGAACAGATTTTGAATGCTGGAAGACTTGGAGATGGACATAGCAGACAACAGCAATTGCGGCACTTCAAAATAAATGGTGAGTTGTATTATTTTTATTATTATTTGTCTGAAATCCCTGTCATAGTTTGGCGGTTCTGTTCTTCTTGAAAAAAGTCGAAAAAGTGCGATTTTTGTAAATATTAAAACTTTAAGGTTCTTCTTCGCAGATTTTTACCTTCCGGAAATACCTATATAGGTAAGAGAGGTAATATTTTTAGTTAAAAAGTTCGATAGTGAGTTTTCAGTGAATAAACACCACTACATGTTTTTACTATTTTTACAATGTCTGTCTGTCTGTGTGAATGTGTGTGACGATTTTTTTCGTCCACGATAACTTTTAACAAACTTTCAAAAATTTATATTTTTCGTATTTAAGCTTTCTACATTCATATCAAGAATTGATTAGATTTTGTCTGAAAAAAAAAATAAGACCAGACGAGTTACCTTTTTAAGGAAGATTTGAATTATAAAGGCAACCCACAGATCATATTTTAATCTGTTTTACATGCTCATGTAAACTTTTTAACACATGACGTCATTATTTCTAGTGATATTGTTTTTATGACGTAAACCGCTTGATTGGCTGAATAGCCTGTACAATAGGCCCATAAACCATAACAAAAAAAATAAAATATACACTTTATCCTTAAAGTACTACTCAATAAATAACGATTAGATATTTGAATTTATTTCCAGGAATACAGATGACGTCACACTATTGATATCTTTCTCGCGCAGCCTAGTACAGAAACTGGTGTGAGAAAGATAGCTATAGGTTTCTTTAAAAATCAAATGCAGCTATACAAAAAGCAATTATGACTTTTTGATACTACGAATTGTTTCAAAATTAAACGAACTTTCATTTAAAAATATTTTAAAAATTGGTTTTTGCCCTTCTGAAGTGTAATGGGAACTTTACAATTGTATACACAGTAAGTGTAACCTACATTTTACGCTTACTGTGTTGTATAACTTGTCCAACTATGCGGTAAAATAATCAAAATACACTGGACGTTTATGGGCATTTAGAAAAGAAATCATCTTTACTATAATAAAGTTCATGTAAAAAAGTACTACCTACATAAGTTATTTTTTTACTTCAACATTTCCTATATTTAAAATTAATTTATATAAATCAAAATCACGGCAGCGACATCTGTCATTATTGTAAAAATCCGCCGTTATCGACATAGTCACCGATCGATATACCTGTCAAATACGCGAGGCTAACATTGCTGAAATGTCAAATACCGACACCTATCTATTATTTATTACGAAGAAAACATGAGCAAATAAATATATTATCAGTCATAAACAACGTCTATTATTACAAATAAATTTTCGCTAGAAGAAGTACTCTAATAAAGGTAAGTAAAATCAAATTTGGAAATTGACAACCCCAGTATTTTAAACTAACCCTTTTCAGAAGTAGGTACAACCTATCTCATTAAAAAAAGTGATTTCCATTATCGTCGGCCAAAAAATTTGATACAATTCTCGTGCGTGAAGTATTTTACAGCGCTCCAGCTAATAAGGCACTCGCCTTAAGGGCTCGTGCCTTAAACAAAGCTGTAAATACAACTTACACGCACTCGAATGTAAATAACTATTATGGGCCTATTTTAAGATGACCTTGATCAAACATCTTTAAAAAATTAAACTATACATTTAATTTATGTGACATCTTTTGCCTTGACTACCGTTTTTATTTATTCAAAACAAAACCACCAAAACTGTCAATTCTGTCATTTCTCATCCTGTCACTCAATTCTTCCCACCACCAATGTCACCCCTAAACCATGCCCAAGTACCCTCCTCTCACCCCTAAACCACTACCCCTCCAAACCTCAATCACCAATCTCTTCACTTCATCCCCCAAATTCGTATCTCTGCTTTTGACAGAGTCCATCGCCAGTACCTTGAACATTAGGGCGCAACATCTTCAAGATCTCCAAGAGAATTCCAGCAAGAGTAGGATATGTGTAGTGGTGGGGAAGGCCCAAGATGGACAGAAAGATGGAGTAAGGAGTAAGCTTCCAGTTAGTGATAATGTGGCGTTGTATAGGTTAGTGCCTATGGAAGAGTCAAGTACTTCGGTCTATGGAATGGATGGTAAAGGATTTTAATAATAGTATAATTTGTAATTATAACTCGTATAATTTTTAAATCCACTTGCTATTATGAGGAATTACAGGTGTTTCTAAAATAAGGGAACATGGCTTAACCACAGATTCCTGAGGCTAAAAATAAGACGATTTAACTAAACTTACCTTTACCGGAAAGTGTACCATTTAGCCAGTATTCTGCTTCAAAGTTCTTCGAAAAAAAAAATAATAATTTTGCTTATGCCCAGTTTTATAAACTTCGAATAACTTGCTGAGTTATTACTTTGAAAGTAAATTTAATCGATGAGTAAATAAAAATGTCTGTTTTATAAAATAAGTTACAGAGTAAAATAAGTACTTGCAGAGTAAATATTTTATTCTAGTGATTTACCAACAGAGACATCGTTTTTTATTATTATTCAAACGTCAAAATAAAGTGTCATAAAGTGTCAGTTCTCATTAAAAATGGAAAAAGAGAGAATGGCGAAAGAATAATACTGAAATAGATAAAGCGAACATGTTAGAGATAAAAAAAATATATTAGTATTATTGAAAACCAGCAGACAGACGTAGCAAGCGTCAAAAGCAAAAATAGTGCATGGGATGAGATTTGTAAAGAATGAAACTGTTATATGACACATTGTATTTATGTTGGCTTGGAATAGTTGGGTTTTGTACAGGTGTTAATAAGTAATTTTTACAAAGGTATCCACTATCCCCTAACAAGAAGCAATTACCAAATTCTCCGTTTTCAAGCCTAGCTCTTATTAATGAATTGTTGAATATGTTGCTGTCGTGTGCGGAACCAGGCCATCTAGCAACAACATCCGTTATTTTTAGATTTGCTGAACATACCATTTGGCAATTCACAGAAAACCATCCTTTTCGGTTTCTATCAATTTCTGCGTTCTATAAAATAATTAATTTTGACGTGTCAAATTTATTCTACAGAATAAAATTTACTTCTTCGAAAATCAGTGGAGTAATTTATTCCATAGATTTACTTAGCTAGTATTTTTATTCTTGCTTTATAAAACGAAAATCTCTGGAATAAACTAATTTACTTCGAGAATAAATTTTACTTTGCTAGTAATTTACTTATCCATCCTTTATAAAACTGGGCATTATAATAACAGAACGCTTTATTCGATTTCGATGAAATTTGCTATGACATCTTTTAAGATTATACTTGTTATTATTAGTGAACCACTAGTGTATGAAACTTAGGTGTCATAACATTGATTAAACCGTAACTTTTGATGACAGTAACAATTGTTTATATGTGTTCTAGCAGTACAAGCACAAGGCACAAAACATTTTATAAATTATGACGAAACTACTATACTTGAATTTGAAAATAATTACAACACAAAACTTCCCGCTATTTAATTTTTGTTAATTTAAATACATACCTACCTACCAGTGACATTTACTGTCAGTTACATTCATTTGAAATATGAACTGTGTAACAAAGGAATAGTTTTTATCTTAGGCTTCGCGACTAATAAAAAAAATTATTTTTAAATTTACCTGTAAAATATATAGAAAAAGTATTAATGTATTCCTGTAGAAAATTCAAAAATCTTTAATTTTTATAAGACATAAAATGCGAAAAAATGGCATTTAATGGTATTTTTTGAAGAAAAACCATTATGAGCTTCAGGTAAAGTGCCATTTCCGGTTATCCGATTTACACCAAAATCTAATGGCTTCTTTTCATATTAGAATAGGATAGAAATACAAGGTTTCAGAATTTTCTGAATGATAGTATTTGAGCTAGAGCGAAGACAAAATCCATACACATAGAGTAAAATTTTTTAAAGAAGTCCGATCAAGGCCATCTACGAATTGTATCTATGAATTAAGATTTTGTGCTGTCAAATTTAGTAGTGTCTTTTACTTAGCTTTTATGAGGGTACATAAATATCTTGCGTACCTCATAAAAACTATGTAAACAACACTACTAAATTTGACAGCACAAAATCTTAATTCATAGATGCAATTCGTAGATGGCCTTGATCGGACTTCTTTCAAAAATTTTATTGTACATACACACATACACACATACTGACATCATCGTGAAAATGTTAAAAATGGATTCTAGGGACCTTAAAACGTAGTCATTTACTAAAATCTCGATATGTGATTTTTAGCACGATCCCTATACCTCCCTTACCAAGGGTAGCGGGAGGTAAAAATTGTCACACACTGACAGACATACACACACAGACACATACAGACATCATCTTAAATATAATAAATTCAAATAGTAGGGATGATAGTTGCGATTTTACACATGCGTTAACATTACCGCACCGAATAACTTAATAAACACCCACATTTTTAAGTTTTAAGAGGCCATTAAATAAATAAAGCTACTTTGTAATAATAAAGAATAGGTACCTATAAACACGCTAGTTACCGCAATTATTTATTAATAAATTATTTTTCAACATTGTCTAATTAAATCTTTCGTCTTGGTTTGGAAGCTACCTCCAAATACTGATATTACTGTTTCTTTTTAGATTTGTCCATAAAATCTCTGGAAACTATAGAGCGCGCCGAAAAGAAAACTTCTTTATATTTGGTACCCCAATTTGTCAACACAAATTCCATAATGGCCATATGTAGCATAGCGCACGAAGGCAATCTTTATACTGACTTGGACAAAGTATACGTCAGGGTTCAAGAATCAGATGTAAGTAAAAAAAATCTGATGTGGCTAGCCCATAACCTCCCGCCAATTCCATGTTTAAAATAACAATGAGCTTTAAGTAAAGTCACTTCCGCTTGATCGTTTGTAAACAAAATCTAATTTGTTGTTTCAATAAATAAAAATGTCTGTAATACGAAATTTTGGATTATATTTTTCCTCGAAAATATCTCAAGAGCTCCAAATTAAGTACCACTTCCGGTTTATCATATATAGTCAAAATTTAATATGTTGTTTCAAATTATATACTAGTTTTAAATAACAAATTTGAGAAGTTTTGGATCATATTTTAATATATTTTTTCAAGAAAATCTGTTAAGAGCTCTCCAGTTTATCAATTTTAGCTAAAATCTAATAATGTTGTTCTCTTTGATATGAAAGTCTTAAATACTAATTTGGAAAGTTTTATATTAAATTTTAATATAGTTTTTCATTAAAAACTGTTATGGGCTTTACCCAAAATCTAATCAACTTTTTAAGCTTAAATACGGAAAATAGAAATTTTTTAAAGTTTGATATGAGTTATCGTGGAAGAAAAAATGTATTTATCCTTTCAGCTTCCTTTAAGCAATTCAGGATGGGTAAATATGTGCCGTATATGCCACGGCACAGACAGTTTAGAAGAACTGATCGGTCCTTGTAGATGTAGAGGATCTGTGGCTCTTGCCCATTTATCCTGCTTAGAAAGGTGGTTAAGAGAATCTTCAAGAAGTCGATGCGAACTTTGTTTACATCATTATGAAATTCAACGAGAACCAAAGTAAGATTATGTTAAAGTCCTTATAAAATAACATAACAGATGACTTACTTAAATAATAAGAGCACATAATTTAAACATTTACAGCCCGATTCACAAAAAAGTTCCGGTATTATTATTATCAAATAAGATAGGTACCAGGAATTGATTAGCCTATATTTTAAGATATAAACTATCAAAATTAGAGTAGAATTCGCTAATCCAAAAATGAGGATTAGCTTAAACTTTTTTGTGAATCGGGCTGTTAGAGCATATACCAGATAATTAGATCAGGATATGAGGAGTTGAGAGTAAATACTAAAAACAGTAGGGAGTAGGGCATAAATTTTTACTAAATTTTGGAGCAAGAAACTACAGAAATTATTTTTAAAACATCTGTTGTGGCCAGCTTAAAACCTCTCGCATATCCATGTTACATTATTCTTTTTCTCCTACTGTTCTAAATGTTCGAGCTTCTTCCAATTCATTGACGAAATTAGCGGTATTTCTAAATGGCATATGTATATTATACATATTATTTATCTTTAATTTTAGATATGTAATTAATAATAAAATAAGAAATATTTATGGCCGATTGCACCAACGTATCTTAAATATTAAACGTGGTTTAAATTGACAATATTGCATCGAAATGAAATGTCAAACAAATTATAATACATTGCTGTCAAAATTTGGATTTGCATTTATGTATTTGTTTAAACGTAGATTAAAATGTAAATCTTGTTGATCAACTGGACTAATGTACTTCCCAGAAAAAGCCTTCAGAAGTATCTCTGTATTTATGATACTGACATTTATCCGGTAATTACAAAAATTTAAATTTTCAATTGGTTTCTACGGAGTTTGGGCTGTGAGATTCATTACAACAGAATGTTTTATTTATTTATATTTCTTTATCTGTAAATCTATACAAGATATAATAAAGAAATTAAATGTATCGGATAGAAAATTTGTTTCTCTTTAATATTTGTAATAACATAAATTTAATATACATATATTTATATATTTAGAATTTGTTTTAAGAAACTACTACTTCCGGTTGTCCAATTGTTACCAAAAACTAATCAGCTCTTTCCATTAACGTCAGATTGAGAAATCCATAGTTCTAGAATTTGAAAAATCGTTTATACAACATCCAAAAACACACAGACATTATCATAAAAGTGTTTAAATCGAATGGATGCATTGCACAGTAATCGCCCTCTGACGTCATATTAAGTCTGTCATCTAGCGATATTTTTGTAAAGCTTTGTAGAGATGATGCTCTGTTGCCACATAATTGATATATAATTAAATCAGATTGTATTAATTAAAAATTATTCTAATAATGCAAAAAAAAATAAATTATTGCAGTTTTGAATTTAAATATGATATATACAATAAAAAAATGAATTTTGTGTCAAAATTAAGTTTTAAACAATAGTAAAATTTAATAATAAACGCAACTGGCAACAATGGATTATCTGTTATGTAATGAATGTGCTTGTGCTTATTTTGTGAAGCGTTGTTGAAATATTATAAGTTCAAAAAATATCTCAAAACTATGGAACAAACAGAAGTAAAATGTGTTAAGAAACACAAATTATTTCGAAAATATTGTTCCGTAGCTTCTTGTAATGCGTCATCCCAATTATTATCGTATCATAGATTTCTGAAGAACCCAGAAATGAGAAAAAAGTTGTTAATTTCATTAAAAATTAATACAGACGTAAAGTAATTCGCATTTGTCTATTGTAAACATTTTAAGGAATCTGATTTCATACCAAGCTTTTTGAATTTAAAACTGACAACTATTTCATTTTATCATCTCTATGCGCAGAAAAACAACTGCGCTTTGAAAACATCTCATTTTTTACTATCTCTCTCACTTTGTGCAATGCATCCATTGTAGGGGTTTTAAAACGTGCTTATTCATTAAAATCTGGATATGCGATTTTTAGCATGAATCCAATACCTCTCTTAGCGAGAGGTAATAAAAATTATCTTTATCGAAACCGAAATACAAAGTGTCCAAAAAGGGTATCAGATATTTGATTGTTGAATAAAACAAAAAATATAAATAAACGAAATGGTTATTAATTTTTGTAATGGTCAGTAAATTGGAAAATTATTTAACATAGATTATTTTGTCCAGATGTTGGGTGTTACACTGTTGGGCTTTATTAAAAATATAAACAACCACTTTTATTATTTATATTTTTTGTTTTATTTAACTATCTAATACCCGATACCCTTTTTTAGACATTGTAATTTAAACTTCAATATTTTCAGATACACTATCTTGAAGTCTATCCTAATTTGGATGGCAACTCCTGGCGAACACAGAAGAGATCTAATACAAGATCTTCTTGCCTTTACTTTTTATAGCCCAGCTGCTATAGGTACAACTTACATCCTTATGCTTATAGGAGAACATGCAGCAAAAAATTGCGAACATAATTTGAACACTAATGGACACGTTGTCATGTTCTGCAGCATTATGGGTAAGCCAGAAAAACCTTCCACAGTCCATCGATTACACAATCATTATAGTAATATACCGATTCCTAACCTTTTGGAGGTTGGGAAATACGTCATTCCTAACTTTATTGACAATCTCTTGGGTTGGAAATAACATATTTCACTTCCATCTCTTGCGTTGGAAATGTTTATGTAGAGGTTGCCTAGCAACATTGTCATAGATCCTTATAATAAAGTACGCTAAACAAATTTTAAGAGAGCTGTCAAAAATATTAATAGTCATAGGTTATAATTCATTGATTTATTTTGAAAATTATTGATTTAAAATGAGAATGATTGAATAAAATGTATATATAACCTCAGTGGGAGTTTCATCACAGCCTCGCGCTTTATCTCACCTCGAGGCTTCGACTCTCGGTAATATACAATCATACAAAAAAGTCTCCGTACGACAATAGTTATAATTATAGTGACTATATACATAGTGTGGCCAATAGGGGGATCGATTTTGATTGGTCGGCGCGAATTTGCGTAAATATGGCGGATATTATGCCGACAAAGTGACATTTTCAGATTTGTTACGTGAATTGAAGGTAATTATATTATATTTACATTTTAGATAGTGCAAATAATTAAATTACACGTATTACATTTGTATATTTTTAACTCAAAGTAATATATACATATTTTTAACATCACATCTTTTTTAGGTTAACTGTGAAAATTACTAAAATTGTCTAATATTAAGGTATATATTTTAGATGCCTGGTTGCGTGGCGGTTGGTTGTGAAAACAGTTCTTTAAAAGGATTTAAAATGAAAATAAATATTTTATTTCCATTTAATATGCTCTTTCATTAATTTTTTATCGAATTTTGTTTAGTTATCACATCATATGAATTCAAATTTCCCGCGCATTTTGCCTAAATATGGCGGCGGTTGGCCACACTATGTATATACAGTCACTATAGTTATAATGTATTTTAGGAAAAATAGCAGTCTAAAACCCATATATTTCATTTTCTCTCCATTCAAAATGACACGCAGTATATTACGTTATTATAAATATAAAATAAACAATGGGGTATTCCACTCAATTTTTTTTTTATTATTTTAAATAAAACTTCATTCAGTTTTGAAGCAATTCATGGTATTAAAAAATCTAAATTGTTCCTAGTTTAACAGTATTTTATTTTCGAGAAATCAGTGTAACGTCACATTTTCCCTATACTTGTCTTTCTCACACACACTACTCTGAGTACGCTGCGAGAGAAAGATAGCAATTGTATGACGTCAATTTTCCCTTTTAGCAAATGTGAAATACTCGTAAAGTAATTATTTAAAAAATGTTTTCATTGTTTTAACTATTATTTATTGAGCCATACTCTATGTTAAATTGATTTTTTTTTATTTTTTTTGTTATGTTGGAATACCCCAAGTATTCATAATTTCATGACAAAAAAGCCTCCGTACGATAACCAAAACATTTAAATAATAAACCATTTATTTATGTTTCGTAAAGAAATGTAATATTTGGAGGGTTTTCCTTTGGTTTTTCCATGAGTAACTAAGCGATGACTCATTGAATCTACCAAATTTTTGGTCACCGATGGCATTATATTTTACCATTTTTCTTGTAATTTATTTTAAAATCTTTTTTGGTTTATATTCTTATTTTTTTAAAGAATTTTCCGCACTCTCTCAATCTGGTTAAAGTCCGGAGACTGTGAGGGATGATTAAGCAAATTTTTAATATTATACAGTAGGCATTCTCTTATAAGATGCGAATTATTTGTCGAATTTTTCTGATGAAATTAAAATTGGCCTTTGAGGCCCTTTTTTCGGCACTTTGTTTTAAATTTGCTTTTAAAATATCGACGTAACCTTTGCTATCCATTGTTGCAATAATTACTAATTTTCGTACTCCCTGTAAATAAATATAAGCCCCAAAACATAACGCTGTCACCGCCTTATTCAACTGTTACTATTAAATACCTCAATAAGCTTGTTCACTATTGGTAACTTTTTTATTTGAAGAGATACGAGGTTGGTTAAATTAGCAAAATTGTGCCATTTTATATTAGAAAATTGGTCATGTAGACAAAATAAAAATTGTGTCAGCGGTTTCCAAAATTTGAGACAGAATATATATTTTTTAAATGGAACTATATATTTTTTATTATCTTATTGGAAAGAGTATTTTTTTCTCTTTCCAATAAGGTAATGTTGTTTATGTACAATTTTTTCAAATAAACGAGTTATTTACGTTTAAAGATAAAAATTATCTTTTATTAGTTTAGGTCAAGTAAACTATGGAAACAATTGTCTTTTATAAAATTATTATTTTATTAATTTATTTTACAGTAATAACAAAACATAAAAAATATTTAAATTGAAAGCCATTATTTCTTTCGCACATTTGAACTCTTTTGGAAAGAGAGCCGACCGTTCTACGTAACTAAACATTATTAAACATAGAGAACTTTACGGGAGAAATTATTAAACGTCAAACAAACAAAGAATCAATTGTTTCCATGGCTTATTTGACTAAAAAACTAATAAAATAGTTTACAAAATTTAAATTTTTAACCGTAAATAACTCGTTTATTTGAAAAAATTGTACATAAACAACATTACCTTATTGGAAAGAGAAAAAAATACTCTTTCCAATAAGATAATAAAAAATATATGGTTCCATTTAAAATATATATATATATATTGTCCCAAATTTTGAGAACCGCTGACACAATTTTTTTTTTGTCTACATGACCAATTTTCTAATATAAAATGGCACAATTTTGCTCATTTAACCAACCTTGTACCTCTTCAAATAAAAAAGGTACCAATAGTGAGCAAGCTTATTGAGACACCCTGTATATTATACTTACTTGCGTTACCAGTAAACCTAATAAAGAATTAAAAATTTTAATTTAAAAGCAGATAATCTAAAACATTTAAATGTAAGTTAAAAACGGCGGTGACAGCATTATGTTTTGGGGCTTATATTTATTTACCGGGAGTACAAAAATATACTGTTTTTTGTAGGTATAGCAGCAATAGATTTCTCCTACTCTTCTTGGTTTATGTTAAGATTTCAACACCATTTAGAATCCTGGAAATCTTGGTACAGAGAGAACTGTTGTTTGACTTTAATTCTACCTCCTAGAAAACGTCGTAGACGATGTGCTCCTAATTCTAATACTGAAAACGAAAATCGAGAGAATTTAGAAAACGATACACAAAATACATAGACCACAATTCATTCTTATTCTGCGCCATAGTAGACAAGAAATAAAATAATATTTTCATTCAACTGCTTTTTATTCTTCTTCTTAGTTTAATCTAAATCCAAATGAGCAATTTTGGGGAAAATACCACTAGCGTTTAGCCGATCACCGAACATATTCGATTTAAGTGTCCAAACAAAATTATTACTGTTAAGTACAATGTCCAAATGGAAATGACACCAAAAAGAGCATAGAATCTGCAGTGTCCAGACAACTTAAAATGATATTCAGAGTCGAGCTAAGAAATCTAAAGAAGCGGACAACAGAAATTCAGCGATTTGGACAGCAAGAAATCATCAAAAGTAAGTTTTGATATTTATCTTTATCTTTTATTATTTCTGTCACATAATAGTGTAGGATTGGTCAGTTTAACTGCCCTTATAGCTAGAGATCGGAAAACGTACCAAAAATCATTCCGAACCCGTTTCTTTTGTAAACCAGAACCCGAACCGCTGTAATGGGGTCCTATACCATTTTTTTTCTGTAAAAACAATTGATATTACAAATTGATTTAATTATAAATACATTATTATTGTTAATATTACTAGATGTTATAATTCATCAAACACAAAATTGTTATATGTTTTGTTAGATTATACATCAGCATGATATTTCATAATGTTTTAAAGGTGACCGCAGCAAAAACGCGAATCTCCTTTATAAAATCAGGCGACCAATCAAATTCTTAGTACCTAACGCGTCATACCTTTTTTGTGACCTAATCAATATCTAAACAAATTTTTTTCACTAATACTCATTAATTTATGTATATTTTCGTCTTCTTATTTAAGATAGTTAAAATTTGACTATGGTATAGGACCCCATTTGGTCGATTTGAACCCGAACCGGAACTGAACCCACTATTTTCAGGTTCAAAAAACCGTGTTTCACTGTACTATCGTTTTTCATTACTTCTGAATTATAGTTGCAGAAAATTAAAATAAGATTAATTTTGTACTGCAATAATTACCTTTAACAAAACCTACATTTTTAATATTTTATTTTATTATTTGAAGATATATCATCACGGCTTATTATCCATTTCTGAGCGTACCAATCTGCGTAATACACAGATTTCAGTAATAATGATGACATATTTGTACCGTGCGGGCGTTTACCACACGTCACCTCACGAGCACTCATTGCTGGCATGGAGAGTGCATCACAGGGGTCACTTTTGTGCCATTTAAAATTCGAAATATTTGGCGTCGGTCGAGATCGAACCCCATTTCTCAGATTAGGAAGATTTATTAGAAAAAACTATTGAAAGATAAGAAAAAATCCCAATCAAAATTAAAATAAACTTTATTTACAAGTAGTTCTTAAAAATTATCAAGACGTTCAAAGGATTTTCTAAAAACTGCTAATATATTAAACTTTTGGGAGGAGCAAAATTTTGCACTGAAATTCTTTTTACAACTTAAACTTATGTCTGAAGAAATGTTATTAGTTATTTTGATAATCAGATTAAGTGAAAATTTCTTTATAAAGTAAATTTATTGGTACGAGAATTTATCATATAAATAATTGTTTTTGTTTCAAATTATTTTCTGAACAGTTACGGAAAATGTCGCCTTGTGATCAGATTCTACAATATGTATGACAGAAAGAAACTACATACTTCGTATACATATGTCGTCAATTGATCATTACCTATATTTATTTATTTTTATTTATTTATTTATATTTTATATATTTATAATAAAAGGCCGTCCAACACGAACAAGTACCAATTATAGCACAGCACTAATTACAAAAATCTGATGTGGCCAACACAAAACCTCCCGCTATTTAATTTTTATTAATTTAAATACATACTTACGTATTTAGTAATGCTTCAAACTATATTATGTTCCATTACATATAACTATTGCTTTATTTACGATTTTCTTTATTATTTAATAAGTCACTATTATTAATTTGAAGTGATTAGTTTTTTGACAATGACGTTTACCTGTCAGTTACATTCATTTGAAAAATAAACTGTGTAACAAAGGAATTGTGTTTATCTTAGGATTCGCGACAAATAAAAAAAATATTTTTAAATTTATCTGTAAAATATATAGAAAAAGTATTAATGTATACCTGCACAAAATTCAATAATCTATAATTTTCCAATGACGTTAAATGCGAAAAAATGGCATTTAATGGTATTTTTTTAAGATTTACACCAAAATCTAATGGCTTCTATTCCTATTAGAATAGGGTAGAAATACAAGGTTTCAGAATTTTCTGAATGATAGTATTTGAGTTAGAGTGAAGACAAAATCCCTACACATACACACACACACATACAGACATCATCGTGAAAATGTTAAAATTGGATTCTAGGGACCTTAAAACGTGGTCATTTACTAAAATCTCGATATATGATTTTTAGCACGATCCCTATACCTCCCTTACCAAGGGTAGCGGGAGGTAAAAACAATAAACAATAACAAAAAGTTGCAGTGTACAATTTTAAACAAATATACAATAGAAAATAATGATTTAATTAAATTAAATTTAGGGTATGAATATAATGTGTTATGAATTGATAGTCCACAAATGGTTATTAACAATCCTCTTAAATTTAAATAAATTGCAAGAATATTTATGTACAAAGTAAATTGGCACACCCAGCATTGGATAGTATGTCGAGATATTTTCTTTAATTTTTACATGTGAATTTCTATCATTTTTGGCCATACAATTCCTAATTTCCAAGGTACATCTCTGTGAATATCATTTTTATGTTGTAAAATTATATTTCTTACTGTACTAAATAATTAATTATTCAAATTTGGTTAAAGATACGACTCTGGCTAATGAAAAATTAGAATCTACATTAAATTTCCTATAAGAATTTGTTTATTTCATGTTTTCTCAACCACTGGTTTACAAGTTAAATAAGAAAGTCTCCCGCTTTTTTAGTGAAAAAAAAAGTCATTTTACTGTAAGTTGAGACAGACTTGACTATCTTGTACTGTACTGCGCATGTCCAATATTATTGATTTTTCATGCCACGTTGAAACATTCTCGTTCGGCCACGTTGTTTTCCATTTGTTTTCGCTTTTTGTTTTCGATGTTTTTATATCAAACCTTTATCTGTAAATAATAAAATAGTTTGATTATCAATCTAAAACTTTGTATTTTTGTGTTTGTGATTATGAAGAATCGAGTAATATGTCAACCAGGTGTGTATTTGTTCGTATTTAAATAATCTAGGTTCAAAACTCAAAACCTTTTTTAATTCCATTATCCATTTGGTAAAAATGAGTTAAATACATTGAAATGTTCTTGCAACAATACTCTACCGTTCTATATAGTTATGTATGGGCTGGCAAAATGCACTAAAATTCAAAAGTAGCTTCATATTTGCCATTAAATATTTCATTGAAAAATGCAGTCTCATTTTTTAATATTGTTTATTTTTCTTTGCGTTTGTTGGATTATTTATTAAATAGTTCCTACTAGTCTTCAATTAGTTAAACAGTTTTTCTGCAATTCGAAATATTTAGAGGGAGAATTAATTTTTTGATTATGATAACTTTACTGCAAATTCTGAAGCTATGGATGGGAAAACTATATGATTTATGCATTGTTTAAAAATTTAAAATGTATATGTTTTTAATATTCTTGTTCGTGCTTTTTTTAATATGTGTAAATTATTTTCCTTGTAGACAATGGGAAATTGTATGGAGACGATCTACAGGTGTTTGGAGATCAATTTGAGCATGTATTTAAAAAGATAATTTGTTATGAAGAGAGAAAAAGACGAGAAAGGACTAAAATTACACTTTCCGCTGAAACTAAATGCCAGATGCTTTCAGTTCGATTCAGCAAAGCATGGTAAGTACATTTTTTTTTAAATATTCTGGAAACATCAATTATAAAAACGTATATATTAATTGCGCTCTAAATGTTCTTATTTTATTTTTCTGTAGCAAATTTTAAAGTGTGCTTTTGTCTACTGAAAATAGTGGATTAAGTAGCACTTTAACCACAATTGTAGATAAAGTACGTTAATTTTTATTTAAATTAAATACGTTATAAACTTTGTACTAATAATAACTCCAATTATGCAATTAATGTTATTAGAAAGATCTATTCTTGGAATAGAACCACAACTTATATTAAATTTTAAAATTGTGCTTTAATTAAATAATAATTTAATTTATGGTTGATTAATCTTATTTTTTAAAATCTGCTATAGAAAAAATAGAATTTTATGTACGATAAAATTTAATTGTCGACTCTCGCAAAATAATAACACTTTCTGCTCATTGATAAAACAGGATTTTATCGTCTTGTTTAAAAAATAAATAAGTGGAAACGGGTAAAATTATTGCCCCCTTATTACGAGCACACTTTTATAATAAAAGCACTTTTATGGAACACGCTTCTCATATAAGAAAATAATGTAAAAGCACGCTTTACAAAACCGCTTTTTTTATAAAAGTGTTCAAGAAATACGGGCCAATTGTCTCGGTCGGTAAAAGTTTATAAAAGTAAAAATAGTTTTAGGTGAAAATTAAATGTTTAATTGTTAATTTTGTGTCGTGAGATATGAATTTGATAAGTTTAAATCGTTTCAAAATATGTATGTAAATTCTTGTAAAATGAAATGTTCATTCTCTCATAGTCTGCCGATTATATAATTATTGGAAATATAGCCTTGAAACATGGAAATATGCGATTTTCTAGTGTAAATACCAAATAATAATGTGCTACGATTAAAAAAATATAATCCGGTTCGAAATTTGTAAAATATAAAGTAAAATACGCCAATAATTCTGGAAAATGGTTAAAAATATCAAATTAAATAGTGCAAATGTGCAATTAAATAATGTTATTCAAGTATGCCGCCATTTATTATTGGGTTAAATCGCTTTTATTAGTAATACCAGCTTTAATTATATTGGCTTTTATCCCTAAGCCCTGCACATTTTCCTGGGAGTATTGTCCCACATGTCTTGCAAGGTAGATTTTACTGCACGCACTGGATTTTATTAAGTTGCTTTTCATTGTGCCAACAGTAAAGGGTTTCGGTAGAAGCTAAATTTAAACTAGAAGATGGCCCTTAAAACACCGTTCGAACTATTAATTGTCACCAGTCATTTGGCCCACAGTTCTTTAAAGTTTCAAGTCTATATTTAAAGAAGCCAAAATAATTTTGTAGAAATTTCTAACCATTTGTGTAGATTTTATCATTTGTTGAAAATATAAACCGGCCGAGTTATTGAGTTTGGGCTTGTATATAATCCGCACATATATCAGGCAAAAATATTTGTATATTTCTCTAAAACGTCTGAAATACATACATAAATTTAAAATTGATATAAAAATCATTAAATATTAAATTATTCCATGATAAATTATACATTTTGCATAATTTATTTCCAAATAAATTGAAACCTGAATCACGTAGTAGTTTGCATATGCGTGCGCATATCATCTTACCCGGCCACATAACAAGTTCACACGCCGCACAACTGCATGTTGAAACAAAAATGGCGAAGAGACGCTTCGTTGCATTTTGCTGTGGTAGAACGTTCATTTTCTCGTTAAATCTCGAGACACATAAGACAAATTATATAGAAAAGTATTATTAAGTGTTTGTTCATTGTTTGAGATAATAATTGTTACTGGGGTCGATCAATTTGTACAAGAAAATTACGTAAATATCAACACAGCTCATGGCCATAGGACATATTGAATAATAGGGGCCGGCTCGTATTTTAGTGTATTAAAACGTTTATTTTCTTCATTAAAACTTCGAAAACGTAAGAAAAATCATGTAGAAAAGTGAGGTGTGTTAGTTTAACGTTTGAGATAATAATTTTTACTCGATATATTTGTAAGAGAAAATTACGTAAATATTAGTGACGAACTATAAATGTTGAATTGTAAGTAGAATTTTATTTATGCATGAAAATTAGAAATATAATGCAATATTATTTTTCTTTACATTTTACATGATTTTATATGTATTTTGAGGTTTGCATAATTATATGCATACAAGTTTAGCGTGGGTTTGTATGGCGTATTTTGTGCCCGATTCGCAAAAAAAGTTTAAGCTAATCCTCATTTTTGGATTAGTGAATTCTATTCTATTCCGGTATTTAAATTTTAATTTTCATGATATCAATAAAGGTATATACTAGGAATAGATTAGACTATATTTTAAGATATAAACTGTCAAAATTAGAGTAGAATTCGCTAAAAAAAATGAGGATTAGCTTAAACTTTTTTGTGAATTGGGCTGAAAATGTTTATTCGTTAAAATATAATGTATTTGGAGTTTCATATTGTTGCAAATTAATAATAATAAGGATATTTACGCAATATTTCAACTATATTAATAGTTATTTACGTTGATAATGTTTATTTTTCAAAAATCATGCACATGCATAATTAATAGTAATTTACGTAACAAGACCTGAAAGTGATACTTTACTGGGTGAGCAAGCAGTATAGACAGTTTCAGGTCATGTTGGGTACAATATTTTTTTTACGATCCTGAAAAAAGAATAAAAAAGTATTATTTTATTTTTTACTGCGAGCAAATAAGAAATAAATAAACAACTGATCTCCATGGAAACATTTAGCTTTACCGGTCCCGGGATCGGTAAAGTACTTTCCGATCCCTTATAGACAACTTTCCGAGCTAGCTCAGCAAAGAAGGACTTTCCGGTCTAAATAGTGATCAAAAAGAGCTCATTTTCTGGACGATTGCGAAAAAAATACATGTATTTGGTGTTTTATTGTTACATATCAATAGCAACATAAATTTAAACAACTATATTAATAGTTATTTATGTTGCTAATGTATGTTTTTTTTTTATTTTTTGCAAAAATCGTGCAGTAATTTTTTTCCAAGGTCTAGTTTTCAATAAATGTTTATAAATTAAAATATATATTTTATATCAGCTCTTCCCATTTATGTCCGCTGTCCGATTGATGAATCCGTAGATAAACATGTCGATGCCCTGTTTTTAATATTTTTGTTCGTGCTTTTTTTTTTATTATGTGTAAATTATTTTCGTTACAGACAATGGGAAGTTGTATGGAGACGATCTACAGCTGTTTGGAGCATAAATTTAAAAAGATAATTTGTTAGGAAGAGACTAAAAGACTAGAAAGGACCAAACTTACACTTTTCGCTGAGACTAAATGCCGAATGCTTTCAGTTCGATTCAGCAAAGCATGGTAAGTACATTTTTTTTTTTTAATATTCTGGAAACATCAATTATAAAAACGTATATATTAATTTCGATCTAAATGTTCTTATTTTATTTTTCTGTAGCAAATTTTAAAGTGTTTTTGTCTACTCAAAATAGTGGATTAAGTAGCACTTTAATCGCAATTGTAGATAGAGTACGTTAATTTTTATTTAAATTAAATACATTATAAACTTTGTTTTAATAATAACTTCAATTGTACAGTTAACATTATTAGAAATGTCTATTCTTGGAATAGAACCACAACTTATATTAAATTTTAAAATTGTGCTTTAATTAAATAATAATTTGATTTATGGCTGATTAATCTTATTTTTTAAAATCTGCTATAGGAAAAATAGAATTTTATGCATGATAAAATTTAATTGTCGACCCTCGAAAAATAATAACACTCTCCGCTTGTCGATAAAATAGAATTTTATCGTCTTGATTAAAAAATAAATAAGTGGATACGGTTAAAATTATTGGCCCCGTATTACGAGCACACTTTTATAATAAAAGCGCTTTTATGGAACACTCTCCTCATATAATAAAATAATGTAAAAGCACGCTCTACAAAACCGCTTTTATTATAAAAGTGTGCAAGAAATACGGGCCAATTGTCTCGGTCGGTAAAAGTTTGCAAAAGTAAAAATAGTTTTAGGTGAAAATTAAATGTTTGATTGTTAATTTTGTGCCTTGAGATATGAATTTGATAAGTTTAAATCGTTTGAAAATATGTAAATTCTTGGTAAATGAATCGTTCATTATTGACTTAAAACATGGAAATGTACGCTTTTCTATTGTAAATACCAAATAATAGTAATGTGCTACGTTTAAAAAATATATAATCCGAATCAAAATTTGTAAAATACAAAGTAAGATAGGCGAATAATTAAATAGTGCAAATATGTAACTAAATATGTTATTCAAGTATTCCGCCATTTAATATTGGGTTAAATCGCTTTTATTAGTAATACCAGCTTTAATTATATTGGCTTTTATCCCTAAGCCCTGCACATTTTCCTGGGAGTATTGTCCCACATGCCTTGCAAGGTAGATTTTACTGTACGCAATGGATTTTTTATGAAGTTGCTTTTCATTGTTCCAAAAGTAAAGGGTCTCTGTAGAAGCTAAATCTAGACTAGAAGATAACCCTTTAAATACCGGTCGAACTATTATCACCAGTCATTTGGCCCACAGTTTTGAAAGTTTTAAGTCTATAATTAAAGAAGCCAAAAGAATTTTGTAGAAATGTCTGACCATTTGTGTAGATTTTATAATTTCTCTAAAATGCGTGAAATACATAAATATATTCAAAATTGATATTAAAAATTAATATTAAATTATTCCATGATATATTTTGCATAATTTATTTGTAAATAAATTGAAACTTGAATCACGCAGTAGTTGGCAGATGCGCGCGCATATCATCCTACCCGGCCACATAACAAGTTCACACGTTGCGCAACTACATGTTGAAACAAAAATGGCGAAGAGACGCTTCGTTGCATTTTACTGTGGTAAAACGTTTATTTTCCTCGTTAAATCTCGACACACATAAGAAAAATTATATAAAAAAGTATTGTAAAGTGTTTGTTCATCGTTTGAGATAATAATTGTTACTGGGGTCGATCAATTTGTACAAGAAAATTACGTAAATATCAACACAGCTCATGGCCATGGCATATGTTGAACAAATGGAACCGGCTCGTATTTTAGTGTAATAAAACGTTTGTTTTCTTCATTAAAACTTGGAAAACGTAAGAAAAATCATGTAGAAAAGTGAGATAGTGTCTTAGTTCAACGTTTGAAATAATAATTGTTACTGAGGTCAATATATTCGTACGAGAAAATTACTTAAATATTACTGGCGAACTATAATGTTGGAATTGTGAGTAGAATTTTATTTATGCATGGAAATTGGAAATTTACTGCAAAGTGTTGTTTTTCTTTACATTTTACTTGATTTAATATGTATTTTGAAGTGATTGCATAATTACCCACATGCGTACAAGTTTAGCGTGGGTTTGTATGACGTAATTTGTGCACATAATATAAAAATATTCGTTAAAATATAATGTATTCGGTGTTTCATATTGTTGCAAATTAATAATAATAGTAAGTTTAAACAATATTTCAACTATATTAATAGTTATTTACGTTGATAATGTGTTTATTTTTGCAAAAATCATGCTATAAGTTTTTCCCAAGGTCTAGCTTTTATTAATTATTTAATATATTAAAATACATATATTTGGTGTTTCATATTATTGCAAATCAATAGCAACATTAAGTTTAAACAATGTTTCAACTATATTAATAGTTATTTATGTTTATAATGTGTTTATTTTTTGCAAAAATCATGCAGTAATTTTTTCCAAGGTCTAGTTTTCACTAAGTGTTTATAAATTAAAATGTATGTTTTTGATGTTTCATATTGTTGCAAATTAATAATAGCAAGTTTAAACAATATTTCAACTATGTGTATAGTTATTTTCGTTGATATGTTTATTTTTGCAAAAAAATATGGGGTAAACGTAAAATATTTGCTAATACATATCAAGTTTTCAGTACTTTGTAAATTATTTGTTTCTATTTACAAATCCAAACTCAATCATTCGACCTGTTAACATTTTCAATAAATTATAAAATCTACACAAATGGTTAGATATTTCTAAAAAATTCTTTTTGATATTGTAAATATAAACTTAAAAAAAACTGTGGGGCGAATAACTGGTGATAATAGTACGACCAGTATTTTAAGGGTCATCTTTTAGTCAAAATTTAGCTTCTACCGAGACCTTTACTTTAAGCATATTGAAAAACAACTTTGTAAAAATCAATTGCGTACAGTGAAACCCACCTTGCAAGACATATGGGACAATACTTGCAGGAAAATGCGCGGAGCTTAGGGAACAATGCCTAATAGAATTAATGTAACCCTATATTAAATGGCGGAATACTTGAATAACATTCAGTTTTTGTAAGTTTAAACTAGTCTAAAGAAATTTGTAGAAATTTCTCACTATTTGCGTAGGTTTTATAACTTGTTTGTTGAAATTTTAAACTGGCCGATATTATGAATCAAACCACGTATTCGTATTACAATACGACCGTAAATTTCGTCGAATTTTAAAACATCTAGACACATCGCTAAGTCAATAATTTTGACATCAAACTCATTCGAAATCTACTAGAAACTATTGTTTAAACTTGCATTCTTCATTTTTAAATTTATATTAGATATTATTTCATCTTTCTAGGAACAATTTATCGAAGTCCAAGTGACTAATGGTGCGTTATGTCGCACTAAAATCCACTGTTATTTCTTGGACCATACTCGCGTTATTAGACCACTTGGGGGTGAAAAAAAAGAACCAAATTAAATCTCGAGGACTGCAGTCCATCTACTTTGAAATATTTAAAACATGGCGTTACCAGACAGGACGTTCAAGAAGACGATATAAGGTAGGATTTTTTTTATCAAATCTGGTGGTGGTTTATTTTGGTTTTCATGGATTTAAAATGGTTTATATGGTTCTGATTTTTCGACATTTCTGCTTTTAAAAATAATAATCTAATTCTGCATGAAATGCAATTGATATTTGGTCGCCCATCCTGTTTATAACTGCGCTAAAACAAACTTGATTTTTGGCTTATTTACCAAATGAAATGTGTAATATTATAGTGTATGTGAGTGAGTGTAGAAATTTTTATAAATTATTTGGAAGACTTCAACCATTTTTTGGAACCAACAAATCGAATTTTTGTTCAATATAAAAATTTTGGAAAAAAATTGAAGTTGAAGAAGGTTGAAGAAATACCGGAAATTATACATTCTGAAATTGTTTGTAAAGAAGAAAATAATATTTAAAACGACTAATCGTTTTTCCTGCTGTCCTGTTCATTTTACGGCAAAAACTTATAAAGAGAACATTACAAATTTATTAACGAAAAAGGAATAGAAATTGTTATAGCAGAAAATATTTATAAAAATCACAAAAAGTAAACCTAATTATCTTTATCCCTGGATGGCACACACTCTTCCCTGCAAGCGCTAATCGTCTGAAAAGATAACAATAGATGAGTATACTCTCTCTCTCAGTGAATACCTAGGATCAACGTAAATATTTAAAGGCCTCAGCCCATTGTTGGGATTAGGATAGGATTAGGTACCAGTCCCAGCCGCATTGTAGACTCTTCTTCATCCCGAAGGCGAGGGTACAGCTGAACCGCAAAAACAGCTCTTTCTCAACACCGTAGCGTGAGAGCAACCACATATAATAACTATAAAACTATAGCACTCACCGTTACACAAAAAGAAGTAACTGCACCATATAACTTGCTGTCGCTTCGAAATCACTAGCACAACTGACTGATAATTAACGAACAGTCATTTAATATATATACGATCATGTAATTCTACTTAAAGCTAAAATTAAAAAATTAAAGAGAAATAAATAAACATAATATTTGCATAATTCAAAATGGCACTAATAAACTGCCGAGTTCAGAATTAAAAGTTGCATACAAAACTGTTTTTGCAGTTGAATATTATGTTTCTGGTTTTTCCCAATTTAAACAAAAATTCTAAAATTTCTGTTAATTTGTAGCAATTATGACAGAAAACAAAAAATGTGAAAAATTAATGAAAATTATTATAGTGGAAATAGTTATTGACGAATACGCGAATAATTTTAAGTTGGATTGACTTCAATTTCAGAAAAAGAAAATGCTTAGTTTGACACTATTTTCTGAAATTGAAGTTGAAAATTTATATAGGGCGCGTGCATGTGACGTCACAGGGATTTAAAAATGGCAGCCTGGTGGACCAACAAACCATACTTGACACAAGAATCGTGACAAATCTCAACAAAAATGCCTCAATTTTGTGCTGTTGTAGTTCTGTGCGCAAAAAAGTGGTACTGGTGATGGGTTATCTTTTTATAGGTTCCCATCTGAGAAAGATTGTAGAGGTAGAATAATTCCTGTAGTTCTAGAACGACGAAAAAAGTGGATAACAGCGCTTAAGAGAGCTGATCTGACAGATAGCAAAATTAAATACGGCCGAATATGTTCTAGGCACTTTATTACAGGTATTTTTTCTATACGAACCTAGCATTAAATATTATGGTAAATTGAAATTGATATCTGCTTAAACTAAATGAATTTTGCCAGATGTAAACAGTAAGATCAAAAATTAGGTTATTATGGGATAAAAGTGGGTTATTTAAACTAAGTAAAAGATATATTTAATCAGAAATTATTCATTTAGAGTCCGCGATAGTTAAATAACGTAGATAATAAAGAAATAATAAAATTATTGCTAAATTAAAGGAAAACCAGCTGCTTTGGAAGACAAAGACAATCCTGATTGGATTCCGTCTTTAAACATGGGATATACAAAGGGAATACAAAATAAAGATACCGGTTTAGACCGCTATAAACGGTTAACAGGTCGACACACTATGGTTTGATGGTTGTAATAATTATTGTATGTTGTAACTAACATATTTATTAACGAATTCAAATACATTTTACTAACATTCAATATGTTAATAACTAATATAATTATGTTGTAAATAACACTTACTAACAATACAATAAATACATTTTATTGACAGTAGAACACATAGCTGCAAAATATTCTGAGTTCGCTTTCGAGCTCGCTTTTTGAATCAAATTTTATATTTTTTGTTTTTCACATTACTCCAGCACTAGTAGAAGGTGCAGCCCAGTATGCTTTCGAACCTGTCACAAAGACTTCTTCAATATTACGAACAGCCTCGTCAATACTAAATGCTATTGCAGCTGCATGTGAGCATGTTTCTGCCAGCCCAGCAACACAATCACAATGTGCACTTATAATTTCTCCATTTTTTTACAAATTGTCCAAGCCATAACTGGTTTACTTGTCACCCTTTGGGAATGTAGTACCTGAAAACATTTATAAATTTGTATAGTTGTTTATTATTTTATTTTTTATTTATTCCATTAATTTGTTTCGGGCGATTGCCCATACAAATGGAATTGACAACAACAGACATATAGAACTATGAATGTACAATACATACAAGATAATTACGCAAAATTTCAAAAAATAATGAGCTTACATTCTAACAGACCGACATTGAGAATTAAGTTACTATTAAACTTGCCAATATCTTTGTATAGTTATGTTCTAATCACTATATTTTAAGTAAAAGAAATTTTATAGTACCGTACCTTGCCTCTAATAACGATGTAATCTTTAATTTTCTTGCATTGGATTGATCGAATCCAACCGCATCTGAACATATTGTATGCTTCCAAACTTTTCTACGCTTTAAATTCAGAGGATGTATAATAACTTTTTTATATACAAAATACTCCATTATATCAGGATACATGTTTTTGGAAAATGTTCTGAAGACGACAATGTATCCGTATCGAGACAGTATGGATCTTGAATGTCAATAAGCGATATTTTCTCCAAATATTTCACTTTCACATTCTCTGACAGAGAATAATAGTGTTCACTTAACTGAGCCATAATACAACTTCAACTATCACAAATTTTAGATTGAAAAATCGCAAAATAAGCACAAAAATCAAAAAACGTCCATTTCGCACGATGATATCAAAGGCAATGAAACTGTTTGTTGGTCCATCAGGCTGGCGGGTTGCCTGCATTTGATCACGTGATGCACGGGCCCTATATTCCATTCGCAATAGCGGTTATATAATCGTTACAAATATAGACTGAATATAAAAATATAGACCGGTAGTAGGTATTCACTCAAAATTTCAGTCACCTTGACTAACTAATTACCATGACTACCACTTCGAAATACATTGGGGTGACTAAAAAAAAAACGATTTTGTTACTTTAGTCAACGCTTAATCACACTACTAACATACTACCTGTCATTAAGTTTTAATGATTTTTTAGGGTACATAATATTAAATAATAGTGTGTCCTATGATTAATAGTTATTTTTGGTACAAGTGAGCAAAATATGTATTTTTCTTAAGTGTCCGGTAATTGGCTACACGAGCGGGAGCGAGTGGGCGAAGTGGGCAAGTGAGAAAAAGACATGCTCACGTGTGCTAAACATGATTTTTTCCACAATCTTGAAATATAATTTTTCTAAAAACGAAACATACTTTTTTATTAATGAAAAACTCAACAGTATATATGTTTATAACTGAATTTAATGTAAAGTTAACTACAAAAAATTATTGTTTCTTCATGTAGAATGGTAGATATTTATTGTACAATTTGTAACTTAATCAAAATTTATGACTCCTGACGTAGATTATTATAGGCTTGTGTATTTTGCTCACTTGTAAAGAAAGTTATTTACTTTGCTCACTTGTGATTCAACTTTGCTCACTATTTTAAGTTGAATAATAATGAATTTTGCTAACGAATTGTGGAAAAAATTATATAAGCCAGGTCGAAATATATAAAATTTGTTTTGAAATACGAAATATAAAAATATGTTGTGGCCAGCACAATACCTCTCACCATTTCCATTTTATGTTATATATGTATTGTATTGCACTCCGCTATCGAACCGTCGTTTTATAACAAAAACATTACAGAACTTCACCCAAATATTGTTTTTATTGTATTAACATGTCTTCTGCACACATACAATTCTAACTATATCTATTTTTCATTGTATGAGGAAGTTCCTAAATGTCAGATTCTTCCAACTCATTATTAAGATTGGCGGTATTTCTTATGGATATATGCTTTTTACCTACAATTTTAAATATTTAATTAATAAAACAATAATCCCCGGTTTTATAAAGGGCAGAATAAATTTACTTCCACAGTGAATTTATTCAAACTAACAAATTCGATTTTTTTTTTATAAATTTGATGACATTTATAACATTACTGTCAAAAATCCGACTGTCATTTGAAGGAATAAATTTTATTTACTTTGGAAGTTAATTTATCTGGCGTTTATAAAACCGGGCATGAAAGATTAAATATACTTCCCAGAAAAAGCTTTCAGAATGTTATAAACAGTTGTATTTGTAATTCCTTAGTGCCTTAGTCTGTGCGATTAGATTATTCTATATATTACAGTGCCTTTATCTCTAAATTTATACAAGATATAATAAAAAATTTGAATGTATCAGATGTAGAATTTTATGTTCTTCAATAATAGTAATAACAGAAATTTTCAAAAAATAATATTTAGTAGATTTTTAAAGAAACTATTACTTCCGGTTGACCAATTGTTACCAAAATCTAATCAGTTAAGTCTTATAATATTTGAGTCACCGTGGTTCCAACTTCCAACATCCACACACACACACGGACATCATCGTAAAAATGTTATAATCGGATTATAGGGACCTTAAAACATGCTTATCCACGAAAATCTGGATATGCGATTTTTAGCATGATTCCAATACCTCTCTTAGCGAAAGGTAAAAATAAGCGAATAATTCTTGGAATATAGTTAAAAAAATATCTGATGAAATGGTGCAAGTATATGTCATCAAAAATGATACAATTTGATGCAGAAAATATGTATTTATTACTATGTAGTTCTCCAGTTTATTTTTATTGTGTAAAAACATTTTAAATATGTGAAACTACTCCGCTCTGCATAAAAAATACAACACCATTAAGGAATTGAGAGTTATTATAGTTTTATATAGGAATTATTGGGTGGTAGTATGAACAAGTGATTAAGGGTGATTATCTAGGAGATGACTAGCAGTGTTTTTAGCGCTGTCAATCGTTTATGAATTATTTTAGAGAAAAATACTTCAAATAAAAGTTGAGTACAATTAATTTTTCTATAACTCCTATTTGAAGTATTTTTCTCTAAAATTATCCATAAACGATTGACAGCGCTAAACACTGCTAGTCATCTCCTAGCTAATCACCGTTAATCACTTGTTCGTACTACCACCCATTGTCTTTAAATGATTAGATTTTCAAGCAATTCAAATGTATTTGGTCGTTTTTACTTGATGAACTGCTACAGGTATAGCTGGTGCGGGTTTAGTTGAGACTGATCTAGAACACGCTGAACCTACTTGAACAGGTCGAACTATAATAAATAGGGGGGTTACGTATATTGACGTTTAGCCGAATGGTTGCAATATTTGTTACCTATTTACTAGTTATTACAAGGAGAAAAACACTCCATCAACATTTAAAATTGGAATAAAGGAGAAGAGGATTCATTCAGAAGTCAAAGAAATTGTAGTTCATGGATTCAGATTGGCTAGTATGTGCAGGGTTAGTCTCAATTTAACGCGCGGCTGCTATACATGTTTGATTTGACTATATTAGCTTATGTTTGAATTTAATTTTGTTAAATGTTGATAAAAATTTGCATTGTGCTGTTAAAAATGCGCGCGGCGGTCACTCTCGATATTAAAAAAGAATGTATTATTGGCAGTGTTGTGACAGATCAATTTCTAAAGGATCTAGACCAAGATCAAGATCTTTACAATTAATATGTTCTAGATCAGATCATAGGTCAATTTTTGCAATTGGATCAGATCAGATCAGGGATTTGGGATCTATTTTCTTAGATCATATAAAAGATCACTAACGATTTAAAAATTATTTTTATTTCTAATTAATTAATTAGGGATACAAAAATTTAATTAATTACACAGAATATACCTAGCCTTATGCCTTACACGTAGGAAGAAATATTAGAAGCATACAGTTTGGTCAGAAACCTAATTCAGAGTAGGCTATGAACACAGAAAAGTATGTCTGATCATTTTTCAATTCAACAATCAAGTTGTCAAAATTGATAGTGAAATGCGATTCTAAGGAGAAAGATAATACATAAGGATATAGAATATTGCCATTTACCGTTTTCTAATTTATTTCTATATAAAATAAGGTTTCACAAAGAAAAGAATTATTTTTTTAGATAACATTTTTGGCAATATTTTGTAACAAATTGACATTTAATTAAATTCTTTCAAATTGACATATATTTTTTATTCATAGCGTATTCCGAGTTAGAATTTTTGTTGAACACACTGTACTTAGTTTACGTAATATTGGATGGCACACTCGTATATTTGATCTTTTTTTAAGATCATAGATTACGGTTTTTATATCTAGATCCAGATCAAGGTCTGAATATATAAAAGTATCTAGATCAGATCAAATCCATACTAAATGCACTAGATCAGTGATTTAGATCAAATTATCTAGATCAGTCACAACACTGATTATTGGTGAATAAAAATGTCTCATTTTTAATATATGCTTGAATTTAATGATCAGTCATTTATTTTTACATCTGATAAAAATTACTTCGAACATGTGTAACGATCTATTAATATTTTGTCTCATACAGACAAACATCATTCAGAATAATAATTTTATTCTGTATTACAATGAATTATTTTCTTTTCAGTGTTGAAAAAAAAGTACTTTTACCAAGTACAGTATCTAGATTGGGGCTATGATATGAGCCCAAAAAAGAACAGAGAACACATTTGCAGCGATTGCGTGGATCTTGTATACAGATAATTCAAAATGATATCCAGAGTAGAACTAGAAATTTAAAGGAGCGGACACCAGAAATTCAGCGGTTCGGGCAGCAAGAAATCAGCAAAAGTAAGTTTTATTATTTATCTTTATCTGTTATTTTATATTTCTGTGACAATACTTGTTTAGGATTATAGCACATAATATTAACTGGTTATATTATACAACTGAGAAGCAGAAATTCAAAACGTAGTTTTCGCCCCAAGATGCTTTTTAAATTAAATGTTAAATACTGTATCTTATCTATGTTTATTTCATAAACTGCGTTTTGAGATTAAAGACTTTTTATAAAAAAGTAAGAAGTTAAACATTTGGAAATGAAAATGTAAAAGAAAAGTTACGTTCTGATATTCACATTTCATGCTAAATACTACATTTTCAAATTCCACTCACTTTTATAGGGTCTATAACACCGTAATAACTTACTTTTGATAATACATTATTTCAATTGAACAACATTGATTATAGTTATTAATGTCATTAGGCCGATATGAGGCAAATAACGGACGCGGCTGAGGTTTATAATCAGCCGAGTTCGTTATATCTTTTCTCTTTTGTTTTTAGTCCTGTCTTATAGTAACAGTATGGTATTACGAAAAAAGCATAATACCATCTGTAACTTTGTTTTCATACTTTTAGCCAAAACTGCATTTTGATTTTCTGCTGCTCAATTTATATAGTGTTTCATTTAACTTTAATCCTTTTATTATTATTAAAAATGTATTTATTCATTTGATTGCAACAGTACATTATAATTTGTGAAAAAATCTTAGATAAAAATTTACTAGTTCAAATCTACTTAGCCAATACTTTTTAAGTTGAAAGACCGAAACAGTTTAGTGCGTAAAATATTCGCACTAGAGTAAAAGCATTTTAAAGTGGTGCACTTTCCACTTTATATGAAATAAGCGGTTAATCTGAACACCATGATTATCGGAAAAATAATGGAAAATTCTCTGGGCTTTAGTTTCCAAAATAGAAATTTTATTTTGATTGGAAATCTCTGATGGTTTTTCCACTTTGCCGGCCTATAACTAATGCACGGTAAAAGATACATCGACGGGTTTTGCGTCATTCGATACTATAGACTTTTTCCCCAGCTACACTCAGACGAAGCAAAAACAAAAAAATGGGAACTTCAAATAATCTTTAGCGTAGTAAAAATCCGATCATCCTGTATTTAAATGAAACGTATCATTTCTCTTAACACGCTGAATACCGGAAAAATAATGAAAAAATTCTCTGGGTTTTAGTTTCCAAAATGAAAATTTTATTTTGATTGTAAATCTCTCATGGTTTTTCACTTTTTAGTCAGTAGCCCTGTAAAAATCCGATCACCCTGTAAATGAAAAGTATCATTTTCCCTTCATTAGAAGTTATTATTAACTTCGTCGTTAATTAGTTCGATCATTTTGGCGTTGAATTCAAAGCCAATGTTATGTAGGTTGGATAGTACAACAACCTTCTACATTTGCCATTTTGAACACGTTATACGTTTTGTTTTCGTGTCGTCTACGCACTTTGATACATAAAAGTTGAATTACTTCAGTAATTATTCTGAAAATTTGTGAATTTATTTTTATTAAAAATCAGTTAGTAAAAAAGTTAGTGGTGTATATATTCGTATTGTTGACTAAATTTACTGCAAGCTTCGAAGGTTAAAACGAACAAAAGATGTACTTGTGTTGTAAGTGTAATTTTATTAATTTAAAATACATATATTTGGAGTTTTATATTGTTGCAAATTAACAATAATAGTAACTTTAAACAATATTTCCACTATATTTTTATCTATCAGTATTCTTTCTCAAATATACTGTCAGTCGAAATGATAATGTTATGTAATATTACAATGAAATATTTTCTTTTCAGTAGAAATCGAATCTACAGTGTTCCAGACCATTTGAAATTATAACCGAAGTCGAGATACAAATTAAATAAAGCCAAGAACAGAATCCTAACGGTTCAGACAGCAATAAATTACCAAATGTAAGTGGATATTTATGTTTATATCTTATTTTATATTTCTGTGGTCATTATTAAATGTATTTATTTATTTGGTTGGAACAGCTAATATTGTTGGTAATGCAACAATACTTTATAATCTACGAGTCGAATCGTACAATAAAAATTAACTAGTTCAAATCTAGTTACTAACCAATAAAGTTGAATGATTACCTGAAACAGTTCTATCTCTTTAGTGCGTGGAATATCATATTTTCATCTGCCACTCGTGCACTGTTAAAGATACAATACGTTAAAATAAGGGTGCGGTCCGAATCGCGCTTTCAGTACCAACAGCGCGCTAACAGTTGGTCCGAATCGTGTTCACAACGCTCAAAGTTTACACTGTGAGGTGAATGACGTCAGAGGTGACGTCAACATTTCGTGCTAACAGTGCTCACGCCCAAATGGATGGGCGGTGTTAGCACTGTATGCACGCTAATTCTCTGTTCTCTTTGATACTATTACGTATCGAAACAACGAAGGCCCGTATTCTCACTTCTTGAAGTAGCTTTACTTTCAAAAAACCACAACTTCAACTTGAACAATATTAAGAAATTAAAGAAATCAAAATAAATTAAATAGCTTTTATTTCATGTATTATAGGTTTAATTTACAAAAATTTGGTACCTATTCTTATCTATTCATAAAATAAAATTTAAAAAATATATTGTGGCCAGCACAAGACCTTCCGTCAATTTAATGTATTTTGTACAAATCCTATATCAAAAGTTCCTTGAAAAGGTTCTATATATCCTGTAAAATTGTAACACGAACAAACACCATTTTTTACAAATTCCATACCGAAAGTTCCTATAAATTCAATAAAATTATAACACGAATATACATTACATAAATTGCACTTGACACTGACATCTATTTTTAATATATCAGCTGTTTCCATGATTATAGCAAAGCTGATTGTTTTTTAAAAGTTAATCTCTATAATTCTTTAACTATTAACTATATCTATTGAATATGAGGGAAAAAGGATAATTAAAAAGTGTACTTCCGGTTGACTAATTATAACCAAAATCTAATCAGCTTATATGTATGTAAATAAGAGGAATACGAAAGAATCATAATTTTTAAAATTGTAATATTGGAGTTATCGTCGGAGAATAATTTATCACATACACAGACAGACAGACAGACATACATACATACATACATACATACATACAGACATTATCTTAAAAATAGTAAAATCGTATAGTAGGGACCCTAAAATGTGCTTATTCATTAAAAACTCACTACCGATTTTTTTGACCAAAGACAATACCGTACCTAAAGGTGACGGAAAGTAAAAACGATAGGTGAGATTATGGGTCGAAGTGTTTTTAAGATGGAAGTTGTAAGCGAAGTAAAGTTTTTTATAATGGAAACTAATCCATTCATCATCAAGAGGGAAACTATTTCCATCAAAACTATTATTTCTTGGTTAATCACTGAACAGAGGTTATTATCACGCTGTCACAAATGACAGGCAAGAAATAAGCGCGCTTATGAACGGTCCGTATCATTAACGTCTTCACAGTCATCAGCGCCCTCAAGTAAATCGGACCAGCTGTGAGCAGTCTGAGCACTGTAAGCTTTGATAGCATGATTCGGACCGCACCCTAAATATATTCGGTGTTTTATATTAGCTTTGTTCGATGACATGTACTAGGCCGCCCTAGTGTTAACTTTCTTACACTAACATGTTTTATGAGAAACGGGCAACTTCTGGCAGGCTGTTCGATGACAAAAATTTTAAGAACTAGTGCTCACGTTTCTGACCTGACTCGCGATGTGGTGTAGAAAGTGCAGAGTAGGAGTGGGGGTAACTAAATATTGTTCGGTAGACATTTTAACTCTATCCTATCTACACATATGTTTATTAACCTAAAATTTTACGCACTGAGAAAATAAAATAATGGATTCATATATAGTATATTCTCTTTGTTTTGTTATACAAAGAATTAATTAATATATCTGTCTCTGAATCTGATGAAGAATCAAGTGATGATTGATCTTCGTCAGAATCGTTTATTAGTTCAAACATTATGCTCTTTAAAACAGACATTTCTGCAGTCACTTCTTTGCAGCTTTATGATATGACTGTGTTTATAAACAACCTAACCTTTACACCTTTGGCTACGCTTGGCTTGATTACTCACAGCTGAGCAAACTTGCCCAAATATACACTAGTGTGTTTTATGAAACCACAAGAATTAGACTGTACTAGTGTACACTACACTGCACTGCACTATTCTGCTCTGCACTTCAAGCACTTCTCATCGAACAGAGCTATTGTTGCAAATTAATAACAATACGAAGTTTAAACAATGTTTCATCTATAGTAATAGTTATTTATGTTCCCAAAGTGTTTATTTTTGCAAAAAATTATGCGGTAAAATATTTGCTAAAGTGAAATTTTCAGTACTTTATAAATTGTTTCTATTTACAAGCCCAAACTCATAATATATCGACCGATTAACATTTTCAACAAATTATAAAAATCTACACAAATTTCTACAAAATGGGGTATTCCACTCAATTTTTTTTATTATTTTAAATGAAACTTCATTCAGTTTTGAAGCAATTCATAGTATTAAAAAATCTTAATTGTTCCTAGTTTCGAGAAATCAGTGTAACGTCACATTTCCTATATACTTGTCTCTCTCACACACTGCTCTGAGTACGCTGCGAGAGAAAGATAACAATTGTATGACGTCAATTTTCCCTTTTAGCAAATGTGAAATATCTCGTAAAGTAATTATTTAAAAAATGTTTTCATTGTTTTAACTATTATTTATTGAGCCATACTTTATGTTAAATTGAAATTTTCTTAATTTTGTTGTTATGGTGGAATACCCCATTCTTCTGCCACTTTCAATATAATATTACGACCGGTATTTTAAAGGTCATCTAGTCCAGATTTAGCTTCTTCCGAGACCCTTGTGATGGAGCTATCCGAAATTGTGAGAAAATCATAATTTTTATTTAATAAATCTTCAACTTGTAAATAATTTCTTTAAGCTCCACATAAAAAAATCTTCTAGTCTGATGTTCTTCAGTACAAGAAGTAATACCTGTAACTCAAAGTGACGTCTGTTGAGATGCATTGAAAATGAAAGTGTATGATGATATGAATACAGGGTGTCTCAATAAGCTTGCTCACTATTGGTAACTTTTTTATTTGAACAGATAGGAGGTTGGTTAAATTAGCAAAATTGTGCCATTTTATATTAGAAAATTGGTCATGTAGATAAAATAAAAATTGTGTCAGCGGTTCCCAAAAATTGGGACAATATATATTTTTTAAATGGAACTACATATTTTTTTATTATTTTATTAGAAAGAGTATTTTTTTTTCTTTCCAATAAGGTAATGTTGTTTATGTATATTTTTTTCAAATAAACGAGTTATTTACGTTTAAAGATAAAAATTATCTTTTATTAGTTTAGGTCAAGTAAGCTATGGAAACAATTGTCTTTTATAAAATTATTATTTTATTAATTTATTTTACAGTAATAACAAAACAAAGAAAATATTTAAATTGAATGCTATTATTTCTTTCGCACATTTAAACTCTTTTGGAAAGAGAGCCGACCGTTCTACTTAACTGGTGTCTAGATATAACTTTCCATATAGCACGATCCTATCTAACTTTTCTTCATTTGTAAAGTTATTAAACATTATTAAACGCAGAGAACTTTACGGGAGAAATTATTAAACGTCAAACAAACAAAGAATCAATTGTTTCCATGGCTTACTTGACTAAAAAACTAACAAAATAGTTCACAAAATTTAAATTTTTAACCGTAAATGACTCGTTTATTTGAAAAAATTGTACATAAACAACATTACCTTATTGGAAAGAGAAAAAAATACTCTTTCCAATACGATATTAAAAAACATATGGTTCCATTTAAAAAATATACATATTGCCCCAAATTTTGAGAACCGCTGACACAAATTTTATTTTGTCTACATGACCAATTTTCTCGTACCTCTTCAATTAAAAAAGTTACCAATAGTGAGCAAGCTTATTGAGACACCCTGTATATTTTGTGCAGTAAACCATAACACAATAGTAATGCGTTGTTTTATTCATGTACCTACCTATGACAATTCTAACATAAAAAAAAACCATTTTACATATTTTCACCTGCCATTTGTACACGGTTAAAGATACAATAACGACCGTGGAAAATTTGAATTCGGCATGAAATTCTCTATCATTTTCATGTATGACACGAGTTTTTATAATGACCGGTTCTCGAGTTATGAACGCTCAAAGTCACATGATATTTCACTGAAAATTTGTTTCCTTCAAATCGGCTCATTTTGCATATTTTCATCTGCCACTCGTACACTGTTAAAGATACAGTAACGCCTTTGAAAAATTTGAATTCAGCATGAAATTCTCTATCTTTTTATACAGGTGTCCCATTTAAGGTACGAATTATAAAAATAAATTATTATTGTTTTATATCATTGTAAAGCTAAAAAAAATCTCTATTTAAAAATGCCATAGCTTAATATGACCTCCATATGAAAAATAAAAGTTGCTATCAGTAACTCGTAAATGGTTAGATATAAAAAAAATTTAAGTACTTCTGCAAATTCACCATACAAAAGTGCCTTAAGAAAGTGCAAACCAGAATCTCGTATTATTTCATATAACAAAGTTATAAGCAAAAAAAGAAAATCGCTAAATTTACATTTTCACCTGTATCTAGTGACCTATGCATTTTTTCGCAAATAACAAAACACCATTAAAATAGCCTCCTAAAGGGGCAACTTTTGTCTAACTTAACCAACCTCGTAGCTCTTACGGTTCTCGAGATACCAATGCATTCGTACCTTAAATGGGGCACCCCTGTATATGGCACGATTTTACAAAATGTCAATTAAAACAAAACTACCTTAAAATAATATAGGGTTGTTTCATAATTAATTTTACGGCGTTAAATAATAAAATTAAAAATGTTAATACTTTAAATAGCAAAGGGTTGTTTGGTATCATTTTTATTGTTATAAAATTTTACGTTCGAATACATTCAAATAGTTGCATTTTAATATCATCCCTTAAAATTTTTAGAATAAAAATTTATTTGTATACGTACCATAATCAAACATATTTATTAATTAGTGAACGCTGTTTCATACACGTTTGATTTTGCTGCAGTTTTAGTGCATTTATTATAGTTTAAATGCATTTATTAACAGCTATTTGTGTTGTGTGAATATATTATTGTGTTAATAATGAAATATTGTTAACTATTGTTGCAAATTGTAAGTTGAAATAATGCCTAATATGTATACAGTGTGTCCCATTTAGAGGTGCCACCATTGGGATCTCGAGAACTATAAGAGATACGATATCGGTTAAATGGAACTTTTTGTGCGCCTTTGGGAGGCCATCTCACATGTGCTTTTGTTTTTCCAAAAATTCTCATAGGGCACTAGATAAAGACGAAAAACTGAATATTGATGATTTTTTCTTTTTCAAATAACTTCTAAACTATTAGTAATTGAGAAAAACGTTTCAAATATAAAAGATAGATATTTTTATTAACTAACCAGTGGCGTACGGAATAATTTTTTATATCCGTAAAGTTTTGAGATATAACACAAACTTATATTTTTTTAAATGGAACCCATATCTGATTTTAGTCTCAAAAAAATAAATATTTTTTTCTCTTTTCAACGATGTGAGGGTTATTATGTTTTATATTTGTTTTGCCTTCAAAATTATTATTTTTTCCTTATTTTGTATTAAATTTACAATTATTTTATTTCTATTTGGAAATACTCCTTGTATTTAAATAATTTATTTCGTTAAAAAATTTTGCTCAAAATTCGTATCAAATTAATTTTTATAATATTTTGTATCAGGTCGCCCTTGGCTCATCGTAGTGTAATTTGTAATTATGAGTAGAATAAAAATATTAAGTAATAAAGGCATAAAACAAATTATTTTGATCAAATACAATATAATTAATAAAAATAATAATGTTTTTTTTTTGGGAAATAATAAGAAAATTCAGGAAAATAAGGAGAGAAATTAAATTTTAGGAGCAAAACAAATGTAAAACATAATAACCCTTACATCATTGAAAAGAGAAAAAATTATTGATTTTTTTGAGACTAAAATCAGATATGGGTTCCATTTTAAAAAATATAAGTTTGTGTTATATCTCGAAAATTTACGGATATAAAAATTTATTGCGTACGCCACTGGTTAGTTAATAAAAATATCTATCTTTTATATTTGAAACGTTTTTCTCAAATACTAATAGTTTAGAAGTTATTTGAGAAAGAAAAAATCAACAATATTCAGTTTTTCGTCATTGTCTAGTGCCCTATGAGAATTTTTGGAAAAACAAAAGCACATCTGAGATTGCCTTCCAAAGGCGCACAAAAAGTTCCATTTAACAGACATTGTATCTCTTATAGTTCTCGAGATCCCAATGTTGGCACTTCTAAATGGGACACACTGTATAAATTGATGTGATTTCGTATTAAAGTTTTGAGTATAATTTATAAATATTTATTGTTCTTATTATTTATTACAGAAATATGAATGAGCTGCCGAGTAATTGAGTTCGAGTATTCAGAGATACCGGGTAGCTAGGTTCGTGTTTGCAGAGATACCGAGTAGCTGAAATCATCAAAAGTAAGTCGTGATATTCAAATTTATTTTTCTTTTTATTTCATTTCTGTGGTTTTCGCTTTCCACACAAACACGGTTAAAGATACATTAACGAGGGTAGAAAATTTGTAATTCAGCAGGAAATACGCCATTAGATTCTATGAAATTTTGTACATACGAGACCCGGCTCACAAGAATTGGCACACCCGCTTTAATTTAATTTTATTTAGTTAATTATAAGAAGAATAATAACTAACGTAAATTATCACAACTTTTTGTTAATATTGCAAACATTTTGTCGTTCTAATGACACATAGCACGATATGTTTTCTAAGATATTTTATGTTTTAATGTAAAATGAATATAAGTGGTAACGATGTTAGGTTTTCTTAAGTAAAATGTTTGAAAGAATTACAGTAGTAGTTTAGAATAAAAGGTATGTTAGCCAAAATTGATAAATAACGTAAATATCGATTTGTGTTATTGTTGTACCGTTAAATATTAATCTTTAAGAGAAAAAATTAATTTAATATTACGTTATAATGTTGAAAATCTTCATTTTAAATACTAAGTAAAGATTTATCATGTATTAGTTAAGTTATGATAAATGTTTTTTAAAAAGTGGGTCAATTATTGTGAGACGGGGCTCTATGTATACAAAGTTTTAATTGTTGTCCCCAGCTGGTACAGTCAGACAAAGCAAGAAAAAAAAATGGGACATTCAAAGCGTCAGTTGCCCAGTAAAAATCCGATCACCCTGTATTTAAATGAAAAGTATCATTTTCCCTTATTCCGAACACGCTGATTACGGGAAAAATAATGAAAAAATTCCTTGGGCTTTAGTTTCCAAAATAGAATTTTTATTTTGATTAGAAATCTCTCATGGTTTTTTCACTTTGCCGGCCTGTATTTTATTATTATTGTCGGGAGGTGGTTCATTCTTGCCCCTGTACTGCGACCTTTCTGGTCTATTGTACCCTCCGTGTTTCCTCCTATTCTAGGAGCCTTGTATGTTTTGTAAACTCCAAGATTTTCTTTAGACTAATGTCTTTTAGTGTCTCAGTGTGCAATCTCTTTGCTCCTAAAAGACTATGTCTGCTTGCCATAAATGCTTCGCAGTGACATATTAAGTGTTCAGGGGTTTCATCCTCTTCTCCACATCCTCTGCTTGTTGGTTCTTGTTTGAGGCCCAACCTATGCAAATGTTTATTTAATTGACAGTGTCCTGTTACTAGTCCTGTTATTAGTCTAACATCTTGCTTGCTCATTACAAGTAAGTTGTCTGTTCTTTTCTTGGATGGCTCATTCAGGAAGAGCTTGGAATGTCTTTGGCCTGATGTGGCTGTCCAATGCCGTTTGTGCCATTGCCAAAGCAAAGTATTAAGTTCTTACTTAACTGTTTGCGCAGTTATTCCGCAAGCAGGTTCTGGTCCTATAAAAGGTATATTTGTCCCATCTTTTGCAAGATGGTCGGCTGTCTGGTTTCCTTCAATTTCTGAATGTCCGGGTACCCATATCAATCTTAATTTATTCGTCGCTCCTAAGGCATTCAATCTGTGGATGCAGTCCAGAATTAGTCCTGAGCCTACCTCACACGAGTTTAGTGCCTTAAGTGCGGCTTGGCTGTCTGTTACTATGGAGATTCTTCTATTGTAATAGTTTTTCTCCAATAGTAATTGCACGCTGGTTAAAATTGTGTGTACTTCTGCTTGGAATACTGTTGCATTTGTCCCAAGTCCAACCGATTGGTTGTGTCTTAGTCCCTTTGCCCCATGTATTCCAGCTCCGGTTCCATTGGTTGTTTTGGAGCCGTCTGTGTAGATGACTATGTCGTCTCTTTCCACTGGACTTTGAGAGTGTTCCCATGCATCCCTTTCAGGAATTATTATCCTGTAAGTTTTGTCAATGGTGTACATTTTATTGATTCTATCAGGCACCATTTGTAAAATGGAGTGCTTGTTCATCTCTGTGTAAATTTTAGTGTCCATTTCCGCATTTATCCTCTTTTGAGAAAACTTTTATCCTATATGCTTCGCTCATTGCCCTTGATTTTACCACTAAGTGTAGTGGGGGCAAGCTTAACAGAGTTTCCATTGCCGATGTTGGTGTGGTTGACATAGCTCCTGTAATCCCTAAGCAGGCTAGCCTTTGTACCTTGCTGAGTGCATCTTGACAGTGCTTTGTCTTTGTTCTTTGCCACCAGGCCAGGCTGGCGTATTCTATGACGGGCTTGATCATTACTGAATAGATCCAGTACGTCATTGCTGGTGATAGTCCCCAGGTTTTTCCAAACATTCGCCGACAGGCCCACAAGGATCTAATGGCTTTGTTTGTTGTTTTTTCCACATGAGATTTGAATGTCAGTCTTTTATCTATTGTTACTCCTAGATATTTGACTTCTTCTCCTATCATGATTTCTTTTCTATACGGATATAACTGTTTTAGTCCATCAAGTTTCCTCCTTCTTGTGAATGGTACAACTGTGGTTTTTGTCGGGTTTACAGACAATCCCTCTTTGTTGCACCATTTTTCAACAAAATTTAGGGCTCCTTGCATCAATTCTGATACCGTTCCCTCAAATTTGCATGTGACCAGTATAGTTACATCGTCTGCGTAGCCGATGGTTGTATATCCTGCCTCATTCAGTTCCCGTAGGAGTTCGTCCACAACGAGGCACCACAATAAAGGTGAAAGGACTCCGCCTTGCGGACATCCCCGCATGGCTTGTACCCCCTACAGTCTGGTTGTTTGAGGAGGCAAAAATTTCTCTTTACCAGCATGTTAGAGATCCATCTACATACTGTACGATGTACTCCTTTTCTAACAGCTGCTCTATTTATCGATTGGAAGGAGGTGTTGTCAAACGCTCCCTCTATGTCCAAGAATGCTCCTAGAGCAACTTCTTTTCTATGCAGTGTTTTCTCTGCTCGGCGAACGACTTCGCAGATTGCCATTTCGCACGATTTTCCTGATTGATAGGCATACTGATATTTATGGAGAGGAAG